>OY998268.1:43584455-48390928 GCA_963922045.1 Persicaria maculosa
CGATTGAAGAAAACGACGTCCTAAGCGTTGGGGGGGGGGGGGGGGGGGGGGGTTGACGTGGACCAAATGCTCGACCAAGGCATCGAAGTGAGAGGGTCGCCATCACTTTCACCGTCCGCGCCGCCATTGCCATCGCTGTCATCCCCATCGTTTCCTTTGTCGTCCACTCTCACGGATCCACCTCCGCCGCCCCGCCCGCCATCGCATCCGCCTCTGCCATCTCCTTCGATCTAGTCGATCACTTCACCATCGTTGTCGTCCCAATCTCCTTCTATCGAGTTTGTACAGTTTGTGACCGTGTGATGGGGATTTCGGGATAGGGTTTTAATACACGCGCTTTAGGGTGGGGTTGGGCGTTTTTATTTTCAAGTTAATTTACAATTGAATCAATATATTGGAATAATCTGGGTCATCCATTTTTCATCAATTAAGGGAGGGCGGCTCAGATTTGTTAACATTTAACATTATAAGAGTTGTTAACATTTGATCCACCCTAATCTATTATTTTTTGTTGAAAAAATAAGTTATATTTAGATTATATATATAGGCATTACAGAAGATTATGATGCAAAGGACAGCAAATTCACATATCGAGAACAGTGTTTTTTGATGCAGCTTCAGATTTTACGGATGCATTAGGCGAATCAGATTCTAATGATGTGAGGGAACCACCTATGATGGAGGATATCTCCCAGGATGGGCAATTAGTCGTCAACTCTAATATAGGTGAGGCTCTTACAAGTTACAACGTCGTAGCATCAATTATGCCCTAATTTATGGTGCGAGATTTTAGTTAACTAGTTGTCAAAAAACTGGCTTGCAGATCCTGTAAAGGAGAATCTGGGTAAAGACATGCTAGAGCATTGTAAGGGGGTTCCATTGGCCATTGTTGTACTTGCTAAAGTGTTGAGAGGAAAAGAAACCGTACAAGAATGGAAACAAATGCGTGATGACCTTTCTTCACGGATTCGGAGAGGAGGCGTGCCTGAGTTCCACAGACAAGTGGATGATGTATTGTGCATAAGCTATGATGAATTGCCATATCACTTAAAGCACTGCTTCCTTCACTTGGCGAACTTCCCGGAGGATTACGAGATCCCGACTAAGAAACTGTATCAACTATGGGTTGGTGAAGGGATTGTTTCAAAGGATGATCAGAATTATGAGTTGGAAGAAGATATTGCTGAGGGATACTTGAAGGAGCTGGTAAGTAGGAGTATGGTTCAAGTGGTTAGTTTCGTCGAAGGTACTAGAAGGATAAAGACGTGTCGTCTCCATGATCTTATGAGGGATCTTTGCATTCATATAGCTAAGAAGGAAGGTTTTCTTCGATTAATCAGTAGTAAAGGATCTATGTTGTTGAAGGGAAACAATCTTCTGACAAGTTCACTTCCCCACAAAAATAAAAGGCTGCGTCGGATAGCAGTCCATGTTAGTGACCAGGAGCCACAAATCTCAACTCTTGCTACTTCTCTATCGACCTCTGCCAAAGTATCGAGAGCTCCCAATCTCCGATCTCTTCTGGTCTTCATCACAAATGAGAAACAAGGGGATTCGAAGAATTGCAAAAAGTTTGTATAAACCATTTCGAATGACTTTCCTCTTCTCCGAGTCTTGGAATGCGAAGACTTTAGTATAAAAGGGAAGTTGCCAAAGAAAATAGGGAATTTGATTCACCTCAGGTATTTGGGATTGGCTAATACTTGTGTTACTAAGTTGCCTTCTTCCATAGAAAACATGAAGTGGCTACAAACTCTTGATTTACGAGTTGATCATGATGTGGTACTTTCACTTCCTAACATATTATTGAAGATGAGACAACTTAGACATATCTACCTTCCATTCTACGGGCGGTTAGAACTAGTCAGTCAAGTTAGATCCATTCGCGGTAAATTGAAAAGGTACTACGTAATTGAAGGATGTGGCATGTTACGGCTAGATGGTCTCTTGAACCTAGAAACATTAGAACACATAGACTTGGACAGAGTCAAAATAAATGATGGATTAAAGCTGGAGAGGTTGAAGGTGCTTTCTGCAGCTTGTGAGACCAACGGAGCAGCATTGGATCATTTCATAAAGCACTCGTCGTCTAGTATGGAGAATCTCACACTTAAGCTTCATGCCAGTATCTTAAATAAGGATCCAAATGTATTATCAAGGGCTCAAGGACTTCGTAACCTAGATATACATGTTGAGCCACCTACCAATACACGGTTTATCAAGTGGGCCAAGACTACATGTGCAAACTTTCGTCTCCAACAACAGCTAAGTTTGGAAATGTTGCCAGAAAGCCTAGTTGATGTGGGCATTTGGTACCTTCAACTTGCCACTGACCCGCTGCCGGTTCTGGAGAAGCTGCCTAACCTTGTTAGTTTGGGTTTGCGGATGTGTTATGGAGGTGCCCAGATGGCTTGCTCTGCCCGTGGCTTTCCTAAGTTGCTTGATTTGTTCTTCGACGGACTATTCAGTTTTAGCAACTGGGTGGCTGAACCAGGAGCTCTACCTATGCTCAAGAACTTGCGGATAATCAATTGTCCCCTGAACAGCCTCCCGCCTCCGCCTGATGCTGTTCGGAGTTCAACTCATGTCTACTATTATAACAATGTAAGTTTCATGAATATGTTAAACGTAAATGTTGATATATTGCCTAAAAAAAACAAAAAAAATGTTGACATATACTCCCTCTGTTCAAAATTATAACAATGTAAGTTTCATGATGATGTTAAACGTAACTATTGATATATAGGTCTTAATTAAGCACGCCCATATAATTAATATTATTAGGGGCCAACTTAGCAATTAAACTGTAGTTATTGGACGAAATTAACCTTATACCTCTAACAATTATATCTCTGGACTCTGGTCACCAGAATCCTGATCTGCCGCCGGTGCACGAGGATTACAGAGATAGCCGCTTCTCTGTAGATTGATATATCTCAGCATTTGGAGGGAACCTCAGTTTCCCAAGCATCAGATGCAAGTACATACCATTGTAGTTATGTTCAAGTGGCCGGGCGATATGCGTTGGTGCATCAGATGCAAGTACATACCATTGGAGTTATGTGCCTTGTTAAAGACAATCAATTCAAGATGCTCAAACTAATTAAGGATCAACTCCGTTGTTCATCATCTTAATTAGGCATTTATGATGCTGTTATTGTTTCCCGTGTTGATTTAATTTCATATATTAATTGTTGTACCATCGAGACATATTTCATGTTTAACCAAGTTGTTTTCCTTGGAAAAATGTATTAACATTTGAATTGGAGCCCAGTACTGGTTTTAAACATTGTGTTTTGATTAAAAAAAAAAATTGGTGTTTTCTTTTCAATTTGCCAATTGTAACGTACTAATCTCTAGTACTGAAACTGACAAATATGATGGACATAAAAACTAACTAGAGGGGCTTACAATCAGTAGCGGTGCCATGATTTCTGCTGGGGGTGCTAAAAAAAATTTGTGAAATAATCTACCGTTCATCCTACAAAGCGCTTAACAGGAAGGTGGACAGCCCATGCCTTGGCGGTTCGTTGCCTTGGCAAAACGTGCAATTGCGCGCACATGGCCTCAAATTTTTAAGCGCCTAAATTTTTTTTAAAGCATATATATATATATATATATATATATGATTAATATAAATAAAAAATATAGAAAGAAGTAATAAATGATTTGTTAGCTCAGTTTTCACTAGGCAATGAGTGCTTTTTCGATCTACTTTTTAACATTACTGTGTTCGAATTCCCTTGTTCCCATTTTTAGCCTCAGTCCCCCCTCATTAGTACAAATGATACCTCTCAAACTATATTCCTCTTCTCTAAAGAAAAAACCCTAATCAATTCAAGTTATTAGACCATTATAATCGACCTCTCAAACTATATTAATCTCTACTAAAGAAAAAACCCTAATTAATTCAAGCTATTATTCGGAGCATCCCCAAGAGATGCTTCATTTTGGAGAATTTTACAAATTTGGAGAATATTGGGCTTATTTTTGGCCCAACAGATTATCTAACTCATTCTCCAAAATAGAGATAGGGTATAAAAAATAGAGCGTCTTCCCTATTTCGGCAACATCGCCATTTTTTTCCTATGCGTCAATCTCCAATTCTCCTTCGATAGCAACAACGCTGAGAGTCTAGGGTTCTTATTCACATTTGAGTAGAAGTAATGTCAATAATTTCAATTAAAAGTTAATTTACAATTCTTTAAAATGAAGAACCTATTGGAATTGAGACAAATATTTTTTTTAGAAGATTGATTTTCATTCCTCATTTTGAAGAAAATTTGAAGAATCTCTTGGGCATGTTCTGAACCATTATAACCGACCTCCAACATTGAGGGTTTTGAAAAGTAATCTAAAATCTTTACTTATATATTTACTTATCTATTCTCTTTCTCGCATTAGTCTGAATACAATGACTTTGTATCTATGAGAATGTCTCTTTTGCTAGTAAATTTGGTACATCGTTTTCTCTATTCAATTAGTAATAAAAAAATGTCAATATATAAGTTGCACAAGGCCTCAAAAAAACCTATACATTGCAATTTAAAACATGAAAAAATTCTCATCAGACCTTGTAAAGAAAAGCAAAACAAAAAAAAAACATTAAATTAAAGCCACTCCATACAATATGAACACTATTTTAAGCGATGACCTACCTTGTAAATGTATCAAAACCTAACCTACAATTTAATCATCATATTTACAATAGAACAAACCACTCATAATAAATTGACTTAAAACATAAATAGATAAATAAAATTAATTTTGGTGGTGCTACTGCTAATGCATTAAAAAAAAAGGAGATCAAGATTGGAAAAATTGTAAATGGAAAAGGCCACCCTTGGAGGTGTTTAGACTAAATTTTGATGGCTCTACAAAACTTTCAACAAATAGCTCTATTGGCTACATCATTCGAGATTGAATTGTGAAACCTATTAGCATTGAAGGCAAATTGGTGGGGGTCAACAACCGATTGTGATTGAGGCCCTAGCTCCGAGTGTTGGAATGTGATTGTCCCACATCGGTTATATAGAGAATGCTTGAACAACATATATATATATAAGGTTGAAGGGCTACTCCTCTCATTGCCAATTGGTTTTAGGATGGAACCTGCTGGTCTTGTGTGCTCGGCTTGGGTGCGCATGATGCGCTCGGACGTGTGGACCCCAACGTTATATGGCCCATCGGGGTTCATCATGGTATCAGAGCGGTTAGCCTAACGGCCCGTCTTTCGATCCTGGTCCAAGTGTCAACTAGACGAGTCATTCCTAGTTGCACTTGCGAGGGCGTGTTAAGAGATGTGAATGAGACCAAATAGAGTCCCACATCGAAAGTTGAACGATAACTCGTCTTAGCTTATAAGTCGGTGGGCTACTCCTTCTACTGCCAATTGGTTTTAGAATGGAACCTCAATCGGCTTGTGTGCTAGGCTACTAGTGCATGTGCGCCCGTGCACACGACCCCCAGTCATCGGTCCGAGCCGGACTTTGATATGGTATCAGAGCCGGGTTCGGCTAGTTGTGGTCTGGGCTTCGGATTAGTGGGGTTGCTGGCCTTGTTGACACCTTTATAAGGTTAAAATCATCATCAAATGCCTAAAATATAACATGATTGAGTCAAATGGGGTTTGAGCTTGGAGTTTGGATAAATCGAGGAATAAAGCCCTGTAAGTAGGGGTGTTATTCGAGCCGAGCCCAATTTTGAAAGAGGTTTTATTTTTGTTCAAACTTGGCTTATTTTAGTAAATGAACAAGCTCCAGTCGAGCTTTTTTCAAGTTTTAAACAGTTTTACTTGGTCATAATATATTAACTTAGAGAAAATTTTAGAAATTTTATAAAATTCGAGCTATTTAAGCTTAAATCGAACGAGCCGAGCTTTCAATAAAGCTTAAAATCATGTTCATGCTCATGCTCGGCCTGTTTACGTAAGTAAACGAGCTCGTGTCGAGTTTTTTTCGAGCCGAGCTCGAGCTGTTGAGCTCGTATAACAGCTCTACCCGTAAGATAATCAACTAGTGTTTTTTAACTTCCGTTTTCTTTTTTAAAAGTAGACAAGAAATTAGGTTAATTCAGTGGTGAAAGATTCGGTGTTAGCAATATTTATGGTAAAGGATCACCCCTTGTAAGGAAATTAAAACTTTTCTTTAAAAAAAAAAAACAATTATTTCCTTTGTTTAATTAATTCGTCGGTAGGGTTTTGTATGGATGACAATTGACAAGTACTTTGTATGGGTAAAATTTTTTGTTGAATGTCATTTTGATGAGCGCAACATACTTAATTAATGGTGTAGATTAATTTGTTCTTTTTGTTAAAACTCCACAGTATATATCATTCATTGGGGTTCAATGAATCAATATGAAATCTTTGAAATACCAGTCTGGATAAGGGGAAAACGCTTTGGTGTTCTGTTCTCTCTCAAAAACCTACCAATTTGCAAATAAAACCACCCTTTATAGGTTGTTTGTAAATAACCACCCCTTATTCAAAAATTTGCAAATAACCACCCATTATATACAAATTGGTTGCAACTAACCACCCATACCAATTTGTATATAATGGGTGGTTATTTGCAAATTTTTGATATTTTATATATTTTAAAATTTTGTTAAAAATTACGAGAAATAATAAAAATAAAATATTTTAGATCGATATATTATATAATTATAAGCTCTAGAACTTCTAAACCACCTTTTTAATTTTAGCTATTTAAAATTATCGCAAAATTACCAAATCATGATTTTTTTAATTTAAAAAGGAAAGAATTGACAAGCCCGAAATCGACCCGATTTGACCAGAAACTGAGTCAAACCAGAGTTTGAGTCAAACTCGGAACCCGTTTTACCCGAAATCCGAAACGACCCGACCCGAATGACCCGATTGACAAGTGTAGTATAATTGTCTTTTCCTATTAACTTAAGTGAGGTTTGACAAGAAAAGTGAGTATGGGTGGTTAGTTGCAACCAATTTGTATATAAGGGGTGGTTATTTGCAAATTTTTAAATAAGGGGTGGTTATTTGCAAACAACCCTGAATAAAGGGTGATTTTATGCATTTTCGCCTTTTTTTTGTAATGCAAACATGAGGGTGGGAAACCCTCAAAACCGAATCTACGGGAGTACGGACTACACAGGAATCCTGCGGGGGCCGGGGAGTAGCCCTTCCCCTAATATCCTCATGAACAAGGGTTAAGATGCCCACAGGCGACCGTCTAATAATTGTAAATCAAAAGGAAAAGAAAAAGCAAAGGATGCGAGGGAGTCGATGGTAAAGTTCGCTTCCCTGAAGTCAGACGAAGTCACCACGAGCCACCTTTGCTTTTCCTTTAAAAAACAAAAAGTCACCTCTTTGCTTAAAGTAAAGAAAAAGAAGTCAACTCTATCGCATTCAAGCTGGTTTTCAGAATGTTTTAATATGGATTTGTAATAGATCAATCAATGGTGAAAAGCTAAGTAGCTAAGCTTAGCATCACTTATAATATGATATGAACAAACAATAGTATACAAAAATAGTTGAGCTGAGCAGATTCAATGAAATTTTATGGAAATGTCAATAGCAAATATGAACATTGAACATGAAAAACCCTCACAGGAGATGGCTGTCTTACCTTGGAAGCTGACAACTAAATATATCAGCTTAGTAAGTTACTTCTGATGTAGTAAGATTGAGTCATATCCAACCCTGAGAGGCTCACAGAATGGTTGGTATAAATTTTTTTAACTGTATTATATACGGATATCTTGAGCCTTTCGCAGAGGGCCTTTCGAATTTCAGATTTTGCTGTTGAACAACACATGCTCTTCTTGTGACGAGATGCACTCTCCTGCTCCGGTGACTGACACCCAAGTCTCTGCTATCTTTGTCACTTTACCGCCTGCAATCTCGATCAATGTAAACGCTCTTGCTGTCCCACAATCAGAAGAACGTTCTTTTGAATTTGAAGTACTTGTCGCTCCTTGATCGCTGTTCAGCTTTTTAACTCTAGGCACAATGGCTCCATTGAGATAGATTGTATTGTCTTCCCCAATGCTTATCATTTTCCTCTGCCCTCCATATCTCAGCTCCTTGTGCATGTGCCCAAACACAACTAATGGGATAGCATGTTTGGCGGTCCCTTTTACCTCAGATAGGGCCTGCGCTAAATCTGAATTGTAGCTCACAGTGTTAAAAAAAATCTCTGTGATTTCTAAAATATATATGAAACATTAAGATTTCGCTTGGAAAGTACAATCTCCGTGATTTCTAAAATATACATGAAACATAATGAAACGTAGCTAGTCTATCAACCTATGACACATACTGTGCAGCTTCGGAGGGAAAGAGCCTAAGCAGAGTTTACCTGGATCACCGTGGTCACCACCCCCATGAATCCAATCTCGTCCACAAATGTCATTCATATTAGAACCAAGACCTGAACAGATGTTAAACATGACAGTTTAACAGAAACTAGAGAAATATAGTATGAGCATTTTCTATAAAGCAAGTTGCAGATTAAAAATCAATCATTGAGGGGTGAGGACAAACTACCTGTGGGACCATTATGTGCCAGAAATAAAAGTGAGTGATCAGTTGGAGCCTTTGCAGCTGCTTTGCAAATTCGTTTCGCACTTCCATCCATATCTGTTATTCCATATCTGTAAGAACATCCGGGGAGGATACAACATATCAGCAGAGAAAGAATACCAACAGTTTCATCCACCAACAAAAGAATACCAATATTTTCGGCAATGCCATTACAATTGAGGGTTCATTCTTCTGATCGTTGATCAAGCTGTTTGGAGAGATAAGTCACAAATAATAAATCCAACCATAGCAATTAGCAATCATATGTAATCATGAAGATGCTATATCAATTTTTTTTTAAACAGGTCCAAAAAAAGAAGGTAAACTTGAGGAAAATAAGAAAGGGAAGAGAAATTGAGATGATGGCTTACAGTCAAGTGGCTTTTGAGTTAAACACAAATACATTTCCATGTCAACACAAGAGACATCATACGAAGTAGCAGAAAACAAACAGAAAATTAGTTGCTTAGCAAAAAGTTTACAAACCAACCTTGCTGTTAAGAGCTTTTTCCTAAACAACTGATTACCCCCGCAAGAAAAAGGCCTCCCACCAACAACACTGAGCTTTAGCATAGGAAACTCCAGATGCTTGTAACCAGCATGATCATCCCCCAAACTGCATATTAAAGTTATAAAAGGAATGGTCATCCTACTCAAAGTCTCTGAGCAAATGGGTCAGTCTATACTATAGAAAATGAAATCATACAGGAGAAATTTATTAATTGACTTGAATGCATAGAGAAAGCTGTATGAACTTACTACTCGAGCTGAAGTTGAACTGCATCCTTCTCTCTGGCATCCACAATAAGTAAATTGACATTACGAATTGACTTGAATGCTTAGACCACAGATAGTATTATAAAGCTCCACGGTTGGTGGTATAATATTCCACTTTAGTAGATTAGATATTATGAAAAATTGAAGCTACGTGGGCTTAATTTACAACCATATAGAATATGAGCAATAAAATTCAGGAATTTAGTGATCTATAGATACTTATTGGAGAACTGATGTGTCTTCCAAGAATCATGGTTTCCGAGAATGACTGCCTTCGGAAGAGCAACGCGTGCAATGCTTCTAACAAGCTCAACATTCTCATTGCCAAAATCACCTGATGGCACCAAATATGAAATGTTCCCCAAAATATGACATACATAAGAAAGGGAAAATTAAAGGCAGCAATTGAAGGGAAAATGTGTTGAATTGGTGGGCTGCTTCCAATTGCTAGTGTATGTAAGAGAAAGGCACATTGAAAACGGGAAAACTTGCCTGTAAAGAGCACAAGATCAGGCTGCAAAATTAACAATGTGAGCAACAATTAGAATGTACAAATTCAGTCAAGATTGAAAAAGAAGTGCCGCAATCATCAATTATTGAGTAGAATATACGATAACCTAATTAGCAAAGATCAACGGAGAATTCGGAATTGAGGAACACGAAATTCAGAAGCGATACATAGATAGACGAAGGGTTAAGGAAGGGACCTGCAGAAATTGAAGGGCTCTGGAATCAAGCTCGAAGTCCCAATCGTCGTGCTGCGAAATTTTGAGGAAACAAAAACAAATGGGATCAAATTGATTACCGAAGAGCCCAAAATAGTTGACTTCCAAGCATATGATTTCCACAATTTCGCATTTACAAGAGGAAGGGAGAGTTTCCTCAAAAAAAAAAGAGGAAGGGAGAGAGAAGATACAACGTCTCCGACGACGGCGATTCGAGCGGACGAGGTGGCCATGGAAATGAAATTGGGAGCGGTGGTTGGGGAGGAGCGATACCGGAGGGGAGATTTGTCAGGCGAAGAACTACAAACTGAAGGGGCACCGGCGATGGAGTTGAGGTTGAAGAAGCAACCGGCGCCGTAAACCATCCTTGGTATTTATATGTGGACTGTGGAGTGGTCAATGGTCACATATTTTTGCCTTGGTGCTTGTTTTACTCCAAACGGACACAATTGAATTTCAAAAATGTGTGTTCAAAACCCAAAAGGGATGAGGCAATCGGATCATTTGAGTTGAATTTGATTATAGTACGAGTATTATTATTGGATCGAGTTTGGATCAATAGTACAGTTTTTATGTTTTTTCGTTTTGACAAGGTTAAAAGTTTTTATTTTTACATTTGTTCACAAGATGTCACATGACGACTGACGAACGATGAACCGGTCGTTAATCTCGCCAAAGAAATACTTACACTCAAAAAGTTAGTATAACGATTAAGCATATGTGTCAATTCCACATAGAGCGCATAATTAGTGATTTTCTTGCTAACCATAAGAATAGAGAGAATAAAGAGTAGAAGCACTAATAGCAATCAAGCCAATCAAAGTAACAATCAATAACGAACAATAGCAAATAGATAGATAAGTGGATAGTTTCATGATTTCATCTGCTCATCGCAACATGGTGGATTTTTCGATCCTTAAGCTTCTTCTTATTACTCCCGTTCCAGTTTATACACAGAAATAGATGGACTCACCATCTATTTATGTGACTGAGATTAAAAGTCACTTGTGAACAGTTATATTATTCGTAGGTATCAAGTGATTAGTTTATGATACATACATACATACATGCATGCATATATATATATATGAATATTCCTTTGTTAAATACAAACAATTATAGTACTTGTTTATATATACGTATAATTACATTATTATCCATGAATAATCGCTTGTTACTTAAGAATAATTTCACTACGTACTTATAAATTACACTGTAAATGCTGCTTATATGGGATCCTCTCTCTGTGTTTCTTAAGATATAAGGTTAAATATTTATATTCATATATCAGACATTTCTTAAGTATTGGAAATAACTATTGTTTGACGTGAGTTAAATATATCGAATTATTAATTGATGTGTAAAAAAAGACATATTGAAATTGATCATAGAATGAAATATAGGAGAATTCGTCTATTGTCCGACACATAGAAATCTAGATCTCTATTTTAGTACTACTTTTTTTTGTTAAGGTAAAGATTCAAGTTAGATAACCCTACCCGATAGCATCCTGATGGATGAGGTTAAGGAGACCCCTGAATCATTATAGATGTTAGATTTCCGATTGAATAGCTAAGGTGTGCAACCTTATCAACCACTCGATTGCCGATTCAGGGAATATGGAAGAAAGAGACTTCCTTCACACCCAACAAAAGAGTTTTGATACAAGACATGACGAGTTCAATTTTCCATGGACCTTTAGCATTTTGTTGTAGGTTTTTAATAATGATCAAAGAATCACCTTCGATAATTAGATTTCCTAGGCGAAGCTCAACCGCTTTTGAAACACCATAGTGAAGGGCCAAAGCCTCCGCAACAAGGGAAGTTTGACCACCGATTAGATGACACCCCATATTGATAGAATGCCCAGACCAATCACAGATAATGTAACCACTCGAGCTCTCAACAGACGAGATGGTTGATCCATCAATATTAAGTTTGAATGTACCCATTGGGTTTTTTTTTCCATTTGCGTTTTTTTCGTAGTCGAATTGGGTTTATTGTTTTTCTTTCCTTGTGGCCTAGCTGCTGGTCTAGCAGATTTATCTATATCCAGGTTGATTTTCATGAGTTGTCTAGTCCATTCCCCCATCGGGGGGCGTTCTTGTCTAAATGCATGTGACTTGGTTTCTGATATACTATATTGTTCGGCCACATCGGAATGCCATGTAGCGTTTTTCTTCTCTTGAAAGTTTGATACCTAAAAATTCCATAATTTGTTGCATATCTCTTGAGTTCGCTACCATCTCAGAGATCAATCGAGCATTCTCAATTGAGACTTGTGTCTGGAAGTTATTATATGGGCATTCTATTTTAGTACTACTATTATAAATAGATTGTAAATGAAATGAATAAAAAAGCAATATACTTTATATAGTTTTAACTTCTTAAAATTCATATCCTTTAAATTTCTGATAAGAGGGTGTATATTATTTTAATAAATTTTTTTATTACATATACAAACAAAAAAAATCTATATATTATATATATTAACCGTATGATAAATAAAATGTCAATCGATATAGTTAATTTGATTATTAATTCTATATTATTAGATAGAGCTATTGATAGTTATTAATCTAATCGATATAGTTAATTTGATTATTAATTCTATATTATTAGATAGATCTATTGATAGTTATTAGATTTATTGAATTCATCATATATATAATTTTAAAGTATTTGTTTTATATTGTATTCTTGTACATGGGATAATACTTGCATTAGTTATATAATCTTAATCTTAATTGGCATCAAATAAAATACAACAACTTAGAAAATCAAGTGTTAAAAGCAGTTGTTGCCAAAACGAAGTTATCATCATCTTGCCCAATGTGCCATATAAAGTAACCCATTAGCCCTTCCTGCTTAACATACGCCGCCTTGGCAGCCACCGCCTCCACGTCATCGTACCCTATCCATGTGGTCCCCACGTGGCTATAGCTCTCCACCGTGGTATCATTATACACCGTCACCCCGCCGTTCCCGCTCACCAACTGCTTGATCCCCTTATAAGCCACGGATCCATCGGCGCTGATCGCCGGCCCCGTCGTGGGCGCCAGGTAGCCGTTGTTGGAGGCGTCCGCCAACGTCCAAGCGTACCCGTAAAACGGGACGCCGAGCACCAGCTTGCTCGCCGGGACACCGGCGCTAATCCAATTAGAGACGCCGCTGCTGCCGCTGACGCCGGTGTCGGGGTCTCGGAGCGCCGAGTTGGGCCGTGTCATGGGCGGCGACCATCGCGGCGCAAAGAAGTCGTAAGCCATGAGGTTTAGCCAGTCCAGGGCATCCGCCATGGCGGCCGCAGGGTAAGGGAGAGAGTCGTGAACGCTCGAGTAGGAAACGGCGGCCGTCAGGAGTAACGGCGCCCGGTTGGTGGAGGCGGCCTCGGCGGCGATGGCAGCTCTCCACTCGGTGAATAGGGTGCCGAGGTTGGACATGTCGGATTGGTTAGGCGGGTACTCGTAGTCGAGGTCGAGGCCGAGGAAGGATAGGGACCGAGCGGTAGTGATGGAGGAGTCGATGAAGGCCTTGCGGGTGGCGGGGGAGGAGGCCATGTTGGCGAAGTCGGCGCGGTGGGAGCCGCCGCCGCCGATGGAGAGGAGGGTGATGAGATTGGGGTTGGTTTGACGGAGGACGGAGGTGAATTGGGAGAAGGAGTTGGCGTTGGAGGAGGAGACGGAGACTTGGAAGGTGGAGTTGTCGAGGTCGGCGAAGGCGGCGAAGAGGTGGGTGAAGAGGTTGGCGTTGATGCTTGTCAAGGGCAGGCCGCTGTCTGGGAGCCAGTAGCCTGCCTTGACAGAGGCTGCAGATGAAGGAGGAGTGGTTAGGAGGAAAATTAGGGCTATGATCAAGGAGAGGGTGAAGGAATAATTGTTGTTATAGTTGAGATTGAGATCCATGGTGGGTTGATTGTAGGAATTGGTGTATATTTGTTGTATATATCTGTTGAAAGTTGATCAATTTATAAATAAGGTGATCAATGGAAGCTACTACTAAATATTGTGAATGTTGTAATAGTCAAATATTACATACGGAGTACTAATCAATTCAACAATATCATACAGACAAGGTAGTATAGTCAACATTCACACCCACACCACACACATGCATTTATGGAAGTTTAATCCTATTCCCGTAGGTTGTACGCATTTTTTTTTTAATTAAGGGACTTAACTCTTCTTTAAAAGTGCAATGGGATAGTATAACATCACAACAACATTTTTAATTAGATCATTTCACCTAAGTAGTTTGGTCAAGTTGTACGCACTTTTTCTCCAATCGTGTTAAAAAGTATTTCCTAGTGAATCGAGCACCGATATAAACCCATAACAAATCAAAAAGGCAAGTATAATAAACGATATAATAAAAGAGAATTAAGAAAGGACCCGATGTAAGAAAGGAGTGTGTGTGGCGGGGAGAGAGATTGAGAAATGATACGATCCCTGTCGGCTGTCACTCTAGTCTAATCCTCTATCTCTCTCTCTGATATGAATGATGCGTCTCAACTCCTATCCTTAACCATGTTCTCGCTAAGGTCCAGGAAGGCTAAATCTTATCATTCACCTCTCTCCAACTTTTCTTTAATCTCCATGTGCTCCGTCATACTCTATCAATCTCCAAACTGTCATACATATGCACTGATGCACTTAGATCTCTCATCTACATGTGACCAAACCAGCACAGTCTTGCCTCCTGTAACTTGTCTTGAATACTGTTTACTCCCACTTTCTCACGGATAACCTCATTCCTAATCTTGTCGAGTCTAGTAAATACACTCATCCATCTAATCATTCTCATCTCTGCCACCTTTAGTCTCTGCTCTTGTGGTGCCTTCGTATGTGGCCAACACTCAGCCCCATATAAATTGCAGGATTAACAACCACTCTGTAGAATTTTTCCTTGACCTTTGACTCAAAGGCTTTGAGGGCACTTTCCCATCGCATAAGACTCTTGAAGTAGCCATCCACTTCTGACATTCCATTTGAATCCGATATCTGATATCCTTATTAACACATCTGTCACTCTACATCATCGACGTACATAAGACATATCGTACGTTTATTATTTATATATCACTATGCCAGATTGCAGCTCAGGCGACGGACCCTTGAGCTTCCGTCGCCTGAGTTCACTTCCGGCGACGGACTTATGAGGGTTCGTCGTCTGAATCTCCCAAGGATATAACACATCTCATATCGGATTCAGGCGACGAATTAATATTAAAGTTCGTCGCTTAAATATTTTTTAGGCGACGAACATAATTCAAGCGAGGAACATTTAACAAATATGGTCGCCTAAAACTGAGGACCCAATTATATTTGTCAGAAATTATTCATTAAGGTGACGAATAAATTATTTCCGTCGCTTGAATGATTTTCAGGCGACGAACATATAATTTGTAATGTCCGTCGCTGGAATGATTTCTTCATGAGACGAACATATAATTTGTCGCTTGAATACTAATGGGCGGGCTCAAGTGGCCCTAAACGTCTGACAATGTTTTCAGGCGACGAACGTTTTTTTGGTCGCCCAAGACTCATCAGGCGACAAACGTCATTATTATCGTCGCCTGAATGCTCTAGGGATGACGTTGAAAGGACGACACTTCAGGCGACGGATTACCGTCGCCTGAGATGTGATTTGGCATAGTGTGTTTTTTTTAAAATGGTAAAAATTATCGGCCGAAAAGACAAATAGGTATATTAAATGACCCCCTTAAGACATATTGGTATATTAAAAGACTCAAGAGACAAATAGGTATATTAAAAGTGTTCATATGGACAAATTGGTATATTAAAAAACTCTAAGGGACAAATAGCCCTTTTGCCTCATGTCATTTGATTTTTCTTAATAAAAAATTTTCATATATTTTTAAATAATTAATTCTTTATTTAACTCTATATCATAAAAAAAATAAAAATTTGGATATATTTCTATAAAATTATAAAACTATTTTTTTGCCATATGTTTGTAACTAATAATGTTGTATAAAATCTTATTACATAAAAAATTATTGGTTTTTTTGTATAAATTACAAAAAAAAAACGCTTATTTAATAGTTGGTTTACAAATTGCAAGTTAAAACACTTATTGCTTATTTTTAGAAAATAAATAATAATAATAGCATATGAAATATAATTTTAACTTATTTTATTCTGCAAGGTTTTATAAAAATTCTCCTATTTCATATTTATTTTATTAAACATTTTTTTGTGGTTTCTAAACAAATATTAGCTCATATTTTGCAGGACAATTTAATTTGTGCAATTTATATAAACAACCATTGTAATAAAATATTTATTTATTAAATTTATATAATAAATATTATTAGTGACAAATAATGATAAAAATCCAATAGTTTTATAATTTGATAGAAATATATGCAAAATTTAATTTTTTTATGATTATACAATCAAATGAATAAGATTATATGAGTATGTAACCAATTAATCATTATAAAAATATATTAAAATGATTTTATTATTAAAATAAAATGAAAAGGAAGTCTAATGATGTAAAAAAAAGGTTATTTGTCCACTAGAGTCTTTTAATATACCAATTTGTCCATATGAACACTTTTAATATACCTATTTGTCTCTTGAGTCTTTTAATATACCAATATGTCTTAGGGGGGTCATTTAATATACCTATTTGTCTTTTCGGCCAAAAATTATCTATACAAATATCAACCTTTTTTAATCAATCTTTGAAAATAATTTCAGACATTTGTAGCTACAATCGCTTTGATCCGTTGAAAAACAGTAGTAAACGACATATTTTGTCAAACGAATGAAATATCATTCTAGCTATAGTAGCATTTCAGAGTGATTGATTGTATATTTTTTAATTAAATAGAAAATGAATTTCATTGATAATAAAAAAAATGTTTTTTTTGAAGCAAGCTAAGAGTTTAGTTCTCTAGACAAGTCTGGAGAAACCGAAAGATTGGACAAGCCCGTAGATGGACTAACCATTATGTACATCCAAATCAAATAACAGAAGCAAATGACAGAAAGAAAACAACACAAAACAAATGACACGAAAAAAAATAAATGTAATCTATCATCATTACCAGTCCCCGTGTTGATGAAAATTAGGAGTATATTTCATGGTATAGTTTTTTTTTAATTAGGAAAGTACTTCGATTCTCTAGACACGTCTAGAGAAATCAAGAGACCGGACAAGTCAGTAGACAGACTAACCATCATGTACGATAGAATAAAATGACAAAAACAAATGACTGAAAGGAAAATGACAAAGGAAATAATATATATATATATATATATAGGGAAAATCACAGAAAACCACCCTTTAAATACGAGTATTTTCACTTAACCACCCCTTAAATTCAAAATTATAGAAAACCACCCTTTAAATGGTATTTGTTTACAACTCACCACCCATTCAACTATTTTCTTTACTTTATCATTAAATATATTATATTTTAATATTTTTAAACTCAAATTTGATTGTAAATAAATTCAAATTTTGAATTAAGGACCCAATTATATTTTAGGGATCATTGTATTTATTTTTAAAAATAATAATCAATAAAGCCTAGAATTATTATCTTAATTTATGTTTGAAAATGTTTATAAAATTTTAAAACATTATGTAAATTACTCTTATTTAAAATATCAATAAATAATATTAATTTCCATAATATTTTAAAATTTTATAAACATTTTCAACCATAAATTAAGATAATAATTTTAGGCTATATTTATTATTATTTTTTAAAAAATAAATAAAATAATCCCTAAAATATGATCGAGCCCTTAAATTCAAAATATAAATATATTTACAATCAAATTTTTGTTTTAAAATATTAAAATATAATATATTTAATGATAAATTAAAGAAAATAGTTGAATGGGTGGTAAGTTGTAAACAAATATCATTTAAATGGTGGTTTTCTGTAATTTTGAATTTAAGGGGTGGTTAAGTGAAAACACTCATATTTAAAGGGTGGTTTTATGTAATTTTGCCATATATATATACAAACAACCAAACCAAAAACGAAGGAGATTGGTTGACAGATTGCTCAAGCAACACAGAGGGACTTAGGAAAGAAGTTGTGTACATCTCAGATTATGGATTCCCTAAGAGCATTCATATATTGATCACAAATCCATGACTTAAACATATAAAAAACCAAATCTGTCAATCTTCACAGGAAAGACATCTATCAAAGGTAGAAGCATAACGACAAAATACAAAACTAAAAAGAGCACTATTGCTTCATTTTAATACAATACGGTACAACCCGCTTAACCCCACCCCAAGCACCCAATCGACCAATTAACAATCCAATACCAATCTCAAACCCTCAAGCACAATAACAAAGATGTACGAAAGATCACCACTAAGACAAATAAGAAATGAGGCGGATGAAATGAGTCCGAAAAAAAAGATCATACAATAACGAAACTAAAGCAAAGAACGTACAGTTGGATAACAAACACCGCCTAGCTAAGTTAACAAAGACATGATAAAAATGAAAGAAAATCAAATTTGTAACAATTAGTACGTACCAACATACCAAGAAGGTTGGATAAAGGAACGAAGGCTAGTACAGACTTATTATTTTATTTTACTTTATTCTCTTAATTAAAACATAAAATAATAAGTGTGTTTTAATTAAGAGAGATACATTTTAGAGATTTGTGTGTGGCAAAAGGAAGTTGGGCGGAGACAGATTTGGCAAAACATTTACTTGCGGGCGTTGAAAATGCGGTAACGTACAGAATGGTTAATTTCCTGCAATTAGTAGGGTACGTAACGTTGAATTGATATATGGCATGACCATGATGCGCGCATATCTATACGGAGGACATAGTCAACTAAAGAAGCCATGGCATAGCTCATCACTGCCTAAATAAAGACATTATCAATTTGTTTGAATGGCAAGATATCGTCTATTCTACAACTTTAGGCTTGCTTGACTGATTGGTTATGAATTATACATTTTACCAGGAATAAAATCATGAACAAATTTTGAGGAAATTGGGCAGGTAGGTCCAATTTCTTTTATCAAATTAATGATATGTTCACCGATGATACTTAATAGGGTAATTGTCCAATTTCTGGGACATTGTTGGACCATCTATTACTAAAGCAATCAAAACCTTCTTCTCTTCAGGAAAAATTCTTAAACAAATAAACCAAACTTTCATAACTCTAATCTCGAAATGTGAGAACCCAAGAACAACAAACAACTACAGACCTATCAGACTCTGCTCTCATTTAGAAATAGAAAATGAAAAGTACGTTGGATGGATCGCAATAAAACTTGATATGGAAAAAACATATGATCGAGTTGATTGGGAATTTCTATTGGTAGTGATGGAAAATTTTGGCTTCTGCAGGTGGATCAAAGAATGTACCCAAACGGTATCATACTCGATCCTAGTGAATGACGAGCCGACCCAAACCTTTCGACCTCAAAGCGGCTTACAACAAGGTGATTCTACTTTACCCTACCTTTTTTATTTTAGGGGCTGAGATTCTAGCTAGAAACCTCCAACAACTTAATGACCATGCAGCAGAAGAACTCATTGGGCCTTAAAATGACAAGAACAAGAGCACATATCCCATTTTTATCCTTTGTAGATGACATCATGATTTTCGCCAAAGCCACCCATGAAGCTAGCTTGCTCCTGAGTAAAAATAACTCTTGATCAGTATTGTGCAATCTTAGGACAAAAAGTTAATTTCCAAAAATCATCATTCCAAGTTACAAAAGGGGTTTTAACCAATCGGAAGTGGAGAATCCAAACCACCCTACAAATTACGAGCCAAACAAGCTTCGAAAAATACCTCGGATGTCCGATTATAAATGGAAGAGTAAACAAGAATACATTCGATGAGGTGATTGGAAAGACGAAAAATCAATTAACAAAATGAAAAGCTAACTCTTTATCCATGTAGGGCCAAACAATTCTGATCAAGTCAAATCTAGCCACTAAACCGAACTATGTGATGCACAGAGCTTGACTGATTGAACAGATGTTTCTTCTGGAACAAAGACCAAAGCCACAAACCACTTATCAGCCAGGTGAGACGGAATATGTAGTCCTAAGAATAACGGAGGACTGGGACTAAATAAAACAAAAGATATGAACAAGGCACTACAGATGAAACTGCTCTGGAAGATCTTAGCAGAACTGCATAATGAATGGGTAAAAATAGTCAGAGAAAAATATTTGAAAGAATTCAAATTTTGGGATTATAAAAGAAAAAAAGAACACCTCATGGTAATTGACAAAATTGATGGAAATAAGAGACAAATTCTATGTAGGACTAACTTAACAAATAGGAAACGGAAAAACAGTTAGATTCTAGAAAGATAGATGGTTGAATGATGACATATGTCTCATCGAGAAAAGTCCACATGACCAAGTAAATGAACAAGAAACAGTAGACCAATTTATTAAACATAATAACACCTGGAATATGGAAAAATTAAATGATAACACTTCCCAAGGAAATCGTCGAAAAGATCCTCGATATCCACATTCCAAATGTGTGATTTCGAGGATAGATTGTACTGAAAACAAAGCAAAAATGGGTGGTTCTCAACAGCCAGCACCCTTGAACACATTACGAAAACACGTAGAAACAACTCAAATGCATATGATTGGATTTGGAAACTTAACTGTCCATCCAATGTCAAAAATTTCCTTTGGAAAAGCCTTCTTGGTGGAACCCCTACGAAAACAAGACTACGGAATAAAGGAATAGATGTTACCCTAGGATGTATGATATCCTCTGCAATCACCCCAAAGAAGATGCATCACATATATTTACCGAGTATCGAACAACCCTTACGATCATAGAGAAAATGGATCACAATATACTAAACATAATAAGAAATACCAATAAGACCAATTGAACATACAAGAAAATCACTTTTGACATATTCTCACATCTTAACTCAGGCCAAAAAGCTACTCTCTCCATATCTCTTTGGGATGTTTGGACAATGAGGAATAAAATTTTGTTTAACGACCACGCCCTCCGCGAGGGGGATGGCTAGGTACAATGCATAAAACAACAACGAACAAACTGGAAAAAAGCGCAAATAGAGGAACTAGAAGGCAAAAACCTGACCAAAAGACCCCTCGATAATAAGATCACCCAACCGAAACAGAAAAAGATTAAATGGGAAAACCTAAACAAAATTTTGTGAAAATAAATTTCGATGGCGCTAGTTTTCCCTCAGGTCAAGCGGCTTGCGGCTTTGTGATTTGTGATTCTATTGGTAGACCTTTGACGTCGTGTGGCGGTTTCAGCTGCGAACAGGTTTGAGCTTTGCAGGCGGAGACTCGTGGTCTTCTCCACATTCTCTTGGAAGCTCTGAAGAGTGGTTACTCGCATGTTGAGTTGGAGGGCAACTGTCTTACAATGATTAATGTCATGAAGGGGTGCCAGACTTTTCCTCCATTTTCTTCTTCGCATAGCTTGAGCTCTCTTTGTTGTTCTTCCATGGAGATCTATGACTACTATCAATAGTCCATAGTTTGACATGGTATCAAGCTTGTCTTTTTCGATCCGCTCTCACCTTCCGCTTCCACTTTTGTGATCATTTTTTTTTGATTTTTCATGGATCCTCCGCTTCAAGATTCGAGAATCTCCGTCATGGATGAGTTTTTTTACACCCCTCTAATCATCCAAACTACATCCTTTCCACTCACTTACTCAGTGACGGCAATTTCAGTCATTAGAAGAGGTCTTGTGAGGTCTCTTTAATTGCGAAAAACATATTAGGCTTCGTCACAGGTGATGAAACCGTGCGGAAATGAAGGCAAAGAGTGGACGCGGACATATCAAAACAGCACCGGAGGGACCCCCCAAGTTCAGGAGGAGACACGGACATATCAATACAGCACCAAAGAGACCCCCGAGTTCAGGAGGACGCGGACATGAATTGTTGACACATGTCCATCATGCCCCCCACCCACGAGGGCCACATGTGTCAACCCAAATGTGACAAATGTCACGATGGGAGGTCTCTGGCCAATCCCTATAAAAGGGAAAATGAACAGAAGAGAAAAGGACTTTTGGAAGAGGGAGAAGCGGATAGGAATACCGAAGAACAAAGGAGAAGAGTAAGAAGAAGAGAAGAGAAGGAGGGATACCAGGAAGAACCTAAATTATCACCAAGCCAGCCGTCGGGCAATCGATCTTTTACTGCAGATAAAGGTAATTCCGGGTATAAAAGGGAATAAATGTGACTCGTCCTCCACGTCGACATCGCCGCTAGTGACTCTCCGCGGATAGGTATGATCCTTGAGACCTCCTAAGTGTTCGATGATCTCCCAAGAAATGAAGCGGGGTAAGTATGATATTTTATGCACGCGGCAAAAGCACGGCCCAGGTAACACCATGAGAAGTTTAAACCATGTGTCAGGTAAGACCGTGTATCCCTGTCGCGTGGTCCAAGTCCAGCCCCAGGGGCCCACCGCAAGTGGGACCATAAAGTACTTTTTTTGGAGGATTTAATCACTGGAGCCGTCTGCGGGTACCCACTCACACTGAGGGGTTCATTCTTAAGTTTTCATCATCATTTAGTCAAGCAAAAAATATATATTGAGTCATGCACACCTCAAACCCACGGTCCCATTCGGCAACCTTCTGGTTTGCCAAGACACGCGGACATCGGGTGGTCCCTCCCACAAACGAGAGGGACGTGAGATGATCCATCTAAAATTTAAAGAGCAAGTTTCATACCAAATCAATTTACTAACAAAGGCTAGTGACTCTCCGCGGACAGGAACAATGTACAACAACGAAAACTCGGAGAGCCGGAGTGTAGCTCCGGAACAAGAAGCCACCAACATGTACAATCTACCTGTCCTTCAGATGGAGACTCAACAAGACATGTGGACGTCACCTTATGTGCCGCCCTACCACCAGACATATGCCCTAGTCTACGGAGAGTATGTCCCCCCAGCGTACGTGCCCTATTGAGTCCCGCATGAGCCGCTCCACTACTATCAGCAGGCACCGGAACCACAACACTATTATCAGCCGACACCCGCGCCGCAACATTATTATCAGCCAACACCGGAGCCACAACACCACTATCAACCAGTAAACGAGCCGCGACACTTCTATGAATATGGAAACCCGTATCAAGGCCAACATAGGGCCTATTATCACGACCAGCAGTTCGACGCGCATGGTCAACCGAACGCGGCAGATGTCTTCAACCTCAATCAATATGGGAACCCTATGCACGGAGCCTCAGGCTTAGGATTTGATTCTTTGCACCAGGAGTCACAAGGGGTTGACATGCAGCCCAATAAACATCGCCAAGGGGAGCATTCAACTGATGTGTCCGCCTCTACCAAGTCTGGCTCAGCACAGATGAAGATTGACGCCCCAGAAGCCTTGCCATCTGTGTTCACCCAAGATATCTGCCGGGCACCAGTACCCAAACAATGGAGGGACGTGAACCTTATTAAGTATGACGGGACCACGGACCCCGAAGACCATTTGTGCCACTTTATGACCGCGATGCGCATCAACGAATACAACGACGCCATGTTGTGTAGAACTTTCCCATCAACGCTGACAAAGATAGCTTTGACCTGGTTCACTAATCTGCCGACGAACTCGGTCACCACCTTCTCTGAGCTGAACCGAATATTCCAATCCCATTTTGAGAGCGCGCGGTCAAGAAAGAAGACCATGCTGGACTTAAACTCAATCAAACAAGGAGGAGATGAAACTCTGGGGCACTTCTTTGATCGCTTCACTAGTGTGGTTGTACATATCCCAAACATCAAACACGAATCCGCAACCATTATCCTTATGGGGAACCTGGCGGAAGGGGATTTTAAGACTTACTTATTCAAAAAAAAGCCCAGAGACTATGATCAATTGAGAGATTTGGTGTTGCGGCAAATAGACGTAGAGGAAGCAGCCGCGTCGAGCTCAAAAGAAAACGGCGGACATCAAGGCTTCTTCAGCAAACTCGCGGGAAAATTCAGAAAAGAAAAGGGAGCGGCTAAGCCACCCAAACAACCATAAACAGGACACCATCGACAAGATGACGAAGTCCATCTCAACTCAGATCGAAAGGAGGAACCTCGCCATCAAAGAGATGACCGAAGAGAAGGGAATGATCGAGGCTGACCACATCAACCGCGAAGAATTGATTACCATGATCAGGATCACCGTCATCAAGACTATCACCAAAGTAGAAGGGACGATCGACATCCAGCCGAGCGTCGCCCGCGGGAGGAAGATCACCCCAGGCAGCAGAGCAGAGACCATGACCGATACAGAGGGCAAGAAGAAGCTCCTCAGCCAAATCGAGGGAGAAGTCCGGGACGGAGATGGCGTCGAGGACACCAGAATGGGCCCCCTCCCCCACTAGGATCGGTGAACCAAGCCCCTGGGGGACACGAAGGGCAAATAAGGTCCGCGGTCGAACGTATCCCAGAACCAGAAGGATACATCGACACCTTAGCTAGAGGACCCTCTCTTTCAGGGGTCTGCAACCAAGAGAGGAGAAGTTACGAGCGAGAAGGAAAACAACCGCCTTCCGTAGTAAGCAGAAGGATCGCACTCACTCCTCACGCGGAAATGGTGTTTTCGGCAGGTGACGCGGAAGATATAAGGATGCCCGACTCCTACCCATTGGTCATACACGCTCAAATAGCAACCAAGACTGTCAAAAGAGTCTTTATTGACACCGGGTCATCAGTTGACATTGTCTCTTGGGAAGCTTTTTCACAGCTCGGAGTATCGGCAACTGCACTCAAGCCGTATTCAGGGACATTGGTTGCCTTTTCAGGAGATGAGATACATGTTGCAGGGACCATTGAGCTGACAGTGGTGCTGGGAACCGCGCCAAAACGAAGAATGGAGAGCATAGTCTTCACCGTTGTCCGGGTTCCAACAGTATACAATACCTTGCTGGGGAGGGTATCCCTTTACAAGTTTCAGATGGTGGTCTCCATTTACCATTTCCTTGCCAAATTCCCTATTGTTGGAGGGGAGGTTGGTGAGGTCCACGACCAGCAACCAGAGAGCAGGAGCTGCTATTTAACCTCTCTGAAGAAAAAGAAAGAAGTGATGCAGATTGAGGGATGTACCGCAAGCTCAACGAAAAGCGAAGGAAGGAACCTGCGAGAAGAACTTATAGCGGTAACTGATCCAGGAAGTGCCGTCACTGAGGCAGAACTGGAGGTGACGCCAGCGGCCAGAAAGGTTCCCACCGCGGATGAAAGACTGACTCATCAGCCTTTTCCCAATCCTGAAGAAAAAGTGTATTTAGGGTAGGCCTTAGGACCAAAAGAAAAGAAACGCATCATAGACATTATTGCCAGATCAAGAGACGTCTTTGCATGGGCACCAACGGACTTACTTGGAGTCCCCCCGACGATCACCTTACACACACTCCGGATAAGACATGACGCCAAGCCTGTCGCACAGAAGAAAAGGAAAATGGCACCCGAGAAGGCGCTTGCCGCCAAAGAAGAAACAGAGAAATTGCTTGACGCTGGCTTCATCGAAGAAGTAGAAGATTCTGATTGGTTGTCGAACGTGGTTCTAGTCAGAAAATCCAATGGAAAGTGGCACATGTGTGTGGATTTCTCCGACCTCAACAAGTCTTGCCCTAAGGACAGTTATCCGCTCCCGTCGATCGACGAATTAGTTGATGTAACCACGGGGAACGTCGTCCTTAGTTTTCTGGACGCATATTCAGGATACAACCAGATCCGTATGGACCTGCTTGATAAAAAAGCCACCACGTTCATTACTAATCAAGGGATATTCTGTTATCGAGTCATGCCATTCGGACTAAAAAATGCAGGGGCCACTTTTCAAAGAACCGTTGATCGGATTTTCCGCGCCCAAATTGGAAGGAACGTATCGATCTACGTGGACAATATTGTGGTAAAAAGCTTGAGGGCGGAAGATCACGCGGCGGATTTGCAAGAGACCTTTGACTCTCTACAACGCGGAAGACTGAACTTGAACGCGGAAAAATGTGTCTTTGGAGTGGATTCCGGGAAGTTCCTGGGATTCTTGGTTAGTCAGCGTGGGATATATGTGAACCCAGAAAAGATTGTAGCAATACAAAGTATGCAACCACCCAGAACGATCAAAGAAGTCCAGACTCTTAACGGGGTTGTCAAATATCTCAACCGCTTCTGCTCCTGTCTCACGCATAGATCTCTGCCTTTCTTCGCATTACTAAAGAAGAAAGGACCCATCCAGTGGACACCGGAATTGCAGCAGGCCTTCGAGGGGATGAAGGAATATTTGATGAAGCTGTCGACTCTTCATAGGCCGGAAAAAGTTGAGACTCTACACCTCTACCTGGCAGTGAGGAGCACAACCATCAGCGCCGTTCTCACTCGCGAAGAAAAATATCCTGTTTACTCGCAAAGTATTACAAGATACTGAGACAAGATATGAGCCGATTGAAAAGATGATCTTGTGCCTAGTGTTCGCGGCGAGAAGATTGCGACCCTACTTTCAAGACCACCCAGTACAGGTCTTGACCAGCTTACCCCTGAGGTAGATCCTGCACTCCCCGTGCCTTTCAGGACGGATGACAAAGTGGGCAGTAGAACTATCAGAATTTGAAATCAAGTATAAGTCGCGGAAAGCTGCATTAGCACAGACTCTAGTTGATTTCATATGTGAGACAAGCTTTGAAGGGCACTCGTCATCTGAAGAAAGCAGTTGGGTCCTTAAAGTGTACGGAGCAGTCAACCAGGCTGGTTTTGGGGCCGGAATCGCTTTGATCTCCCGAGAAGGGCAACTGGCGAACTATGCATATAAACTCGCCTTTCAGGCAACCAATAATGAAGCTGAATACGAGGCCCTGATAGTAGGACTGGAGATAGCCCTGGCGCGTGGAGCAAGAGAAATAGCTGCTTACACAGATTCAGAAGTTTTAATGATGCAAGTTGAAGGAAGATACGATGCCAGGACGGGGTTGATGCCAGATTACTTGAGGAAAGTCCAAGCCTTACGAAAGGCCTTCGTGAACTTCACGATAACTGCTGTCCCAAGGGAAGAGAATCAGCAAGCGGACGCTTTGGCACGGATAGGCGCGGCAATGCCGTTTGAAATCAGGTCAGAATTTGTATTTAAGAAAAAAGAAAGTCGTGGGCTTGTCAAGGAAGTTTTCTTTATTGAGACCGACGGAAAAGGCGATTGGAGGACCCCCATTGCGGAATATTTAGAAAAAGGGATCCTCCCCGCGAAAAAGTCCGAAGCCAGACAAACAGTTACAAGAGCCGCCAGGTTCACCGTCCGCGATGGAAAGCTTTTCAAGAGGGGTTTCACACGGCCTGATTTAATGTGCGTCACCATTGAAGATGGAATGACAATTATACAGGAGCTTCACTCTAGGGTATGCGCACATCACCAAGGCTGGAGAGCATTGACTACAAAAATTATGAGGGTCGGGTATTACTGGCCCACGATGAAGCAAGACATCCAAGGGTTCATCCGGAAATGTGACGCGTGTGAAAAACATGGAAATGTTATCCATCAGCCCGCGGAGATGATGAAAGGAATTCATGGCGCGTGCCCTTTTTCTCTATGGGGAATGGACATCTTAGGGCCATTTCCCACCGCGTCGGGCCAGTTGAAATATGTGCTCGCAGTCGTAGATTACTTTACGAAATGGGTAGAAGCTGAGGCCATGGGGCTCATCACCGCTGAAAAGGTGAAGAAGTTTCTCTGGAAGAACCTGGTTATCCGCTTCGAGGTTCCAAAGTCGATCATCACTGACCACGGTCCTCAATTCGACTGCGAGACCATCTGCAACTTCTGTGAAGACCTCCACATCAACCTCAAATTTTCATCCGCAGCACATCCTCAGACGAACGGGCAGGCAGAGATCACCAACCGGCAGATTCTAGAAGGGATACGAAAAAAATTGGGGTCCCCGGCCAAAGGACGATGGGCTGAACTCATTCCACTGGTGCTTTGGTCTCACAGAACAACAACCAAGGCACCTACAGGCGAGACTCCTTTTTCTTTGGTCTACGGCATGGACGCAGTGATTCCAATCGAGCGAATGATTCCATCAGCACGCGTCCTCGGATTCAACCCACAGTCCAACGAAGAGGCACTTGAAATAGAGATGCACTTGAGAGAAGAACGCAGGATGATGGCAGCTTTGAAAGCAGTGGAATACAAGAGACGGACCGCTAAGTACCATTATTAACGAGTTCGGCCGCGACAGTTTCAAAAAGGGGACCTGGTTTTACGACAAGTACAAACCGGAGGAAAGTTAGATGCCGACCGGGAGGGTCCATACGTTGTGGCCAATGCTATCCAAACCGGCGCATACAAGCTGAAGAACGAAGACGGAGAGACTTTAAACAAAACCTGGAATGCCGATTGTCTGAAGAAGTACTATGTGTAAGTTTGAACATCAATCTTAATTAAATAATCGCCCCTACAGACAGTTGGAAGAGCGGTTAGTGGGCGTTTTTTGTAAAAGTTGTATAACGCGAAAGCAGACGAATTTCGTAAGAGGCCAAAAAACGCTGGAGCTTTCTCCGCGTCGCTCCCCTGATAGAGACCCACGTTCTCTCAAGGTCGAGCCAAGCCACGACAAGGCCGAAAAACGCTGGAGCTTTCTCCGCGTCGCTCCCCTGATAGAGACTCACGTTCTCTCAAGGTCGAGCCAAGCCACGACAAGGCCGAAAAACACTAGAGCTTTCTCCGCGTCGCTCATCTGATAAAGACCCACGTTCTCTCAAGGTCAAGCCAAGCCACGACGAGGCCAAAAAATGTTGGAGCTTTCTCCGCGTCGCTCCTCTCATAGAGACTTACGTTCTCTCAAGGTCGAGTCAAGCCACGACAAGGCCGAAAAACGCTGGAGCTTTCTCCGCGTCGCTCCCCTCATAGAGACCCACGTTCTCTCAAGGTCGAGCCAAGACACGACAAGGCCGAAAAATGCTGGAGCTTTCTCTGCATCGCTACCCTGATAGAGACTCACGTTCTCTCAAGATCGAGCCAAGCCACCATAAGGCTGAAAAACGCCAGAGCTTTCTCCGCGTCGCTCCCCTGATAGAGGCTCACGTTCTCTCAAGGTCGAGCCAAGCCATGACAAGGCCGAAAAACGATGGAGCTTTCTCCGTGTCGCTACCCTGATAGAGACTCACGTTCTCTCAAGGTCGAGCCAAGCCACAACAAGGCCAGAAACGCCGGAGCTTTCTCCCCGTCGCTCCTCTGACAAAGACTCACGCTTCGCTCAGAGTCGAACCCAACGACAACAAAACCTAAAACACTGGGGTCTATTACCGCAAATAGAAATTTATAAAAAAAACGTTTGATTATTCCAACGACAAACGTAACACGCAAAACACGGAATACAAACAAAGTTGCACGTGAATAATTACACAAGAACTCTCTGATGCCAAACAAAGAATCAAGAGTTAACCCCAAAGGGGACCGTCAAAGATGACACCCAAAAGCGAGCAGAAATTAAACATCTGGGAGGATGACTGGCCTGGGAGGCGACATGACATAACCATTTTCTACACAGATAGATCCCTCATCAAGCACGCGGACATCAAAATGAACCCCACCTCGGTGGCGAAAAACCATGACGGACCCCATTCCCAGGCCCTGGGCCGATACAAAGTCGCTCCAACCGCTGACCAACTAGAATATCCCGTAGTCCCGCTTGACTATTCCGATTGGGACATCCACGGATGAACCCAGGGACAGAAAAACTTGAGACGGATCTGTGACGCCCGTTTCATACTCAAACAAAGCGGGAAGTGACTGCAAATGGATAGAGACAAGCAAAATATAAGAAAGAAAACGGTCTTTGAACATATGAAAAAAGAAAACTGACTCACAAGCTCTTGCATTTGATCTTCGAAATCAAGAGCCAAGTAGAAAGCTCAAGGAGTCTGAGTTGACGCATCCATACTAGAGAATAGAAGCCTAAGAGAGAAACCAAGCAGGGTCTCACTTATAAAGAACTCCACCAGGCGGTAACCCTCGAATATATCCTTAAAAGATTCCCCTAGTGAACCCTCGAAAGAAGAGCAGAATAATAACAGTAAAAACTCACAAAAGACATGACCGGAAAAAAACAGGGTTATGCTACGCTAAAACCAAGGAGAATCCTGTAGACCACCTCGATATTCATAAAATCAAAAAGAAAAACAAACAATGGCTATATTTATTCATTACACGCGGAAAAAGACCACACGTGAACAAAGGTAACCCCATCTGTTCGTGTTCATCAACAAGTACATCATCAAGAAAGATTAATCAAGGGTACAAGCCATTCGTTAAAGGACTCGCGTCCTCATAAGGAAAACGGACGATGCCCTCATCCCCATCTTCCAAGCCCATGACTTGGACTTCAAAATGGGCATTCCCTTTGTGAATAAAAACCATGGAAGACCGGACCGCGAACCCATGGGACTCATCAAAGTCCTTCCAGCCTTGCTGAAGCCAATACATTCCATAATCACCCTTGTAGACGTGAACAGGAAAGTCGCGCAAAATGTGAGATGAAAGGAAAACCTCCTCAGGAATGGCATCCATGTATTCCCCCTCAAAGCGCATAGGTAAGAGCTAAAAGGGCAGTTGGAACAAGAGCAGTGAGAACATAGAGAAAAAGAAGTAAGATGAAGAGAGCAAAAATCAACAAACGGAACCAACATTTCACTAAGAACTTACCACACGGGACGTTTGTTTGGGACGGTCAATCGATTGAAAGAAGGCCCATCTGCCCGCGCCGGAAATAACCATGAGCTCTACCAAGATGTGAAATGAGTGACGGCCAAATAACAAAAGAAAAAGAGGAAGTCCTATCCTTGAAAACAAAAACAGAGATACGCATGAACGCCACTTGGCGGAAGATTCCCCTAAAGAGAAAAGAGCTCATTACATAAGTCACTGTACTATCACATGCATTGTAAAACGGGACACGACGAGGTGTCTCATCAATCAGAAAAAATTATCGATGGGATTTCAACTCAGACCAAGGTCAGACCCGTGAAGACATGCAGCCAGGAGAACGCCCCTTGGAAGCACCCCAGGGCAGAAGGTCGGACACGCGGCGAAGTGAAGCAAATATAAAACCACATGTGGTATAGAAATGGAGACAAAAACTAAACGAGAAAATGAAATTCGAAGGCCCTCCTAAGGCCTTTTACAGAGTGATCATCACTGAAGAACAACTCCATTCCCTACAGCTCCCGCTGATATACGTCCTCCTGGAAGAAGATGCCCACAGTCTGGTGCACCTATGGTCCCGATCCAACCGCGAGCATGAAGTCAAAGTCGAGGTGGACGCGGATGGAATCTATTGGTTCACAAACGGATGGCCAGGATTCGTAGAAGCAAACAGGGCAAGTGTTGGAGTCGCCTTAATCTTCGTGTATCAAGGAGACTCGATCTTTTAAGTCTACGTCGTGAATCCCGACTGCGACTACAATGGGGTTGCAGGACGCGGGTGAATGCAAGGGGTTCAGACAAGGAGTAGCCCCACGACCTCTTAGATATGAAGAGTAAGGTGGCATTCCAATAAATAAAAAAGAACCTAGGGATCATGTAATGTTGTCAATTTAAAATAAAAGCAGGTCTCTACATTAAAGACAAAGTAAACAAAACATTTCCTTTATTTGCGAATCAACCACACGCGGCGATTCTACTTCCTTATTCCTTAAAAAGAAAAGGTCGACCAGGGATGGTTTAACACGAACCACTGGAAGAAATAGTCGAGGGACTGCACTTGACCCCGGCACAGTCGAGATCACGACGCGGACAAATCTTAAAACGAGTGTGATTCGTATGGAAAAACGTCATCGATGACCCCACGATGAACCCGTGACGAGCGACGAATTCTTTCCACCCACGACTGAGGTACAATCGACCATCACAACCCCTGCTCACCTCTACCCGGAAACTCTCAACGGCGTAAGAAGACAAAAAGACTTGACGCGGGAGAGAGAATTCAAACTCCGCCTGAAATTGGGGCAGAAGGGGCTGCCAAAGAACGGCACGAGGTAAAGACCCTGAGCGTAATTAAGATACCAAAAGTAGTAAGAATCAAGAGAGTCATACAAGTAAAGAAAGCTGATCTGCGCATTCCAAAGTCTGAAAGAATGCCCAAGGGTTGGGATTCCTTTACGCCATAATTTTTATCCAACGCAAAAAGAAGACCATAACCAAAAGTAATAAGAAAGTCCCGAACCATAAGCTTGAAAACGGGGAAACAAAACTCAAGCATTGTTGACAAGTGGCAAGAACCTTTTTAATCATGGCCAAATACCGCGACAAAAACTGGATGAACGCGCAGGGGAGGACATAAAGATAAGAACAAAGATGATATTTACTATAAGAGGTTGCTGATATACAAAATATACAACCCTTTAAGTAGGTAGCAAAACACTATTGTTCGAAAACAAAAAAGGCACTACCCGAAACAAACATAAGTCATCAACAAATAGAAGTTAATTACAAAACTGGCCCGTGCCAGTAATATGGTTAGGAGAAGATAGAAAAGCGGGCTCTCTCAGTCTCAAGGGTCCGCGACAACGTCAATCTCCTCTTCCTCACCATCAGAGTCCTCTTCCCCATCATTAGAATCCTCTTCCCCCGCCAGCTCCTCCGGGGTCAAGCCCCAATCCTCCTTCACCAGACTCGTCTCAAACTTCTCCAAACGGACACCTGGGTTAGCCTGCGAGCGGGTGACGCTCTGGTTAATGCCCGCGGACATCCCCTTTAAGAAGTAGCTGAAGCACTTGTCCTTCAAAAGCTCTTTACCCTTCGAAATCGGAGGCACGACTTGGCCATTGAAGAAAGAAAGGAAACACCCACGTTGGTCTTAACTCATTCTCAAAACATAAACTTGAGTCCCGCAGGCGATTCCAGCCATTGGAGTGCCGCTTCCTGGGCCGACCGGGATTGGAGTCTCTCCAAGTCTTGCTTTACCAGAGCGAGGTCCTCTTCCAAAATGGAGTGGTCGCCCTGAAGGTCTTTCTAGCGCGACTCGACGGTCTCAATTTGTTCCTTCAGGTGCTCCACAGACTGTTGAAGTTCTTCTCCATGATGGCACAAAGCTTCCAAGTTTGAAAGGGCCGCATCGCGCTCTACAGTCAGAACAGAGATCTGCTTGTTGGCTGCCTGCAATTTCTCATGCAGCTTGACAGAGTGCTTCTTAAACTTCTCAATGGATGATGGATCCCCAATGGTATTGCCCAGCGTCCTCACCTTGTGGTTCAGCTCCTTGATCTTCGCGGACTTCTTGGTGATCTCCTCCTCTTATGAAGAAAGGCGCCGCTCTGATTCAGCCTGAAAGCCACTAACCTGGGAAAACGAAAACAAACAAAGGAAGATGAGGGAAAGATGGTCTCCAAAATGAAGGGAGAGAAAAGGAAAAAAGAATAAGCAATCGGCAGCAAAGACAAATAAAGCAACTGAAGAAAGAGATCCCCGCGTCAACCTACCCATTGGGCTACGTGATCAAATTGAAGAGATAACTCTTCACATTCCAAACGACGCAGCCATGCTTGTTCATTCCGCGCAAATTTATCTGGAAGGCGGAGGCGGATGAGCTCGTCAACCCCAAATCCAGGGATGCGGAAGGCGGGCAGAGAGTCGTCCCCCTGCAAAAAGAGGGCTCCCTCTTCCCCCCAGCGCCGGAGGCCCGAGAAGAACTCTCAGCCTTCTTCCTCTTTTGGGAACGAGAGGCGGCCGCGTCCGACGAACGAGGGTGCTTCTCACGAGGCTCAGAGACCGTAACCTCCGCCATCGCTGCAGGCTCACTGGCTTTTTCAGCCTCACCAACAGCCACGTCTCGAGGAGCAGGGGGATGACGAGTTGCGCACCTGGAGGATTTCTTCCTTTTTTCCTTACCACTCTCTTGGGCGTGGTGTCGCTCAACCAAAGAACCCAAATCCAATAAGTCTGCCAAGAGGAAATAGAGAACAAAAACATCAGACACCAACAAACGAACATCTTATTTCTTTAAGAAAAAGAGAGAAAGAAAATGGGAGGCATCAAAAAACACGACACCATAAGGGAAACCCAAAAATAAAGTGTGTTTAAGACTAAGGCAACACCTAATCGCGGATGAGGCAAGCTCAATCCCGCCATCTCGAGCCGAAGAGCCAAAACCATAGTTCGCCATGGCAGATTGGGCTCATGAATGAAGGAATCCTTGAATTTGTCAAGCCTCGCAACCCAAGGCTTCTTGACCGCACTAAACCAGCCAGCGACGGTCTTAAACTCAAGGGAGACACCAGATTTGTCGCGAATAAGAAACCACTTGTGCTTCTAGATCGGTATACTTGATAACCTCTCAATATAATTACAACTGGAGTTGCATTGGTAAAACCTAGGATCTTGGGGCCCCCTCTTCAAAGAAAAGATGTTGAGCATAGGCTCCTTCGTCGGAGACACTCCGATGTCCAAGCACCGCATCACAAAGTGGTAAAGAACATCCAGCAGTTCGGCACAACTTGCGTAGGGCTCAGGTTGTACTCGGACAAAAAAGCAATAAACAAAGGGTGGAGAGGCAGGCGGAACCCTTGAGACAAACTCGCCGCGTAAACCACAAGACAATCCCAAGCAAGCCCCGCCTTCTGTAGGTAAACACAACTCCACTCCCACTGGCCATGGAAAAATTCGAGCTACAGCCGCGACACTAGTCTGGTCGAGCAGCGTAGTACAACCCCTTACCTCTTGAATAGGGGAGCGTCGTGGGCGAATTCTCTCGGGAATGACTATAGGACAGGGTTGGGGATTGCGGATAGAAAAATCCCCGCGAAAAGAACAAGAAGGGAAATCGTCCAAGGAGTAAGAGGGAATGTCGAGGTCACTAAGGACCTCCTTGGAGCGGACCCTTGAACACGTCTCCGTAGTCCCGATGGGAGACTCGGCGTAAGGAACCCATGATATCTCGGACTCCAGACCACTTGTCGACGGATGCGAACTTGAAGATGCGCGTGCGTCAGGATGAACCAGGGTTTCCACGTCCATCGGATGAGCATTCACGTTCCCATCGGCCTCCTTAGAAGAAGAAGAAGTTAAGTAAGGAGAGGAATAGTAATAAGGGTCAGAGCGTTTCTGCAAACTTCTCACCTTAATCGGACTACCGGATGAACCCACGCGGTATGGGGTAGAAACACTGGAAGAAGAAGAAGAATCTGAGGAAGAGCCTTCTGAACTAGACGTGGAGTTCCTGGAGGAAGACAAGGAAGAAGAGTCCAAGACTATCGTGGAAGGATACGCTCGGGAAGAAGAGGGCAAGCCCTGTCTCCATCCCTCCTCTCTCTCAAACTCATCCAACATGTCAAAGTTCCCCTCAGAATTATCCATCCTTGAAAAGGTTAAAAGGTGATCTGAAAAGGAACCCGTGTACGCGGACCAAAAATATCAAAAAACCCACGAAACAAAATCGGGAAAGGAAGAGGGACCCTGAAAAGATCTAAAAAAAGGAAAAGGGCAAAAACCTAACAAAAGATGTAAATATTAATAGAGCATCTAAGAGATTTCAAAAAAGGCTCAAGAGCTCAAGAACAAAAACAGGGATTTACCTTGATGAGCCGAAGAAACCGCCGGAAAACGCAACCGGAAAGCCAAAAATCAAGCGGAAAGCTCCTGAAAAGCGAAAGCTAAAAATGAGCCGAAAACAGACAAACAATAGGAAATGAAAAAGTGAAAACGGAACAGGGTAATTTATAGAAAAATTACCGACCCTTCAACCTCCCCCAAAACGACACGGGCCGAGGTAAAACCCTAATGGGCTAGAAAGAATCCTCAAACAGGCCCAACACTGGTCAAGTGGGAGTTACGAAATTACCCCTCGAGGAAAAAAGGGAGAACACATTTCCGCAGACAAGGTCGAATCATCTCAAGCTCTCAAAGAACTTAACCCGACCCGAGGAGCTGTGATGAAACCATGCGGAAATGATAGGCAAAGAGTGGACGCAGGCATATCAAAACAGCACCGGAGGGACCCCCCAAGTTCAGGAGAAGACACGGACATATCAATACAGCACCAAAGAGACCCCCCGAGTTCAGGAGGATGCGGACATGAATTGTTGACACATGTCCATCATGCCCCCCACCCACGAGGGACACGTGTCAACCCAAATGTGACAAATGTCACGATGGGAGGTCTCTGGCCAATCCCTATAAAAGGAAAAATGAACAGAAGAGAAAAGGACTTTTGGAAGAGGGAGAAGCGGATAGGAATACCGAAGAATAAAGGAGAAGAGTAAGAAGAAGAGAAGAGAAGGAGGGATACCAGGAAGAACCTAAGTTATCACCAAGCCATCCGTCGGGCAAGCGATCTTTTACTGGAGATAAAGGTAATTCCGGGTATAAATGAAGCGGGGTAAGTATGATATTTTATGCACGCGGCAAAAGCACGGCCCAGGTAACACCATGAGAAGTTTAAACCATGTGTCAGGTAAGCCCGTGTATCCCCGTCGCGTGGTCCAAGTCCGCCCCCAGGGGCCCACCGCAAGTGAGACCATAAGTACTTTTTTGGGAGGATTTCCTCGACGGGGGCGTGTGTTTGGCCGTCATCTAGATCTTCAATCACTACTAGAAAAATGCAATTAGACATCTGTTGTGAACAGATGTCTTTCAAAAAAATTTCCGATCTCATTGTGCATGTAGTAAAAGATCAACTTTTTCACATCGGTTAACAACCGATGTCTTTTTTTGGTTAAAACATCTATTTTATTTTGAATAAAGATATAAATCAGCCCCTCAAATTTATTTTTGACATGTTCACTTGTTGTTAAAGCCTCATTATTTTTCATTTATAAGCTTTTGAAGATGTCCACACCAAGCCTAAATTTTACATTACATCACTATTTTTAAAATAATCAATGTAATAAAACTAACTAGACATCTTTTTTATTACATTGATTTTGTGTTTGTTCATTTCATATATATAATATGTGATTTTTTATTGTTTTAAAAGAATCTATCGTATGAAATATGTACATAACTGATGTATTAATATGATATAAACATCGTTTTAGATTTTTATAAAGATGTTGTTGTTAGCAATATATATCAATTTATATTAATATTGTGATGTAAAAATATATGTTACACATTGATTTAGATTATTTAGACAATGTCTATAATAATGTTAACATCTGTTTTTATATAATGGTTCGATTTCATAGCTATTCAAGCACAACACTTTTCATCTATAATCCAATGTTTTACAAATGACGACGTACTTTAATGAACATATATATTAAGATAAAGGCAAAATCGACATTTATAAATGTTTTACAAACGATAGGTACTTAAATGATACACTTTTACGAATGATGAGTACTTTTAACTAATGGGTACAAAGGATAGCTCAGTAGCCCTTAAGATGATTGGCACACCTTAGTAGGTTCTCATAATTTTGTTTGATTCTGAGTACTCTTCTCACCAACCCATTGTTGCCTTAACTGGTTCTAAAGTAGTAGACCTGCAGCCACAAGAAGATACGAGGTAAGCACTTTGCTTCGGCGATGTTTGAAAAAAGGGATATTTTATATCATGGACATAAGGCATCAAATTAAAGATACTGATAAATATTGAGCATTAACAATAATAAAAAATGAACCATTTAAGAATCAAAATCTTAACAATGTATCATCATACATTAAAGATTCTGATAAAAGATTCTGATAAATTTTTAACAATGTATTTAAGCATCAAAATCTTAAGATAAAGACGATCCAAATTGTTCAGGCAAACTAGTTACAACTTATCAGCATCAAATGAACATTTAAACTAGCTAGTTTAAATTGTTCAGTCAAACTAGTTAGAACTTGAGGCAACCAGAATATATCCTCTAGCCTTGCAAAAATGAGTAGACAAATCAACAGATAGGTTGAAGGAATGACTTGAATGTTACATAAGGGCTTGAATGTTACATAAGGGAAGAATACCTGAAGGTACATCATATAAGGGCTTGGATTAACAATTCTCGAAGCTCTGAGTATTTCAAAAAGGTCTTCAAATGTTCGCGTATCAAGGTACATTCATTTCCTTTTTCCTTTATGTGATTTTGTGAAATTCATACATAACCTAGGTAACCAATAAATCAATTTTCATGTAATTCTCTTTTTGTTCCCTCCCTATATCATCCATGAGCTGGCTATCAAATTACTTTCTTTTCTAGTTCTACACGCATATATGTATATAAGTCAAATAAGAGAAACAATGACCAATAAATAAATAAATAATTCAAGCACTGTCTAAGAATCTAAGATTACTGTGTAAAATATAATACAATAGGTGCTTTAGCTTTTAAAATGGTGAGAATTCCAGCTAACCAGTAACTGTAAAAGAGTACCATATAAGTGAAATACCGAAAAAAAAAATCACCTTCAGTTCATCAACTTCACCACCAAGCTAGACCAATTGCAGGTACGTCAAAGAAAGGCTCTCTACGTCTCATTATTCGCCACCAAGCTAGACCGATTGCAGGTCAAACAACAATGCAACACCTGCAGCTACACTTCCCGTAATTGCTCCAGTAGCACTATTTGAGACTGTCACATCCAAAGGAAAATATGAAGGAAAGAAGTATTAAAGGGTATAAAAATCTACCTGTTGTTTAGGTCCCTATGTACAAAATCATCCATTAGAAAGACATTAAATCAAATTTGAACATGATTGCAAGAATATTAGTTGGGGGTAATTTTGGACATCTCAAAGCCTTTAAGTTTTTTATTCAATGGAAAAGTGTGTACCTACTGGTTATGAAAGGCAACAGACTATATATTAAGGATTGTTAAATGTAAACTCATCTTAGCAGGTGGTTTTGTGTAATTACTAAATAAAATTAGTGTGGGAGTGAAGATTGAAATGTTGCGCAACACTGAAATTATGCGAGTAATGATTCACTCACAATTCCACCATAATTTCTTATAAATAGGAAAAACAAACCTCCAGAAGGTGATGGTTGGATCCGGATGGGAGGAGGTGGAGTTGAAGTATTTATTAAATAGGGATTGTTCCAAAAACTGCAACAGGGAACCCACATTAGATCATATTGATTTGAAAAATCTCTTAGATGTAGAAAGATGGAACACGGGAAATGACCCGATGCGAGTAAAAAGTGAAAAAAAAAGACATTGACGGGAATAATCCCTGATAGATTATTATTGGACAGATCCCTGCATTCGATACACCAAAAGAAATAACATCCTCCATAGTCCATAATTTACAAGACAGAAATTAGGAGAAGCAAATCTTATGTTAAAAAACTGAAATTTCATTCACGTGAATAGTTGAAGAAATATTTAGAAGAAGGCCAGAGACCTTCCCAGGCAACCGCGTGTTATTCAGGTACTTCTCATGAATTATCTAAAGTAGAAGAAACCACATGTTATTCAGATTTGATGAAAAGATCATATAACTATGAAATTTTACAGTAATATGTTTGAAAACCCTTTTTAAAGCATACCTTATTGCGTGAAACATAAATTTCTACTCGTTTGGCACTGCTTGCTTGCATAATTCAGAGTATTATGAGTCTCCTCCATACTACTAGATGCTGGGGCCACAATGCATATAAGCTACCCAAAAAATCACAAAGAAAAAAGAATGCACTGAGAAAACAAAATCTAACCAACGAAAGCAAGGAAAGTATCCAAAGTAAATACAAATATTACACACTATTAAATGTATGTAGATTGTGGCATAAACATAGAACAGTAAGATAGGCACAAATAACCGAAATTTTCAATTGGAATGTGAATTAATGGCATACAGGTGTCATTGGATTAGAGCACAATGTTAAGGGAGAACCTACCGAAACATGTCCACGACCACTAAGGGGAGATTGAAGAAGTCGAGTGAGCTTAAAATCTCTATATGGAACACGAGATGTCTTTCCTTCACCGAGTTTCCCAATTACCTGCATGAATAATGTACATAGGAAAATAAATGAGTGTGTATTCACTAATAACCAAGAAAAAAAAAAGAGAAAAGACAAAATGAGACTGGGAGAAATATGTTACAGTTCCAAATAGATGTAGTAATAGTTTGGTTATAATGGACTTCATATATAAATGGATTCACACCGCTAGGCAAAGTTCCAAGGAGTATGCGACAGGTTTTAGAAGGCACCTACAGTTCCAAGAGTGAGAAGACTTTAGTTGATGTAAGATCCTTCCTTTCTCCTCCATCAAGTTCTCTCGGTTTTGGAGCTCTCTAATCGAGCTAAATCATTTAAGTTCTAGAAAACAAGTAAAATCAATCAAATAAAGTGTTAAAAATGACTTTCACAAAGCACAAACAGTCAAGATACTGAATTTCTGACATACCATCTGTGAGAAAATGACTCCATCATATTCATCACCATATACACTACTCTCGATCAACTGCAAATAAACCAACAGCAGAAACAAGACCACAAACACTATATGAAATCTGTGTCTTCCTTGATCAACCTAGAAGTCGAAAGAAAACAATATGAATTTTGCTTACTGCACAGGAGAGTTCCTCGTTGAGCCTATCCATATTTAAAAGTGTTGAAGTGGATTTAAAAGATGTAGAGGAGCTTTGTATAGACAAAATGCAATAGAAGAGCAACAGTCATGTTCATGTACAATTTTATATGCATGTAGCACAATCAACAAAACAGATACAATCACCAGCAAAAAATTAAGATCTTTTTCTATGGAATACCTGCTGAAATGGGTTTTTTGAGGTGCCTCTGGAATGGCTGGAAGAAAAAACAAGAAAGATATAGTAACTATAGTACTATGAGGAGACAAAACAAAATTTGCATGCCCTATATCTGCAAATCTCTAATCAAAAGAAGGATAAAATTGAAGATCGTTTAACAATTCACAATTCCCACTTACAAAAACAAGACTTGCAAACCAATCCTAATGAATCGAGAAAACTTGAGACCTAATTATTTTAATATATACCTACCTCCGGATTTGGAAATTTGCTCAGCGATTTAGCACATATTACTTCAACCAATCCTCGTCTAAAAGGCAATGCCCTAAGATTATAAGGCAAACAAATAATTAGCTACCTAGCTATATAGTTGTTACAATTGCAAGTGAACTCTAAACTCATAAAGTGAAAACCATTAAATCAAATTGGCTTGGCATTTTATCAAACACCATATGATTACAACCAGTCACATACTTCTTAATCACACAATTTATTGTGTTTCCTCCCATTATTAGTAATGCTTAAAATGTAATTTATCTCAATCTTGAATATGAACTTGTGAAGATATATTTAAAACATACAAAATTCAAGTATCTACCAAATAGAACCCTAAGAAATCACAAAGAGCATGAAAATTTTGATCACAATTTCCATAATTTATTAACAAGACAGTTGACAACAAAACAAAAGGACTCCATGTGCACCATCGATTCCAAGGTGCGAACAAAAAAAGTACCTAGATTGACTCTCTGTATCCCAGTCGAGACCAGCACTGCACCCAAGGAGGATCTGAAACCACTAGATCTAGACCCTCCACCCCCCTAAACACTATCGTCAAACATCTCTTCTCATCCGAAACTACCAGATCTACACCCTCTACTAGCTTGTAAACTGAGAACAACAATAGGAATGGAGAGAGACATACCTTGCAACAACAAGAACCCCGACCCAGGCCATCGCCAACCCGCCTTCGCCATAACACAACCTTTCTGAGCCATGTTGGATCAAAAAGGTTCTCGATTTAGTTCGAGCTTCACCAGAATCTGGTACTCAATATCCGTGGTGGAACCCCTAAATTCAGATATAGAAATGAAAGAAAAAGAAATCATAAGGCCTTAGAAATATAGATCTGTAAAAAATTGAGCAAAACAAAAAAGGAGCTTGGATTGGCTTTTCACAAGAGAGAACGAGACCAAAGCCAAGAGAAGAAGGTCGAATTCGGAGGAAGAAAGTTGGTGCGGAAGAATAGAGAGATGACAAGGAGGCGAGATACCTAAAGCTGTCGGCGATTTAGGGTTCTTCAACTCCCATCCATTTTCGCAGCGGTCGGGTCGTCGGGATGGGCTTCAGAGAGCTTACTGCTGGAGGAAGAAGAAAGCACTGAACCAAGGAGGAGGGTCACCGGAGCTAGCAAGAGGAAGCTCGGATATGGAGAGAGGTGAATATTCGGTTGGGGATTTTAGGGCTCGGGTTTGGACTCTGGAGAGAAGAGAGGTAGAACGAGGTTGAATGTGATGGGAGAGAGAAAGTAAAGATAGAAATTTTAAGAAGGTTTAAAAACTGGGTCTAGAAACTTTTTTAAAAGTGTTAGCAGAAAAAGGAAACTCCAAATTTTTTTTGAAGTGTTAACCTTACTCTAAAGCCCGCTCCAATTTGTTAACCAAAAAAACACGCCAAAAAAAAAGCCCGCTCCAATTTTTTCTAACTCTTTTTCATCCCGCGCCTTTTTTCCTAATTTAGCGGATCTTAATTTTTTCATAACTAAGAATTTAACATCTGTCTGTATACTTGACAGTTGTGTAAACTATTTTACACGTCATAAATTTTTTTTATTGATGTAATATAATAATTTAACATCTGCTTATTTTTTGACAGACTTAAATTACGTGATGTGTAATGGCAGTATTCTAGTAGTGAATTTATCAGTAGGATCGATGCAACATCATGGTGTCTTCGTGTTTATTGCACTTCGTTGACAAAGATATCGTTGAGACTGGTTTGTATTGCAGCACCGCGAAGCAGATCTAGGACGAACTTGGTGCTAGGTACCTTGTGAATTACAACTTATTTCTTGAAGAGAAAGAAACTTTGGGATGGGTATAAGTTGTTGGTTTAGAATAGTGTATGCAATTATGGTTCCAATTTTGCAATCTTGAAACTTCTTGAAGATCAACAGGTAATGCAATTCGTTATAGGATTAAACGAGACCTGCAGTGTTGTTTGAGGCAATATCATCATGATGTCTCCGCCTCCGAGTTTGGATGATGTTTACAAATTCTTGCTCCAAGAAGAAGAACAACGAGTGATTTTACATCGTCCTGACAGTTCTGATGTGAATCCCATGACTTTTGCATCTCAGAAGTCAAGTTCTTCCAAGATTCCTGCCTCCACCACCAATTCCAAGAAAGGCTTGTCGTTTTGCGACCATTGCAAGGTTGCAAGCCATAGCATGGATAGGTGTTGGAAGATCCGTGACAATCCACATGGTTATCAACCTCCTTCGAAAACCGTGTGTATGCATCGTAAGTATACATTGAGGATGATTGTCATTTCACTCGGCAAATTAAAGGTGCTTGAAGGGCTGCTTGACCTATGCTACGTTCCCACTGTTGAATAGTTAACTGATGTCTTCACCAAGACTTTATCTTCCTCTCAACAGAACCCTCCTCCCCCTGTTTTTTTTTGGGGGGGTGTGTTCGTTGTAGATGAGCTCACATGATTGTAAGCTCTCTTTGCTGTTCTTCCATGGAGATCCGTGGCTACCGTCAATAGTCTGCTGATCACTACGTATATATAGTCCTTACTAATTAAGCTAGTAAGGCTTGATGTCAACAATTATATTAAGTACATCTAATCTAGTGTGTATGTCGTTCGAGAATTAAAAATAGGCGAGTCTAACAAATGAAATCGGCAAATAAGCTATAGTTCCTATATGTGAGTGTAAGAAACATACTATTAAATTTGTTTTAAAATTTTCAGAATTATACTTTAAATTAAGCAGCTAGCTGCTCGCGATCGATAGTAGCTAGCTCATCGACTTGACAGATATAAAATATATCGATCGATCGACAAGTTTTTATTGGATCCATTACGTACTATAAGGACATATAGATCTATATATATGTTTGATAAAATGGCTTCAATCAAGACAAAGAGTTGAAAGCAGTTGTAGCCAGTTCAAAGTTATCATCCGCTCCAACATGCCAGCAGAAGTAACCCAACAGCCCTTTCTGCTTAACATACGCCATCTTCGCCGCCACTGCATCCACGTCATCATACGCTATCCACGTGTCGTCCACGTAGCTATAGCTCTCCACCGTGGTGGCATTATACACCGTCGTCGCCCCGTCATTGTCGCCCAAGAACTCATTGATCCCCTCGAAAGTCACCGACCCGTCGGAGCTCAATGCCGGCCCCGTAGTCGGCGCAAGGTAGCCGTGGTTGTTGGGGTTGGAAAGCGTCCAGGCGTACCCGTAAAACGGGACTCCGAGCAAGAGCTTGGTCGCTGGAACCCCGGCTTTGATCCAGGCGGCGACGCCGCTGCTGCCGCTGACTCCGGTGGCAGGGTCGTTGAGCGCCGCCGTGGGCCTCGTCACCGCCGACCAACCCGGCGCCCAGAAGTCGTAAGCCATGAGGTTTAGGAAGTCCAGGTTGTTGGCCAGGGAGGAGGCGGGGTAGGGCACGGAGTAGTAGTCGGCGCGGTAGAAGACGGCCGCCGTGAGGAGTAACGGCGAGCGTTTGGTGGAGTTGGACTCGGCGGCGATGGCGGCTCTCCACTCGGAGAGCAGAGTGCCGTAGTTGGACATAGCAGATTGGTTGCTGGGGTATTCGTAGTCGAGGTCGAGGCCATAGAAGGAGTAGGACCGGGCGGTCTTGATGGCGGAGTTGATGAAGGCCTTGCGGGAGGAGGAGGAGGAGGCCATGGAGGCGAAGTCGGAGGGTTTGGAGTTGCCGCCGCCGATGGAGAGGAGGGTGATGATGTTTGGGTTGCTACGGCGGAGGGTGGAGGTGAATTGGGAGAAGGAGTTGGCGTTGGAGGAGGAGACGGAGACTTGGAAGGTGGAGGTGTTGAGGTCGGCGAAGGCGGCGAAGAGGTGGGTGAAGAGGGTGGCGTTGATGCTCGATAAGGGCAGGCCGCTGTCTTGGAACCAGTAGCCGGCCTTGATCTTGGAGGTGGCTGCTAATGAAGGAGTGGATAGGAGGAAGATTAGGGCTATGGAGAAGGTGAATTGCGGAAGAAGCTTCATCTTGTTCTTGTTGTTGTTGTTGAGATCCATGATGAGTTAATTGATTTGTATTTTATGGATGTTGTTTGTATGGAAAATGGACCTCAATTGGTATGTTGTTGAAGCTGCAAAACGATCCATTAATTTATAGTCAACTATATCGCACTAAAAATACTACTAGATTTTGTAGGTAGCACAAGTAATTTGATGTAGGTTTGATTTAGGGGGTGCTTATATATTAATGCCAATTGAATTTGTGCGTAGCTAGTGAAAGGGATGGATATAGGATAAGAAGAAGAGGGTTATGGTTTTATGGACAAGTTGTTTTCGATCCATACATCTTGTGTTGTTGAAGATGAAGATATTTAGTCAATTATATTATATAAATATTACTCTATCCGTTCGAAAATAAATTATGTTTGACTTTTGTGCACGTAATTTTAGGAGCTAAAAACTATATAAAATCTTATTTATTTTAATTAATTTTTTTTCCAATTTAATACTTATTACTAATAAATATTAAACTATGAAAAAATTAATTAAAATAAATAAGATTTTATATAGTTTTTAACTCCTAAAACTACGTGTATAAAAGTTAAACATCATTTATTTCCGAACGGATGAATTATTAATTATTGTTAGTTAGCTAGCTAGTGTGGATCTTGGAACGTTTGGTTGGACGTGAAAATTTTCAGATTTTTTAATATCAAATTTATCACAATTTAACAAAAGTTTTTAAAATATCTTAAATTAAACTAATAGTGCAACAAATTTAAGAGTGAGTCTATTGACAAGATCACAAAACGTCTATTAGAAAGATAAAATTTGTTAAATTGCATAATAAATCATTTTCATTTCAAAAAATATTTGCGAATAGAATTGAGATAAAAAAAATCTACCCAAACTCAAACATCATTTCTATAAAGCATGAAGCAAACTTCACTACAGGAAAGGAATGTTGCAGGCTATTACTACCTCCGTCCCACAATAATTGTCTTTGGACTATTTATGCACGCTTTTTAAGGAACTAATTAAAAACTATATAAAATATTCATTTTTTAATTAATTTTTTAAAATAGTTCTATACTTATTAGTAATATGTATGATATTATTTAAAAATATTTAATAAAATGTTCATATTTTATATAGTGTTTACCTTCTTAAGAAAACGTGCATAAATAGTTAAAAAAAACATTATTTGTGGGACGGAGGGAGTAATTCGAATCCAATTAGTGAGCACGTGTTTCATTCAATAATTAGATCTCCCAATGAGTGTATATTGTTGAAATCAATATAACTTGATCTCTCAATTTCATCATTAATTTGCACATTATTGTTTTGCAAGATTAAATTGAATTTTCCTTTGTTGATCAATAATGCAAAACTAGTTCATTGAATTAGATTTTATCGAGTTTAAGCATGGTTTGAGTTTGTGTCAGATTTTTTTTATCTCTCGATTGAATATTTAAATATTTTCTAAAGTGGAAAATGATATTTATTTTTGTAATGTGGGGAGTTCCGGGATTGTCGACTAATTCCCACAGGTCCGAGCCTTAGCCTACGAAGAACTTGAATCGGTTAGCCAGGAGGCAAGTCATCACTCAAGCTCATCCAAGCCAATGAAGACTTGAGCACCCAGTAATTATTTAAAATGTGTAAGGAGTAATTTGAATATAACAATGTGGCTTTCACGTTCTTTCTGAGCCTCCTCAAGGCATTGCTGCGTGTCTTGGGGGGACTCTTTGTGTGTTGCCATCTCCTATAATGTTACTGTGTAATCGTTTGTTTCCTTTGTTGTTTTAAATTTTAATGAAAGTGGAGCTCGCTACCTAGTTTGCCCACCAAAAAAAAAAATTCATGAATTAGGGTTCGAGGGTACGTTTGGTGTTGGATTTTTGGAGCATATATGTCTAGATTTAACATAGTTTCGAATTGAAAGATTTCAATAACATTTGGGTGAACTCGTTTGCGTTTCTTTTACCCTTTAAGTAGGATTTGTAAATATTTTATAAAGCGCAAAAAAAATTTGAGTGTAATTTACTGATATTTATCTTGTTAATAAGCAAATTTTCATCTTGTAAATAGACATTTCCGTCCCTTCAATCGGGGATTTCAAATGTAACTAATTTGACCAGTTAATATTAGTTTTAATAAAATCGTGCCTATTTGATTTGGCTGAAGTTAGAAGTGTTCATAGGTGGTGATCGTTGACCTAAAACCACTTGACATTGTTTCTAGCTAGATAGGTAGTAGGCTAGTAGCTATAGGATGATGATAAACTAGTTGTGAATGTGACAACAAATATCTGTGGGGCGTTATATTAGGAAACTACATAATATCTAGCTCTCAAATTAAAAGTTACTCCTCCGTTCAAATATGTAAGATCATTTACTTTTCGGCACGTAGTTTAAGGAACTAAATACTATATAAAATATTGATTTTTTTAAAATTATTTTTTTGACATTTTAATACTTATTAATAAAAAGTGTTATATTGTAAAAAATTAATTTTAAAAAAATTAATATTTTATATAGTATTTAGCTCCTTAACCTACGTGCCAAAAAGTAAAAGATCTTATATTTCCGAACGGAGGGAGTATTTAAGTGCAACAACATCTCAATCTCAGAGGTATGTGATTATAAGTTATATGATACTCTAATTGCATAGACAAAGCATTTTTTATTGAAGAAAAACCTAAAAACACAAGAAAATCCTAAAAAAATTATTTAAAATTGACTAAATTAATGATTTTAGTAAAATTTAACGACATAAATTATTTAACAGATCACAGAACTTACAATTGTGAAAGATGTGTGTCATAACATCACTTTCCTTTTCCTTCCTTTTCCAGTTTTGACAAAACTTACAATTGTGAAAGTTCAGATCGAGTCAACAGTATCTCTGAACCAATTAGGAAAGAAAAATCAATGAAATTCAGCACAAAAAAACTAGGCAAACTAAAATACAAACAATATAGAATTATGAAAAATAAAATAAAAATAACGAGAAGTTATCGATGTCGGTAGTAGCTCTATTCGGAGATCCATGCATTGAGAATGGATAGCAGTTAGTTAGTATGCCATACTGTTTCATTGGACAGGGCTTTGAATTTCTTTGTACATTGCCCAAAGAGGTAATCCTTGCAGCAGCTGAATCAGTTGGACCCTTAAGCCATATTCCTCTTCCTGTTGAAGCGATTATTATGATCAGATTGGAGCGACACACAAGACATCGAAGCCTATACGTTCATTTCTAATGTGGCCAAGGAAATATTGATGTGATTCTTCTTGTTTTTTTACTGACCTGCATATATTGTTGGAATTGAAGCCAACATAGCTTCACATTCATCAAGCATGATCAGCTAGTTCAGAAGCCAAGTAGTTTATCCCTTCCACCTATCAGAATCTTTGTTAGGAGAAGTGTCTAGGCTTGATGAGTACACTAGTGAGGTCATGATATAGAGGAGAACTCGCCTTTGGGAGCACAGAATGGAGAGAGGGTATCACTGCCTGCATCATAGCTAAAGATGAACTCATGGCAGCCTCCAAGGATACGATATCTGCCTGTTTAAGAATAGTGAAACACCTTGGATAAGTAAGATAGAAAGGGTGTGTACTACTTCCGACGAAAAGAAATGATATCAATATGTTCCATTCTGTACTATATACAACTTTAACTTGCATAGCATTGCGCCGCCAGTGATTGGAAGCCGGAGAAACCTTCATGTACGAACCGCCAGTAATAAAGACCATTCCTCCTCAAGGCAAGCCATCTAAACAGTAACCGATGCAATAGACGCTTCAAACAATAGTATGGTGATAACTTTCTAAACAAATAAGACACATGTTCTCCGGCCAAAGGGAAGAACTCACTTGATCACTCAACACCGCATTCAGATTCAGCTCCAACTTGCATAGCATTACTAGGGGACTTGCCAACCAATATAGGTCAGTTCACGTTTTTTTTTTAAGGTCAATTCATGTTTATTACCTTGCCAGTCAACGACTCCAAGCACTCTTTACCTGCAGAAAGAAACACTGCCAATTTGCCAAATCAACAACCTGTCGTGTAAAACAACAACCTATACATCCACTATGGAACTCCAACCGGCGTTACAAATTTCCGAGTGTTTGTCAAAGAACATTGAGTGGACAAATGGGAGAGGGCTTGCGTTTGGATGGCAGGACCCAACAAAATGGAATCCCGCAGCTAAACAAGAAATGCATCATTCTCATCTTGTTTCTGTGATTTTGTTAAGAAAGCATTAATCTTGAGAAGGCTCTGCTTTATCCATATGCAAGTCCCTGCAAGTCTTCTTTTGATCATATTCAAGCTCACTAACACCCGTTGAGCAGCCATCAATCTGGTAATCCTCTGGTTCATCCGCCAACGGTTTGATGTAAGAACATGCAGGCTGCTCTTCCGCTTGATCATGATCTTGATCCACAGTATGCATTGGTTCTTGGACTGAAGTAAAAGCCAGGTCAAAGGGTGATGCTCCTGGAAGATGGGCCCTCATCTGAACCGACCGCAACAATGCAGCTCTTCTAAGATCAGCAGAGTGGCATATGTCACTAGGTGACGATGGGAAGCGTCCTTCAGCATCTGAGCCTCGTTGGTTGTGGCGAGACTGGGGAGAAGGAAGAATGGAGGAACCGTTTGAGGTTTGTGAGGTCAAGGGTGGAGGGCTGCAACAGAAGGCACTTAGAGATTTATAACGGTAGGGAGAGACGGGGCTAGTAGGTCTGCTATCGGGTTGAGATGAGCAACTAGGATGTGTCGTGTCGTCAAAGTCCTCAGACATTGGTGAGTATTGCAAGGAGAGCTCGTCCCTGCAGCAAGCACGGTAATTCAAAAGGGTGAGAGGGATGCAATTGGTTCGTGGATAATGTCAAACTCAAATCAACAAATGCTTATAAAGATTTTTATCAATTACAATTGCATTGCAATCTTGATATAAGATTCCAACCCCATGAGAGTTTTTTTTTTTTTTTTTTTTGATGACGTGGAGGTTCCGATGTTATCGACTAATCCTCCATGGGCTGAGCACTAGCCTGCAAAGCACTCGAGCCGGGTAAGCCAAGCGGCAAGCCGCAAGACAGGCTCACCCATGCCAAGGTAAACCAAGGCATGAGTACCCACTATAGCACAAATTGCTCCTAGTGGTAGTGAGGCACAAGGAAGCACCTCACTCCAACCCCATGAGAGTTGACATCCTATAAAAATGGTTTGCAATTTCTTTTGGCTTGACTACCATCAAATAAGCCCTTTTTTTTCCTCTCTAGCATGGTAAACCTCCCCATATCTAGTTATGAAAATGAATAAAAAGCTCCACCTAACAAGGTATATGCAGGAAAGAACAAAAACATTTGAGCCAAGTCCAACAATTACGGAAATCACGGGAAAGAACTTCCAACCTTAAACCATAAGCCTATTGCTGGCTACTTATGAGTTCACTTGTATCCCCCTCTATACCTTACTTCTTTAGCAAGTTGGAATTACAAATAAGCCGATCAAGAAGCTACAAAATACAAATTACTGATATCTGCCACTACCAAATATCAATTCTAGTCTACACGTCCACTTCTTAGTTATCAGGTATCCCTCACTTCGCGCAAAATTCGAACAACTGATTTCACCAAGCACCAGCTATAGGTAACTAGGTGAGTTTAGAATGGAAATCCATAAGCTGCTGTTCACTTTTCACTTTCTGCTTTTGGACTAGTTTTCAAAGATATTAAATTACATCTCCATCCCAGAGACAGTTTTCTCCAGCCTGTAAAGAACATATGTAGTTTTCATAAAATGAAGCTCTTGTTTGGTTTTGGTTCAGCTACACAGCCTTCAAAAGAGCTTTACTTTTAACAAATATTCAGGGGGTCCATGACAAAGAAAGCACAAAATGGAAATCAATTGGATAATGAAGTTTACATATATTTTTTTCCTTGAATTTTTTATACCTTTGACAAGGTTCCCCGATCCGCAACATATATATTAAACACGTAACATTACCACCACGTATCACCTCCTTATGCAAAGATATTGTTAGTAACTTTTTTCAATTCATTATATACTCCATTTTAAATCAATAAGCTCAAATCAAAACAATGAATTAATATCAATATTAAAATTAATATACAATTTAAATGAAAAGTAATTTTGATGGAGAGTATAGTTTTTTTTCCTTAATATATTCTACATTTTCTAAACTTCAGGTTTAATTCAAAACACTGAATTAATATATAATCTATATTCTATACCTATATGTAAATCTATATACTATATTAAATTAAAAGTATACGAATATCACATGTTATATATTCTCTCCTTCATCGAAGTGATTTCATAAAATTATCTTTAGTTAAATCTTTTAAATATTATTACAGTGATATTAATTTTTTTTTCTTTCCAATGAGATTATTTTAAAATATTGATCTATATCTATATAATTCTTTGAATAAGAACAATTTTTTATGAGGTGTTATCACTACATTAATTGTAGATTTTCCAACCAATTAAACCATACCATTTTAATCTTATGATAACTTTTATTAATATTTTATTTAATTTTATAATATTAATTTGTTATATTATTATGATTTTATTCAAAAAAACCGCGCAATGGCATAGGAAATGTACTAGTTATCCTATTTATAGTTATTACTATTATCAATAAAATAATAATAATAAATAATTAAATTTATTCATTTTTAATATATGACAATAACAATTAATTTCTCAATTGAATATTAAAATTTCACCGTGTAAGACATGAGACCTGCACTAGTTTATCACTTCATATATAATACGCTTATGCTGGCTTTATGTAAGAATTGGGTATTACTCATACAGACTCAGCTGTAGGTGTCTTCCTCTACCACTCAACTTGAACACAAGTAACATTTTAGGGCTAATGACACTCATACACCCAATGCTAACTGCTAAGTTAGTTTTGCATGTAACCATCCATTATAAACAAATATATATAACTACCAGTTATCACACTCAGCAACTAAACATCCATGCTCATGCCTATTTTCCATTCGAAGGACTAACGAAAGATAGGTGCAATATGGGTCTAAGTGGCTGCTTTCTACGGAGTATTTGCTAACAGAGGTGTGTGGTGGTCCTGGTTAAGTACAAAGGGCCCAACAGGTGAATAATTTACCCAACATTTAAGTACTACAAAGGGTCTTAAAGAGAAATACCTCATGTACAGCATGCTCTCAGACCTTGCAGGGGAATCCATGATGGTTTCAGAATTTGGGTCACCCACAGTTAATCCATTCAAGCTGGATGCCATGATCTGCATATATGTCCGAGTTAAATTCAAATAAAATTAAGATGCCACGCGAAAATTCCATACTTAAATTGCCAACAAAAAGCCACATTACAAGCAACAGCTACAATCAGAAGTCAGAACCAGAAGAGACTAGTTAAACCTCGGAAAAACGACAAACCCTAGAAATAGAAAGGAACGGTTTTTCTCTCTTTTATCAATTCAAACCCAAAGAAATCGAATTGAGCGACAACCTATTACAATTTGCAAAGAATTTAAAACATTCAGAAAGTGTGTGAGAGAGATACCTCGCTGAGATAGCGCTTGTGAGAATGAAGATTATCAAGATAAACGTCATCTTCAGGATCTCTACTTCTCTTAGCACTGGGAGAAGGGGATGGAGATGGAGAATTCGTATCAGACCCCATTTTCACTCCCACCACCACAAGAGGACAGGCTCCACCACCACAGAGATCGTTGCCTGTGCAGACGTCCACAGTAAACTTGGCTCTCTGATTTGGAAACTCAGATATTGTTGCCAAGAGCCCAAGCCCTAAAATAATAGTTCAAAGCTGCTATCCCATGCCAGTAGAGATTAAGCACAATCATCTACCAACATTTTCCACTAATCTGCAATGCATATACCCTCCCCATTTAACTTATCTGGCCAGAAGAAAAGGGAGATAATGATGCAAAATGAGATGCGCCAGATCAGAAAACAGATGAAGAACAAACCCTAATTTCAGAATATGCAAAAATGACACAATTCGAACAAAATTAAATAGAGGAGCCAGGTCAAGTCAGAGAGAGGAGGAATTGAGAATTACTGCATGTGTCGGAGCTAGAAAATTTTTAGAGGGGCACAATTATACATGGGCGATATCATTCACCTAAAAGGAAAAAAAAAATCAGCCAATAAAAGCCAAGAAGAAAAGGGAAGAAAGTTAGCAGCTAAAAGCAGTGTAGTTTGTGGTCTGTTTGTTGAATGCAATCTTTCAACCAACAGACCACAAACTACACTAAATTCATTTGAATCAGTCCATCGAGTGGATTAATATCATATTGGCAGCAGAAATATATCCTAACTGCTACAAAATTGCAGTCATCAAGTTCCATAAAGACTCAAACTAGCAGTCAAACCTCCAAATAAAAAAGAGAATTCGGGAAGTCGATGAAAAGTATGTAAACTACAAATTGGCCCAAAATGCCATCATCAACAGAAATGAAATGAAAAGGGGCAATTGGTGATCGAAATCGGTTCCTAACACGGGCGTCCGTGAAACAAATTGAGATCGAAACTCATATTTCTTGTCTCAAAATCTATATTAACAAAATCTGCCAAATTGGTTTCAAATTATACCCAGGAAGAATTTTGCCCGGGGGGAGGTAAATGCAACTGATAATTCCCAAAATTCGTATGCTCGAAACCAACTCAACCAATATCTGAGATTCCAAATCAGGAGAAACAAAGGACAAAGGGGAAAAATTAACCAACATACCTAAGCCGAAGTGGTGGCCGCTTCCGGAGTTGTAGTGACGCGTCTCAGCGCTTAAACGAGTCCTCGCCGGCTAAAGGCTCAAGGTCGAAACTCCGTTAGCCCCTTTTTAGATTTCACGAGCCCTTAGCTTCGACGTCTTCGTCCTTCTTTCGGCTGTCCCAAACCCAAAAGCTAACTACAAATATATAGCCAAAATCTGAAATTTTACGCCCAATTGAAAGATGAAAGGGGACTGTGAAGTTTGGGGAGATGAATTGCTCAAAGCCTAAACCAAAACACAAATTTAGGGTGCTGAAATTTTTTATTTTTTTTATTTTTTGTAAAAAAAGAGCATACCTAGATTCGGACCATCCTTGGCTCGTCCCGGGGAATTGAGGCCAGACTCGCTGTGCCCTTCCGCTTTTGATTGCTGGAATTGCTGACCTGCTACTGTCGAAGAATGCAAATGTAGTAGCAGGAGAGAGAGAAGGGAGACGAGCTGCAAGCTATGTTATCCGGATACTCTCTAGAGAGTGTCGTATCCCGTATCGTATGATACTCCTCGGATACGGATACGGATACGGATACGGATATAGATACGGATACTTCTCTCCACCCTCAACTTGTCTCCTCTTCTTTACTCTCTCCTTGATTTACTTCTCTTCTCTCCTTGATTTACTTCTCTCCTTTTACTTGTTTTTTTTTATAAGAGGCAAGGATTCGGGGGAAAGCTAAGTACGACTAGCCCCCCACTCGATGGCATCCCCACAAACAAGCTCAAAGATCTCAGCGGGAACGCAATCCGCTACAAAGTGAGACGAGAGGCCAAGATGCGCAAGACGATCCGCCACCCGGTTGCCCTCCCTGAAGATGTGACCGAAAGTGACACGCTGGAAGGAGCGACAGAGACCCAGGGCATCCGAAATCGACATCTCAATCTCCCACTGACAGAGCCAAATACCCTTAAGAGCATTTATGATCGTGAGACAGTCACCTTCCATCTCAAGTTGATCAAAACCCCGCTTGGAGGCTTCAAGAAGACCCCTGATAAGACCATAGCACTCCGCCTGAACAGCCGAAATCGATCCGTGACCACGAGCGCCACAAGACAGCACCCTACCCTGACAATCACGGATAACAAACCCAGATGCCGCACGGTTCGAATCCGTTCGAGCACCATCGAAGTTTAGTTTGACAAAATCTGCAGCAGGTTTTTTCCATCTGACTGTTTTTTGTTTTGCCGTTTTCTTTTTTGGGTTGGTGAGTTTTTGTTCGGTAGTTTGATCAGTTTGATCGTCCGATTCTACTTTTTTCCACGTTTTTCTAAATTGCTTGATATTTTGTATCCAATCTCCCATGGAATTGATGTTGTTATTATCAAAAGTTATTCTGTTCCTCATCGACCATATGCCCCATAATGCAAAGGCGAGGATTGATTTTTGTGTGGGGGTTAGTTTTTGGAACACTTCCGTTATAATATCCTTGTATGGTTTGTTCTCTTTGTCCGTATTTTGAATCGTTTGTTCAATCCTCCGGTCAAGGCCTCCTATAAGGGATACTGAGATCTGACAGTCAGTGAAAAGGTGGATGTTGTCTTCCTCTTGATGAGAACATAGGGGACACTGCAGTGGCACATGGACTCCTTTGCTTTGTAGTCTAACCTTTGTTGGGGTTCCATTTAGTAGATTTTTCCATAGGAAGTTTTTTTACTTTTGGGGGGCAATCGATTTTCCATATCCAATCCATTTGGTCTGCGTTGACCCTTCTAGCCCTTGTCACATAATCTAATACACTTGTCGTAGAGAACCAGCCAGTTTTGCTTGTTTTCCAGTACAATCTATCTTCAATTTCGTTGGAGGGTATGTATACTTGTAGAATTTTATCAACAATTTCCGGCGGGAGATAGATATTCAGTTTTCCTTTGTCCCAGGTCTTATTTGGTCTTATGAAGTTATCGACCGATTCGTTTTCATCTATTTGGTCAATAAGGCTTTTTTGTTTCAGGCTTCCTTCATTTTGGATCCACGGATTCTTCCAAAATCTTATGGTCTTACCATTTCCCACTTGTCATATTATCTCTTTACAGAATTCGTCTTTAATTTCCATTAGCTTTTTCCATTGCCAGGGGGAGTTTCTTTTCCTTTTATAATTCCAGATTTTTTCCCTTTTGAAATACTTATGTTGTATAGTTTTGACCCATTCATTTTCTGGTTCTGCTAAAATTTTCTACAACAGCTTCATTTGTAGCGCTTTGTTCATGTCTTTTGTCTTGTGAATTCCAATTCCACCATGTTTCTTCGGTCTACACACTTTATCCCATAGGCTTATGTTGTGGTCCTTGGTCCTTTCTTCGGTCTCCTTTTACTTGCTATTATTGTTAACTTATGTCTACTTCTATAATTGTATTTTTTAAAAAGATTACAGTAACTTTTATGTGTTTGAACTTTAATTTGTTCATATTTTCTAGTTTTTTTTTCATGAACTCGGTAGTGTTAAGATTTAATAGTTTCAATTTAGTTCATTTTATATATATTTTATGATATATATATATATCTATTATTTACATTCAGATATTTAAAAGAACATATAAATTATGTTGTCGTATCTCTGATGTATCGTATCCTATATTTTTTGGAATGTCGTATTCCCGTATTCGTATCGTGTCGTATCCCCGTACTCGCATCCGTGTCCGTGTAACATAGGCTGCAAGTCTAGATGGAAGAGGCTGATTTCGTGTGGGTTGCTATTTAAACCATATGCATAAGTTTGCATAAGTTTGCATAAGTTTGTTTGGGTCGTAATCGGATTTGGATCATTCTAAATTGGGTTTTAGATCTACTGGGTTATCGGTCATTTCAACCCGACTCAAATCAGGTTTGTCTCGGATTCGGGTTGACTCAACGGGTCGAAAAACTCAAATTTTTAAAGACTTTTTAAAAATATTAAAATATAATCAAAATTTTATTATAATAATAATAATAATAATAATAATGTATTATTATTTTAAGCATAAAAAATCATATTTATACAAATAAGTCATAAGTGTTCTAAACATAATATAATTATAAAATATATAAGTTATTAGACTTATGAGTGACCTTAACGAACACAAATTGCATGACGAATCTGTGTGGGGTTAATCTGGTGCATGTATGGCGTCTACATGGTGCTGACTCAATGAGTCAATTTAATGGGTCGATTTTGGTCCAACGGGTCACCGCGTCTCGAGCCTAAAACTTCTAGGTCATTAGGGTTCGGGTCGATTTCGAATCTCGAGTCTAAAACACTAGGTTCAAACTCATAAAATTAACGAGCGTACAAATTGGGTTTTTCGGGTCAGATCATGTTTTGATAGGTCTGTATACACCACACTCTGCTTCTCTGGTCTCTTGAGTCACAAATGTGTAAAATATCCTCACCACACTCTGCTTCTCTGGTCTCTTGAGTCACAAATGTGTAAAATATCCTACGCATCTTGAGTCACACATATGATCTATTTTTAAAAAATGAATAAAATAAAATATATGGTATATATAGTTAAAATTACGGAAATTTCGCCAGGTACCCTCAAGGTATAGCGTTTTTCACGAGGTATACAAAAATTTTACATTTTTCGGATGGTACCCTTGACGTATAAAAATATTTCGCCTCGCGCCCCTGAAGTGTTAAATTTGACAGAATTTTACTTTCTCCATTAAGTTTGAATTAAAAAGATAAAAAGAAACAAACAAACAAAGAAATACAATGCAATTGAAACTTGGAGAGAGGAAAGGCGACAGAGGGAGAGTACGTGCCTGATAGATGCGACTGAGCGAGAAAGCAAAGTGAAGATGAAGGCAATTGAAAGAGGAGAGGCCATATAGAGGACCCCAACAATTGAGAGCGGAGGTGACGGTGATTGTAGGTGGAGGCAATAGTGACATCAGGTGTGTAAAATTTCTCCCTTTTATGACATTTAGGGAGAGACCTTCATGTGCTGTCAAGAAGAAGTTAACTTCCTGGCACTCAGTCAACACCTGCCAGTGAGCCTTTGCAATCATAACATCACTTAACCTTTAGCCATGAGTGATTTCACTCTATGAACGCATGAGGTCTGACACAACATTAATATCATAGTTCGAGGCCTATGTAGCCCTCATTTCGTATCCCTAGGTATAGGTTGTAGCATGTAGTAGCCTTGTTGAGCATGTAACGCTCGGTACCAGCCAAATATCTCCAACATTAAGAGCAGCTGCCATATGCAGCTCTCTGGGACAACTCATAAATTGACTCAAGTGCTGAATTGAGTATGATAGATCAAACATTGTCAAATTTAAGAACAACAACCTTCCAATCAATCTTCTGTATCTATCAAATTCTTTATAGATTCTCTCCAACATCTATTGACAATTTGAGACTTCTTGGCATGGGAAAACCACTGGGCTCATGATGTACATAATTGTACTATTGTTTATTGCATCTTTTGACTTCGTATTTCATTCGATTTCCAAAGAAAAGGTTCAAAAGAATATAAACTTGTGTAAGAATGGGCTAAAATGCAAGAAATAGAGTTTGCACATGTTTTGAGCTAACCATGCAGGAATTCGAGCGAAAACGGAGTCAAAACGAAGAAGCCAAGTGAAGCTGAGCAGAGGTAGATATCGACCCTAGACCCAGATATCGACCCCTGGTGTCGATATCGACCCCCATATCGACCTCAACATAGAAATCGACCAGAGCTGAACAAGTCGAGCAGGAACAGAGACCTCGATATCGACCTCTGGTGTCGATATCGACCCCTTATCTCGACAGAAGATAGACTCGATTTCGAATGCGGATTGGAACTATATCTTCAAGGAGGCACGAAATTATCTCACACTTTCAAGATAGATGGCAGCTGAAGAGTTATTTATCTTTTACCTTTAAGTTCCTTTAAGTTTTATCAAAATAAAAGACCTATCCTAATTGTTCGGATAGAGTTATTAGTTTAGATAGGAGTTACAATCCTTGGATAGCGAGGATTAGTAGCCTATAAATAAAGCCCTAGGGCTGATTTGTTAGATCATCTTCATACAATCAATAAACAAGACATAGACAATAGAGTTAGAGTTAGAGAGAAGTTTTAGGGTTTGACGTTTGCGAAAGTTGATGTTGAGTTGTAAAGCTTCGGAGTTTATTTTAATGCAAGTTTCTTACTTTCAATTGACGATGAATCCCATGATGAGAAGCGAGTAGTTCCCCAAAGCTCTTAGGGTCGGGGTGAGCCCAACGTTAGCCATGCGCGCTTGAGGTAAGTATTTGATGTTGATATCGTTGTGTCTATCTCTCCTCCTACGATTCTATGTTTAGTCCTTATCGAAAGAAAAGGGATTCATGCTAACAACTTGAGTTATAAACATAAAATTGGTAGAGACAATTAGGTTTATTTGAAAGAGTAATCCTAAGAGTTGGTGTACGGCGAAAGCTTGTCCCTTGGGTGAAATAGCGCAATTGTCCGTCTTATTTATCTCATCGCATGCATTGGTTAACGTTGTGGTAAACCCTAATCCTAGGAGTTGCCTTTTTACATATTTTATACACTCAAAAACCTCTTGTTATTTCTGATCATTGCTTCCTTTCCATCCTTGATTCTTCGGCCTTTTCTTTGCCGACAAAACCGCTAACCCACTGCAGGAAAGACATCGATATCGACAGCAGAGGTCGATATCGACCAAAACTGATAGATCGACGGTTTTCTGAGTCGATCTCGAGACTCCTGGGAACTTCTGCAAGCATCGATATCGACCACTTTGTGTCGAAATCGACCCCCTCTATCGACTGGCAGACTTCTGAGCCAATCGATTTCGTGGACTAACATCGATATTGACCCTCCCCAGTCGATATCGACCACTTGTTTTTGTCTCTGCAGGTTTTTTGTTGCAGACGACATCGACAGCCAAGGTCGACATCGAGGCCTGACGTCGAAATCGAGGCTATTGGTCGACGCAGACGTGAACTTTCCAAAGCTACTAGGATCCCGCTGACACGCCTCCTCGTGGATCGATCCTGACTACCCTTCCACTACAACGGGAGGAAGTCTTGTAATTATTTGCTTAGGCCAGGAGTTGGTTTACATTTATTTACATCCTTATATTTGTAATTACTTGACATATCAATCCTCTTGCAACAACAGCTCACAACTCATCACAATCACTTATAATATCAAGAATGTATTTTCTCTAGTGCAAAGAAATACCAATCCTAGGAAATATCTTTCCAGCCCCAAATATTTGATGTTATAAGTTTTATGCAAAGAAGCTTTAATAGAATTGATCACATTCTCATCATTTCCTGTGATCAGTAAGTCATCCACATATACTAAAGCTATAACATGTCCCTTTGGGACATTTATGATGAATAAAGAGTAATGATTCTTGGATTGCTAAAATCCAAGAGAGATAAAAAAAACTATGTCAGCTCTATGTTCCACTGTCTAGAGGCCTGCTTGAGACCATACAAGGACTTTTAAAGCTTGTAATAGTGGCCTGATGTTGTAGCATACCCCTCTATGGACACATATAAACCTCTTCTTCCAATGTTCCATGTAGGAAAGCATTGTTGATGTCCAACTGATAAACTGGCCAATCTTTCTTTGCTGCAATAAAGAAGACAATTCTCACAGTAGCAAGCTTAGCAACTAGAGAAAAGGTATGCTTATACTCCTTCCCTTCTATTTGACTATACCCTTTGAAGATTGGATACCTTCGTTTGGACCTTGCAATCCAAAGAGTTTTGAAGGTTGGATACCTTCGTTCGGACCTTGCAATCCAAGTACGGGTTGAGGTTTCAAAACCCAAAGAGTTAGTCTTGAAAGAGGAAATTTTGAACCCTATAATATGCGATGGGGCCATTAGGTACCCCGAACCTGTCCTATTTGGCTAAGTCACTCAAAATCGTTTCAAATTCAAAGCATATTGATAGAGCATTATTAGTATTGCATAATAGACTGCAATTAGTATAGTTTGGGTGTAAATATTGCATATTTTAGTTGCATTTACATGATTACTTGTTGAGTTGGAAGATGCGGAATCTACACAACATTATGGTTTATTTCAGGAATCGTGATTCAAGGTGGAATGAATTTGAGGGGAGTTAAAGAACTAAAGGAATTGCATTATCAGCTACAGCAAATCACGTGGAGAGAAGCGGAAGAAATCGCTGGCCGCCCCACGGCCGAGCTAGCAACCCCGCGGCCCGAAGACTATCGAAGGACTTCGCTGATCGCCAGGCCGCCCCGTCGCCTGAGCCAGCCGCCCCGCGGCCTGTCCAGAAACGCCGATTCAGTTATTCAATTTAATTAGGGTTTTTAGTATTATTTTTGGCCGATCCTTTGTAGGCCTTTAAAAGACATTTTTAGGTTATTCTACTATTGACCTTATGCACTTTTGAGAATTGTTGAGAGCACGTTGAGCATGAGCAACTAAACTCTCGAAGGTTTCTCCTACAGTTTGGATCTTGATTGTTGAATTGTGAGTTTCTTAATCTAGTTCTTATTCCTATTTGAATGTTTTGACTTCTTTGCGCTTAATTCCTTGAATGTGTTTTATTCTCTCTGGCCTGATCAACTAGTTAGAGTAGATTCATTCAATTGCTAGGGTTTTGTAGATTCCTCGTAGCGAACCTTAACCCAAGTGGCAATCATATCCCTTTAGGACTCGTAGGACTAATTGGATGTGTAGGAAGTTGAATATATGTTAAATGTCGACTCGTAGCTTGATATTGCATATACCTTACTTAATTCATAGTCTTAATGCTATCTCTAGGTTAAATCTTAACCGTGTTAGGGTTATTTAGAGATAAGGATTGCTAAGACTCGTAGGACTAGTAATTTACCTAAGATCTGGACAAGGACATTGATAGGAAAAGAAGAGAACTAGAGGCTGAAACAAGGATCAAATTCATCAATTAAAGTGACAAATTGTAGGTGAACCTATTTCTCTCTATTGCATTCTACAACCTCATTTACCTTGTTTGTTTCTTTCCGCTTTGACAAAAGGCGGATCTTTTTCTCACAAAAACTCTCTTTATTTGTCACTTGCGATTAAATTAGCACTAGAACTTAATAGATTTCCCTATGGATCGACCTCTTTCTTACCACTTATACTAGTGTGAGTTTGAGTATTCTTTGGCAGGAACAACGACAGGTTTTCCTCTTGTCAAATTTGGCGCCGTTGCCGGGGACTTCTTTTTAATTTCTTTTATTGTTTAATCGCTACCCTTGGTATGGACCACGTTTATGGTCTGCACCCGTGCTACTAATCCATCTTTACTTCCTTTTGATTCAGAGATTGAGAGGATTCTTTCCAACCTAAGGCGGGAGGTTCGCAACAACTCTAGCGAATTACCTTTTGATCAAGAAGCCAAAGGGACTACAGAGATGGGTGACAACGCGTTAGATAACGCAACCAAACCTTAAGGCAACTCACCGCACCGAATCTGCAAACACAACCATTGGCGGTGCAGTTTCCAGCGCTTGCTGATGGGACCAAGTTCGAGTTTAAGGCTCAATGGATCCACTTTCTACCTAAGTTCCATGGATTGAGTGGCGAGGATCCCAACAAACATTTGGCGGAGTTCCATGCTATCATTGAGAGCATGAGACCCGCAGATGTCACAGAGGACCAAATCAAGCTGCGAGCTTTTCCTTTCACATTAAAAGATTCAGCTAATGATTGGTTTTATTATTTGCCTGCAGGTAGCATTACTACCTAGACAGAGATGAAAAGGTTGTTCTTAGAGAAGTACTTCCCTGCGACAAAGCTGAACTTTCTCAAAAAGGCCATCAGCAACATCGAGCAATTAGCAATTGAGACCCTGTATGAGTATGTGGAGCGATTCAAAAAGCTCTGCTCAAGTTGCCCCTACCATGGTTACTCACAACAGGACTTGGTACTCTATTTGCATGGAGGTTTGCTTGATGATGAGCGTCGAATGGTGAATGCCGCTAGTGGGGGTAACATTCTCAACAAGACCCCAAATGATGTTATGGAGTTGTTCTCAGAGCTTGCTGAGGGGTCTAGACAATATAGCAAGAGGGCAAACCCCCGTGGAGTACTGGCTGTGGATTCTTCAAGCTCCAATTTGCAAGCTGATATGATGGAGATGAAGGAGATGATGAGAAGGATGATGCTCAAAGGGACCCCTCAGGAACTCAAAGCATGTGGGCTATGTGCTGATCCTTTGCATCCAAACGATATGTGCCCGCTACTTCAGGATCCTAATGTTGAAAAGGGACCCCTCAGGAACTCAAAGCATGGGAAACTTTGTCCCGCAAAAGCCCAGGTATGGTAACTATGGTAACCACAATCAATTCAGTAACAATTATAATGCAGGTTACCAGGGGTATGGCTATGGTAATAACCAGGCCCCTTACAATCTGTAAGGGGGACACCAACAAAGGCCTCAACAACAATTCGATTCTAGGCAGAGAGCACCCCCCGCAGGGGATCAATCAACTGAGGACCCTATCAAAACCCTCACTAGGATACTCATGAGCCAGGTTGAGCACTCAAAGAATCTTGAGAAACAGGTAGGCCAATTGGCTCAATCACTAAGTGAATTGCAGGCTAAGGACTCAGGAAAGCTACCATCTCAAACGGTGGTGAATCCTAAGGAGAACGTCAGCGCAATAACGCTAAGAAGTGGTAAGGAACTGATTACTACTCACCAGGATGACGAAAACTATGGAGAACCTGAGATGCATAAAGACAAAGGAGAAGGAGAGCTGCGGAGTCGCGAGCCGCCCCGCGGCCCCCATGAGCTGCCCCGCGGCCAAGTCGATTCTGCAGATGCAGATTTCGGCGAGCCGCCCCGTCGCCACCCTGAGCTGCCCCGCGGCCATGGCGATTCCGCAGATGCAGATTTCGGCGAGCCGCCCCGTCGCCACCCTGAGCCGCCCCGCGGCCGTGCCCCTGACGAACCTTCCGACTTCTATGTAAGGCCTGAATTCCCTCCTTTAAATTCTTACAAACATGTTCCTCTTTTTCCTGAAGCTCTTAGAGATACAAGGAGGCCTGAGAATGACAAAGAGATCTTTGAGACATTTAGTAAGTGCGAGGTAAACATTCCCTTACTCAAATTGATTAAAAGTATTCCTCGTTATGCTAAATTTCTTAAGGAGCTTTGCACCATAAAGAGGAATCAGAAGTTGAAAGGGAAGCAGGAGATTAAGGTAAGCAAACATGTGTCTGCTGTGTTTCAAAAGCGTATACCTAAGAAATGTAGCGACCCTGGCATGTTTACAATCCCATGTGTGATAGGTGAGACTAAGTTTGATAAAGCTTTGTTAGACTTAGGTGCATCTATTAATGTCGTGCCTTATTCTCTATATGAATCATTAGGCTTAGGACCTTTGCATGAGACTAGAGTGGTGATCCAACTAGCGGACCGCTCAAATGCTTATCCTAGAGGCATAGTAGAGGATGTTTTGGTTATGGTTGACAACTTGATCTTTCCTGCTGACTTTTTTGTCTTAGACATGGAGCATGGTAAGCAAGAGGCCCCTATTCTCTTAGGAAGGCCCTTTTTGAAGACTGCTAAGACAAATATTGATGTGTATTCTGGCTCATTAACTATGGAATTCGATGGTGAGAAGGTTGAATATAATATTTATGATGCAATGAAATTCCCTTCTGATGATCCTTCCTTATGCTTTGTAGATGCCATTGATACTTGTATGCAGGATACTTTTGACATGAGTTGTGTAGATGACCTGCAGGTTGCTTTATAAGCTCCTATTGAGGAGTTGTCATTGAATTATGCTTTGTCTACTAACCTGCAGGAGACTATAAGAGACTTGTCCACCCTCCCAACTCATTTGCAGGTAGGTACCCTTATGGAACTAACCGGTTCGAGCGAGAAGCTCTTACCTTCTGTTGTGCAGGCACCCGTTGTTGAGCTCAAGCCACTTCCTGAGCATTTGAAGTATGCATTCGTGGGGGAAGGTGATACCTTGCCTGTCATCATCTCCAACAAGCTTACTAAGGAACAAGAGGATAGGTTGGTGGCGGTGCTCAAAGAACATAAGACCGCTCTGGGATGGACCATAGCGGACATCCAGGGAATCAGCCCAGCTACTTGCATGCACAGAATCTTGTTAGAAGAGGGAGCCAAACCTTCCAGGCAACCTCAATGGAGACTCAACCCACCTATGATGGAGGTAGTAAAGAAGGAGGTGCTGAAACTCCTTCAGGAAGGTATGATCTATCCCATCTCTGATAGTCAATGGGTTAGTCCAACGCAGGTAGTACCAAAGAAGGGGGGCATAACAGTGGTTGAGAACAAAGAAGGTGAGTTGGTCCCTACCAGAGTCCAATCAGGCTGGAGAGTTTGTATCGATTATCGCAAGCTGAATGCGGTAACTCGAAAAGATCACTTTCCCTTACCTTTTATTGATCAGATGCTTGAACGGCTCGCTGTTCGTCCATATTATTGCTTTTTAGATGGATATTCAGGTTACTTTCAGATAGCCATCGCACCGGAGGATCAAGAAAAGACGATATTCACTTGTCCGTTTGGCACTTTTGCATATCGCAGGATGCCTTTTGGCTTGTGCAACGCTCCTGGGACATTCCAACGGTGTATGGTAAGCATTTTTCCTGAATATATAGAGCAATTCATTGAGGTTTTTATGGATGACTTTGCTGTACATGGTGATAGTTTTGATGCTTGCTTAAACCATTTGGCACTTGTGCTTAAAAGGTGTGTTGACACTAACTTAGTGCTCAATTCAGAGAAGTGTCACTTTATGGTTGAGGAGGGCATTGTTTTAGGTCACATTGTCTCACATAAAGGGATTGAGGTTGATAAGGCGAAGATAGACATCATTCAATCATGGCCTTATCCTACTAATGTGCGTGAAGTGCGTTCCTTTTTAGGCCATGCAGGATTCTACCGCCGGTTCATTAAGGATTTCTCAAAGATCACCTCACCCTTGTGCGAGCTACTGAAGAAGGAGGTTACTTTTGCTTTTGATGAGAAGTGCAGGATGGCGTTTGATGAGTTGAAGACTTGTCTTACTAGTGCACCAATCATACAAGCACCAAATTGGTCCCAACCCTTCGAATTGATGTGTGACGCTAGTGACTACGCCGTGGGAGCCGTGCTTGGACAAAAAGAGGGGAAGAGCTCTCATGTGATCTACTATGCATCTCTGACGTTGAATGGCGCCCAAAGGAACTACTCAACTATAGAGAAGGAACTTCTTGCTATTGTTTTTGCCCTTGAGAAATTTAGATCTTATTTGCTTGGTACAAAAGTTATTGTGTATACTGACCATGCAGCGCTTCGTTACCTTTTGACGAAGAAAGAGGCCAAGCCAAGATTGATTAGATGGATCTTGCTTTTAAGCGAGTTTGACATCGAAATCAGGGACAAAAAGGGTGCGGAGAACCTTGTTGCAGATCATCTAAGTCGTATATTGCAGGGAAAGAATGGGCAGGACGAGCAATCACATATCTTGGGGAGTTTTCCTGACGAAGAGTTACTGCAGGTTTTCCGCGTCAGCAGCCGCCCCGTCGCCGGACGCCCCGCGGCCTCTGCAGAAACTGATATCAAACTCCTTTTGAAGGTAAGTTCTATTCCCCGCCCTTGGTTCGCTAATTTGGTGAACTTTTTAGTTTCGCAGGAGTTTCCACCTAACTTTTCCAAGGCTCAAAAGGACAAGATACGCCATGATGCTCGCTTCTACGTTTGGGATGATCCATACCTATGGAAGCATTGCGCTGATCAAGTAATACGTCGGTGTCTTCCCGACGATGAGGTACAATCTGTCCTTAATTTCTGTCATTCACATGAATGTGGTGGGCACTTTGGACCACAAAAGACAGCAAGAAAGGTACTTGAGGCAGGGTTCTTTTGGCCGCATATATTTCGTGATTCATATGCTTTTTGTAAATCCTGTTATCGCTGTCAGAGAGTTGAGAATCTTTCTAAGAGGAATGAGATGCCACAAACTCGCATGATATTTTGTGAGATTTTTTATGTTTGGGGCATTAACTTCATGGGACCATTCCCTAGCTCGTTTGGGAACTTGTATATTTTGCTTGCGGTGGACTACGTCTCCAAGTGGGTGGAGGCGAAGGCCACCAGGACTGATGATTCAAAAGTTGTTGCAGGTTTCCTCAAAGAGCTGTTCTCTAGATTTGGAGTGCCGAAAGCATTGATCAGTGATAAAGGGACTCATTTCTGCAATAAGACGGTAAGTGCTTTATTAAAGAAATACTCCCTCCGTTCGGAAATAAATGATGTTTGACTTTTGTGCACGTAGTTTTAGGAGCTAAAAACTATATAAAATCTTATTTATTTTAATTACTTTTTTCATAGTTTAATATCTATTAGTAATAAGTATTAAATTGTGAAAAAAATTAATTAAAATAAATAAGATTTTATATAGTTTTTAGCTCCTAAAAGTGCGTGCAGAAAAGTCAAACATCATTTATTTCCGAACGGAGGGAGTATCATGTTACGCAGAGAGTGTCTACTGCATACCACCCCCAGACTAATGGGCAAGCTGAGATGTCTAATCGCGAGATTAAGACGATCTTGGAGAAGACTGTTGCCCCAAACAGGAAGGATTGGAGTGTAAGACTTGATGATGCTCTGTGGGCTTATCGAACGGCTTACAAGACTCCCATTGGGATGTCTCCGTTTCGATTAGTTTATGGAAAGGCTTGCCATCTTCCTGTCGAGCTCGAACATAAGGCATACTGGGCGGTGAAACAATGCAATATGCAAATGGATGAAGTTGGGGAGTTCAGGAAACTTCAGCTGCAAGAGCTGGAAGAGTTGAGACTGGATGCCTATGACAACTCCGTCACTTATAAGGAGAAGACTAAGGCATGGCACGACAAGCATATTTTGCGAAAGGACCTCAAAGTTGGGGACAAGGTCCTTCTATTCCAATCGCGCCTTCAACTCTTCTCAAGTAAGCTTCGCTCTAGATGGGCAGGGCCATATGTGATTACTAATGTCTTTTCTCATGGTGTAGTAGAGCTACTCAATGAGAGGAATGGAGACATTTTCAAAGTAAATGGTCATCGCGTGAAGCCATATTATGAGAACTTTGTCAAAGAGGATGGTGATGAGTTGGTTCTCCGTGAACCAAGCACTGAGGATCACTAGGGAGTAATGACGTCGAGCCAACGACGTTAACTATAGGCGCTGCTTGGGAGGCAACCCAAGGTAAGTAGTTTAGATGTTATTTTCTTATTGCATTTAGTTACTTTCTTTTAGTTTAGTTGTGGTATTTCGGCGTACTAACCCCGCGGGGTCAAAAGAAGAGGAGATGAGCAGAAAAGGGGCAGGCCGCCCCGTCGCCAACCTGGCCGCCCCGCGGCCGCGACCGCGAGCGAAATACCTTCGCAATCGCCGGCCGCCCCGTCGCCAGCCCTGGCCGCCCAGCGGCTCCTGACGGAGGACAAAAAATAATTGGGACCCGTGTGGGCCCCATTTTTCCACCCCCTTTAACCCTATCCACCCCTTTATCACCATCTCCTCATGCCCCAGCCGCCCCAACGCCCTCTCTCTTCACCTATCTCCTCTATCTTCATCTTCAACCTCACACCCACAACCTAAAACCTCCATTAACACCCTCCCTCAAGCTTCAATCTTCACAAACCTCACCCCTTTCTTCAATATCTTCCATTGTCCACCTATAACTTTCACCAAAAACACCCGATTCGAAGGATCTTCAAGGTTTTGGGAGAAATCCACCAACGGAAGGAGGAATTTGAGACGTCAGAGCACAAATCGGAAGTCGAAGGTTCAGATCCGGCGGTTTTTCTGAGGCCGCCCCGTCGCCAGACCAGCCGCCCCGTCGCCATCCGTTGTCGGCCGCCCCGTCGCCAGCCTTGCCGCCCCGCGGCCACCTGTCGCCGGCCGCCCCGTCGCCTACCCTCGCCGCCCCGCGGCCACTGTAGAAACATCCATCTTCATGAGTTTTTACTTCGAACTTTTTCTTGGGTTAATTTCATAGCTTTAAGCAAACATGTCTAGACCCCATGGAATGAGTAGGAGTCAGAAGGAGAGATGGAACGCGCTGAATACTAGGAATTTCTTTCAAACCAAGTTTTTTCACGAAACTACCCTTCGGATGTTAGAAATGGATGTATGCACTAGGCAGTTGTTAGTACATGGAGGCCTAGGGGATTTCTTAGATAAGAATGCCCCAACCTATTCGGGTTTAGTTAAGGAGTTCCTGGCTATGTTGAGTGTGCGGTCTACATCTATCGAGTTTAGGTTATTGGGACGGGAGTTCACGAGGACAAAGGAGAGAGTGGGACAGCTTTTTGGAGTGACAGCCGCACCCACCGCAGGTTGGTTTGATGTGTCAAAGGGAGAGGGACCTGTTTCATTTTGGCTTGCGGCGACTAGGGTGCCGTTTGAGGCCAAGAAGGGCCAATACAACTCGAGTATTAGGCACCCGGCATTACGGCTGATCCATAAGGTTTTAGCCAACACTTTCTTTGCCTAGGCTGAGGTCAACAAGATCTCACTTAGGGATATGTCCTATTTATGGTGTCTGACGCCAGAGAGCCCAGTTATTCCAGGTTGGGTAGATTTGTTCCTTTTCAACTGCAAGGACATCATAGACAAGCGCAAGACATCGACGATTAGCTTTGGGGGTCTCATCACTCTCATAGCACGGGATTGTATTGATTTGAGCATTGTCCCTGATGTCCTGCATGGTTCATTTTTGTATGATGAGGCCCAGTTGAGGAAAGCTGGCCATTTGGAGGGGAGAGCACCGATGTGGGTCTGGAGGACAGGCCATCTTGGGGTGATTCAGCTTAGATTACCCCGGCCGCTTCCCTTTGGTCCTACGGCGGAGGATTTCTTCTTGGGCGATGAGGATGAGGATGAGGATGGTGGAGATGATGATGATCAGGGCGATGATGGTGGTGTTCCTGAGATGCAGACGGATGTAGGAGGTGGAGATGCTGGACCTTCTGACACATCTGGGGTAGGTGCTGGTCCAGATTATTATGAGCTGCAACAGAGGATGACGGCGATGTCTCTGCGATAGGATACTATGTGGGAGCAGCAGCAGCAGATGGTTGTCCTCCAGGACACCATGTGGCAGCATCAGCAGATGATTTCCCATCGTCAGGATGATATGTGGGATCATCAGCAGCAGCTCTATGTTGATATAGGAGACATCCGTCGCGATGTGCGTGGACTGACGACTAGCATGGCGGATATGGTTGAGAGCCAGGCAGAGATACGACGCTTACAGGAGCAGGTGCTCCAACGACAGCAGGCTGCATGGGAGGCTCAGAAGCTGCAGAGACAGAGACAGGAGGAGTTCTTCCGATTTGCATATCATCAGTTCCCACCTTATCCACCACCACCTCCACAGTGATCATGTTAGTTTTTTCTTTTTCTTTTCTTTTCCCTTTCAGTTTATTTTGATGTTTTTGCCATTGAGCACAATGTCAGAATTAAGTGTGGGGGGAAGACTTGCATGACATGTATTTTATTTTTATGTTGCATTTTGACTTTAGTTTGCATGGTGGAATATTTTATTTGATCTAGTCTATGTTATTCGCAAAAAAAAAAACCGAAAATTATATTATTTATGTTATTATATTTATGCATTAGCTAGGATTAGGTCTTATTTTCCCATATGAATGCCACTTGTCCTCTAATTTATTTATTAAAACTTATGCCCCATGATGTGCTTGGATTGTTGAAAACCTTTGATATCTGATTTCCACACTATTTGGTGAGCATAATTGGTTAATGATTGAGCACATAAGATATTTGATTTTGGGTGATCTTGAAGTTCTAGACATGACCTGGTGAGCTATTTTGGCCTATATTTGGACAAAATATATTATGTCCTCTTGCTTGTTGAGTGTACTCTCTTTAATTGCTTCCTCTTTGGCTTGCATTTAGATATCTTATTCAAGGCTGCATATTATGATTTCTGCACATGACTTAAAGATGATTGATGCACCTTTATTAGCCCTATTTGACTCTATTCCCACCTTCCATATTATCCTTTGCTTGAAGCCAATATTGAGCCTAATTGCTTATTCTTTTGAGCTCCACAAGATTTTTCGATAGCCAATTATAGCCTGACCCATCCGGGAATTAGGAATAGTTGGTGAATATTCATATTGTGGATGATGATTTGAGTGATGGATTGTATGTTGGGAGTACTTTTATGAGATGTTTTTATTCTTGCTAGGAGTTTACACATTACTTGGGACCTAAGGAGGATAAAATTCACTTAGGGGTAAAAGTCAAGGAAAATCATTTGACATAGCATGAAGAAGAGCATATGAAAAAAAAAAGAAAAAAAAGAAAAAAAATAATAAGAGAATGAGTTGATTATGGTTTGTAAAGTTTGATGCTTGAGATTGGAGTTGTATACATTGTAGAGTTGTGGTATGATCTTGTGAGTGGTATTGTAATTTGGTTGCATCCTTAGTTTCCGGATTATGAGCACCACATGGCCTAAATTTTTCCATACCTTATGTTTTCTACCTTGGCCCCATTACAACCAAATTGAAAGACCTCATGATTTTTGTTGTGTGTAGAGTCACCAGCGGTGGAGAGCTAGAACACTGGTGCAAGACTAATGTAGCTAAGCTTTTAAAGATTGAGTTTGAGCGTAAATATTTAACCCTAAACACTTGAGTGAGAGTGAAACACATATTCCTTGTGAAGTCTAGAATGGATATGGTTGCTTGATTTCACTAATCATGAATATTATGTGCTATGATGTTTTTAATCTATTGTGTTTGCTAGTTTTTCCTGCACTTAAAGAATATTGAGGTTGATACATGAATGGCTATTCTGTGGGGTTGCAAGTTACTTTTTCTATTGCTTGAGGACAAGCAAAGGTTCAAGTGTGGGGGAATTTGATAGAGCATTATTAGTATTGCATAATAGACTGCATTTAGTATAGTTTGGGTGTAAATATTGCATATTTTAGTTGCATTTACATGATTACTTGTTGAGTTGGAAGATGCGGAATCTACACAACATTATGGTTTATTTCAGGAATCGTGATTCAAGGTGGAATGAATTTGAAGGGAGTTAAAGAACTAAAGGAATTGCATTATCAGCTACAGCAAATCACGTGGAGAGAAGCGGAACAAATCGCTGGCCGCCCCGCGGCCGAGCTAGCCGCCCCACGGCCCGAAGACTATCGAAGGACTTCGCTGATCGCCAGGCCGCCCCGTCGCCTGAGCCAGCCGCCCCGCGGCCTGTCCAGAAACGCCGATTCAGTTATTCAATTTAATTAGGGTTTTTAGTATTATTTTTGGCCGATCCTTTGTAGGCCTTTAAAAGACATTTTTAGGTTATTCTACTATTGACCTTATGCACTTTTGAGAATTGTTGAGAGCACGTTGAGCATGAGCAACTAAACTCTCGAAGGTTTCGCCTACAGTTTGGATCTTGATTGTTGAATTATGAGTTTCTTAATCTAGTTCTTATTCCTATTTGAATGTTTTGACTTCTTTGCGCTTAATTCCTTGAATGTGTTTTATTCTCTCTGGCCTGATCAACTAGTTAGAGTAGATTCATTCAATTGCTAGGGTTTTGTAGATTCCTCGTAGCGAACCTTAACCCAAGTGACAATCATATCCCTTTAGGACTCGTAGGACTAATTGGATGTGTAGGAAGTTGAATATATGTTAAATATCGACTCGTAGCTTGATATTGCATATACCTTGGTTAATTCATAGTCTTAATGCTATCTCTAGGTTAAATCTTAACCGTGTTAGGGTTATTTAGAGATAAGGATTGCTAGGACTCGTAGGACTAGTAATTTACCTAAGATCTGGACAAGGACATTGATAGGAAAAGAAGAGAACTAGAGGCTGAAACAAGGATCAAATTCATCAATTAAAGTGACAAATTGTAGGTGAACCTATTTCTCTCTATTGCATTCTACAACCTCCTTTACCTTGTTTGTTTCTTTCCGCTTTGACAAAAGGCGGATTTTTTCTCACAAAAACTCTCTTTATTTGTCACTTGCGATTAAATTAGCACTAGAACTTAATAGATTTCCCTGTGGATCGACCTCTTTCTTACCACTTATACTAGTGTGAGTTTGAGTATTCTTTGGCAGGAACAACGACAGGTTTTCCTCTTGTCACATATTAGAGCGGAAATTAGATTACAACTCACCCCGACAGAGCCGAGTCAAACCCAAGTATAAGCAAAAGAGTATAAAACATCATCCAAAGTACCAAGTCTAGTGATAGTCAGACTCTCGATCGATGAAACGTCCCAAAAGAAATAAAACCCGCCATGGTGCATAGAGGAATCAACAATCTGCAATCATAACTAAAAAATAGTAGGAGAAAGGATCAGATTGAGGCTCACACACGGGACTCGGTCCCTACTGCGATCATATCATATACGTTGTACCTAAATAATGATGTTTCTAATGCAGGAAAGGAATATTAACACTCAAGCATGCTGGCAGATATATATAATATATAGAAAAATTGTAAAGGCGCCCATAGAATGCCAAGCGACATATCCCAATCTCTCATGAATTCATGCCTCAATCAGGGCAGAATATGTCATATGTTCGTGCCCGATCAGTCGGGGCCGGAATATATGTAAGAAAATCGTCCACACTTGCGTTGAGGTTGGACTACATATATGTGAATAGAATTGAACCAACCTATGTCGGGGTTAGGATCCGCACCTACTATGAGGTGGGATGTAAAATGTGCTCACACTCTCAAGGACTCAAACAGGACCAACCCGATGGGACCGAGCTGTCCTATGACCATAGAAAAACTCTAATGACTCACAGATAATGGTCGTTCTGTTTCCAAACGCATAAAGTAAACAAATGCTCATTCAATTAGTGCAACCTAAACAGGATACTACATGATCATGCTTTTATGCATATTCAACACCTAGTATACCATATGACTACATGCATGCGAGATTCAATCTGAGTAAACTTCCGAAGGAACTTGCCTGGAATAGCAGAACAACAATAGTGATATCTAGTAATTGGCAAGTCAATTCACGTCACAAATCACCTAACAATGAGTATAATGTATAAGTCTAAGGCACATAGAACCCATCTACTGCTACACAGGAACTAAACATAAACAAGCACACACAAAAGCTTTTCAAAAACCGGATAAGTTTGAAAAACGTCTTGTTCCCAAAGTCATTTATATTCTCAATAGCGTTCTCATCATCTCAATCCGATATCTCATAACAATCCCGATATTCCAATGTCCAGTCCAATCTCAGTCCAGTGTCATAAATCAAGGTCTAAGTTCAAGTCCAACAGTTAAAGTCTGAAAAGTCCAGTCAAGTCCAAAGAGTCTGATTAAAGTCCAAAGGTCTAGTTAAACAGTTCGAAGGTCCAAGATCCAACAAGTCAGTTCGGTAAACATTGCTGTCCAAAAGGTCGTCCTCAAATCATTAAGACCAGTTAAATTATCTTTAAAGGTTATTATGTGAAAGGGGTTCCGACATACCCATTTTAAAAACAAATCAAGCACTCTAGGAAATATCAAAATCTCAAATCCAAATCAACCCATTTAATTTCCAAAATAGCCTTTCAAGCCCGAAGAATCGTTTACATTCTTTTGTAAATCCATCCTGTATATCAAGTCGTTAAATATGGATAATCTAAGTCTGAAACCGTATAAATCATGGGTTCATAAATCATTTTTAAATCCCTTTTTATCAAACCATATAATATCATATAACAATTTAAATCATACATATAAAATAACCCGAACCGGGTTTAAACCAAACTGAGTCAAACCCAAGGAAGCAACAGAAACCGGCCTCGGCCAAGGCGTCAGAACAGAGTTTCGCCGCAGCGAAACGACCGCTCGCCTTGGCGAATCCCAGCTCTTGGCTTCCTGCGAGTGGTGGCTTTCGCCCCCGCGAAAATCCCTTTTCACCGCGGAGAAATGGGTTTTGGCCACGGTGAAAGCCACCATCTTCTTTCTGGTGCTCAGATCTTGTTTGTCGCGGCGATCATGGTTTTGCCGTGGCGAAACAAGCGTGTGTGGCTCATTTTTTATCCAAACCAAGTCGTTTATTCCCCAACCCACTCTCATTCTTTCCGACACCCTTCCTCGACCTCAAACAACATAAAATGACACAAACGCAGACTAGAGGGGGGGAGCGGAAGAGAGATTACCGAAGGTCTTCGAAAACGCCTCCGAGGTGCTTCAATGGCGAGTCTTCGAGCTCTAATGATGACAAGGAAGCTTGTTCAGGTCCTAGGAGGAAGAGAGGATGAACAAGGGTCCTCTTTTATGAAGGTTTGAAGCTAAACGAGAGGGAACGAAGGAGCACGAATTACCGCTTGAAAAACATAGGAAATGGGTTCGAAGTGGCTCGGCCAAGATCTTCCGAGGCTAGATCTCCTTCCTTTTTACCTAGGTTGGTGAGGGAGTGAGCAAAGGTCAAGATTTATGAAGTTTAGAAGCAAAAGGAACGAGGAAAAAAATGGTTTACCCCGAGAATGAACAGGGGAGTCTGAGTTGCGTTCTTCCTCGCGACGGCGAGGGGGATCTTTGTTGTGGCGAAATCCGCTAGGGAGCTCCTGCAGTGGCTGGATAACGTCAATAGTGAGCTGCCTTGCTTCTTCTTGGTCACGAACACAAGGAGGAAGGCCTAGGGGGTGTTTTTGGTGGCCTTTGGCTCAAGAAAAACAACAAGAACATGGTGTTGTTTGAATCTGAAAATGAGAGTCAGGATGGAGGGGTTAGAGCTCAGATTGTGGATAAGGGTTGAGGGGTTAAGGAATGCCAATTATATAGGGGCAAGAGGTGAAGAGGGTGTGGTGAGTGTGGGTGTTGTTTGAACAATTGGGGAAAGGAGACAAGAGAGGGAGGGGACCATGGAGGGTTGGCAGGAGAGAGAGAGAGAGAGAGAATTATTACGATGAAATCTAGCTCATGTACTCAAATCTCAAGTCAAAATAGCGGAATTGAAATCCGTCAAAAAATTCGTTCCAAACAATGCCGGAACTTATTTTAGAAAGTTTTAAATAATCCGATAGCTCGAGAACGAAAATTCTCAAAATTCCTAAAATTCCGAATTTTCTCCATTTTAAATCATCATTCGATTAAAATATTATTTAAATATTTTCGGCCTTTACAATCGTATCTCGTGATATATAAATGACTCGAAGAAGACAACACCCGATGAAGCTGGGTTGTCCTATGACCCTAGCAAAGACTCTAATGACTCATAGATAACGGTCGTTTTATTCCCAATGCATAGAGAATACGGATGCTCATTCGTATATGCAAGTCCTAATCATGATACTACATGTCATGCGATATGCAACACCTACATACTATATGACACATCAGGCATGAGGTCCGGTTACTGAGTAAGCTCTCGTAGGAAATTTACTTGAAGTGCCAAACAACAAAGAGAAACAACAAATAATATAAGTCCATAAAGTCATAGGTCATCTAGCATATAAGAATAATAATAACGCAATAAGTCTAACGTTCCACCTATCTAAGCACAGAGATACACACACATGGAAAGCATTTCCAAAAATCATCCAATAAGTCAAAACGCTCGTGAAGTGAGGAAAACATTCGAAAGCCTAGATATCCGAAAGGTTAGTATTCCATTTTGATTTCCGACAACCCATTATCGTTAATTCGTCCAATGTCTCAATCTCAGTCCAATCATAATACAAAGTCGAAGTCCAGTTAAACAGTCCAAAAGGTCCAAGGTTCAATGAGTCGGAAAAGTCCGTTAAATAAGGTCTGATAGGTCAGGTCAATCCGCTAGAACAAAGTTCGTGAAATACAGTTATCCCAAGGTCATTCTCAAATCGTTAAGTCAAATTAAATCGGTCAAATTTATATCGTTAAAGGACTCTCAACATCTCGGTTTTAAAATAACAAATCATTTTGAGAAAACCTTTCCAAAATGTAAGTTTGAAGATCATCATAAAATATCTTAAACATCGACTAAGGTTCAAACATCTTTTCAAACATTTTAAGAGACTTCAAAAACTTTTCAAAGTATTTAAATCAACAATCACCAAAATATTCCATTTTTTCCAAAACCATACCTTTCAAATAATCATATGAAATACATTTAAAAATCTTCATAAAATCATCATATAATATAACATAAGAACCTCACCCAAAATATAAATAAATCGGTTCAACCAAAACCGGGCCAAATGTCCAAAGAAATAGCAAGGCCCAATGTCCTAAAACTGATCATGAGAAAAAAAGAAATGGTTGATGTTCCCTATGATGTTGTTGTTGGTTATATTATGTATGTTATGTTTTGCATCAGGCGTTACATATCCTTTTCCATAAGTGTTCTATGTAGATATATGTCTAATCCTAGAATCTCTCACTAGAATGCTATGAAGTATTTGCTAAAATATTTGAATGACTCTAACCAACTTGGTCTTGTTTATTCAAATTATAGTTCAGCTAGTGACCTTTAAGGATATGTGGACTCAGATTATGCCAGCAACAAGGATACAAGGAAATCTAACACGACATACTACTTTACATGGGCAGGCAATTGCATCTCCTAGAAATCTCAACAAAAATATGTTGTGACCTTATCTTCAAAAGAATCAAAAATATATGGCAACTACTGAAGCTGCAAAAGAAGCCATCTGGTTGAAGGGCATACTTGGAGAGATTTTCAGAAAGAAATTTGTACTTATAATCAACATGGATAGTCAGAGTGCCCTGTATTTATGTAAGGACCCAATGTACCATGAGAAAACCAAACACATGCATAAATGTTAGGTTTCATTTCATCAGGCACAGGGTCGAAGACAAGGCTTTGGACATGAAGAAGATCAAAGGAGAGCTCAACCTAGCTGACTTTGGCACAAAGAGAGTTCCATCCAGCAAGTTATAATATTGTATGAACTTTCTTCATATTCTTGATGTTCAATAACCATGCAGGTACCTGAGCCGAGGACAGACGGATCGAAGACACAAGCCCTTTGAACCCTATTTAAATAATTGAGTACCTTATATGGTGGCTGGATTAGGAGGGAAAATTGTAATGCCTAAAACTTAATCCAGATGCATGTAAACTAGGATCATAGGATATTTATGTTTATGGATGAACTAGGATCTAGGATTTAGATCTTAGGTGGCTCGAGTGAAACCAAGTTAGAGATTGAAGACAAAGGTTCGGCACCATCTTTTGAATGAGCAGAAGACAAAAGCTTAAGCTCTTTGTCTTCAACCCATTACTGCTCATGGCCCAATCTCACTCTCCCTTTATGGCCCAAGCTTCCGAAGTGCTTCTTCTTCAATGGCTCCTTTTCCTTTGCTGAGTAGAACGCTGCATTTTGCTTAATAAGGACTTGGCTATATAAGCTCATCTACAAAAACCCTATTGTTGAGCCAACTTCACTTTTTCGCTTTCGCCCACAAGAAAGAGAAGTCTAGAACCTGATTCGACGACGCTCTGGTTGCTTCTCTTTGACGAGCTTGAATCTCAAGTTCCTTAAGAGATTCAAGGAGATCCTGTAAAAAGAACGAAGAAGATGACGCTTAAGATTGGTTACTAAACCTCTTAGCCAGCTCTTCATCAACTTCTGCTCGCATTCGTCCTCAGATGAAGTGAAAGGGAGTATCTGTTTCTTTCTTCGCGTTTCTCCTTTACTAAATCTCACTCGAGCTGCTAGATCTAGAATCATTTTTTCGTTTATCCGTTCATCTGTATCCATGATCTATATTCAATTATATTTAGTAGATCATTGAGCTTGAGTCTCTCCTTCTTAAGGCTCCGTAGAGTAGGGAAACCGAACTGCGTCATCAAATCTCGTTTTCTCTCATTTTTCTGTTTGTTTTTACTTTTCTTTTCAAAACTTCAAAAATAAAAACCGGTTTAAACATAAACATAAAGCATTTGAAGCCATTTGTGGGGAACAATTAATGTACTATCACAAGCTTGCATTGCTTCCTTATGGCTGCAAATGTGTTAATTTCTATGACTTGGACTTAATTGCGACAGGGGCACTACGTGATTTCGGTGGTAATCGTGTGAGTCCAAACAAGCCCACAGTTAGGAGGGGAAGTAATGTTAAATGGGATAAACCCCGTTTGGATATATTAAAATAAACTTTGGTAGCTAGGTCTAACAACTACGCTGGCAGGTGACTTATTATGGGTATGTGATGTGTGACTCGTCGACTAACCTTGTTTTTGTGGGTTGAGGGAAGTGTAATAACGATTCTATTGTCTTTGATGAGGGATTGACACTACATCACGTACGAGGTATTGCGTGTTTAGAAATTGGGTATTAATAATCTCCTCGTTGAACGAGATAACTTGGGAGTTGTCAAAGTTATTACAGGGGACTGAATGTTTCTTACAACATTGAGTTTTTACAATCAGATATATTAGTCGTGAGGTCTTTTTGGAAAAAACCCTAAGGCGTCAACTATCGATTCGAGTTCTAAACAAGATAAACGAAACGTAAATCTAAAGAACATGAGGATTTGTTAATGCGGTTCGGTTTTCCTACTCCGCGGGGCCTCAGAGATTTGAAAGGGCAAGAGCTCCCTTTCACAACTCTTCAATCCATATGAAGACAATGCAGACTCCAAGTGACAGGAATCGAGGCTTCCATGGATGAGCGGTGCTCTTCCTTCTTCTTTCTCTCCTCTCTCTCACTCTGGATTAGGGTTTGTGTCGTCGGAGCTTCTCTCTCATCTGTTGTTCTGATGAACAAGAGAGTATATATAGAGGAGGGTGTGGTTTCTAGGGTTTCAACGTCTTTGAAGGATCCAACAGACAACAAGAGCAAGCATTGGACAGGATTACATTCTCACAAGAGAATGTCATCCAGGTATTGGGTCGGCCCATAATTCTGGTGACCCTCAAATCTGTAAACGCATACTTAGCACACACACATCACACATCATAGGTTAGTCTTCAAGAGCCTTGGTGCACCTAGAGTCCAAACCAAGCTTGACTTGGGGTCCCTTAGGTGTGTCCAGAAGGCTCGAGACCATACCCATGAACCTGGCTAGCTGTTTTAGGTGTTTCTTCAAGTCCTTTACATCCAAACTTATCATCCTAGATCTATGGATTACAAAGACAAAACTTAAGATTACATTATACAACACTTTTTCTAATATTTTTATTCGTAATATTTTTTCAGAAGTTAATACTATTGTAGATACGATTACTCATCTCTGGCCTACAATATTCTTGTCGATGGAGGTTAAGGACAAAAAACTTCATATTCTCGTTCGGAAGAACGCCCTATACTAAAGAATTGTTAGAAGGTTGTAGTTCTATTTTATTTATTTATCTGCTTAAAAAATCAATTTTAAAAATTCTAACGGGCTATTTCACAGGGGTTAAAGATACGTCGACACTCTCTCTCCAATTCTTCTCCGATTACGAGATTACGCATATATTCAGGGAATCTAACAGTGCTGCAGATCGGTTCTCACATCTCACTTTTTCTCATTCTGACACTGATTTCCCTCCTGACGCTGCTCTCCGCAGCATCATCCTTCGGGATGCTCTTGGTTAACTGTCTAGGCAGTTTTCCAAATTCTTTCCGGTTCAAAAAAAAAAAAAAAAAAAGTCGACACAACCACATGGTTTCCGTGATTGAACAATGTATATTATATACATTGGTGTACTGTGCACAGATATGTCTATATTTACACGTTACTATATAATCTTTAATTATATTGTCATAACTATCCCGTTTTAGTAAAATACTACGAGTTGGCCGGTATCAAATAAATAAATAAATAAACTAATGAGTTCATATCTCCTGCACTTATCAGCCTGATATGATCCTACGTCGATCTAAATGATTTAATTACACAACTAGTACAGTACCCGCGCCATGGCGCGATTTTGTAAAAAATATAAAAAAAATTAATATATAAAATATTAATAAAAGTTAGGATAAAAATCATAAAAATAATTACCATAAAAGTATCACGGAAATAATTTTATATATTTTTAAAAAAAAACTCATTTAAATTAGCATATATAAAAATTTATAGAAATTTTAAATCACTCTTATTGGTTAGAAAAATAATAAAAACATTGTAACTTTTAAAAAAAATAATATCATTGTAAATTTGGTATTAAGAATATATATGGATAGTTAGTAAATGTGTTAAAAATAAAAGAAAAAAATTAATTTAAAGAGATAAATGAAAGAAGATGAAATAATTAAAGGAAAAAATATTTGATTGGTTTAAATAGCTAATTAAAAAACACGGCAATGATAACATAGGCTAAAACTCTTATGTTTTAAGAATAAATATATAGATATAGGTATAGATATAAAGATTTACATATAGATTAATAGTAGGCATTAGATTACATTCAAAAAAAATATTAGATATTTTAATTACTATAATATATATCATGTAATTAATATATAATGAAATAATATTATATAGTTCATATAGTTAATATTACCTTTACTAAAAAAAAGTTTTGAATTAATCCCATTGGTTAAAAATATATTATGAGATGATATTATGTTAATAATGTGTAAATAATATTAGATAGTTTAATTATCATAATTAAATGATATTGTGTAAATAATACCTTACAAAAATAACTTTGCGTGAGGGGACGACACGTGGCATAGGTGCTTTGGTTTTAATTAATATATAGATTAATGGGCTAGATAAGTCTAGTTGATAAAAATAAAATGTGATTTATAGGTCATGAATTATTAAAAATGACAATAGATTAGAATTTCTTTTCTCCTATATATTAGGATGATTTAAGGTTGAATTGTAATTGAGAACTTTTAATGGAAATTTTTAGTTCCTTCACCGATTTCTTGTGTTCCTCCCACTTTCTTATTTTGGTAAATAGAAAGCAGCCATCTGGAAATCGAACTAGAAATGTTCGAGATCTTACGATGATATCCTTTCTGGCTCGACTATCCCAACATGATTTGTTCTTTTCATTTCTCTTGATTTTGGTAAATAATTATAAAAAACGATCATACGAAGTTCGAGCCAAAGATCTCATTTCTCTTATTAACAGTATGCAACGTCCATATATTGTCTGAGTGGGACTTTGTATCTACTGCATATATTTAAGAGCAACTATTTGCTCTTAAAGGTAACATAATTTTTGGATCTACGAACGCTCTCATAGAGTGAAAATTTTCGATTTTCGAATTTGGGGATTAGAAGCTACTTTATCATTGATTTGTAAGAAAGATAGTATAAATATCGTTATTTTACTCTCTTCAATTCAAAATACACATCGTTTGACTTTTTAATACATATTTTAATGAGTTAAAAACTATATAATATATTAATTTTATTATTATTATTTTTTATAATTTAATATTTATTATCAACAAATATTAAGTTGTAAAACAATAATTAAAAAGGTTGATATTTTATACTCCGTATATTTTTAGCTTCTTTAAATTTATATTAAAAAAGATAAATGACATGTATTTTGAAATAGAAATAGAGGAGTATCATTCATCCTTGGTTTGCTACATAATGCTAGATTGTGGTTGGAGTTTGAATTTAATTGGAAATTTAACTGACTAGCTCAATTGTAATTTAAATTAGTGTCGGTGTTAGATTATTTAATTTGTGTTAGATTTACTAGTTTGAAAAGCTGAAGCTGAAGAAGTATATCTCTTTTTTTTTTACAGCAAAATAGATAAAATTGGATGCAATATTTATATAGCGATTAAATTAATATACCTTGATGCGATTTATCATGTCATGAACAAGCTAAAAATACAATGAATGGAAAGACTCAACCCTATTTTTGTGTAACATTTTTTGTAACAATCGACAACTAGTTACCATCGCAGTCATATAGTCGCATACAATTATTTGATCGCGTTGGTTGACCTAGTTATCTAAATATGGGGAAAATAAGAAAACCTAAATGAATATGGGTGACGATCGATTTATTCGGATATAATTGGGTTCGGTTTAGTATTGGGTTCGGATTTCTTTTCGATTTGGACTTTAACTCGGATCGAGTCTTTAAGACCCGGGGTCTTAAGAGGCGCCAACCCATGCCACCTAACCCTCTCAGGTCCGTTGTCCTCACTTGGAGCCTGAAAAGGAAGAGCTCTTGTGACATAGGTAGGGCTTGAATCACTTATAATTAAATCACTCCCAACATCCTTATGATATCTGATGTGGAACGGGATGTTACAGAGTCATTCGATCTCGGATCCAAACTTTTTTCTAATTATTTGGGTATCGGTTGAGTTTGGGTCGGATCAGTCGGGTCGATTTTCTCGAGTCATATCGGGTATTGCCGACTCTAGTGCTGGATGACCTAGTTATATAAATATGGGGAAAATAAGCAAAAGTCAATGAATAGAAATGACGAGCATTGGAAACATTTTCTAGAGCAAATCGAACCTTTTAGCGGTGATCCACATTATGAACAATATTAACAATAATAATAAAAAAATTAAAATGCGATATCAATATCAATATATAATACTAAAAAAAATCCTATGTAGCGGGTTCTGGTCGAATTTGTTTACGTATTATTTTTTGACGCAATCTGCCCTATTTTTTTTACACGTCAATTAATTATGACTCAATATATTCAAGCCACTTAATACAGCGATCTAGTCTATTTACCAATGTATCATCCTATGCGTCATCTTTAATTGATAACTACAATTAATTTTAATATAAATATTTAATCTTATATTTTAAATGGTTATAAAATCTATTATTTTACCTCTGTTTATTTTATATTTTACATTGAGTTTGTCGTTAAAATTGGTTATATTAAACTAATAAAAAATTATATAGATAGGTTAGTTATTAAGATAAGAAGGTTTTTATTTATTTTTATTTGTTTAAACAATCATCTATCCTTCCAAGGTAAATTTTTTTAGTTTTGTATGATTTTTTTTTTCTAATTACTGCGTTTGAATTTTACTCAAAAAGTTGAAATTTCATAATAATATTTTTAAAAAAATTGGATCGGAAACAATATTTTAAATAGTAAGTAGGCTAAGATATGTTGAATTAAATTTTTGTGGAAAAAAAAAACTTACAATAAAATCTATCCCATTATATTTATTTAAAACTATTAAATATTTAAAAAAATAGTAAATATATATTAATAAAAAAATATAAATAATGAATACATAATAATTCAACGTAAAATTGAGAAAAAATCAGGTTTACAAAGTGTACCGTGAAAATGAGATAATCGCTTGGATTAAGAAAATACAACCCGATTTGCCATTATCAAAATTAAGATTATACATAAATAAATTTAAATTAAATCAAATAAGAAAAGATTAATTATGAAATTATTTTATAATACCCTAACAACTAAATATATCTTTTCTAATATAAGGGAGATTTGTAATCTATTCATTGAACCAATATCTTTTATGTTATATATATATTAATTAAATAAATTATTTTTGTACTACCTAATAGCTAAATATGTTTTTAATATAATCGAGATTTGTAATCAATCTATTATTGTTTTAACTCGATCTACTAAAATAAATAGAAATTGGACAAATATTGCATGTCATGATGTATGGTATATCAATAATTGAATATACATACAAAAACTTAAAATTGTAATGCATATATGTTATACTTTATTTTTTTTTAATTAATGGATTAAATTTTATATTATATAATAAATTACTAAGCAATAAAATCCTTCACTAAAGAAATTTCATTAATATTTAGCGATTATAGTGAGTCGATACTGCATAAAATTGTCACCAATAATTGAATTGACATTAAATACTAATCTATTTGACAAGACATATCATTTATTATTCACATACTTTTTTATAATAAAAACCTAATAAAATATAATTCCTAAAATTTTTTAGTATATAATTTATACTTATATATTTTCATATATAAAATTCATGTGTATATGGAAACTAATGAAAGCAATATATACTTATATATTATTATAAGATAATCAATTACAATATCTTAACAATTAATAAAACACTTCTAACGGTGCAATATGCACGTGAGACTTATATATTTTCTGTATTCTGTTGAAATTATTTAAAATTTAAAAAATAAAAAACCACGTATGACGCGGTTAATATAACTAGTTTAATATATATTTTAAGCTTGGTCCGGTGCAAAAATTATTATAAATACACATACCCACACACACAATCTGAAACACGTTATCAAAGATAAGTTTTCTACCTACTTAAAATATAAGGTTATATTAGATATGTTATCAATTATACTCCCTCCGTTCGGCAAAACTTGTCATTTACTATTTACGCACGCTTTTTTAGAATGATAAAATCTATATAAAATATTTATTTTAAAAAAAAATTTTTAACAAGTTTGTACTTATTAATAATAACTACAAAATTGTTAAAAAATTATTAAAAAAACTAGATATTTTATATAGTTTTTAGCTCCTAAAAAAGCGTGCGTGAATAGTAAAACGTCAAGTTTTGCCGAACGGATGGAGTATATAATAAAGGAGAAGTCGCCTGAGACACATGACAGCTTCTCCTTAATCGTAGTCGTATGAACCAATCACAAATTTTTGAATTAATCAATATATGCATAAGATAAAATTTTATTCTTACTCTATTTAATCAATATATCTATATATGCCTAAGATAAAATTTGACTCAATTTGATTAAATATGGATATATTTTTAGAAGATATTAACTAATTTTAAAATATATGCATAAGATAAATTTTTATTCTAACTCTATTTAATCAATATATCTAATATGCATAAGATAAAATTTGACACAATTTAAAGGAGAAGTGGCCTGAGACACATGACGGCTTCTCCTTAATCGTAGTTGTATGAACCAATCACAAATTTTTGAATTAATCAATATATGCATAAGATAAAATTTTATCCTTACTCTATTTAATCAATATATCTATATATGCCTAAGATAAAATTTGACCCAATTTGATTAAATATGGATATATTTTTAGAAGATATTAACTAATTTTAAAATATATGTATAAGATAAATTTTTATTCTAACTCTATTTAATCAATATATCTATATATGCATAAGATAAAATTTGACCCAATTTGATTAGATATGGATATATATTTAGAAGATACTCCGTATTAACTAATTTTAAAGACTATTGTATAAGATAAGATTTTCCCTATTTTCACTATATATGAACATATTTTTAGAAGATAATGACTTTATCAATATATTACATAGACCTAATAATTAAATAACTTTATCAATAACTTCATCAATATGAAAATATTTTTAGAAGATAAAAAGTTTTGACGAAATTGAAATAATACTTAGTATGGTCATAATAATTAAATAAATTTATCAATAACGTTATCAATATAAAGAAGATAAAAGGTTTTGGGTAAATTGAAAAAATAATACTTAGCCATGTTAAAGTTATCAACTTATGGAATTCAATAAGAAATAAATTTTTCCTATATATCTTGAAGGTATTGATATATTTATGAGATATATTTTTGGATTTTATACATATATAATTATGGATAGATTTTTAGATTTTGACCTATATATAGTTTAGATTATTAATGTTATTTCAGAAACGTTGACGTCTTTTCCCTTCTTTTTGGTGTTGTTATTGCAGGTTATTTACGACTTTGTTTATGATTTCTTTTGTAAGCTTTTCGAAATAATGTGTTGATTGGTTACAAGGTATGTTATTTTATTGTTTCCATTAATATTTACTAGCTTTTCACATGTTGTTTTATATATTGTCAATAAAGTATAAATTCATTCAGATTTGAGAAATTATATCTTTTCATATGTTGTTGCCGCTAATATGCACTAACTAGCAAGGATTAAGGAGTAAGACCGGAGTAAGGAGAAATTAGCTTTTATACTAATTAAGTATAAATTTATTCAGATTTGAGAAATCAGAAGTATGGAAGAAATTAATTAATTGAATAAACAGGTTTTATTATTAAATTTAGTTAAATTAAAAAAACCGCACACAGTGCGGGTACTGAACTAGTTTGATCTAAAAAGATAAATTTTTACCTAATTATATTGACCTATTAATTGATGTGACTCAAAAATATAATACCATTTTAATCCAGAATATGACACGTAAGTAAAAATAATCCCGTTTTAATTCAGAAAATTCAATGGACGTAAAATCCAACTAGAGGCCTATTTAGTATTTTATATAGATATAGATATGGGGAAAATATGAAAAAGTCAATGAATAGAAATGACGAGCATTGGAAACATTTAATTTTCTAGAGCAAATCGCATCTTTCTGCAGTGATATATGAACAATATTAACAATAATAATAAAAAAAATGTCATATTTAATACTGTATATATTTTAATTAAGCTTGGTCGATCCGGTGCAGAAAATTATTATAAATACACATATATACCCACCACACACACAATCTGAAACACGTTAAAGCTAGCTAGTGTGTGAATTATTGATTAAATTCCCCACTCTCTTTCGGGAAAATCTTAATTAGCAATAATTCAACCAAACTAGAGAAGAATATGGTTGCACCGAACTCAACCCCAGTGCTCAACGTGAGGAGGAATGAGCCAGAGCTGGTTTGCCCGGCCCGACCCACTCCCAATGAGGTCAAGCCAGTCTCAGACCTCGACGATATACCCCAATTTCGGATTAATATATCGGCCATGTTGACTTATCCGGCAAAAGAAGACCTAAACGACGAGAAAGATCCAGCAAAGGTGATAAAGGCGGCGTTGGCGGAGGCGTTGGTTTATTACTACCCATGGGCGGGTAGGCTGAGGGACGGCCCTGGTGGGAAGCTCATGGTGGATTGCACGGCGGAAGGGGTGGTGTTTGTCGAGGCCGATGCGGATGTCCGGCTTGACCAATTTGGGGGTGACTCGTTGCTACCCTTCCCCTGTACTGACCAACTCCTTTACAATGAGGCTTCTTCAGAGACTCTTACGGTGGTTGATTCTCCATTGTTTACCTTGCAGGTTATATTTCTTTCCTTATTAATACTTTATTATATTTTTCTTAAATTTATCTCGTATTCTCTTAGTTTAATTAGTTATTGGATGGCCAGGTTTATTCTAGCATGTCATACATTGCAATTTTTTTTTTTATGGTGAAGGTAACCGCTTATTGTGTGGAGGCATCGTAATGGGCATTATATTATACAATAGATCTTTAATTTATATAAAAATTTAAATCATGACTTTTAATCAATTTTGTTTTTATAGTTGTTTAAAACTTGAAAATAATTTTTGAAATTTTTTTTAATATAGATTTATAACCCAAATAATTTAGTATAACACATAATGTTACATATATGATTGTAAGGGATCTAAACTAATTGTGATATTGGTAATTTTTTTTTGGTAATTATGATTATGTGTATTATGGTGCAGGTAACTCGCTTATTGTGTGGAGGCTTCATAATGGGCATTAGCTTCAGCCACGTAATGAGCGACTCAGTGGGCGTCGTTAAATTTCTAAACACGGTCGCTGAGCTTGCACGTGGGGCATCTTCCCCGTCCATCCTCCCTGTCTGGCAACGAGAGCTCCTCAACGCGCGCGTGACTTGCACCCTCCCAGATGAACATGATCAAGATCAAGATAAACACAACCACTTTCACGAGTCTGAATTACTCACCACGAAGGACGAATTGGTCTCCCGAACCATCATCTTTACCGATCTCGAGGTTGCCGCCCTGCGTGCTTGCGTCCCACAACACCTCCAACCATGCACCACCTTCGAGCTAGTTTGTGCCTGCATTTGGCTTTGCCGCACGATTTCCCTCCAGTACCCACCCGATGAAGTAGTTCGCATGGATTTTGCGGTCAACTTTCGGGACAAGTTCGACCCTCCGCTTCCCGTTGGCTACTACGGCAACGCGTGTGGCAACGGTACATGCATCTCCCCAGCAGGGGCTATCTGTATTAGCTCATTTGGATACGTGGTGGAGCTAGTGAAGAAGGCCAAAGCCGCTGTTACGGAGGAATCCACTAGGTCCATACTTGACTATTTGGTATTGAGAGGTCGACGTATACCCTCCATGCCAAATAGATACATCATGTCCGATGTATCATCGAGCATCAACAGCTTTCCGATGCTCGATTTCGGGTGGGGAAAGCCTTTTTATGCTGGCACGCTTAATAATGGCTTTCCTTCTCATTGTTTGAGCTTTATCTGGGCCTATGGGAACGGAAAAGGGAAGGCGGTGTCGCTATCATTGTCGGAAGATGCCATGGGCAGATTTGTTAATGCCTTCCACAGTTTGCTGAAGATGGATCCTTCCCTCTAAAATTTCCAACTCGGGTACGTACATCTCATTGTCTGGTGTGCACTGATCATCAACTTATATATAGAACGAGCATGTATCAAACTAAAATAGAAGAAGAGTCCATTGGACTAGTGTTACCATATAAACTTTTTACAACCCATGTGATCGTCGCCTCATTTTGGCTATAATTCCCCTTCTCTTGTCGTTGTCTTCTTGTGTTTATTTGTGGAATTCCAAAAATTTGAGTGATGTATTTTGGATATTTTGCCAAGCTTGTTGATGCTTAATGATTTTTTGTGCCTCTAGCTTTGTCTAGGGAAGATTGTTCACACCTGTTATTGTTGATAGTGGAAGTTTCTGGCTCGCCCTGATTTTTCCCCGTTTTTTGTTTTTCACGTAAATCTAGTGTTCTTCGTGTGTGTTTGTGTTTATCTTTTGCTCGCGTCTAATTGTATGGTTTGGTTACTTTGGGTATTGCTCTCTGGTTCACAGTTCTTGTCCGTCCCGATTCTTGTGTGTGTAGGGGTGGAAATGGGTTGGTCATGGGTGGGTGGAGCCCTTTTTCCACCTGACCCGTCACAAAAAAATTTCACCCGACCCATCACCCGATCCGTCGGGTAAATCGGGTGGGTCGGGTGAGTAATCGGGTGAAGTAAATTAAAAGAAAATGAGTCACAAGAAATACTTAGAAAATCGATCATATTCGATAATTTCACAAATCACATTAATGTGGAAATCTTATTAAATATATAAAAGGTTTATTCATGCATATATCATTATCCTCGTCTTACAAAGTTAGCATTAAAAGTTTAATATCAAATCAAATGAAATGAATTTTAGTCCGTTGCTGGACTCATAGTTAAAACAAAAGAAAAATAATTTGGCTAAATCATGCCTTAACACAATAAATGCTAACCAAGTTGCTGAAACGAGAGAAATTGCTAACACTCTAATAACATATGCAAAACAAATAAAATATTTTTTTAAAAAAAAGATGTGATATGGAATTAAATAAAATAAGTTTATATTCTTTTAGATTTTTTTTTGCACAAAAACAATTAAAGAATAGAGAAACTAGAATTAGAAAAAGGATAAATATGTAGTTATGTTATAATTAGACTATATTTTTTTTATAAACTAGGATTTTTTTTAAATAATCGGGTGAGTTAACGGGTGGTTAAGCGGGTCGGGTAACGGGTCGGGTGATGGGTCGGGTAATGGGTGAAAAACATATCATCCATCACCCGACCCATCACTCGTTTCACCCACCCATCACCCATCCATCACCTATATTTTTTTTCGGGTTTTCACCCGTATAATCGGGTCGGGTGGATCGGGTGAGTCGGTCCCCCATGGATGATTTCCAGCCCTATGTGTGTGAATGGGTTTGTCTAACGTTCCCCTCAACAGACTGTATCAAAGCTTCTAGTTTATAATAGCAATTTTCAAGAAATGATTGTATTGAATTACAAAGAGATTCCAAGGGTGTTGTTGATGTTGAATAAAAGGTTCTGAATCAAAAAGTTGTAGCTATAATCAGACAATTTGTTGATTTGAGTGTGCTCCAACATATTTTCAATGACACAAATGCTTATTGATGCATGGCAGATCCTAATCCTTCGCCTCTAGGCTAAGAAAAAAATCCCTACATCGAGTGTGTGGCCCAATCTTGTAATAAATCTTGTATTCTTGATGATAAAGGAAGCAATTCACCCAAAAACTTGCTAACGATCTCAACAACGAAGACTTTCAACTTGGAACAGAAATGTTCAACCCATAATGTCAGGGTTCGGGGTTCCGACCCTGAATGTGTCTTCTATGAGTGACGACACTCGGAATCATCTCAAAAGGCGGATTTTGACTCAAAATCCATGGGTTCTGACCAAGAATTTAATAGTTCAGACCCGAGAGGCGTTATATGCGAACGTGTTGTGAATGACAACCTTGTTATGGTTTGTTTGTATTTCTTGGGATGCTTGTTGGATTGATTTGAGTTTTATGAGATTGAAAGGTAGGGTTTTTGGTTGGAATTGAAGAACTTTTATCCAAGTGTTCCTCAATTAAATTCAACATATTATTCAATGACTTACTTAAATGTTTAAATAGCCAATATGAAATCCTAGATCTAATCCATAAGTCAACCCTATCCTTGTAAAAATATAGAGTTTTCATTGTTATGATAATGAAATAAAGTTGTTACCTAATCTAACTCTGTAACATAAGATTTAGTCGCTAAGAAAACCCTAATAAGATAGAATTCTTTTTTTTACCTTATTTATCATAAATAATAAATATCATAAAAATAAACCTAACTAAGAAATACTAAAATATGCAGTTCCATACATAGACTCCAACTAACATAAGAGTTACTAAAAATGGAAACTCATAAAAATAACTAAAATAAACATAAATGAATTTTCTTCTCCATAGACTCCCAAAATGGATCCTTCTTCTTAATTAGCCTTGAGGAGCACATCCTCCTCCTCAAGTAGTCTTTGAACTTCTCTTGAATCGTCGCTCGGGTATTCAGAGACAATTTGTATTTATTTGATTTACACTAATTTACATTCTTTTATGATATTTTGACTAGTTGAAATAGAACAGGTTCTGGCGCGAAAGCACGCAGAAGATAACGTTGAATTATTTCAATCATTTTGAGTGTTTAAAATCCTTTTTTTTCAGGAATTCTATCATTTGATCCTTAAGATTTAAACAAGATTATGATGACCATAGTTTCAAACATGTTTTGTTGAATATTTTCAGTTATAAATCAGTCTCTTTTTGGTGTTTTAAGTCGGGAATGTCGAGAAATTGTGTAGAATATTATAAAATGCAAGATATAGAGGATTACATGAATCTAGTTTGATTTTACAGGTTTTGGAGCTGATATAAAGAAATTGTGGAGCTTAACAAAAGCCTTGGAAAGCATTTGAGGAAACAAAGTCAGAACAAAACCAGAATGTAAAATAGCAGTCAATCTCAAGGAGAGAGGTTGACATCGACCACAGATGTCAACCAGAGCAAGACACAAGATTTATCTATGTGATCGACATGCGCCTAGCATCGATCAAGCTGTCTGATATCGACTGAGGGTGAAGGCACTCAACATTGACCACCCTAGTCGATGTCGACCGGAGAATTACGCGTAGCAGACGCGTTCTGATAAGTCTGTATCTTTGAAGATCTATTATCCCAGGATTGTGTACATATCTTTTTTTAGCAATAGATAGAGTTTTATAGTTTCAATTTGATCTTATCTTTGGGGATTAAGTTTAGTTTAGTATAAATAGAGCATTTAGGGCTACACTTTTATCATCCGATTCATAGAGAGAAACAAAACAACAGAGTTTTAATTGAAGCTTTCAGTTTTTCAGAGTTCTTATGAGAGTTTGAGCACAAAGGATTGTGGAGACTTCATATTTTATTTTAGTTTTAATGCAATTTTCTTATTTGCATAATATGTGTTGTCTTTCTTCTACTATGAGCAAGTAATCTCCCTTTCTTCTAGGGTCGGGGTAAGCCCGACAATAGCCATGTATGTATGTTGGATGAATCACTAATCTTTTCTATGTTTTCATCATGTTCTACCTTGTGCTTCACCCTAATTACTATTCATGTTGAAAAATATGGATAGCAAGTAATCTCCCTTTCTTCTAGGGTCGGGGTAAGCCCGACAACCCTAATAACTTGCGAATAAAACCCTAATTACGATCCATGTTTTCATCACTAATCTTTTCATGTTGAAAAATATGGATAGTAATTAGGGTTTTATTCGCAAGTTTAAAATCCTATTTATGAAAAAGGTAGAATAAAAACTAGGTTAATTTATCGTGCGATTAATTGATCTACTTGTTGGAGTTGATGCGAATCTTTTCCTTGATTAATAAAGCATGCATCTTTGATTGATTTATCATATTTACTTACACGGTGGTTGTCGTGGTAAACCCTAGCCTTGGAAGATCCTTTTAGTATATTCATTTAATCCCTAAAAATATGAGCTTTTAGTTGTGCTTTGTGAACCAACAAACCCCCTGAACTTTCTTGATCATCACGTCCCAAATCATCCTTATTTCTGTCGACCCCTCTTGTCGACGATCTTTGTTCTCTGTGTTACTACATCGATATCGACCATCCCAGTCGATATCGGATGATTTGTTGCTCTGTGCTTAATTGAGTCAACATTTGTTGTGTCGATCAAATTTGTTGTTACTCGATATCGAATACTGTGGTCGATATCGACAACTTTTGTGTTGCTGTTTCTTGGCTTTTTTGCAGGGATTCCAGTCCATATTCCTACCCGATATCGGCTAGTTCGCTTGACACTAGGTGTGCAGAGATGTTGCTGAGGCTACTTTTGAAACCCGATCCCGTTGTGCAACTACTAGGAAGTGCTAACATCCTTTCTCATGGATCAAACCTGATTCCTCTATACTCAACGGGGGAGTCTTGTAATTTTATTTGATTGGTCGAGTACCTTAATGTGACAACTGCCTTCCTTCATGGTGATTTAGAAGAAGAAATTTACATGGAGAAACCTTAAGATTTTGAGGTCAAATGAAAAGAGAAGATGATTTGTTGTCTTTGGAAGAGCTTGTATGGTTCAAAACAAGCTCCTCGACAATGGTATAAGAAGTTTGAGTCTTTTATGATCTATCACAAGTTCGACAAGACACATCCAACTCATTGCATGTTTGTGAAGAATTATGCCAAGGGTGACTTTTTGACTATCTTTCTTTATTTGGGTGATATGCTAATTGTTGATCGTGACACCAACAAGATTGTAAATTTGAAGAGTGCATTAAGAAAGTCTTTTGCTTTGAAGAACCTTGGCACTGCAAGACAGATTTTGGGTATGTAGATTACCCATTATAGAAAGAATCATGAGTTATGAATATCACAAGGAATATACATTGAGAAGGTGTGACAATGGTTCAACATGGACAAGGCTATACCCGCGAGTTCTCCACTTGCAATGAACATAAAACTGAGTTTTGATCAGTGTCGACCTACAAATGAGAAGGAGAAGCAAGAGATGAAGAAAGTGTCGTATGCTTCAGTCGTTGCTAATCTGATGTATGAGATGGTTTTCACTAAGCCAGACATCGCCTATGGATTTGGGGTTGTTAGCATATTCATAAGTAATCTTGGAAAGAAGCATTGGCCAACTGTGAAATGGATCCTTAAGTATCTCAGAGGCACTTCGAGTGTGTGCTTGTGCTTTGGTCCCAGAAAGCCTATGCTTGATGGCTTATAAATCCACACGAGCCAGTCCTAGAAAGCCCATTTTCCAAAAATGTGAGAATTTTGGGCACACTCTTGAGAGATGTTAGGAGCTTGTTACTGCAGCAAAGCCAACTACTAAGAGTGTGTGTTGGACAAAAATGCGCAATAATTGTAAAACATATTTTATTTGTTTTTTAACATTTGAGTTCGACCCCTTTTGGTTATCCTCTTGATTTGAAGTCGTATCGATACCAAGATTTGAATGGTTTTAGCGATTTGGGCTGCACCCAAAATTTAGCGGGTTGCCTACGTATCTCTTGGAAGAGAATCAAGCCTTACGTAGTTCATAATGTTTTGGAATTTGTGTTTGGTTTGGTTTGGTTTGTATTTGGTTTCGTTCTCTCATATGCATCATAGGATGAAGTTCAAGCTCACCTTCTAAAGAAGGGTATCTCAAACGACACTCCACCCGAGTAACCTGAGCCCACCTTCTCGGAAGGGTAACTCAAGTAACCCGCCTATCATTTGCATAGAGAACGATTTGATGTGGTGTTTGATTTGATTAGAAGTTTGACTTAAAGGTCAATTTGGGGATGGTGGAATTTGATTCTGATTTTTGTGACCGAACTCGACGAACGGAAGCTTTGTATCGAGTTAGAGTGGATACTTTGGTTTTGATGGCATCTTTGACATTTGGGTTGATTTAGAGTCAGCAAACGAATTTGATGAGATTTGATTGAAAGTTTGGGTGTGACTGGGCCCGGCGAGAATTTGATTTACACCGAGTTTTCTACGTATCCACTTGGACGGGGGAATCAAGTCATCTTAGTTCGAGACTAAAGGAAATTTTGTATTGATCATGAGATCATTTGGAGGGGAATGATTGATCAACTCGACGAGCAGAATCTTTGTATCGAGTCGGAATAGACAATTTGAATTTGTTTCTGGCGATTGAACTCAACGAGCCTTGGCTTTGTATCGAGTGTCCTACGTATCTCTTAGAAGAGAATCAAATCATTCGTAGTTCTAAAAGGAACCAATTTAATTTGGATTTGGCGATTGAACCCGACAAGCTTTAGCTTTGTGTCCAGCTTCCTACGTACCCGTTTGAACGGGATCAAATCACCCGTAGTTCTATTAAAGAAATATATTTAATTTGGGATGGGCGACTGAATCCGATATATGTAGAATTTGACACCGGATTTCCTACGTAACTCATAAAAGGGTATCAAGTCTTTACGTAGTTCTAAACGGTAAACCATTTGATTTGGTTTTGACCTCATATTCATTTAAGAGTGAATTTAGAGGTCAACTACTGTACCCGATATATTTTTAGGATTTAATATCGGGTTACCTACGTAGCCGATATGAGGAGTCAAGTCTTTACGTAGTTCTATCGATAAACCAAGTTTATATTTGGTGAAACTTGATTTGAGGTTTTGACTCCGTTTTTTTATTGGAGTCGATTTGAGATTATCCCAATAGAATTAATTGACAAAGAATATTTGACAAGTTTAATTTTATTTTTTTTTATCAAACTCGAATTCTTAATTTATGCCAAAAATAATTCTTTTGTTTTAGTGGGTTCATTTTGTAATAAAACACATTATTTTTTTTTGGCAGCCTCACACCGTATACATGTATATTGGTGATTGTTTGCTTCTTTGTTTCACTTTGACCATAGCATAAATGAAGACTAAAGCCCACTCCAATTTTTGTTTTAGGAGAGCCAAGCCCAACCCATTCTTTTTTAATTAATTCAGCCCTTAGCCCAAATCATTCAGGTTAGCCTCTTCCCCTGCTGCGTTCATTTTCATTTTTTTTTGTTAGTGTTCAGCGGCTTCGACGACAAATCGCCATGGCCCTTTGAAGGAGTAGCAGTGTAGCACGGGAAAATGATGTGAGCAAAAGGGTGAGCGGGATCAGAGCATAAAAAAAAGTGAAGATAGTCGACCGGAGCATATCACCACCCGTGAACATCCGGCTCTTCGGCAAGCTGAAGAAGAACCGGACAGCTGTGCAGCGAGGCGCTCTTTGAAGAAAAAGATGAAGGTCGGTTCTCATGAAGAAGAAGCTCCCTCGAGTCTTAATTCCCTCCCTTTTTTGTAGGCTCAGGTTTGTCCTCTTCCTTTTCTTTGCAGCTTGCCCCTAATTTGGGTGATTTGTGTTTAGAGGGGAAAATTAGGGCTAATTTTGATAATTTGTATTGGGGTTTTTTTTTTGTCCCCAATGATTGATAAGAGGACAAGTGAAGCCAAGGCTCAGGAGAAATTCGAGAAAGAACCAGAGGTCATCTGAATTTGAACAATCGAAAGGAAGAATTGAGTAACAGTCTCATTCTAGCCCTTAGGCGTGTTGCTGCAATTCCGTCTCCTCCACAAGAGGTATGGTTGAGCTCTCAATTTTTTGAATCTTTTGATTTTCTGTGCTCTTGACTTCTTAGTCCTCTTGATTTAGGCTTGTTTGCCCTATACAATCTGAGATTCGTTATGTTGAACCTCCTGATTTTGGGTTTCCATTTATCTCCAGTATTTGCCGATTGAGTTTTGATTTGTACTCGGCAGAGTCCTGACTTGAATTGAATGTGTTATGGATTTTGATTTTTTTTTAATGAACTCCCAATTTCAGTTGTTTGGTGTTCATTTGTGACTGCAGAAAGCAACATTTTTTGTTCTCCATTTTAGTGCCTTCTAGTTGCTACTTTTGTGTTGTTGTTTGACAAAATACAACTTGTCCCAAATTCATTTTTATTTGATAGTCCATGGAATTCGGCAATTCCTTTGCTTGTGAATTCCGGGCACAATCCGGCAGCACTTCGACCCTATAGAGTATACTGTCGACCTACTATGTGGTACACCCCAGGTAAGAAAGTTAAATCTTTCAAACCCTTAAAGGAGTGCAACACTAGGCGGGAGTATGTAAACCCAAGCTGGGGTGGATGCTCTCAACCTACTATGTGATGGTCTCTAGGCGAAAGAAAATACTTTCAAGCCTATGACGAGTCCAAACACTAGGTGTGAGCATGTGAACCCAAGCCCGGATCCTCTCCATTGTAATGCTTATTTGTACCTGCAAACAAAGAAAATAACTCCTATTTTTGTTAGGCCGCTTCTCCTTTGATGCTGGTTGATGCCTCCTCTCTTTTACTGATTTTTTGTTTTGTTTGTGTGTGGTTGCAGGTGCACCCGGGAGGAGGAGGAAAGCTATGTTTGTTTCTCCCTTCTGTTTTGGAGAGAAGAAAGTGTGAGGTAAAGGACAACTGCGATCTTTTGCAGTTGAATAAACCCAAAGGGAAGAAGAAAAACCAGCCGGAGTGTTGGTTGCTTTGCCGATACTGGGAAGAAAAGGAAGCCCTTTTAGAGGAAAAAGAAGGCCAGTCCGGGGGGAAAGACCCAAACTATCATTGCAACCCTTTTTATAGGCTGAAAATGGAGCAATTACTTGTGTAAAACGCTTGCCCACGTACTGCTAATGCCAGTTGCACCCTCACCTCTTTCCCCCCCCTTTTTTTTTAAGTAAAAATGACTTTAAATAATACTTCATCCGTTCGGCAAAACTTGTCATTTTAGGGTGTTATTTTTGTTCAAAAAAACTTGTTATTGTAGGTATTTTGTCCTTCACTTTACAAAAATGCCCTTGATATGATTGATGATTTGTTAGTTGTAGCTTTCGATAAAGTAAAAAAGAAGGGTAATAATTGAGGGTAAATTAGTACATTTGTTAATTATTTTAAAACTTGTTAAAGAAGCTAAAATGACAAGTTTTGCCGAACGGAGGGAGTACGAACTATCCTCCGTGAACCAAAAATAATACGAACTTTGAAAATGATAATTTTATATACGAACTATGCTCACATTAACCAAAAATAATATGGTTTCAATTTTTGGACAAACTTCAACCGAAATTTTAAATTTGGGCTCAAAATGTAATAAATAAAAAAAATTGTATAAAAAATATAATTTTGGTAAAAAGAATCCATGTTTCATCTTCCTCTCGCTTCATTGTTCATCTTCTTCACATCAGTAGTCGCCACTGACCACCTTCAATCCGCCTATATGAACTAGGAGTAGCACCCAAGAGGAGCAAAAGTAAAGGAGGGAGACCAAATCTGGGGTATATTTACCCTTGTTCTAATTTGTTGGATTGAATTACTTGTTCTGTGTTGTGGGGCAGTGGTGAGAGCTCGATGAAGAGTTTCGGAGGTAACTCTCTTTCATTCCCAATTCGAACCGACTCGCCCCACTTCCCGATCTCTCTAGTTCCCGTTTCAATAATTATTCATGTCCAATTCGAACCGAACCCCCAATTTCCAGATCTAGGGTTTTAGTTTACATAGTCTAGAAAACCTCTAATTCCCCCAATCGATATATGTATGAATTTGTCAAATTGAATTGACACATGTATTGATAATGATTAACAAAAGGAAGCAAAATGAAGAAGATGCAGTAAAGAATAAGATGGTGCAGTGAAGGTGAAATAATGAGAGACGAAGAACACACAACTGAATTTGTTGAAATATTAAATTTTTATTTTTTAAGATTTTTAACCTAACTTTCCTTTTTATTACATTTTGAGCCTAAATTTAAATTTTCAGTTCAAGTTTGTCCAGAAATTGGAACCGTATTATTTTTTGTTAATGTGAGCATAGTTCGTACATGAAATCATCATTTTTAAAGTTCGTATTATTTTTGGTTCATAAATGATAGTTCGTATTATTTAAAGTCATTTTTCCTTTTTTTTTTATGTATTTTTTTCAACTGCTTTCGATGGAGTTTTTTTTTAACTGTAATGAAAAGCTAGTTCAGATTTTGCTTATGTGTATTGGGTTATTTGGACTTGGGCTTGACATAATTTTTTTAAGAGCCCAATTCTAAAATACTAAGCTTTGTGCTTAATTTAAAGAAGATTCATCACACATTTTTTTTTGGCATTCATATGATGATTTGAAACCATGAATTAAAAATAAATTCATGAAATTTTACTCTCCAACAGTGTGGATTGAAAACAATAATACAGTGAATGAGCAAAAGAAGATTGACGAGCTATCATATGTAATTCAATTCATGGGAAAATCAGCAAGTTAGATGGATGTTCATGAGGATATCGAAAGCAATGTTGGACATAAAATAAGCAATATGTAAATTGTATAGCAAAAGGAGTACGCCATTCTGGTAGCTATGAGGGTTGCGATTGAGACTGATGTTGGGCTTGGTAAGACATCAACAATGTAAGAATGAAGAGGTGTGTTGTAGATGAGAGGCCTATGTCTACCATTGCGGTTAAGAGTAGGACAACAAATGGGATAACCTGCTCGCCTGTTGTAGGTACTATTGGGATGCAGCAAATGGTGGAAAAATCAGCATAAATTGGCAATAAGAAAGTTGGAATGGTTGGGGAGAAAGCTAAGGAAGTTCCTGCACCCAATCTGAGTGGAATATTATATCGAGGGGATGAAATTAAGCATAAAATCTGTGTGTATGTACATCAGGAGTATATAAGCGATGATATTGAAATAAGTAGACAACAAAAAGAGGTTGCTCAGGGGTGCAGCTCAGAAGTACCAATTGAAGGTGTTCGGGCTAGTATGATGAATGTTTTTGATTCCCCTGCCCACCGTTTGTCGAACGAAATCTCTATTTTTGACAAGAAGGTGTTGTGCAACTCTGTAGACAAATATAATAATTGTTTTGTCTTTCAATAAACTTGTGCAATGTAATAGTTTAGGCTTGTATGTGGCATTAACACTTAAACATTGTCAACTTGCAGGAATTTTGGATGATAAAATAATATCCATTGCATGCTTAAGATATAGGACACATGCTTGAGGTTACAAAGACCCTTTAGATATATTTATATGTCTAAAGTTTGGATCCCTTGATCTCAAACTAGTGACCATATTATAAAAGATGTAATGTACATATTATTTTATCCCCAAATAAACCTCTAACCGAAAATACCAAATTTGGGGATTTTTTCAAATTAGGCTTGATCCAGCCCGACCAATAGCAAAAGAAGCCCACTCTCATTTGGTGATGGCCCGAAGGAGCTTACTTGTAAACCCTAGCTCAAGCTACGGACTATAAAAGGCACCTCTTGGCTATTGTGTAGATAGAGTGTCACACTGAGAGAGAGAGAAAGAGAGAGAACAACGACGATAACTCTTCCATCAGTTAATATGAGGAAGACGATGATCTAGTTGGTGTCTCCGGTGGCATGACCATGAGATCTTCATGAGAAGCTTCCAAGAAGCTTCTCGGTAGCTCACTCAGGGGGCTTCTTCTTCCTTTTTACCTTTCTCTTTTCTGGTTTTTGGTTGTGAGGTTCCCTTGTTACTTATTTTCATGCTATTCCGCTATAACCAAACTTGTAACTCTATTTTCTAATGCTTAGTGGATACTGGGATCAGATCTCGTCTCTTGAGATCCTGCAAAGTAGGTTTTCCCGAACTATGTAAACAAATCGTAGGTTGTGTTTGTCGTTTTTTCATTTCATTTTCGTTTATTTGAAGTTTTGAGCAAAATACAAACATAATTTTGGTAACAAAGCAACCTAGGTTTTGAAAACTAGTGTTACCCTCTTCCCGATCGACAAAGAAACTATCATTATCTACCTCTTGACATCCTTCCTCAACTTGAGGAGTTGTCATCTGCTTTATTGTTATCTCGCTCATTATTTGAGCAAGGAGGAATAGTTGTTCCACAAGTTGCTTAATCCACTCGGCCTGCTATTGCAACACTTGTATAAGGGCTTGGATCGAATGCTCCATATAGATACATAGGACGTCTCCACTAGTTGAGATATTGAGTTAAGAAACTCTTCTTGCTCAACCTGGCGACCCATGTAGTAGAAAAGATCCCAAAATCAATATAAACCTAACCGTGGTAGGCCTTTCGCGTCTCAGTAGTCATCCCGTCAATTGTGTAAAGAATCATATCTCACATGCTATCTTGATCGATAACCCCCTGAAGCACATATCTCAACATACCTATGCAATCTAGTTAAGTATTTGCGAAAGTTCTTACCTTGAAATTGCAACAACCTCAACATCTTGAATGGTTAGTAGGAAGGGTGTGGTGAATCATAGGATAGGTCCACAACGAGTTAGATATATATAAAAATTGATAAACGCACAAAACAAAGAAATAAACTTTGATTCCCCTGCAATGGCACCAAAATTTGACATGAGACCATTGTCGTTTAATTTCCTATCAAAATATAACTTAAACCTACAAACCAGTATAGTAAGCAAGTAAGAGGTTGATCCCACCAAGCATCAAGTATTTCTATCTAACGTATATTTACCAATTTTGAGAAAATTGGGGTTTTTTGTGATGAAATTAGGAAGAAAACAAAATAAATTATAAAAAATTAATGGAGATAACAGTTAAGAAAATAATTTCATCTACAAATATCCACTCTAGTTTGGTTAATTGATCATCGATTATTCAAGAAGTTCTTTTCTTTTCATATGAATGACCTTGTCCAGACCTAATATATTTACTAGTCCAATGAATCCTAGCGACCCTTATTTCTCATGCAATCCTTACATAGACAGAGCATTTCACCAAAGTAATAGCTTTAAGACCAGAGATTAGCCAATGTATCTCCAACATCAAACATACGACTCAGTGTTTAACACATCCAACTTCCTACCGATCCAATTAATTCAACGAGCCCTAAAGGGATATGTTTGACACTTAGGATAAGGTTCGCTACGAGGAATAATATACAGAACCCTAGTAATTGAATGAATTAATTCTAACTAGTTGGTCAAACAAATAAGAATAAAATTAAACACATCCAAAGAATTAAATGCAAAGAAGTTGAAACATTCAAAATAGGAATAAGAACAAAAATATAAAAATCTCACAACTTTATTCAAACTAAAGCTTCAATATGCAGATGAAACGAAATAATTTAGGTCTCCACGTAAAATTCTCTAAGAGCATATATTGATCTAAAAACCCTAAGAAAATCTCCAATTAAATAATCGGATAAAACCATGTCATTAACTAAAAGAGAGATAAAACTAATTAATGATAGAATTTTAGAATGCGTTTTGGCGTCGCCCTAGCTCACGGTCGCGGCAAGGTTTCCGCAGCCGAGACCAATATTCTATAGCTCTCTCTTGCAGAGGTCGTAGCCAAATCTGTCGTGGTCATAGCACTATTCACGAAAAAAATATTGATCGAATTTGGTATTGACTTCAACATGAAAGTTTTAGCCCTCAGAAAGAGCTTTCCAACACATAACCATAATTGTCAATCAGACAACCTAGACCTCCAAAAAATGTGAAACAAGTTTAGCTTATGGGATGGCAACGTCTACTGAATTATTCTTCGTTTATGCTCTCTTCTTCTTCTTAAGACCTCTTTAGATCTTCACTAAGCTTCTTAGATCAACTCGACTTTCTCAATCAATGTGTTATTGATAATGTATATTTTAGATAGACATTATAGGTAGTTTTAGATTCATTTAGATTGGATTCTTGCATGTTTTGTAGTTAATTCGCATTGTTTTCTATTTTATCATTAAAGTCCGGAATCTACACTCTTTTGTGTTTATTCTGCAGTTTTACAATCTGAGCTTGGTTGGAGTATTAAGATGGTTGAAAGAGCTGAATTTTGAGAATGAAAGAGGCAAAAGAAGAGCATCAAGGAAGCTAAGGAAGAACAACTTCGAAGCTAAAGAAGAATCGCGGAGCCAGAGGGGCAGCGCCCGCCGCTTTTCTACCGGCGCCCGCCGGTTTTGCAGATTTTAGGAATACGATTTCATTTGAATCTATTTTAATTAGTTTATTATTATTTTACTTTCTAGGGTTAATAAAGTCTACTCCTATCTTATATAGGCCAAATCTATTAGGGTTTAGAAAGAAGAACACAACTAGAAACATATGCTTTTCTATTCAATTTCATTTAGGCTATGAGTTGCTAAACTCATAGTTTCGCTTGTGATTCGAAGACATGGTTGATTGAATTATGAGGATTTGATTTCATATTGTTATTCAAGATTTATTTTACTATCCTTGTTCTTATTGTTATGATTTGCACATGTTCCCTCTTGATTGATCACCTTGACGGAATTTGCATCTTTGCTAGTGATTGGTGATTTCGTAAGAATAGTTGATCCATAGCAGCAAGCAATTGGTAATTGTTCTCGTGAAAGCATCAATTATCTATGCAAGATAGTAACACTTGGTTAAATATCGGTACCTTTGAGATTAGGGTTGAAGGGGTTAGAGCCTTTGACAATCTAGTTGCTTAGGAGGGTTGGTACTGCCAAACCGCGCGCCATTTTCTTTAGGACTTTATGCTGCTATGTGTATTAAGAATCCAGTTAGGGTCGCATATAGTGTAAGGGATTGATAAGCCTATAAGGGATATCAATCCATCTAAACCAAAGATGGAATAACCAATGAGAAAACACTGAAATCAATCGAAGGATCATGAATCTCAACCATTGTCAAGAGTTACAGGTGAAGCGCTTTACATCATATTGATGCACTTTTCCAACCATTATTACTTCTGTTTATTTAATTGTTCTATTCATCTTATTTTACTATTATTTTGCTCTGAATCACCATAGGAAACACGAATCAAACTTCTCTGTGGGTTCGACCCCTGCTTGCATTGTCTGCTATACTAATATTTTGTTTAGCTTGAGTTAGGGATATTTATTGCATTTGGGATCAGGACCAACGATACATCATCCTGAAACAGTCACCAATTATCAACCTAAGTCTCCTCCTTGGATTCACATTTACCTGAAATAATCAATAAAAACGTTTAGATTCAGACTTCATCAACATACCGAGTAAATATGTAAATTCTACTTAAATTATATATGTTCTGCATTTTAAGCTAAATGCAACCTGTTATGTCTACTTAAATGTGTGCTATCAATGAGTTCATGTCATTCTTATCTACATAAACCGAGAAAGGGGTGATATATGCTTTATGGCTAGATATGAATTCAAATTTGCAGGGTGGGATAATAACTTGTTAATACTTAATATTTTTAAGAAGATTAGCTATCCAAGCTCTATTATCCGAACCAAGCCCATGCAAATTTCAAATGTCTTAGGGCATGGGTTTATGACCCAACATTAGGTATGACAACTCGGTTTAATTGTTTAAGAACTGAATTGGTGCAACTAAACACAAGATAAAAGATGATAAGAAAACAAATGTGTTACTGCCAAGCAAATTTATTCCAAATTCTAACATTTTTTTTGTTTATGTATTTATATACATAGGTTTTGATGTCCAACTATTTTTTTTCCACTTCCATTAATTCAAATGGTAAAGGTTATTTGGTTTAAATACTCATTTTCATACCATGTTCAGTTATATCTCTCTATCTTCATTTTCCCTCCACGTCTATTTTTGCAGTATATTAAATACAGATCATTTTTTTTACTCCTGGATTCGTTTATTGATTTTTTTCACCTCACAAATTTTATTTAATATAAGTTTAAAAAAATTATAGTAGTAAAAGAAAATACTGTTGTAATTTTGAATTCATATTTTTCGGTTTCTTTACCTATATGTATTCATATATTTTATATTGATTTATGATATATATTTTCAATTTATGATAACCTTTCTCATAAAATATTGAATAGATCGATTTATTAATTTCAAAGATTTGTTCATTTTTTGATATAATAAAATTATTATCATAATATGATATATCGTCATCATATATATAGAAGTTGGATCCCGTGTAAGCAACCCTTACGGTGTAATTTGTGAGCATAGAAATTATTCGTAGGTACCAAGCGATTATTCGTGTATAATAATGTAATTATTCGTATGTATGAACAAATGTAATTATTCGTATGCAACAAAAGATTATTCATATGCATGTACATACGAATAATCACTTGGTACCTATGAATAATGTCACTGTTCACAAGTTACTTTTAATCTCATCCGTTTGATCTTCTTAATCCGACGCTCTAGATTTGCTCACAAATTACACAGTAAGACTTGCTTACACAGGATCTATCCTCTCTCTCTCTATATATATATATATAGGGTTGCGCTCCGGTGAAAACCAAAATTGCGGTAAAAACCTGTGAGGACCGGCTTTTTAGCTCGGTTCACTAGCTTTATAGCCCGGTTTTAAATAGAACCGATCTATAAAGTCATATATTTTAACCCGGTTCTGAATGAAACCGAGCTATAAAGTCACTAATGTAATTTTAAAACATGAGTTTTCAGCACGGTTTTTAGGTTTAACCGAGATATAAAGTCATGTGTTATTTTAAAACTGGAGTTTTTAGCACGATGTTTAGGTTGAACTGAGTTGTAAAGTAACTATGTAATTGAGGTTTTTAGCACGGTTTTCAAATAAACCAAGCTATAAAGTAGTCCTCACGATTTTTACCATAATGTGAGGTTTTCACCGGAGTCAATCCCTATATATATATATATATATATATATATATATATATATATATATATATATATATATATATATATATATATAAATTTGGCTTACACCATAAAGTTGCCACATGTCGTAGGAACAGGAAAATCAGCAGGGAAATCACAACCCATGAGGGAAAATCATCAGGGAAACCATAAACTTGCTACATGTCGTAGGAACAGGAAAATCACCAGGGAAATATTAAAGAGATCGATCTATTAATTTCAAAGATTTGTTCATTTTTTTGATATAATAAAATTATTATTATGATATGTCGTCATCATATATATATATATATATATACAAATTCGGCTTACACCATAAAGCTACCACATGTCGGAGGAACAGGAAAATCATCAGGGAAATCACAACCCATGACGGAACAACAATTATTAGGGAGGAAAACATCAGGAAGGAGATTCGAAGAGATTTTGAAAAAAGATTTCAAAAAGAAAGGATCAACTATCGACTTTTAGAAGAGTATTTAGAATTAATAAACACAGAAATCTCACATGAGGAAAATGAGTACCTTACAAAACCAATAACGAACCAAAAAGTGAAAAAGGCTTTCTTTGCGATTGAAAAAGTTAAATCTCCCGGCCCTGATGGTATGACGGCATAGTTCTACCAACTATACTGGGACATTGTCGGCCCTTCGGTCAGTAAAACTATTAAGGGTTTCTTTCATTCTAGAAAAATGCTCAAGCAAATAAACCAAACTTTCATCACTCTGATCCCAAAGTGTGATAACCCAAGAACAACCAACAACTATAGATCAATTAGCCTTTGCTCGACTATTTATAAGGCAATAGCAAAAATTCTGGCAGACAGATTGAAAATGGTGTTAGAAAAAATTATCCATCCTCTCCAATGCACTTTCATTTCTGACAGAGCTATTCAGGATAATGTACTCATTGCACACGAAATCTTCCATTCCTTTCGTGAGAAAAAGGGTCGGATTGGATGGATTGCAGTTAAACTCGATATGGAAAAAGCATATGGCAGAATGAACCGAGAACTCTTAATCTCTGTTATGACGAAATTTGGCTTCTGTAAAAAGTTGTGCGATTGGATTAAAGAATATATCCAAACCGTGTGATTCTCCGTCCTGGTGAATGATGAACCAACTGAAACTTTCCATCCCTACAGGGGACTAAGGAAAGGCGACCCCATTTCTCCGTACCTATTCATCTTAGGTGTCGAGATTCTCGCACGAAAACTTCAAAAACAAAGTGACCAATCGCCGAACACCATGGGGTTCAAAACCTTTAGGAATAGTCCCTCTATACCTTTTTTGTTCTTTGCGGATGACATAATGATTTTTGCAAGAGCGACAATGAAAACATGTCAAATTGTGAAAAATATTCTGGATGAATACTGTGAGATTTCTGGACAAAAAATGAACTTCCAAAAATCTGCTTTCCAAGCTACAAAAGGAATAAAAAATGACCAAAAACTATGTATCCAGTCATGCCTTTAGATAACAAACCAAAATGCTCTAGAAAAATATCTCGGATGTCCGATCATTAACAGCAAATTAAACAAGCACACCTTTGAAGATGTTCTGGGTAAATCTAAGAACCAACTAATAAAATGGAGAGCAAATGAACCAACCCAAAAAGGAAGAGCGGTCCTAGTTAAAGGAAACCTAGCAGCTAAACCAAATTATATTATGCAAAACTTCATATTGCCGAATAGTATCCACAACAATCTCGATAGAATAAACAGGTGTTTTTTCTAGAATAAGGACCCAAATTTCAAACCACTCATTGGTTGGGATAAAATTTCTAGACCAAAGAAAGAAGGTGGTTTAGGACTAGTAAAGACCAAAGATATGAACAAAGCGCTTCAAATGAAACTCCTATAGAAAATTCTTGTTGAACCAATTAATGAATGGGTAAAAAATTGTGAAGGAAAAATACCCGAAGAACGAGGATATCTGGGACTACAAGAGAAAAAAGAACACTACAAGAGAAAAACTATTAAATTTTGGAAGGATAAGTGGTTACCAATAGACTCTGACCTCCGAGAAAAAAGTCTGCATAGTCAAATTGATGAATTGGAAACAATTGACAAATTCATTAAGCCAGACAAAACCTGGAATAAAGAAAGACTAGAAGATATTCTTCTCCAAGACATCGTTGAAAAAATCATTAATACTCATATCCCTTCAAATGATTTCGAAGACAGATTGTATTGGAAGCCTAATAGACACGGCTGGTTTTCCACTTCGAGTGCGATTGACCATATTACGAGATACAGGAGAACCACCCACTAGACTGGATTTGGAAGATCGACTGTCTGCCTAAGATAAAAAAACTTTCCATGGAAAAACCTACTAATAGAGAATGATTAGATATGCATATTAGGTTTCATTTACCATAGTTTGGTTGTAAATAGTGCATATTTTAGTTGCAATTACATGATTACCTGTGGTATTGGAAGAGGCGGACTCTACACATTTTTATGGATTATTTCAGATAGATATGGATCCGAAGAGGAACGAGGAGACTCTTGGATGAATAAAGAGTCAAGGGGGGGGGGGGGAAGAAAAGTGAAGAGCATGGGAGCGGAGTCGAATTTCAAGAGCCGAAGTGAAGAACAAATCAGTAGAAGTTGTCGTCAGACAAGCTGAACTTGTAACGCACTTTCTGAGGCCTTGGTGGTCTGATTGACTATTATAAGAATGCATTGGGAATTTCTTTCCGACATCTACAACTTTCATGTTGATATCGAGACAAAATTCGGAGTGGAAAAATTACTGTGAACAGTATGGCCGCCCCGCGGCCACCCCTAGCCACCCCGCGGCTCGAAGCTCAGATAGAAGAATTCGCAATCGTCGGCCACCCCGCGGCCTATTGCAGAGCCGCTAATTTAATAATCAGATTTTAATTAGGGTTTTCTTTGGAGTAATGTTGGCTGACTCTTTTGTCTTATTTAAGGACATCTTAGGTTTATGTTTTACTTACCTTCATGCACTTTAAAGATTATTGAGAGCACGTTTGAGCATGAGAAACTAAACTCTCAAGCTTTCGCCCACATTTTGGAACTTTAGTTGTTGAATTGTGAGTTTCTTAATCTAGTTCTGATTCCTATTCGAATGTTTTGACTTCTTTGCACTTAATTCCTTGAATGTGTTTTATTCTCTCTGGCCTGATCAACTCGTTAGAGTAGATTCATTCAATTGCTAGGGTTTTGCAGATTCCTCGTAGCGAACCTTAACCCAAGTGACAATCCCTTTAGGGCTCGTAGGACTAATTGGATGTGTATAGGAAGTTGAATATATGTTAAATATCGACTCATAGCTTGATATTACATGTACATTGGTTAATTCATATTCTTAATGCTATCTCTAGGTTAAATATCTTAACCGTGTTAGGGTTATTTAGAGATAAGAATTATTAGGACTCGTAGGACTAGTAATTTACCTAAGATCTGGAACAAGGACATTCGTAGGAAAAGACAAGAACTAGAGGTTGAAACAAGGATCAAATTCATCAATGGAAGTGACAAATTGTAGGTGAACCTATTTCTCTCTATTGTATTTTACAACCAACATTATTCTGTTTGCCTGCATCTGCTTTGATAAAAGGCGGATATTTTTCTCACAAAACTCTCTTTTGCTGTTATTTGCAATTAGATTGACACTCGAATTTATTAGATTTTCCCGTGGATCGATATCTTTCTTACCAACTATACTAGTTGTGAGTTTGAGTATTCTTTGGCAGGAACAACGACAGGTTTTCCTCTTGTCACCTACTAAACGGGACCCCAATGAAAGTTAGATTGCAAAGTAAAGGAATTCATGTTCCTCTTGAATGCTCGCTTTGTAACCACAATGGTGAAGATGCTACTCACATCTTTACTAAATGTCAAACCTCCTTATCCGTTTTTGGAAGAATGGATAGACAAATTGAGCAAATTATCCGAAACACTGACAAGGTAGACAAATTGTATAAAAATATAATTATAGACAATTTTACAAAGATTTCGGCAAAACAGAAATCGATCCTAGCTTTCTTCCTTTGGGGCATCTGGTCAATGAGAAACAGAATCCTCTTTGACAACAATGACATTAGGAACACGGAAGAATGGATAAAGACAATTAAACAATACATGATAAGTTGGAAAAAAGCACAAACAAATGAGCTAGAAGAGGACACCACAACTACTAAGACAGGGTCCCACCAAACCAGAACAAAAAACCAGAAAAGGGTTAAATGGAAAAAACCTGCCGAAGGCTTCGTCAAACTTAATTTTGATGGCGCTATGGTTGTCTCAGGTCGTGCTTGTTATTCGTGATTGCCAAGGGTCAGCCATTTCTTTTGGCGCCCAGGATCTTGGTCGTATGCCTGCTAAATGTCGCGGTCTTCTGTTCGGTCTCCAAGTTGCTTCGATGAGGGGCTTTTCTCAGCTTGAGGTGGAGGGAGACTATCTGACGCTGATCAACGTCTTGAAGGGGATCTGGCGGTGCCCTTGGGAGATTGAGATGACAATTTCGGATGCCCTCAGTCTTTGTCGCACGTTCGAGAGTGTGAGTTTTTCATACATCTTCAAAGAGGGGAACCGGGTTGCCGACAGACTGGCGTATATCGGCTTCTCATCATCGTTTGTCACCGAGCTGATGCTTGTGGACATTGATGATGTTGTCCACCAGGACGCTATTGGGCGATGGGTCAATCACAGTTGACCATCCCCAAATCCTTACCTTGTATCCATATATAGGGAAAACTAATTAAAATACCCCCACCTTTGGGGGTATGGTAAAAATATATCCTCAACTTTCAAATGTAATAAAAATATCCCGACCTTTGAGGGTAGTGGTAATATATTACCACATGTTTTCTTAGGGGACAAAAATGCTAACAAGGCAGCCTACGTGGGATGTTTTTTTTGACAAAGTAGCCAACATGGAAGCCTTTTTACAAATTAGCACTACAATTGGGTTTTTTTTTGAACGGTTTCCTTAGAGAAAATAATAAACCGATAAAAAATTAAACCCGAAAAACGAAATTGATTCAACCAAGCAACTAATCTAGTCAAAATTAATGCAAATTATCACAACACGACTATTCTATTCCTAACACCAAACCAACAACAAAACTAAACCGACAACAACAGCAACAATGAAAAGGGGAAAAACAAATCAAAGAGGAAGAAGATGTGAGAGATCGAGATATCTCAAGATAGGCAACCCCATACGAGGGAGGAAGACTACCATTGAAGAGGAACTGTGAACTGGCTAGAAGACCTGGAAGAAAATTCAATAGGCAACCATGGAAGAAGATAGAAGGGAGAAAGGCGTCGGGTATGAACCCGGTCCACCTATTTATTTTTTTCCTAAGGAAATCGTTCAAGAAAACTCTTGTAAAAATATCCACGTGGGCTGCCTTGTCAGCATTTTTGACCCGTGAGAAAACTCGTGGTAGTATATTACCACTACTCTCAAAGGTCAGGATATTTTTATTACATTTGAAAGTTAAGGATATATTTTTACCATACCACCAAAGGTAGGAGTATTTTAATTAGTTTTCCCCAATCAATATATATATATATATATATATATATATATATATATATATATATATATAAAATTCATAATACTTTTGCTTACGTGGCGCGCTCTCCACCCTTCACTTCTTTCCGACCAATCACGGCTTTTCTTTTCTTTTTTTTTTCTGATTTTTTTCCACTTTCATTTTTCAACCTATTGGGTTTAATTTAAAATATTGAATTCAACCAATTATTTAAATTTATTTCCTTTAATTATTTTTTTATTTATCCTACTAATTAATACCCTAAATCAATTGAATTCTTTTCTTTAATTATTTTTTTCTTCTTCCCCCCTTATCTTTTCAAATCAATCATATTTTTTTAAACAAATTTAATGACTAACTATATATATTCTTAAAATAAAAAGTTTTAATTACCTTATGTAACATTCCTACTTTTTTTTATCCCTCGAAACCAATCACATTTTTTCTTTTATTTTTAACTTATTTACTAATTATTATGCTTAATTCAAAACATTGAATTTAATATAATCTAATGCTTATTATAAATCTACATGTAAATCTTTATATATTATAAATATAGGGATTGACTCCGGTGAAAACCTCAAATTGCGGTAAAAACCGTGAGGACTACTTTATAGCTTGGTTTATTTGAAACCCGTGCTAAAAACCTCAATTACATAGTGACTTTACAACTCAGTTCAACCTAAAAACCGTGCTAAAAACTCCAGTATTAAAATAACACATGACTTTATATATCGGTTAAACCTAAAAACCGTGCTGAAAACTCATGTTTTAAAATTACATTAGTGACTTTATAGCTCAGTTTTATTCAGAACCGGGCTAAAATATGTGACCTTAATTATAGATCGGTTCTATTTATAATCGGGCTATAAAGCTAGCGAACGGGGCTAAAAAGCCGGTCCTCACAGGTTTTTACCGCAATTTTGGTTTTCGCCGGAGCGCGACCCAATATATAGCTAATCTATATATCTATATATACTACTTAATATATAAGCCTTTCTGATGATGTGACATAACCCATATCATTTTAGATATTGATTATATGCCACATCGCATTTAAACAAAGGCACAATATAATAAGGGTAATTTGCTAAACTAGCATCCTTTAGGCAAAATGTTTGCATGGCTAACCTGGTCCGTTTTTATTTGCACAAAACCGGATCGGGGTCCACTGCAAGGCAACCTGTGCACCCGGTAGCCTGTTGCAAAGGATAGACTGAGAGAGGGGGAAGGGAGAAGGAAGGGGATCGGAGGCGAGGTGCACGGCTCTAGGCAAAAGGCCTCCGGGCTTGGCGGGAGGCTCGAGCGCAGTCCACAAGAAGGGAGAAGGAAGGGGATCGGGGGCGGCGGCTAGGGTTTCGATCTGAAGGAGCCATGAGTTGTTCAGATACCAGCGAGATCTCCTCGTCCAGCATCTCGGAGTCCAGTCCAGGAGATACAAACTCCGGCAAAACGTCTGACAAGGGTGAAGCTCTTAAGGGACAGCACAGGAGGTCGGAAAAGGAACCAGAACTGAACAATACAAGCCGAGAAGATGATAAAAAGGCTACAGATGTGGAATCCATTCAGCGACAACTCAGATTTGAAAAAAAGGATGAATGTTAAAGGAAGAACAACTCAGTGCAGACAGAAGAGGATACAAAAGAAGGACAGACGGATGCGGGGAATGTTGAAGGGAGAAGCTCGAATCCTGGACTCGCAAAGGTAAATCAATTACTAGCAACTAGTTTTCTTTCTCCCCCAGATTTATAATATTACTGTGGTTTTGATGCATGACTATTGTTTTTCTTTGTTCTCGATTGTTCTAGATTGTTTGAAACTTCTAATTTTGAGTTTAATTTGGATGTGTGGAAGAACTGGGTCGATGACTGTCAATGCGCAATGTTTTTGCTCATTTCGCTTGTTGCTTGGCAGATTGGGGGCCAAAGGAGAATGGAAAGTATTTGAGTTCTTCAGGGCAATTATTCCAGGGCAACTACTAGGGTCTGGGGATCATAAACTTTGCAACAGAACACTCACAGTACCTTCTAGTGTGTTTAGACTCCATTAAGAATATTCATGGAGCAGTTTGAAACTTTGGTATTTACTTAAAAGTGCTAATTTTTAATTAATTTTTGTAGTGATTCTAGCTTGCACATGTTCAGAAGGTGACTCTGGAATAAATATTTGAGTAAAATGGTGAGATTGCAAAATGAATGCTTTGAGTAAAATGGGTATATTGCTAGGGGAGACAAATAGCTTAAGGCGGATAAACTTGGTATGTACAAAATTGATTGGATGTCTACTTCCAAGTTATGAAATTTAATCTTGTATATATAGACCTATGATTTTCATCTTGATCTTGGAATTGTACTTTTTATTCTCTGCAGAAATAGAAAAGAAGAGAAGAAATGTACTTTTTATTCATCAGGTGATGGCACCTCCAGGGGACCAAATGGACAGCCAGGACAGGTATTTCCTTGATGATTTCCATGTTGAGATTACACATCTGTGCAAGGAGATATATATTCATGAAAATCTTATACTTGTTTTCACAGGTCATGAAAATTGTGATCATGGTGGGTTTTGGTCTTTTTGGACTTCTTGTTCTCTTCACTAGGAAAATAAAACCAAGGTACATCTCATTTTCATTCTTATCGTTCTAGCTTAGTATGATACATCTGATATAGATGCACACATCTTCCAGATTTGATTATGTGAAGTGCAAGAGAAATGTTACAGCTTGATCAGCATGAACACTGATTTTATTTAATTTTTAATTTCAGATGATATAACCTTTGCGAAAATCTTTGTAATCATCTCCAAAGGGGGCTTGCCTGTTCTGAAATTTTCGCTCTTCTCATGCTTATTATATGGCAAAGAGCATTCTTTTCTTGCTTCTGATATAAATTAATTTTTAACATGAGAGACACTGATGATTCTTGCAAAGAGTATGCAATAAGATTGATACTATCCTTGGTGTGAAACCTGCAATGGGGTCTGCTTAATGACTTTGTCCCAATATATGTCAATGTCACAATTTCTTTTACAGCATTGTTAAGCCAGTAGCCCTAAACCTCTTAAACCTGAAATATTAGGGAGATGATCCTGTGTGTGAGTGTGGTCTCATGAAACACGTTGGTTAAGTTTGCCATTTTTATAATCTAAGCTTGTTCTTCATTCCTACTTTTTTTTATGCTTTGTTGAGAAAATTGCAGGGTCGCGGCGTATGTTGGCAAAGTGGGATGCTAATATCTAGCTGTTATAGTTGGCCTTTCAGCAGGAAGCAAGAGCAGTGGTTCATCCTATCGGAAGCACCCGGATTCCTTCGGCTCTTCGAGTTCAGCAAATGGGCATGTACACTCCATGAATTTCTCTCTGCAAAATGGGCTTATTCTGAATTCATTCTTCTTTAAGTCATCTTGCTACATGAATGTTAGATCAGTGGAGTATCTTTCTGGCATGAATAAATGGGAGAGCATTGTGGCTTGTTTGTAATGGCCATGTTAGGCATGTTTTGATAGAAATATTATTCACATATAGCCTATTAGCTCAATGGGAGAGCATTGTGGTCATACACAAAGATGTGGGTTCAATTCCCACATAGGCTTATTATTCATGAATCATTTAAGTTATATGCTTGTCAAAATTGGATTTAGCATGTTAATGTTGACGGAGATTGTAGCTCAGCTTTGCTCAATTTCAGTTTCTGCCACAACCTATTTGCTGATGTACCATTTTTGTTTAACTGATTGGTTGATAATCACTATACATTACTTGTAAGACAACTTCATAAAATGGCTTCATTATTAATAGAAACTTTGAATGGCAAAAAGCATGTCCCAGGAATATAAAACATCAAACTGCAATTTTGTTATCCATTGAATAATATTCGCATCACTATTCCTGCCACTCGTGAACTGTTTTACATGACACCTGAATTATTTTACCTGAAACGTGAATTGTTTTACATGACACCTGAAAAGGTCACAAGTTTAACTCACCGATCAACATATAATTACCCGACACCCATACTGAATTTAATTACATGTCACCCATACCGGATTTACATGACACATAACGTATTTTACTCGACACATGAATTTTTTTACTTGACACGTGAATTCTTTTACTTAACACGTGAATTGTTTATTTGACTGGTGAATTATTTTACATGACAGGTGAATTGTTTTACATGACATCTGTGAGATTTACCCACTTCAATTAGACATCGATATTTTTTACAAGATTTTATCCATGGGTATAAAATATAGATATTTGAAATTATATTTAACAACTATGTACACACTAAATGGACCCTTTTCTTCACATGATGAACGAGCATCTCGAAGAGCTCAAATTCCATATACAATGAAACAAACCATTAGTTTAGTTTTACATGACGCTTACTTTAGTTTTACATAACGCTTAGTGAATACTAGTATTCAACAGATTTGCAAATTGCACATGGAATTTGATAGACAATATTCTTGAGCCATTACAAAACAATGAAGCAACTGAAAATCCATGAAATTCATGGCCAAATCGCCATGACAATGAAAATTCATGCCACAAATCACACAGAAAATGAAGCACATATAGACATATACGTCTGTGTTGTCATGTAAAATTGAATAGGTGACATGTAAAAACGCTAAGGCTCGATGATGAAATATATGGGTGATAGGTAAACGCATCCGTGCAAAGACATGACCATAAGAGCACAATGCCTCAGTGCACCACTTAATCTAGCATAACTCTTCCAAGGTTACTTGAGCATTTTGCAACGGAAGAATTATGGTTCCCAGATAGCGCCGCTTACCTGCTCATATTTGTGCAACAATCAATGTCAAATACTGCACACAATGCAAAGCAGAAAAGCTATCGAAATAAGAACTGCTAAATTACCAAACATACAAGATTAAGCCTCCAACCAACCAAAACTCAATAAAAAACCGTAATCAATAAAAAAAAATTGCATGCATTAAGTATATCATTTCATTCGAGTTCAAATGGCCTAACAAACAAGTCAATGAGGAATACATTAATCAAAAGTTTTCACATTATTCAAACCAAAGTTTTTAAATAATTGTGTCAAGAAAGAAAGAAATAAACACAAGAATTATTGTAATTCTGCAGCTGGGCGTGGGCAGACCACCTTCTTCAACCTCCAGCTCCGCCGAAGATCCTGGATCCAATGCTGCAGCAACTCAACTCCCCGAGTTGAACAGCGAACGCATCCGATTAATCTCGCCTAAACCACCCTAGTCCTATGAGAAGGTGAGACTAGGAGAGGGGCGGCGCCTTTGCGCTTTTGAATTGTTCCTCTGCTCTCTAGGACTTGAAGCTGATTGCCTTGAATCTGAGACTTTGATCGCCCCATGGACGTCCCCTGATCCAACAATCCTACGATTCCGATCACCATCAAGTCGACTATCATTCCCTATTCGACCAATGTTCCTCTGACCACAAACCCTGGGATTCAAGAAATGTGGACTCTCATCATCCATATCTTCATATTCACTAAACCTCCCACTAAGATTCCGATCCGGTCGCGCTTGTTTCATTGATTTCCCCGATATGTTCAACCAATCTCCACTTCCTTGATCACTATCGAACCCGGAATTCAGCCCTCCTTTCAATCTTCCCTCCCCAATCTCATCTTCAATTCCCTCTATATCGTCATCGAAATGCATTCTACCGTACGACTTAATCCTGTGGACAACCCCCTTGGGGAAAACCTAGCCGTAAGCAAGCCATCGGGGGTCTCAAAGAGCCGCGGCCCGTTGTTTTCGGTCCAAAGATCGAAACTGGCGGGCTTCTGGAAGCGATCGGCGAGGACCTTAACCTGTTCATCGGCGCCGACAGAGAATAAATTGGGAGCAGCTTGAACATCTGCTTCATCTTTTCTAATCAGAGGAGGATTAAAGGTTATTGTTTTAGGGTTTTCAGAGGGTTGAAGGAGGAGACGCCACACTCCTTTTCTCTCTCCTCCTAAAACAACCGGTTTGCCAGTACTTTGTAACCGGCTGTCTTTGCAATTTTTTTGAAGAGGGTGTTACCCTTTGCAAATTATTGGGCCGGCCTGTTATTTTAGCAAACATTTTCGGATCAAGTGATATTTACTATAATTCCCTCATATAATAATAATAATAATAATAATAATAATAATTATTATTATTATTATTATTATTAAGTGATTTAAAATATCTATATTTATGTATGCTACTTCAAATGAGATTTTAAAAATGATTTTTATGATAAAGATTTTTATGATTTTTATCCTAATTACTTTTATTTATACTTTATAATATTAATTTTATTATTTCATTAAAATTTAAGTTTTTAAAAATCACGTTATGTCGCCGGAATTGTACTAGTTTTGTTTATTAGAGATTTTAAAGGTAAGGAAAATTTAAGGTTTAGATATACATACAAATTAGGGGCTAAAGTATATATTTAAAAAATACTAAAGCATATTTTATATAAAAATTCAAAACATAAATTCACAAATATAGCAGATATATTTGCCTAACATATTTTGTAAACCTGGTGCGTTACGTACGATAATACTGTAGTTTATTTATTTAAAATAGAACTTGTGAATACACATTAACTGCTACTGTAGGAAGCAGTACATCGCTGGCCCGGAGCCAAGCATCGATCGGCACATTCACATGTCACAGTAATCTTCTTCTAGGACGAAAAGTGGAAACGGTGATGGACAGCAGGAGGACCATCCAAAACGCAGCCGCTCCAAGAACAACCACCACTCGAACCCACAAGAAACACCGAAACGCGTCGAACACAATGAGCCTCCATGTCCGTAGCCAAGCAACGCAAAACGAAGTCCCCAACAGGGCACCTACCACAACCTGGCTACGCGTATGGTATTTTTGCGACACTCGTAGCCATGACTTTCCATACGTACGTATACATGCACATGCACATATAGTCAGGTTTATACACGTCGGTGTATCAATTAGGGCAAATTTGTTACAGGTACGTATGCATATATGTCAATATATTCGAACATTATATACTTACGAGATGACAACAGAAGTAAATCTCGAGCACTCCAAGGGTGATGGCGATGTTATTCATCCCTACGAATTCGGAGACTGCACGCACGCATAAGAAAGTGCATTAAAGAGATGAAGGTTGTGAATGAAACTGATGTATAGAAAATGATGGGAATGAAATGAATTTACTTGAGAGGGTGAGAAAGGTGAAGCCATAGAAGAGAGTTTGAGAGTGGGAGGATGGCATCCCTGCATCCGATTTCTTGGCGGGAAAGGGGCGAGGTTGGTTGATAACAGTCTTCAATGCGACAGAGAATCCCCAGTTTGCAAGAGCTCCCATGCCCGCCCATAATCCTCTACTATCGCGAGTACATACCATAAGTACGCCTACCACCGCCGGTGCTATCCACTTGCTCTGTAAATCAACATATATAGATTGCTAGAATCAATGTTCGAGGAGATCGATCAAGATGTTTGTAGAGAGAGAGAGAGAGAGGAAAGTGTATATAACAAGTTACCAAGTGATCAAGAATGACATTCAAAGTGGTGAACATGGAACTAAGAGATGAGGATGTGATTTTGGAAGCCATGAGATTATCACTATGATGACCTCCCACAACCATGGTTGCACTACCGCTTATTCTGGCTTCCATATTTATAATATTTGAACTTGATCAAGCTAGGTGTTAATTAATTAGCTGTTGCTATTTGTACAAGTATACATAGAAAGGCTGGTATTTGTTTTTGAAAAATATTTCTCCATCCGGTCGAGAATATTAGGCATCCAAGGGGGGAAATCTTGCGTGTGTATGTGTAGGTATATATATATATATATATAAAAGAAAAATTATAAAATATAAAAAATATTATAAATTTATATATGTTATGCTTTAAAACCGAAAAATATATAGAAATTTTAGATTTTTTATAATATTTTTTATTTGTGGGACAAGACCCGTCCCGTCCCACAAGGGACAAGTCCCGCGTGAAATTGAAAAAAAAAGTGAATCCCATCCTGATCTCGTCCCACAAAAATTATGCGGGACGGGACGCAGGACGACCCCTTCCCGTCCCACTCTTTATTTCTTTCCTTTTTTAACAAATACTTGATCAAATCGAGCTGCGAGTACTCCAGAGTATGAATTAAGTGGAGTATAGAGTATTTAATTTTTTCCATGTTTTATTATTTTTAGCCTTTTTTTAGTAAAATTTATTATTTTTAGCCTATTATGTCAATTCAGTGGTGTAGAGTACTTAATTATAGGCGTAGCTCCTTAATTACCGTGCATAATTTTAAAACGTCTAATATTCTAATAGGGGGAGTAGCTAGTTTTCGTGATGTAGGGTCAAAATGAAAAGACTATTCTGATGTGCTTAGAGCATCTTTAACCATGGTACTCATGTTGAGTAGCATAACTTGCTTTTTATCATTTCTCTCTCATCCACTTCATTTTAATATTTGGTACTCCACAACCATGATACTTGACATGAGTATCTTAATTTACTTTTTGCATTAAAATTATTTTTTGCAAATTTTTTTGAAAGTAAAATGAGATCCACTATTAATTTTTGATTGGGTAATATTCTATGATATTGTGTAAGAATGAGTATCATACACATGATACTTGAGCTCATTTTTTTTTTGGGTTCTTTCAAAAATCTTACTTTTTCTTACATTTCTTTTTTTTAATTATTATGGTACTTAGAGTACTACCATTAAAGATGTTCTTAGTATATACAGTATGTAGATTAGATAGTACAACGTTCCCTGGCCCACCCACATCCCTTCTTCTATCCAGCCAGGATCCACTTTACTAAATTTCCTCCTTGTGTTGTATCTAGGGGTGGGGCGTGCCGGCGTGGACACGATTAAGATCGTCCCCGGAATTCACTACTTTTTTTTTAATCTCGTGCGGACATTTTTCCTCACAGTATCGGGACCATGGTTTTTAGGATCGGGATCCTAGCGTGGGATTGAGACAAAGGCGTAGGATCGGATCGTAGAATCGTAAGATCCTAGACAAAAATTAAAAATAAAATAAAAACAAACCATCCTAAATAAATACCTTAATTTTAAAATAAAACTAAGTTTTTCCTCTATTAAACAAATTAAGTAACTAAAATAGTCCAATAATAAGCACTTAACATTCATAATTTGCCAAGAATAATGTCTCAAAAGGTGACAAACAGACAAGGATAATGTCTTTAAATCTGACAAACATACAAGAGATAAATCACACATCCAAATATCCAATGACATCTCTAGTTTCAAATGTCATCATAGCAATTAACCACATCATGAACAATTTCAGGCGCTCAGACGTGGATTTGTCGAGTTGAGTAACGAAACGGGCCCTGACTCTCAAATAAAAAACAATATAATTTTTTTTTTAAAATTCCTATATATTTTGTGGTTTTTAAAGACATAACATATATAAATTTATAATATTTTTTATGTTTAACAATTTTCCATATATACACACATTAAACACATTATACATATAATTATACACAATATATACATATAATTATATTGTAAACAAAGTTATACGGTATATATACATTCGTATATATACACTATGTATACAAAAGTGTCCTGCACATTATATATAACAAGGTATACAATGTGTATACATACTGTTAATTTATACTCCATCCGTTCGGCAAAACTTGTCATTTTAGCTTCTTTCACAAGTTTTAAGGCAATAACAAATGTACTAATTTACCCTCAATTATTACCCTCATTTTTTACTTTATCGAAAACTACAACTAACAAATCATCAATCATATCAATGGTATTTTTGTAAAGTGAAGGGCAAAATACCTACAATGACAAGTTTTTTTGAACAAAAATAACACCCTAAAATGACAAGTTTTGCCGAACGGAGGGAGTATATACTAGGTAAGGAGGGGCAAGTCGAATATAAGAACCAAGGGGACAAATCTAACCCATGTATACTCTTTAAGTAGGCACCATTTGTTCTGGGAGTTATTTACACCAACAGGCAACAACGGATAGTGTGGCTTTGAAGAAAAACAAAAGACAAGCAAAACAACCTTCCCTTATAGGTTGCACATTCCACCTTTGAGTACATCAAGAGATCAAAAACCCAACCTGAGTTTTCTTTCTTCGAGGCGAGAATCCTCGGGCTCACTTTCACACCATGCTTTACCATCAATTTAAGCATTATTTAAGTATTGCCAGTCTCATCATTAGAAGCAAGGAAATCAATGAACTTTAGATGATCTTACATGCCTCCTTGCACACATGTCCAACATTGCCTTTTGTTCAGATAAACAGATAGGTGTATGAGTAGCTTTGCAAGCCAAGCCACCTCCTCGTCTAAGTTGGACGTCTTATCCAATCGCCCTTGTAGTTGGCATCATTTACTCAGAGGTTACCAAGCCTTCTTGACATGAACATTTCCTCAGGGGATTGGCTGAACAGTGCTTTGTCTGGTGTGTTTGGGCTTTGCTTAAGAGCATGGTCATTGAACAAACAATGAAGTTGGGACTTCAATAAATTCATGTTCTGAAGGCTGCGCTGATCATCAAACATAGCATGCAGCTCTGATGCTGCCCATAAGATGAACAGCTGAGGAACATACACAAAATTTAGATTTACACAAAGATTGCAGCTAAAACATAAGTTGAGGGAGATAGACTAAGGTAGGACAAAAATTCATTGGCTCGGACTTTATTTTCAAACTAAATGAAAGAGTGGAATTGTTGCTCATATTGAAATGAAATAAATAAAGTTTGATAAGGAGTTGCCTAATGATGCTCATGTAAGTCCAAAGCAATCCAAAAGCAATACACACCTATCATCAAGTCATTTCCATAAGCTACCGGTTCACATTCATACATACAGAACTCAAGTTCTCAACATCCTCAAAACCAACCGATAGTAAAACTGTTTTCTAAAACCTTTTCGATACGATCAAATCGACCAAAATCATTCTTCAATCAAACTCATTGATAAAATCATACCTACCATATTTTCGAACTCATAAATCCCAAATTAAGTCAACTCTTATTCAAAATGATTTCCCAACTCATACTTGGCCAAATTCCGACATTAACACTTAAGCCTTAAAACCAACTTCCAAAAATCATATTATAAAACAATTCCGGCATGTTTCTTATTTCAAAACATTATATAAATAATTCTCAACACTAAATCATCAAAATAATTCTAAGCTCACAATAATACTTATAAATCAAAACCAACAATTTACTTTGAAATCCTAGCTCACATAGTTAAATCCTCTTAAAATGCATCAATTAAATAATCCAATTAATATTATTTTAAAACAATAAACAATATAAGATGATAAATTTCCAGAATATTATAATTATAACCAATTCCCAAAATAATAATAATATCAAAATAATTTAACACTTACTATTCATAAAGTCTCAAAACAATAACCATAAATATATTTATAACTCCCTATCCATTAATCTCACTTTTAAAACCTTTTAAATAAAAATATTAATAATTTCAGAACTTATAAATATATATATATTTTCCTAAAATCAGAAATAATAAAAAAACATATAACATATATATATAACATAACATATAACATATATATAAACAATTTAAAACACCCAACAGTCCAAACCCTTAACCCGAAACCAAGCCCAGACTCGAAAGGAAGAAAAGAAGGAGGATCCGGCCCACTGAAATAGGCCCAACCCATACCCGGATCCGAGACCAAGGTGAGGCCCAAAGATGAACCTAGAAAATTAGGCCCTTCTCCCATATTTTGAAGGCTGGGTTTAGAAAAGAGAAGAGGCCCCATGCCATGTGGCTGCCAAGGTGGAGGCGGCGGGGCCCACGCCTTCTTCTTCAATCCCCCATTCCGTTTCACATAGAACAGAGGGATGGAGGGGCTCGCCGGCGTTCGAAGACGGAAGAGGGAAGGAGGAAAAAGAATCAGCCGGCGACCACTCAACCCACACCCACACTCACGAGCCCTCCCGACACCCAGCAACACGAACCCAACAACGACGCAGAAGGAGGGGAAAAAGGGAGCTCACCGAGGTTCTTTGAAGCTCTCCCGGGATTGTCGTCGGAGTTCGCCGAGGCTCGTCGGAGGACCGAGATACTCTCGCTTCATCTAGGACGGGAAAGGGAGGAGGTTAAAGGCAGTCCCTTTACTTCGTTTTGGACCAAAGGACAGAAGAGAGGAGGCTTACCGATTGGATCCGAGGGGAACCAGGGGAAGGAGGACGAGGGTGGCGTTCAAGCGGCGGTCGCGGCTTCTAGGCGCGCTTGGGAGTTGCTGAACGACGGGGGAAGCTGAGGTTGTTGCTACTGTTGCATCGGGCGTTGAGGAAGGAGGAGGAAAATGGGGTGGCTCGGGAGGCGCTCGGATCTGCGCCCGTGTGCCAGAACAAGGGTAGGAGCCTTGCTGTGTGGTGGCGTTGGGAGGCGGAGGTGAGAGTGTGGTGGTGCCCAGGCGACAAAGGAGGTCGAGGTGGTGCCCGGCGACAAAGAATAGGGGTGATGAGGGTGGTTGTGAGTTGGAAAGAAAATGAAAGGAGGGGAGTGTGAACAGAGAGGTGAGGGAGATGATATGGATGTAGGAATGGCGTGGGGAATGCTGGTGGAATTGCCAAGGGGGGGAAGGCTAGATTGTAAGGAAGGCAAGAGGGTGTGAGTGTTGGACTATAAGGGGAAAGAAACAAAATGGGGATCAGACTTGTTATGAATTACAGAGGAAGGAGACAAAGAAGGGAGGAGGAAAGAAAAGGGGAACACTAGTGGTCCCAACTCTCAAATTTCAAAATACCCGGAACCAAATTCTGAAACCCGCTCGCTCGAATCAATCCCGACTCGATCAAACTAAATCAAATTTCAATTCAATAAATTTCAATCAAATTCGGAGCTTAATTAAATTTTTATTAATACTCGATCTCGAAAGCGAAAATAAAAACCCAATTCAAAACTATATAGAAATTCGTTTCCGAAGAATTAAATAAAATTCAGTTGCTCGAGGACGGGAAATTTCAAAATTTTCAGAATCTTAATTTTAAAGTCGAACATAATTTAATATTTTAAGAAAATAATATTTTAAATTTTCCGGTCTTTACATTCATCCACCTCTAAAAACAAGTCTCGTCCCCGAGACTAAAACCATTTTAAAGCAAAGGGGATGAAGTTTTAAAATCGGTGAGTCCGAGGACCATGTCCAAGGATCTTGTAATAGTCTCGGTTGCGTCTTCCGAGATTCTCACAACATCCTAGTCACGGTCGTGACATCTCCAATTGGTCTTGTCAAGTGTGTAATAAGCGCCCTTATCACAACCTTGCTTCGACTTTTCGGAAGTACCACAACTCTAAAGTCTTATAGCGTCCGACTAGGTCTTAGCAAGCAATCTATAAGCGCCCCTATACAATGCTTGTATCCACTTCGTGAGACGTCATAATGTAATTCCAGTTGGTAAACCTCGAAGCATTTTGTAAATGGAAAGATTGTCATCCAAATCATTGAACTCTCAACTTCTTTAAAACTCCAAGTTGGCCATTTTTAAAACCGCCCAAAATCTTCAAATTCAATTTTTAATCAAGCAACTTTACACCAAAATCAAATCAAATCCTCCCAAACCAAGATTTCGTCAAACTCTTCCGAAAACCAAATCAGCTTCACACATACCAATCAATCAAATTCAGAAGGTAGGAGGTGGAATCATCCACCTCTAAGGGCTAATCCCATATCCTCTTCCTAGGTTCCAAAATCATTCCATCATCATTCACAACACAACATGAACAAAAGTAAATCAACTCATCAACTCATAACATCATCAACCACCTCTCATATGGCAATCCTCAACATCAATCATGATAATCTCAATCAATCGACATCGTAACCGCATAACATGTTTACCCATAGCATAAAGTATACCATTCTTTCAAACACATCAAAACCAACAACAACATCTCAACGTCATATCACGAGTCATAAAGTGTATCTACCTCATACCGAAGGCATCACAAGTGCATTATCGAATTCTCATAAATCATACCAGCACACATGTCAAGAGATCAAAGAGGTTAGGTGTCATGGAGTCAGTACACTACTACAAGTCAAATCTCACGATCGCATCTCAACATCGTACACTAGTAGAACCAGTCATAATAAGGGATCTCATGTAAAGCATAAATTCACATAGTCGCCCTATCCAATTTCTATCCCGCATTATTATAACATATTGCCGCATCAATCATTGATACTTGCAAGGTTAGCCATAACGAAATTTCATCATAAGTCAACGAAACAGAACTACTTATCAACACATCAATCTAAACAAAATCATGCTATTAAGATTAAATCACAAGGGAAGATCAAGCAGTATATCAACATCGAATTGTCAACATGCTCTCCAGACATCATCTTAGCTCATCACAATGCCTTATAATGATCATTAACAGCCATGCACCATCATCTCATATATGCACATAAGTCATATCTATGCTCCAAGTCATATTCATCACTTACCTCTTCCTAATCAGGCTTATCAACCATATAGTATAACATCATGCTTTCACATAACAACGTATCATCATCTCATGATTCATTCAACACATTATAACATGCTTTTAGAACAATATAGTAGGATAACAACGGATCATTATATCATGTTCATAGTTGTCACTACCAATTTTAACTCAGTCTTGCATATCAACATGTAATATCATGCCATACAGGTTTATCATGGTTGCTATCTAACATCATGCCAGTACATATTAATAAATCACATAATCAAGAAGACCCTCACATCATACCAGTCATTCAATTTCCTTAACCGCTCTCTAACCATTCTACCAAGGGACCTCACTCACATGTTTCAAGAAAAAGCAATCATGGACATTATTACACAGAAGGACTACATCATATCAATCAACATTTATTAATAGCATCATTAGCTTATCATTAGGCATTGCAACTGCGTTTAAAGTCTCAATTTACCGTCATGCTCAACAAGTATTGCAAAACATCATATATGAACCTAATCAAAGCAAGCTAGCATGTTTCATCATAACCATATCTAATAAACAGTTCAGGTTCTCAGCATTTGCAGTTCACATTAAAGGCAAGGAATTTAGATCATGCTTGGCATCTCAGAGTAGCATCACATTAAGTCATCAAGGTACATTAGGATTGTAAGGCATCGAATCATATCATCATAGTCAACAGACAATCAAGCAACAATCATCACATCAACAAGCAGCTTTCAACATCAAGTCAGTGCAACATTATCATCAACAAGCTTAGAAAGGGTTAGCAATTCGAATAGAGGACGCTCCCTCCTGCAAGTCATATCGTAATCAATAATCGTAAACCTCGAATCAAGCTTATTCTGTCGACATCATCGATCCTGAGGCCCGTGGGTTATGGGCCCACGCTTTCGCTGCGCTGCTCTATCGCTATTCGACTTCCCGTTCCCTTTTCCATGCGGTCGCTCATCCAATGTAACACGTAGGAGTTTAAGTTAGCGGAGATAGGGGAGTGACAAGAGCGGACGACCCAATGTTTCTCTTGGAGACAAAAGGACTAAATCTACGGATGACACGACTAGAGACAAGACTCCGACTCGGGAATAGTAACGATGCCCTTATAAAAGTCTATTAGGTTACAACGGTGACGAACAAAATGAATTCATCATAGAGCACATCAATCACACTAATTCATACTATCATGTACCTATCCCGGGGAATCATTCGTATTCATATCATAGACACAATCAAGTCCGATGCTGATGTATCTGAAATAAGCTAACATCCTAGTATTCCATGGAAACAGATATGCCTAGCAACTTCAAGCAAGATAGACGGAACCAACAATGATCATATATGATTCGAAGTCATGCGGAATTTAGTGAAAATAACGAGCATCATGTATATGATCAATGTAAGAGCATGGTATACACATCAAGAAATGAGTCCAAATATATCGTGGCAAGGTATATTGTAGCAACCAGGTGAAACATCATACGAGAACACATAAGAGCAGCATAGTAATTATCATATCTAACAGCAATGATCACTTAATAGGTCAAGCATGGCACGTAATCATATGACGAGATACATTTAGAGAGCATGGGTCCTACATGATACTAGCGATACATAACGTGATGCAAGCATAGTCAAGAATCATTTAGAGGAGTTCAACATAATACTCACGAAACATGAGGCATTATCAAAAGTAACAAGAAGGACATCATGGAGGCAAGACTATAAGCATGCTAAGAACGAACCATCATAGAGTACATATATGGTACAATAGTTATCATATCATAGAACAAGTACAACACGTGATCATTTAGCGGGTCATATTGGAAGTCATAAGCTCCACATGATACTAATAGCACACATCGAACATGAGTACAGCTAAAGTAACTTAACTAGGTTCATTCCGATATTCATGCGTCATGTATTTGCAAAATCAGGATATAGAGTGATGTGTGATCAAGCGAGGTGTCAAATCATACATTCATGGAAGCACGAGAGGATATCATAGAGTAATAGACATTTTAACCATGTAAGCATGCTGGGTTTAACTATCACGGAAAGCTAGTCAATCATAGAATTCAACATTAAGCTAATCAGAACGAGTGAAACATGTTAAGAGAACAAAAAGAGGAAAGAACCACACTATCAGGTACCTAGCTCGAGAGAGAATCAACAACAAAGTAGGCAAGGCATAAATGTGCGTAAGTCATAACCAAGGATCCTACACGTTACTAATGGCTCAATATAACATGTGGTACATACATGCACTTGATCGATTACTCGGCACTAAGCAAAACTTCAATTCAATCACATTCCAATAATACAGAAACAGGAGAGGAAGTGTAGCGAGGTATAGTGCAAGTCTAAGTAATGGCAACACGACCAGAATATGGGGACATGAGTTCAAGTTAATGTATACTGGGATAGAACATGTATTTGTCAAGACTCACTTACACTAACATATTCTCACTTTAGCATATTTAATACATAACAATACTCATTTGCAAAAGCATCAACAATAGTTAATCTGAGGAATACAAAATAGGTGGGCATGCTATAGATTCTTGTCACATGATGAATGATAAGCATCGAGGCATCATCGGCTAGCATGTTAAAGAGTACATCTTATTAGGCATTCATATAAGGTAGAGTCGATCACACTATCATGGACCTAATTCAAAAGAAGCAACAATCATATGGACTCATATCATGTGATTCATGTTTTCGATCAATCACACGATCAATATGCCCAGTAAACATGCTATAACAACATAAAATCTTGATAGAGGGCAAGACACAACACGAGACTTAAGCAATATGACCAGTATGGATACAAGGTGCCATACAACCACAAATTTACATTACGGGTCATCATCATAACAAGTACTGAGGATTATTTAGCATACAAGGCATGTCGACATGAAATTATAACATGTATCCATCAAGTAAGGGACTCACTTCTATCATGATACTAGAACCGAACTATCACACTATCATGAACCTATTCATAGGAAGGACATTAATTAGACGACATCCTAGCATATGACATATACATTTGTGCCCTAGTATGACAATGCAATATACTAAGTAGATCATGTCGGGATGATATGGATATGATAAATGTAGCTCAAAACTATACAATAGTCATTATGATTAAGGCACATAAGCACAACTTCACACTAAGGATCAATTGTAGGTCAAGGAGTAGTACCACATAGTATCACGCAATAATGGACAGAGCAATCAAGGTAACCCGACAGAGATCCATAAGAGCAACATTGACTCTTCCCAACTGACTCATTACCCATCTTTCCCGTGGGACTCGGATACGACTTTTCGTGGTAAGAAGACACTAATGAATCGTCATAAGAATTGATAAGGACAACCTCGAAAACACGTACTTTCTAACTTGGAATGACATCAAAAGCCAACTTTCGATACTCTCCCCAAGTAACCCTCATATCCAACCATGATTTCCGAAACACTATGCTTACCAACCCGATTTCCCGTGGAGGAGGCCGATATTCGAAGGGAGGACTCGATTGAACTATCGAAGGATTCATAAGGAAAGGGGCGGTTCCACAAAACTGAGCTTAACCATATAAGAAGAAGAATGGTACTCCCGTTATTCCGTTCGCACAAATCGTTCAATATTCATTCAATAGTTAGAATATAACAATCAAATCTTCAGCATATCAAGCACTCAATCATAGAATCAGTTAATGACAATTACAATGATCTCCTTGGAGTCTTCCCAACCCATCTGTAAAGAACGAGCTAGTATTTCGCCTACCCATTTCCGACTACATCCAATAGGGATGGTCTAGCGCCTTTTCTACCCACTCGATCCCTTATTAGTTGGTTCTCCTCTTTTATCATAAGCCAAGTTCATATTTATTCCAATTGAGTTAGATATATTAAGTTCATTTTGCCCCTTTAAAACGCTTTCAAATCTTCGAAATCCGTGGGCGGTTTTTTTTTTCCAAAACATACACCCGACCCTTGCGTACCCGAATTGCACAACCTGGCTCTGATACCAACTTTGTAACGGCCCGAATATAAATATCCGGGATACGTTTCGAAGGTCGGATACCTTCGTTCGGATGTTGCAATTCAGGTACGGGCCGAGGTTTCAAACCTCTAATCAGTCGAAGTCTCAGAAATACAATTTAAACGAAGGTAAAGCGGAAGTACGGTTTAGATACAAAAGCCACGGCAGAGCCGGGTCAAAACCAAAATAAAGTGGGTGATTGCCATTTGTCCAGTTAGATTATATTAGCCGGACTCTTCGATTCGCCAAATGATTTCCCCGTCACAGAAGTATAGAGCAACAAGAGCGGTACCTAACACTATCCACGAAGTCAGGCCTGGTGATCGCCTGCGGGTCCTCTGACCGCGCTGAGGCCACATAACATGCATATGCCTAAATAAAAGATGGCTAATGCGGTACAAGATTTAAATCACACTATCATGCCCCTAGTATATATATAATATACGGGAAAGAACTGTAAAGGGCCCAAGACAATGCCAAGTGGCATATCCCATATCTCTGTATTTCCCGTACCCACCCCTAGGCAGGGCGCTCGGCCTCAGCCGAACCGTAATAGATATAATCACGTACCCACTCCGAGGTAGGGCGCTCGGTCTATGCCGAACCGTAACAGATATATTCCCGTACCCACTCCGAGGTAGCGCGCTCGGTCTATGCCGAACCGTATCAGATATATATATATATATATATATATATATATATATATATATATATATATATATATATATATATATATATATATATATATATATATAGATCATACTCCTTGACTCGATTGGGGACCGAAACGGTATAAAACACGAATGCCCCCATGACCCTAGCAAAGACTCTAAGACTCACAGATAACGTCCGTTCTGTATTCAAACACACGAAGTAAACACATGCTCAGTTCAATGTAATCCTAGCATGATACTACATGGCATGCTTTACTATGCAACAAAACTACACATTACATGACACATCAGGCAGGAGGTCCAGGTTACTGAGTAAGTCCCGTAGGATACTTACATGTTGATGCAGAACAACAAGATAACACAAGCAAGGGCCCAATGTAAGTCCAAAGCAATCCAAAAGCAATACACACCTATCATCAAGTCATTTCCATAAGCTACCGGTTCACATTCATACATACAGAACTCAAGTTCTCAACATCCTCAAAACTAACCGATAGTAAAACTGTTTTCTAAAACCTTTTCGATACGATCAAATCGACCAAAATCATTCTTCAATCAAACCCATTGATAAAATCATACCAACCATATTTTCGAACTCATAAATCCCAAATTAAGTCAACTCTTATTCAAAATGATTTCCCAACTCATACTTGGCCAAATTCCGACATTAACACTTAAGCCTTAAAACCAACTTCCAAAAATCATATTATAAAACAATTCCGGCATGTTTCTTATTTCAAAACATTATATAAATAATTCTCAACACTAAATCATCAAAATAATTCTAAGCTCACAATAATACTTATAAATCAAAACCAACAATTTACTTTGAAATCCTAGCTCACATAGTTAAATCCTCTTAAAATGCATCAATTAAATAATCCAATTAATATTATTTTAAAACAATAAACAATATAAGATGATAAATTTCCAGAATATTATAATTATAACCAATTCCCAAAATAATAATAATATCAAAATAATTTAACACTTACTATTCATAAAGTCTCAAAACAATAACCATAAATATATTTATAACTCCCTATCCATTAATCTCACTTTTAAAACCTTTTAAATACAAATATTAATAATTTCAGAACTTATAAATATATATATATATATATATATTTTCCTAAAATCAGAAATAATAAAAAAATATATAACATATATATATAACATAACATATAACATATATATAAACAATTTAAAACACCCAACAGTCCAAACCCTTAACCCGAAACCAAGCCCAGACTCGAAAGGAAGAAAAGAAGGAGGATCCGGCCCACTGAAATAGGCCCAACCCATACCCGGATCCGAGACCAAGGTGAGGCCCAAAGATGAACCTAGAAAATTAGGCCCTTCTCCCATATTTTGAAGGCTGGGTTTAGAAAAGAGAAGGGGCCCCATGCCATGTGGCTGCCAAGGTGGAGGCGGCGGGGCCCACGCCTTCTTCTTCAATCCCCCATTCCGTTTCACATAGAACAGAGGGATGGAGGGGCTCGCCGGCGTTCGAAGACGGAAGAGGGAAGGAGGAAAAAGAATCAGACCTCGCCGGCGACCACTCAACCCACACCCACACTCACGAGCCCTCCCGACACCCAGCAACACGAACCCAACAACGACGCAGAAGGAGGGGAAAAAGGGAGCTCCGAGGTTCTTTGAAGCTCGCCCGGGATTGTCGTCGGAGTTCGTCGAGGCTCGTCGGAGGACCGAGATACTCTCGCTTCATCTAGGACGGGAAAGGGAGGAGGTTAAAGGCAGTCCCTTTACTTCGTTTTGGACCAAAGGACGGAAGAGGGGAGGCTTACCGATTGGATCCGAGGGGAACCAGGGGAAGGAGGACGAGGGTGGCGTTCAAGCGGCGGTCGCGGCTTCTAGGCGCGCTTGGGAGTTGCTGAACGACGGGGGAAGCTGAGGTTGTTGCTACTGTTGCATCGGGCGTTGAGGAAGGAGGAGGAAAATGGGGTGGCTCGGGAGGCGCTCGGATCTGCGCCCGTGTGCCAGAACAAGGGTAGGAGCCTTGCTGTGTGGTGGCGTTGGGAGGCGGAGGTGAGAGTGTGGTGGTGCCCAGGCGACAAAGGAGGTCGGGGTGGTGCCCGGCGACAAAGAATAGGGGTGATGAGGGTGGTTGTGAGTTGGAAAGAAAATGAAAGGAGGGGAGTGTGAACAGAGAGGTGAGGGAGATGATATGGATGTGGGAATGGCGTGGGGAATACTAGTGGAATTGCCAAAGGGGGGGGAAGGCAAGATTGTAAGGAAGGCAAGGGGGTGTGAGTGTTGGACTATAAGGGGAAAGAAACAAAATGGGGATCAGACTTGTTATGAATTACAGAGGAAGGAGACAAAGAAGGGAGGAGGAAAGAAAAGGGGAACACTAGTGGTCCCAACTCTCAAATTTCAAAATACCCGGAACCAAATTCTGAAACTCGCTCGCTCGAATCAATCCCGACTCGATCAAACTAAATCAAATTTCAATTCAATAAATTTCAATCAAATTCGGAGCTTAATTAAATTTTTATTAATACTCGATCTCGAAAGCGAAAATAAAAACCCAATTCAAAACTATATAGAAATTCGTTTCCGAAGAATTAAATAAAATTCAGTTGCTCGAGGGCGGGAAATTTCAAAATTTCCAAAATCTTAATTTTAAAGTCGAACATAATTTAATATTTTAAGAAAATAATATTTTAAATTTTTCGGTCTTTACAATTCGAGCTCTTCAGAAGGAATTTGTATCAGCTAAAGTGCAGCACTGCTACAGGGAAGCCAACAAAGCTGCTGATTTTATAGCTAAGAATAGTGTCAATTGTAATGCTAGTTTCCCTTTTTTTAGGGATCTTTGTAACATCATCTGTCAGGATGATCAAGAATGATCTTTTTAAAGACTTTCTACTTTTTGCCTACTGTAAAAAAAATATAGATAACAAAGGACCGCAATAAATTTAGATAATCATTTGAAAAAAACAACAAAAAGGGGTAGAACCAACTCAAATAGTCAAACGGAACCTTCGAGGTTGATATACACAAAGGTGTCCTTGAATATATTATATATATATATAAGTTCACATTATTCGCACTTTGATGAGGCTTAAGAAATCTTTGATCTTTACCATTTTGTGAACTATTATTTGATAAAGAAAAAAGAAGAAGGTCGGAGACATGGAATGCAAGGGAGCATTATTTGTTTGGTTGGACATGGAGGAGAGGTAAGGGAGCATTATTTGTTTGGGTTGTACCGGAGCTAGTTTTTAACACCTTTTCTTTGATCTTAAGCTCATTTGAAGTGACACCCCTCTAGGAAATACTATTCTTCATCGTTAGAGCACCCACAATGATTATATTGTGGGTGTCTTATATTTAAAAAAAAAGTACAAAAAAGTACAAAATTGGAAGGATACACAATGGTTATATTGTGGGTGTCTTATATTTTAAAAAAAAATACAAAAAAGTACAAAATTGGAAGGATACTTTGCATTGGGAGGTGCTTGGGTTAATGGAAGAAGAAACTCTATTTGCATTGGTTCTAACAAATCAATACACTTTATTTTTTATTTTTTTAAAGATTGGTATATACTCTATAACCCATAAACTAAATATATAAAAAATAAAATAAAATAAAAAGTATTTCATTAAATATAAAATAATATTATCTATCTATAGATACCCATTTTACATATATTTAAAATTAATTTGGATTAAATATATAGTAATATGTATTATTTTATTTTATTTCAATTCATATAATTAATAATTGTTTATATTAATATAATTCATTATTTATTATTTATAGTATTAATATATTAATATAATAACAAATACTTGATTGCTATTTAATGAAAAACTAGTTCCGTACCCGCATCGTGTGCGTTTTTTTTAATTTAAATAAATTTCATACTACAACCCGTTTATTCAATTAATTAATTTCTTCCAATACTTCTTCATTCGTAATTAACATAGAATTAAATGAAATTCTTGTAATACACACACAAATACACACACACACATATATATACACACACATATATATTCTTTCATTCCTTTAATTTAAATAAATTTTCTATTAATGCACAATATTAATATATTAAAACCAAATAACTTCTTTAGAAAAAAATTGTGTCGTGTGAAGAATATAATTGTAAAAAAATTGTTTATACCTCTAAACAATTTGGTCTTTTTTATATAAATATAATATAAACTTTAGACAACTTATTATTTTAACTTTATGAAGTTTTCATAAGTCATGCAATATATACTATTATACATATTCTCTCATAAATAATATTATATATATTTTTAATTTGTCTAAAAAGAAAATTGATAGAATATATGGGCAGATAAAAAAAATTAGTTGGGACCATATATATAGATGGATAGAGATTGAGTTTAGTAAATAATGTTATACAAAAAAAGATATAAAATAAATGGATGGATAAAGATTTAGGAGAGAATTAATGTAATATATCCATATTTAACAAAATTGGGTAAAATCTTGTCAAATATATTCATATCTAATGAAACTGGATAAAGTAATTATTGATAAAGTCATTTAATTAGTATGACCATGTAATATATTGATAAAGTTATTATCTTCTAAAAATATGTTCATATATAGCGAAAATAGGTAAAATCTTATATTATATAACGGTCTTTAAAATTAGTTAATATCTTCTAAAAATATATCCATATCTAATGAAATTGAGTCAATATCTTATGCACATATAGATATATTGATTAAATAAAGTTAGAATAAAAATTTATCTTAGGCATATATTTTAAAATTAGTTAATATCTTCTAAAAATATATCCATATCTAATGAAATTGGGTCAAATTTTATCTTAGGCATTTATAGATATATTGATTAAATAGAGTTAGAATAAAAATTTATCTTATGCATATATTTTAAAATTAGTTAATATCTTCTAAAAATATATCCATATCTAATGAAATTGGGTCAAATTTTATCTTATGCATATATAGATATATTGATTAAATAGAGTTAGAATAAAATTTTATCTTATGCATATATTGATTATTACAAAAATTTACGATTGGTTCATATGACTACGATTAAGGAGAAGTCGTCATGTGTCTTAGACGACTTCTCCTTTATTATATATAATTGATGTGGTAAATGTAAGATGATGCAAGCATGAGAGTTGAAAATATTTTGAGTGAATATATGGGTTGTGTGAAAAAAATTAAAGTGAGTATGTAAAGATGATGTGATAGAAGAAACGATAAAAAATGGTATAAAAAACTTTGTTAGCTGATGTGGGTCGTGGATGCTCTTGGGGGTGTGTATGGACAACCAAAAAAACTGTTAAAAATTAATCATTTGTGGGTGTTTATTTTTTAAACAGCTTTTTTGATTGTTTGGATGACCAAAATAAACAAAAACTTGTTAAAAAATTGTCTTCAAAAATAAGCAACAAAATGAAGGTTATTTGGGTGTTTATTTGGGTGTTTAATCTCCCTTTTATCTTATTTGGTTTGAAAGTACCACAATACCCCTAATAACAACCAAATAAACTCCACTTTTTACAAATAAACTGTTTTTCTCCCCATACGGAGATTATCTTGTTGTTTAAAATTTTAACTACTTTTACCAACAGTTTATAAATTTTACCTTGTTTATAATTTTAGTAAATTTATTAACTCCGTCTCATACGAACCCTTAGAGCATGAACAATAGAAGGCTAAGAGGCCCTTAAAACATGTCAAATCAGCAAAAAAAAAGAAAAAAAAGGAGAAAGACAAGGGTCCGGATCCAAAGCCCTTAAAATGGAGACTAAAACTTGAGGCTCAATGCGCACTACCCGAGGACAAATGTTGTAGCATTTCAACAACCCAAACTGTGAAATGAAGCCTCCAACCATGTGGTGACAAATAGCCCAATTATATGGTGCCACATGTCCCAGTTTAAAATCATAATTTATAAATGCAATTTCCGTCATATTTTATAATTAAAAATAATAATAATTATTATATTCAAGTGTGAATTAATTTTATCTACCCATAGACATCCATTTTGCATATCTTATTTTAAAAAAATTACCCCAACAATACCCATATACTATTATTTGAAATTGAATGCTATGTTTTGTTTATTATTTCTCCATTTCACAATTTATTAATAATAATAATAATAATAACAACAACAACGACGATGATGATGATGATGATGATGATGATGATGATGATGATGATGATGATGATGATGATGATGATGATGATGATGATGATAATAATAATAATAATAATAATAATAATAATTTAGTAATTGGAAAAGGTAAATAGTAAAAAGTAATTTAAGGGCCCGAGAGTGGGGCTTTCGGATGAGGGTGAAAAGAATAAAAAGATGAAATGAGCCTCTTAAGCTGATGTGGCAGAGGATAAATAATTTAAGGGTATGAGTCTCGGGCCCTCTGATGTGCATGCTCTTAGTCCCTTATAAGATCTTTATGTCTACTCACTTATTTAAATCTCTCTTTTTTCTTTCAATCAACTTTATATTCTTTAAAGATTCGTCACTTTTATGGCCAAAAAGACAAATGAGTATATTAAAAGACCCCCTAAGGACAAATTGGTATATTAAAAGACTTTAGGGACAAATAGGTATATTAAAAGTGTTCTTGTGGACAAATTGATATATTTAAATACTCTAGTGGACAAGTAACCTTATTTTACATCATCGGACTTCCTTTTCGTTTTTTTTAAAATTATTTTAATATATTTTTATAATGATTAATTGGTTACATACTCATATAATCTTATTCATTTGGTTATATAATCATAAAAAAATTAAATTTTGTATATATTTCTATCAAATTTTAAAACTATTGGATTTTTATCATTATTTGTCACTAATAATATATATTATATACATTTTTTAAATAAATACTTTATTACAATGGTTGTTTATATAAATTGCACAAATTAAATTGTCCCGCAAAATATGAGCTAGTTTTTTTTTATAAACTACACAAAAAATGTTTAATAAAAAAAATTAAATAGGAGAAGTTTTATAAAACCATGCAGGATGAAATAAGTTATAATTATATTTCATATGCTATTATTATTATTTATTATTATTATTATTATTATTATTTTGTAAAAATAAGCAATAAGTGTTTTAACTTGCGATTTGTAAACCAACTATTAAATAAGTGTTTTTTTTGTAATTTATACAAAAAACCAATAAATTTTTTATGTAATAATATTTGATACAACATTATTAGTTACAAACATATGGCAAAAAAATATATTTTTATAATTTGATAGAAATACATCCATTTTTTTATGATTATATAGTCAAATGAATAAGAGTTAAGTAAAGAATTAATTATTTAAAAATATATGAAAATATTTTTATTAAGAAAAACCAAATGACATGAAGCCAAATGAGGCAAAAAGGGCTATTTGTCCCTTAGAGTTTTTTAATATACCAATTTGTCCACAAGAGCACTTTTAATATACCTATTTGTCCCTTGAGTATTTTAATATACCAATACATCTTAGGGGGGGTCATTTAATATACCTATTTGTCTTTTCGGCCTCACTTTTATTAACTTCACATGACGAGTAATAACAAAACACCAATGAGGAACCTCCTCAACTCCATTGAAGCACTATACTACAAAGAACGATTAACTAAGCAAAGGTGGAACCGTGGAAACTTCGTGCCCTAGCTTATTGTATACTCCCTCCGATCGAAAATATTTGATGTTTTAGGAGGTAAAATTTGATCATAATATTTGATGTTTTAAAAGTAATAATTACACTCTTTTTTCCTTTCGCACTAATATCAATATAAGTTGTACTTTTTATTTGCTTAACCAATTACATTTGTGCATAATAAATGTGATGGGGGAGTAAAAATTATTTGATGAGGTATTTAAAGGTAAAAGTAACATTTCTTAATCTTTGTTCATTTCTCTAAAACATCAAATATTTCCGACCGGAGGGAGTATTGCTTATGCTTCCTTCATTTTAGACCATGTTTGGAACCTTGTGAATAAAGAATAAACATCAAAATAGAGGATTCCAAGGTTAAATGTTTGATGTGATAAAACATGGAATCAAATTAAAATTTTAAGATAAAAAAATAATATACTGATGAGGTCTGATTGATCAAGAGATTAAAAGAAATGAGGGATTGTTATTTGCACCCATATTTTTACTATCTATACCCAAAATCAAAGTTTTTAAGATATAAAACATGTAAATAATTCATATAATGTAATAATAATCCATAATATCACTAAAAAGCCCAACTTTGTGTTTTTTAGTGATTTTGTAATTAATTTGAATTTGAAGGCAACTTAAAATTATTTTTTATAATTAATTTGAATTTGAATTTGAATGTAGCTTGAGACTATTTTCTGCAACCAAGTAAATACTTGAGGCTATTTTCTGTATTTTTGATAGTTCATGCTAATACGCGCAACAACCCCTAAATATTGTGCTATTTTTTGCAATTTTCCCTTAAAAAAAAAACACTTTCCAAAAGAGTGTACAAATTTACGGAACCCCATTCCCAAAGGCTGAAACAAAACCCTTCTCCGAGCTTGGCCTGCCTCCTATCTCGCCTGTTCCGCAGTTCTGCCACGGTGTGCCACCCCTTCCTCGGAGCTTCCCCGGCCTCCTCCGTCCTCCTGCCAGGTACTAGCTCCCTCTCTTTCCCTCTTCCTCCCCCGATTCCATTTATGAGCCCCTTGCAGTCGCCTCCCTGCCGCGCCTCCACCGCCCACCTCCCTCCCACGTCTAAGCCCCCTTAATTGTGGAAGTTCTAAGCTTAAACACTCCCCTTGCAGTCGGCTTTACTTCAATGAATTTCGTATTTTTTCGAAGTTGTTAAATTTGTTGTCGACACATGACGTATCTCTTGAACTTGTGTTCTATAATTATGAACTTGAATTAGTGAATTCGGGTGAAGGAGTCATTGTGGCACAATTGTTGATATTAGGGTTAGAAATTCGGGAGGTTTGTGGGGGAATTGAGTAATTGGAGTTGCTTTACAGAAACTAAAATCGATTTTTGTTCTTCTGAGTGATAGTGATAGTGAAGGGGTTCTGTTCAATACCTATGCACAACAAGCTCGGAAAATCCGTAATCAATTTTTGGTACATACCTAAATTCTATTTTTGTTCTTCTGAGTGATAGTGGTAGTGAAGGGGTTCTGTTCAATACCTATGCACAACAAGCTCAGAAAATCTGTAATCAACTTTTGATACATTTGACATGTTTATTGGTTTTCATTGTTTAGGATCAATATAAAGGTGGAGACTTGTTTTCATTTATTTTTACTATGAATGGCTGGCGGAATCACCCATATTTTCCATTGATACTCACCAAGAGAAGCATTTGGAATTCATTTAGATTGGATATCCGACAATGCACAGTCCTTACATCCTCTCTCTTTCTCTGCAGCAACTGCAAATGCCCAAACCCTCGGATCTCATGAAGACAGAGACTCCATCGGACAATGCAAAAAATCAGAAGTCTCAAAAAGAGAATGGAAGAAAAGGACCTGGTGGTGGAGGAGTAGATTCAAAGAAAAGGAAGCGCAAAGAGATTGCCCCTTATGGCAATTATAGACACTACTATGGCTACCGTGTAACTCCCTCTCTCTAACATTCTTTGTTTTCAAGTAACTTTCTGTGATTGGGTGAAAGCTTTAGATCTTTTACCTGTATACAATTCTGGTTTGGGATTCATGATCACGCAGTTGTAATTCTCTAATTGAGACACTACTGTTCAAATATAAATTAGGCCAAACTTGATGGAAAACAGGTTCTTCAATTTCTAGAATATAAGCGTGGAAGTACCTTTTGTTGCATGATATGGCTACTGTTGCAATGGTAGACCAGTTTCACTTGGTAATTATATGATCTCCAGTTATTTTACTTGTCTTTCTTCATGCTGTTCTTTAATTAGGAAAGTTTATCGAACAAGTTTTTGCATGGTATACCATATGTGACTTTTTCCCTTCACTTTGAAAAGAATGGGAAATCTGAGATCCTGCGGATGCTCTCTGCTAATCATAGCAAAATTTATTGAGTGTTATATTATCTTTAGGATTAATCCTCAATATGTATGCTCTGGATGTAGTGTTAACAGTACAAGAAGCCAGTAGTGTCAGCTTTATTTCTAGCCGCTTGTTTCCTATCTCATCTTCATTTTTATGTTCACTTTTCACTCTTGGGTCCATGTGATCCTGAGGTGGTTGTCACTTGTTGCTGTTCTTTCCTTGTGACTTTTTTGAAGAGGTGACTTGGCTCTATGAGTTAATCTCTTGGCATAGTAGTAAGTAGTTAAAAAGATTTACCTTATTTTTTTCCAGCTTGCTCATAATATAGAGGAAGATCCAAGGTTCAAGTTATTTAGCGAAGACTGGTTTCGTGACAAAGACTGCCTTGATATAGGCTGCAACAATGGGCTTATAACGATTAATATAGGTAATTATTTTAAAATTTCAGTTCAGATATTTATTCTTTGATAATTGATACAACTCATATTTGGTATTATTCAAGCTTTTGTGGCTCAATGTCTGATTTTAGTCTGTTGCATTATGTAATTTGATACAGCAAAGAAATTTCACTGCCGATCCCTCCTTGGAATTGATATAGATCCAGGTAAGCAAGAAAATACCTGATCTCTTATGCTTATATACTTTGATTTTATTACTTGATGCATCAATTAAAAGCACAGTTCTTGTGCACGTGCTCACTCATCTCTTTTGAATGAATGGTAACTAGCACATCATAACTGTTTTTTTAATGACTGTCAGGCTTATTATCAAATGCATGGTGCATGTGTGGCATTTTTCCTGTATTTATTGTAAATGTATTAGCATGTTTGTATATCTAATGAATAATATATTAAGATATATTAGTATAAATATTAAATATATTATCTTGTTAATTTAGGTTAGTTTATAGTATTTGATCTTATCCTTTTTTTATTGTAATTATCTTTTTATATGCTCTCTACATTTAGCACTTTATTATGACACACTTGTGGTTTCTCCCACCAATCTCTATATAATAATTATAATGAAGTGGCTAGTGCTATCGAAGCACATTCATATTTCTTAACATCACCACTTATCTAATTGCTTTACGAGGCTACTTCAATTTGAGGAACTAAATTTTCTAGAAATGGCTTTAACTGTTTTGATTAGTACAGGTTTTTGGAGATGTTGCTGGTGTTCCTTATGAACAAAGTTTGAAGTTTAAATCTTTGTAAACTTTGTAACTTTCAGACTGGAATAACAATTCAGTATTAGATGAGAAAATCTGTTTATACTTTTTCCGTAGTTATAATTGAATTGTAACTGGTAGTTGATGTATTATGAACTTATGCAGTGTAGGTTCAAAGTATTTGAGAAAATGTCTTTTATTTTGTTACTGAACAAGGAAAATGAACATATTTCTGATGTACTAGAAAATTGCAGTTTCTTTATCAATATCTCACATGAAATGGTCTATTTGCTGTATCTCTTAGAGAGAATTGAAGATGCCCAGTTCCACCTTAAAAAGGAAGTGATTAAAGAGCGAGTTTCGAAGAAGAGTATGACTAAGGGCGTGAAGGTTGAAGATGGTTCTGATCAAGCTGAAGGTACATCTTTGAGTGAAGATCAACAGAAGGAGACTCTCATGGTCGGGTCCAATAAGAAGAGATCCCTCAGCGACATACTTTCATTTCGCTGTGAAAACTTTGTCTACAGTAAGCGTCCATTGCCGTTGGAGTACTACGACACCATTGTTTGGTGAGAAGTCTAATCTGATGTCATCCGCTGCATACTTCGTTCAAACTTCTTTAATATGGACCGGCTTTCAAAGAATTTGAATTTATTGAAGTGCGAACTCTGATTTATTTAGATCACATGGGTGAATGTGTATGTTTGATGGGAAAAAAATAATTAAAAGATGTGTTATTTAGAATTGATCTAGGTGGATGTAAACTCTGCAAAACATGCTATTTTAATTTTTGGTTTAGGAATGGATAGGAAAGGAAGCATAATATAATGTTTTGCCATTTTGGTAGTTTAAGGCATAAGATTCTTCTGAAACAATGTTCAACTGCTGATTTCTAATATTAAGTGTTTGGTTTATCTAAAGCTTGAGTGTAACAAAGTGGATCCATCTTAATTGGGGTGACGATGGCTTAATGACATTCTTTGCAAAGACATGGAAACTTCTACGACCGGTATGTTTCAGATGCTGTTTATCATCCTTATTCTCTCTTTTAGAAAATACTTTATGTTGATTCATGAAGTAATTGAACCTGGTATAAACTTATTGTGATGATCACCAGGGTGGCATTTTTGTGGTAGAACCTCAACCATGGAAATCTTATTCTAGTAATCGGCTTGTCAGTGAGGTATCCTACATTTCTATCACATTGGGATTTTATTGATTATTATGACCAATTATTTGCTCGCTCTGGATAATTGTGGTTCATTGGGTCAATACAAGAGTTTCGTGTTTTGTTGGGTAGTTTTTATCAGCTTTGAATTATTTTCTTCAATGCAAACAGTTGATTTTCTTCAACAGCATTCTAAATCCAACTGTGGTGCCAGCTTTGCATATCATGAGATTTTTGAATATTTCGATTTTTTCTGTAAAGGAGGTAAATAGTGGTTTCAAGTCTAAGTCTGGAGTAGAACTAGCACCTTTACAAAATAAGCCTATATTCTTTGAGCTAAATCTATATTCAGATCAAAAGCCACTGATATCTTGATATGTAATAACATGTTGCTTGATTTGCTTCTTGTTTTATCTCCCTTGAGGCCTTGAGCACTAAGCTTAATCCTTGTTGTTCACTTAGACTGTTACCTTTTTCTAATTTTAAAGATACAGATTGATTTAGATCGACATTCTATGGCTTGTTTTTGCAGACAACAGCATTCAATTACAAGAATATAAAGTATTTCCCCGAAGACTTCCAGGATTTACTTCTAGATAAGGTATGGTTCTGAGTCCTGACCTCTAAATTGATGCATCTGATTTACTTATATGGATGTATTAAGAGATAATTATATATTATTTTCTTTGTTTCTACAGATAGGGTTTAGATTTGTTGAACACGTAACTCCGAGCGTACCTGGCACCACAGTTGGATTTAACAGACCGGTTTTGGTGTTCCGCAAGTGACTACTGTAAGTAATCAGCTTCCATTGCAAGAAGTCTTGTTGAAATCGAAATATTAAGAGAACTGTGTGTTACCACTCTGCAATGATGGCTGTTGGTGGTTTTTGATTCATATGAATTTAGTTCTCCCCCTAAAAAAATGTTATAAAACTGGGTACCAATTTTTGAGCCCGTCTTTGCAACCTGTCTTGCATTGTGCCTGAACCAAAGGGGGTAGGGGGGACATCATCCCCTAGCCACACGCCGCTATCAAATATTGTCGTGATAACCAATGTCGAACATTTTCGTTGAAGGAAACTCTTGAGTACATAACATGGCTATATTCTATTATATGTGATTGGGATGTGTATCCAAGTCTGCGTCCCTAGATTGGTAAATGTACATCCCTCGTTTTGCTTCATTGTTTCTACTGCATAATATATTCTTGATTCATGATGGTAGGGTTACTCAATTACAAATCAACTAGTCTAGTATCTACCTGCAGTTTTTTTAATTTAAATAAATTTGATCAACTAATTAATTCCTTCGGATACTTAATTGTTATAATATATACTATATATATATATTTTTAAATTTAAATAAATTTTAGATTAATACACATTCTACTAATTCAAATATATAATTCTAAAATAAACCAAGGTTAAATATAAATAAATCTCATGATATGTTAATGTATTAAATCTAAATAACTTCTTTGGAAAAAACTGATAAAGAAGCCACACATGATAAACAAACATTTAGTAGTTTATTAAATGAATTGAATGAAAGCAAAAGCAGGAACAAACAACAAAAAAAAATGTGTTTTGGCAATCATGGAGTATGTAACAATGAACTCCAAGGTCGATTTCCTTGCATCTGATGGGCCCTCTTATACTGATCAATGGTCGATCAGTACTGTCCAAGCGAACACTCCTTAGGAAACTTGGCATTGAACCTCTTGAAATCCTTGCAGTAGTCGTAGATCATGAAGTTGTTCCGAATCCAGTTCATCTTCCCCAGCTGAGACGGCGACAGCTTGTAGAAAGCCCCATTCGCCCACCAGTTCTGAGGGTTCTTAGCGTTAGCGCACTGCCAGATGCTCTGGAATCCTTGCCAGTAGCAAGCGTCTGTCCTGAACCCCTTGAAGTAGGCCTTGAACGGGGCGTGGCTCCAGTCCGCCTTCACCTTCCCTCCCTGTGTCGCCCACTGGTCCGCGTTCCACAGGCTGGAGAACACCTTCATCGCCTGCGAGTCCGGGTAGTTGATCTCTTTGTCGTGGTAGTTCCTGAACACTCGGATTGGCGTGCCATCGATGAGCCATCTGTTTGTGAAAAATAGAGCCCCATCAACAACATGATTCGATGATCGTTACGATTAATGAAGCAAGATCTTAAGTTGCTTACACGACAGCGTAGGGGTTCCAGAAGATGGTGTAGGTGTGGTAATCCGACGTTGGATCGAACCAGACTTTGAATTGCTGCTCTCTTTGCCCGTATCCTTGCGTAAAGATGTTCGTGTGGATGGTGTAAGGTTCACCCGTCGAGTTCCCTAAGAACTCGAAATCAATCTCGTCGTGCTTGTCCCCAAAAGACGACAACTGCAAACCATATCAAGCACATACATCATATGATCATTGCCTTCTGTAATCAATCACATTTTACGTTTAAACACTTTCGTTTACTTACATAGAAGGTGGTGACGGTTCCTGCAGAGTTTCCGGCGACCAGCTTAATCTTCAATTCGATACTTCCGTACAAGAAGCTGGCCTTCGACGTGATCCCGGATCCTGCGATAAATCGAATATCCATTTATCATCCCACAACCAAATCAAGTACGTACAACAAATTCAATTGTCGTTACCTCCGTATTTAGTCAAGTGAAGCTCGAGGGAATCTGAGCCGGTGACCACCCCGCGATCAGGAGCCCAGTAGAAGTAGGTTGCCTTTGCGAGCTCAGCTTCGACTTGAACCAGTGCGATCGTTGCTACCAACAATCCTACGAGCAATGTTCTTCGGATTAGGGTTTCCATCTCGATCAATTGACCGAATCGATGAAGCTTTTATCAATTCAGTGTTAGAGATCGATCAATGTGTTGATCAGTGTTGGTTTTTGATATTGCAGTTGCCTCATAACAGGCCATATATATACACATAAGTACATAACATACATGCACATAAACATTGATCGCTGCTATATTATATAATATAACATAGATATTGTTTATGTTTTTTGTGTCGGTAGCTGGAGGGGTATTTGCGAAAGATACATGGCGAACACTTCTATTTCAGCTACTCAACCTGTCAACACATTTTTAATGGTTTTGAAATTCTTTAATTTGAAGTTTAGTGGAGACCAACAACTTCAAATGAAAATGCAATTTCAATTAAATCTCGAGAGGGATTTTAATGGCTACAAAATAATAATAATAAGGGAAAATTTCAAAAAATAGTCCAACCTTTAGGGGTTGTTGCGCTTAATAGATTGAACTATAAAAAATGCAGAAAATAGCCTCAAGTATTTACTCGGTTGCAAAAAATAGCCTCATGCAGTCATGCTACATTCCAATTCAAATAATTATAAAAAATAGCATTAGGCTACCTTTAAATTCAAATTAATTAAAAAACATCTCCAAAACAATTTTTATTTAAAAATAATCATCACTTCTTATATAAAAAATAGCCTAAATAATTTTTATTCTCAAAATCTACCACTTCTCATAGTTTTTTTTTTATCAAAGTCATTATAAGCTAAAATCATCATTGAATTAATTATAAAAACTAACTTATACTATATAAATTTTGTAAATAAATAATTTTTTAAAAAAAGGATACTAAAAAATATCACAAGATCTTTATTTTTCTTAATAAAAAATTAATTTCTCTTCATCCCACAATTTATTCAATGCTCAAATAAAAACCATTGTTGGGTGAATAACGTATGCACACTTTTTTTCTTCAATAGATAACAAACTACACTAATTGTTAGGTTTAAAGCAATATATAATGTATGCTTAACTGCTTTTTTGTGCTAGTTTTGCTCAGAAGATCGCCCTAAATCACTTATTAAATCAATTGCAAGTACAAACTTAAGTATTTATTCACTTTTAATGATATGTAAATAATCTAATTAATTTTTTAAAATATTAAATTCAAGTTATATTTATATGGTTTGAGATAATTTTTATAATTAATTCAGCTATGAGTTTAGATAACAACAATTAATTGTAACATTATTTATTTTAAGTGATGATTTTTTAAATAAAAATTATTTTGGAGAGGTTTTGTAATTAATTTGAATTTAAATGCAACCTAAGAATGTTTTTTTGTAATTAATTTGAATTTGAAGTTAATTATTTAAATTTGAATGTAGCATGAGGCTATTTTCTGCAACCAAGTAAATACTTGAGGTTATTTTCTGCATTTTTGATAGTTCAGGCTATTAAACGCAACAACCCCTAAAGATTAGGCTATTTTTTACAATTTTCCCTAATAATAATAATATAATGTATGTCTACATAACAAAGTACGTAATTAATAACCAAACTATATGCATAAAAAAAATACAAACTTTAGAGACCGTAAAAGATGATAGGAATGATTAGATACGGTGATTGGGTCACTCGGAAAAACTATCTTAACGTAATAGGAGAAAGAGTACGTACAACTTGATCCCCAATTATTGGAAATATTTTTGTTGTTGTTGTATTTTGTTCAACTTCTCTAAAATTTCTCCAAAATAGAAAAGCAAAAATACATGTTCTTCAAATTATTTTTGCTTCAACTCCAACAGCTAGAGGTGGCAATCAGTTGATCGATCGGGTCGAGTTCAGGTATACCCATTTAAGTTCGGTCAATATTGGGTCATGTCATAAGCCGAGTATAATTATTGTGTTCGATTCGGGTCGGGTAAGTTCGGGTCAAAACCGATTTCGAGTTAGTTAGGTCGGGTTTGGGTCGGGCCACTTTTTATTTTATTATAAATGATGATTATTTTTTATTTATCTTAATTGTTGACTATTAAACTTCATTTATTTAGTTATATATATGTCTCAATATAGGTAATTCACATATTTAGTGTGTTTAAAAATGAAGAAATTAAAGTAATTACAAGGATGAGTCGGTTGTTGTTCGGGTCAGATCAAAGATGGGTTAGGTATGAGTCGGGTTGGGTTTGTCTTTGTTCGTGTCCATTCGGGCACCTTGTCAAAATGGGTCGGGCTCGGGTTAAGATTCGTATTGTACATGACACTATATTTTTGGGTTCGATCGAGTTTAGGTTCGGGTGGGTCGGGTTCTCAAGTCGGGTCAGATTTTGCCGACTCTACCAACAATTCCCTAAATTTGAAGAATGATTTACTTTTGGAGAATGCTGCAGATTTAGGGAAGAATCTCTATTTTTTCCTGTTGCTTACCCATTTTAGAGAATAAGATGGGGAATATGTTAAACAAAAAAATGTCTTAAAAATCTCCAAAAAATCCAAAATCTTCAAAATAAAGAATACGTTGGAGATGCTCTATCATGTGATTTTGAGCAAAATGACTTATATAATGTAAAATATGTTTTTATGCAATTCAAAAAGGTTGGATTATTTTATACTATAAGTTACTAGTTTGTATCATATACATTTTATAAGTTAATATAGTTCATATTGTTTTATTTTGTATATTGAAATAGTTTCACACTTTGTTTTTTTTAACTGGGTATATATTATTTTTGGTTTATATATGATAATTGTTTGCTAGTTTATTGTTTTTTTATTGAAGGAAATAATTTGATGTGTAAAAATACCTTAAAACATCGATTAAGAGGCTGGAATCCGGGAAAAAAATCCAGCAAAAGAGGTTCAGCAAAGCCTATGTCCTCGGTAATGGCGATTCTCATGCCTAAGGGTGTCCGATCGCTTCGAATAGGTAGTCGAATTGGATCTGCGAAAAAACTCGAATCTAACTAATCCTCCTTTAGATCGATGAGATCTCAATCTACTTGAATCTCACAAGAAAATCGATCTCTCGGCGCCGCTTCTCACGGTCCTTAGTTCTTCGAATCTCATGAAGAAGATGAACGCTTCTTACGTTCGTTAGGGTTTCTCAAGAAACTTGTTTTGGGGGAAATAATAATTGAGCGTCCCTTTCATTCATCATAAAAATACTTAAATAGCGACACATACAACCTAATGGTTTAAAAACCCTAATGGACTTTTCTAACAAATTCCTAAAGCCCATCAATAATATAATATTGTTCAATAAAAACTCAAATAATATAATATAAAAACTAATACTTATTAAATATGCAAACTTATTAACTAATAGGATAGGCTAAAATTAACTAAACATAAAAATATAATACAACCATGGATCATTAATCTTCATCACTTCAAATCCTTGAATAAATCTCAGTTGCCTCGTTGTTGGTCAATTTGACGTTTCCCGGATTGTATCACTCGGGACCCCAAGAGTTGTCCAAATCCAATAGAAAGAGTTCGTACAGGGACAAATCAAGTAACAAATTACAAGAACAACCCTAAATCTAAGCATGCAAGTGATCAAAAAGCAAGGAGAAAGAAAATCCCCTTGTGTGGAAACCGAAGATTGAAGAAGGCTTCGATCTTCAATCCTAGATCGCCTGGAAGGAAGAGCGAACACCCAAAGCATAAGCGTTGGAGCTCACAATACCTCCAGGGGACGTCGATGGCCACCTTCTTCTTCTCTCTCATTCGGAATCGCAGGTCAATTCAAGGAGATGGAATACCATACCCTAGAAAACCCTAGAAGAGCTTTTGAGGAATTGAAGAGGCGAAGGCGGAAGAAGTGATCAAAGCAAGCAGCACGCGAGCCTTTTATAGCTAGGTCACCCGAAGAGCAACCGAGCAAGCCAAACGCAGCGTTTCACTTAAGAGATTCGAGCTCAGCTTTGGGCTACCGCTTTCAATCCCTTCCCATTGATCATTGGGCTTCTGTTTGGGCCAAAGGCCATTCGGAATATCTCACATATATACTACATATTATACATATAATATATATTAAAACTATGTACTATAACTCCACATATTAGATGTTAACTTTGTTAGAGGATCAATCCATATACAATAGCTCAATACAACTCATTCAAAGTTAATCCTAATAGTGCATCCATACATAGCCCAATATATACTATAGGTTATATGTATAATCATCATATGCACATGCATACATGTTATAAACACATAACAATATTACACGTAACACATAAAACAAGACATAGGAAAGTAACACATATCATTACACATATGAATTTAGAGTTCTTAATTACCCACAAAAATGTTTGTAAACTAGGTACTGATTTTGGAGCCCCTCTTGCAATCCTCTAAATCCTCATGTGCCTGGATATGTATGTAATGTAATGTACATCCCTCTTTTGCTTCATGCTTTCTACAACTTAATATATTCTTGATTCACACCCTGCTGCATCAGTTTGAATTGAGTTACAAGATTTTGATTCTTTAATTAGTTTGTAGATGTCCCAACTGCTATGAAACCGTTGGTGTGCTATTGAGAGCTAGCTTAAGAAGTGATTATAGGTTTCGAAACGCCATAAAACGAGTTCCAATTCAACTGAAGTTTTCCAAGAGGCAATATATTGATCTTGAACTTGTACAAGTGATTCCATTTAAGCCGCAAGAATGGAAACAAACAGGCTACAGTAGAAACATATATGTTTTATTTGACGAATCGAATGAACGAAAGCAAAAGCGGAAATAAACAACAACCAAAGAAAGAAACGGGATTTCAAAATCATTTAGTAAAAATCAACTTGAAGTTGATCAAGGGCGCGCAATTATTCATTTGCATCTGATCAATCATCGATCAATCAGTAGTTCAGTACTGTCCAAGTGAACACTCCTTGGGAAACTTGCCGTTGAACCTCTTGAAATCCTTACAGTAGTCGTAGATCATGAAGTTGTTCCGAATCCAGTTCATCTTCCCCAGCTGAGACGGCGACAGCTTGTAGAAAGCCCCATTCGCCCACCAGTTCTGAGGGTTCTTAGCGTTAGCGCACTGCCAGATGCTCTGGAATCCTTGCCAGTAGCAAGCGTCTGTCCTGAACCCCTTGAAGTAGGCCTTGAACGGGGCGTGGCTCCAGTCCGCCTTCACCTTCCCTCCCTGTGTCGCCCACTGGTCCGCGTTCCACAGGCTGGAGAACACCTTCATCGCCTGTGAGTCCGGGTAGTTGATCTCTTTGTCATGGTAGTTCCTGAACACTCGGATTGGGGTGCCATCGACGAGCCACCTGTTTGGGGGAAAATACAGCTCTCCATCGATCACTAACTTAATTTGATGATCGTTTACGAGTAATGAAAGCGAGATCTTTAAGTTGCTTACACGACTGAGTAGGGGCTCCAGAAGATGGTGTAGGTGTGGTAATCCGACGTTGGATCGAACCACACTTTGAATTGCTGCTCTCTTTGTCCGAATCCTTGCGTAAAGATGTTGGTGTGGATGGTGTAAGGGTTACCCGTCGAGTTCCCTAAGAACTCGAAATCAATCTCATCGTGCTTGTCCCCAAACGACGACAACTGCAAACCATATATATCAAGCACATACATCATATGATCAATGCCTTCTATGAAAATAGTGGATCACATTTAATTTGCATTCGTTCGATCACTTACGTAGAAGGTGGTGACGGTTCCTGCAGAGTTTCCGGCGACCAGCTTAATCTTCAATTCGATACTTCCGTACAAGAAGCTGGCCTTAGATGTGATCCCGGATCCTGCGATTCAAACGTCCATTGATACAAGATGTTCAAGTACAATCATTTGTACAAATTCAATCGTCGACGTTACCTCCGTATTTGGTCAAGTGAAGCTCGAGGGAATCAGAGCCGGTGACCACACCGCGATCAGGAGCCCAGTAGAAGTAGGTTGCCTTTGAGAGCTGCGCTTCGACCTCAACCAGAGCGATTGTTGCTACCAACAATCCTATGAGCAAGGTTCTTCGGATTAGGGTTTCCATCTCGATCGACCGAATTGATCGATAAAGCTTTCTATTGATTCAGTGTTGAGAACGTATAACAATATGTTGATCAGTGTTGGTTTTTGATATTGCAACTGTTTCATAACAGGCCATATATATATACATGCACATAAACATTTATCGTCTATTGTTTATTCATTATTGAGTCTCTTAGCAAAAAGATACATACATGCTGAACACTTCTATTTCAGGTAATGATGTGATATGTTGCTCTTCACCTGTCAGGAATTTAAATGATGCATCAGAAAATATACATTTTAAAAGTTTTGAGATTCTTATAAGAGCGAATTTGAATTGAGTGGAGAGCAACACCTTGAAATTAAAATACAATTTCGATTAAATCTCGAGTGGAAATTTGAAACATAAAAAAAAGACATCCAAACGTTGATCAAATATGCCGAGTCAAATAAAAACACAAAATCAGAGAATGGGAGCATACGGTATTTTTTGGATTCCGTTATATTTTAATTATTATAATATATTATATTTATTTCAATAATAGTTGGTTATATAGTTTTAATATGTTTAAAATAATAATGTAACATTCAAATCAAATACTTTGTTAAATAGTCAATATTGTGTCAATTAATTATTATAATATATTAAATTTATTTGAATAATATTGGGTGGTCTCTTGTTAACAGACTTGTTTTAGTGGGTGGTTTTGTGCAATTTTTCTTTTAGGGGGTGGTTTTGTGCAAATAACCCTCTTTAAGGGGTAGTTTTCTTTCATTCGTCCTTATTTTAGGCATAGAACGGGTTGGTTGTAAACTTGTAATATAGGCCTAGAGGTTACTATATATGGGTTGGTCCACTTGTAAGGCTCATGTCACGAACTCTCTTTCCTTATGTTACGAGCGGAGTGATGCTTTTTTTTTTGTTTTTGTGAGTCCTTAGCTCAGGCCAAGAAGCAAGCTCAGTTCAATGACTGTTTAAGGAGAAGGAGGTTCAGAGCATGTGCAATGGTAAACTCATTATTTGAGTCTCTTATATATGAGACCCAAAAAGTAGGGTTTATAACTGTTATGTGACAAAATTTATATTTTATTTGCTTTTAAATGATTTTTGGTTGTTTTCAATTGTTTAAAAAAATAAAAATTTATTTTTGAATTTAATTTAATTTTATCTACCCATAGACATCCCTCTTGCATACTTTTGTGAAAAAAAATCAATTCAATAATACTCATATTTTCTCTTTTAAACATTAAAAAATTATTTTTTATGATATGTTATTTTTAATTAATTACTTATTATTATTATTACTAAAAAAATTGAGTAAATAAAAAGAAAAATTAATAAAATGGTAATTTAAGGGCCCAAGACTCGGGCTAACGAATGAGGGTGAAAAATTAGAAAGTTAGAATAAAGCCCTTAAGCTGTTGTGACATCAGAAAAGTAAGTTAAGGGTCTGAGAGCATCCGCATCCCTGAAACCCAGCCGGGTTCCTTAATCAACTTTTTATATTTCTCTTTCCTTAATAAAGCCAATATAAATTTTCACCCACATCCCTACAACCCTTAAAAACCCTACGAAGTATTTATTTATTTTATTGGGACTCACCTATATCTTTTTCTCTCACATTCTCTCTCCCGGATGGCCCACTCCCTTGTATTTTTTTTCTCTCTCCTGATTTTTAAGGGTTGCTTAAGTTTTTTTTTATCTCTCACCTATTATTTTATTATTAGGTTTCTTAAATTATGGGTTAAAAAACTCCAATGCAAGTGCTCTGAGCTTGGGGATCACTATTGGACATGCTCTGAGGCTAACAAGAAGTCTTTACCATGGGAGTCCATTAGACCAGTATTTTTTTTAAATTTCCATTTATAGTAACTTCTATGTTAGTTTGAGTGAATTACTTATTTTAGTATTTCTTAGTTAGGATAAATAAGGTGGAAAGGAAAACTCAGGTTTTCCTTAAACACTGAGTTGATATCTTATTTAGATAGATCTTTATTTCATTATCAACTAGGGCAAAGCCCATTCTTTTACGTACTAATTAGGATGGTCGGTCTCACCATTAGGAACTAGGGTGTGATTATGTTTATTTAAACATTCATTTAATATACATTGCAAAATAGGTTACCTATTTTGCAATCCTTGACTGCATCACAGGGCTTCCTAGCGCTCTCTCTCTACCTAACCAAGATCATTACAAAGTGGTTTTAGAGCAGTAGAGAAGCGCTCGACGATGGTAGACGACATCGAGGACAAGATTTGGGACAAGTGATTTGGAGCTTTGTTCAAGTGCTTTCATGTCACTACGCCAGAAGGGCTTTCAGGCGACGGGCCAATTTCGTCGCCTGAAATGGGGTTTTCGCCTCCTGACAACTCAGGAGACGAACTTCCGTCGCCTGAGTTGCGGTCCGGTGACTTTCATCCTTTCACTGTTCAGTCGACGAACATCTGTATGTTCGTCGGCAGAAATAACTTAGGAGACGAAAAAAATGTTCGTCGGCTGAAGATCTTGTCAGAGGCCAAGGGCCAACCAAGCCCGCCCATTAAGACTCAGGCGACGGGATTGGTTTCATATGTTCGTCGCGGGAGTCTGTGCACATTATTTATGGGATGTTAGGAACGAATCCAGGCGACGACCCTGTCCTATATGTTTCGTCTCCTAGATTGTTTCAGGAGACAGATTTAGAATAAGTTCGTCGCCTGAGTTAAGTCCGAAGATGTGTTTTCAGTTGTATGTCCGTCGCTGGAGTGTTCCAGAGACGGGAATTTGATATATGTCCGTCGCTTGATAGAGTTAATTTTTTTTTATTTATTTAATACGACGATGTAATGTTGTTTGTTCGTCGGCTGAATTCTTTTGATTTTTAAAAAATAAAATTTGTTTGGGCAGGTGCCCCCTGTTTGAAATGTATTAAATAGCACATTTTGTGCCCCTGTTCAAAACACAAACACACAACAATACTTGTCCCAACATACAAAATTCACAAAACATCCTACCAAAAGTGCTTGTCCCAACATTGTTCTAAATCACAATCCATCAAACACTTGCTTGTCCAACACAAACATCCTACCAAAAGTGTTTGAAAGGTTGTCCGAACATACGAAATTCACAAAATACAAACCACAAGTTATATTAGGAGGGCATCCTTACCTATTTCGACTGGGGGGAGGCCTGAGAATCTGAGAGAAGGGCATCCGAATGGTTGGAGGGCCGAGGAGAAGCTGCTGGAATGCCACCAGATATTGATCTCAATCTCAATCTTGATCTCAATCTCAATATCAATCACAATGTCAATCTAAATCTCGATATTGAGCTCAATCTCAATCTCAATCTCAAATGGATATTAGAAATGTATATGTAACATCTATCACAAAACCTATATCATCAACCAAAATCTCGATATTGATCTCAATCGTGATCTCAATCTCAATATCAATCACAATGTCAATCTAAATCTCGATATTGATCTCAATCTCAATCTCAAATGGATATTAGAAATTTATATGTAACATCTATCACAAAACCTATATTCATCAACCAAAATCTCAATCTTGATCTCAATCTCAATATCAATCACAATGTCAATCCAAATCACAATATTGACCTCAATCTTTATCTCAATCTCAATATCAATCACAATGTCAATCCAAATCTCGATATTGATCTCAATCTCAATCTCAAATGGATATTACAAATGTATATGTAACATCTATCACAAAACCTATATTCATCAACCAAAATCTCGATATTGATCTCAATCTTGATCTCAATCTCAATATCAATCACAATGTCAATCCAAATCTCAATATTGATCTCAATAAGTATGAGATTATTGAAAAAAGTTATTTGAAAAAATTATTATTTTATATAGTTTTCACACCTTAGATAACATGTATAAATAGTAAAAAGTCACTTAAAAGAAAACGGGAGAGTATTTACAATCAAACTCTCCATATCAATCTTAGTCTCAATCTCAAACTCATATGGAAATTAGAAATTCATATATATAACATCTATCACAAAATCTATATTTATCAACCACAATATCAATCTCAATCTCAAAGGAAATTTAGAAATTCATATATAACATTTTTCAAAAAATCTATATATAACAACAAATCAAATCCTCATTTTCATCATCACTCTCAATCTCTAATATTGTGTATATATATATATATATATATATATATATATATATATATATATATATATATATATATATATATATATATATATATATATATATAATCAACACAAAAAGCCCACATATATTCTCAATTAAAACCTCATTCTCAACATCAATTCCATTCACCAACATAATATACAAAAACCACACACGAAAAAACAAATTTATACGCACCTTAGTTAGAAAGAGCGGAATAAAGTTGATATCCACTTGTGTAAATTCCACAATATTTTTGGGAAAAATGAAGGTAAAGGTGTGATAGAGAAGGGAGAAATGTCGAAAAGAAGGGGCAAATGTTGAAGGAAGGGAAAAGTGAAGATGAAGATGGTCGACAACAATTACAACAGATTAAAATCATCTTTTCAAAAAAGAGCACGTTCAGCCGACGAACAAAGGTCCATATCGGTCGCCTGAATCAACAGTCATAAATGGCGTCCAACTACCAACACATTCGGGCGACGAACAAAGGTCCATCTCGGTCGCCTGAATCAATAGTCATAAATGGAGTCCAACTACCAACACATTTGGGCGACAAACAATGATGCATATTGATCGCCTGAATTAATAGTATTAAATGGGACCGAACTACCATTACATTCAGGCGACGAACAAAGCGACATTCTCGTCTCCTGACGCAATAGTATTAAATGGGCCAACTACCTTCACCTTCAAGCGACGAACAAAGGTCTATGTTCGTCGCCAGGAAGGTGTCTCTGACAAATGTGGTTGGGTTCTACATTAGGCCGACCGAGTTGCTCCCAATGTTCGTCTCCTAAACAATGTTCGTCGCCTGACCATAAGTCAGGCGATGAACTTTGAAAATTGTTGGTTGCCGAAGTGCCATCTTGGATCGGTTCCAACCCTCCGATGTTCAGGCGACCGACTCTAGTTTGTTCGTCTCCTTAAGCCTAATGAGGCGACGAACGTTTAATTGTCCGTCGAGCGAAATGTAATCTGGCGTAGTGTGTGATTAATTGCCGTTGTGAAGGTTAGTTGAGCAAGTTTACTTAGTGGGTTATTGTAAGGGTATGGTCTAAGGATTATTCCAGTTATACTAGCTAGTTGTATTTTAGGTATCTTTATAATAAAAGAATTAGACTTGTTTAAATTCTTTTTTCAGGAGAAAGGAAGACGACGATTTTTATTCCACACTAAATGTTTGTAGTTAAAGGGTTTCTACTTTTCATTAAGAGTGTCTTGTAGGTTCACCTCCTCCCTTAGGAGTAGTAAGAAGAAGATCTTGGACTGCCTCCAAAAGGCCGAAATTCATGAGATTTTTTTTAAGACGTGGAGAGATTATCGACTAATTTCTCACTGGTCCAAACACTTGTGTGCACTCGAACTAGAAAAGTTAAGCTACAAGTTGTCAGACACGCTCAACCCATGCTAAGGCATGAGTACCCATCCTACCATAAATGATACTAGTGAGATTTGAACTCTTAACCTTATGGTAGTGAGGTACAAAAAATACCTCACTCTTCCGTCAGAATAAGAGGTCATTGGTAAAATGGAGATTTGATGCACTCTCTGTGCCAAGAGAATCCGAAGCACGTCTTGAAGCAAAGAAACAGTAAAAAAAACACAATTAACCGAATCTAGAGAATCAGGATCAGCTAGGAAGGGGAGCAGTGGCGGATCCATAGGAGGCTCGGGATGGATGAAGCCCCGTTGCCGTAAAAAAAGGTATATGTATATTTTTATATATTTGTTACTTTTGTAATATATACAAGTGAAGTAGGATAAAAACACTAAAACATCTTGGATCAATGGTAAAACCACGGAATGAATTTAGTTTGGAGCGCTGTCAACCTAGGGTTGAATCCCATTACTCCCCACCTTTTCTATCTATTTAGGTCGTTATTTTTTTTAAATTATATTGACTTATTAATTGACGCGACTAAAAAAGATAATATCATATTAACCCAGAATATGACAACTTTCAGGTAGCTGTTTAGTCATTCATGTGGCTCAAAAAGATATAACATCGTATTAACCCATAATATGATATGTATGCGAATTGTACAAGAACCCCGCTTTCAGGACTTATGGCATTTGTTCAATTCAAAGGGCCTAAACATGTCATAAGTAAAAATGGTAGTGAAATAAAACCTTATTTAATAGAGTAATTATTTGTGGTTGTGTTTGATAATGTATCAGTATTAATGTATTCATGGACTTTTGTAGGAATATACGTAGCATAATATGGACAAGTCGATTACTTGAGGCATTGCGTTTTCGGTTGCTAGAAATGCGAGCGCAATGAAGCAAAACAAGGCTTTGTTGTTGAATATCCAATATAAATCCATTGTCACCTTGTTGCTTTTAACAAACCATGTATGTGCTTTTTTTTTTAATTTAAAGAATGTAGTGGAAAGGTTTGAGAGTTGTTAGTCAAATTTATATAGATAGTTTTTCAATAGGTAGCTTCGAGGTTTTGGTGACAAATATACTCATAGATTAGGGGTTGCTTGAAGAGTTTGAACATGCAACCTTGTGATTTTAAAGACATATATAGTTTTCAGGCTTCAATTCAAACTGTCATTTGACTCATTTCTCGGAAACAAATTTCAACCCCCTATAAAAATTCGTGGATCCGCCACTAAAGGGGAGAACAAACGTAGTAGCAACATACAGAGTATTATTATTATTATTAAATGAATCAAAAGAATATATATGAAAGCAAAAACAGAAACAAACAACAACAAATTCAAATACATGCGATTTCGAAATCATAAATAGAAGTAACAATCAATTGGGGATAACATCGATCCGCAGCAAAAAGTTAACTTGATTCAATTCTAGGGCATGCAATCGATCGATCAGAACTGTCCAAGCGAACACTCCTTAGGAAACTTGCCACCGAACCTCTTGAAATCCGTACAGTAGTTATAGATCATGAAGTTGTTCTGAATATAGTTCATCTTCCCCAGCTGATCCGGCGACAGCTTGTAGAAAGACCCGTTGGCCCACCAGTTATGAGGGTTCTTAGCGTTAGCACACTTCCAGATGCTCTGTGGACCCTGCCAGTAGCAGGCGTCTGTCTTCAGCCCCTGGAAGTAGGCCTTGAACGGTGCTCGGCTCCAGTCCGTCTTCACCTTCCCTCCTTGCGTCGCCCACTGCTCCGCGTTCCACAGGCTGGAGAACATCTCCATCGCCTGTGAGTCCGGGTAGTTGATCGCTGGGTCGTGGTAGTTCCTGAACACTCTGATTGGTGTGTTGTCGATGAGCCACCTGTTGTTTGATCGAGGAATTAAATTCAGCTCATGATTGAGTTTTTAAGAGTTAATGAAGTGAGATCTTATATATTTTGCTAGCTTACACGACAGAGTAGGGGCTCCAGAAGATGGTGTAGGTGTGGTAATCTGACGATGGATCGAACCAGACTTTGAACTGCATCTCTCTTTGTCCGAATCCTTGCGTGAAGATGTTGGTGTGGATGGTGTAAGGGTCACCCGTCGAGTTCCCTAAGAACTCGAAATCAACCTCGTCGTGCTTGTCGTTTTTCTTGTCCACAAAGGACGACAACTGCAAGCACACGATGAATATATATATATAAGAATAATATATAGTACGTCAAAGGTGAATCCCGACCCCTTATAATTGGTTTCGTTAACTTACGTAGAAGGTGGTGGCGGTTCCAGCAGAGTTTCCGGCAACCAACTTAATCCTCATTTCGATCTTTCCATACAAGAAGCTCGCCTTCGATGTGATCCCGGATCCTACAATACATACAATCAAATCAAATCAAATACACACCTAAATGATTTTGTAGTGCAAATTAACCTTAATGAGTACGTTATCATGGATGAATCGTTTCATTACCTCCGTCTTTGGTCAAGTGAAGCTCGAGGGAGTCAGGGCCGGTGACCAACCCGCGATCAGGAGCCCAGACGAAGTATGTTGCTTTTGCGAGCTGAGCTTCGACCTCAACCAACACGATCGTTGCTACCAACAATCCTACGAGCAGTGTTCTTCGAATTAGGGTTTCCATCTCGATCGACCGAATTGATAAAGGCTCTCTATCAGTTCAGTGCTTAAGAGTTAAGATCAATGTGTACGTTGATCAGTGTTAGTTTTTGATATTGCAATTGTTCCATACGAGGCCATATATATATATATGTGCACAAATAGATACTGTCGTTGTTATTTGTTGACATTATATTACATTATTTATTGTGTGAATTAGCTGGAGGTACGAAGAATTTGCAAAGATACATGGCGAACACTTACATTTCAGGTGAGATGTGATCAAATGTTGTTCTTCACCTGTCAAGATCGAATTCAAATGATGGACCGGAAAATGCATTTTAAAAATTGGGAGATTCTTATGAATTGGAGTGGAGAGCAACAAATTGGAATTAAAATACAATTTCTGAAAAACTGGTGTGGAAATTTAAATTACAAAAAAAATGTAATAATTGTTTAATTAGACGTTACCGGGTCTTTTTTGTGAAATTAATTAATTGATTGAAGGGTGGAAGGGGACGCGTTTGGGGAAGACGAGGGGGGCACGTTGGGGCACAATCACGGCTTGCATAAAGATTCCCTCAGAGGTCACAATTTAGGGTCCGTTTGGTTAGAGCCAGGAAAAGGAAAGAGATTCATTATTTTTATGTGAAGGAAAAGGAAATGATTAGTGTTTGTGAAGAAGCTTACAAAATTACCTCAGAGGTCACAATTTTTTTTTTGGTGGTTAATGTTTGAAAACGGGATGGATATCTACAACGCTAATTTTTGTTATTTTTACCGCTAATCACCGTAGTTAATGACGGAGGGTTTAATTGCGTGTCCCGATGGCCACTACAACATACATCGGTGACTTTCTAACCGTATACAGGTCCACCGCATGTCTCTACAGTGGGTTGGTGTAACAGAGACCGTTACACATTCAACCCACCGCATGGACATGCAGTGGAACCCACCGCATGGACATGCAGTGGAACCCACTGCATGATATTACGGTGGAATTTTTGAATTTAAATTGTGCCCACCACATGTAGATGCGGTGGGCACCTGACCGTTGTGAGACGGTTCGGTACCCATCGTATCAACTTGCAGTGGGTTATGGGGCCCATAAATAGCCGTGAGGGCCCCCCATAACGCACAAGTTTCAATTTTCGTTTCCCGCCTTTCGTGCATTCTTTTCTCGTTCCTTTGGTCACCTTTCGTACCTTCTTTTCTCGTCCCTTTCGCCGCATATATTTCGTGTCAGTCTTTCTCCCCTTTTCTCCCAGTTTAGTGTTGGTGTAGTTTTTTGGTTTCGTAGTATCTACAAAAAAATGGTGGGTGAGAGTAGCCGTGTTGGAGGTCGAGGTCGGTGTGATGGTCGTGGCCGTGGAGTGCGAGATCCATTACAGGTAACAACATTTCAAATATTGAAATCAAGTATATTATTTTGAAATCATAAGTTAGTGCTAACATATTATTGGACTTTTGAATTGTAGCCAGCTCCGACGATACAGAGACGTGGTCATAGACGTCCTCGTCGGAGTCATCGAGAAAGAGGGACATTCAGCATACGGTAGGTATGTTCAAATTATTAGAGAGGTTTTTGTATTTCTTATGAGAATAATAGAATATAAGTTAATATTTTTAGGAATGTGTTATAATATGCATTACGTACTTGTAGGTAACTAGACAAGTAATGAACATAGAGTAGAATTAGCTACAGTATTATGAATTTTATTGTTAAAAGAAGGAAAATTATAAAATATATGTAGTCGTTTGTTATTGTGCGCTTAGAATAAAACTTGAACAAAATGAAATGATATTATGTGTGTAGAATAGAGATTATTTCGCTTAATCGATAGAAATTAGAATTTTGTTTCAATCATATACAGACCCTATTGCGAGGATTAGAATTTTGTTTCGATCGTCTGCAGTGGTTCCACCAAGTGAGTCACTCGTACTTGCTTTCCGACACGAAACGAGCTGCTGACATCATCCCGCCACCCCCACCTCCTACACTATATGTTCCGATGCCTGATTAGATGCGCCACTGCGCCGCAGGTGCTGTGATACATCGTTTGCTGGCCGTTGGAATTCCGGTCATGAATGCACATATACGCTGCTTCTACGAGCGTTTTTGGCTAGACCCTCCGCAGTGATCTGTTGTTTGTTTTTGCATTGTGTATCTGTCCTCAGACATTTGTGATGTAGGCATGTTATGGACAGGGGTGGATCTAGAAATTTTTTCGGGGTGGGCACAATTTTTTATGGATAATTTTTATAGTATTATTTTTATTTTTATTAGAAATAATTTTAAAAAAAAATATATGAAGAGATTATCTTAAATTTATAAGAAATATTATTATTATTTAATTATAAAATATCAAATAAATAATAAGAATTTTAAAATAATGAAAAATAGATTGAGGAAAAAATAAATGAAAATATGTCGCTAGTGGGATTTGTACAAGGGTTGATTGATTTTTATTTAAAATGGAGTGGGCTTAACCGCTAAGCCACTAAAGATACTTGTATTTTACTTTTCAATTTTTTTTACATAACACATATATTCTTGTATTTTTTCGGGATTGGGGTAGGCAACGGGCCGGTGTCGCCCACCCTTGAATTCGCCACTGGTTATGGATTTCTGCTTTTTGGCATGTTATGAATTTGTCATGGATTTGTACATTTGTATATATCGTTTTTAACTGTCACTTTGTCTGGTTTGTTATTATGACTTTCAGACAGAAAGGAAAATTGCCACCGATATTTTGATAACGTCGACGAAATTTAGGAAATTCATACACAATGCACATAATACAACATTTTCTAACGTAAACGCAATACAAAAAATCTGGACTGCAATACTTGTAGTTGTAAAGCGTTATTTTCCTCTTCCAAAGCCTCGACACGCCTCTCTAACATTTCAATACGCCACCGTTGTTGTTGGTTTGCAACCTGCAGTGACCGATTTTCCTCCCATAGGCTCCTTATCATCGACTCGACAGTCTTCGAGCGTGGGCAACTTCTATAGCCTCCAATCCATCAACTATTGACTCTTCACTAACAGTTAAGCAACTTCTAAACAATGACAAAACCTGAAATATCCAAAAAATTCATGACCACACCAAGGACCAACTCGGTGACACCACAATAAACTTCATTCTTCAAACACCAATTCCAAAAAATATAAACCAAGATAGACTTTACTGGAAGTGGAGTAAGAACGGGTGGTACTCAACACAATCAACTATTAATATGATTCACACTGAAAAGCAACACACAAAATCTGATCTTGGTTGGATCTAGAAACTTGACACTCTCCTTAAAGTCAAGGATTTTCTTTGGTGCTTATAAAAAAATGGCATTCCCACATCGGTCAAATTGGCTAGCAGAGGTATTGGCAATCCTGCAAGCTGTCCCGGGTGTGACTCCCACTATGAGGATTTAGAGCATCTCCTTCTCTAATGCCCGATTACGCTTGATACAATCCAATTGACAAATAATCCCACACTAGTACCAAAGTTGCGGACTTACCATCTGCAATAAAAAAAACATCAATGAGTTCCTAACCATAACTAAAGAAAACCAAGGAAAACAAACCTTCACCAAACTGGCTATCGTATGGTGTAGTATCTCGTTCTTCCGAAACAAAGCTCTAATTAACAACATCAAGCCTGACTACAGAGCAATTGCATCATATTCCGCAAAACAACTTTTTAACTGGAATGTGGCAATGGAGACTGACGACAACCACGACATAAACAAGGACAACATCAAAAGGTAGTTACGATGGTGCATTCTCACCCTCGAGCAAAGGTAGTTACGGCTATATCATCTGGGACCACGATGGCGCCCCTGTCATAAGTGGTGCGGATTCATCGCCTCTACACTCTGTAATCGGTTCAGAGGCCTACGCTCTTTGGAAAGGCATACTTGCTGCTTCTGATCTCCATCTTCATTATATCCTCATTGAAGGAGACATTCTCACCATTGTTAACCGTATTCTGGGACGTTGGTCGGTCCCTAGAGAGATTGAGATGCTCATTTCAGATTCCATTCTCTCTATTCAAACTTTCGTATTTGTTCAGATTCGTCACGTGTATAGGGAAGCTAATCAAGTTGCTGATCACCTATCATACATTGACTATGCCTGTTCTGGATCTTTGATCCCGACGATTATGAACTTGCTCTGCTCATCCGTAAGGATGCACTTGGCTAGGGAGCAATGTTATTAAAATCGAGATTCTAAATCGGATCGGTAAAAAGGTGTAAGCATCGGATCGTAGAATCAAATCGAATCATAGGATCGTAAGATCGCACCGCATGGATGAATTTTTTTAAATGAAGTTAATATGTTTAAAACTAGATAAATATTATGTTAAATCATAAAAAATACACATAAAGATTATAAAATTTTAAAAATAAACTAAATATAATATAGATTAACTAAATATATTATAAATTTCTTAGATTTAAAGTGTCAATGAAATTTCTTATAATAGACATTTTATAGGATCGTTAGAATCGCAAAACAGGATCGGGATCGTTTTTCCATTTCTAGATCATAGGATCCTGGGAATCGTAGGATCGAATCTAGATTTTAACAACGTTGCTAGGCTAGGGAGGGTTCCCTTTTCTGCCAAATTATTTTCGGCTCAAAAAAAAAAAATTACGATGCCATTATTTTTCATCAAAAATTACGATGCCAATACTATTATCTGATTTTTGGGTCAAAACAAATCATTTTGACATTTTCTATGGAGGGTGTTCTTTCATACTCCGTATCAAATAGTATCTCCCAGTGCCAAACGAGCAGTACGAAGACGGCGGAAATGGAGACGAAGCTTACCACGCTCGGAAGGTCATTGCTCGTTCCCAGTGTGCAAGAGATAGCAAGGGAGCGACCTTCCAGCGTTCCTCCCAGATACATTCGTTCTGATCTTGAACCCACCTTTGAATCTGAATCTGATGACGGTGCCAATCAATTGCCCGTTATCAGCCTGCAATCTCTACTCATTGGTGACCCCTCAGAGCTTCAAAAGCTTCACTTCGCTTGCCAGGAATGGGGCTTCTTCCAAGTACGCCCTCCCCTTCTCGAATTGATTCGAATCTTTTCTTTTCATGCTTTGGAGATATGTTTTTTTTGGGTTTTCTTTTTATTTGGAATCAAGTCACATGCCTTCTAGGTGTTTGATGAAATGCCCTCGAGAAGTGTTCCATTTTTCCCTCTTTGAACTGCGTCTCTAATTGTGTCCTTGATGTGATCAAATGCTTCAGCTGGTGAGCCATGGAGTCAGTTCTTCACTCATTGGCGAGTTCATATCCGAGACATTGAGATTATTTGATCTGCCAATGGAAGACAAGAAGACTTACTGGCAGACTGCAGAGGATTTGGAGGGTTTCGGCCAACTCTTTGTGATGTCTGAAGAGCAGAAGCTTGACTGGGCTGATGTGTTCTACTTGAGCACTCTCCCAAACGATACAAGGAAGCCTCACTTACTCCCAATGTTGCCTCCGCCATTGCGGGATACTCTGGAAGCTTATTCTATTGGAATGAAAAATCTGTCAATGGAGATTCTTGATTGTATGGCTAGAGCCCTGAAAATTGACAGAGAGTACTTGCGAGAATTGTTCGACAATGGGACGCAGTCGGTCAGGATGAACTACTATCCACCTTGTCAACACCCGGATAAGGTCATTGGCTTCAGTCCCCACTCGGATTCCTCTGGCCTCACCATCGTTCTTCAGCTCAATGATGTTGTGGGTCTACAAGTTAGGAAGGATGGGAAATGGATTCCTGTAAAACCTCTTGCTCATGCTTTCGTCGTGAATGTAGGAGACGCCATGGAGATTATCTCCAATGGAATTTACCGCAGCGTTGAACATCGAGCTGTAGTGAATCGGACAAAGGAGAGGCTATCAGTGGCGACGTTTTATAGCCCCTCAATCCAGTGTGAAATAGGCCCCCACCCAAGTCTGATCACCCAAGAAACTCCAGCAAAGTTCAGACGAATCAAGATGCCTGATTTCATCAAGGGGTTTTTTGAACAGAAGTTAACTGGTAAATCCTACCTTAATGCAATGAGGATTGGATGCCATAATGGTAACGATGCTGCAACACAATCTTGACCATTGGGGTGGATTCATTTGTATACAAGTGTCGTCGGCATAGTTGAGTAAATGATGCATATATCTTGATCCTCTATACTTTTGGAGGAGGATTAGATTGGAACTGTTGTTGTTGTATTATGATGCCAATAAGGATTGCAAGCCATGTTTCATTATTACAGTAATAAACATGAGTGAGACTGGCAAAAAGGTAGTTGATGGAGTAGCTGAATGAAATCGATGGATTATTTGTGTTAATTGTAAATTAATAAGTTAGTATGATTTTTGATAAATCTAGTTGTTAGGGTAGGTGATGAAAAACTTATGAGTTAAAAACAAAAGCTCTGAAAAGCTTAGGTGAATAGCTGTTGAAAATGTTTTAGATTTTAAAAGCTAATTACCATAAAATCTTATGTTTATTTTATTTAAAACTATATAATATCAAAAACTCCTTATTGTTGTCAAACAGAGCCTAGAGGTGACACAATTTTGACCCAACTTGAAAATTTTGACTCGAACAATTGAACCCAACTCAAAACTAGTTAGATCAAAAAGAGAGGAGAAACTAAATTCCAGTGAATCGATTTTATTCTTACAAACAAATGTACAAGGGTATAAGAGCATGAGCAACTATGGGTTTTGCTTACCTTAAGGTTGCTAAAAGGTAACCCCATGGTTGTAGGCAAAACCTTAAGGTAAAAAGAGGAAAGGGGTTACCTTGGTGTGGAGAGGTAGGAAGTGCATGTGCAAAAGCATGATGCTTTATTTATTTTTATGTTTTTATATTTAACTAATAAGATTATAATTGGTGAAAATCATATAGTTGGTATAAATAAATGAGAAAAAGAGAAGAATAAGGTAAACTCATGGTTGTGGAGTAAAAATATGAAAACCTTAAAAAAAGAGGTTGATAAAGTAGAAAATTATTTAAAAAAAAAAATAAATGAGGTGTCAAAATATTATAGGGAGAGAGGAAAAAAATTGGATAAGAGGTAACCTTATGGTTGTGGATGTTCTAACAGGTTAGTTAACAAGTGATAATAGGGATATATTGAAATACACTTACTTACCCTTAGTGTCTCTAAGATTAGGACACGTGGTCTCTTGTGAACTGTTCTTTGTAGGGCAATTGTAATCTATATGACATCATATGTTAAGAAGCTGTAATTGAGAGTGATGAATCAAATGAAAAAGTAGCCGCTTTTCTATCCCAAGATCCCATCTTTGATTGACATTTTCTATTACAAATTGCGTATATTCTTGCACACGATGAAACACAGAAACAGTATTATATACTGCTACAAATCAGCACTTAAAAGAGTATCACACAATTTATCAGTAGCCAGTTTGATCTGCAGTATCGGCTGCGTCTTTGTTTTTGTTTGTGAAAGGGTGACCAGCTCCAGGGCTATGACCCGGATTTGTACTTGTATGTCGACGGAGTTCATCTAGCTGCGCTTCTAGTAGAAGATGCCCTTTCAAGAGATCCTTACGTACGTCTGCTTGAAGCCTGCTTATGTTTCCTCCTGGATGCCTAGCTCCGTCTGACAATGTCTTTCTGTTGTATGTCGCGAGTTTAGCACTCTGGCTTATGGTTCCTCTGCCATTGATTTGTTTGTCGCGTATGGAGTCGGTTTCCTTCACCAAATTGGTACTCCTTCCTTCCACTAAAATGATTTGGCAGGTGACAAAGATGAGTAGAAATAATGTAAAGGATTGAATCAGCTGTGTCTTGGCCATAGCTTAATATTATCAGGTATGTACCTAATAAATTTGTTTTTATATTACCCCCTGTAAATTGGGGAATGTGGGAGAGTCGATGCCCTGGGTGTCGTATATATAGTATTGGCACGGTAATGACAACCGCTAATTGCATTTATATTTATAATAATTAAATTGCATTTATATTTATAAATATTAAATTGTAAAGTGATCAATTAATTTGGACGGTCAGTGTTTGAGGTGAAGACAGCCTACTTTGATCACGGTTTCATCAAGTACACGTAAGCTTGTGCGTTCATCCATGATATTTTTGCTTTATTGCATAGACACACATCCATCGTGTGGAAATTCTCCCCGTGTCTATTAAAGTAATGATAAAAATTCTCTCCGTATAACAGCAATAACATCGCCTTCAACATTGGTTAGTAGTCCGGATTTTGCGAATTCACAAAAGGTTAGTTATTTACAACAATAGATAAACACACAAAATAAAGAAATAAATTTGATTCTTCTGCTACGGTACTAAAGTTTGACATGAGAAAATGGTTGTGTTTCCTTTCAAAATACTCCGTATAACTCTAACATATACGATCTCATAAGAAATCAATTATTCCTAAGTAATGTATATTTATCAAGTAAGAGTATAAGAGAAGATGGATTTGTGTGATGAAGGGTGGTGAGAAATAACAATTAAGAGATATGATTGCTAAATAACAAGGTCTAAAGAGATATGAATATATGATTGTTACTATAAGTTTAGATTCTCATATATATGGGGAATGAATTAAACATGCACCCTAGCGATGCGTTAATTCTACTAACTTGGCCAAACAAAGAAGAATCAAACATAATATTAGGCATGGTCACAAGTCGTGGGTTGACCTAGACCCACTAGGTCGGCACGAGTCAGTGAACTAGAGTTAGAAACTCATGATTCAACTATTTTAATGTCTCAAATCGTAGGCGAAATAAAAGTGTTTAGCACTCTATACATGGTCACAAAGGCTCCCTGATAGGCGGAAAACCGGTTATTGATCCTCAAAAAATAATCTCCACTCAATCAACTAGTAGGTAATTGGATAATTAATGGAGCGATCAATTATTTTAAGTAGAATCTTATTATGAGTAGGACAATTTTTTTTGATAAGGTAAGAATTCGAAGGTCAAACGGGTCTGATTTCTCGAGTGGCGGACAAAGTCAGCAGACGGCAAACCGTCAAACATACAACCTAAAATACAAAGGTGCAATACAAAGAGTAGCAATCTAACAATCCCGACGAACAAACAAACACCCTAATACGCTGGGACAACATAGATTATGACCCGATGCTAAGCACCACTAAGCAATGACATTGTTGGTCAACGGTACATCAGGAGTCCTTGTGGGCAGTGAAGACGATCCTCCAAGAAAATTTCCAAATCACGAAGTTGTCTCGATATATACACACCGCATTGACCAAACCAGACCCAACACCGGACACTAGAGCCCCAACTAAGAATAGGACTGTCAAGAACACCAAGAGGCGCAGCCAAGAACCACCCTAGTAAAACGCACCTGAATGCCCTTTCAGGATTTTATCGAGGCCGTTAGGGAATTTTGATCAAGCCCTTTCGAAGTTTAGTTTAACTCTTTCGGGTGGATTTGTATAAGTAAATATATAGTCAAATATATATATATATATACACACACACACACACACACAACACACACACAATATATATATATATATATATATATATATATATATATATATATATATATATATATATATATATATAGAGAGAGAGAGAGAGAGAGAATGCGGATCAAATGTTAACAGCTCTTACGGTGTTAAATGTTAACAAATCAATATTCGGCAAAATTTATCAAATATTTATCACAATCACTCAATTATTCATCAAAGCTTTTGTTAAAATTAATCAAATATTCATCACAGTCACTCAATTATTCACAATTTCCCAAATATTCATCAATATTCGGCAACATTTAAGAAATATTCATTACAGTAACACAATTACAGGATTGGAGGTGGATATTGTGAATAATTGTGAATAATTGAGTGACTGTGATGAATATTTGAGTGATTGTGATGAATATTTGGGAAATTGTGAATAATTGAGTGACTGTGATGAATATTTGATTAATTTTAACAAAAGCTTTGATGAATAATTGAGTGACTGTGATGAACATTTATCGATCTATCTTCCTTTTTTCACATTAGAGTTGGATGGATTTAGTGATTCTTCACTAGATCTAAGTTTTTTCACTTTAGATCTGGTAGTTTTGACTCCTTCCTCCGTCATCTTCCATCAATTTTAATTTGTTTTTTTTGTTTGGATTTTCGAGACCGAAGGAGGAAGAGAAAAGATGGCGAGAGATAGCCTGCAATGTCGCTCTTGGTGGCGCTATCATCGGTCGGCGCCGTTGGTAAGCTCTACTTCTTCTCTCTCTTAAACCCTAGACTATAATGTCAGCTTTGATTTCTGTTATTATCATGAATGAAAAAACCCTCGCTTTTGATTTCTTCTTCGAACTCCGCATATTCGAAGATCTGCGTCAACCACCGCCACAACTACCGCTGTGGCCCACCGCCGCCACCACTATCGCCATCTCCGCCTCTCCTCTTTCTCTCGACTTTCATTCTCGGCTACCAAACCTCACTACTTTCTCCTCAGATTTGAGACCTCTCTCCCAATCCTTATTCCAAACCCACAAATACCTTTCGAAGAGACGACAAGCTATCCTCTATAGATTGTATATCTCTCCTAATCACAGATCTAAGGTCTCTCTCCGCAGATCTGACCTCTCTCTCCATAGATTTGACCTTTCTCTCACCTCTAAATCTCTCTCTCTCTCTCTCTCTCAATCCCTAGCATTTGCTTAATTTTTTTATTCGAGTGTTGATCGTTTGTCATTTGACTGGATTGTCGTAGGTTTTTGACAAATTAAGGATTTGGACTTGAAAAATCCCATTTCTATTGATCAAAATTCCATTAATGTGTTCAAACTTAATGTGGATAGTTAATTATCTGATTTGAGTGTTGAGATCTTTTGTTACTTTGAGATTAGATTGGAAACATTTGCTTCAGAAATTAGGGTTTAGGACTTAAAAAAATCTATTTCAACAGATGAAGATTCGTTCCTTTGTTCACGATTTAGCAGCAAAGCAAATAACAACCTAGCTCATACATTTTACCACTAAATCAAAATGGTTTAACTTACATTTGATCTGATGACTAGATCGAAAAGATTCTTCTAGCAAAGGTGCCACTCGTATCAACATGATCCGTTTCTTGAAATATATCAAGGCAAATATTCTGAAATGCCTAATAAAATGGCTTGTTTGATGATACCTTGTCAAATCAGTCTATTTTAAATTTGAGCTCTTGTGTATAATTTATCATCTTTTTTTGTTGTTGTTGTTAAGACTTGCTCTTGTGATTTTATGAATGCTCATGCCACTAGGCCATGAAGAAACTTATCAAGCATTCACCTGCGTTTTCTGAACAGAGAAAGAAAACCTTTGCATGTATGGCTTTCCAAATGACACTACAAAAAAAAAAAATTAAATTTGCTTTGGAAAAATGCCGTGGCAAAAGGCATTTGTGTGGTGGCAAAAGACTTCTAGCTTCGGCACTGCGACGGCAAATGGGGGGGGGGGGGGGTGGCTAACCGGGCGGTGGAAAAATCTACTAGCTTCGGGTACGTGCCGTGGCAAGGTTAGTAGCCACGGCAAAAGCGACGCAAGCGACCCCTGTTGGAAACGACGACCATTAGGCGACGGTTGGGTGCCGTCGCTAGTGAAATTGAAGGCGGGAAAAATTTGGCGCCATTTTCCTTCACTTGCCACGGGAGTTGGCGTGGCTAAACTTTTGGCGCCCAAAATTTGGAGGGAGAGTTTTTGTAAAGACCGAGTATATTTTTATATTATGATTATTTCAACTAAATAAATTATTATTAAATTCAATTGTAAAAGTGGAATAAAACCCGTCCTCGAGCGTAAGTTTTGGATTCTATGTTATTCCGGCATCATTTAAATTTCGGATTTTGACGGGATTCGATTTTCGCTTTCAAGTTTCGAGTATTAATAAAATTAATTTAAGTTCTGAGATTAATTAAATTTTGATTTAAATTGTCGTGTGTCGGGAATTTGTTTTAGTGAGCGTGATTGGGATCGAGCGTCGGGATTAACGGGTTCGAGTTTTGAATTCCGGGAATCTTTTCATTGTAATTTAGGGACCACTCTTTTATATTTTCATTTTCCTTTTCTTTCTTTCTCTCTCTCTCTCTCCCTCTCCCTCTTGTTCTGGATGCTGCTGAGGTCCCCCCTCCCCAGCTCCCTCTTTGTCTCCTTCCCACACCCAGACCACACAACCCTAAAGCTCCTCTTGGAATCTCTTGTTCGCCGCCTCCAAGCATGCCCAAAACTCCCCCATCTTTCTCCTCCTTGTGTAGCCGGCAACCTCCACCGGAGCCTCCTCATCGCTCCCCTGTTTTCGCAAGCCAAAGGAGCCACCACGAGCACTTCCTTCCACCTCCTTCTTCAATGACCAAAAGCAGCAGCAACAACATCACCAAGTCCTATCCGACGTCCATCAGCCGCCCAAGGGAGGAGGAGCCGCGGTAGGGCATCTCGTCCATTCTCCCCCCTCCTCTGTTTTCATGGTGAGCTCGGTAAGACCTTTTTGTTCTTTCACATCCATCCCCCTCCGAACAGCAAAAAGGGCAAGCTTTAATCTCCTCCCTCTCCCCTTAGGTCGTCTCCGACAAGCATCCGGTACCGACGAGCCCGAACGCCACCGTATCGAGCCTGATGGCCCTTTTTTCCGACGAGAAATAAGCCTCGGTAATCTCTCTCTCCTCCCTTCCTCCTTGCTGTCGTTTCACTCTTGTTGTGCGGGTTTTGGTCGGGGAAGCCTTCCGGCCACCTAGGTGAGTTTTGGGGCGGAACCGACTCCGGTGGCCTGAGCTATTGCTCCTCCTTCCTCTCTCTGTTTTCCGTCAGTAAGCTCGGGCTGAGCTTGAAGAAGGTTCCCCCTTCTATTTCGTGTTGGGTTGGGCCGGGTCAGACAATTCGGAAACGGGTTATATCATTTTTAAATCAGATCCCTTCCTCTCCTCTTTCATTTCTCCTGGGCCGGATCCCTTCTTTTTCTTTTCTTCTTTCTTCTGGGCTCTCCTTCCTTTTTCTTGAACTTGGGCCGGGTCGATCTGTTACCTCAACTTTTGCTTGGGACCGGATCCATGCTCTCTTCTTTTGTGAAATCCGGATCCGGATAGGTATGTGGGTAAGGGCTGGGTTTAATAACGTTTTGGGCTGGGTTTTAAATTCTGCATTGGCCTATTGTTTTGGGTTGTGTATATGGGTTGGGTTTTGTTTAGTTATTTCGGTAGTATATATATATATGTTATGTGTTAAATTATAGTATTGTGTTATGTTATTACATATATATATATATATATATATATATATATATATATATATATATATATATATATATTCTGAAATTTTAATATATTTAAAAGGTTTTAAAAGTGATATTATTTGATATTGGGTTATACATATAATTATGGTTATTGTTTTGAGACTTTATGAATATTAAGTGTTAGATTATTTTGATATTAGAATTATTTTGGGTTTTGGTTATAATTATAATATTCTGGAAATTTATCCTTATATATTGTTTATTGTTTAAAAATAATATTGATTGGATTTTATGATTGATGCATTTTATGAGAATTTCAATATGTAAGTTGGGAATTTTAAAGGGAATTGTTGGTCTTGATTTATAAATATGATTTGTGAGCTTAGAGTTATTTTAATAATTTAATAATGGAATTTATTTATATATGGTTTTGAGATAAGAAACATTTCGGAATTATTTTAGAACATGATTTTGGGAAAATGGGCCCTAAGGTTTAAATGCGTAATGTCGGGTTTTGACTAAGTACGATTTTAAAAGAATTATTTGATTTTCTAAGTTGAGTTCTTTGAGAGATTGTTTTGGAAATGAGATGATGAGATGAGATGAACCTGAAATGATAAAATATGACGGAATGATCTGAAACGAGATATGAGAAGAGATGTATGATAGTTAGAGGCGCCTTGTGTGAATTAGATAGACTTATGCATTTATATGTTATTAGGTGTTTGTGAATGTTGGACGTTGCTTGCTATCGGTGACTCATTTCTTGGATTCTGCTCTGCCTTGTTCTCTGCTGTTCGGCTTATTCAGGTAAGTTCCTTTATGGGCTTACTCAGATTCGAAAGATATTACCGGCTTGTGAATGTATGACATACTAGGTGTTGCATAAGCATTAAAGCATGCCATGTAGTATCATGCTAGGTTGCACTTGTGATTGAGCATTCTATTTCTTTACGCGTATGAAACAGAACGGCCGTTATCTGTGATAGTCCTAGAGTCTTTGCTAGGGTCATAGGGTAGCCCAGCCCCATCGGGTGCCCTGAGTCTATCGAGTCGATATGAGCATGATGATAGCCCAGCACCATCGGGCATATTTATTTTAATTTATGTTATGATGATGAGATATGATGATGAGATATGATATGCTATAGCTTCGAACCGGCCGGTCTCTGCACTAACGGAAAGGGGTGCAGAGGTAGGAGAGGGACATGCCACTTGGCATTCTTTGGGCGCCTTTACAGTTATTTCTCGCATATTGTAAATTAGGATCATGCTAGTGTGATTTAATTTCCGCATCTGCATCATCTTTATTATTAGCGTATGTGTATGTTCGCTTGCTGGACAGAGCGTGTTGGGGCCTCGGTCTGACCCCACTCGCACCCATTGTTTTTAGGTATGACTGCTCTCTGTTTATATGGCGTGGGAAAGTCCCTCGGCGATTGCAAAGAAATCTGTCTAACCCCGCTAATCTGGCCATCCGACTTTAGAATTATGTTTTGGTTTTGACCCGGCCTTGCCGTGGCTTTTGTATCTAAATCATATTTCCACTTCACTTTCGTTTAAACTGAATTTATGAAACTTCGACTGATTAGAGGTTTGAAACCTCGACCCGTACCTGAATTGCAACATCCGAACGAAGGTATCCGACCTTTGAAACGTATCCCGAATATTTATATCCGGGCCGTTACAGTGGATGCTTAAGAAATCGATACCTTTTTGGCATTACAATGTAGATACTTGAAGAGCTTCTCACTAAAAGACATTTTAAATGAAAATCTTTGTGTTGCTGCTCCTTTCCAATGTAGAAAATGACTTTTTAACTTGATGAATGAGCTCCCCACTCGATTTGAAAATCTTTGTGTAACTGCTCATTAATCTCAATCAGATTTCTCTTGTAAAAGATAAGTGTTAAGTTGGTGTATTCATCCTCTATTCACAGATTATCTACAGCTATTGAGGGCTTATTTTCTGATTTTAAGCATCTTGTACAGATACTACTAAAGTGTTATTGAAGAGAGGTGACTAGTTCTTGGTGATTTTTGAACATTAGATCTCCCAAATTTATTCTTTAATTGAGAGAAGTCTAATCTGTTATTGTAGTTTAGCTCCCTCTCTTGGATAATGGTTATTGCTGATGGAATGGCTGAGGCTGCTATATATGACTTGGTTCGTGTTGGAAATGAAAATTTTATAGGTGAAATTATTCGTCTAGTAGGAGACTCTATAACCATTCAAGGTACTTAAGCTAGCTTGAAACTTTTTCTTGTTAAGAGTCCTTGTTATGCTCCTTTCCTTTTTCATCCTGTCATGTGTGGTTTAGTTGGTTTTATGTTTGCCATATTCAGCCCTTGCCAATTGATTTTATGTGCTGCATTTCTGCATTTTCTGTTTGGTTTATTCTTTTCACTATATAGCAAAAGAATTTTTTATTTATGTGCTGCATTTCTGCATAAAATTGGTCTAGAGCCCCCCTTTAGCGCTATGAAATTTATAAGCTGTCACTGAACAAATTGACTTCTTATTTAGGGTACCACACACTCTACGACTGGTACAAACAAGTCGAAGGAAAACACTTCCCTGATCCAACTGGACGTTGTGCTCGTATAAAGCAATAGACATGCATTTGGCCTGTATCCAGCATACATCAAGACACCAAGTACCTAATGTCTGCTTTTGACGTCCCTTAGGTGGGCTTAATGTCTCATCTTGTCCAAATGTGTTTGTAACATATTTTATTCTTTTACCAGTATATACCAGTTTGATTTTATAAATCTATCTTATTATCAGGTCATGGTTGTAACTTGGAGCAAAATGTATCTTATTAATTATACGTGTATTGTATGTTTATAAGTTAATCAAAGTACCAATCCTTTCATTTTCATAAGAAAAATTATGTCTTATATCGAACAAATGGTGTTGTGTATCAAACTAAAAAACATCATATTATAAATGAAAATTAGACTGATTTCATACCTTTGATATCAAATTATTATTTAAAAACAGATGTTGATATTATTACAGACATCATCCTATTAACCTAAATCAATGTGTAACACACGTTTTTTACATCAAAATGCTAACATAAATTGATATATATTAATAGCAATAACATCATTGTAAAAATAAAAACCGATATATATATATATATATATATATATATATATATATATATATATATATATATATATATCATATTAATACATCACTTTTGTACATATTTCATGCGATAGATTATTTTAAAACAACAAAAAATAAAAAATTATATATATGAGTTTAATATACAAAAAGTAAATATAATAAAAAAGATGTCTATTTTATTTTAATAAATTGATTATTTTTAAAATAGTGATGTAAATGTAAAATTTCGGTTTGGTGTGTACATCTTCAAAAGCTTATAAATGAAAAATAACGAGGCTTTAACAACAAGTGAACATGTCAAAAATAAATTTGAGGGGTTGATTTATATCTATATTCAAAATAAAATAGATGTTTTACCTCGGAAAAGACATCGGCTTAGAACCAATGTGAAAAGTTTGATCTTTTAGTACACGCACAATAAGATCGGAAATTTTTTTTCAAAGACATCGGTTGATAACAGATGTCTAATTGCATTTTTCTAGTAGTGGTATGTGGTTAATTAGATGTGGGATATCAAGAATTACATTTACATACTCTTTCATCCTAGCGAATAATTACTATCAACTTAGAGAATAATTACTATCAACCTAGCGAATAGTTGCAAATATCTAAATGATAACTCCTCTTTACAGATGAATAATAACGATCAATTTAGTGAATAATTACGATCAACCTGGTGAATAGTTGCAAATATCTAAATGATAACTCTTTTTTACAGATGAATAATAATGATCAATTGAACGAATAATTACTATTAACCTAGCGAATAGTTGCAAAATTGACCAACCATTTTGCTATTATCTAAACGATAACTCCTCTTTTCACACGAATAATAACTATAAGTTAGCGAATAATTAATATCACCTTATCAAATAATTCAAAGAGTGCACCACACAAAAAAACAACGCTACCTCACAAAAATATGTTACGCCACAAACAGTGCACCACACAAAAAATGCACGCGCACGTAATTCTCAGCAAGTGGGCATGAAAAAAGGTGGGCCCCATTGATTTTTAATTAAAGAAAAAATCAAAATTGTCAAATAATCTCAACCACCCATTTCATTCAATCAAAGGCCAAGATCTATTAACATTTAACACCGTAAGGGATAGAAACACATGACCCAACCTCTATTTATATATATATACACATTTCTTTTTAAAAAAAATATTACGGGCTATACATGCCCAGGGAATACAACCTACACATTTTTTTATAACTAGTTACGTCCCCACGTGCGAAGCATGTGAGAAATTACCTTTTATATGTGAACTTTAAGCTTAGCTTTACTCACTTGCATTAAATGGTATAAACTGCCGAGGCAATATTTTTATAGTCAAAAAGTGATAAAAAAATCTAGATGATAATAGGAAACCTGAAAGAAAATTTAATGATACACAAGCTTGGCATATAGAGTATATTCATCATAATAAAATGGTATGCTTACAATCTAGCTGAGTACATGGAACGCAAAATGGTTTGCTTACAATTAGTCTTTTGACAAGCTTGCTTCAAGCTCATTTAGCTCATTCAGATCCAGCTCATTATCGCCATTTGTTGCTTCACTTCCATTGTCTTCATCATTAGCTGGGATCTTAATGAAGTTATAGTATCAAGTATCAGAAATAGACAGCCATGAAGATGTCTCCCAGAACTATGACTTATAACAGTGATGTCTTCATCATTAGCTGGGATCTTAAGGTCATTGGCTTCAATCCCCACTCGGATTCATCTTGCCTCACCGTCGTTCTTCAGCTCAATGATGTTCTGGGTTTACAAGTTAAAAAGGATGGGAAATGGATTCCTGTAAAACCTCTTGCTCGTGCTTTTGTCGTGAATTAGGAGACGCCATGGAGATTATCTCCAATGGAATTTACCATAGCATTGAACATCGAGCTGTAGTGAATCAAACAAAGGAGAGGCTATCAATGGCGACATTTTAAAGCCCCTCAATCCAGTGTGACATAGGCCCTCACCCAAGAAACTCCAGCAAAGTTCAAACAAATCAAGATGCCTGATTTCATCAAGGGTTTTTTTGAACAAAAGTTAACTGGTGAATCCTACCTTAATGCAATGAGGATTGGATGCTATAATGGTAAGGATACTCCAACACAGTCTTGAACATTGAGGTGGATTCATGCTTATACAAGTGTCGTCGGCATAGTTGAGTAAATGATGCATATATCTCGATCATCCATACTCTCGGAGGAGGATTAGATTGGAAATGTTGTTGTTGTATGATGATGCCAATAAGGATGCAAGCCATGTTTCATTATTAATAAACATGAATGAGACTAAGGCAATGTTTGACAAAATGGTAACTGATGGAATAAGTGAAACTGATGGATTATTTGTGTTAAATATAGGTTAATAAAATAGTACGGTGTTTGGTAAACCTAACGGTTAGGGTAGGTGATGAAAACTTGTGAGTAAAAAAGCAAAAGCCCGAAAAACTTGGGTGAGTAGCTCTTAGGGGATTTTGACCCAACTTGAAGAACTCGACGATTAGGGGATTATGGTTGGGTGAATAAAAAAGTAAAAGCTCGAAAAACTTGTGAATAAATAAGCTAGTATGGTAATTAGTAAACCTAGCTGTTCGAGGTTGGGTTATTTCGAACATTTGACCTTAGTTGACCGAATGTCTGAAATAACCTAACCTCGAACAATCTGAAATCGTTTCAACATAAACTTAATTAAAACAAAAATTTGTTGTTTTCTACTTACTTGACTTAAAATTATAACTTTGAACTCCATCTAACATTGACCCGGCAATGATCAAGACCCAAAATTGATCCTTTTCGATAATGATCCGACTCCACCCAACCTTAATCCCCTAATCATCGAGTTCTAAATGAGAGTATCAAAGTACCCCTCTTTATATATTTTATTTTTTAGTCTTTGTAGGTTAAGCTTCATAAGTAGTAAATTATCTTGTATTTTTGACGATTTTAACTACTACTTGTGCCAAAAAAAAACTACTTGCAAGTTAAAACTTCAATCCACACATGACACACCCAGGGATCGGGATCCTCTCCTAATGAGAGGATCCTGATTCCCCAGGATCTTGTATCTTAAGATCATATGTCGCCCTAAGATTTTTATTTTTATTCCATTTTTATTCGCATACACCGCCTAGGTTTTGGAATGGGATCCGCATACACAGTGGCGAAACTATTTGGGGGCCAGAGGTGGCCCTGGCCCCCACAAAAAAAAATTTTAATGAAGGATATTTGGGAATTAGAGTGTGATGGCCCCCACACGCTTCTCTCCGCTATGCTTATCCATCTCCCAAAAACTAATTAATAACATTACAAGTTTCCAGAATCACGCCAACGCTTTACGCCACTGCCTCTTCGCTGCCCGGCCTTCCGACGCTTCGTTCGCACCAGTCCTCCGCACCAGTCCTCCACCACCAGTCCACCACCTCGTTTACCCATGGATGTGCCCGTAAATTCGATACAGCCACACAATCGACACAACCTCTTTCGCCGCCTGCGCTCCGCCTCCGCCAGTCCGCCTGCGCTTCGCCTCCGCCAGTCCGCCTGCAGGCTGCAGCCCTGCGCTCCGCCAGTCCGCCGCCTCGTGCCTCCGCACCAGTCCGCACATCAGTCCGCACCAGTCCTCGTGCCTCCACCAGTCCGCACCAGTCCTCCGCACCAGTCCGCCGCCTCCGCACCAGTACGTGTTCTTCAATTCTTCAATTCTTCAATTGTTCAATTGGCTTTAGACTTTTAGTTTTAATTTAGTAAGTTTTCTTCAATTCTTCAATTGTTCAATTGGATTTAGTAATTGATAGACTTCAATTGCAGTAATTGGATTTAGAAATCATGTGGTATTTAGAAATCATGTGAGTGCTGAATTGGATTTAGAAATCATGTGGTATGTTGATAGACTTCAATTGGATTTAGAAATCATGTGAGTGCTGAATTGTAGTAATTGGATTTAGTAATTGGATTTAGTAATTGATAGACTTCAATTACAGTTTCACTTCAATTGTTCAATTGGATTTAGTCCTTCAATTGATGAAATGAATAACAAGTGGTATGTTGAAATGAATAACAATTGATGAAATGAATCTTCATCTTTGTAGGTTATGGGTAAAGAGCGCAAGCTAATAACAATTGATTCATTCTTCAAAAGAAAAGAATCTGGAACATCCAATGATGCTACAAATGTCACAAGTCATGCTTCTGATGTCAATAATTCAGTCCAAGCAGTTACGAATCATCCGGATCCGGCAACTAATGTAGGATCTCATTTAGAAACTAAGAGGATGAATCTGAATGAGATTGATATTTCTAGTATTGAACGAGATCCAGGAAAGCGTCCAAAGATTTGGGACTATCCACCTAACAAGCGCGACGAGATAAGAAGAGCTTATTTGGAACTAGGCCCATATCAAATTCGTCTCACTGAATATCCCAGGTCTGGAAAGAAGCATTTTCGTCGCTTTCAAGAATCCTGGTATGCACAATTCTCTTCTTGGCTTGAGTATTCTCCTTCTGAAGATGCTGCATATTGTTTGCCATGTTATCTTTTTATTACAAAACCTATTGGTCGACCGGGATGCGATGTGTTTAGTGTAAAGGGATTCAAAAATTGGAAGAAAGTTAACAATGGAAAGAAATGTGCCTTTTTGATTCATATTGGAGATGATCCTCTTTCCCCACATCATAAAGCTGTGCAAGCTTGTGAGGACTTGTTGAATCAATCAAAGCACATAGATAAAGCAATCAATGCACAAAGTCGTGAGGAAATTGTAAATAATCGATTAAGAGTCAAAACTTCTATTGATGCAATTCGATTTCTTTCAACTCAAGGATGTGCTTTTAGGGGTCATGATGAATCTAATGAATCACAAAATCAAGGTAATTTTATTGGTTTGATTAAGCTTTTGGCTTCCTATAATGAAAATGTTGCTCAAACTGTATTGGATAATGCTCCTAGAGTTGCTAAGTATACATCACCTCTTATCCAAAAGGAGATTCTACAGGTATTTGCTAGCAAAGTACGGAGCAAGATTAGAGAGGATATAGGTGATTCTAAGTTCTGTATTATTGTCGACGAGGCTCGAGATGAATCTAAAAGAGAGCAAATGGCTCTTGTCTTGAGATTTGTAGATAAAGACAGTTTCATACAAGAGCGTTTCTTTGGTGTTTCTCATGTTCCTGACACTTCTGCTAAAACTTTAAAGGATGAAATATGTGCCATTCTATCTTGTTATTCACTTGATGTGCAGAATATTCGTGGACAAGGCTATGATGGTGCTAGTAATATGCGTGGTGAGTGGAAAGGCCTACAAGCATTATTTATAAATGATTGTCCACATGCATACTATGTGCATTGCTTTGCACATAGATTGCAATTGACTTTAGCTGCTGCTTCAAGAGAGGTAATTCCAGTCCATCAATTTTTCACTAATCTAACTTTTGTTATAAATGTGGTTGGCTCTTCTACTAAACGCCATGATCAGTTGCAAGATGCTCAGTTGGAAGAAATTACATATTTGTTATCTTTGACAAGACCAGGAGATACTCGATGGAGTTCCCATTTTCGGTCTTTATGTAGCCTATTGAGGCTATATGATCCAACAATTGTTGTGCTTGGGAAAATTGAGAAAGAAAGTTCCAACTACTCTCAACGAGGGGATGCTAATGCTGCTTGGAGAATGGTAAATTCTTTTGAGTTTGTGTTTATTCTACATTTGATGAAAGAGATTATGGGCATCACAAATGATCTTTGCTTAGCTTTGCAGAGGAAAGACCAGGATATTTTAAATGCTGTTCATTTAGTTTCAGATTCAAAGGCTTTGATCCAAAAGTTTAGGGAAGATGGCTGGAAAAGTTTTCTTGAAAACGTCATTTCATTTTGTGGTAAATTTGAAATAGATGTACCTGACTTGGCTGCCCCTTATTTTGAAGGTCGAAGTCGTCGGCGCAAAAGAGATGTCACAATAGAACATCATTTTCAAGTTGATATATTTCTTGCCGCTATTGATGTTCAATTGCAGGAGCTTAATTACAGGTTTGGTGAATCTGCTATGGAACTCTTAACACTCAGCAATGCTTTGGATCCTAAAAATGGATACAATTCATTCGATATTGATTCCATATGCATGTTAGTTGAGAAGTACTATCCAGATGACTTTGATGATCAAGATAAACTTAATCTGAGATATCAGTTCAGGTTATTTGAGATAGATGTGCATAGCCATTCAGAATTGCAATCACTGTCATCAATTCCAGAACTATGTCAGAGGTTGGTGGAGACTGGTAGGGTAAGTAGGCATTATCTTATTGATAGATTAATTCGCCTTATATTAACTCTTCCAGTGTCTACAACAACTAGTGAAAGAGCATTTTCAGCGATGAAGATAATTAAAACAAGGCTTAGAAATAGAATGGAGGATGACTTTTTAGCCGATAATATGACAGTCTACATTGAGAAGGAGATTGCAAGGAGCTTTGATTCTGATGGTATACTTGATGAATTTATCTCTTTGAAAGAGCGTAGAGTTCAATTCAAGTGATAATGATGTATTAGTATTGGTTGTATTTTGGTTTTGTAGAAGGGTTTTGGCTTCAAAATGTCCCCCCTTCTAATTGTACTTTTCATATTTAAATAATAAAATAGGCGTGGGGATGAGCCTCCCGGTTTAACCGGGTTCCAAACCCTAAAAAAATTATTAGTTCTTATTCGGCCCCCTCATTGTTAAGCTTGAGGTTCCGCCACTGCGCATACACCCACCTAAGGGTGGAGCTGGAGTGCTCGCAAGTGCTTCAGCACCCTGGCTGAAATAATAATAATTTTTTTTATATATATTTAGTATTACGATTTTTCTATCCTATGCCCTTGGGGCATAGGATAAGACCCTAAATTGGGAAATGTTTTTTAAAATTTAATTAATTTAGCTTTTCTTTTAATTTAGATTCCTAGGGGTGCCTGCCTTTTTGGTAGGGAATCTTTCCCAATATAGGGTCTTATCCTATGCCCTTAGGGTATAGGATAGAAAAACCGTTAGTATTATGAGATAATAATGTAATATACTAGCTTTAAATGAAAAGTATAACATGATAGTTCCTTAGTTTAGTTGGCAAAGTGAAAGATTGTGACTTCAAACCCCAATATCATTTTTTTATATATTTTTTTTACAATATTCTTATTACTCTCAATTATTTCAATTAAAATTACATATTTTGATGATAAATTTAACATTTTCTTTCAAGACCGGTGGGGGCAGATCGGAGTAGCGGGAGAAGCGGCGATGCTGAGAGGCGGCAGTGGAGTTGGACGATGGGGCTGGTGGTGGGGCTGGCGACGGCCATGCAATGCGTGGTGTGAAACTTGAATTTATGGAGAGTCTGAGTCGCCATCATTGGAATGGATTGGACTTGAACTCAAACGAATGGATGAATTGATAATGAAATTTGGAGGGGAGGATGAAATTGGGGAAAATAGGAGAGCTAGAAGCTCCCGTAGAGCATCTATAGCCTAAATGCGCAAGTTTTCTTTTTCTTTTTAAATTTTTTTTATATTCCATGTGTCATATTTTATTAGTAGTGTAAAAGATGAAGTTTACACTGAGTGTAAACATAGAGAAAATTTGTGCCGAAGGCACAAATTTTCGCTCTAATTTGTGGAGTATCCTAGCTTTTGTAAAAATTGTTGGAATGTCCATTCTTCTATTTTCGGAATTTTATATCACGAAAATACCCTTCCTTCTATTTTACCGTTATTCGTCGTCGTTCAACCCCGTTTCTCTTCTCTGTGCTCTTCCTTGCAATTTTTGACTCAATCATCATTAAAGTAGTGTTTTTCGCAGCTGATTATTGCAATTTGTTATTATAATTGCTTATATGGCGGAAATCGGCGGCAGTTCAGGTATTGATTTTGGTTTTACCGCTCTTCCTGTTTGTTAGGGTTTGTTTTGGTGCGGTTTATGTAGGTTTTTGATCTACTTTGTCGAATTTGTGTTGGTTTATCAGGTTCATGTACTGATTTAATCAGATACAGAAGGAAGTTTGATGTGAGTTTTTTAGATATTGATTTTTTTCCCCCGTCTGTTATCAAGTGCTGTTTACTCATGCTGACATGTATTTCTGTTTGATATTTTTTTGCTTGTGTTTAAACAGAACATTGCTTATTGTATTCCTGAAAATGAGTGGTTCCATTCTAGATCAAACAGATATTCCTATCCCGTTGTTTGTAATATCATCAAAAGTCATCTGTCTGATACACATTATGAGATATTGCGCAAGAGTTGTGTGGGGTGGGTGTTGACACAGGGAACCAATATGGTTTCTAACTTTCAGCTCATGCATCAGATGATGTTGCGTCAAGTTTCCACCAAAAAGAAGATGAAGTTGTGGTTTAAGGTTGATGGATTTATGGCTCGGTTTTCTCTTGCTGAATTCCATGTTATTACTGGGCTTCCTTGTGAAGCTAATGGTTGCAAACCACCAAAACATGTGTTTGTAATTGAATTCTTTGGGTAGAAGAAATGCTCTTATAAAGACTTAGTTCAGTGTTTTAAATCTGAGAGAAAATCTTCTACGAAGAAGTTGATTCTGGCTAAGTTGCTTATTATTGAAAAGGTGCTATTATTCAGGCGATCAGATTTTGTAAGTGAAGAAAACTTATCTATTGCTTGTGATGAGAATGAGTTTGAAATTTATCCTTGTGGTAGAGTTTCCTACACGCGGTTGGTGACATCATTAAAGAATATAGCTCTGGCTGATCGTGACGATGATAGAGGTTGTTATGATATATATGGGTATAATCTTGCTTTTCAGGTAGTGTTTCTGTGTTTTTTTTTTTTAAGTTTGTCAGCATTTTTATTGCTTGTTATCATATATTACTCTTCTGGCTCATTATTTTAAATATTTTATGTTTATTTGTACCAGTGATGGATTTTAGAAGCCTTCCCATCAGTGGCTGCAAAATTTGACTGTAATTTCAAAATGGTTGCTGGAGATCCATACTCTTCGCGCTGGGAATGTCGCATTAAACACATCTATGATAGTGCTTCAGGACTTTTTGATGATCATTTGGTAAGTTTATTATGTTTTGTAGTTGTCAACCAATTTATTTACTCTCTGTTTTAGTCACCATTGTGCACTACATATGGTGAATTTCCAAAAACACCAGAGATGTTAGTAGAAACTTGCAAAAACACCAGACATGTCAACAGAACCAAATTTTTGCATAAGTTTTAATTCTTTGCAGCACAAATGATTTTTGTTTTACATTGATCACTTTTTATTTCTTTTTATATTTATTTTAACGAGTAGGAATCAAATTATTGCATAACTATTAAGATGTGTTTATTTAAATCACATGTCAGCAGAGTAATAGATTGCTAGATTACTTCAATTCATTCTCAAATAGAAAGGAAGGTTTGGATGTGCATAATTATTAAAATCTAATAGCATAACATCTCATTGTATTTTATCATTAAAAGTCAGTAACCATATATCTTGTATTTGGCTTAGTCATTCTATGTCAGCAGTACCAAAGTTTTGCATATGTATTACAGGTTAGTAGCATAGTTGTTGTTTTGTTGTAAATATCCGTGTTGTTAATCATATATTTACTGTATTTATTTAGGCACCATTGTTCCCTACTTATGGTGAATTTGCAAAAACACCAGGGATGGTGTATAGTGAAGAAGTTGCTGATGAAAGAGTTGATGGCATTGCTCAACATGTTTTCCCCAAGTTGGATGGTGGTCTGTATGAAAGTCATCGATTGCGTACAAAGGCATATAATAATAGGTTCATACGTAATAACGATTTAGCTGTTGTTGTTGGGAATGATGAAGGCAATTTGGGCGAGAAACAGGATGTTGTAAATAATGACGATTTAGATGATGTTGTTGGGAATGATGAAGTCAATTTGGAGGTAAAGCAGGATGTTGTAAATAAGGCAAAGAACATGAAATCTTTGAGAAGGGGTTGTTCTGCAGGTACCTTTCATTCCTCCCTTGTTTTGTCTTTAGAGGATAAGAAATCAAATAAGAGGAAAGCCACTAATATGAGAAAGAAGAAAGAGTCAGGTAAGAAGGTTCGGGACTCGGGCGCTGAGACAGATGTGCTAGTCAAGGAGTCTTTTATACCTGTTGTTGCTGGTGATAAGGTTGATCAAATGATTGAGTGCGAAAAGTTTGTACCTTTAAAAATTGTTTATCACCGTCTGAAGAAGAGGAAGACTTGTGATAAAGAGGCTAGGAATATATTCTACACAGAATGTGCTGAGAAGTCTTTATCTTTGCAAGTCGTCTCTACTGCAGCTACGTTGGTCCCTGGTGGACTGTCTAATGAAAAGGGTGAGCTGTTTGGATCTGATCGTGAAACTGGTGGGGTACATGACGATGTTGTTGATCCTGATGTGCATGAAATTGGGGGCCCCTTGATGATGACTTTGGGGGCACCCATTCTGTTGACTCTACTGGGTCAACTGTGTCTCCTATTGGTTCTCCTTATACCCCAGTTAACTCATCTGGTTCAGAGATTCAAGACATAAATTTGGGAGTTGATTCTGATGCAAAAAAACCTGGTGGTTGTGTTGATGATTTTATTGATGCTTCAATTCATGAAGCTGAGACATATGGCCATGTACCCGAAAAAGGTTGTGGTATGGGGGTGTTGTCTCCAAAAAAGGGTGAAAAAAGTGATGAAATGGGTGATGTTCCTTCTAAATTTGATGATAATGATTCTGTCCCTGTTATTGATAGTTCATCTCATTTGGTGAATGAAATTTTTAGGCGTCTTGATAAGCTAGAAGAGTTGCCTCAATGTATAAAGGAGTTGGTTGCTAGTGTAGGTGAAATTAAGACATGTATGGGAAAGTTAGATGGGATTATTACCATGTTTTCTGTTATTAGGGAGAAGTTCACTTCACTTGAGAATAAGGTTACAATGCACGGATGTACGGGTGATGTGTCTCAGCCATTGCATTCCATTCCTAATGTTGATGCTGGTACAACAATTAATAATGAAGTTGTCCCTGATATACAGATGGATTTGCCTGGTGCTCACGGAGTTGTTTTGGATTTCAATAAAGGAGATGAAGTAGGTATCTCAAATGTTGATCTAAATTTACCCTCTAATGAAATGTCATCTGAGTTTGTTGTAATATCTGATGCTGACATTGAAGGCAAGTGTCGCATTGAAGTTGGTGATTTGAATGATGCTCAACCTAAAGTTGATGGGGAACATTCTGCTGTGAAGGAACCGAAAGGAGTTATAGAGGATGTAGTTCGGATGGATGTTGATGTCATTCCAACAGAAGGTGAATTTGGTGATTCACAGTGTACTAAAAGTGATCCACAGTGCTTAAAAATCACATGTGCTGAAACTGAAGATGAGGGTGTAGGTTTTGATACGGATGCTTTGATTAACTCTTGTGTGGGAGGTGATAAAAATGATTATGTTATCACATTAATGGGGTCGGAAGGTGCTGCTATGAAGCTTCATCTAGATGAGTCTGATGCTCTATGTCCTCCATCTAACATTGTTGATCTTGAGTTGCGTCCCTCCTCAAAAAATGTTGCTTGTGATGTAGATAAAAATGATGGTTACATCTCTTTAGTGGTGGTGGGAGTTGGAGATGCGAAGGTTCTTCCTGATGCTGACATTCAAATTGAGGCTGACATTTCATCGGGAGAGGTGGTAGGTAATGATTATGATAGTGGAGGTTGTAAAATTTCTTCCATCGAGCAGGAATTTCATAAAGTTCATACTTGCATTGATTTGAAGCGTAGCGTTGAAGTTGGTGATTTGAATGAAGCTCATAATGAAGTTGGTGGTGAAGATTTTGATGTCAAGGAACTGAAGGGAGTTATTGAGGTTGCAGGTGGGATGGATGTTGATGGGAAGCCAATCAAAGCTGGAATTATTGATGCACAGTGCCCTCAAGGGGATGCACAGAATGAAGTTGATGGTGAAGATTTTGATGTCAAGGAAGTGAAGGGAGTTATTGAGGATGCAGGTGTGATGGATGTTGATGGGAAGCCAATTGAAGGTGGAATTATTGATGCACAACGCCCTCAAGGGGATGCACAATGCTTAAAAATTGTGTGCGTTGACACTGAAATGTCATCAGATTTTAATGTACTATCTGAGGTTGACATTGATGGCAAGCGTAGTGATGAAGTTGTTGATTTGAATGCTACTCAGTCTGAAATTTATGGTGAAATTTCCGTTGTGAAGGAACCAATTGAAGTTATTGAGAATGTAGGTGGGGTTGATGTTGATGCCAAGTTATTGGATGGTGATTTTGTTGATGCACAGTGCCTTTTAGGTGATGCACAGTGTTTAAAAATTGCTTTCCCTGCCACTGAATATGAGGGTGGAGGTTCTGATATGCAGGATTCAATTACTGCTTGCATTGGAGGTGACGAAAATGATGATGATATCACACTAATGAGCTTGGAAGGTGTTCATATAAAGCTTCAATCAGACGATTCTGATGTGTTGTGTCCTCCATGTAATGTCGTTGCTCTTGAAATGGATTCCTTCTAAAAAAATGTTGGAGTTGGTGTTGGGAATGTTGATGACATGGGATGTGGGGCAGGATCTTATTATACAAAGGAATCAACGGTTGCTGGTGATGTGGAGATTTAATGGTTGTCGATGTAAATGCAGTGGGGAAGGATGTTAAATGTAGTGCAAATGCTTGTGAGATGTCATCATCTCCATCTATTGTCATCAGTGAGGTTCTTTTCTCTTTAAAAGATGTTGTTTAGCGTCGACTGTTTGATGTGGAGGGTACAGTTGGTGGCGATGCAGATGTTGTTGGAAAGGCTACTGACATCTCGTCCACGGAAGTTGGGGATGCTTCTGTAAAGGGTTCTGAAATTGATCATGCGACTATATCATCTTCAAATAAATTTCCTTCTGTATCAGACAGTCTTGTTCTAGTTCCAAACGATTATGTTGGCACACGCTTGGTTGATTGGGATACATATGCAAAGGATCCTACTATCTTAAGTGACATTGAAAAATTAAAGCAATCCAACAGCATTCCTATGGACAGTAGCTTTTTGTTTTGCCCACGTGTAGATGAAAAGGAAAAGAAATTGGCACAGTATAATGCCAAGAAGTCACTGATAAGCAGAGAGGATCATCAGTTTATGTATTCTATTATAAAGAGCAACCGATATATTTTTTATTATGCTATTCAATTACCTTTATATTACTCTGCTTTTATTAGTTTTTACTCTCTCTATGATTGTTGTAAATTTATGTGTATTGTATAATCTTTTTCAGGGATTTTTCTGTTGCTACTCCTTCTGGACGGTTCGGCAAATCATTTTTCATGAATATTTTAAGTAGGAGCAAGTGGTTGGATTCAGAGGTAAAAAATGCTGACATCAACCAAATATGGGGATGTTTCCCTTTTTCCTTTGCTTGACAGTAGTTTGTTTTTACAGAATCTTGAAGCAGGGTTATATCATATGAGAAAGCGAATTTCTGTAGAAGCTGACAAGTACAAGGATTGTGTTGTTTTGGATTGGCTTTTTGTCATTAAGTACTGGCCTTCATGTGCTTCAACTTTTGTGGAAGATGATAATGTTGAAAAAGCTATTGCGGATTATTTCATTGGCATTTGTCCTGATAGGTATCCTAAACCCTGCGCGTCAACAAAGAAGATTTATACACCTTTCAATATCCACAACATGCATTGGGTAGCCTTGGAGATACTAATTGATGAAAAGGTGATAAATGTGTATGATTGCAATGTTACTGGAATTCCTGCTGGGTTACTTGAAGAATGTTTGCAACCAATTACTAAGTGGCTTCCAATCCATTTGGTGAAAGTTGGTGTATATGAAAATTTCACCTCTTCCCCCTTCAAGATATTCAGGGTGCCTGATTTAGTTCACGATCGTACTTCGTATGTGTTCTTTCTATGTTGACATACTTTTTTTATTTTTATCATATATTACACTTTTTTTCCCTAATTATTTTTCCTTTTGTTGCAATTTTTTTCCCTGACAATCCCTTTTTTTCCCATGTGTTTGTGTGTTTGAATTGAAGGTGTGCTTGTGGGGTGTTTGTATTAAAAGCAATTGAAGCGCTTATATTTGGAGGAGATGTGAAGCCAATCACAAATGAAAAGCTATTTCGATATCGAGAACTTATCTGCTTAGATTTGATCAAGGAGAGATGGAGCTTTATAATGTAAATATGTATTGTCATCAAACATATATTAGCCGAATCGGCAACTTTGTATTTTTTATTGAAGATTTTGTATTATTTTACGGCGTTCTCTTTTAATTTCTTGTAAGATTGCTTTAAAAGAGCAGTCACTTTATCAATTTCAATATAAATTCATGTCTATAGCACAAATTATGTTTATCTATATCACATGTCAGCAGAGTAACAGATTGTTATATTAATTCAATTCATTCAGAGAGGGAAAGCAAGCTTTTGATGTGCATAATCATTACAATCTAATAAAACATCACATTGCATTTAAGCATTACAAATTAGTAACTTAATATCTTAGATTTAGCTAAGTCTCTATATGTCATCAGCATCAACTTATGCATATTTTAATCTTATATTTGCATATCAGTCAACTGTATTTGCATTTCAGTAAAATATAGTTGCATATCATACTTTTACATTTGTATAAAATTAATTTAAGTTAGTTTCACATCAACTTATGCATATTTTGGATGTGCATAATCATTTCAAGCTAGTAGCAAAATATCTCAGTGCATTTTAGTATTAAATTTCACTAACCCAATACCTTAGATTTAAGCTAGTCTCTATATGTCACTATGGCAGCAGCATCAATGTTTGACATAAGTGCTACAGGTTTTTAGTAGCATAACTATTTTTTTTATAGATTGATCCCTTTTAATTTATTTTAAGATTGGTTTTAAAGAGCAGTAACTTTATTAAATTGGATCTAAATTCGTGCCTTTGGCACTAATTCTTTTTTAAAGTAAACATAATTCGTGTCTATAGCACAAATTCTGTTTATCTATATCACATGTCATCAGAGTAACAGATTGTTATATTAATTCAATTCATTCAGAGAGGGAAAGCAAGCTTTTGATGTGCATAATCATTACAATCTAATAAAACATCACATTGCATTTAAGCATTACAAATCAGTAACTTAATATCTTAGATTTAGCTAAGTCTCTATATGTCATCAGCATCAACTTATGCATATTTTAATCTTATATTTGCATATCAGTCAACTGTATTTGCATTTCAGTAAAATATAGTTGCATATCATACTTTTACATTTGTACAAAATTAATTTAAGTTAGTTTCACATCAACTTATGCATATTTTGGATGTGCATAATCATTTCAAGCTAGTAGCAAAATATCTCAGTGCATTTTAGTATTAAATTTCACTAACCCAATACCTTAGATTTAAGCTAGTCTCTATATGTCACTATGGCAGCAGCATCAATGTTTGACATAAGTGCTACAGGTTTTTAGTAGCATAACTATTTTTTTTATAGATTGATCCCTTTTAATTTATTTTAAGATTGGTTTTAAAGAGCAGTAACTTTATTAAATTGGATCTAAATTCGTGCCTTTGGCACTAATTCTTTTTTAAAGTAAACATAATTCGTGTCTATAGCACAAATTATGTTTATCTATATCACATGTCAGCAGAGTAACAGATTGTTATATTAATTCAATTCATTCATAGAGGGAAAGCAAGCTTTTGATGTGCATAATCATTACAATCTAATAAAACATCACATTGCATTTAAGCATTACAAATCAGTAACTTAATATCTTAGATTTAGCTAAGTCTCTATATGTCATCAGCATCAACTTATGCATATTTTAATCTTATATTTGCATATCAGTCAATTGTAGTTGCATATCAGTAAAATATAGTTGCATATCATACTTTTACATTTGCACAAAATTAATTTAAGTTAGTTGCACATCAACTTATGCATATTTTGGATGTGCATAATCATTTCAAGCTAGTAGCAAAATATCTCAGTGCATTTTAACATTAAATTTCACTAACCCAATAACTTAGATTTAAGCTAGTCTCTATATGTCAACAGCATCAATGTTTGACATAAGTGCTACAGGTTTTTAGTAGCATAACTATTTTTTGTTATAGATTGATCCCTTTTAATTTATTTTAAGATTGGGTTTAAAGAGCAGTAACTTTATTAAATTGGATCTAAATTCGTGCCTTTGGCACTAATTCTTTTTTTTTTAAAAGTAAAATGTCAGCAGAATAACAGATTGCTATACTAATTTAATTCATTCTTAGAGACAAAGCAAGGCTTTGATGTCCATAATCATTACAAGTTAGAAGCACACCATCTCACTGCATTTTAGCATTAAAATTCACAAATCTAATACCTTAGATGTAGTGCAGTCTTTATATGTCAGCACCATCAAAGTTTTGTATCAACCATCAAAGTTTTGCATAAGTGATACAGGTTCTAGTTGATGGGGAAGTTGAATAACCGCTACTTCCTATATAAAAACACACTCACCCGTTAGTTCTTATCCATCACAAAATCGCCTGAGCATATTTTCCTCTCTCTCACAATCTTCGAAACCTCAATCCTTTCCTTCCAAGAAAAAAAATGGATTACTGTTTTTACCCTCTTACCATGATGGAGGAGTACTACACCATGTGCTCCGAACTCGACAAGGTCCGCTACCCAGGGTATCACATGGCCCTGTTGGAAGAGGCTGCGGAAACCAATACTGCCACCAAGAGGAAGGATCTCTTGGAAGCTATTGAAGTTTTTCAAGGTTTCTACTTCAATCTCTACCAGGAGAGAAGTAGAATCTCTTATTCGATTAAGCGAGCAGTTGAAGACGATGATCAGAAGACTGTGGAGGACGTAAGTCTATTTCTGTTTTATATAATATGATTTACATAAGTATTTGAATATTTAACTTTTGCATTAAAAAATGATTGTAGATGCAAGGACAACTAGAAGATGTGGAGGAAGGGTTGCAGGAGTACAGGGTGAACATATTCGAGACCATAGAGGAAATCCATGAGGAAGAGCGGAAGAGGAAGGAGAAGATTGCAGCCTTCCTCGGAAACTAGATGATCAACAGAAGGAAGATGAAGGAAGTGAAGATTACAGACGTACTGTTTATTTCAACTTTTTGGTTAAAATGTCTGTACTTCCTATCTGTTGATTATCTTTGTCTTTATGTTATCAAACAATATGTTTGTACTTTATTTTGATTATCAAACAATATAACTGTTGTTGAATCTATTATAATGTTTTATTTTATATTTTATATTGATTATCAGTGTTTCAACTTTTCTGTTTTATCAGTGGTTAAAATGTCTGTGTTAAAACAGAAATTATTCACCATATTTAATTTACTAATGCATTATTTAAACAAATGTTTTTCTGTTTTATCAGTGTTTAAAATGTCTTTTCTGTTTTTATCAATGGTTAAAATACAAAGATTTTTTTATTTAAAAAATGCAATGATTATGGTAGATGCGAAAATCTTTCTTTTTCTTCAATATCTATGCAGTAGAGTGTTGGTTTTTTCAAGAAGGATGGGACATCTACTTGTATCTCAATCAATCACTTTTTTTGCATAAGTAGTATTTGGGTGTGCATATTGGTACATAATATATGCATATTTAATAGGTAGTTTTTGGTTTCAATGAGATGTTAAATAATTTACTTAATTTTAGAAAAGGAACAACAAGATACTAACTATAGAAAAACGTGTCTGTTTAAAACCCACTTCATTAATAAGATTATATTTTAATGTTATTAAATTTAATACTCACTCCGGCCATTTTTATAAGATGTTTTGGGTTTGAGCACATTAATTAAGGAAAATGTTTGATATGGATTTTGTACTTACACCCCTCTCTCACACATTTCAGAATAGCAATCATGATAATATACAAGATCCATTTGCAATTTGACACATACTCTCAGCAATTAATGTGATGATAAATGAAAATTAGGAAATTTGAGTAAAATTCCTAGAAAATCTTAAATTTCTGATCAGATCCATGCCCCTCAAACATCTTAGAAAACTGATAGGAGGGAGTATTATTAACTTTTATAATTGAAATTGTAATTTTAATTAGAAAAGCAACTATTAAAAGGGCATTACCTATTGGATGGGAGAAAGGGGTAGGGGGAAGTAGAAGAGTTAAAAGTGAATCATTATAGGCTATAAATACATACCTTTGCCAACCTATTGCATACCCTCTCATTTCAACTTTCTAATCAGTTTTTATCCTTCCCAAACAAACCTCTCCTCTCCCAAAAAGAAAAAAAATGGCTTCTGTAAAGACTGAATGTATTTTATATTATTATATTATTATAATTGAGTAAATAAATTATTATTTTATTCAATCGGTAGAAATGTGAGAAAACCCGTCCTCGAGTGTAATTTTTTACTTTAAAGTCATTCCGGCATCGTTTCGAGAAATTAGATTATAGCGGATTTGAATCCGCCTTCGAGCTCCGAGTTTTGATAAAATTTATTTAATTCCGTTATCTTGTAATTAGTAATTGAAATTTTATTTAAATTGATTTAGTCGGGATTCGATCGGGCGAGCGGCTTTCGAGTCTTTTCCGCTAATTTAAATTCTTTAGTGGACCCAATTCTTTTATTTCTTTCCCTTTTCTTTTATTTTTCTCTCTCTCTCTCACCCTCTTCCTCCCGTTCTGTTACAATTTACTGGTCCCCCCCCCCACCCTTTTTGCTGCACTCCCTCCTCACCTCTCTGCACCCACCATCTCTGTGGCACAGCCTCCCTCTCCCTCTGTCTCTCCCTCTCTTGTCTTCTCCCTTTTCTCTGCTCACACCGGTCCTCCTACATCACTCATCACCATTACATCTCACTCTCCCTCTCCCCTTTCACGCTTAGAAGCCACCAAAGCCACCACCTTTGAACCACCACCACCAAGCTCCACCGAGCCCTGGTTCAGGCCGCCAAACGTCACCAGGCCACCTTGGCTTCCTCCTCCTTGGCGACTGCACCAGCAACCACTCGAGCCTCTTCCTCCGTTTTAAATCCGAGCCCAGGAGCCCCTCCCTTGTTCTTTTGGAAGACGCCGAGTGCACCACCAGTCTTCTCCTCCTCTCTCCGTCAAGCGGCAGCAGTTTCCCGACGGTCGAGGGTGAGTCTGAGCCACCCAAGAGCACCCTGGAGCCACCAGAAGGCCGCCAGAGCCACAGCGCCGCCCACCTCCTTTTCTCTCGCCCTGTTTTCCAGGAAAAGGTCCATTTCGTTTTCGTTCTCGTTTTCGATTCCAATCTCCTTCGATCAAGCTTGTATTCATACCTTACCTCTCCTAGGTTCAAACCGACTCGATACCACTGTCAGTGGAGCTCAGATCGGCTTCGGAGCATCATCGGAGTCGGATTTTTTTCAAAGCCTTCGATGAGCCTTCTTCTCTCCCTCCCTCCTCCTTTGCTGCGTTTTCATCTTTTCTTGCTTGCTTGGGGATGGCCGGAATCGGGGTTCAGTCAGGATGGGGGAAAGCTAGGACGGGAAGGAGCCGCCGGAGATCTCCCTCTCTCTTCTTCCCCCGTCTCCGTCGCCCTGTTCTATTGCTTTGGGGAAGAAGGGTTCAGTTGAACCGGTTTGGTCTTCTTTTATTTCTTTTCTTTAGTACGGTTCAGGCCATATTCTCTCGGTTCACTTACAGCTGAAATGGGTATGCGGGTAAGGGCTGGGCCGGGTCGGATTCGGGTCGTGGGCTAGAGTTGCTGGGCGGGTTGGCTGTTTCTTTCTTTTCTGTTGGGCCTGTTCTCTTCTTTCATCTTCTTCTTGAATCCGGGTCATGGGTTGGGTGCTCTCTTTTAGGTTATTTTATGGTTATGTGTTTTATATATTGTGTTATATATATATGGTTAAATATATTATATGTTATGTTTATGTATATATATATTATGTGTTATATTGATTATTATTTCAGATTTGGGAAAATATATATATATATATATATATTCTGAAATATTTTAATATATTTAAAAGGTTTTAAAAGTAATAATAATTAATATTGGGTTATATATGTATATATGTTCTACCTTATATGATGTGGTATTTTAGTTTGATGGTAGATATTATAAAGGGACAAAATTTGGTATTATTTGATATATATTTATATTATTATGATTTTATGTGGTGTTTATTTAAATGTTTTAGAAATGATAAAGTAAGTTAGTATTGTGTTTTATAAAGGTGAGTTGTTAAAATGGATTTATTTTGGTAAATTTTTTTATATCTAAATATTATTTGGAGTGTGTAATATTATATGTATTCTATAAATTGTTCTAGAAATGAATTATTGATTTTGATAAGGTTTTGGTATAAAATGCCGGAATGATTCCTATAATATGATTTTGGGAAATTGGTTAAGGCTTAAACGTTTAATGTCGAAATTTGGCCAAGTATGATTTGAGAAAGTATTTTTAACATGAGTTGACTTAAATTGGGATTTATGAGTTGAAAATATGGTTGGTATGATTTTATCAAGGAGTTTGATTGGAAGATGATTTTGGTCGATTTGATCGCATCGAAAAGGTTTTAGAAAACGGTTTTACTATCGGTTGGTTTTGAGGATGTTGAGAACTTGGGTTCCGTATGTATGAATGTGAACTGGTAGCTTATGGAAATGACTTGATGATAGGTGTGTATTGCTTTTGGATTGCTTTGGACTTGCATTTGGGCCCTTACTTGTGTTATCTTGCTGTTCTGCATCTTCAGGTAAGTATCCTACGGGACTTACTCAGTAACCTGGACCTCCTGTGTAACGGCCCAAATATAAATATTCGGGTTACGTTTCGAAGGATTGGATACCTTCGTTCGGATCTTGCAATTCGAGTACGGGTTGAGTTTTAAAACAAAGTTTCAAAGGTCAAAGAAGGGATTTCGCACCCTAAAATTTGCGATAGGGCCACTAGGTCCTCCGAACTTGTCCTACTTGCCTAAGTCGTCCAAAACGTTTTTAGTTCGAAAGCATAAGGAAGGAAATAACATAATACAAGTTGCCACGGCAGGGCCGGGTCAAAACCAAATACGAAGAAATAAGTAGCAAAAGTGTAGAGTCCAAGTTGGTCTTTCTCTCCCTCTCACTGCGCCATGAGATATTCCCCGCCACATCAGCACATGATCAAGTAAGGGTACGGGTACCTGAAACTAACCACGAAGTCAAGGTCGAGCCACTCATGCGGGCCCTGAAGACCTCACTGAGGACATATAATATGCCTATACCTAAATAAAGGATGCTCTAATGCAGTACAGAATATTAAACACTCAAGCATGCTAGCAGTTGTATATATATGCAGAAAGTGATTAAATGGGATCCCACACAGAATGCCAAGTGGCATGTCCCTCTCCTACTCCCGCACCCATGCTCGTTAGTGCAGGAACCGACCGCGTTTTATACTCCCGCACCCATGCTCGTTAGTGCGGGAACCGGTCGCGTTCAATATCATAACATCATCAATCGTATCAATATTCATGCTTGTCAATTTAACAGTCTGACTCGATGAGGACTAAGCCCGATGGGACTGGACCGTCCTATGACCCTAGAAAATGACTCTAGGACTCACAATTTAACGGTCGTTCTACCATACGCAAAGAGAATACAGATGCTCGATTAATTTGTGCAACCTAAGCATGATACTACATGAATATGCATGATGCAACACCTACACACTATATGATACATCAGGCATGAGGTTCTAACTTGAGTAATCCCCGGAGGACTTACCTGGAAACGCAGAGCAGCAAAATAAGGCAGCAGGAGTGAGCAATCCAATAGATCAGAAATCACCTAGAAATTTCATAAATAATTTAATAAGTCTAAGTCTAATTTACACAAGCACACAAGTTAGATAAAAAACATATAAGGTACACATACTAATATAACCCATCTATTTCACCATTATCATTTCATCTCCATTTCTCATCTAGTTCCATTATCTCTCATAATCCGATACTTTTCTCAATGGAATCATAATATCACCAACATCATCATTATTAGCCACCTCGTCACATCCTTATTTCCATGAATTATTCCAATATTTCAAATTATCCATTTCAAATATCAAGACTTAGGAATTAATTTATTCATATCAATCATTCTCAACAAACTAGTTTAAATAATCAAATAAATAAATCGAGGAAAGATAATCAATTACTTGACCATATAAAGGATCACAATCCATAAAATAATTAAATAACATTTACCCATTAAAATAATATAATCAATCAACTAAATAATATTTAAAAATCAGACTTTAAATATATATTAAAAATAGAGAATTAAATACTCCAATTTATTCCATATATTATATTCAAATAAAATTCAGAAAGTAATTAATTTTAGTAACCTAACAAAGGGTTCACAAGTTGTTGAACTATAACCTTAAAATAATATAATTAATAAATAAATCAAATAATGCAGATTTTAATAACTTACAATTGAATAAGTAAATAATGAATTAATTAAATAAATAAATCGGAAAAATAAATTTAATAATAATTAAAATAACAATTATAACCATCCTATAAGTTATAACCCAAAATACCCAACCAAATTAAGCCCAACCTGTAGCCCAACCCGGATCCCTTTAACCGGCCCAACCCGAGCCCATTCATCAGAAAAAAAAATAAAAATGGACGTGGGCCCCCATGGGCTGACTGGGCAGGAGGGGCCCGCTCCCACTTCGTCTTCTTCATTTTCACAACAGCTCCGCCGCCCGTTGCTCGCTGCAACTGTTGCCGTTGCTCGAGGCCGGCTCCCGTGCTCCAGCCTCCCGAGCTCCCGTCTCGGACGCTCCTCCCTGACCAAGCTCACACTCCCCCGGCCTCACATACCCGCCCTCGCTCGTGCTCACAGCCCTCCCCGCACACACACGGCCTAGCGCTCGGCCTCGACTCTCCCGAGCTCGACGGAGCTCTCGAGCTCGACCACGCTCGCACTCAGCTCACGCACTCCCCCCCGACCTTAACCCACACAAAACGAAGCAAGCGAGAGCAAGAGGGGATGAGGAAAGGAGATGTTACCGAGAGCTCGAAAAATCGATTCCGGGATGCTTCAATGGCGAATTCCGAGCTCGACGACGGGGAGGAAGTTTGTTGTGGCCTAGGACGAGCGAAGGGAGATTAGAGGCCCGACTTTACACAGATTCGAGCCGAAAAGAAGGAAGATTGGAGCTTACCGTTCGGGTCGGAGAAGAACAGGGGAGGTGGTGGTGCGACGCGGCTCCAACGGCTTCGAGGCGACCTGGGTGGCTCCTGGGCACTTGTGTTGCAGCTGCTGCTCGCGGAAGGGGATGGGGAAGCTCAGTGTGGGCTCGGAACACAGGGAACGCGCGAGCAGAGGGCTTGGTGCCTCGGTGGTGATGGAGCGAAAAGAGAAATGTGATGTGTGTGTGGATTGAGACAAGGGAGTTGTAGCTCAGAATTAAAAGGAGGAATGGAGGTGAGCTGAGGTGAGGAGTGGAGGTAAGGCTGCCAGATTTGAAAGAAGGAGGGAGGGAAGTTGGTACTGTCATTTGCTGATGGATTGTGTGGGAAGAAGGGGGGGGGGGGGGGTCTAAGGGCTGTTTGGGTAGGGATCTTAGGGTGGCTAGGAGGGGGGGTTATTAATTGTGATAAAGTCAACTTTTATACCCGGAATTAAATCCCGAAACCCGCTTTCCGACCTTAACCCGACGCATTTTAAAATAATTAATCGAGTCTGAATTAAATAACAAAATCCAAAAATATTTTTAAGCCTTGGGAAAATAAAGCGGAATTATTTCGTTTTCAAATTTGAGTAACGAGTTTATGCCGGAATTATTCAAAAAAATTTAAATCGGTCGTTGGCTCGAGAACGGAAATTTCCGAAAATTTTCGGAGTCTCGGAAATTGAATAAATTCTTATCAAAATTAAATTTATAATTATAAAAATATTCATTTAAAAATCTCGGTCTTTACATCATCCACCTCTAAAAACAAGTCTCGTCCTCGAGACTAAAATTCTTTTAAAAGCAAGGGGATGAAGTTCGAAATTGGTGAGTCCGAGGATCACACCATTGATCCCGTGAGTATCTCATAAGTGCCCCTATGAGATCCTCGCAGTATCTTTGTCATGATCATAACATTCCCAATTGGTCATAGCAAGGATGTGATATGGGCCCTTATCACAACCTTACCCCGACTTCTTGGTTACATTATAACTCAAAAGAATCATGATGTCTCCACTCGGTCTTAGCAAACAATCTATTAGTGCCCCTATAAATGTTTGTATCCACTTCGTGGGACATTATAATGTAAACTCGGGTTGAAAAAGTTTCAAAAGGGTTCTCGATTCAAGTTAATCAATCAAATTCTCGATTGCGTTTGATCTTTCAAAATCCAAGTCATTTCTCTTATTTTAAGTCTATCAGATTTCAAGGATTTCAAGAGGTGGCAACATCCACCTCTAAGGGCTAATCCCATATTCCACTTCCTAGGTTCATTCTCAAAGTCAGTTTCAGCATTCTTAATTCCAGGTATAACACATCAAGATATCAACATATCATATACTCATAGAAATGGTGCATAATTATCAATCAGATATGCACAATCACATAATCATACAATGATAAGGCACGTCTCATAGCAAGGACCGGGCAATACTCACCAACTAACTCACGAGGTCAAAGAAATGTCCACGCTAGGCTCCACGTACGATGTAAGTAACTCGTCTAACACTCCCCCATAACTGGCCCGAATGCTCTCCTCGGTCTCCCAGGTAGCCTCCTCAGGACCCCGCCTAGACCACTGAACTAAAAGCAAAGGAACCTCCCTGTTCCTGAGCTTCTTGACACGACGGTCAAGGATCCTAATAGGGTGCTCTATAAAGGTATGGTCGGGCTCAACATGGAGGTCAGAATGATCGAGGATATGGCTAGGATCGGGCACATATCTACGGAGCTGAGACACGTGGAACACATCATGAACTCCAGCTAAAGACGGGGGTAGGGCTAATCTATAGGCCACCTCACCTACACGCTCTAGGATCTCAAAGGGTCCAATATACCTAGGGCTCAACTTGCCCTTGATGCCAAATCGCCGGACTCCCCTGGTGGGTGACACTCTCAACCAAACATGAGCTCCCACATCGAAGACGATCTCTGTCCTCCGTCGGTCAGCATACTTCTTCTGGCGGTCCTGAGCGATCCTCATGTGCTCTCTGATGCGGCCAACCTGATCCACTGTCTCGCGGACTAGCTCTGGCAAGGATGTGACTGTATCTGCGGGCTCATCCCAACAAACTGGCGACTTGCAGCACCTCCCGTACAACGCCTCATAAGGAGCCATCTCGATCGAAGAATGATAGCTGTTGTTGTACGAGAACTCGACCAACGGTAGGTATTTCACCCATCTATCACCCCACTCTAGCACACAAGATCGTAGAATATCCTCCAATGTCTGTATAGTCCTCTCACTCTGTCCATCTGTCTGCGGATGGAAGGAAGTACTGAACTGTAATCTGGTCCCTAGGGCCTCGTGCACATGCTGCCAAAATCGTGAAGTAAAGCGGCCATCTCTGTCAGAAACAATCCTCTCCGGCACTCCATGCAGACGAACAATCTGTCGAATGAACTCCTCAGCTAGTCTAGATACTGGCCATGTCTCCTGTATGGCGATAAAATGTGCGGACTTGGTCAATCTATCGACCACAACCCAGATGGTATCGAACCCTCTAACATCTCGCCTCAGTCCGGTGACAAAGTCCATGGAAATGTCAGTCCACTTCCACTCAGGGACTGGAAGTGACCTGACAAGTCCTCCTGGCCGCTGGTGCTCAATACGAACCTGCTGACAAATCTGGCATCTAGCTACGAAGTCAGTGATGTCTGCTCTCATCCTCTGCCACCAGTAAGACCTCCTCAAATCCTGGTACATCTTATTCGTCCCGGGATGGACAGAATAAGGAGTGGTGTGCGCCTCTCGCATGATCCTCTATCTAAGATCCTGAGTAGATGGTACCACAATGCGATCCTGAAAGGTCAGCATCCCGTCCTCCCTATCTGACAACTCCCCGGCTCGTCCCTGAGCCATCCGCTCTCTAAGAGCCACAATCTCTGGGCAATCTGTCTGGGCTCTGTGAATCTCCTCCAACAGATCTGATTGTACCTCTAAGAAGGTCAGCTGTCCACTCTCTCGCTGAATCCAAACCTCGATACCACTCGATCTCAAATCTGACTGTAGTCGCTCCTGAGTGGTGAGCCTAGCTACCGTCACCTCCTGATGAGTCTTCCTGCTGAGCGCATCTGCGACCACGTTGGCCTTCCCAGGGTGATACACAATCTCCAGATCGTAGTCCTTGAGCAACTCCAACCAGCGCCTCTGTCTCATGTTCAGCTCCTTCTGTGTGAAGATGTACTTCAGGCTCTTGTGATCCGTCATCACCTTGCACGACGTGCCATACAGATAGTGCCTCCAGATCTTCAGAGCATGAACTACAGCTGCTAGCTCTAGGTCGTGGGTGGGGTAAGACAACTCTCCAGGCTTCAACTGTCGTGAAGCATAGGCGATAACTCGATCCCTCTGATGAAGTACGCACCCCAAACCGGCTCTGGATGCATCAGTGTAGACAACGAAATCCTCGGTCCCATCTGGCAAAGCTAGAACTGGTGCAGTGGTCAGCTTCTCCTTTAGAAGCTCGAAACTAGCCTGACACTCCACGCTCCACTCAAAAGGAACGTCCTTCCGCAGCAGCTGTGTCATCGGTCGTGCGATACTCGAAAATCCCTGAACGAATCTCCGGTAGTAACTCGCTAAGCCAAGGAAGGAGCGGATATCCCTGACGTTCTTGGGCACCCCCAAGCTACTATAGCCTCTATCTTCGCCGGATCCACGGCGACACCCTCTGCTGAAATCACATGACCCAAGAAGGTCACCTCAGAGATCCAAAAATCACACTTGCTGTACTTGCCATACAGCTGGTGCTTCCTTAGCGTCTCTAGCACGATCCTCAGGTGCTCCTCGTGCTCCTCCCTACTCCTCGAGTACACCAGAATATCGTCGATGAAGACAATGACGAATCGATCCAAGTAATCGATGAACACTCGGTTCATGAGCTCCATAAAGGCTGCAGGTGCATTGGTCAGCCCAAATGGCATGACTACGAACTCATAATGTCCATAACGAGTCCGGAAGGCGGTCTTCGGTACATCCTCCGGCTTCACTCGAAGCTGGTGATAACCGGATCTCAAATCGATCTTAGAGAACACAACTGCTCCCTGAAGCTGATCCAACAAGTCATCAATCCGAGTGAGAGGATAACGGTTCTTCACCGTAGCCCGGTTCAACTCCCGATAATCAATGCACAATCTCAACGATCCGTCCTTCTTCTTAACGAAGAGGACTGGTGCTCCCCACGGTGACGCACTAGGTCTGATGTAGCCCTTCTCGGCCAACTCCTCCAACTGAGCCTTCAACTCTTCCATCTCGGTCGGCGCCATCCGGTACGGTACTCGTGAAATCGGCCTCGTGCCTGGCTCTAACTCTATGGCGAAGTCGATCTCTCTCTGCGGAGGAAGTCCTGGCAGCTCGTCGGGAAACACCTCCGCAAACTCCCGCACTATAGGTACATCGGTCATGCTAGGCTGCTCACGATCCACCTCTAAAGCATAGCACCAGTACCCCATGCATCCCTGATCCAAAAGTCTGGCTGCTCGAACTGCGCTGATAAGCGCCCCGTTCCGTTTGGGGTCACTCCCCCAAACTTGGTGCTCGGTCCCGTCATCAGCTAAAAGCGTCACAGTCCTCGTCCGAAGGTTGACGATCGCTCCATATCGTCCCATGAAGTCCATGCCGAGAATAAGGTCGTCCGTCTTCAGTGGCATCACAATCAGGTCTGCTGGCCACTCACGCTCTCCTATGCGAACAGGGCATCCTAGGATCTCTCGACTAGTCCTAACCCTAGATCCATCCAGCATGCCTACTAGGAGGGATGGACCACTCGTGCAGCTAAGACTCAGCCTAGCAACGCACGTCTCTGCTATAAAGCAGTGTGTAGCACCAGTATCAAACAGCATACGCAAACACACATCATAGAGAGAGATGGTACCTGCTGCAGTCGGAGCAGAATGATCATCAACTCGCATCTGAAACACGCGGGGTGGTGGGGGCAATGCGGAACCACGGCCTCCTGAAGTCTGTCATCTGCCACAACTCGAACTAGATGGCCCGGCTGAAGTCGATCCTCTACCTCCGCGGCCAGAACCTCTGCCGCCTCTCAATCCTCCGCGGCCTCTACTAGGAGCAGAACCTCTCCCCTGACCCTGGGAGTAAGTCAACTGTGGGGGTCTGGGAGCCTCTGGAAGTCGGAGAGCGGGTGCAGATGGAGTCCCTCCGCTCTGGGGGGCAGTAGCGAGATCTATGCCCTAAAAGTCCACATGAATAACACCTAGTATCTCTCATCGGACATGCAGCAACATAATGACCCTCCTCGTAGTAGCCGTGACAAGTAATACTCCTAACTCGAACCTCCCTACTCGGAGTAGACGGTGCTGGTGGAATCCTCGATACTCCTCCGAATCCTCCTCGGTACCCTCCTCTAGGTCTCGTCTCCCATCTAGTCTCAGCAGGTCTAGGTCTCTTCCCCTCAGGGCGGGATGAAGCATATGCAGTCGCGGAGAGGATACGCTGCTGATCGTATAGAAGAACCACCTCCAGGAAACGGTCGAACGATACTGCGCCCAGACTAGAAGCATGCAGTAGTACTGCTGGTGACAACCTCATCGACAACAGTCGAATGCGACTCTCGTCAGTGGGACACAGGTGTGCGCAGTAAACCAACTCCTTCTTGAACTGGCGGACGACATCAACAACAGAGAGAGACGGGTTGTAGGTCCCACGATAAAATGCCACCTCGCGAGCAATCTGGGTCCCCGGGGGACTATACTCCTTCAGCATCAAAGTCCGGAAAGCATCGTAACTCCACTCAGCCTGGTCCGTCTTGTACACGGACCAACGATCAAAGGCGTCTCCCCGTATATGTCCTGCTGCTAGCCTCTGTCGCTCTGTAGCTGGCACATCGATATGGTCGAAGATCCCGTCCAGCTGACGGAACCACATCTCTATATCCTCTCCCGCGCCTCTTGAGAACTGCGGCGGCCTACACTGCCCCATGACCTTCAACCAGTCGATGTGCTTCTCGGGTCGCGCAACGGCCATAGGAACAGCTCGAGCGGGCTCAGGTGCTGTAGGCGGCTCGATCGGGATCTGGGCCCCGGGTGCTGCAGACTATGACTCCCCAAGAAACTCTCGTAAGACCTCCAAGATCGCAGCTCGGTCCATCTGTCCCGGTGTGGTCTGCTGAATGGGAACCTGAGTCTCGCCGCCCTCAGGTGTCGGAGTGTCATCGTCGGTCGTAACAGTGGCTGCCCTACGACGGGGTTGTCCTCTACCTCTACGCACTGGGCCCCCACGCCCGATCCGTCCACCTCGTGTATCGGCCATAGTGGCTGCAATAGAAGGGCGGGGCTTAACACACAGCACAGAAGCATTCAACATAAATTAATCAGATCTCCTTCTAGGGAGACCGCCCTCAGGCCCCATTTATGAAATCACAGAAGCTATCTAGAAGCTGCCCTTCGAGGGGCAACTAACCGGAGGGGCAACTATCCTCTCGGCCTCTACATTCTAACCCCGCTACTCCAACCACCACGGTGCAAACTCCTTGGAGTCTTCCAGGCCCTCTGTAAAGTACAAAGCTAAGTTTTGCCTACCCGTTCCCAAGTCTACATCCAATAGGATGGTCTACCGCCTTTCTACCCACTCGATTTTCCCTTTTTGGATTTTCCTTATTTTAAGTCAAGTTTATTAAGCTTTGTTCATCAATTTAGCCATATTAAATTCATTTTGCCCTTTTTAAAACTCTTAAAAATCTTTTAAAACATTGGGCGGTTTTACAAATCATACTTCAACCCATTTTACTCGAATCACGCAACCCAAGCTCTGATACCACCTTTGTAACGGCCCAAATATAAATATTCGGGTTACGTTTCGAAGGATTGGATACCTTCGTTCGGATCTTGCAATTCGAGTACGGGTTGAGTTTTAAAACAAAGTTTCAAAGGTCAAAGAAGGGATTTCGCACCCTAAAATTTGCGATAGGGCCATTAGGTCCTCCGAACTTGTCCTACTTGCCTAAGTCGTCCAAAACGTTTTTAGTTCGAAAGCATAAGGAAGGAAATAACATAATACAAGTTGCCACGGCAGGGCCGGGTCAAAACCAAATACGAAGAAATAAGTAGCAAAAGTGTAGAGTCCAAGTTGGTCTTTCTCTCCCTCTCACTGCGCCATGAGATATTCCCCGCCACATCAGCACATGATCAAGTAAGGGTACGGGTACCTGAAACTAACCACGAAGTCAAGGTCGAGCCACTCATGCGGGCCCTGAAGACCTCACTGAGGACATATAATATGCCTATACCTAAATAAAGGATGCTCTAATGCAGTACAGAATATTAAACACTCAAGCATGCTAGCAGTTGTATATATATGCAGAAAGTGATTAAATGGGATCCCACACAGAATGCCAAGTGGCATGTCCCTCTCCTACTCCCGCACCCATGCTCGTTAGTGCAGGAACCGACCGCGTTTTATACTCCCGCACCCATGCTCGTTAGTGCGGGAACCGGTCGCGTTCAATATCATAACATCATCAATCGTATCAATATTCATGCTTGTCAATTTAACAGTCTGACTCGATGAGGACTAAGCCCGATGGGACTGGACCGTCCTATGACCCTAGAAAATGACTCTAGGACTCACAATTTAACGGTCGTTCTACCATACGCAAAGAGAATACAGATGCTCGATTAATTTGTGCAACCTAAGCATGATACTACATGAATATGCATGATGCAACACCTACACACTATATGATACATCAGGCATGAGGTTCTAACTTGAGTAATCCCCGGAAGACTTACCTGGAAATGCAGAGCAGCAAAATAAGGCAGCAGGAGTGAGCAATCCAATAGATCAGAAATCACCTAGAAATTTCATAAATAATTTAATAAGTCTAAGTCTAATTTACACAAGCACACAAGTTAGATAAAAAACATATAAGGTACACATACTAATATAACCCATCTATTTCACCATTATCATTTCATCTCCATTTCTCATCTAGTTCCATTATCTCTCATAATCCGATACTTTTCTCAATGGAATCATAATATCACCAACATCATCATTATTAGCCACCTCGTCACATCCTTATTTCCATGAATTATTCCAATATTTCAAATTATCCATTTCAAATATCAAGACTTAGGAATTAATTTATTCATATCAATCATTCTCAACAAACTAGTTTAAATAATCAAATAAATAAATCGAGGAAAGATAATCAATTACTTGACCATATAAAGGATCACAATCCATAAAATAATTAAATAACATTTACCCATTAAAATAATATAATCAATCAACTAAATAATATTTAAAAATCAGACTTTAAATATATATTAAAAATAGAGAATTAAATACTCCAATTTATTCCATATATTATATTCAAATAAAATTCAGAAAGTAATTAATTTTAGTAACCTAACAAAGGGTTCACAAGTTGTTGAACTATAACCTTAAAATAATATAATTAATAAATAAATCAAATAATGCAGATTTTAATAACTTACAATTGAATAAGTAAATAATGAATTAATTAAATAAATAAATCGGAAAAATAAATTTAATAATAATTAAAATAACAATTATAACCATCCTATAAGTTATAACCCAAAATACCCAACCAAATTAAGCCCAACCTGTAGCCCAACCCGGATCCCTTTAACCGGCCCAACCCGAGCCCATTCATCAGAAAAAAAAATAAAAATGGACGTGGGCCCCCATGGGCTGACTGGGCAGGAGGGGCCCGCTCCCACTTCGTCTTCTTCATTTTCACAACAGCTCCGCCGCCCGTTGCTCGCTGCAACTGTTGCCGTTGCTCGAGGCCGGCTCCCGTGCTCCAGCCTCCCGAGCTCCCGTCTCGGACGCTCCTCCCTGACCAAGCTCACACTCCCCCGGCCTCACATACCCGCCCTCGCTCGTGCTCACAGCCCTCCCCGCACACACACGGCCTAGCGCTCGGCCTCGACTCTCCCGAGCTCGACGGAGCTCTCGAGCTCGACCACGCTCGCACTCAGCTCACGCACTCCCCCCCCGACCTTAACCCACACAAAACGAAGCAAGCGAGAGCAAGAGGGGATGAGGAAAGGAGATGTTACCGAGAGCTCGAAAAATCGATTCCGGGATGCTTCAATGGCGAATTCCGAGCTCGACGACGGGGAGGAAGTTTGTTGTGGCCTAGGACGAGCGAAGGGAGATTAGAGGCCCGACTTTACACAGATTCGAGCCGAAAAGAAGGAAGATTGGAGCTTACCGTTCGGGTCGGAGAAGAACAGGGGAGGTGGTGGTGCGACGCGGCTCCAACGGCTTCGAGGCGACCTGGGTGGCTCCTGGGCACTTGTGTTGCAGCTGCCGCTCGTGGAAGGGGATGGGGAAGCTCAGTGTGGGCTCGGAACACAGGGAACGCGCGAGCAGAGGGCTTGGTGCCTCGGTGGTGATGGAGCGAAAAGAGAAATGTGATGTGTGTGTGGATTGAGACAAGGGAGTTGTAGCTCAGAATTAAAAGGAGGAATGGAGGTGAGCTGAGGTGAGGAGTGGAGGTAAGGCTGCCAGATTTGAAAGAAGGAGGGAGGGAAGTTGGTACTGTCATTTGCTGATGGATTGTGTGGGAAGAAGGGGGGGGGGGGTCTAAGGGCTGTTTGGGTAGGGATCTTAGGGTGGCTAGGAGGGGGGGTTATTAATTGTGATAAAGTCAACTTTTATACCCGGAATTAAATCCCGAAACCCGCTTTCCGACCTTAACCCGACGCATTTTAAAATAATTAATCGAGTCTGAATTAAATAACAAAATCCAAAAATATTTTTAAGCCTTGGGAAAATAAAGCGGAATTATTTCGTTTTCAAATTTGAGTAACGAGTTTATGCCGGAATTATTCAAAAAAATTTAAATCGGTCGTTGGCTCGAGAACGGAAATTTCCGAAAATTTTCGGAGTCTCGGAAATTGAATAAATTCTTATCAAAATTAAATTTATAATTATAAAAATATTCATTTAAAAATCTCGGTCTTTACATCATCCACCTCTAAAAACAAGTCTCGTCCTCGAGACTAAAATTCTTTTAAAAGCAAGGGGATGAAGTTCGAAATTGGTGAGTCCGAGGATCACACCATTGATCCCGTGAGTATCTCATAAGTGCCCCTATGAGATCCTCGCAGTATCTTTGTCATGATCATAACATTCCCAATTGGTCATAGCAAGGATGTGATATGGGCCCTTATCACAACCTTACCCCGACTTCTTGGTTACATTATAACTCAAAAGAATCATGATGTCTCCACTCGGTCTTAGCAAACAATCTATTAGTGCCCCTATAAATGTTTGTATCCACTTCGTGGGACATTATAATGTAAACTCGGGTTGAAAAAGTTTCAAAAGGGTTCTCGATTCAAGTTAATCAATCAAATTCTCGATTGCGTTTGATCTTTCAAAATCCAAGTCATTTCTCTTATTTTAAGTCTATCAGATTTCAAGGATTTCAAGAGGTGGCAACATCCACCTCTAAGGGCTAATCCCATATTCCACTTCCTAGGTTCATTCTCAAAGTCAGTTTCAGCATTCTTAATTCCAGGTATAACACATCAAGATATCAACATATCATATACTCATAGAAATGGTGCATAATTATCAATCAGATATGCACAATCACATAATCATACAATGATAAGGCACGTCTCATAGCAAGGACCGGGCAATACTCACCAACTAACTCACGAGGTCAAAGAAATGTCCACGCTAGGCTCCACGTACGATGTAAGTAACTCGTCTAACACTCCCCCATAACTGGCCCGAATGCTCTCCTCGGTCTCCCAGGTAGCCTCCTCAGGACCCCGCCTAGACCACTGAACTAAAAGCAAAGGAACCTCCCTGTTCCTGAGCTTCTTGACACGACGGTCAAGGATCCTAATAGGGTGCTCTATAAAGGTATGGTCGGGCTCAACATGGAGGTCAGAATGATCGAGGATATGGCTAGGATCGGGCACATATCTACGGAGCTGAGACACGTGGAACACATCATGAACTCCAGCTAAAGACGGGGGTAGGGCTAATCTATAGGCCACCTCACCTACACGCTCTAGGATCTCAAAGGGTCCAATATACCTAGGGCTCAACTTGCCCTTGATGCCAAATCGCCGGACTCCCCTGGTGGGTGACACTCTCAACCAAACATGAGCTCCCACATCGAAGACGATCTCTGTCCTCCGTCGGTCAGCATACTTCTTCTAGCGGTCCTGAGCGATCCTCATGTGCTCTCTGATGCGGCCAACCTGATCCACTGTCTCGCGGACTAGCTCTGGCAAGGATGTGACTGTATCTGCGGGCTCATCCCAACAAACTGGCGACTTGCAGCACCTCCCGTACAACGCCTCATAAGGAGCCATCTCGATCGAAGAATGATAGCTGTTGTTGTACGAGAACTCGACCAACGGTAGGTATTTCACCCATCTATCACCCCACTCTAGCACACAAGATCGTAGAATATCCTCCAATGTCTGTATAGTCCTCTCACTCTGTCCATCTGTCTGCGGATGGAAGGAAGTACTGAACTGTAATCTGGTCCCTAGGGCCTCGTGCACATGCTGCCAAAATCGTGAAGTAAAGCGGCCATCTCTGTCAGAAACAATCCTCTCCGGCACTCCATGCAGACGAACAATCTGTCGAATGAACTCCTCAGCTAGTCTAGATACTGGCCATGTCTCCTGTATGGCGATAAAATGTGCGGACTTGGTCAATCTATCGACCACAACCCAGATGGTATCGAACCCTCTAACATCTCGCCTCAGTCCGGTGACAAAGTCCATGGAAATGTCAGTCCACTTCCACTCAGGGACTGGAAGTGACCTAACAAGTCCTCCTGGCCGCTGGTGCTCAATACGAACCTGCTGACAAATCTGGCATCTAGCTACGAAGTCAGTGATGTCTGCTCTCATCCTCTGCCACCAGTAAGACCTCCTCAAATCCTGGTACATCTTATTCGTCCCGGGATGGACAGAATAAGGAGTGGTGTGCGCCTCTCGCATGATCCTCTATCTAAGATCCTGAGTAGATGGTACCACAATGCGATCCTGAAAGGTCAGCATCCCGTCCTCCCTCTCTGACAACTCCCCGGCTCGTCCCTGAGCCATCCGCTCTCTAAGAGCCACAATCTCTGGGCAATCTGTCTGGGCTCTGTGAATCTCCTCCAACAGATCTGATTGTACCTCTAAGAAGGTCAGCTGTCCACTCTCTCGCTGAATCCAAACCTCGATACCACTCGATCTCAAATCTGACTGTAGTCGCTCCTGAGTGGTGAGCCTAGCTACCGTCACCTCCTGATGAGTCTTCCTACTGAGCGCATCTGCGACCACGTTGGCCTTCCCAGGGTGATACACAATCTCCAGATCGTAGTCCTTGAGCAACTCCAACCAGCGCCTCTGTCTCATGTTCAGCTCCTTCTGTGTGAAGATGTACTTCAGGCTCTTGTGATCCGTCATCACCTTGCACGACGTGCCATACAGATAGTGCCTCCAGATCTTCAGAGCATGAACTACAGCTGCTAGCTCTAGGTCGTGGGTGGGGTAAGACAACTCTCCAGGCTTCAACTGTCGTGAAGCATAGGCGATAACTCGATCCCTCTGATGAAGTACGCACCCCAAACCGGCTCTGGATGCATCAGTGTAGACAACGAAATCCTCGGTCCCATCTGGCAAAGCTAGAACTGGTGCAGTGGTCAGCTTCTCCTTTAGAAGCTCGAAACTAGCCTGACACTCCACGCTCCACTCAAAAGGAACGTCCTTCCGCAGCAGCTGTGTCATCGGTCGTGCGATACTCGAAAATCCCTGAACGAATCTCCGGTAGTAACTCGCTAAGCCAAGGAAGGAGCGGATATCCCTGACGTTCTTGGGCACCCCCAAGCTACTATAGCCTCTATCTTCGCCGGATCCACGGCGACACCCTCTGCTGAAATCACATGACCCAAGAAGGTCACCTCAGAGATCCAAAAATCACACTTGCTGTACTTGCCATACAGCTGGTGCTTCCTTAGCGTCTCTAGCACGATCCTCAGGTGCTCCTCGTGCTCCTCCCTACTCCTCGAGTACACCAGAATATCGTCGATGAAGACAATGACGAATCGATCCAAGTAATCGATGAACACTCGGTTCATGAGCTCCATAAAGGCTGCAGGTGCATTGGTCAGCCCAAATGGCATGACTACGAACTCATAATGTCCATAACGAGTCCGGAAGGCGGTCTTCGGTACATCCTCCGGCTTCACTCGAAGCTGGTGATAACCGGATCTCAAATCGATCTTAGAGAACACAACTGCTCCCTGAAGCTGATCCAACAAGTCATCAATCCGAGTGAGAGGATAACGGTTCTTCACCGTAGCCCGGTTCAACTCCCGATAATCAATGCACAATCTCAACGATCCGTCCTTCTTCTTAACGAAGAGGACTGGTGCTCCCCACGGTGACGCACTAGGTCTGATGTAGCCCTTCTCGGCCAACTCCTCCAACTGAGCCTTCAACTCTTCCATCTCGGTCGGCGCCATCCGGTACGGTACTCGTGAAATCGGCCTCGTGCCTGGCTCTAACTCTATGGCGAAGTCGATCTCTCTCTGCGGAGGAAGTCCTGGCAGCTCGTCGGGAAACACCTCCGCAAACTCCCGCACTATAGGTACATCGGTCATGCTAGGCTGCTCACGATCCACCTCTAAAGCATAGCACCAGTACCCCATGCATCCCTGATCCAAAAGTCTGGCTGCTCGAACTGCGCTGATAAGCGCCCCGTTCCGTTTGGGGTCACTCCCCCAAACTTGGTGCTCGGTCCCGTCATCAGCTAAAAGCGTCACAGTCCTCGTCCGAAGGTTGACGATCGCTCCATATCGTCCCATGAAGTCCATGCCGAGAATAAGGTCGTCCGTCTTCAGTGGCATCACAATCAGGTCTGCTGGCCACTCACGCTCTCCTATGCGAACAGGGCATCCTAGGATCTCTCGACTAGTCCTAACCCTAGATCCATCCAGCATGCCTACTAGGAGGGATGGACCACTCGTGCAGCTAAGACTCAGCCTAGCAACGCACGTCTCTGCTATAAAGCAGTGTGTAGCACCAGTATCAAACAGCATACGCAAACACACATCATAGAGAGAGATGGTACCTGCTGCAGTCGGAGCAGAATGATCATCAACTCGCATCTGAAACACGCGGGGCGGTGGGGGCAATGCGGAACCACGGCCTCCTGAAGTCTGTCATCTGCCACAACTCGAACTAGATGGCCCGGCTGAAGTCGATCCTCTACCTCCGCGGCCAGAACCTCTGCCGCCTCTCAATCCTCCGCGGCCTCTACTAGGAGCAGAACCTCTCCCCTGACCCTGGGAGTAAGTCAACTGTGGGGGTCTGGGAGCCTCTGGAAGTCGGAGAGCGGGTGCAGATGGAGTCCCTCCGCTCTGGGGGGCAGTAGCGAGATCTATGCCCTAAAAGTCCACATGAATAACACCTAGTATCTCTCATCGGACATGCAGCAACATAATGACCCTCCTCGTAGTAGCCGTGACAAGTAATACTCCTAACTCGAACCTCCCTACTCGGAGTAGACGGTGCTGGTGGAATCCTCGATACTCCTCCGAATCCTCCTCGGTACCCTCCTCTAGGTCTCGTCTCCCATCTAGTCTCAGCAGGTCTAGGTCTCTTCCCCTCAGGGCGGGATGAAGCATATGCAGTCGCGGAGAGGATACGCTGCTGATCGTATAGAAGAACCACCTCCAGGAAACGGTCGAACGATACTGCGCCCAGACTAGAAGCATGCAGTAGTACTGCTGGTGACAACCTCATCGACAACAGTCGAATGCGACTCTCGTCAGTGGGACACAGGTGTGCGCAGTAAACCAACTCCTTCTTGAACTGGCGGACGACATCAACAACAGAGAGAGACGGGTTGTAGGTCCCACGATAAAATGCCACCTCGCGAGCAATCTGGGTCCCCGGGGGACTATACTCCTTCAGCATCAAAGTCCGGAAAGCATCGTAACTCCACTCAGCCTGGTCCGTCTTGTACACGGACCAACGATCAAAGGCGTCTCCCCGTATATGTCCTGCTGCTAGCCTCTGTCGCTCTGTAGCTGGCACATCGATATGGTCGAAGATCCCGTCCAGCTGACGGAACCACATCTCTATATCCTCTCCCGCGCCTCTTGAGAACTGCGGCGGCCTACACTGCCCCATGACCTTCACCCAGTCGATGTGCTTCTCGGGTCGCGCAACGGCCATAGGAACAGCTCGAGCGGGCTCAGGTGCTGTAGGCGGCTCGATCGGGATCTGGGCCCCGGGTGCTGCAGACTATGACTCCCCAAGAAACTCTCGTAAGACCTCCAAGATCGCAGCTCGGTCCATCTGTCCCGGTGTGGTCTGCTGAATGGGAACCTGAGTCTCGCCGCCCTCAGGTGTCGGAGTGTCATCGTCGGTCGTAACAGTGGCTGCCCTACGACGGGGTTGTCCTCTACCTCTACGCACTGGGCCCCCACGCCCGATCCGTCCACCTCGTGTATCGGCCATAGTGGCTGCAATAGAAGGGCGGGGCTTAACACACAGCACAGAAGCATTCAACATAAATTAATCAGATCTCCTTCTAGGGAGACCGCCCTCAGGCCCCATTTATGAAATCACAGAAGCTATCTAGAAGCTGCCCTTCGAGGGGCAACTAACCGGAGGGGCAACTATCCTCTCGGCCTCTACATTCTAACCCCGCTACTCCAACCACCACGGTGCAAACTCCTTGGAGTCTTCCAGGCCCTCTGTAAAGTACAAAGCTAAGTTTTGCCTACCCGTTCCCAAGTCTACATCCAATAGGATGGTCTACCGCCTTTCTACCCACTCGATTTTCCCTTTTTGGATTTTCCTTATTTTAAGTCAAGTTTATTAAGCTTTGTTCATCAATTTAGCCATATTAAATTCATTTTGCCCTTTTTAAAACTCTTAAAAATCTTTTAAAACATTGGGCGGTTTTACAAATCATACTTCAACCCATTTTACTCGAATCACGCAACCCAAGCTCTGATACCACCTTTGTAACGGCCCAAATATAAATATTCGGGTTACGTTTCGAAGGATTGGATACCTTCGTTCGGATCTTGCAATTCGAGTACGGGTTGAGTTTTAAAACAAAGTTTCAAAGGTCAAAGAAGGGATTTCGCACCCTAAAATTTGCGATAGGGCCATTAGGTCCTCCGAACTTGTCCTACTTGCCTAAGTCGTCCAAAACGTTTTTAGTTCGAAAGCATAAGGAAGGAAATAACATAATACAAGTTGCCACGGCAGGGCCGGGTCAAAACCAAATACGAAGAAATAAGTAGCAAAAGTGTAGAGTCCAAGTTGGTCTTTCTCTCCCTCTCACTGCGCCATGAGATATTCCCCGCCACATCAGCACATGATCAAGTAAGGGTACGGGTACCTGAAACTAACCACGAAGTCAAGGTCGAGCCACTCATGCGGGCCCTGAAGACCTCACTGAGGACATATAATATGCCTATACCTAAATAAAGGATGCTCTAATGCAGTACAGAATATTAAACACTCAAGCATGCTAGCAGTTGTATATATATGCAGAAAGTGATTAAATGGGATCCCACACAGAATGCCAAGTGGCATGTCCCTCTCCTACTCCCGCACCCATGCTCGTTAGTGCAGGAACCGACCGCGTTTTATACTCCCGCACCCATGCTCGTTAGTGCGGGAACCGGTCGCGTTCAATATCATAACATCATCAATCGTATCAATATTCATGCTTGTCAATTTAACAGTCTGACTCGATGAGGACTAAGCCCGATGGGACTGGACCGTCCTATGACCCTAGCAAATGACTCTAGGACTCACAATTTAACGGCCGTTCTACCATACGCAAAGAGAATACAGATGCTCGATTAATTTGTGCAACCTAAGCATGATACTACATGAATATGCATGATGCAACACCTACACACTATATGACACATCAGGCATGAGGTTCTAACTTGAGTAAGCCCCGGAGGACTTACTTGGAAACGAAGAGCAGCAAAATAAGGCAGCAGGAGTGAGCAATCCAATAGATCAGAAATCACCTAGAAATTTCATAAATAATTTAATAAGTCTAAGTCTAATTTACACAAGCACACAAGTTAGATAAGAAACATATAAGGTACACATACTAATATAACCCATCTATTTCATCATTATCACCATTATCATTTCATCTCCATTTCTCATCTAGTTCCATTATCTCTCATAATCCGATACTTTTCTCAATGGAATCATAATATCACCAACATCATCATTATTAGCCACCTCGTCACATCCTTATTTCCATGAATTATTCCAATATTTCAAATTATCCATTTCAAATATCAAGACTTAGGAATTAATTTATTCATATCAATCATTCTCAACAAACTAGTTTAAATAATCAAATAAATAAATCGAGGAAAGATAATCAATTACTTGACCATATAAAGGATCACAATCCATAAAATAATTAAATAACATTTACCCATTAAAATAATATAATCAATCAACTAAATAATATTTAAAAATCAGACTTTAAATATATATTAAAAATAGAGAATTAAATACTCCAATTTATTCCATATATTATATTCAAATAAAATTCAGAAAGTAATTAATTTTAGTAACCTAACAAAGGGTTCACCAGTTGTTGAACTATAACCTTAAAATAATATAATTAATAAATAAATCAAATAATTCAGATTTTAATAACTTACAATTGAATAAGTAAATAATAAATTAATTAAATAAATAAATCGGAAAAATAAATTTAATAATAATTAAAATAACAATTATAACCATCCTATAAGTTATAACCCAAAATACCCAACCAAATTAAGCCCAACCTGTAGCCCAACCCGGATCCCTTTAACCGGCCCAACCCGAGCCCATTCATCAGAAAAAAAAAAATAAAAATGGACATGGGCCCCCATGGGCTGACTGGGCAGGAGGGGCCCGCTCCCACTTCGTCTTCTTCATTTTCACAACAGCTCCGCCGCCCGTTGCTCGCTGCAACTGTTGCCGTTGCTCGAGGCCGGCTCCCGTGCTCCAGCCTCCCGAGCTCCCGTCTCGGACGCTCCTCCCTGACCAAGCTCACACTCCCCCGGCCTCACATACCCGCCCTCGCTCGTGCTCACAGCCCTCCCCGCACACACACGGCCTAGCGCTCGGCCTCGACTCTCCCGAGCTCGACGGAGCTCTCGAGCTCGACCACGCTCGCACTCAGCTCACGCACTCCCCCCCCCCCCCCGACCTTAACCCACACAAAACGAAGCAAGCGAGAGCAAGAGGGGATGAGGAAAAGAGATGTTACCGAGAGCTCGAAAAATCGATTCCGGGATGCTTCAATGGCGAATTCCGAGCTCGACGACGGGGAGGAAGTTTGTTGTGGCCTAGGACGAGCGAAGGGAGATTAGAGGCCCGACTTTACACAGATTCGAGCCGAAAAGAAGGAAGATTGGAGCTTACCGTTCGGGTCGGAGAAGAACAGGGGAGGTGGTGGTGCGACGCGGCTCCAACGGCTTCGAGGCGACCTGGGTGGCTCCTGGGCGCTTGTGTTGCAGCTGCTGCTCGCGGAAGGGGATGGGGAAGCTCAGTGTGGGCTCGGAACACAGGGAACGCGCGAGCAGAGGGCTTGGTGCCTCGGTGGTGATGGAGCGAAAAGAGAAATGTGATGTGTGTGTGGATTGAGACAAGGGAGTTGTAGCTCAGAATTAAAAGGAGGAATGGAGGTGAGCTGAGGTGAGGAGTGGAGGTAAGGCTGCCAGATTTGAAAGAAGGAGGGAGGGAAGTTGGTACTGTCATTTGCTGATGGATTGTGTGGGAAGAAGGGGGGGGGGTCTAAGGGCTGTTTGGGTAGGGATCTTAGGGTGGCTAGGAGGGGGGGTTATTAATTGTGATAAAGTCAACTTTTATACCCGGAATTAAATCCCGAAACCCGCTTTCCGACCTTAACCCGACGCGTTTTAAAATAATTAATCGAGTCTGAATTAAATAACGAAATCCAAAAATATTTTTAAGCCTTGGGAAAATAAAGCGGAATTATTTCGTTTTCAAATTTGAGTAACGAGTTTATGCCGGAATTATTCGAAAAAATTTAAATCGGTCGTTGGCTCGAGAACGGAAATTTCCGAAAATTTTCGGAGTCTCGGAAATTGAATAAATTCTTATCAAAATTAAATTTATAATTATAAAAATATTCATTTAAAAATCTCGGTCTTTACATCCTGCCTGATGTGTCATGTAATGTGTAGTTTTGTTGCATATTAAAGCATGCCATGTAGTATCATGCTAGGATTGCATTGAACTGAGCATGTGTTTACTTTGTGTGTTTGAAACAGAACGGCCGTTATCTGTGATAGTCCTAGAGTCTTTAATAGGGTCATAGGGTAGCCTAGCCCCATCGGGTGCCCTGAGTCTATCGAGTCGATATGAGCATGATATGATAACCCAGCACCATCGGGCAAGATTTACGTATTTTTTTACATGTTATGATGATACCGTGGGTGAGTGCACCACCACGAGGATATGCTATGCTATAGCAACGAACTGGCCAGTCTCTGCACTAACGGGAAGGGGTGCAAAGGTAGGAGAGGGATATGACACTTGGCATTGTCTTGGGCCCTTTACAGTTCTTTTCCGCATATTATATATACTAGGGGCATGATAGTGTGATTTAAATCTTGTACCGCATTAGTCATCTTTTATTTAGGCATAGGCATGTTATGTGGCCTCAGCGCGGTCAGAGGATGTAAAGACCGAGTATATTTATATATTATGATTATTTTATTAAATAAATTATTATTAAATTCAATTTGTAAAAGTGGGATAAAACCCGTCCTCGAGCATAAGTTTTGGATTTTAAGTTATTCCGGCATCATTTAAATTTCGGATTTTGACGGGATTCGATTTTCGCCTTCAAGATCGAGTATTAATAAAGATTAGTTTAAACTCCGATATTGACTGAAATTTATTTAGTTTTCGATTTTCTTGAAATTGAATTAAAATTTGATTAAATTTGATTTAGTCGGGATTCGATCGGGCCTCCCTTTTCTTTCTTCCTTGGGTTGGATCGGGTCTCCTCTTCTTTTCTTGGTTGGGCCGGCTTCTTCTTTTCTTTCGTTTGGATGGGCTGATGGGTGGGATTGTGTTGGGCTCGAGCTTGAATCTGGAATTTCAGGTTTGGGTTGGGTTAACATGTTAATGGGTATGTGTACTTATATATATTTATGTGTATATAAATTTTTATTTCGGATTTTGTGGAAGTATATATATATATATTCTGAAATATTAAAATATCATAGAAGGTTTTAAAAGTAATATTAATTGTTATATATTATCATGATGTTATATGATGATTTTGGGATGTGTTTTAAAATATGATAAAGTAATTTAGTATTTTGATTTATAAATGTGGGTTATTAAAATGGAGTGATTTTGGCAATTTTATTTTATTTAAATATTCCTTGAGAAGTGTTATTATATAATGATTTGTAAGATGATTTTAAGATAAGGATTTTGAAGAGAAACATGCCGGAACTATTTCTATACTATGATTTTGAGAAATTGACTTTAAGGATTTAAATGTTTAATGGCAGACTTTGGCCAAGTATGAATTGAGGAATTATTTTGAATATGAGTTGACTTAATTTTGGATTTAAGAGTTTGGAAGATATGGTTGATATGATTTTATCAATGAGTTGATTTGAAAGAATGATTTTGGTCGATTTGATCGTATCGGGAAGATTTTGGAAAACGGTTTTACCATCGGTCGGTTTTGAGAATGTTGAGAACTTGGGTTCGTGTGTATGAATGTTGGTCTGGTAGCTTATGGAAATGACTTGATGATAGGTGTGTATTGCTTTTGGATTGCTTTGGACTTGCATTTGGGCCCTTGCTTGTGTTATCTTGCTGTTCTGCACCAACAGGTAAGTATCCTACGGGACTTACTCAGTAACCTGGACCTCCTGCCTGATGTGTCATGTAATGTGTAGTTTTGTTGCATATTAAAGCATGCCATGTGACAAGAGGAAAACCTGTCGTTGTTCCTGCCAAAGAAATACTAAAACCTACAACTAGTATAGTTGGTAAGAAAGAGGTCGATCCACAGGGAAATCTAGTAAGTTCAAGTGGTTATCTAATCGCAAGTAAACAAAAAGAGAGTTTTTATGAGAAAAAGATCCGCCTTTTGTCAAAGCGGAAACAAGTAAACAAGGCAATGAAAGTTGTAGAATGCAATAGAGAGAATTAGGTTCACCTACAATTTGTCACTTGAATTGATGAATTTGATCCTTGTTTCAGCCTCTAGTTCTCGTCTTTTCCTATCAATGTCCTTGTCCAGATCTTAGGTAAATTACTAGTCCTACGAGTCCTAGCAATCCTTATCTCTAAATAACCCTAACACGGTTAAGATTTAACCTAGAGATAGCATTAAGACTATGAATTAACCAAGGTATATGCAATATCAAGCTACGAGTCGATATTTAACATATATTCAACTTCCTACACATCCAATTAGTCCTACGAGTCCTAAAGGGATATGATTGCCACTTGGGTTAAGGTTCGCTACGAGGAATCTACAAAACCCTAGCAATTGAATGAATCTACTCTAACTAGTTGATCAGGCCAGAGAGAATAAAACACATTCAAGGAATTAAGCGCAAAGAAGTCAAAACATTCAAATAGGAATAAGAACTAGATTAAGAAACTCACAATTCAACAATCAAGATCCAAACTGTAGGCGAAACCTTCGAGAGTTTAGTTGCTCATGCTCAACGTGCTCTCAACAATTCTCAAAAGTGCATAAGGTGAATAATAGAATAACCTAAAAATGTCTTTTAAAAGCCTACAAAGGATCGGCCAAAAATAATACTAAAAACCCTAATTAAATTGAATAACTGAATCGGCGTTTCTGGACAGGCCGCGGGGCGGCTGGCTCAGGCGACGGGGCGGCCTGGCGATCAGCGAAATCCTTCGAGATGTCTTCGGGCCGCGGGGCGGCCAGGTCAGGCGACGGGGCGGCCAACGATTTCTTCCGCTTCTCTCCACGTGATTTGCTGTAGCTGATAATGCAATTCCTTTAATTCTTTAACTCCCCTTAAATTCATTCCACCTTGAATCACGATTCCTGAAATAAACCATAATGTTGTGTAGATTCCGCATCTTCCAACTCAACAAGTAATCATGTAAATGCAACTAAAATATGCAATATTTACACCCAAACTATACTAAATGCAATCTATTATGCACTACTAATAATGCTCTATCAAATTCCCCCACACTTGAACATTTGCTTGTCCTCAAGCAATAGAAAAAGTAACTTGAGGACAAGCAATAGAAAAAGTAACTTGCAACCCCACAGAATAGCCATTCATGTGTCAACCTCAATATTCTTTAAGTGTAGGAAAAACTAGCAAACACAATAGATTAATAACATCATAGCACATAATGTTCATGATTAATGAAATCAAGCAACCATATCAATTCTAGACCTCACAAGGAATATGTGTTTCACTTTCACTCAAGTGTTTAGGGTTAAATATTTACGCTCAAACTCAATCTTTAAAAGCTTAGCTACAATAGTCTTGCACCAGTGTTCTAGCTCTCCACCGCTGGTGACTCTACACACAACAAAAATCATGAGGTCTTTCAATTGGGTTGTAATGGGGCCAAGGTAGAAAACATAAGGTATGGAACAATTTAGGCCATGTGGTGTTCATAATCCGGGAACTAAGGATGCAACCAAATTACAATACCACTCACAATATCATACCATAACTCTACAATGTATACAACTCCAATCTCAAGCATCAAACTTTACAAACTATACTCAACTCATTCTCTTATCTTTTTTTTTCTTTTTTTTTTCATGCTATATCAAATGATTTTCCTTGACTTTTACCCCTAAGTGAATTTTATCCTCCTTAGGTCCCAAGTAATGTGTAAACTACTAGCAAGAATCAAACTTCTCATAAAGATACTCCAAACATACAATCCATCACTCAAACCATCATCCACAATATGAATATTCACCAACTATTCCTAATTCCCGGATGGGTCAGGCTATAATTGGCTATGGAAAAATCTTGTGGAGCTCAAAAGAATAGGCAATTAGGCTCAATATTGGCTTCAAGCAGAGGATAATATGCAAGGTGGGAATAGAGTCAAATAGGGCTAATAAAGGTGCCTCAATCATTTTTAAGTCATGTGCAGAAATCATAATATGCAGCCTTGAATAAGATATCTAAATGCAAGCCAAAGAGGAAGCAATTAAAGAGAGTACACTCAACAAGCAAGAGGACATAATATATTTTGTCCAAATATAGGCCAAAATAGCTCACCAGGTCATGTCTAGAACTTCAAGATAACCCAAAATCAAATATCTTATGTGCTCAATCATCAACCAATTATGCTCACCAAATAGTGTGGAAATCAGATATCAAAGGTTTTCAACAATCCAAGCACATCATGGGGCATAAGTCTCAATAAATAAATTAGAGGACAAGTGGCATCCATATGGGGAAATAAGACCTAATCCTAGCTAATGCATAAATATAATAATATAAATAATATAATTTTCGGATTTTTTTTTTTGCGAATAACATAGACTAACATCAACTAAAATATTCCAACATGTAATCTAAAGTCAAAATGCAACATAAAGATAAAGTACATGTCATGCAAGTCTTCCCCCCCACACTTAATTCTGACATTGTCCTCAATGGCAAAAACATCAAAATAAACTGAAAGGGAAAAGAAAAGAAAAAGAAAAAAACTAACATGATCACTGTGGAGGTGGTGGTGGATAATGTGGGAACTGAGGATAAGCAAATCGGAAGAACTCCTCCTGTCTCTGTCTCTGCAGCTCCTGAGCCTCCCATGCAGCCTGCTGTCGTTGGAGCACCTGCTCCTGTAAGCGTCGCATCTCAGCCTGGCTCTCAACCATATCCGCTATGCTAGTCGTCAGCCCACGCACATCGCGACGGATGTCTCCTATATCAACATAAAGCTGCTGCTGATGATCCCACATATCATCCTGACGACGGGAAATCATCTGCTGATGCTGCCACATGGTGTCCTGGAGCACAGCCATCTGCTGCTGCTGCTCCCACATAGTATCCTGTCGCAGAGACATCGCCGTCATCCTCTGCTGCAGCTCATAATAATCTGGACCAGCACCTATCCCAGATGTGCCAGAAGGTCCAGCATCTCCACCTCCTACATCCGTCTGCATCTCAGGAACACCACCATCATCGCCCTGATCATCATCATCTCCACCATCCTCATCCTCGTCCTCATCATCATCGCCCATGAAGAAATCCTCTGCCGTAGGACCAAAGGGAAGCTGTCGGGGTAATCTAAGCTGAATCACCCCAAGATGACCTGTCCTCTAGACCCACATCGGTGCTCTCCCCTCCAAATGGCCAGCTTTCCTCAGCTGGGCCTCATCATACAGAAATGAACCATGCATGGCATCAGGGACAACGCTCAAATCAATACAATCCCGTGCTATGAGAGTGATGAGACCCCCAAAGCTAATCGTCGCTGTCTTGCGCTTGTCTATGATGTCCTTGCAGTTGAAAAGGAACAAATCTACCCAACCTGGAATAACTGGGCTCTCTGGCGTAAGACACCACAAATATGACATATCTCGAAGTGAGATCTTGTTGACCTCAGCCTGGGCAAAGAAGGTGTTGGCTAAAACCTTATGGATCAGCCGTAATGCAGGGTGCCGAATACTCGAGTTGTATTGGCCCTTCTTGGCCTCAAATGGCACCCTAGTCACCGCAAGCCAAAATGCAACAGGTCCCTCTCCCTTTGACACATCAAACCAACCTACGGTGGGTGCGGCTGTCACTCCAAAAAGCTGTCCCACTCTCTCCTTTGTCCTCGTGAACTCCTGTCCCAATAACCTAAACTCGATAGATGTAGACCGCACACTCAACGTAGCCAGGAATTCCTTAACTAAACCCGAATAGGTCGGAGCATTCTTATCTAAGAAATTTCCTAGGCCTCCATGTACTAACAACTGTCTAGTGCATACATCCATTTCTAACATCCGAAGGGTAGGTTCGTGAAAAAACTTGGTTTGAAAGAAATTCCTAGTATTCAGCGCATTCCATCGCTCCTTCTGACTCCTACTCATTCCATGGGGTCTAGACATGTTTGCTTAAAGCTATGAAATTAACCCAAGAAAAAGTTCGAAGTAAAAACTCACGAAAATGGATGTTTCTGCAGTGGCCGCGGGGCGGCTAGGGTCGGCGACGGGGCGGCCGGCAACAGGTGGCCGCTGGGCGGCAAGGCTGGCGACGGGGCGGCCTGCGACGGTGGGCGACGGGGTGGCTGGTACGGCGACGGGGCGGCCTCAGAAAAACCGCCGGATCTGCAACTCCGACTTCCGATTTGCGCTCCGACGTCTCAAATTCCTCCCTCCGTTGGTGGATTTCTCCCAAAACCTTGAAGATCCTTCAAATCGGGTGTTTTTGGTTTAGATCTAGGAAGAATGAGGAGAATGTGGGTGGTTTTGTGAAAGATATAGGTGGACAATGGGAGATATTGAAGAAAGGGGTGAGGTTTGTGAAGATGGAAGCTTGAGGAAGGGTGTTAATGGAGGTTTTGGGTTGTGGGTGTGAGGTTGAAGATGAAGATAGAGAAGATAGGTAAAGAAAGAGGGCGTGGGGGCGGCTAGGGCGTGAATGGATGGTGATAAAGGAGTGGATAGGGTTAAAGGGGGTGGGATATGGGGCCCACACGGGTCCCAATATTTTTTTGGCATCCGTCAGGGGCGACGGGGCGGCCAGGGCTGGCGACGGGGCGGCCAGCGATTGCGAAGAGATTTCGCTCGCTGTCGCTGGCTGCGGGGCGGCCTGGCTGGCGACGGGGCGGCCAGCGATTTGCGAAGAGATTTCGCTCGCTGTCGCTGGCTGCGGGGCGACCTGGCTGGCGACGGGGCGGCCCGCCCCTTTTTTTAACCATCTCTACTTCTTTTTACCCTGCGGGGTTAGTATGCCGAAAACATCACAACTAAACTAAAAGAAAGTAACTAAATGCAATAAGAAAATAACATCTAAACTACTTACCTTGGGTTGCCTCCCAAGCAGCGCCTTTAGTTAACGTCGTTGGCTCGACATCATTACTCCCTAGTGATCCTCAATGCTTGGTTCATGGAGAACCAACTCATCACCATTCTCTTTGACAAAGTTCACATAATATGGCTTCACGCGATGACCATTTACTTTGAAGATGTCTCCATTCCTCTCATTGAGTAGCTCTATTGCACCATGAGAAAAGACATTAGTAATCACATATGGCCCTGCCCATCTAGAGCGAAGCTTACCTGGGAAGAGTTGAAGGCGCGATTGGAATAGAAGGACCTTGTCCCCAACTTTGAGGTCCTTTCGCAAAATATGCTTGTCGTGCCATGCCTTAGTCTTCTCCTTATAAGTGACGGAGTTGTCATAGGCATCCAGTCTCAACTCTTCCAGCTCCTGCAGCTGAAGTTTCCTGAACTCCCCAACTTCATCCATTTGCATATTGCATTGTTTCACCGCCCAGTATGCCTTATGTTCGAGCTCGACAGGAAGATGGCAAGCCTTTCCATAAACTAATCGAAACGGAGACATCCCAATGGTAGTCTTGTAAGCCGTTCGATAAGCCCACAGAGCATCATCAAGTCTTACACTCCAATCCTTCCTGTTTGGGGCAACAGTCTTCTCCAAGATCGTCTTAATCTCGCGATTAGACACCTCAGCTTGCCCATTAGTCTGGGGGTGGTATGCAGTAGACACTCTCTGCGTAACATGATATTTCTTTAATAAAGCACTTACCGTCTTATTGCAGAAATGAGTCCCTTTATCACTGATCAATGCTTTCGGCACTCCGAATCCAGAGAATAGCTCTTTGAGGAAACCTGCAACAACTTTTGAATAATCAGTCCTGGTGGCCTTCGCCTCCACCCACTTGGAGACGTAGTCCACCGCAAGCAAAATATACAAGTTCCCAAACGAGCTAGGGAATGGTCCCATGAAGTCAATGCCCCAAACATCAAAAATCTCACAAAATATCATGCGGGTTTGTGGCATCTCATTCCTCTTAGAGAGATTCCCAACTCTCTGACAGCGATCACAGGATGTACAAAAAGCATATGAATCACGAAATATATGCGGCCAAAAGAACCCTGCCTCAAGTACCTTTCTTGCTGTCTTTTGTGGTCCAAAGTGCCCACCACATTCATGTGAATGACAGAAATTAAGGACAGATTGTACCTCATCGTCGGGAAGACACCGACGTATCACTTGATCAGCGCAATGCTTCCATAGGTATGGATCATCCCAAACGTAGAAGCGAGCATCATGGCGTATCTTGTCCTTTTGAGCCTTGGAAAAGTTGGGTGGAAACTCCTGCGAAACTAAAAAGTTCACCAAATTAGCGAACCAAGGGCGGGGAATAGAACTTACCTTCAAAAGAAGCTCAGTATCAGATTCTGCAGAGGCCGCGGGGCGGCCAGGGTCAGCCGCGGGGCGGCCGGCGACAGGTGGCCGCGGGGCGGCCAGTCCGGCGACGGGGCGGCTGGAGACACTGAAAACCTGCGGTAACTCTTCGTCAGGAAAACTCCCCAAGATATGTGATTGCTCGTCCTGCCCATTCTTCCCCTGCAATATACGACTTAGATGATCTGCAACAAGGTTCTCCGCACCCTTTTTGTCCCTGATTTCGATGTCAAACTCGCTTAAAAGCAAGATCCATCTAATCAATCTTGGCTTGGCCTCTTTCTTCGTCAAAAGGTAACGAAGCGCTGCATGGTCAGTATACACAATAACTTTTGTACCAAGCAAATAAGATCTAAATTTCTCAAGGGCAAAAACAATAGCAAGGAGTTCCTTCTCTGTAGTTGAGTAGTTCCTTTGGGCACCATTCAACGTCAGAGATGCATAGTAGATCACATGAGAGCTCTTCCCCTCTTTTTGTCCAAGCACGGCTCCCACGGCGTAGTCACTAGCGTCACACATCAATTCGAAGGGTTGGGACCAATTTGGCGCTTGTATGATTGGTGCACTAGTAAGACAAGTCTTCAACTCATCAAACGCCATCTTGCACTTCTCATCAAAAGCAAAAGTGACCTCCTTCTTCAGTAGCTCGCACAAGGGTGAGGTGATCTTTGAGAAATCCTTAATAAACCTGCGATAGAATCCTACATGGCCTAAAAAGGAACGCACTTCACGCACATTAGTAGGATAAGGCAATGATTGAATGATGTCTATCTTTGCCTTATCAACCTCAATCCCTTTATGTGAGACAATGTGACCTAAAACAATGCCCTCCTCAACCATAAAGTGACACTTCTCTGAATTGAGGACTAAGTTAGTGTCCACACACCTTCTAAGCACAAGTGCCAAATGGTTTAAGCAAGCATCAAAACTATCACCATGTACAGTAAAGTCATCCATAAAAACCTCAATGAATTGCTCTATATATTCAGAAAAAATGCTTACCATACACCGTTGGAATGTCCCAGGAGCGTTGCACAAGCCAAAAGGCATCCTGCGATATGCAAAAGTGCCAAAGGGACAAGTGAATGTCGTCTTTTCTTGATCCTCCGGTGCGATGGCTATCTGAAAGTAACCTGAATATCCATCTAAAAAGCAATAATATGGACGACCAGCGAGCCGTTCAAGCATCTGATCAATAAAAGGTAAGGGAAAGTGATCTTTTCGAGTTACCGCATTCAGCTTGCGATAATCGATACAAACTCTCCAGCCTGATTGGACTCTGGTAGGGACCAACTCACCTTCTTTGTTCTCAACCACTGTTATGCCTCCCTTCTTTGGTACTACCTGCGTTGGACTAACCCATTGACTATCAGAGATGGGATAGATCATACCTGCCTGAAGGAGTTTCAGCACCTCCTTCTTTACTACATCCATCATAGGTGGGTTGAGTCTCCGTTGAGGTTGCCTGGAAGGTTTGGCTCCCTCTTCTAACAAGATTATGTGCATACAAGTAGCTGGACTGATTCCCTTAATGTCCGCTATGGTCCATCCCAGAGCGGTCTTATGTTCTTTGATCACCGCCACCAACCTATCCTCTTGTTCCTTAGTAAGCTTGTTGGAGATAATGACAGGCAAGGTATCACCTTTCCCCACGAATGCATACTTCAAATGCTCAGGAAGTGGCTTGAGCTCAACAACGGGTGCCTGCACAATAGAAGGTAAGAGCTTCTCGCTCGAACCGGTGAGTTCCATAGGCGTACCTACCTGCAAATGAGTAGGAAGGGTGGACAAGTCTCTTATAGTCTCCTGCAGGTTAGTAGACAAAGCATAATTCAATGACAACTCCTCAATAGGAGCTTCTAAAGCAACCTGCAGGTCATCTACACAACTCATGTAAAAAGTATCCTGCATACAAGTATCAATGGCATCTACAAAGCATAAGGAAGGATCATCAGAAGGGAATTTCATTGCATCATAAATATTATATTCAACCTTCTCACCATCGAATTCCATAGTTAATGAGCCAGAATACACATCAATTTTTGTCTTAGCAGTCTTCAAAAAGGGTCTTCCTAAGATAATAGGGGACTCTTGCTTACCATGCTCCATGTCTAAGACAAAAAAGTCAGCAGGAAAGATCAAGTTTTCAACCATGACCAAAACATCCTCTACTATACCTCTAGGATAAGCATTTGAGCGGTCCGCTAGTTGGATCACCACTCTAGTCTCATGCAAAGGTCCTAAGCCTAATAATTCATATAAAGAATAAGGCAAGACATTAATAGATGCACCTAAGTCTAACAAAGCTTTATCAAACTTAGTCTCACCTATCACACATGGGATTGTAAACATGCCAGGGTCGCTACATTTCTTAGGCATACGCTTTTGAAACACAGCAGACATATGTTCGCTTACCTTAATCTTCTGCTTCCCTTTCAACTTCTGATTCCTCTTTATGGTGCAAAGCTCCTTAAGAAATTTAGCATAACGAGGAATACTTTTAATCAATTTGAGTAAGGGAATATTTACCTCGCACTTACTAAATGTCTCAAAGATCTCTTTGTCATTCTCAGGCCTCCTTGTATCTCTAAGAGCTTCAGGAAAAGGAGGAACAGGTTTGTAAGAATTTAAAGGAGGGAATTCAGGCCTTACATAGGAATCGGCAGGTTCGTCAGGTGCAAGGCCGTGGGGCGGCTCAGGGTGGCGACGGGGCGGCTCGCCGAAATCTACATCTGCAGAATCGGCTTGGCCGCGGGGCGGCTCATGGGGGCGACGGGGCGGCTCGCGATTACGCAACTCTCCTTCTCCTTTGTCTTGATGCATCTCAGGTTCTCCATAGTTTTCGTCATCCTAGTGAGTAGTAATCAGTTCCTTACCACTTCTTAGCGTTATTGCGCTGACGTTCTCCTTAGGATTCACCACCGTTTGAGATGGTAGCTTTCCTGAGTCCTTAGCCTGCAATTCACTTACCGATTGAGCCAATTGGCCTACCTGTTTCTCAAGATTCTTTGAGTGCTCAACATGGTTCATGAGTATCCTAGTGAGGGTTTTGATAGGGTCCTCAGTTGATTGATCCCCTGCGGGGGGTGCTCTCTGCCTCGAATCGAATTTTTATTGAGGCCTTTGTTGGTGTCCCCCTTGCAGATTGTAAGGGGCTTGGTTATTACCATAGCCATACCCCTGGTAACCTGCATTATAATTGTTATTGAATTGATTGGGGTTACCGTAGTTACCATGCCTGGGCTTCTGCGGGACAAAGTTTCCCATGGCGTTGAGCTCAACATTAGGATCCTGAAGTAGCGGGCACATATCGTTTGGATGTAAAGGATCAGCACATAGCCCACATGCTTTGAGTTCCCGAGGGGTCCCTTTTAGCATCATCCTTCTCAGCATCTCCTTCATCTCCATCATATCGGCTTGCAAATTGGAGCTTGAAGAATCCACAGCCAGTACTCCACGGGGGTTTGCCCTTTTGCTATATTGTCTAGACCCTTCAGCAAGCTCTGAGAACAACTCCATAGCATCATTTGGGGTCTTGTTGAGAATGTTACCCCCACTAGCGGCATTCACCATTCGACGCTCATCATCAAGCAAACCTCCATGCAAATAGAGTACCAAGTCCTGTTGTGAGTAACCATGGTAGGGGCAACTTGAGAAGAGCTTTTTGAATCGCTCCACATACTCATACAGGGTCTCAGTTGCTAATTGCTCGATGTTGCTGATGGCCTTTTTGAGAAAGTTCAGCTTTGTCGCAGGGAAGTACTTCTCTAAGAACAACCTTTTCATATCTGTCCAGGTAGTAATGCTCCCTGCAGGCAAATAATAAAACCAATCATTAGCTGAATCTTTTAATGTGAAAGGAAAAGCTCGCAGCTTGATTTGGTCCTCTGTGACATCTGCGGGTCTCATGCTCTCAATGATAGCATGGAACTCTGCTAAATGTTTGTTGGGATCCTCGCCACTCAACCCATGGAACTTAGGTAGAAAGTGGATCCATTGAGCCTTAAACTCGAACTTGGTCCCATCAGCAAGCGCTGGAAACTGCACCGCCAATGGTTGTGTTTGAAGATTCGGTGCGGTGAGTTGCCTTAAGGTTTGGTTCGCGTTATCTAACGCGTTGTCACCCATCTCTGCAGTTCCTTCGGCTTCTTGATCAAAAGGTAATTCGCTAGAGTTGTTGCGAACCTCCCGCCTTAGGTTGGAAAGAGTCCTCTCAATCTCTGAATCAAAAGGAAGTAAAGATGGATTAGTAGCACGGGTGCGGACCATAAACGTGGTCCACACCAAGGGTAGCGATTAAACGACACAAGAAATTAAAAAGATGTCCCCGGCAACGGCGCCAAATTTGACAAGAGGAAAACCTGTCGTTGTTCCTGCCAAAGAAATACTCAAACCTACAACTAGTATAGTTGGTAAGAAAGAGGTCGATCCACAGGGAAATCTAGTAAGTTCAAGTGGTTATCTAATCGCAAGTAAACAAAAAGAGAGTTTTTATGGGAAAAAGATCCGCCTTTTGTCAAAGCGGAAACAAGTAAACAAGGCAATGAAAGTTGTAGAATGCAATAGAGAGAATTAGGTTCACCTACAATTTGTCACTTGAATTGATGAATTTGATCCTTGTTTCAGCCTCTAGTTCTCGTCTTTTCCTATCAATGTCCTTGTCCAGATCTTAGGTAAATTACTAGTCCTACGAGTCCTAGCAATCCTTATCTCTAAATAACCCTAACACGGTTAAGATTTAACCTAGAGATAGCATTAAGACTATGAATTAACCAAGGTATATGCAATATCAAGCTACGAGTCGATATTTAACATATATTCAACTTCCTACACATCCAATTAGTCCTACGAGTCCTAAAGGGATATGATTGCCACTTGGGTTAAGGTTCGCTACGAGGAATCTACAAAACCCTAGCAATTGAATGAATCTACTCTAACTAGTTGATCAGGCCAGAGAGAATAAAACACATTCAAGGAATTAAGCGCAAAGAAGTCAAAACATTCAAATAGGAATAAGAACTAGATTAAGAAACTCACAATTCAACAATCAAGATCCAAACTGTAGGCGAAACCTTCGAGAGTTTAGTTGCTCATGCTCAACGTGCTCTCAACAATTCTCAAAAGTGCATAAGGTGAATAATAGAATAACCTAAAAATGTCTTTTAAAGGCCTACAAAGGATCGGCCAAAAATAATACTAAAAACCCTAATTAAATTGAATAACTGAATCGGCGTTTCTGGACAGGCCGCGGGGCGGCTGGCTCAGGCGACGGGGCGGCCTGGCGATCAGCGAAATCCTTCGAGATGTCTTCGGGCCGCGGGGCGGCCAGGTCAGGCGACGGGGCGGCCAACGATTTCTTCCGCTTCTCTCCACGTGATTTGCTGTAGCTGATAATGCAATTCCTTTAATTCTTTAACTCCCCTTAAATTCATTCCACCTTGAATCACGATTCCTGAAATAAACCATAATGTTGTGTAGATTCCGCATCTTCCAACTCAACAAGTAATCATGTAAATGCAACTAAAATATGCAATATTTACACCCAAACTATACTAAATGCAATCTATTATGCACTACTAATAATGCATTGAAACAGAACGGCCGTTATCTGTGATAGTCCTAGAGTCTTTGATAGGGTCAAAGGGTAGCCCAGCCCCATCGGGTGCCCTGAGTCTATCGAGTCGATAAGAGCATGATGATAGCCCAGCACCATCGGGCATGTTTAATTTATGTTTAATTTATGTTATGATGATGATATCGTGGGTGAGTGCACCGCCACGAGGATATGCTATGCTATAGCAACGAACCGGCCAGTCTCTGCACTAACGGGAAGGGGTGCAGAGGTAGGAGAGAGATATGCCACTTGGCATTGTCTTGGGCCATTTACAGTTCTTTTCCGCATATTATATATACTAGGGGCATGATAGTGTGATTTAAATCTTGTACCGCATTAGTCATCTTTTATTTAGGCATAGGCATGTTATGTGGCCTCAGCGCGGTCAGAGGACCCGCAAGCGATCACCAGGCCTGACTTCGTGGATAGTGTTAGGTACCGCCCTTGTTGCTCCATGCTTCTGTGACGGGGAAATCTTTTGGCGAATCGAAGAATCCGGCTAATATATTCTAACTTGACAAATGGCAATCGCCCACTTTGTTTTGGTTTTAACCCGGCTCTGCCGTGGCTTTTGTATCTAAACCGTACTTCCGCTTTATTTTCGTTTAAATTGTATTTTTTGAGACTTCAACTGATTAGAGGTTTGAAACCTCGACCCGTACCTGAATTGCAACATCCGAACGAAGGTATCCGACCTTCGAAACGTATCCCGGATATTTATATCCGAGCCATTACAAAGTTGGTATCAGAGCCAGGTTGTGCAATTCGGGTACTCAAGGGTCGAGTGTAAGTTTTGGAAAACCGCCCATGGATTTCGAAAGATTTGAAAGCGTTTTAAAGGGGCAAAATGAACTTAATATGCCCAACTCAATTGGACTAAATATGAACTTGGCTTATGATAAAAATGAGAACCAACTAATAAGGGATCGAGTGGGTAGAAAAGGCGCTAGACCATCCCTATTGGATGTAGTCGGAAATGGGTAGGCGAAATACTAGCTTGTTCTTTACAGATGGGTCGGGAAAACTCCAAGGAGGTCGTTATATGTGGCATTGATGATTCTATTTTGAGTGCTTGATATGCTAAAGATTGATGGTTATGTTCCAACTATTGAATGAATATTGAACGATCTGTGCGAACGGGATAGCGGGAGTACCCTTCTTCTTCTTATATGGTTAAGCTCAGTTTTGTGGAACCGCCCTTTCCTTATGAACCCTTTTGACAATTCAATTGAGTCCTCCCTTCGAATATCGGTCTTCCACGGGAATTGGGTTGGTAAACACATGGTGTCGGGAATCATGATTGAATATAAAGGTTGTCCGTGAGAGTATTGAAAGACGGCCCTTGATGAAATTCCGAGTTAGAGAGTGAGATGTTTACGAGGCTGTCCTTATCGATTCTTATGACAATCCATCAGTGTCCTCTTGTCACGAAAAGTCGTATCTGAGTCTCACGGGAAAGATGGGTGATGAGTCAGTTAGGGAGAGTCAATGTTGCCCTTATGGATCTCTATCGGGTTATCTTGATTGCTCGGTCCATTATTGCGTGATACTATATGGTACTACTCCTTGACCTAACAATTGATCCTTAGTGTGGAATTATGCTTATGTGCCTTAATGTTCATAATGACTATTGTATAGGTTTGAGCTATATTTGTCGTATCCATATCATCCCGACATGATCTACTTAGTATATTACATTATCATACTAGGGCACGAATAAAGATGTCGTATGCTATGAAGTTGTATAATTGATGCCCTCTCTGTGAATAGGTTCATGATAGTGTGATCGACTCTTCCTTATATGAATGTCTCATAAGATGTGCTCTTTAGCATGCTAGCCGATGATGCCTCGATGCTTATCGTTCATTTTGTGACAAGAATCTATATCATGCCCACCTATTTCGTATTTGTCAGGTTAACTATTGTTGATTATTTTGCAAGTTAATATTGTGTGTGTTAGTTGTGTGAACGGAGATTATGTGGCATAATGGAGTCTTAGTGAATGCATGTTTACCCTAGTATGTGATGATTTGTACTCATGCCTTGTATTCTAATTATGTTGCCCGTTATTTAAACTTGTGTTATACATCATTAAACTTGCTCATGCTTCTATATTATTGGAATGTGATTGAACTGAAGTCTTGCTTAGTGCCGAGTAATCGATCAAGTGCATATATGTCCCACACGTTATGTTGAGCCATTAGTAGCGTGTAGGATCCTTGGTTATGACTTACGCACATTTATGCCTTGCCTACCTTATTGTTGATTCTCTCTCGAGCTAGGTACCTCATAGTGTGGTTTATTCCTCTTTCTGTTCTCTTGACATGTTTCGCTCGTTCTGATTAGCTTAATGTTGAATTCGATGATTGACTAGCTTTCCGTGATAGTTAAACCCAACATGCTTACATGGTTAAAATGTCTATTACTCTATGATATCCTCTCGTGCTTCCATGAATGTATGATTTGACACCTCGCTTGATCACACATCACTCTATATCCTGATTTTGCAAATATGTGACGCATGAATATCGGAATGAACCTAGTTGAATTACTTTAGTTGTACTCATTTTTGAGGTGTGCTATTAGTATCATGTGGAGCTTATGACTTCCAATATGACCTGCTGAATGATTACATGTCATGCTTGTCCTATAATGTGACGGTTATTGTACCATTTTATGTGCCCCCTGATGATTTATTCCTAACATGATTATAATCTAGCACCCGTGATGTCCATCTTGTTACTTTTGATGATGCCTCATGTTTCGTGAATATTATGCTGAACCTCTCTAAATGACTCTGGACTGTGCTTGTATCACATTATGTATCGCTAGTATCATGTAGGACCCATGCTCTTTAAATGTATCTCGTCATATGATTACGTGCCATGCTTGACCTATTACATGATCATTGTGTTAGATGAGATAGTTACTATGTTGCCCTTATATGATCTCGTATGACGCTTCCCCTGTTTATTACGACCTACCTCGCCATGATATATTTGGACTCATTTGTTGATGTGTATACCATGCTTTTACATTGTTCACATGCATGATGCTCGTTATCTTCACTAAATTCCGCATGACTTCGAATTATATATGATCATTGTTGGTTCCGCCTATCTTGCTTGAAGTTACTAGGCATATCTGTTTCCATGAAATACTAGAATGTTAGCTTGTTTCACATACATCAGCGTAGGACTTGATTGTGTCTTTGATATGAATACGAATGTTGCCCCCGAGGTAGGTACATGTTAGTGTGGATTGATGTGATTGATATGCTCCATAATGAATTCATGCTTGTTTGTCACAAGTTGTAACCTAATGGACTCCATAAAGGCATCGTTACTATTCATGGGTCAGAGTCTTGTCTCTAGTCGTGTCGTCTTTAGCTTTGGTCCATTTGGTCTCCGAGAGAAAACGTTGGGTTGTCCGCTCTTGTCACTCCCCTATCTCCGCTAACTTAAACTCCTACGCGTTACCTTGGATGAGCGACCGCATGGAAAAGGGATCAGGAAGACAAATAGTGATAGAGCAGCGCAGCGGAAGCGTGGGCCCATAACCCACGGGCCTCAGGATCGATAATGTCGACGGAACAAGCTCATTTCGAGGATCATGATTGTTGAGTACGATATGACTTGCAGGTGGGAACGTCCTCTATTTGAATTGCTAACCCTTCCGAGCTTGTTGATGATGATATTGCACTGACTTGATGTTGAAAGTTGCTTGTTGATGTGATGACTGTTGCTTGATTGTCTGTTGACTATGATGATATGATTCGATGCCTTGCAATCCTAACGTGCCTTGATGACTTAATGTGATGCTACTCTGAGATGCCAAGCATGATCTAAATTCCTTGCCTATAATGTGAACTGCAAATGCTGAGAACCTGAACTGTTTATTTGATAAGATTATGATGAAATGTGCTAGCTTGAAGTGACCGTATTTATATATCATGTTTTACAATACTCGTTGAGCATGACGGTAAATTGAGGCTTTTGATGCTTGTTGCAATGCTTAATGATGCTAGTTGATATGATGTAGTCCTTATGTGCAATAATGTCCATGATTGCTTCTTCTTTGAAACATGTGAATGAGATCCTTTTGGTAGAGTGGTGAGAGAGTGGAGAAAGGTTTTGAGTGATTAGAATGATCGACGGTGGTAAGGGAAAGTTGCAAAAGAGGGGTGTTGACTTAGGTTGGACCGAGTGGGTTCGGGAATTATAAGAGGTAATGCTTGATGATTTCGATGAGCTCCTAGGTGAATCTCGGATAAGGGTATGATTAGGGATAGGCTGGTTAGGTAGTGACCGAGGAAACTTTATTGAAGATGCGTGGTTAGAAGGGTTCTACGTTGTGATATCTTGGGAAGAGTGAGAAATGTAAGAAATGACCCTTGGGGGTATCGAGGACATAGTATGCAGGGGTGCTCGGGTGTGAAAACAGAGATGAGGGTTGGATTCTTAGAGGTGGATTGCTAGTGAGAGCGCCTGGTGAAATGAGGGGCGAGACGGGAGTATCAAATTGAGTTGGGGTTCTTTGGGGATATTATCCGAGTTGGTGAGTTTAGATGAGGATTCATTTTGGCTTGAGAGTTGGGGACGAGCGAGCGGGGTTGCGTTTTATTATAACTGAAATAATGTGCAAAGCTTTCTTGATGATGTGATTATGAACTGGCATGATGTTAGATAGCGACCATGATAAACCTGATATGACCTGATATTACATGTTGTTATGCTGTATTTGAAATCTAGTTGACAGTGACAAGTGTTATCATGATATAACGATACATTGCTATCCTACTATGTTGTTCTAGAAGCATGTTATGATGTGTTGTATGAATCATGAAATAATGATATGTTGCTTTGTGAGGGCATGATGTTATATTATGATCAGGGATGTTAAATGATGAATATTGATTTGGATCATGAATCTGACTTATATATATATATGAGATAATGGTGCGTGATTGCTAAGTGCTCGTTATATGACATTGTATGAGTTGAGATGATGTTTTGCGAGTATGTTGACGTTTTGGTGATTTACATATTGACTGACCTTCCCCTTTGTTGAACCTTAATAACCTGACCTTTTTGTGTTGATGTGTTGACAATTGGTTTTGGTTCATTGATTCTGTGATGAGAGATACTTTTATGATTTCTGGTGTGATGTTGAGACGTTGTTATGATTTTGTTATGTCGTTGAGATGTGTATTACGACCTTTAGTATGATATGGAGATGTTGATGTGACCTTGCGGCATTACTTTTGTATATGTTGAGACTTGCTGTGTGATATGTCGATTGGAGATTGAATGGTTATATAGTATGCACTTCTTATGGCTTATGCATCTTGCCTGAATTGAGACTGATGGATTGATTCGAGTTTGGAACCTAGGAAGAGAATATGGGATTAGTCCTTAGAGGTGGATGATTCCACCTCCTACCTTCTGAATTTAATTGATTGATATGCGAGAAATTGATGTGGTTGTTGGGAGATTTTGACGAAATCTTGATCTGAAAGAAATTGACTTGTTTTGGTGTAAAGTTGCTTGATTAAACATCGGATTTGAAGATTTTGAGCGGTTTTAAAAATGGCCAACTTGGGGTTTTAAAGGAGTTGAGAGTTTCAATGATTTGGATGACAATCTTTCATTTACAAAACGCTTTGCGAATTTACGAACTGGATTTACATTATAAACGTCTCACGAAGTGGATACAAGCATTTTATAGGGGCGCTTATAGATTGCTTGCTAAGACCTAGTCGGGATGTTGTAATGCTTTTAGAGTTGTGATACTCCCGAAAGGTCGAAGCGAGAATGTGATAGGGGCGCTTATTACACACTCGACAAGACCCATTTGGAGATGTCACGACCGTGACCAGGATGTTGTGAGAATCCCGGAAGACGCAACCGAGATGATTGCAAGATCCTTGGACATGGTCCTTGGACTCACCGATTTCAAACTCCTTCCCATTGTTTTAAATGATTTTAGTCTCGGGGACGAGACTTGTTTTTAGAGGTGGATAAATGTAAAGACCGAGTATATTTATATATTATGATTATTTTATTAAATAAATTATTACTCCCTCCGTTCGGCAAAACTTGTCATTTTAGCTTATTTCACAAGTTTTAAGACAATGAACAAATGTACTAATTTACCCTCAATTATTACCCTCCTTTTTTACTTTATCGAAAACTACAACTAACAAACCATCAATCATATCAAGGGCATTTTTGTAAAGTTAAGGGCAAAATACCTACAATGACAAGTTTTTTTGAACAAAAATAACACCCTAAAATGACAAGTTTTGCCGAACGGAGGGAGTATTAAATTTAATTTGTAAAAGTGGGATAAAGCCCGTCGTTGAGCATAAGTTTTGGATTTTAAGTTATTCCGGCATCATTTAAATTTCGGATTTTGACGGGATTTGATTTTCGCCTTCAAGATCGAGTATTAATAAAGATTAGTTTAAACTCCGAGTATTGACTAAAATTTATTTAATTTTCGATTTTCTTGAAATTGAATTAACATTTGATTAAATTTGATTTAGTCGGGATTCGATCGGGCGAGCGGGTTTTGAGTCTTTCCGCTAATTTGAATTGGGTATTGTTGGGACCACATATAATTTAATTTCTTTCCCTTTTCTTCTCTCTCTCTCTCTCTCTCTCTCTCTTGACAGCCCTGCCTCACCAAAACCTGCAATCACACATGAGGTCCCCCACCCTCCTTAGCACAACCCCTCCCGCAGAGACACCACCCACCCCCAATTTCAAAAGATGCACCTTTTGTCCCTATGCAATTCACACCACCAAAACCCCTGCCTCATACTCTCCTCTTCTCCCTCTCTCCCTCTTTTCTAATCCTGTAACCCTACCTCTTGTTTCTTTATACAGCCAGCAGCTACCTCCACCACTCTCTTCATCCTCCTGAGAAAACCAAGAGCCCAGCTTTCCTCCATTGTTCCCCCGAGCGCATCCGAGCCCTCCCTCGAGCACCATGGCCCCTGTTTTCGTGAGCCAAACCGAGCAGCTCCCATCCTTCTCTCCAATCGCATCTAGCAGCATCTCTGTCACTTCTCCGACGTCCGAAGACGCCTAGAAGCCGCCCAGGAGCAGCCCAGCGCCACTAACGCCTCCTCCTTCCCTTGTTTTTCGATTCGAACTCTGGTGAGCTCTCCTCCTCCTTTTGATTGATAAGCCTGCAAGGTCCTCTTTTATAACTTCCCCCCATTCGTCCTAGGTTGTTAGCAACTGGAATCCGACGCCGACACAGCCGGAGCCACCTCGAGCACTCCCCGGAGTTGAGTTTTCGAAGCTCGATAATCCTTCTCTCTCTCCTTCCTCCCTTGCGTCGTTTCTCTCCTTTTGGTTAGGTCTTGGTCGGGGAAGTGTGTTGGTCAGTTTGGTGTGGGCCTGGGTCGGAACGGAGCTCCGGCGAGCCTGGGTTCCTTCTTCTTTCTCCTCCCTTCTCCGTCATGTCCGTCGTCGCTCTGCCAAGGTTGAAGATGGCTCCTGTTTTCTTTCTTTAACGTGGGCTTGGGCCTATTTTTGGTCCGGGTCCGGATCCCCTTCAGATCCCCTCCAATTTCAGCCTTATGGGCCAAGCCGGATCTGGGCACCCCATCCGGATCTCTCCTCTCTCTTTTCTTTCTTTTCTTGGGCTGGGTTTTGATCCGGGTTGGGTCGGATCCTCCCTTTTCTTTCTTCCTTGGGTTGGATCGGGTCTCCTCTTCTTTTCTTGGTTGGGTCGGCTTCTTCTTTTCTTTCGTTTAGATGGGCTGATGGGTGGGATTGTGTTGGGCTCGAGCTTGAATCTGGAATTTCGGGTTTGGGTTGGGTTAACATGTTAATGGGTATGTGTACTTATATATATTTATGTGTATATAAATTTTTATTTCGGATTTTGTGGACGTATATATATATATATTCTGAAATATTAAAATATCATAGAAGGTTTTAAAAGTAATATTAATTGTTATATATTATCATGATGTTATATGATGATTTTGGGATGTGTTTTAAAATATGATAAAGTAATTTAGTATTTTGATTTATAAATGTGGGTTATTAAAATGGAGTGATTTTGGCAATTTTATTTTATTTAAATATTCCTTGAGAAGTGTTATTATATAATGATTTGTAAGATGATTTTAAGATAAGGATTTTGAAGAGAAACATGCCGGAACTATTTCTATACTATGATTTTGAGAAATTGACTTTAAGGATTTAAATGTTTAATGGCGGAATTTGGCCAAGTATGAATTGAGGAATTATTTTGAATATGAGTTGACTTAATTTTGGATTTAAGAGTTTGGAAGATATGGTTGATATGATTTTATCAATGAGTTGATTTGAAAGAATGATTTTGGTCGATTTGATCGTATCGGGAAGATTTTGGAAAACGGTTTTACCATCGGTCGGTTTTGAGAATGTTGAGAACTTGGGTTCATGTGTATGAATGTTGGTCTGGTAGCTTATGGAAATGACATGATGATAGGTGTGTATTGCTTTTGGATTGCTTTGGACTTGCATTTGGGCCCTTGGTTGTGTTATCTTGCTGTTCTGCATCAACAGGTAAGTATCCTACGGGACTTACTCAGTAACCTGGACCTCCTGCCTGATGTGTCATGTAATGTGTAGTTTTGTTGCATATTAAAGCATGCCATGTAGTATCATGCTAGGATTGCATTGAACTGAGCATGTGTTTACTTTGTGTGTTTGAAACAGAACGGTCGTTATCTGTGATAGTCCTAGAGTCTTTGCTAGGGTCATAGGGTAGCCTAGCCCCATCGGGTGCCCTGAGTCTATCGAGTCGATATGAGCATGATGATAGCCCAGCACCATCGGGCATGTTTAATTTATGTTTAATTTATGTTATGATGATGATACCGTGGGTGAGTGCACCACCACGAGGATATGTTATGCTATAGCAACGAACTGGCCAGTCTCTGCACTAACGGGAAGGGGTGCAGAGGTAGGAGAGGGATATGCCACTTGGCATTGTCTTGGGCCCTTTACAGTTCTTTTCCGCATATTATATATACTAGGGGCATGATAGTGTGATTTAAATCTTGTACCGCATTAGTCATCTTTTATTTAGGCATAGGCATGTTATGTGGCCTCAGCGCGGTCAGAGGACCCGCAGGCGATCACCAGGCCTGACTTCGTGGATAGTGTTAGGTACCGCCCTTGTTGCTCCATGCTTCTGTGACGGGGAAATCTTTTGGCGAATCGAAGAATCCGGCTAATATATTCTAACTTGACAAATGGCAATCACCCACTTTGTTTTGGTTTTGACCCGGCTCTGCCGTGGCTTTTGTATCTAACCCGTACTTCTGCTTTATTTTCGTTTAAATTGTATTTTTTGAGACTTCGACTGATTAGAGGTTTGAAACCTCGACCCGTACCTGAATTGCAACATCCGAACGAAGGTATCCGACCTTCGAAACGTATCCCGGATATTTATATCCGGGCCGTTACAGAGGACCCACAGGCGATCACCAGGCCTGACTTCGTAGATAGTGTTAGGTACCGCTCTTGTTGCTCTATGCTTCTGTGACAGGGAAATCTTTTGGCGAATCGAAGAATCCGGCTAATATATTCTAACTTGACAAATGGAAATCACCCACTTTATTTTGGTTTTGACCCGGCTCTGCCGTGGCTTTTGTATCTAAACCGTACTTCCGCTTTATTTTCGTTTAAATTGTATTCCTGAGACTTCGACTGATTAGAGGTTTGAAACCTCGATCCGTACCTGAATTGCAACATCCGAACGAAGGTATCCGACCTTCGAAACGTATCCCGGATATTTATATCCGGGCCGTTACAGCTTCAAACGATTTTAAACCATTTGATGTCCTCCAGACCTTCTTCGAAAATATGGATGAACTGGATGAAAAACTATATCCAGGATATCATATGAATCTCTTAGAAGAGGCCGCTGGAACCACCAGGGCTGACAGGGTTGACACCATGAAAACTGCTCAAGTCCAACAGTTCTTTTATGAGGAGATATTGAAAGATATATCTCAGCAGTCTGCTCAAATATTCTCTGCAACTAGATTAGGGAATGATGCTCTAGCTGCAAATGTAAGTTATTCATCCTTTGTAAAATTGTTTGTATATTTTTTTTGAATAACTTTAAAATTTTATTCGGTTATTGTAGTTGTTGGAAAGGAAGGAGAAGGAAGAAGGTATTCTGGCAGAGGTGAAGGACTTCATCACTGGACTCATTTCTACTGGTTTTGAGGATGAGTTTGAAAGGAGGGATAAGATTGAATAAGTATTACACAATAGTATTACACAGTAGCAACACTATAATTTTGCTCGTTAATTTCTTTTAAACAGACAAAAACATTCTGTTTGATTTCAAAGAGCAGGAACTTCATCAACTTCAATCTAAATTTGTGCCTTCGGCACAAATTTTCTCAATTGATATATCAGATCGCTTGTCAGCAGAACCAGGTTTTCGAATGTTTTTTTCTGTTTTCGAAAATCACTACTACTGGTTTTGTGTGATATTGATATCAAATGCTACGAACTGGATGAATTTCGATCAAAATTTGTGCCTTCGGCACAAATTTGGTTCCAACGAGTATTTCAACTCGATATCGTTAAATTACTACAATCAGTATGCATATGTAATCGTTCAACAGGTCCCTACTGTTTGTGTTTATCAATTGCTGGTTAAAGATCATTATTTCAAAAGAGTTAATACGATTATATTTGCATAGTTTAGTAGGATATTGTGCGATTTCATACCTTTAGTATGCGAGAAGTAGTGCTGATCTGATGTATTCCGGCTTCGAGATGAACTGGAGAAGAGCAGATCTGGTCGCGATTGAGTAGGGATGCGGGAGAAGTGTTGAAGATCTACGAGAAAGGACGACGGAGGAAGGACAATGGAGAACGGGTGAACGAACGGTGAACGACGGAGGACGGACAGTTTTGCAAAATTTTCATATATATGGATACTCCTCTAATTTAGGCAATTTTTATGGATATTTAGGTAAACCACCCGTAAATATATCACTGTCCTTCTCTTAATATGTAATACTAGTATTGGTTTGGTGCTACTGCAGTAGTGCATGTTTGACTTCCCACACCTTTCTCATTGACAAGAGAGTCAGAGTTGGTTCGATGTTTCGTTGGTTGTTCACCATTTTATGTGGTTAGCCTCGTTTTTACTTGTTTGTATTGTTTGACGGTTTTTTCGTCTGTCGGATTCCTATTCGGCCTCTCGATTAATCAAGCAATGTTTTGTCTGGTTTTTGAATTCTTATCTTTTATATAAAAAAACTAGTATAATCCTTGCGTGATAACATGATACTTTTTTAAATAAAATGTTAATAATATAACAAATTACTATTATAAAATTAAATAAAATATTAACACAATTAGAATAAAATAAAAAATATATTGATAAATTAAAATAAAAACATGTAAAAGCATAAAATTAAAGTGATTATTATACCTAACCAAAAACGTTTCTCAATTAAGTAGTTAGATGCATATAGATGAGTAAAAATGTATTAAAAAAATTGATTAGTTTTTTAAAAACAATTTTTATAAATTAACTTCATTAGTTGAAAATCTTAAATGTGACACCAAAGTAAAAATGTTTGTTTTTTATATAATTAAATGATATATATATATACACACACGTATACAATTGTATGTTTTTTAATATGTTAAGTAAATAAATAAAACTTTATTATAAAATTGGTTTTTTAATAACTATAATTTGATTAGCTGAAAATTTATTGATATATATTCAATATTGTAAATTGAATTCATTGATTAGAAAATATAGAATATCTTTGGATTAAAAAATGTAGAATATGAATATCATAAGGAAATGAAAATTAAACCTATTATAATTTGATTGATTGAAAATCTTATAATTAATATGGTAAAGAATTAATTTGTCAAACAGGCTTTTTTTTTTGCTTTTATTAGAGGAGTGTCCACGAGCCTAAGGGCACTCACACGGCTGTACACTTTGAGTGTACTATGACAATAAAAATTAAAAAAAAAAAGAAATCAGTAAGTACACCAAGAAAATGGGCTTGCAGGAGTGCATGTGCCCTTTTCAGTACATCACATTCCCAAAGTATTTTACCATGGCTCAAACCAATAACATTTGGACAGGTGGAAAGGGCCTTCACGGGTGTATATTTGCATTTCAATTATTTGCTTTAATTTCATTCGATTGCAGTGGAATAGTTGTTCCAAATTTGCATGCAAAGATGGCAAACGTGGCATGGTGGGAGTTATGTGCTTTAATTTTTTTTAATCCATTTTTTCTATGTTAAAATTATTAAAAAAAATTATAAAAAATATATTTGAATAGGCATAAATTTTACATACCCATACACACCCATTTTGCATATGTTTGTAAAAAAACAAACCAATTAAGGTAATATGCGTTATTAATTATAATCTAAGTTCGATTAATGTTAATGACAATTTTTTCTATAAATAGAAGCACCTCCTACCTTCATAACTCATCCCAACCAATCTAGTTTCCTTTCTTTTTAAGCTCAAATCTCAATCTGACACTTGAAATGGATCCGAATCAAAATGCACAAAACTTTCCCCAAAGCTTCTATGATATGTTATCTCTATACACTCAACAACAACCCAATGCAAACCCAAACGATCATAGCCTGAACCCACCCCCTCTTGATCAAGTTCATTCCTACTATCCCAACATGATGCATCCCATGCAGTATTATCCCGCTCCAAATGTCCTTCCCATTCCAAATTCATCCGAAGCTCCAATATTACGTGGTACACAAGAGAGCATCCCAGCTTATAGCACCCAAGATGATGTCCAAGAAGAAGAGGTGGATGAACAGCTTGCTTCGGGACGTACAGAGAGAAGGCAATGGAGTGAGAAGGAAGATGAGTTGCTCCTTAGTGCATGGTTGAACACCAGTAAGGATGCTGTTGAGGGAAACAACCAGTCGGCATCCCGGTTTTGGTTAAGAATAGCAACATGCTACAACAGTAGAAGGGGAGGGATGGCTCCACGCGATGCAGAAAGATGTAGATCGCGCTTTGGCCGAGTTAGCCATGATGTAAGCAAATTCGCTGGTTGTTTCAGCCAGGCATCGAGGGCAAGGACGAGTGGGAAATTGGCCGATGATGTAATGAATAATGCCAGAATCATATATAGCATAGACCACGAGAGGCACGCATCATTCAAGAATGAACACGCATGGCGTATTCTAAAGAATGAGCAAAAGTGGGAAATTTCAGAGCAACACCGTGAAGAAGGTGCCTCAAAGAGAACAAAGGTTACTGCATCAGGGTCATACACGTTGGGATCCAACCCCCCCCCCCCACTCCAGGATCCAATCCCCCAACACCTTTGAGTGAGGGTGGGACTGATGGTTCATGTAGTCGTCCGCCCGGTGTGAAGGCTACCAAGCGAGCGCTAAAGAGACCAATTGGTGCCAGTAGTGAATCGACCGACAATGTGTAGTTGCAACGTAACTTAATGTTTGGTGAATTTCTAGCATCAAGAAAGAAGAGATGGAGCTACAGAGGGAAGCTCATAAGGGCAGGGAAAGACGAGAGGAAGCAAGGAAGAGAAGAGAAAGAGACAGGCGCGAAAGGAGGGAAAGGAAGGAAGCTGAGATGAAGGCGGAAAGGGACAGAAAATACAATATGCTTGAACACTTAATGTCAAGAACTAGTTCACTGTCAACACTGGAGGAGTGGCTGAAAGAGTCTTTGTGGAAAGAGTTTTCATCGGGTTGAACTAGGTGGCTTACAAGGCAACATGGAGCTGGTCACGGGGTTGTTGAAGTTTAAATTACGTACCTTGTTGTTGTTATTTAAGTTTCTAGTCTTTGTTGTTGTTTAAAATTCGTACTTTGTTGTTGTTTAAATTTCGTACTTTGCTTTTGTTTCACTAGTTCAATTTCTTGTAATTTTATCAATATGTCATGTTCACATTCCCCGAGCTCTGTAATGAAATATCATTGACCCTTATCTTTTCTGTTTGCATTTACTTTACACACTGCCCGAGATATAATTTGACAACTCAAATGTGCCATTGAAAGATGCTTTGATGCCACTTAAAGATGCTCAAAAGATTTGTAATATGCTTTGATGCTTTTTTAACATACTTTGATGCCTTTTTGAAGATGTTTTGATGCCTTTTGAAGATGTCGTTTTCTTCTATATAAACCAAAGGCAATGTCCAAATAAATATACCCCCTCCCATACATCCATCTTGCTCTCTTCTAGTTACCCATTTTCCAACGATGTCAAAGAAGCCAATGTCTTTTAGTCGTTTCTCTTCATCTTCCAGCTATTCGTCTTGCTCTTCATCTCCAGAAGATTTTTCTACCCCCACTGATCATGCTCTTGAAAATTTCATGGTTGAACTTCTAGCTAAAACAAACCCACCACCCAATTCTAGTTCTAGTCGACGGCCCATAAGTGGAGTGCAGGGATGTGGGTGAAATTGAAAAAAACAGTAAAGGGTGTATTTGTGCTGACGTGGCAGGAAAAAAAATGGGTTAAGTACAGAGGTAAGTGTACAGGGGTGTGCATGGCCTAACTTATTTTGGAAAAAGTCCATGCCCTATTTCCTCCCTATCTTTGTATCTGAGTAGCGATTTTCTCCATCGTCCCCACTTCCTCAGATCTAGATCCAAATCCCAATTCACTTCTCCGATCTCAATTCCTCGGCGCCCCCGCCTCCTTCCTTCTCCAAAATTTATCCAATCGATCCACTAGAAGTGCAGAACTCCGATTCCGATGACGACGAGATCGACGACGTCGACGATGAATGATAGCAGCAACGAGACCGAAGAAGATCTGAGGTGAAGACGGTCGACGATGAATGATAGCACCAGAAGTGCTGGCATCAACACTCGTTGATTCCGATTCGAGCCTATGATGGAATTTTGCCATGGATTCACTGTTTTTTAGCAAAATTTTGACAAATTCATACGTTTTGCTGGCGGAGGAGCGTTTCTAGGAGCATGAGGCGTGGCAGATGGGAGGCTCTCTGGCGAGGCTCGATGAATCCGAGATCATCGCGTTTCAACTCCGATCCGATCTATTCTATTTAATTTGGATCAAATCCAGTTAGATTTGTAGTCTCCACGTCGATGGTGGAATCCATTAGGAAAGTGAAAGGGAGATCAGAGAATCTCTCTCCGGGAGGGCGATGAAGATTTGCAAGGAAAAATAGGTGATTTTATCCTTTAATTATCAATCGATTCCGATCCTCATCATTGATCGTAAAATAAATAGAAATTAATGAATTTTTGTTGCGTTTGTATTAGAGATGATATGTAAGGGCGTAAGGCGCTAGAGCAAATGCATGTTGATTTGTATCATAGTGTACATTTTTTTGTTTAATTATCAAATCAGAGTTCTCTCTACTTTAGTTAAGGTGTTCATCATCATATAGGAATTTATTCTTGATTTGAATTTTGAAATGCTGAAATGAGGAAATGCGGAAATGCTGAAATCCTGAAATTTTATATTGTTGTTCGCATCTGTTTAGTGTATTTTCGGGGTGTACTACTTGGTGAATTTACGTGTTCGCATAATTGTTGTCCGCATCATTTTTGGGTTGTTCTACTGTTGTCCGCATCATTTTTGGGTTGTTCTATTGTTGTCCGCATCATTGGTGTCAGCAACTCCGATTTCAGCAACTCTGGTTTCAGCAACATCGGCGTCACCAACTTCGGTTTCAACAACTCCGGTGTCGAAGCGCTGACACGAAAAAAAAAACTAATTTCAGCAATTACAACAACAATTTCAACAACTTCAGTTTCAGCAACTCCGGTGTCGAAGCACTGATGCAAAAAAAAAACTAATTTCAGCAATTACAATAACAATTTCATCAACTTCGGTTTCAGCAACTCCGGTGTTGAACCGCTGACGCGAAAAAAAAACTGCTGAAATAGGAGTTGCTGAAACCGAAGGTGCTAAAACAGGAGGGGGCACAAGGGGGGGCGCGTGGAGGCACAGGGGCAAGGGAAAAGAGGACATTTTACCAATTTGAAAGGATGAGTGAACATTTTCTTAATAAAAACTCTAATTATGATCTATTTAGAAATCACCCTATGGTAAAATACTAAAACATAGACGATTTGGTAGAAAATCTATTATAACTAATGTGATAATGATACTTTTTAAAAATTACATATATTTATATATATAGATAAATAATTACTTATAACTAGATACCCCGTATAAAAACTTTAAACTTGATATAATTAATTTTCCATTTTGAAATTCTTTGACTAAATTTTATAGTACGTGAATACGAAGTTAAATTACTTGGAGTCGATAGAAGTGATTATTTACTTTTGAAAATGATCAAACAACATCACGCTTGTAATTTGTATGTTGTTCACGACCTCTATGCATTTTAGCCGTCCGATCTTGAAACCCGATATAGACCGTCCGATGAGATGACCTATCGGATCAAACCGTCCAATATCTGCCTAATTGAATTTCAAAAGCTCGAGACTGAGAGGGAGCGAGATACGGGAAGAAGAAAGCCCCCCCATTGTTGCTCTCCTCTCTTCCCTCTTTTCAATCCAGAGGCGAAATCTTCCATTTTTTTTTCTCCTCTTCAATCTCTTCTGTAGCTGGACACCGGAGCGCCGAAGATTTGGATTATAGAATCGGTAATTTTAATTGGTTCCTGATTGAATCTTTTATTGGCTGACGAAGCTGCTGCGGAACTTCCGATTCTGTTTGTTGTTGTTGCGGAAGGAATCATTAGAAGAGGATTTGAGTTTGGTCCTTCTTTTCAGCGAGCAATATGAATTTTGATTTTAGTCCGAGTTAAGAAAAATCGCATTCAAGGTTGAATCTTCCCGAATTCTGAAAGTATGGAGTTAGGAGGTGGCGGTGGTGATGATTTGCTTCCTGGAAAGAAGCTGCAGCCGGAGATAGCGTCTACAGCGACTACCACGGCGGCTGTGACGATGGCAGTGCGGACCTCTTCGGCGGCTACGGACACTGCGTCGGATGCACCGGCTAAGAGGCTTGCCAGGCAACTTGATTTTGCGCCTTCCACCGGTGCTCCAACGATGTCGACGAGTGGAGTGTCGGTTAGACCTCAGCAAGTCGTTAATTTTCACTCTAAGGCTTTCCCGATTGCTCTACCTCCGCCGAAGGCGGTGGTCCAGATTCAAACTAAGTCGCTGAATAACAATCAGCCGCTGCCACAGCCAGCGCCCTCTCAATCATTGGCGCAGCCTCGCGTGGCGGTGATGCCTATGCCCTCACAACCGGCCCGTTCTTCAATGCGCGTCGTGTGAGTTGTTCTTCTTGATTCGAATTTCTTGTCTTCATTGAATCACTGTTCGTCTATAATTGCCACTGCTCTTTTTCCTGAGTCTTATATCATGAATTTATGATGTCCTCAAACTATGTATACAGCTATGAAGTTTAAAGTTTGTAGTTTTAGCTAAGGAAGATTGTGGTGTTTCTGATCATGTTCAAATTTTTCTTATGAACATGTACTTCTTTCTTAGAATGGCTTATTGTGGGAACGCATTTGACTTTAAATAGCTAGCTTGGGCTTGGTGTTTAGTAAACCATCGTTCCCGTTTCTCTATTTGAATTTAAATTGCTGGTTGTATAAATTGTACGTGAATTTTCCCCTCTTTCTTGGCACTACCTGTAATTTAATTATCATGAAATTATAGGGCGATGTAAAGAGGTGCGAAGATTTGGTGAGGTTTGAGTTTGAAGGTTACCATTTAATGTCATTCAGTGAAGGAAAATCTGGTTGGTATTCAAGAAGTTAGGATTGTGTTCCCTTTTAGCTTGTGCTTATCTTTTTACTTGGAGAATACCATTGGTTTCTTCACTTCCTATTTTCTGTCTGTTGATTAGAACTGCAGCTTGCTGTCACTCCTCCCCAAAGCATATGACCATTCGTTTTTTCTTGTACTTGAGACCTAAGGACAATTTGAATTTCTTCTTAGTTTCTCCTAAAAATCTTTCCTCATCATCAAATTCATCAGCAATAACTATCCTTTGTATATCAAATTGTGCATCTTCGCCTTAATTTCGTGGCATTATAGACATTCTAGAGTCGTCACTCTGCATTTCCATTCCATTATGTATGAAGTATTGGACACCGAATTTCTCTAATTGAAATGCGTTTTACCGTTTTTGTGTATGTGATGTGATAGTGTCATGTATCCCCATAAATCGGCAATTTGTATGATCGATTCTATCTTGAACAGTTTTTAACTTGACCATAATTTTCCTTCTTCTTGCTACCACCTTATGCTCATTGCAGGAATTCTGAATCTCCAAAAGCACGGCAACAGCCAAATGTTGAAGCTAAGGATGGCACTCCAAAGAGGAAAAAACAGTGTAATTGCAAACACTCGCGATGCTTAAAGCTGTATGTTCTACATATGCTTTGTGTGTTCAATCCTTATTTTTCAACAGTTCAAATATAAATGCCTCATAAATCTCGTCAGGCTTCCTTCACTAGAGTTTGGAGCATGACATATTGAACTATTTTGGCGAGTATAGGTTGTCACTAAAACACAACCAGCTTGATCAAATGGAGATCTTAGTATTTTTCTTGGTTAAAGGTTATAAAAGAAAAAATGCTATCCCACTGAAGAGCATACATACATGTTTGACTTATAGCTTGCCTAGTATTGCCTTTGGCTATCTGACCATTTGCCCACATCAGTAGCACTCAAAATATGCGTATGTATAGGGGCAGTTCGGGTGAGGACAGTCCTTCCCGTCAGGAATGAGGAAGATGCACATTTTAGGCAAAAGTGAGGCACATGAACAAAGAAAAATGCTGCACATTTAATGCCAAATCAACGGACTAAAATGCGCATAAAAATCATAGCACATTTTAACCAGAAATGATGCACATGCATTATGTTCAACATTTTTCCTTAAAATGTGCAACTTTTTTGCTAAATGTGCATTGTCCTCATTCCTGACTTGAAGTACTGTCCTGTGTCCTCATTTGATCCATTCTCTATATATATACCATTCTCAAAGTTAAGAGAAAAGTTTGCTTACTGGAGGCAAATAAGTTCTCTCACTCAGATCAATAGATCATTGCTTGTCTCAATTATTGAAGCAGTTGATTAAACTAAGAGTAAATTGTGATATTCTCACTTTAGAACGAATTCAGTTCTAGTTTGCGAATTCCACCTGTGGAATTCTCCAATGAACTGAATCCCCGTGAGGAGCGAATTTCAAATTTGTACGATGTTTGTGCCAACGAACTGCGAATTCGGCAACCCTGCTTTAGTTTCATTTACTGGATACTAGTCTGATATTTTTGATATGTTACGGATATATTGTGATATTCTTATTTTAGACAACTAGCATTACTTCAATTTCATTTGCTGGATACTAATCTGATATATGATCTGTTGGACAGATATTGCGAGTGCTTTGCATCTGGAGTATACTGTGATGGTTGTAATTGTGTTAATTGCTTTAACAATGTGGAAAATGAAGCTGCTCGAAGAGAAGCAGTTGAGGCAACTTTGGAGCGTAATCCAAATGCCTTCAGGCCAAAGATTGCTAACAGCCTACACGGACATCGGACCAGTCGGGTATCCATATTTATCCATTATAAATTGCGCATGTTTTTATTTCATTTTACTATTTCGTTCCAATCAGATCAAATGTATTTAACTATCCGGCTTCAAGAATGTTTGAGCAAAATATTTGATAATTTTCCTTTTTCCATCTGGCTGAAGATTTATGTGAAGTCTCTATGCTTTACCAATAAGACTAATCGGAGGAACTGCCGCGTCTTTATCAAAGTCTATTACATTTTGGCCTAAAAAACATCGTCTATTACATTAGAATTGGAAGCTTCACAATATTTTCTCTCTCAATTCATGCATTGCATCACATGTCTGCAATGTTCAGTGATTATCTCCCTTCGTGATAGGTTTTTAATTGAAAGTCAACCCTCCTGTGATATTTCGTTTGGGTTTAAAGGCTTAAAATTCGTGAAATACTTGAAAGTAACTTATCTTTTGTGTATAGTGGAATAAGTGGCTATAATTCACGTGAATATGTGATACAATATTGTACTACTAGTAAGTAATAAAATATAGTTTGGGCTAATGCTATATGTCAGCTTAATTCGGTTTTCACTTCTCAGGAGCGATACTGAAGTGAAAGTTCCCTGTGATTTGATTTAAGTACTACTTGATTTAAGTACTATTGAAAAGCATATTTTAACCAGGAGGATGCTAGACTTGCGCTGGGGAGGCATAATAAGGGGTGCCATTGCAAAAAATCAGGTTGCCTTAAGAAGTATTGTGAGTGCTTCCAAGCAAACATTTTGTGCTCTGAAAATTGCAAATGTCTGGAATGTAAGAACTTTGAAGGTAGTGAAGAGAGAAAAGCTCTTTTCCATGGAGATCAACCTAATAACATAGTTTGTATACAACAAGCTGCAAATACTGCTATCACCGGTGCTGTTGGATCTTCTGGATTCTCACCTCCTCCACTTTCAAAGAAAAGAAAAGGCCAAGAAGTTTTAATGGGGGCTGCAATCAAGGATACCACCATACCTAAACAACAACAGGTAAACCCAACCTTGCTGCTTGAATATTTAGTTTCATCCATTTAGGTCCTCCCCCTCCCCCCTTTCCCCAGGGATCTATTAATAGGCGTTTATGTTTTCAGGCAATCAATGTCAAACAATCTCCAACCTCCACTTCAGTTTCCTCTGTTGCCACAGTCCATGCTGTCAACTCTTCTATACCCAGCTCTTCAAAGTCTACATATAGGTATTTAGCTCATCTTCTTTGGTGTATTAACCCATCGATGATGAATACATTTTCCAAGTTACTTTTTGTATCACCTGCCTCATAACTCACAAGTTAATCATTGATTCAAGGTCTTTGTTAGCTGATATCGTCCAGCCTCAAGATGTCAAGGAGCTTTGCTCAGTTCTGGTGGTATTATCTGAAGAAGCAACCAAGATATATACAGGTAAATACATACAACTTTTTATTATGCAGCTTTGACTGCCAGATATATATTTTAATAATCAGGTGATATGTTTGACCCTTTCTATCATCTATCTGTGTTTTGATTGCTTGATTCTGGCAATACTTGTATGATTTGAGTTTACATTTGGTCAGATCACATCATGTGTGATAGTTTAATTGTATAAATTTGTAAACATTGCTTATTGTTATTGTCATCATTCTCTTAAGTTCTCATTATCACTTTCTGCTGGTTTTGAATTGGAATTCATAATTAAACATTGATCTTCATCTATGCTCTAAAAGTGTAAGCAGTAAGATGCCTTTATAAACTTTTGAATGTTTTAGAGTGTCTGCACTCTGAAATCAAAATATATTGAATATCCCCGAGGCTGTGGAAAGTATCCATAACATCCCTTCAGAATTATCACAATGTGGCCTGGAAAATAAACTAATAAAATTGGTCAAATTACATTCTAGATTAGTTAGCCGGTCCTTGTGTTATATTTCTTCTAGAGAATCAATTGCATCATTACTTTCTTAGAGTTTTGTGGGAAAAAATGTGGATTGGGTGAGAAACCGGTAGAAGTGCTTCAGGATTGGATAGCACACTTTCCCTTGCTTTCTCATTTTCTTCATTGCCCTGAATGGTCATAGATTCAAACATATTAGTTCAATATATGTACTTTCTGACTAGTATTCTGATAATAAAGCCGGGTTCTCTTGGTGAAAGATGCATGATTGTTGTGTTATTTATACCTATAGCATCTACAACTCTTCTCCAGCAAAGAGAAGTGTGTTTTTGTTTTTTTGAATAGCCAGTTGTTTGAGGGATGTAGGTTTGTTTTGGTGAATCCACATAGGATATTAACAAAATAAAGGATTCTACAGCATTTTGTAACTGAGATGTTCTAAAGTAGTACCCGTGTTTTTTCACACGAGATGTATTTGGCGGTGTTTTTCACTCGAGATTTCTGTGGTATTGTAAAATTTACCACCTTTGAATTGATAAGATCTTCTATTTCGATTAACTTTGGCCAGAAAATATGAATGCCTTGGAAAAGCAGGCAGAAGAGCAGGACCCTCAGCCTGCTTCATCAAGTCATGACAGAGAAAATGGTCAAAAAGATTCAAACGGGAAATCCCTTACTGATGTTTGTTCTATCAGTCACCAAACTGATCAGCTTGATTCAAAAGAATCCAATCTGGATGGGGATGATGGGTCAAAAGACAGACCTATGTCCCCTGGAACATTAGCATTGATGTGTGATGAACAAGATACAATGCTAATGGCGGCTGGTTCCCCCAACAAGACAGCAAGCCATACTCTGCCCACATCATCTCAAGGGGTTAAGAATGCTATTACAGAGGCTTACTTAGAGCAGGAAAGGATTGTATTGACCAAGTTTCGTGATTGTCTCAAAAGGCTTATTACATTTGGAGAAATCAAAGGTAACATATTCTATTTTAATAGTTTTGGTGCTAATGTGGTTATGGAAATCAGTAGGATTCTATTCAACTACTGAATTTGCTTTATTGCCCTGAATATAATTAAAAGAGAGTCCATGTTTATCAGTGAGAATCTAGGAGTAGCTTGAAACTTGTTGGTTTATTGGAGTTGCATTTATTGTATACTTCCTCAATGGTGCATACACTCGCCTTTCATTGGTTATGCATTATTATTGGAATCCTTGACAAACCTCTCATACTGGATTGTGCTAGAGAACGAATGAACAGTTCATTAGTGATGAGAGGTAGGGAGGAGGGGATTTATTTGTGATTAAGCAAATTTATGTTTAGGTTACAAAGCTTGATTTACCAAATAGTCTAAATTTCCACACATACATTTTATGTAGTTTCAAATGGGCAAGTAAATTAACGGTGAATGAATGAGCAATTCAGTTTTCCAGGTGCTGAAAAATCAGTTAAATAAATTTAAATATATGATGGCCTTGTTGACATCCAGTTCTTTGACAATGTGTATAATATGTTACAGAAACAACAAACTTAAATTCATTAGCAAGATCTGATTCTGTGAACCAAAAAGAAGAACTCTACAATGGCACTGGCAAACCAAGAGCAGACAATGGGAATCAACAGGAACCTATTAGCAATGGTGCAGCAAAATCAGCTGTTTCACCCTCCAAATAAGCTTATTCGGTAGCAGCGTTACTATTCAAATAAGGGTTCTCTCAGCAATCCTTAGCCAGCCCCTACTGTTGTCCGGGCTATGAAACTTGGTATCTGTAAGTTTGTACAGAAATATCCAAAGATGGAAACTCTAGTTAAGTTAGTTCCAGTTTATTCATCTGTATAAATTGATGCATGCATCATTGCCACTTGAACTTACAAAGAAGTCTCCCATCCTTCATGGCCGTGCTACCCAGAATTGGTGCAAAGCTCAAAATTGATGTAGTTGAGAACAGTGTTTTCTATTTCATAACCACATTCCATGCACATATGAAAAAATACACAGCTAGATGCACCACTATCTTGTATTACTAGATGCAATGTTTCTTTACAGTTATAATCCCCTTTTTGCAGATGTAATTTGTAAAACCATGTACACTTAAAATTAGGATCCTTCCTGGAGGAATATTTCAGCTGTAGATTCTTTTGATTTCTTACCATAATAAGCATATTTCATTTGGTTTCTTTGTTGGTTGTTCATCTTTTGGTAACGTCGTTTCTTATAAATGGAGAGACACTGGAATGAGAAGAGTAGGGGCCTAATTCTGTTGTTGAAATTCTTTGATAGAACGATTGGTGCAAATCGATGATATTAGGTGACATGAGAAACCTCTCTGCAAGTGGTAGCCAAGAGCCAGCATTGGCTTCCCCTGCCACTGTTTGTGCTTCCCGGAACAAAGGCTCACGAAAACCAACATGATCAACTGAGCAGTGGCTGAAGCAACGGAGGTATTCGAGGTTAGTTTTCTGAATTTATATTGAGAAGAGATCTTTATACAATTTTTTTTGGGGGTCAAAGAGCTTATTACAGTTTTATCAAATATGGTTGTGATACACTAGAAATTTCTCAGATAGTCATATTGCACTAGCAACTGTTGAAAAAGCCGGTAAGAACACCTCCTAATATTTGGATCAATGATACGCTAGGTGGTTTCAGGATGACCAATTCCCAGTCCCCTAGAAGCAGGAAGGGTTGGACTCCGAAAAAGGGATTTAGCAGAACCGCGTACCCCTTGAGTCCGAAAATATACCTTCATATATATACAAATCCAGCAGTACTGAATAAATCAAATAGCCTCTCAATCATCTCACATACACATACACATACACTGTTCAAGAAGCCTGTGATCATCAATGCCTAGCTGTTGGACTTTTCATCCCGCCCCAGTTTTCCAGTCTCTCTAGGTACGTCATCCTCTTGCCATCCTGTGGTGGTGTTTTGCTCATAAGTTTGTCATCATCCTCGTTATCTTCGTCATCAAAGTCATCCGTTGAGTCTGTTTTCTTAAGATCATCTCCCTGGTCCTCACTCCAACCCATGAAGTCCAGCAAAGTCATTGAACCTGGCGGCGCCTCAGAATTATTCTTATCGAGTGACATCTTCTTGGTTGATTCAACTGACTTGTTTTGTGCAACGATGTCAGCGTGTAGCACATCATCTATCCGACACATGACCGCTGATGCCAAACTTTCTAGCACCCTCGAATAGCTTTCTAGTACTGCATGCCCCACATCCTAGACAATTCATTTCCATGTTAGCCAAGGAAAGAAGTTTTAGAATAAGAACTCTAATGGCTTGATTCAAGCAGTTCCATACCTTGTTATATTGAATCTTGGATATGTCGAGTGAGGATTGAGGTATCCCTGGGAATTGATGTTTGAGGATGAGCAGGATGGTCTCGGCTCTCTCTTCGAAAAGCTCCCTCTTCTCCATGCTTACGCTTACAGCCGAACTCCAAGAAGACTTCCCATCCTTCTGAACCATCTTTCTTTTCCAGATAACAATAGACGCCTCTATCCTGTTCTTGAGATCTAGCACTTTGAGCTCGGAAGTAAGATCCATACCCCCCAAAAACTGTTCAGGGTCGAAATAATCATCTGTAATGTTCTTATATATCGAGTCACCAAGGCTTGCTCTACCATTCTGCAACAGAAAACCATGTCCGATCAAACCCTCAAATTCGTTACCTCAAAGCTTCATGTTAACTCGAAGACAGTGGCCGTAAATCATTGGGAAACGTACCTTAGGAAGGGACTCAATGTAGCTTTCTGGGATTTCCATTTCTGATAGAATCTGTGCATTTATAGCCAGTGCTGCTTTGAGTACCTGGTTGACAGAGTCCTTCTGATGTTGTATCCATTTTCGTGTTATGTCGGACAAGCCATTGGCGGGAACCTTGACGATAGGTATCCACCAGTCTCGCTGCTGGCTATTCTTCTCCGCCTCGTCTAGGTCGTTTGCACTCACATACCAAAACTCATTCTGGTCTCTAAAGTTATCTAGGCAATCCTGTTCATTGAAAGTTTAGCGATTAAAATGCATACAATCTTATTCTTACCGTCGGGTGTCCAGTGGAGAGAGGAGTTGGGAGCAGGGGTGTCACGGTTATGGTTCCAGTATCGTTGCTTAACCGTGGCAAAAACAAACCTAACGACGTTGGAAAAATTGTGTCGTTGCTAATTGGCGTGGCTAAAAGTTTTTTTTGAAAGTGTTTGGGTAGGGACTTGCCTCAAACTGCAGAATCAACTAATAAGCACACTCAAAGATGTCCACCTAATACCAAAATCACCTCACACAATCAAGAACTGTAACAAGAGCTCAAACACTCACTGAACTCTGGATTTTTCCAGAAATGTGAACCTGACTTGTAAATTCAGTTATAAATACTTCTGATCATCCAATGGACACAAAACTTATATTTCTCGATTATAGACTTCCTGAACTAAACTCTAGACGCAAGAATCCTCTCAAAAGCACATGGGAGTAGCACAGAATTCAGGCTACAATTTAGATAAAACTGCAATGAACACAGTTTCCATACTCGAGTTGCAACACATGAAATCATGGTACAATTTTACTCTAATTTTCGATTTAAAGTTACATACTAGGCTGTTTCTTTAACACCACTAGAGTTTGATAATGTTTTTTCCACGTCGAATATATATGAGATTTGGGAGTGTTTTATAAATGGTTAAAAGTGTTCTTTACTCATCAACTAAAATATTCTTCATTTTTAGGGTCTAAGTGAGGACAACTGATTTATTGGTATTTGCTTGATATAAGTTATTGGCTCATAAGACCTCGACTCTGACAAGTTTAGATGGCTAGACTTACCATAAGCTAGTGGTTCGTAAGACCTGACAAGTTTAGGATCAATGATAGACCTATAAAGATGCAAATGGGTCCTTACCATGAGCATTGTGTCAAGCTTGCGTAGTCCAGGAATATTAGCTAGTAGATCCGCCCGTTGTCGTGAAGCCATGACCTGTGTTATTCAAACCTAAGAGAGGTTTAGAAAGTCGAAAGGAGAATTCTTTGGGTTGTACATGTGTAAAAGTTACAACCTCCATTGTTGTGCCATCAGGCAGTTGTTGTTGTGAAGGCACAAGCTCAACAATGTGATCTGTCACGGATAGAAGCCAATCAACCTCCTTTCTCCATCTTGCTCTCCTCTCCGGCTTCATAGGCTCCAACTTCCTTTGTTCACCAAACACCGAAGCTGCACATTTTTGCCCAGGTAGTAACAACAAAGAACACAATATTGTTATTCAATCACAAGCGAAAATCAAATCTCTCAATTGCGTGAGCCAGGTTGGGTTCGGGTTGTTACCCTTCCTGTTTCAATTATTTATCAATCAAATAAAATTCTACCACACCTGCAAGATTTGTTATGGCATTTGACAAAGCCAATGCTGAAGAAACTCCCTTCCCTCCACCAGACATATCTTCACCCAAAAGCAACTTTGCAAACTTCTCCTTCATCAAGTCCATATCTGAATTCGATAATACATAAAATTGCACAAGCTCAAGAACACACAACCCCGCTGAATCAAGAAAACTGAAAAAAGTGCATTGTCTTGATACATGATCAAGGAATGAAAATAGACCATAGACCAAATTACCAGATGGTTTTGAGGGCTTGGGCTTCTCTTTTCCTCCTTCTTGCATTAGTCTCGAGATAACAGCCTTGGTGCTACCCTGAACGTCATTGCTAAAGCCGGACCCTCTCAATTGAGCTTCCATTGAACTTGGACTCCCGTTCCTACTCTTTGGTAGCTTTTCGTCTTTAGGGGACGCCCCACCCTCTGGGTCACTGCCCTGGTTTCTAGATTGACTTCTATTCTCGAATACCCTTTTCAACTTAAAAGACGTTGACTTGCGAAAATCAAATGTTCTTACCATTGTACTACATGAAGGAACATTAATTCGCCGTGAGCTTTACGTAGCTCTTTGATTGTTTTCTACTCTTGCATCTCGTGGATGGTTTCCTTTCGGGTGGGTATCGATTGATCCATAGGAGCCTCAATTGAGAGGCTGATCAAGCTGTGGGGAAGGGAGGGAGAGAAAAGAGGGAAGCAAAATGGAGGGAAATGAGACAAAGATTGGTGGTTGAAGAGTTAGAAATTTTCTTATTTGGGGTTAATTGTAAGAGGTGAAGAAAAGGTCTTCTTAGGAATCCAACGTGGGGTGCATGTTTTGTGTTGGTTGAAGGGATGTAATGTAATACTAAGAAGAGTAAAAATCCTTCCCTTGTGAGTTGTAATGAGAGATTTTGGGATAATGGTTGTTAAAATGAAAGGTTTATTTTTAGATTTACATTTCAAAGTTTGAGATTTGAGTTGTTAAACCCATATATTTCTCAAATTAAAAATTCAAATAAAAAAAATTGCCAACTAACTAACGTCTAAGCGCGTGTTTGGCAATTTGGGGGTTTTTTAGGGGTTGGGTATTTTTTAGGAGGTGGAGTTTATTTCGTGTATTATGGAGGTGTGAGAGGTGGAGATTTTTTTTAAAAAATAACCTTGTAAAAAAGATGATTGATGTTTGGTGGGTATAAGGTTTGTAAGTGGGTATTGTGGATGAAAAGTAAAAAATACCCTTTAGATATGAAAAGGGGAAAAAAGGAGTAGGGGTAAAAGTGTACAAATTTCCATAACCTGATTAAATAACCTCCCAAAGCTACCCCTCCCAGCTTCCAAAATCAGAAAAAATAAGCTCCACCTCCAACTCCATAACCTCAAGCCAAAGCTGCTTCCAAACATAGAGCTTCAGAGCTTTTTTTTTTTTAAACTCCATAACCCCCAAACCCTCACCTTAACCTTCTATCAAACACACCCTAATTCTCTCTCTTTGGTTGTGGTCTTACTCGATTTTGAGTTTTATATACATTCTTTTACAAACAAATTGATGATTAAAATATTATATATAGTCCAAAACAGTTGAGGAAACTATTGGGTCACTCAGAAGTCAGAAACACTATCTAAATTTAGTAAGAAAAAAAGGTGGGTATATCTCAACTTCCTCAAACTCTGCTCTAAGTTGAATAGATTAAAATTATTGTTATTAGTGTTGCATATAGACCAATGCATATAGGATTGAGCCGATTTGGCTCAATAAGCTACTTCATGATAAAAGATTCTATATTCGATTTCCGTAAGTCTTTGAGTCGATAAACATGTTCCCATAAAAAAAGGGAAATTGTATAAAATAGCACGAATTTTAGGTATGGTTGCACTTGGTGGCACGAACTTAAATAAATACAAAAATAATCACCAACTTTGGGGTTTAGTTGCGGTCAGTGGCACATACCACCTATCTCGCTAATGTGGACCAGTGGGGGTGCTTACATGAAATTTTTTTAATTAAAAAGGCATATAGCGAGATATAGATTAGTGAGGGTGCTTACATGATTTTTTTTTAAAAAATTAAAAGACATAAAAGATGTGCTCAAATTGTGAAACTAGCTAGGTTCCATTTTTATTTTTTTATTTCATATAATTCCAAATCAAAGATAATTGTGACAAATATAACATTTGCATATTAAAATAACTAGTACTGATTGTCACGCTCATGGTAAACATTTGAGTAGCAAAATGACATAAATCGAAAACCAACATTTGGTTAGCACAAACCAAACTTGAGAAGGTCCAAGGGCCCCAGGTGATTAGCATCCAGTTTACCATGAATGTGACTAGTTATTTTAATTTGCAAATGTTATATTTGTCACAATTATATTTGATTTGGAATTACATGGAATAAAATATAATAATTGAACCTAGCTAGTTTCATAATTTGGGCACATCTTTTAGAAAAAATTAGGTCAAATATCCATTTACAAAAGCTAATTAGGTAAATGTCCATTTTTAATTGGATATTAAGTAAATGTCCACATTTTTCTGTAATTCCAATTATGCCCTTGATATAAAAATCACCCCCACATCAGCTGCTTGGATTGATTTGGGAAATCCAGATACGGTGGTGTTGAATCCTCCTTCATTTCTCTATCTCGTCCCTTCGCCTCCAGATCTGAGATCGAAATCTCCGTCCACCTTCCATGGTTGCCTCCTCCATTGTATGTTCCTCCCCCATCGACCCGAAGTCAAGCGTCGCCCCTCCGTGCTTCCTCTCGAGATCTCGGACTCCACTCCCATGGCGCCTCCGTGCTTCAGATTTCAGCCGCTGCTGCTACTAGGTACCAATTCATGTTCTTCCTGCTCAATTTTTTCATTAAATCGTTGTTTCTTTACATTAATTTGATGGTGCGGAGGTGCTAATTTTCTGAAATTTCTTGAAGCCTCAAAAGATTACCCTCTCTTTTAGGTTTTGCTCTACATCCTTTTTGATTTCTTATCCCACCTCTTGAGTTTTAGATTTAAAATTCAATTTCGTTTGCTCATCTGAATTGGAAATCTATATTTCTTTTTTCTGACAATTTAGGTTTAGATTCAATGAGAGCTTGTGAGCAGTGGTTTCATGTATGGCCCTTTAAGCAATACTCCCCTGTTTTAGTTTGGTGACTTTAATTTTTCTCTCTTCTATCAAATTATTTGCTAATTTCTCATATTATATATACTTCGCGTAGTGTGGTGACAATTTTTTGTGGTTACATGTTCGTGGTGACAAATGTGCATTGAAATAATATTTTGGTGATAATTTCGGTGAGAGAAACTAGACAAACTTTTAAAAATTAATTTGGTGACAATATTTTGGTGACAAAAGTGAGTTAATATTAGGTGACAAACGGTGATGTCATTAGTACTGTACACACATTTTATTTTGGTGACAGTGTTTTGTAGTTGGTGAAAATAGGTTGGTGGCACTATTTTGGTGACAATTTCATATGAGAGAAACTAGTCAAACTTTTAAAATTTTATTTGGTGACAACAGATTACGAAAGTAGGTTGGTGACAATAGGGGTGGTGATAATGTTCTCTATTTAGGGATAATAGATTGATGGCAATGTTGTGTAGTTGGTAACAATTGGTTTGTGACAATGTTTGGTGACAATAAGTTGGTGAAAATAATTTGATGACAATGTTTCGTAGTTTTTGACAATAGTTTGGTGACAATATTTTGCAGTTGGTGATAGTATGTAGTTAGTGAAAATTAGTGGTGACAAAAAGTTGGTGACAATGTTATATAATTGATGACAATAGCTTGGTGACATTGTTTACTAATACGAGAAAATTTTTTTGTTAAATGTCACTAGAAAAAAAAATGTCACCAAAAAAGTCAATTGTCACCAAAATAATTATCATAATAACTGTCACCGAAAAAATATACATAATTGTCACCAAAAAACTGGGGTGATAATCTTTACACCCCAAAATTTTACTATGTGCACCACAAAAAGAAAATCGTTCTTTTATTTGTAAATTCGTGCTCCTCTAAAGGCGTAGGGCTATGACTTAAGAGTAGCAGGCCTGTGACTTTTGAGGAGTGGCTCTTTGACTTATGAAGGGTACGTCTATGACTCTCGATGAGTAGAAACTTCACAAACTAATACTCCCTCTGTTAATTAAAACTTGTCGTTTACTATTCATGCACGCTTTTTTAGAATGATAAAAACTATATGAAATATTAACTTTTTTTAAACTTTGTTTTTATAAATTCATAATTAATAGTAACAAGTATGAAATTATTAAAAAAAATATATTAAAAAAGTTAATATTTTATATAGTTTTTAACACCTCAAAAAACGTGCGTGAATAGTAAAACGTCAAGTTTTAATTAATGGAGGGAGTAATATTTTTCCCTATTAATTAATAATAACAATATTTTTTATATTATATAATTTTTTTATATTATATAATTTTTATTTTCTTTCAATTATTATTTAGAATGAAGATAATTGGGTAAAATTATATAAAAATATCTAATAACACTTCATAATATATTCATTTCATAATATCTTATCTTAAACGTTTCATAATAGCATTAGATAATATTCTATCTTAACAATTTCATAATATATTCATTAGCTAAGTTAAATCATGACTTATAAATTTTTAACTCTAGACATTTCATAATATTTTATCTTCAATATTTCATAATATATTCGTTACCTAAACATTTCATAATGTATCTTAAACATTTCATAATATATAATATATTCATTAACTAAGTTGAAATTCTCCATATATGTCGTCGAATTTATCATAGATTTGTGTATGTTTGAATAGATTAATTGATAAATTGGGTGTTATTGCCAAATTTATTTCAATTATAACAAATTAAAAGATCTTGTATGTACATTAATATATTCTCCTTTGACTATCATCTTCGAGTTAGTTAGCCTAAACAAAATACTAAGAAGTTACACTAAAAAGATATTATAAGAATTAATTTTATTTTTCTTTTAACGTACATAAGTATTTTAGAAAAACAAAAACTTATTTTATAAAAAGGTATATGGAAAGAATTGAAGGTATGAAAGTATTGAGTTTTCTTATCTAACAATATTTTGCTTTTGAAACATCATTGTTGTTTTTGTTATTATTATCATTTAGGTCAAAAACTATAGTCATTTTGGAAACATAGCCAATGTTCATACTTATATTACACTATAGTCATTTTCTTATAAATTTCTATGTGCATATAACAGAAGGCGTGTATTAAACTTATTACATACAATAAATAAGATTTATTTTTGTTATGAATATTGGTAAGGATATTATTAAATTGAATAATATTTCAGAAGGTATAACAGAAGGCGTGTATTAAACTTCCACACATGTGAGATTCGTCATGTCTACCGAGAAGCAAATCGAGTTGCTGACCGATTATCGCATCTTGAGATTGTTTTCTCTGGCTCTACGACACCCGATGACTCAGTGCTTCGTGATTTCATCCGTATGGATGCTCTTGACATATAAGGCTTCCTTATTGCCAAATTATTTCCGGTTCAAAAAAAAATTACGACAACTCTTCACTTGGTATGAGTGCTGGAATCAGAATGGGAATCGGAATGGAATCAGAAAATGGTAATGACTCATTGCTAGAGCAGGTTATTTGGCATGCAGTCGGAATGAGCCATTCCTGAAATAACAACAACAACAACAACAATAATAATAAATTAAAATAGTGATAAAAGTAATAATATTAATAGATATATATTATTATTAAAAATAAAAATATAATATAATATATATTTAATAATAAAATATTGATAAAAAATAATAATATTAATAGAAATATATTATTATTAAAATTAAAAATATAATATAATATATATGAAATAATAAGTATTGATAATAATAATATAAGTATAAATATAATAAATTACTGATAAAATAATAATATTAATGGAAATATATTATTAATATTATTAAAAATAAAAATATAATATAATATATATTAAATAATAAAATATTGATAATAATAATAATATAAGTATAAATATAATATAATATAATATAATTAATAATAATATAAAATAATAAAATATTGGTAAAAAATATTAATAGAAATATATTATTAATATTAAAAATAAAAATATAATATAATATGTATTAAATAATAAAGTATTGATAATAATAATAATATAAGTATAAGTATCAATATAATGTAATATAATATAATATAATATAATTAATAATAATAATAATAATAATAATAATAATAATAATAAGCTACAAAATTGGGAATGGAGGATTACCTAGTATTTTGATGGGAATGAAATGGGCTACAAAATTGGGAATGGATGATTCCCGGTAATCATTACGTTTCCAAGTTTTAATCATACCAAACACTTAAATCAGGAATCATCCATTACAATTACCAGTTTTGATTTTCGGGAATGGATACCAAACAAGTTAGTTAAATAAAAAGTTTTTAGATAAGGGTTTTCTTTAACAAAAATACATTTTTTTCATCATAAAATTATTTCAAGCTAGCAATGATATTATCTTGGCAAACCATTATAATTCTATTTTATAACAACCCATTGGAATTGCTCTAAGGAAAAAATATTATATTTTTTGTAATTAATAAATTGTGGGGATGAAAGTAATTTATTTTTTAAACAAACAATAAATATGTATTGATAAATTTCTTAATCACTAAAATTTCTTCTTTAAAATATTCACTGTAATTAATACTTACCAATACACACATTGTAAATTTATGTATTTTGAGTTAAAATAAACTTATTGTATACAACAAGTAAGATTTCTTTTGTTACAATAATTTAATGAATATTGGTAAGGATATATGCTTTAAAATGAATTTTTGGATTATGCATCAATTGAATGGTTCAAAATGAATAACACCCAACAAGTGATTGGATAAATATGTGAATTATAAATTCAATTGGTTACTAAATATATGATTAACGAGTAATTGTCGTGTTGCTCAATTAAATAAAATATTAATAATTAAATAAGTTAATATTATACAATTAAATAAAATATTAGTTTAATATTTTGAATTAAACTTATAAGAACAAACTCCAAAGAGAAGGGTGGAATAAGTTCATTCAAGATGAATTCTATTGTGCCAATGACCCCTTGCCCTAGTGGTGAGGGAGAGGTAACCCTTGCAAGGGGTCAGGGTTCAAATCCCATTATTTACATCTTTCTGTAATTAGTGGGTGCTCAAGCCTTCATTGGCTTGGGGTGTGTAATTAGTGGGTGCTCAAGCCTTCATTGGCTTGGGTGAGCCTGCCTGGTGGCTTGCCGCCTGGCTTACCCGGTTCGCGTCCTTTGCAGGCTAGGACACGGAACCGTGGGGATTAGTCGACAACCTCGGAACCCCCACGTCAAAAAAAAAGAAGATGAATTCTATTGTGATAATGTATAGAGATTTTAAAATAGATATAGGTTACATATTAATTTAATATTTTGAATTAAAACCATTTGTTATGTGAAAAATAAAAATCAATTGAAAAAGGAAATATGAGAGGATTAATCTAGATGTGACACATAAGCAAAAATTCTTATGTTATAAGAGTTTATATAGATAGATATAGATATAATTAGTTTTATTACTTGCGCCTACATTATTAAATTTATAAATTTTATTTTCTTTATTATAGTTGCTCAATTGATACCAATATATTAATCTAATTAAATGTATTCACACATTTAAATAAAATTAAAATGTTATCATATACGATTCTTTTTAAATATATTCGACAAAACTTTGAATGTTTTCATATATAATTCTTTTTAATTTACATATTCTTTTTATCTTAATTTATTGAGTATACGGTCAAATTTTTTAAAAATAATTATCCATTTGTACATTATATTTTAAATTAGATATAATGAAAATAGTATAAAATTACAAATCACATAATTACTTTTCCAAAAAGCTTGCTAATTTATTTTCCAAAAAATATTAATATGCTGCGCCTCTTGATTCACAACTCTGTGACTCAAGAGGAGCAGGGTACTTTTATCTTAAAAAAAAACAAAAAAACTTGCGCCTCTTGATCCATAGAGTTGTGACTCAAGAGGGGCAGAGTATGAAAAAAATAAAAATACCCTACTCCTTAAGAGGCGCAGATCTACGCTATAAGAGGCGCAAGAATTATAGTGAAAACCAACTAAAAGAAATTTGTGGTGGATATAGTAATTTTTTTGGTGCATTCAACAACCCCTAAAAACTGTCACCAAATACAGGCGTTGACCGAAATGGTCAATGTTGACCAGTCAATGTTAAAATTAAAAATGGTCAATGGGTGAAGGAGGAAGGGTTAGAGATGGGAAGGAGGGGTATTTTTGAAAAAAAATGGACATTTACTTAATTTTGTAAAAAAAATGGACATTTACTTAATATTCACATCTAAAATGGACATTCACCAAATTTAACCAATCTTTTATTCCTTTTAATTAAAAAAATCCATGTAATCATCCCCACTAATCCATATCTCGCTATATGTCTTTTTAATTAAAAAAAATTCATGTAAGCATCCCCACTAGTCCACATTAGCGAGATAGGTGGTATGTGCCACTGATCGCAATTAAACCCCAAAGTTGGTGATTATTTTTGTATTTTTTTAAGTTTGTGCCACCGAGTGCAACCATACCTAAAGTTCGTGCTATTTTATACAATTTTCCCTAAAAAAAGAGAATCAATAATTCCAGCGAAAAAATGAAGGAATCAATAAACATGTCCAAAGAGCATCAACAACCAAGGGTTTTGGTTGTCTTAAGGTCATTGGTTGTAGCTTATACTTTAAGGTAATGATAATGCACATAATAAAGGAAAAGAAAAAGTGAAAATAAATTTAAAAGAAAAAACAAACCTTTTACGGTAGAAAAAATGAAAATAAATTTAAACAAAAAAATAAATAAAGTGTAAAATTAGAATATAAAGAGAAAAAAAGAAAATGGGTAAGAGGTTTACTCACGTTGTTAATGGTTTAAGGTTGTGTTTTCTCAACCTAATTTTTAAGGGGTGGAAGGGGGTGGAGGGGGTGGAGGTGGGGCGAAATCCTCCATCTTGAATTTGTAAATAAAGGTGGAGGATTTTGTACAAATTCGCGCATGGCCCCTGCGCAAAATCCTCCACATTGTGAGGGGAAGGTGGGGAGATGGAGGGGGTGACCACCCCTTCCACCCCTTAAATGAAGGTGGAGGGGGTGGGTGAGAAAAGACACCCTAATTACTGGCCTCTTTCTGAAAGGGGTGCAATGAAGTGTTTTGTGTAATTGTGTGACCAAGAGTCCAAACCTTTCGAAATTTCTTCAACTAGGAAAGCATAATTTATATGAAAATGCATGAAAAATTCAAATAATTACCCAAACCTGTAAAAGCCTAAAATATCGCAACCATATCATTCTGTAGATTCAATAAATAAATAAAGGATAATATTCTTTTTGGAGGAATTAAATATGTTGATTTTATTTAATTTGCATGGTATTATATTATTTTTTGGGTAGTTGTCAATATACCATGCTCAGATTTTTCAATGGGTGTTGTCATATGCTGTGCACGTAACATTTAACACGAGATTTCTTATCAAACTTAAAAAATATATACTACCGACAACTAAGATACATTTATATGTGAAATGAATTAATTCATACTTTTTTTTTTCGCTTTTGATAATATTATGAAAATTCAAAGAAAATATGTAATGCAATAAGCCCACTTTTTCACTTTCGCGGGTGTGATAAATAACGTTTCGCCAGTGGAGTTAGGATGTGCTTGCATTATAATTATAAACTAGTCCTATACTCGTGCCATTGGCGCGCAATTTAATAGTAAAGTTGTAAATATTAAATAATACCAAAAATTTGCCGATAAAAATACACATATTAACGGTTAGAAAATAATAAAGTAAAATGTATAATACGTAGTATGTAAACGGTTGGTGATGATTTCGTAAACGCCTACAAAGTGCTCAGCCAAGGAAACTACTCTTGTCATTTGAATCTAGCAAATGAGGGTAATAGAAAACGGTTGGAATTACTGACAATATTCAATACCGAGTGTATTATTTATAAGATAGTTGGGCAAAAGTAAAAGGCAAAAAGAAAATTTAAAAAAATCTTGTAGATAGAATCAAATAAAATCAAATAAAAATATTCCATAATTATCAAATCAATTAAGCTATTTCAGACTATAATTGACTTACCAAAAGTATAAATTATCATAAAAAAGGAAATGATATTACATTACCGTGAATTTTTATAAATAAAAGCTTAGTAATATATTAAATTAATATTATAAAATAATAGTAAAAGTTTAGATAATTAAATGTTTTGAATTAAACCCATTGGTTGAAAAAACAATTAAAGTAGTATATATAGATATATATAGATACAGATTACTAATATTAATTTTATGTTTCCTTAATATTAATTTTATATTTTGAATTAATCCCATTGTTTTTTTTTAAACTACTGAAATTGTAATTTAGGCTAAGATGGTTGGTTAAAAGGCCTAGGATTAAGGAGAGGGCGCCACGTCATCGGTAAGGCTTTTGTTTTAATAGTTAGTAATGGATAGATGTTTTTTTTTAAAACTACTAAAATTGTAATATAGGCTAAGGTAGTTGGTTAAAAGGCCTAGGATTAAGGAGAGGGCGCCACGTCATCTGTAAGGCTTTTGTTTTAATAGTTAGTAATAGCTGTTTTTTTTTAAACTACTAAAATTGTAATTTAGGCTAAGGTGGTTGGTTAAAAGGCCTAGGATTAAGGAGAGGGCGCCACATCATCGGTAAGGCTTTTGTTTTAATAGTTAGTAATAGATATTACGGTACCCGTGCACAACACATGAGATTTATAAACATTTTTTGTTAGAAATAATCAATGTAAACCAAATTGATTAACATGTAAAAGAATTACATATACACAGAGGTGGAGCTAGGGGGTCACGTGACCCTCCTCTCATATGACAAATTACCTAGATGTATTTTTCTCGTCGATAGCTTCGTTTTGATATATAATACGCCTTAATCCGACATCTGAGTAAAAAGTTATGAATGTTTGAAAATTATAGATGTGTTAATCACTTTAATTTTATTTCAATATACTATAATACTTTTATATTTTATTTAAATTGACATTCACATATTATAATTCATCTCGAGAGCTTCGAAACCATATGTTATATTACTTATTTTGAGAATTTGGTAAGAAGTTACGCAAGTTTAAAATTTTCATATCTAGTTATACATTATTACATGCTAAGAATACAATGTTTATTTATTCAAATGTACAAATTAAGACAACATAATACCCATTTAGAATAAATTCAAATGAACTTGATAATGCAGTCACATACATAAATCCTAAATCTATTAAATAGCAAAGACAAAAATCACAACGAAAAACAACTCGGGCAACTACTTAGAATACTAAAAAGTTTAATCCGCCAAATCTGTTCAATGTGGAAATGTTGAACAGTAAATGAGACAAACATGATTATAAGTGAACTATGTTCGAAGACAATCCCGATGGAAGATATGCGTATGACATTCGAAGGAGGCGCATAGAGACCACCTATGGGTCAAGACAGATGGAATAAAATCGTCCACTTGTATCATCTTCATTGACCTCTTCTAGAACATCAATTATTGCTGGAATCTTTGGACGCTGATGACAATCATAAACTTCAAAACCCGGAGGAGGTTCAATCACAAAATTAGGACAAATGACAAAAACTTTAACTCGAATGTTTGGAGTTGTCCCGTACTTGATTAGCTCATCATCATCGTTGAAACAATGACACATATATGCCATTAACAGAAGTATAGCACATGCCTTTGAACGACGAACGAAATAAACGCTTCAAATTATGATTAGGCATACCAGAACATCTGAGGGTAATCAACAAATCTGTGGTGTAAATTTCAGAATTATGGTAATTTGATCCTTCTCCCGAACAAAGCCTATGACAACTCAAATACACCATTTCCTCTGCGGGAAGTAAAGATAAAACTTAATCATTCACCTTTCCCACCTCCTCATGAGTGGGGGCTAAAATACCTCTCATTTGGAAATAAGATAAATCAAATAAATTACATTCCGGTGACAGATATATTGCATCTACTATAGATGCAACGAGATCATTTGATTTTGTAATCAGAAGATCTGGATCGATGAATACTTTTAATAGCTTCACCATCATTTGAATGACCTTTAATACAATCACCGACCCTCAAAATCCATTTAGCAAACTCCCTTGATTGTATATCCCATTTGAAGCCGCATATTTTTTTGTTAATTTTAGAACCTACATAATAGTAATTCTATCCTGTTAAAAAATTGAAAAAGACTAACGATAATTATAGCCAAAATAAAAAAAAACATAATGGATCTAAATCCTTCAACAATAACCCCTTAGATTGTCATACTTATATGTAATGAAACATAATTAAGCATCAATAATGGTACTGGAAAACATACAACAACAACAATAATGATAATAATAAGAATAGTATTTTTGCCGAATATATGTCCATTTTTTAAATCTTGTTGTAAAAGAATGCATAAGAAGAATTTGTTAGGGAATTATCTTATAATGGTTCCATAAGTAAGCTGCATTGATAGTAGCAGAGAATATCTCTTGTCGACTACCTTTGGAAATTACAGGCAATATTTAGCCAAATGTTGTAAGCAAGTTTTGGGTCGATATCTGGGTCCTTTGTAAGGGTGAAATCGATTATAAAGGGATTCTGACCCGCAACATAATACAAATGTTGTTTTTATAAAATCCTTCAGTCCCATTTTTCCCACTTTTTTCCATTTTTTCCAAGTAAATGATATTAATATAAATAGGGAACAACTTAAAGAAAGACAATACAAACTAAAAGATGGATTAAAACCAAAAGGCGGGATGAATACCTTGGCAACGTTAATGGGATTTACACTTTCAAGCCGGAATGTACAAATTAAGACAACATAATACCCATTTAGACATAAATTCAAATGAACTTGATAATGCAGTCACATACATAAATCCTAAATCTATTAAATAGTGAAGACTCCACCTTGATTGTAAGATCTTGAGAGCTAACCTACAGGTCTTTGAGAAAGGTTGATGAAAGACAAAACAAGACTCTTGTTTCAAGGTCTTGACAGCAAGGGCAAATTGGACGAATTGGATACGTCAAATATTTTATATATTTATTTGCTAAAGATTTTTATGTGCAGATTTTATATTAAATATTTGAAAAGGTTGCTCAGATTTTTTATGCAGATTCTGGAAGATTTAGTGGCTGAAAAATCTTTTAGAAAGGGCTGAAATTTTCTATTCAAGGCAAGAGATGATATGAAGATAAGGAGAAGATATGTTGAAGATTGTGGGATGATTTTGTGGAAAGAAAAGATATGACAATTCAAATTCAAACGTTAAAAAATCAGCCCAGCCCCTGCAGCCTATAAAAGAGACAGTGCAAGCGGAGAAGGAGAATACACACGAGCATTCAATCTACAAGCAAAGCGTTCTCCATTGCAATCATCCCCTTTGATTCTCTCTTTCTCCATTGTTGTTCTTGCTTTATCTTTTGAGAGTTTGAAAGTTTCTAGAGCTGTATTGTACAAGTCTAAAGTGTTATACTAAGAGTACACATCTACTCAAACGTATTCACTAGGCTATTATTTCACGAGTGTTTTGGGTTAACTAGATAGTAGCGGGTGAGGCTACAAGTTGAGAGAAGGGTTGTTCTTCTAAATTGTATCTAGGACTCTAAGGGATCTGAGTTGACTAGATAGAAGCGGGTGAGGCTTCGAGGGTTTAGAAGAAGGAAAGATCTTCTCGGTTGTATCTAGGATCCATAGGAAGTGAAATAATAGTGCTTTTGAATCCTACGGGTTGGAGAACCCTAGGCGGGGACGTAGGCCAAGTTGTGTTGAACCTCATTAACAATTCTTGTGTTCTTTGAGTTTTACTTTCATATTTAATTTCCGCATTATACTTTGATAAGTTTTATTTTCGTACAGGTTCTGCTGGATAAGTTTCTGGAATCATTTCAAGACCTTGAATTTGTAAAGACCGAATATATTTTATACTATTATATTATTATATTTGAGTAAATAAATGATTATTTTATTCAATCGATAGAAATGTGAGAAAACCCGTCCTCGAGCGTAAGTTTGATTTTAAAGACATTCCGGCATCGTTTTGAGAATTTAGATTTTAACAGATTTAATTCCGCCTTCGAGCTTCGAGTTTGATAAAATTTATTTAATTCCGTTATATTGATATTTGTAATTTAAATCTTATTTATATTCGATTTAGTCGGGATTCGATCGGGCGAGCGGGATTCGGGTCTTTTCCGCTAATTTGAATTGGTATTGTCGGGTATTCAAAATATCTTGATGGGACCACATATATATACACATTTCTTTTCCTTTTTTTTTTCTTTTCTTTCTCTCTCTCTCTCTCTCTCCCTCCCACCCCGGTTTCCTGTACATTGCAGTTGGTCCCCCCTCCCTCACCTCACCCACCTTCCTCTGCATCACACCCACACAATTGCTGCACACCCATTAACCCTCTTTTCCTTTCAATTGCAATGCCCTCTCTTCCCTTCCTCCTGGCATTCCTCAGAAGACCCACTCAACCCTTAATCCTCTTCCTCCATTCTACCGAGCTTCAAGCTTCCACTGTCCCGTTGAGGTGAAGCCGAGCTCCCACCACATCTCCTTCCTCCTCTTCCTCGACGAGCTGCCACAGCACCATGGGTATCTTTCTCCGACGCCCAGCCAAGCCTGAGCCGCCCAGAAGCACGCCGGAGATGCCACCGTCAAGCCCTCCTTCCCGCACTCCCCTGTTTTCCGGCTTAACCGGTAAGGGACCTCCCCCCCGTTTCTTCCACTTTCTTTCACCTTCAGACGGCACAAAGGCAGAACCTGAATCCCCTCCCACTCTCACCTCCCCCCCGTTTCTTCCACTTTCTTCCACTTTCACCTCCCCCCCGTTTCCGACGAGGTGCGCCGAGCCATTTCGAGCGTTTCCGGGCAGAGGACCTTGGTAAGCTCCTCCCTCTTCTCCCTCTTCTTTGGCTGCGTTATGTTCCTTTTCTTTTGTCCTGAATTGTGTCTTGGAGCTCGAGTTGGGGGTGGACGGAACAAGGCCGCCGGCCGGCCTGGAAACCTCCCTCTCCCTCCGTCCCTCTGTTCTCTGTTGAAACAGAATGGGGAAGAAGATGAAGACCGGGTGGGCCCTTGCCACATCACCGCCACCTCACCCGGGCCCCTCTCCATCCTTTTAATTTTGTCTTGGGCTGGGCCTCCCTCCTCTTTTATTTGATTTCTGGGTGGGCCGGATCCGGGTTGCTGGGCTGGGTCTTGACTTTCGGGTTGGGCTCCTCACCTCTCTCTTCTTTTCTTTCTTCTTCTGTTTGAGTCCGGGTGGAGCATGTGGGGCTGGGCTCGGGTTGGATCCGGATTCTCCATTCAAACGGGTTGGGCTGGGTTTTTGTTTTTGAATGGGATATATATATATATATATATATATATATATATATATATATATATTATGTGTTAAATGTATGTTATATTATATATTGTATGTGATATTAATTATTATTTCTGATTTTAGGAAAATGTATATATATTTATATGTTATGAAATTATCAGTATATATATTTTAAAAGGTTTTTAAAGTGATATTTAGTGATATGGAGTTATATATATGTATTTATGGATTGCTTTGAGATTATATGGATAGTAAGTGTGAAATATTTGAATATTATTATAGTTTTGGAAATTGGCTATCATTGTAATATTCTGGGAATTAATCTTTATATATTGTTTATTTGTTTTAAAATAATATTAAATGGATTATTTAATTGATGCATTTTATGAGGATTTAAACATGTGAGTTAGGAATTTTAAAGTTAATTGTTGGTTTTGAATTATAATTATGATTTGTGAACATCGGTTATTTTGATGATTTAACATTGGAAATTTATTTATATAATGTTTTGAAATAAGAAACATGCCGGAATATTTTCTATAATGTGATTTTGAGAGACTAGTTTTAAGGCTTAAACATTTAATGTCGGAATTTGGCCAAGTATGAGTTGAGACGTCATTTTGAATATGAGTTGACTTAATTTGAGATTTATGAGCTTGAAAATATGGTTGGTATGATTTTATCAATGGGTTTGATTGAAAGAATGATTTTGGTCGATTTGATCGTATCGGAAAGCTTTTGGAAAACGGTTTTACTATCGATCGGTTTTGAGGATGTGGAGAACTTGGGTTCGTGAGTATGAATGTTGATCTGGTAGCTTATGGAAATGGCTTGATGATAGGTGTGTATTGCTTTTGGATTGCTTTGGACTTGCATTGGGCCCTTGCTTGTGTTATCTTGCTGTTCTGCATCAACAGGTAAGTATCCTACGGGACTTACTCAGTAACCTGGACCTCCTGCCTGATGTGTCATGTAATGTGTAGTTTTGTTGCATATTAAAGCATGCCATGTAGTATCATGTTAGGATTGCATTGAACTGAGCATGTGTTTACTTTGTGTGTTTGAATACAGAACGGCCGTTATCTGTGATAGTCCTAGAGTCTTTGCTAGGGTCATAGGGTAGCCCAGCCCTATCGGGTGCCCTGAGTCTATCGAGTCGATATGAGCATGATATGATAGCCCAGCACCATCGGGCAAGAGATGAGATGATTGAATATGATACGATTAGCCCAGCACCATCGGGCATGTTTTATTTATTTTATGATATGATGATGATGAGATATGATATGATATGATGATACCGTGGTGAGTGCACCACCACGAAGAGAGTGCTATGCTATAGCCCGAACTGGCCAGTCTCTGCACTAACGGGAAGGGGTGCAGAGGTAGGAGAGGGATATGCCACTTGGCATTGTCTGGGGCCCTTTACAGTTCTTTTCTGCATATTATATATATACTAGGGGCATGATAGTGTGATTTAAATCTTGTACCGCATTAGTCATCTTTTATTTAGGCATAGGCATGTTATGTGGCCTCAGCGCGGTCAGAGGACCCGCAGGCGATCACCAGGCCTGACTTCGTGGATAGTGTTAGGTACCGTTCTTGTTGCTCCATGCTTCTGTGATGGGGAAATCTTTTGGCGAATCGAAGAATCCGGCTAATATATTTCAACTCGACAAATGGCAATCACCCACTTTGTTTTGGTTTTGACCCGGCTCTGCCGCGGCTCTTGTATCTAAGTCATGCTTCCGCTTTACTTTCGTTTAAATCGTATTTCTGAAACTTCGACTGATTAGAGGTTTTGAAACCTCGACCCGTACCTGAATTGCAACATCCGAACGAAGGTATCCGACCTTCGAAACGTATCCCGGATATTTATATCCGGGCAGTTACAAAGTTGGTGATGAGTGAGTTGGGAAGAGTCAATGTTGCCCTTATGGACTTCTATCGGGTTATCTTGATTGCCCTGTTCATGATTGTGTGATTCTGTATGCACTACTCCTTGACCTACAATTGATCCTTAGTGTGAATTTGTGCTTATGTGCTTTGATGCTCATGATGACCATTGTATAGGTTCGAACTGCATTTATTATATCCATATCATTCCGACATGATCTGTTTAGTATATTGCATTGTCATACTAGGGCACGAATGTATATGTCATGTGCTAGGATGTCGTCTAATTAATGTCCTTCCTATGAATAGGTTCATGATAGTGTGATAGTTCGGTTCTAGTATCATGATAGAAGTGAGTCCCTTACTTGATGGATACATGTTATAATTTCATGTCGACATGTCTTGTATGCTAAGTAATCCTCAGTACCTTTATGATGATGATCCTTAATGTAAATTTGTGGTTGTATGACACCTTGTATCCATACTGGTCATATTGCTTAAGTCTCGTGTTGTGTCTTACCCTCTATCAAGATTTTATGTTGTTATAGCATGTTTACTGGGCATATTGATCGTATGATTGATCGAAAACATGAATCACATGATATGAGTCTATATGATTGTTGCTTCTTTTGAATTAGGTCCATGATAGTGTGATCGACTCTACCTTATAGGAATGCCTAATAAGATGTACTCTTTAGCATGCTAGTCGATGATGCCTCGATACTTATCGTTCATTTTGTGACAAGAATCTATAACATGCCCATCTATTCCGAATTCGTCAAATTAACTATTGTTGATTATTTTGCAAGTTAATATGGTGTGTGTTAGTTGTGTTGAACGGAGAATATGTGTTACAATTGAACCTTGAGGAATGCATGTTTTGTCATATTATGGGTTGATTCGAGCTCATGTCCCCATATTCTAGTCATGTCGCCATGCTGCTTAGACTTGCTCTATACCTCGTTGCGTTTTCCTCTCGTGCCACTATGTCGTTGAGATGTGATTGAATGAACTCTTGCATATCGTCGTATTAACTAGTCAAGTGCATGTATGTACCATATGTTATATTGAACCACTAGTAACATGTTGGGCCCTTGGTTGTGACTTGTGCGAATTCTACTTTGCCTACGTTATTGTTGATTCACTCTTGAACTAGGTACCTGATAGTGTGGCTCTTTCCTCTTTCTATTCTCTTAACATGTTTCACTCGTTCTGATTAGCTTAATGATGAATTCGATGATTGACTAGCTTTCCGTGATAGTTAAACCCAGCATGCTTACATGGTTAAAATGTCTATTACTCTATGATATCCTCTCGTGCTTCCATGAATGTATGATTTGACACCCCGCTTGATTACACATCACTCTATATCCTGATTTTGCAAATACCTGACGCATGAATATCGGAACGAACCTAGTCGAATTACTTTAGTTGTACTCATGTTCGATGTGTGATATTAGTATCATGTAGGGCTTATGATTTCCAATATGACCCGCTGAATGATTTCACATCATGCTTGTTCTATAATGTGACAACTATTGTACCACACATGTGCTCTATGATGGTTCGTTCTTAGCATGATTATAATCTAGCACCCATGATGTCCTTCTTGTACTTCTGATGATGCCTCATGTTTCGTGAATATTATGTTGAACTCCTCTAAATGACTCTTAACTATGCTTGTATCACATTATATATCGCTAGTATCATTTAGGACCCATGCTCTCTAGATGTATCTCGCCATATGATTTCGTGCCATGCTTGACCTAATATATGATCATTGTGAGATAGTACTATGTTGCCCTTTATATGATCTCGTATGACGCATACACCACACTTGTGCATTGTTCATATATGTGATAATTACTATGCTACTCTTATGTGTTCTCGTATGACGTTTCATCTGATTGTTATAATATACCTTGCCATAATATATTTTGACTCATTTGTTGATGTGTATACCATGCTTTTACCTTGTTCATATGCATGATGATCTTTATCTTCACATAATTCCGCATGACTTCGAATCATACATGATCATTGTTGGTTCCGCCTATCTTGCTTGAAGTTGCTAGGCATATCCGTTCCCATGGAATACTAGAATGTTAGCTTGTTTCACAAACATCAGCGTAGTACTTGATCGTGTCTTTGATATGAATACGAATGTTGCCCCGAGATAGGTACATGTTAGTGTGGATTGCTGCGATTGATATGCTCCATAATGAATTCATGCTTGTTTGTCACAAGTTGTAACCTAATGGACCCCATAAAGGCATCGTTACTATTCTCGAGTCGGAGTCTTGTCTCTAGTCATGTCGTCTTTAGCTTTGGTCTATTCCGTCTCCGAAAGAAACATTGGGTCGTCCGCTCTTGTCACTCCCCTATCTCCGCTAACTTAAACTCATACGCGTTACATTGGATGAGCGACCGCATGGAAAAAGGGATCGGAAAGTCGAATAGTGATAGAGCAGCGCAGCGGAAGCGTAGGCCCATAACCCACGGGCCTCAGGATCGATAATGTCGACGGAACAAGCTCAGCGACCGCATGGAAAAAGGGATCGGAAAGTCGAATAGCGATAGAGCAGCGCAGCGGAAGCGTGGGCCCATAACCCACAGGCCTCAGGATCGATAATGTCGACGGAACAAGCTCATTTCGAGGATCACGATTGTTGGGTGCGATATGACTTGCAGGTGGGAACGTCCTCTTTTCGAATTGCTAACCCTTTCTGAGCTTGTTGATGATGATATTGCACTGACTGATGTTGGAAGCTGCTTGTTGATGTGATGACTGTTGCTTGATTGTCTGTTGACTATGATGATATGATTCGATGCCTTACAATCCTAATGTGCCTTGATGACTTAATGTGATGCTACTCTGAGATGCCAAGCATGATCTAAATTCCTTGCCTATAATGTGAACTGCAAATGCTGAGAACCTGAACTGTTTATTAGATGTGGTTATGATGAGATGTGCTAGCTTGACTTGATTAGGTTCATATATGATGTTTTGCAATACTTATTGAGCATGACAGTAAATTGAGACTTTAAACCCAGTTGCAATGTGTAAATGATGAGCTAATGATGCTATTGATAAATGCTGATTGATATGATGTAGCCCTTCTGTGTAATAATGTCCATGATTACTTCTTCTTGAAACATGTGAGTGAGGTCTCTTGGTAGAATGGTTAGAGAGCGGTTAAGGAAATCGAGTGATTGGTATGATGTGAGGGTCTTCTTGATTATGTGATTTATTAATATGTACTGGCATGATGCTAGATAGCAACCATGATAAACCTGTATGGCATGATATTACATGTTGATATGCAATACTGAGTTAAAATTTGTAGTGACAACTATGAACATGATATAATGATCCATTGCTATCCTATTGTGTTGTTCTAAAAGCATGTTATAATGTGTTGAATGAATCATGAGATGATGATACGTTGTTATGTGAAAACATGATGTTATCCTATATGGTTGATAAGCTTGATTATGAATAGGTAAGTGATGAATATGACTTGGAGTATAGATATGACTTATGTGTATATATGAGATGATGGTGCATGACTGCTATTAATCGTTATATGACATTGTGGTGAGCTAAGATGATGTCTGAAAAGCATGACGACATTTTGATGTGGATATACTGTTGATCTTCCTTTTTTTTTTCGTTTAATCTTAATAGCACGATTTTGTTGGATTGATGTGATAATATGTTATGATAATGCGAGATAGAAATTGGATAGGATGACTATGTGAAATTATGCTTTACATGAGATCCCTTGTTATGACTGGTTCTACTAGTGTGCGATGTTGAGATGCGATCGTGAGATTTGACTTGTAGTAGTGTACTGACTCCATGACACCTAACCTCTTTGATCTCTTGACATGTGTGCTGATATGATTTATGAGAATTCGATGATACACTTGTGATGCCTTCGGTATGATATAGATACACTTTATGACTCGTGATATGACGTTGAGATGTTGTTGTTACTGTTGATGTGTTTGAAAGAATCGTATACTTTATGCTATGGGTAAACATGTTACTAGGTTGAGATGTCAATTGGTTGAGATTTTCATGATTGATGTTGAGATTGCCATATGAGAAATGGTTGACGATGTTATGAGTCGATGAGTTGATTATTCATGTGCATATTGAGTTGAGGATGATGATAGAATGATTTTGGAACCTAGGAAGAGAATATGGGATTAGCCCTTAGAGGTGGATGACTCCACCTCCTACCTTCTGAATTTGATTGATTGGGATGCGAGAAGCTGGTTTGGTTCTGGGAGATTTTGACGAAACCTTGATTTGGAAGAATTTGACTTATTTAGTGTAAAGTTTCTTGATTAAACGTTGAATTTGAAAATTTTGAACGGTTTTGAAAATGGCCAACTTTGGGTTTTAAAGGGATCGAGAGTTTCAATGATTTGGATGACAATCTTTCCATTTACAAAACATTTTGAGATTTACGAACTGGATCTACATTATGACGTCTCACGAAGTGGATACAAGCATTTTATAGGGGCGCTTATAGATTGCTTGCTAAGACCTAGTCGGGCGCTATAATGCTTTTAGAGTTGTGGTACTTCCGAAAAGTCGAAGCGAGGATGTAATAAGGGCGCTTATTACACACTTGACAAGACCAATTGGAAATGTCACGGCCGTGACTAGGATGTTGTGAGAATCTCGGAAGACGCAACCGAGAAGATTACAAGATCCTTGGACATGGTCCTCGGACTCACCGATTTTAAAACTTCATTCCCTTTGCTTTAAAATGATTTTAGTCTCGGGGACGAGACTTGTTTTTAGAGGTGGATAAATGTAAAGACCGAATATATTTTATATTATTATATTATTATATTTGAGTAAATAAATGATTATTTTATTCAATCGATAGAAATGTGAGAAAACCCGTCCTCGAGCGTAAGTTTGATTTTAAAGACATTCCGGCATCGTTTTGAGAATTTAGATTTTAACGGATTTAATTCCGCCTTCGAGCTTCGAGTTTGATAAAATTTATTTAATTCCGTTATATTGATATTTGTAATTTAAATCTTATTTATATTCGATTTAGTCGGGATTCGATCGGGCGAGCGGGATTCGGGTCTTTTCCGCTAATTTGAATTGGTATTGTCGGGTATTCAAAATATCTTGATGGGACCACATATATATACACATTTCTTTTCCTTTTTTTTCTTTTCTTTCTCTCTCTCTCTCTCCCTCCCACCCCGGTTTCCTGTACATTGCAGTTGGTCCCCCCTCCCTCACCTCACCCACCTTCCTCTGCATCACACCCACACAATTGCTGCACACCCATTAACCCTCTTTTCCTTTCAATTGCAATGCCCTCTCTTCCCTTCCTCCTGGCATTCCTCAGAAGACCCACTCAACCCTTAATCCTCTTCCTCCATTCTACCGAGCTTCAAGCTTCCCCTGTCCCGTTGAGGTGAAGCCGAGCTCCCACCACATCTCCTTCCTCCTCTTTCTCGACGAGCTGCCACAGCACCATGGGTATCTTTCTCCGACGCCCAGCCAAGCCTGAGCCACCCAGAAGCATGCCGGAGATGCCACCGTCGAGCCCTCCTTCCCGCACTCCCCTGTTTTCCGGCTTAACCGGTAAGGGACCTCCCCCCCGTTTCTTCCACTTTCTTTCACCTTCAGACGGCACAAAGGCAGAACTTGAATCCCCTCCCACTCTTCCTAGGTTGTATCCGGCAGGAATCCGTTTCCGACGAGGTGCGCCGAGCCATTTCGAGCGTTTCCGGGCAGAGGACCTTGGTAAGCTCCTCCCTCTTCTCCCTCTTCTTTGGCTGCGTTATGTTCCTTTTCTTTTGTCCTGAATTGTGTCTTGGAGCTCGGGTTGGGGGTGGACGGAACAAGGCCGCCGGCCGGCCTGAAAACCTCCCTCTCCCTCCGTCCCTCTGTTCTCTGTTGAAACAGAATGGGGAAGAAGATAAAGACCGGGTGGGCCCTTGCCACATCACCGCCACCTCACCCGGGCCCCTCTCCATCCTTTTAATTTTGTCTTGGGCTGGGCCTCCCTCCTCTTTTATTTGATTTCTGGGTGGGCCGGATCCGGGTTGCTGGGCTGGGTCTTGACTTTCGGGTTGGGCTCCTCACCTCTCTCTTCTTTTCTTTCTTCTTCTGTTTGAATCCGGGTGGAGCATGTGGGGCTGGGCTCGGGTTGGATCCGGATTCTCCATTCAAACGGGTTGGGCTGGGTTTTTGTTTTTGAATGGGATATCTATATATATATATATATATATATATATATATATATATATATATATATATATATATATATATATTATGTGTTAAATGTATGTTATATTATATATTGTATGTGATATTAATTATTATTTCTGATTTTAGGAAAATGTATATATATTTAAAAAGATTTTTAAAGTGATATTTAGTGATATGGAGTTATATATATGTATTTATGGATTGTTTTGAAATTATATGGATAGTAAGTGTGAAATATTTGAATATTATTATAGTTTTGGAAATTGGCTATCATTGTAATATTCTGGGAATTAATCTTTATATATTGTTTACTTGTTTTAAAATAATATTAAATGGATTATTTAATTGATGCATTTTATGAGGATTTAAACATGTGAGTTAGGAATTTTAAAGTGAATTGTTGGTTTTGAATTATAATTATGATTTGTGAACATCAGTTATTTTGATGATTTAACATTGGAAATTTATTTATATAATGTTTTGAAATAAGAAACATGCCGGAATATTTTCTATAATGTGATTTTGAGAGACTAGTTTTAAGGCTTAAACATTTAATGTCGGAATTTGGCCAAGTATGAGTTGAGACATCATTTTGAATATGAGTTGACTTAATTTGGGATTTATGAGTTTGAAAATATGGTTGGTATGATTTTATCAATGGGTTTGATTGAAAGAATGATTTTGGTCGATTTGATCGTATTGGAAAGCTTTTGAAAAACGGTTTTACTATCGGTCGGTTTTGAGGATGTTGAGAACTTGGGTTCGTGAGTATGAATGTTGATCTGGTAGCTTATGGAAATGGCTTGATGATAGGTGTGTATTGCTTTTGGATTGCTTTGGACTTGCATTGGGCCCTTGCTTGTGTTATCTTGCTGTTCTGCATCAACAGGTAAGTATCCTACGGGACTTACTCAGTAACCTGGACCTCCTGCCTGATGTGTCATGTAATGTGTAGTTTTGTTGCATATTAAAGCATGCCATGTAGTATCATGTTAGGATTGCATTGAACTGAGCATGTGTTTACTTTGTGTGTTTGAATACAGAACGGCCGTTATCTGTGATAGTCCTAGAGTCTTTGCTAGGGTCATAGGGTAGCCCAGCCCCATCGGGTGCCCTGAGTCTATCGAGTCGATATGAGCATGATATGATAGCCCAGCACCATCGGGCAAGAGATGAGATGATTGGATATGATACGATTAGCCCAGCACCATCGGGCATGTTTTATTTATTTTATGATATGATGATGATGAGATATGATATGATATGATGATACCGTGGTGAGTGCACCACCACGAAGAGAGTGCTATGCTATAGCCCGAACTGGCCAGTCTCTGCACTAACGGGAAGGGGTGCAGAGGTAGGAGAGGGATATGCCACTTGGCATTGTCTGGGGCCCTTTACAGTTCTTTTCTGCATATTATATATATACTAGGGGCATGATAGTGTGATTTAAATCTTGTACCGCATTAGTCATCTTTTATTTAGGCATAGGCATGTTATGTGGCCTCAGCGCGGTCAGAGGACCCGCAGGCGATCACCAGGCCTGACTTCGTGGATAGTGTTAGGTACCGTTCTTGTTGCTCCATGCTTCTGTGACGGGGAAATCTTTTGGCGAATCGAAGAATCCGGCTAATATATTTCAACTCGACAAATGGCAATCACCCACTTTGTTTTGGTTTTGACCCGGCTCTGCCGCGGCTCTTGTATCTAAGTCATGCTTCCGCTTTACTTTCGTTTAAATCGTATTTCTGGAACTTCGACTGATTAGAGGTTTTGAAACCTCGACCCGTACCTGAATTGCAACATCCGAACGAAGGTATCCGACCTTCGAAACGTATCCCGGATATTTATATCCGGGCCGTTACAGAATTCTGGTTCAAAACTTTGGGATTCATTTCAAGGCCTTGAAATCGACTCTGCAGAAAGTTTACGAAAATTGTCTAAGTCTTTCTATTCTATTTACATCACCTATTACGACTCTTCAAATAGCAAAAACCGAAATCACAATGAAAAACATCTCGGGCAACTACTTAGAATACTAAAAAGTTTAATCCGCCAAATCTGTTCAATGTGGAAATGTCGAACAGTAAATGAGACAAACATGATTATAAGTGAACTATGTTCGAAGACAATCCCGATGGAAGATATGCGTATGACATTCGAAGGAGGCGCATAGAGACCACCTATGGGTCAAGACAGATGGAATAAAATCGTCCACTTGTATCATCTTCATTGACCTCTTCTAGAATATCAATTATTGCTGGAATCTTTGGACGCTGATGACAATCATAAACTTCAAAACCCGGAGGAGGTTCGATCACAAAATTAGGACAAATGACAAAAACTTTAACTCGAATGTTTGGAGTTGTCCCGTACTTGATTAGCTCATCATCATCGTTGAAACAATTACACATATATGCCATTAACAGCCGTATAGCACATGCCTTTGAATGATGAACGAAATAAACGCTTGCATAAGGAAATCACTGCATTGGAGCCAGCTCGTAGGTACACCGTTCCAAGGTAAAGTATTCGCCTCCTCGTCAAATTGTCCATTGCTGAATGTATTATATGGGACCGCAATTTGACTCTGTCTATAGGAAGAAAATTGAGTTCCTCGGATTCGCACAAAAAAAAGGATTGATGCTATGATGAAAGTGGGATTCATGCATTTGCTGAAACACAATTTTGCTTGAATAAACCTACACAATAACAAAGTGAGATATGAGTGCAATTGAAAATAGAAATTCCATGCGGTGCTTGAAGGAAATTGAACCTAATTAGTAAAGCATAACATCAAATCCATTGAACAAGAACTCATAGAATGTAAATACTAAATATAGGCCATTAAAATGTTGAAACCTGTCAAATTCAATAAGGAACAACATGGTGGTGGAAAAAGAGGAAATTTGAGCATTTATAGATTGTCCAACCGATGATGAATGGAACAAATCAACTACTTCCATGATGTACACATATTACGGGCATTAGTGGAGATTAGTGGGATGGGATTGAGTTCAGCAGTTAATTTGTGTGAATGATATTTGATTGGATGGAGTAATTTTAATATTAAAAAATTGCTAAAAATCTATCAACAAATGATATATATTGTAACTTTATTTTTAAGATTATGTGAATTCTTAAGAAAATTATTAAACTAAGGTGTGGATAGTTAAATTTCGTGTTTGATTTTTTTTTTTTTGTGTGTGTATTAGGATTTGAGAGATAAAGTGAATGAACACATAAGCTGCTGAGGGTGGTAAAATAAATAAAACACCAACACTAGGAATCTAACTGAGATTAATTGAAGAAATATCTGACTTATCTTTACCTCAATACCAACTGAGCGATTAGACTTTATTGATACTCTAAGGATTCTATATATCCTAGTATTATATTACCGTACCTATAAATTAAAAAAATAACATTAAATAGTTCGTGTCGGGTATCGAACAAGGGGATATGCATGATCCAAACACGACACGATTAATGCTGTGTTTTTATCGGGTCGTGTCATTTTCGTATCATGTCTTTTTAATTTTGTGTTTTTTCATGTCGTATTTTCGTGTCGTATTAGTCGTGTCGGGTTTTTTTTTTGCATACCCTTAAGTTTTAGGGATGTGGGTGAAAGAATGAGTTGGAGGTTTGTTTTACCATGAACCAATCGAAAAATATATATATTCATAATAAAAAAAATAAATAAAAATAAATAATAAGACTTTTTATTTATTTTTATTTAGTTTTTTTTATTTTGAACATATAAAGCAAAGTTAGAGCATACCTAATAGAAAAACGAAAACTTGAGAAAATCCTAGGGCTACGAGCTAAATTCACTAAGGAAGAAGATTGCCAAATCATGCATGTTAATATTTCAATTGCAAATGTTTAACGATAACTTGATGACAGGAGAGCAAAACGATAAACATGACATGTATGACTCCTTTTGAGCCAAATGAAGATGCAGCGTGGATAAAACGCATGCCCACATGGAAGCGTTGTTGAAACCATTGCATAAATATAATACTCAAGGCATATCGAGCATCGGTTTCCCACAACTGCCATATTTATCCGATTAATCAAATCTTGTACGACATCTTTCGATGGTCGTTGTAGGGATCGAGAAGGTCAATCCATTCTATTGCCTCCATAGGATGAAAATGAAGACCAGCTAGAGTATCTTCCGTGATGATCTCTATCAAAATATTTGTAATGCATTCCTAATGAAAGACGACGGACTTTTGATATTAAGCATCAATTTGTATAATTCAGTAACAATCTTGACGTTGCATTTTGACCAACATTAGGAACATGACATTGGTTGTACATGTCTATATATTGTACGTTGCACCGTAAGGGGATGCACATCCCAATTGAATGACGAGGAACGTTGATGCCACATTGATCCAATGAGTTCATGGTTAGAAATATGAATACAACCTTGTCCAATAATTTGTCGACCTAGTCCATGAATAAAAGATCCTAAAACCCGCACAAATATGGTGCCTAATGTTGGGTGAGATGTTTGCTCGGACATTGGTGGGGGCAACAACAGTGGCGGAGCCAGGATTTATTTCTGGGGGTGCTAAAAAAAATTTCGTGAAATATTTTTTTGGTGTATACTTATTAAGAAGATTTTTCTAAGAAAATATTGAAAAAACACTAAAATTGTGATTTTTTTTAATTTAAATATAAATATGACATTTTTTTTCAATGAAATAGTTGATAGAAACAAAAAAAATACAGAGAGAAATCAAGAAGAATATTTAATGATACAGTAAAAAATAAATATGACTTTTTTTAATGAAAAAACACTAAAATTGTGATTTTTTTAAGTTAAATATAAATATGATATTTTTAATGAAATAGTCGATAGAAACAAGAAAAATATAGATAAATCAAAAAGAATTAATGATATAGTAAAACATAAATATGACATTTTTTTAATGAAATAGTTGATAGAAACAAAAAAATATAGATAGAAATGAAGAAGAATTAATGAAATAGTAAAAGAAATAAAAAGTGAAGTATTTGGGATTTGAACCTAAAAAGTTTTGGTTCTCCTTCCTTCCTTTACCATTTGAGCTAGACAACACTCTTGTTTCAAATATCCTTTAAAGATGTTATATTACTTTAAAAATACTAAATATATGTAAAAAAATTATTATTTTTTTGTATTTTTTTTCCGAGCCGGGGCGTGCTCAAGCACCCCAAGCACCCCCCTAGCTCCGCCCCTGGGCAACAATATTGATGAGTCTATGAAGAAGGTGAGGATATTGTCCTATAAAACCACAAACAAAATAAACAACTAAAATCGAAATGAAAACCATAACAAAACATAATGCAAACAAAGACCACATTAACTAGGGGTGGGCAACTGGTCTGGACTGGATCGAAAATTCCGGCCCAGTCCAAGACTGGTGGACCGAAAATTTTAAAACCTTGGACTGTGGATCGGATCGGGACCGCAATATACGGTCATAGGTTTTCCGGTCCACGGACCGATTGGACCGGATGGACCGGTTTGAAAATTAAATATGGATTAAAAAATAATTTATAATACATTTTAAAGTTATTTATTAAATGTAAACATAGACTTAATTAAAATATTTTTACTAATACATAAATAAAAAATAATTTATAATATTTTTTATTTGGCCACTTTAATTTTATTTTTAAAAAATGCATATATACACGCATACATATATATATACACACACATTCCGGTCCAACTGGTCTTGGACCAAAAATTCCGGTCCGATCTCGGTCTTGGACTGAAAATCGAAATTTTAATTTTTTTGGACCGTGGACTGAACCGTTATATTTCCGGTTCGGCCCAAGACTGTAAATTCCGGTCCGATCCAAATTTTGCCCAACACTAACATTAACCAGCAATCCAATAACATGAAAGACTGGAACTAATAATTTTGTGAAAGAATACTTGTAGAAATTTGCATCGGTAGTGAAAAAGATTAAAACAACCATCAATTTATATGGACGTGGATAAGTAAATAGATAGTGGAAAAGGCTAGTTACATGGAAAGGAAGTGGGGATGATAGTGTAAGAAGTTAGTTATATAAATTTATATGCACATGGAGAATTAAATAGATAGTGAAAGAGGCTAGATGTATGCTAAAGGAAGTGGGGATTAGGGAGAAAGGGGTTAGTTATATAACAGTTGTATGGAAAGGAAATGGAAATAGGGAACGTGTAGAAAGAAGGGGAAAGTGGGCTACCATTTTTTTTTTTTTTTTGAAATGGAAAAATATTTATCATATAACTCATAAAATGGATGCTATATATCCAATAACTAAAAAAAATTATAATATATTCTATGTTTTTGTTTTTACTATAAATTATTGTATGACCAGACCTCTTCATTATATTTATATGATGTATTATCAACAATTACATTATAATTATAACTATATATATATAGTAGGAATCATTTGTACTCACTCCTTAGGTTGTATCTTGTACGCATATCTGAGTCATGGATTGAGTTTAGATGGATAGCCAAGATTAATCTAATTTTCCCCCTTTTTTAATAAAAAAAATTGTGGGCTCCATACCAATTAGGGGTGTGCATGATTCGGTCCAAACCGAATTTTTGGGCCGAACCAACACAAACCGAACCTAACTGAAATTTTTCGGTTCGGCTTTCGGTTCGAGAATTTCCATTTTTCGGTTTCGGTTCGGTTTGTGTTAAACCGAATTTTTTTTATACACTACATAAATACATTGTATATATATATTTGTATATTTTATATATACACACATACTTACTGTATATACATATATATAGTGTATATATACACATATATATACATTGTATTTGCAATTATATATATATATTTTAATCTTGTATACTTTATGAAGCATACAACTACAATGTATATATATACACTGTATTTGTAACCGTGTATATATATATTTATTTGTAACTATATTTGTATACTTTATATTGGAATATGTGTATATATGTGTATATATAATGTATTTTATAAATATTTGTATACTTAAAAAAAAATTTTTATGGAAATTCGGTTCAATTATGTTAAAACCGAACCGAACACAAACCGAACCGGCAAATAATCGAACCGAACTTAATACTTTCGGTTCGGCTTTCGGTTTGAAAATTTTGAGATTTTCGATTTCGGTTCGGTTCGGCCCGGTTCGGTTAGGTTTTAGACCGATGCACACCCCTAAATTACCAATTGACAACCATGCTTCATTCTATTTTCACTGTAGAGCGTGAGTTGCAATTCTCCCATCAAATCACACCTCTCACTTCTGATTCGATCTTCCTCCTTCGGCAGATGCTTCGATCTGCTCTTGTCGGCGAAGGCGGGTTGTTGAGAACTTCACCAGCCACATGAACAATTGAAAGAAGGAGGGGAGGATGCTGATCCATTAGATCAATGAGTCTGGGCCGGGAGGAGATTGCGAGGTTGTGAGCGAGGGTTGTGGACATGGAGAGGAGCGAGAGCGCGCTGTTGGGGGAGATTGAGGAGATGAAGAGAGAGATTGGGGAGACGGATGAGCATCTCAACTTCATGTCGATGAAAGCGGCGTCATCCGTTGGGGAATCGGAAGGAGAGCACAACGTCTATGGCCGATATGGGATCGAGGGGAGAGGGACATCGAGGGTGAAGAGGAAGACGGCTTCGCTGGGGAAGACCAACGAAGGCGATTGGGAGGGCAGAGTGTCGACACGATCAGTGGCGGTGAGATCTGATCCAGGCGAACGGCGGCGGCAATTTTGAGAGGCGATCGGTGGCAGCGGCAACTATTCAGGCATCACTGCCTTCGATGGACGGAATTTTCCTTGTTTACACTTTCTAAGCCACTACTTTCGATGGGTTTTCAGTGCTTCCTTCAAATCGATGTGTGTGATGGAGATTGAATGAGTCGCCGCTCTTGATTATGCGAAGAGGATGGTGCAATTGGAAGCCCAACAAGACCAGTTAAGGGAGGAGAATGCCAAGTTGAGTTAATTAGCTCTGCATATTTATTTCATCTAGAAAGAAATTTATTCTTTAATTCAACCATTATTCAGTTAATCTCTAATAATTATTCAGTGGAATGTGTGTATTTTGTGATTGAGATATGAGATTTTCAATATTATTCGTTGAATTCTGAATAATTATTCAAAGTAGAATGTGTGTATTTTGTAATTTCAAATAAATGTGTGATTGGGATATGAGATTGTCGATCCATATTATTCATTGAATTTTGAATACTTATTCAATGGAATGTGTGTATTTTGTAATTCGAAATCAATGTGTGATTGGGTTCTAAGGTTTTCGATATTATTCGTTGAGTTTTGAATAATTATTTAATGAAATATGTGTATTTTGTAATTAGAAATCGATGTTTAGGAACACCATCTCCAACATAGTTAGAAATTGATGTTTTAATATAGTGGGCATGTGGATCCCACTATATTAAAAAGAAAAAAAATAGAAATCTCTTTTAATCATAGTCTTCCATCTTCTTTCAATGAATACTCATATTTGTGTACAAGATACATCCTAAATGGTGAGTACACCGAACCACCCCATTATATACACACGCGCGCGCTCAGTACATTAGCATTCCCTTTCATCAAGTTGCTTGATTCTTGGTTATTATCCAACTATCGAGATGGTTGATCAGATGCATATTCACCCTATGGAAATGAAGGTGTCATGTATAAAGACAATAAATTTGAAACTGTCGTATATGCCATGCGGTGGGAGCATGGGACCAGTCGGATTTATAATTAATATTAATTTATTGGATTAATAGTATTTTATTTTTAAAATATCACTTCATGGTGCAAGAACTGTATTAGTTTTATTTATATGATTACTAATCCATGTATAAATATTATAGTGGATTTGTGAATGGAGGAAAACTCTTTTTTTTTTTTGGTTTGAATTGTGGAAAACTCTAATAAAAACTCTACCAAAAGTCACCCCTTGGTTGATTGAAGAAATCTAAATATTTTCAAATTATCGAGTACTTCTATGTAGGAGTATAATTTTTCTTCCCAGATCGGGTAACCCTGTAGTTCCGCAACTGTCTAACTTTACTATTTTCATAGCAAGTACCATGTACTCCGTATTTAATATATATATCGCCACAACTTGTCTTGAATTTTGAAAGTTAAAAATGGTAAGAATTGACCCCGAGTAAAATGAGAGTACGTGGTAGCCCTTGAGATGAAACGCAACTGTACAAGGTAACTGTGCTAGCTTGTACACCTCCATTTCAAACCAGTAATACAGAAAATCACATGCAAATTTCTTACTGCAAGATTCAAATAAATGCTCCAGCCTCCAGCTTCAAAATGAAATTCAAACTGCCACTCTTCCAACAAACAATAAAAAAAAAAAAAAATCAAACTGCCAACTTTACAACTTCTCACATTTAATTAATATACACACTTGTACGCCCTCCCATCATTTTTGTAGGATGTTTTGGGCTAGTGATAAAAGTTGATCACTTTTATTTAATGTTTTGGTTATTTTTAACTGTTAACTTATTAGTAATTTCATTCTAATTATTCTTTTATTTTGGATAGAATTGTATGTAAATATCTTATTGTGCATATCCTATCTTGGGTGATTCTTGATCTCTAAGTATTTATCTTAGGTGATCCTTGATCTCCAAGCATTGTAATCATATATTATATATACCTATATTGACAATCAATGAATGCAAGCTTTCTCACAAACACATATTCTCTATATGGTATCAGTCTATCCCTCGATCCTCTTTCGCATCTAACTCTAGCCTCCTTTTCTGTAATCCTCTTTTCGACTCATCACCATGTCGAACGGCTCCTCCTCTTCTTCCACCCCGTCGAACACCACCAAAACTGACAATCTCAGCCCTCTTCACGTCGCCGCCGGTCTCACCTCCCCCACAATCAGCCTCTCCAATTTCACCATCAAACTGGAACGAACCAACTACACTGTTTGGCGTCAAACGATCAAATCCGCTCTCGAAGCCTATGATCTTGACTCCTTCCTTGCTGAAAAATTAGCCCCTCCCAAAACTCTCTCACCATCTGATGACTCCTCTGCTCCTTCGGTCGACAATCCTACCTTCGTCGTTTGTAAGCGAAAGGATCGCCTTGTCCTTTATGGATTCGATAAACTCTCTCCGCTTCTCTCATTGCGCATGTGGCTAGAGCTGCCACCACTTATGACGCTTGGACTACCTTAGAGTGGATGTTTCATGTTCAGACCAAGGCTCGCATGATGCATCTGAAGAAACAAATGCAGTCCTTTGTCAAGGGAAATCTCTCCATCATTGAGTATGTGGAGAAAAAGCGATCTTTTGTCGATTCTCTAGCCGAGTGCGACCATGTGGTGCTCGATGATGACTTCGTTGTGTGCGTCCTCCATGGATTGGATGCATCTTACAATGCCTTCCAGACATCCTTTCATATGTAGCCCGAGCCAATCACCTCCGACGATCTCTTCGGTCTTCTTCTACAAGAAGAGGATCGCTAGAATCAAGCCCTCCAAACTATTCAGGATCAGCATAGTGGGTGTACAAAATAAAACGCCATGCAGATGGGTCGATTAAGTGTCACAAAGCTCGCCTAGTTGCTAAAGGATTCAATCAAGAGGAATGATTGGACTATTTTGACACTTTCTGTCCCAGTGATCAAACCGACCACCATTCACATCATTCTCTGTCTCGCCATCACTCACAAATGCCCCCTTCGCCAAACAGATATCACTAATGTTTTTTTAAATGGTGACCTGTCTGAACAAGTTTTCATAGATCAGCCTCCTAGCTTCATTGATCGCACTCGGCCTACACACCTCTGCCACCTCAGGAAGGCTTTGTATGGTCTCAAACAGGCACCTCGGGCTTGGTTTACCAAGCTCAAACTCTTTCTCTTGCAAAACCACTTTTCAGCTTGCAAGTTTGACTCCTTCCTCTTCATTTGTCGAGCTCGTGATTTCACTTTATTTGTGCTACTTTATGTTGATGACTTGATGATCTCATCATCATTGGATCCTCATCATCAGCTATTGATCAATTTGTTCATCACCCGTCCGAAGATAGCTTATGCTGTCAATAGAGTGTGCCAGTTCATGCACAACCCAGTTAAGATTCATTGGTCAACTGTAAAATGTATCATGCGCTATCTGAATCTCATGGTCTACGACTCCGATCAACTACTGACACTCGATTGGTTGCTTTTACGGAAGCTAGTTGGGACTCTGACATGGACGACTATCGATCACAACATGGCTTTTCCATTTACTATGGTGGTAATCTTGTCAGTTGGTCTTCCCGAAAGCAGAAGGTTGTTGCTCGATCTAGCAGACTAGCACTGAGGCTGAGTATCGCGCCATTGCCTTCACAACAGCTGAACTTCTCTGGCTTAGATAACTTCTGGCTGAGCTTCAGGCACCGGTGGCGGGCTCCCCCATTGTCTTATGTGACAACCTCAGTGCCACATATATGTATGCAAATCCCATCCTACATCAACGGTCCAAGCATATTCGCATTGATTACTTCTATGTCCGTGAGCAAGTAGAGGTTGGGGGACCTCGTTGTTCGTCATATTTGACCACTGGACCAGACTGGAGACATCTTCACCAAGGGCCTTGGTAGTGGCTGGTTTACTACTCTTCTTGACAAGCTTCATGTGCGACCTCCCCCATGAGCTTACGAGGGTATTAGGATAAAATCAAATCATTTATTTTGGATAGAGTTGTATATATCCTATCTTATTGTGCATATCCTATCTTGGGTGATCCTTGATATTCAAGCATCTATCTTGGGTGATCCTTGATCTCTAAGCATTTGGGTGATCCTTGATCTTCAAACATTGTAATCATATATATACCTATATTGACAGTCAATGAAAGCAAGCTTTCTCACAAACACATATTCTCTATACTAAACATGTTATAATGAGGATGAAAACAAAAAATTATCATGAATATTCCAAGCTTGACTTCATTCATGTAAAACCGTTTCACTTACCTCCATCACTAATAAAATCTAATTAAGCACTCCCTCAATATTCAAGCTCATTGTATTGTAAAAAACCATAATGAAACCCAAAGGCGGAGCCAAGGGGGTCCTGGAGTCACATGTTCCCTTTCTCCTTTGACAAACTACCTAGATAAATTCTCATCGTCGATAGCTTCGTTTTGATATATAATAAGCTTTAATCCGACATTTGAGTAAAAAGTTATGAATGTTTAAAAATTAAAGGTATATTAATTATTTCACTTTTATTTCAATAGACTATAATGTTTTTATATCTTACTTAAATTAACATTTACGTACTATAATTCATCTCGAGAGCAACAAGTTACATATTGACTAGGGTTGTTATTTGAAATAAATGAGTCTAATATTGCTCGATTATATTTAGCTTGTTTAGAAGTGAGTCGAGTTTGGGTCGAACATATATTTGGATTTGAGCTAGTATTCAATTTGTTTAGTACGGAGTATTTACTGTAGGGAGTACCAACTACCAGCTTGGGGTGGCCAAACAATGAGGTTGAATAGCGAGAGGGTATCTAGCTCATCAACAGTCTAATCTCCATCTAATTCGAATTCGAAAAATTATATAAGACTCGAATAGGGTAATCCTCCCAACCTCCCTTTAGCCCCATTCTCATCTAATTCAGAGCAATGGCAGCCCCCACAATGAGTCATTTCAATAACAAATTATATTACTACTGAATATCACAAGATACCCTCTTTCTCTCTGCGACTGTGGCTGTGGGTCGCCATAACAAAAACACTCAACAAATTTAATTTCAAAGGCAAAAAAAAAAAAAATGCATCCCAGGCCCCTTTCTTCAATTCAGCAATTTCCTTGTCCCCTTTTCTCCCTTTCTTTAGCCATAAGCCATTAAAGTAAAGAGTGGGATTTTTGCATAAAGATTACCCATCGAATCCAAAGGTTCCACTTGTACTCCTTCCTTTATTTTTGTTTCTCTTTTGAATATTGAAGGTGGTTACTCTTTACTTACCTTCCCTTCTTCACAAATTCAATTCTGCAAAGTCAATGGTGAATTGGGGATGAGAAACAATGGGGGGTTCTTACTGGGTATGTGCTTATTTGGGGGCTTTCTCAATTCTCATCTCTGGGTCTGGACTGAAGTAGCAGAAACAATTTCTACAGCAGGTAAATGATTATAAATATGCTGTCTTTTAGGGTTTTCCTTGGATGAATTGTCAGTATCTCCTCTTCAAAAATGTCTAATCATGTAATTAATTGTTGAATTTTTCAAAAGATGATTTTGGTTCCTGTTTCCTTGTGCTGTTACATTTGAACAAACAAGAGGCAACTTCTTCAAAACTACAGTAGGAAAACTTTGTCTTCTGTACTGAATCTTCTTGTGAGTTTTAATTATTACTATCACTGTTTGGAATTGGCAGTTTTTCTATGATTTGATGTTCTTGATTGACTTCAATTTCCTTGTGGATCATAACTGTCATTCTTTCTGCTATTAGAAAATGCCTCAGGAGAGTAGAAGATCAACTAGGTTCAGACCATTCATCACTTGTGATGGTCCAAGGGGTGTTGTTGAGTGCGGCACAGTCAGAAAACCCAAAACAACCTCCACTCAGAAAGGGGAATGTGATCAAAGATATGAACCTCATAGGAGAAAACACAAAGATCTGAGGCAAAAGGCAGACAATAAAGGTGTGTTTGATAATGAAATGGAGATGGAGAAAAAGGGTTTTGTTTGTACAAAGGATGCAATGCAGGAGATGCGATATCATGGGGTTCGCCTTTCTGGGTCTTCGAAAGATTCATTTGAGGAGAGAAAAAGAGTTATCAGAGATGGGGTTGTAAGGAAGGTTGTGCTTTCAGAACCTTCGAGTGAAGAGGCTAGTGACGGTAGGCAATTATTAGACTCTTCTGATTTTCCTTCCACTAGTTCAAGTCGGTCCTCCATTGTGTTTTCAGGCAATGTTGTGTCTACTGAGTCGTTTCTTTCATCTGCGTCTTCTTCACAGAAGAAGATTAGGAAGGAAAGGAGGTTGAATCTGATTGCTAAGCTGGTGGGTGTAGAAGAGGCTTTCCTGAGATCTTTCCCATATAATTCTAGGAAAAATTCAGGAGAGGGTGAGAAGATTGTGAATCAGAAGAAACCAGCATTTGATCATGATTCACCGAGGGCACGGAAGCATGAAAATGAGCCTCGGAGGTCAGGATCAAGGAGGATGATGATAGAGCAGTTGATTGAAGCTGTTAAGTTCAAAGGGCTTCACAAACGCTGTCGGATGAGTGGAGTGAAACCTTCTCCTGACTTAAAACACACTGAATTTCCCTATTTGAAAGATAAATGGGATCGTGTTGTTAGTGATGATAGAAGACCACCTATTGTTATCATGAATCCGGTGTTTTCGTGTCTGAAATCGGAGCAGCCAATTATACCAAAGTCAAGGGCAGAAGTGGATGAAGAGATGCTTATTAAGATGAGAATGAGAAACTACACTTTAGCTCTAGCAGATGAATCTGAAACTCTGGATTATGATGAGAGTTTCAGGAAAGATAGGGAAGGTCAAGCTCCAATCAAGAATCCAAGCCGACGAAAAAGACAGCCAGAAGTGAATGATTCCATAGGAAACGAAATGGCTTCTTCTCTTGGGAAAAGGCCACACATATTGAAGGGAAGTAGAAGACAGCGAACAATGAACTGTGACAAATTGGCCATTTCAAAGCTGGAAAGCTCAGGAGGATCGAACAACGCCAAGCTTGTCATACTGACAAATGCTGACTTTGAGAACAGAAGACAAGGATCAAAACGGAACGCTGAAGATGCATCAGAATTGGAGATCACAGGTAGAAAAACATATTTATATTCATGCTGTGAAATTCTGTTTTGGGCGATCACACTTTGTTTAAAGCTCGATCATTGGTTTATTAATTGCAGATTATGTTAACAATGACCATAGTTTTCTGAGTGAAACTCCACTACTATCAAGCATACGAAAGAACGAGAGCCAGTGCTTTACTAGTGGTTACAAGGATTCAGGTAAAGGCTCTTCTGCTAAAAGGAGTTTGAAAGCTTTGCTCCTAAGCAATCAAACGTTCGTCAACCGTGTGGAGGACCTTTTCAAATTGAAGGTAAACTCGGAAATACATAAAGGAGATGTTCACTGTGACCTTAGTTCCAGAGTCTTACTAGACTGCGCAAATGAGCTCATTGAACGTATTCACGAAACCCACAGGACGAGCTCTATAATGTATTCATACACTTGTTTAGACCAGCTGTTGGCTGAAGTTTGTGATGGGATTGAGGCTTTGAGCTGCTATAGAGAAGCTCATGGCGAGAGTCATTCAACCGATGGCCTTCTCTTGCTGGTTAAGGGAGATTTGAGAAGGGGAATGCTTGGTGGAATGTGGGATTCAGGTTGGGAGTGTTTAGGATTTGCAGGTGAGGTTGAAGAGATCACAAGACGAATCGGCGAACTGATCTTTGGTGGATTGATAGAAGAGATTCTTGTTGATCTTACCCTATGACATTACATTTTCTGATGTATGATGAGTAAGTACAAGATTCAGTTGTAGCTAGTTACCCTCACTCAGGGTTTCAATAGATTTCAACACTTGGAATTTTTCTTCCCAAATCAACACCATTGATAGAGTTAGTTGACCTGTTTAGGAATGTATTTTGTTTCCTATCTTCAATGTACATATATCTCATTAAAGTGCATTTAGCCACAACCCAGATCATGAGTATGAAGTGTTACTCAGTTTAGTTGGCCATTTGGAATTGTTTTAAAGGTCAAATTGTAACCAACCTGACCTGCATTGAAATTTCTAATTAATGTTATGTGTGAATTGTGATGCACTATGTTGTTTAAACGTGAAAATGGAATTATCAATTTTTTGAGCATTTCACTACATTCATTTATTTTGGTCGCATATTTGATACTAGGTAGAAATCTCTAAATTCAGGAGACATGTTTCGCAATTCCTCATTCACCTGAGATGAAAGAAATCAATCCAGTTAATTGAGTTAACAGGTGGACTGGCTAAATCACAGCTACTTCGTACAGTTTTTTAATGCAAAAGCTGCATGGAATTGAGTAGAGTTTTGGTTTTGGAATTTACCTTATATAATTGGATTAGCTCTCTACGTAAGCCTTCCATATGCGGTCCAAACTCATCTTCTGAGAGAAGTGAATTTTCACTTTTCATCTTTTCCAACTGTAAGTTCAAAGATACAATTATGATTTTGCGACAAAAATCCAGACATGTAATCTTTGGCATGCCATATGGAACGATGTAAAGGTTCATGCTATATAAACATTAAAATCCAGTTGTGTGCTACCATCGAGTTGTCAGTTCAGCAACATACGTACAGCATATACAAGAGATAAGTGAGCAGAAAACACAAAAACTACAAGCAACCGGGCAAGGAACCGAATTGAATCAGACAATTGCCTTTTTTTTACCATGGAACATATAACTATGAGTTACGTACCTCTTTTTGTAGAAAGTCCATGCTAGACTTAAAATTATGTGCTTTTAATTGATCAATGCTAGGAGATAATGTCTCTCCATCATGGTCTAGACCAGGTGATTCCAATGGAACTTCTTCAATTCATCTAGCATTATCCTGCCAGGGGATTAGAGTTATTCTTCTTCTTTATTCAAAATTAGAAGATATGAATTCATATTATGTTATTTTTTCAACAATGCTCATCCATAGCACCTTAGTGGCGATTCAGAAAAATAACAACAAAATAATTATATAACCAAAAAGGCAACAATGCACCAGTAAATAAATCTAGGGAATACAATGAATAAATTATAATCAGGTGACTCCTGTAACGTGAAAAGCCAACTCATCGTATTAGCACGTCAAAGAAACTGACCTGCATGATATGTGAATGTCTGTGCTCCTTCCCATGTCCTTTTCTCTAATGGACTGGACTTCCATTTTCTTCTCCATATTCTGTAAAACTTTGATGCTGTAACTTTTTATGGTGACCATTCCCAGGTGATGCGTTCAATGATGCTGTACCCGCAACTTCTCTCATGCGTGTTGAGCTTTCATCTGCATTCTCCAGGCGAACCGCTCCAGTAGCTGGTTCACAGGATAAATGTTCCGCTTGTGATACCTCCTTTTCCCCTGTCAAAATTTTGGCTGCTGCAGAATTTCTCAAACATTCTCTCATCATGCTAAGTTCACCAGAGAAACAATGAATCCGAGCACACGGAACCCATTCTTCCAGAGAAACAACAAGCTTTTGCTTTTCCTCCTTGCAACATTCAAGACTAATTAGTGAGCATTCTAGTTCTGCCTTAGCTTGATCATATACCATAACTTTATCACGTGTAGCATAAAGTGATGTACGCAGTTCATCCTCCAATTCCGCGATCTTCAAGGATAGCTCTTCGTTCTTTTTAAGATGAGAAGCTTCAGTTTTTCTCCTCTTCTCACTTCATCAATAGCATCTTGTAGCTTCATCAACATCTCTTCTCCGTGCTTCTTTGAAATTGAAAGCTGCCGGCGAAGTTCCTGCACCTTTGTCTCATATTGCTCCTTAATAAATGCTATTCTCAACTACTCTTGTGCTGCAACAGACGACACTCAACTACTCTTGTGCTGCATGACCACATGATTCCCTTCATATCAAATGATTTCCCTGAAACAAAAAGTAACCCAACCTGAATTGGAAGATCACACACATTGATCTATCTCAAGGTATTAATATAATAAGACACTATTTGCCCTTAATGATAGCAAAGTGTTCCAAGGAGATGAAGAGAAAAGGGCGGATGAATATTGAAATACCAAACCGAGAGCGATAATTAGAGAAAGACGAGGGAAGGCGCCCTTAGCACAGCAGCGAGGATAGTATCCAGAGAGAAGTCAAAGCAAACATCTTTTATGGAATTATCCAAGGTCAAAAAAACTAATAATTAGGCAGGAACAATAAATGACCCCATTTTAGAACAAATTTAGAGACTCAAATGGTAAACATCTTTTATTGTAATTTCTACTTTATTGTAAACATAATTTTTAAAAAACAAATCAATCATCTCACGAAGCACGATTCTCTACCTAGTATGAGCAAATGATCGAGCGATCTAGAAATATTAAATATGATTTGGCTTGTCAGGGTTACTTTTTTAAGTTAGATTTCACAAGCAGAAACATACACATACTGCATTTTGCTTTCAAATGTATCTACATTGTGCTTTTGAATGTATCTATGAAAGTTGGAATTTTTCTTCAAATAGGCAAAATCAGAAATTAGAAATGGGGTAAAAATAGAAAGCATGACCCCTCATTTCGTTTGTGTTTCATTTCTTTTAAGGTAGGTATTATGACTTATCATATCCATTCAATTAAATTGAAAAAAACATATTTCAAATTCATACAATAAAAATAAGAACAAATATGAAAGAAAGAAAAGCTATGGAATTGAAGTTACTCCAAAGGAATTTTTGTTAGAAGCACTATTCTTTAAAAAAAATTGTGAAAGAAAGTGTCCATCTTAACTATTTCTGTTCAACCATGGAGGACACATAGCATAAATAAGTAGAGGTATAATGAATTATGAGTGGCTCAACTGAGAACACAAAAAAAGGCACTTCAGGAAAATAAAATCATGTTTAAAATGTATTATTGCCACATGTGCATAAAATGCACCCAAACAAAAAGATGTAAGCTGAAGATTCAGGATCCTCAATCAACCAATTGAGATGAATATATAGTTGGAGATTAAAAATCCTACCTTGCAAACAAACAGCAATCTCAACCATGCCCAATCCGAAATTAAAGGATCCTAATTCCTTTCAATTGAGGGAATTGACGATCAAACCCGAATTCAATAATGAAAGGAAAATGCTGAATTTAAAGATTGACATCTCTGAATCAGAGATAAAGGTACAACAAGATGTGTTGGTGGGATGTGCCCTTGCATTTCGTTCCGGGCAACATTTTTTTATCAAACACAGCAACTCGTGAAGGATTTGGCGACCGGTTAACCCGTGACAAACCACAATTTAATTTCGTATCATTAGCTCCTTGCCTTGATTCATAATACCTAACCCTTCCTATTTTGCTTTAGATGATAAGATTATTAAATCCTTGGCTGTTGTTAAGCAATTTTTGGAGCTCCATCCTGGAATTTTTTCCTCTGGAATTTCAACCTTCTAATTCCTCTAATTTCTAGAACTAACACTTTTTATCTCAATTCAATTTACAAAAGCAATATCCAACATTTATAGATAGAATGAATGAAGGGAGAGACAGGAAAATGTCAATGCAAATATAAGACCCTAAATTTACATCAAACTGGGAAATCAATATAAATATCTAATTTTAAAATGAAATCCATTCACTTGAGAAGATGATAAATCAAGAGAAACCAAATCTAAGACCACCTGCCAGACAGAGTGCCAATATCAACCGGCGGCAAACAATTACAATTGAATCAAAGATGACTTAAATTATCGAAATTCAGCAATAACACAACGATAAATATTTGACCTAAATCTTTGAAACTTCAACCGACAAAATAGAGATGAAAGCAAGCGGCGATAAATCAAAGGAGGTTACTTGGTTGACAAAGCAGACGAAATTGGAGAGCGGGACTGAGATGGGGTAGCTGACCATAGGGGCAAAACACACCAATCTGAAAAAAATCAATTGAAACTCTAATATGTAATTTAATGACGGAGAAAGAATAGCAGTATAACACAAAGGGTATGAATTGTAGAGATTTGAATAGAAATCAAATTCCATTACCTAGGACGGATCAAACAGAGACGACACCGAGGGAATCGAAGGAAGTTGGTTGATCCGTGCTCAACACTCACAGGGGTGAAATTGAATGATCCATTCTAATTTAGGAAGAAGAGAGTGACAAAATATGAAGAAACTCCTAAATGACACAACTATAAAAATTCAAAACAAAAGCAATAAAAAAGAAAGTAAGAAACCAAAATAATGTCAGCTAGCACAAGATATTTTATCAATCATTTCAAACGGATGAATAAAAACCTACACCTTGTGTCAATAGACAGGAAACCACCATCAATGGCAAGATAAGAATTTCACACTCATAATGAAACCAAAACTTTGGTTAAGATCATTAAATGAAATGAGAAAAGGCTACCCGTATTGGCATATGAAACTAAGGCATAAGAAACTCAAAATTATACACTAAGGCACAAATGCAAAAAATTTAAATATAACCTGATCCCAAAGGGAGTTTGAAAACCTATAATTACCACAAGGTAGAAGTAGCCCCCTTACTTTTTAGCCTTTTGCTCTCTGAATTCATTCAGCAGAAGCAACCAAACACACTCAGCCCCAAAACATGATGCCAAAACAAGGCAAAAATGCAAAAAATTTAAAACACGCCCAACCCTTTTTACCCTTTTTCTGCTTTCTTTGACTGCAGGTTTGCAACACACAATCTGTTACAAATTATAGCCTCTACATCAAACAGCTTTAATAGAATTTATCTCCCAGAAGGAACTCCCCGTAAATAAAATTGTCTAGAATGATCAATGATTAAAAATCTCATTACCAGTCATAACGGAATTTGCCATATGCATATGAACTAAGTAAAACAGTGCACAAATAACAAAGAAGATGTCAATATCTCAGTAATTGCAGGTCAAAAGAACAGTAAGCCAAACACCAACTATCGCTAAAAATGCATTATCGAGAAGCAAGCTTTAAAATTGTACTTAAGCTGAACTTTTTAAGCTAAAATTATTCAACAATTTCTGAGCAAATTGGAAAAAAAAAACAATTAAAAAAAATCTTTGATTTAGTGTCATCGGGATGAATGATCTGCACTTGGACATGGCAGGACAAGCAGAGCGCATAGACGAAGAATAGAAGCAAGAAAGCAAGATGTCCCCCGAATTGACAATAAATCGAGAATTAGAGCTCACCTAGGAGACAACCTAATCAGACCAGAAAGAAGAGACAAAGAGGAGGCCAAACACAGACAATTTGGAGGAGAGATGAAATTGTCGGAGGAAGAGGCAGTGATGGCAGTAAGCACCAGAGCCAGTGATGGCAACAAGTGGTGTAGGGCCTTGGATGAATTCAGCGGACTCCTCTGAAAACATCTGACAACACAATAATATATTGGGTCACATTCAAATGAGTAAGGGTGCTCTTTTGTGAAGAATGATGATGATTTTGTGCTATCAGATTAATAAGAATTAAAGTTTTGTGATAAAATTCGAACGGTCGCTTCGAAGAGTAAAGTTATGTGCATCATTTTTTTTTATAAAATGTGGATCATTTTTTACTAATAAATATTATAAAATATGGCAATTTTAAACACTTGCTTTTTTATTTTACTTGGGTTTGCATCATTTGTATTGAGAAAATGCAACATTTCATCTGCATGAAATTGTGTTTTTATTAAGTTACTTTTTGTGTTGTTTTCAAATTTGATTTATAATTTTTTTTTGGTCTTTCTTGTTGTTGAATGAACTTTAACTGATATATCTTGATAATTTTCAACATACTATCTTCCGAAATGTGCAAAAATAAGGCTAGTAGTAGCCTCGTACGTTTGATAGAAGTTTAGGCATACACTTCTTACAAAATGACATCAAAATGACCTTGCAAATACACTACCCATCCACCATAGTACCCTCTATACCCCGTAGCCCCTGAACCGCCTGAAGAAGGTAAAATCCACCTCCTTAGTCGTCCACTTTCTCTTTTTTTTTTCCCACGTCCACGAGAATCCATGATGTTGCTCATCCTAAACACAATTACAAATTCAAATTCATACTCAAACTTCTCCAAAATCATGAAATTCAAACAAAGTAGTACATCAAGTTGACATTAACATAGAGTCTTACAACCAAGATCGAACAAAGTACTTGATGGAATTGAAACATGCGAAAAAAAAAATCAGAAATTTGACATCTCCATTTTTGTATGCCATTTATAAGAGGAATTCAAGGGGAAAAAAATCAGAAATTTGACTTAGTGTACAACTCCCAAAGAACATGTACACCGATAGCTTCCATAAAAATACAGAAATAAGTTTTGATTGGGGCCTTGAAATCTTTGGTAATGTAGAAATGAAATTGCACTTCCAAAATGAATAAACAAGCATCTGGTTGCTATATTTATATAATGCACAATGAATAAATTTCATCTAACACGAACTATTTGGACAACTTCAGCATAAAAAATCTAACAGAAAAAAAATTCGAACAGAAAAAATAATTCGAACAGAAAATTTTCAAACAGAAAAAATTTCGAACAGAAAAAATTCGAACAGAAAAATTTGTGGGTGTATTTGTTCTTCTGGGTAACGATTCAACAGCAAAAATCACAATTAGGGACAGCAATTTGTGGGTGTATATTGTTCTTCCAACAGATGCAATTAGGGACAGCAAAAATCGATCAACAAAGATCCCAATACAAGCAGAAAACGATCAAGCAGATGGAGCAAAAATCGCAAAAAAAAAAAAATTAGGAGCAAAAATAAGACAAAAATAATACAAGCAGCAATCCACGATCAGCAAGATGCAAGAAGAAGAGGAGAAGAAGAAGTACCTGGCAATGGAAGCAAGCGAGCAGAAGGAGACAAACCGTCGTACGTCTTTTTTCCAATATCCCCCAAATTTGTCAGATATCCAATATCCCCCAATACCCTAAAATAAGTAGATAGGAGATATAGAATCCATATCCATATACTTATTTTGATAATTATACCAAACGGGGTATATAGATATTGGACTTTCTATACCCATAGCCTATATCTATATACCCATCCCAAACAAGCCTGAGTGCTGTTGTATAATTTAGCATTTGTTGATATTCTATCCATCTATAGATCATGACCAATTGACCATCTTTGTTGTTGTTTTTGTTTCTGCTGCTGCTGTTTCTAGCATACTGCATATTATTTATAGTAATTTTTTCCCCACAAAAGGATTTTAGTTTAGCATTTTCACCAGCCTTAGATGCCATCTTTGTTGTTTTTTTTATTTCTGCCGCTTCTGCTGTTTCTGCCATATACTGCGTAATATTTAGTCATTTTTTTCCCACAAAAGGATTTTAGTTTAGCATTTTTACCAGCCTTAGATACCATAAATATGAATAGAAAGAACATTGATTCTTAAAATTCAAAGGGGTAGGATTTAGCCTCTATCATCAAAGGAATTGGATCCTCCCCTCGTAACAAGGATCAATCTATCTTATCTACTTCTACTTCTACATCAGGCCTGATTCATCAAACAAGTTTCAGCTGATCCTTGTAACAGATTACAGATTACATTAATATAAAGCTCAAGGATGTGCAATATCATCCGATGAGACCTAAAATTTTCAATTTCAATTTCAAATCTAATTAAAATATGCCAATCCCCAATTCTGAGGCCCTAATCATCAATTTCAAGACTGTAACCCTCAATTTGAAGTCTCCAATTCTAAGTTTGAAGGTCATAACCCCCAATTTCACAATTCCAATCTTCAATTTAAAGGCGATCCTAAATTTCAAACCAACATGACAGCGGTTACCTGGGCGAGATGAGTCGAATCAACTAACATGACAGCGGTAGAGGAGATTTGAACAAGAAGATGCTAGAGCAGCGCAAGGCAAGGTCGGGCATAGCCTGAGATCAACAACGAGAGGAGATTGTGGCCCAATCGAGACGAGATCGAACAGAGAGGAGAGATAGGAGATGGTGGTTACCTGGGCGGGACGAGTCGAATCAACTACCGAGACGAGTCCAAGGAGGTTACCTGCGCTTGAATCCGAGCTCAACAGCGACAGGAGTTTGCGGGGAGAGGCACTGACAGGAGAGATAGGAGAAGACGAAAGGGAGGTTAAGGTGGGAGTGTGGGAGCAAAAAAGCAAACGCCAAACAGGAGGTGGAAAACTGGAAAGATAGGTATGGAGTGAGGAAGTAAGAGCTGAAATTAGAATAGAACGGGTGAAGCAGGAGGTGGAAGAAAGAGATCACATGAACAGAGCACTTGGAACGCAAAACGAATTTTGTCTGGGAGGTGGAAGAAAGAGATCACATGAACAGAGCACTTGGAACGCAAAACGAATTTTGTCCGCTGATAATTTTAAGTTGAACGGTTCAGATTAAATCCTGACCACCCTTTTATAGTAGTAAGTAAGGATGATAATTTTAAGTCGAACGGTTCAGATTAAATCCTGCCCACCCTTTTATAGTAGTAAGGATTTGAATTCAAAATTTTGATTTACGTCATCTTCGCCCTCACGAGTTATGGTTACATCTCGACTCTTCAAACCTTATTTTAAACAATATCACACTTGAGTTACAGAGTAATAAATATGATAATGTCTAAAAATTACCACCATGGCGTACTTTTTCGCTAATTTATCTTAAACAGTATGTCGAATAGTATTTTATGATAAATTCGCAATAACAACTAAATAAAATTGTTCATTTTTTTGTGTTATTTTGTGCAAATACTTCTTACTATCAAGTTGTCTTTGTAATTTATCCCAAAAATGCTAATATGGAACCATCTAAATGTTGCAAGTAATCCAAAATAAAATACTATGTAATATTCCATTAGAATCATATTTTATCTGTTTGTCAAAATATGTTATTTTAGCTTATTATATAATTTTAAAAAAAAATTACGAATATACTTTTATATCCCCATTTATTACTTAAATTATTTTTACTTTTGGAAAACTGCACTATAACAGAAAAAAAATAGCTAACAATTATAATGGAGTATTTCATCTATGAGAGTTTGAATTTATCACACCAAAATTTATTATTATTATTATTATTATTATTATTATTATTATTATTATTATTATTATTATTATTATTATTATCATCATCGTTGTCGTCGTCGTCATCATCTTTATACAAGATTATACCTATATTCACCATGGTTAAAAATTTGGTGGATAGATTTTGCCATAGAAGTTATAAATCATAAGTAAAATATATCGAATTATTCATGGGTGTCTGATTTTGATTTTTTAACAGAAGAAGAAAAACATTTCATTTAAGAGAATGTATACTATCATGGTAGATATTTTGATATCTACTTTACAAAATTACTTAAATTATGATTAGGAAGATTTTGGCTATAATTTTTTAGAAAACCAAAAATAGAATAATAATTTAAGATATAAATAAATTTTTGTTTGTAAAGTGTGAAAAATATAACTCCATCTGTTTGAAAAAATATGTCATTTATTATTTATAAATGTTTTTTAAAATGATAAAAACTATATAAAATATCCATTATTTTATAAATTTTTTTAAAATAATTTCATACTTATCAATATTAACTACGAATTGTTAAAAAATTATAAAAAATGGATATTTAATACTTCCTTCGTTTATAAATGAGTGACTTTTTTAAGTGATGCACATTTTTAGGACGGTAAAAATTATATAAAATATTATTTTTTAAAAATAATATTAACTTGTCGACAATGAAGAGGGTAAGATGACATTTTTTTTATGACGAGGAACCCACCTATGGTGGTAAACCCCGAACACATGACTCACGTACCAAGTAAAGCACCCAATAGTAGAGAGCAAGACAAACATTGAATTTTCAATGCAAAGAAAGAATGGGGTATTGAACGAACTCGGAACCTTCTTACCACCCCTTTAGAAAACTACTAGACCACCTCCGGCTCGACTAGGCCTAATACGACGTATTTTGACTGATTGAAAGAATATTTTTAAATGATGGGGTTAGTGGACTTAGCTCCACACGAAAACAACAGAACGATTCACAAATCACAGCCTTCATCCAGCAAAAAGCATAGCAGAGACAGCAGTGCCCCTCCTGACCCCTTCCAAATCAGACGACTGGTTTCGTCATCTCTATCAACTTGCATCTCCCGAGTTTCCATCACAAATCACAATCAAGCGCGACTAGAGCTTCGGATTTCGTTCTGCCTGTGATTTTCTGTGGTTCCGAACGTCAATTGTTGGTATGAGCGATGATAAGTCAACTCTGATGGCTATGAGTAGTAGCAGGGAGAGAGATCGCGAGCTTCTCATCCCTGTTGCCGGATCCTCTGCCGCCAGCCATGGCCGTGGTGATGATGACTCTGCTAAGCCCTCTCCTTCCGCCCCTTCTTCTCACCATACCGGTCGCGAGGTCAGTAATTTTGTTCTATCCGTTCCTCTTCTGATTTAGGGATTTGGTGCTCTTGGTTTATTTTGCCTTCTTCGATTCTTTTTTGTTCAATTGATGGATTCTAATCTTGCGGTGCTTGATTTACCAATTATGTTTGCATATTGTTTTATTTAGTTAGGTTAAGCTGTTTGAATGATGGTTGAGCAAAAATTGAACGGGCTTGTTCAGTTTGTGAGGGTTTATGTCTGGATTTGTTTGGCAATTGTGTGTTTTTATGTAATACTCTAGTAAGTTGTCCCGACTTTCCCTGGTTTAGCTACTGAAAGTTCACGGAATGGACCTTTTGAAGCCTAGAAATGGAGTTTGTTGATTGTGAGGACACAAAAAGTTCAAATTTTGTAAGGGCGTGAAATAGCATTGTTACAATTGGATGGTTTCCTTCCTCCCTTTGACATTGAATGATTGAGATGGATAGTAGTAGTAGTACAGGATGAATTTGACCTTATGGCTGTGATTCTGGACTGCATGTCTGCGTACTTGCAGCCTGATGATAGAGCTCAAGAGAGGATGAACTGTGACTGCACTGTCATATATAGATCAATGCTGGCTTTATTGTCAGCTAGTGTGGCAGATGTCATATGGAGGGGAGAGATAGAGTACATATTGAGATGGATATTACCCTTGTTTTATGCTTTGAATTAGAAATCCTTTCCCTGAGAATCTGATTAATTGTTTTTAATATCATTTTATTTCAGATAGTTTAGGCCATATAATTTCATTCATTCATGAGCCTCTGCAATACACTTCCTCTGCTTGGATTTAAAACCAACGCAAAAATGAGACTGGAAGTTTCTTTTTCATGCAGACCTTTTACAAAGTTATCAGGAGCTGGGCTTCCAAGAAATTTATGACTGGGTGGTAGGTGCCTTCTTTTGTTCCAATTCCACTAAAATGTCATTTTTCTTTGGCACATTCCTATTAAACATTATTATTCTTAGTTTTTAATTCTTACATCTTTGTGTGGCATAGGGGGTTAAACCTTACCCGTGAATACGATAGGATTCAGAAGGAGGCTTCTTTTGAAGGAGTCTCAAGTTCAAAATATCTGCTAAAAGTCTGCCAATCTTCATTGAAAAATAATTTTTTGCATAAACAAAGTGCTTTCTTTGATGAATCCCATACATACTTTTGACTTTGAAAAGCACTCATTTCACCTTTAGTTTTTATCAGCTTCCGTTGCTGGTGTTCATGCATCTCTTTCATTCTTCTTCATCTTCTTCTTCTTCTTTTCTCTCAATTTTTTGGCATTTTGGACCTTCTCTAAATTTCATGGATCAAATAGGATATGGATTTTATAGCTGTGTTGTTATCTGGAGTCTGGACGACAATAGAAGAAGAGATGTTACAGAGTATGGTCTTGACATATTACTCACTCCAATTATTAAATGATTCACTTTTAGGCAACTAATTGAGTGGCTTATTCCATTATAGTCTAGCTGGTATCCATATATTTAGGATAGCATGCAAATGAGTTTAAAACAATCGTCTTCGGTTAATTGAATTAAGTGTTCGCTTCTGATGATCAAGGACCGCTGAGTGGTACTGTAAGTCTGTCTATTTCTATGTTGGATAAGTTGTTTCACAAATTAATATGTAGTTAGTGGCATCTCTATAATTGTGTTTTGACAGTCATTTAACTCATATTTGATCAGTTGCTTATTATTCTATTAGGTTTCATCTTTTGTTCATTCTTATCATTCCTTTTGCAGTGTCATCCTTTTTCCAATAGCTGTCACCTTCTATATTACATGGTGGTTTATACACTTGGTGGATGGATTCTTTTCTCCAATCTATGTTCATCTTGGAATTGATGTTTTCGGTGAGCAAATATGTGCAATTTTATTTTTCCGAAGAATTATGTTTCTTAATACTCCGTATATTTTAGTTCTTCTGGTATTACATCAGTTCCTCATCTGCCCTCAGGTCTTGGATTCATAACCTCAGTAACATTTATCTTTATGGTTGGGGTGTTCATGTCTTCATGGTTGGGTACTTCTGTTTTGAGCCTCGGTGAGTGGTTTATCAAGCGGATGCCCTTTGTTCGACATATCTATAATGCCTCAAAACAAATAAGTTCTGCCATATCACCAGGTGAGCTTTTCAGCAAATCCCTAATAACTTTTGTGATTATGCCAAGACCAGGAAACCTTATATATTGATGGTAATATTCTTTTAACTCGTACAGATCAGAACACTCAGGCCTTCAAGGAAGTAGCCATCATAAGACATCCTCGGATTGGTGAATATGCATTTGGTTTTATCACATCATCTGTTACCCTGCAGGTATGTGAAGAAGTTTGCTTCTTTTTAAAAACAATTCTTCAGCCAGAGTGTTGTTGATTTGTTCTTCTCTGTTTGTCAGTGGCTAAAAGCCTTTTAACCATTTGATTTTGGCATTGCTATGCTGCTATCCCCTAACTATTTATGTAATCAAGATTTGGTTTTGTGGGTAGTTGTTTTAAGTAACATCTGGGTTGGCAGAGCCAAAATGGCTAGTTCCTGTTGTGTTTTGAGGTTTGGGATAAATTTTTTTAAAAAAAATCATATGCCCGATAATTCTCTTTCACTTTTAAAATTGCAGACTTATTCTGGTGACGAGGATCTCTGCTGTGTGTATGTTCCAACCAACCATCTATATATTGGTGATATTTTCTTGGTCAACTCTAAGGAAGTTATAAGACCTAATTTATCAGTCCGAGAAGGAATTGGTGAGTGCTTTGGTAACTTATCTTGCTCTAGAGTTTTGCCAGAATCATTTTAGGGAAACCTTTATTGCATTTATTTTCCATTTAATTTTGTTTAATTAACAGCTTATGTTGGAAGGTGAAGATTCACATCATCACATGCTTATTCTTTGTTACTTGATTTGACAGCGTGATGAATAAGGAAATTATACAGTTGAATTATAGTTAGGAAAAGAGCTCAATCGTAGTTGAAAAGGGAAAGACCTGTAGTCATGGGTTTAGGACTTTTAAGCAGCCCTTGGTAGCCCGATTTCTGTGATCTTTTTCATTTTGTATTTGACGTTTGTGCTGTTTGCTCTATCACGCAATGATCATACAAAGTACTATTAGTGAAAGTACCAACAACTTTCACCTGTCTGTATTAGAAAGATTATTCTGTTGTTGGCAGTTCTTGTCTCAGATTACACATTTTCTGACATGTTTTAATACGAAATATCCATTGAAACAATTTCATAATCACGCTCTTCTTCATATTGTCTGCAGAAATCGTTGTGTCTGGTGGAATGTCAATGCCCCAGACTCTCTCAGCATTGGTGGACCCCCGGATCATTCACGCTGAGAGAAATAGATCAAGAACCTAAACATTCATTGCCAAGAGTTTCGGCTGTAGGATTCGCTTTCCTCCGCAGAGTATCCATTCTGAATCCTCAGGAGAAAATCATGGGTTTAGACCACTGCATATTTGATCTGCTTGTGTTCATACATCTCTAGGGAACAGCATTTAGGCTTGTGTGTGATTATTTTTTGGTCAGTTTAAAACGTTCAGTCGGATCTCCTTTCATGTTTAGCACCAGAGATGCCCTTGTGTATACTCTTAGATGTAGCTTTGCTTTATAGGGTTTGGTGTTAGCACTTACCAGGATCATATCTTTCTCCTCCCTCCATCTCTCTCCACACTAATGAGTAATGACTAAGGTTGGTTTAAATTTCACCTTCCTCCAAATATATTCATCACATAAACAACACGATTTGTTTTGATTTTACTCAATTTTATAGCTATCAATTTTGAGCACATGTGTACATTAGGCCTCATGTCTAGCTTAGTGATTGAAAGGAGACGAGGTTATAGACTTATAGTTGTGTTGCGTCTACACTTGAGGTCTAGCAGTGTCAGGTCAACATCCTTTTGATTGAAAATGTTTAATGTTTTAGTCCTACAAGAATTAAGAAAGATTACTTGTGCATTAAAATAACGCTTTTTATAATGTGTATTCGCAAGTACATAGTTATTAGAAAAAGTAAAAAAATTCGTATTCCGATACCTAAAAATCTTTAAAAGACTTGTGTTTCAAACAAAAATATAAAGCTAAAAAGCCTTGTAGTTTTTAACGGAAGGAGTATATAACATAGTTTTCTCTTCCTAGCTGTATTATTATGGCTTAATTTATTAAGTAAAAAACTTGAGATAGTGAAAAAGTAAACTTACGTGTAATTATAACTTCTAAAATATCAAATATTATTGATCAAATTTCACCACATAAAATATCAAATATTTTCAATTAGATGGAGTTATATGAAATGGATTTACCCTAGCTACTCAATGGCTCAAAAGTCAAATCTCATTGCATAGGTTCTTCACGTGGCTTTTAGGCTTGTATAAGACTACAAGGTATAGTGTTTTTTTTAGGATTTTTTTTATGTGTATTCTTAACTAAATATAGCTTACAATATAAAACTGAAATATAATATACCCATGTACCCTAATACTTGTAAAACAAACCAACAGGATCCACTTTAATTAAGCATAAAACCAGGCAGTGTGATTGGCCTAACCTTGCAACTTTGCAAGTCAAACTAGGCAGAAAGTCAAACAAGACCGTTACTTGTTTACTTCCAATTTGCTCTCAACACATCCATATAATTAACCCCAAACCCTCTTCCTCCTACTCTCTCAACCCTGAAAAAAAATGGGAATCTTCAGAAACTGCAGCTGCTCAGGCGAGGAGGCAATCAGGTTGGGCGGGTCCGACGATGGCAGCCTTCTAAGAGCCGCTGGATGTGGCTGTCCGAGCAGCCTAGCGTGGTGGAGGGCAGCGTGGAGGAGGCTGATCAGCAGGATCTTTGATCGGCCTAGCCGAATTCGGGGTTGCTATGATGAGAAGAGTTACGCTCAGAATTTCGACGAAGGGAGGCTGTGGGATGAAGACGAGTCGGAGAATATGGGAAGATCGTTCTCGATGAGATTCGCGGATCCTTCTAGGGTGCGGTTTCTCAAGGAGGAAGTAGGGTTGCTGGATTTCTGATCAAGTTTTTGATTTGTTTTTGGATTTGGATTATGAGTTTGTAAAATGTAAATTATGGTTTCTGATCATTTTTTGCTCCTCAAATTATATATGAGGAGAATTGGAAATAATATACTACAATTTCAAGGTTCATCACATTTGTTTATGATGAAATTCAATTTCTTTCAGTTGCGGATTCTTAAACTCTTTTTCTTGAAGGGCAGAAAATTATTGTGGAAAAATTGTTTACTGACAACGAAGTATATGTAACGATTGTCGAATAACTAGAATAAAAACATAATTGATTTAAAGTTCTTAGATTTAAGTTCACCCTCAAACGAAAAGGAGAAATATGAAATGGACTATACAGAATTACCGATAGAAGGTTTTTCAAAATTAATTTCGATGGTTCAGCTTTCATATGAAGACATGAAGTAAGTTTAGCAACTGATAATTACAATTGAAGCATCTCAATATGATAAATGACAATTTACATATGTTTTAGATTTTAGCTTATAATATATCAAATCGTTTTCTTAATATATGAATGCAGTGAGACCATAGTGCTAAAATCTCATCACGTTTTAATATCAGTAACTTGTCAAATTCCTTTCTTAATAAAGGGTGTTGTATGCTTCGTTTTCATGACGGTTGTCGAGCTTTTTAACTCTTCGATTGACTGGGCGGAATCCAATTCATTGAATTCATTTTCGTTTTTAAAAAAAATCAGCAACTTGTGAAATTTTAAAGTATATTTTGGTTTATTTTTAGGTTTGGTTAGGCCTAATGTCACTAAGCTCGTTCACATGCAACATGTTTCTTCAACCAATATTGTACGGAGTAATAGTTTATCAGAACTGTATTATTGCAATGGATCCTTTGCCTCGCATAATCCAAACGAAATTTACACATTATATTAGAGAATGACCGGAAAAAATGCATACCACCACCGAGTTCCGTGCAATTTGACGCAATCGCGGCTGTTCCATCAAAGTGCAAATTGCAATCGAAGTTTTAAAACAATCGGAACAGAGTGCAAGTGCAAGTCAAAACAATATGAACACTTGCAAAAAAAAACTAATGATACTCATATATAATACTCCGTATCTGACAATTCACTGGATGAAATTTTGCAATTGAATGTTGAAGAAATTCAATATCTGTTCTTTTGCACAATGATGTTGAAAAACAAAATTCTTAAGGCAAATCGTGCTTCTTGAAGTTACAACATACAAACCGAAGTGTCCAATTTGGGATCCAAACATATCTTCAAAAACCAAGAAAGCATTTTTAGGGTTAGGGATGAAGGGAGGCTCAGATTCATATACCTTCGATCAGGAGCGGAGGAGGAGCCGTCCAGAAGCCAGGGGGCTTGGTTGCTCCTCCCACCGCGCCTGATTTTCGCAAGGGATAATGAACGGAATCCATCACTGCCTCTTCATGATTTCTTCTTTTTTCCTTTCTTTTTTGGATTGGTTTCACGCCTTGTTATATATATAGTGTCACAGTCAGTCCCAGATAGATAGATAGAGAGAGAGAGAGATCGAGTGAGCGCTGTGTTGACATGGAACCGGCGGTTTTAGGAGAAACGTTAGAAATCACCGGCGTCAATGACGCGGGCGCCAGAGATCGGCGGCCGGACATTTCAGAGAGGGGCAAAACCGCCGGCGGAAACTCCCACCGCCCCTCTGAACGGCGCCTCATTCTTAAACTAATGAGATTCGACCTCCCAGAACCCTAACGACGCCCTTTTATACTGCCATTAATCTCCTACTTTGTACCCTTTATGCAAATATTGGGTAGGAAGGGGATACACCTACACATTTGATAATAGGATATGAAGTGATTTTTAGGAAGGGAAGTGATTGGAAAATAAATTTGGTGTTTGGGTGGATAATTGAGAAAAAGAGAATGGAATGTTAAATTGAAATAACTACTCAAAATCGCTTAATTAGATGAAATTTCATACTCTATCAAAATGGTGGAATTTTATGGAAAAGTGGAATCATTCATCTTCCATTTACTCCCTTTACCTTTTTCAATTTCTCATCCCTTCCTATTATCGGTAAAAAAAAAAAAACCAATTGTCAAACAAAGCATTTAAGTTCCTATACCTCCGGGTTAGACGAGGTTTCGGTATGTCCTCCTTGTGTCTTGTTTGTAATGCTTTCGAAGAATCACTCGAACACCTTTTCAGGGACTGTGGTGCTGCTAAACATCTTTGGTTGCAGGTGACAAGTACGAGAGGAAGAAGAGCGACTTGGGACCTCCCTTTTGCAACTTGGTTGAGAGTGAATATCATGTCCATCGACCAAATCGAGGAAGATGCTGATTGAAGTACAATGTTCTCAGTTGGACTGCGGAGGATTTGGAAGAGGAGAAACAATGTTGCCTTCCATGGCGATCCCGGAGAACAACTCAATTTGGTTACATGTGGTCCAGAAGTATAACAAGGCAATGAGGAAGTCCACACCGACCATGTTCAAAAAGACTAAGGTGGGCAGACAAATTGGCTGGGAGAGGCCGAAAAGGGGATGGATCAAGATCAACACGAATGGGGCGTGCAAGGACGACGTTGGTGCGGTTGTTGGAGGGGTGATGAGAGATAAGGAAGCCAACTGGTTGGGGGCTTCGTTGTGAACCTTAGCGTGTGTTCGGCTCTGCTGGCTAAAGGGTAGGGAGTCCTCACGGGCTTGGAGCTGGCGTGGGAACTTGGTTATCGTAAAGTGGTACTTGAGACGGACTTTGAGACGTTTGTGAAACTCGTCATGAAGAAGATCAAATGTTCACATCGGTTGTTTAGCCTGGTCGAGCGTTGCCATAACTTCCTCCGTAGAAATTGGATTGGCAATCCAATTTCGGCATATATACCGGGAGTCGAACTCCGTGGCTGATGCAGTTGTGGTGTTTGCTTCTGTTTTACCTCTCGGTGTTCGCATTTTGGAGGACCCTCCTGTGTGTGTTAATATTTGTTGCTACAAAGAGAGGTTGTTGGGATTTCATAATCTTATTCCGATCCTATGGCCTGAACCTCTGTTTTGGATATGTTTTTTATTAAATAAAAATTTGAGATCAGACAAGCTTGAATTTCGAGAGCCCGACGAGTGGACAGGCTAAAAAAATCTAAATATATAGTACAAATAGAAAACATGCGCAATACTTATTTTCATTATAGATCAAATATATCAAGTGTTTGATTTAATGATTTTTTTTTGCTTTTTTATATGTTCGTACACTTTTTTCTCTATATAATTTGTAGTCTTTAATGAAATTAAATTGTTAAGAACATTAAAATAAAAGAAACATCCATCCCAAATAAAAAAAATTAATCTAAAAAGAAAATTATTTTAAAATGAAACTAAATTGTTAATAATACTAAATTAAAATTTTCATCCCACTAGAACACTACCTATTTTTAATTAAAAATTAAAAATTATTTAATATTTTTTTGAATACAAATGTTGAATTTTGATTGGAGGTGTAGAAATGTAGACATGCAGCAAGTGTATATGTACATTTGTCCCGTTCTTAGAGTATGTGTATTGGAGTGCCTCTAGACCCTTATAAGACCATTCACAATGGTTTTGGGTAAAATGTATACATTTGCACAAGATGTGTAAAAATACACATCACTTTTTAACAATTTGTTCCATTGGTAAAATGTGCATTTTTTACACACCATTCAAATGCAATTCATTTAAAACAAAAAAAGAAAATGAAATTATTAAAAAATCAACCAATGAAATTGTCTTGCTTTTTGTAAAAAATTTTGCACATAGGGGAGGTGGTGTGCTCAAATTTTCACATTACATGCTCAAATGTGTACATTTGCACACACACAAAACAACCGATGGAGTTAAAAAATGTCTAAAAAGTGTACATTTCCACATTTGCACACAACCATTGTGAATGGTCTAATTGCCAACTAAGCAAAAAAAAATCAAAGGAAAAGCAAAAGCAAAAGGGCTAAGAGCCCAATCCCGGAAGCCCTTATGCAAGAGCCCCAAAAGCACGCACAACGAAGGCACATGTAATTAACCCTATAAAAAATAATTTTCAGGTATTTTTTGTAATTAAAAAAAATAAAAATGCACATGTAATTAACCCTATAAAAAAATAATTTCCAGGCATTTTTTGTAATTAAAAAAATAAAAATTATATTCAAGTGTGAATTAATTTTATCTACCTATAGACATTTATTTTACATATGTTTTATTAAAAAAATATTTTGCAAACAATACCCATATAATATTATTTTTAAAAAAAACAAGTTTTCAATTCAATGTTATGTTTATTTCTTTCCCATTTCACAATTAAATAATAACAACAACAAGAAGAAGAGTAGTAGTAGTACGTAGTACTACTACTACTAATAATAATAATAATAAAATAATAATAATAATAATTGAGTAATTGAAAAAGATAAATAGTAAAAAGAACTTAAGGGATTGAGACTCATGCTCACGAATGACAAATGGGATCAACTGTCTCTAGGGATGGTAATGAGTCCGGTGGTGGATAGATGGTCCAAATTTTCACCAGATCCACCACCTAGAAACCATCATCTGACCCTGTCCCACCACCCGCCAACCCCATCACCCACTTCGTTTCACCCGCCACCCATCAAATATTCGGATGGATCGGGTGAAAAATCGGGTGAAATGCATCTCATCAATTCAGCCTATTGAACCAAAATTCAGCCCCTGATTAACGAAAAATCTGGTCCCTCATTGAGCGAAAAAATAGCCCTTGATTACATGTTTAACAAACTAAAAAAATAACCCTTAATTTACGAAAAATTCAGCTTGCAAAACATAAAATTCAACCCCTGTTTAACAAATAAAAAAAACATGTTTAGCCAATATAAAATGTACCCACCGAAATGGAAATGGTGGTCTGCTCGATGTGCCCACCGAATCGGAGCCAACAATAGAGTCAAGAAGGAGCGGTTGGTGGAGATGTTGGCGGCGGCTGGTGGTAAGGTGAAGATGCCGACGACGAAGCTGGTTGTCATCTCCAATTTGTAGGTCGCGACTTGCATGGTGCTTCAACTGGAGTGAGGTCGCCTATTCATGAGAAGACTCGGACCCAATTTCACCCGTCACCGGACCCATCATTCGACCTATAAATCATCCGACATATTTTTAATATATATATATATATATTAAAAATATGTCGAGTGATTTATGGGTCGGGTGATAAGTCGGGTGACGGGTGAAATTACTACTAACCGACCTATCACCCGTTCCCCTGTTAAATACCCACATTGTATCGGATTTTCACCCGTTTTTTTGGGTCAGGTGAAGCGGTACGGGTGTGAGTGAGATTACTACCCCTAATTTTCTCAAAGGGGACAGTCCCTGGTTGTCTTCCTCTCCACCCCAAATATATATATATATATATATAAAATAATAAATAATTAATTTGAAAAGAAAAAAAAAAGAGTAAAGGATATAATTTTTGTGAGAGAGGATAAGGAGACGGAGAGGATTTGAGACAACAGATCCTCATCGCACGAATGAGAATGCAAATAATAAAAAACTGAAATGAGACCCTTAAGCTGATGTGGCAGAGGAAAAATAACTTAAGGGTCTGGGTTGAGGCTCACGAATGAGGATGCTCTTAGGCCATCCCCATTCGTGAATCAAGGGGCTCGTAGAGGTGCCAAGTGGAAAAAAGTGAGGGAAAAAAGAAGAAAAATGTATGAATCCAGGTGTCAGGACTCATCTGCAAGTACCCAAAAAAGTGGGTTCATGGGCGTGAAAATCGAAGCCACGTGAGAGTCACGTGAGGGCACCAGAAAGAGGACGCAAAAACGGAAGCTGATTCGATGACCCAAATTTTGGGTGACTCAAGGGTACTTTATTGTCATTTTGAAAATATGATTAAAAAAAATGAAAAATCAGAAAAGGTGTATCAGCTTTTTAGAAAAGGCTACTCTAGTAGGACTAGGTTTCCCCTTTCTAATTTATTTATTTATTCATTTTCGGCTAAACCAACTTCAAATTCAACTTTATTTTTTTTTATAATTCGTTATATTTTAATTTAATGTAAGTAATGAACCTAAGTTATAATTAACGTTTTTTTATAATTCACATTTTTTATAATTATGTTTATTTCACTTATATTATAAAAGTCAGTCATAAATATATAATATCACGTTTTTTTCCAAATTATATTTTTGTGGATTCGAACCAATGCCCGCAATCCTATCGGCAAGCCGCTTCCAGTTATACTATTTTTTCTTGTGAGAATATAAAATACAATTTTGTTGCTTAAATGTTTTCTTAGTTAAAATAAATATATAATATCATTCAGTTGGATATTTCCACTTACTTATTTATAAGTTTTTTTTACAAATTATATTTCTTGGCTTCGGACCAATGCCCGCGCCTATCGGCATGCCGCAGGAAGTTATACTATTTTTTCTTGTGAGAATATAAAATACAGTTTTGTTGCTTAATATGTTCACTTAGTTAAAATAAATATATAATATTATTGAGCTGCATATTTCCACTTAATTATTTATAAGTTTTTTTTACAAATTATATATTTGTGGCTTCGGACCAATGCCCGCAGGCCGCAGGCCTATCGACATGCCACGGGCAGTTATACTATTTTTCTTGTGAGAATATAAAATACATTTTTGTTGCTTAATATGTTTTCTTAGTTAAAATAAATATATAATATCATTGAGCTGCATATTTCCACTTAATTATGTATAAACTTTTTTTCCAAATTATGTTTTTGTGGCTTCGGACCAATGTCCGCAGGCCTATCGGCAAGCCGCGGGCAGTTATACTATTTTTTCTTGTGAGAATATAAAATACATTTTTGTTGCTTAAATGTTTTCTTAGTTAAAATAAATATATAATATCATTCCGCTGGATATTTTCACTTACTTATTTATAAGTTTTTTTTACAAATTATATATTTGTGGCTTCGGACCAATGCCCGCAGGCCTATCGGCAAGCCGCGGGCAGTTAAACTATTTTTTCTTGTGAGAATATATAATAAATTTTTTTGCTTAATATGTTTTGTTATTTAAAATAAATATATAATATCATTGAGCTCCATATTTCCACTTACTTATTTAGAAAACCATAAAAGGAGTTAAATTGAAGATGCTTTTGGCATATGCACAATAAGATGATTGAGGACTTTATTTTCCATTTGTGCCGAAATTTGTCCAGCATACTGATGTTTATTAGCCTCACGTCATATCTAAGTCATATGTGCCTTACAGGGAGAGAAGCCAAACCCGAAATCATTTGAAATGGTTGCCTCCTTTTGGAGAGTCCTAGCAAGCACTTCAACGGCGAGAATAAAAAGGAATTGTTGTGTCGGTTCATCATTCAACAGTACAGAATAAGAAACCGCCGTGACACATTCTTTAAACCGCCCGATAAACTGGTCTGCAAAACCAAACTTCTTAAGAACCTAAAATAAGAATGGTCATTCATTCCACATGATTGTATGCTTTTTTCATGTCCTATTTAATAGTTATGGAACACACCTTTTTTTTTACTTAAAATTGTAATTATTTTGTGCGTTATAAGAATATAAGAATAAGCCGGAGTAATTTGGTTCCTCTGAGTTCGGACCAAACCAATTTAGGTTATTCGATTTCTGTACAATTTTTCATAATTAAATTTAGGAAATTTTACAGGAAAACACCCCTTATTTATTAGAGTTTTCATTTAACCACCTCTTATATAAAGGCTTTCAGTAAACCACCTCTTATACAATTTCATCAATAAATAACCACCCTTTATACAATTCCATCAACAAATAACCACCCCCAACTCTATTCCATCCAATTTAGTGTTAAAAATAGTAAAAAGACGTAAATGCCTTTTGCTACTCTCCATCTTCAATTGTATAGGGAGCTTAATTACCCTTTTGGTTCGATTTTGGTGTACCAATTTCGGCAGTAAACTAAAATCATATAGTATATTGGATGGTTATTTGTTGACGCAATTAACCTCCCTATATTGTTGAAGATGGAGAGTAGCAAAAGGGCATTTATGTCTTTTCACAAATTTTTAACACCAAATTGGATGGAATAGAGGTGGGGGTAGGCCTGTCCACGGGTCCGACCCGCGGGGTCGACGGGTTGGACCCGGCTGGTCAAAGGTCGGGAAATCAGGACCCGAATCCGAACCTGTAGGATAGGCGGGTCGGCGGGTCACGGGTCGACCCGTTTTTTAAAAAAAAATCATTTTTTTAATTTTATCCAAAATCACTCCTTTTCAAAAAATAAAAAATAAATTTGTCAACCCGGCGGGTCACGGGTTGCAAACCCTCGACCCAAACCCGAACCCGTGACCCGTCATGAGCCTTGACCCATCTGACCCGTGACCCATGGACAGGCCTAGGTGGGGGTGGTTATTTGTTGATGGAATTATATAGGGGGTGGTTTACTGAAAGCTTTTTTTTGTATAAGAGGTGGTTACATGAAAACTCTAATAAATAAGGGGTGGTTTACTGTAAAATTTCCTTAAATTTAAACATACTAAAATGATGAAGGTCAATGCACATTGAAAACCCAATACGACTTAAGGAAAAAATTGAAATATTAGGGTTCAGAAGAATCAAATTGGAGATTTAAGTCTCCCTGATCCTCGGTCCTCAATTTTACTCGTGAGCAAAAATAGCTTCCATTACCTAATTGCCGCTCAGATTTCTCGATTCAGGCAATTTTTGGATTTTATCAGAAAATAAAAACTCAAAATTGATCTGACTTCCTCGCTAAAGATACGATCTTTGGTTGAAGATAAAAAGTGCCTTTCATATGACAATTGAATGTAAAGAAAACAATTTTAGGGTTTACGATGAAGGGAGGCTCAGATTCATATGCCTTCGATCAGGAGCGGTGGAGGAGCCATCCAGAAACCATGGAGCTTGGTTGCTCCTCCGACCCACACCTGATTTTCGCAAGGCATAATGAACGGAATCCATCATCGCCTCTTCATTCTTCATGTTTTCGTCTTCTTCTTGATTGAATTTTGGGTTTATGGTTTATGCATATATAGTTAGATACAGTCAGGCAGTCACAGCTCAAACATAGATAGATAGAGAAAGAGTTGAGAATTGAGATGGCTTGGAGCCGGCGGTTTTAGAAGGAATGTTAGAAATCACCGGCGTCAATGACGCGGGCGCCGGAGATCGGCGGCCGGACATTTCAGAGAGGGGCAAAACCGCCGGCGGAAACTCCCACCGTCCCTCTGAGCGGCGCCTCATTCTTAAACTAATGAGATGAACCCTGAGATGGCTTTTTATGCTGTCTACTGCCAAGTGCCAGCAATTTCCTACCGTGTGGCGTGTACTTTACTTTTAGGGAAATTCCAGATGGTGCCCCTAAGATTAAGTCTATTCCAATTGGTGTCCCGTAGTTTTATTTTTTTTTGGAATTTAGGTTTCATAAACTCTAACCCTCAGATCCACAAAATGCAAGCACTTTCTATAGAATTTGAAAGTCACAAGAGATAATTGAAACATCTATAGTTTGAGATTCATCAACAATTGCATGAACCAGCCACAATCGATTCGAATCGAAGCCAATATTGCTCAAATTCGCATTTGCATATTTGGATAGAGTATGGGAAAAAAAATCCAGAAATTGAAATAGGGGCGTATAATGATACAAACTTTCTCTGTTGCCTATCTCATACTTGTAAAGACTGAATATATTATTATATTATTATAATTGAGTAAATAAATTATTATTTTATTCAATCGGTAGAAATGTGAGAAAACCCGTCCTCGAGCGTAAGTTTTGACTTTAAAGTCATTCCGGCATCGTTTCGAGAAATTAGATTATAGCGAATTTGATTCCGCCTTCGAGCTCCGAGTTTTGATAAAATTAATTTAATTCCGTTTATCTTGAAATTTAATTAATATTATGATTAAATATGATTTAGTCGGGATTCGATCGGGCGAGCGGGTTTTGAGTCTTTTCCGCTAATTTGAATTGGTATTGTTAGGACCACATATATATTAATTCCTTTTCCTTTTTTTCTTTATTCTCTCTCTCTCCCTCTCTCTCGGTACTGTTGGATTAGGCAAAATGGTCCCCCTCCCTCTCTTGTCTTCTTCCCTCTTCTGCTCACACCCAACCAATTTCCCTTCACTCACCTGCACCAACTCACCACCTTCACTCCCTCACCTTCAAACCTCTCTCTTCCTCCTTGTAAATCTGTAGCAAACCCATTTCTTATCCATCCACAAACACAATCTCTAAAACACAAATAAAAAACTCTCCCTTTCCTTACCCATTTCTTCTTGTCTCCCTCCTTGAACCGTGAAGAAAACACCCTCAAAACATCTCCCCATTTCCTCCTTTCACTACCGACGCACCACCAATACCTCTTCCTTCCAAGAAGCAGCAGCAGCAAGGGCCCTCCGACGCCAGGCAACCGAACCTCGAAGCGCCATAGCACCCCTGTTATGCGAGTGCAAGCCGAGCCTCCCCTGTACGAAGCTCCAAGACGCCGAGCGCCCTCGTCCCTCCTCCTCTCCGCTTCCTCTGCTCCGATTCAGAGCTTGGCCGGAGCAAGCTTTTCCTCCGTCGATTTGCAGCCGGAGAGCCGCCCTCGGAGCCCTCGGAGTCGGAATCTCGAGACCTCGGTAATTTCCCTCTCCCTCCCTCCTCATTGCTCTCGTTTCGTTTTTGTTGGCCGGGTTGTGGTCGGAATTTCATTTCGGTCGGGATTGGGTGGTCGGAACTCACAGTCGACGCCGACGAGGTCCTCCCCTCCTCCTTCCCTCCTCGTCTCTTTTCCATCGAACAGAGCTCTGTCTGAGCTTGGCGAAGGAGACAACTCCTCCTTCTTTCCTTGTGGGCTTTGGGCCTAATTTTGCCCGGGTCCGGATCCCCTTCGGGTCCTCCCTTCCTCCTTTCACTGATTTCCCGGGTTGGGCTAAATGGAATGGGTTTGGGTTCGGTTTTGGCTTGGATTCGGGTCCTTCTTTCCTTTTGGGCCAGGGATCCGGATTGGTATGGGTTGTTTCTTTGGGCTGGTTAGTTGTTTAAATTTGTATTACACATTATAGGTTATAGATATATATATATGTTATATGTTTTATTTTCTGATTTTGGGAAATGAATATAGATATATATATTTTTATATGTTCTGAAATTATTAACATTTATATTTAAAAGGTTTTAAAAGTGATATTATTTGATATTGGGTTATAAAAAAAATAATTATGGTTATTGTTTTGAGTTTATATGGATAGTAAGTGTTAAACTATTTGAATATTAATATTATTTTGGGATTGGTTATAATTATAAACTTTGGAAAATTAATTGTTATATATTGTTTATTATTTTAAAATAATAATAATTGGATTATTTAATTGATGCATTTTATGAGGATTTAAACATGTGAGTTAGGAATTTTAAAATGATTGTTGGTTTTGACTTATAAACATGATTTGTGAACATGGGATTATTTTGATGGTTTGATATTGGAAATTATTTATATAATGTTTGAAATAAGAAACATGCCAAAATGATTCCTATAATATGATTTTGGGAAATTGGTTAAGGCTTAAACGTTTAATGTCGGAATTTGGCCAAGTATGATTTGAGAAAGTATTTTGAACATGAGTTGACTTAAATTGGGATTTATGAGTTGAAAATATGGTTGGTATGATTTTATCAAGGGGTTTGATTGGAAGATGATTTTGGTCGATTTGATCGTATCGAAAAGGTTTTAGAAAACGGTTTTACTATCGGTTGGTTTTGAGGATGTTGAGAACTTGGGTTCCATATGTATGAATGTGAACCGGTAGCTTATAGAAATGACTTGATGATAGGTGTATATTGCTTTTGGATTGCTTTGGACTTGCATTTGGGCCCCTGCTTGTGTTATCTTGATGTGCTGCATCAACAGGTAAGTATCCTACGGGACTTACTCAGTAACCTGGACCTCCTGCCTGATGTGTCATGTAATGTGTAGTTTTGTTGCATATTAAAGCATGCCATGTAGTATCATGCTAGGATTGCATTGAACTGAGCATGTGTTTACTTTGTGTGTTTGAAATAGAACGACCATTATCTGTAATAGTCCTAGAGTCTTTGCTAGGGTCATAGGGTAGCCTAGCCCCATCGGGTGCCCTGAGTCTATCGAGTCGATATGAGCATGATATGATAGCCCAGCACCATCGGGCAAGATATGAGATGAGATGATATGATATGATATGATGATACCGTGGGTGAGTGCACCACCACGAGGATATTGCTATGCTATAGCACCGAACTGGCCAGTCTCTACACTAACGGGAAGGGGTGTAGATGTAGGAGAGGGATATGCCACTTGGCATTGTCTTGGGCCCTTTACAGTTCTTTTCCGCATATTATATATATACTAGGGGCATGATAGTGTGATTTAAATCCTGTACCGCATTAGTCATCTTTTATTTAGGCATAGGCATGTTATGTGGCCTCAGCGCGGTCAAAGGACCCGCAGGCGATCACCGGGCCCGACTTCGTGGATAGTGTTAGGTACCGCTCTTGTTGCTCCTTGCTTCTGTGACGGGAAATCTCTTGGCGAATTGAAGAATTCGGCTAATATATTCTGACGTGGGGAGAATTGAATCGAAATATATAATAAAATATAAACCAATACAACTCTTAGCCTCTTCAAATAAATTCAAGACTCCCCGCTATAGTAGTAGGGAATCAGGTTCGATCCACGAGGAAGCGAGTCAGCGGGATCCTAGTAGCGTTGAAGACACGTCCTTTCTACTCGACCAGAAGCCTCGATCTCGATGTCAGACCTCGATGTCGACCTTGGCTGTCGATGTCGTCTGCAACAGAAAACCTGCAGAAACAAAAACGGTAGTCGATATCGACTGGTGGTGGTCGATATCGATGTTAGTTCACGAAATCGACTGGCTCAGAAGTCTGCCAGTCGATACAGGGGGTCGATATCGACACAAAGTGGTCGATATCGATGCTTGCAGAAGTTCCCAGGAGTCTCGAGATCGACTCAGAAAACCGTCGATCTATCAGTTTTGGTCGATATCGACTTCTGCTGTCGATATCGATGTCTTTCCTGCAGTGGGTTAGCGGTTTTGTCGGCAAAGAAAAGGCCGAAGAATCAAGGATGGAAAGGAAGCAATGATCAGAAATAAGCAAAGGTGTTGGGTTTTTCGATGACTCAACGAACGGCGGGCAAATTTTAATGTAAACTCAAAGGAAAAGATCTTCCAAAGTCAAGGATTACCGCGACGACAACCATGATAGTAGAAATAAGGATCAACTAAAGAAGCATGCTTTTATCATAAAGGAAAAGGCTTTCACCTAAACCGACCAATAGGAAAAGAGATTTTTCAATTACTTAACCTAATTGGTGTCTACCGTAGTCATAATTGAGTTTATAATCTTTCGAAAAGAAACCCTAATTACTACCCAAGTTTTACAACATGAGTTCCTTAAATTCGCATTTAAAGATGAAGAACAAGGTAGAAGGAGATAAAAGATACATTCTTTAATGACACACTTACCTTACCATCATGGCTATCGTCGGGCTCACCCCGACCCTAGAAGAAAGGGGAACTACTCACTCATGTTGATCGTGGACATGTCTTGAATTAAAATAACTTGCATAAATGGAAAATTTCGAATCTTTACAATCTCAACGCCAACTATCGTAAGCGCTTGAAACTTTAAAGCTCAAAATAAACTAACTATCTATTGTCTATTGCTCTTGTCTTCGATGATTCTATGATTGGATGATTAACAAATCAGCCCCTAAGGCTTTATTTATAGGCTACTAATCCTCGCTATCCGAGGATTGTAACTTCTATCTAAACTAATAACTCTATCCGAATAACTAGGATAGGTTTTTTTTATTTTGATAAACTTAAAGGAAAAGATAACAAACAACTGCTAATATCTAAAAGAACGAGATAACTCATGGCTTCGTTGATAGACTTCACAATCCGAGCCTCAAAAATCGGATTTTTTCTTCTGTCGATGTAGGGTCGATATCGACTCCAGAGGTCGATATCGAAGCTTGTGTTTCTGCTCGACTTGTCCCACTCCAGTCGATGTCTATGATGATGGTCGATATCGATGCATGTGTGTCGATATCGAGGCTTCTAGTCTGGTTTGTGTGGTTATCTCGACACTCAGAAGTCGTGTCGAAATCCAGGGTCGATATCGATGTCTCCAGTCGATATCGACCTCTTCTCAGCGTCACTTGGCTTGCTCGTTTTGACTCCGATTTCATCGAATTCCTGCATGGTTAGCTCAAAACTCGTGTAGACTCTATTTCTTTCACTTTAGCTCATTCTTACACGAGATCATATGCTTTTGAAACTTTTGTTCGGAAATCAAATGAAATATGAAGTCAAAAGATGCAATAAACAATAGTACAATTATGTACATCAAAACACCCCATACTTAGACTTGCTTGTCCTCAAGCAATAACCAAGCAATAACCAACACCTACAACACACCCTTCAAGTCTTTGCCTTTGTCAAAAGCAACATCATAAGCGGTAGCAAAGTAAAGCAGGTGAATTTAACGTCATAGCACATATTTTGGCGATCCATAGGCATATGCAATTTTAATCCAACCTCACAGGGATAATGTGTTTGCACTCAACTCTCATGTGTTTAGGCTATGAAGATCACTCTCAACTCAATTCCATATACAATCTCATAAACATTGCAATTTATAAAAATCCACTTCGCAACCAATTATGAAAATGCAATAAGAATCATCAGGAGGACTTTCGCTCAATGGAAGACTTCATAGAAGACTCCATTCGGCGGGGTTGTAATGGGGCTTGGTATGAAATAAAGGGTATGAAATTATTTGGCTATGTGGTGCTTTTCAAATTCGGGAATCAAGACTCCTAAATCTCAACACTTGCATTACCCAAACCATAACTCTTCAATATAATGCTCTTAAAGATGCATTCCATCAACCCTAAGTTCTAATACACCTCTCAAAAATATAACATTCGTATGAATAAAAAACTTAAGGATTTTGGCTCATGCACTTTATACATATTTTTTTTTTCGAACATAATACTAAAACTATGTGCATTTATATGGTGAGCCAAAACATCCTTTTACAAAATATGACAAAATGTAAATATGTACCATCCTATAATTTCCTTGCTTACAACTAGACATTATGCTCTATTCTTTCCACAAGGCATTAGTCCAACCAATCTAAGTCTCAATTCCCAAATGGGGGTCAGGCTCAATTCGGCTAGGGATAATTTTGTGGAGTTTGCAATTCAGGCTCAGGCTAATGTTCTGGCTTCAAGCAGGGATAATGCAGGGTAGGTAAAGAGAGGATAAAATTGGCTTAAAAGATGCCTCCATCATTTAATTCTCGTAAACATAAACATATATATGCATTGGTTTTGAATAACTATCACAACATTTAGAGATGCATAGGAAGAGTAAATTCACTCAAGAAAGCGGAGGGATTTTTGATGTTCTCCCTATAGGCCAAAATTCTCACAAGGACAATTTTTGTTGGATTTGCTTTTTAGCCTAGGATCATATGTGCTCAATTTCATCACAAGTTCACAATCTACATAAAAATTTAAAGACTTAGGCTAAACCATCCAAATATGCCATAGGGTTTACATGATCAAGTCAGCTATTGAGTTTTCATCATAGGACATCTAAGTAGGGATTAAAGAAAAATAAACTTTAAATAAACATGCATTTTTTTGATTTTTGACATTTTTCTATTTTTTTGGATTTTTGACATTTTATAGACTCAACAAAATCAAACTAAAAAACTTTAAAATGCATAAATGTTAAATATGATGCGATGCATACAAGTAGAATGTAAATAAAATACATGCCAAGTTTGCCAAATTTTAAACCCTACCACAACCAGATAAAGCAGTTTATAATGTCCAAGTTCAATCCCCACCCCATACTTAAAGATTACAGTGTCCTCACTGTTAGAAAAATAAAGTAAAGGGAAGGATCACTCACACTCACTTACGCTAGATGTATATCACTGCTCAGGGGGCGGGGGAGGTGGCAACAGCAAGGGCCAGCCCTGTGTAGGAGCTGTCCCTGAGTAGTCTGTCGGGGCGGTCTGTGGGAAAGTGGAAGGTCCAGCCTGCTGATCGAAGGAAAAGCCCATATATGAGCCCAAACCCTCGAGGAACCTCCCATAGCGTCGCTGCTCCTCGCGCATCTCAGAGACGGAAAGCTCCAGCCTAGTAAAGCGGGCAGACATGTCTTCCTGCCAATCAGTGGTGTAGGCAGGCTGGAAGGGAGGAGGAGGTGGAGGTACATAGCTATGGTGGCTATGGTGACTGTAGTGGCTGTGGTAGCTGTGGTGGGACCCCTACGGGCCCTCTCCTCCCCCAACCGCATCATCTCTGGCGTCATCATCGTCGTTGCCATCCATGCCACCCTGGTAGGCTGGGGGCTGCTCAGCTCCGTCGGAATGGGGATCTGCGTCCCAGGACATAGCATCCACCTCGGGCTCGTGGTTGTAGAGCGGGGGTCTCCTTCGTAGGGTGGGGTCAGCTGTCGGATCTATATCCGTATGATATGGTTGCCCAGTCCAAGACTGGTACCAATCAGGGATATACAGCAGATCCATGAAATCGTGTCGCAGGCGCATCCCCGTTTGGGGGTGTCTCCATCCCTGGGCCCCTGGTGCGATGACTCCGCCCTGTCGCAATACCGCCGCGTCTAGGTACGTGAGCTGGTAGGCCGTGTACCGTTCAGTGTGGACGCCGAGAGCCTCAGCGAGGATGGCCACCATGCCGCCGTCCAAGATGTCTGTAGAGACCGTTCGTCTGCGGTCTACGATATGCTCGAGCCAGGAGTGGAGGTATGGTAGAGGGTCATCCTCGAAAAGCATCCTCTGTAGTGTCTCCGTCTCACGGTGTGTCGGGCGACGGAGCTCAGGCCTGGCCCAAAGGGTACTCGCCAGGATCCTCAAGATCACTCTAAAAAGTGGGCTCACAACCCTAGATGTGAAGGAGTCTGTAGGGGCAGGGTATGGTATACCTGATATGTAACTCCAGATGACATTGGGATCGTGGACCCTGAAGGCGGACGAAGTGTGGATGAACCCAAAGATATCGCTCATCTCCTCGAGCGATAGTCTGTGTCGCCTGTTGCCGAGCTGGAAGATGACTCGGCGGCTAGTCGAAGTGCGCTCGGGAACCTCCAATGTGGCCATAAACTCCCCAGTAAGAACGGGGTAGTGCGCCTCCAGGGGCTCGATCAGCCTGTGTAGAGAGACGTTCTCAAACGCCTCCTGAACGCCTGGGTGAAATCCTAGCTGGATCATGTCGGGGAGATGGTACCATCGTGCCCTGGTGGCTCGGGGAATCAACTCCTCAGCAAGGGAGCGCTGCTGATCATCCTCAATGCGGAGCGCGTCCTGAGGGATGTTCTTGGCTCTAACCATCGTCTGCAAAAGAAGCCAATACCAAAGATAATATTCCCTTTGATTAAAATGGGGATAACCCCATACTTAGGTTCTAATTATGCTAGAAATTTTGTAAAAGTAAATGTCTAAGTGGAAGAAAGTACACAATTTCTTAAAGTTTTAACACTAAGGAACCTTATGGCATAAATAAGTGTTGTCTAAAAAAAAATCAGATTTCTAATTATATAAAAAATCAGAATATAAACCCCCTAAAAAATCAGATTTACAAAATCAGCCCATATATATATAAAAATCAGATTCCTAGCCCAAACTTATGAAGAATTCAGATTATTGCCCCACATGTATATATAAAAATCAGATTTTCCCCCTAATATATAAATAAATCAGATTTCATGCCCATGTATAAACAGAACTCAGATTCATAGCCCCACATATATATAAAAATATTCCATGCCATACAAATACTCTTTCCCGCGCAAACTACGTTCAAACCCTAAACACCCAATATGAAATTTCTTCCCAATCAACTAATTAAGTATGAAAAATCAGAAAAGATAGAGGAAGGGTGAAAAATCATACCAGAAGAGTGTTGGAATTAGGAGAGAAAGAGGCAAGCAACCGCAAAAACGAGAAAGAAAACCGACTGTCGACAGGGGGTGTCGATATCGATGCCCGGAGTCGAAATCGACCGGATGCTGTGTGTTATCGGGGCTGCTGGTGGCTGTGGTGGGGCCTCCGGTGGCGTGGGGCGGCCGGATCTGGCGGTTCTTGGCCGGAGATATGTAGATCTGGGCGATGAGGCTCGAAAACGAGGGAGAGAGAGAGAGGGCTAGGTCGAGGAAGAGAGGAAGGGATTTTGTGGCTCGGGGTGGTGCTGCACAGGACGAGGGAGGGTGTGGTGACAGTGGGTGGTTGCGGCGATGGGGGCTGTGGGGAGGGTGATCGGAGGGAGAGGGATGAAGAAGAAGAAGAAGGGCGGCTAGGGTGTCGACAATGGGAGGGGGGTGTCGAAGTCGGGTATAAAGGGGATGAAAACCCCAAAAATTAAAAACTGAAAGAAATTAAATTCTGACCTGGCTTACCTCCATCTGTAGTCGATATCGACCTTAGAGGTCGATATCGACCCCCCTTCTGCATCCGTTTAACACGTCCTGTTATTCCTTCTGTCGGCTGGTCGATATCGACCATATAGGTCGATATCGACCTCTCTTCTGGGCTGGATTTCTTTGTTGACTTTAGATAAAATAGCCACGAATGATCTCAAAAATATAAAATAAAAAAAAACTAAAAGAAGAAAAAGGAAAAGAACGGGTTGCCTCCCGGAAGCGCTTGAGTTTAAGTCGCTAGCTCGACATACTTCCCTTTTTGCGCTAGTTCAACGCCAAGGTGGCGCGAATCTCTTCCTCTGGGTCCTCCTTGTCATAATATTTCTTTACTCGGTGGCCATTTACCTTAAAGGTTGATCCATCGTCGCAAAATAACTCCACCGCTCCATGAGGGAATATTTTATGAACCTTGAAAGGTCCGCTCCATCTTGTCCTTAATTTCCCTGGAAATAAGCGAAGCCTAGAATTGAAAACAAGGACTTTGTCACCTACCTCATATGTTTTTGGCACCAACTTCCTATCATGCCATTTCTTAGTGCGCTCTTTGTAGATTTCGGCATTCTCATATGCCTTTAGGCGCAACTCTTCCAAGGCTTGTAAGTCAATGAACCTCCTCTTTCCCGCTTCGTCGAAATCCATGTTAAGCTCCTTAAGAGCCCACATTGCTTTATGCTCAAGTTCAACGGGCAAGTGACAGGACTTACCATATACCAAGTTATAAGGAGTTGTGCGAAGCGGTGTTTTATAGGCCGTTCGGTAAGCCCAGAGTGCATCATCCAGTTTGGACGACCAATCTTTCCTTGAGCGGGAAACCGTCTTCTCCAAGATGGCTTTGATTTGGCGATTGGAGACTTCTACTTGACCGCTAGTTTGAGGGTGATAGGGTGTTGCCACCCTATGGTTTACCCCATACTTAGCTAAAAGAGCTTCAAAGCCTCTCTCAATAAAATGCGAGCCACCATCTGAAACAAGGACTCTAGGAACACCAAAACGAGGAAAGATGTTAGTTTTCATGAACTTAGAGACTACCTTCGCGTCGTTGGTCCTAGTTGCTACAGCCTCCACCCATTTAGAGACATAGTCCACCGCTACTTGAATGTATTTGTAGGGGCCTGAAGCAGGGAAGGGTCCCATGAAGTCAATACCCCATACATCAAAGAGTTCGACCTCTAAAATGCCTGTGAGTGGTGTCTCATTCCTCCATGTGATATTACCTGCACGTTGACACTCATCACAAGAAGTTACATAGTTTTGCACATCCTTGAAAAGGTTAGGCCAATAAAAACCACATTGAAGAATTTTCACCGCGGTCTTGAATCCCTTAGCATGACCTCCTGTAGGGAGAGAATGACAATGGTGAATCACGCTCTCTACCTCGTCCTCCGGGATACAACGTCGAAAGATATGGTCTTTCCCCTGTTTGAATAAATAGGGTTCATCCCAATAATATTGTTTGACGTCGTGCAAAAACTTCTTCCTTTGTTGCGAAGTTAAGCTTGAAGGAATCTCGCCTCCTACAATATAGTTAGCAAAATCCGCATACCAAGGTACCTTCGCCTTTCTTACAGCAAATAGATCATGGATAGGACTAGAAGGAGGTGTAAAGAAGAAATCCTCACCGAAGCTTACCTTTTCGTCACCTTCGGAGGGCTTTGAAGGTGGTCGATATCGACTTTCAGGGGTCGATATCGACTGGTCGGTATCGACAGGCTTAGTCGACATGGGCTTCTCGATATGGGTCCTCGATGTCGATGTCTGGAGGTCGATTTCGACCTCTGCAATGGACAACCTGTGATCAAAATTGGTCGACATCGATGCAAGATTTACCTTTGGGGCAGTCGATATCGACCTGCTGGGGTCGATATCGAGTGGTTCTTCTGCCCGACTTACCTCTTGCCTCATTAAGTGCTCATCAGGGCGGGAGTCATTGATTGGCATGTTGTCATGAGACTCTTCCAGAAGCCCTATGGGTAGCCGTGAAAGATGATCGGCTACGGAGTTCTCCGTTCCTTTCTTATCTTTAAGCTCAACGTCGAACTCTTGTAGTAAGAGCACCCATCGTAGGAGCCTAGGTTTAGCATCCTTCTTTGCCATTAAGTACCTAAGAGCTGCATGGTCAGTATGAACAATAACCTTAGAGCCCACTAGGTATGAGCGGAACTTCTCAAAAGCGAAGACCACTGCCAAGAACTCCTTTTCCGTCGTGGTGTACTTTGTTTGAACGGCATCCAGAGTCTTGCTTGCATAGTAGATGGCATGAAGCTTTTTGTCTCTCCTTTGTCCTAGGACAGCACCTACGGCATAATCGCTTGCGTCGCACATGATCTCAAAAGGTTGCGACCAATCGGGTGATTGAATGATTGGGGCGGATATGAGGGCCTCCTTCAACCTGTTGAAAGCTTCAAGACAATCACTAGAAAATGCAAACTTAACATCCTTCATTAGTAGGTTAGTTAATGGTTTGGCAATTTTAGAAAAATCTTGAATAAACCTCCTATAGAAACCTGCATGACCAAGGAAGCTTCTTATGTCTTTAATTGATGAAGGTGCTGGTAATTTTTCAATGAGTTCTATTTTTGCCCTGTCTACCTCAATTCCCCGTTTAGAGACTTTGTGGCCTAGCACAATCCCTTCCCTTACCATAAAGTGGCACTTTTCCCAATTGAGAACCAAGCTTGTCTCTTCACATCGTGCAAGTACCCTGCGAAGGTTAGCAAGACAAATATCGAAAGTAGTGCCATAAACAGAGAAGTCATCCATAAATACCTCCACGATGTCCTCAATCATGTCGGAGAAGATAGCCATCATACATCTTTGAAAGGTAGCAGGGGCATTGCAGAGCCCAAATGGCATTCTCCTATATGCAAAAGTCCCATAGGGACAAGTGAAGGTGGTCTTTTCTTGATCGTCAGGATGAATGGGGACCTGCCAAAAACCAGAATATCCGTCCAGGTAACAAAAATAATCATGTTCGGCAAGTCTCTCTAATACTTGATCAATAAAAGGGAGGGGAAAGTGATCCTTTCTAGTGGCATTGTTGAGTTTCCTGTAGTCAATGCACATTCGCCAACTAGTTGTGATCCGCTTTGGCACAAGCTCGCCTTTCTCATTCTCCTCAACGGTCATTCCGCCCTTTTTAGGCACCACATGGACTGGGCTCACCCATTCGCTGTCGGAGATGGCATAGATGATTCCTGCATCCAGCATGCGCATGATCTCCTTCTTCACCACCTCTCTCATGTTGGGGTTGAGCTTCCGTTGGTGTTCTATCGATGCCTTATGATCATCCTCAAGGAGGATTCTATGCATACAAGTAGCAGGTGAAATACCTTTTATGTCCTCAAGAGAGTATCCAATAGCCTTACGATGAGCACGAAGTACTTCCATAAGCTTATCTACTTCCTGTGTGGTTAGTGAAGCATTGATAATTACAGGGAAAGTAGAATTTGGACCAAGAAACTCATACCTAAGTGTGTTGGGTAGAGGCTTAAGCACCGGAGAGGGGCCTTGTGGGATAAGGATTGGCTCTACCTCTTCCGTCTTCATAATCTCACCAAGGTAATCCGTCTCAATTCTCTTGATAGAAGTTCCTAAATCAGTTATAGGAGTCGGTGTGGACCAAACATAGAGTGATGCTAACTTTGATTTGGACTCTTCAAAATATTCCTGCAGAAAGAAGGTCGAGGGCGAGTAGGAATAATCAATATCGACTGAGAGTTCAGCACATACCTCGGCTTCGGAGCTGTTTGGCGTCAAGTGGTAAAGGTCGATTTCGACTTCTGATGTCGATATCGACTGGTCGATTTCGACCTCTTCTGTCGATTTCGACTGGTCGATTTTGGCCACTTCTGTCGACATGGACTGGTCGATTTCGCCTGTAAGAGAAGAAGGGAGAACTTGACTTACTTAGTGTGCCGATGTCGACTGAGGGCACTCGATATCGAGTGGATTGGTCGATGTCGACCTGGCTTCGTCGATATCGACTTCGTCTTCGAGCTCCATGGATAGAGCATCGTCGAATACTTCCTCATCACTCGTGCATGTAGCCAGGAATTCTTCAATATCCTCGTCGGTAAGCTCCTCTGCAGCTAGGGCTAGGGCCTCTTCAGGAGTTAGGGCCCTTTCCGTCGGTTCTTTGCAATCCATGATGCTAGTGTAGACCGACTTGATTTCCATACCGTTAACTTCCTTCATTGTGGGGTTGAAGGAGAATTCAATGACTTCGTTCCCTATAGTAAAGGTTAGTAATCCTCTACGTACATTAATATTGGCATCCGTAGTAGCTAAGAAAGGCCTACCAAGGATGATAGGTACAATAGGATCTTCAGGCATGTCCAATACAATGAAATCAGTAGGCACAAAGAATTTACCTACCTTTACAGGGACGTCATCAACTATACCTGTGGGTCTGACGAATGAATTATCAGCCATATAAAGTTTCATATCCACAGGTTCAAGTGCTCCAATGCTCACCTTTTGCCAAATAGAGAGAGGCATGAGACTTACACTTGCCCCTAGGTCACATAGGGCTTTGTAGCGATGTTGGCCAAGTCCCACGGTGATTGCAAATTTCCCTGGATCGCTCCTCTTCTCAGGGAAATCCATCTTGGAGCATTCCTCTGCGATTTCTGCCATTGATCGCTTCTTGCTAAGGATGTCTTTTAAGAATCGAACATAGGCGGGCATCTCGCTTAGGGCTTCTGTAAGAGGGATAGTAATGTTCAGTCCTTGGAGAATCTTTACAAAGCGCCTAAACTTGCTTTGAGTGGGGTCCTTCAATGCTTTGGAAGGGAAGGGTAGCGTCTTCTTTGGCGGAGAAGCCAAAACGGTGGTTGGAGGAGCCTGCTGAACCTCGATGTCGACAGGAGGGTGGTCAATATCGACTGGTAGGGTCGATTTCGACCTATGTTGTTCTCTCTCAGGTTCTGCAGTGTCTTCGACGTCGGCGAAGGGGTCGACAGTGGTGTCGATATCGACCTCAGGGTCGACATCGACTGGATTGTCGATGTCGACAGGCTCTGTTACTTCTTCCTCCGTCGCCTTTTGTGGCTTATGAACTTTGGTGCCACTCCTTAGTTGCATGGCTGCAATGTGTCCTGACCCGGATTGCCCCTTAGGATTGGTAGTTGGTTGCCCAGGGAATGTTCCGGACGGTCTAGGGATTTGTGCCGCCAATTGACCCAGTTGGGTCTCTACGTTCTTCTTCCAAATGTCCATCTCTCCAATCCTTGTGGTAAGGTGATTGAGTTGAGAGTGGATAGCATGGTTGGATTGATCATTCTTAGCTTGATTCCGCCTTATCTCGTCTAATACAAGTTGAAGATCATCCTTCTTTTGGTCTCTCTCAGGGTGCCCAGGAGCTCTATATAGTGGGGGGTCCCTAGGGTTAACCTGGTTCCGTTGTGGTTGTTGGAACCTTTGGTCTCCCCAATATTGGCGATTGGGACCCCTCATGAAGTTGGCTTCCTCATGAGTCTCCGCTAGTTGTACTTGCTCAGCATGGGGGCACTCAATGGTAGTATGTCGCTGTGATCCACATTCGATGCAATCCTGGTTTGCCGATAGGAATCTCACTTGTTTCTGGAGCTTTCTAAGTTGATCCCTATGAAATTGTTCTTTTACATCCGGATCGATCACTTTAGAGGGTTCGTACAATGGCATAGATGGGGCAGGCCTCGACGATGATGGTGCGTCGGAAACCTCAGGAGTCCCATATGTATTGTCGAATTCCACCAACCTTTCAATGGTTTCCCAAGCCTCTTGAGGAGCGAGTTCAAGGTAGCCATAGGCGGTGTATGTGTTGATCCTCTCCTTGGTCGCAGCGTCAAGAGCATTGTATATGATCTCCTGGATGACGTACGGTGGTTGGCCATGCGTCGGGCATGATCGTAGGAGGTCTTTATACCTCTCCCAAACAGTTGCCAGAGCCTCACCAGGCTTTTGTTTGAAAGCTGTGATTTTTTGTCGGATCAGCGCCGTCTTAGAAGGAGGAAAGAACTTGTTGAGAAACGCGTCCTTGACTTCATTCCAGGTGCGGAGCGATCTTGGGGCTAAGCTTTCCAACCACTGCAATGCTTTTCCTGTAAGAGACCAGCGAAATGCTTTCAGTTGAACATACTCAAGACTTTGTCCATCAGCAATTGTATCACAGAGGTCTAAGAAGGTTGATATATGTGCCATAGGGCATTCGTTAGGTTTCCCTTCATATTGATGCCTTCTTATTTCAGTTAAAAAGTTTGGCTTAATTTCAAAATTAGAAGTAGGGATTAGAATAGCCGATTCAGGCACTGTGAGCAATGGGTGCAAGTATTGTTTAGCATTCCGGGGGAGGGCGTTAATTTGAATCTCATATCGTCTCCTGGCTTCCTCCTCCCTGTCAGCACGCTCTCTTAGTGCCGCTTCTCTGGTAGCGTAATCCTCTACTTGCTTCCTTAAGCGTTCAATTTGTTGTGCCTGGGTCTCGTTGTCCGCCATGATTCTTTGGACTCGAGATCTTAGTTGGAGAAAACGTTCTGGTTCGTCTAGTCCTTCAAATTCAGGTTAGTCACCAGTACGTCGCATACACCTATAAAACAACACTAAAAAGAACCGTGAAAATAAACTACTAGGGCGCGATTGATAGCTTCCCCGGCAACGGCGCCAAAATTTGACGTGGGGAGAATTGAATCGAAATATATAATAAAATATAAACCAATACAACTCTTAGCCTCTTCAAATAAATTCAAGACTCCCCGCTATAGTAGTAGGGAATCAGGTTCGATCCACGAGGAAGCGAGTCAGCGGGATCCTAGTAGCGTTGAAGACACGTCCTTTCTACTCGACCAGAAGCCTCGATCTCGATGTCAGACCTCGATGTCGACCTTGGCTGTCGATGTCGTCTGCAACAGAAAACCTGCAGAAACAAAAACGGTAGTCGATATCGACTGGTGGTGGTCGATATCGATGTTAGTTCACGAAATCGACTGGCTCAGAAGTCTGCCAGTCGATACAGGGGGTCGATATCGACACAAAGTGGTCGATATCGATGCTTGCAGAAGTTCCCAGGAGTCTCGAGATCGACTCAGAAAACCGTCGATCTATCAGTTTTGGTCGATATCGACTTCTGCTGTCGATATCGATGTCTTTCCTGCAGTGGGTTAGCGGTTTTGTCGGCAAAGAAAAGGCCGAAGAATCAAGGATGGAAAGGAAGCAATGATCAGAAATAAGCAAAGGTGTTGGGTTTTTCGATGACTCAACGAACGGCGGGCAAATTTTAATGTAAACTCAAAGGAAAAGATCTTCCAAAGTCAAGGATTACCGCGACGACAACCATGATAGTAGAAATAAGGATCAACTAAAGAAGCATGCTTTTATCATAAAGGAAAAGGCTTTCACCTAAACCGACCAATAGGAAAAGAGATTTTTCAATTACTTAACCTAATTGGTGTCTACCGTAGTCATAATTGAGTTTATAATCTTTCGAAAAGAAACCCTAATTACTACCCAAGTTTTACTACATGAGTTCCTTAAATTCGCATTTAAAGATGAAGAACAAGGTAGAAGGAGATAAAAGATACATTCTTTAATGACACACTTACCTTACCATCATGGCTATCGTCGGGCTCACCCCGACCCTAGAAGAAAGGGGAACTACTCACTCATGTTGATCGTGGACATGTCTTGAATTAAAATAACTTGCATAAATGGAAAATTTCGAATCTTTACAATCTCAACGCCAACTATCGTAAGCGCTTGAAACTTTAAAGCTCAAAATAAACTAACTATCTATTGTCTATTGCTCTTGTCTTCGATGATTCTATGATTGGATGATTAACAAATCAGCCCCTAAGGCTTTATTTATAGGCTACTAATCCTCGCTATCCGAGGATTGTAACTTCTATCTAAACTAATAACTCTATCCGAATAACTAGGATAGGTTTTTTTTATTTTGATAAACTTAAAGGAAAAGATAACAAACAACTGCTAATATCTAAAAGAACGAGATAACTCATGGCTTCGTTGATAGACTTCACAATCCGAGCCTCAAAAATCGGATTTTTTCTTCTGTCGATGTAGGGTCGATATCGACTCCAGAGGTCGATATCGAGGCTTGTGTTTCTGCTCGACTTGTCCCACTCCAGTCGATGTCTATGATGATGGTCGATATCGATGCATGTGTGTCGATATCGAGGCTTCTAGTCTGGTTTGTGTGGTTATCTCGACACTCAGAAGTCGTGTCGAAATCCAGGGTCGATATCGATGTCTCCAGTCGATATCGACCTCTTCTCAGCGTCACTTGGCTTGCTCGTTTTGACTCCGATTTCATCGAATTCCTGCATGGTTAGCTCAAAACTCGTGTAGACTCTATTTCTTTCACTTTAGCTCATTCTTACACGAGATCATATGCTTTTGAAACTTTTGTTCGGAAATCAAATGAAATATGAAGTCAAAAGATGCAATAAACAATAGTACAATTATGTACATCATATTCTAACTTGACAAATGGCAATCACTCACCTTGTTTTGGTTTTGACCCGGCTCTGCCGTGGCACTTGTATCTAAACCTTGCTTCTGCTTTATTTTCATTTGAATCGAATTTCCGCGACTTTGATTGCTTGGGGTTCGAAATCCCCGTTTTGGAATGCTGATCTTCGAGGTTTGAAACCTCGACCCGTACCTGAATTGCAACATCCGAACGAAGGTATCCGACCTTCGAAATGTAACCCGGGTATTTATATCCGGGCCGTTACAAAGTTGGTATTAGAGCGAGGTTGTGCAATTCGGGTACGCAAGGGTCGAGTGTATGTTTTGGAAAACCGCCCATGAATTTCAAAGGATTTGAAGATTTAAAAAGGGGCAAAATGAACTTAAGATGCCTAACTCCAATTGGACTAAGTAATGAACTTGACTTGTTATAAAAGAGGAGAACCAACTAATAAGGGATCGAGTGGGTAGAAAAGGCACTAGACCATCCCTATTGGATGTAGTCGGAAATGGGTAGGTGAAATACTAGCTTGTTCTTTACAGATGGGTCAGGAAAACTCCAAGGAGGTCGTTATATGTGGCATTGACTGATTCTATGTTGAGTGCTTGATATGCTAAAGATTGATTGGTATGTTTTAACTGTTTTATGAATATTGAACGATTTGTGTGAACGGAATAGCGGGAGTACCCTTCTTCTTATATGGTTAAGCTCAGCTTTTGTGGAACCGCCCCTTTTCTTATGAACCCTTTTGACAATTCAATCGAGTCCTCTCTTCGAATATCGGTCTTCCACGGGAATTGGGTTGGTAAACACATGGTGTCGGGAATCATGATTGAATATAGAGGTTGTCCGAGAGAGTATTGGAAGACGTTCCTTGATGAAATTCTGAGTTAGAGAGTGAGATGTTCACGAGGTTGTCCTTATCAATTCTTGTGACAATGATCTTTAATATGAATTCGTAGTTGTATGACATTCTGTACCCATGCTTGCCCCATTGCTTAGGACCCGTGTTATGCCTTTCTTTCTCTCATGATTATATGTTGTCATCGCATGTCTACTTGGCCTATTGATTGTATGGTTGATTAGAAACTTGAACCACATGGTATGAGTCTATATGATTGCTGCTTCTTCTGAATTGTAAAGACCGGAAAAATTAAAATATTATTGTCTTAAAATATTAAATTATGCTCGACTTTAAAAATTAAGATTCTAGAAATTTTGAAATTTCCGACCTCGAGCAACTGAATTTTATTTAAACGAACTTCTATATAGTTTGGAATTGGGTTAGAAATGGATTTTGATTTTCGGAGATCGAGCATTAATAAAATTCATTTAAGCTCTGAGTTTGATAAAAATTTATTTAATTTCGTTATATTGAGATTTGTAATTTAAATCTTATTTAAATTCGATTTAGTCGGGATTCGATCGGACGAGCGGGTTTCGAGTTTATTCCACTAATTTGAATTCTTTGTGGGGGACCAATTTCAATTATTTTTATTTCCCTTTTTTTCTTTTATTCCTTCTCTCTCTCTCTCTCTCTCTCTCTCCCTCTCTCGGTCTGGTACAGTTGAGGAGATCAGGCCTCCTCACCCCTTTCCCACCTTCTTGCCTGCAACCAGCTGCCCATTTTGTCCTCTTTAGAAACCCATTACACTCTCTTGCCCTTCCGCAGACTCACAGAAGGCCATGACATATTTCTCCCCCTCCTTGTGTTTCAATTCACCACAAAGCATTCCCTTGTCCTGCACTCCCTTGCCCCTTCCATCTTCAAGCCAGCTACATGGTCCCCTCACCACCCTCTCCCTCATCTCCATGGGAAGCCGAGAGCACACAGCTCCAACCCTGTTTCCGCAAGTGAGGTCTAGCCAAGCCAAGGCATCCCCAATGTGTTCCTTCTCCTCCTTCAGCCAGTAGCAGCAGCTCTTCCTCCGAGCCTGAGCGCCGTCCAGAAGCAGCCTAGGAGCGCCCACGACGGCCACCGGAGCCCCAAGTGCAGCCCTTCCCTGTTTTTCCGTTCCGATCGGTAAGCCCCAATCCACCTTTTTTCCGACTTGGAACCATATAAAAGGCCACCTTTACACCTCCCTCACCCTTCCTAGGCAGTCTCCGACGAGGATCCATCTCCGACGAGGTCAGACGGGCGCCGACGAGCCTTCCCGAGCACTCATTCCGGAGGAAATAAACCTCTCGGTGAGCCTCATAACTCCTTATCTAGATTTGATGGGGTTCTTCCTTTCTTTTTGGTTTAAATGGTCGGGAGAGGACGAGTGAGATTCCGGTGAGGTGAGCTCCGGCGAGCTGGCCCTCCTCCTTTTCTCCTCCCCCGTCGTTTTTCAACTCCCAATCCTCTGTTCTGTCATTGTAGGAGACGGGTTCGGTTTCTTCTTTCTTTCCTATTAATGGTCTGGTTCACTGGTCAATTACAAAATAGAGGACCGGTTCACCTCCTTCCTTTTAATATGGGATCCGGGTTAAGGCTTGGGTTGTGGGCTTGGATCCGGGTTTCTTTCGGGTAAAGGTTGGGCCTTTTTTCGGTTGGGATGGGACTTTATATTGTGGGTTTAAGCCATGTGTTAAATATATATGTTATAATATATGTTTAGTATTTAATTATTAGTTTTTTTATTATCATAATTTTGAGATTTTGTGAGATAAATATATTTTCGAAAATTTTATATACTTTAAAAGTGTTTAAAATTGGTATTATTTGATATATATTATTATGATGTGATATGGTGATTAATATATGTTTAGAAATGATAAAGTAAATTAGTATTGTTGTTTTATAAATGTGGGTTATTAAAATAGATTGATTTTGGTAATTTTATTATGTTTAATTATTATGTGGAGTGTGTTATTAAATATTATATATATTTTATAAATTGTTCTAGAAATGATCTGTTGATTTTGAAAAGGTTTGGGAATAAAATGCCGAAATTATCTCTATTATATGATTTGAGAAATTGTTTAAAAAACGAGTTGACTTGACTCGGGATTTAAGAGTTTGTAAAACCTTGGGAAATGGGTTTTGAAATATTATTTTAATATTCAACATTAAAGAAGGGATTTGACGAAACTTGAACTATTTGATCTTGAGCTTGAAGTTATATTGAAAGTGTCATTTCAAATGTCGGTATGTTGTCATGGCTTGATGATATGAGTTTTGAGAAGGAAATTGGAAGAATGATTTTGGTCTATTTGATCGTATCGGAAAGGTTTTGGAAAACAGTTTTACTATCAATTGGTTTTGAGGATGTTGAGAACTTGGGTTTCATATGAATGTTGGTCCGGTAGCTTATGGAAATGGCTTGATGATAGGTGTGTATTGCTTTTGGATTGCTTTGGACTTGCATTTGGGCCCTTGCTTGTGTTATCTTGCTGTTCTGCATTTTCAGGTAAGTATCCTACGGGACTTGCTCAGTAACCTGGACCTCCTGCCTGATGTGTCATGTAATGTGTAGTTTTGTTGCATATTAAAGAATGCCATGTAGTATCATGCTAGGATTGCATTGAATTGATCATGTGTTTACTTTGTGTGTTTGAAACAGAACGACCGTTATCTGTGATAGTCCTAGAGTCTTTGCGAGGGTCAAAGGGTAGCCCAGCCCCATCGGGTGCCCTGAGTCTATCGAGTCGATATGAGCATGATGATAGCCCATCACCATCGGGCATGTTTAATTTATATTTAATTTATGTTATGATGATGATACCGTGGGTGAGTGCACCACCACGAGGATATGCTATGTGTTAAGGAGGTAAGTCGAGTACAAATAATAAAGATGTAAATGTAAACCGACTCCTAGCCTAAACAAATAATTACAAGACTTCCTCCCGTTGTAGTGGAAGGGTAGTCAGGATCGATCCTCGAGGAGGCGTGTCAGCGGGATCCTAGTAGCTTTAGAAATCTCACGTCTGCGTCGACCAGAAGCCTCGATTTCGACCTTAGTGCTCGATGTCGACCTCGGCTGTCGATGTTCTCTGCAACAGAAGACCTGCAGAGACAAAAAACAAGTGGTCGATATCGACTGGAAGGGGTCGATATCGATGTCAGTCCACGAAATCGACTGGCTCAGAAGACTGCCAGTCGATACAGAAGGGTCGATATCGATGCTAGGGGTCGATATCGATGCTCAGCAAACTCCGCAGCGATGTTCGTCGTCGACTCAGAAAACTGTCGACAAACTCAGTGGTCGATATCGATGTCTGGGGTCGATATCGATGTCTCCCTGCAGTGTTAGTTCTTCGTCGGCAAAGAAAGGCCGAAGATTTGAGAATGGAGAGAGAAGCAATGAACAGAAATAACAATGGGTTTTGACTAAATATAAATTTATTTAAAAGGCAACTCCTAGGATTAGGGTTTACCACAACGTTAACCAATTGCATCCGATGAGATAAATAAGACGGACAATTGTGCTATTTCACCCGAGGGACAAGCTTTCGCTGTACACCAACTCTTAGGATTACTCTTGCAAATAAACCTAATTGTCTCTACCAATTTTATGTTTATAACTCAAGTTGTTAGCATGAATCCTTTTTCTTTCGATTAGGACTAAACATAGAATCGTAGGAGGAGAGATAGACACAACGATATCAACATCAAATACTTACGTCAAGTGCGCATGGCTAACGTCGGGCTCACCTCGACCCTAAGAGCTTTGGGGAACTACTCGCTTCTCATCATGGAATTCATCGTCAATTGAAATGAAGAAACTTGCATTAAAATAAACTTCGAAGCTTTACAACTCAACGTCAACTTTCGCAAACGTCAAACCCTAAAACTTCTCCCTAACTCTTACTCTATTGTCTATTGTCTTAGATGATTGGATTGTTCTGGGATGATCTAACAAATCAGCCCCTAGGGCTTTATTTATAGGCTACTAATCCTCGCTATCCAAGGATTGTAACTCCTATCTAAACTATGAACTCTATCCGAACAATTAGGATAGGTCTTTTATTTTGATAAAACTTAAATGACTTAAAGGTAAAAAGATAAATAAAACATCAGCTGCCATCTATCTTGAAAGTATGAGATAATTCCGTGCCTTCTTGAAGATATAGTTCCAATCCGCATTCGAAATCGAGTCTATCTTCTGTCGAGATAAGGGGTCGATATCGACACCAGAGGTCGATATCGAGGTCTCTGTTCCTGCTCGACTTGTTCAGCTCTGGTCGATTTCTATGTTGAGGTCGATATGGTGGTCGATATCGACACTAGGGGTCGATATCTGGGTCTAAGGTCGATATCTGCCTCTTCTCAGCTTCACTTGATGTCTATGTTGAGGTCGATATCTATGTTGAAGGTCGATATCTACACCAGAGGTCGATATCTGGGTCTAGGGTCGATATCTACCTCTGCTCAGCTTCACTTGGCTTCTCCGTTTTCGCTCGAATTCCTGCATGGTTAGCTCAAAACTTGTGCAGACTCTATTTCTTGCATTTTAGCCCATTCTTACACAAGTTTATATTCTTTTGAACCTTTTCTTTGGAGATCGAATGAAATAAGAAGTCAAAAGATGCAATAAACAAATGTGCAAATGTGTACATCACTATGCTATAGCAACGAACTGGCCAGTCTCTGCACTAACGGGAAGGGGTGCAGAGGTAGAAGAGGGATATGCCACTTGGCATTGTCTTGGGCCCTTTACAGTTCTTTTCCGCATATTATATATACTAGGGGCATGATAGTGTGATTTAAATCTTGTACCGCATTAGTCATCTTTTATTTAGGCATAGGCATGTTATGTGGCCTCAGCGCGGTCAGAGGACCCACAGGCGATCACCAGGCATGACTTCGTGGATAGTGTTAGGTACCGCTCTTGTTGCTCCATGCTTCTATGACGGGGAAATCTTTTGGCGAATCGAAGAATCCGACTAATATATTCTAACTTGACAAATGGCAATAACCCACTTGTTTTGGTTTTGACCCGGCTCTGCCGTGGCTTTTGTATCTAAACCGTACTTCCGCTTTATTTTCGTTTAAATTGTATTTCCGAGACTTCGACTGATTAGAGGTTTGAAACCTCGACCCGTACCTGAATTGCAAGATCCGAACGAAGGTATCCGACCTTCGAAACGTATCCCGGATATTTATATCCGGGCCGTTACAAAGTTGGTATCAGAGCCAGGTTGTGCAATTCGGGTACGCAAGGGTCGGGTGTATGTTTTGGAAAACCGCCCACGGATTTCAAAGATTTGAAAGCGTTTTAAAGGGGCAAAATGAACTTAATATGTCTAACTCAATTGGACTAAATATGAACTTGGCTTATGATAAAAGATGAGAACCAACTAATAAGGGATCGAGTGGGTAGAAACGGCGCTAGACCATCCCTATTGGATGTAGTCGGAAATGGGTAGGCGAAATACTAGCTTGTTCTTTACAGACTGGTCGGGAAGACTCCAAGGAAGTCGTTATAATTGCCATTGACTGACTCTATGTTGAGTGCTTGATATGCTAAAGATTGATTGGTATGTCTTAACTGTTTAATGAATATTGAACGATCTGTGCGAACGGGATAGCGGTATTACCCTTCTTCTTCTTATATGGTTAAGCTTAGCTTTTGTGGAACCGTCCCTTTCCTTATGAACCCTTTTGACAATTCAATTGAGTCCTCCCTTCGAATATCGGTCTTCCACGGGAATTGGGTTGGTAAACACATGGTGTCGGGAATCATGATTGAATATAGAGGTTGTCCGAGAGAGTATTGGAAGACGGTCCTTGATGAAATTCCGAGCTAGAGAGTGAGATGTTTACGGGGTTGTCGTTATCAATTCTTATGACGATCCATCAGTGTCCTCTTATCACGGAAAATTCGTATCCGAGTCCCACGGGAAAGAGGGTTAATGAGTCAGTTGGGAAGAGTCAATGTTGCCCTTATGGACTTCTATCGGGTCATCTTGATTGCTCTGTCCATGATTATGTGATTCTATATGCATTACTCCTTGATCAACGGTTTGATCCTTAGTTTGAAATTGTGTTTATGTGCCTTAATGTTCATAATGACTATTGTATGGGTTCGAGCTACATTTATCATACCCAAATCATCCCGACATGATTTACTTAGTATATTGCATCGTCATACTAGGGCACGAATAAATATGTCATATGCTAGGATGTCGTCAAATTGATATCCTTCCGGTGAATAGGTTCATGATAGTGTGATAGTTCGGTTCTAATATCATGATAGAGTGAGTCCCTTACTTGATGGATACATATTATAATTTCATGTCAACATGCCTCCTATCCTACGTAATCCTCGGTACAGTTATGATGATCTTTAATAGGAATTCGTAGTTGTATGACATTCTGCACCCATGCTTGCCCCATTGCTTAGGTCCCGTGTTATGCCTTTCTTTCTCTCATGATTATATGTTGTCATCGCATGTCTACTTGGCCTATTGATCGTATGATTGATTAGAAACATGAACCACATGGTATGAGTCTATATGATTGCTACTTTTTCTGAATTAGGTCCATGATAGTGTGATAGACTCTACCTTACATGAATGCCTCATAAGATGTGCCCTTTAACATGCTAGCCGATGAGGCCTCGATGCTTATCATTCATCTTGTGACAAGAATCTATAGCATGCTCACCTATTTGTATTCCTCAGATTAACTATTGTTGATGTTTTTGCAAATGAGTATTGTATGTGTTAAATATGCTAAGGTGAGAATATGTTAGTGTAAGTGAGTCTTGATAAATACATGTTTTATCCCAGTATACATTAATTTGAACTCATGTCCCCATATTCTGGTCATGTTGCCATTACTTAGACTTGCACTATACCTCGCTACACTTCCTCTCCTGTTTCTGTATTATTGGAATGTGATTGAATTGAAGTTTTGCTTAGTGCCGAGTAATCGATCAAGTGCATGTATGTACCACATGTTATATTGAGCCATTAGTAACGTGTAGGATCCTTGGTTATGACTTACGCACATTTATGCCTTGCCTACTTTATTGTTGATTCTCTCTCGAGCTAGGTACCTGATAGAGTGGTTCTTTCCTCTTTCTGTTCTCTTAACGTGTTTCACTCGTTCTGATTAGCTTAATGTTGAATTCGATGATTGAATAGCTTTCCGTGATAGTTAAACCCAACATGCTTACATGGTTAAAATGTTTATTACTCTATGATATCCTCTCGTGCTTCCATGAATGTATGATTTGACACCTCGCTTGATCACACATGACTCTATACCCTGATTTTGCAAATACATGACGCATGAATATCGGAATGAACCTAGTTGAATTACTTTAGTTGTACTCATGTTCGATGTGTGCTATTAGTATCATGTAGGGCTTATGATTTCCAATATGACCCGCTAAATGATCACGTGTTGTACTTGTTCTATGATGTGACAACAATTATACCATATATGTGCTCTATGATGGTTCGTTCTTAGCATGGTTATAACCTAGTATCCATGATGTCCATCTTGTTACTTTTGATGATGCCTCATGGTTCGTGAACATTATGTTGAACTCCTCTTAATGAATCTTGACTATGCTTGTATCGCAATATGTATCGTTAGTATCATGTAGGATCTATGCTCTCTAAATGGATCTCGTCATAGGATTCCATGCCATGCTTGACCTAATATGTGATCATTGTTGTTAGATGTGATAGATACTATGCTGCTCTTATGTGTCCTTGTATGACGCGCCATCTGATTTTTATCATACATCTTGCCATGATATATTTTCACTCATTTATTGATTGTATATCATGCTTTTACATTGTTCATATGCATGTATGATCATTGTTGGTTCCGCCTATCTTGCTCGAAGTTACTAGGCAGATCTGTTTCCATGGAATACTAGAATGTTAGCTTGTTTCATAAACATCAGCGTAGGACTTGATTGTGTCTTTGATATGAATACGAATGTTGCCCCGAGATAGGTACATGTTAGTGTGGATTGATGTGATTGATATGCTCCATAATGAATTCGTGCGTGTTGTCACAATTGCGACCCTATAGACCTTCTTAAGGGCATCGTTACTATTCCCGAGTCGGAGTCTTGTCTATAGTCACATCGTCTTTAGGTTTGGTCTATTTCGTCTCCGAAAGAAACATTGGGTCGTCCGCTCTTGTCACTCCCCTATCTCCGCTAACTTAAACTCCTACGCGCTACCTTGGATGAGCGACCGCATGGAAAAGGGACCGGGAAGACAAATAGCGATAGAGCAGCGCAGCGGAAGCGTGGGCCCATAACCCACGGGCCTCAGGATCGATAATGTCGACGGAACAAGCTCGTTTCAAGGAACACGATTGTTGAGTACGATATGACTTGTAGGTGGGAACGTCCTCTATTCGAATTGCTAACCCTTTCTAAGCTTGTTGATGATGATATTGCACTGACTTGATGTTGAAAGCTGCTTGTTGATGTGATGACTGTTGCTTGATTGTCTGTTGACTATGATGATATGATTCGATGCCTTACAATCCTAATGTGCCTTGATGACTTAATGTGATGCTACTCTGAGATGCCAAGCATGATCTAAATTCCTTGCCTTTAATGTGAACTGCAAATGCTGAGAACCTGAACTGTTTATTAGATATGGTTATGATGAAACATGATAGCTTGCTTTGATTAGGTTCATATATGATGTTTTGCAATACTTGTTGAGCATGACGGTAAATTGAGACTTTAAACGCAGTTGCAATGCCTAATGATGAGCTAATGATGCTATTAATAAATGTTGATTGATATGATGTAGTCCTTCTGTGTAATAATGTCCATGATTGCTTTTTCTTGAAACATGTGAGTGAGGTCCCTTGGTAGAATGGTTAGAGAGCGGTTAAGGGAATTGAGTGATTGGTATGATGTGAGGGTCTTCTTGATTATGTGATTTGTTAATATGTACTGGCATGATGTTAGATAGCAACCATGATAAACCTGTATGGCATGATATTACATGTTGATATGCAATACTGAGCTAAAATTGGTAGTGACAACTATGAACATGATATAATGATCCATTGCTATCTTACTATGTTGTTCTAAAAGCATGTTATAATGTGTTGAATGAATCATGAGATGATGATACGTTGTTATGTGAAAGCATGATGTTATCCTATATGGTTGATAAACCTGATTATGAATAGGTAAGTGATGAATATGACTTGGAGCATAGATATGACTTATGTGTATATATGAGATGATGGTGCATGACTGCTATTAATCGTTTTATGGCATTGTGATGAGCTAAGATGATGTCTGGAAAGCATGATGACATTTTGATGTTGATATACTGTTTGATCTCCCCTTTTTGGTTGAATCTTAATAGCATGATTTTGTTGGATTGATGTGATAATATGTTATGATAATGCTGAATAGGAATTGGATAGGATGACTATGTGAATTTATGCTTTACATGAGATCCCTTGTTATGACTAGTTCCACTAGTGTGCAATGCTGAGGTGCGATCATGAGATTTGACTTGAAGTAGTGTACTGACTCCATGACACCTAACCTCTTTGATCTCTTGACATATGTGCTTGCGTGATTTATGAGAATTCGATGATGCACTTGTGGTGCCTTCGGTATGAGGTAGATATACTTTATGGCTTATAGTACGACGTTGAGATTTTGTTATTGCTTTTGGCTTGCTCTGAAAGGATGGTATGATTTATTTTATGGGTAATCATGTTACACGGTTGAGATGTCGATTGGTTGAGATTATCATGATTGATGTTGAGATTGCCATATGAGAAGTGGTTGATGACGTTATGAGTCGATGAGTTGATTTACTTACGTGCGTGTTGAGTTGAGAATGATGATAAATGATTCTGGAAACTAGGAAGAGAATATGGGATTAGCCCTTATAGGTGGATGACTCCACCTCCTACCTTCTGAATTTGATTGATTGGTATGCGAGAAGCTGTTTTGGTTTTTGGAAGATTTTGGCGGAATCTTGATTTGAAAGGAATTGACTTGTTTTGGTGTAAAGTTGCTTGATTAAACATCGGATTTGAAGATTTTGAGCGGTTTTAAAAATGGCCAACTTAGGGTTTTAAAGAAGTCGAGATTTTCCATGATTTAGACGACAATCCTTTCATTTACAAATGCTTTGAGGGTTTACGAACTGGATTTACATTATGACGTCTCACGAAGTGGATATAAGCATTGTATAGGGGCGCTTATAGATTGCTTGCTAAGACCTAGTCGGACGCTATAATGCTTTTAGGGTTGTGACACTTCCGAAAAGTCGAAGCGAGGATGTGATAAGGGCGCTTATTACACACTTGACAAGACCAATTAGAGATGTCACGACCGTGACCAGGATGTTGTGAGAATCCCGGAAGACGCAACCGAGATGATTGCAAGATCCTTGGACATGGTCCTCGGACTCACCGGTTTCAAACTCCTTCCCATTGCTTTAAATGAATTTAGTCTTGGGGACGAGACTTGTTTTTAGAGGTGGATGAATGTAAAGACCGGAAAAATTAAAATATTATTGTCTTAAAATATTAAATTATGTTCAACTTTAAAAATTAAGATTCTAGAAATTTTGAAATTTCCGACCTCGAGCAACTGAATTTTATTTAAACGAACTTCTATATAGTTTGGAATTGGGTTAGAAATGGATTTTGATTTTCGGAGATCGAGCATTAATAAAATTCATTTAAGCTCCGAGTTTGATAAAAATTTATTTAATTTCGTTATATTGAGATTTGTAATTTAAATCTTATTTAAATTCGATTTAGTCGGGATTCGATCGGACGAGCGGGTTTCGAGTTTATTCCGCTAATTTGAATTCTTTGTGGGGGACCAATTTCAATTATTTTTATTTCCCTTTTTTTCTTTTATTCCTTCTCTCTCTCTCTCTCCCTCTCTCGGTCTGGTACAGTTGAGGAGATCAGGCCTCCTCACCCCTTTCCCACCTTCTTGCCTGCAACCAGCTGCCCATTTTGTCCTCTTTAGAAACCCATTACACTCTCTTGCCCTTCCGCAGACTCACAGAAGGCCATGACATATTTCTCCCCCTCCTTGTGTTTCAATTCACCACAAAGCTTTCCCTTGTCCTGCACTCCCTTTCCCCTTCAATCTTCAAGCCAGCTACATGGTCCCCTCACCACCCTCTCCCTCATCTCCATGGGAAGCCGAGAGCACACAGCTCCAACCCTGTTTCCGCAAGTGAGGTCTAGCCAAGCCAAGGCATCCACAATGTGTTCCTTCTCCTCCTTCAGCCAATAGCAGCAGCTCTTCCTCCGAGCCTGAGCGCCATCCAGAAGCAGCCCAGGAGCGCCCCCGACGGCCACCGGAGCCCCAAGTGCAGCCCTTCCCTGTTTTTCCGTTCCGATCGGTAAGCCCCAATCCACTTTTTTTCCGACTTGGAACCATATAAAAGGCCACCTTTACACCTCCCTCACCCTTCCTAGGCAGTCTCCGACGAGGTCAGATGGGCGCCGACGAGCCTTCCCGAGCACTCATTCCGGAGGAAATAAACCTCTCGGTGAGCCTCATAACTCCTTATCTAGATTTGATGGGGTTCTTCCTTTCTTTTTGGTTTAAATGGTCGGGAGAGGACGAGTGAGATTCCGGTGAGGTGAGCTCCGGCGAGCTGGCCCTCCTCCTTTTCTCCTCCCCCGTCGTTTTTCAACTCCCAATCCTCTGTTCTGTCATTGTAGGAGACGGGTTCGGTTTCTTCTTTCTTTCCTATTAATGGTCTGGTTCACTGGTCAATTACAAAATAGAGGACCGGTTCACCTCCTTCCTTTTAATATGGGATCCGGGTTAAGGCTTGGGTTGTGGGCTTGGATCCGGGTTTCTTTCGGGTAAAGGTTGGGCCTTTTTTCGGTTGGGCTGGGACTTTATATTGTGGGTTTAAGCCATGTGTTAAATATATATGTTATAATATATGTTTAGTATTTAATTATTAGTTTTTTTATTATCATAATTCTGAGATTTTGTGAGATAAATATATTTCCGAAAATTTTATATACTTTAAAAGTGTTTAAAATTGGTATTATTTGATATATATTATTATGATGTGATATGGTGATTAATATATGTTTAGAAATGATAAAGTAAATTAGTATTGTTGTTCTATAAATGTGGGTTATTAAAATAGATTGATTTTGGTAATTTTATTATGTTTAATTATTATGTGGAGTGTGTTATTAAATATTATATATATTTTATAAATTGTTCTAGAAATGATCTGTTGATTTTGATAAGGTTTTGGAATAAAATGCCGGAATTATCTCTATTATATGATTTGAGAAATTGTTTAAAAAACGAGTTGACTTGACTCGGGATTTAAGAGTTTGTAAAACCTTGGGAAATGGGTTTTGAAATATTATTTTAATATTCAACATTAAAGAAGGGATTTGACGAAGCTTGAACTATTTGATCTTGAGCTTGAAGTTATATTGAAAGTGTCATTTCAAATGTCGGTATGTTGTCATGGCTTGATGATATGAGTTTTGAGAAGGAAATTGGAAGAATGATTTTGGTCTATTTGATCGTATCGGAAAGGTTTTGGAAAACAGTTTTACTATCAATTGGTTTTGAGGATGTTGAGAACTTGGGTTTCATATGAATGTTGGTCCGGTAGCTTATGGAAATGGCTTGATGATAGGTGTGTATTGCTTTTGGATTGCTTTGGACTTGCATTTGGGCCCTTGCTTGTGTTATCTTGCTGTTCTGCATTTTCAGGTAAGTATCCTACGGGACTTGCTCAGTAACCTGGACCTCCTGCCTGATGTGTCATGTAATGTGTAGTTTTGTTGCATATTAAAGCATGCCATGTAGTATCATGCTAGGATTGCATTGAATTGATCATGTGTTTACTTTGTGTGTTTGAAACAGAACGGCCGTTATCTGTGATAGTCCTAGAGTCTTTGCTAGGGTCAAATGGTAGCCCAGCCCCATCGGGTGCCCTGAGTCTATCGAGTCGATATGAGCATGATGATAGCCCATCACCATCGGGCATGTTTAATTTATATTTAATTTATGTTATGATGATGATACCGTGGGTGAGTGCACCACCATGAGGATATGCGATGCTATAGCAACGAACTGGTCAGTCTCTGCACTAACGGGAAGGGGTGCAGAGGTAGGAGAGGGATATGCCACTTGGCATTGTCTTGGGCCCTTTACAGTTCTTTTCCGCATATTATATATACTAGGGGCATGATTGTGTGATTTAAATCTTGTACCGCATTAGTCATCTTTTATTTAGGCATAGGCATGTTGTGTGGCCTCAGCGCGGTCAGAGGACCCGCAGGCGATCACCAGGCCTAACTTCGTGGATAGTGTTAGGTACCGCTCTTGTTGCTCCATGCTTCTATGATGGGGAAATCTTTTGGCGAATCGAAGAATCCGGCTAATATATTCTAACTTGACAAATGGCAATAACCCACTTGTTTTGGTTTTGACCCGGCTCTGCCGTGGCTTTTGTATCTAAACCGTACTTCCGCTTTATTTTCATTTAAATTGTATTTTCGAGACTTTGACTGATTAGAGGTTTGAAACCTCGACCCGTACCTGAATTGCAACATCCGAACGAAGGTATCCGACCTTCGAAACGTATCCCGGATATTTATATCCGGGCCGTTACATGAATTAGGTCCATGATAGTGTGATCGACTCTACTTTATATGAATGCCTCATAAGATGTGCTCTTTAACATGCTAGCCGATGATGCCTCGATGCTTATCATTCATCTTGTGAGAAGAATCTATAGCATGCCCACCTATTTTGTATTCCTCAGATTAACTATTGTTGATGATTTTGCAAATGAGTATTGTTATGTGTTAATTGTGCTAAGGTGAGAATATGTTAGTGTAAGTGAGTCTTAACAAATACATGTTTTATCCCAGTATACATTAACTTGAACTCATGTCCCCATATTCTGGTCGTGTTGCCATTACTTAGACTTGCACTATACCTCGCTACACTTCCCCTCCTGTTTCTGTATTATTGGAATGTGATTGAATTGAAGTCTTTCTTAGTGCCGAGTAATCGATCAAGTGCATGTATGTACCACATGTTATATTGAGCCATTAGTAACGTGTAGGATCCTTGGTTATGACTTACGCACACTTATGCCTTGCCTACATTATTGTTGATTCTCTCATGAGCTAGGTCCCTGATAGTATGGCTCTTTCCTCTTTCCGTCCCCTTCACATGTTTCACTCGTCCTGATTAGCTTAATGTTGAATCCGATGATTGACTAGCTCTCCGTGATGATTAAACTTAGCATGCTTACATGGTTAAAATGTCTGTTACTCTATGTTATTTTCTCGTGCTTCCATGAACCTATGACTTGACACCTCGCTTGATCACACACCACTCTATATCCTGATTTTGCATATACATGACGCATGAATATCGGAATGAACCTAGTTGAATTACTTTAATTGTACTCATGTTCGATGTGTGCTATTAGTACCCTGTAAGACTTATGATTTCCAATATGACCCGCTAAATGATCACGTGTTGTACTTGTTCTATGATGTGACAACTATGGTACCATATATGTACTCTACGATGGTTCGTTCTTAGCATGATTATAATCTAGCATCCATGATGTCCTTCTTGTTACTTTTGATGATGCCTCATGTTTCGTGAATATTATGTTGAACTCCTCTAAATGATTCTTGACTATGCTTGTATCACATTATGTATCGCTAGTATCATGTAGGACCCATGCTCTCTAAATGTATCTCGTCATATGATACGTGCCATGCTTGACCTAATATATGATCATTGTGTCAGATGAGATAGTTACTATGTTGCCCTTATATGTGTTCTCGTATGACGCTTCACCTGTTTGTTACGACATACCTTGCCATGATATATTTGGACTCATTTGTTGATGTGTATACCATGCTTTTACATTGATCATATGCATGATGCTCGCTATCTCCACTAAATTCCGCATGACTTCGAATTATATATGATCATTGTTGGTTCAGCCTATCTTGCTCGAAGTTACTAGGCATCTCTGTTTCCATGGAATACTAGAATATTAGCTTGTTTCACATACATCAGCGTAGGACTTGATTGTGTCTTTGATATGAATACGAATGTTGCCCCCGAGGTAGGTACATGTTAGTGTGGATTGATGTGATTGATATGCTCCATAATGCATTCATGCTTGTTTGTCACAAGTTGTAACCTAATGGACTCCATAAAGGCATCGTTACTATTCCCGAGTCGGAATCTTGTCTCTAGTCTTGTCGTCTTTAGCTTTGGTCTATTCCGTCTCCGAAAGAAACATTGGGTCGTCCGCCCTTGTCACTCCCTTATCTCCGCTAACTTGAACTCCTACGCGTTACATTGGACGAGCGACCGCATGGAAAAGGGATCGGGAAGTCGAATAGCGATAGAGCAGCGCAATAGAAGCGTGGGCCCATAACCCACGGGCCTCAGGATCGATAATGTCGACGGAATAAGCTCGCTTCGAGGATTACGATTGTTGAGTACGATATGACTTGCAGGTGGGAGCGTCCTCTATTCGAATTGCTAACCCTTTCTGAGCTTGTTGATGATGATATTGCACTGACTTAATGTTAAAAGCTGCTTGTTGATGTGATGACTGTTGCCTGATTGTCTGTTGACTATGATGATATGATTCGATGCCTTACAATCCTAATGTGCCATGATGACTGATGCGATGCTATTCTGAGTTGCTAAGCATGATCTAAATTCCTTTCCTATATAGTATGAACTGCAAATGCCGAGAATCTGAACTGTTTATTAGCTAAGATTATGATGAAACTTTCTAGCTTGATTTGATTAGGTTCATATATGATGTTTGCAATACTTGTTGAGCATGACGGTAAACTGAGACTTTTGATACATGTTGCAATGTTTAATGATGAACTAATGATGTTGTTGTTATAAATGTTAGTTGATATGATGTGATTATTATGTGTAATAATGTCCATGAATGCTTCTTCTTTGAACATGTGAGTGAGGTCCTTTGGTAGAGTGGTCGAAGAGTGGAGAAAGGTTTTGAGCGATTAGAACGATCGACAATGGTAAGGGGAAGTTGCCGAAGAGAGGTGTTGACTTAGGTTGGACCGAGTGGGTTCGGAAATTTTAAGAGGTAATGCTTGATGATGTTCGATGAGCTCCTAGGTGAATCTTGGGTGAGAGTATGGTTAGGAATAGGTCGGATAGGCGGTGATCGAGAAATTTTACTAGAGAATGTGCGGTTAGCAGGGCATGATGCTTGTGAAATCTTGGGAAGTGTGGAAGTGTAAGAAATGGCTTTTAAGAGTATGAAGGATATAGTATGAGAGGGCCCTCGAGTGTGAGGTTAGAGATAGTAGTTGGATTCTTAGAGGTGGATTGCTAGTGAGAGTTCTTGGTAGAATGAGGGGCGAGATTAGGGTATCGAAATGAATTAGGACTTCTTTTGAGGATGTTACCTGAGCTGATTTTGGTGAATCTAGATGAGGCTGGTTTTGATGTAGGAATTGAAATCGAGCGAGCGGGGTTTGCGTTTATTTTGCCTGGTGGTGATGTGAAGGTTTTCTGGATTATGTGATTTATTAAAATGACCTGGCATGATATTAGATAGCGACCATGATAAACCTGTTGTGGCATGATATTACATGCTGATATACAATACTGAATCATAATTGGTAGCGACAACTATAATCATGATATAATGATACATTGCTATCCTACTATGTTGTTCTAGAAGCATGTTATGATGTGTTGTATGAATCATGGGATGATGATATGTTGTTATGTGAAAGCATGATGTTACACTATATGGTTGATAAGCATGATTATGAATAGGTAAGTGATGAATATGACTTGGAGTATGAATATGACTTATGTGTATGTATGAGATATTGGTGCGTGATTGCTAAGTGATCGTTATATGGCATTGTATGAGTCGAGATGATGTTCTGCGAGTATGTTGACGTTTTGGTGATTGACATATTGACTGACCTTCCCCTTCTCTGAATCTTAATAATCTGACCTTGTTGTGTTGATGTGTTGACAATGGGCCTTGATTCATTGATTCTATGATGAGAGATACTTTTATGACTTCTGGTGTGATGTTGAGACGTTGTGATGATTTTGTTATGTCGTTGAGATGCATATTATGACCTTCGGTATGATCTGGAGATGTTGATGTGACCTTGTGGCACTACGTTGGTATATGTTGAGACTTGCCTTATGATGTGTTGATTGGAGATTGGTTGGTTATTCAGTTATGCATTTCTTATGGCTTATGCATCTTGCTTGAATTGAGATTGATAGATTGATTCGATTCTGGAAACTAGGAAGAGAATATGAGAATAGCCCTTAGAGGTGGATGACTCCACCTCACCCCTTCTGAATTTGATTGATTGATATGCGAGAAACTGATGTGGTTGTTGGGAGATTTTGACGAAATCTTGATTTGAAAGAAATTGACTTGTTTTGGTGTAAAATTGCTTGATTAAACATCGGATTTGAAGATTTTGAGCGGTTTTAAAAATGGCCAACTTGGGGGTTTTAAAGAAGTTGAGATTTTCAATGATTTGGATGACAATCTTTCCATTTACAGACGCTTTGAAAATTTACGAACTGGATTTACATTATGACGTCTCACGAAGTGGATACAAGCATTTTATAGGGGCGCTTATAGATTGCTTGCTAAGACCTAGTCGGACGCTATAATGCTTTTAGAGTTGTGATACTTCCGAAAGGTCGAAGCGAGGATGTGATAGGGGCGCTTATTACACACTTGACTAGACCAATTGGAGATGTCACGACCGTGACCAGGATGTTGTGAGAATCCCGGAAGACGCAACCGAGATGATTGCAAGATCCTTGGACATGGTCCTCGGACTCGCCGATTTCAAACTCCTTCCCATTGCTTTAAAATGATTTTAGTCTCGGGGACGAGACTTGTTTTTAGAGGTGGATAAATGTAAAGACTGAATATATTATTATATTATTATAATTGAGTAAATAAATTATTATTTTATTCAATCGGTAGAAATGTGAGAAAACCCGTCCTCGAGCGTAAGTTTTGACTTTAAAGTCATTCCGGCATCGTTTCGAGAAATTAGATTATATCGAATTTGATTCCACCTTCGAGCTCCGAGTTTTGATAAAATTAATTTAATTCCGTTTATCTTGAAATTTAATTAATTTTATGATTAAATATGATTTAGTCAGGATTCGATCGGGCGAGCGGGTTTTGAGTCTTTTCCGCTAATTTGAATTGGTATTGTTAGGACCACATATATATTAATTCATTTTCCTTTTTTTTCTTTATTCTCTCTCTCTCTCTCTCTCTCTCTCTCTCTCTCTCCCTCTCTCTCGGTACTGTTGGATTAGGCAAAATGGTCCCTCTCCCTCTCTTGTCTTCTTCCCTCTTCTGCTCAGACCCAACCAATTTCCTTTCACTCACCTGCACCAACTCACCAGCTTCACTCCCTCACCTTCAAGCCTCTCTCTTCCTCCTTGTAAATCTGTAGCAAACCCATTTCTTATCCATCCACAAACACAATCTCTAAAACACAAATAAAAAACTCTCCCTTTCCTTACCCATTTCTTCTTGTCTCCCTCCTTGAACCGTGAAGAAAACACCCTCAAAACATCTCCCCATTTCCTCCTTTCACTGCCGACGCACCACCAATACCTCTTCCTTCCAAGAAGCAGCAGCAGCAAGGGCCCTCCGACGCCAGGCAACCGAACCTCGAAGCGCCATAGCGCCCCTGTTCTGCGAGTGCAAGCCGAGCCTCCCCTGTACGAAGCTCCAAGACGCCAAGCGCCCTCGTCCCTCCTCCTCTCTGCTTCCTCTGCTCCGATTCAGAGCTTGGCCGGAGCAAGCTTTTCCTCCGTCGATTTGCAGCCGGAGAGCCGCCCTCGGAGCCCTCGGAGTCGGAATCTTGAGACCTCGGTAATTTCCCTCTCCCTCCCTCCTCATTGCTCTCGTTTCGTTTTTGTTGGTCGGGTTGTGGTCGAAATTTCATTTCGGTCGGGATTGGGTGGTCGGAACTCACAGTCGACGCCGGCGAGGTCCTCCCCTCCTCCTTCCCTCCTCGTCTCTTTTCCGTCGAACAGAGCTCTGTTTGAGCTTGGCGAAGGAGACAGCTCCTCCTTCTTTCCTTGTGGGCTTTGGGCCTAATTTTGCCCGGTTCCGGATCCCCTTCGGGTCCTCCCTTCCTCCTTTCACTGATTTCCCGGGTTGGGCTAAATGGAGTGGGTTTGGGTTCGGTTTTGGCTTGGATTCGGGTCCTTCTTTCCTTTTGGGCCAGGGATCCGGATTGGTATGGGTTGTTTCTTTGGGCTGGTTAGTTGTTTAAATTTGTATTACACATTTTAGGTTATATATATATATATGTTATATGTTTTATTTTCTGATTTTTGGAAATGAATATAGATATATATATTTATATGTTTTGAAATTATTAATATTTATATTTAAAAGGTTTTAAAAGTGATATTATTTGATATTGGGTTATAAAAAAATAATAATTATGGTTATTGTTTTGAGTTTATATGGATAGTAAGTGTTAAACTATTTGAATATTAATATTATTTTGGGATTGGTTATAATTATAAACTTTGGAAAATTAATCGTTATATATTGTTTATTATTTTAAAATAATAATAATTGGATTATTTAATTGATGCATTTTATGAGGATTTAAACATGTGAGTTAGGAATTTTAAAATGATTGTTGGTTTTGACTTATAAACATGATTTGTGAACATGAGATTATTTTGATGGTTTGATATTGGAAATTATTTATATAATGTTTGAAATAAGAAACATGCCGGAATGATTCCTATAATATGATTTTGGGAAATTGGTTAAGGCTTAAACGTTTAATGTCGGAATTTGGCCAAGTATGATTTGAGAAAGTATTTTGAACATGAGTTGACTTAAATTGGGATTTATGATTTGAAAATATGGTTGGTATGATTTTATCAAGGGGTTTGATTGGAAGATGATTTTGGTCGATTTGATCGTATCGAAAAGGTTTTAGAAAACGGTTTTACTATCGGTTGGTTTTTAGGATGTTGAGAACTTGGGTTCCGTATGTATGAATGTGAACCGGTAGCTTATAGAAATGACTTGATGATAGGTGTATATTGCTTTTGGATTGCTTTGGACTTGCATTTGGGCCCCTGCTTGTGTTATCTTGCTGTGCTGCATCAACAGGTAAGTATCCTACGGGACTTACTCAATAACCTGGACCTCCTGCCTGATGTGTCATGTAATGTGTAGTTTTGTTGCATATTAAAGCATGCCATGTAGTATCATGCTAGGATTGCATTGAACTGAGCATGTGTTTACTTTGTGTGTTTGAAACAGAACGGCCGTTATCTGTGATAGTCCTAGAGTCTTTGTTAGGGTCATAGGGTAGCCTAGCCCCATCGGGTGCCCTGAGTCTATCGAGTCGATATGAGCATGATATGATAGCCCATCACCATCGGGCAAGATATGAGATGATATGATATGATATGATATGATATGATATGATATGATATGATATGATGATACCGTGGGTGAGTGCACCACCACGAGGATATTGCTATGTTATAGCACCGAACTGGCCAGTCTCTACACTAACGGGAAGGGGTGCAGAGGTAGGAGAGGGATATGCAACTTGGCATTGTCTTGGGCCCTTTACAGTTCTTTTCCGCATATTATATATATATACTAGGGGCATGATAGTGTGATTTAAATCATGTACCGCATTAGTCAACTTTTATTTAGGCATAGGCATGTTATGTGGCCTCAGCGCGGTCAAAGGACCCGCAGGTGATCACCGGGCCTGACTTCGTGGATAGTGTTAGGTACCGCTCTTGTTGCTCCTTGCTTCTGTGACGGGAAATCTCTTGGCGAATTGAAGAATCCGGCTAATATATTCTAACTTGACAAATGGCAATCACCCACCTTATTTTGGTTTTGACCCGGCTCTGCCGTGGCACTTGTATCTAAACCTTGCTTCTGCTTTATTTTCATTTGAATCGAATTTCCGCGACTTTGATTGCTTGGGGTTCGAAATCCCCGTTTTGGAATGCTGATCTTCGAGGTTTGAAACCTCGACCCGTACCTGAATTGCAACATCCGAACGAAGGTATCCGACCTTCGAAACGTAACCCGGGTATTTATATCCGGGCCGTTACACTACTTACATATGAATTACATATATCAAATTGAAATCCAATGATGGATGAATACAATTAGTAGATGAATCAATCAAAGTCCATAGGAGGTCATAGACTCACTCATAGGTTCTCTACATCGGGCGACCGGAGTAACCACTCTCAATCTTATTTTAAACAATCTAAAATATACTCTCTCTGTCTCAAAATCTAAATACAATACGGAGTATTATTTTTCTTTTTTTTTAGAAAATTAAAAATCATATAACAGATTAACTTATTATTATTACTAGTCTTATTACTCGCGTGATACGTGGTATTTTACTAAATATTATTTTATTAAATTATGAAGATTAAAATTAACTTTGATTGAAAACTTTTTAAGAAATAAATATAAAATCCATTAAAATATCTTAATTAAATAAATAACATCATTAACAAATTTAAAGATAAAAATATATAAAATTGTGTTGTAACGAATAAAATTGTATAAACTTAATAAAATAAAATAATCTATCTTATTATATTATTATTTTATAATTCAAGTTTCGTCTATGACCCCATTAATAAATTTAATTAAAAATAAATGAGTTTTTTTAAAGATGTAGATAACTATTTATATTATTATAAAATTTGATTTAAAAAAAAGCATTCACTAATCCAAATTAACTCATAAAATTTAGAGTTGTCCATTGTCTGGTTTAGTAGTAAAATATAGTCAAACTTTATCATATACTCAGTATATAACTATGAAAACTGATAGTAAATTCGACCAGGATCCGACACAAAAGAATCATGTCTCTTTTTTAGTATTATATATATTGATGATGATTATAAAAATATATCTATTAAATCAGTAATAGGTATATCTTAAATCTTAGTTATATTAAATACTTAGTTGTTATGATTTTATAAAATAATAATAATAGGTTATCATCAAATAGTAGGTACAAATTGTATATAAATAACTAATTAATATATTGATGTCTAACTATTTATATTAAAATGATAGAATTTGTAAATAATGAAGTAATAGGTTTGTTTTGTACGTACGTACATAACTAATTATTTTATATTATTTTGATTATCTTAAAATATATTCATAAATAATAAAATACATATTTTCTTTAAGGGATAGAATATAACTTTTATTAGATTGGTGTACATCTCTCTATCCACCACTTGCTTCATGTTCAAATTAACTACCTTCATCGATCTTTTTTTTTTTAAGTTTGTTATAAAAAAAATATTTTGTGTTACGATAGGAGGTTAAATATTTATATTAAAATGATATACTTTGTAAATAACTAAGATATGAGGTTGAATATTTATATTAAAAATGATAGATTTTCAACTAATTAAGATATGAAATTGAATATTTATATTAATAATTAATTATAGTAAAAAATTAAGATAGACACGTAGGATAATATGTGGATAAATAGATATGGTTATTGTTCAACGTGGCTTAAATATATTGGTTATTCATTAATTGATGTGGCACAAAATCCGGCCCAGATTGCACCAGAGAACGACACGTAAGCGAATCGCACCAAAACCCGCCACATAGGATTTCCACGCCTCTGTTTTAATACTAGTTTTACTCCCCGCCCGTTGTGCGGTTTCTTTATAACTAGTATTACTACCCGCCCGTTGTGCGGTTGCCTAATAAATAAATTGATATTTAATTTATATTTTCTTTTTAAATTTTAAAGGTTATAATATACTTCTATAGTTTGGTTGAAATCTTTGGATCTTTTAATAACAATAAACTAAACTAATAGTAAGTTTAGTTCATATCAATATACATTATATATATATAGAAAAATCAATATATATATATATATATGTAATAGATAAATAAATTATGTTTGATTAAAATTAACATACTTAAAATTTTATTAAATAAATAAATCAAAACCTTGGAATTTTTTAAGATAAAAATAAAAAGCACACAAAATCATAGAAAAATGTCAACATATCTATCAAATTATTATGTTATTTTCATTAATAATATTTAGGTGACTACCAAATATTGGACAGATTATTTGATCGAAAAATATAAGTTTTCTAACTAATTAAGATATAAGGTTGAATATTTATAAAAATAAGTGGAACCATTAAGTACTAAGATGTCAAAATTATATTGGCTTATTAATTGATGTGGCTAAAACAGATTACACCATATTAACTCATAATATGACACTATGCGGAGTGCATCAAAAGCCGTTTCAGACCTCAGTTTTAGTGTGTGTGTATGAGTTTTCCTTTGAAACGGGTCTTAATTGTTATTTAATAATATATGGAGATTTTTTCCGTAAATCAATCTATCAAGTTTTAGCTTGATTTTTTCCATATCAATCTAAATTTATCATATTGACCATTCGATATAAATTCAATATTTTCAATAGTTAATATTACCATACAGTTACATACTTTTTTTCCCCAATATTGATTCATAAGAAATTAGAATGAATTTGGAGAATGTAAGATGTGAATATTTAATCTATTGAAAATTAACATTTGTATCTTTAAAAATGAAAAATAAAAAATTTTAGTTCCATAAACAAATATTATATTAGCTTATTAATAATGAACCAAATATTGGATATATTATTTGATCTAAAAAGATAAGTTTTTTTTAGATAATTATATATTAAATAAATCAATGCATTTATTCAATTATAATCTATTTTACTTACTCTTGGGTTTAATAATTGTGAATCTGCCGTTGTTAGGCTCCAGATGGATAGATGAAATTAAATCTAGTGTAATCTAAGAGTTTGTTAAAGATAAATATTTATTAAAAAAACTCAATTAAAATATAAGGTTATATTGAATAGATTATTTGATCTAAAAAGATAAGTTTTTTAGCTAACTATATTGGCTTATTACCTCAAAAAGATAATACTATTTTAATGCAAAATATGACACGTATGGAAAAATAACATCATTTTAATGCAGAAAATACCACGTATGCGAATAGCACCAGATCCCGTCTCAGGCCTCTGTCTTAGTATATTATATAGATATAGATATATAGATATAGATTATATATTATTGATCATCTTTACATGTTTATTTGAATTTTAACTTTTTTTCCCTCTAAAATTAATCTAGAGATTGTAACAAAATTGATTTGAGATATGATCAAATTTATATTTTATGTGGTATAAAATTAATATAAATAAGATATGGCAATCATTTTTATTGAAATTGTTGAATTTAATTGATTATATCACAAATATGTGAGATCAATTTAAAAATTAATATGATTTAATTATATCTTTTTTCTTTTAAATAAGGGTTAGATTGCACCATGAACTAACATATATTAGTAAGGTAGATGTTATATTATGCTATTTTTTTTTAATTTCTCTGAGAATAAAAAAATATCATGAATGTTTTCATGTAAAATTTATTTGGTTAAATAATACTTACATCGATTTGTAAATTAATAAATTAACTATATAACGATTCATGTGTATACTAATTTTCATGTATAAGTTTCATATTTATAAACCTAGCTTGTAAATTTGATTATGTACAACTAATAAAAATAAAGCATAAATTAAAACTAATTAATGTACGTATTTTAAACATGATAAGAAATAAAATTAATGTATTTTAAACATGATAATAAAATAAAGTTAGTTAATACAGTATGAAATATCTTATAACTCCTGAAGAGGGAAATGTCTTGTAACTCGGTAAAGATTAAAAACAAAACTAATGAATATCGGAGGGAAGATTTATTGTCATCCCAAATCAGTTTGTTTAGATCTCTTTTTTTATTTATATTAAAAATAGATAGTTTAGACGTAGGAAATTTTATCAAGTGGGACCATTAATATATTGAGATGGAAAAATTATATTGGCTTATTAATTGATGTGGCTAAAAAAGATAACACAATATTAATCCAGAATATGACACGTAAACAAAAATAATCCCGTTTTAATCCAGAAAATTCCACGTAGGCGAATCGCACGACCTTTGCTTTAGTATTTTATATAGATATAGATATAGATAAATTAGTATTTTTTATAGATATAGATATAGATATATATTAATTAATAATATAGAATATAGGTATAGATTATATATATATAGATTTTTTTAATTTTTTAAATCTTCCTTTTGTTAATAGTCGAAATTAAAATAAATGAGAATACGCCATTTCTAATTCTTCTCATGGTTAGTTTTATCGGTTTAACCTATGTTATAAGAAACTAAATCAAAAAAACACAAACATTCCTACTCCTACGTTTCAATTTATAAGCCTGGAAAAAATCATTTTAAAAGATGGTTAAAATTATTAAATTTATAAGTGGTAAAATGATTTTAAAAAGATGGTTGAAATTATGAAAATTCAAAATTTGGTACCAGATCAGAATTAAAACTTCGTACTAATTTTATTATATATTTATAATATTGTTTAGTTTATCAAAATTCATTAGATTTATTTAAATAATCAAAAAATTTATTAAAATGTAACTAATCAAGATATGATAAGATTTTATTATTTAAATCAATCGTGATTATTAATAATGATAAGTTAAAGGACGTGGAATCTTAATTGACATGGCTTAAATTTATTGGATACTCATTAATTGACGTGTCAAAAAACCCGACCAGATTACACCAGAGTACGACATGTAAGCGAATTCGACCAGAGCCCGTCACATAGGATTTTCACGTCTCTGTTTTAGTATTATATATTGATGATTATACTATCTATTTTTTATATTAAGTTTTTTTATTAAAGTGTGAATGTTAAATAGTTTTCTTGAAATATTTCAATAGAAGATTTTATCTAAGTATAAACTAAATTAAGTAGTTATTTTATTTCACCAATAAAGTAGATTTTTCCATTAAATGATCTTGCCAAAACTTATTAAAAACTAATCATCATTAATTAAATAACTATGTTAGTAGGTTTTGCAAATAATTTAATAATTGAGTTCCTTATTGTTAAACTCCACCTTGATGAGGATAAAACCTTGGTTGATGAATAGCCAAAACTTGGGATTCCTAAGTTTGGTAAGGCCTTACCATATGGCCTATCTTATTAGATCTGAGTTTCAGATTCTATATAATTGGGTCTAATTCCTTATGGGCCTATTTTATTAGATCCAATACATTATTGATCTATGTAACAGAATCAGAATTGGGCCAAATATTATTTGGGCCTGATATTATATCCAAGAGTGTTGATTAAAGATAGAGTTGTTTAAACTCATCTCTTATTTCCTTCGGTTAGCTATTTGAGATTTTCCAGGATTTTGGGTGCTTCTCCTTGACGGCTTCAAAGATCTCAGCAAGATTCAAGAGAAGGTTCTGGATTCCTCCGCTTAACAACCGAAGATCTCGTTCTCCAGAATATTTCAAGGGCAACGTCTATCAACAACCTGGAGAAAAAGACTGACGTTTGATTTTGAATCAAAACGTTCAGCCTATTTATAGAAGAAGACAGCAGCTGCAGAAATCATCCTATACACTGCGCTTATTGACTTCTGCAAAATCATCTTCTTCAAGCTTCGATCACACATTGCTCTCTACCCTCTTCGTTGTATTTACTTTGAGTGTGTGTGAGGTTTCTTCCGAGCGACATAGTACAATTCAGTGAGAGTTATACTCAGGGTTCTTTACCCAATCATAGAGGGTACTTCGGTATCCTTAGGAGCTTTATTTCACTAGAGCGTTTGGGTTGCTAGATAGGAAGTTAGTCTAGAAGAGAGAATGTCTTCTAGAGGTTGTATCTAGGGCTCATAAGATAAAGTGAAATAAAGTCGTTGAATCCTACGGGTTGGAGACCCTAGGCGGGGACGTGGGCGGTTGTGCCGAACCTCGTTAACAATTCGCGTGTGCTTCTCTTTTCTCTCTTTCTTGATTTCTTTCTTTCGTGAATTATCTTATTTGTTGAACTAATATCTGTTTTGCAGATAAGGTCTTACTAGCTTACAGTAAGGTCTTACAATTTTGCTTGTCTCTATTAACTTGTCTCTGCATTACAGATAAGGTCTTACCTTTAGCTGGCAAGATCTTACAACTTCCTGCTTTTGCGAAAATTTACCATACTCCATTCAACCCCCCTTCTGGAGTATATTCGTGCCTTATATCTGCCTATTCCGCACTTCAATTGGTATCAGAGCCTCACTCACGTTTCTTAGATATTACTATCTGTGAGTCTAACCATGGCAGGTGAAGGGCAAGGTGGTTTCGGCCAAGGAAGATCTATCTCTCGTCCACCTCTCTTTGTTGGGAATAACTTCATGCATTGGAAATCTCTAATGCAGATGTTTGTTATTGATCAAGATTTGGAACTCTGGCATATCATTATGCGAGGACCAAATATCCCCAAGAAAGAAGGTCCCAATGGAACAAGGGTGGACAAATCAGAGGATGAATACACCCAGACTGACTTAGAAAGTGTGGCTAAGAATTTCAAAGCCATAAACCTACTGTACTGTGGATTGAGTACGGATGAGTTCAACCGTATCTCTTCATGCAGAACAGCGAAAGAAATCTGGGATAAATTGGTGGTTACCTATGAAGGAACCAGTCAGGTCAAAGAGACCAAAATTAGTATCTTTCTCAGACAATATGAATTGTTTAAGATGAACCCTGATGAGTCAGTTAAAGCTATGTTTACCCGTTTTACGGAAATCATAAATAACCTCGACTCATTAGGTAAGACCTTCTTGAATGAAGAAAAAGTTAGAAAGATACTAAGGTGCTTACCTAAAGCTAAATGGGGTCCTAAGGTGACGGCCATAGAAGAAGCTCAAGATCTTAGCACATTGGCTCTTGATGATCTACTAGGAAAGTTAATAACCCATGAAATGATCCTCAACGAGGATGATGGGGAACTTCCTACCAATCTCAAAAACCTTGCTCTTAAGGTCAAGAAAGAAGAACCATCGGAAGATTCCGATAGTGATGATGATGAAGATCCTTTTGCTTTAATCACTCGTGGATTAGCACGCATATTGAAAATGAAAAAGCAATTCGCCAAAGGTAAGCCTTCTAACTCTTCTAGGAAGAGTCGAGTTCTTACGTGCTATGAATGTGGTGAATCAGATCATCTCGTCAAAGAATGTCCTATAAAGAAGAAGAACAAAGCAAAGAAGAAGGAGTCCAACAAGAAAGTGATGGCTGCTTGGAGTGACTCGGATTGTTCAAGTGACTCAGACGCTGAAGAGGAACATGCAAACTTGTGCCTTATGGTAAAATCCGACGAAGCCAAGGATCAACATCTAGATGGAGTTGTAAGAAATCTTCTCTCTAGCCCTATCAATGTTTTATCTGAATTCTTGAAGAATATGATTTCTAATGAGGAGACTTACAACAAAGAAATCAACCTCTTGAAAGAAAAAGTGCAGGATCAAGAAACATGCATAAAGAAGCTGTCACAGAAATTGCAAGATCTTGACAGTCAAAGTTCTGAAGCTATCACAGAGAGTAAGACCTTACGATCAGAAATTTCTGAACTTAAGGCAAACGTCTCTTCTCTTAAGAATCAAAATAATGATCTTAAGAATGAAAATGTGAAGCTTTCTAAGAAATGTCAAGATTAACAAACAGCCCTCGTGCAATTCACTCGATCCAAAGCAACTCTTGACAAGATGCTTGGAGAACAACAACTCTCCTTGAATCGAAGTGGTATAGGTTACAACAGGAACTTTCCTGCAAAGCCTACTACCAAGTTCGTTAAAGCTAAAGGAAGTTGGCGATCTCCAACCTGTTTCTTTTGTTGTAAGAAAGGTCATGTAAAGGAGACGTGTCCTTATAGGAGAACGGATCCTTACATCATTAGAAATACCTTTCCTGTTCGGTTAAATGAGCGGATAAGACAGATTTGGGTTCCAAAAGGGACGAAGTTACCAAATATGGTCTACCCCCACAATGGATCCAAATCAGTTTATTGGTCTAGCCGAAAAGGTTGATTTTGTGTTTTGCAGGATATCACCAAGACCAAGGATCAAAAATGGATAATGGATAGTGGTTGCTCAAGACATATGAGTGGAAAAGAATCTCTTTTTCACAATCTAAAGAAGCAATCCGATGGAACTATTACTCTTGGTGATAAAGCAAAATGCAACATCGTCGGTATTGGTAACATTGGTGTTAATTCAAACAATTCTATCAATGATGTTTATCTTGTTGATGGCTTAAAATATAACTTTCTTAGTGTTTCGCAGCTTTGTGATAAGGGCAATCTTGTTAGCTTTAACAAGAAAAAGTGTGTTGTACAAGATGAAGAGACCGGAGAAATTGTTCTTACTGCATACAGGGACTCTAACATTTATGCTCTTAATACTAATCGCATTGCAGGCTCCAATCTGAAATGTCTCAAGGCCTTATCAGAAGATCCAAGGGTTTGGCATAGGAGACTCGGGCACATAAGTATGCATACCCTCAGCAAACTCAGTTCAAAGGATCTTGTTCGAGGCCTTCCTGATTTAAACTTCAAAGTGGATGATCTCTGCAAAGCCTGCTCAAGAGGTAAACATACCCGTAGTCCATTCAAAAGGAAGCTGGTTGTTAGTACTACTAGACCCTTGGAGCTTCTACACATGGATCTTTGCGGACCTATGCGTGTCAAATCTCCCAAAGGTAAACAATACATATTAGTTATTGTTGATGATTATTCTAGATTTACTTGGGTCTTCTTCCTCAAAGATAAATCAGAAACTTTGTTTTATTTTTCTAAACTTTGTAAGGAATTACAAACGTTGAAAAACCTACCTATCGTTTCTATTAGAAGTGATCATGGTAGAGAATTCGATCAATTGAACTTTGATCTATTTTGTGCGAAATATGGTATTTCTCACAACTTTTCAGCTCCTAGGACACCTCAACAAAATGGTGTTGTGGAACGAAAGAACCGCACCCTAGAGGAAATGTCCAGGACTATGCTATTAGAGAATAATCTGCCAAAGTCTTACTGGGCAGAAGCTGTGAATACAGCAAATTATATTCTCAATAGATGCTTAATTAGATCAATTTTAAAGAAAACTCCTTATGAGCTTTTCAAAGGAAGAAAACCAAGCATATCTTATTTTAAACCATTTGGATGTACGTGTTACGTGCATAACAATGGCAAGGATAATCTTGGGAAATTTGATGCACGTAGCGACGAAGGTATATTTCTTGGATACTCGACTCAAAGCAAGGCTTATTGAATATTCAATAAACGTACCAAAATCGTCGAAGAAAGTATCCATGTATTATTTGATGAAAGTGATAACGGTACCTTGAGTGAAGGATTTGCAGACTTGAAGTTAAATACTCATGAGGGAGAAGAATCAGATGGAGAAGGCAATCATCCTGAGAAGAGCATATCTAGAAATATGCAGGAACCATTTCAAGATCTTACTGATCTGTCACAAGGTCTTGGAACTATGTCTCAAGACCTTACAAATGAAGCCAGTCTTGAAGATGGACCCCCTCCGGAACCTCAAGGCCCTTATCCTACGAATCCTCCTGAACCTCAGGAGCCATATCCTTACACTTCCAATGATCCTACTCCTAGCCAAGGATCTGCACGAAGAAGATTCAAACATGCCTCATCTCACTCTACTTCCGATATCATTTCTGATCCTTCATCTGGCGTTCAAACACGTTCTAAAGTTAGAAACTTATGTGCTTTTCACGCATTTGTTTCTCTTGTAGAGCCCAAGAAGTATACCGAAGCTCTTCAAGAACCTGATTGGATTATAGCCATGCAGAATGAGCTTAACGAGTTCGAGCAAAATAAAGTATGGACCCTTACGGCAAGGCCAAAGGGTAAATCTATTATTGGAACTCGTTGGGTATTTCGAAACAAGCTTGATGAAGGAGGAAACATCATTCGAAACAAAGCTCGTCTTGTTGCTCAAGGATACAATCAAGAGGAAGGTATTGACTACGAGGAGACTTTTGCTCCCGTAGCCAGGCTAGAAGCTATTCGCATGCTCCTTGCCTTCGCCTCTTTCATGAGCATCAAACTCTTTCAAATGGACGTTAAATGTGCCTTTTTGAATGGTTTCCTAGATGAAGAAGTTTATGTCGCTCAACCTCCCGGTTTTGAAAATGATGAATTTCCAGATCATGTTTATAAGCTCGACAAAGCTCTTTATGGGTTGAAGCAAGCCCCAAGAGCTTGGTATGAACCTCTTTCAAAATATCTTCTGGAAAATAATTTCAAAAGGGGGTTAATTGACAAAACTCTATTCATCAAAACTCAAGGTAATGATATCCTAGTTGTACAAATTTATGTGGATGATATATTGTTTGGAGCTACTAACGAATCTTTGTGCAAGGAGTTTTCAAATATGATGTGTAAGGAATTCGAGATGAGTATGATGGGGGAGCTAAATTTCTTTCTCGGTCTTCATGTTCATCAAAGTTCTAAAGGTATATTCCTTAACCAAGGAAAATACACTCGTGAACTTCTCAAGAAATACAAGATGATCGAATCCAAAGTTGCAAAAACTCCTATGAGCTCTACTCTTTCTTTGGATCAAGATCTTACTGGAAAACAGGTAAATCAGAAGGAATATAGAGGTATGATCGGATCTCTCCTTTACCTTACTGCTAGTAGACCTGACATAATGTTCAGTGTTTGTATGTGTGCCAGATTCCAAGCTAACCCGAAAGAATCTCATCTTATAGCGGTAAAAAGGATTTTAAGATATCTGAATGGTACAAAGGATCTCGGATTATGGTATCCTACTCAATCTAGTTTCAATCTTGTCAGATACTCCGATGCTGATTTTGCAGGATATAAGGTAGATAGAAAAAGCACCTCCGGATGTTGTCAATTTCTTGGGTCATCCCTTATAAGTTGGCATTCCAAGAAGCAAAATTCAGTGGCCCTTTCAACGGCCGAAGCTGAATATATTGCTGCTGGAGCTTGTTGTGCCCAAATCTTATGGATTGCACAACAACTTCAAGATCTTGGAATTAACTATAAGGGTATCCCAATAAAATGCGACAACACAAGTGCTATCTCTATCTCCAAAAATCATGTACAACATTCAAGAACAAAACATATTGATGTAAGACACCACTTCATTCGAGATCATGTAGAAAAGGGAGATGTGTCCTTGACATTCATCTCTACAGACCTACAACTAGCAGATATTTTTACCAAACCTTTACCCGAAGAGAGATTCAATTTCATCAGGCTAGAACTTGGAATGCTTAATAAGGAGGTATAAACGTAGGGGGAGCAATATTATAAGATCTTATTCCCTACGTACTACTCTTGAAATTGGTTTCAAGACCTTACTAATTAATAGTAAGGTCACGAATCAATCTTTCAGCATATTAATTTTTGGATTAAACTATTTGGTTAATATCTTTATATATATTTAACTAAATATTTTTACCTTGATTTTTTTACTACCTTATAGAATCTCGGATTTAAAAGATTTTCTCGGATTTAAAAGATTTTTTTCTACCTTGATTTTCTCTACTGCCTTGGGATTTTATTAGATTTTACTTCATTTATTCTAGCATTTATCTCTTCTATGTTCAAAATTTAAATTAATGTTTATCAGTTAAAGATTTGACTGAGATTTGGTTGGGATTTCTTGAGGAGATCAAAGGTCACACGGTTTGGTTGGGATCTCTTCTCCTATTTAACCCCTCACATCTCTCACGTCAAATCACTGCTTTTCACTCTATCTCTCTCTGATTTACTCTCCCTGAGCGATTCGTCTCCTCCTCCTCTTTCTCAAACACGAAATCTCCATGGCTCCCAAACGCTCTTCCACTTCCTCCCCTGGATCTTCGTCCAAGAAACTCCGATCCTCTGAGTACAAAGGAAAGGCGATCGAAGAGGAATACAAGGGGAAGGCGAATCTCCGGCAACTGGACACTGATTCTGAGGATGAAGATCATGCTGCTCTTGTTCATCGACGTACCCGACAGAAGGATCACCACCACCCCCGACAGGTGAATCCCCCAGCACCAAAGAAGGGCAAATCCATGGTGCGTCTTCAGTCTCCTCCTCCCGAATTTGAGGTAATTTACGAGGTCCCTTCTACTTGGTTTCGAAATCACACTGCCGCTGGTATGTGGAAAGATGGATTTTCAAACCGACCTCTAACCTTCTGTGAGCATGTGGATCTAGAATTTCTAGAATCCATGCAACTCCCATGTGTCAATCTACTGAAAAATTCAAATGTTTGGTCTCTTTTGAACCCCGGAACCATCGCTTACCCTCGTCTCACCCGCATGTTCTTCGTCAATCTTACCGCACACAGAGAAAAGGGGGTTCTCACCTTTACTTCTCAAGTGAAACAAAGACAAATCACATTGTCTGCCTCTTCCTTAGCCCTAATTTTGGGTGTGCCTGACTTTGTCGATACTAGCTCTCACCCCTCCAAAAACTACTGTCTGGCCAAAGCTCAAAAAGAGTTCTTTATAAGGACCGTGCCTACAACATCTTCATCCAAACCCAAACCTAAACATACCCACAATATCTTATCCCTTGAGGCCAAGCTGGTTTTCACCCTTCTCGCACGTTGTGTCTTACCACGAAAAAACTCCCGCGAGCTTATTACTGATAATTTGCTTGAACTCCTCTATCTGATAATGGCTGGCCATGAGATTGATGTTCCCAATTTGATTCTCTCATATCTCTTACATGCCATTAATACCCCTCTTACTGCACCTCTCCCATATGCCAATTTGATGCCCAAAATCTTTGATTTTTTCGACATTGACACCACTGGAGAGGAGCATATGACTCACAAAGGTCGCATTGATGAGGAGTGCTGGAGGCGCCTAGGGATTGAGAAGAATCTGGCCGGTGGATGGATTCTGACAAAGAAATCTCAGGCTCCATTTGATTCAGTCAATTTGGAGACTAAGATTGAAGATTTGGAAGCTGAAATTGACGCACTTAGGAAGGATCTCAATGCTGCTAGGGCCGACATCGTGGACAGACAGGACAACACACATGAGCGGCTGATGATTGTCGACGAGAAGTTGAATCAACTTCTGTTGCTCAGTGGCCTCACACACAGGGCCACCACCTCCATCATGCCTCTTGATGAAGATTCTGCCCACCATGTTGAAGAAGTTGCGAAGAATGTTCTCCTCAATTGTGAGCGCAAAGTCCTCAAACGCTTCATTCTGCAGCCACTCTGTCCTGAGCCATCCATCCTCACTCTGGAGGAATATGGAATAGTGAAGAAATGGCGCGATGAAGAAGCTAAGAGGCAAGCAAAGATGTGGGCTAATCACACTGTCCTCAATGCGAAGAACCGCTGGAGAGACAAGATTTTCAGAGGCCGCCGAGATCCAGAGGATGTTCATCCGAGGTATGGGGAGTGGTGGAGATTTCAGATGATGAAGAGTGATAGATCTTATAACTCTTGATGCCTTAAAACTCTTATGCTTTGATTTATGGTATTATTTTGAACTACTCACACCCTTATTGTTGAAAGACAAAAAGGGGGAGAAAGGTTGTAAGGCCTTATTTTGCTTTTTGACATGTCTTACAACTGATACTGATGGGTTTTATAAGGCCTTATTTTATTTTTGTTGGCCTTACTGTGTTTTCTAGGATTTTCAAAACTTTGATCCAAACATTCATAATGCTTGCACTATTATTCTATTATATGCCTTGTTTGGTTATATTGTTTTGAATTGACAGGAAACAGGTGTGCACAAGTTTTGTCTTTCATCAAGGGGGAGATTGTTAAACTCCACCTTGATGAGGATAAAACCTTGGTTGATGAATAGCCAAAACTTGGGATTCCTAAGTTTGGTAAGGCCTTACCATATGGCCTATCTTATTAGATCTGAGTTTTAGATTCTATATAATTGGGTCTAATTCCTTATGGGCCTATTTTATTAGATCCAATACATTATTGATCTATGTAACAGAATCAGAATTGGGCCAAATATTATTTGGGCCTGATATTATATCCAAGAGTGTTGATTAAAGATAGAGTTGTTTAAACTCATCTCTTATTTCCTTCGGTTAGCTATTTGAGATTTTCCAAGATTTTGGGTGCTTCTCCTTGTCGGCTTCAAAGATCTCAGCAAGATTCAAGAGAAGGTTCTGGATTCCTCCGCTTAATAACCGAAGATCTCGTTCTCCAGAATATTTCAAGGGCAACGTCTATCAACAACCTGGAGAAAAAGACTGACGTTTGATTTTGAATCAAAACGTTCAGCCTATTTATAGAAGAAGACAGCAGCTGCAGAAATCATCCTATACACCGCGCTTATTGACTTCTGCAAAATCATCTTCTTCAAGCTTCGATCACACATTGCTCTCTACCCTCTTCGTTGTATTTACTTTGAGTGTGTGTGAGGTTTCTTCCGAGCGACATAGTACAATTCAGTGAGAGTTATACTCAGGGTTCTTTACCCAATCATAGAGGGTACTTCGGTATCCTTAGGAGTTTTATTTCACTAGAGCGTTTGGGTTGCTAGATAGGAAGTTAGTCTAGAAGAGGGAAGGTCTTCTAGAGGTTGTATCTAGGGCTCATAAGATAAAGTGAAATAAAGTCGTTGAATCCTACGGGTTGGAGACCCTAGGCGGGGACGTAGGCGGTTGTGCCGAACCTCGTTAACAATTCGCGTGTGCTTCTCTTTTCTCTCTTTCTTGATTTCTTTCTTTCGTGAATTATCTTATCTGTTGAACTAATATCTGTTTTGCAGATAAGGTCTTACTAGCTTACAGTAAGGTCTTACAATTTTGCTTGTCTCTATTAACTTGTCTCTGCATTACAGATAAGGTCTTACCTTTAGCTGGCAAGATCTTACAACTTCCTGCTTTTGCAAAAATTTGCCATACTCCATTCAACCCCCCTTCTGGAGTATATTCTTCTGGAGTATATTCGTGCCTTATATCTGCCTATTCCGCACTTCACTTATAATCAAATATGATAAAAAAAAAGAGTTAATTGAGATGACAAAATTATATTGGATTGTTAATTGATGTGGTTAAAAAGATAATACCATAATATGACACATACGCAAAAATAGCACCATTTAATCCAGAAAATGTCATGTGTGCGAATCGCACCGGAGACCGTTTCATGCCTCTATTTTAGTATTTTATATAGATGGATTGAATTTTCATATTATGGACCAATTCAATTTGAGAATATAGATCGGACCGTGAATATTTATTATTTTAATAGAAATACATATGATAGGAAGATTGTTCATATCGTAATAAGATACTCCGTATGAATCAATAGATATTGTTAATATCTTAATAAGACTGAATTAAAAACTGGATTATTTTAATCAAGTTTGATATTGATTAAATCATATCTAATTATTTACATGCAATACAAATACAATGATAGATATTGATTAAATCCTATCTAATTATTTACATGCAATACAAATACTGTAACGGCCCGGATATAAATATCCGAGATACGTTTCGAAGGTTGGATACCTTCGTTCGGATGTTGCAATTCAGGTACCGGTCGAGGTTTCAAACCTCTAAAGATCAATCAGTATTCAAAGCGGGAATTTCGAACCCCAATCAATCGAAGTCACAGAAATTCAATTTAAACGAAAGTAAAGCGGAAGTACGATTTAGATACAAAAGCCACGGCAGAGCCGGGTCAAAACCAAAACATATATTCTAAAGTCGTATAGCCAAATTAGCGGGGTTAGACAGATTCTTTGCAATCGCCCGAGGGATTTTCCCACGCCATAGAGACAAGGAGCAATCATACCTAAAAACAAGTGGTGCGAGCGGGATCAGACCGAGACCCCAACACACCCTGTCCCACAAGCAAATATACACATACGCTAATATAAAGATGATGCGAATGCGGAAATTAAATCACACTAACATGATCCTAATTTACAATGTGCGGAAAAGACCTGTAAAGGGCCCAAGACAGTGCCAAGTGGCATATCCCTCTCTGTAACGGCCCGTATATAAATATCCGGGATACGTTTCGAAGGTCGGATACCTTCGTTCAGATGTTGCAATTCAGGTATGGGTCAAGGTTTCAAACCTTTAATCAGTCGAAGTCTCGGAAATATAATTTAAACGAAAATAAAGCGGAAGTACGGTTTAGATACAAAAGCCACGGCAGAGCCGGGTCAAAACCAAAACAAAGTGGGTGATTTGCCATTTGTCAAGTTAGAATATATTAGCCAGATTCTTTTATTCGCCAAAAGATTTCCTGTCACAGAAGCATGGAGCAACAAGAGCGGTACCTAACACTATCCCCGAAGTCAGGCCTGGTGATCGCCTGCGGGTCCTCTGACCGCGCTGAGGCCACATAACATGCCTATGCCTAAATAAAAGATCAATAATGCGGTACAAGATTTAAATCACACTATCATGCCCCTAATATATATATAATATGCGGGAAAGAACTGTAAAGGGCCCAAGACAATGCCAAGTGACATATCCCATATCTCTGTATTTCCCATACCCACTCCGAGGCAGGGCGCTCGGCCTCAGCCGAACCGTAATAGATATAATCTCGTGCCCACTCCGAGGTAGGGCGCTCGGTCTATGCCGAACCGTAACAGATATATTCCCGTATCCACTCCGAGGTAGGGCGATCGGTCTATGCCGAACCGTATCAGAGATATATATATATATATATAGATCATACTTATTGACTCGATTGGGGACCAAAACGGTATAAAACACGAATGCCCCCATGACCCTAGCAAAGACTCTAAGACTCACAGATAACGGCCATTCTGTATTCAAACACACGAAGTAAACACATGCTCAGTTCAATGCAATCCTAGCATGATACTACATGGCATGCTTTAATATGCAACAAAACTACACATTACATGTCACATCAGGCAGGAGGTCCAGGTTACTGAGTAAGTCCCGTAGGATACTTACCTGTTGATGCAGAACAACAAGATAACACAAGCAAGGGCCCAAATGCAAGTCCAAAGCAATCCAAAAGCAATACACACCTATCATCAAGTCATTTCCATAAGCTACCAGACCAACATTCATACACACGAACCCAAGTTCTCAACATTCTCAAAACCGACCGATGGTAAAACCGTTTTCCAAAATCTTCCCGATACGATCAAATCGACCAAAATCATTCTTTCAAATCAACTCATTGATAAAATCATATCAACCATATCTTCCAAACTCTTAAATCCAAAATTAAGTCAACTCATATTCAAACTAATTTCTCAAATCATACTTGGCCAAATTCCGACATTAAACATTTAACTTTAAAACCAACTCTCTCCAAAGCACATTATAGAAATCATTCCGGCATTTTATTTCAAACTTTATATAATTAAATTCCAAATTAAATCATCAAAATAATTCTAAGCTCACAAATAATACTTAGAAATCAAAACCAACAACTCAATTTAAAATTCTCCATTCTCATATTTAAATCCTCATGAAATGCATCAATTAAATAATCCACTCAATATTATTTTAAAACAATATAACAATATATAAAGATTAATTTCCAGAATAGTACAATTATAACCAAATTCCAAAACTATAATAATATTCAAATATTTTAACACTTACTATCCATATAAACTCAAAACAATAACCATAATTATATTTATAACCCAATATCAAAAATATTACTTTTAAAACCTATTAAAATATATTTTAATATTTACAGAATATATATATACATATCCAAAATCAGAATTAGCATATAATATAACATATATATATATATATAACATAACACATAATATAATTTAACACATAACATATAACACAATATATAAAACACATAACCATAAAATAACCCAAAAGAGAACACCCAACCCAAGCCCAAAACAAATCAGCCAGCCCGCAAAGAAAAGAAAAGAAAGAGACCCGACCCGGAATGGAGAAAGGAAGAAAGGAGAGGGGATCCGAACCCGAATTTCCAAGCCCGAGCTAAAGAAAGAAGAAGGAAAGGAGCCCAAAGAAATAGGCCCAACGGCCATGACCCAATCTGAAGGTCAGAAGAAGGAAGGAAAAAAAAAGAAGGCCCCACCCCATGGCTGATGTGGCGGGCGTGGTGGACCCCACCAGCGTCTTCATCCTCTGCTCCGGATCCGATTTGGCTCCCTGTTCGAATCGGAGGAAAAAGACCTCCGACGGCATCGTCCTCCCTTTCCCGGAGCTTCACCCCCTCTTGTTCCCATATACCCACTCCCTCTCACAACCTTCTCTCGCTCACGCTCATTCTCAAACCCCCGCTACCCGCACTCGCGCTCTGCCCGCACTCCTCTCTCGCTCAATTCCGACTCACCTCACACACTCCGGCGCCCTCTCCTCTCCCTCTCACACTCTCAGACCAAGCAAGGTGGCACGAAAAGAACACAGAACTCAAACAATTAAGAGTTGAAGGGAGTTTAGGGGTGCTCACCGAGGGAGTTCGGGCTTCGTCGGGAAGTTCTGAGATCGTCGAAGTCGATCTCGGACGCTGAAAACAGGGGAAGGGGGGGTGGTCTTCACGGCTATGGGGCGGCAAGGCTTGGCTCCTGGCTTCGAGGGGAGCTTCTAGCTGCTGCTCCTGGCTGGATGCGGATGGAGAGGAAAATGGGGAAGTTGGGTCCGAAACAGGGGAGAACGGCGCCGCTTCTTCTCGACCTGGTGGCTGCGGCAGTGATGATGACGGCGGCGCCTCCTGGTGGCTGTAGACGGCCAGGAAGGGTGGTAAAATGGGTGGTGAACAGAAGTAGAGGGGAAGGATGTAGTGGAGAATTGGTGAAGGTGCTGGTTCTGAGCCCGAATTGGAGGGAGAAAGGGGGCTCTTTTAAGGTTGTTTTGTGGATCTGAAATGGAGGATGTGAAGCTGGGGGAGAGGCTCTAGGTCACTTGTGGGTAGGGCTTTAGGGAATGCTTGAGAGGAGGTTTATATAGGACAAGGAGTTGGGTGCAAGTATGAGGGTGTATGGTGTGTGAAGAGGGTACTGCACTGCAGTAAGGCAGTAGTGTAGGGCTACAGATGGCCATCGGCCCGGAGAGAGAGAGAGAGAGAGATAAAGAAAAGAAAAAAGAAAATAAATGAGTATATATATGTGGTCCCAACAATACCAATTCAAATTAGCAGAAAAGACTCAAAACCCGCTCGCCCGATCGAATCCCGACTAAATCAAATTAAATCAAATTTTAATTCAATTTCAAGATAATCGGAATTAAATTAATTTTAATCAAAACTCGGAGTTTATATTAATCTTTATTAATACTCGATCTTGAAAGCGAAAATCGAATCCCGTCAAAATCCGAAATTTAAATGATGCCGGAATAACTAAAATCCAAAACTTACACTCGAGAACGGGTTTTATTCCACTTTTACAAATTGAATTTAATAATAATTTATTTAATAAAATAATCATAATATATAAATATACTCGGTCTTTACACTCTCCTACCTCTGCACCCCTTCCCGTTAGTGCAGAGACTGGCCAGTTCGGTGCTATAGCATAGCAATTTCCTCGTGGTGGTGCACTAACCACGACATCATCATATCATATCATATCATCTCATCTCTTGCCCGATGGTGCTGGGCTATCATATCATATCATCTCATCTCTTGCCCGATGGTGCTGGGCTATCATATCATATCATATCATATCATCTCATCTCTTGCCCGATGGTGCTGGGCTATCAGATCATGCTCATATCGACTCGATAGACTCAGGGCACCCGATGGGGCTGGGCTACCCTATGACCCTTGCAAAGACTCTAGGACTATCACAGATAACGGCCGTTCTGTTTACACCCACATAAAGAAATAGAATGCTCAACCACAAGTGCAAGCCTAGCATGATACTACATGGCATGCTTTAATGCTTATGCAACACCTAGTATGTCATATATTCAGAAGCAGGTATTCTCTTTCGAATATGAGTAAGCCCATAAAGGAACTTACCTGGATAGGCAGAACAGCAAAAGGCAGAATCCATGTATACATCAAGTCATACATCACAGATGATAACCTATCATATATAAGTAATGTCTATAAGTCTACTTCTAATTTACACTAAGCGTAAATCAATCACACAAGTACCCAGAACTACAGATTTCCTCACTCAGAACCTCATCATATTATCATCCATTCATCCCATATTCTATAGCACGGACTCATATAACTCATCAAGAATCAACTCTACTCATCGTCATCATTCATCGTATACCATCTCACATCTCATCTCATATCAATATCTCGCCGCATAACATCAACATAACTCATCAGATATCATTTCCTCTCATTATTATACCATATGTCGACCATTTAGGAACATGCATCATTATCTCATATATAAGTCATCATATTCATACTCTAATGAATCATCATATAACATATCCATAATCATATTTAAGAACATATCATGCTTCTCAATCATATAACATAACATCATACTTTCATATATACGACAACACATCACGATATCTTATTTACAAGTCATACAAGCAAGTCAATTTCCCAAGATCCCCGAACTCTTAAATCTCAAGTTAGACCAAATCATTCTTTAAACCATTTTCTCAAATCATACTCGACCCGAAACCCCTTTACAAGCATTGCCTTTTAAATCAACTTATTTTATTATTTTATCAAAATAAAACTGACAAGGTTAGAATATTTCCGAAAATCTCCTTTTTAACTTTATTAAATCCATTTCCATTTCCAAATCAATTCCGACATTTGAGGACCTTTTCCAAATTCTTTTCAAATTTCAAGTCCAATAATATTATATTTTTAAATCTCAAAATAATAATATTACATCTTTAAATCTCATCAATAATATTACATAATATCCCATTTATTTAATATATTTAAATCCCAACAATTTTAAAAGTCATAAATTTATATAATATATAGTCCACTTATTTAATAATTAAGTAAATAACCGAAAATACCCCAAAATAAGTCTTTAAAATATACTATTCATTTTGTCACATTTTAATACACATTTCAAAATCACAATATAACACATAATATATCCCAATAATCTATTTATAAAACAATATATATATAATATACATAATAAATTTTTCTAGAAAATATTATTTATCTCAAATCTCAGAATAATAAATAATAATAATAATCTTTTAATCAAATAACAAATATATACTTGTCAAGACCGATATTTTTTAATATTATTTTTAAAATTATAGAATTTATTCCGATTTAAAATTTATTTAATTTCTATGGTTCCGAAAATTTTAAATATATCCATTCTTGAGCAAACGATTTATTTGAAATCTTTTGCGATAAATTCCGGCATAGACTTGTTATTCGATTTGAAATGAATTTATTCTACTTTATTATTCCGAGGCTTGGAAATATTTTTGGGTTTCGTTATTTAATTCGGACTCAGATTATTATTTTAGATTTATTTTAAACGCGTCGGACTAAGGTCGAAAAGCGGGAATCGGGATTTAATTCCGGGTATTAAGTTTGACTTTTTATACCCAATTGAACACCCAATCTCACACCCATTCTCTCACCTTTCACCCGGCCTCCCACTACAGCCTTTTCTACCCCCCTATTTTAACTGCTAGGCCATCCCCCTCCCTCTCCTCACCTTTCATTTCATTGTCACCACCATCCCCTTTTTAAATCCAACCCAAGCGCCCTCTGTACATCTAGCTCCAGGCACCTACTTCCCTCCTTTTTCTATTATCCTCCTTTCTTCACCCCGTCACCATCACTCTTTGCACTCCACCTCTCCCCCTTTCACTGTTCTCCTCCATTGCCATCCTTCTACTCTCCCACCAACACCACCATTGCACCACCTAGATCCCTGCTCCCTCCCGTCGAGACCAGCGGCTGCCCGAGCATCACCACACCTTCCCCGACGTCTGGTCTCACGACTAGGTCGCCCATGAGTAGCCCTGGAACACCCGAAGCCGTCGAACCAAGCGCAACTACTCCACCTTCTTCCTCCTTCATCTCCGAGCAACAACAGCAGCTCCCCGACGACCAAGATGAGCCCGAGCCGTCCAGAAATCACCGCCAAGGTGCTCTAGGACCCTTCGACACTGCCCGAAGCCAAGCGATCGAAACCCGAACTCGGTGAGCCCCTAACCTCCTTGCGACTTCCATTGTTCGATTTCTATGTTGGTTTCACCCCTTTTATTTCTTGATCAACCCAAAGAGAGAGCGTGAGAGCGAACCGGCAAGATCGAGAGCGGGATGGCGCGGGACGAGCTCCGGCGACTGTGGGTGAAGCAGGAGAGCGGGCGGGTCTGCGTTTGAAATCCGGAGGGGGGCAGAAGCCTACGTGGCTATGGTGAGCCCCTTTACTAACACACACACACACACACACACACACACATATATATATATATATATCATATCTGTGTGTATTATTGATTAACCGGGTTGGGGTTTTAGTATATGGGTTCGGTTCGGTTCGGGTTTATCCGTTTATTTATTAATCATTTAAAGATATATAAAATATTAGAAAATATTATTTGAGACTTTAAAATATAAATTATTATTTCGGGAGATTTATAAAGGATTGGTTTATTAAATAAAAATGGGTTGGAATTACTTTATAAAAGTTTTAGAGATGTCTTTGTAAAAGTGTTTAATAAAGGGTGTTTTAAAAAAAATAATAATAAAATTATTTGGGTTTTAAATAAATTATTAGATCGATCAATTTAAAAGTAAGAACTTGGAAAAGAATCTCAAGGTTGGATAATGATTTAGTAAATAATTGCGAAAAGGAGTTTTACTAATATTTTCAAAGGTTGGATTCTAACTCGGATTTGAAACAGATTTGAATCTAACTTGAGAATCTAATTTGTTGGGAATGATTTATATGAATAAACAAATTCCTAAGTTTTGATATTTGAAATGGGAATTTGAGATATTGGAATAATTCATGTGAATAAGAATGCGATGAGTTGACTAAGGATGATGATGATGATGATATTATGATCGCATTGAGAAAGGTATCGGATTATGAGGGATAATGAAATTAAATGAGAAATGGAGACGGAATCATAACGCTGATAATGATGAAATGGATGGGTTATGTTATTATGTGTACCTTATATGTTTCTTATGTAACTTGTGTGCTTGTGTAAATTAGGCTTATACTTATTAAATTATTTATGAAATTTCTAGGTGATTTCTGATCTGTTGGATTGCTCACCCCTGCTGCCCTATTTTGCTGCTCTGCGTTTCCAGGTAAGTCCTCCAGGGCTTACTCGGGTTAGAACCTCATGCCTGATGTGTCATATAGTGTGTAGGTGTTGCATCCTGCATAATCATGTAGTATCAAGCTTAGGTTGCACAATTAATCGAGCATCCGTATTCTCTTTGCGTATGGTATAACGGTCGTTAAATTGTGAGTCCTAGAGTCATTTGCTAGGGTCATAGGACGGTCCAGACCCATCGGACTTTGTCCTCATCGAGTCAGACTATTAAATTGACGAGCATGACTATTGATACGACTAATGATGTTATGATATTGAACGAGACGGGTTCCCGCACTAACGAGCATGGGTGCGGGAGTATAAAACGCGGTCGGTTCCTGCACTAACTAGCATGGGTGCGGGAGTAGGAGAGAGACATGCCACTTGGCATTCTGTGCGGGATCCCATTTAATCGCTTTATGCATATATATATATATATATATATATATATATATATATATATATATATATATATATATATATATATATAACTGTTAGCATGTTTGTGTGTTTAATATTTCCGCACTGCATTAGAGCATCCTTTATTTAGGTATAGGCATACTATATGTCCTCAGCGAGGTCTTCAGGGCCCGCATGAGTGGCTCGACCTTGACTTCGTGGTTAGTTTCAGGTACCCGTACCCTTACTTGATCATGTGCTGATGTGGCGGGGAATATCTCATGGCGCAGTGAGAGGGAGAGAAAGACCAACTTGAACTCCACACTTTTGCTACTTATTTCCTCGTATTTGGTTTTGACCCGGCCCTGCCGTGGCAACTTGTATTATGTTATTTCCTTCCTTATGCTTTCGAACTTAAAACTTTTTGAGCGATTTAGGCAAGTAGGACAAGTTCGGAGGACCTAACGGCCCTATCGCGAATTTTAGAGTGCGAAATCCCTTCTTGATCAATAAAACTTTGTTTTAAAACTCAACCCGTACTCGAATTACAAGATCTGAATGAAGGTATCCAACCCTTCGAAACGTAACCCGAATATTTATATTTGGGCCGTTACAAAGGTGGTATCAGAGCTTGGGTTGCGCGATTCGAGTACAAATGGGTTGAAGTATGATTTTGATAATCGCCCAATGTTTTTTAAAGGATTTAAAAGAGTTTTAAAGGGCAAAATGAATTTAATATGGCTAAATTAATGAATATAGCTTAATAAACTTGACTTAAAGTAAGGAAAATCGGAAAAAGGGGAAATCGAGTGGGTAGAAAGGCGATAGACTATCTCTATTGGATGTAGACTTGGGAAAGGGTAGGCAAAACTTAGCTTTGTACTTTACAGAGGGCCTGGAAGACTCCAAAGAGTTTGCACCGCGATGGTTGGAGTAGCGGGGTAGGATATAGAGACCGAGAGGGTAATTGCCCCCTCCGGTCAGTTTCCCCTCGAAAGGCGGCTTCTAGATAGATTCTGTTATTTTATATAAATTGGGCCTGAGGGCGATCCTCCTCGAAGGGGATCAGATTAATTATTGTTGCTTGATTTTGTGATGAGTGTTGTCTTCCTTGAGCGAGAATTCTGTTAATATGTTTAAACCTCCGTTGGATATGAGTTGAAATTCTGTGTGAATGGGATAACGGGAGAGTCCTTCCTCACTCTATAGCCGGGATTTCATTTCTTGTGAAGCAATCTTGTCCATTATTCAACTGTTGATGTCTTTTTCTTGTCATTTCGCCTTTTATTCAACAAATTTCTAAGGTTGATAATTGTTGAAGAGTGTCCGTCCTTTTGATTCCGCTTTCCTCTCCTCCTATCTTCTCTCGTGTCTCTAAATGGTGTCTTATCGATTCTCTCATTTTCCCTTCTTTTCCTTCCTTTACTTTCCTTTTATTTTCTATCTTTTTCTATTCCTTCCTTCTTCTTCCCTTTCTTTTACCTTCTTCCATAGATGTTCTTATCGAGTCTTCTCTATGATATTAGCGTCTTCCATGGGAAATTGGGGTAGGGATCTAATCATACTCGGGGTTTCTGTTCGGGTGCATTGATTACTTAAGTGTGTGATGGAGTATGGTACTGGACATCATAGGTCATGCCACAAGTTAATTAATGTACTGGAATAACAGCTTCGGATGATCTAAGATTCTCGACATGATTTTAAATCTATAGAACATGTTGTTTTAGAGAGCCATTCTTTTCGAGTTGTAAAAGTTCACAGGTGTCCTTTTGTCATAAAACTTTATCTAGAGCTTGACCATCCTTCTTTGGGAAACAGTTGAGTGCTCTTTTCCCTTACCCAAATGAGTCATACAAGCAGTCCACATGAAATGGGTTCTTGAGTCAGTTGTTGACATTGCCCTTGGAGATTTCTGTTTGGTTATGATTGTAATCCCATATGTGATTATGTGACCTGATATTACATTATGCTAAATACATGTCCCTATACCCTTATATTCAGATTCAGCCACATTGCTTTAGGCTCGTATTATACTTCGTTGTATTCCTCCATATTCCTATGTCGTTGTAGCATGATTAACTTGATCCCTTTGCACATGGTTATGCTAGTTGACTAAATGTACGAATGTGTCACATGTTATACATATTGTAGGATATACGAAATGTGATTGAGGGATACCGTGCCTTATCCGCGTGACTGTTTGCTCTCTCTTGACGTAGGTTCCTGGTAGTATTATCGTTCTTTCATGCCTTCATGAGCAACTGGTTTGACACCTTGCATGACCATAAACCACGAAATGTTCTGGTTTCGTGTATACATGACCCATGCAGTTATATTAAACTTATTCAGAACACCCCTTACTGTACCTACGCTTTGCCATGAATTACTAGTGTCATGTACAAACTATGCTTTCCAAATATAAATCATCATATGATTCGAGTCGTGCGTGCATTCCTATGTGAATGTTGTCGTCGTAGGATGTGATAGCTTACTATACCACCCTTATATGCTTTTGTGCCATGAATATATGTTACTGTTGTTCATTGCGATAGGTACTTGATAGTGTTCATTGATATGACCGGTGTACTTCATGAGCTATGTGTATCTTGCTTGCTACGATTATGCCTCACAGATCTCCATAAGGGCCTCGTTGTTATTCTCGGGTTGGAATCTTGTCTCTAGTCTCGTTAGCCTTTGGTCCATATGTTACTCCGTAGGGAGTCCGGGTTGTCCTCTTTTGTCTCTCCCCTATCTCTGTTAACTTAGAGCCTCTGTGTTATCTTTTTGGAACGAATGACGGCATGAGGAAAAGAACAACCAGCCGGGTAGCACTAGAGCAGCGCAGTGGAAGCATGGTGAGCTCATGACCCACAAGTCTCAGAACTGATGTCGTTCGTAGCCTTGGAGGATGAGTGCGCAGTGGATTCATAGATATGCCTCGGGAAGGGGGGGCGTTCCCCATTCGAGCTACTAACCTTCCTTGTGATGATTAAGAATGATGATTGTGTACAATAGGCCTAGATGTGATATAATTCTGATGCGTTGATGTTGTTATGTTGATATTTGGGTGGTCGGTGAGTATGACCTAGTTGCCCTTGCATATGAGATATGGGTTACCGATGCTAGAGAGTAGATGGTTGTTGATGTGTTAGCAACTTTTGGCTTAGTGGGTATGCTTGATGATCTTCCTCCCTTCTCTTTCATTTTCTGCCTCTTTCTTTCTTCCCCTTTCTTCTCTTAAGGATGAGGCTCCCATTTGCATTAGGATTAGAGGGGTGTATAGGAGGACTAGAAATCGTAGGTTTCGATCGTTGATGGCATGAGACAGAGTCACAGGAAGAGGACATTGGCATAGGCAAGATCGAGTGAGTTTCTAGGACTGATAGGAGATGATGGTTAGGGATCTTCAGACGAGCCTTCTAGGTAGACCTTAGATGAGGCATAGGATGAGAATAGCAAGATTTGTGGGGATGAGGTTGTAGTATAGGTGATCAATTTTGGATAAAGGCTAGGGTGAACCATTAGGAATGAATGAGAAAGGTATGAAGGAACTAGACATGATGATTCTGGTAGGGAAGATATGATTATAGATAGGTTGCTTGTGTTATGGGAAAAAGCGGTGTTGTTAAGGAACGAATTGCGGATGTCGTTAATATTGAGAGATTGGGATTGCTTGAGGAGGTGTAGACCTTAGGGATTAGGTTATTCATACCGTAAGCAAGAATGACTTTGGTAAAGGATGGATTATGGACATCGTTAAAGATTGAGTGACTAGGACTGTTTGGAAATTTATCGATCTTGGAATTCAAGTTGTTTATATGATAAGGGACGGAGTGTGAGATCTGCACTTAGGTATTGCTCGAGTAATATTGAGGTTGCTTGCCAGTGATGTAATTAATTGGAGAAATTCTAGAGGTATGATTGGAAGATTTTAGCATATGGAAGAATTTGAAATTGGTATGTGTGGAATTGATTCAAATCTTGAGGTGATTAGGAAATGAACGATAAGTCTTTGAGGAAATGCCTTAAGCTAAGTAAGGGACATCATTAGTAGTACTTATGAGAGTGATTGCTTGGGTGTATAGGTAGAAAGACTGTGAATGACAAATATGAGAACTAGTTCAGGTGAAGGATATGATGCTACTAATGGTCGTAAGAGTTCGGAGCTTCAATTAATTTATGATGCTTTGAGTGAATTCGAATAAGAATGGTATAGAATTTCTATTGGAAAGAGGGTTGGTGGTTAAAGTCATTAAGAGATAAGATGTCGTTATTGAGGATTGTAGTCTAAGGCGAGTAAGAAGTATGCGGCAATAAGGAGCTAGTATAGGATGGCTTGAGAGCTTGTGATTTGTTAAGGCTATAGTGAGATTTTGAATAGTGGATTAGTATTGTGAGTAAGTGGAAGTGTTATGACCTTATGGAAATATAGAAATACGATTCGGGTTGGAGATAATCTAGTGAGTTAGATGGATAAGACATGTGTTGGCCACTTGGGTATTGGTGCGGTTGAGGAGGTTGGATGGGTCAGGTTACGAGTTTAGCACCGGTTGGCTCTCTAGCTTAGAATCTGGTTAATGCAGAAGATTGAGTATTACTAGGACTTTCTAATATAGCTGGGTAAGGTGCTTGTGTTGTTTGAGATGCGTAAGTAGCTTAAGAGATGAACCTATGCTTTCGACATATTGAGGATATAGGATGCGAGAATGCTCTTGCATGAGGTTAGGAATAGGAGTCAGTTCTTTAGAGGTGGATTAATAGTGAGCGTACTTATTGGTATGAGAAGTGAGATCAGAGTATGGAAGCAATTTGGGAGTTCTCTCGTAGAGATATTGATCGGATGGCTTCTTAAGGACATAGTTAGAATGAATGAATTCGGAAGGAAACACCTAGATTGCTTGCGCGCTTGATAGAGGTTCTGACGAGAGTTTGGAGTAATATGCTCAACTTATGATTTCTTGGAGAGTTATAAGTTCCGACACATGGGCTTTGAGTTATTAGGTAGGGAGTTGGATTTGAGAGCTTGAGATCATGAGTGAATTGATTCTTAGAAGACTCGTTGACCTGAGCTTTGAGGTACATATTGGATGAAATTGGAATAGGCTTGACCTTTATACTTGTGTGAAAGGAATTGAAGAGGAAACCCATGAGTTTTGGTTATAAGAGAAACGAGATGTGGTTGTACTTGAGGGTTTAAACATGATTTGAGTTGGTGAACCTAGCTTAGGCTTGATCTTGGCTTCGGGGGTTGATGGTGATGTGTGAGTTGATGGTTGTGCTCTGTTCTGGTTGGTAATAACATACAGATTCTAAGAAATGAATTTAGGAAGTGGAATATGGTATTAGCCCTTAGAGGTGGATGTTGTCACCTCTTGAGTTCTTGAAATTTGATTGACTAACATAGGGAGAAAAGATTTGGATTTTGAAGGGCGTCGTTGGTTTTAAAAAAAAATTTGATTTTAGTCTCGGGGACGAGACTTGTTTTTAGAGGTGGATGATGTAAAGACCGAGATTTTTAAATATTATTTTTAAAATTATAGAATTTATTCCGATTTAAAATTTATTTAATTTCTATGGTTCCGAAAATTTTAAATATATCCATTCTTGAGAAAATGATTTATTTGAAATCTTTTGCGATAAATTCTGGCATAGACTTGTTATTCGATTTGAAATGAATTTATTCTACTTTATTATTCTGAGGCTTGGAAATATTTTTGGGTTTCGTTATTTAATTCGGACTCAGATTATTATTTTAGATTTATTTTAAACGCGTCGGACTAAGGTCGAAAAGCGGGAATCGAGATTTAATTTCGGGTATTAAGTTTGACTTTTTATACCCAATTGAACACCCAATCTCACACCCATTCTCTCACCTTTCACCCGGCCTCCCACTACAGCCTTTTCTACCCCCCCTATTTTAATTGCTAGGCCATCCCCCTCCCTCTCCTCACCTTTCATTTCATTGTCACCACCATCCCCTTTTTAAATCCAACCCAAGCTCCCTCTGTACATCTAGCTCCAGGCACCTACTTCCCTCCTTTTTCTATTATCCTCCTTTCTTCACCCCGTCACCATCACTCTTTGCACTCCACCTCTCCACCTTTCACTGTTCTCCTCCATTGCCATCCTTCTACTCTCCCACCAACACCACCATTGCACCACCTAGATCCCTGCTCCCTCCCGTCGAGACCAGCGGCTGCCCGAGCATCACCACACCTTCCCCGACGTCTGGTCTTGTGGCTAGGTCGCCCATGAGCAGCCCTGGAACACCCGAAGCCGTCGAACCAAGCGCAACAGCTCCACCTTCTTCCTCCTTCATCTCCGAGCAACAACAGCAGCTCCCCGACGACCAAGATGAGCCCGAGCCGTCCAGAAACCACCGCCAAGGTGCTCTAGGACCCTTCGACACTGCCCGAAGCCAAGCGATCGAAACCCGAACTCGGTGAGCCCCTAACCTCCTTGCGACTTCCATTGTTCGATTTCTGTGTTGGTTTCACCCCTTTTATTTCTTGATCGACCCAAAGAGAGAGCGTGAGAGCGAACCGACAAGATCGAGAGCGGGATGGCGCGGGACGAGCTCTGGTGACTGCGGGTGAAGCAGGAGCACGGGCGGGTCTGCGTTTGAAATCCGGAGGGGGGCAGAAGCCTACGTGGCTATGGTGAGCCTCTTTACTAACATATATATATATATCATATCTGTGTGTATTATTGATTAAACGGGTTGGGGTTTTAGTATATGGGTTCGGTTCGGTTCGGGTTTATCCGTTTATTTATTAATTATTTAAAGATATATAAACTATTAGAAAATATTTTTTGAGACTTTAAAATATAAATTATTATTTCGGGAGATTAATAAAGGATTGGTTTATTAAATAAAAATGGGTTGGAATTACTTTATAAAAGATTTAGAGATCTCTTTGTAAAAGTGTTTAATAAAGGGTGTTTTAAAAAAATAATAATAAAATTATTTGGGTTTTAAATAAATTATTAGATCGATCGATTTAAAAGTAAGAACTTGGAAAAGAATCTCAAGGTCGGATAATGATTTAGTAAATAATTGCAAAAAGGAGTTTTACTAATATTTTCAAAGGTTGGATTCTGTTGTTGCAGGAGGCTTGATATGTCAAGTAATTACAAATATAAAGATGTAAATAAATGTAAATCAACTCCTGGCCTAAGCAAATAATTACAAGACTTCCTCCCGTTGTAGTGGAAGGGTAGTCAGGATCGATCCACGAGGAGGCGTGTCAGCGGGATCCTAATAGCTTTGGAATTCTCACGTCTGCGTCGACCAGAAGCCTCGATTTCGACCTTGGGCCTCGATGTCGACCTCGGCTGTCGATGTTCTCTGCAACAGAAGACCTGCAAAGACAAAAACAAGTGGTCGATATCGACTGGTGGGGGTCGATATCGATGTCAGTCTACGAAATCGACTGGCTCAGAAGACTGCCAGTCGATACAGAAGGGTCGATATCGATGTCTGGTGTCGATATCGATGTCAGCAAAACTCCGCAGCGATGTTCGTCGTCGACTCAGAAAACCGTCAACGAACTCAGTGGTCGATATCGACGTCAGGGGTCGATATCGATGTCTCCCTGCAGTGAGTTAGTTTCTTGTCGGCAAAGAAGGGCCGAAGACTTTAGGATGGAGAGAGAAGCAATGAACAGAAATAACACAATGGGTTTTGTGAATTAACTTATGTAAAAATCAACTCCTAGGATTAGGGTTTACCACAACGTTAACCAATGCATGCGATGAGATAAATAAGACGGACAATTGCGCTATTTCTCCTGAGGGACAAGCTTTCGCCGTACACCAACTCTTAGGATTACTCTTTCAAATAAACCTAATTGTCTCTACCAATTTTATGTTTATAACTCAAGTTGTTAGCATGAATCCCTTTTCTTTCGATTAGGACTAAACATAGAATTGTATGAGGAGAGATAGACACAACGATATCAACATCAAATACTTACCTCAAGCGCGCATGGCTAACGTCGGGCTCACCCCGACCCTAAGAGCTTTGGGGAACTACTCGCTTCTCATCGTGGAACTCATCATTGTCAATTGAAAAGAAGAAACTTGCATTAAACCAAACTTCGAAGCTTTACAACTCAACGTCAACTTTCGCAAACGTCAAACCCTAAAACTTCTCTCTAACTCTAACTCTATTGTCTTGGGTTGTTCTATGATTGGATGGGGTTGGATGCTCTAACAAATCAGCCCCTAAGGCTTTATTTATAGGCTACTAATCCTCGCTATCCAAGGATTGTAACTCCTATCTAAACTAATAACTCTATCCGAATAATTAGGATAGGTCTTTTATTTTGATAAAACTTAAATAACTTAAAGGTAAAAGATAAATAAAACATCAGCTGCCATCTATCTTGAAAGTATGAGATAATCCCGTGTCTCCTTGAAGATATAGTTCCAATCCGCATTCGAAATCGAGTCTATCTTCTGTCGAGATAAGGGGTCGATATCGACACTAGAGGTCGATATCGAGGTCTCTGTTCCTGCTCGACTTGTTCACCTCTGGTCGATTTCTATGTTGAGGTCGATATGGGGGTCGATATCGACACTGGGGGTCGATATCTGGGTCTAAGGTCGATATCTACCTCTTCTCAGCTTCACTTGATGTCTATGTTGAGGTCGATATCTATGTTGAAGGTCGATATCTACCCCAGAGGTCGATATCTATGTCAGGGGTCGATATCTACCTCTGCTCAGCTTCACTTGGCTTCTTTGTTTTGACTCTGATTTCGCTCGAACTCCTGCATGGTTAGCTCAAAACTTGTGTAGACCCTATTTCTTGCATTTTAGCCCATTCTTACACAAGTTTATATTATTTTGAACCTTTTCTTTGGAGATCGGATGAAATAAGAAGTCAAAAGATGCAATAAAAGAAGGTGCAAATATGTACATCAGATTCTAACTCGGATTTGAAACAGATTTGAATCTAACTTGAGAATCTAATTTGTTGGGAATGATTTATATGAATAAACAAATTCCTAAGTTTTGATATTTGAAATGGGAATTTGAGATATTGGAATAATTCATGGGAATAAGAATGCGATGAGTTGACTAAGGATGATGATGATGATTATATTATGATCGCATTGAGAAAGGTATCGGATTATGAGGGATAATGAAATTAAATGAGAAATGGAGACGGAATCATAACGTTGATAATGATGAAATGGATGGGTTATGTTATTATGTGTACCTTATATGTTTCTTATGTAACTTGTGTGCTTGTGTAAATTAGGCTTAGACTTATTAAATTATTTATGAAATTTCTAGGTGATTTTAGATCTGTTGGATTGCTCACCCCTGCTGCCCTATTTTGCTGCTCTGCGTTTCCAGGTAAGTCCTCCGAGGCGTACTCAAGTTAAAACCTCATGCCTGATGTGTCATATAGTGTGTAGGTGTTGCATCCTGCATAATCATGTAGTATCATGCTTAGGTTGCACAATTAATCAAGCATCCGTATTCTCTTTGCGTATGGTAGAACGACCGTTAAATTGTGAGTCCTAGAGTCATTTGCTAGGGTCATAGGACGGTCCAGACCCATCGGACTTTGTCCTCATCGAGTCAGACTATTAAATTGACGAGCATGACTATTGATACGACTGATGATGTTATGATATTGAACGCGACCGGTTCCCGCACTAACGAGCATGGGTGCGGGAGTATAAAACGCGGTCGGTTCCTGCACTAACGAGCATGGGTGCGGGAGTAGAAGAGGGACATGCCACTTGGCATTCTGTGCGGGATCCCATTTAATCGCTTTATGCATATATATATATAAACTGTTAGCATGTTTGTGTGTTTAATATTTCCGCACTGCATTAGAGCATCCTTTATTTAGGTATAGGCATATTATATGTCCTCGGCGAGGTCTTCAGGGCCCGCATGAGTGGCTCGACCTTGACTTCGTGGTTAGTTTCAGGTACCCGTACCCTTACTTGATCATGTGCTGATGTGGCGGGGAATATCTCATGGCGCAGTGAGAGGGAGAGAAAGACCAACTTGAACTCCACACTTTTGCTACTTATTTCCTCGTATTTGGTTTTGACCCGGCCCTGCCGTGGCAACTTGTATTATGTTATTTCCTTCCTTATGCTTTCGAACTTAAAACGTTTTGAGCGACTTAGGCAAGTAGGACAAGTTCGGAGGAACTAACGGCCCTATCGCGAATTTTAGGGTGCGAAATCCCTTCTTGATCATTAAAACTTTGTTTTAAAACTCAACCCGTACTCGAATTGCAAGATCCGAACGAAGGTATCCAACCCTTCGAAACGTAACCCGAATATTTATATTTGGGCCGTCACAATACTAACCACATAATATATCATAACATATAATACAACCCTTAAACAACACAAAGGTCAGCCCAACCAAAAGGAAAACAAAGGCCCCAAACCCGAGCCCATTCCAATTTATAAAAAAACCGGATCCAAAACCCAAAGAAAAGCCCAGCCCCACCGAAATTCGGATCCTACCAAAACCCCAACCCAACCCCTATTAAGTGAACCGGTTTTCTGGAAAAGAAAGAAAAAGGGGGAACCGGCCATCAGACCGCTTCTCCTACCTCTGTCCAAGCTCGAGACGGAAGGAAAGAAGAGGGGAAGGGGTTCTCCTGGCCGGCGACTCCTTGCCCGACTCGCTCACACAAATCTCTCCCCGATAACAAGCAACACAAACCCAGAAAAAAACGACACAGAAGGAGGGGGAAAGAGAGAGCTCACCGAGATCTTCGACTCCTCGGAAAACGGCGTCGGGTTCGATTCAGCGTCGTCGGGTCAAGAATGAAACAGCTTGGGCTGGGACGAGAGAGAGGAGGGTTAAAGAAGCAACCTTTCTTAGTTAGGAGGTGAAAGAAGGTGGAATCCGAGCCCTTACCGTGTCCAATTCGAAACAGGGGAGGAGGAAGAGAGGCTGCGACTAGGTGGCTCCGACTCTGGCGGCTGCGACATCGGACGTCCTGGTTGCTGGGGCTTCGTGCTCAGAAGAAGGAGCCTTATAGGTGGGTCTTAGGTGGGGCATAGGATTATAATGGCAAGATTGCGGAAATAAGGTCATACTATAGGTGAGTAATTTTGGATGAAGGATAGGGCAAATTCATTTAGGTACAAATAAGGGAGATGTGGGTGAACTAGACGTGATTTATTGAGGATTTTTGTAGGGATGATGTGATTATAGGTAGGCTATTTGTGCTATGAGTGGAAAACGATGTTGCTGAGGAACGAGTTTTGGATGGCGATAAGGGTTGAGTGACTAGCGTTGTTTGAGAGTTGTAGACCTTGGGACTCAGGTCATACGTACTGTGAGTAGGGACGACTTTGGTAAAGGAACGAATTATTGATATTGTTAAGGTTTGAATGGCTAGGTCGGTCGAGGATTATTAGATCTTGGGGATTAGGTTGTAGAATGTGAGATTTGTATTTGGGAATTGCTCGTGTGATTTTTGAGGATGCTTGCTAGAATTATAATTGGAGGAATGCTAGAGGCAAGATTGGATGTTTTTAGAATAGGAAGAAATTATAATTGGTATGCGCAACAGTGTTTTGAATGTTGAGGTGCTAGGAAAAGGAAAATGAGATTCGAGGTGAATAGCGAAAAAGGTATCATTAGGGGTGATCATGAGTTTGATTGATTGGGTTTAGAGATAGGAAGATTCTGACTGACGAATTTGGGAACTAGTCCAAGTGGAGGAAATGATGATACTAATAATCGTGGGATTTTGGGAATCCAATAAATTGTGATGCTTTGGGTGAATTCGAATAAGACTGATATAGAATTTCTCTTGGAAAGAGGGTTGGTGGTTAAAGTCATTAAGAGATAAGATGTCGTTATTGAGGATTGTAGTCTAAGGCGAGTAAAAAGTATGTGGCAATAAGGAGCTAGTATAAGATGGCTTGAGAGCTTGTGAGTTGTTAAGACTATTGTGAGATTTCGAATGGTGGATTAGTATTGTGAGTAAGTGGAAATGTTATGACCTTATGGAAATGTAGAAATACGATTCGGGTTGGAAATAATCTAGTGAGTTAGATGGATAAGACATGTGTTGGCCACTTGGGTATTGGTGCAGTTGAGGAGGTTGGATGGGTCAGGTTACGGGTTTAGCACTGGTTGGCTCTCTAGCTTAGAATCTGGTTAATGCAGAAGATTGAGTATTACTAGGACTTTCCGATATAGCTGAGTAAGGTGCTTGTGTTGTTTGAGATGCGTAAGTAGCTTAAGAGATGAACCTATGCTTTCGACATATTGAGGATATAGGATGCCGGAATGCTCTTGCATGAGGATAGGAATAGGAGTCAGTTCTTTAGAGGTGGATTAACAGTGAGCTGGTGTGAGGAAGAGGACAAAGAGAGGGATGGGGATGGGTTTTTGCAGGAGGGAGGGGACCAATTTTCTGAATTGTGTGTGGGAGGTGAGCAGAGAGAGAGAGAGAGAGAGAAAAGAAAGAAAGAAAAAGGAAAGAAATGGATATATCTATGTGGTCCCAACATTAAAATGAAAAGATTTCCGGAATTCAAAACTCGAAACCCGCTAATCCCGATGCTCGGTCTCAATTCCGCTCATTAAAACAAAATCCGACACTCGACAATTTAAATCGAATTATAAAATCATTATCGGAATCAAATTAATTTATCAAGACTCGCAACTCGAAAGCGGAATTAAATTCCGTAAAAGAAAAATCTAAATTCTAAAACGATGCCGGAAGGATTTTAAAATCGAAACTTGTGCTCGAGGACGATATTTTTCTCCACTTTTAAAATTTGAATTTAATAATAATAATATAAATATATTCAGTCTTTACATCTTAATTCCTATGCAAGATTGATGGATTGGCCTATTCGTTGAGCAATTTAGGCAAAATCTTTAATTTATTATTTTTTCAACAAAAAGATAAGAATGAAGCATTAGATTAATTACTGATACAGATGAAGATTGAGATTGAAATTTCAAATTCAGATTTGCTTATTTTTTTCAATAAAAATATGGAATTTGATGAATATTGAAAACAAACATGATTATCTATAAAATAAGAATAATTTAATTTCAAATTTTAAAATATGATTAATAACCCTTTATGGTAAATAAATAAAAGATACCTTTTAAAGATCATTATCGTTTATAGAAATTGATTTACAAAATCTTATTAGTTGTTAAGTATAAAAAACTTCCCATGGAGACGTGATATTAAGCTAAACCAGAGAAAATTGAAAATAACATTAAACACTCAAAACGGTGTTAGTTGAATTGATAGCTATGTTGATCGATGCTGTTATTAATTAAAATGAAAATAAAAATAAAAATTAAAGATTTGGCCTTATTCTCTAGTGATCTTTATGTACCTTCGAACTTTTTAGTTATGAGTCTTGGAGTAATTAAATTTGTAGGAGTCAATTTAAAAATATGGACCATTACGAATAGTGAGATAAAAAAATGAGTAAGTGAAAAGAAAAAATAATAAAAAAAATAAATTGTTGAAACTATCATAATCAATAAAATAAAAAATTTGTAAATAAAAGATGATAAATGTTTTTATAAATTTGTATGTCGAAAGAACCGTAGCAACTATTCAATTTGAAATAAATATTTTAGGTAATTAATTAATTTAATTAGTAAAAATTAATTATTTATAAAGGTGGGACCATGATTAATGAGCAGCTGTCACATAAGCCTGTTTGTAAGCAAAATACGCAAAGTGACATCAACATTAGAACCTATCTTCATTTTAGATATGTCACTTCGAGTAAACCTCCCACAACTTTTCATAAGCATGAAATTGTCAATATTTTGGTAATCTTTTCAGTGGCAAACAAATTAAGAAGATGATCTAAAATCATATATATTTCAATCAAAATTCTAAATAATATATTGTTAAGTAGATCATATATATGCAGTACGTGCATGAGTTATAAAGGAATCCAAAGAAATAGCTTTAATTAACACACTAAAAATTCACTACTACAATTAAGGCCTAATGTGGCGGATCAAAACCGCCACATTAGGCCTAAAAACCGCCACAAAAGACCTATTGTGGCGGTTTTTACCCGCCTCTGTTGCTCGCGTTGCATTAGGTCTAGTGTGGCGGTTTTTGCGTCTATTGTGGCGGTTTATTATGAAAATTAAAAACTATCACAATAGGTAAGTAAACCGCCGCAATAGACCTATCTAGTGCGGCGGTTATTCCTTATCTAATGTGGCGGTTTTAGAGAGCTATTGCAATGATTTTTTATACTATTGTGGCGGTTTTACATTCTCACATATATTATCTACAATAGCTGTTTTTTGGTATTTATGTTTCATAAAATAATGTGACTAATAATTAAATAAATTTTATAATAATAAAATCCAGAATAATAATAAAAAAATTTTAATTAACCAAAATATATAAACCATCATATATATCACCATAATATAATCCATTACATCAAAATATTCCCACTAAAGTATTAATATCTAAAATTCATTTACAAAACAACACATTTAAGTGTTATCCTAGTTCAAAATATATACACTAAATTCAAGAGTAACATCAGTCGTGTCCTGAAAGCATTAATCTGCTAGTAGCTTAGGTGAACACCTCGTATAGTGAAATCAACACTTGCTGGTAAACCTGTAGTTGTGGCCTACAAGATTACAAAAATAAATGGTGAAATATTTCCTACAACATAAGGAGAAAGCAAATGAGCAAATATCAGAAAACACAAAAGGAATTTGTAAAAGAAATAATTCCTTCTAATCTTTTCCCTTTCCATCCAAACAGGCTGCAAGTCCGATACCATTGATATACCTCGCAACAAATAGTTATGCTCACCAATGCGCAAAGACACAATGCCAATGAAGAAACATACAATTATTAACTTAAATTCTCAAACTAGAATTTGACATTACACAACTCACCCAAACACAATATGGCGAAGGAGTAAGTCATATTTTTGGTGGATGCTTCCACCTAAGGTATTCTCGATAGGTAAAACTGCTTTATCCATTAACCACAGTTCAACTGCCTATGGAAAGGGGGAAATGTGCAACTTCCAGAACAGAAACATAAGAAGTGTTTGTCTATACAAAGAATAAAAACAAACCTGGAAAACGGCCTCAAAGTCGTCACATGGAACTGTCTCACACTTGGGATATGCTATCAAGGCAGCATCCTCACTGTATGCTCCTGGCACACCCTACATTTATGAATCCAGGCCATATCGGAAGGGGTCGGCATATGTTGGAGAATCGAATAAAGAGAAGAATTGCATGCCTGATAAGCCACTCGAACTTTTGAATTATTACCAACAACGTAGAGTGATCAGCTGAAGACAAAGGCTCTGCATTTTTCCATATATGTCCTAGGATAAACATAAGCCACTAGATAATGGAAATCAAGGTACACAACCAGAGAATCATCGCTTATGCCCATGCAAATACATTAGACGGTTAGATGTACGTGTAACTGGATAAAGGAACTTTAATGCATGCAGCAATGAACATTCTGATGTTTGGACTTGATACATTCAGGGAAAGTTGCTAACAAGTACTTCAACATTAAGTCATGCAATCAGTGATCATGAAGAAAGAGAGAGTTTTGACATCCTCATCCACTGTAGAAGATATTGCGGATTCACAAATATAGCAAGCATGGTCTATGGCTTAGTTTTACGAAAAATACTCGAGTGTTATGAATGGTTGTTCAATTTCACCTCCCATCTCTCAAAATAATATGGAGTAATGACCAAAAAGAGTTTCTTACCGGCGACACTGGTGGCTAGGATGCGAACTGGTTCCTTGTCCATGGCTTCCGGGGAGATCCGATCGGGTTAGAAAAGAAGGAGGGGCTACTAGAGATGTTGGCATGTTTTTATACACCACAAAAAGATGTTGGCATGCTGCTAGGTGAGTGGCCACTCGTCACACTGGAAAGGGGGTGTCTATTTTAAAGTTTTGATCCTTACTATACTGATAAATAGGAGAAGGTTAATATCCAAAAAACAAATGAACAACACCTAATTTAGCCCAAATTGAACAAAATGGGCCTTTATAATTCAATTCATGTTACTGTATCCATCTTTTTATCCAAAGTTGCAAGCAATTCAAACATTATACCCATTTAAATTTACAAAATGCTTCTAATATGTATAAGTACACCAGAATATGTATGCTTCTAATATGCTTATATAAAAAAGTATTCCTTTAAGTCAATTCCAAAACTCCGAGAACTTTTTCCACATGTCGGTCTCATAGAAAAACTTTGCATCTTTATAACGGGCTCTGCAGAAATGCATTGTAGAGTAAACTCATGCTGGAGGTAAATGGCAGGGAAGCAAGTTTGAGTATCACACACATATATTAAAAAATCATCTCAAGTGTACCTTAATTTCCATGGAGATACCAGCACTTTTAAGCAGATTTGCATAACCCTCTATATTCTTCATCTAGAATAGGAATATGAAAGACAAGGCTGACTATTGTTGGCAATAAAGGAGAAGATAAGCATCAAAATTTATCTATAGTATAAACCCTTAGGATGACACAGAAGAAACTGTGATAAAAGAAAAAGCAAGTTAAGCTGATACTCTTGCATAGGCAGAACTTAAAAGATGTCCTCCTGTTCATGTTTCAATCATCATAGGATATACATGAAGGCTAAGTGGGAAAACCATAAACTTAATTATTATTCATTCTTTTTTTTTGAATCAATTTCCAATTCAAAACTTACATAGGAAAGTGAAGCAGTCTCTAATCTAACATTTTCAAGAGCAATTAACACTAACAAAGTTGCCATCTTTGATCGAGATAGGCCACATAATTCACACTTATTTCATTAACACCCGCCCTATGATTAAGCAATCAATCAAATAAAAACTACAAGATCAAGATTCAAATGTAACAAAATCAAATTAGTTCTTATTGAACAACTCTTGCACGGATCAAGTTCACATTGATCACACAAAAAAAACCCACTAAAACATATTAAAAAAGTCTTTATAGATACATAGCCAAATTTCGTTATGATATTCGCAATGGGAAATCAAAACCAATTTGCACATAAGCAGCATCCCAAGGAGAAAAATGGTTACCTGAATTGACATATTTCTCTTATAATCGATAGTTTTCATGATCATACAATGAACAAAGAAAATTCATTAGTTATAATCTTTTATCTGTTAAATCTTTAGGTCTCGATCCATAAATGATAAGTTTCGAATTTAAATCGAATGGGTAATAGAAACCTATAAATAAATCACACACAAACACACAACAAACATAAAAATTCAAACCCTAGAAATAAAGAACGGCAAATCCAACTAATCACATAGATTGACTTGAACCCGACCCAATGCACAACAAACAAGAAAATCCAAACCCTAGAAATTAAGAAATAACAGAAAAATGATACAAAGATGGAATGGATTGAGACCTGAATAGACGCCGACAACGGTGGTTTAGGATTTAGATGTTATTAGGGGCGGTAGACATTACAACAGCGAGAATAGTCCTCCCGAGTAGTTTGCGCAAATAACAGCAATGAGAAGAGTCCTACCGCCTTCTTCGATCGGAAAGAGGACACAAACATAAAAATCAAAACCCTAGAAATTAAGAAATGAAAGAAAAATCAAACTAGAGAGGATTTGATTTTGAGAGAAAGGTATGCTGCGCAAAGAGGATGCAGATCGAAAGCTATCAGTTCCCCTTCTTCGATCGGAAGCTATCAGTGGCAACCTCTTTCAAGATTCTTCGGTCGTCTGCACTCTTAGATGAGAGAAACACCTCTCCGGAGTGCAGAGTATAATTGATAGGAATATGGATTTTATTTTAAAAAAATTAATAAAATTTCAGAACCGCTTCAATAGGGTTGAAAAAAACAATTTTTATAAAACCGCTTCATTAGCCTATTGAGACGCTACAATAGAATAATTTAAACCGCCACAATAGCTACTTTACCCACAAATGCCTAATATACTCACAAAACCGCTACATGAACCGCCACAATAGATAAAACCGCCATTAAAACCGCCACAATAGACAACCGCTGCAATCAAATGTTACAATAGACCTTAATTGTAGTAGTGATTATTATCACACATGTAAGATTTGTTCAGTTGTATTTTACTTATTTAGGATAAATATTTTTTTATGGTTAAATTAATTTTGTATAAATTGGGTATTTATAAATTGATTATGATTTACAAATTAGTTAGCAGTTATAATTTGAGTTTAAACAATTAGATTTATACATATGAATAAAGGCAACAAAACATAATCAAATTGAAATGCCTTTTTAAGATAATTCAAAAGAAGTTAATAAGAAAAATCGGAAAAAAAATATGATGAGATTTTGATTAATTAATTTAATGAGATAATTGATGATTAATTTTTTTTATTAAAAGTGAGGAAGACCCGGAATTTGTAAGTGATAACTGATAAGGATAAATTTCTACCTACATTATTAATTAGTTAGATTAAAATTAAATTATAAAAGCTGAATATTTATTATTAGTTAAAAGTCCTGGTTTTAAGGAGAAATAAATATTATGATTACAAAAGGTGAATATTTATTAATTAATTTAATTAGTAAAAATTAATTAATTATAAAGGTGGGACCGTGATTCATGAGAATTTGCCACGTAAGCCTATTTGTAAGCAAAAGACGCCAAGTGGCATTTTCAACATGTGTTTTAGTATTATATTAAATATTAAATATATTAGATAGATTAATAGATAGGATACTTATAGGATTTCATTGAGCTATTATCATATTTATTTGTGTTCATTTAAAATTTGAAACTTATTAAAAATCTTGTAAATTGATAATAAGTACCTTAATTTTTATAGATAAAAATGTTTTTTTTTTATAAGTTTTGGGTTTCAAGTTAAGAATGAATACTATTTTGTACCTATTGAGATAAGTATGATGATTTTTATGACATTTTTAATTTGAAAAAAATTCTATCGGATTAAATTTTGTTATTTTTAGTAGTAGGATTTTTATGAGATAGAAATAACGGACGGATTTTGTAATTTCTCATAACCCTAACGGACGGATTTGTATGAGATAGAAATAGCGGATAGAAATAAGGGACACATTTTTAATTTCTCCAAGCCGCTCATTCTTCTCATAATATCTTTTTTTTTTCAAAAAAAAAGATACTCCGTCTCTTACAACGGATAGAAGTAACGGACAGATTTTGAAATTTGGCCTAACCCTCATGACATCGCCGCTGTCTCAGTCTCTCTCTCTCCTCGTTCACAATTCCAGATCTGAAACTTCCCTCAAGCTCTCGAGCTCCCATGGCTGCCCACTTCCCCTCCTCTTCCGACCTCGCTTACCTCACCCTCGTTCTCCCTCAAATCCGGGACCTCTCTCCCATGGCATCCCCACCCTTCCGCCTCTTCTACTCTACCTCTCTCGATCTCAACACAGTGGCGGATTGAATTGAAGCCATAGAAGGCCCTTGTTGGAGCTCTCCTTCCCGTTCTCCCCGTCGTTCTTCGTTCGTCCTTTTGCCCTCTCGTCACCTCCATCTCGCTCCTTCTCACTTGTCGCCAGCAATCCCGACCGAGGCGCCATGGTTTCTTCTTCATTGATCCGATGCCGACGACCGGGAGCTTTTGCCTTGCTGTCGCCCGATCTCGCCTCGCCTCGCTGGAACCCGCCCACTATTCCCTCAGATATGGGAAAAAAAAACCCTTCCTGGTGCATGCGTCTCCTTCTTGAAACCCTCCTCCATGGCTTCCGTTGCCCCCATCCTCTCATCTCCTCCATATCGGCCCCTTTCTGCCAGCAATGCCGACCTCTCCTCTTCCACATTCCCAGATTCGGAATAAATTTTCGTCCTCTGTGGCTATCGAACCCCCAATTCCTGTTTCCATCTCCATCTTCTTCTCCGTCAATGGTCCGACTCGAGCCCCTCCCATGGACCATTGCTCCCCTCGCCGGTACTCGTACACCACTGATGATGAGCCAATTTCGCCGGAGTCAACGCCTCTCCCTCTCGCCTCGTCTTCCCGACTCTCTCTCTCTTTCTCTCGCTTGATCCCTACCTGTCTTCGACGACGGAGGATCCCGTGGCCTTCCATCGGCCTCTCTCTTCTGTTGATGTTACTGTTGAGAGCGAAGCCGCCTCCTGCATCTCCCGATGTGCTTGTCGCGGCGTCCTCCGAGCTTCCCTGTCGCCGTTGGTTGTTTATCTGTAAAATTGGATCTGTTTATGGAGCTTTTAAACAGTAGTTGTTGTTGGATTATTGCTTTGTCAAATGTATTTGCCTACCAAAACTCTGACCTTGCTTTGTCAATCGAACAGTAGTTGTTGTCAATTGTATTAGCCTACTAACGCTCCGATCTTGTATAATGTATTGCTTCTCCGAATCAATTACAGATGTCGATAAAAAAGTTTAAAGATTTTCCTGGCACCCTCCACCAGATCTTGTATAATGTATTGTAAGGCTCCTCCTCTCTTTCAATTCCTATTTTGAACAGTTTGTACAACCCTCTCAAGCTCTCTGAAGTCCCTCTCGATCCTTTTTTTTAATCTCTGAATCAGCCTTGTGGGAGTTGAAAACCTCAAACGAGCCCATGTGTTGGATTGAGCCTTACAAACTACGAGCCGCGCCTCCCCCGACTTGTTGAGGACCCTCTCGCCCCTGATGTTGTCGAGCGCCTCCGAAGCCCACCCCAAAGCCTCTGTAGCCTTGATTCTTCGATCGGTTAGATTCGGGATTGGGTATGAATTCTGGCCTTCCCTCTATCTCTAATTCGACTTTGTTTACTTGTTATGTGCCGACTTTGGTCCGATGCATTGAGTTTTGGTATTCGGTTAAATTATTGAACTTGATTTGAGATTTCAGGATTTGCCTACTTCTTGCTAACAAGCAATCAATTTACATCTTAGTAGCTTGGTTCGATCTTGACTTTTGTGTATTGTTTGAACATGTTATACGGAGTATTATCTTAACAACTAAATTGCAGATTCTAAAAGTGCTAAAATTATATAGTATAATTAATTGGTAGACAATTAGGGTTCAAGGACCTAAATAAGTTAGCATAAAAAGGAGCTTGGCGGTTGACTTGTGTGGGTTTATAAACTAATTAGCTTATTTGGACTCTTGCTTAATTAATGACCTTGGCTTGTGAACTGAATCCACCACTTTCCTAGCTTAAATTGTGATTTATCGTTTGATAGTTTTTTCGTATAAACTCGAGTGGGTTTTGATGGATTCAGGATATGACTTTCGAATTATTTACGATTTAAGTGAATCAATTTAGTTGTGTACAAATTGATTATTAAAATTTACTAAATGTGACTTAAGTGGTTTTGATGAGTGAATTTACTAAATGTGACTAAATGTGACTTAAGTGGTTTTAACTTGTTCGAACTACCTATCCTATAAATAGTTAGGTTTTAATCTAAGATTAAATACTTCAATCATCTTAATGAGTTATGTCATAGTTTAACGCTAATTTGTTTTTATAGAAATCAATTAAGTTTCCACTTGACTATTTATTTAATACTATAATTTTTATGATTTGAGTTAAAGATCCGCTCACTTGGTTTCTTATCTTGTAGAAATCGAGTCATAGGTGTTGTGGTAGCTGTTGGTTGACATTGTCTAGTATAACTATATGAGAGATGATTAATGTGACTTTGCTCATGACTTGTATAATTACATACGAAATTGGTTGTTGAATCCTTGGCTCACTTTGATTACCTTTTGAATACACTTAATTATTCCATTCTTGATACGTTGATTTGGTAGGTAAGATCCTTGTTGGCTTCTTTTGAGGTTGCAAGAACAATACGTGAAGCAAATAACTTGAACATGAGTTAACAAATAAATATGAGTATAGTTGAGTTGTTGGTTGTTAACCTATTGTACCACCTAAGTTGTGCATGTTATAACCTTGAATAAAAGGTAAGTTTATGTGGTATCACTTGACTTTGATGAGAATGCTACTAAAACAATATGTTATTTAGTCTTGTGTTGACTTGGAAGCATGCTTATATTTTGATTGAATACATATTGATGAGCCATTTTCTTAATTATTACTTGCTAGTGCAATTGAGAGATTAGCTTGTTTGCTGACTATTTGATTGTTAAGATGCAGCTCGAGGAGAAGCGTCTTGACAATCAGCGTTGGTGGACTGCGGGTCAGTTTTGCGAGTGATAAAGCGAACTGAACCCACGCCATCGAATCCGTCCTGGGAGGCCACCATGATTCTGTGTAACACCCCCGTCCCACATCGGATATCATAAGTATGTTGGGAGTGATTTATAAGTGATTTAGACTCCAAGTGAGGACAACGTAAGCCCCCGAGTCTCACAGCTGCACTTTCGACTCTATCAAGTATGGGGTGGACAATCTTGGATTTAAAGTTTGATGTCTTTCTTTAGGGAGTATACTTAAGTTGCTTTATACTTGACAAGGTTTTGTTTCGGTTCTATCTTACTGCACTTGACTGAGCTCGCACTTGACTTGGTTTCGACTACTTTGGATTGTAATGGCTTAAATAATTCATGTGCTTATGTGTTTGCTAGTTTATGTTTATGCGTCTAACTAACATAGCTTGTTTTTGCATACTTCTACATTTAGGGTGTGTTTTCTTCACCCTTTTTTAAGGGGTGGAGGGTGTGAGGGGGTGGAAGGGGGTAGGGGTGGGGGTGTTTTTTGTACCTTGGGAGGTGGAGGGGGTGGGGGTGTCTTAATTATTTATTTATTTGTTTTTAAAATAAAATGGTTCATGAACCACTATTCTTTACTTCATTAACCACTACTCTTTTATTTTCTTTTAATATTTATTTTTAAAATAAAATTGTTCATGAACCAATATTATTTGTTTCATGAATCAATACTATTTATTTGATGAACCACTACTTTTTATTTGATGAACTAATACTATTTATTTCATTAACCACTACTCTTTATTTCATGAACCATTATAATTTATTTTATGAACCACTCTTTTTTAATAATTGCAAAATATCCGGACAAAAGGTTAATTTTCTTAAATCTGCTTTCCAAATTTCAATGGAAATCAATAAAAGTCGAAAGACTAACACCGAAGGATGTCTAGATATTTCAAATGGATGCAACCTAGAGAAATATCTTGGTTTTCCCATTATTAATGGTCGGCCTAATAGGGATACATTCAATGATCTTATTTGCAAATCGAAAGACCAACTTTCTAAATGGAGGGAAAACTCTTTATCGCAACAAGGGTGTTCGGTTTTTATATAGTCCAACCCGTCGGCAAAACCATTATATATGATGCAAAGCTTCATGCGCCCTACCAATATAGATAATGAGCTTGACCAAATCAACCGAATATTGTTTTGGAAAAAAGATCTGTAACACAAACCTCTCATTGATTGGGATAGGGTGTGCATACCGAAAAGTAAAGGCGGCGTGGGAATTAGAAACGCTTGTGAAATAAACCAAGCCTTCCAAATGAAATTGTTGTGGAAAACACTTGCAGATCCATCAAGTATGTGGGTTAGAGTGATCAAACATAAATACTTAAAAGATATGGACATTCTTACCTTTATTATTTGTCATTGTGGGCAATCTAATCTAGCTTGGTTGAAAAAAACTTTTCATACAACATACTATGGATCACTAACTAATATATAGAAAGAAGAAACCATGGGATAACCACCGGATAAAATCGTTTGGCTTAACAAAAAAATCATAACGACCGGATAACAATCAATTGATATTTTAATTTATAAAACTAAACGGCATGGCATATCTTCGGCATATCTTTCATTTTACCGATCGGATAACAATCAATTAAACTAATCGATATATCTTTCATTTTAAAACACTGAATAACAATCAGTTAATATTTTAATTTTTAAAACCAATCCACATATAACCTACTTTAAAGGAGAAGTCGCCACATTATCATAAATAAAAATAAATTATTATTAATATAATTAATTTAAATTTCAATTAATTAATTAACAAATTATCATAAATAAAAATAAATAAAAACAATCATAACAACCGGATACACATTTAAAAATAATTAATTGATTATTATTAATATAATTAATTTAAATTGCAATTAATTAATTAAAAAATCATAAATAAAAAAATTAAAATAACCTACTTTAAAAGAGAAGTGACCCCGTGACGTAAACGACTTCTCCTTTAGTATTATATACTATTGATGATAAAAAAAGTATATCAATAAAAAAAAAAAGACAAGTTTTTGTCGAACAGGTTTATATTTTAAGGTGGTTTTCTGTAATTAACCCATATCAATAAGTTTCATTAAAAAAAACATATAAATAAGCAGAGGAAAATACAACCCAAAAAGGCAATTTACAGGACACGCATTTGAAAAAGTGAGATCAAACAAACACATCCCATTGATCTCCCAATTCACACAACTCATTCATGGCCGGATTTTGTTTCAAAACTCATTGAAAGCTCCTCACTTTGATCCCTTTCCCTTCGCGGACCCTTTCAATCGTGTGCGAAATTCTAAGCTCTTAATTTGAAGCTGAGAGATCACTACAGGTGCGAGTTGCGCTGGTGTTGAATCTGTGATTGGTACCCCAATTTGAAGTTTCAAATTTCTCCCTACTCTCTCTCTCTTCTCTTCCCATTTGCTTGCTTGTTACTGAAAAACGTGGGGGCGACCCTGGGCAGGAACATAGAGGAGAGAGTGAGAGACAAGTATAATATTGTAGAAATTCCTGGATCCTCTTCTATCTCAGAAATCAGAATCTCTCTCTTAATTGGTTTCTGGTTTGGGGCTTCTTTTGATTCCGTTGGGGCTTGCTCTGGATCTCAAAATTGGCGCTCCTCAGGTACTTGAACATCGATTTTTGTTATAGCGATTGCGAAACTGCGACGGGCTGATTCACTTTTAGTTGATTGAAATTATGGTTGTTTTTCCGATCATTTATTTATTTACTTTATAAAACTGTTGATCATAGTATAGAGCTTGTTTGTAACTGAAGTGTTATTCTGAAGCTTTTCTGGTAGTCTGTGTGCGTTGTTTTGACTTTCAAGGAACGTCATTTTCCTTTCTAGTTTTTTGTCTTCCAATTAGATAGAGTTGGTTTTTTAGTCCTGTTGGTGGATAAGGAAGGTTATGAAACACCTTGCTTCCTTCATATCATTGGTTAGGTGATTGTTTTTTCTTGCCGCTTTTGTCAATCTGTGGTAGATTTCATTGTCAATTTATCTATCTCCATTTACCCAATTAGTAGTTGTAGGATTGCCTCACCTCTTTCCAAACCTTCCAAAATCTGTTTCGCCCTATGTTTTATTTTTTTTAATAATTAAACCATGTACCTTCCTCCTTCCCTTCTCTATCCATATGGTGCTGTTGCATAATTGCATTGCTGCTGTGTTGGGGATTTCGGTTGATCTGCTCTTTGGGTTCTCCTTTCCTTCCTTCTCGACACTTCTCCTTTTGTTTCATTAATCTTCTGTGTTTTAGACTTGTGTTTATTACTTTGGTGATGCTTTTAGACTTGGTTTTTTTACTTGCTTACAACTTAAAACTTGGTTTAAGAGTACAATGGTATGTTTTCAGTTTGGTTTTATTTAATCATGGACATGTTATATAGAAACAGACTTGAAAACAATTGAAGCTTTAAGTTAAGTTTGTGTAAAGGTGATTGCCTTCCGCTGTTATAAACACTGGAAGTTCATCTTGTAGTTGCTTTGTATTAGTTTTCTTGTTCATCCTGCTGTGTGGATCCCATGTATTTCTTGTTGCAAAGCCAGTGGTGCTAGGAAAATAATTGATCTTATTTATGCTTGTGCTTGTTAAGAATTATAATTTATTGTAATGTTCTAATAGATTTATTTGATGAGATTTTACGAGAAGTTATAAGCAAGGTAATTGCACTAGAGACATCTAAACAGAATTTTTGGGGTTTGGCAGGTTGAAGCTACATCTGTATATTCTTTGTTGGAGATTTATTGAGTGATTACACAGCCCACCTATTCCAGAAGGTAGTTGGGTTGTGGCTGACTGAAAATTACTAGTCATGGCTATCTGAAATTGTTCAGCGAGGAATAAGATGAAGAAACCAGATGCTTGGCAGTTAAGCATGCAGATTTTACCCATCCATCGTCATCGCCATCACACCAAAAGACCTGTGTGGATCATAGTATTGGTTTGCTTAGTTAGCTTGTTTCTGATCTGTGGCTATATAGTTCCGCTATTAAGCCGCACTGCATGCTATCTGTTCTCTTCTAGAGGCTGCAAAGCTTTTACTGACTGGATTCCTCCCCTGACGAGAAGGGAATTCACCGATGGAGAGGTGGCATCCCAAGTTGTAATTAATGAAATCATGAATATGGAACCTCGTCACTCAAAAATTCCTAAAATTGCCTTCATGTTCCTAACTCCGGGTACTTTGCCTTTTGAAAAACTATGGGATTTATTTTTCCATGTAAGTATCTTTTGAGTATCTTTTCTTTCGTACTTATTTGTTCATTCAATTAACATGATTTGCTCCTTGGAAGCAGTTGGTTTAACTGGATCAATATCTCGATTTTTTTTCTTTTTTATAATACTTAATTCCATCTTTTAAAGTGAACTTGCATCACCCCTTTGACTTTGATGTCCTATTATAATTGAAGTTTTACTCATTGAATGATGTTGGGATTCTGAATCTTCACTGGCCTCTTGTAAATTTCCCCGACATTCAGAGCCAAGGAAGCAAATTCAATTAGTTAGGTGTGTCATAACTCATAAGTTAATAGGAGGGAGAGTTGGACAAGTGGAACAAGGATAACCTCTAAAGATAACTTTCAGAATCACGCAGAAGGTTTATCTGCAGTGAGTATATATATTAGATTCATTAGCTTTTACAGGTTACTTGTCCTTCTATTTCTACATTAGTACACAGTTTTAATCCGAGGCTTCCTAATACCTTTTTAGGTTTTAATCAATGGCAGGGATGTAACTTTAGTCTCTTTTTGTCTGTGAGGGTGTTTTGGGAAATACAGATACTGCATCATCTTTACCGTGTCATTAATAACATTCAACTGAACTGCAACTGGATGCTAAGGGACATCGCATTTTTAGAGTTCAAGTTTTTATTACTTTCTATTGTGAAGCTACATGCAAACATGGAGCCTATTTGCATGTGGAGTACTAATAATAAGTACTATCTCAAGATACATTTGATGGTAGTTACCATTTCTAGTTTGATGGGCTATGTTTCTGGGCATGTATTTGGGATTTATGAGGCTTATCCTAATATCCTATTTTTTTGGCAGGGTCATGATGGAAAGTTCACTGTATATGTGCATGCATCTCAGCAAAAACCTGTACATCAGAGTCATTACTTCATTAATAGTGACATCCGCAGTGACAAGGTCACAATTTTAACTGTGTTTTCCTTTATGTTAATAGCATTATTTTTTTTCATGCCTTCTATATCACCTGTGTCAAAAAGTAAAAAAGAACCATAATTGCTCTAAATTAGATCAAGCTATGTATATTTATTTAATTAAGGAAATTTAACAGGAGTAGAACAGGCTGAAGTGGAATCTGCAGTGATAAGATCACAAAATCAACAGTGTTTTCCTTGATGCTTAATCCTGTTATTTTCTCCATGCCCTTCGTTAATACTACATGTTTCCAACAGAAAATAATAAAAGAACTATAATTGCTCTAGATTGGAACAAGGTATGTATATCTGTGTAATAAAGGAACTGAATGCTGAAAGCTTATATAGCTCAGGAAAAAATAAAGTAGCCTTTTTCTGTTGTCTAATGAGTTAGTAAACCAATGATGTGGTTGTTTTTTTTTTTTGCTTTGACTGCAGGTAGTCTGGGGTGATATCTCAATGGTTGATGCAGAGAGGCGACTTTTGGCTAATGCTTTAAGGGATCCTGATAACCAACATTTTGTTTTGCTTTCTGATAGGTGTCTAAATTGCAGACCAACTTCCTTTTTTTCAATTTCATTTTCTGTGCCAAATTTTGCTTCAATGTTTTCCCACTCCTTGTTGCAGTTGTGTACCCTTGCATGATTTTGACTATGTGTACCACTATCTGTTGAACTCAAATCTCAGCTTTATTGACAGGTCAGTCCATTTTTTCTTAATGCGTAAGGATATAATTTGTTCATTTGATATATCTTTGTTCCTATTGCAATAGTTGACATATCTAGCAAGTGTGCATGAACCTGGATATATTTGCCAGATTTTGTTAGTTGGCATGACATCAAGATATACTGAAGAATCGTAACCATTTCATGAAACATTCTGTATATTTTTGCATTTAAATGCTCCCTTTTTCTTTCAGCTTCACTGATCCTGGTCCACATGGAAATGCCAGATACTCTGAACGTATGTTGCCTGAAATTGAAGAGAAACATTTTCAAAAGGGTGCACAAGTAAGAAACAAATGCTGCAAGCATTAGAGGAAGCTTAACATCATTTGTTTGTTGCTATTCCAAAAAATATGCTCTGAAGGACCTTATTTTTAATTTTGCATTATTGTTTATGCTTGACCTGCCCAACCTGGTAGTTGTTCATTTGAGTGATATGTTTATTTTGATATTAGATGACTAATAAGCATCTTGAATTTTCCTCCATCAATAGTAGCCCATTGAAATAAAGCTAGATGTTGTCTCCATGAAATATGAAACAGAGAAACAGCACTTAATTAGAAACTATTAACATGAAAAATGTAGAAGCACGTGAATTTTACATAGTTGTACCAAACTACTCAAATTGAGACTTTGGAAGAAGTTAGAATCTATGGCTTGTTTGCACCTTCCTTAATTTTGTTTCATGTAAAATCTTGCTGCTTAATAATGCAAAATACCTATTCTGCTTCTTAGTGTAAATGCTCCTAGGTGTGTTAAAACTTGAACTACTACATCTTTGATTATCCTCCAACTGAACGACCCAAGACACAACTCAGAACAAATAATATCTCTTAATATACAGACGTAGAATGGCTATTAGTGGATGAATTCCAGATACTCTTTCTACTTTAATATCAGTGATTTTGGGAGTATGAACAAGAGCATTGGTAGGAACGGTAGCTGTGAGGGAGGTTGAGCTGTCAGAAGTATAGGAATTAGGAAGAGGGCTTGTATGGTGCTGGGTTCAGGTTTGTTTCACTTATTGGCATGCATCCTAAACTGATAGTGATAAGTAATATCTTCTTTGAAGATTTGGCAGATTTATAAAAGATTTTCACCCATTGGATCTAATCCTTCAAATGTTAAGAAGTTACCTTTTAATCCTGGAAGAAGCTGATGCTCTAATTTATCGGCATACTACCTGTGCCTTTTTTTTTGTGCTATTGATCTATCACAATTTCTTGCTTAGGACCTTGTTTATTCCACTTGTAGCTGAGACTTCTTGTCTACTCCACTTGTAGATGATTGCCTTTCTCTTTTATGTATTATTCCATCCGTTTCATAATACATGGGTTTTTAGAAGATAGTTTTTGTTTTACATTAGATGGTCTTTTATGTTTTCTAGGTAGGGAATTATAATGATTTATATTGATTTGTGTGTTGTTGACTTTTTAAGATATTTTGATTAGTTAAAATATGCAGTGGTTATTAAAAAATAATAAAATTTATGTAAAAGTTAGTGGAATGATGATGTTTTTAAAAAGTGTAGTGATTTATTAAAACTTCTGTCAATAGCTAAAAGCCCATGTATTATGGAATGGAGGGAGTAGTTCTTACACAAATGTAAATTAAACTTCCTTGCATCTACCTTATCGTTAAAAAATACTATCCAGACTACCCATTGGCCAGCTCTGGACAGTATTTGACTGGCTTACCTTTGTCCACTTCCATAAAGAATATCTAAAGCTAAATTTCAGCAGGTTGTCATGGCAGAATCCTTTTGTTGTACTACTGATGACTAATTGTATTAGTAGGTGGAAAAAATAATCAGAAATGCTTAGTGATATCTGCAGATTCGTTTCTGAAATATTGCGTGTTATGACCGTCTCAGATCCTGCTTGCTTGTCTAGTTTCTTCTAATTGTAGCTACTTGGAACTTCTTCTTTTTTTTTTTTTTTTTTGCAGTGGTTCACAATGAAGCGTCAACATGCAGTGATAACGATGGCTGACAATTTATACTACTACAAGTTTCGAGAATATTGTCGGGTGAGCCCTTGCTCAGTAAAACTTGTTTAATTTCTGTTTTCCCCTTTACATAACAACAGAAAAGAAATGGGCTTACCTAGTTTGATACGTGAAACTATCTCATTAGGTTTAGAAATGGAGATCGTAAATAGGAACAGAAATGGATTTTGGCTCAGCTTAGCCTATTGTTATTAGAACGTTGCTAAATTTGCCTTGCCAACAGAAGAGCAGCATCAAATGAATTTCTGTGTTCTGACGCAGTACTCATGATGTTACGCCAGTAAGCTCTTTGTCTTTGTACAATGAACTTCTATTAATGCAAATACTCCATTTGTAACAGCCAGGATTGGATGGGCGCAATTGCTATTCCGACGAGCATTATTTGCCAACATTCTTAAATGTAAGCACACCCAAACTTTGCAAAGATTACCGTTTCTCGAATAATTCAATTGCTGTTATCCTGTTTGACAACATATGTAACTTTTACTTCAGATGATTGATCCTGGAAGCATCGCAAATTGGTCGGTCACACACGTCGATTGGTCTGAGCATAAGTGGCACCCCAAGGCATACAGGACAAAAGATGTTACTTCTGAGCTCCTCCATAATATTAAAGTATGTGATCATTTCTTTGTTCCTTTTACTCATGTATGCTACCACTCAAATCTTTTGCCTTTCGAAGAAACATTATTTCTGTGAATCGATCTTTACCCTGGTAAATGTCTTTGCAGTCTATCAACATGAGCGTGCACGTCACCAGTGAAGAACAGGTAAGCTTGGTGGCTGCTAATAACTCTTTATTATTGACATACTCCTATTCCTATATACCAGTTGGCAGTGTCTAAATCCTGTGTACTGCAGAGTGAAGTGCAGGAAAGACCTTGCCTGTGGAATGGAGTAAAGCGACCGTGCTACTTATTTGCCAGGAAGTTCTACCCTGAAACTCTCCACACATTGATGCAACTCTTCTCGAACTACACAAACTTTTAGGATGCAAAGATCCCAAGATTTTTCCCTGTCTCTCTTGATCTTGGTATGATGAAGCTTTTATATGTGTAGCCCAATGTAATAGGAGAGCGCTTCGACGACCTGCCATGGCAGACATGTGGACAGTGCATATTTTGATAGAGCAGAACGAGGGAAGGATAGCAAAGAGTAAAAGGCAATGGTTTGTGCAGGTTGTGCCAATTCTTTATAACCCCATTGCTGGGTCTGTAATCTTTTTGGTACAAAGGTCACACTCTTGGGGTTCAATTGACTCTTATTGTTTAGCAACAAAATATTTTTGGGTTTCTTACTAGTATTGCATTTATAAATTATAACACCATTTTTTTTTCCCTTGTTCTAAACAAGCGATGAACAATTTGTGTCGGTTGTTGGTAGATATCTTGTTGATGTCAAAGAGTTAGACTTGTCAAAATGTGACTTATCTGATATCCTGATCTAACTCGATTTATAAATAGTAGGTTTTGGTGTAAATATTTGAATTCGAAACTCGAAATGACTTGAACCTGTAAATTTGTGGGATAGGTCATGGGTCAATTAAGTATGCTTGTTTGACCCATAATATTAATATTTTATTTACCATTGTCATTCTAACCGCATCTTTTGTCCAAATATTTTGTTCAACAAAGCGTCTCGCAAATTTGTTGGACTTGGAAAGTCGAAACTCAATGATGTACTTAAACATAGGGTCTACAACTCTACATTCTCATGACCCTAGTTGAAACTTAAAACATCTAAAAACCGTATCTTTTGTTTGTCGAGTTGTTTTGGACCTGCCTTTTCAATGACAAAAAAGAAAGAGTCGAAAAGTTAGAGAGAAAAACTCCGATAGAACCTATTCTTGCCTCTCCCCTTGGCCGGACGAGCTCATCCACGACATTGAATCCAAATTGTGCAAGCTAGCTGCACAAGATTAAATTCTCAGCATTAGATCCTTACTTGCTAGCTTGCATCAACCGTTAATTCAATCGAAAAATCGGGGTTTGAAACTCATAGGCGACAAATACGGTCTTCAAAAGAAGTAGTGGGAAACATATAGTCAAGCCATTGTACAAGCTATAAACCCTAAACCACCCTTTTGTACAAGCTGGCTACACTAAAGCAATGGCTAAGCTTGAAATTCCAGCTCAAAGAAGAAGTCGAGCAGCATAAACAGATAAACGAGAGAAAGAAACTACGTACCATTGCAGCAAGGGTGAATAGATAAGAAAATAAGGGAAAAAAGCCTCTAAGGCAAGAGAAGGACACCAGTGAGCAGACAGAGTTAAGAAGTGAAAGATTGAATAGAAATCTATCATATACCAACAACAATGACACAGTTGAAGCAATTGGAGAGTCAGAGTTATATAGCAGTGCTGATAATGATAGCTTAAATGGAGATCATAGGGAGATGTTGCTGGCCCTAAAGTACTGGCCCTTCAATGGGAAAGAAAACCTGCAGGCGATCATATTAAAAGGGCCTAGCCCCCTTCAGAATAGTGATGAACGTTGTTTTAATGAATGTTGTTTTAAAAGGGCCTAGCAATTGAAGAGACAGAGTTATATAGCAGTGCTAATAGTGACAGCTTAAATGGAGATCACAGGGAGATGGTGCTGGCCCTGAAGTATTGGCTCTTCAATGGGAAAGAAAACATGCATGCGACCGTATTAAAAGGGCCTAGCACCCTTTAGAACAGTGATGAATGTTGTTTTAATGATAGGAGGGGTCGTGCTGATTTCGAAAACCTGCTTTCATTCCGTCAGTGTAATCTTGAACCATTTCCATTGAGCGAAAGTCCTCTTAATGTTTCTTATATGTTTTGATATATTTGGTGGAAAATGTATGATATAAATGTCAATGCTTATGTAGCTTTTTGTGTAAAGAATGAGTTGAGAGTTGTTCTTCAAAAGCCAAAACACATGAGAGTGAAAGAAACACATATTTTCCTTGTGAGGATTGGATGGATAAGCATGCGGGCTACATAATCACTCAGATACATGCTAGGATGTGTGTCTACCTTATTCATGTTTGCATTTACTTATGATTTTGCTTTTGATAAGGCTAATTCATGAAATTTATGTTTGTGGGATGGGTGATTTATATAAATGTTTTGTTTTGCTCGAGGACTAGCAAATGGAAGTTTGGGGGAGTTTGATAATGCATATTTTGTATAGGCATTCTAGGTAGTTTTAAGGTAGTTTAAGTTGCATTAGATAGGAGTTTAAAGTTAAGTCGCATCTTTATACATTTTATATTCGAAGTTCAGAATCTACACTTTTCTATGTTAAATATGCAGATTTCGAAATCCGAGCTCGAAGAGATGGTGATGGATCCTAAAGCTATCTAGGATGGAAAGAAGAAAGACCAAGAAGAAGCTAGGAAGAAGCCAAGAGAAGAAAAGAGGAGAAAAGACCAAGTATGCAGAGCAGCGTCCGCCTAAGATCTTCAGGCACTCGCTAGTCTCAGTGCTCGCAAGAGAAATCCAAGCAGTCATAACGAGCGGCGTCCACCGAGGTTCCTCAGGTGCCCTCTGTGAAGGATAAAAATGTAGAGCCAGATCCTTATCCGATGCAGATTCTGTCCTATCCTTTGGAGATATTGATTGGGCTCTAAGCAAGTCGGTTCTAGGGTTTTTTAACCATTTCTTGGCCTATAAATACCCCTTTAGACTCAAGTTTTTATATCAATCAATATGTATTCAGAATTAGATACAATTCTAAATACAGTTTTAGTTCATAGGTGATCCATGCTCGGCTAACTTCGCTTTATAGTATTGCTTACGTTTCAATACAATGGTTATGTCGTTATGATATGTGAGAGTTGTTTTATGTGTTTTATTATGTTTCTTTGATTCATAACGATAAGTTATGAATTATGATTATCTTGATTCTGTTCGTACTGATATTTCATGAATCATAAGTGTTGTTAGTTTATCTTAAGTCTTAACTGGTCATTAGGATAGATTTGAATCATGCTAGAAAAATAGCTTCATTATGCTACTACGCGCCTTAATCCATTAGTAGCAAGCATGTCATGTATCAACTATCAACGGGTATGAACTCATGATAATGTAAACGAATTGACAAATAAAGGTTATTTCTTTTAGTGGAAGTGACAGTTGGAGACGAGAACCAGGTGACAAGTCGAATATACGGAAGAACTAATGTTTATTTGCTAGGAGTTAGGGACTCAATGCTACTCGCCCAATATGCAAGAGTTTAGGGATTTAGATTGTAAAGACTCGGAATATTTAAATATTATTTCATAAATTTAGATTTAATTTTGATTTAAATTCGATTTAATTTCTAAAATTCCGAGAATTTTGAAATTTCCATCCTCGAGCAATTAAATTTTATTCTTCCGAGGCGAATCCCGACATAAAATTGAATTTTAAAGTTAGATACGGATGTATTTCGCTTTCCGATTCCGAGGCTTGAAAACATTTTTTTCAGGTTTCATTATTTTTCTCTCGAAATTTAATACTTATTTTGAATTACAATGCGATAAGATCGAGAGAGCGGGTTTTTGGGTTATTTCACGGGTATTGTGATTTGTGATTTTGGATGCACTCTACCCCTTTTTATCTTCTTTCTCCCTCATTACTTTTGAATAGCACAAAACTGCCCCTTCCTCCAGCTTGCTGCGGCACACCTCCCCTCTTCATTTTGATTTCAAACCCCCACACACACCCACGTTACACTCTCATTCACCATCTCCAAATTGCTCCATTTCTCCCTTTTCTTCAACCAAACCCAAACACTCCCACCTCCTGTTTTTGGAGCCCAAGTAACCATAACCATTACACCTCATTCTCCCTCCATTTCATTTCTGTTTTCAAGCCACCACCTCCCCTCTGTTCTGACAAGACCATCACGAACCCCCTGTTTCCACAACTCCAAGGGCCGAGCACCACAAGCAGCACCCCCTTCCTCTTTCCTCGAGTAGATGTCGCTGATAGATTACATAGTCCTATATTGTATAGTGGGCCCAAAAGCCCAATACCTTTGTAACCTATATATATGATTATCAATGAATGGAAACCCTCAAGGAGGATTCTATGATCAATCTCGTGATCTAACATGGTATCACAACCTAAGATCCCTCAACCCTAATCTTTTTCCACAATAAAAAAAAAACAAAGCCCTAGCCGCCCTAGCCGCAAAACCCTAATCCCTAGCCGCCCCCTCCCCACCGCCGCCACCCCTTAGCGGCGCCAACCCCTCCCCCCTCGGCAACCCTAGTCGCCCCCTCCCCACCTTCCGCCTCCCCTCCCTCTTTATCGCACCTCTCTCTCTTTCATCCCGATGGCCGACACACCCACCACCAAACCGCCCTTCCACTCCGCTCTCACCATCTCCAATATCAAAAATTGCATCCCCATCATCCTTGATCACGAATCCAGTTCCTACACCATGTGGTCGCATCTCTTCACGACCCATGTTAAGGCTCATAAGGTCCTCCACCACATCGACTCCTCCGTCGATCGCCCTGCTAGTGAAGACAACGATCTCTTCGCTCAACTAGACACCATTGTCCTCCAATGGATCTTCAACACCATCTCAAAAGATCTATTGACAACCATCCTTGACCCCAAAGACTCCGCCTTGAATGCTTGGAACAAGCTTCAGAATATCTTTCAAGACAACAAGTCCACCCGTGCTGTCTATCTTGAGCACGAATTCTCAAATTGCAAGCTTTCATCTTTCCCGTCGATATCCGCCTATTGTCAGCACCTCAAGACCCTGTCCGATCAACTAGGTGCTGTCGACTCCAAACCGAGCGCTACCCGCCTTGTCCTCCAGGTACTTTCGGGTCTTCCCTCTGAATACAACGCCGCTGCTACTCATATCCAGCAGGCAGAACCCCTCCCTACCTTCGAAAAGACCCGGTCTCAATTGATCCTGGAAGAGACTCGCCTTCACCGTCAGACCACCGACGCCGCCAAGGACAAGACGACATTGGTCTCGTCAAGCGACATTGACGAGACCTATGCCCCGCAGCACAGCCGCGGCAATGAACCATCACTGAGAGGCGGCGGCCGCGGCCGCGACCGCAGCACTGGGCGGCGGCCGCAGCAGCCCGACGCCTCTCGCTCCCCCTAGTATCCTAACCCCGGCTACCCGCCTTGGATGCCCTTTGGCTACCCCCCTGCGACGTACCGCCCACCAGCCCCCTATCCCAACCGACAGCAGGGAGCGGGCTTGTTGGGTCCTGCTCCTCGTCCTGCAGGCCATCAGGCCTACCCCTCCTCGTCAGATTATGCCTACACTCCGACTGATGTGCAACACGCTTTCTCTTCCATGCAGTTGGCACCTCCTGACTCTACTTGGTACATGGACACTGGCGCCACTTCTCATATGACGAACTCCTCAGGTACTCTCTCTTCTATTTCTTTTAAGGGTCCTGCACATTCTATTATCGTCGGCAACGGTGGTCGCCTCGCCACTTCGGGCATTGGCCACGCCACTTTACCAACCACAGCCAACCCACTACACCTCAACAATGTCCTCATTGCCCCAAAACTTGTCAAAAACCTTATCTCTGTCCGTCGGTTTACCACTGACAATAATGTTTCTCTCGTGTTTGATCCGTTTGGTTTCTCTGTGAAGGATCTCACTACGGGGGTTACTCGCCTGAGATGTAATAGCACCGGGGAGCTCTATCCTGTGTCGTCGCCCTCACCATCCAGCTCGTCAAGTCCAGTCGCCCTCTCGGCATCATCATACGATCTTTGGCATGCCCGCCTTGGTCATCCCAGTCCTGCAGTTTTAGATTTACTTCGTTCCAAGAGTCTAGTCAAATGTAATAAAGAGCGTCGCTCTAGTTTATGTTCGTCATGTCAGTTAGGCAAGCATGCCAGAATCCCTTTTCAACAGTCGTTAAATACTACTTTTGCCCCATTTATATTATTCATAGTGATATTTGGACTTCTCCTGTGCCTAGCAAGGAGGGTCATAAGTATTATCTTTTGTTTCTCGATGATTATACACATTTCTTATGGGTTTTCCCGTTGCATTTTAAATCTCAAGTGTTTCCCATCTTTGCCAAATTCCATGCTTATATCAAAACACAATTTCACACCTCTATCAAGTGTTTCCAATGCGAAAATGGTCGTGAATTTGATAACAAAGAGTTTCACACTTTCTTCAACACCAATGGGATCTCCTATCACTTGTCTTGCCCCTATACCTCCCAACAGAATGGCAAGGCCGAACGAATCATCCGAACCATCACCAATATGATGCGCTCTCTCCTCTTCCACGCATCTATTCCCCTTCTCTATTGGCCTTACGCCTTAGCCACCACCTGCTACCTCCTAAACATTCTCCCTTCCACTACCCTCCACCATCGCTCACCAACTCAGGCACTTTATTGCACTTTGCCTAGGTATGATCACCTTTGTACCTTTGGGTGCCTGTGCTTCCCGAATCAGTCATCCACCGCCCCTCACAAGCTTCACCCACGCTCCACTCCTTGTGTCTTTCTTGGCTATCCGTCTGATCATCGCGGTTACTCTCCCTCGATATCAAATCCCACAGGATCATTCTATCTCAGCATGTCACCTTTGATAAATCTCGCTTCCCCTTTACATCTCCTACCCCTCCTGTGTCTCATTCTGATTCAGAGTCATCATTCCCTCATTTTCTTCTTCCCTAGAGCTCTCCCGGTGCTCCCGTCTCTCCCCCTCCTCCCACACCACCACCCCTACCACCAGACCACACACCCGCAGCGTCTCCGGTGTCTTCCGACCCCGTCAGATCGTCTCCATGACCACCAACCATAGCCCCGCCTCTCATCCCCATACACACTCACCCCGCAGCCATGGCCCCTCCCACACCCGCAGCTCACCCCGCTGCCGCGGCCGCGGCCCCCTATGCCGCGGCCACAGCCTTGTGCTGCGCCCGCCGCTCCTCCCACCGTCTCCCAATCCCCCTACCTCCAACCCGACCTCCCTTTCCCCTATCCCCACCTCCCATAAAACAGCCCTCGTAGATCCGAATTGGCAGGCGGCTATGCTCGACGAATACAGGGCCCTTACAAAGAATGGTACTTGGGTTCTGTTTCCTCGCCCTCCTGATGCGAATGTCGTCCGATGTATGTGGCTCTTCCGTCACAAGTTTCGCTCTGATGGGACATTGGAGCGCTACAAAGCCCGTCTTGTGGTCAACAGTCGTTCTTAGCAGGTAGGTATTGACTGTGATGAGACATTCAGCCCCATCGTCAAGCCTGCCACTATCCGAGTGGTGTTGAGTTTAGCTCTGTCACGCAACTGGGCCATTCATCAGCTGGATGTCAAAAATGCTTTTCTTCATGGTCATCTGAATGAGACAGTCTACATGTTTCAGCCACCGGGGTTCGTTGATGCTAATCGTCCCAAGCACGTCTGTCTCCTGAAGCGATCTCTGTATGGGCTGAAACAGGCTCCGAGAGCTTGGTTCCAGCGCTTTGCTTCTCATCTGCTACGCCTAGGCTTCATTGGCAGCCGCTCAGATTCGTCTCTGTTCATTTATCGCAGAGGCTCAGACATGGCCTTTCTCTTACTGTATGTCGATGACATCATTATCACCGCCTCTTCTGATGCTCTTCGGACGTCGATTATTTCGCAGTTGAGTGCCGAGTTCGCCATGTCCGATCTGGTTCAGTTATCCTACTTCTTGGGGGTTGCTGTTCAGCGTCATACATCTGGTCTGTTTCTTTCACAGAGTAAGTATGCTGCTGAGATTGTAGCTCGGGCTAAGATGGTTAACTGTAATCCTGTCGCCACCCCTGTCGATACATCCACCAAGCTCAGTGCTCATTCTGGTCCTTTGGTTGATGATCCGACATTGTACAGGAGCCTCGCGGGTGCTCTTCAGTATCTCACCTTCACCAGGCCTGATATCAGTTACGCCATTCAGCAGATCTGTTTGTTCATGCATGCACCTAGGGAACCACACTTTCAGGCCTTGAAGCGGATCATTCGGTACATCAGCGGCACCCTCGAGCTATGCACCACGATCACTCCTTCCGCTAAGCTTGACCTTGTTGCTTACACTGATGCGGATTGGGGTGGTTGTCCTGACACACGTCGCTCCACGTCTGGTTGCTGTGTCTTCCTCAACGATACACTTGTGTCGTGGTCAGTAAAGCGTCAGTCTGTCGTGTATCGCTCCAGCGCTGAGGCTGAATACAGAGGTGTTGCCAACGTTGTCTCCGAGTGCTCTTAGCTCCGCAATCTCCTGCTTGAGCTCCGATGCCCTCTTCAGAAGGCCACTCTGGTCTACACTGACAACGTCTCTGCCGTCTATCTAGCTAGCAACCCAGTCCAGCATCAACGCACGAAGCACATTGAGCTTGATCTCCACTTCGTCAGGGACAAGGTTGCCATTGGACATGTCCGTGTTCTACATGTCCCGTCCTCCTATCAGTACACTGATATATTCACCAAGGGTTTACCTCGATAGTCCTATATTGTATAGTGGGCCCAAAAGCCCAATACCTTTGTAACCCATATATATGATTATCAATGAATGGAACCCATATATATGATTATCAATGAATGGAAACCCTCAAGGAGGATTCTATAATCAATCTCGTGATCTAACAGTCGCCGAAGCGCATCCTTCGACGTCCAGGAGAGCCTCGGAGCCCCTCGCAGCCACTGCACCTCCTTCTCCATTCCTCCTCTATTTTCATCCCAAAAAGGTCGGTCTTGGTTCCCTTCTTTCATTTTCGATCATTCAACCCTTAAAGGGTGCGCCTTTAAAAGCTTTCTCGTTCGACCCAGGCCCCCGAGGCTCTTATACGTCCTCAGAGAATCCAATCGGCACCGGCGAGGTGAATCGGGGCGAAATCGATCGATTCTGTGCTTGAAGAACCCTCGGTGAGAACTTCTCCTCCTCCTCTTTTCCTCGTCGATTCATGGACCATTGGTGTCGGGTTGAACGGCCGGAGCTTAGCCTCTACCGGCGAGTCTCCTTTTCCTCCTCCCTTTTTCCCAGTTGTCGAGCCGGGTATTTGTTGAAGACGGTGAACAGTACCCCCATGGGTCAGTTCTCCTTTTTCAAAAAAAAGGGTCCGGTTGAGTATTTTTAAAGCAAAAAAATAAGCTTGGTCCGGTTCATTTTAAAAAGGGTTGGGTTTGATTTTGTTGGATCTGGATTAAAGAAAAGAAAAATCAATTTGGGCCAAACTTCTTTTGGGCCTAATTTTAAGTGATGGGAATTGAAATATAAAAATGTTATTTTGTTTTAAGACATATCTATTAGTTAAATGCCAAAATATATATAAAAAAATGGACTATTATAGTATATAATATTATGATTGAGATTTAAAAATATTGTTGAGACTTAAATATATATATATATTATTTGGATTTGGAAACAATTTAGAAAATGTTTTAAAGGTTGGAATTGATTTAATAAAATTAAAAAAGGGATTTTTGGAAATATCCTAACCTTGTTGGAATTATTTTAATAAAATAAGATAATAAGTCGATTAAAGGGTTATGCTTCATAAATGGATTTTGGGTTGAGTATAATTCGAGAAAATTATTTGAATAATGAGTGACCTAACTTGAGATGTAAAGAGTTTGGGGAACTTGAGGATTTCCTACTTGGTTTGTCTTGATGAGTGCGAGCATGATGTTAGGATATCGATATAATTGTTAAGTATAAATTATGATATCTTGGTATTTTTGTGACGTGTTGTATGATGATTATGAGATTTTGATGTATTGTTTTATTAAACCATGTTATAATATGTTTTTTTGGTCAAAAGGAGAGGCGGCGCTCTCCGCGCATCTAACCGCGCTTTTATTAACTGGAAAAAGGCTAAGTAGTCATCATACGGGGGATAGCCCGACCCCTTACATCGTCATGCAAAAATCTTAAAGCATGTTATAATATGTTATGATATGAATATGTGTTAAAGCATGATTTATGTTGAGGTCTTAAATTGATTATTGAGAAGCATGATTTATTGAGATGTATTACTAATTACGAAAACATGATATGTTGATATATGTTCTTGAATATGAATGAGAGTACAATATGTTATATGATGATGTATGTTGCTTTATGCTATGAGGTGATATATGATGAGATTATATGGAAATGATGATGAGTTATGACGAGATGTGATGAGTTATGATGAGATGAGTATGAGATGATGTTGATGCGGATGACAATATACCTAAGTTGTGGAATAAGATCTTTGACTTATGTGATTTATTTGAATGACCGTTATGTGAGTAGACTTAGTCTTATGCATGATTATCTATTGATCGCTAGGTAATCTGTGACCTGATTGGATTGCTTGCTATTGGTGTTATTGCTTGGTTTCCGCTCTTTTCCGGATAAGTTTCCTACGGAAGCTTACTCAGTAACCGGACCTCATGCATGATGTGTCATATAGTGTGTATGTGTTGGATATGCAGAAGAGCATGCCATGTAGTACCATGCTTAGGATCTGCACTTATGAATGAGCATCCGTCTTCTTTATGCGTTTGAAAAGATAACGGTCGTTATCTGTGAGTCTTCGAGTCGTTGCTAGGGTTATTTGGGCATTCGTGTTTCTTAACGTTTTGCTCCCAGTCGAGTCAATGAGCATGATCTCTATATTGATGGTTCACTCTAGAGAGGTTGAGCGTCGTACCTCAAAGTTGGGTACGGAGTTATATTGATGTTTCGGTCTAGAGAGGTCGAGCACCCTACTGATGTCCGCTAAATGGACCATGTTTTATGCCTACTTTTATTTCAATTTCTGTCATATATTTGCATTAAGGATTTGGAATGCTTTGAAAATGTCTAGTTATACTTAATATTGCAAGATATGGTATCTACACAAAGTTTGGTGTGATTTTCAGATATTTATAGCTGATTTGGGGAAGTTTGGACGCACTTTGGAGCTTAAAGGATAACCATCAAGACACTTTTCTCCATTCATCATTTTGAATCAAGATCTGATGCCTTCATGAGAGTAGTAGTTCTCAAAAAGAGCTTTCCAACATATATTCATATGCGTCAATCAGACGAACGAGGACTCGGTAAAGTGCATTTCAAGATGGAGCAAAATGCTGAAAAAGCTTAAAGCAGTGCTCGACGTCAACCAGGACTGATCGACGTCGACTGGAAATGCTTTTTGCCACAGACGCGTTTTGAGGAATCTGATTTGAAAGAGAGTTGCTTAGCCCCAAAGTGATATATCTTTATTTTATTTTGATAGATTCTTTCCTTATGGGTATTTTTCTATTTACCCTAAGGATTTTTATTATTTCCCTATTCAAGTTTTATCTTTTAATATTTGATAGAATTTAGTTAAACCAATTTTTATTAGGATTAGAATTACTTTCCTTGGCTAGTTAGGATTGGTAGCTATAAATAAAGCCCATGGGGCTGATTTTTATCAATTCAATTATCAATCCTCAAACAAACGATTCAGTTTAGGTTTTAGGATTTAGGAAGCTTAAGGGTTTCGACGCTTGCGAGAGCTGACGTTGAGATTTGTGAAGACTTCAACTTTTTATCTTTTATGCAAGTTAATTTTGTTTCTTTTATTTCAATCAGCTTTTTACCATGCTTGATGTGAGTTTGATGTTGATATTTGTTATGTCTTGATCATCTCCTACCTTTTTGTGTTTAACTCTTATCGAAAGAAAATGAATTCATGCTAACAACTTGGATCATAAACATAAAATTGGTAGGGACAATTAGGTTTATTTGCGAGAGTCGATATATCTATTTGTTGGTAACAGCGAAAGCTTGTTCCTTTAATGTGATAACATAATTGTCCATCATACTCTATCTTGTGCATATGCGGTTAACGCTGTGGTGATCCTTAGCCTTAGGAGTTCCTTTTATCATTTGTTTTAGAACCTCTTTTATTTATCTAGGAAACCCTTGATTTTCTATTTACATCTTCTACTTTCATCCTTTCATTCTTCGGCCACCTTTGCCGACATTTTCTGAGTTCTGCTGGAGCCCTCGACATCGACACCTCTGGTCAATATCGACTGACCCATATCGGTTGATGGTCTACTGTGTTGACTTTGCACTTTGGTTACTCTTTTTTGTACTCGACATCGATTGCCTAGGTCGACATCGAGTGCCCTATATCAATCGACGGTTTTCTGAGTCGATCTGCTGTTTGAAGTAACTCGACATCGACTGCCCTAGTCAACATTGACTACCTATTTTTGGTGAGTGCAGGAATCCAGTCGACGTCGAGGTCTTTTGATCGACATCGAGAGCACAGAACGAGAGACATCACTCGAGATCGACAACCCTGATCTACATCGACTGTTCCAGTCGACATCGAGAGCTTCTAGTCGTCTTCTGCAGAACATAATTAAGAACTACTTTGGATCCACTAACACGCTTCCTCGTGGATCGAACCTGATTCCTCTACTACGACACCAGGGAAGTCTTGTATTTATTTGATAGGATTGAGTTGATGGCTAGGGTTTATATTTTATATTATTTAATTCTTTCTCCCTTACGTCTCCTACCTCGGAGTTGGGTAGGGATCTATTTGGGATATGCCACTTGGCATTCTTTGGGCCATTTACATTACTTTCTACATATATATAAACTATCAGCATGTTTGTGCGATTTAAATTCTCGCACTACATTAGAAGCATCATTTATTTAGGCTTAACATGCTTTATGTCCTCAATGTGGTCTTTAGGGCCCACATGCATCTCTTGGTCTGACTTCGTGGTTAGTATCAAGAATAGGATCCTTATTTGTTGCATGCTTCCATGGTGGGTTTATCTCTAATTTAACGCACTGATGACCGAGAGACTGACTACCACCGAACCTACATACCTTGATGATTTATACTCGTTTACTTGGTTTTGACCCGGCTATGCCGTGGCAAGTTGCACCCTGATTTTCGTTGCTTTCCATTTTTATCTTCAAATGATTTTGAGCGACTTAGTCACATAGGAAAGGTTCTGGGTACCCAACGGCCCTTCGCTAGATTTGGGGTATGAAATCCCCTCTTTCAAAACACTAACTTTTGAGGTTTGAACCTTGACCCGTACTTATATTGCAAGATCGGAACGAAGGTATCCAATCTTCGAAACGTAACCCGAATATTTATATTTGGTCCATTACATAGATGGTGTTTCATAGATGTCAACATCTATTTTTGGACTTAAACCAACCCTAGGATAATTGCCCAACTATAATTGCACACAACCCAATGATCATATATTTACCATTGTTGCAAATGTAAGTGAAGCTATATTATTCATCATATCATATTCTTATATCTCAATCATTGATATTCTAGATTCATATTGTGATCTATTACATTATTACATTGTATTGCACACGTGTTTAAGATTCATACGTGTTCTTTGTGGGATCCACCCCTACATTACTTTATATTACCTATTAGTTAATTAAGTGGGCTTGGGTACTATTTGTGGATAATCAAACCACGACATTTAATCGTCCAATACCATCCAGTCAATCATTCAAACAATCTCTCATTAGTTTCCATGGATTGTTTAAGTTTCAAAGGTTTGAGGTACGCTATGAGTAACTAAACCCCTTTTCGGTTTCTTACAAGTTTTAGACATGGTTAGTTTATGAGGATTCTTATTTAAGTTATTTCTATTTTATTATTTTTATTTCCTTTATGCTTAATTGATTTATGTTGTGGTTGTATTTAGCTTCACGACCTAGATATAATTGCATCAAGCTAGGGTTGTGAGTCTTGTGACTACATCGTCTTAGTGGGTCGAATTCGTAGTAGCGAACACATGGAATGGGTACAAAATCTAGATAGTGGAAGGAGATCGACATCTGAGGAATATTACTTTTAGTGGAGGCAATGACTAGGTTGACAACTAAGTTACAAGTTGCTAAGACGAGGGTATTATTGTTTAAGTGCTAGAAGATTGGGACTTAGTGCTGCTCGACCCCCTTGCTAGAGTAGAAAGGTGTGACTAACTATCATACATACACAAAACAATAACTAGAATAATAAATAGAACTCAAGATAACTAGAGAGAATATAAGGATCAATATACCAACCATTTTAGTGAATTTGTAAAGAACTGATTCATTCCCAATTGATTTAAACAAACTTTTACCCTATTTTCTACCGTTCTAATTACTCTCTCTGTTACAATCGCTTTTACAAAACATCCAACTACTTTCATACTTGGTGACACGGAGAAATACATAAGAAGAGGTTACTGGACTTACTCACTATACTACCTTGTTAAGTGTGAGTTATCTTTGGACGGAATTAACGATCCTCATAGAGGTCGTGCCACTTCTGCAAGTACAAGGTTGCTAGGCAAACCGCTGAATTCGAGGTCAAATCCTTACAAAGGGGGGAGGAAGATGTCATCCTCAATAATGATTTCTTATTTGATGACATTAGTGATAGATCGGATGCCATATACAGATCTCCAATGGGCAATTCTTAATGATACCAATGTTCTAATGGTTGCCAGTGAGGAAATGCTTACAAACAAAATGATTTTTGAGGTGATTACGAGTGATGATCCTAACTGATTTTTATGTTGACTGTTTATCATGATTTTATGACATTTTTATGCATTTTCCTAGTAATTTTTATGCAAATAAAGACCAAAATTCAGCCCATTTAGCCGGCCCAACTAAGCTCCCACGTTCGGCTTTCTTGGCATTAGTTCTAATTTTATTTTGTTGTCTTTTTGCCTTTTTTATTAGGGCAACATAGTCTATCTATATTGTAAGAATTTTGTTGAAGAGACAAGTTGAATTTGATAATGACAAGTGATCCTATTATTTTATGGTGATTCGAGTTAAGAATATCATTCTTTGGCGAGAGTTCAATCTAATTAATGTTTCGGCTTCATTGAACGTAACGAGCATGTTACATGCGATGTTTCTATCAAAATCTCCAAACAGACTTGTACAAACCTATGAAATCGAGAAAGAAATACTACTTAATTTTATGGGAAAACTAAAACAAGATTGGAGTCAGTCTGATTGATTAAGCCTTTTCTAACCCAATGAGAGCTCAAAATCATTTGATGTAATAATAAAATACATCCGAGAAATGTAATGATAAACTTTTCACCTTCATTTTATGAAGAAGTATTTAAAATTCTCAGAGTTTAAAATGAACAACTTTTCACCAATACCGTAGAATAGTCTTTTCTAACCCAATTATTTTTTTCATTCATAAGAGAAATGTAATAATAACTCCATTAGAGCTCAATCATTTTATGTTGACTTGAACGAGTCGACCGTCGAGGGGCTGAACAGGCCTTGAGTTCGCCTTATTGGACTTGCTTTGCAGTTTGTTGATTAACATTTCTTGGTTCATCGACATTGTTTGTGGCTGATCCAAACATTAACATCATCGATTAAAAAATTTTGATTGATAAGTAGGGTATAAAAATCCTTCCAACACACACAAAGATACACACAATACACACACACATATATAAACACTGCTAAAAATATTGAGAAGGTGTACGTTGTACATTGAGTGTAACTTACATCTGTTAAGAACCACTTTACACCCTCTGAACAAGGTGGGAAGGTGAGAGAGCCTTTGTATATCATGTAGTTTGCAGTTGGTATTTTGTTGAGCAAATCTCCGGCGAGTTTATCCTCGGGTACATCTTCAACCAATAGTTTTCCATCATCAATAAGACTCATTTTCTTTGCTAGTTTAGCCATCTCGGGTTCAACCTGTATATGTATGTGTGTATATATATATTTGCAAACATCACAAACAACACGTATATGCGCATACATGTACGTAACAAACCATTGAGCTTTTCTTGGCCAATTTAGTTGATCCCTTAATGAATTGTCACATAGATAGAAATTACATACCGCACCAACAATAGGATCGGGTGCCCCAATATTGTAGACGGTAGCTATGATGGCTTGATCCGAAATGCCTTTTCTTATTGAAATGAAGCGTTGGTGCAACTCTGCAACAAATCTAGATACAACAAATTCCAAAGTTACAAATTCTGACTGAAATTCTAATCAAAATATTTTTTTATAAAAGAATAAAAATTGAAAAATAAAAATAAATTAATTAGGTCATAATTAATTTACTTTTTCTTATTAAAAGTGTGCTCTGAGGGTGTGTGCCAACGCAAGCTATGTAGCTTGTAGGTCTCGCCAAATACGATCAATTCATTCTTCCCCTTTAGCGTCAACTATATTCCCATAAATTTGTAAAAGTGTTATAGGAAAACTTTATGTGTGCATAGAATAATTTTTATAGATAAATAAATACTTGATTTGGAGAGGGAAAATATGAAATAAACCTTTGCGCCTAAGCCATCAGTCGTAAGGGTCGCATTAGTGATTTTATAGACAACCTTCAAAGGCGGCAACTTTTCGTTGGTGATGGTCTTTTTGGTGTCAATGTTAATTGGAGATTGTTTGGTTCCATTTGTGCAAAGATCGTAAGCAAGCTTAATGTGTCCCCATTGTATTGGATCTCGGTAGTTGTATGGTTGCTCTTCAAGATCTATTCATGTTAGTAACATACATTAAAATCAACATCAATTTTACAATGTTTGGTATAATAGTGATAACGATGATTTTCTATGAGATATGCTATTTAATTTCTTCCAAAAGAGTTTATCAATATTTATAACAATCTATATAATAAACATATTACAATGTAAATTTTTGTTTCATATATTAGATAGGGAGAGCGAGAAAGAGGAGCATCTTAATCATACGACGCTTAGGTTCATCAGCAGAAGCATTTTGGGGGATAAAGGCATTGCCGATAAAGAATATGCTTATTATTAAAAATAAAGAATTTGACATCTTAAACATTTTTTCAATGTTTTTTTTTTCTAATTGATTCAATTTAAGGTGATATATAGCTAATGAAGGTGCTCTTTATAGTAAATGTCTCCTCTATTTGATTCTTATAACCAGTTTTCTCTGCCATTTATTTTCTTTCTTTTTAGGCTTTTTTAGATACTATATTTAACAGTTTTTAGTTTTTTTTCTTTTTATTTATTTTTAGGCTTTTTTAGATACTATATTTAACAGTTTTTAGTTTTTTTTCTTTTTATTTATTTTTAGGTATTTTTTCTTGTAAGGTATTTTTAGATGTTTACCGATTCTAAGGGTTTCTTTAAGATCATTTTACAAAAAGATAAAGATAAACATTCATATGAATACTTGCAAATGCTAAATGATTTCCATCTAATTTTACTCTTTGATGGAATAAAAGTTGTTGGTTTTCTGACAAAAAAAAAAAAGCCAATTTTATTTACACCACAAAATTTACTATTTACACCACATATCTCACTTTTTATATATTTTTTAAAATACACCCTGCTCCTCTTGAGTCACACATCTGCCCCTCAAGAGGCGCAGGGTATTTTACATTAAAATATCTTGCGCCTCTTGAGGGGCAAGTGTGTGACTCAAAAGGAGCAGGGGTGTGATTCAAGAGGCGTAGGTGTGGTGCATATAGTAAAATTTATGGGTGTAAATATTATCACCCAAAAAAAAAAGACTCAAAGCAAAAGCTAGTATAGCCACAAGTGTGGGGTCGAACCCATAGGTAGATCTATCTACAATGCAATTTAGACACTACCAAGTAATAAAAATGGGAAAAGTGAAATCTTTAGTGTGCAAAAAGTAAGAGAGCATAAGTTGAAAGCTTTAGAATTGAATCAAGGGAGAGAAACGTTCTGTAACGGCCCGGATATAAATATCCGAGTTACGTTTGGAAGGTTGGATACCTTCGTTCGGATCTTGCAATTCAGGTACGGGTCGAGGTTTCAAACCTCTAAAAGATCAATATTTAAAGCGGGGATTTCGAACCCTAAAACAATCGAAGGGTCGTTGGGTACCCTTAACCTGTCCTACAAGCCTAAGTCACGGAAATTCATTTGAAGAAAAACGAAAATGAAAGTAGAGTACAACTTGCCACGGCGAGGCCGGGTCAAAACCAAAACAATAGAACACAATTCGGAAAGTACTTTAGTCAAATTAGCGGGTTAGTCCGGTTCTTCACATTCGCCCAAGAGGATTTCCCGCGTGATGGAAACATGGAGCAAGCATACCTAGAAACGATTAGTGCGAGCGGGGTCAGACCGAGACCCCCCAACGCACTCTATCCCACAAACAAACATACACATACGCTATACCTATAATAAAGATGCTCTAATGTGGTACGGAAATTAAATCACACAAGCATGCTGACAGTTTATATAATATGCAGAAAAATTGTAAAGGCGCCCAAAGAATGTCAAGTGGCATATCCCTCTCCTACTCCGCCCCCAGCGGACCTGGCCAGTACGGTACCCATTCCATCATACATGTATGCACATCATCATCATATCATGCTCATCATCATATCATGCTCATGCCCGGTGGTGCTGGGCTATCTCATCATCATGCTCATATATCGATACTACTAACTCAGGGCAAACCCGATGAGGCTGGGCTACCCTATGACCCTAGCAAAGACTCTAGGACTCACAGATAACGGTCGTTCTGTTCTCAAACACACAGAGTAACCGAATGCTCATTCACAAGTGCAATCCTAGCATGATACTACATGACATGTTTTTAAATGCATATGAAGCACCTAGTATATCATATGATCACAAGCAGGAGATTTCTCTTTCGAATCTGAGTAAGCCCATAAAGGAACTTACCTGGAGGAGCGCAGAATCCAAGAAATAATCAGCAATAGCAGGCAATCTAATCATGTCACAAATCACCAGGGGCGGAGCTAGGGGGTGCTTGGGGGTGCTCGGAAAAAAAATACAAAAAAAAAATTAATTTTTTTTACATATATTTAGTATTTTTAAGGTAATATAACATATTTAAAGGATATTTGAAACAAGAGTGTTGTCTAGCTTAAGTGGTAAAGGAAGGAAGGAGAACCAAAAGGTTTTAGGTTCAAATCCCAAATGCTTCACTTTTTATCTCTTTTACTATTTCATTAATTCTTCTTCATTTCTATCTATATTTTTTTTGTTTCTATCAACTATTTCATTAAAAAATGTCATATTTATGTTTTACTATATCATTAATTCTTTTTGATTTCCCTATATTTTTCTTGTTTCTATCGACTATTTCATTAAAAAATAGCATATTTATATTTAAATTAAAAAAATCACAATTTTAGTGTTTTTTCATTAAAAAAAGTCATATTTATGTTTTATTGTATCATTAAATATTCTTCTTGATTTCTCTCTGTATTTTTTTTGTTTCTATCAACTATTTCATTGAAAAAAATGTCATATTTATATTTAAATTTAAAAAATCACAATTTTAGTGTTTTTTCAATATTTTCTTAGAAAAATCTTCTTAATAAGTATACACCAAAAAAAATATTTCACGAAATTTTTTTAGCACCCACCGGAAATAAATCCTGGCTCCGCCACTGCAAATCACCTAGCATATAATATAAGATGTGCATAAGTCTATGTCTAAGTCACAAAAGGCGCCCCTAACTATCACACATAAGTTCACGAAATCATAGAATATCGCATCTTAACATTAATTCATCATTATCCTCTTAACTCATCTCATCATATTCCTTATTCATTTCCATCAATCAGCTCATATCGTCACATATCGTCTTATTCTCATATCATTTTAATCCTTTCCTTTTATCCTAACTGTCATCAGTGGCGGAACCTGGACAAAATTTTTGCAGGGGCCAATTTTTTTTTAGGGTTTGGAACCTAGTCAAGCTAGGAGGCTCATCCTTACGCCCTTTTCATTTATACGAAAAAACAAAGTACATATATAGGAGGGGACTTGATGCCAAAACTCCATACAAAAACTAAATTATAGCAAATTCTATCTAAATAGTACTCTACGTTCTTTCATAGAAATAAATTTATCTAAAATTTCATCTGATGTAAAGGTCCTAACCATTTCCCTTTCAATGTAAACAACTAAGTTATCTGCCAAAAAATCATCTTCCATCTCGTTTCTCAACCTTGTTTTGATGATTTTCATTGCTGAAAATGCCCTTTCACTAGTAGCAGTAGACACCGGAAGAGTCAAAACAAGGCAAATCAATCTATCAAATAGATAATATCTGGTTCCCCTCTCTGTCTCCACCAACTTCTTGCATAACTCTTAAATTGATGACAATGATTGCAGGACCGGATTATTATGCACAACAATCTGAAAAGAGCTCAACTGATATCTCAAGTCAATCTTCTCTTGATCTGTAAAATCACATGGGTAATATTTCTCCACGAGTAAACAGATTGCATCAATATTGAACGACTTGTATGAATTTCTTGGATCCAAAGTACTGCTAAGAGTTAAAAGCTCTACAACATACTCACCAAACCTGCAATCAAGTTCCTGCATCTGAGCATCTATTGCAGCAACAAATATATCAAAGTGAAAATGGTGCTATAATGTAACATCTCTTTCTCGACGGCGGCTCCGCCCTTCAAAATAAGGGGCATCCATGCAAGGAACATCAACTTCAAATTTTTTAGAGAATGAAACAACTTGGTCAAGAAAGGTGACCCATCCATCTTCTCTAAAAATTTGAATCATTTTCTTTGTATCTGAAACCAAATGCATAGCATTTGATATGTCTTGATTCTTTTGCTGCAAAGCTAAACAAAGACCATTTGTCATACCCATAATCTCCTTCATCAGATGCATAACAAAAACAAACTCAAATGAAGTGATCATTTTGCTAGCTGCATTAGCATCTCCTCTTTGTTGATAGGTTGAGCTTTCTTTCTCAATTTTTTCAAGCACTATAATAGTTGGACCAAATAGCCGCATTAAGCTACAAAGAGAATGAAAGTGTGAACTCCATCGAGTATCACATGGTCTTGTTAATGTGCCAACCTGATTTGCTCCCTTTCCACTTTCAAGTTCACCAATAGATAACAAATGAGAAAGTTCTTCTACTTGAGCATCTTGTAACTGATCATGGAGTTTACAAGAAGATGCAACAACATTGATAATACAACTCAAATTGGAGAAGAACTGATGGACAGGAATTACCTCATGAGATGCAGCAACTAGGGCCAACTGCAATCTATGAGTAAAGCAATGCACATAGTACGCAAATGGACAATCATTAAGAAACAAAGCCTGCAATCCTTTCCACTCTCCACGCATATTGCTAGCTCCATCATACCCTTATCCGCGAATATTTTGTACATCAAGTGAATGGCGAGAAAGAATGACACAAATTTCATTCTTTAGAGTTGCTGTTGAAGTGTCATTTGTTCTTCTATAACACCTTCTCTATTGACAAATCTCAAAACAAGGGCCATTTGTTCTCTTTTAGACTCATCACGAGCTTCATCAACAATGATACAGTACTTCGAATCCCCAATATCTTCACGAATCTTACTCCTCACTTTGCTTACCATTACTTGTAAAATTTCCTTTTGAATTAGAGGGGATGTGTACTTGGCGTGTTTAGGAGCATTCTCTAAAATAGTTTGTGCAACCTTTTCATTATATGCAGCCAAAAGTTTGATCAACTCAAGAAAATTACCTGGATTTTTTGACTCCAAAGTTTCATCGTGGCCTCGAAAAGCACATCCCTGTCTTGCTAGGTAACGAACAACATCAATAGAAGTTTTCACTCGCAGCTGATTGTTAAAAATCTGCTCCCGTGTTTGCGTATAGATCACTTTGTCGATATGTCTTGATTGCTTTAACAAATCATCACAAGCTTGCATGGCCACATTATGAGGTGAGCGGGGATCCTCCCCGATATGATTTAAAAATGCACATCTTTTCCCATCATTCACCTTCTTCCAATTTCGAAATCCTTTCACACAAAATGCATCCCACCCAGGCCGTTGAATTGGCTTCATTGTGAACAAATAGCAAGGTAAACAATATGCTGCATCAGTAGAGGGGGAATATTCAAGCCATGAAGAAAACTTTGTGTACCATGACGCTTGAAATTGACGAACTCAATTCTTTCCTGAATCTGACATTGGAAAACTTTCAAGATGAATTTAATAAGGTCCAAAATTCAAATAAGCACGTCTAATCTCATCGAGCTTGTTGACCGGATAATCCCACATATATGGACGTTTACCGGGATCCCTTTTTACATTAGTGCCATCGACATTGAGTTGAGGTTGTTGCTGCTCAACAATTGAGTCTACTCGAATGTCTGGATTTTCGGGTGCTACAACTTCTAGATCAGTTCTTGGATGATTAGCAGGAGGTTCGAAAACAGTAGCGTCGACAGGAAAGTTTAATGGAGCAACAGTAGCAATAGCGTTGACTTCTATTGGAGGATTTGTAGATGTTTCTTCTTGTTTTCTTTTGAAGAACGAATCAATGGTTTTCATCCTCTTCATTTTGAATTAGGATTTTTGAGATATTCTAGTATTCCACCATATGAATTAGGGTTTGAATTAGGGTTTAGAAGATATGTATTCTTTCCAAATTAAGAAATATGATATTAAGTGGTTGAGATATTAAAAATATGGAAGTTAAAAATAAAATTTTTTTTGTCAACTAAATAAAATCTTAAGGTGAGGAAATCTAAATTTTCTAAAAAATTAAAAAAAGGAAATCTAACTTTTTAAAAAAGAAAAAACTAGCCAACGTCAATCCATACTCCTAGAGTCTTAGTTACCGTGAGCACCGAAATGAAATCCATATTCCATACTCTTAGAGTCTTAGTTACCGTGAGCACCGAAATGAAATCCATATTCCATACTCTTAGAGTCCTAGTTACTATAATATATATATATATATATATATATATATATATATATATATGAAAAAATTTCTGTTGGGGTGGCCATGGCTCCCACTGGCCCTTGAAGCCTTCTGCCACTGACTGTCATATTTCATCATGTCTCATCTTATATATCATCATATAACATCTTCTTTTTTTTTTTTTTTTTTTTGAACAGGTAAAAATTCGGAAGGGAAGTCCTATCCGAAAGCATCCTTACGGATGAGATCCTGTAAGCCAGGATCTGACCAATTCTCACTTCCCGAGGCAGTGTGGCATAGGTGTGCTACCTTATCAGCCACAGAATTGCACTCGCGAGGAACGTGAGAGTAAGAAACTTGTTCCACTCCTTGGAGGGTTACCTTGATGTCAGAAAGTAACATCTCAATTTCCCACGGACATCTGACATCATCCCGCATGTGTTGAATTATAGTTAAGGAGTCGCCCTCAATGACAATCCTTTGAATACCTAGTTGTTTGACATTTTGTACTCCTAGCCATAAGGATAGAGCTTCTGCTTTTAAAGGTGATTGGTTTCCAAAAGGTTTGGCTCCAATACTAATGGGATCGCCATCCCAGTTCCGAATGACAAACCCACCAGAGCTACCATGGAAAGGAATGGAGGAACCATCAAAATTGAGTTTGAGCCAACCCCTCGGAGGTTTTTTCCATTTTGCTGTACGGTTGATACGTGTATTAGTATGTTGCTTATGTGTGCCCTTTAATTCCATTTTCATGTCGTTGTCGTACATGCAGGCTTGTTTCCAGTTAGTATCTATAGCCACAGCTCTGGCTAAAAATTCTTGCGGACAAGGCATTTGTTTGTTGTGAAAGATCATTTGGTTCCTAAAGAACCACAAGTTCCACCACCTATTAGCAATAGATGTTCTAATACTCTTATCAACTGATTGACCTATGTAATTTAGAATTGGTTTGATGTCTCTTGATTGTCTTAGCAAGCTATTAATTGCAAGGCGGTGTGATGATGTGAGGATTCCATGAAGGGTGTAAGGTTGACATTCCAGGAAAATATGGCACTCATCTTCCAGAGCATTATTGCAGAGAACACATGTTGACGGGGTTGCCACCCCTCTTTGAGCTAGTCGTGCTTTAGTAGGTAGACCTGCTTGGTCTATTTTCCACATGAAGTTTTTAATTTTTGGTTGGGTGCCAAGTTTCCATATCCAACTGTTAGCATTGCTACTTCCTAATCGATTTTTAGTAATAAGATTGTATGCGCTTTGGGTAGTAAACCACCCATGTTTATCCGGCCACCAATAGAGCCGGTCCTGGAAACAAGTATTAGGAATAGGAATGGAGGTGATGTCGTTCACTATTGAGTCCGGGAGAACAGCCTTGAGTTTCTCCACCCACCACATCCCGTTAATGATGTAATCACTGACAAACTCCTGATTGTTGATATTAGTTGGGCATTTCGGGTTTTGGGTTAAAGGCTTTTGGTCAAGCCAGTTATCTTCCCAGAATTTTACAGTTCTCCCATTTCCGATGGTCCAGATCAGCCCTTGTTTGAAAGTAGGAATAAGGGTGCATAGCCTAGACCATTGCCAAGAGCTCGGCCCCTGCTTCACATAATTGAGTATGTCCACGGTTTTGAGGTACTTGTGTTCTATAATCTGAACCCAAAGATTATATGGTTCAGCCATAATTTTCCAAAGTAGTTTCATTTGTAATGCTTGGTTCATCTCACCTGCTTTCCTAATACCCAGACCACCGTGACGAAGTGGTCTACAAATCCGATCCCAACCAATAAGCGGACGATATTGCAGATCCTTGTTCCAAAAGAAAGATCGGTTTATCCGGTCTAGTTCGTCATGAATGCCTGCAGGGAGCATAAAGCATTGCATCGTGTACAATGGTTTTGCTGACATATTAGATTGGATTAGGGTGGCCCTACCTTGTTGGGAGAGGCAACTGGCTCTCCACTTTGACAGTTGCTCTTTTGACTTGCATATGATGTCATTAAAAGTTTCCTTGCTTACTCGTCCATTAATAATAGGGCAGCCCAACACATCTTCTATATCATCTCAACATATATCATCAGATAATATGTCGTATAACATCATGTTTTCGAACAACAACACATCACGATCTCTTATTTAAGGACATAATCAACATCTCATATCATAATTTACACTTACCCAAGTTATCAAGCTATTCATCAAGTTAGGCAAAGTAAGTCATTTTCCCAAGATTTCCCAAAACTATTTAAATCTCAAGTGAAATCATTATTCAAAACACTTTTCCAGTCATACTTGACCCAAGAATCCATTTACAAGTTATTACTTTTTAAATCCACTTATTTTATTATTTTATCACAACAAATCCGACAAGGTTATAGTATTTCCAAAAATTCTCCTTTATTTTATAAACCAATTCCATCATTTAATCCTTTTCCAATTTCTTTTTGTTTTAAAAAAAATTCAAGTGCAATTATATTATATTTTAAATCACCATAATAATAACATAATATATCCCAATTAATTCTATTTTTAAACAATTTATGATATATATAATTTACAGAAAATATTAAGTATATCAATAAATCAGAATAATAATAATAATAATAATAATAATAATAATAATAATAATAATAAAAATCCCACCACAATTTATACTAACAACTAACCTTAATAACACAAAATGACGTCACCCAAATCTGAAAAGCCCAACCCAAATACAAGATCTCAACCCAAAACCGAAGTCCGGCCCATCCCAAACCAAACAGAACCAACCAAATTTAAATGAACCAGAATAAGGAAGAAAACCGGGGAAAAGAAAAGAAAAGAAGTGAACCGGTTCAATCCGAACCCGTCCCTAACCCATTTCAGCAGCCCTGTTCAATGGAAAAAGAGACGAAGGAAAGGAGGAGGAAACCCAGGCCTCGCTGGCGGCCTTTCCGACCCAAACCCACTCCCAACTGATCGACATCCTTCCCCGACCAAGACCCACACACAAAGATTCAAACGCGCGAGAAAAGGAGGGAGCAAAGGGGAGCTCACCGAGGGGTCTTCGGATTCGTCGGACAACTCATCGGGGTCCTTCGAGCTTGTCAAAGATGGATCGACTCCGGAAATGGCCTAGGACGAGGGATAACATCATAAAGTTGGAGCTTTCGGGATGCTTTAAACAGAAACGGGGGAAGGAGGTCTTATCCGAGAGTTTGGAGAAACAGGGGAGGCGAATGGCTCGGCTTCGGATGTCGGAGGAATGAGGAGCTTGGGCTCCTGGCTGCTACTCGAAAGAGAAAGAGGGAGATGCTGCTGCTCGGACTTGGAGGAGGAACTGCTCAATTTGTCCTCGATCGGACACGAAAACAGGGAGCTTTGAGCTCCTCGGCCTTCAATGGAGGAAGGGAGGAGGAAGGGGGATGTTGTGGTGGCTGCTGCTCGGACGGAGAAGAGGGAGGAATGGTGATGTTGGGCTCTCTGTTTTCCCGGAACACAGAGGAAAAGAAGGTGGAGTTGTGGCCTGGGGTGGTGGCTCGAATCAAGGACAAAGGGTTGTGAGTCTTTGAAGACAAAGGAGAGGAGAAGGGATGGGTATGCTTCACTGTGAAATCAGGCAACGGAAGAGGGGATTCAAAATTCTGAAATGGAATCAAATGAAGTCAGGGAGGGGATTGGGTGGTGCATTTGGCGTGAAAATCTGTCTGGCTAATTGCCAAGGAGGGAAAGGTAAGGGAGAAGGGAAGGAGATGAGACTTGAGAGTGGGGGGTGTTGGCCTTAATCTAGAAAGCAAACAAGGCAAGGGGAGGGGCTTGGTTCAATATGTAATCAATCGAAAGGGGTGAAGGGATTACAGCCTGGGTAAGCAGAAGGTAGAGGGAGAAGAGGACAATTATAGTGGTCCTAAGGATAGCAAACAATACCCGAAATAAAACTCCGAATCCGCTCTCTTGGCCTTATCTCGACTCGATTGAATTTAAATCAAAATTCCCAATCCGAAATAATAATAATGAAATCTAAACAACACTTCCGAATCTCGGGGTGAGAAAGCGAAAATAAAATCTGTTTTAAAATCTTATTTAGAGTTATGTCGGAATTCGCTTTGAAAGATTTAGAATAAAGTCAGTTGCTCGAGGACGGGAATTTTCAAAATTTTCCGAAATCTTATAATTCAAATCCCAATTAAGTCAATATTAACTCGAAATTAATTCTTAATTTATAAAATAATATTTTAAAATCTCAAGTCTTTACACGTTCAACCTACAAATTCATCGACATTGGTTAGCTTATTGGTCCTTGAATTAAACTCTATTTGTTATCTTTCCTAACATATTCCTCTCATCTTAGTTTGAATAGATTAAATCATAACCCCAACACAATAAATACCTTACACATTTATGCAATCAAAACATGGTAGAGATTTAACATAAAGATTGTACAAAGTCCTAAGAATCCGGACACAGGAATAACACCTATTTCAATGTTTAAGACATATGTCAAACTTCCTACTTAATCATGTTTCAACAAAGGTATTCACAATGATAATTATGCTACTGCAGATTTTACGCAAATTCGATACAATAAAACCCTAGCAAGGTATCGACAAAATCAAATCGGACAAACATGAGAACATCAATAACATCGAATAAGAACAAGTAAGTTGAAGGAAATAAACGGAAAAAACTGAATTTAATACTCACAATTTACCAACCAAGTATCTGAAAACATAGGAGAAACATTAAAAAAAGAGGGAATTTGGTGATTTAGACCCTTAAGCATGTTTAATTAGGTAGTTAGGCCCATTAATTGTTTTTTTAGCTGGCGTAAACCCTATTAATTATTTATTGGGTATCCAGACCCTTCCCACTCTTCTCCTGACCAAATTGAGAAACTCTATTAGCAGAAAACCTAATCGAGTTCGAATCCAGTTTCGTTCTCTTCGGCGATGGAACCTTGAAATTGATCCTTGATCGGGCTTGCTGGAGCACCGGAGTGTTGGACTCCGTTCGAATTGTGTGCTTCTTCTCTCTCTTCTACCGGGATTCGATTCCGCCAGCGGCTATGTTGAGATCGGAAGGTCTCTGTTTTCGGTGGAGAGTCACCGGAGTTTTGGGATCATCGAAGGGAGTAGATGTATGATGAGAGTGACCGGAGATGGCTTGAACGAAATCCTTGGCGAATTTACCGGCGTGTAGGATTTCTCTGATGGTTTCACCGACGAGCATTGTCGGCAGGAACGTCCGGTGCCAATTCCCTATTGAAGGAATCAAAATCAAATATTTAGGTAAATTTAGGAAGAAAAAAATGTGAATTTGTGAAGAATTGATGGGGAGAGAGAGAGCAATGAAACCTGTAGCAGTTGATTGAAGCTTTCCTGTGGGAGATCTTTTGGCACAATTGAGGCTTCTAAACGTTGTCGTATAAAGATCTTTTGGCACAAGAAATTAGGGTTTAGGGTAAGAAAATTCATCACACTACCTGAGAGATTTTAGTATAAAGATCAAAACTGTTTTGATTCCACATTTAATACTTCAATGTCACCAATTTCATAAAAATATCATCACAAATGTGTCATCAATGAATAAAAGTCATCAATGAAGTGTAATTACGTATTAAGCTCATATTTCATCAATTGTATAAAAATATCATCAACAAAGAATGTCATCACAAGTGTGTCATCACTCATCAGTGAATAAAAGTAGAATCAATGAAAATATATCGATATACAATTTACTGAATTACAAAAGTGACATCAAACGATTTGATTAAAAAAGTGGCATGGAATCATTACATTAGAAAAATAGTATCAAAACACTACTTTAAAAAAGTGGCATCACATTAGAGAAACAATGTCATCAAAACACTATTTTAAAAAAATTTGGCATCACGGTAAAAAAAATATCATAAAAAAAATTGACATAAAAAAGTGGCATCACATTAAACAAAAAATGTCATCAAGGTTTAAAAAGGGACATTAAAAAAGTGTCATCTAATCATTTAATTAGAAAAAGTGGCATCAAAGTGAAAATAAAATATAATTAAATTTTGGCATCAAAACGGTAAAATATGGCATCACTGAAAAAAAAAACCAAAATGGGTTGGTCAGCGTTGACCGGTCAACGGTCAACTGTTGACCTGTCGGTGGTCAAACAGTTGACCATTGTCCATTATATCTTATTTGGGGAAGGGTCTATCCCACCTAATTTATTTTTTAAGGGGTCTAAGTAGCTAATTAGATTTTCATATAGGTCTAGGTACCAAAATCACCCATAAAAAAAATTAGTCACTCATTGCTTACCTAAATCTTCTTATCTTGGAAGAATGCTCTAAACACTTAAGTGAAAGTCTGAAATCTGAATGTGTGTTAGGGATTTTCGGCCTAGGGGTTTATATAGGTGAAAGATTGGCCCGAAAAAACCCTAATTTTCCCTAAAAAGATAAGATAAAATCCTTAAGTGATAAACTAAAATCTCTTAAATGGGTAAATCCTCCTAATTTAATAATTTGAAGTCTAAATAGATAAACTTCAGCTAGCTACAGAAGGAATTCATTCAAACTTGATAGAGTTTTCAAACCGAAAAGATAAGTTTTCCTTTTTAAGATAGATAAGATCTTCAGAGGACTCGTCGTAGCGACTAATGCATTTCGCGGCCGCAATAGGTAGGTTAACTTCGTCGTTGCCCACTGTTACTTATGGGCTCCGGCCACGGCGACTGGTCTCACCATGATGAAATGGCTCATTCGCGACCACGACTTGGAACTACGACTTTAGTTGCTCTTGATGTGGATCGCTACAGTGACTTGGAACTCGATGTCGCGACTCCTACATTTTCAACTCCTCCTTGCTCGTCCAGGCCTTGGCTCGATCTGTTTCATTCTCTTCTCTTCTTCCTTTCTCCTGATAAGCTCATGACTTCCTGTTTATCATATTTCCAAGCTCTCCACCACTCTAGAACCACGAAACTGCATAAAATTGATAAACTAGCGTAATTTTTGAACTTCACCACTAAAAGTATAAGATGCTAAAATAACTATAAAACATAGACATGAGATAATGAAATGTGCCTAAAACCACTACTAGAATTCTGTCTTTTAACATCGGAGGATTAACATTAGTTAGAAAAATGTGTGATGTTAAATAGATTTTTGAAATCGGTTTGTAATTTTGTGATGTTGAAAATAAAACAGATACCGCACTATTTTTTGACCGATGTTAAAAGTTTTTTTTTTGAAAAAAATTAAGCACGTGGGATTGGAATATGAACTACGTGAAATCTTGCCCACCTCAAATATCGCAGGCTGATTTAACACTTAAATTTTTTTTAAAAGTTTGTGTTTGTTTCTTACAAAAATTAAAACACAATGATAATGCATATTTTACATAGGCATTCTAGGTAATTTTAGGGTAGTTTAGGCTAAATTGGATAGGTTATTATATCTAATTCGCATCTTTATTATTTTACACTCGAAGTTCAAAATCTACACTTTTTATGGTTAATTCTGCATATTCAAATATTCAAACTCGAAAAGTGGTGCAAGAGGGCAATGCTGAAGCCCAAAAATTGCTCAAGACATTTAGAAAGGTTGAAGATTATGAGGAGAAGACCCAATAAGAATCTAAGGAAGAATCCAAATAAAGAAATGAAGAATATATAAAGTAGCAAAGGCGGCCCCTGCGGAAGAGATGCTAGCGCCCGCGAGGAGCGACGCATGCTGGTCCTGGAGCGGCTCTCACCGATGTAGATAAGAATGCTGATTTCAATCCTTATCTGAAGGAGAATTGAAAATTTTTATTACCCGAGATAAGCTTTAACCTAAAACTGCGGAGGCTTTGTCAATGTCGATGACAACCCGATAGCCTTTTAGACGGGCGGAGTGGAAGAAGGGAGGAGATTCTCGAACGAGGGAAGGGATCCAATGACTTCGAAAGAATTGAATGAGGAGCCAGAGGAAAAGAAAGAAAAAGCGATTCCTGTAGGAGCAGCGAGCGAAATGAGAGCAGTCTAAACCAAGAAAAACGAATCATTAACCGTATAACATGGAAAGTACTAGTTGTAGCGAAATCTTATATCACAAGACAAGACTGCTCGGGGCCTCGGAGTGGCAGTTCAAGCCTGCTTCTGATCTCAACAATGACATATGTTATCCAAAAGGAAAAGGATAGTAATCTACACATATAATCGAGCATCATGTTGCCAATGAAAGCGGCAGATTGGAGGATGAGAGACGAATCTCCCACATTGATAGCACCAGAAAAAAGTTGCCGATGATCTGGTTCTTCAATCCCCTTAGGGCTTTGAGCTTGGCTTCTCTGTCGGATGATCCAAGCCGAGCGATTAGATCCTCCGACATCGTGAACCTACGGAATTTGTCTCTCTGGATCAACTTGCTGGTATGTATCATGAGATATATGTAAATTCATGATTCATTAAGATATGGATTTACCTATGCTAGATTATAATTGGCGCTCTCAAATGCTCATTATGCTGTTTCCATCCATCTTTCATAGCTGTTTGAGCCTTTGATTTTGAGGTTTAGTGTGTTGACTCGAATTGTTTAAGCATGTCAGGGGTAGAGCGAGACAAGATCGAGAAAGCAACAAGGTCATTCAAGACAACACATGCTTGTTGTGGTGCTCTCTCTAGTTAATCGCGGAGAGAGATTCAAGACAGCTATAGTCTAAAGACGAGGTGTCGGTGCGGCCGTCGCCGACGAGGTGTCCGATTTTTTTGGCTGGCTCCGGTGACAAAAAGTAGTGAGCACAAGGTTGCCGACGTGGTCAATTGTCTTCAATCTTCTACCATGCTAATGCAACATGATGCTCGATTACATTATTTTTTTGGTGAACTCTTTTTTTTTTGTTGAATCTATGACAGTAATTAACTTATGTCACCATGGCATTTGGCTCAAAATTTCTAGTTGTTAAAAAAATGTATAGTCGCCTAGATGGCTATAGAATTATTACTTGTCTCATAATTGTAGATGGTTAGCTTGTTTGCTTTGAACATAGTGTGTTGTGTTTCTTGCTTATGTCACCATGGAATTGAATTGGCTCACATACACTTAATTGTCATACATGATACCGGTCCAATTGAGCATTAAATTACTATTGAATATTTAGTTTACATGTTTATAGTGGGATAGGATCTTAGCATATATACGGGTTTGTTTGGCGGCATCTCGTTAATAATCACTAGACATTACTCATTTTATATTCTTTAGCAGCTCATGGTATTCATTACACGTTGTCGTCACTACTAATGGTGATGATAGTGACCTCGTAAAAAAACTTTAAAAACAAAGTTGTTATCGTCACCACTACTTAGGTTGGTGACAGTGATAAGAGTGGTGACAGCGATAAGAGTGTTGACATCGATAAGGGTGGTGACAGTGACCCCATAAAAAAAACTCTAAAAACAAAGTTGTCACAACAAAAAAGTTGTCACCACTGATAAAGGTGGTGATAATGTCTATAACCCTGTTTTTATAGTGGTGACAGTGTCTATAACCCTGTTTTGATTTTGGTTACATCTTCTATGACCCTCTTATCCATTCATATATTAGAGAAGAACTATCATCACATGTATTTTGGCTTCTCATTAGCCCCTATAAGGTTTTATAATGGTGATAGTGTCTATGACCTTGTTTTTACATTTTAACTTATTTAAATAAGAGTGTCACCAAAAAATTTTCATGTCACCACTGATAAGCGTGGTGACAATGACCCCATAAAAAAATAAAAAATAAAAACGAAGTTGTCACCAAAAAATTTTCATGCCACCACTGATAAGCGTGGTGACAGTGTCTATGAACCTGTTTGTATAGTGGTGACAGTGTCTACGACCCTGTTTTTCTTTTGGTTACAGCGTCTATGACCCTCTTACTCATTCATATATTAGAGAACGAACTGTCACCACATGTATTTTGGCTTCTCATTAGCCCCTAAGGGTTTGTGCTTCCCTTGTCCTAGGGTTTTTCTTTGGTTACAGTGTTCATGACTCTATTTTTATAGTGGTGACAGTGTCCGTGACCCTGTTTTTATTTTGGTTACAACGTCTATGACCCTCTTACTCATTCATATATTAAGGAAGAAGATCATCCCAATCACCCCAGATAGCGCAAACCATTGAATCAAATCGTTAACAACATCAAGAAAAGATAAGAACTTGCGAAACCTACGGCTCTGATACCACTTGAAGCGTTGGAATTCCCAATCCTTCGCCTGTGGACTCTGTTTTTATAGCGGTGACAGTGTCCGTGACCCTGTTTTTATTTTGGTTACAGTGTATATTAACCTGTTTTTATTTTGGTTACAGCGTCTATGACCCTCTTACTCATTCATATATTAAGGAAGAACTGTCGCCACATGCATTTTAGCTTCTTATTAGCCCCTATAGGGTTTGTGCTTCCCTTTTCTTAGGTTTTTCTTTGATTACAGTGTCTACGACCCTGTTTTTATTTTGGTTACATCGTATATGACCCTCTTACTCATTCATATATTAGAGAATGAACTGTCACCACATGTATTTTGGCTTCTCATTAGCCCCTAAGGGCTTGTGCTTCTCTTGTCCTTGGGTTTTCCTTTGGTTATAGTGTCTATGACTTTGTTTTTATAATGGTGACAGTGTCTGTGACCCTGTTTTTATTTTTATTACAGTGTATATTAACCTGTTTTTATTTTGGTTACAACGTCTATGACCCTCATGTAAAAGGCAGGAAAATGTCAATGAGCTCATGTCTTCAAGCCTATAGTAGCTCAGGAAACAATCAATCACCACTACCAAAAAAAACAAACAATTAATCATCCCTGCAAAAGAGAATTAATAAAAAGAGGCTATCCTTTGATCTTCATGAAAATCAGCCATGTGTAACTACAGAGAGCCAATAAGCTGCCCAGTGCCCATTTAGACCCTGTCGAGGCTGAGGAAAAGTCTTCAAAAACATTCCCAAAGAAGACCACTAATTGCTGGAACACATTAGCTGCAGAAAACATAATAGTATTCGGTAGAATGTTTCACATTTCACCGAATAATGCTTCAAATTTCACCGAATCATGTTTCACATTTCACCGAATAATATTTGTGAACAAGGTACACTTTAAGGACTGTGTACAAATGATCCATACACTATATATATATATATATATATATATATATATATATATAGGGTTGGGTTCGGGTGAGAAGCACACTACCGGTGAGAAGGAAAGAAGTGATTTGATTGGTCCACGTGTCCAAAAATAAATTAAAAATAGGAGACACGCGGATTCCCCCGATTAATTAGTAACACCCACCCAAATTAATTAGTCACACCCCCACTATCACAGGTAACGCTAATTAATTGCACGCGGCAATCAACAAAATTTACTATTTAATTAGACAATGTACGTACATATGAAAAGTGTTTACATGGACTTTTAAAAATTATTCTTTTGCATTTTCACTTGTTAAAAAAATATAAAAAATATATTTTTGGGTGTATTTTAATTTTATCTACACATAGACACCCACTTTGTATATGTTTTGTTGAAAAAAAATATATGGTTCACAAGCTATAAAGAAGTGGTTCATGAAGTTACCAAGAAGTGGTTCAGCCCTTTTACTCTTAGTGGTTCAGCCCTTTTATTCATAGTGGTTCAGCCCTTTTTACTCTCAGTAGTTCAGCCCTTTTACTCTCACTGAACCACTCTCTATTTAGTTACTGAACCACTCTCTATTTAGTCACTGAACCAATCTCTATTAACTCACTGAACCACTCTCTATTTAGTCACTGAACCACTCACTATTTAGTCACTGAACCACTCTCTATTTAGTTACTGAATCACTCTCTATTTAGTCTCTGAACCTCTCTATTTAGTCACCGAACCACTCTCTATTTAGTCTCTAAACCACTCTCTATTTAGTTACTGAACCAATCTCTATTTAGTCTCTGAACCAATCTCTATTTAGTCTCTGAACCAATCACTTTGTAAAGCTTTCTGGGAAGTAAGTTGTGTTTCCCTTGAAATTCGTCTTCTCCTCCAAAACCAAACCTCGTAAACTTGCTATCCTTGATGGATGTTGACTCAGGGCTCGAATTTGATGCCCTTTGGTTTCATAGACTGGTGAAGAGTACTCTAATTAGGTTAATCAAAGATGTCTCCGATGAAATCAAATCCAGTTCTACTCCGTTTTGAGAAGATGATCTCAGAGAGATGGAGGAAGCCATATCTTCCATCCGTGCCGCATTTCCAGTTCCAGAGGAGTCGGTTCTTTCAACTTCCGATAGATTGGCTCTCCAGCTCCAAGAAGTAGTTTCTAAAATTGAAGTTTTGCTGGACGAGGCTTCAACACAGCGTTTGGAGTTGACATTGGGTGTGCGTTCGAAAAATGACCTGCTTGCTGGGATTAATTCATTGGTGTCACGTCGTTTTGCTGGGATTAATTCATTGGTGTCACATCGTTTCACTCCAGATCCAAAAGGGATGAGTGCCCAACTTTCTTCATTAAAACAAGAAGATCCAAAAGGGATGATTGCCCAACTTTCTTCATTAAAACAAGAAGATCCAAAAGGGATGATTGCCTAACTTTCTTCATTAAAACAAGAGTTCATCAAAGTTTTGGGTGAACAGCCTAATAAAGTTCCTCCAACTTTCTTCATCAAAAGTAGAACTAGAGCTGTTGTAAAAGAGAGCTCTTCCTACAACCAGCAGTAGCAGCAGCTAGTGGGCTTGGAGGAAACCATTTTTGGGAGGGAAGAAGAAAAGGAGCGCCTTATTCACCTCATATTAGCTCCACCTACTACCCGGCAGCACCCTACTGTTATTCAAGTCACCGGACCACTCTCTATTTAGTCACTGAACCACTCTCTATTTAGTCACTGAACCACTCTCTATTTAGTCACTTAACCAATCTCTATTAAGTCACTGAACCACTCTTTATTTACTGAACCAATCTCTATTTAGTCACTGAACCAATCTCTATTTAGTCACCGAGCCAATCTCTATTTAATCACCGAACCACTTTGTGATCCCTTTAGACGTCAACCATTTTCTAGTGACTCACAGTACTTCATTTAGACCCCTTTATGACTCGAATCCACGATAATTGCTCTCCTACTTGACATGCAATTCCAATACAAATTATTTTTTGGGGGCTGATAATATATGTCACACCATTTGCTATTATAATTTAAAGAGACTTGGCCAACTGATGAAGTGTGATGATGTAATTCTTAATCTTGCTGCAGAAATGAGTAGCGAAATTGTTCCCGCCGATTTGAATGGAATTAGTGAAACCCCATTTTCTGATACAGGCAAAGATTCAAATGCTCTTCATTGCAAACCTCATGGATTCTGCAGCAACGAAGATATTCGGCCTCTTGATTTGTTGCAGCTGAACTGGCATGGAAATCGCGACATCAAAGTCGATTTAATTGGCGACAACCATGAGATCAGACATTTGCACAAGTACTTGACGCCGCTGCGTGGTATGGATGCGCCGCGGTGGTGAACTGCTGCAATGGTGGCGGTGTCACAAATCGTCGAAGGAGACGGAGAGGACGGCGGTGAAGATGGCGACCGTGAGACTGTGAGATCCAACCGAAGGAGACAAAGACGACGAGGAACAGCACGATGGAGATGAGCAGCCACCAGAAGAAGAAGAAAATCGAATAGCAAAGAAGAAGATTGAACAGTATATATAGATCTGCTTTATTGAAAAAGGAGAAGCGTGTGAGCTTATTTTTTTTATAGAAAAAATCTAACCTGTTTCCACCAATGACATCGCTTCTTTCCTTCTTACCGGACTGAGGGCTTCTCACTTGAACCCTCCCTTATATATATATATATATATATATCCTAAGAGAGAGTATGAAATGGTAATATATGAATTTGGCTAAGTATGATATGGAAATTGTCCGAAGCGAATGAATTGATAAGTTATGTCGAATACGGTATGAGATAAGAGATGGTTGATCGTGATGAACTGAAAGTATGACGAATGTGATTTTGTTTATTTATCTGCTTGTATGAGTGTGTGATATATTTTCAGAGTAGCTATATAAATATACTCAGTGTATTCTCGTTATGTATTTAGGTGATACTTTGTGATTGTGCTTGGTGTGTGTCGGGTTCCTATTTTGTTGTTCTGCTAGTCAGGTAAGTTCCCTCGGGGCTTACTCAGATTGATCAGACCTATATATCCCTGCTTATATGTGCATGATGTACTAGGTGCTGCATTTCATAATAGCATGCCATGTAGTATCATGCTAGGTTGCACTAACGTTTGAGCATACTTATTCTTTATGCGTTTGTAAACAGAACGACCTTTATTTGTGAAGTCACTAGAGTCTTTGCTAGGGTCATTAGACAGCCCAGTCCCATCGGGTCTCGTCCTGAGTCATATGGTAACACCTCTATTTATATTTCGAGCATGATGATTATGAACGATATGATGATGAATATGATGATTATGATGAGCATGCTTACGGATTGGGCTAATCAGCTTGATCCAAATATTATGGAATGGAATGCATTCATGAGCTGGCCAGTCTTCGCCCTGTCGGGAAGGGGGGCGGTGGTAGGAGAGAGATATGTCACTTGGCATTCTGGGCTAGGGCCCTATTTATTATTCTACACATAAATAAACTGCGAGCATATCTTGTGTGTTAATATTTCTGTCCTGCATTAGAAGCATGATATTAGGCTTAGCGTTTGTGTGCGCTTATATGTGGGGTGCAGCCATGTGGGCTTCGATCTGATCCCATGCTCGCTTTATATTTTTAGGTATGTCTTATATGTGTTATTGACACTGCTGTTTGACTCTGTGAGCGGGATTCTTATGCATGGCGGAGAGAGAGAGCCTTGAGACTCTGACTCTACCGACTATCAGGGTTTTTGGATTTTATACTACCTGGACTATGTTGTGAACCGGCTCTGTCGGGGCACACAAGGTATCGTTTTTTTAGACTTATGGTGAATTTACATGTTAAAGAGGAGTTTTCATGACTTAGCCTTAGGACAGGTACAAGGGCTTTACCCCGGGGTCTCCAACGGACCTTACAGATTTGGGTGCAAAATCCCACTTTAAAACTTCTAATCTTCGATTTCAAACCTTCAACCTGTACTCGGAGCGCAAGATCCAACGAGGGGTCTTATCCCTCGAAACGTAACTCGGGAATCATAATCCCGAGCCGTTACAGTAAACTCTTTAAAGGTTTAAGTTTTATGCAAAGGTTTGATTTTTATGTTTATTATGTGTTCAACCACGATAATGTGTGAGTAGTCTTCCTACTTCTAGGGTTGGGGTGAACCTGGCAATAGCCATGTTTGTATGCTTAAATCCTTGATTTGCTTATGTGTTATCATCTTCTATCCCGTGCTTAATCCTTTATGAGAGTTTAGGATTATTCCTCATTTGCAATCTATGAAGCGAAAATGGATTATTTGTGAATTTAGATAGTAATTAGGTTTTGTTTGCACGAGTTGATTAAACCCTAATTATGAAAAGGATAGAAACAAATAGGTATTTATGCGAAAGCCTCTATATTCCTATTTGGTGATTGTGAGAGTTGTCATATGATGATAAAGGCATAATATTTATGTGATTTAAGTGTGATGCATGTATGGCTATTGTTGTGGTGAATCCCTACCTTGAAAGCTTTAGTTTATAAAGTTTTAAACCCAAAAAAAATACTTGCTTTGATTTCTGATCACATTCCCTTATCCATTCTTATTTCTTTCGACCTACTTTGTCGAACTTTTAATTTCTGTTTACTGTTTACGTTCTGTTACCGCACTCAATATCGATACCCCTAGTCGATATCGACCGAACCTACTACTAAGATCCCATACTGATAGTCTTTTGAGTCGATCGATGCGTTCAAGTGCACTCGACATCGACCTCTGCAGTCAACATTGACCTCTCTGTTCGTGTTTTGCAGGTTGTGAGAAACACTAGGAATCGACAGCCCCTGTCGATATCGACCACTCCAGTCGATATCGAGGCTTCTAATCGACGTACAAAGGCGTTTTAAAGGACTATTCAGGAACCGTTGACTCGCCTCCTCGAGGATCGACTCTGATTCCCTACTACTGCAACGGGAGTGAGTCTTGTAATTTATTTGCTAGGAAAAGGAGTTGGTTTGGTTTAATTCTATTTACATATTTATTTTATATCAATTTTTCCCTCCTAAAAATTATCTTTTGTCCATTATATGAGTTTAATCTTGTTATCTTTCATGTTTAGAAAGTAGAGATGTTGCATTTAAGCCTCTATCTGTTTTCTAGAAAGAATCAAGTAAAGGTAGCTACAAGTCTTTATCAAGTATGAATCTATTTTCTGCTTTGTTTTGTGTGTGTTACAGCTTAAACGCCAAACCGAAATTTTGGACTGGTGTTTTTTAGTTATTTCCTTGTGCATTCTTGTTTCTTTAGCTAGTTGCAAATTTAAAGACCATGTTTTGTCATTTGTATTTATTACACTATTCAAATTACAGGTTCCTTTACCTTTTCTTTTGTTTCATGTTTTCCAATTTCTTAGGCATTGTAACATGGGTCTCTCCAGAAGTTCATGGTCTTAATTCTGTCTACAATTATATCTCACTTGCTTGTTGAAAGTTTACATTTAACTAGTGATTGTTTATAGTATATAAATAGCCAGGTTTTGCAATTCTGCAGCAGAGTTGTGCTTCAGTTTTGGCTATTTGTAGGAGTAACTTTTTTTATTGGTTATGAATTGGATTCAAAATATGAGAAGTTGCATTGGTTATGAATTGGATACAAAATATATAATTGATGGTTCCACATTAAGTTTGATGTCATAATTAGAGTTGCTTTGTTTCTTTAAAAATTGATTTAATAAGCTTTAAAAGCATATTAGCTCAATGATAGAGCAATGTGCTTATCCGCAGAGACGTGAGTTCGACTCCTACATAGGCTGTATTGCTTAATTTTAATAGTTTGTATTATTTTCTGATAAAAGTGCAATTCATAATCTTAATTGTGCACTTCATAATCTTATTCTTGCACTTAATTATTTTATTTATGCACTTCATAATCTAATTCATGCCCTTCATAATGTTATATATGTAGAACATAAAGTTATATTTGCACAACAAAAAGTACTGACACGAAAAAAAAAGTGTTGGCGCAAAAAAAAAATATTTGCACAACATAAAGTTATATTTGCACAACATAATGTTATATGTGCACAACATAAACTTATATTTGCACAATATAGTATTATATTTTCATTCCCTTCTTCGCTGGATCTTCTTTCCCTTCTTCGCTGCAACCTTTGTGGCCTTCTGGCCAATGGGTCTGGTAGGAGCACTTGTAAGGGTAACTGAACCACCACTTGTAGAGTAAGATCCATCTTCATGTAACTTTGAACGTATCGAGCCCCCTTTGGTGTTGGCAGAAGAAGGGGTGTTCACACTTCTCCACTTTGGCTCATTCTTTAAAACACGCCATGCATGTTCGAATACAAAGTCATATGAGATATCCTGGAGGAAAATTTCATGTGCCTTTTTTAACACATCAACCTGACTTTGTCCACTAGATTGCAAATTTGATGTTTGCTCATAAGCTCCAACAAATTTTGATACATCCGGTGACATTTTATGCCACCTTGATTTGCATGTGGATGTAATCCTCTCTACACCATCCCCTCTATGCATGTTGAAGTACTCAGCAACTCGCTCCCAAAATCCCGTAAGTGTGGAATTTATGGTTATGATAGGATCCGTGCTAATGTTAATCCATGCACTAACCAATAACAAATCTTCACCTTGGCTCCACTTCACTCTTTCGTTAGTGGAAGAGCCACCTCTCCCACGACCAACTCTACCACCTCTTCCACGGGCTCTACCCCGAGTGGATCGTTGTCGAGAAGGGATGTCATCTTCGTGAGTGGGTTGGATTTCATCTAGACTCAGAACTTCTTTTTGTGTGCCCCCTTGATGCATTTGAGTTCTACTAATGCTTATAAGGGTATCTGGAGAATGAGATGTAAACATTTGAGGATGCGAAATTTTTTGAGATTGTATTGGGTTTGTGTACACAGTAAAGGTCGATGGATTATGATAACCCTGATTTGGTTGAAAACTTGAACTACTTGGGGTACCATGAAAATATGATGTTGGGGGGCATTTGGAATGGGTCGACCGAGTTGATAATTTTGAAAGGATGGTGAGTTTTTCGACAAATCAAGAAAATTTGAAGGAAAATTTATTTTATTGTGAAAATCTTTTTGGTGGTTTGGATCCATCTCAACAACTAATGCAAAGTGATGAAAACAAACTCTATAATGAGATGAAAGAGTAGGAGATGAATGTGTGACAAAATGGGCTAGTTGAGATCCCTTTTATAGAGGGAAATTAGAGGATTTTTTAATTTTATTTACTATATATTACATTTTGTTGTTATTTAAACCCAAATGTACACATATTATATATTAATTATTGATTTTTTATCTTCATTAACATATACAATATTGTTTTCTATTGATAGATATTTTTTTATGGATTTCTAAAGTATTAAAAAATTGAAAAAATAATAAATTATGCTCAAAATTAGGCTGGAATTAAAATATACTAATAATCACCCACCTCAATTAAATCCCACAAATGTCATGTGTCACTCTCCCCTCTTCCTAATTTTGCCTCAACACGGCAACCCCTGGTCCCCAATTCTTCTAGGTGTGGTCCCCCATTCTTCTAGGTGTGGTCCCCAATTTCTACCTTTTGACCAACATTTAAGAGTTGATGCGTTGGAATTCCCGATCCTTCGCCTGTGGGCTCAGAATCAAGAATAACAACTTTTTGACGGCCCGATCTTGCAATTATCCTTGCTATATTCTCGATGTTTACAATTAATTACAATAAAAGAAACAACTATGATTGTGTAATTAAATAGCGACAAATTTAACACTTGGAATAATGATCAAAACCACCCAGCAATGGCGACAGAAAAGCAGCAGCAGCGACGGTCGCTGGGATGGCCGCGGGGCGGCCCGGACTATGGCGACGGTTCTGGGCAGACTCGGCGATTGTGTTTGGCCGAGTGATTGAATGTAGGTAAGCGTTTAGATCTTTGTGAAACTTGAACAATAAGAACCTAAATAATTGTGAAGGCTTTTTGTTGTTGCAGGAGGCTTGATATGTCAAGTAATTACAAATGATAAAGATGTAATAAACATAAACCAACTCCTGGCCTAAGCAAATAATTACAAGACTTCCTCCCGTTGTAGTGGAAGGGTAGTCAGGATCGATCCACGAGGAGGCGTGTCAGCGGGATCCTAGTAGCTTTGGAAATCTCAAGTCTGCATCGACCAGAAGCCTCGATTTCGACCTTGGGCCTCGATGTCGACCTCGGTTGTCGATGTTCTCTGCAACAGAAGCCCTGCAGAAACAAAAAAACAAGTGGTCGATATCGACTGGAGAGGGTCGATATCGATGTCTGTCCACGAAATCGACTGGCTCAAAAGACTGCCAGTCGATACAGAAGGGTCGATATCGATGCTAGGGGGTCGATATCGATGTCCAGTAACTCTGCAGCGATGTTCGTCGTCGACTCAGAAAACTGTCGACGAACGCAGTGGTCGATATCGACGTCTGGGGTCGATATCGATGTCTTCCTATAGTGTTAGTTCTTCGTCGGCAAAGAAAGGCCGAAGATTTAAGAATGGGAAGAGAAGCAATGAATAGAAATAAAGCAGGGGTTTTTATGTGTATAAAATATGTAAAAAGCAACTCCTAGGATTAGGGTTTACCACAACGTTAACCAATGCATGCGATGAGATAAATAAGATGGACAATTGCGCTATTTCACCCGAGGGACAAGCTTTCGTCGTACACCAACTCTTAGGATTACTCTTGCAAATAAACCTAATAGTCTCTACCAATTTTATGTTTATAACTCAAGTTGTTAGCATGAATCCCTTTTCTTTCGATTAGGACTAAACATAGAATCGTAGGAGGAGAGATAGACACAACGATATCGACATCAAATACTTACCTCAAGCGCGCATGGCTAACGTCGGGCTCACCCCGACCCTAAGAGCTTTGGGGAACTACTCGCTTCTCATCATGGAACTCATTGTTGATTAAAAGGAAGAAACTTGCATTAAAATAAACTTCGAAGCTTTACAACTCAACGTCAACTTTTGCAAACGTCAAACCCTAAAACTTCTCTCTAACTCTAACTCTATTGTCTATTGTCTTTGTCTTGCTTCTTGTCTTGGATTAATGGATTAATGGGTCATTGAATGCTAGCCCCCTAGGGCTTTATTTATAGGCTACTAATCCTCGCTATCCAAGGATTGTAACTCCTATCTAAACTATGAACTCTATCTAAACAATTTAGGATAGGTCTTTTATTTTGATAAAAACTTAAAGGAAAAGATAATAAACAGCTGCTAATATCTAAAAGAACGAGATAACTCATGGCTTTGATGATAGACTTCACAATCCGAGTCTCAAAATCGGATTTATCTTTTGTCGAGGTAGGGTCGATATCGACACCAGAGGTCGATATCGATGCTTGTGTTTCTGCTCGACTTGTCCAGCTCCAGTCGATGTCTATGACGATGGTCGATATCGATGCATGTATGTCGATATCGAGGCTTTCTTGTCTGGTCTGTGTGGCCTATCTCGACACTCAGAAGTCGTGTCGAAATCTAGGGTCGGTATCGATGTCTCCAGTCGATATCGACCTCTTCTCAGCTTCACTTGGCTTGTTCGTTTTGACTCCGATTTCATCGAATTCCTGCATGGTTAGCTCAAAACTCGTGCATACTCTATTTCTTATACTTTAGCTCATTCTTACACAAGTTTATATACTTTTGAAACTTTTCTTTGGAAATCAAATGAAATATGAAGTCAAAAGATGCAATAAACAAAGGTACAAATATGTACATCAAAACACCCCGTACTTAGACTTGCTTTTCCTCAAGCAATAACCAACACCTACAACACACCCTTCAAGTCTTCGCCTTTGTCAAAAGCAACATCATAGGCGGTAGCAAAGCAAAGCAAGTGAATTTAACGTCATAGCACATATTTTGGCGATCCATAGGCACATGCAATTTTGATCCAACCTCACAGGGATAATGTGTTTGCACTCAAATCTCATGTGTTTAGGCTATGAAGATCAACTCTCAACTCAATTCCATATACAATCTCATAAACATTGCAATTTATAAGAATCCACTTCGCAACCAATTATGAAAATGCAATAAGAATCATCAGGAGGACTTTCGCTCAATGGAAGACTTCAAAGAAGACTCCGTTCGGCGGGGTTGTAATGGGGCTTGGTATGAAATAAAAGGTATGGAATTATTTGGCTATGTGGTGCTTTTATAATTCGGGAATCAAGACTCCTAAATTTCAACACTTGCAATACCCAAACCATAACTCTTCATAATATGCTCTAAAGATGCATTCCATCAACCCTTCTTCCAAGTTCTAATATACCTCTCAAAAATATAACACTTGTATGAATAAAAGACTTAAGGATTTTGGCTCATGCACTATATATAGATATCTTTATTTATTTTTTTCGGATTTTTTTTTCGGATTTAATAAGTAAATATGTGCATTTATATGTTGAGCCATAAATCCTTTTACAAAATATGACAAAATTTAAATATGCACCATCCTATAATTTCCTTGCTCAAAACTAGACATTATGCTCTTTTCTTTCCACAAGGCACTAGTCCAACCAATCTAAGTCTCAATTCCCAAATGGGGTCAGGCTCAATTCGGCTAGGGATAATTTTGTGGAGTTTGCAATTTCAGGCTCAGGCTAATGTTCTGGCTTCAAGCAGGGATAATGCAGGGTAGGTAAAGAGAGGATAAAAATGGCTTAAAAGATGCCTCCATCATTTAATTCTCGTAAACATAAACATATATATGCATTGGTTTTTAATAACTATCACAACATTTAGAGATGCATAGGAAGAGTAAATTCACTCAAGAAAGCGGAGGGATTTTTGATGTTCTCCCTATAGGTCAAAATTCTCACAAGGACAATTTTTGTTGGATTTTGCCTTTTAGCCTAGGATCATATGTGCTCAATTTCATTACAAGTTCACAATCTACATAAAAATTTTAAAGACTTAGGCTAAACCATCCAAATATGCCATAGGGTTTACATGATCAAGTCAGCTATTGAGTTTTCATCATAGGACATCTAAGTAGGGTTAGAAAATAAACTTAAAAAATAAACATGCATTTTTTGTTTTTTTTTTTGACATTTTTCTATTTTTTTTTAGATTTTGACATTTTATAAAAGTAAGACTAAGAACAAAAATTTAAACATGAATGCAATGCGAAGAAGAAAACCAAGTTATGACCATAAGACATGTCTTTCCCCCACCCCATACTATGTCCTCACTGTATTAAAAAGAAGAACAAGGGTAGAGAAAAACTCACAGCGCAACCTTGCGGATTTAGGTCGATTTCAGGTTTGGTCGATGCCAGAAGTCGATATCTAGGTCAGTGGTCGATGTCGACTGCATCTGTCGAAGTCGAGGAAGAAAGTGAAGACAAGGGCTGCCAGGTTGGGGTCGATATCGAGTATTAGGGTCGATATCGACCTCTCTTTTTCGCTCCTGAGTCCTCGATGTCGACTCCAGGAGGTGGCTTGACCCTCGGGGGGTCGATTTCGACTGCCTCTGCGGAAGCTTCTTTTCTTCTTCGTCGTTCCTTTTGCTTAGTACCCTGAAATCTTGGTTAGAAACATAGATAAATCCACGAATTATCTCAGTTTTAAAAGTTCAAAACAGCCAAAAGTCCAAATCCTAAAAACCCATCTATGAAAAATTTAAAAGTTTTATGTACAAGCTCTAGAGTTTTGAGTCGCTAGGCCGACTTCTCCGTCAATTCTTCACGAGCCTTTTATGTAGGGGCCCTTCGAGCGTGAGCCTTCTCCTGGATCATCTAGGTCCTTTTGGTAGTAGCGAAGTTCAGCGACCAAGGCTTCTTTGATGTTAGGTTCTTCTTTGGGCGCTTTTCTTCTCTTTCTTGACCTAACTTTAGTAATATAGGCAAACCATGGAGCTTTGACCCTCTCTTTAGTAGAATTATCAATAATCGGCTTAATTGATTTATCAATAATGGACGGAGGAGGGTTAGGAGTCATACCTGGGCTTACTTGTTTGGGCCCGAAACAGAAATCTTCGGGCTGAGGGGTGGTCGATGTCGACCGAGGTGGGTCGATTTCGAGTGTTGTGGTCGATATCGATATGTGGGGGTCGATATCGACCTCTGTGACCTCATACTTAAGCTCCTGGAAGCGATCTGGCATACTCGATTTCGACCAAGGGGGGTCGATTTCGATGTTTTTAGTCAATATCGACTGGTCCCAGTCGATGTCGACCCTGCTTGCTGTTTCCGTCCTCGCCAACAAAAATTTTCTAAGCTTCTCCTTAGCCGGCGAGAGGACTACTTGCTCCAGGTGCTTTGTTTCGCTCATGGTTGGGTTGAAAGAGAATTCTATCACTTCGTTCCCTATAGTAAAGGTTAGTAACCCTCGACGTACATTTATATTGGCATCTGCAGTAGCTAAGAAAGGCCTACCAAGTATAATAGGCACTACAGGATCTTCAGGCATCTCCAATACAATGAAATCAGTAGCCACAAAGAACTTACCTACCTTTACAGGAATGTCATCAACTATACCTATGGGTTTGACGAATGAGTTGTCAGCCATATAAAGTTTCATGTCCACAGGTTCAAGGGCACCAATGTTCACCTTTTGCCAAATAGAGAGAGGCATGAGACTTACACTTGCCCCTAGGTCACATAGGGCTTTGTAACGATGCTGGCCAAGTCCCACGGTGATTGCAAACTTCCCTGGATCACTCTTCTTCTCAGGGAAATCCATCTTTGAGCACTCCTTTGCGATCTCTGCCATGGATCTCTTCTTGCTCAGAATGTCTTTGAGGAATCGTACATAGGCGGGCATCTCGCTTAGGGCTTCTGTAAGAGGGATAGTAATGTTGAGTCCTTGAAGTATCTTTATGAAGCGCCTAAACTTACCTTTGGTGGGATCCTCCAATGCTTTGGAAGGAAATGGCAACGTCTTCTTTGGAGGAGGGGCCAAAACGGAGGTCGGAGGGGTCTGCTGAACATCGATGTCGACTGGAGTGGGGTCGATATCGACTGGTAGGGTCGATTTCGACCTCTGTTGTGATTTCTCAGGTTCTGCAGTGGCCTCGATATCGACCTAGGGGTCGACCTGGGGGTCGATATCGACCTCATCCTCGACATCGACTGGTCTGTCGATGTCGACTGGATCTGCTGCTTTCTCCGATTTCGTTCGTGGCTTTTGTACTTTGGTGCCACTCCTTAATTGTATGGATGCGACATGGCCCGTCCCGGATTATCCCTTAGGATTTGTAGTGGGTTTCCCAGGGAGTGTTCCGGACGGTCTAGGGATTTGTGCCGTCAATTGACCCAGTTGGGTCTCTACGTTCTTTTTCCAAATATCCATCTCCCCAATCCTTGTGGTAAGGTGATTGAGTTGAGAATGGATGGCATTTTTGGATTGATCATTCTTAGCTTGATTCCGCCTGATTTCATCCAGTACTAGTTGAAGATCATCCTTCTTTTGGTCTCTCTCCGGGTGCCCAGGAGCTCTATAAGGTGGAGGGTCCCTAGGGTTAACCGAGTTCCTTTGTGGTTGAGGGAACCTTTGGTCTCCCCAATATTGGTGATTGGGACCCCTCATGTAGCGCGCCTCTTGGTGAGTCTCCGCTAGGTGTACTTGTTCGGCGTGTGGGCACTCGATAGTGGTGTCCCGCTGTGATCCGCATTCAATGCAATCTTGGTTTGCTGAAAGGAACCTTACTTGCTTTTGGAGCTTTCGAAGTTGATCCCTATGAAATTGCTCCTTCACATCCGGATCGATTACATTGGAGGGTTCATATAAGGGCATAGATGGGGCAGGCCTCGACGATGATGGTGCGTCGGAAGCCTCAGGAGTCCCATATGTGTTGTCGAATTCCACCAACCTCTCTATGGTCTCCCAAGCCTCTTGTGGATCGAGTTCAAGGTAGCCATAGGAGGTGTAGGTGTTGATCCTCTCCTTAGTTGTAGCGTCAAGAGCATTGTATATGATCTCCTGAATTACGTACGGTGGTTGGCCATGCGTCGGGCATGATCGTAGTAGGTCCTTAAACCTTTCCCAAACAGTCGTCAGAGCCTCACCAGGCTTTTGTTTGAAAGTCGTGATTTTCTGTCGGATCAACGCCGTCTTAGAAGGAGGAAAGAACTTGTTGAGGAACACGTCCTTGACTTCATTCCAGGTGTGGAGCAATCTTGGGGCTAAGCTTTCCAACCACTGCAATGCTTTCCCTGTAAGAGACCATCGAAAGGCTTTTAGTTGGACATATTCAAGACTTCGTCCATCAGCAATAGTATCACAAAGGTCTAAGAAGGTAGAAATATGTGTCATAGGGCATTCGTTAGGTTTTCCTTCATATTGGTGCCTTCTAATCTCAGTAAGGAAGTTAGGTTTTATTTCAAAATTAGAGGCAGGGATAAGAATTGCCGATTCAGGCACTGTGAGAGCAGGGTGCATATATTGCTTGGCATTCCTAGGGAGGGCATTGATTTGGGCTTCTATTTGCCTCCGGCCTTCCTCTTCCCTATCCGCACGCTCCTTAAGTGCCGCCTCTCTAGTCGTTAAGTCCTCAACCTGCTTCCTTAGTTGTTCAATAAGTTCTGCTTGGTTCGCGTTGTCCGCCATGATTCTTTGAGCTTGGGCCCTTAGATGGAAGTAGCGTTCAGGGTCGTCTACTCCTTCGAATTCAGGTGGGCGATCAGCGCGTCGCATACACCTGCAAGGCCAAACTAGAAAGAGACGTGAGATAGACTACTAGGGCGCGATTGATTGCCTCCCCGGCAACGGCGTCAATTGGTTGTTGCAGGAGGCTTGATATGTCAAGTAATTACAAATGATAAAGATGTAATAAACGTAAACCAACTCCTGGCCTAAGCAAATAATTACAAGACTTCCTCCCGTTGTAGTGGAAGGGTAGTCAGGATCGATCCACGAGGAGGCGTGTCAGCGGGATCCTAGTAGCTTTGGAAATCTCAAGTCTGCGTCGACCAGAAGCCTCGATTTTGACCTTGGGCCTCGATGTCGACCTCGGCTGTCGATGTTCTCTGCAACAGAAGACCTGCAGAAACAAAAAAAACAAGTGGTCGATATCGACTAGAGAGGGTCGATATCGATGTCTGTCCACGAAATCGACTGGCTCAAAAGACTGCCAGTCGATACAAAAGGGTCGATATCGATGCTAGGGGGTCGATATCGATGTCCAGTAACTCCGCAGCGATGTTCGTCGTCGACTCAGAAAACTGTTGACGAACTCAGTGGTCGATATCGACGTCTGGGGTCGATATCGATGTCTTCCTGTAGTGTTAGTTCTTCGTCTGCAAAGAAAGGCCGAAGATTTAAGAATGGGAAGAGAAGCAATGAATAGAAATAAAGCAGGGGTTTTTGTGTGTATAAAATATGTAAAAAGCAACTCCTAGGATTAGGGTTTACCACAACGTTAACCAATTCATGCGATGAGATAAATAAGACGGATAATTGCGCTATTTCACCCGAGGGACAAGCTTTCGCCGTACACCAACTCTTAGGATTACTCTTGCAAATAAACCTAATAGTCTCTACCAATTTTATGTTTATAACTCAAGTTGTTAGCATGAATCCCTTTTCTTTCGATTAGGACTAAACATAGAATCGTAGGAGGAGAGATAGACACAACGATATCGACATCAAATACTTACCTCAAGCGCGCATGGCTAACGTCGGGCTCACCTCGACCCTAAGAGCTTTGGGGAACTACTCGCTTCTCATCATGGAACTCATTGTTGATTGAAAGGAAAAAACTTGCATTAAAATAAACTTCGAAGCTTTACAACTCAACGTCAACTTTCGCAAACGTCAAACCCTAAAACTTCTTTCTAACTCTAACTCTATTGTCTATTGTCTATGTCTTGCTTCTTGTCTTGGATTAATGGATTAATGGGTCATTGAATGCCAGCTCCCTAGGGCTTTATTTATAGGCTACTAATCCTCGCTGTCCAAGGATTGTAACTCCTATCTAAACTATGAACTGTATCCAAACAATTTAGGATAGGTCTTTTATTTTGATAAAAACATAAAGGAAAAGATAATAAATAGCTGCTAATATCTAAAAGAACGAGATAACTCATGGCTTTGATGATAGACTTCACAATCCGAGTCTCAAAATCGGATTTATCTTCTGTCGAGGTAGGGTCGATATCGACACCAGAGGTCGATATCGATGCTTGTGTTTCTGCTCGACTTGTCCAGCTCTAGTCGATGTCTATGAAGATGGTCGATATCGATGCATGTATGTCGATATCGAGGCTTTCTTGTCTGGTCTGTGTGACCTATCTCGACACTCAGAAGTCGTGTCGAAATCTAGGGTCGATATCGATGTCTCCAGTCGATATCGACCTCTTCTTAGCTTCACTTGGCTTGTTCGTTTTGACTCCGATTTCATCGAATTCCTGCATGGTTAGCTCAAAACTCGTGCAAACTCTATTTCTTATACTTTAGCTCATTCTTACACAAGTTTATATACTTTTGAAACTTTTCTTTGGAAATCGAATGAAATATGAAGTCAAAAGATGCAATAAACAAAGGTACAAATATGTACATCACTTTTGGATTGGGGAATTGGGGAAACCTTTTAATCCTAAAAAGGTTCCTCAATATAATTTTCAATCTAATTGTATTGAATGATGAAAAGGGTTTAAATAAAAAAGGGTTGTCAATCCTTCCTTGCAAAGGATAGAATTTGACTTCCTAAAATAATAATAAACTCCTAGATAAATCCTAGATAAATATTCCTACTTAGTGGTCAAGGAAAATATCTAAAGGGATAAGCTTTCCTTTTCCACTTTTATTCACCTAACTAAGTATTACTAAAAGTAAGACATTTCATAAATAGCTTCAACTAACAATGGAGTTACTAAATATGGAAAGCACCTAAAACCTAATAATAATAAGGAAAAATGAATGAAAATAATACGAACTATCAACGGTGAACCAAAAATAATACGAACTATCAAAATTATAAATTTATATACAAACTATGCTTTATTAAACCAATATTGATACAATGACCATAAATTGTAAACAGAAATTAATTTGGACTCAAAATTTAATTAATAATAAAAGTTGATATTTTTTTAAAATTATAGATAATATTAATTTATTATGTTCACTGTTCACCATCTTCCTAAATCTCCATTGCCTCTACAATCTCCATCCTTGAATCTGAGCCGCCTTCACCGCCTCCATCATATGTTCCCGTCGTCGCTCGACCCGAGCGCATAAATTTGTTAAGTCAAAATCAGTGAGTTGATCGTGCAATTGTCACAACATCTATAATCATTTCCGACACTATGTGCTCCTCCAGATCTACTGTGATCATCATCGATGATGTGCAATTTACTTGTCACCGTGTTCGTGTCGATCGCTTCCTTGTAGATCTCCATGAGCTAACATCAATATTAGAAATTGAGATGCAATTCGTGGTCGCATATTAACAAATTTGATAGAAATCGAAAATCCTAATTGGCGATGAAGAGAGACAAATTGGGCATAAAGTCAACCCGAAACGTTGTCGCCTGTGTCTAACATCTCCTTTGATCCCAATTCAGACCATCTCCTTCGATCTTCACCATGCCTCATCGGATGTGGAAGAATAGGGATGGAGAGGCGAGAAAGGGAGGATTGGGGAAGACAGTGAAGATTGAGTATTTTCATTAGTTTTTTAATTTTTTACCAAACTTTTTTGTTAATTAAAATTTGAGTCCAAATTCATTTCTGTTTATAATTTATGGTCATTGTATCAATATTGGTTTAATAAAACATAGTTTGTTTATAAATTTATAGTTTTGATAGTTCGTATTATTTTTGGTTCACCGTTGATAGTCCGTATTATTTTCATTCATTTTTCCTAATAATAATAATAATAATAATAATTAAATATATAAAATATCTATTCTTCAATCCATGGTGGCGCCTTCTTCTTCCTCTTGAGGAAGACACTCTTTGCCATCAATAGCCCTCGAATCGGTCTTAAGAGCTCGTCTGGATCAAGATCATTGTTTGACCCACAGAAGGTCATCTTGATCCGCATCATTCTCCCCCTCTTAGCTTCGATTCGTCCTCGAATCGAGTCATTAAAGAGCAGTGGGGAAGGAGCAGCAATCAGACAGTAACTTCCCTGAGCATCAACTTGAGATGGCGCCAACAAAATTCGAGGCATAGAAACCTCAAAAACAACACCTGTCATAGCGATCATTGAGCAATCAAAAGGAACAATATCAATAGGCTCAATAACCCTATGAACTTCAGAATTCTCAACATTAGGGACATTCTCAAGAGGTACAATAGCTAACTCAAGAGAAGTGTCCCCAACGTCCTCAACGTCGTCGTCAGAAGCGACCATAACATCCTGCTGAAAATTACAGCAAGCTTGCAGATCAGATTCGGATGCCTTCCCGGGGAAGTCTTGCAGCGTGTAACCAACCATTGGAAAGCTCGTCGAGTAAGCTTCGCAACAAGATTGAGTTGACTCAATTCCGAGGTCGGAGTCAACGGGAATCTGCGAACCAAATTTGGGCTGATGTGTTGAATTCTGGGCAACGATTTCAACACGATGCTCCATAGGCTCAATTACCTCGTCGTCGGTTGAGGCAACCACAACCGATGGAGCAGGGGTGAAGGCCGAAGAAAAAGCTTGACGATAGCCCTTCATGAACTTGGCGCTCGATTCGGCAAAGATGGCAGAAAGATCGGCTTGAATCTCGGCTTGAAGTTGTGCCTCTTTCTCTCGTCGTCGTGCCTCCTCGGCCTCTATTTGTTGGAGTAGCCAAATCTGACGGCGGCGTTGTTGTTGACGCCTCTCCTCTTCGATCTTCGTCTGCCGTTGAAGCCAAAGGCGACACCTTTGAGCCTCTCGTTGTCGGCGTCATTGTTGTGCAGCCCGTTCCAAAGCAAAGAACTCATAGGAGTTACTAAATATTACTAAAAGTAAGACATTCCATAAATAGCTCCAACTAACATATGAGTTACTAAATATGGAAAGAACCTAAAAACTAATAATAATAATAATTAAATAAATAAAATATCTATTTGCCATCAATAGCCCTCGAATCGGTCTTGAGAGCTCGTCTGGATCAAGATCATTGTTTTGACCCACAGAAGGTCATCTTGATCTGCATCAAGAGTTATCTAGCAAAGAACTTGCCAAATCATTTTTTACCCCCTTGTTTGTAATATCAAATAAAATAATATTAAATTTCTTAAAAGTGGGTTAAAAGAACCCCCATTGCCCATGCTCTTTGACCAACTACAACCGAGATCTCCGCGAATCTAAATGGGTTCAACATCAACCGAAAATTTGAGACAGTGGAGAGAGAAAGATATGATTCGGCTTCAAAAATTACCGGTGACGCCAAAGGATGATGCGCGTCATCCGGATTTATTTATTATTTTTTTAGCCAATAGTATTGAGACACATGGCAGGAGGGTTTTAATTAAATTAAAACCCCAATTTATTCGTTAAATAAATTATTTTTATAAAAAAATTATTTTTGAATACGATTTATTTTTCTCTATCCAATGACACCCATTTTGCATATGTTTGGAAAAAAAATTCGCTAATTTTACCATATGTTAAAGATTTATAGTCACATAAACAACATTAACTTAAATCAACATAAACTTACACCATAAAAATACATAAATTTGAGCATTAAAGAACAATACCCACTACACATGGAACATGAAAACACACACACATATATATAATAAAACATAAAAATATACTACCAACTACACTTTGTCGTACAATTTGAACGGGTGAAATTTTAAATTTTAAATTTCAAATTTCAACTTTCAACTTTCAAATTTGAAATTTGAACAAAAAACGGATATTTGAAATATTCGCCTATAAATACACATCGTATTTTATGACATAACTCATCCTTTCTTCCATCTTTTACTTCTACAAAAGACTTTGTTCACTCTTCACTTCCATATACTCTCCTCACTCAAATGGACGGTAATTTCAAGAGATTTTGTCGGTAATTTCAAGAGATTTTGTAATGAGTCATGGTTCAATGCAGAGGACAAGTATCAACTCAAGCGACTGCGTATCGTAGGATCTCAACTTTGCGTGATAAGAAACACCGACTGTAGAAGGATAATTAAGAACTCAGGTATAAAATTGTTCATAAGGACGACCATATTCAGGAGCTCACGGAAAAAATCTCGAAGCTAGCAATGGAGAACCACAAGCTGCGAGTGAAGATAGCAAAGATAGGGAAGATCATTGATGAGAGCATGGACTAATATGTTTGTTATCGCTCGATTGTTATGTTTCAAGTATATTTCATTTCGCATCGTATTTTATGTGTTGTTGTTTCATTTTGTCATATGTTTGTTAAATTGGAGTTTCAATTGATGTGTTATCTTAGGTGTAATGTCGTTTTAATTTATCAATGAAGTTCGAATTTTTTTAATAAAAAAAATTAGTATTGTGTTACATATAGTTAGCCTTATTTTTTTGTTTCCGTGTTTTTTTCACTTTATCAATTTAATAAAATATTTCTAAATGTAATTCTGTGCCTTTTTTATTTTAATTATACGTATTAATATTAATATTAATAATATCATTAACAAAAAACTTAAGTAAAATAAATCAACATTTAGCTTAATAAATACTACCTCTGTTAATTAAAACTTGTCGTTTATTATCCATGCACGCTTTTTTAAAATGATAAAAACTGTATGAAATATTAACTTTTTTTAAAATTTGTTTTTATAAATTCATACTTAATAGTAACAAGTATGAAATTATTAAAAAAATATATTAAAAAAGTTAATATTTTATATAGTTTTTAACACCTCAAAAAACGTGCATGAATAGTAAAACGTCAAGTTTTAATTAACGGAGGGAGTATAAAAAAGTATAAAATGAAATAAGAGTCGTGCGACTCTCTATTGTGAATGGAAAAAAGTAAAAAGCTAAAAAGTTAGTGAAAAACTGACGTGGTAGGAATAGTTGTTGATTTGGCTGAAATGAGTTAATATGTTGCACATGGTTTTAACAACTTCACATTCACAGGTCAAAATGTACGCTTCATTTGCATTGAAAACTCAACGATGGCTCTGAACTTAACTCATGCAGGCCTGAACTCAATCCCTTCAACAATGAGCCCTCTCTTTCTGTGCAAGGCCTTCACCTGCCTCACAGACAATTCCACTTCATCATCTTCCTCCCCCGGATAGGTGAAGAATTCTCCTATCTTCAGTTCCCGCCACCCATCCATTCTCGGCCTTGAGACTTGATCAGCCCTTGCCTCTAGCCGTGGCTTCATCCTTAGCCCCATGAGCCACCTGTGTGCTCGAACGTGCGCGAATTCGTCTCCAATATATACAGTCCGTGTTATTTTGCCTCTGGTGGTCGACACGGAACCCTCGGAATCACTTTCTAACCCATAGGCATCCTCCCTTGTGTTGAATATCAAATATGCAGCATATTGTGTGCCAGGGGAGAACATGGAGTTCGGAATCCTCACGCCCATGTCAAGCCAGGCAACGTTGAGGAGTTCAGCTACTTGTGGAAACCTATTCGCCAAAACAAAAATGAGCATTGATCACAATTTCAAAATCATACTAGCTTAATTGAACATTAAATGATGAGGAATTAGGAAGGGTTGTTGGGAGGCCTACCTTGATTCAGCTAAAGAAGTCCATTTCCAGTACCTTGGTGAGTCAACCCATGCGATAGACAGACTCCTTGCAGCAACCATCCAACATTTCTTTCCACTTGATTTCGCCAACCAAAAGCTCTGCTTAAAATTCAATTAGTAAGATTCAAGCAATTTTACAAACAGGTGGTGTGCACTGTGCACTAGGAACAAGAATCAGCATTTGCAATGGATCAAATCATTCAGTTTATGATGCTTCAGCTTTCTTTCTCCTTCCACATCAAGAAAAACATACAAAGCAACCTGATTCTTAGAACTGATTTATGGGGTAACTGGTGAAAATCGTTTGTTTGCACGAGTTCTCAAATTCAGGATTCAGATGAACAATTCTACTAGTGCAAATCTTAGAAAAATATCCCAATTGAACACTTTAAATGCGACTAATTGAATTGACAACATAGCAAATCTCGATTAAACGTTTGATCTAACTGAAATCATACTCGTCTCTAACCACAATCAGGAACAATTACTTCAAGTCATACCTCTTACGTTATCTAACAATCTATTCACTAATCAAAGACGGAATTTGGAGGATCGTACCTTGGAAGCTTCGTCCACCAGAAGAGGTCGATCGGCAAGATGCATGTACAGCTGCTTCTTCTTGTCCCGGAATTTGGCCAACAACGCATCTCCGCTGTCCGATCGGGTAACGATGAGATCGCAATCGGAGGGCAGAAATCTCTCCCAAACGGCATCGGATTCCGACGCAGACAAGAAATCTCTAGAGACGACCGCAAGCCGGGACGCATCAATTGGTGTAGTGAAGGAGATGATGGAGGCGATGCATTCTCCTGGTACGTCGTGGAAGATAGTGTCGCCGTAGAGGATCGCTCCTCCTTCCATGTCTTCCATGGAGGAGATACCCACAGAATCGTTTTCTAAGTTCTTCTGCAAGTGGTAACATTGATATATATATATGCATATATACAGAATATATTCATTGAAAGATTAGGTTGAATCTTGACGGAAGGATAAGATTGACGACTAATATTAATATTTATTGATAATTTTTAATTTTTTAAAATATATTTATTAATAATTTAATGTCTTATATAAAAAAAATAGAAAGATTTTTCTTTTTTCCTCAAATATGTCTCTACAATCGTTATTGTTAAAATACTCCCTCCGTTCGACAAAACTTGACGTTTTACTATTCACGCACGTTTTTTAGGAGCTAAAAATTATATAAAATATCTAGTTTTTTAAATATTTTTTTTTTAACAATTTTGTAGTTTTTTTTTTGACGCAATATAAGGATTAGGTTGGGTCGGGCGCAGCCGGAACCCTTCCTAGAGCATCCTTGCGGATGAGAACATGGAGTTCTGGATCATCATCGAAGCTGTCGTCGACAGGGGAAGCATGCGCACTGCGAGCGAGATAGTCAGCCACAGCATTCGATTCCCTGAAAACATGACGAATAGCAACATTAGAGAAGGACGAAATATCACTCAGAATATCAGATTGTAGTAGCTCGATATTCCAGGAGCATTTCCATTCCCCTAGCAGAGCGTTAATAACTTGAAGGTTATCACCTTCGATAAGAATATTGGTAAGATTCATAAGTTTGGCATGCGAAACCCCTTTTCTGAGGCCTAGATTTTCGGCATACACGACCGATTCGGTTGAACATTTATGTCGACCCATCGCAACGACCTCCCTAACCCAGTTACGGATAACGTAACCATAAGATGAAGAGACCCCTGGGCGAACCGACCCATCGAAGTTAAGTTTGTAACAGCCTAGAGGTGGTTTATCCCAATAACCCGAACGAGCGGGCCGACTACCCCGGCAAACAGTGCCACCCATATAGGTAGCACTCGGACACGGGCAATGTGATCTATGTGAAGGCGAAACAGACGGATCTTCACAGGCGGTATCCAAAAGCTTAATACGCTGCCAAGTATGGACAGTAGTATCATATAAGATTTGAATATTAGTGACAGAAACAGTCTGCACATGAGCGAAAGCCAACTGGTTCCTGAAAAACCAAATTGACCACCAAGAGCACGCAATATTAGCGAAAAGTTTCATCCCAATCATGACTTTAAGACTATTGAGAATGATATGAAGATTACTGCCCGTTGAAATAGGCCACGCAGTGGGTAATCTAAATTTTAAGGCTTTATAAAGACGATTAGCTAAGGGACAATTAATGAAAATATGTGTGGCTGATTCACAGACGTTATCACAGAAAAGGCAACCCGAAGGAACGGAAACATGAGATGCTTGAAGGCGTTCGGAGGTGGGCAGACCTCCCCGAGAAATTTTCCAAAGAAAATGCCGAACTTTGGGAGGGACATCCAGTTTCCAGATCCACGCACAGTCGAAATGACTCATCCCAATGTTCTTGGAGAGAAGAGTGTTTGCAGAGGCAGTCGAGAACCATCCATTTTTGCTAGGGCCCCAATACATGCGGTCCTCAATAGGATTGTCCGGCAAAACTACGGACAACACTTTGTTAACATCCTCAGGAGGAAGAATAGTGTGTAGGCTAGACACCAGTAAAGATTTATTCCAATTTCGATGGTTGGTGATAAAGTGAGAGACCTTAATATCCATTAGCTCCTGCGGTATTGGGTTCATAATCCTAGAGTGGAGAGGGGACTGGAACACCCAATTATGGTTCCAGAAGTCAATGGAAACACCATCCCCCACACTTCACTGGATCCCCGATTTGAAAAGGTGTCTGATTGACATAAGACGGTTCCACTGCCAGGAAGTGCAACCTTTGGAATAGTAGGACAGAATATTTTGTCCTTTAAGGTATTTATTAGAAACTAGTTGAACCCAAATGTTGCTTGGTTCAGAAATAATTTTCCAAATGAGTTTCATTTGCAAGGCGATATTCATTGTTTCTGCCTTATGAATACCTAAACCACCTTTGAGGGTGTCCGCACAGATCTTATCCCAACCAATAAGAGGCGTGGATTTGGTGTTTTTATTCCAGAAGAATTGTCTGTAAACTTTATCAAGTTCGTTAAGAATATGAGTAGGTAGTAAGAAAGCTTGCATTAAGAATAAAGGCTTAGCACAAAGGTTTGATTTGATAAGGACTTTGCGCCCTTCCGTAGAAAGACAGGAAGCCTTCCATTTAGCAAGTTGTTGTTTAGTTTTAAGAACGACGTCTACGAACGTGTCTTTATTGGTTCTGCCATTGACAATAGGACACCCTAGATATTTATCGAAATTATTAGCTTGAGGGATGCCAAGGACCGATATTATGGCGTTGACTGATTGAGCTGAAGTGTTGTTTGACACTTGGAAACTGGATTTATGAAGATTAACCTTCTGTCCAGAAATGGTTGAGAATCGTCGTATAGTGTTCATGACTGTTAAGCATGCTGTCTGGGAAGATTTGCAGAAAATAAGAATATCATCAGTGAATGCTAAAAAGGGGATTTTGATTCTGGTTCGACCAAAATTGAAACCTACGTCTTTGTTGTTAATACTATCCAGCTGAAGTTTTCTAGCTAAAACCTCAGCGGCGAGTATAAACAGAAAAGGTGACAGAGGATCCCCTTGACGTAATCCCCTAGTCGGTACTATAACATTGGTAGGTTCATCATTAACTAACAAAGAGTACGAAACTGTAGTAACGCACTCCCTAATCCAGTTGATAAAATGGTCACAGAAACCAAACCTTGCCATCACTTTGAAAAGAAATTGCCAATCGACCCGGTCATAGGCCTTTTCCATATCTAGTTTTAAAGCCACCATCCCGGTCTTCCCTTTTTTTTGCTTGAAAGACTGGAAAACTTCGTGTGCGATTAGAATATTATCTTGAATAGATCTTCCTTTTGTAAAGGCTCCCTGAAGCGGGTGTATAAGTTTATCAAAAATCTTAGTTAGACGTTTTGTAATAACTTTGGAGATGATTTTATAAACCGTTGAACATAGACTGATTGGTCTGTAATGGTTAACCGATGTAGGGTCGTCCCTTTTGGGGAGTAGTGTAATAAAAGTATGGTTTGCTTGCCGCAGTAGCTTACCGCTGGAGAAAAAGGCTTTAGTTGCTTTTATCACGGAGGGGCCCACCGTATCCCAAAATTTTTGATAGAAACCGGCTGAGAAACCGTCAGGTCCTGGCGCTTTATCAGGATTCATTGAGAAAAGCGCTTCTTTAATTTCGTTGTTGGAGACCAGCCTTATTAACATGTCATTATCCGAGGCGGAGATCAAGGAAGGAATAACCTCTAGATCTGTAGATATATCCATGTTATAATCCATGTTTGATCGAAATCTTGATTTAAATTCTTTTTCGAATTCCTGGTGAATGAGTTGAAAGTCCGTCGATATTTCACCATTTGGAAGTGTAATTGTTTTTATTATTTTTTTTCCTCTCTTTGTCGATGCAATTCTATGAAAATATGCAGAGTTAGAATCATTCAGTCTGGCATGCTTAACCTTAGCACGTTGACTCCAATAACGATGGTGAAAGTCGAGTATTCTTTCTCTCTTGTTTAGAACTTGTTTTAGAATCTGAAGGTCTTTAGTGTTATAATTATTCAAAAGAGCAGATTGTAGCTCGAGCAGCTTTTGGTCAGTTGCCTGTATTTGAGTATGAATATTAAGAAAGGTTTTCTTATGCCAGGTTTTGGACAACTGTTTTAGTAACTTTTGTTTTTGGAAAATTCGAAACATATGAGAACCACCAGGGTCAAGTCTCCAAGCCTGTGAAACAACATTTCTGTAATCTCTACGGTTAGCCCAAGCTAATTCGAACTTGAAGGGTCTGTTTTTAGGTTTAGCATTACGCGAGAAATTTGTTGAAATAGGAGCGTGATCTGATCTTGTAAAAGGGTGAATTTGAGTCCGCAAAGAGTCGAAAATGGTCAGAATATCTGAGTGAACAAGCAGACGATCTAGTTTTTCTAGGCAGTGATCTATACCATTTAGTTTTCTCTTCCAAGTAAATTGTCCTCCAAATGAAGGGATATCATGTAAAGAGAGCTTACTCTTTAACTCGTTTAAACGACTGAATCTAGAATTTGCCGGATAGGAACCTCCCATCTTATCCGAAGGAATGCAGATCTCATTAAAGTCACCCATGATACAGTATGGTAATACAAGGGTGTGTATATATGCTTCGAGAACATCCCAGAAGGGAACTTTACGTTTTTCGTCTGGAGGGGCATAGATGATAATCATAGCAAACGTCTTGTTGGAGATGTAGTTAGAGTAGTTTAGATGTATAAATCTTTTCTGAACCGAAACAAGTTGAATGTTACCCAGAACGGAAGGTATATCTTTCCAAAGCACACAGATTCCCCCAGAGAAACCTTCTGCAGGGTCAAAAGCAATGTTTGTGAAACCACATTTTCGCCACACTGCCTCGTGTGGCATTTTATCTGTTTTAGTTTCCAGTAAGGCAAGTACGTTGATATGATTGTTTCGGCAGAAAATGTCTATGTTTGTCCAGAAATTTCTACTGCGGATACCGCATGAGTTCCAAGAAGCAATATTCATATTAAACCTTTTTTCGTATCTGTTGGTACCACAATCGAAATTGGTAGTAGGATGCCGTTTATAATTATAGTATCTGTTAGTACGTTTGTGTCTCTGTTCGTAGATATATTTTTTAGCAAAAGCCTATATAAAGGCCATAGGTTGGAATCATGAATCAAGTAGTTATAGAAAACATAATTCGGGTAGTAGAATATCCCAATTTTGTTTATAGTTTGGTAGACTTCATGTAACTTGTCCCATATCCGATTTTGGCAGTGACAATAACTATAAGGTGGTAGCACGTATGTAAGCAGGTGATATTGGCATACAAGGATGTTCCTGTCTAGGTAGTAGACAAATTGTTGTTTTAATAACTGATAGTTAAAAGAGTGACAATATGGTTGTGAAATTGGGATCCACAACACACATAAAAGTTGTTGGTAGCCAATGAAGTTGCAAATAAAACTAAAGTACAAGAAAATAATATGTTCGAGTAGATCAGATGTAAAGTAAATAAAAGTCCAAACATGTAATACAGCATTGGTAGTCGCACTTATTAGGTAGTTATGAAGCAACTGGATGAAGTAGGCAAGGCACGGCATCAGTAGAGGAAACACGAGCAGCCAAGCAACAAATCTGCCAAAGAAAGTAAAACCCAACAACAGAGAGAGGAAAATATAGAGAAGTAAAAGAAAATGATGAAATATAAGATTATGGAAAAGAAGTATGTAATATATGGTGGTCAAAATAGGAATACAACCAGGTTGAGCATAAGCAATAATAAGGGTGTTACATATCATATCGAACAGAAATAGCCTAGTAGAATCATAAAAGGAAACAAACGAAACCAAGACAATCAAAATATGGAAATTGAGTGCGAACCAAAAGCCAAAAGACAGGGAAACATAGGTAAGCAAAGGAAAACACCAATATTTCCTGTCTCGGACAGCACTAGTAGAAGTTGTAATCATTAAAAAACTTAATTTTTGCGCTTCTTCGGATGGGATGAAGCGGAATCATCCAAAGAGTTGTTGCTCGACTGATTCCCCGCCTTGCCTCCTGCACCAGAAGAGCGGATACCCATTGCTTTGAACCTCCTAATCTGAGAATTAGAAAGACCCGGATGCCTATTTTCATAGGATCCATCATTGGGAATCAAGCCAGATAGATGTGCAGCAGGAGGTTGATCAACCTCCATATCAGGCACCACCTCATCACAGTGGGTTGCAATATGCGGGGCAGCAGGAGCACCAGCCGGTTTGGATGATTTGCACCAACCAAGAGCTTCGTCATCAGAAGCGGGAAGAACTCCGGCAGCCCTTGAAGAAGGGATCTTTGAAGGGACAGCAGAGGCATCATTCGGAGTAAGAGTATTTTCAGTAGGCATAGAGTGAAAATTAAAGAGATAAGAAGGACTTACAACAGCCTTCAAATCCAGAGATGAGAGAAGGAGTAGACAGATCGACGAAGAGGGCACCATCAGCCACCCACAAACCTGAGCGAAGCGACCACTGCCGTCCGGCCAAGCCCAGCCGATCCCATCCCACATAAATGCCCGATAAAGCAGCCGTAGGGTCCACTGGAATGACGGATCTCGCCAACAAGAGAACGAATCACAAGGTGCCACCTCCCCAATAAGAACCTTTTGCAGGCTGAGGGAAATGGAGAACTTGGTAGGGCTAGTGGTTGTAGAGTGATTCGACAGGGTGGGTACAGTGGAGCCAAGGGCAGGGCAAGTGGGTTTGACATGGGGGACGACTTTCGGCGGTTGCAGTGGTGCGTAACGGAGGATGTTCAGGCAGGTTGGAGGAGGCTGAGGGAGCTGAGACGGAGAAGGGCAGTGGGAAGGCGAGGCGCCGCCACTGAAAACCCAGCTAGGGTTTCCTGTGAAAAAAGAGAGCGTTTTGGGCCTCATCTCTTAGTCGGTGTAGCGATTGATACAATCAATCAAATACAATTTTGTAGTTATTATTATTAATAAGTACAAACTTGTTAAAAAAAATTTTTTAAAAAATAAATATTTTATATAGTTTTTATCATTCTAAAAAAGCGTGCGTGAATAGTAAACGAAAAGTTTTGCCGAACGGAGGGAGTATTATTTTTAAATTTATGAAATATTCCACCATTTTCCTTAAATAAAGAATTATGTAATCTCAAATCTATCTTCCGTATTGTTAAAAGATTTTTTTTCAATTTATAAAATCTTCCACCATTCATTATGGCTAAATATTTAGGTGATTACTGATTAAATTAGAATATTAAATTTTACATTTTAGAGTTGTTAAAAGATTGTTTTTCAATTTATAAAATCTTCCACCATTCATTATGGCTAAATATTTAGGTGATTAAATTAGAATATGGGCTATTTGCATAGATAAACCATTTTTTTAAAGGGTTTGCATAGATAGACCACTTTTGGGGCAAATGTAAAAGTGTGCTAGGGGGTTATTTGTGCAAATAAAATTAGTGACCTAAAGGGCCGGTAGCAGGTTTGATGTGAGGAGGGAACACGTGAGGAGGGAAGAGGAGAAAGTGAGGGTTCGGGTTTTGGCGCCAAAAAATGGAGAGAGGGTGAGGTGATGGGTGATGTGATGTTGTGATTACTTTTACCATTTTGTATGGTATAAAAGGGGATGAGAAGAGAAACTTTTCATTTTCTCCCTTCTCCCAGAAGTTCTGCAGCATAAAAAGATGGAGAGAGAGAGATGGAGAACGTTCGACCATGGAAGACAAGCTCCCGGCTTGCAGTTCCAGTTGTAGAGCACTTGTCGGCTTCAGCCTGTCCCCCTGTCAGTGATCAAAATCCCCGTGTCAATGTGATCCCCCAGAAACCTTTGTTGGCAAATGAAAGGGGTAAGTGTTTTTGACGAAGTAGTCCTCATCTATGGCGTTAGATACAAAGAATAACCACTCTAGATGATGTGTTATATGCTGGGGGAGAGGTGACCAAGGCCTTAGGGAAGAGCAAGGAGCTGGCTGCGATGGACACTACTGACACGGGTAAACAATCAAGTGACACGGATATATTTTCAGGTGACAGGGTACATGATCTGGATGTGATTGAATTGGGTGACACGGATACCTTTTCAGGTGACATGGGTGTTATGGGCCAGGGGTTGGAGGTGATATCCATTAGCAGCTAGTAGGATGACGATGGGTCAACCCCCACAATCGACTTTGGGCTCTCGGATGAGGACGATGGTTTTGAAGTGAAGCTCGAAGAAGACTGGGATGATTTGGAGTTGTACGGTGTCACATGATATATTTCATCTCTCACCTGTTTGAATTTGCTGATTTACATTTCTGACTGTTTGCCATTTTCATAAGGAATCACCCCTGTCACCTCTTTGTATGCCCTTGTCCCATGACTGATTTCACGTGTCAATATTATTTCCACCCAAACATTATAAAAACAAGTACGTGGATAAAGAAAACCCCAACTACAAATGATGTTTATAGAAGACTAACATCTACTGACCAACCAATGTTATAAAATACTACAACTACTGACCAACGGATATCATAACATCCTACAAGTTTTGTGCAACGAAGTTCATAAAGTACAATCACAACAACGTTCATAACCATCTAGTGAAAGGAAAACCAAGCCCTGATATAAAGTGGTCAGTGGTTTATTACAATCTACCATGGAAGATGGCAACAAGAAGCATGTGCATGTACACCCCGATGAATGCGTTGTCAAGTTCGTCGAAAGTGGGGGTGTCCTTCGTGAGGTGTCCTTGAAACACTACAACTATTAACCTATATAACATATGACAAACTTTACCAATTTGTTAAGAAAATAACCCCCGTCACCTGTTTGTATGGTCATGTCACCTGAATGAATTAATGTGTAACAGTTTGAGGGTTTCACTTTAAATTTGTTTTCGAAATGAATCATGTCACTTGTTTGTATGGCCGTATCACTTGAAGGATTTAACGTGTCACTTGTTTGATTTTGATGTTTCACATTTCTTATTGTCTGCCAATTGGTTAAGAAAATAACTCATGTCACCGGTTTGTATGGTCGTGTCACCTAAAGGAATTAACGTGTCATAGTTTGGTGTTTCACTTTAATTTTTTTTTCGAAATGAACCATTTCACCTGTTTGTATGGCCCTGTCACTTGAAGGATTTAACATGTCTGTTTTTCCACCCTAACATTTCAAAACCAAGTACGTTCGTAAAGAAAACCCCCAAGTGCATAACATGTACTGACCAACCAATGCCATAAAATACTACACCTACTGACTAACGGAGATCATAACATCCTACGAGTTTTGAGCAACAGAGTTCAGAAAATACAACCCCAACAAAGTTCATAACAACCTAGGGGCATGAAAAGTACACCCTGATAAAAAGTTGTCGGTGGTTTATTATAGTATAACATGGAAGATGGCAATAGCGAGCAACTGCTTGTACCCCGATGGCAACGAAGATCATAACTCCTTCATAAGCTCTTTGTCGTAGCCTGTCATCCACTTCTCCCCATCCCCGCTACACACCCACGATGACAATGTTAGGTTAATAACATCGTTTGTATAATAAGTTGGAGACAAATACAGATGTAGGGTACCTTGCCATCCACTGGGCTAAGCCATCGTTGTCGGATACGGATACAAGTCCCAGCTGAATCGCGTCCGCGCTGGCGACAGTGTCCTTTCCTTTTTGGTCCCGTGATTTCTTCATAGGGGGGCATGTCTTCTCCATCACCTCCTGGAGCCTTTCTAGTCTTCCTGCCTCGTATACCCTCAACTTTTGCAGCCTCAGAGATCTGACAAATGCTTAGGAAGTTTAAACTCTCATTTCAAGATTTGGATATCCCATGTCACCCAACTAAGTAAACCATGTCACTTAACTGCAATAACCTTGTCACATCAACTAATACAGATTCATATAATCGACATTCCCAGCTTTTTTTTATCCCGTGTCACCAAACTAAATAAACCCTATCACCCAACAGCAACAATCTTGTCACATGAATTGACAACAAACAGATTCATATATGACATTCCCATATTTTTAACCCGCTTCACTTAACTGTAAATACCATGTCACCTAGCAGAAAACTTACCTCCCCATTCTCTCATTTTGGCGGCTGGTCATCTCTTTCAGGTGTACCCTCCGTCTCCCCGCCCTTGTAGTTGTTTTCCTCAGCCTCCCCATCTTTATTCCTTTCTAAATCGCAGTCACCTCAACATCCATGTCCGGGTCCTCTCCAGGGTCCTCTCCACCCTTCCTCCCATCCTTGACAAGCACCTTCACATCCTCTTCCTTGCTAACATCTTCGACACCATCCTTTCGACGGACCACAAGAGCTTACCTTATCACCTTGTACTTTTAGGGGCTTCTCCCCGGCTTCAGGTGCAATCGCTGTAACCACATCGACATGAACGACCTGAAAAAAAAAATTCAAACTTTAAAATGGATCCCCGATTTCCCGTGTCGATCACTGAACATAAAACACCATGTCACCCAAAAACAAACTTACCTCCTCATCCTTTCGTGCCCCCCACCGTAATCCCCTTCATTTTCATCGACAAGTTTGTGTTCCGCTCCATCTTTCCCAGCATCACCCTCCTTCTCTGCATCAATGTCAAAAGAAGCGCTAGCATCTCTTTCTCTTTCTTTCCCGGCTCTTCCCATCCCTTTAGCAACCAACAGTCCATTGACGACATCCTCTAACACTTTCATCTGCAGGGATTAGGTTTTTAGCATCACTCACACGGACTAAGGTGAACAAAAGCGTTCAGAAAACAATATAAGTTGACCTGGGTATGTCAAAACTCATTTATAATTCAGAAACAAGCCCAATTAAAACAGAAAACGACATTGTTGTCCAGCAATCAATGAAATTGAAATAAAAAATAAGAGAATGACATCAAAGGGAATTCATGGTATTCGTAGGACTATTCAAATTTATATCAGATTCTAGTTGTCGCTTAATTTCATATCGAAATAATTAGGACAATATCCTTTAAATATCAACATTTACGTGTCACCTTGAAAATGTCACGTGTGAGGAGTTCATTTACCCTTGTCACCTAAGTTATGCAGATTCTGCAGAAAACGAAGATATGCGAATAAATGATGTACTTTCCCATCCAATTCGAAACCAATGTCACCCAATTTCTCTTTCAAACAAAAATATTCCAAATCAAACATGGCTCAAACCTCAATCGTTCTTCTTCAATCGCCTACCAAAACATCCCCATATCCCACTTTCAACTCCCACCATTGTCACCCTCTTCAGCCTTCTTAAACCCTAAGCGTCGATTTCCCCTAACCATTCCCGAAAACCGCCCTCCTCATCCTTTAATTGCACCCACCATTGTCACCCCTCCACAACTCATCACTCAACCCACCATTGCCCTTCAATCCCTAAAACTCATAGCCGGTGTCGGCACCCACACACCCCACAGGCCCACACCCCACATTCGCATAAAACGGAGAAGAGAAAGAATGATTTCGGGTTGACAGAGAGGGGGCGTGCCTTTAAAGTCCGGCGTCGGCGTTCTCGCTTCTCCTCGACACTCCGATAGCGGTGGATCTTCTCCGGCCTTATCTCTTTCGAAATCGCCGGTGTCTTCCCTACTTACGGTTTCTTTTTGAAATGGAGAGAGATAGAGAACTGGAATGGAGAGAGAGGGGTTATCATGAGGCCTAATTTTTTTCGCTTTTCCTTTTTTTTGGGCAAGTTTCCACATTTCTTTTTCTTTTCCTTTTTTTTCTGCGCCTAAACCTCCTATCCCAGGTTGTGCAACCGGAACATTTATGCCAATTTTGGGGATTTGTGTTATTTTTGCAAATTTTCAATGGTGTGTGCTATTTGTGCAAAGTTGGGCAAAAAGTGGTCTATCTATGACCATTCTCTCTTAGAATATTAAAGTTTAAGAATATGAATATATGAATATTTGATATTTTAGAATATTGAAAAATTAGATGAATAATTCGGTATATTCATATATTCAAATGAGTATTCATTTTAATATTATCGATCCAGTCATCTGAAAAATAATCACTCGGATATTCATCTGAATATGCTACCTTATATTTAGATGAATATTATTTGGATGAACCCTAAATATTTGGATGAATATTTACGACCTATATTTAGATGAATTGTGGATGTAGAGCAGCGAGTGCCGATTTTTTCTGAGTAGTGTGAATTCCGAATTTCAATGTCATTGAAAGAACATCAAAAATCCCTTCAATTGCTTCATTTCTGCACGAAATTTGACCTTGAAACCTTGATGAATAGAGAGGATGAGTGTGGATGTTTGTGAGATTGAAAAATACTGGATTTGGTGGTGAATTGTGGATTTGAATTTGAATTTGATGGAAGATGGATGAAGAGTGATGAAGATGGTTGTTTTGAGTGAAGATAGGGTGAATTGATGATGGTGAATACAAAAATTATGGTTTTTTGGTTGGATTTCGAGTTGTGATGGTCGGAATTTAAAGATTGGAGTTTGAGGGTTTAAGGTTTTGTGGTTGCTTGGGGAGAAGGTTTTAGAAAAGGGAAGAGAGGAAGATGAATTTGAGTATTTATATGGAAGGGAAGATGGGACAAAAAGATAAACGATAAAATATAAAAGTGGTCCCGTGTTTTCCCATGCCAAATTCGGATATGTGGATGCAGGCAAAAGCGGCGGGCGCCGATTAGAGAGCGGCGGACACGTTATTTCTGCACTTCCAACTTCTTTTCTTTTCTTAACAAATTTCTCTTGCAACTTAGTTCCAACAAAGAATATACGAAAACAAAGCAAACTATAGAGATTTATCATACTTTTATTGAATTGAAAAGCAAATACAATAATTGAAACTTAACTAATTACCTTGGGTTGCCTCCCAAGAAGCGTTTATGTTTCACGTCGTTGGCTCGACGTTCTTGCTTTCTCTAGCTAAGTTCCTCCACCTGGGTCACCCAAGTCTATCAATTTCTCAACAAGCGCATGCACCCTTGGAAAATGCATCGTGCTATTCAAGTGCTCATCTAATTCTTCAATTAACTTTTTTCTCTTGCTTTTAAGTTTGTCCCGGAGGTTATCCTACAATCAAAAGCTTTCATACTATTTGGAAATAAATGTTCACAAGGCAATAGTATGGGTTGTTATAACTCATTAGAGCTATCAACATTTAGTTGGACTTCTTTCGCCAGGGAAAATTGTCGCATGTTGTTAGTCAGATTAGAATTTGGTGGATTCTCTACATTAGGAATCTCTAACATAGCCTACGGACAATTGTTGAAATCAATTTGGTTAATCTTTGACATGTTTGCCAAATTTAAAGAATGGTTATTAGAAAAAATGATTTAAAGAATAAAAAAGAGAATATTCAACCTTTCTATCGTCAAATTCTATTGTTAAGGAACCTTCATAATAGTAAATTTTAGTCTTTGTAGTCCTTAAGAATAGTCTGCCTAAGATAATTAGTTGCTCTGGTGCTCCCTGATCCATATTTAAGACAAAAAAATCTACAGGGAATATTAGATCATCAACCATAACCAGAACATCTTCAACAATGCCTCTAGGCTTAATTTGCGATCGACCAGCGAGCTGCACTTTTATTCATATCTCACTCATAGCATCCGAATCCAAAAGTTTATAAAGATTGTAAGACATGATATTAAATGAAGCTCCTAGATCTAACATAGCTTGCTTAAATCTAGTATTTCCAATTATGCATGGAATTGTAAACATACATGGGTAGGCGTGGCCATGGGTTACGGGTCAACCCGTGACCCGTCGGGTCCGGGTTGACGGGTTGCCGGGTGCCGCCGGGTAGCGGGTTAGGGTTAGGGTCGGGGGTTTTAAAACCCGCCGACCTGCCGGGTCAACCAATAAACGTAGCAATAGCCCTTCAAGACGGGATTCAAGTGCCTTCCATTCATAACGTTGTCCTTGAGATGCGGCGGAAATGGGTGGCATATTACAAAGTTATACCTGACATTTTCCTCGTAGCTTGTTGTTTCGACCCTAGATATAAATTAAACGGTGTTCAAAAGTTTTTAGAAAACTATTTTCCGACTTTAGAAATTCAGAATGATCCATAATGCAATGTTCCAATTATAGTTTCTAGAGTTCGAGGTTTATTAGAAGAATTATATACTCATTATTCGACAGGGGATAGAGCGCCCTCCGCTCGTCCTCCCATGCCTTCCAGTTCGAGCGGATCACGAACTAGCATTACCGCTAGAACTAAGGCACTTTCCAGAGATATCTTTGGCTCAAAAAGGTCGAGATCTTCGTCGAGCCCCCACTCGGAGCTTGACGAATATTTGTCTACTAACTTTGATTTCCACAGTGATAAGGAAGAAGATATCGATGTCCTAGAATGGTGGAGTCGACCCGAAAGACAAAGATTCCCGACATTGTAGGTCATCGCTCGAGAAATACTAGGGCCCCCTTGCTCCACCGTCGCCGTCGAGCAGCTGTTCAGTCGTGGAGGTCAGATTCTTTCGGAGAAGAGATCAAGATTGCTTCCCGAGAACCTCGAAGCCCAAGTTTGCCTTGCAGATTGGAAGAGGGTGGATATGCGGATGCAAAAGAACATCTTGTGGACTGATTCCGAGGACGATGACGGCGTGGAAACAAAGTCCGTTGGGAGCTCCATCGACGGCGCGGTCACTGATGGATCAGGAGGTGGAGGCTCCGACACTCAAGAAGAATAGGTAAGCGGGGTTCAGACATAAACAGGTAAAAGAACTACGTGGGCTTTCATTCCTCAACCCCGGGAAGATACGTAGGAAATCGGGAAACCGATTCAAGCCCGTTTTTTTTTCGTTTTTTCCCCCCTCATACATAAATTGAAAAATGGTACATAAACGACAAATAAGAAAGGCTGAATGTTGCAAACCCGTCTGAACCCGGACCCTATCCGCCGGGTCGACCCTCCGGGTACCCGCCGGCCGGGTTAGGGTTCTGGTCACCCTTCCCCGACCCTTGACCCGGCGGGTCGAACCCGTGGCCACGCCTATACATGGGTCTCCACACTTTTCAGGCAGTCGCTTTTGAAGAATAACGGAGATGTGTTCACTTAAATTTACTTGTTCTTTAGTTTTCATTCGTTGTTTCCTCTTAATGGTGCATATTTCCTTTAAACATTTTGCATAGCGAGGTACAAATTTAATTATATTCGCAAGAGGGATGTTTACCTCACACCTTGCAAATGTGTCATACAATTCCTTCTCGCTATCCCAATTTCTGTGTTCTTTTAGAGCCTCTAGAAGGGGTAGTTTGCGCTTATAATCATCAAAGGACCATTCTTTCGAAAGGCCACTAGAGCTAACTGCAGTAGGAACGGTGGGCGCTCATGAAGGCGAGAGTGGTAGGCACTGGTCTAGAGCGGCAGGTGCCATTTTTTCTGCCGAGCCATTTTCTTGTTTTTCGCTTTCCTCGACCACATCTTTGCTAGATTTAGGCTTGTCACTTGTATTTCTTGCTGGAGTCTTTACCTCTTTTCCTCCTCTAAGGATCATGACACTCACATTCTTCTTAGGATTCACTACAACTTGTGAAGGTAACTTGCCTGAATCCTTAGTCTTAAGCTCTCCTATCTATTGAGACATTTGACTCATTAATCTCTCATGTACATTCATCTTGTCCAATAAGAGCCTCAAGGCCTCATCCTTCATTGAGTCACCCTGTAGAGGATTCCTTTGTCGATTCTCATATTGGCCCTTTCTTTGATTATGTGTTTGCTGCTACTGTCGATTAATCCTGTCATTGAAACCACTTGGATAATATGAATTGTAATTAGAATTATAAAAATTGTTACCAAAATTTCGACGAGGTCCATAATCCATAGTATTCATATCAACAACTTCTTCTTGAATGAGCGGGCAACAATAATTAAAATGAGTTGAATATCTGCAGATTCTGCATGGTCTACGATCTTGCATCTGAGCCATCTGTAGAGCCATATTCTTGACAATGTCAGCGAGCTTGTCAAGTCCATTGTTGTGAATTCCTCCAGGGTTGTCCAATCTATGGACTCCTCGAATGCCTTGATATTTTTATATTGCTGCGAAGCGTTGGCTAGACCTTCAAAAATATGCATTGCCTCCTCACGTGTCTTGTCTAAGACATCCCCTCCACTTTTGGCATTGATAACACTACAATCTATCTATATATTAATTAAAATCAAAGCACCTACGCCACGTGTCGCTTCCTCGCGCAAAGTTATTTTTGGCAACATTTATATTGAATATATTTAGAAATAACTTTTTTTTAAACAATCTATATCTATATATTAATTAAAATCAAAGCACCTACGCCACGTGTCGCTTCCTCGCGCAAAGTTATTTTTGGCAACGTTTATATTGAATATATTTAGAAATAACTTTTTTTAAAACAATGGGATTAATTCAAAACTTTTTTTTAATAAAGTTAATATTAACTATACAATATTATTTCATTCTATATTAATTATACAATATCATTTTAAGCTATTTTCTTTAAACAATGAGATGAATTTAAAACTTTATATATATATATATAGAGAGAGAGAGAGAGAGAAAACTATTTTTGTTTTTTATCATAACCTTAATAGTTAGAATAAATAAATCAATGGGATTTATTTATATTTTATGTTAAGGTATGATAATAGTTTATTTTATTTTATAGCGGTAATTTAATTTTTATACTTACAAAAATTTTATTTTTATTTTTTAAAAAAGAAAATTACGCGTCATGGCGCGGGGATTATACTAGTTATGATCTTAAAATGTTGCTACCAAATCACACAAATCTACGCAACCTCATCTGCTGAAATGCTATCCGTTAGGATAAGTCCAACCGAATTTTTCAAAAAAAATACGGAGGGAGTAGGAAATACGGAGCATATACTACGGGAACTACTTTTTAGAACAACTATTTTTACTTTTTAGAGCACATAACTTTACCCTTAGAATTTCTAAAAATTATATAAAATGCCCTCTTTCTTTCTCCCTCAGCTTCCTCCGACTTCAGGAACCACCGTCAAGCCCTTCCGAAAGCCAATTTAGAGACTGAAATCGCAACTCGATCACAAATTACCTCTTTAGTTTTGACGATTGTGGAATTAAGTGTGGAAATTGCTTTGAAATTTAATCCAAATAAGAGGGTTTTACTAGTGCTTGCCTTGAATTGTACGTGGTAGTGGTCTGAGATTGCAATCGGGTTAATTTAGTATTTCTTTTCCTCTGAGAAATTGTTCTTTGCCATGAGAGCTATGTTCCCATTATTTGCTTCCCATAATTTCAAGTCCTCGTCAGATGTCGGGTCTACATGAATCACCTGATGGGAAGAATATTTCAAAGCCAAACAGAACACGAGTGCTCTTTGTGGGCATTTTATGTAATTTATGGACCTAGTGGAGGAAGCGGGAGTAGGAGAGAGAGTCGCCGGTGGCGGCGTCGATGAAGGCGGGAATGGAGTCGTGGGAGGCGGTGGCGGTGGTGGGGGATCGGAGGAAGGAGAAGATGACGTCGGAGACGGAGAGAGGAGCAGATTCAGGCGGGAGAGGGACGGAGGGACGGAGGAGCGGATTAGGCGGATTCACAGTTCTCTGTTCTTCTCTCTATTTCTTTTTTTTTTTAATTTATAATTCACCCTTTTAGCTCAGTTCCAATTAAAACCGGGCTAAAAAGCTATTTTCCAGAAAATAAAATGCTTGGTCGTTGCGACCACCTTGGTTATGGCCGTTGCGACCAACCTTGGTTATGGTCATTGCGACCATGTGTATTTTGTTAAAAAAAATGGTCGCAACGACCTATTTATATTTGGTCGTTGCGACCACTTAACTATGCGCTAAACGGAAATTTAACCCTGTGCTAAAGAGAAATCGTGTATACTACCGTTTCCTTTTTCACACAGAAGAAAATAAAAAAAATAAAAAAGGAAGATTAAAAATAAATAAAAATGGATATCCAACGACATCCTCCCGAGTCCCGAAGCCCTTGTCACAGACTCACAGGGATAGTGTGACTGCCAGAGAGAGAGAGAGGGAGCAGAGAAAACAAGTCCAAATGGAAACGGCGAAAGACAAGCAATGGCGTCTCTACGAAGCGTACAGCGAACTCCACGCTCTGGCTCAGGCCTTCGACACCCCTCCCTTCGAGGCTCCAGCAGTGCTCGTCGTCGGCCACCAGACCGACGGCAAGAGCGCCCTCGTTGAGGCCCTCATGGGCTTCCAGTTCAACCACGTCGGCGGCGGCACCAAGACTCGCCGTCCTATCACTCTCCACATGAGCTTCAATCCCGACTGCCTCGATCCTCTCTGCTTCCTCCTCGCCTCCGATTCCGATTCCGATTCCTCTCTCTCCCTCCCCAAGTCTCTCCTCGAAATTCAGGTCGCTTTTTGCCGAATTTTATCTGTTTTGTTCTCCTTCCTTTGCAATGAACTTTGCTTTGATTGCGATTGCTAGCTTGCATTTCGAATTCCGGTGTCACGTCTTTAATTTGTTGCTGCTACGCTTTGATTTTAGCTTCTTAGATGAACTGAGCGGCTCCAAATTAGCTTCGTGCAGTGATATTTTGAGAAGAGAGATTATGATGCATTGATAGCTGTGCTTGTCGAGCTCAAATTTAGCTTTTGATGCAAGCAAAAAGTGTTTACTGATTAATGAGTTTGAATTGAGTTCAACTTTGCTTGATAAAATCAGCGTTAGCATAAACTTAGGGTTCATTTCTCGCTTGCTCGGTATCCTGATTGCACAGCTTGAGTATCTTGCATGTAGAAAACTTTTTCTTAAGATCAAGATTTGCCAATCTACCTAGCTGATGAAACTGAAGACTTATTAAGAGCATATGAAAGGGGATCATGCAAAGTGAGGGGAGGATGAAAATGACGTTACAAGGTCTTATGCTTATGCCAATCCTATGTGCAAGAATTATGATAAACCAATAATAGGAACCTTGTCTTACTGATTTGGTCAATGCGTTCTATGATTGCGTCGTTTCTCATGCTTACATATTTTAAGGCAGCATTACAAACCACCAATTCTAATTCGACAGCAAAGGAAGGTTGAATGCTGAGTTTTTTTGTTTGATTTGATTTGAGCAGGCATACATTGAAGACGAGAACAGGAGGTTGGAGAGTGATCCCTGCCAATTCTCAGCTAAAGAGATCATTATCAAAGTGGAATACAAATATTGTCCGAATCTCACCATCATTGACACTCCTGGTCTTATTGCTCCCGCTCCTGGTCGGAAAAATAAAGCATTACAGGTGAATTTAAGGCTCTTAAGTAGGTCAGATTGTTCTTTTTATTTTTAATTCTAGGATGCAGTTGCAGACTCATTTGTTTTTGTTTATTATCCCCGCCATGGTAGAGCCAAGCTCGTGCAGTTGAATCACTAGTGAAATCTAAGATGCAACATAAAGAATTTATCATATTGTGCCTTGAAGATTGCAGTGATTGGAGTAATGCAACTACAAGAAGGATAGTGATGCAGGTAAATATTACTGTCTTGATTCTAACTTAAAGACTAAAGTTATGAGTTATGACATCATTTCCAGGCTAAGATGATACTACTTGCTCTTTTCTCATCTTTTTATAGTATGGGATATTATTCAAGCCTATTCTCATGTTTGATCTGCCTATTGCCTCCTATGGACATCCAAGTTAACATTTTGAAATTCAACTTCGCTAGTCAAAAAGTGATTTTCTGATTAATCATATGCAGATTGATCCAGAGCTCTCAAGGACAGTGATAGTATCAACAAAGCTTGATACAAAAATTCCTCAATTTGCATGTGCTTCAGATGTTGAAGTTTTTCTCTCACCACCGGCATGTACGTTAGATGGCTTCATATTGGGTGGATCCCCGTTCTTCACTTCTGTTCCGTCTGGAAGAGTGGGCTCAGGTCATGAATCTGTTTTCAGATCAAATGATGACTTTAAGCAGGTTACACTTTTTTTTTTCTTTTTATGGCATAGTTATTTGACAGTAAAGAAAAACGGATGGAGATATAGGAGCGAGTAGGAGTCAATTGCTTGAGCAAGACGCGATTATTCTGTGAACTCAAGCTGCACTGCTTATATTTCTTAAATGTACTTTAGACAAAATATATCATGTAAATTAACCTCACAAATCTACCAAGAAGAAAACAAAGTCATATAACTATATGAAGATATGAAATATTTTAAAAATCGTTATTTACTAGTTTTATTACACTGTTACACTGTTTATCAATTTAATATAAATAAAAAATAAAAAGCATCATGTTCCCTCAAGTTGATGAAATGCATACCATGCCTGAAGCCATTTGAACTGGTCATTCTAAGCATCACTTTTTTATTCAATCTTGTCAGCTGAAACCATTTGATTTGTAGTGCATTGAGTTGATTTTGTTTAATTCCTATTTTGTTTGGAATACTGGCCTTCATGATTTGTGAACATTCTTGTTAGGTGTAGTGACCTGTCAATGGTTGTAGACAGTGTATGTATCATTGGGTAATTATTTGTTATTTTATTGTATTTTTTTTAGGTTTCAATATGCAAAAATTGAAAAGTTTCTGAGCTACTTAATACTTGAATATTTGATTAGTTTATCTAAGTCAGTTCATCTCTTCACAGACTTCACAATGCGATCTTTCTTAATGCCAGGCCATATCATTCAGAGAGAAGGAAGACATTTCATCTCTGGAGGAGAAACTTAGCAGGTCTCTCACATTGCAAGAAAGAAGTCGTATAGGAGTAAGCAGCTTGAGGCAGTTTCTAGAAGAACTGCTGCAGAAAAGGTTGGAAGTTTTTCATCTGAATATGACAATGTTATGATTAATTCCTTTTAAACTCATTGTAATCAGGCAAAAACTTTCATTGACTCTGTTCAAGGTATATGGATAATGTCCCATTGATCATTCCACTTCTTGAAAGGGAGCACAGAAATGCAACAAAAAGGCTAAAAGAAATCAATGAGGAGCTAAGGTATGGAATCACTCGTTGTACTGGGTTTGTTGTTGTTGCTTATCTAAAATGAAAAACAAAGACCCTGCAGCTTCTGTTATTGTGTTAAGTTTGTTGAGTGTTGACCAAGTACAACTCAGTATATGTTTTTATCCAAATATGTCATTGATGTTTGTTAAGTTCTTTTCTCATTTTCCATGTCATAAGTGATTGATTATTCGGAATATGCATGCATGCTATTGCATGTTACAATAATGATTTTGAGTAGTTTGGGTCGGATCCAAAACCAAATTTTACTTACCAGTTCTAAATTACTTGTGTTTTTATAATACTCCCTCCGATTGTAAATATTAGGCGTGGAAGTTTTTTTTTTTTTTTGGTTTTGATTCATATTATAGGGTGTGGAAGGGTTTTTGCTTTAAAAAAAAACTCTCATCATTACTCATATCTGTGTTTGTCATTGATGCAGAGAATAAGCATTAATTGTGAGGCAATTATTTTCCATAAATTAAAATTGATTGAAGTTTAAAGTTCAAATGGATGGAGGTGTCATTATTACATGAATATTTACAATGGTCTATTATGTTCTTCAACTATGCACTGACATATTCTTTCTCTCTATATGCAGTTCATTGGATGAACTGAAACTGAAGGAGAAAGGAAGAACTTTTCATGATCAATTCCTTACAAAGGTATTGTTCTATATGCTTTCCAGAAGTTCCTGTATTTCATTGATCTCTGTTTCCCTTGCAAACATGAGATGCAATACCGTGCAACTTTGACTAAATTTGTCTGCTCCGGTATCAGCATAAACATTTGGTTGCTGAATTGCCGTTGGATGTTCTTTAAATTTATACTTGTAATATTTTCCATTTTCTGACCAAGTTCATGATATAGGCTGTTTGGATATTGCATAATTTTCTTCTGCAATTATTCATGTGGTGTGTAAGAAAGTTCCTTGACTAGTATGATTATTTCAGCTGCATGCATGGTTTGCTATTTCAACTATGTCCTCGTGATTAAATGTAGTAGAAGGGAATGTATTTTCTTTATCCCTTTTTAGTGTAATTTTTTTCTATATTTGTCTGTTTCTCTGCAGTTGTCATTGCTGTTGAAAGGATCCATTGTTGCACCTCCTGATAAATTTGGTACGTATTATTGACAGCTTTCATTTTTTTCAGTTCAAGCATTGCCGGTGCATTCTTATACAGCTATGTCTAAACACAATGCTTTGGTTTTATTGTAGGTGAAACACTACAAGATGAAAGGGTCAATGGAGGGGCATTAATGGGCTCTGATGGTCTTCAGTTTCCACAGAAGCTAATACCAGTAAGATAAAATGTAGTTTACCATGCATGCACTTTGTGTCTCGCTTTTACTCAGATTTTTTGGGAACGTATTTGGTTGCTTAGTCTTGGATCTTTCAAAGTCATTCACAAAATAGACAACAGCTTCTTCAAGTACTTGTGGCATAGTTCATGCTTGTTCAAACTTTTGTTTATTAGATTGTAAATGAAGGGGTAGATATTCAAGTGACATTTTTGTAATTTGTAGCTAATCTATTGTTCAAGATATCTTCGTTTAATTGATTTTATATGGTCACTCTACTAATCACATTTTCACTAGATTGCCATGTTCTCCATCAGATCTCTGCGAGTCTTGTTAGTTAGTGAAATTCAATTTGCATATCAGGTTTTCATATATGAGAGCATTTAACCATATCTTGTTTCAAGAAAATCGAGCTTTGTGAAAAATTATTCAGTGGATCTTTATCTGAAAATTGATAGTTCTTGAAGAAACATTTGTCTCTGACGCCTAAACTCAATACATGAAATGCTGTGCACAGAATGCAGGAATGCGTCTTTATGGAGGTGCTCAATATCATCGTGCTATGGCTGAATTTCGTTTTGTAGTTGGTGGAACTAAATGCCCTCAAATTACGAGGGAAGAAATTGTGAATGCATGTGGTGTAGAAGATATTCATGATGGGACAAACTACTCCAGGTATAGTTCACTTGTTACTGGATATATTTCTGAATTCTGACCGGTTCTTGTTATCGACTACAACCATTTTGGCTTAGTTTGCTTTACTGATGTGAAATTTGCAATTTATAGGACAGCATGTGTGATAGCTATTGCAAAGGCTCGTGATACTTTTGAACCCTTCCTACATCAGGTTATATCCAACACAAACTTCTAGACTTTTGACTCATTTTCCGCTCAACCACCTAATTCTAGACTTTTCTAGCAAAAGGAACTATATCATAGTTGCCAGTGATCCTTTTTCATGCAGTTGGGGTTCAGGCTTTTGCATATACTCAAGAGGCTTGTACCAGTTTGTGTTCACCTTTTGCAAGTATCACTTCCCCTTACCTTGAAGCTGTATTAGATTATCTTAAAATAAACCTTTTGTGTTCACCTTTTATATATATGCCTGACATATAAATATAAAACTTCTCTTGACAGAAAGAAGGCGAATATCTAAGTGGTCATGAGGTGTTCCTTGAGCGAGTGACTTCAGCCTTCAACAGATTTGCAGAATTGACTGAAAGAGAATGCCGAGAGAAGTGATTACTTGCCCTTTATTTGGATCAGTTTATTCCTTTCTGCATCATATCTTAAAATATATTTTTGGCTAAGCATGTATGAACTTTTAGGCTTTTAGCAATTTTCAATTTCAGTTCTCCTACTTGCTGTTCAGAATGATGGGGAACTTACTTGATTACAGGATGTCTGATACAGTTCCTACTCCCACCCCTTGAAACTGATATTTTAATTTGCTTTCCCTTTTACTCAATTGGAAATCCTGTTTGTTCTGCCATGTGAGTGGAAATGTTGTGGTATGAGTGCCATTTTGAATTTGTGATCCTGCTGTTGTATGTTTCCTTCAGTTTCTTACTTCGACTAGTTTCATGATTTTGTATACTAATAATGCTTATTGGTAACATTAATTTTATCTTGTAGATGCATGGAAGATTTAGTGAGTACCACCCGTTATGTTACTTGGTCTCTACATAATAAGGTAGAAATACTAACCATGCCAGATTATGATTTCTCCTTGTTTCATTTCATTAAGGTTATATAAACATTGCAGTATGTTACTATGCTTAAGAAGGACCCTATTGAACCACAAGATTATGAAGTTTTCTGCAACACTTTTGTAAGGAAGGAAAAGCTATCAGTTGTTGTCATCTTCTTGACTTTCTTCAAACTTGCAGAACCGTGTCGGATTACGTCACTTTTTAGACTCATTCGGTGCAACAGAACAGTCAATTGCCAATGCAACTTCCTTAGCTGGAGCAGTTTCCCAAGATTCAAGTCAAGGATCAGCCATCAACGACAAGCATGACCATAAGCCTAAAGCAGACTCAAAATCTGTTTCATCGGTCTCTGCTGCAGACTCCAGCGGTGGTGTTCATACAACTGAAATGAGGCTAGCTGACCTTTTAGACAGCACACTGTGGAATAGGAGACTTGCTCCCTCTTCCGAAAGGATTGTCCATGCACTGGTGCATCAAATCTTCCATGGGATAAAAGAATACTTTCTCGCTTCTGCTGAGTTGAAGGTACTCTACTCGCCCGATACTCGTATTATTTATACAACTCTTGAACAGTCTATTTCTTTATCTAATTACTTACAATTACTATCTTTTGTAGTTCAACTGCTTCCTTCTAATGCCAGTCGTTGACAAGTTACCTGCACTTCTCCGGAAAGACTTGGAATCAGCTTTTGATGATGATTTAGACAGCATTTTCGACATCTCCAATTTGAGAAGTTCACTAGGGAAGCAGAAGCAAGACACCGAAATTGAGCTTAAACGGGTAACATTCATTTTCATGCTAAACTCGTTATCAATGAATCTTCCTGATACTTTTGCCTTTTGACTGAAATTTTGCATCTGTTGGTAATTTCGCAGATTCGAAAAATAAAAGAGAAGTTCAGGCACATACATGCACAGCTCTTTCATGAGGTCAAATGAAAGCTTCTTGTTTATGTATAATCCACCCTGTAAGTCCAGTTAATACATAACATTGATTATGCCATCATTTTGTCTTCCATTTTTTCTATCCTTTGAAACATTTAGTTTGAATGTGTGATGTGTAGGAATTCCTTTGGAAATATTTGGCAAGTAGAATTGTGAACTTGAAAAAAGTCATTTTCAATCTCAGAATTAGTCCATGTCACTTTCATATCTATTGTTGATTGTGAAAGTTTCAGTGACCACATCTGTTATTTGGTTTCATTTTTTCAAGTGTATTTCTTTATCTTACCCGCAAAATTTGGGATTTTTCTGTTAAATTTGTTTGGTTCACTTGCGTTAAATCCAAGCCTTACATATAAGCCGCAGGGCTACTTCTCCTAATGCCCCAATTGGTTAATTAGGATGGAACCCATCGGTCTTGTGTGCTCGGCTTGATCGAATCTAAATATAGACTATAGTAGGGATCGTCTAGTCCGTTTACTAGTCACTATCACAGTAATATCGTCTAGGCCAATTACTAGTTCACTAACACGGCAATATTATACTTGTGACAAAAAAACTATTTTTTTGTGTTTTAATTTCACCCCCAAAGTCTGAACTTTAATTTACACATGACTCATGTCTTCATAATTTTTCGGGTTCAGTTGTACAAGCAGAACTAACATTCCTGTAGATTGAAGATTAACATCTTAACGCAGCAACTGTAGTGTTTGCAGCGCTGCAATTCAAGGCTGAAGTTGATGCTGTATGTGTGGCTCAATTTTTATTTTAATTTTTTTTCTGTCTTAATCGCTTTTAATTATCTCAATGTTTTGCTGTCTTAATCGCTTTTAATTAGTCAAACATCAATTAATTAGTTGGAAAGCAGTTGTGAAAGAGAGAAACTGAGGCAAATATTATGTTGAAAAATGAAAACTAATAAAGTAATTACCTAAAAAAGCATAAAATCAGGCGGACATTTTGGATTAATCAGCTTCTTTCTGACTGTCGATTTGTATTCATAATCTTTTGGCAAAAGATGATTGTCAAATCATTTTGCATAAACGGTGAAAAAAAATTCCAAGAAAAGAAAAGTATTTACATGTTGAATGGTAAAAAGTCAAGCTATCAAATGCTAAACTAAATTTATCTAATCTGATTGATGTCGGTACTAATCAATCGAAGTATTATTTATTTAAACAAAACAAAACAAATACATTAGATGTAGTATAAATTTTGGTTGAATTCAAACCTTAAAATGCTTCAAAATCTGCCTATTAATTTAATAAGACCCTCCCTAACAAACCCAGATAATGAAATGTAAAATACTAAAATGTATGCCGTATTAATTTATTAAAAATGTAAACCTTAGAAGAGCCTAAGAACCGAGACCAAACATTGGATAAATAGATGAGTTTTGGGAGTCGTGTGATACTAAGGATTGACACCAAAGCAACTGATAAACAATTGAGTGAACCACATCTGCAAAATGCTTTGAATAATCAAAACCAATTGAAGTAACCATGTGAAGTTTATCATTGGTAATGGTAGCTCTAGGTATGGGTTGCACCTGCACCTTGCTTCATACGTATCCATTTCTTAATTACAGTGCAAAGCTTTGCTTTCAATTCAATTTGGATGCTTAATAAGGTTGCTCTCCATCATCATTGATATATACTTAATCCATGGGTCATTGTTATTGTTCCTCGACCTCTCTCGGCGCGCTGTAGTCTGTGCAATAAGGTTAGGGGTCGGAGGCTTGGTTGTTGTCGTCGAGATCTAGGAATATGTTGTTGGAACTAAGCACACCATGTAAGGCGTATGACTCTTGAGAGGTGATCATAACCAAGTGGTTTGAGAAGTAAGCAAGAAGATACAAAGTACAAACAACACAATTGAAATTTATAAATATTGGCGTACTAGTTAAATAAATATAAGGATCTCAATGGTGATCAATCATTCAACACATTTGTAGGTGAGTTGCACACCTAAAAATCTATTACTCAACACTGAATTAATAATTCAATTCCAACAAAATTAGACGAGTAAAGGGAACTCCATCCCTAGAATTTTATTTTTGGAGTTTTCACATGGTGACAAAAAGTATTTTGGGGCTCAATCTTCCCTTTTTCCTTCTTTTTTTTTTCCTTCTTTTTGTATGAATGACAAATCTTATTCGTGCAAAAGTGTTATGTGCAACTTACAAAATCAAGAGTCCTAAAGCTCAAAAGAGACCCTTTATGTTGGAATACAAATCCATGTCGGAAAGTACGATTAATAGTTATTAATAATAATCTCGCTAAAAAAACACTTGTTGACTTGGTTAGTAAGTGACGAAGCCTCAGCGACGCAGGTAAGTCACCTGTACTTCACGTTGGTAAGGCGACCTCCTTTAGGTAGATTGGAGGACTTATTCATCCGCATGATAACGACTCATGTCATGACACGCACCCATCACGCTTTGTGTCTCAGGTAAGCTCGTTTAGTCATGAATGGGGACCTCCATTCTCACTTGGGTCCCACCAAAATGGAATTTTTTGAGGAAGGCTTCGTAAGTAAGGACATGCTACTTCATCTTAAAAATTTAAAATATTGTGTTCAATTCCTGTTTTAATGGATGATCTGTAAGTACCTCTATAAACGATTGATTGTTGAGAAAAACATGCCCTAGTCCTATTGGTCTGATTAGAGCCCAATCCGTGGCCTAAACATTTAATGACCAACAAAATAAAAATAGCTTCATCAAAATGTGTCTTTTTCATTGTGGTTTCAATACCAATTAAAGTGTAGGGTTTGTAACTTTTTGTGAATGTCTCAACATTTGTACCTATACAGGACTTCTATACACAGGCTCATTTGGTGATTGCAATTGATGTATCACTTTGTACATGCTAAACATTGCCTAGCTATATAATAGATGGGGACTATTGATTGTTCCTTTGGGGGAGAAAAGGAAAAAGAAAAGAAGAAACAACAACAACAAATGTAGCTAGTGAGAGTAAGTGAAGTATGTCAATCATTAAGCTAGGCATTGGGAAGTTTTGCCCTCCAATATGATGTAGGGCCCTAAGTTTATTAATTTGTACTACATGGACCATGTTGTGTTGTGTTTGCCTAGATGACAATACCCCTTGATGATATAAGCATGAAGTTGGTGATGACCCATATATGCATGATGCATCTTCAAATTAGTGTTTTCCTCCCCTTTTCATTAATTCCCCTTTGAATTATTTTAACAATGTAATTCAATAATAGAGTTTGCAGCTTGGATAGCTTCTACTTTAAGTTTTGCCCTTCAATTGAATAGGAAGATAACTATTGTACCTTGAATGGTAGGCCTATAACATGCTATTTATTCTAGCTATATGTATAGTCTTATGAGATTCATATTAATATTCATATTATATATTTTTAATATTTTTGTTATGACACAAGGTTGGATTTCCGAGATTAGCGACTGTTCTCTCATGGGTCAGAACACTAGCCTGTAAAACACATATTTTAACATATTGATCAAATTTAACAACTTGATCAACCTATAAGGCCATAACCTCAAGGATGTAAAACTTCCCAACCTTGATAATAACTTACCTTAAGAGATATACCCAACTCCAGATTGCATGTCCAAATTTGATTACACTTACCACTCAAATCCTACCTTTTTATAGGAGGATAAGGTGGTCCAATAGCCAATAGAAGGGTCAATTAAGTTCATACCCAACCCATATAAGCAAGAGATAAGCATTGACCGTACTAGTCATCTAAATAAACCTAAAAAGGATAATCATCTCATACAAACAAGTTAAACGAATTCACCTTCTATCATAAAAGATTAAACCATTTTCTGCGAACTTACTATCCCCTTTAAATAGTAAATGAGGCCATGAGATCAATTCGTCGGGACCCAAAGCACAACTGTATAGGTATCGGGATCCAAAGCGTGCACAACCGGATTTGGCGGATACCCAAAGGGTAGTTCTAAGAAAAAAATTAAGTTAGCCTAGATTTGTTGGAATATGGGGTTGTTCCATATTGAAAATATTGAGATATCATAAACAGTATATAAGTTTGTCGGGCTACTTCTCTCATTATCAATTGGTTTTGAGATGAAACCCCATTGGATTTGTATGTTGTTCGTACCTCTTGTACGTGAACCTGCACACGATATCCCTCCAGCTTTTCTTTGACCTCACCGGGCCCAGCTGAGTTTAACAAGATTTCCTCCTAATCGGCAGTAAAACTAGCTAAATCACCTTTAGAAAAGGTCCTCACAAACATACCCCAATTAACCCCAATTCAGATCACCTGTTACACTTTTTGTGTTACACTCCCTATTACACTTATTAAATTTGATCTAAATTATGAATCAAACTATGATATGACATCTTAGGTTTAAACAAATATATAAACCGAAGTTGTCAAAGTATAAAAAATATATTTTACATGTATATTTTAATATTTTAGCTTCTTAGGGTTTATGCACCCACTCATAGGGTATCTTTTTTATAAAAGGCTAAAACATTATAAAAATACATTTTAAACATCAATTTTTTTTAATGCTTTAGCTTCTAGGGTTTATAGATTTAAATTAAAGTATCTTTTTTCTTAATTTTATTTATATTTCATATCAATTTAAGAGATGTAACACAGAGGGTAACATGAAAAGTGTAACAGGGGATTCATACCGAATTAACCCCGTTGTTATATATATAAATTTGGAAAACATTAAGATTTCCACTAGGCAAAAACTCAGCCGCCGTGGAAGTCCCAATCCCCTCAAAGGGCTCAAACCCAACACTTGTCTTTCACGTCATTCCCTCCCACGCCTCTCTCCCTTTTCAGCCTATAAATCCTCTCCACTTCCTCCTCCATTTCTATCTTTACCATCTCCATCTCCATTACCATTACTTATCTATCTATCTATCTACTTTTGCTTGCACTAATCAACTGTTGTGTGTGTCTATATACAATATTCACAAAGTATGGCGGATGATAGCAGTGCCAATCTGCCACCAGGGTTCCGGTTCTACCCCACCGATGAGGAGCTGGTGGTCCACTTCCTCCACCGTAGAGCCGCCCTCTTACCCTGCCATCCCGACATCATCCCCGATCTTGACCTCTTCCCCTACGATCCTTGGGACCTCGAAGGTATTTAAACTCTTCTTCATTCCATCTCTTTCTCGATCATCGATCATCTCCAATTCTCTTAGCTCGAATTCGAAGTATTTATGAATTGATCGAATTCGAGTTATGCTCCAAAAGTCAGCATGGGTCCGGCACTCTGGTCTTTTGAAACTTTAAACTTTGGTTCATATATAAGTTATTTTGGAGTATATATATTTATACAATTTCATAAATATAAATCATTGATAAAGCTAAGTGCTTAAACTTAGGTTATGCTTTATACTTTTGAAGTAGGATTATTGTATTTTATACATATAAAAAATATTAGACTGATCACGTGATGTTTTAATATATATATATATATATATATATATATATATATATATATATATATATATATATATATATAGGTATATATACTTTCTAGTTTCTACCAAAAATAATATAGGTCTACATACAAAAGTTGATTGAATCAACTGGATGAATGTTTGTAGCTTAATTAGTTGTGTTGGTTGCATGCATGGGTGCAGGGAAAGCATTGTCCGAAGGCCAGAAATGGTACTACTACAGCCGGAGGACTTCGAACCGAGTAAGCGAGAGTGGGTATTGGAAGTCGATGGGCATGGAGGAGCCGATACTCTCGAGTTCGAGCGGAAGGAAAGTCGGGATCAAGAAGTATTTCATGTTCCACCTTGGCGATCCTTCCTCGTCCGATGGAACCTGGACGAATTGGATCATGCACGAGTATAGACTTTCCGATGCTTCAACGAGCTCCGGTAGTACCTCTAGTCGAAGATCTAGGTCTAAATCGGTAATTACTTATCACCCTATCCAAGCCAAGTGTTTTACATTGCAATAAAGAAAAAAGACTATAGAGAAACTTTCTAATGTTATATGATTGATCATTGCTTGATAAAATGTGGCTCTTTTTTCATGTAGGATCATAGTAGATGGGTCGTTTGTAAAGTATACGAGCAAGCGGGGAGTGATGGGGGGGACAATGACGGAACTGAGCTTTCGTGCCTCGACGAGGTATTCTTATCAATGGATGACTACGACGAAATAAGCTTGCCAAGTTAGACGGACGAAGATCTAACTATGATAGGCTAGCTTTACGATTTCGGATATTGATCTTAATTTGTAAGGGCAAAGTAATTTTTAGTAATTTCTATGTTTCGATCATGTCGTTATATGCGCACATTTGATCGCACAATCACATGCAAAAGACGTGAAAGACGTACTAGCTAGCTATGTAGTTTAGGTATCTCATATATGGGTACATTTCGGTTAGTTTGCAAGATCCCGGATCGAGTACGATGATCGATAATGTATCACATTTTCTCCCTAAAGTGTTCTTATCAAAGGCGTTATAGTATGTACGTCTTGTCCTTTAGTTCTTCAAACAATAACGTTTAAAGGAACTTTAGAATATATGCAAAACCTAGCTTGGTAGTTAATTTTCTTAATTCATGTATAAATGAATCCATATCTCTCATTTTAATTTAAAACGGCTAGTTTTACACAAATGATAAGAGATGTGAGAAATAACTTACATAGATAAACAAAAGAGGGCAAAAAAATAATTGCAAGATAGGAGTATAAGAGATAGAGAAATATCTCTCATTTTTTATGATACAACAATATGAATCCCGAAAAAAACAATCCAACAACATTCCATATTATTTTTAGGTCAGTATAGATGAAATTCGAAAACACAGATATGGATTAAAATTACCAAATGGCTAATGGCATGGAATGGAATTCATAAATACATAATGAAAATAAAATCTATGGAATAAAAAAAATGGTGTGTGCTCTAAAAGGAAATGGGAGAACCCAATAATCTAATTTCAAAAAAAGCTAAACGGGATAAATTGATCGAAAATATTTCTCAATTTGACTTCTTATGATATGTGAGTATATGATTTTTTTTTTTTTAAAGGAAAAAAATGTGGTAATGTAAATGGTAATTCAGGGGAGTGCTATGATGCAAAACTGGTTTCAACGGGGTTGAAAATGGAAACCGGTAAGAAAATGACACGTGGATCTCCGGTTATTGGTTGAGAATCTGAAGTAAAATTAACACGGGTGTGGACCCCACACCTGACACGTCAGACTGAGTGGGTCTCCACTCGTCTGACTCTCTTTGTCTGCGAAATCTGCACTGTGGCTGAAGTGGGTCCCACCCTGGGGGACCAAACTCATTCAGGTAGCTGACGCCTCACTCAACTGACTCCGCACCTGCACACCCCATCGCCTCTCCCACTTGTCGTTTTCCTCCTCTCTTCCCGGTTTCGACGGTTTTTTTTCCGTTTTGTAGAGTTATGATATTTTTAACACTATACTCCGTATATAACACCCAATATACTACTAGTACTAAAATAAAAGACAACTTGTAACTCTAACCTCCCTCCTTAAAAAATTACTTCATCTGTTTCAAAATAAAAGTCATTTGACTTTTCGACACACATTTTAAAGAAGTAAAAAATTGATTAAAAATGATATTTTATTGTGTTTTTACCTCCTTAAAAAATGTGCACAAAAGTACAAATGATTTTTATTTTGGAACAGAGGGAATATATAAGTAACCATGGACACCCAAATTGCAAAACTAACGAGTTTTTTAACCCCCTTTTCTAAGTAAAATGTAATGATGGAAGATATTTAATGGCCCATCGAATCAAATGAAAAAAGAAACCCAAATAGGAAGGTGAATGGGAGAGAGGTTACAATTGTGTTCATGCGAGAGAGACAATATCTGGGTTTAGAGTACGAATCACTCGTAATATCATGTGTTACACTTAGGGCTTGTTTGGGATGGATATATAGATATACGCTATAAGTATAGAAGGCCCAATATCTATATACCCTGTTTGATATATTTCTCCAAATCGATCAGTATATAGATATCAATCATATATCTCCTATATACTAATTCTATGGTTTTTCCCCCTTTGAATATCTGACAAAATTGGACGGTATAGGAAAGGACATATCACAAGCGGTTGAGCAAGTTTCTTCTTCTCCTCCTCCTCCTCCTCCTTCTGTTCGATTGCATCTCTTCTTCTGTTCGTCATTGCATTCGATTTCTGTTTGAATTAGGGCTGTTCGATTGCATCTCTTCTTCGGTTTGCCATTGCATTCGATTTCTGTTCGAATTAGGGCTGCTGTTCAAAAATTTCTAGATGAATTAGGCTTCTGTTCGAAACTAACATGCCTTCAAAATTTGCTTTTGTTCGAATTATGAAATGGTTCAATCAAAAAGGACTTATGAATAGTATTCAAAGGTCTCTGGTTCGAACCCTAGATGACCACTCTCTATTTACCAAAATCAAGAGTTATGAAATTCTTCAAATTGACCGGTTATTTTTATCACTTTCGCCTCTCTTTCCTCTCCTCTTCTAAACCGAGTAAAGGATGATGAATTCCATACCCCCAAGTGTAGATTGATCTCTTGTTCGATTTCTAAACTTGGTGAAGAGGTAAATTATGAAATGTGCGCATCTTAATAGAGAAGAATGTACTGATGATGGTATATAATTCTCTACAAAGTAAAATAGTTTAAATTAATCTTTGGATCGATCAAATCTATATATATAAAAAATCTATTGTGCAAATAATTTTTTTTATGTAGAACCAAGACCTCATAGATTGCAGGGTCAAGTTTGTGATTAGACTGTTAGAGCATCTTTAATGGTAGTACTTGGAGTACCATAGCCCTATTTTTAAATAAAAAATAAAAATAAATGTAAGAGTTGGGGTGAGAATCAAGGCAATCACTACAAGTGAGTACCATTAAGATGATACTCACTCTTACACAATATCTTAGTTTTATCCAATTAACAATAACATGTGGGGACCATTTTTTTTCTACACCCACAAAGATTTAAAAATAAAATGAAATATATGTTAAGATACTTTTGTGAGTATCATGGTTGTGCATTCAAGTATCTTAAAATGATGTGACAAAAAAAATGTAAGATATGATACTTGAATTGGGTATCATGGGTAAAGATGCTCTTAACAAACAAAAAAAAAGAAACAAGCAAAAGTAGTAAAGAGAGACAACACCGGGTTAAGTTGCATGATTCAATTTTCCTATATCAACAGTCTTGAAAATGGATAGATTCGAGCCTAATCCACTATCATTTAAACGAGTTACACAACAAATGATAGGTTAATAACACAACAAACTAGTTCTAGGTTTTTAGATCTACACAAGTGAAAGAAACATATATAAAGCATAAACAAGTAGAGAAGGTGAAAGTCTCGTACAATCCAACGTCGCAGACTAGATCTATAGGTCCAACAAACAAGTGAGAGAAGCTCGCCATTGTAAAAAGGGAGGGTGATGTCCCTTACAACATCTTCTTCCTCCATATTGAAGGTATCCAAGAGGATATATCGCCTTCAATCTCTTTAACCGTCAATGGCGGACTCAAGAGAGAAACAACAAAGTGAATTTGTGAACTAAGCAAATCATGCTAGATGTTAGGGTTTATATAAGGAAGCTTCGAGATCTACTAACTTAAGCTAAGGCTTGTAAGAGGCTTCTTCCATAGGCATCGACGTTGGGTGCCCAATCAAACATACACTCCCATTCGTTCTAATGCGATGGTTTAAGCATGTTCAGAGACAATCGACGTCTGCCCCTATGTGAAGATGTGAGATGTTGTCTTTGAGGAAAGAAGAGTTGGATGAAGCTAAGTTATTCGTCAAGACCTCACACTCTTAACCCTCACAAAGAAGATGACCATGGATCGGGATCACTGACAACGATGTATTCGGACAAATGATATTTAGTTTATGTTTGTGTAGTTTGTCACCCTATTTTCATTTCTACTGTTGCTTGCTTGCATTTGCTCCTTTATTTTGGCTTATTTTCTGTTGGGTCTTTTCGAAAACACTCTCTTCACTTGTTCGAGGTAAGAGTGTGTACATCTCGACCTCCAGACCATGCCTCATCACGGGATACACTGAATCGTCGTCATATCTTCTACAATCATTGAAATTTTGCACAATTTTTTTCTAATTTTCTTTTCAATGCATTGATAAATATATTTCAAGCTATCAACTTTAATAACTATTTTTTCCCCCAAAATGAAGGGACATATTTTATGTAATATAATATGGACACCGGTACAGATACAGGGTAGTAGGATACAAATTATACAATACTACAACACAAGACATGGTAAAATTGATGTCTCCCAACATCAATATTCATCAATAGGGCTTCAATTTAAAGAGCCATGAGATGGGTATCGCAGGTTTGCCGTCATATGAGGCCCACGTGGCCTGAGACATAAGAGGGTACAGGGGGCTGGATCAGGAGTGAGATGACACTGACAGTGTGGTGGGGGTGCACCATAGTTTATATACACTGTGGGCAAAGACCCCAATTTGTAAGGCTTTTATCCACTTCTGTTGTTTTCGGTTGTTGTCTTGGGTGCTTCCTTATGGTACCATTTTTTCTTTATACCATTTCAATGGCTTCGGAACTTCGGTGCCTCGTGATGTCTTGCTCACGTCATTCCTGATATCACACAAATTGCCTTCATTTGTTAATTAAATGCTCTAAATGTTTGTTTGTTAATTAATCACAAAAAGACAAATGTAATTAATTAAAAGGAACTTGATTAGTTGATTTGAATTGAAATCTTTATTAATGTGAAGATTGGTAATTGTTTCTTAGTACTTGGGTTCCTTGGTTTGCAAAACTTTAGGTAGCAACATTATTACCAATGGAGGAAAACTTTAGTAATATGTTTTGGGGGTGTTTTTTTTGGGAGTTGGGTTAAAAGAGGGTTAAAAAGTAATCAAAATGGAAGGTAATGATTGATGAAACCACCGGTTCACCTCTCCCTATACCCGCATGGCCCAAACTCATGTCAACCAAACATATTCATTCAAGAATCTTGTGCAAACTCCCTTTGAGTAAGACATGGAAAATCATATTAATTTCAATGGAAAGCAAGGTCTTTGAGACCACCACCATGACCATCCCAACCCCCATCGATCTCTTTAATTTATACCAAATCTCCAAAAGTAATATACTAATGACACAAACTTCTTGTAACTTTACACTTTTATACTCAAGTATATACTTGTCACTTTATTCCGATCCAAGTGAGTTTTCGCGAGTTGGATTAAGTCAATCGGGTATAATTTGTAGAGATCGGCCTAATACTTTTTTTTTTAAAAGAAAGTTATTTAATTGAGATGTTGAAAATCGACAGATGGACAAACCATCATCTAAAAGAAATATCAAATGGATAAAATAGAGGAAACCAAAGCAAATAAAAACCCTTTAGAGTTAGTCTAGTGTTGATTGGGGACTTGTAAGATGGAATGTGATTTTTTTTAAGTGGCCATATTTTGCTGATATCAAAATCTATTGGATCGTCACTCAAGAGTATTCTTTCAGACGAGAGATGTTAGCTCTCAATCAGAAACCATGGGGTGGGCACACATTAATGACCATAAACAAGTCACTTTATTCATCACCGAATTGATCTCACTAAAGATGTGGATATAGGAAACCACATCCAATGACTAGAAGAGAAGCAATGTGTCCAAAATTGCCATTTCAATATGCCACAAACACTTTTAAACAACTTTGAGAGAGTTGATAACTGTAGAGCTATCACCCTCGACCTCGATACGCCTAATCCTAGAGCTCCTTCGCCGCCTTAATCCCAAGAAGAAGACCAAAATCTCTACCTCCAAAGTTGAAATGGAACTGCATTGAGTCGCTACGAAATCCAGTATAGAAGTGTGGTCATATAGATGACGAAAAAAGTCAAACCTCTATTGAAGCAAGTTTGAAACCATTAAATTCATTTTGCAAGTCCTTTCTAGCGGTTTCGTCCATGTCAGATCCTGTTATTTTCTTGAGTTTGGTTGACTAGGTTACCTCATCTTCTCCACTTCTTCTGGTTAGAATATTTTGTTGTCTTCCTAATTTTGTTTACCAAAAAAAAAATCTGTAAAATTTTGTCTAATATAGTTTTCCCCTTAGTTGATATCACCAGTGTTTAAGTTGTCAATATTGTTTTATTTCTGATAACCCAAATCTTCTACCATTTTATCGCTAACTTATCTTGTTATACATTCGAAAGTTTAGAGAAAAATTTTGCAATAATGATCTTCAAATTTTGATTCTCTATGTTAGTTCCTAGTATTATTTTTTCAATGGTGTTATATATCTATCTTTCTTTTTACATGGAATATGAATTATTATTCAAGGAAGAAAAGAGCACATGAAAAAGGGAAAAAGATGGACAATGATGGGTATGAAAGACATGGCTTGTATGTGAAGGAATGACTTTTAAGCACTACCTAGAAAAAAAAAAAGGCCCTTGATACAAAATCCAATTAAGGTCAACATACGCCCAGGAGAGATGTAACACTTGAGCCTTTTTAGAAGATGGGTGCATCACATAGATATATTATATACTTATATACTCAAGGTATGTGAAGGAATTAAGGGATATCCAATGTACCTTCATTCTTGAAAAATAGTGTAACGAAAATAATGAATATTTTGTCAAAATGTAATCATATATGGGGTAGAAGAAGAAACCAATTTTCCACTAATCAACAACATTTAGAACTATGAGAGATGGGGAGGGAGGAGAACTCCCTGCAGATAAATTGTTTCTCTGCCGACTATCAAAATGCAAATATTGGAGTTTTTCTCATATGTTTGTCTCATGGAAAGCATCACACTTAATACTCTCTACATTCGATAACCAATGACTTATTGTTTGGATATATAAAATATTATATTTTAATTAATTAATTATATATATATATATATAATTTCATACTTGTTAAACTTTCTTTGCAAAACCAAATTGAAATTTGTGATGCGAAAATCGATTGAAAAGGCAGTCTCCCTATGTAGCGTTGAGTTTATGGAGAATATTAAGATTGGTTTTGGTCCAATATTTTCCCATTACATTCTCCAAAATAGAGAATGAGGAGAAAAAATGGAGATCATTTCTTAAATTTTGAAAAAAAACTATATTTTGGGGTAAACTCCATAATGGAGAAACCGTTGGAATTAGGCCAAAAAATTCAGAATATGTGATTTATAACTCTATATATTATGTTTTGGCGTGCTTGTATATCAACCTATACAAAGATTTATGAAACATAATCTTACTTTATACGTATATTTCTTCTTATTTTGTTTTTTTCAAAACTATTGGTTTAGTCCACATTGCACCGGGTAGATCCAATAAGAAGGTTTAAGTGCTTCGTAACAAGAAAGTACTCCGTTCCTAAGATTCAAACTCCGAATCTCTAGTTATGGGTGAAGATTGAAGAGTCTCAACCAACTCACCATGCTCCTCGTGGGTTTATCCAATTTTTTCTAGACGAGGTGGCTCAAGTGAATCATCCATACTCGGGTAGTAAACGACCCTAATTGCAGTCGTGCTCCTTGCATAAAAGAGCAATGGTGAAAGGACAAAAAGGGTAAAAGGGAAAAGAAGTAGATTTGTAAGTTCCTTAGGGTGATCTAATAGAGATGCCTCTTTTGGCCTGCAGTAAATATGAAGTTTGGGTTCAATTTTTCCTGAGGTTGATTAGCCGTAAAAGGAGGAAGAACAACTTGAGTCTTGCATTGTGTACCTATTGCACTTTGTATGTCACTTTCACATTTGGGTTAGGGATCTGAGTGTTTGATTACACACGCCTGAACATCTCTGTCAATTTTCATGCCATTTTTTGATTTTTTTTTTTAAAAAAAACAAGTAATGCTACATGAAGATAGAATAGAGATTGACAATCAGGTGGGTCGGGTTGGGTTCAAATATACCCACTCAGTAGGGTTGTTATTCGAGCTGAACGAGCCAAGTATTGCTTGTTCATATTCAGTTCATTTAGGATATGAACGAACTCGAGCCGAGCCTAAATTTTAACTCGAGCTTCAAAATGTGCTCATACTCAGCTCGCTTAGGAAATGAACGAGCTCGAGCTTAAAAAATAGCAATTCTACTTGCTCATTATACAGTAACTTAAAAGAAATTTTAGAAATTCCATAAAATTCGAGCTATTCGAGTTGAATTCGAACAAGCCAAGCTTTGAACCGAGCTTGAAAATGTGCTCATACTTGGCTCATTTAAAAAATAAACGAGCTCGAGTTGAGTTTTAATCAAGCGAGTACGAGTCGAATTCGAGCTACACGTGTTCACATAACACCCCTACCACTTAGGTTAGGTCAATATCGAATTGGGTATATTATATGTTCAGGTCAAGTTAGGTTGCGTAAGTTTAAGTCAAAATGGATTTCGGGTTGGATCGGAACAAGGCAGGGGTTAGTTTTATTATTATAAAATAATAGTTTTTTATTATCTTAATTATTGACTATTAATCTTCCTTTATTTCGCTATATTATACTCCTTCTGTTAATTAAAACTTGTTGTTTACTATTCATGCACGCTTTTTTAGAATGATAAAAACTATATGAAATATTAATTTTTTTAAAATTTGTTTTTATAAATTCATACTTAATAGTAACAAGTAAGAAATTATTAAAAAAAATATATTAAAAAAGTTAATATTTTATATAGTTTTTAACACCTTAAAAAGCGTGCGTGAATAGTAAAACGTCAAGTTTTAATTAATGGAGGGAGTATTTCATTATATATGATTCACGTTATTGGTATATTTAAAAATGAGAAAAAAAAAATTAAAGTAAATAGAAGCATGAGTCAAGTCTTGATTGAATCGAATTTGTCTATATTCATGTCTATTCGGGCATCGAGTCAAACGGATCAAGTTCAGGTTCGGATTGTGCATGACAACAGATTTTTGAGGTTGATTGGAGTTGTGCTTGAGTGGGTCAGATTAGATTCTCAGCTCAAGTCTTACTAGCTAATATGTGCATATTAGATACATAAGCTCGAATATTTACATAACTTTTCAGTCTAGGCCTTTATAAAATTTCATATTTTCGCTTCATATTCACCCACATTAGCGTGTGGGCGAACCAAGTCGAATGGGCGTACCTGAAGTTGATGAGGTTATTGTGAAAAAAAGGGACGTCCAAACAAGTCAGTGCGGGTACAACTACTTGGTTGAAACAAGAAGGGGGAGAGTGCAATCAAAACACATTTTGGAACTTGATTTTAGGGATCGTCTATCTTACGTTTCATTAGTCAGTGACAGAAACCTAACTGTTGATACTATCTATGTTTTGATTTTCTCTGACATGTACCAACATAGACCATTCTACAAGTCACAAGCGTTACTAAATTCGACTTATAAATCATTGATACCGCACCAAACGAACCCAAACATAGTTGCTCGACAAGGAAATCATGGATTCATTTGTCAAGTTTGCCTTATTAAGACCCCGCTCTCACAGGGATCTGCCGTTTTTTTTTTAATGAATTTGACTCAAGGTGTACTCTAAAGAATACTGATCTTAAAGGTGATACGGAACTACATGAGTTCAAACATAGCAAGAGTGGTAAAACATTTCATAGGTGAAAACTTGTACCGTTCAGTGACATGATTCTGAGATTATCCTTTTGCTATAGGTTCAAAGCTCGTCATTGTCTTCATCGTCTACCTGAATTCCGAGTAGTTCGGCCAACTTTCCACTTTGGTATGCTTCGACAGTATCTGGGGGCAGAAGAATTTATATGCTCGGATTAGCTCATTTTGTTCGAAGAAATTAAGGGGTTGCTGAATTCATGCCATCAAAATGAGAAACTCACCATCTGATCCTCCAATGTGCTTTCCATCAATGAAGACCTGAGGTACAGTACGCCTACCAACAATCTCGCCTAATGCATCCTGAATGTCATACCCATCATCTGCAAGTTCCATAAAAGAGCACTATATGAGCCTGAACAACATGGCAGTATTATTTTGTTCCATACAGAAAACACTAATGGATACAGGCATAAAGAATGAAGTCGGGTAGTATATGTTTCATCTCTACAATATCACATAAAGGGGGTTATAGAACCTCAGTATGACAAACCAAGGAATATATTGGATTTAAAAGGTAAAGTTTGGTAATATCCGAAGGATTTCACTAATAGCTTACCTTCTACCTAAAAGCATAAAAAATACAGAGCAAAGCAAAGCCAAGCAAAAGAAATGCTACCCAGTGACCCGTCCCAGAGGCGCATGATCTTTAAGAAGGCTAAAGGATGGCCTCAATATTTGTTGTTCTAAGCACAAATATAGATCTTAAGCATAAACTTTGGAAGGATAAGGATATTTATATTGGTTCAATTCTTCATTTAAAGCAATGTGAGGACATTCAATAGTATATCGATAATTGTGTTATTGACAACCACGTAGTCTACTTTCACAAACCTCTTTCATCAAGCTCAACAACAAATGGTACTTGTTTTAACTCAGAAAATGCAGCCTTTGCTCTCCTGCAATACCTGTATAATGCAACAGAGGCAATACAAAATTAGACCAAAATGATACTGCAAATTTAAGTTTCAATGCATGTGAACGAGTTTATAGTACTGGATACAACACTACAGAAAAAAGGTGGAGTAAATGGCATCAAGGAAATCAAATAATCTTTAGACAAAGATCTCATAACTACAGAAAATCAAGCAATTGGAGGGAATCAAATAGTGAATTGTTTTTTCCCCCGCGAAATAGTGATTACTAAAACTGCAAATGTAGTATCCTAAGTAACAAAAAAGAAGGAATTTCATGGGCATAAACATTTACAAAGTTTTCATAAATTAAATTTTGACAAGATCAAAGTACAAAGATGAAGGGGCAATGGACTTCAATGTTTCATCATGGATAGGAGATATAATAAGTATTCAAGCAAAATCTTATGGCCACAGATCAATCATCACAAGAGAAGCACAAGCACTAGTGTGAGTTGAACAGTCAGCACTACGGAAAATCAAAATAATGTTAATAAACATCCACATAGAAATGCAAAATTAGTCATAATTATAGGGAGGTGAATAATTAAATAAAGTAGCAAACACTAGGCAACATGAGTAAAAAAAATGCGACCATGATAAATCCCTAAACCCTTTACTTGCTAAAAGGGGCAAGAGTAAAAATATGTTCATTGCATATTGTGTTGTAGATAATCCCATTGCTGCTAGTTGGTAGACAGATCTATGTAGTTCCCAGGTATGGCTCAGTGCAAAGGGTGAACATAGTAACCATATGTTAATTGCACATTGTGTGATTTACCTCATCCAATGGCCCTAGGGCAGGGTCTTGGGACACCTTAATGGAGCATCATCCTAAACCAAAATAACGAGATCCACACATATGTGATACAACATGCTTCAGTCTTCTTTTCAAATTCCTTCACCATGAACAAGAAGAGATAAAATACATCTAGATGACTCCAGCAGCTCTCTATCTGCTCTCTGAATGCATTCTATGTTCTAGTTCAAACCAATCAACTGAATGAACAAACTCCTAATCAAAATCAATAAAATTCTAGCTCAGATTCATCTTCCCCTTTCTATGTTAACAGCCCAAATCAAGATAACCTCTTAATGAGAACTAGCAAAAACCCTATCACAGCATTCCAATTCCCAATGATCACTCCCTTAATTCTACGCGGGCTGCTTCCCCTATTCTGAATTGCCTCAATCCCAAATAAAAAATCAAGCATACAAGTACATGTTAGTAGTGATTAGAGCATAAACCCTAACAGACAATGCACTAAATCCAGAAGTTACAAACCAAAACACACCGAAAAGAGGCCCAGGACAAACCAATTCAGAGAAACTCATAACTCGAAGCCCTGCAAAAATCGTAACATCGCAGTCTAAAGCCATAGAGATGAAATTCATCACAGGAAATTCGCAAGAGAACCTACAAAGTCTTATGACCTAGATCTTTCATCGAATAAACATACGGCAAAACTAAAAAAGAGATGAAATAGGAAAACGAGAGAGGGAAATTACGGGCAATAGGACTTGGAGAAGATGACAATTTTGTGAGAGGCGATGGTTTTCTTGACAAATGCGGCCTCGGAGGAGGATGAAGAAGTGGCCTTGGAGGCAGCGACGAAGATGCAGAACAGCACTAAGGCTATGCTACAGATCGATCTTCTCTCCATTTCTTCCTCCTCCTTCAAAGAAACGATGGGGTTGTGGATGCAATGCGACTGGATCTGCAATGCCTGTGAGGAGATCTTCCGAGTCGCAGGGTCTGGGATTAGTCAAAACGTGCTACCTTATTTATATACTGGCTACGTGTTAGGGTGTGTTTGGATGACCATGTCTTATGATTCATAATGGACATTATTACATTATAGTATATAAATATTATAACGTTATAATTTAATATTTATTATTATTATTATAAATCATGGTTATTCAAACATAAAATTGAGAGTTTTAACTTACTTGAAGGTTAAAAAAAATTGCTTCCAAACATAGGTATAACTTTTCAGCATATTGTGGAGAGGTGGAAACAAGATCAAACTGATCGCGTTTGGTTCACATTCTTATCAAAGCTAATATAAGTCATTTCGAAGTTTAAGTCAATATTAGTACAGTCCCCGTGTCATGGCGCGTATTTTTCTTTATGAAAAATGTGTAAAAATTACATTAATTTAATACTCCCTCCGATCTAAAATAAGTGTCGTTTTAGACTTTTGAATTTGATCCAAAATAAGTGTCGTTTTATGTTTTTTAGGCAATTTAATAGATTGATTAATGAAAATTGTTATTGAAAGTTGTATTTGTTGACTACTTTTTCTTTCAAAATCTCCACTTATTGGTTAAAAAAGTTGGTAAGCATTTAATAAATGATAAGATTTAGAAAAAATATATAAAACTAATGATAATTAATACTTTACTTAAAAATTGTGTCAAGAGCTAAAACAACACTTATTTTGGATCGGAGGTAGTATTTAAGTAGAATAGATTGGTTGAGTGAAAATCCTAAAATAAAGGTGTTTATAACACCTAATAAAAAATGTTTACGGTTTAATAGTTAGATATAGATAGATTAATTAAAGTAACTTGTCCAAATTTTAATATTTGTTTTTTTTTTCTAGGTGCAGTTGATTGGAAATTGTGAAATTAAGGTGATTATGACATCTAATTAATAAAAAAATAGTAATCATTTAATAGTTAGAATAAATAAATCCCATTGGGCAAAAAAATATTTAAAAATTTTATCATGTGAAATTTTGTGTAGATTAGGTTGGTTAGGAGAAATTACAAAAATTAAGGTTATGATAAAAACAAAAATAGTTTTCAATATATATATATATATATATTAGATTGGTTGCTCCAAAAAAATCATATATTTGGAATGTACGATATATATATTTAAAAAAATATTTAAATTCATCTCATTGTTTAAAGAAAATAGCTTGAAATGATATTGTATAATTAATATAGAATGAAATAATATTGTATAGTTAATATTAACTTTATTAAAAAAAAATTTGAATTAATCCCATTTTTTAAAAAAGTTATTTCTAAATATATTCAATATAAATGTTGCCAAAAATAACTTTGCGCGAGGGAGTGACATAGGTGCTTTGGTTTTAATTAATATATAGATTTTTAAAAAAGTTATTTCTAAATATATTCAATATAAATGTTGTCAAAAATAACTTAGCGTGCGGGAGTGACACGTGACATAGGTGCTTTGGTTTTAATTAATATATAGATAGATTTTTAAAAAAGTTATTTCTAAATATATTCAATATAAATGTTGCCAAAAATAGCTTTGCGCGCGGGAGTGACACGTGACATAGGTGCTTTGGTTTTAATTAGTATATAGATTGGATTTGGATCAGGTAATTTCAAATTGATCAATAAACGATTCAGATAAAAATTTGTACTTTAAATTTAAAAATGAAAGTACATAATAAGAGAGGAAACGAGTTTTGGTCCGGGTTTGTTTGGGTTAATTCAGATATTGGATTGACTCATGTTAGATCGAATCAATTTTCAAGTCATGAATTCCTATAAAAGTTCGAGTTTAGATCATTTGGATCATAATGGAGATAACTCTCGGGACAAGAGAGGCATCCCCATTATGCTAATAGGAGCTTCCATACACTTGCATTATCCGGCAGTTGAAGGATGCCGGTGCAGATGAATATGGGCAGTTCAGCTGGTGGCGCAAGAATGTCCCGAGACTATAAGTACAACTACACCTGTTTTTGGCAACAGCGCAAGTTCATACACATACTGGCAATGATACAAAACTTACAAAGTAACACAACTGTGACTAACATACATACACATAAGAAACAAGGAGATTACACAATGTGGGGAGAATACGTTCAACTCCTCCAACAGCCAACACAGCCAGTATTATTCCTTTTGTCTGTTTGTATCATCATATGTACACGAAAAAGGGTGTCCTAGCACAATTACGGTAGCGAGCCACAAGGTTACACTTTGTACTAACAGTGTAGTAGTAAACGCAATCCAAAACCAAATGCTCCAGCCACATTGTCCAAATCTTCACAATCAACACATACCAGTAACGATTCATGTTTCCAGTAATACATCGTACCCATAGATGGACATTCAAGACCCTGCAACCGTATTCATTGCATGTTAGGTAAGCTCCTAGTTGACTACCTCGTCTAGCCACTGGCATCTAACACTACACCATTATGCTATAGCTGTCACAGTCCGGATAGAAGCTAAACAGCTACATTTTGGAACACAGACATGGTAACAAAATCAACAATTGAAAGTCAACTGAAAGTGAAGACGTTATTGTCATAGCACTGCCGGGTTTTCTTGGGCCATGGCTTAGTGATGGTTTTAGGAGTGATATAAATCCTTTACTGAAACCTTGCAATGCAAGTGGTTTCAGTAATTTCTTAAAATGGCCGTACAGGACTAAATTTTGGCATTCGCCTTTCAGGCTATGTTCTACTTCTCTCTCTCTCTCTCTCTCTTTTTTTTTGCGACATTTAAGATATAATCTAAGAAATTGAATCTAGTAGAGGCTTTGATGTGTATAAGATTTGAGTTGTAGTTTTGGAATACTAGATTACTTCAAAATGAGGTATAAGCTAAGCTAGATAAGCAGTCCTGGTTGCAGAATAAGATTATTTAATCTTCATTCAATTAGAAGACGATATGATTTGATTAAATTTTAGTTCTGTGCTGAAAAATCAAGCTATATGCACAAAAGCTCATCAGCAAGTGTGGATTTAGCAAGCTATTTGACCTGATGGTGTCACAAACATGCAGTAACTTTATCATTTGGACTGGGAAAAGATATAGTCACTCACCCCTCTTCTCATTCTATATGATTCTCATCGACAAAGATGCAGCGAATATACGGTAACCTTGTGTGGGGAAAATACTTGAATGAGCAAAGAAAAAATGCAATTACAGCTAATACATCCTAATCAAATTTCAGTGCCTGCAGTCACGGAAAGCATGCCATCGTCCAGAAGTTTTATTTGGGCTTTGAATCTTCAAATTTTATTGCAATGGATAAACTAGTGCTTCACCAAATAGACAGTAGAAACAATAACAACAAAAGTATGAACTATCAGATAGAGAAGTCGAGAACAAAAGAAAACACAAGAGATAATTGCAACTGGTATAAAATTAGATATCTGCACCCTTAAATGTAAACACAAACCGCATCAGCATATATAATATATGTCTGGTGCTGCTTGCTAACAATGACACTTACGATTTCCCCCAATGTAAAGAGTTAGTGCAGAGCTAGACAATATATAGTAAGAAGTATACTAAGGAAAATAACTTGTCTTGTTCAGTTGGTAGAGAGTGAGCATTAGTTACCTAAAGGGTTCAACACCCATGTCTCCTTTTTAGGGGGGGAAATCACATCACGTGTTTTAATTATAGTTTTAGGGTTCTAAAAAAAATCATAAAACAAAAATTCTCATTCCTAATTTTTGTAAAAAATAATCTTACCCCCCACCCCCACCCCACCCCCGGGTCCCTATGGTGAAATTCCCAAACTCCACTGCTCTTAAAAGTGAATGCTCCCACATTAAGTTTTTTTTTTAACGATGGCATATGTGACATGCATAGCAACTACAATTCTACAAAGAAAATTCATTTATGCATTATTTTAGTCTTCTGATCTTGGAGCTCATTGAGTAAAGAATGTCATCCTAAAAATAAATTCTCAACACGATGGTAGGAATAACAAACCTGAATTTTGACAATGAAAAGGATTGCAAATCCTATGATTAAGATTGCAGGGGAAATGGGAATAACAGGAATTTGTTATCAACCAATAAAGCAGGGGAATAACAACCCTTAATTTTGACAATGAAAAGGAATTTCAAATCCTATGATTAAGATTGCAGGGGAAATGAGAATGACAGGAATTTTTTGTCAACCAATAAAGCAGAAACCTACACAGATACTAGTTACAAGATGGGTTCTATTCATTTACCAACTGAAACAGAAAACTTGGTCAAAATTATGAACCTGGTACTTCAAACTGACTTTAGAAAATTAAGTGACCTTGCGTAACCAGCTTTCAATTATCAACTAAGATAGCAAAATCCCTCACTCGGATTGCAAGGCAAACGTAAATAATAAGATTCTTTCATTAACCAGTAGATGAGAAACCTGCACAGCAACTACTTACAAGATGCTTTTTCCCCCAGTTACAAACTAAACCAGAAAATTTTGAAAACTTGATTCAGTTTGTTGTCAAGTTATCAGTTACCGATTTACTGCTATTCTGCTAATATGTAATATGAACCTGCTACTAAGAACACCATACTAGTGAAGTAAATGTTATGCTTAGTTATTTTCAAATAGCAAATGAATTAAACATTAAAGTTATACAAAACCTGTCACACCTGAAGTATGAACCTGGACCACTTCAATTAGTACAACAATGTGTGACAGGCTTGTTTGTAGTCTATATTGAATCCAAAAATGGAATATAAGTGACCCTATGGTTGACATGACTTGAAACATAAATTTGGAGCCTTTTTCCCAACATCAGATATGATAAACATCTCTTCTTAACTAGATGTCCTTCAATTTGAGCCTAGAAATGCGACACTTTCGAAATGTATGATGTAACATTTTTGCTCCCATATTAGGCCTACCTAGCACAAAGCAAGCTAGACACTTGTCCAAACATAAAAAAACAACAATATGGAGCCTTTTTCCCCAATTATATGGAAACTATTTTCGAACTTCAATTCCAGAAGGAAATCTAAACTAGAGCTAGAAAAACACAAAAAATCAACTAAGGCTGATGAGAAACACTGGCAAACACTTAACTCGGAAAACCATAATCTATTTCTCACTACGGTATTCAGAACCGATCAAGATGAGTATGCACAGGAAGCATACACAATCCAAAAGACTTTCAACGCCTTGAACAGATAACTAATCGAAATTAACAAGGAAATTTGCAGGAAAACGAATCCAACTCACCTTCTATACAGGAGGAATGTTGGCGAAGGAGAACCCCGTGTAACCCTTCCACGCATAGTAAGCTATCCGAGTGTAGTAGAATCCAGGTATGAACAAAATCGCTCCCAGGATCGTGAAGAACATCCCTAGAAAAATCGATTAAAAAAAACACATATCAGATTAAAAAGGAAAATCACAAGAAAACGGAAACAAAATCCCTCGAAATAGTTTGGGGGTACCATGGCCAGTGTCGCCGCCGACGTGATTGGCGGACATGAAAAGGCCGAGGACGATTCCGACGACACCGAAGACGAGGAGAGAGACGGCGAGGGCGATCTCCTTGATAGGAGGGCGGTTGTTGATGGTGTAAGGGGAATCGATCATCAGGTCCTCGTCTGTGATGGAGAAGGCGTGATCTACGTACGCCATGGTTGGAGCTTCCAAGGATTTCTGCAAAGCTTCGAAATAGATTTCCGAGATCTGTCCTCAAATCAGTCGCTTGCTTGCAAAATTGGAATCAATGCTTCCTTCCTCTTCGATTTTTGGTATTTCTAGCTATCGTGTCAGCAGCGCACTTCTTGATTCTGGTTTCTCAGGGGACTTTTCGCTCCCAGGAGCCCGTTTTATTTGACGACCTACTCCTCCGTATAAGTTATGGCCGTACCGTATTGTGTAGTACTCCATCCGTTCGGCAAAACATGTCGTTTACTATTCACGTACGCTTTTTTAGAATGATAAAAACTATATAAAATATTTATTTTTTTATAAATTTTTTTTAACAAGTTTGTACTTATTAATAATAACTAAGAAATTGTTAAAAAAAATTATTCAAAAACTAGATATTTTATATAGTTTTTATCCCCTAAAAAAGTGTGCATGAATAGTAAAGTGACATGTTTTACCGACCGGAGGGAGTAATAGATTTGGCTCAAACCTATACAAGACTGGGAGTAGCTAGAGCTGAAGAGACAAGAATCAAATCTCACCAGCGGCAGTGTGGGAGCAACCTCTCAAATGAGGGGCTTCTTGTACACAATGAGAACGGGTCTTGATCTCTGTAGTCGGTTGAGTCACCATGATTTACCTCCTCTCACAATTCCATTCGGGCTGGGGTGAGGGGCGCGCGGGGTGAGCGATTTCACCTTTTGGAACAAGGGAGTAGCTAGAGCTGAAATTAATAATTATGAAGTCTTTACTGTTACCATTTACCAACCATCGATGTGTATCAACTTAATTAGTTACCAATTACGTAGTAAATCGACGATTGATACAAATTGGTAATGATATATATATACCATATTTTGAGTTTTTAGGGGGGGAACGTACAACTTAATTAAAAACTCAAAAGTTCTTCCATTTCAAGTAGCAATATAAATATTTAAATAGTTTCGTCTACATTACTCATATGAGATAGATTCCTGCAATATTGCTAGCTCATGGTGCAACTGTTCGGTGGTGCTTGGCTTCGGTTTTCGCTGGCATCCTCAACTTTTAGGAGTAGCTCTGCCTAGGTTGTCTTGTTGTCGGGGTTTTCTATTTATTTCTGTATGCTTGTTTTTATTTGTCCTGTATGTTTAGGCGGTTTTCGCCTATCGACTTGTCGGCCACTTGATAATCAAGCTTGTCTAATCTCGAATCTTTACTCAATAAAAAACTTAAATAGTTCATATATTCAAGCACTAAGGTAAAAATTTAAAAACTATAATGTAACATAAATAGGTCCGATAATATTCAAAATAATATGAAAACTTCTGAATCATTCGCACTAGGTATTGGTCTGAATCGAGGTCGAGTTTGTAGTATTCCTCCCTTGATTAAAGTCATTTTCTTAAAATAACAAGGTACGTACAAACTATAAATCATGTAATTTGGTCCTAATGAAGCTTAATAAAATAACAAAATAGTAGAATAATATAACAAACAAAAAAAAAGCTTAATATAACAAACAACATGATCAAGCTTAAAACATCAAGCTATAATGTTGAACAAACTGCAAAAAAAAAAAGTAGAATAACTAGGGTTGGGCACGACAAAAAACTTAATATAACAACAATAAAACAACAAAACCAACAGTGGACACAAGTAGAACACAATAGCATATTGAGAGAGGAAAGACACAAGCCTTATTCACATGATGTGAATAACTCACCTGTCTACTAGAGAGAGGAAGGAGACTAGCTAGCCCGAACTAAGGATGCGAATATGTCATTGCCTATGACCTATGTGTATGAGTCGTCGAGCACTTGAGCGGTCGAGGCCCTCGAGGAGTAGGATTGAAGGGACTAGGGTGGGGATTTGAGGTCTCGAGAGGATGAAGCGTATAGGAATTGGGAAGGAAGTGGAGGAACTAGGAAGGAGATAAGATCTGATATTTCAGATTTTTGTAGTGGTATTGTCGTACTGGTCCGTGGTTGACATTGCCGGTTTTGAAAGTTGAAACCTAGATCTAGATCATCCCTAGCTAATTGCCTTAGCCTTGCACACTTACAAAGTAAAACTTAAAAGAATTCAAAAATAAAAATATTTAAATTTCAAAAAAGTAAATTATATATAATAATATAAATATATAATTAGTAGGAAGTAGTTGGTGTTACCATTATCAATTACCACAACCGTATCAATTTGTGAAACTTGGTTCGGTTGGTACAAGTTGATTCATTTTGTATTGGTAGAATTTGTCCGGACCTAGTTTTTATCATCCTAAAAGAACGTGTATGTATAGCAACCGATAAGTTTTTCTAATTGGAGGGAGTAAAATGGGTAGTTAATAGCTATGGAGAGTAGGGTGGCTTATCCGAGCTGAACCGACTTGATATTATTGAGTCAGGTCAAATCAGGAGGACTAGCTAGATTATGGTTTAACCCGAAAACCCGAATTTATTTTATTTTATTATTTGGGTCTGACTCGACCCTCCTGTAGACTCTTGTTGTTTCAAAACATGGACCCGAGTCCTGACCCCTGGGGGTTTCAGGTTGACTCCAAACCTAAATTTTCCAGCTTCAATGTAAAATGATATTGTATGTTCTAGTGGAGAACCCAACAAAATTAAAATTGATACTATCTCTTTTTACTATTTGTCAAATTTTCTAAAAAGTTAAAAATTATACTAATATCAATTAAAAAATTAATACTTTATATATTTTTTTAACTAAAAAGAGATATTTATATAGGAACGGAGAAAATAAAGGGGGATCGAAAACCAAATCAAATCACATATATTATATACATACTGCCTTTAAAATAACATACTCCTTCAGGAAAAAGATTGTAGGAGCGAAGCGTGACCTAGAGAGTGTTTGCTCTCGGTCGCCGCCGCTTCTCCCTCCATCACCAAACCGCCACCACAATTGTCCTCTGACCTTCATCTCTTGGGCCGCCTCCATGGCCGCTGCTCGCCAGCCACCACCCGCCTTCCTAGGCCCCATTCCCCTGGCCACCATGAACACCACATCGTCTCGCCTACTAGCCTTCAACTCTCTCGGCGTCCGCCTCCCATGGTGCCATCCACCGAGTTGGTTCCCACAGCTCCTCTCTTGCCTCCTACCTCGGCTCCACCCTGGTTTCTGGCCACCGCGGTGGATCTCTCGGCTCCACCATCCCGTCGCCCTCAACTGTCTTCCGCCGCCTTCCCTTGCCACCATCGGATTCGCTCTCCGACTCTTGTCCGGGTTTGAATCTTTTTTGAATGGTTAAGTCATTTATCTTCTATTTTACTTAGCCTGCTTTGCTGCTTGTGTCTTTCTATTGCTTTGGGTTGTTCCTGCTTTAGGTTATAGGGTCGGGGGATATCTGATTTTGTGGATGGGCTTTGTTGTAGCTTTGAATAATCTTGTTCGAGATTCTAAGGTCAAAGTAATAGCTATTTGTTGTTTCAACGCTAGTTGATGTTTTGACCTTCGTTCCAATCTCATTCCGTTCTTCGAACCAATCTCAATCCGTTCTTCCGCCTCTGTTTCTTTTTTATTCTTGTTCATTTTCTCTTCTTCGACCCGTTTCATCCGCCTCTATTTTGACTACCTAGTAGTCGCTGACGATTTGTTATCGTCTTTGAGGGTTTGGGATGGGTTTCGAAGTTTTAATGGACAATGGTTTGGCCTGGAGTCGGGTTTACGGTTTGGAGTGCAGTGCTGTTCTTGTTGTGTTGCAGGCTTTTTTTAGGGGTGTTTGATTTGTCATGTTCGATGACGTCGTGGACGTGCGTTGACATTTGATGGCTTCTTTGAGTCCACAATCTGAGGTGTCCGCTGGAGTTCCCCAGAGTTCTCTGTGTGCGTTGTCCCTTTGATCGATCGTTTCGTTTGCCTCTGACTTGTGATTTCGGTGTAGAATGACTTGTACGTTTATTTTGTTATTTTATTTATGTCATTTGCTTCTGTAATTTCAATTCTGTCATTTGCTTCAGTCATTTAACTATTGTACATGATGGTTAGTCCATCTACCGGCTTGTCCGGTCTCTCGGTTTCTCTAGGCTTGTCTAGTGAACCGAATTCTTATCTTGCTTCCAAAAAAATAAAATAAAATAAAATAACATACTCCTTCCGTTCACAAATAAATGACTTTTTACTATTTATGCACGTATTTTAAGGTGATAAAAATAATATAAAATATTAATTTTTTTTAAATAATTTTTTTATAAACTCATACTTATTAATAATAAGTATAATATTATTTTAAAAAATTAATTAAAATTTTAATATTTTATATAGTTTTTATTCTCCTAAAAATACGTGTCTGACTTGAAAAAAGTCATTTATTTGCAAACGGAGGGAGTATTAATTTGGATCAACTTATTGGTTGATTATCAGGGCCGTCCAATGTATTTTTGGGGCCCTGTTCAATACTATCTCCTTATTAAAATGTTTTATTTTTTTATATAATTTTTAATACAGAAAAAAACTATATAAAAATATATGAAATTATTAAAAATAAATAAAAGTCGAGTTTTTATTTTTTTTAGACCCTACGAAAAATTCAAATATAAATATTTTACTAGGAGGAGTATTTATTAAGATTTACTAATAAATCACATGTTAAATTAGTATAATATAAATTTATTTTTACAAAATAAAAAATAAAATAAATTTAATATAGAAGTACTTTCTATTAGATTTTTAGTCATTTTTACTAGTTATGTTTGTATCAATATAACAGAAGGTTGTGTTAAATTAACAAATAAAAATAGTTAAAAAGAAGGCCCCAAAATAATATAAATAGTAAATAAGAAGGCCCCGAAAATAATGTAACATAAGGATGTATTAAATTAACAAATAAAATTAGTTGATAAGAAGACCCAAAATTAATTAAAAATAGTTAATAAGAAAGACCAATGTAATTTTACATGTAGAAAAGGTTTGTAACATAAGGATGTATTAAATTAACAAATAAAATTAGTTGATAAGAAGACCCAAAATTAATTAAAAATAGTTAATAAGAAAGACCAATGTAATTTTACATGTAGAAAAGGTTAACATATTAAACAAAAAAAACACAATTGAGATTCGAACCCACGCCTATGGGCTTTTGTAGTAGCTGGATTTGATAGGGCCAAGTGCCACTAAGACATCATAACATTGTGATTCATTAGAACCATAAAAAATATAAGTGCTAATAAATTTTTACTTGGGGCCCTAGTAAAATTGGGAGCCCTGTTCTGTTGGGCTCTTTGCACAGCCCATTGGACGGGCCTGTTGATTATGGAGGGTAAGATTTTGGAAGAGGGTGGGGTCAGGACGTCAGTAAAGGAACCGATGAGGAGATTGTGGAGGGGAATTTGTAGGGTAAAGGCGCTATTGAGAGTTCCAAAACTTCCTTTGGAGAGCAATGAGCTAGGGATGTGCTTTGTAAGGGTAAATCTATTAAAAAAAAAGAAGGGGGTGGATGAGGTGGGTTGTCCTAGATGCAGTAGGGAGGAGGATGTTTGTCATGTGCTCTTCGATTCAACTATAGTAAGGAAGTATATATGGTGGTTGGATTCTTCTATAAGGGTGAGGGCAGTTCGATCATCAGGGGTAGTTTACCGACTACATGGAAAGAGCTAACGTTGTGTAGCCTCGATGTGATGAACAATCTAGCTAGCAGCCTAGGCATCGGTGTTGTGTGGTCTCTTGAGGGCACGAAACCTTTGGATTTTGAAAGGGAAGTCCGTGGAGGCATATCACATTTTGAAGGATAGTTGGAAGCTTGTTGAAGATTTTAAGAGACTGAATATACCAAATAGGGGTAGCTATGGAGACTAGGCCGAAGAGACCTGGCTTGGGTTGGGAGTTATCAAACTCAATTGTGATATGCTTTACTGGACAAGGAGAGGGGATGCGTGAGAGTTGTGGCTCAAGACGAGACTGATGGGGGACTGTGCTTTGCAGCAGCGAAGTCTGATAGAGGGCACCCTTCACGTACCGGAGAAGCTGAAGCTAAAACGGTAGTGATATTAGCGCAGAGGGAGGAGCTAAAACGGTGCTTTGAGGTCTCCTCTTATGAACGTTCTAGACCGAATTCACTAGGAAGCTAGCTAGGAGCTTTGCCAAATGCACTTGGACCTTTGTTAGATGGGAAGGGAATGGGGTTGCTCGATAGATTGTGGCCAGAAGGCCGGTAGATGAACTATTTTATTCATCATATGTTTTTTTTAATTAATATTCCACTTAGATTTGGTTCATTTTCACTAGACGATGTTAGTGAAGGAATTGTGTCATTTAATTCAACGTGCAATGACTAATAGGACAATTGATAGAGATATTCAATCCTATTATTTTAGGAGTCGTAATGCTTTGTTAGAAGCCAATTACGATTAATGGGGTTAAACGGTTTAATTCCATAACTATTATAAGCGGGTCCTATGAGGCCACACACTTTGAGTTGACGGACTAGATCAACGGGATTGATGGTGATTATTATTAATATATATGACTTATTTTTAATAAATATTATTATTTATTTTTGACATAAATAATGAAATGGTTTAATTAAGGAAGCTACAATATAGTCAATTAATACAAGGAGTTACAATAGCTAAATGGTTTAGCATTGCCTCCTAATTAATTGATCAAAACACTCTTATTCTAGAGAGATGAGAGTTACGTGACTTTGGTTTGATTAGTAAAACTAATGGCCTCTCCTAATTAATAAGGAAAAGTTAAGCCCCATTTTAATAAAAAAATTGTGGCTGACCATTTGTAAGGAACACACAAGAAAAGTGCTCGGGGGAACAGAAGCTTTTCTAATCTCTTGGTGAGAGAGTTACAAAAGAAAAGGAGCAAAATGTACCAAGAGTTGCAAACTTTTCAAAAGTGCTATACGGTGAATCAAGTGTTGATTTGGACGCCGTAACCACCATCATCCCAAAAACAATTCGATTGTTTTGTCTTTCGACCTTCGTCCTAGCAGTCGAAGGTTAAGGAGATCTAGACACCGGAATCGTGTGGACCAATTAGAGGAGCAACATGTGGGGCTCTCGTTCTCTTCCGATTCCATCCCGATTCGGTCCGGTTCACGCATCAACAAGTATCTCCTATGAACAATAATTGATCTATCATTTATGCGTGAAGATCCTTGAATTAGATGTTTAGATATGATCTGAAATTCCGCTAAATGCATCTAATTATCCTTCAGTTAGTTCGTGATTAACTGAAGTTGTGTTTTTTTAAAGTGTAACCCATTTCAGAAAAACCGGCATTACAATCAACATAAACTTAAAAGTTATACTATCTTAAAAAAATTCCATAAACCGGTAAATATGTCATATAATTAAAAAAATAGCACAAAAATATATAATCATAATCAATTAGTTTTAATTTCAAACCTCAATCTTCCTGTTTTTTTTTTTAAAATAGATAAATAAAACGGAAATTTCGCCAAATGCCCCTGAGGTTAAGGCTAATTCGCGTGGTGTACAAAAGTTTGACATATTTCGCCAGATGCCCCTGAGGTTTTCATTTTTTTCGCCAAATGCCCTTGAGGTTTTCATTTTTTTCGTCAAATGCCCTTCTGTCGAATTTGTTAACATTTTGGTTGAAAACTAGTACAATCCTCACGCCATAGTACATGGTTTCCTTTTTAGACAATAAAAATAAAATTAGAAGTATAAAAAATTACTATGATAAATTTAAATAAAATATTATCAATCGTTAACATAAAATAGAAAAAAAAATAGATTTGATAATTAAGTAAAAAATAATAAAAATATTTATGAAAATGTGTAAAAATTACAGGAGTTTACACTACAAAAAATAATTAAATTAGCGACCCTTGGTAGCTTCGGCAGGCAGGTGCCGTGGCAATTAGTACCCATTTGCCACGGCACTAGCAACGGCAAGCTTTAGAGCCTAGGAAAAAAACATCAACAGTAGCTTCGGGGGGTGTTGCCGTAGCTAAAGTACAAAAAATAAAGAATATTGCCACGCACGGTAGCAACGGCAAGGGTATGCCATAGCTAAGAGGTAGGGTTTGGCTATTGTGTAGCAACGGATGAGCAGCCGTAGCTGCCATTTGCTACGGCTAAAGCTATCCCGTTGCTAACTTCATTTCAGAGGGCGGGAGATTGCGCGACGGCAACTCCGTGTGGCGAAAAAAGAAGACAAGGCGCCAAAATTTTGGCGACTCGCTCCAAAACTCGTCTGTACTCCAAAAAAAATCAGAACCCACTTTCACTTTCTATCATCTTCTCTCTCTCCGATCAAACCCTAAATCCCAAATCCCACATCCCGAATCCCAAATCTCCCACATTCAACCCTAAATCTCCCCACCTCCAACCCTAAATCGCTCAAATCCAAGCCACCAAACCCAAACTCATCTCTCTCGATGTAGATAGCTCAGTTGTAGGTGCCCTAACCCGCTCCGTCTTCAACAACTTCGCCCTCTCGCCGTCTGTCGCTGTGTAGCTCGTCGTCTCGCCGTCTTTCGCTGTTCAGCGGCCGGAAACGTCTGCATCTTCGCCTCTGATTGTCTCACTGAGGTAATTTCTCTCTCGCCTTATCTCTTCCTCTCTCCTTCTCTTCTCTCTTCCTAATTCGTTCGATTGTTGTCTTGAAAATCTCTCCTTCTGTGTAGGAACAAGCATGCTGAAATATCTTTCTCCAGGCCAACAGTTCGCGTTATTGATGTTGAAAAACACATATGAATCAAAGGGTATGAACTCCAGACTTCTCTCAATTTGGTCGCTTTATTGATGTCGAAAATAAAATAAATCAGGGGCGTTCAGCCCCGCCTTGAACAGATAAAAACCCCCTGTTGTTAAAAATACAAATGGTAATATATCAACAAACACAAATAAATAACAGTACATTGTATACCAAATTTAGAGAATTAGAGGAAACGCTTTCATAAATGCCATCAAGAATAAAATGAATTAGAGGAAACACTTTCATAAATGCCAACAAGAATAAAATCACCAAGTTGTCTTACAACATTAAGGATACAAGCAAACAGAAAATAGTTTTCAGTCAATTTTTACTAGTACGAGTGACACCATACCATCATTACACATAGATAAAATTGGAATTTGGGTGATCAAGCCCTTCCTCTCTTCAAAGGGGAAATGATAAAGTACAAGAAAAGGGAGGAAAGGTGTGGCATGGGTTAGGAACTGTCTTCAGTTTTTAGTCTTTCTTGATAACACAAGTAAGGTTCAAAGGTTGTGTTGCTCAGTGCTCACTTGCTCTCATTCTCATCCTAGCTATTTCTTATGCATTTTTATTGATCAGGAAACAAACCCCCTTTCATTTTGGTAGCCAATAAATTTCTCTCATGTAAACCTCTAATGTCTCAACTTTTGAAAGATTATTTGAAATGTAACATTAATGGTCCTAAATCCCATTATCTCATCTAAACCTCCTTATAAATAGTGGCTGTTAGATGACCTTTTTGTACTAGTGTTGTTAGGCATATACCTCCCTGGAATTACTGGCATTCCTTATTGCTCTTGCCTTTTTTAGTTGATTCACTTTGTACATCTAAATAGTGATTCTTGCTAGTGGGTTTGCTTATTTCAATATAGGTGTATGCAATTGTATCGTATGGAAAATTTCATCTCATATAAACCAGCAGGTCATGATGATGTAGTGCCTTAGTCAAGTTAACAGTTTCCCATATGGGTGTCTGCAATTGTATCGTATGAATGAAATTTATATATTGAAACATTGCAGTTGATATTTGCTTTTTAGTTTTCTGATAGGTTCCTCTTAAAGCATTTGATATTTGCTTCTTTATGTTCTCTCAAGTTTCCTTCAATAGTTGATTAAAATTTTTGGAGGCACCCTTTAAAGGACCTGTGAGTGGTACATAAAATGGAATAAATACTTTATTTTTGAGCTTGTTTTTATGGTTCTATTACAAAGAAAAGTAAAGTAAAACTACCCATAGTACGGATTAACTTGATTGCAACTTGTTGGAATTCATATCACTCCTTAAAGATGCTTGTATAATTCCCTTAGTTTTTATTTATTTATTTAATTTCCATGACACATGTTTGGATGGTGCTGCTTAGTGTTTTTTTTAATTAGTTGGATGTTTGATATCATTACATTCTTGTTGTTATGTTGTAGAAATTGAACGCTAGATCTTTCCTGAAAAGAACTGTTGGAACAATTATCAGATCTGTCCAGGAAGACCAGAGGGAACAAGGTGAGTGTCACTTGTGATCCTTAGTATTTCTTCTACCCTGTCTGCCCTTCTGCCTAGTCATATGCTTTATGTTTATATTGCATAAGGATTTTTCTTCTTCTTTTTCTCACCTATTGTTGTTTTTTGCATTGTTGTGTTTCACGTTGATTTTTTAATTTTTAAGATAAGTGGACTTGAATTTGATAAGAGTCTCAAATGCGAATGAAAAAAAAAGAAGAGAAGTGAGATAACTCTACACCAAACTGTTCAAATCTTGTAGATGTTTTAATCTTTTACTGTTTATGGTTAAAGTAAATTCATTTATGGTTTTCAACATTTCACTACATTATCTAATAGGACCTGAACCTATCAAACGACTCATTCATGTTCCTAACGTTTCCACTGGAGTTCATGGATAGTCATTTCGTTAAATATAATAGTTTAGTTTGCTATTTAAAATACACATGTCAATTATAATTTGTCTCATAATTGTGGGCAAGGAAGTTCTACACATGTCCATGAGTCGGACTTGCTGATTCCATCATCCAATATCTGTCATTCTCTCTACTTTAAAGATTTAACTATTGCATTCTTTTACACCTTCTAGTGATAATTGGTTCAGAACACAATTCAACCAGAAAGTAAATACTTTGATAACTAGAAGGCTAATGACAAAAATAAAGCAGAATGCATCATAAAAAATAATACTTGCTAGAATCACAAGTAGCAAAGTACATAACATTAAAGGGAAAACTACATAAGTAGCAACAGACAATGGTTCAACAAAACAAAGACATAAACTTTTAAAACCCTCCAACAAACAATAATGTCCTCAACAAACAGTTGGATTACACCAACAAAACACATTCAAATAAACATTTATCTTAACATGAAGCGAAAATGCGGCTGGGTGGTCCATTTGTATCCATCCCAGTCCAAGTGTGGGCGCAATTTGTTGGCACGATAAACCTGGTTGCCCCCGACCAGAGGGAATGCGACCGTGTAAGTTTTGTCATTCCCAACAGCGCACACACCAATCACCTTACCTGACCAATACCCGTCTCTTGAGCGACAATCCACAAGGTCATCGAGCACGTAGGCGTCATATGAAGTACGAGGTGGACGAGGACGAATTCGGAGAACCGGCATGACTTCCTTTAGCTTGTGTTTTCTGTCCTCTTCTAGGAGGGTTACATATTCAACTTCCCAGTGCGTTCGATCCACTTTGCGTAAAAGGGTCGCCTCAAAGAAAGACCCTAGCATCCCAGCCTCACCCCCGACCACCTCGACCTTCTGGCCTGGTCGGTATGTGGGAGGCGCTGGTGCTGTATAAATAAACATAAACAAGGTAAAGCAATCATACACGTAGGAGAAATGAAATCTAAACCAACAAATGCAGCGACTAACCTGAACCCTCGTACCCATCGTCCGAGCTATCGGATGATATGTTGATGGGGACAGGGCGGGGAGGGAGGCCTGATGAGGAGGCGTTGTGGTGTGATGAGGATGCCATTTGTTTCAAGGGGAGAGGGTTGTAGGAGAGAGGGTTGTGAGAGAGATGGTAAAATGGGAAGGATGGTGATATAGAGTTTTCACCAAAAGGGGTAGCATATATATGGAATGGGAAAGTAACGATTATGTGATGCTTCTTTCCATATCTTCTAATACATTTGCATTACTTTCTTGTTTCCCAAAAAACAGTTGCATGACTTTCTTTTCTTTCAATGCACTGATTGCCTAAACATACAAAGGCAAGAAGACAAAAATGAAACATTACCAATGCTGTACACCCTCACTATTTTCGATGGCCACTGTTGTTTTTCCTTTTTCTGTTTTTTTACTGTTAAGTACACAGAATAATATGAAGGAAAGTGTTAAAGACTTAAAATGATAAGATGATCCATGAATCACCATCTTTAAAATGCACGAACAAATCACAATGCAAACATCTCTGAAATAGTGAAATCTGCAGTCACCAAGCAGACACCTATTTGCACTTCAAGCCCAATAGGAACTGAACTTATGTGAAACACCAGATTTCAAACAACCATTACGTTGAACCCAAAAGAGAGCATGTTTTGAATGCAATTATAAAAATAATAGGTTTTGTATCTTGTACACCCTCTCTATTGGAGATGGCCACTGTTGTTTTTCCTTTTTCTGTTTTTTTTACTGTTAAAGACACAGAAAAGGAGTTGGAGCATGTCACTGTTTTCTGTGTTTCTCCTTTTCTGTACACCCGCACTGTTTTCTTTCTCTGTTTTTTTGTATCTTGTACACCCTCTCTGTTTATTTCTCTGCTTCTGTGTTTCTTTTTCTGTTATTTCCAACACTGCATTTGTCTGGTTTTTTTGCTTTTCTGTTGTTTTTCCTTTTTCTGTTTTTTTTACTGTTAAGTAGCATGCTTTGTATTTTTCTGAAGCACGCTTGAAAACACTGCATTTTTTTTTTGTCCATCTAGTAGTGCAATTATTCTTGAAGTGCATTAACATTTTCAGCTAACATGCTTTAACTCCTTTGGTATGTGAAATTCTGTATTCTAGCTTATAGCAAACATGACATGAATAAAACAAAAGGCTTGAGAAATGAATAAAAGAACAAGGGCATTTATAAGATAACTTGTCTTACCAGACCAGGATATTAAATGAAATAAAAAGTCTAAAATATGTGATAAAGTTGAAATAGATATGTAGGTAATTGCACTACTAGAGTGGAATCTACTTGGCACCAACTATACAATGATGGTTATCATTATTACTAAAATGCCTTTAGCTTACTTAGCATAGCCTCAGATGAGAACACTTGTGTTCCTTGTCGTTCAACCCAAATAAATTTGAGATTAGAGATTAGATTGCCAGGTAATTATTTACTATGAAAATGCTACTTTGGTAATAAAATGTTGGTATCCGTCGATTTTGTGTATTAAAAGGCACCACCCAACCATTTTAATTGAAGTGTAGTTCGGGAAAACACATCCATGTAAGTTCTGAACTAGAAGAATTAAAAGCCTTTCAAACTCTGTTACCCTTCACCATCATTTACTGCTTACACTCACCTTCCGTTCACCCTTCTCTGAATTGGTGCAGCCCCCATCTTCGACTCGAGTTCTGCTAACCATGGAGGGGTGGGAATAGTTTGATTACGTTTTTCCTTTAAAAAAGAGAGTTTATGTTTAGTTTAAAGTGCGGGGTTAAATTTGTCCATCTAAAGGATTTTGGTAGAATATTCAGAGAATATACCCCATGGGTGGTGTGTTGTTAAGATAATTCATTTAATGGGTGGGTTTTTGTAATTTTGATTGTACTGGGTGGTTAAATGAAAAGTAGCATATTTAATGGGTGATTTTGTGTAATTTACCCTTATTATTATTACAGAAGATATACATTATGAACATGAAATTATAGACATGACATTATTATTATTAAAGAAGATATACATCTATTCCTTTGTAATAATAAGAAAAATGAAATACCTTCTGAATGAGTATCTTCTAAATACCAAGCATCTATTAAATAAAGTATATATTAAAGAAATATCTAATTATTACAAAACTGAAAGAGTGTTTGTATATATTAAAGTAATCTGTACTTTTAATTCTTTCCGAATGGTAATATTTTGGTTTATTATGTGGTTCTGATTGGTATTCATTGATGCAAAGTGAGTTGTGTTTTGTTTGTAGATGAATAGTTACTAAATTGTATAACTCTAATAGCATGCCTTCAATTGAATTCCCGTTCATACTTCTATTGCATGAAAACTTAAAGGTGATCTATTTTTGAAAGACATGGATGAATGGACTTCATGGTAGCCTATGTTAGGTCAAATCTCATCTTTCTCGATGTTCATTAAGAAGGAAAATCTCCCTTCTTATAACAATCAAATCTTGTCTTTCTCGATCTTCATTAATTAGGAGAATCTTGCTCCTCCTGACCTGGAAAGTTTGTCTTTCTCGGTCTTCATTCATATTATTCCTTCTGTAAGCATTTTAGTTACTTACTAGAATGTTTACTGCGTTCGATGTAGGTTTCCTTAATTAGTGCCTCTATAGGTCATGACAATGCGCATCGACAAGTCGTGGATTGATTGGAGCACTAGGATTTCTGAGGCATATTTTGCAAAGCTAGATGAATTTTTAGACTTTGCATATGCCAACAAGGAGGTTGGGAGTTGCATATACTGCCCTTGTAGGAAATGCAAGAATAGGGTATTCTTTGTTAGAAAAATTGTGCGGAAGCATCTTCAAGACAACGGATTTTTGGTTAGTTATAAGCTATGGACTAAACATGGGGAGACCATTCATGATCTGATCGAGGAACCACGGGAGAGGAATGAAGTGCCACTTGAGTTAGATGGGTATATGGATGTGGATATGACGAGAATGGTGGAAGATGCTTTCGGAAGGACCAACATACCGACGTCGGAAAATGTAGATGATGATGGTGACCGTCAGGTGATGTGCGCGCAAATCGCCATATTTTCTATGCACATATGAATTCATTTTATTGTCTTTTGCATGCACATTAATGGGAAAACATGGGAATGGTGTAGTTTATGCTTAAATGTCAAATATATGGGTTTGCACGAGTTTCCATGTGATTTCGCAGAAAACAGGATGAAAATGGATGAATTCAGAAGAGCGGAAAAAGAACTCGAAGTCTTCTGAAGAGGTCGAAATCGACTGAAGACCTCGACATCGAGTACATCAAAGACATAGGAATCGAGCAGAAAAGGAAACAGAGCATTTCGGCACAGAAGAGGTCAATATCGACGTCTGGGGGTCGATATCGATGCTGTCAGATCGACCAAGTTGATAGAAGTCGAGTGCCAGTTCGAGTAGGAGAAGAGAAGCTCGAGATAAGATTTTGGAGGGGTCGATATCGAGGTCCAAGGGTCGATATCGACCATGCCAGCAGAGGAATTCGACTCCGATTTCGATAGAATTATATCCAATGCTTGCAATATCTATCCAAAGGTCGAAATTTCCTATCAACAACACCAGATCTATCATGAGGAGGCTGATTTCACCATGAAGTTTTAGTTTTTTTTTACTTTGTTTTAATTTATCATAGAGAATAAAGATAAGGTTTCGAGTCCTTATCGACATCTACAAATAGAAGCCAATAGGGCTGAGTTTAGGGATTCTGTTTTTAGACACAATTCAGTTGCAATAGAGGATAGAGAGAGAGAGAGAAGGCCGAGTGGAGTTGTAAAGCGAGAGCGGAGTGGCTTGTTCGGTTGTACTTTCTTTCGGAGTTTTAATTCAAAGTAGCTTCTTTCAATAACAATGATGATGATGTGCATGATGAGGAGCGAGTAGTCAACCCACTTCTAGGGTCGGGGTGAGCCCGACGATAGCAATGTGAGGTAAGTGCATCAAAGGTATGACTTTTATGCGATTCCGTCTTCTACCCCATGCATGATCCTTTGCGAAAGTTAGGGAGATTTATTATTTGCATTATTGAAGCGAAAGCCACTCATATTGCGAACTTGAATTACTCATGAATCGGATAGTAACTCTTAGGAATTATGCGAAAGCCTCTAATAACCTAAGTGTTGATAACGAAAGTTATTTGACGGAAAGGAATAAAAGTTCATATCTTTAGCATGAAACTTGCATTGTTATCGTTGTGGCATGAAACCCCGACTTTGGAAGCTTTTTAATTAATTAAATTCTTCATAAAAGTCTTAGTTTTGTTTCTGTTCATCTTCCCTCTCCATTCTATTTTCTTCGGATCCTTTTCCGACAAATTGGTTACAAAAACAGTTCTGTGACAAGCATCGAAATCGACCTTAAGGGTCGATATCGAGGACTAACATCGATATCGAGGTCTCTGCTCGACGTCGACTTGCTGTTTTGTCTTCTGCAGGAACTGCGCTAGGAAATCGACCAGAACTAAGGTCGATATCGACCTGTATACTCGATATCGAGTGTCTGCTGAGGTCGAAAGCCTTGATCGTGAGTACAACAAAGGAAGCGCTGACCTACCTCCTCGTGGATTTGATCCTGAATTACCCTACTACTACAAGGGAGGGGATTCTTGTATTATTTGTTTGGGACAGGGAGATAGTCTAGTTGTGCTTTATTTTATTCTCCTATTTTACATACACACCCCGCAAACCCCAAAGCGAACATCATGGTGATACTCCTGGTCCAACTGAGTTCACTGACCAGTTTATGAAGCTAATGGAATCCGCTAACCTTCCTCTATATCCAGGTTCTAAGAAGCACACGTCATTGTCCTTCTCTGTCGGTCTCTTACAAGCAAAGAGTTTACACGGATGGACCGACCACTCATTCAAGGAGTTGCTAGAGATATTTTCTGAAGTTTTGCCCGATGGGGTTCACCTCCCGAAATCTTATTATCAAGCGCAGAAGTTAGTGGATGATTTAGGCTTTACTTTCACAACTGTGGACGCATGTCCTAATAGTTGTATGCTATTCCGAAATGAAGATGCAAAACTAGATGCTTGTGCAATATGCAATGAATCGCGCTGGAGGCCAACTGTTGAGGGTTCTCAATCAGGCACACGGAAAGCTGCACAACAAGCTAGGTATTTTCCGTTGAAACCGCGATTGCAAAGGTTGTTTGCAACAAAGGAGTCTGCCACCCGTATGAAATGGCATTGCTTAAACCGTGTTGATGATGGTGTGTACCGGCACCCTGCTGACTCTCCTGCTTGGAAGCACCTTGATGCCAAACACCCTAGTTTCGGAGCTGAGATGAGGAATGTGCGCTTAGGTATTGCTTCTGATGGATTTAATCCGTTTGGTAATCAAAATGTCAATCATAGCACATGGCCGGTCATCCTAGTTCCTTATAACTTACCACCTATGTACATCTTGAAGCAACCATATATATACCTTTCTGTGCTTATTGATGGACCAAAAGGACCTGGAGATAAGATAGATGTGTATTTGGAGCCTTTGATAGAAGAACTAAAGGAATTGTGGGAAGTGGGTGTAGAAACATTTGACGCTTCTGTCAATGAAATGTATTCGTGTGTCCAGATGAGTTCAAAGAGGTTTACTTGAGAATGTGCAACATCATGTGGAAGGACTATAAGTCTAAAACAAAGGCGAAATATTTTACACGTTGCCAAGATGACCCTGATCTGGAAAAGAATTGTCCTCCAACTGTCCTCCCACCTGATTGGATTACGCTCATTGCATATTGGAGAAGTGAGGTTGCCCAGGTATTCTTTATTTCCCCCTTATCTTAGATGGTCCATCTGCAAGTTTGGTGCAACCTATTGTAACGTATTCGTGTGTCCAGAAACAATCCGTCCAGAACTCAAAGAATAGAGATAAGCATGGGCCGGTGCATGTTACCGGGCGAAAGTCATTCGCTGAAGTAAGGCACGAGGTCCGTATGTTCACATTGTCTGAATTTGTGCATATCGTTCAGTTGTTAGTTGTTTTTAGTTCTTGCACTTTTGACTACTTGTTTGTGGATCAACTCCATGACATTCGTATTTAACTTGATTTATTTGTGCCATTTAACTAGCGGCGCAAAGCTGGGCAACCTACTGACAAGATGAGCATGTGAGTTTCATCTCGAAATGCAGATGATCCTGATGTGATTGAGACCGTTGTAAGTTTCTTTCGACCCTTTTAATTTTCTGCCATTATTGAGCTGCAAGCTAGATGACCTGTTTGACTAATATAGAAGGACTTCAACGCCCTCTTGCTGATGGAACCTGAGGATCAGCGAGCTCTTGACGAAGTTAAGGATAGGATATTCCATCGGCTTATTGGAGAAGATGGTCACGGCTACTGTCGGACATATGGTGCCAGTGCCCCTCCGCGTTTGGTGTATAACTCCTCATCAAGACCTCCTCCTCTCGGTGTTCAAGATATGCGCGAGATTGCCAAAGAGTTTGTAGGGGACCTCAAAACCCACTTAGAGAACCACATAGATAAAAGATTTGAGCACTTTCGAAATGAAATTATGACGACTTTCCGGGTCAATGACGGGGGAGGCTCACCTTCACACGGACAGGTTAGTCATGATTTGTTTGACCTGAGTGCTAAGGTTTCCTCTTGTGTTTGATTTTGCTAGTTTACTTTTTGTTGTTTGTTCATTGTTTTTGGTGGTTTTCTTTAGTGATTGTGTGTATTTGCTATTGGTGCTCACACCCATAGGTTAATTGCACTAGTTGTCAATTGTGTGTATTTGCTGTTTCTTTAGTGATTGTGTGTTTTCTTTTTGTTATAAGCTTCTAGGCTAATTGCACTAAGAACCTAGTACCATGAGATGAGTAGATCCCACAGGTTAGCATAGTTGTCAGTTGAGAGGAAAAGTTACAACTAAGAAGCACCACTAAAGTCTCATATTCTGCATTCTACTATTTGATAACATTATCAAAAGGCATTTGACGCCATTATGAAAAGGAAATTGATGCCATTACTATAATTTCGAAAATAATCAGGACTTGATTATGATCGACTCTGGTTGCGCAGCCGAGTGTGCAGCTCTGAAATCTTGAATGAAGTCCTTGCATAGTAAAGTTTCGCTTCTTATATTAACAATCAGTACTTCGTTTGTGTACCAGTTCTAAGGTTTACATAGAAAGTCAGATATCTCGTTTGTGCTTCAACTCGTTATCCGGTTCCAAAAGAAGTGAGTGTGCAACTGATATCTTGTTTGTGCTTTTCTATATTGCAGACAAGTGTTCATCAGACAAATCAAAGGGAGTCAATTGGAGACGGAGCTCTTGTTCTATCCACCAACGAGCCCCCTCTTAACACATCAACTCAACAATCTGCCCCCGAACTGAATAAACAAGCCACTGAGGATCAGTCACTTGAAGAAGAAGACGAAGTCTAGCACACTTGGATAAGAGCTGCTGAGTATCAGACAAATCAGAGGTTGCTCTAAGTATGTTTTAATTTTCTTGCACTTGTGACTATGGACACTAGATGTTAGGCAATCTGTAAGTTTAAGACTTTTGTTGGCTTCACGTAAACTTCGGACGTCAAATACTTTTGTTGGCTTGAAGTACTCGTTGGACGTCAAATGTGTATGCAAGGGACCTTTTGCTGAATGCACTTGTGGTGAATGCACTTGCATGTCATTTGTTGGCTTCAATTGCTTTTGCAGATTGTATGAATGCACTTTATATAATATACACAGGGTGCAATTATATATATAGAATAGAACAATTTAGGGTAGCATTAATCGTAGCAACGGCTATAAGCCGTGGCAACTATTAACAAACTTTCAGGACCAATATGAGTGTAGCTACGGCAGCTACGGCAAATTACCGTCGCCAACGTGATTAGTTCCCTCACAAATTTCACCCGCCCAAAATATGGCGCAAATATCATCGCTACGGCAGTGGCCGTGGCAACCAACGGAAACTGGCGCCAGAAAATTGGCACCTTTACTTTACTAGCGACGGCTCCCTACCGTAGCAAATTGGTTGTTTTTTCCCTGGATGGCCTGCCGTAGCGAAGCCGTAGCAAATAATGTTGCTACGTCAATTTGCCGAAGCAAATAATTTTGCTACGGCTTTTTGCCGAAGCTACCAAATTTTGCGACCCCAAAATTCGCCACCCCCCTATTTGCCATAGCAATGCCGAAGCTAAGGGCCTTTTGCCACGCTTGGACGGCCTTTTGCCACGGCCTTTTGCCGAAGCTAAATTAATTATTTTTTGTAGTGTTAAGATTTTAGTAGAATAGGTTGATTGGGTTAAAATTCTAAAATAAATGTGATTATAACACCTAATAAAATATATGTTTATGATTTAATAGTTTGATATAGCTAGATTGATTAAAAAAAACGTGTACAAATTTCATTAGTTTGCTTTTTTTTTTCTAGATTTAGTTGATTGGGAGGAAATTATAAAATTAAAATGATTATGGCATCTAAGCAAAAATATTTCTCATTTAATAGTTGGAATAGGTAAATCTCATTGGTTAAAAAATATTTAAAAATTTTATTATTTGAAAATTTATGTAGATTAGGTTGATTGGGTGAAAATCCAAAACTTAAGATTATTATATATAAAAAATACTTTTCATTATATATACACACATAGCTAGAGAGAGAGAGATTGGTTGCTTCGGGAATTCGTATATTTGGAACTATGTATTTTTTTTTTTGAAATTTTTTTGAATTAATCTCATGGTTTTTAAAAATATAGCATGAAATGATATCATGTAATAATGCATAATGAAATAATATTGTATAGTTAATATTAACTTTATTACATAAAAGTTTTGAATTAATCCAATTGGTTAAAAAATGTAGTATAAAATGAAATTGTGCAAATAAAATTCGATAATTTAGTTATTATAATTAAATGATATTGTGAAAATAATACCTTACAAAAATAATAATGAAATAATATTTTCTTTTCCTTTATTTTCATCCAAAATGTTAACAAATTCGATAGAGGGTATCTGGCGAAAAAAATGAAAACCTCATGGGCATTTGACGAAAATAATAAAAACCTCAGGGGCACCTGGCGAAATATGTTAAACTTTCGTACACCACACGAATTAGCCTTAACCTCAGGGGTATTTGACGAAAATTCCGTAAATAAAATAACAAAAACTTAATTTCGGTTGAAGCTGTGGGAGCATGCGGCTCCTAGGTCACCGTCGCCATCACCATGTTTCAACCCCAGCTATCGGCCCATCGCCAACCTTTTGAGCCGCCCTTCCCCATTGTTTAGTGCTGACTTGCGCTCCTTGGGCTCCATCACCTCTCACCGCGTACAACTTCCAATCCCGTCTTCGACCCAGAGCTGGGTTTTCGTCCACCGATGGGGCACCATCGGCTCAGCCCAGGGCTGACCCTTAGGTTTTTGGGGCCCGAGACGCTGTAAAAAAAGTCTTTTAATCAATAAATATATTCATAATTTTTTTAGAAAATATCAAACACTGTAATTTTTTTATTTAATTATTATAAATTTCAGATTTTATTTTTATCACTAAAAGAAAAATTTACGGACTTTCGGTAGTATACAATCTCTCGGCATAACACAACAAAATACTATGATTTATAGATTTACCAATATACTTGTTTACTATTTTTTTTATTATATTTCCTTACAAGTCCTATGAAAAAAATATGAGTTTAGTGAGAAATAAAAGCAAAAAAAATATTTTTTAATATTATATTTTTTTGCAGGAATGTAAAACAGTATAGTTAAACACTTTAAAACATATTATTACTTTGCAAAATTTTCCAAATAAAATACTATAATCATTAAAATAAAATTTTTAAAGTAGCATAAATTGTTATTTAAAAACTACCCATTTTTGCATTTATAACAAAAATTGAAAGACGGATACCTTACACTCTTTATCGTTGAGTCGAAATATCTAAAGTCACATCACAAATGAGTTTTTTTGACGTATAAATTTTCATAAATATTTTATTACGTGTAAATATAATAATACACAATACCTTAATTAATTATATATATAACATAATTTTTTTCCCGAGGCCCTACTCAGTAGGGGGCCCTAAGCGATCGCCTCTTGGGACTACCCCTAGAGCCGGCTCTGGCTCAGCCCTCCCGACCCACTGCCTTGCTTCACCATTACCTTAGTAGCCTAGTGTTGGCCATCATCGTTCGTTCTCCGGCTCCTTTTTGGGGGCTTTGGGTTTGGTTAACCTTTGCTTTATTGCTTTCATTTGGTGATTTTTAATTTTCATACCATTTGTTACGAAGGGTTGATTCCTTTCGTTTTTATGTATTTGTTGACCTAGTCGGTTCTTGTTATGCAGCCGTTTCTTGTCGTTGCTTTACTTTCCTTTTTGTTCGATCTCTTTCTGGGCCCATTTCATCCGCCTCGTTTCTGGTCTACCTTTGTGGTGACCTGTTGTAGTCTTTGTTACTGTGCCTGAGGGTTTGAGGTTGGTTTTGGATTGTAGATTGGTCAATTGGGTGCTTGGGGTGGAGTTGAGCGGGTTGTGATAGTGTGTGTTTATACCATAGTATTGGAAGGAAGCAATTCAATATTGTTCTTTTTAGTTTATTTTTGGTTGCTACGCTTCTTCCTTTTGGTAGATGATCTCTCCTGTAAAGATTAGTGGATTTGGTTGTTTATTAGCTTAAGCTGTGGATTTGTGATCGACATTTGAAGACTCTTTAGGAGTCCATAATCTGAGGTATCTACAACTTCTTCCCCGGGTCCTCTTGTGTTGTTGGGCAGTCTGTCAACCCGTTTCTCTTTTTTTTTTTGTTTGGTTGTTTGCCCTGCATGGCGCTTATATTATTTCCTTGTCATTTTCAATTCTATCATTTGCTTTTGTCATTTTCTTCTATATTTGCTTTTGTTGTACATGATATATGGTTAGTCACTTAGTTCATCTACCGACTTTTCCGATCTCTCGTTCTCTATATGAGTGTGTGTAGAGAAGCGAATTTATGATATAAAAAAATAAAGTGATTTCCCAAAAAATATAAACAATAGATTCCTAAATTGGACCAAAACTAGAGTTATGCACAACCTTACTTTTATTTACTTTCAACAGATAACATAAGCTAATCTTTAATTTGATTACAATAAAAAATGGAAAAAATAGTTATTCACAAATCACAAATAAAAGAAATATGCATCATTTTCAATAAGAAACATTACTCCAATTTAACATTAAATAGTACATAGAAAACCAAATAAATTGATACTGTTTTTAAAAATAAAAATAAGAGACTTAAAATGACATTTTTCTAATTAAGAAAGAGTATACAGATTCATACCAAACAGTCCTTTTTTCCAATACCCCCCTTCCTCCTCGTATGATATAACGGCCTTTCAAATAATACCCCCTCCGCTCTCTCGTCCTTCGCGCGCCTCAATCCTCACTGCCGCCGTCATGGACGACTCCCGCAACGACACCGAATCCCTCCAGCACCGCCTCAAGAACTCCGTTTGCTGCTGCTTCCGCCACCCCTTCCACGACACCCCCTCCAACGCCGGCCGCCACTACCTCCATTCCGCTCCGACCACCCCTAACCCGCTCCTCCGCGACTCCTCCCAGCGGATCAAGTCACCGGACTTCAAGGAGAGGTGCCTCAACCTCGTCAGCCGGATCGGTAACAATCACCGCAGGCGTCGATCTCAGTCCGTCGATTTCGGTTACGATCCGCTCTCCTACGCTCTCAATTTCGACGACGGGGACGACGATCCAGATCCGAACGCGCAGACGGACTTTCACTCTCCGGTGCACAATTTCACGGCGCGGTTACCTCATTCGCCGCCTATCCCACCGGAGGCCTCCCGATTGCGGCTGCCGGTGCTCTCTCTGCCGAAATGGGCCACCTCCGACGCGGTGGCGGAGAGGACGGCACGAAGGAGTTAATCGTTTGAAGACAAATAAAAAAGAGGTTTGCTAATCCTGTCTCTCTCTTGTAAATTACAGATCGATTTGTGCATTTTTAACATTTGTGGTTAGATTTGGAAATTGGGAATTTGGATTTGGTGTTAATTTGGATTAAGATTCTGTAGATGATGGTGTTACTGTAAACAAGAACAATTTAATTTTCTGTTATAATTGTATTTATTTGCATTGTTCAGTAGAGGTAAAATTTCTTATTTGTAATGCTTAATTTTGATGGAATTTTCGAGTCATGGTTTAGTGAATTTTCATTTGCTCTTGCTCAAAAAAAAAAAAAAAAAAATTCATTTGCTCACAGGTGGCATTGGCAAAAAAGAAATTAAGAAAGTCTATATACATCATGTTAGCGACTAGCGACCTTATTAAAGTCAAATGTTATATAAATAATATCGGTCGACGGATTTGTGCAAACAACCTTAACAAAATATTTATTTATTGGTTATTTATTTATTTATTGGTTCTATATATATTCAATAATTAGAGATTTCATATTTGTAACGTTTGATTGAATAATCTGCATTAAATCTTGAAAAATCTATATATGTATTGCGAACAGTTTGAATTGTCTTTCTTGTATATACTGATTTATTGGTTAGTCGAACCTATATTGCAGGAGTATAGGTTAAGCATATGAGATTATAAAGAAAATACTAAAATGGAAATAGGTTAGCCATAGAAAAAAAAACAGGTTTAATCTATAGCCGGAAAGCATAGGTTACAAAATTAATTTGGTGATTTATTTATAGTATTCCATTATATATGGAAAGATGGAAGATAATGTTTGAAAGTTGCATATTTATATCAGTGAATAATATTCTACCAAACAAAACTTGTTACATCTGTCTCAAGAGAATCGAAGTTTGAATTCTCTTGGAAATATGAAGTCGTTTATGAGTAAAAAGATCAATTTTTTAAACGAATCACATAGTATCCGATTCAAATGTAAAAAGTTTGATCATATTGTGCTAAGATATAAAAAAAAAGCCAATGTTATTTACACCACAAAATTTACTATTTACACCACATATCTCACTTTTTTATATTTTTTTTAAAATACACTCTGCTTCTCTTGAGTCACACACCTGCCCCTCAAGAGGCGCAGAGTATTTTACATTAAAATACCTTGCGCCTCTTGAGGGGCAGGTGTGTGACTCAAGAGGAGCAGAGGTGTGATTCAAGAGGCGTAGGTGTGGTGCATATAGTAAAATTTATGGGTGTAAATATTATCACCCAAAAAAAATGAACATAATGGTCTATTCTTTTACTCTGTAGTAAATTCATTTTTTTTTATCATTTTGTTATCCTATATTGCATCCATAGATATTTGTTTCCACACCTTTCGATCTAATGGGATGGTGCATTAGTGCTCTAATAGTATAAGGGCCTAGTCCTCCTTAATAATAATAAAAAAGGTGATATTAGTTTTTTTTATATCAGAAAAGAAATTCGATTATCTAGACAAGTCTAGAAAAACTGAGAGATCGAACAAGTCGGTAGATTGACTAACCATCGTGTACAACCGGAAGCAAATTACAGAGGCAAATGACTGAAGCAAATGACATAAAAAATTTATACAAAGCAAATAACAAAAAGAAATTATAAAACGAAAACGTACCTCATATCAAAGGGAAATAAATTCTCGAATCCCATTTAGGTGAAAAATTAAATCATTTCACTGAATAATGTTTCATATGTCGTTGAATAATGTTTCACATTTCTGAATAATGTGTCTACCACTTTGGAATGTATACACACGCGCCTCACCTGGAGTGTGATTAATTCCTATGATGGATTCCACCAATTTTTAATTCAAAAATCAGAAAAACTCTCTACTTATCTAGACCATCCATCTCCTTCACATCAACGGTCCGGATTTGCATACATGATACACCGTAAAGACTTAACAAGAAGTAAATAGATGAATTGGGGGAAATTTGTAATTCTTTTCTATCTAAACAACAAAGAAGTAAAAAGAAAGAAGTAAAAATATGAATTTGAGGGGAAACTAGTAATTCTTTTCTAAACTTACAAAAAAAAAAGTAATTCTTTTCTATCTAAATAAGAAAGAAGAAGTGAATATAATTAATGTTGATTTATAAATAGAAATGAGGAGGCAAAAAGCCAAAAGGTGGTTTAGGTAATTAGAATTGGCCCAGCCAGATCCAAACAGCTGGAATTGGAGGATAATATATTATCGAGTTCGTGCTTGGGAAATACTAATAGCATCTGTGGAAGTTTGATTTCGGAAGTTATTTTCAGTAGAAGTTTTATTTAGAGAAATTTTGGTAAAAAATACACCTTTGATAATTTAATTAAGTAATTGGCATTCTTACTTATTTATTTAGCCGTGCTAGCATCCTTCCTTATTTATTTAGGTCATCTGTGCACCTTTCCTCTTTCGCTTCTCCCCCGACATTAAAACTTCCAACCAGTGAAATCGCCGGCGATTTCGCTTCTCCGGCCGGGTCCTCTGTTGCTCTTTCCTTTCTGTCCTCCGGTGTTTCTTCACTTCTTTCCTTCTTCTTGTGTTTGGCATCGTGTTCGGTTGTGATTCTTGTAATTTTGGTTTTGTGATTTTCCCACAGTTGGTGTCAAATGGAACTGTCTCCAGGTATGTGTCCATGGTTTTAATGTTCCATTCTACTGTGTATTCCTATTTTGTCTTTGGTTTTCTGTTTGATTTTGTGTTTTTCGATTGTTTTTGGTCGTTCTTCTGTTTTAGGGTTTTGCAATTGGTTGAGCTATGTGGCTAAATCTTCTAACTGTGGTTCATTCTTTGTGGTTGATGATATTTAGTTGTCTACAATCTTCTTGATTTACTTTATCTGTGTCCGTTTCAGTTCACATTGTTGTTTTCTTCTTCTTGTGTTATTCGTTGATTAGGGATAACTTATGGTGTAAGCTGAAATATGTGTCCCTTGTTTAATTTTGTGTAACTGATTCCATCTTTTTATCATATTTTGTGTCATTGATTCCATTTTGTCACTTCAATATTTTGGATATATATAGTGTTTTTCTTGTCATCCTTTTGTTGGTATTATTTGGAATTAGGTGTGACATGTATTATTTCGTTTAATTTGTTGTCATCCTTTTTTGACGTATTGTTTCATTGTTTTGTTGTCATCTTGTTTTGTTCAATCTAGATGATGGCATTTCATTGCTTCCATTCTAGTTCACATTTTTTGGGCATTTTTGAATAACTGATGTCCTCATTTCAATTCTTTTGCATTTGCTGATCTGTTGTCATCCTTATTGTTGTTTACAGCTCTCCTGCTTACTGCTAGTGATGACAATGAGGAATTGCCTTGTCCGGTTTGTCACTTCTCTGTCTTTTCCCCCCTTTTGGTGCATTTCCATGTTAAATGATGCTTATATTTTTCTTTGTTTTTTAATATTTGTTTGTGATATGTAGGTATTTGATTATATTCGTCAAGATCGTGATAGTTTCTATGGGAAGTATTTTACTCCCGGGTTGATGTGATTCCTGTTATACAAAAGGAGTTGTCTGCTTCTGATTGGTCTTTTTTATCAACTTCTTTTCTGCGTCGTGTTTTATGGTTTGGCCATAAAATGAAATTTTCCCAACAACTTGTGAATCATTTCATGATTCATGAAGTTAAAACCTCAAAAATTAGAGAAATGTGGTTTAAGCTGGAATCATCCCACCCTTGTAGGTTTTCGATGTCTGAGTTTGCTGCGGTAACTGGGCTAAAATGTTACTCTGATCACCCTGTTGACATCCCTTCTCTTGACATAAAATCTGTTTTGGGGGTAGATAAAATTAAATATGATGATTTGGTCGATCTTTTCTGTAAAACACCAAAAAATTCACCAAAGAAGTTGTTTATTGCGTATGTATTGATAATTGATGGTGTTTTGTTACCTCATAGGGATCGGTTTGTTAGGGATCAGGTTGTGTCACTTGCTTCTGATATGAAGCGTTTAAATGATTATCCATTGGGTAGATTAGTGTATGTAGAAACTATCACATCTTTGATGAAGGTCAATCGTGCACGTAAGCTGGCTAAGCTTTCTAATAAGACTCCGAAGAAGTCTATAGATGCGAACGCCCCCAAGCCAAGGTCTGGCTATAATTTGTTAGGCTTTCCACTCGCTTTGCAGGTTTTCCTCTCTTTGCCAATCTTTTTTCCTATCTTTGGTTTTTTCCTGAAATTAATGTATGTGTTTTTTTTTGTTTTTTAAGTTGTCTTTACATGTGTCTTTTTTATGCTAGGTTTGGATCTTGGAGGCTTTTCCCAAGATCCCACAAATCATTAATTGCAACTATGTTGCTGATGACACAGATAGGTCTTTCCTGAAATGGACTTTGGAATCTTCTAAGCCTATCACTGCTCGTCATATTCAGATTGAGTTTGCTAAGATTCGAATGGTATTTTTTAACTTTATTCCTGTTTACAGTTTTATTTTGTGCTCATTATGTGTTCTGTATTTTTTCATTCTATCTTATTTTTTTATTATGTTGTTTATTATGCTTTGGTGACACTTTTTTTTCTTTTTGTATTTGAAGGAAAAGATTTATCCCACTTATGGTGAACATTTGGACTGTCCTCTTATGTCTTTATCTGCTGAAATCAAGGACTCAAACATTGATGCATACCTTGATTGGTTGACACACAAAACTTCTGGAAGGGCACTCACCCCAGCAGTTCCACCCACCACTGAGCTCACTCAACAGATTATCCCCTCCCCTGGGCTGTTAGATCAAGTGGTGCCTTCTACAAGTCAGAAAGTTGTAGCTCTATCTCCTCAGTCTATAGCTGCACGTACTCGCTCTAAGGGCGTGTCTCCTGAAGTAGCGCTTCCATTGCCGGGTACATCTAGGAAGCGGAAGAGTTCTGTGTCTCCTTCCGTTATTTCTGACCGACAACAGAAGAAACATGTTGCTGAGGACATAGGCGCTATACTAGTCTCTGATCTGGATAAATCTGTCCCACATGTGGCTCCTTCAAAGGTATCTTGTCACAGTTCAAAACTTAGTCTTAAGAATGTAATTGCTGCTGCTAAGGGGAAGGAGAAGGTTTGTACTGGTGTTAAGGGGGCATCTGAAGGTGTTTCAGCTTCTGCTAAGGGTAAGGAGAAGGCTTCTACTGTTTTTAAGGTGGCATCCGACTTTGTTCCAGTGAAAGACACTCCACATGTGCACAAGGAAAGAGCTGAAGTGCCTGCTTCTGATAAGGACACGGGTGTGGGTAATGCTGGCATCCACCCTCTGAAGACAGATTGTCTAACACGTATCAAACAACATTTGGCGTTGATCATGGATTCTGTTATACGTGCCGAGGCGAGAGTTATGACATTGAAATCAGCTGTTACTGCCATGTCCTCCAAGTTAGCTTTTCTCCAATCAACTTTTGATTCCTTACAGTCTAAATTTGATTCCTTCCATTCTAAGTTTGATTCCCTTGACTCCAAGTTAGATTTCATCTAATCAAACTTTGATTCTCTACATTCTAAATTTGATTCCCTCAATACTAAGTTTGATTCCCTTGACTCCAAGCTTGATGTCATCCTTTCAAAGATCGAGTCCAAACATGCTGGTTCAATGACCCCCCCTGTTTTGGACTCTGCTGACATTGATGCATCTCTTCAGAATGACCTAAGGGGTATTAGAGACAATTGTTCGCAGCTGTCCGAGCACGAACATCTTTTCCGTCATATTGTTCCTACTCCTGATCCTACACCACAAAACTCTCCCTCCCCATTGCCCTCTGATCTTCCCTTGATTAAAAAATCTCCCTCTAAGGCCTTAGTTGTTCCATCTAGAAGATCTAATCGGGTTGGAAAAGTTGCTGCTTCTTTGGGGACTCCCTACACTCGAGGTTTGAAGAAGCGTGCAATGCCTAGGAGGCCTAAATATTCGTATTTCGAATTTGATGATCGGAAAAGCTTTTATGATTGGATCCATTCTGATGAGTAAGTGGTTTTCTTTTCATTTATTCTCTGTTTGTTTTACCATACTTTGTACTGATTTTGTATTTTATATTGTTTATTATTTAATTTGCTTTATAATTGCCTTGATATGTGTTTATTGTTTAATTTCTGTGTGTTTCTTTGTGTAGGGATCATTGTCCTCAGATTGCTGGCAATGAGGTTCTGCTGGACAAGGCCTTCTTCTCTGAACTTGTTAAGAAACACCAGTGGCTTCGTGATGACGTAAGTCCCTTGTAGTATACCATTTTGTCATGTTTTTCTTATGGTTGTCTGTTTATCTAATTTTAACTGTCATCATTTTTTATTTGTGTTTAGCATATAGGAGAGGCCTTATCTCATTTTAGGAAATATGTTGCTGACAATGGTGAGAAATTCAGTGGCATTGTTATAATGGATTGGGTGTGGTCTGCAAAATTCAACCAGAGTTTTTTAACCAGTTTAAGTTGGGAAAAGTATCTTTTGCCACTATGTTTTTCGATTATGTTGATGGTGTGTTGCCGAAATTCTGTGGGAAATCTTGGGTTGCTGCAAACACTGTGTATGCACCTTTCAACCTTGAAAATAAACATTGGGTGGCATTGGAGATTGACTTGGGTAAAGGCAAGGTGAATGTGTTTGACTGTAATCTGTATCTTTACACTGACGAGGAGTTGCAAATACATTTGGATCCTCTCTGTTGTATGCTTCCTGCGCTTTTGAAAGAATCCGGCCGCTTTTCACAGTTGGGAGTAAGCCTTGACTCTCATTTTAAAATTGAGAGATTCCGTGATCTCCCTCAAGATAGTTATGGGTATGTGCATTCCTTCTTATACTTCGTTTGTATACCCTGTTTTGAATTTGTTGTCTACTGATCATTCTTTTCCATTATCTTTACATTGGTTTTCAGCGGGAGCTGTGGTATATTCACCATCAAATCCATTGAAGAGTTGGCATTTGGGGGAGACATTTATGCATTCAACGAAGACCATGTTCAAGCATATCGTGAGAAGCTGGCTATTGAGCTTTCGAAGATGCGTTTGACTGTTTCTACTCTTTGATGTGTTTCATCTGTTAGGATTTGTGGTGGACAGTCGTACTGTCGGTTATTATAAGTAGTTTAGAGCTTGCATGCTCCCATTTTGTATCTATGGCATCTTTTTATATTAGCTTCCACTTGACTTTATTAATCCATCAACATTTAGCCCTTCGAGCCTATATGCTCTAATTTTGTCCTTATGGGCATGTATTTGATATTATCAAGCACTTTATACTGTGTTACCAACTAAGGATTCCATTTTGGTCTCTGACTTTATATACTAAGTTCTTGTATTTTGCCTTAGCATACAATATGAATTTGCAATCTACCCATTATGCCTTTGCATACACTATGACTTTGCTGTCTAACTTAATTACAACTGAATATAGAAACAACTGATAATACACACAGGAACTCATGTGCTTATGAGTTTTGCATCCACCTGTAATTCCATAAATACCTTCATTCCAACATAACTGGCTTAACATATTAATTCATATATAGTAATGAAGTGTTCAAATCCATATAAATCCAATGTTTAGATGCCAAACAAATAGTCACCATGTATCTGCTAAAATTTTATTAAATTGTTCCTATATGAAAAAATAATGAGTAAATATTTGACGTATGATATGTATTTCCTATAAAGCTTCATGGTTCATCTTCTATGTATGTGCTGATTGATGCTTTGGCCGGGCATGTCAGCTTGTTATGCCCTTTCCTCCCGCAAGTGCCACACTTGTATGTCACGTTCCTTGTCTTCGTTTGACCTTCACCAACCGATGGAATCCGGCATTTTCTCGGCCTCCCACTCTTCTTACGGACTGTTGGAGGAAGACATTTGACGGTTCTGATCTCTTCTGGTACATACCAGTTGTCCTCACAAGGCACCGGATATATGGTTTCTTGGTAAGCCATGCACCAAGCCTGAATCTTGTAGTATTCACTTACAAAATCAGTTATATTTAGGTTCATCCGCTGAATTGCAGCTATAGCATGGACACACGGCATATGATCGATCTCAAATACCCTGCAGCTGCATGTCTTTCTTTCCAAATCAACCACACCAGTAAACTTCCCACCATCTACTTGATATTGTGTATCGTTCAGTACCTTCACTTCATACCTTCCTGACCTGTCATACCTTGCTTGCAGAATCTCTTTCACTTTAGGTGGCAAATCAGTGATCTTTGCTCCTGCTTCCCTATGTTCATTGAACCATTCCATCATTTTATTCCTAATGTACTCAAACAGTGCAACAATTGGGTATCCTCGAGCTTCTTTCAAAATTGCATTCATACATTCTGCGTTATTTGTTGTCATAATGTTGTACCTGTCACCTTGGAAGTGTGCCCTTGCCCATTTTTGAAAATCTGCATCTTCAAGGTATTTCCCAATCTCCTTGTTGATGTCACAGATGCTTTTGAAATAGTTTTCAAATTCTCTTATAGTGTAGCATTCAGATGCTTTGGTGACAAAGTGGTTGACCCCTCGATTTTTGAATCTTGTCTTTATGTTCTGTTTCAAATGTCTTGTGCATATTACATGCTTTGCAGAACTGTAGACATCCTCCACAGCCTTGCTGATGCTCGGGTGCCTATCAGATGCAAATACGAGCTCATTTGAATTCGGAATCACAAGAGCCAATCGTTGAAGGAACCACTTCCATGCATTATCATTCTCTAAGTCTGCTACTCCAAATGCTATAGGGTACACATGTCTGTTAGCATCTTGTGCGGTTGCTGAGATGAGGACGCCTCGGTATTTTCCATGTAGAAAAGCAGCATCTAACATGATAACCTATATAATGCATTTTATAATTGTTAATATAGTTTATTTATACAATTTTTATCATAACAATTTCTATATTTTATACCTTTCTCATCATGTGGAATCCCCTAATCGATGCTCCAAATGAGATGAATGCATACTTGAACCGGTTATTTCCATCAATCTCAAGGCATGCATATGTCCCTGGGTTTATTTGTTGCATCATGTGGAAGTATGATGGCAACATTGCATAGTTTCCCTCTGGAGTTCCTCTTATCATGTCTTGTGCTACTTCTTTTGCTTTCCATGCCTTCCAATAGCTCACACTCTGCCTAAACTCCTTTTGCATTGCATTTTTAATCTGTATAGGATCTGGTCCTTTTGTCACACCTTCATTCATTATACATAACAAGTAAGCAATTCTATTCAATAGTCATATGTAATCAAACTTAAACACAACATCCTATTGTCATCTATTGTAGTAGCTGTTGCAATAGTTGTTTTTTATCTATTCAATTATATTGCATTATCTCCTGGAGTACATTCTCAATTTGGACACCAACCTTAACTACATCATCCTATTGTCATCTATTGGAGTAGCTACTGCAGTAGTTGTTTTTTTTATCTATTCAGTTATATTGAAAAGGTAATGACACTCTAATTGTTATCTTTTTTTCATTGCGCTGATATGATATAAATAACATGATTCTAATTGATCATACCTGATCTTCATCTTCTCCGCTACATCTTGGTATGATGGTTTCCGTCGTTCCCTACATCTAATTGAAAATGAACAAGTGTGCTCTTCATTCACCCTTCTAACCTCAAAGTAACTTGTATTCTTCACACATGTAGCTAGTATTGTCCACTTGCATTCGGCATCAATACACACAACCTTGTACTTTTTTGTTGTTGATCTCTTCACTCGAAATTGGAAGTTTTCTTTAATTGCCATATTAGACACTGCATTCCTTAGTTGAATTTTTGAGCTGAAAATCTGTCCAACATTGATGAAATCAATCTCGTCTATCTCATTCTCACTGATTGCTTCATTTTGATCTTCATCACCGTATGCTTGTGTCTCTTCTGGTCCAAAAGCAGTAGTAGTGATAGCCAATGTGTCATCAACACTTGTATCTTGAATGCACTCATCAGAATCTGTAAACACACTTGCTTGCTGAACTGATTTTGTTATCTGATTGCCATTCATCATTTTCTTTGCTAATACATGCAACGACAACGACCATGCCACTTGAGGCGCATCATTTATATCCATGAAAGCCTTTAGATCATCATTTTTGCTGATTGTAAACGGATCTTTCAATTTTTGCAAAGGATGCAAGTGGCTTAACTTCAGCTCACATGTTTCTAGGCAAATATCAAATCTATCACTAATCATCTCTTTCAAAGGGGCTAACTCAATATTGTTTTGGATGACAAAAGCCTTAGATACAATTTCACCAACATACTCACAAGAACCATTTGTAATCCTTAACTCTCCTCCAAAACAGACTTTCAAAATTTTGAGCTCCATACTTTGGCAGAGGTTGGAGTGGCTTCAGAGATTCCAATTCAATAGTCAGATTTCAATTCAACAGTCACCAACAGATTCCAAGTCAACAATCAGATTCAGAAATTCCAATTCAACTATCACCACCATATTCTGTATTCAGCAAAATAGATCGACATTTCAGCATCATCTTATCCCTCACAACAAGATTCCAATGCAAACATTAGAAGCTTTCGGTTAGGAGTGTTTACTTATATGTAACCCTAGGTTATTGAATTGAGAATTGAGATTTGCAATTGATATTCAGAAATTGAAATTTAGGTGTGAGCTTTGTGTGGTACCTTGATTCCTTGATGTGCTTATCAATTCGTGTCTCTTTTCTTTGTTTTTGATTCCATTTGGCTTGATTTTTCGCAATTGATGACAGATTTCGATCTTCCTGGCAGCTTTGATTTTGGTTGTTTCACCCAGGTCTTTGGATTCATATGTTGGGGTGGAATCACGGTATGGATTCACGGCCTGGATTCATCAAGGTCTTCGGATTTTGCTGGACTCACTGGTTGGAAGCTTTGATTTCGGTTTTTCAAGCTTCATATCTGCATGTTTTTTGGATCTCCATCGCAGATGCAGTGGTGAAATGGTGGAGAAGGTCGGTGAAAAGGGAGGAAGGTAATGGGGGCGCGTGATGTATTAATTTTGGGGAGGGTGCTAGGTTAGCTAATTAAATTAGTTTAGGGGCTAATTATCTAATTAAAGCTTCATTATAGGCTACTTGCCAAAATCACCCTTTTATTTACTCCCTATTTATTTATTTATTTATTTTACTTTCAAGGATAAAAAAAAAAATAATATTTATAATGCGAATTTGAGGAGGAGTTGAACTGAGAAGACAAGGTACTAAATAACCCACCCCATTTCTTATTGAGAAATCTCGAATGCGAATTCTAAGATTTAAATACGAGGGAAATAGGTATTCAAATTGGCAAACAACCTACACTATATATTAGGCCGGGGTAATTAGTAATTTATTTTCTTCTATGTAGCAATGAATTGATACTCTTTCGCATTTTCAAAGATCATTTAGTTTTCCTGTTAGATAACGAGACTGATTATAGAATCCTCATTGAGGGTTTCCATTCATTGATAATCATATATATAGGTTACAAAGGTATTGGGCTTTTGGGCCCACTATACAATATATGCCTATGTAATCTATCAAACCCCCGCAGTCGAAACTGGAGGGGCCGTACAGTGAGACTGGAGCGAAAATCAATGAATAACTGTCGAGGTAAACCCTTGGTGAATATATCAGCGTACTGATATGAGGACGGGACATGTAAAACACGGACATGTCCAATGGCAACCTTGTCCCTGACGAAGTGGAGATCAAGCTCAATGTGCTTCGTGCGTTGATGCTGGACTGGGTTGCTAGCCAGATAGACGGCGGAGACGTTGTCAGTGTAGACCAGAGTGGCCTTCTGAAGAGGGCAACGAAGCTCAAGCAGGAGATTGCGGAGCCAAGAGCACTCGGAGACAACGTTGGCAACACCTCTGTATTCTGCCTCAGCGCTGGAGCGAAACACGACCGACTGACGCTTCGCTGACCAAGAGACAAGTGTGTCGTTTAGGAAGACATAGTAGCCAGACGTGGAGCGACGTGTGTCAGGACAACCACCCCAATCCGCATCAGTGTAAGCTACAAGGTCAAGCTTAGCGGAAGGAGTGATTGTGGTGCCTAGCTCGAGGATGCCGCTGATGTACCGAATGATCCGTTTCAAGGCCTGAAAGTGTGGTGAAGGTGAGATACTGAAGAGCACCAGCGAGGCTCCTGTATAATGTGGGATCATCAACCAAATGACCAGAATGAGCACTGAGTTTGGTGGATGTATCGACAGGGGTGGCGACAGGATTACAGTTAACCATCTTAGCTCGAGCTACAATCTCAGCAGCATACTTACTCTGTGAAAGAAATAGACCAGATGCATGGCGCTGAACAGCAACCCCCAAGAAGTAGGATAACTGACCCAGATCAGACATGGAGAACTCGGCACTCAACTGCGTAATAATTGACGTCCGAAGAGCATCAGAAGAGGCGGTGATAATAATGTCATCGACATAAAGTAAGAGAAAAGCCGTGTCTGAGCCTCTGTGATAAATGAACAGAGACGAGTCTGAGCGGCTGCCAATGAAGCCTAGGCGTAGCAGATGAGAAGCAAAGCGCTGGAACCAAGCCCTCGGAGCCTGTTTCAGCCCATACAGAGATCGCTTTAGGAGACAGACGTGCTTGGGACGGTCAGCATCAGCAAACCCCGGTGACTGAAACATGTAGACTGTCTCATTCAGATGACCATGAAGAAAGGCATTCTTGACATCCAGCTGATGAATGGCCCAGTTGCGTGACAAAGCTAAACTCAACACCACTCGGATAGTGGCAGGCTTGACGACGGGGCTGAATGTCTCATCACAGTCAATACCTACCTGCTGAGAACGACCGTTGACCACAAGACGTGCTTTGTAGTGCTCCAATGTCCCGTCGGAGCGGAACTTGTGACGGAAGAGCCACATACATCGGACGACATTCGCATCAGGAGGGCGAGGAACCAGAACCCAAGTACCATTCTATGTAAGGGCCCTGTATTCGTCGAGCATAGCCGCCTGCCAATTCGGATCTAGGAGGGCTGTTTTGTGGGAGGTGGGGATAGGGGAGATGGAGGGAGGAGCGGCGGCGGGCGCAGCACTAGGCTGCGGCCGCGGCAAGGGGGCGGCGGCCGCGACATCTGGCGACAGGGGGGGCTGTGGGTGTGGATGCGAGGCGGGGCTATGTGTGGTGGTCATGGAGACGATCTGACGGGGTCGGAAGACACCGGAGACGCTGCGGGTGTGTGGTCTGATGGTAGGGGTGGTGGTGTGGGAGGAGGGGGAGAGACGGGAGCACCGGGAGAGCTCTGGGGAATAAGAAAATGTGGGAATGAGGACTCTGAATCAGAATGAGACACAAGAGGGGTAGGAGAAGCAAAGGGGAAGCGAGACTCGTCGAAGGTGACATGTCGAGACACAATGAGCTTATGGGTCTTGATATCGAGGCAGAGGTAACCGCGATGATCAGACGGATAGCCAAGGAAGACACAAGGAGTGGAGCGCGGGTGAAACACAGGCACCCAAAGGTACGAAGGTGATCATACCTAGGCAATGTGCAATAGAGGGCCTGTCCCGGCGAGCGATGGTGGAGGGTGGTAGATGGGAGAATGTTTAGGAGGTAGCAAGTGGTGGCTAAGGCGTGAGGCCAATAGGGAAGGGGAATAGATGCGTGGAAGAGGAGAGAGCACATCATGTTGGTGATGGTTCGGATGATTCGTTCGGCCTTGCCATTCTGCTGGGAGGTATAGGGGCAAGACAAGCGATAGGAGATCCCATTTGTGGCAAAGAAAGAGTGAAAATCTTTGTTGTCAAATTCACGGCCATTGTCACATTGGAAACACTTGATGGATGTGTGGAACTGTGTTTTGATGTAGGCATGGCATTTGGCAAAGATGGGAAACACTTGGGACTTGAAATGCAACGGAAAGACCCATAAGAAATGTGTGTAATCATCCAGAAACAAGAGGTAGTACTTGTGACCCTCATTGCTAGGCACAGGAGAGATCCAAATGTCACTATGAATGATATCAAAGGGAGCAAGGGTAGAGGTCAAAGACCGCTGGAACGGCAGTCTGGCATGTTTGCCTAGTTGGCAGGAAGAGCATAAACCAGAGCGTAGGTCTTTAGTACAGGTGACAAGACTCTGAGAACGGAGGACATCTAGAATGGCAGGACTGGGATGACCTAGGCGTGCATGCCAGAGGCTGGATGACGATGCCGAGAGGGCGACCGGGCACGACTGACTGGACACAGGAGGTGATGTGACAGGGTAGAGCTCCCCGGTTACATCTCATGCGAGTAACCCCCATAGTAAGATCGTTCACAGAGAAACCAAAGGGATCAAACATAAGGGAAACGTTATTGTCAGTAGTGAACCGACGGACAGAGATAAGGTTTTTGACAATCTTTGGGGCAATGAGGACATTGTTAAGGTGTAGTGGGTGGGTTGGGGTCTGTAATTTGGCGTGGCCAATTCCTGAAGTAGCAAGACGACCACCATTGTCGACGATAATAGAGTGTGCAGGACCCTTAAAGGAAATAGATGAGACGTGACCTGAGGAGTTCGTCATGTGGGAGGTGGCACCAATGTCCATATACCAAGACGAGTCGGGAGATGTCGGCTGCATAGAGGAGAAGGCGTGATGCGTAGCAGGAGCAGGCGGAACATAGGCGGCGTCACAACTGCAGGATGGGATGACGGAATCAGGGAGGAGCGGCGGCGGGCGCAGCAATAGGATGCGGCCGCGGCAAGGGGGTGGTGGCCGCGGAGCGAGGTGGGGCGAGGTAGGGATTAGGGTTTTGCGGCTAGGGTTTGTGTTTTTTTTTATGGAAAAAGATTAGGGTTGAGGGATGTTAGACTGTGATACCATGTTAGATCACGAGACTGATCATATAATCCTCCTTGAGGGTTTCCATTCATTGATAATCATATATATATATATATGTTACAAAGATATTGGGCTTTTGGGCCCACTATCAAATATATGCCTATGTAATCTATCATTTCCTATAGCATATTATTACTGTATTATATATGTCCCTGAGGAATGAAGTATAGAGGAAGAAGAAGATACGCATAGAGAGACGAATAAATGGTCAATCGATACAGTCGATCACTTCCATACCCTCTCAATCGATATATACATTCACTTCTTCACTGTCACTAACGGACTTGGCCTCTTTGAATCATCAAGAACAACGATCTTTCCGCGAAAGACTCTGAAACAACTTCGAATTCTGTTTCCTAGGTTGAATCACATTCTTGATCTGGCTCTACCATTGAAAGAATCGAACGCCTGGATGGGGACATCGTGTAGATGTCTCTACAGAGGAGACTGAATATTTCTTGAAATGAATCTTGATGAAAATCAATTGGTCAACTTATGGCTTTTATTTGAGTGCTTTGTTACGCCCCTATATATTATTAATGCTTGTTTACAAGAACACCATACAAAATCTCTTCAACAATTATAGTTCCGATTGAATGAAATGCCCTGCAGAAGGAACTCATTAAACAAATCAAACAACCACATTCCTGTAATTAAGAGTGTGTGCATAAATTTAAAAATATATATATTGGGATGAAACAATGATCAAGTAGTGTAATTTTAGGGCAAGCTAGGAGGAGAAAGCGAGGGCTTGGTTACTTTAAGCTCGCCACAGTCACTGATGTAGATGGTCTTGAGTGGCCGGTCCCAAAGGGTTCGACCGATCTGGGCTCGATCGTCTCCAATAAACTCCGCCAGATCATTCAACAACTTGATCCTCTCCGCCGGTTTGTAGGTTGGCACTGCAGCTATTCTTGTCACCACATCTAGCCCTGCATTTTTAAGCCGCATTATCTATCCATCATTCTTCATTTGATTTTATAGTTTCCTTCCTAATTTCATCGCCCCGAAAACCGAAAAACTAAAGTTGAACAACAAGTCATTTAGGTTGTTTGAGTTTCAATCTATTACTTCTAAAATCCAATTTCTCATTCAATTTAGTACATGAAGAAAACGGGCTTCTACGGGCCTTTGAGAAACTCACCTTCAAGCACGGTTCCAAACACTACGTTCCTTCCATCAAGCTGCGGGCATGGGGCGGGCCCGGTGGTGATCAAGAACTCCACATTGTGATAATCCACATCAAGCTTAGCCTCGTCGTCGTCGTCATTTTCACCCAAACACAACGAAACCACACCGGGCCTGGAGTGCTCCAGCATGAAGGCCCGGGACAACACGGATTCGGTGTTCCGGGCCAGGCCCAACGGGGGCCTGACATCTTGATCATCCCTCCGGCCCTGTCGGCCCGCCACAAAGTACTGCCCGGGGAGGATCTTATGGACGGGCGTGCTCTTGTACGACGACCCGGGAGGCCCGGTGCACATGGCCTTGAAGTTGGCAACGGTGATGGGAACGAGCTTGCCGTACAGGCCCAGCACGACCCGGCCCACGGGCTCAGAGTCCGGGCAGGGCGGGGCGTCCCGGGCCTGGCCAATGGGCTTCATCCGGTCCGTGCGGAAGTAGGTTGGGCAGATGCTGAAGTCGATGAAGACGCGGTCGGTGATGGTGGTGTCGGGCTCTTGGGCCGGCCCGGTGGTGGCGGCGGTGGCGGTTTGAGGTGGTTGAGGGAGGGAGAGGGCGGTGGAAAGGAGGAGGGAGCGACGGGTTAGGGAGGGTAGATGGAGATGGGGAGAGGGTGAGGCGGCGGAGATGCGGTGGCGGTGGAGAGAGCGGGTGGTGATGGGGTGGTTGCCATGGACATGGTGGTAGAGGTGGGAAGAGTGGAGAGTGAGGCTCAGCATAGCAATCTACATTGTTTGGAGTTTGGAGAGGAGAGGAGAGATTTGGGAAGATATTTTGATTGGTGATGAGAAGAAAGTGGGGCCTTTATATGGATAATGTATCATCCAAAATCTATGGTCTATTTGAGTATGAATGGATGCCTTTAAAATTATGTGAACAAACAACAACTTTGTTAGACCAACCAACCAAGCTAGTATAGTGAGTCCCCGTTTTGGGGTTAACCTTTTATTATAAGAATTTAAAGTTATTATATATATAGGTAGGGGATTCGATCACATTCCTTTCATACATCTACTATAATTTTTTTAAATTTAATTATACTGTACTTTTTAACTTGTCTTAAGCTTGTTAATCTCAATTAATGTTTTTAATGTGTATATAAACATACAAGTACGTTGATGTAATTGTTGTGATGCTATATACTTCATTTTAAGCAATTCAAGTTTGAATAATACTTGAAAATATGAAATCACTTGTAAATAGGAGAGTTAATTTTTCAAATAAATCATACAATATCTAATCTAAATATAAAGTAGTTGAACCCGATTAATATGATAATGAAAAACAAAATCAATATCTACCTCAGATAAATTTACCGTCCCGTCGCATATGATTATATGAAAAATATTAAAGATGGTTTATATAAGTGATTTAAATCTTACCATATGAGATATAAAGACTTGGTTAAGTGGACTGACATCTTGTAAACATCGAATTTTACAACAAGTCCAATTGTCTCTTTTTAACCATCTCCACACGTCTAAGGTCGATTACCTAGTACCATAATAATTAATATTCCATCCGTTCGGCAAAAGATGTCATTTTACTATTCACGCACGCTTTTTAGAAGATAAAAACTATATAAAATATGAAAGTCTACTTAGTCACTAAAAGAGTTAAATAAGTTATAACACCTATGATTGAAATCCTGGATCCATTAAATCAGTATATGAAAGTCTACTTAGTCACTAAAAGAGTTATGTTCAAACCTTCATGCACAATAAATTTGAGATTTGTTATTTTTCTATTCCTCAATAACTATCGCAGTTTAGAGAAAAGAGAGAATTTTAGGGAATATGTGAATTTTATCATAACTGGCTTATATCTCGTACAGTATTAATTAATGTCTACTACGTAGTATGTGTCTATGTTACTAAATGAGTATTATGTTTCGAACTGCGTGCACATTGAATTTGAGATCGGTCATTTATCAAAGCATCTCCAATAACTATTGTATTAATTTATATAGAGAAAATAGAGAATTTTACAGAACATGTGAATTTTATTACTATAACACATTCCGTATCTCTTATACCAACATAGATATTTGGAGAAAAAGAAAAAAAAAATATTTGTAACAATGACAAACTTCTCTAAACACTCCAAATTGTATGAAAGTGTAAGACTCGATGCCATTTAACCATAGGAAATTGGAGAGATCGAGAAAAGAAAATGCTCTATTTTTTTAAATAGATAAAATGAAGACTATTTAAAGCATATACCCCGTAGTAATAAATACATAAATATATAAAATAGAAAAATTGTTGAGAAAATTTGTTGAAATATACCTTTTGTTAAATGTAATTAAGTAATTATACCCTATTAAAATTAAATTGGTTGCGCTGTCATCATAATATGTTTTAATTACTATCAAAATCTGCAATTTAAGAGTTGATTTCTATAGAAAAAACCAGTTTATAGTTGGTTGTGGTGTTTGGCCGATTCTGGTGTCTCATTTGAATGTTTGCTGCTGGATTTACGTGCTTTTTTCATCAAAGATTTGGATCATAACTTGCTGATTTTTTTTAATGTTTGGATGTTGGTTCAAAGGAGCTAAACGTGGAGCTATTTTAGGATCAACCTAATTATTTGAAGGGATTGGGTTTTTGATCATTATATGAGTTTATTTATGGTGTTGAACTATTGGTTATTATAATAGATTTGTTACCCATGTTACAAGTGGTGTGGTATGGAGATTGGAGAGTGTTCCATGTCAGTGACTTTACCTCACCTTTATATGTTATCCTACCAGAATCTTAGTGCAAATGTTCCTCTTGCCTCAAATCCTAGGCTGTCGCCCCTTTCATCTGAACCTGGCTTGCTGATTATGAATTTATGATCATGGTTCTACAGTTGATATTCCTCTTGGTAACTGTTAAGCTACATCCTCATTCCATCATCATCATGAAAGAGTGCAGCTCCACAGGAAGAAATTAGAGATGAGTTGTATAGGATCATATCTCATGTAACAGATTTTTCTATCTCTTTCTCTCGTCTATAAATGTTGTAACAGAACCTTACAACTCAAGCAATCAATCTCTCTTCATTCTCATTCTCTGTCTCAGCTCAAATCCTCTTTCTGCATTCTCAATGACAGCTCTCGTTTCTCTGTGATTGAGCTCCAGTTGACATGGTATCAGAGCGAGGAGAAGGTTCTGGTGTTCCTCGTCCCGAAGATGGAGGTATAGATCCGATGAGTGAGCTGTATCTTCATCATTCGGACAGTACAAGCTCGATTCTCTCCACACGAATTCTCGATGGCCGGAATTACAGCCATTGGAGGAGATCTGTGGAGGTTTCTCTGTCAGCGAAGAATAAGTTCGGCTTCGTTACTGGAACTTGTCGTCGTCCAGTTGATGATCCTCTTCTTCAACAACACTGGGATAGGTGTAACAACATGGTACTTTCGTGGCTTTTTCATTCTGTTAGCAAAGACATAGCTGAATCTATAGTTTTCTGTCGAACTGCAGCACAGATCTGGAGAAATTTGGAAAGTAGATTTGGTGTTGCAAATCGAACTCGTTTATTTCAAATTCAAAAAGACATTATTGCTATTGAACAAGGAAATCTTAGCATTCCTGATTACTTTACCAAATTTAAGAAGCTTTGGGATGAATACATGATATTTGTTGAATGTGAATCATGCGAATGTGGATCTACTCTTGCTATGTCAAGAATGATCCAGGATCAGCAGGTGATTTTTTTTCTGATGGGGCTAAATGATGCGTACAAGGATGTTCGTGGGAGTATATTGATGATAACTCCTCCTCCGAGCATCAATGACACATACAGACTCCTGATTCAGGATGAGCAACAGAGAGGTCTGAGCAAAGGATCTTCATCTGGAAATGATACATCTGCGTTTGCATCTCAGTCCAGAGGAGGCTTCAAGAAACCTTCATTCTGTGAGCATTGCAAGGTTTCTGGTCATTCCATGGAAAAGTGCTGGAAGATTCACGGTTATCCTTCGAATTCTACTGCCTCTTTCTGTGATCATTGCAAGATAGCAGGCCATTCTATAGACAGATGCTGGAAAATTCATGGATATCCATCCTCATCAACTGGATCTCAGGCTTCTAGCATCACAAACTCATCTTCTTCAAATGGATCTAGACCTTTCTGCACTCACTGCAAGTCACTTGGCCATGTTGTTGACAGATGTTGGAAGTTGCACGGTTATCCTACTGATCATCCTTCTGCAGGAAATTCTAAGAAGATAGCTGCTAATGCTTCTTCTTCCTCTCCAATAACTCAAGAGCAGTATCAGCAATTGCTTTCTCTTCTTCAACAACATGAGGTCAAGGAATCTTCTGCTATGTTGGCAGGTATGAGTTCTCATCTCTTCTCTTCATTGGCTAACTCTTCTTGGATATTGGACAGTGGAGCCACAGACCATATGACTCCCAATCTTAACCTGTTTCATTCCTTTGAATCCTTAACTAAACCTTCTTCTATTACCTTACCAAATAATATGAAAGCTACTATCTCCAACATTGGGACTGTCAATGTTGATTCACACATTTCCCTCAAAGATGTTCTTCATGTACCAGATTTTAGATTCAATTTGCTCTCTGTTCAGAAACTCACCAATGACATCAAGTCTAATATTCTTTTTACTCCCACTTCATGCATCATCCAGGGCCCTTCGATGAGGAATCCTCTAGTAATTGGAAGTGAAGAACGTGGTCTATACATTGCACACAAACCATATGAGTTGACACATTTTCCTGCTTTATCTTCTGTATTACAGTATGACTTCTCTCTTTGTAATACTGCACCTTTTTCCAAATCTAAAGGGACAGTTGATGTTACTTTTTCTGCTAGTTGTAAAGCTGAGTTGTTACATTGCCGGATGGGGCATTTACCTTTCTCTCAAATAAAGTACATTGATGATTCTATTCATGTGTCTTCTCCTACATCTATTTGTCAGATTTGTCCTTTATCTAAACTACACAGACAACCATTCTTTCTAAGAAATCATAAATCTGCAGCTCCTTTTGACTTGATATACTTTGATACATGGGGACCTTATCAACATGCTACTCATAATGGGTTTAGATACTTTCTCACACTTGTTGATGATTACTCTAAGTGTACATGGACATATCTCATGGCTTCCAAAACTAATACCTTTTCCATTCTGACAAATTTTGTGTCTCTGGTTCAAAATCAATTTCATTTGCCTATCAAGGCCATGAGATCAGATAATGCTGCAGAGTTCATTGACCAGTCTTTATCCTCTTTCTTTGCTAAGCATGGAATTATCCATCAAACCAGTTGTGTGGATTCTCCTCAACAAAATGGGGTAGTTGAGAGGAAACACAAGCACTTACTTGAGGTTGCTCGAGCTCTAAAATTTCAATCAAAAGTACCTATTCAGTATTGGGGTGAGTGTATTTTAACTGCCACATATTTGATTAATCGATGTCCCTTACCTGTGCTATCAAATAAAACTCCATATGAGCTACTCTTTCATAAAACCCCTACTTATGCCCATCTGAAAGTATTTGGTTGCCTTTGTTTTGTTAGTACTTTAAAAAGGGGAAGGGATAAATTTCAGCCAAGAGCTAGTCCTTGTGTCTTTTTGGGATACAGTTATGGCAAATGTGCCTATACTGTTGTTGATTTGAACACTAAAGTTGTGTTTTATACTAGGGATGCTGTCTTCCATGAGACATACTTCCCTTTTCACTCAAACACTTTCTCTGACGTACCTTTACCACCTCCAGCTCATAATGACAATCAAACACATTTTCCTTCTAGCATTTTTCTTCCTCCTACATCTTCCCCTTCAGTTTCCTCCACTCAAACACATTCATCAAACACTGATTCTCCTGATGTCTCTCCTGAGGTTGCAGCCTCTCCTGTGGCCAATCCTCCTAACTCACAGCTCCCCATTGTAAGAAGATCATCCAGGACTCATCATCCCCCTACTCATCTCAATGATTATGTGTGCAATGGTTGTTCCACAGTCCATCATTCTCCAAATGCCTTCTTTGCTTCTACCCTTCCTACTACCTCTTTGTCCCTTTTGTCCAAAATCACAGCATATGCTGAACCCACATCATACAAAGAAGCTGTCCAAGACTCCAATTGGGTGATGGCAATGAAGAAAGAGATAGATGCTTTAACTGCCAATAGTACTTGGGTCCTTGTTCCTCTTCCTGCAGGTAAGAAGGCAATTGGATACAAGTGGGTTTTCAAAGTGAAGCTGAAAGCTGATGGGAGTCTTGAGCGCCACAAAGCTCGACTTGTTGCTAAAGGATTCACACAGACAGAGGGAATTGACTATCATGAGACTTTTTCTCCTGTTGTCAAGATGACAACTATAAGGACAATTATTGTTGTTGCTGCTGCTAAGCAATGGTCTTTGCATCAAATGGATGTCAACAATGCTTTTTTGCATGGGGATTTATATGAGGATGTCTACATGAGGCTTCCTGAAGGTTTTCCTGCTGCACCTAACCTTGTTTGCAAATTACAGAAGTCACTCTATGGCCTTAAACAAGCCAGTCGACAGTGGTTTCATAAACTTACCATTGCACTGTTGTCTCTTCAGTTTGAACAGTCCAAGCTTGATTATTCTTTATTCACAAAGAAGAATAATGGTCATATTACTATCATTGCTGTCTATGTAGATGATCTGTTGGTCACAGGTTCTGATCCTATTGAGATCTCTAACCTTAAGCTCTATTTGGACAAGACATTCAGCATTAAGGATCTTGGTGTGCTTCATTATTTTCTGGGTCTTGAGGTTTCATATGGTCCCAAAGGTATTCACCTGTCACAGCACAAGTTCAGTCAGGAGGTTCTCTTGGATTCTGGCATTACAAATGTTCATCCAGTATGTACTCCTCTGCCATTGAATCTCAAATTAGATCCTCTCAGTGGTGATCTGTTGCAGGATGCTTCTTATTTTCGAAAAATGGTTGGGAAACTGAACTTTCTCACACACACGAGACCAGATCTTTGTTTTGCTACTCAGACATTGAGTCAGTTTATGCAGTCTCCCCGAACTTCACATCTAGCTGCTCTCCATCATACTATCAAGTACCTTGCTGGCACTCTGAACTATGGAATTGTTCTCAATGGATTTGATTCACCAAAGGTGGCTGCATTTACTGATTCTGACTGGGCATCATGTTCTTTTAGTCGACGTTCAGTTACTGGGTTTGTTATTCTCCTTGGATCTTCTCCTATTAGCTGGAAATCTAAGAAACAGGGTGTTGTTTCTCGAAGCTCCACTGAAGCAGAGTACAGAGCCATGGCTCAGACAGCAGCTGAAGTCACTTGGCTTATTCGTCTCCTTGAAGAACTTGGTGTCTCTCCTTGTAAGCCTGTTACTTTATTCTGTGACAATCAGTCAGCTCTCCATCTTGCAAGGAATCCAATCTATCATGAACGTACCAAGCACATTGAAATTGATTGTCACTTTACTCGTGAGAAAGTGATTGAAGGCCTTCTTGATTTGTGTCATATTCCAACTGCCAGTCAACTTGCTGATGTCCTTACCAAGATTCTTCCTTCATCTCAGCAGAATGAATTGTTGGCCAAACTTGGGTTGTCTCCACCCCAAGTTTGAGGGGGGGGGGGGGGTGTTAAGCTACATCCTCATTCCATCATCATCATGAAAGAGTGCAGCTCCACAGGAAGAAATTAGAGATGAGTTGTATAGGATCATATCTCATGTAACAGATTTTTCTATCTCTTTCTCTCGTCTATAAATGCTGTAACAGAACCTTACAACTCAAGCAATCAATCTCTCTTCATTCTCATTCTCTGTCTCAGCTCAAATCCTCTTTCTGCATTCTCAATGACAGCTCTCGTTTCTCTGTGATTGAGCTCCAGTTGACAGTAACAAAAGGGTAAACTTTGATGATCAGCTACTTCTTTTCCCCTCTGAGCTTTGTTGCTCTAGATCTCACATTTTCAAATGCTTTTAATTTGTATTTTGCCCTTTTTACCTTCTTGCTATAGGATATGAAGAAAATGGAGAAAGAACTCCAAGTAAAAGAAGTTGAATTGAAGAAAAAGGAGCAGGTAACTTTCTTGCTCTAGGATTTATATATATTGCTTCTATCACAAATGAGAAGTAAAATAACTGATGGTTTATACTCCGTATTGATTAGTGATAACCCCTTATTCACCTACTGTCTTGAGGGTTTTTTTTTTTTTTGAATTTTCTGTTGGCATTCACAACATATTTAGGTATGTTTAATGAAATACCTGCCCATTTGCAAATGAAATACCTTCCCATTTGCAGAGGTTGCAATATGTGGCATTCACAACATATTTAGGTATGTTTAATGTCATATGTATATTAGAAAATACAACTCTCTATGTATCTTTTCTTGAATTGGCGAGTTTATCTTGAACATTCTTTTCTACCAGTTAGGAGATGAATTTCTTATAAATGACTTGTTTCTGTGTGTGTATGGGTGTTGGAGCAGGTAATATTTCTTTGCACTTCTTGTTATAAATAATACTTTTGAGATGGATTAAATAATTTGGTTGATTACTTGGAAGGTGGATCAGTACACTTCATAGCTCAATATCTACTAGTTGGGATATGCGTATAGTTTAGTGACATAAGGTTTTAGCTCCCCTGTTGTGTATGTCAGTTTTTGTTGTGGAGTTTTGCTAGCATGGATGCAGCCAACATGGCATAAGTTAGTTTATTTTTCTTTGATACTCTACTGTAAAGTAGTATTGGCCAACCTAGTGATGTGATTCTTGATTTAGGTGATACTAATGATCAAGACGAAGAGGTCTCCAGGTTCTGAAGTCACTCTACTTGCTGCTTCTTTTCAAGTGGCTGGACCAATCTTCTTGCTATTACTCTATTAGTCTCAGCTGATCTCATGATGTTCATAAGACTAACCTCTTGCTATTACTCTATTAGACTAACCTTTTTGTCTCTTCGCGTGGTTGTATCTTATGTTTCTTACCTTCCCACAATGATTTGTTCACAATTACGGAGTACTATAGTTCCATTGCTGCAGAAACTCTATAAGGATTGTAAAACTTCCAAATTCGATCGGTTTAGTGGTGATCTAAGTTTTCATTTGCTAGTTAACACTTACCCATTTATGGAATCATGATGAATATATTTGATCTTTTCTCGTTCATATTAGGCATCTTGATAAGAGAAATTTGTACATTCGAGTATAATGCCTATAAAGTCAACCCAAACATCCTCCAAGAATCCAATGCAATCCACATTGATGGTCAATTGGTGGGAAGAAAGGTTATCGAGCTTACAAGCTCGGCTCGCCTTGGAAATAGACAAGCTTATCGAGCTCGAGCTTTATGTCTAGTTTGTGAGCCAAGCTTGATTAAATGTTCAAACTCGAATAGAAATTACACTACGCCATTTAACATCTCAAGTGACGGACCTAATCTGGTCGCCTGAGTAGCTTCCAGGTCGCCTCAGACCTCAGGTGACGACATAGTGGTCGCCTGAATGGTCATCACCTGGACATCGTCACCTGAGTATTCAAGCGATGAAGATGCTAATGCTCGTTAGCTGAGCATAACCAGGCGACGAAGTTGATGTGGTCGCCTAAAAATTGGCAAGGGTTGTGAACTACCTCTGGCAACGACATATGTCCGTCGCTTGAATGCAAGGGCGACTTGTTGTTATTCTCCATGTACGTCGTCTGAGTATTCTGAATGGCTGGTGCAAATTGTCAGGCGACGACATTGTGTTATATAAGTTCGTCGCCTGAGTTATTTAGGTGTTTTTTTTATTTTTTTTGCTTAAGTGACGACATTATCGTCACATGAATACAGTTTAACAGAAAAATAAAATGTTTGTAGGGCGAACAAACCCCCTGTTTTCGCCATTCAAACATAACCAAAATCTATGTACATTTACCAACCACAACCACAACACACACAATGACCAAATCTTGTTTTTGCATTCGAAACGAAGAAAAACAAGATGTTCACACAGCCTTTACACATTCAACCAAAATACACGACAATTCCTGGTGTTCACATGACACAAAAGTAATATTTCCCTAGATGTTGTCCATGACACAAAATCATAAAACAGTGACACCAACCACTATAGGCAAAGTTGTCCAGAATTGTCAAAATATAAAGCTTGAGTCAAGATTCTTTACCTTGGGTGGTTTATGGAGATTGGGTAGTTTCAGGAGCATGGGAGGCATCCGGACCCTTGGAGGTTGGGTGTGACTTGGAAAAGTTGGACATGAACTCTTCCAAGGCCGAGATACGACCCCTCAAGGAGTCATTATCGTTGCGCATCAGAAGTAATTCCTCCCTGGCTTTCTCGCATTCTTGCCTCGCTTTCTCAGCTTCCGCCCTAGCTTTCTCACCATCCTCCTGCGCCTTCCTTGTTCGATCCTCCAGTTCTCTCTTCTTCGCAGCAGCTTCAGCAGTCCAAGAGCCACCCCTTTTCTTGGCAGGCCTTCTAGCAGCACATCCCATCCCTCTAACTTCTGTGCCCCGCCTTTCTCCAAAAGCGTTGATCAGAGTATCATATTGTTGTTCCTTAGATAGCAGAGCCTGTTGAACTTCGGAATCAACTGTTCCTGTTGACTCTCCTGGCTCATGGTTTTTTTATTTCCTCGAGAGATTTCTTCAGTTTTCCCTGTCAACAGAAATGGTTTTGCACCTGAATCCTCGCAGCAATAGTAGCAGTAAAGAACCAAGTGTTGTTTACTGAAGAATCAAGCCTTTCAGTGACAATTGAAGAATCAAGTATATTTTTGCTGGATTTAATTACTCTACTTCTAAACATTCAAAAGGGCAGCTGTTGAACCAAACCTTTTCTTGTTTGAAGAAGAATTAGGAATGAGAAATTCTTGTTTATGGAAGCTTTTCATATTTAATGAAGAATCAAATATTTTTTTGCTGGATTAATTTTAGTTTTTTTTACTTGGGTTTAATATCTTGATGGGGGAGAGTAAAATTTGCAACCCAAAACTTATGACATTAAAAAGCACATGACAAATGAGATATTGATTAGAAAATTGACAGTAAATGCATATAACAAATGCATATGACAGTAAATGCATAATCGCTTGGAAAAATAATATATTGATTGGAATATATAAGATATTGATTGGAAATTTTAGTTTCTTTTGCTGGATTAATTCTCTCCTCTTATAACAGTAAATGCATATGACAGTATGATTTTAGTTTTTTTTGCTGGATTAATTTTAGCCTAATGTCATTACTTTTTGCCTATTTGAAGAACAAAATGAGATATGAATTGGAATATATAAGATAATGATATTCCTAACCAAAATCAACAAGTGGTAAAGAAAAAATATTTATTAATAAGTGAAATGTTCCACAAGTGGAATACAGAAACCATGAAGGATTAATCAAAGTACATAACAAACAACCCTTAAATCCCCCTCCCCCTGTTTGTGTATGATGTGGTAAATTAAAGTGAACATGCCATATATATTAAAGGGATAAGAGTTAGAAAGAAATAAACCAAAAGACACTCATCACTTGTTCCTTCCCGTTCGGGTACCGTTCATACGCATGTATGGCAACCTCGACAAAAGGAGCTGGACTTCCCTTTTGAGCCCATTCTTCTGCCTTATACGAGACAACAACAAGACCCAAGTGATGGTTGAGTTGGTTCGGATTCTTGGTTCTGTTGCTCTGGTTGCGCTTGCATAGAGCCTCAAAAAACCAAACATATTGTAAGCGTAAACAATATATTCTGGACATAAACAAGCATTTAGAAAGCAATATACATTGATTTGTTTGTACATTACTCCTCATACTAGCTAGTATGTTTATGTCCAAAACAATAAAAAAAATCAACCATTTAAATGCTTGTTCATAAAGTCACTCTTATTCATATCATGCAGAGAAAGCACTGAGATTAATATCATAGACATATCATACAGAAAAAGCAATTAAAAACAACCAGGAACAAGCATTTACCTTTTTCTTTTCATTTTCGAACTCGTTGGTGATCAACCATTCCCACTCTTCTTGGCGCAACTCAAACTCACTCGGGAGCTCATTTGGACGCTCTTCATAAAGTTTCTTGCAAGTCGATTTCTAGTCCTTATATGTCCTATGGGCTTTACCATGAATGTACTCAATCATCTTGGTATCAATAGGGTCTATCTCGTAGATATTCTATCAATTAAAACAAGCATTTGAGTTACATTTCAGAAACTGTAGACACTTTAGTAGTAAGGAACTTGACAAACTGTAGACATTTAAGAAAGTGTACAGTTATGGTAGACATTAAGTACTGATTCAGTGTAGAAGTTATGGTAGAAAGTACTGATTCCCTATATTAGAGAAGAAATATTAGAACCCTAGAAAATTAAATAAAGTATTAACTATAGAAAAACACAAGTACTTATGAAATACCCCATCCACTACCTCCAAATACGCAAGAACAGCGTCTTGGTGCTTCTTCTCCAGCTGGCTGGCTGTAGGTTGACGCAAGCATTGGCACGTGTGTCCTCACAGCAGCCCCTATATCACGGACCAGACCATCATTTGTTTTTTTTTAGTTCGGTCCTTGGTGGAAAGAAGACCAATGCAACTCAATCTTCTTCCCGGTAGCCCTAACAATTGCATTGGTCTTGTTGCTCACAATGACCCGGTACTTTCCTGCAGAAGTTAACATTGTCAGAGGTTACTAAACTGGAAAATGAATGTACAAAGGTGAAATGCAAATAGAAAGTTGTTTCAGTTCGTTAGTTATGTACAAGTTTTTCATAAACTTAAACACATTTTGGGTTAAGTGTTCTTTGGAGGCATTGGAACAGTAAAATTCATTTCCACAAGTACATATCTTGAATTTGAATTAGTGAGAAACAAAAAGTGTTCCATGATCTAATTTATATAATGATCGTTCTCTTGACTATGTGTGTTTGGCACAAAAACAACACCTTGCAAAATGACTGTCTAATTAAGAAGTCTGATTCAAAGTTCCATATGGCAAAAGGCATTCACTGCAGCAGTTAATTTTAACATACTTTATTACATTACATATATACTCAATTTAATTTGTCAAGTAAGATAACCATGATTGGATATAACTAATTAAAGAATATTGAATTGCTAAACAGTACATATATACATATTGAACAAGTGAAATTTAAACTATACATCATATACCTACATGAAGAAACAGTACATATATACATATTGAACAAGTGAAATTTGAGAGAGATGGTTTCTATGGAGTTTCAGATAGGTGATTAGAAAAAAGGAAGCCATTTAATGCATAGATTATTAGTATATTGAAAAACCTAATACACTTTGGTCAGTTAAATTCCAAAAGAAATCAAGTCTTAGAAGCAAGCTTAGTGGAGAAGTACTTTTATAGTCATGTGCTCAATTAAGGAGGCTGCTGGTCATGTTTTTCTAGACGCCGTTGTTTTGTGGACTCGGTGAAAGAAAGAAGGCAGGTGCATTCCCTTACAAGCTTTAGTAAACTACTTTATAGGGAAGTAGTTTACTAAAGCTTGTAAGCATTCTCTCTCTCCCTTCAATACTCGGAATATTTCCGTGGACTAATTCTGATGGAATTTAACTGAATCGGGAGATCAAGAAGAGATTTAGAATACATGAATACTAGATAAGCGAAGGAGTTGAAGATTGAAGGAGCGACCCTTCATTCTCAGAAAAAAAACTAACTTGTCAACTGTTACATTTCAGGTTTAATAACCTGTATTGTGGGTAGCCTTAAGACAAACATAGCAGCCTAATTCAGAAAAAACCCAAACACATTTATAATCTAACTAGCAGATTTCTAATCTAACACCCCCCCCTCAAGCTCAGGGTGGACAATGAACAAGCCCGAGCTTGCTTAACAATGGCTGCAACTGAACTCCAGCCACACCCTTAGTAAAAAAATCTGCAAGCTTTGTACCCCTTCGTAGCTGTAAGCCTGAGCTTGCTTAACAATGGCTGCAAATGAACTCCAACCATTCGCCCTTGTTCATGTGTTGCAGAAATATCATCCAAACACACAGGGCAAGCTTTGTACCCCTTCGTAGCTGCTCCGACCAACATCCCCATCCCTAGGAAGTCACTAATGGTCCATAGTACTGCGACTTTCATTAAGAACGTAGACTGAGAATGCCGATCAAACGTACACACTCCATTTTGCCATAATCCTATCAGCTCGTCAATCAGAGGCTCCATGAATATACTCAGGCACTTTCCGGGTGACTTTGGACCTGGAATCAACAACGCCAACATGTTGAATTCTTTCTTCATGCACAACGAAGGAGGCAAATTATATGGAATCAGAATTACAGGCCACATGCTATGGAGCGTCCCCATTGTGCCAAACGGACTGAACCCATCGGTTGCTAATCCGAGCTGCACATTCCTCACGCCGTTCGAAAAGTGTGGAAATGATCTATCAACATTGCATGATGGGACACTTAATTTAATTTGGAAAATTTTTTTCTTCATAATTTCAATACAGAAGAAATGAAAAATTAGAGAAGTCAAAGTTATTGCACACCTGTCAAACTCTTGCCATGCTTCCCCGTCTGCAGGGTGTCTCAACCAATCATCATCCTTCATCCTCTCACCATGCCAACGCATTTGTTTTGCAATATGTGGTTCCATATATAGTCGCTTTAATCTGGGGGTAATGGGAAAGTAACGGAGGACCTTTCTAGGGATCTTGCTACCTTCCCTATCACTGAATTCCCATCTAGAAGTGTGGCATATGGGACACACTTCACAATTTTCATATTGTTTATAAAACAACACACAATTGTACTCACAAGCATCAATACTCTGATAGCTCAGGCCAATATCCCTACAAAGCTTCCTCAACCGTCTTCCATTGGCAGGGTAGTTGTGTTTAGGAGGGAGAAAATCACTAATGACTTTGCACATATCATTTATGCTCTTATCTGACCACCTGTTGTTTGTCTTCAAGTCCATTACCTTTAAAATAGCACTCAAAATGGTCTCAGTGCTCCCAGGGTATAGCGGAGTCTGGGCTTCCGCTAAAAGACTCTCGTACTTTCGGTAATCATCATCAACGATATCATCAAATGAAGGGTTGTCCGTATCTCCAGGGCCTTCAATGAAAACTGCAGTATATCCAGCATGGTAGGGGAACCCATCGTGCAACATGTCCATAACTGGTCCCTTATTAGTAGAGGACGCCCTTTGCTCGAGGATTTGCCTTCTGGGCTGAGAAGTTCTCGATTCAACGTTTGGCTCACCGTGCTTGTGTCATACTGTATACGTAGGTTCCATGCCATTGTACCACAAGTGTGAGTACATCTCCCCAACGAACACCGGAATTTTTCCATTACGGCATACAACACATAGACAATGAAACAATATTTTCCCATCTGCATTCCTATAAACCCAAGTCACAAATTCACTTATTCCATTCCTATACTCATCAGTGTGACACGGAAGTTGCATCCACCTTTTATCCATATTTCAGCTAATATCAAGATTTAAACAACATCACAATCACAAACCACAAATGAAAATTCATATATAAAAACATCTAGCATAAAATCTACTCGTATATTAGAACGTATAAAAATCCTAATCTCAACAGATCTCAATCAATCTTAATCTCCACATTTCTCAATATAATTCAAATTCATATAGCAAATATTCATGTATACAAAATATAAAACCGGCATCACAATCTAACCTTAAATTTCTAACCAAAACAACATTCTCCCCAATCTAAATATAAACAATTTTAATCTCAAAAAATCCAATAACTAAATCTCAATCTCCACAATTCTCAATCTAAATCAAATTCATATATACAAAATCTAAACTAAAATAGCAAGCTAACCATAAATTTCCAACCCAAGATACATTCTCCACAATCTCAACATAAAAATTTTTATATCAACAAATCTCAATCAAACTCAATCTTCGCAATGCTCAATCTAACTCAAATTCATATATCAAATATTCATATATACAAAATCTAAACTCGTATCGCAATTTAACCATAAATTTCCAACCCAAAACCCATTCTCCACAATCTTACCATACAACATCTTAATCTCCCCAAATAGGAAACAAGACTTTATTAAAATAGTGAAATACACACTTACCTTCCTACAAATTAGTCGCAAATTTTCTTCTCTAACACCTTCCCAAGAATTTTTATGTGGAACAAAAGAAAAAAGAAAGGTGAAGAAGAGATGAAGCTTCGGCCTGAGAAAGGAGGAAAGGGTAAAGACTGGATTGATATTGTCTTTGATTAACAAAAAGAAGAAGGCAGTAAATTCGGCCGTTGGGTAATTCTGATTCAGGTGACGGACATAGCACTATGTCGGTCGCCTCAATTCAAAGCATTAAATGCAGTTCACCAACTTCTCCTCTCCGGTGACGAACATTACAATTACTCCGTCGCCTGAATATATATACATTAAATACCTCAGACCCAGGTCACCAACTCCCTCTTTCCGGCGACGCTGCTTTAATGTCCGTCACCTGGATGAATTCAAGTGACGAACTTAGAGAAACATTGGTCACCTGAAGGTGTATCCAGTTGAGTTCTAAGTGGAAATTAGTCTGGCGACGAATCCAAGTTTGTCATCACCTGAAGGTGATTCAAGTGACGAAGCCGGGTTTGTCCGTCACCCCAGGTGTAATATTTAATGCTTATATGTTAATTATCAATTGTATAAAATGTTATCAACAAACAATGTCATCACAAATGATTGAGATCATCACAAATGTCATCAATGAATAACAGTCATCATTAATTAAAAGATGTCATCAATGAAGTTTAATCAAATTTTATGCATTTGTGTCATCAATTGTATAAAAATGTCACCAGAAATGATTGCATCAATGAAATGTAATCACAAATGTGTAATTAGTGAATAAAAGTATAATCAATGAAAATATATCGATATACAATTGATTAATTAAAAAAATGGCATCAAATGATTTAATTAAAAAGTGGCATCACATTAATGAACAAATGTCATTAAAAAATGGCATCAAAATAGTACTTTGAAAAATGGCTTCACGTTAAAAAAAATGGCATGAAAAATGGCATAAAAAAATGTCATCTTTAAAATAAATCTGAATAAGTTGGTCAATGTCGACCGGTTACCGGTCAAACAGTTGACAATTAACCATTACTACTATACTAGCTAGTTGGATGAGGTACATCTAACCTAATTTTTTCTTGAAGAGGCCTAATTACCTAATTAGATTTTCTAAAAGGTTTATTCAGAAAAAATCACACAATCGCCTTTCAATATGTATACAACATGCATACCGTAATATTTTTCTTTCCAAGTCTATATATATCATATCATATCATATACTCCCTCTCTTAATTAAAACTTGTCGTTTACTATTCATGCACGCTTTTTTAGAATAATAAAAACTATATGAAAAATTAACTTTTTAAAAAATTTATTTTTATAAATTCATACTTAATAGTACCTAGTATGAAATTATTTAAAAAATATATTAAAAAATTTAATATTTTATATAGTTTTTAACACCTCAAAAAGCGTGCGTAAATAGTAAAACGTTAAGTTTTAATTAACGGAAGGAGTATCATATATATGTATACAAATCAGAAGGCCGGATAGTTTTATAATCAAATCGGTAATATTATTTTTGGTAATTATAACCGGTTATTTCCTATTTGGCCTTGATTAATTCCTTTATATACCCTGTTTATGTACATTAAATTTCACGTCCATCTTCATCCATTAATTATTTGTGTTTATCATTGATAAGTTGTAAAAGTTGTTGAGGATCGATGGTTGCCTTCATCGCTTCCTATATGCTTGTTTTTGCCCCGTGTGTTGGAGTAATTATGCCTATTTTCGTGTTTTGTTTTATTACAGATTTCCTTTTAATTTTGTCCTTCTTAGCAGATTATTAGATTAAATTGATCCAATAATTTCTGCCGGTCGATCCAATTCAATAATAATTAATGTGTGTTAATGATCACTATATAGTAGCTACCTTGCATTTTAGTATGTTATATGGTATACTTGGAAGTGTCGGAGTTGTTTTGCTTCCGAGGGTACGGATTATATGTATGTGCCTCGACCATCCACCAAGCTATCCTCGTCGAGTTGGCTATTAATCGGCGATGACTCAATCAGGTACCTTTCTAAAAGGTTATACCTTTACTTGCGGTAATTGTTCTGCTACGTACTTATGAGCGTTTTGACTTTAAATTTGTTGATGGGTTGTATTTGGTAAAACTGACTCCTTCGTATATTAATTGTTTATGATCGATGTAGTGCCGAAGCTTGATCGATAGGATGTTGCTGTGTGGGAGGTTCAGGTTCATAATATACATCGGACGTCAAGCCAATGCAGCGGAAGATTCCTTATCTAACGAGTCTCTTAATTCATTAGTTTAGTTATTGATCGATCGATTTTACTAAATACTACGGAGTATGTTACCATATTGCATCTGGAATTTTTTAGATTTTGTATACGACTCGGGCAATTGATTTTATATATCTTCTATTATAATATACTATAATATTTATTTCGTCAATTCTTTATTCCATTATACTTCAATTCATCAGCTCTCAGGTAATTAAGAAATATGATCCAATATAAATAAAAATAAAAATTACAGAAGTTAAATATAAAAGGGCTTATGTCGTTCAAGTACAAACATATAATGAACCAAAAGAAGAAAAAAAACCTTGCTTATATCATAGGCACTGTTCTAAAAATCGCACCTGGGCGCCGCTTGGGCACCGCCTAGGCGCCGCCTGGGCACCGCCTAGGCGCTAGGCGGCAAAGCACCTAGGAATTTTTACGCCTAGGCGGTCTCTAGGAGGATTTCCGCCTAAGCGTCGCCTAATCCCGCCTAGGTGCCGTATAGTCCCCGCCTAATCCCGGCTAGCCCCGCCTAGGTAGGTGATTATTTAGATTTAGTTTCTAGGAGAGAGATTAGTCCGCTTATAGTTTTTTTATCCCCCAAGTCAGGATGCATTTAGGTTTGATTCAAGCCTATGGTTTCGGATTTTAGGAAGTTTAAAGTTATCATCCGGACGAGCGCTACATTTATTGACTTTAGTGTTAGTTAAGCACACCAAATTTGGGTTTACGAGTGATATTATAGATATTACTACATTATATAAATTATTGACATGTTCTATCCATTGAAATATAGGGAAATAATCAAGTTTAGTCTAAGTCCGCTTAGGCACCGCCTAGACGCCCGCCTACCCGCCTGGGCGCTAGGCGGCAACCCACCGCCTAGTGGCCGCCTAGCGCCTTTTAGAACACTGATCATAGGATAATGATACTGCAAATATCTTCTTCGTATCTGGTAAACTCCTCAAACAAATCAATCATACTTTCATAGCCTTGATTCCGAAGATTGACGATCCCGCTTGCATTAATCATTTTCACCCTATAAGTCTCTGCTCTACTATTTACAAAATTCATACATCCGCTACAAGGTGCATTTACTAAAGGTCACTCATTTCATGATAACATCCTCACTACGCATGAGATTTTTCACTCCTTCAAATCAAAGTAAGGCAACGTGGGTTGGTTTGCTCTTAAACTGGATATGGAAAAGGCATATACGATCAAATTGAATGGTCATATCTCCAAGCAGTTCTTACCAAAATGGGGTTTTACCAGGGGCGGAGCCAGAGATTCCTCCAGGGGGGCTCAAAAAAAAATGACGAGTTCAAGAAAAACATGGCAGAAGTTTCCATTGATACACTAGGACTTCAATACTACAAAATAGTTCAATACAATCAGACGAATTTAGTTTGACGAAAATAGTTTAATACAATTAGACGAATTTAGTTTGATGGTAGCTAGAGGGGGTAAATCCATCCGGCGAGTTTTCATTTTCTGAAAATGCTTCAGAAATACTTCATTCTCAATTCTCTTGAAGGTTCCTTTCTCGATATAGCACACTAGATCATTATTGAGGTACTCATCTCCTATTCTGTTACGCAAATCCGTCTTAACAAGACTCGTCGCAAAGAAGGCCCTTTCCACGGTTGCAGTAGCAACGGGTAACAACAACACCAACTCAATCAGACGAAACACCAAGTGCAAAGGCTCTTTAAGTCCCCCCACAACCATCTTCTTAGCAACATCTCCAATATCTTCTAGGGCAGAATATATTTCATTCCCTCTCATGGTTTCAATCCACACATCTAATTCTACTTCAAGTGCATATCGATCAATTTCTGAGAAGTCTTGTGGATAGAGTTCTGCAAGTTGAAGTAGCTTAGACTTACTGTAATTGGAAAACGAATTCTTGGGATTAAGGCAAGCGCTACAAGTGAGTAATGTCATGCTTGACTCATTGAATCTATTCTCCATCTCTTGAGTAATTTGATCAATAACCTATAAATATAGTGATGCGGGACCATCCAAGACACCTTCGGACACACCTATACTTGGGGATGGACCTAAGATTCGAGCTCGTGAGAATGTTGTCATCCTCAAGAGGAAGAAGAAGGCTCCACCATGGGAGAAGATCCAAAGGTGCAAATGACGTTTATAGATTCGTTCAGCATTTTGACAGCTTTTCGACGCCTCAGTAAAATGAGTCGTACGGAGTCAATATTAATCGGATTTGATCGTGACATACCTTGTTGGAACGAGGACGAAGAGATATACAACTTTGTTGTTGAAGGTTTTTCCAGATTCGACATGGAGCTTGGCCGAAAATCACATTCTTTGCAGCTGTCACTGTTTTGACGGGAATTTGTTAAGTGTTGGAACTTTCCTTATTGCTATTTTTAGAAACCTTATTTACTTAAGTTATTTTAGGTAATTTAGGGTTTTATTTTAATTTTTCTTTTAAGTATTATTTTCATTAAAATCAGCCTTTAGGGTTATAAGAAGGGGCTGATCTCCTTGTAAACAGAAGACGTTCAATTCTTATGAAAATTTCTCTCTTTTGGTGAAAAACACAAGAGTGCAAGTCAATCGATTCGAAGCGTTGCTCATCGATTGCAATTGGTTATAGATCCTGGTTGGTTTGCTTTGAGTTCGTCAACCTCGCGAGAGCTTGGTGATCCAGGTAATCACAAGTCCCCTCCTTGTGCCTCCAAGTTGTCCGCTTGGTTGTGTAAGGTTGTAGAGGCGGGCTTTGTAGTCGTTGGTATTTGGTTCCTACCCTCTTAGGAGGCCTGTGGTCTTTATCTCGTTCTACCTTAGTTCGAATCACCCTTCTATCGGTCTTTCTTTCATTGTTTTGTTGAGTCTTTGCTTCCGTTCTTGTCTTTGAGTCTTGATTGTCGAAGATCGGGCCACCCTACGGCTAACCCCGTATCATATAGCTTATTAATAATAATAATAATTTCAAATGACATGAAGACTTGATTCATAAATAATAAAGCACTTGAATTGAAAAGAAAAAATAAATTGAATGTACCTCACAGAATATGTTAACTCGGAAGTGGTGGTAGTTTGTCATTTTCACAGCTTCTCCCGCACGTCTAGAACGATATCGACTTATAATATTATCTTCCATGTTGAGAATGATGAGATCATTCTTAGCACTAAAATCATTCACCTCCTTTAAGAAATCAGCCCACCCATTCTCTCTCAATTGTTGAAACTTCTTCTTTGTGATTTGAACTTGACACATAGCCTCAACGATATTTTGATCTTTCTGTTGCAGCATTTGTGATAACGTATTTGTCCACCCCAATACAACCTTCATCAAATGAGCAATAAAAACAAATTGGTAGTTATCTTTCTTTTCACCCAAACTGGCTGCAGTCCCCTGGATGTTTGAGTCTCCTCCATCATCGCTTAAGTTTTCAAGCACTTTGGTCGTGGAAGACCACAACGATAAAAGACGAATGATGGTTGTATAATGTGAACCCCAACGTGTAGCTCCTGGCCGAGCTAAAATACTTTCTTGATTCAGTCCTCTTCACGTTAAAAGTTCACCATTTTCTAACCTTTCCACCAGCTCATCATGTTGGCTTTGTCGGAACTCATCTCTCCTTTTGCACGAAGCTCCCACCATGTTTGTAATCATAAGCAAGTATTCAAAGAAATCTGCTACAACTGAAACTTTGTTTGCACACCCAACAATGACTAATTGTAGTTGATGAGCAAAATAATGAATATACCTTGCATATGGGTTTTCCTTCAATATAATAGTCTTCAATCCATTATATTCACCTTGCATATTAGAAGCTCCATCATATCCTTGACCTCTGAGTTTGGAGAATGATAAACCATGCTGAGTAAAAAATTCATCCAACCCACTTTTCAAAGATAGTGCGGTGGTATCACGAACATGAAATACACCAAGAAAACGCTCCACTACTCCTCCTTGGTCATCTACGAATCTTACAACAATAGCCATCTCCTCTTTAACCGAAATATCACGAGACTCGTCCACTAGTATAGAGAAAAATTTCTCTCCAAGCTCACGAAGAATGACATTTATTGTCTCTGAAGCACATGCCTTAGCAATATCCTTCTGAATGCAAGGACTCGTAAGTTGGTGATTTGATGGCGCATTACTTAACACCACACTTCCAACCTCTACAAAATTCCCTCTATCCTCCGAGGTTATACTTTCATCATGTCCTCGAAAAAGCAACCCTTGTGCAAGTAAATATCTGATCACATCCAAACTGGCAGTCAAACGAATCCGGTATGCAGCAGCCTATAGTGTAGTTGTAGTAGACAAACATCTGGTAATACTTTGCATCTGATTTCTGTAAGCAATCAAAAACCTTCTTGCATCATTGTGTTGTTTACCTCCACTCCCCTCATGTTCACCAAATTTCTGGATAGCCTTCTTCCAGTTGCGACACCCACCCTTCACAAACACGTACCCCATCTCCAAATTTTGGTCCTAGATCACCCTTAAAAAGGTAACACCAAAAGCAAAATGCAGCATCTTCAGAAACACTATATTCTAACCATTCCCTATCATTGAACCACCACCCTTGAAAGCTTCTCTTTGTCTTTCCAAAATCACTTTGGGGAAAATCATGTGAAGACAGTTGACAAGGACCTTTAACCACGTATGCTCTCATAACATCATCTCTAATCAACGGTTCATATTCCTTGATAGGTTTTCGTAACGCCGGATCACTAATGATAACCCAATCACCTGGTTTTTCGGTTCGAGCTCTTTTTTCTCCACTGACATCATCTCGAACACTTTCACTTCCAACCACATTTTTTTCAATATTTGGAGATGGATTAGAATTAGGAATAGGTGAAAGCGTTGATCCACTTGAAGACACACCATTTGCAATAGATGGCTTCTTAGATCGTGTAATAAACTTATCCATAATCCTAGAAATAAAAGAGCACAAAACACAAATTGAATTCATAATACCATATTAGACCAAAATCCCAAATTCAAAAACCATCTACAATCCTAAACCTTATTCATAAAATTGCAATTCCAAACCTTATTCACAAATTGCAAAATCACAAATTCAAAATCACAAATTCTAAGTTCTAACTACTAACCCTAATATAAAATTGTAACTACAAATCACAAACCTTGTTCACAATTTCAGGTTGAAATTCATAAATTCATATGATTTCACTTTGATGGTAAACTGAATTTGAAGATGGGAAGATCGAAAATTACCGAACCTTATTCGATGGAGAAACCACTGTTGAACTCTCGCTACTGTTGCGTGCCTGTGCCAGCCACCACGGCACCACTGAACCTTATTCGATGGAGAAACGACGACCAAACCTGCGTGCCTGCGCAGCCACCCACGGAACCGGTCTGTTCCAGCGACCACGGCACCGGTCTGTTTCTCTCGGCTCTCGCTATCGCCGCCTCTGCTTCTTATGAAAGTGGAATGAAAATAATAAGGGCCAACGAGGGTTTTGTCCCGTTTAGAATAAAGTGGAAAAAAAATTAAAAAAAATTAACAAATTGAAATTAAGGGCGGAAAGGTGAATCGAACCTTCAACCTTCATTCTCCTCAGACTCACTTCCTACCAATTGCGCTACACAGTTCTTTTGTTTCATTAATTCCTCTTTGACTATATATATAAAAAAAATAATTTTTTAAATATTTTTTAGGGGGGGCTCGAGCTCAGGATTACCGTTTGCTACAAAATCAACTATCTCATTGATCCCAAACGGAGCTCAGGATTACCGTTTCCATTGCCAATGGATTTTGGATTTGAATCTACCTCCAAAACTAATACATTTTATCTGGAAAGTGGCTATGGATTGCTTACCTACCAAAGACCGTCTCCAGCGTTCTCATATAAGTGTGCCTATGGACTGCGTTTTTTGTGACTGTCAAATTGAGTCGACCCAACATCTACTTCTCGAGTGTCCTTTTAGCAAAAGGGTCCTATGCAACAATACCTGTTCAATCCCAAGTACTCACATCGACAGCTTCGCCAACCATCGTCCAAATATAGTTCTAAATAACATCTACTCAACAACCACCAGGGACAAGTTATATGAATTGTTCTATACTTTGTGAGCTTTGTGGTTCTTCCGGAACCAATTGATGTTTGGCAACTCTACACATGTCACTACCAAATAAATTCAACTTCATATGCTTACTTTAAAACAGACATGGATTGAGGCATCACGATTCGATCTTGCCACTGATTCCTTCCTACCTGAAGCGCCCAGGAAACCGAGTAGTAACTTGAAAAAAAGTCAGGGCATCCATGCCCGATGTTCTTCCCATTGTTGGGTTAGACTGCCTTCGAATTCTTATAAACTAAACTTTGATGGCTCCCTACTGGTCTCTGGGGATGCCGCTTTTGGGGTTTTAATTAGAAATTCAAACGGTGAAGTTGTCGCTGCCGGTAACGACCGTTGTAATAAAAATACTTGTGTTTTTACAGAAGCCCTTGCTCTTTGGAAAGAGGTGCTTCGGGCAAAAGAATTAGATATTCAACATCTCCTAATTGAGGATGACAACTTGCAAGTTGTGAATTCCCTGCTGGGAGATTGGAGCTGCCCATGAAATATCGAGCTCCTACAATCTGACACTCGGTTCTTGGTTTCGTTCTTTAATTTTGATTCTATTCGTCATGTATACAGGAAATCCAATGTTTTCACCGATAGGGTCGCGCACCTAGCCTACAACATCCCTGCCGACGATATTCTGCTTGCTGATCCGATTCTTCGGGGTCTCTTCCATTCGGACGCTCTAGGATGGAGTTGTTTTCGTCAACATTAGCTGCATCCTAATTCCTTTCCTTGTATTCAAAACAAAAAAATAAAGCGTATGTTTGTAACCAGGAAACCAGATTGTGTAAGGCTATTTGATTGGATCTCCCAATTTTGATTTTTTTTTTGTCGGGTAGCCAGCATAAATAGGATAGCCCGCCCCTTAATTACATCATCAAATATAAAAGATAAAACACCATCAGTTAGGTACTTGGGTTAAACAATAAATATATATATATATATATATATATATATATATATATATGTTAGGCTCATGTCTTAGACTATGTCTTTAATTCTAAGTGTTAGTTGGATAAATATGTTTATAAGCTATCTGACTGAATTAGAGTTGGGTCTTTAACCCATACTCTGATCTCAAAAGCCCATGGGCTTCAAGCCCACTCTGTTACACGTGTTTTTAGCTCCCCATTAGTTAACGACGTCGTTCAGCTTGAGGCTCTGGTATATAAGGTTTGAGAAACCCTAAATCAGTGAGAGAGCTCCTAGGGTTTACTGTACTCCGTTCTTGTCTCCTATGGTGGTTACTAGGGTTTGTTCCCTCTAGCTGCCTTGTGAGCATAGATCGAGCTCTCTTCCATCCAAAACACTGTGTGAAGACACTGAGCTGAGAGATTTGTAGCCATATTGCTCTTTTGGTTCTAGCCTTGGTGGCTGGTGTCCTTGTTGAGGCTAACTGATCGTCGCTTTACTTTCTCTCTCATTTTGTTATTCAATTTGGTTGTAAAACTCTTCCTTGTTTCGAATACTTGATCTCTGCACTGTTTTCTCAACCTCGTGTTTGTAAACCAACTTCAATACAGTACTAGATACTCTTCCTTTTTATAATTAAAGATATTGCACATGTTGGTCTGTTGCTGCCTACTGGCTAGCTAACGGAGGATGGCCTGCTGCCTCATGTTGGCCTACCAAGTCAGGGGCAGAGCCAGAGGGCTTGAGGGGTCACGTGCCCCCTATACAAGCAGTGAGTTTTTTTATATTTCTTTTTTAACACAAAAAACGATGACATTTCATCATAAACCAATGATATTTTATCATAAAATAACATCATTTATTGTCATAATTATATATAATTCTTTATGCCGATTTAATCCAAAATGATATCAGTCATGTATAATTGTGCCCCCCTCCGAATATTTTTTGGCTCCGCCATTGACTCTCTAGCGAGTAGGGGCAGATCCTCTTTAGGGTCAGAGGTGGCATTCGCCCCTCCAATAAAAAATATAAATTTAATATACATATTCCTCTCATTGATAGCTTCGATTTGATATATTATAAGCTCAAATCTAATACATGTGTAAAACCAAAGATCCTAAAACTAGAAATCGGTTTAAGCGGAAGCGAAGTCGATCGAAAACGATAAACGAAAGATCGAGAAACGAAATCACAAGCAAGATTACGAACACAACGATTTTACGTGGTTCGGCATAAATGCCTACATCCACATGGTCTCAAGATTTGGCCGAATCCACTATTGAGAGTTCGTACAAGAGATGATCAAACAATGAAAGTAAACAACCCTAGATCTAAGATGCATGTGAATCAGGAGTACAAAAGGAGAAGAGAAATCCCCATGTATGGGATAACGTACCAAAGATAGAAATGGGATTCGATCTTCAAAATCCTAGATCTCAGAAGGCACAGGAGAGCGGCCACCAAGGAGGACGCCGGAGCTCTAACCACCTTCCTAGAGACACCAACAACGATCTTCTTCTTCGAGCGCTCTCAAGCCGATGGCAAGAGCTGAGAAACCCTAACAGGGCATTTGTGAGGAGAGAGAATGTGGAAGATGAAGTGGTTAGCTTTGACGGAGGAAAGGAGCTTATATAGCTAGGTCAAGTCCGAGACTCCAAAACGCAACACTTCAGATGAGGTAAGGCAAGTGGTAAGATCCGGCGTCCATGGGCTACAAAGCTCAAATCCAGGTCGAGACATGGGCCAGATATTGGGCCTAAAGCCCAAATTTGTTATCTTCCCCTTTATCATACTCTATACATATACTATATATTATATGTTATATAATATGTATTAAATCCACTATTACTTAGTTAATCTCGTTAGAGGATCAAGCCTAAGAAGCTCAATTCAACTCAGTCGAGACTAACTTTAATAGTGCATCACATATACATAATATACACTATATAATACCTGTATAGTCATTATACACACATACATGTCCATACACACATAAAACAATATTACATGCCAAATTAAAAGACTAAGAAAGTAACATATAACATTGCAAACACCCCTCTACTTTTCTAAGTCTTGCACTAGGCAGACTCAGACTCTACATATAAGGGGATTCTTCATGCCAAGTCCGTCCTCAGCCCAAGCACACATCACACAAAGATCACTGAAGCTCCTCCAAGTGGAGAAAGTTCCTACAAAACACAAACTTATCATGAGGAATAATCTTTGTGCCAAAATCTGCAGGGTTAACTCTACCATCAATTTTCTTAACATGAATGATGTTATCTTCAACCTTTTCACGAATGAAATGGTACCTAACATCAATATGTTTAGTACGTTCATGGTACATGGGATCTCTACACAGATACAAAGCACTTTGGCTATCTATATGCAACACAGATGTGTAATGCTTCATTTCTACTTCTTTCAGAATGCCTTGCAGCCAGATAGCTTCTTTACAAGCTTCTGTTGCTACAATCTACTCTGCTTCAGTAGAAGATAATGCAACTATAGGTTGTTGTTGGGAATGTCCATATTTTACGTCTTTATTAGCATTATGTCCACAAGCCTATCCATATTAGTAAAAAGGCTACCGTGTTGCTGACACTGAAGTTGCTGACACCTAAGTTGTTGACGCCGAAATTGCTGATGATGTTGATGTAGATGTTACTGACATCAACATTTTTTATGCTAACTCAGTTAGTGCTGATAGCAGAATGCTTTATAATTAGTATTACCAAAGAATTTGCGGATATACCCCTACATTACTGGGTATGGCAATTCACCAATCCCAGGCCTATTGTGGCTTGCTTCAATCGCTACTACCCCGATTTGAGTAGACATTACCCTCTCCTCTCTCTCTCTTCCAGTTTAGGGGGTACCCAAACACTCAACCCAAATTTCTTATCAAATCAGATTTCCTCCATAATCTCTGTACTTTGCTTAAATAGAAAATCTTATCTGTTTATCCCAATCTTCTCTCTAAACTCGTCCATGACTGTATTGTCCTTTCGACTTTTGGGGTTCCTTTTCGGTTCGATCTAAGTCAACCTCCGCTCAATGATTACATCTGGCTGGTTCTTGCGGTGTGGTGTACAAAGTCTCGCTTTCTGTACTTTTGCTCTTGCTTTTATCTCCTAGGACTGGACTTCTGGTTCCCAGAGTATGGCGTTCTTCCTGAATCTGATTCCTGCAGTTTCAATCTCCTCTCAGGTACGAGAAATCTACCCCTCTACTCTTAGATCTCTTCCATTGACATTGACGATCGTTGCATCTATAAATACAGTAAGATTGCTGAATTTAATGCTCACACTCATCCTTCTATCAATACTCTTCTCTCTTCTTCTTACTGGCTGATTCATCTGATGAGTTCTCCCCCAACAAAAAAACTGGGTTCCAGTAACCCGAAACCACCAATTGTTAATTCACACAAAGGGAAGCTGCAAAGCGACACCCAATCTACTACAAAACCAAATGGGAAGTTGTCAAGTGACACCCAAACTACCAACACTCCCTCCAAATCCTCTAAGGATAAGGGTAAAGGGAAAGTGGATCTCCATGCTTTTTACAATCAGCTTTCGAGATCCAAAATCACCCGTAACACTGACCCTTCTTGCTTTCTTTATGGTCGGATCTTTGGATCCCCCATTGAGATTGACAAAATCCAAGAAAAGCTCGAATCAGACTGGAAAGGCTTTATTGGGGAGTTCGAGATCTTTGATCTCCCTAACTATTGGTTTGAGATTCACTTCTCAAGCGCCTCTGACCTTGTTTGCATCTGGGAAAATCGCCCCTACCACATTTACGACCAGCTTATCATCCTTCGTCCATGGATCCCTTCTTTTGATCCCATCACTGCCAACTCTACTGCTATTGATATGTGGGTTAGATTAACCCTTCTTCCTGATGTTTACAAAACTTCCACAGCCTTAAACACCATCATTGAGTACAATAACATGGGCTCTTTTGTCAAGCTAGACCCCTATGTTGATCCTTCTGTCAGATTTGTGAGTGTCTGCATTAATCTTGACATTGCAAAGCCTTTCTCCAACACCATCATTGTGCCTACTGGTACCAATGATTTCACTACTTATGTGGTTTGGTTTGAAGAGTTTCCAGATGGGTGTGGAAACTGTGGTGCTCTGTCTCACCTTTTCAACCAATGCCCTCTTAGAACACCCAAGCCAAAGAAAATCAAAATCATTATCAAGAGGCCCTCCAAGCTTCCTGACCCGGATGGGGATGATGGGTGGACTAAAGTTCTCAAGAAAGGAAAGAACCCAAAGCTCCCAAACCCAATCATAGCATTTGCTCATAAGCCTTATATCTCTGGTAAGGGAGGTGTCTCAATCTCTTTTGAGGCCAATTCCTCTCCTTCTGCTTCTTCCAAAGGCTTTAAGGATTCACCTGTTGTTGCTGCTCCCTTTGCCACTGGGGTTGATGCCTCTGCTGCTCCCTCATCTCCCACTGTGGTCCCTCCTGTGCCAGCAGATCCTCCTCTGTCTATTGTGCAGGTTCTTCCCAGTGGGACTGGTGAGGTTGAGCTGCAGGTTCCCCCATTGGTGGTTGGGCAGCAGGAATCCCTCAACATCAACCAAACTTCACTCCCTATCTCAACCATATCTATTCCCTCTAATGATGATAACCCAATGTGCTTTGGTGCTCTCCCCATCTCTGATGCTTACCAAGAAATTGGTGCTGAGATTGATTTTGAGACTCTTCCTTGTCTTGATTTTGAGATGGAGGAGGAGGACCTGCTATCCTATGACCTTGTGGAGTATGAATACTTGGAGGATGGAGCTGCTGATTTCCTGCAGGAGGGTTTAACTGCCCCTCTTGAGGCTCTCTCTGATCCATCTTTCCACTCTATTCACTCAACTTCTACTATGGTCAAACTCCTCAGCTCTATGGATTTACTTCCTCTTGAACCTTCTACCTCGGACTCAATCAAGCGCAAGATCTTGGATGGGAATGAGGATACTGCAAGCTCTAGTCGGAAGAGGACCAAAAAACACAACTAGTTGATCATGATATTACATCCTGCAGGCTGGCTTCAACTGAGGCCTTTCCTTTTGGCTTTTTGCAGTTCACACTCAACCTTGATCACCCCTGCACTGTTAAATCACCACCCATCCTTTGAAAGGCCCACCCCTGTGAGGATCTACTATGATGAATGCTACCCTTCCTTTGTGTACTTTCAGTTGCAAGTTAGCTGTATCTGCTTTCATTATGTTGTATTTTGCTTTGTTGTAATCTGCCTTCCTGTAACTTGGCACATGCATTGTTATATCAAAAAGAAGTTACTAGTTTATTATTACCTTATCTACCAAACCTTCTTCACACAGTTTTGTCACTCTAATCACTGCTCCATATCAACGGATTCAACCACCACTACATGCATTCAAACTAACATCATAAAGAACTACCTCAAATTGAAAACATTTGAAAACATTACAATCAAGGATTTGCAAAAGCAAAATCTAATAAATTCTAACTTAGATTTTATTTTCAACAGCAACCTCACTACCTACACTAATAACTATATACATACAATTAAGCTTATTCTTATTGGAATACTTATTAAAAACCATATCCGAACTTTTTCTCTTTCTCATTGCATGTCTTACTAATGACGAGCTCCCTCTTAATGACTCCTGGTGGTATTCAATTTCACTTTGGATTCATTTCCTCTCTCGAAGATCTACCCACAGTACAGGTTAACACACTAGAATTCATATGACTATACTATACATTTAACTATATTGTCTCCATTAACATTATTATTAGTTTTGTAGGGACAACATATTTCTATCTGGCTTCTTGATACTCTTTGGTTTGGGCCACAGCTTAGTACTGTGGGGTTGAATCATGTATCTGATAGATTTAAATTCACTCTCCATCTTTGTCTTTACCTTTTAAGGCTGATGCTTGTATTTTCATTCTACACACGAACTGTTCTAGTGACATTGTACCTATATAAACACCTATGTATAATATGGACTATGACTAAAACTCCATCTACCTCTGCATCTGTGCATTGTTCTTTAATTGAATTCTTTATAATTGGTTTTTCTAGAAATTGGCTTCAAATTATTATTCTCAATTGGTCCTCCCTCTTTTACTGGCAGAAGCAACAGATTTTTTCTGCCAATCATGAACAAATTACCCTTTACGTTACCAAATTTTCTAAAACAATCTCTCCTGTTTTAGAAGCACTATTTTCACGTAAGCAATACCAAAATGAAACCAAAAAACATAAAATCAGTTTCTCATGAAAATAAGCTATTGGAATGTTAGAGGCCTGGCTCGGAAAAATATTTTGGACACAAATAGACTCGACTTGTAAGGCTGATCATATTCAGATTTTAGCCTTAGCTGAGACTAAGTTACAATCACCTCCAAAAGAATCTTATTGGCGCCACATTGGTTTTGATAACTTCCATTTTTTCCCTTTTGTTGGTCTCTCTGAAGGCCTTTGCCTTCTTTGGAAGTCTTCACACCTAAATAATGACACATTTGATGTGATCAAATCAGATATGCGATTCATTTTGAAAAAATATCATAACAACAAACAAAATCACACATTTTTAATTTTATTTATATATGCTCCTTCCCATAGTAACCAGAAAACTGATTTCTAGAAGGAAATCTCCGCAATTATCTTTTCGTCCACCCTCCCCTGCATCGTTGTTGGAGATTTCAATGATATTCTTTATCCTAATGATAAGCTCGGTGGGCCGGCGCCTAACTCTTCGAGATTTAATAGGCTCACAGATTTCATATTAACACATGACCTTATTGACCTCCCAACAACGGGAAATCCTTTTACGTGGCGTAAAAGCTCGCAAGCCGAACAAAATGTCTATGAAAAATTGGACAGATTTTTGGTACATAAAAATATCTACTCCATAATACCAAACTTAACTACCAAAAACCACCCATTCACAACCTCAGACCATGCGCAAATAACATTAGAACTTTTTCCTAATGAGCCTCCAATCATGCAACCTTTCAATTTTGAAATGGCTTGGACTAAACACAAAGATTATGAAAACCTAGTTAAACAAGCCTGGCGCATTAATCCTACAGGTTCACATATGTTTAAACTAACTATGAGACTAAAAGAGCTAAAAAAAAAGTAAATTGTGGAGCAAAAAAACTTTTGGGAATGTCTTCTCACAGATTGCCAAAACAGAAATTGAACTCCAAGAAATTCAAAAGCAATTAATTACAAATTATGATATTAACCTAGAATTAAAACATAAACATTTGCTAAACAAATACAATCAACTTGTCAAATTCCAAAAAGATTACTGGGGTCAACCAGCTAAGAGAATTCATATCAAACATATGGATACAAAATCAAAATACTTCCACCGAGTAGCCACTGGCAGAAGAAATAGGAATATCATCAGATCCATTACCACTCGAGAAGGAATTACCCTCGACACTGTTCCTCAGATCCGTGATGAGATCAAACGGGACTTCAATGCCCGATTTACAACTTCACAACCTAACCATGACAACTGTAGGCTACTAAGAAATATTGCACCACAAGTTTCTACAGAGGAAAATGACTGGCTAACACGACCCATAACAAATTCAGAAATAAGAAAGGCTACCTTCTCTCTTGCTAATGATAAATCTCCGGGCCTAGATGGCTTTCCTGCTGGTTTTTTTCGTACGTACTGGCCCATTGTCGGGCCCTCGATCACTAAAGCTGTCAAAGGATTCTTCGCTAGTGGCAGACTTTTAAAGCAAATCAACCATACCTTCATAGTGCTAATACCAAAATGCGACAACCCAAAAACGACAAATAATTTTAGACCCATTAGCCTCTGCTCCACTATATACAAAATAATATCTAAGATTTTGTCTACTAGGCTTAGACATCTCCCTAACCTAATTCACCCACTTCAGAGCGCTTTCATAGCCAAACGCTCTATACAAGATAATATACTTATTGCAAATGAAATTTTTCAATCCTTTCAACAAAAAAGGGTTCTTCTGGCTGGATGGCCATTAAACTAGACATGGAAAAGGCCTTTGATATGGTTCGTTGGGATTTCCTTCTTACTATTCTTTCTAAATTTGGCTTCGGTGTCAACTTCTGCTCTTGGATTAAGGAATGTATTTCCACTGTAACCTACTCTGTACTTGTTAATAATGAACCCACAGACATGTTCTCACCCAGCAAAGGACTCAGACAGGGCGACCCGTTATCTCCGTATTTATTCCTTCTTGTTTCTAAGGTCCTTGCTAGAGGACTTCAACATAACGCTGAGACTCGTGGAAGTCATCTTGGTATCTCCATTAAAAGATCTTGTGATAGAATTCCTTTCCTTGCTTTCGCTGACGACATCATAATTTTCGCTTCCGCTTCTAAGAAAGCGTGTGACCAAATCAACCAGATCACTCGAGAGTACTGTTGTCACTTGGGACAACGAATTAATTATCATAAATCTACATTCTATGTTTCATCAAATACTGACAATACGGTCAAACACACAATTAAAAATGAACTCCAAATTCCCTTCACAACCAACCTTGGTAAATACCTTCGGTGTCCGGTAATATCCAGTAAAGTTTCCAACTCTACTTTCGTTGATATTACTAACTCCAGCAGAACACAACTGACAAAATGGACGGCAAATAATCTCTCCCATGCAGGCAGATGCACACTAATTAAAGCAAACCTTGCTGCCAAACCTCTACACATCATGCAATGCTTCCTTCTACCAACATATATGCATAAATAATTGGATAGAATAAACAGGAATTTCCTTTGGAACAAGGGCCCTAAACATAGACCTCTTGTCAACTGGTTTGAAGTATGTAAATCACGGACCAAAGGAGGGCTTGGTCTTCCCCTTTCTAAAGATATGAACAAAGCCCTTCAACTTAAACTTCTTTGGAAAATACTAGCAGAACCACATAACCCTTGGGTTAAACTTGTATCCCAAAAGTACATGAAAGATAAAACTATACTAACCTATGAAAAAAAAAAGAATTGTATCCTGGCAATGGTCAAGATTGACCTCATTGATTCCACTATTCAAGAGTGGTCTTCGATGGGGTGTTGCCAATGGGAAATCTATTAATTTCTGGTATGATCTCTGGTTTGGTGATTCCCCCCTCTACAATCAAGTATTAAATTCAAACCTAATCGATGATGACCTTATGGTGGGTTCCTTCATTACAAATACTAAAAATTGGGATGTTGAAATACTTAAAACCACCACCAGAGATATCCTTAGTGATGACACCCTAAAATCCATTCTACAAATACCAATTCCTAAATATATTCAACAAGATAGGTTATATTGGACTCCCAGTAGGAATGGATGGTTCTCCACAGCGTCGGCTATTGATCTCATACAAAAAAATAAGAATCATAGTATCTCTGACTTGGCTTGGTTATGGAGATTAGATGTTAACCCAAAAATAAAGGATTTTTTGTGGCGAATTTCTAAGAATGGCCTTCCGACCTCTGTAAAATTAGCATCGTGCAGGATTGGTATACCCACTGATTGTCCTCTTTGTGGAATGAATTACGAGGATATCGACCATATTCTATTTCAATGCCCTACAACTATGCAAGGGATCCAACAATTATCCCCCAGTATATATAACACAATTTACCATTCCTACGACATATCGACTACTATTAACGAAGCTTTATGTACCATCCACTCAACCCTAGGAAATAAAGAGTTTTCGAAATTAGCAATGGCCTGGTGGTGTGCCTGGTATTTCAGAAACAAAGTGCTTTTTGAAAATGAGAAACCAACTACCAACACAATTGTTTCCTTTATTAACACTTAGTTGTTTAATTGGGAAAGATCAAAAAGAGATGAATTAGGCACAGATATGACAAATACCGAAACGACTACTAGACACCACAAACCAAAAAAATGCGACGTTCGATGGACTAAGCCGTAAAGATATTGGGCTAAACTAAATTTCGATGGAGCACATTCATCCGGCAACCTCAGCTCTTACGGTTTCATTATCCGCGACTGTTTGGGCCGGGTTCTGTATTCTGAGTCTGGTTCCTCCCCTCTAGCTTCTGTCATTGGTTCCAAATGTTTCGGTCTATGGAAAGGTGTCCTAAAAGCCTCTGACCTTAAAATTTCTCGCCTTTGCGTCGAATGAGACAACCTTAGCATCATTAATAGTCTTCTTACAGGAGTCTCTTGCTCTGGTAACATTGAGCTACTCCTATCTGATGTTCTCTGTGCCTTACGACTCATTCCCGAAGTGTTGATCTACCATGTCTTTAGGGATGGTAATCGTGCCGCGACCGTCTATCTCATCTTGGGACTAATTTCACCGGTCCTTACATCCCTCCGGACGCTGTTCTGTGTAGTATCATCCGTAAGGATGCTCTTGGTTAGTTGGCTCTGCTGACGGCCAAATCTTTTCTTGTTCTAAAAAAAAACAATTTGCGGATATAATTAAAAAAAATTACTGATGAGAAATTTACATTCAATTTTACAGAGAATTGAAAAATTGCTGATAAGAAATTTGCGGACATTGAATGAAAGAGAACTAAATAAGTAAATAATATCCTCACCATTCTATGATATTCGACTTTTAATACTTGACTAATAATTATGCGAACATTTGGTTATACTTTTTTCACTTTCAAACGGTATTAATGATATTTTCAATTTTTGTCGCTTTCAAACAATATATAACAGTTTTAGGGACATTTTTATATGTTACATATATAACATGAATGTGCAAATGTTAATATAGTTACACTAAGTATTATATGGGACCTTGATGCTGATATAGTTATTACTTAATTATAAGGTAAAACGGATTAATTGACATATTGAGAAAGTTAATTTTCTATAATAATACTCAGTGTAACTATATTAACATTTGCACATTTATGTTATATATGTAACATATAAAAATGTCCCTAAAACCGTCATATATTGTTTGAAAGCGACAAAAATTGAAAATATCATTAATACCGTTTAAAAGTGAAAAAAGTATAACTAAATTTTCGCAGAATAGCATAGAACGGTGAGGATATTATTAACTAGACTAGAATGATACCGTTAAAACTATTCCGTTATACTGTTTGAAAGCGACAAATACTATTGCATTAGTTTTTGTGTAGTCACCAAAAGTTGAATATCACAACCGTTAATTAGAATATCATCGCGTTATCGTTAAAACCATTTACTATATAGCTTATGAAGGTGACCAAAAATACACAATTTGCCTTGATGCAAAAACTAAGGTTAAGACGGCCAAAGAAAATAGTTTCGGAAAATATACAACTATTACTGTACTAGCACGATAGCAGATGGTCCAGATGACACTGAAAGAGGTGAAAATATGGTGCCAAAAAAATAAAACGTGATTCTGAAAGCGTAACCGTTACAATTACACAAGTTCGAAAGAAGGAGAAACGACTGCCATAATAATGACAACACAAATACTGTTTTCGAGGTGGCAGGAATATCATTTTTTCACACCCTACGTCATATTGTTGGCCTATCATTCCACCCAAACACATTTACTTTCAGAGGCAAAATCTCCGACTCCAAACCCAACCCGATTTATCCGAATTTTGATCTTATAAGTCTGTTGACTTTTAAGGAGTATATATATTACTAATAAATACGGAGTATATAATAGAAATTGATGCTTGAATTATACTCCCTTCATTCGGCAAAACTTGTCATTTTAGGGTGTTATTTTTGTTCAAAAAAACTTGTCATTGTAGGTATTTTGCCCTTCACTTTACAAAAATGCCCTTGATATGATTGATGGTTTGTTAGTTGTAGTTTTCGATAAAGTAAAAAAGAAGGGTAATAATTGAGGGTAAATTAGTACATTTATTAATTGTCTTAAAACTTGTGAAAGAAGCTAAAATGACAAGTTTTGTCGAACGGAGGGAGTATTATATAATGTGGTTTTCTTTCACAAAAATTTAAAAGGTATTTTGTTAAAAAAATCTATAATATCAATTAATAATACTAAAGGAAAAGTCGTCTACGCCATTTGACGACTTCTCCTTTAATTAGTTAACAAACAAACATATATTAAAGGAGAAGTCGTCAAATGGCGTAGACGACTTTTCCTTTAATATATGTTTGTTTGTTAACTAATTAAATATTTTTTATATTTAAATAAATTATTATTTATTATAAATCAAATTTTTCTTTAAATAAGTAATTAATTAATTAATTCTTTTTTTTCCTAAATCTTAACCGATTGATTTTCTTTTTGAATTATTTTTTCAATAAAAACATATAATGTTTTGTAGTTTTGATTCATGTGATAATATATAAATAACGATTAGATCCATTTAATTAATTATTTTGTTATAATTTGATTATATATATACTTTAATCAATTATTCTTATTCTCATTTCAATGATAACAATGAAGGTTATATATATATATATATATATATAGTATAATATATTGAAAGAAAATCATAAATTGTCCCCTCCCCCACCCCCTGTGGCCGCCACTGTATATATGTGTGTGTACAGTATAATCTATAGTCAGGTAATACTAATTTAGGTAATAAATTATTTTATTACATTTATGAATAAAAATAATTAGTTTATTTTAGTTTAATTCTGAAAGATAATAGATTTAGGAGTTTATAATATATTATTGAATTAATGCAACTATAGTAAAGGGAAATGATTAGTTGAACGCATATTAATATGAAATTTATTTAAATTTTAAAAAGAATTTAGATAAAGTGATAAGAATCTTATTGTATTTTAACTTATATAAATGTTTTACATGTGTGTACAATTATTATATAAAAATATCCGCACAACTGTGCGGGCACTAATCTAGTAAAATACCTAAAAAGCCCAAATTTATTACTAAATTATTAAAATAAAAATAATAGGAATATACAATTCGAAAATTGTACTGAAATTCTAGATTTAACTAATGGATCATTAGCTATTTTTTTTAAGAAAAAACTATAGCCATTTTTCAACTATATATGTAATTTACGGAGTAATAATTTTGCATTTGTAACATTGATTGTAAGTTTATATTTGCATATTATTGAAGATAATTTTGAGTGAGATGAGTGTAGTTGGAGTGGATAAGGTACAGTGAAGCATAGAGAGTGGAAACTGTACCAGAAATACAGCAGAGTTTGTTTTCTATCTTACGCTCTTTTTTACACGTAAACACCCTTCTCACCATTTTGCCGTTAACATATATATATATATATATCACTTCACTACCTTTCTCTTAAATAAATAGAGAATAAATAAATACTAATAAAAGAGAGGTAACTTAACTTAAGTAAGTACGCACTATGATCGATCAAACTGGTTACGAACTTAATTAACTAAGAAGATTGAAGATATGATAGTTGATGCAATGTATGTAATTAATAATTCGAACCTGATTAAGTATGTACTAAATAACAAGGCTTAATTAATTAATTGTTACAATAAGATGTAACGTTTTAATTAATTTGGGTGCTGGAAAAAGGAGAGCCGGCGATCAAGAAACGGCCGCCGAGCCGTGTTGGACGAAGAACCGGGACGGCTGCGGCCGGAAATCGCGGCGGCGCTGGGCGTCGTTGCTGGACGGGCGGATGATCTGGAGCAAGATAGCCTTGATGGAGCAAGCCTTCGTGGTCCGCTGGCATTTGCTCGGTGATTGGATCGACTCGGCGGGGGGCTTCGGCGGCTTTGATGCGGCGGCGGGGACGCGGTGGAGGTGGCAGCGGAAGGAACCGGGGTGTGTGGTCGGCGAGCAGAGGCAGCTTGCCGCGGAGGAGGGCGAGCGTTTGGGTTTGCCGGTGAGTGTGGTGTTGTTGGAGGCCATTTATATATATGGATTTTTATTTTTCTTTGAATTGGAACGGCTGCGGAAAAGTGGCTTCGGGCATTCTCTGTGTGTGGGTTTTATACAAGGATGGAATCTCTCCCTTATAAGGCCCCACCGTTCAGTTTATTACGGAGTATACTATTTTTTTTAAATCAGGAATTGAGATATCGGATAAGTCGATATATGGAATAACTATTATGTACAACTAGAAGTAAATGATAGAAGCAAATGAAATGAAGAATAATATACGAAGCATATGCAAAAATAAAAGTGCATAAAATACAAATGAGCATAATATACAAATTGACCAACAAAAAAGCATACGCACACAAAGAACTCTAGGTATCATTAGTGGGCATCTCAAATTAATTATAGACTCCAAGAGTCATCAGGTGTCGATCATATTTTCACGACGTCTCCAAGTATGGCAAATCAAACCATGATTCACATTAAACCTGCACCACAATAAGAACAACAAAGCACACCAATCACATATACTATCACCCATTCAAAACCCCAAAACCTAGCCCAAAACCCTCCAAGGCGATAATAAGATCGTAAGTAGGCTACTGTAAGGGTAAGCCAAAATAGAGGCGTATAAGCTGGGACCGAGAAGAAAAAACGGGCAATAATGAAACATGCCTAGATACAGAAGAGCGGTTGGAAAAGGATGTGAGGCGTGCGAGACGCCGGTTGAACTTGCGCCCGACGAGTCCCATATAGCTAGATGTACCCTATAGCTAGCTATGTGGCAATTAGAGACATTTGAGTAAAAAGTTATGAATGTTTAAAAATTAAAGGTATATTAATCATTTTAATTTTGTTTCAATAGACTATAATGCTTTTATATTTACTTAAATTAACATTCACATACTATAATTCATTTCGAGTGCTTTGAAATGAGATGTTATACTAATCATTTGGACAATTAGATAAGAAGTTACGCAAGTTTAAAAATTTAACATCTGGTTATGCATTATTATATGTTATGAGTGCAACAAATTATATTGACTAGTGTTGTTATTCGAGCCAAACAAGTCTAGTATTGTTTGATTATATTTATATCGTTTAAAAATGAGTCAAGCTCGAGTTGAACCTATATTTGAATTGCTCATACTCGACTTTGTTTAGTAAATGAACGAGCTTCAACTGAATTTTTTTTCCAATTATTATGCAACCTTACTTGCTCATGACATAGTAACTTAAAAAAAAGTGTAAATTTCACAAAATTCGTGTTATTTGAGTTTCAATCGAGCCGATCTTTGAATCGAATATAAAAATATGCTCATAATTAGCTCATTTTGCAAATCACGCTTGAATCGATCTTTTATTAAGCAAAACTCGAGCCAAGCTCTAGCTATTCAACTCATATAACAACCCTAATCTTTACTTAATGTTTATTATATTGCATTTTCTATACTTATTTAGTTAATTTTTTCGGATATTTCATTTATATATTTATATTTTTTAGGCGCGAAAAAATAGTAGCCTTTTACCATAAACCAATGACATTTTATCATAAAATAAAATCATTTATTATCGTATTTTATATAATTCTTTATACCAATTTAATCCAAAACTATATAACATGTACAATTGTGCCCCTCTGAAATTTTTCTAACTCCACCATTAGAGGCAATGATGATGATATCAGAAACCTATACTAAGACAAGATAGTGTCGAAGCAATATCGATATATAAATAAGAAGGATGCGGCTCAAGAGGCATAAAATCCGAGATGAACATGTATGTCACTGGGGTCGGAGGACCAAGCCCTTAGGGCTTGACGAAGATCATACAAAGATTTGTGTAACTTGCGGAGGTAGGTGGGGAATTGCGGGTGAATGAACCCATATGGTTGGGTTATATAGACGTCTTCATCGAGGTCGTAGAGGATATCAATTTGCTAAGCCACCCAACTATGCATAACCGCTATTGAAAGTACAATTCACACAATTGATAGTTTCACCACTGGATTTAAGGTTTTTCGAAATTCCAGAAATCGATATCGTGCATCTAATATAATGAAAGCCCTTCTTAACTAGCATCGCTTTGCGACGTTCAATGGTGTTGTCGGCTCGACGCTTCGTCTTAAAATTCCATTTCAAGCCTAGGGGATTGAATGAGACCAAGAAACCAGGTGCAATTTTGAATGAGAACTGCAAACTAGTGAGCCATGGAAGCACACCATTTTTGGTATTTAAAGCATGGGTGAATGTCAACGACTCCTCGGGGAGATAAGGGTTTGGTGATGAGATTTTTTGAGTGGATAATCATAGAGTGAGTGTTTTGAGTCGACCAAAAAAAATAGAGTGAGTGTTTAGAGGCAAAGGAGGTATAAGTGATGGATTGGAATCCGAAGTTGTGAGTGTTGACGAAGGTGACTGTTGTGGGGAGGTAAGCGGTGATGGAGTTGAGGATAGGATCGGAAATGTGATACGGATATCCAATTCATCCACTCCGCATGCATCATTTTTACAGGCGAAAACCTTTAAAAAACGGGTGACGGGTGATGTAGGTGACGAGGCGGGTATGAATGATGATTTTTCACCCCATAGCCGCTCCATATCCCCTTAAAAACCCTAAATTTCTTTCTTTTCCTATCAAATTCACTTTGATTTATATTGTTCTTTTATATTTGGGTTTATATTATTAGAAGATTCTGTAGTTAATTTGAAAATTAGATTAAGTAGTTAATCCAAAAATATTTCTATTTTGTGATCTTATTGAAGATATTCCCATCGTTTTTTATTTTTCTAAGTTTTTTTTATTTTTCATGTATTGTTAAATTAGAACCCGAAATATTTTCTCTTTTATTAGTTGTGTATTTTTCACGTATTTTTGAATTCGAACTTGATATGTTAGTATGTGCTTCTAAGTTAAATATTTCATTAAAATAATCAGTTTATCTTATTAGATATCCAATAATCATCCGCACCACCTACTCTCTCGCACAGGTTTGGATATGGGTGAAGGTTTATACCCTTGTGACGGGTGATGAAATGATAATTTTCACTAATAATTCACCTCATTTCCACTCATAGTTGAGGAAAAGGGATTTGGATAAAGTGGTGGAATTGGGCCTATGGACTGGACCTGATTGTTGGCCATTATAGGTAAAGAAACAATATGGATAGATAATAGCGATTTTCCCTAGAACTAGAAGTCATGTATTGATCGGAGCCCATCAACTCTAGAACACAAGAGTCTAAAAGGAAGGTTGCAGCCTCCTTATTCAATTCGACGCCGAGGCCCGAGATAGAGAGGGAACAAAGCAAAGCTTGAGTAACTCTAATAGATGGGTGGTCAAAACTCAAGTTCGCTAAGTTAGTAGTATTCCATTAAGCCCTTAATGGGCCATAAAGCCCACACATTTAGGCCCGTTAATACTCCTCGGCATGGACTGAAATCTGCACAAAGGACTTCGTTTGGATCCATACCCATTAAGGGCCCATTTGGTATTAATATTTAGATATGAGATATAAAATATCAGCCCCTATATTTGATATCTAGTGTTTGGTATCCTTTTGATATCTGATATCTGTATTTGGTATCGCCAGATATCGATATCGCTTGATATCTAGATATCAAATTTTAGCTAATTTGATATACTGATTTTGAGGGATGTTTCACTTGATATCGATATCACCCGATATCGATATCTTGATACCGATACCAATATCTTGATATCATGATATCAACCGATATCGGTCTCTTGATATCGCAACCTATATTGATATCTTGATACCTAGATATCGATATCAAACAGACCCTAAGAGTTTCGATAGTTTGGATACAACTACTAGTAGAGCAAAAATTTTGACCTGCGAAATTTTTTGGACCCGAACCCGAAAAACCGATAGTTTCCTAGGTCAAATGGGTTTCGACCCAGTGACTCGATTGACCCGATTTGTTGAAAGAAAACTTTGACTAATTAAAAGCCAAGAAAACCCCAAAGTCATAATAGAGTAATTTTAGTAATTAATATATTATTAAAATTAATTAATTGATAATTATATATTACTAAAATTATTCATGTAGATTCCAATTTATTACATTTTATAATTACAAACACTCTATCTTTCTTTTTCAAATCAACTTTTATCATTATTTTTTATTGTATATTACTCCCTTCAATTGGTAATATTTGATTTTTTTTTATTTTTCAACATATTTTTTAAAAAGCTACAAAACTCTATAAAATATTAAAAAATTTATACTCATTACTAATCGTATGAAATAATTTCAAAATTTTAATTAACACTTTGATATTTTATAGAGTTTTAAATTTTATTAAAAATCATAAGTAATAGTAAAAATTAAATATTTTAGATCAAAGGTAGTATATAATTATAAGCATTTGAGCTTAAGATGACATCTTCTAATAATTATAGGGACCAAAAGAACAATTTAACAACCACGTCTTTAACTTTAGTATTTTGAAGTTATCGCAAAGTCATCAAAATACGATTTTTTTAATTTAAAAATGAAAAATTGACAAATTCAAAATTGATCCGAAAACGTGTCAAATCCGGGTTCGAAGTAACTTCGATCTACAAGAGATTCATTTTATCCGAAATTTGAAATAATCCGACTCGAATCCGACCCGAAAGACCCAATTCACAGGTCTAACTACTAGCAGAGTTTAATTGGTCCAAGTCAAGTTTGTTTAGATTTTGGATTGAAGTAGGTGATTGCTTCGGGTTCGATCAACTTTGATTCTTTTTCCAATTTATTTGTGTCTCAATCATTTTGAATTCAACGTACTCTGTTTTAATTTCCTGATGTCGATTCTTCACTCATTCCATATGAAGTGCGGAATAGGCAGTTAAAAGGCTAACAAATACTCTAGCAAGGGGAGAAGAATAAAGTATGACAACTTTTCGCAATAACAGAAACTGTAAGACCTTACCGCAAGAGGTAAGACCTTATCTGAAACGCAGAAATAAGTTAAGACAAGAAATAACGAATAATAAGAAAGGCAAACGTAAACAATAAAGATAAAGCGCAGAAAGTAAAGGACACGCGAATTGTTAACGAGGTTCAGCACAACCGGCCTACGTCCCCGCCTAGGGTTATCCAACCCGTAGGATTCAACACAACTTTATTTCACTTCTTCTTATGAGCCCTAGATACAACCTCTAGAAGACCTTCCCTCTTCTAGACTAACTTCATATCTAGCAACCCAAGCACACCAGTGAAACAAAGTTCTATTGATACCGGAGTACCCTATACGTTTGGGTAAAGAACCCTTAGTATAACCCTAAATGAATTGTATGATAAAGCTCAATGTAACCTTACACTCTCAAAGAAATAAAACACTTAAGCCAATGGAGAGTTGTGAGATCGGATGTTGTAGGAGGCGAGAGATTGCTGAAGTCTTTAAGCGCTGTGTAGATGTGTGTTTACTGCAATCCTTCTTCTTCTCCTTATATAGATCAGTCCGTCTAATTTGAAAATCAAACGTCTGAATCTTTTGCTCCAAAGTTGTTGAGTACCGTTGCATCAAATCCGGCTGGGAGAGACTTTAGCCTTTTGAATTTAATTCCAGAAGCTTCATCCGAATATGCTGGGATCGGATCTGATCAAGTAGAGACGTTGGAGGATCCCTGGAAAATCTCAACAACTAAACAAACATGTAAGGGTTAGGATAAGATATGATTTAAATCTTCTAACCCAATATCCAATCCGAAACTAACTTCTGAATTTCAATTCTTAGGCCCAATATAATGATTGTGCCCAATAACATATTGTTCCTAAGTAATGTCGAAAATATAAGCCCATTAAAATAGGCCCATTAAAACCGAGCTCATGTAAAATTTGAGCCAATACGGTAAGGCCTTAATTTCCGCTAATCAGGTCTTATCATCAATTAGTAAGGCCTTGACTCTGTTTTGGTATTTATGGTTTGTTTTGAAACGTTGAAGGCAACCAAAAATTGGTTCAACCAAATCTCTTGAAGATCTCAACAAACTAACAACCTTTTGAATTTGAAGATTGCTCCACAAGATCTTCAAAGAAGCTTCTAGAAAGTCAACCCCAAATCTTCAATAACCAAATCAAATCCTGCACAAAATCTTCATTAACTAATATAAATATAACGGTTTTTCTATCCTATGCCCCAAGGGCATAGGATAAGACACTAAATTGGGAAAGATTACCTACAAAAAAAGCAAGCGACCCTAAAAAATCTAATTAAAAAAAGGCTAAACTAATTAAAAGTTTAAAAAAATTTCTCAATTTAGTGTCTTATCCTATGCCCTTGGGGTATAGGATAGAAAAATCGTAAATATAAATCCCAATAAATAAATTCTTACCAATAAATAAATAAATACTAATTGATATTATTTGTCTTTCATCATATAAAAATATATCACATATATATATGCATATCATCAAGGTGGAATCAACAATCTCCCCCTTGATGGAAGACAAAACAAATATCAATTATAAGCAAATAAATATAGCATCGCGGAGCATCATATAACAAGCATGCAACATAACATCTTATAGCATAAGCAACTTGCATAAGCAACCTAATTTCTCCCCCTTTTTGTCTTCCAACAAGGAAGGGAAGAAATCGGATTTCACCAATTCAGCAGCCAGTCAAGACCTTGAAACTGATTTCAAGGCCTTGAGATGTTATTAGACAGCATTACTCCCCCTACGATAATGCTTTCCCTGTTCAATATACCAATTAGGCTCCAAAAAAAATATTAAACAAAGAGAATCATTAGAAGCACATAAACATTTATATATATATAAAATATTATTCTTTATCACCAAGAGCTATTGTTCCAATCCATTTATGCTTTTTGATCTTGGTGATATCCTGCAAAACAAACAAACATCAACCTTTCCGGCTAGACCAATGTACAAATTTAGATTCGTGATTAGGATAAACCATGTTTGGTGGTCTTGTCCCTTTAGGAACCCAAATTTGCTTCACATGTTCATTTAAACTTACAGGAAAGGTATTTCTGATGATGTAAGGATCCTTTCTCCTATAAGGACAGGTTTCCTTTACATGACCCTTTTTGCAACAAAAGAAACAAATAGGAGATCGCCAGCTACCTTTTGCCTTAACAAACGTGGTAGTAGGCTTTACAGGAAAATTCCTGTTGTATCCTATACCACTCCGGTTCAAGGAAAGTTGTTGTTCTCCAAGCATCTTGTCGAGAGTGGATTTGGATATAGTGAATTGCACCAGGGCTGTTTGTTGATCTTGACACTTTTCAGATAATTCCACTTTTTCATTCTCAAGGTCATTGTTATGAGCCTTAAGAGATGAGAGGTTTGCCTTAAGTTCGGAATTTTCCGATCGTAAGGCCTTACCTTCACTGATAAGATCTGAATTTTGATTGTCAAGATCTTGCAATTTCTGCGACAGCTTCCTTATGCACACCTCTTGATCCTTTACCTTCTCTTTCAAGGTGCTTATTTCTTTGTTGCAATTTTCCTCATTCGAGATCATATTTTTCAGAAATTCAGAGAGAACATCAATAGGACTAGAGATAAGATTTCTTACAATACCCTCAAGATATCTTCTAGGGTTTTCGTCTTGTTCCGCCATCAAGCAAAGATTTACTAGATCATTTTCCAAATCTGATTCACTTGAAGAATCCGAATCGTCTTTCTTTTGATCATTCTTCTTCTGCTTGTTCTTCTTCTTTTGAGGACACTCCTTCATCAAGTGATCTGTTTCACCACATTCATAGCATGTTAGAATTTTGTCTTTTTTATTAAGGTTAGAAGACTTACCTTTATGCTTTGATGATCTCGGATATTCTCGGTTTGAGAATTGTTTCTTCATCTTTAGAATCCGAGCAAGTCCCCTTGTGATCAAGTCGAAGGGATCTTCTTCATCATCATCACTTTCGTTGTCCTCTGATGGCACATCCTCCTTGATTTTGAGCGCCAGATTCTTTACACTGGAGGATGGTTCACCGTCCTCTTCGTTGAGGACCATCTCATGCGTGATAAGCTTTCCAAGAAGGTCATCCAACGCTAGTGTTGTAAGGTCTTGAGCTTCCTCAATTGCAATGACCTTGGGACCCCACTTTGCTTTGGGCAAGCATCGAAGTATCTTTCTGACTTTCTCTTCATTGTCAAAAATTTTTCCCAATGAGTCGAGGTTGTTTATGATCTCCGTAAAACGGGTAAACATAGCCTTAACTGACTCATCAGGATTCATCTTAAACAATTCATATTGTCTAAGAAAGATACTGATTTTGGTCTCTTTGACCTGGCTTATTCCCTCATAGGTAACCACCAATTTATCCCATATCTCTTTTGCAGACTTGCAAGATGAGATACGATTAAATTCATCGGTGCTTAACCCACAATACAACAGATTTATGGCTTTGAAATTCTTAGTCACACTTTCCAAATCCGCCTGAGTGTATTATGCTTCTGTCTTGTCCACTCTTGTGCCGTTGGGACCTCCTTTTTTTGGTATATTAGGTCCATGCATAATAATATGCCAAAACTCCAAATCTTGATCAATGATAAACATTTGCATCAAAGATTTCCAGTGCATAAAGTTGTTCCCAACAAAGAGAGGTGGACGTGTGATGGATCTTCCTTGACCGAAGCCTCCTTGACCTTCACCTGCCATGGTTAGACTCACATATAGTAGTACCTAAGATAAGTGAGTTAGGCTTTGATACCAATTGAAGTGCGGAATAGGCAGATAAAAGGCTAACAAATACTCTAGCAAGGGGAGAAGAATAGAGTATGACAACTTTTCGCAATAACAGAAACTGTAAGACCTTACCGCCAAAGGTAAGACCTTATCTGAAACGCAGAAACAAGTTAAGACAAGAAATAACGAATAATAAGCAAGGCAAACGTAAACAATAAAGATAAAGCGCAAAAAGTAAAGGACACACGAATTGTTAACGAGGTTCAGCACAACCGGCCTACGTCCCCGCCTAGGGTTATCCAACCCGTATGATTGAAAACAACTTTATTTCACTTCTTCTTATGAGCCCTAGATACAACCTCTAGAAGACCTTCCCTCTCCTAGACTAACTTCCTATCTAGCAACCCAAGCACACCAGTGAAACAAAGTTCTATGGATACCGGAGTACCCTATACGTTTTGGTAAAGAACCCTTAGTATAACCCTAAATGAATTGTACGATAAAGCTCAATGTAAACCTCACACTCTCAAAGAAATAAAACACTTAAGCCAATGGAGAGTTGTGAGATCGGATGTTGTAGGAGGCGAGAGATTGCTGAAGTCTTTAAGCACTGTGTAGATGTGTGTTTACTGCAATCCTTCTTCTTCTCCTTATATAGATCAGTCCGTCTAATTTGAAAACCAAACGTCTGAATCTTTTTCTCCAAAGTTGTTGAATATCGTTGCATCAAATCCGCTTGGGAGAGACTTTAGCCTTTTGAATTTAATTCCAGAAGCTTCAGCCGAATACGCTGGGATCGGATCTGATCAAGTAGAGACGTTGGAGGATCCCTGGAAAATCTCAACAACTAAATAAACATGTAAGGGTTAGGATAAGATAGGATTTAAATCTTCTAACCCAATATCCAATCCGAAACTAACTTCTGAATTTCAATTCTTAGGCCCAATATAATGCTTAGCCCCAATAACATATTGGTCCTAATCATTTAGGCCCAATAACATATTGTTCCTAAGTAATGTCAAAAATATAAGTCCATTAAAATAGGCCCATTAAAACCGAGCTCATGTAAAACTTGAGTCAGTACGGTAAGACCTTACTTTTCGCTAATCAGGTCTTATCATCAATCAGTAAGGTCTTGACTCTGTTTTGGTATTTATGGTTTGTTTTGAAACGTTGAAGGCAACCAAAGATTGGTTCAACCAAATCTCTTGAAGATCTCAACAAACCATCAACCTTTTGAATTTAAAGATTGCTCAACAAGATTTTCAAAGAAGCTTCTAGAAAGTCAACCCCAAATCTTCAATAATCAAATCAAATCCTGTACAAAATCTTCAATAACTAATATAAATATAAATCTCAATAAATAAATTCTCATCTATAAATAAATACTAATTGATATTATTTGTCTTTCATCATATAAAAATATATCACATATATATGCATATCATCGGTGGAATCAACACCATAATTTAAAGTACTCCGTATTTGATTGAATTGATTCAATTGTTATATAGTCGAAGATAATCATGTACATAGTCGAAATCTTCATTCAAAGACAGGCATGTTTGGATGGAAGAAGAAGAAGAAAATAAGAGGAAATTAAAAAAGAAGAACGCATCGTTAGAAATATGAATTAAAAAAAAAGATGGATGGTTAAAGTTTTGAATTTCATTGATGAGCAGCTGAAAAGTGAAAATTAGTGAAAACCATATTTCTGAAATCTCAAATTCTGAAGCTTGACCGCCGAATTTGTTTCCATTTCTTCGTTTGAAAAGTATATTTTCAACCGTACCTCACCAAAAAAAAAAAGATTATATTTTCAAATGTCATCCAACACAATACGCTTTACCAGTTTGCAATATCTTCAAGCTTTTTACATCACCTTTTTTATGTTAAATGGAAAAAGGAAATAGATCGATATGTAACAATTATTAATAAATGATATATTTTAGGAATTTATTCATAAACTTTTGTTGGGTCATCTTACCTCTTACCTGCTCTACTAGTAGATGAGAGTTTTTGCTCATTTATTGTCCCATATATATTTATGTGAAGAACAAAGAAGAATTTTTCTTATCATATTGATTTGAGTGTTTTTCATGTATAAAATTGTGTAGTTTATTATATGAATTCATTTAATCTTCATAACCTATATTAATAAATTATTTTCAAAATTATTGATTGAGATGAATTGGTTCGGTGTAAAATTAAACTAAATATAATCATTCATGAAAACAAATTGTTACAAAATTTGTTGATTAAAATAAACAATATTAATAATCACACAATATAAACAAATAGATAAAATAATATCAAAATATATGTAAAAATATATCGGTGATTTATTAATTGAAAACTAATATGTAAAAATATATCAGCGATAACATTAAAATATATTTAAAAATTATAAAAAAAATATATTACTTTTGAGTTTTACAAATAAAAAATATGACAACTTTTATTCAATAAATAAAAAAGATAAAAAGAATGTGGGAAATATATTGCTTTTATGTTTTTATATAATTTATTGTGTTGCAATTTTATTAAAATTTATATTTTAATATATCTAAAATTAAAAAAATCCTGAAACAATGTAGAAAATATATTACTTTTAATGAATTTATTTATTACTAATATAACAAAATGAATCTATAAATCAATGATGATCATTATGCAAATATTTAGTAAAAAATGAACCCCTGAATAGTATGGTAAAATAAATAAATATAAATTTTAAAATATTAAATAAATATTATTGTTTGAAATATATTTTATATATTGTGTAATAATTTATATTTTAACACCACCTTGAAGAAAAAAAAAACTTGAGATGAGAAAACTCCCTACGGGCACATACAAGTTAAATTTGATGGAAGCTACACCTCGTCTGGTATGGCCTTCAGTATATGGAATCATCAGGGCAACCCTGTTGTAGTTAGGGGTGCTCAGATTGGGCCAAAGAATGATCTAGAATCAAAAGCACTGGTTTTAAAACTTGGTCTTCTAAAGACAAGGAGTTGGATCGTTCATCGTTCATGTATTCTAGTTGGGGCGACAACATCTTTCTTTTGTTTAAACAGTTTGAGGTCGCTTCGATTTCCCATATTTTCAAAAATCAGCCATTGCTCAGATCGCATAACTTGCATCTTTCGATAAATATATGATCTCGACGCGGTCAATCTAGGGCAGGGATATCATTTGATAGTAAACCAAGTATCTTTCAAATCTTTACATGTATTTAAAAAAAATGGAAAGAATAGGAGAGTTTGACTTAATTATATGAAGCTGGATAATTAATATTTTTGTAGTGTAATATATTTGTCTGCATGAAACAGATGGGCAGTAACATGCTGACTCATACCAAGAATTAAGGGTAAAGTGAAGAAATTGATCGGTGTGTCGATATCTCAAACGACCGACAACTGAAATAAAATTTCTAATTTGATGGCTTAATTGTTATGTTCACACGTGGAGATCGATAATTCTAGAATTAAATCTTCTTGGGTTTCAAATCACCAGTTTTTCTAACCTATATCGGACAAGTATAGATTAAAAAATCAATTAAAAAAGATTAGAAACGATTGGTAAAAAAATAATATTTAAAAAACTGCAATAATTCATTTAAAAAATATTTTTAATTGATTTTCTTAACCTATTCACCAAGCATATTGTTAGTAAAAACCATCAATTAATTTCTAAAACTGATCAAACTCATTGAAAATCAAAGTAGAAAACTCATCTGAAAACACAAATTGCTGTGGCGTGGTATATATCCGAACCCACGGCCTTAGAAGCGATTTCGCCCCGACCACGGTGCAAGTCAGCTTCTGGCATCGCCCCCCCAAGGTTACACAGCACCTCCGATCGCGTGCACTCGCCAAAGGAGGTTTGGAACCTTTTCCAGGAACTCAGAACGTTTCTCAGAGAAGATGAAGAAGGTGGAAAACCACGTCTTACTTCTAAAACCTAAAAACCCTTTTTTAAGAGGAAGAGAACGTGTAAAAAACCACCCCACTCTTCCACCAACTTAGGTAGTTGAGGAAAATCCTCAAAACCAATTTAAAAACCATTTTCCTTTTTCTTTTAAATATGGATAAGTTTTTCATAAAATAAAGACCATCATAAAACTTTATTCAAGCATCCATTATAAAACCTTATTCAAGCATTATTTCCAACAAATATATATGTTTAAAAAAAATCAAATAAATCTTACTGGTGGTTTTAACTTGAAATTTGCCTCGGGTTATATTAAAAAAAAAACTTTTGGCAAGAAAACCCTAGGGCACAGTTCGAGGCGATCGCGGCGGAGGTCCCCTGACGTCCACCGCCCGCCTCCCTTCTCTCCGGTCATCTGCCGTGGGAGCCTAGGTATTCCCGCCGACAGCGTGCGGGGTCACCGGTTCTGTGTGTTCGTTGTTCAGGTCTGCTTTACAGGTTCCCGAGTGGTCTGCTGCAATGGAGAGGGGAAAAGAGAGACAAAGTAATTTGATCTTGACAGAGGATGAAGGGAGGGAGATCAAGATCGGATCGACAGGAGGGAGACAGGAAACTGGGTCGAGGGCGATGGTTTTGGTGGGATCGGTTCTGTCATCGAGGCCGTTTAACTCCTATGCTTTACAAGCCACATTGAAAGGGGCATGGAGACTTAAGAATGGTTTCGGGTTCAGGGAGATACGTCGAAACCTCTTCATGTTCCAGTTCCATGAAGTGGGAGACAAAGAAAAGGTTATGAAAGGAGGACCTTGGGCTTTCGATAAGGCGCTGGTGGCACTGAAGGATCCTGGATTGGAGCAACCTTCAAAAATAACGTTTGAAAAGGTATGTTTCTGGGTACGGATTTATGATCTTCCAATTCAGTTGATGACAGTGGAAACTGCTCAAGCGGTAGGAGGCGCTTTCGGAGGAGTGTTGGAAGTTGATGAAGAGGAACGCTCAGGATGTGCTAAATTCCTGAGGATGAGGGTAGAGGTGGAGGTAAACAAACCACTCCGTAGGGGTGCTATTCTGATGGTTGAAGGAAGGAAAATTTGGGTCGATATAAGTATGAACGTCTACCGAATTTCTGCTACTCGTGTGGGTGCTGACACACGTGGACGCTGACTATGACAAGGAGGCGCAAATGGAACAGTACGAATATGGTGAGTGGCTGCGCGCTTCACCTATGAAAAGGAATCAGGATAGAGGAATGGTGAAGGGGGGCAGAGGCGCTGGGAATACGGGAAACAAAGGACATGAGGGAGAGGAGGATACTAGACAACAAAAGGGAGTAGGGAAGGGAGCGGGGCGATCTTTAGAAGAGGTGTTAGGCGAGGAGGAGGATGGTGAGACCGAAGAGAATGGGGACACAAACATAGCAACAAACTTGGAGGATGGGGAGGGAGAAGTGGGTGAGGGAATGAGAGGCTTCGAGAGGCTGAGAATTGAGGGGTCGGAGGAAAGGAGAAAGGGGATGGTGGGTTGGTGAGGGTAGGACAGAGCGAGGAGGGGAAAACAAGCAGTGGGGGGGGGGGGGAGATCGAGTGTCAAAAAGTCAAACCGAAGCCAATGAGAAGCTAAAGGGGATAAGGGAGAGAGGGGCGACAAAAAAATGGAAGAGGATGGCGAGACAAGGAGTGAGGGTAGAGGAAGAGAGCATAGGGGTTGGAGGGAAAAGGAAGGATTTTGTAGGGGAGGGAATAATGAATTTGAATGGGGCTGAGAATGAAGGAGGAAAAAGAAGAAAAGCTGACAGCGACATTGAGATGATAACACCGGCAGGAGAGGGCGGGAGCTCCTCCTGCCTAGAATTATGAGTCTTCTGAGTTACAACTGTCGGGGATTGGGGAAGGCCCGTGCAGTTGTTAGGCTCACTAATCTAGTGAGACGGAAAGGCCCTAGAGTCGTGTTTCTTATGGAGACGCGAAGTGATGAAAAGCGTATGGAGGAAGTAAGGTGTAGGCTGGGGTTTAAGAATTGCTTCACGATCGAGTCGGTGGGTAAATCGGGGGGATTATGTTTGTTATGGGAGGAAGGGATTGAGGTGGTATTGCAAACTTACACCGCACATCACATAGATGTGTTGGTGGAGGAGAGAGGGGCTGGAAATTGGAGGTTAACAGGGTTTTATGGTTGGCCACGAAGGGAGGAAAAGCATCACTCTTGGGGTTTGCTGCATAGGCTGGCCCAAGAACCGAGGAGGCCGTGGCTGATCATGGGGGATTTTAACCAGGTCCTGCGTCCCGAGGACAAGACAGGAGGTCTACCTCCGAGAACGGAGGATATGAAGGGGATGCGTGAGGCCCTTGATGCGGGCGGTTTGAGTTTGGTGGGTTTCTCGGGTACAAAATTTACATGGGACAATGGGAGGAAAAATGAGGACTTTATTCAGGAAAGGCTTGACTACGTTGCATGTAATTAGGAGTTCAAGGATATGTACCCGGGATCGAGTGTGGTCCATCTTTAGAGGCAAGGGTCTGATCACCTCCCTATTATGATTTACAAGCTTATGGTAGAGAGGGAGTGGGGTGAGGTTAGAAGAGGGGCTTGACCCTCGAGGTTCGAGGCAATGTGGGCAAAGCACGAGGGGTGTGCGGAAGTGGTGAGAAACTTCTGGGACAGTCCTGGCAGCTCGGTGGTGGATGAGGGGATTATGGGCAAATTGGAACGATGCATGGGAGGCTTGAAAGATTGGAACCGAGTCACTTTTGGGAATATTTTAAAAAAGCTCAAGAAGGTGAGAGAGCAACTTAGGGAGCTTCAGAAGGGTGGGATGTCGGGTGATTTAGTGGAGAGAAGAAGGGAGCTCGAGAGAGAAGAGGAGAGACTCATGGAGGAAGAAGAGTTGCTTTGGTATCAAAGAGCGAAAGCAAACGAGTTCAAGTGCGGAGATAGGAATTCAAAGTTTTTTCATCAGAAGGCAAATGGAAGGAGTAAAAGGAATACCTTGACTCGTTTGGTGGATGAGGGCGGGATGGAGTGGAGAAGTAGAGAGGGTATGGCTAGGGTGGCAGTGGACTACTTTGGGAACTTGTTTAAGTCAAACCTGAACACGACACCGGAAGCGGCTTCTCTAGGAATCTCGCAAGTGTTGTCGGAAGAGGACAACCAGGAGCTCCTGCGTCCGGTCTCTAGCGAGGAGGTAAAATCTGCCCTTTTTTCCATGCATCCCACAAAATCACCTGGTCCGAACGGTATGTCAGCACTTTTTTATCAAAGGTACTGGCATATTGTGGGGCCTGAGGTTACTAAATTTGTCCTTAATATCTTGTCTGGTGCTCATTTTCCGGATGGTCTGAACCATACATTTATAGCTTTGATCCCGAAAGTGACTTCTCCTTTTAGGATGAAGGATCTCCGGCCGATAAGCCTATGTAATGTGTTGTATAAGATCATCTCAAAAATTCTAACAAATCGTCTGAAGCTGTGTCTTAACAAGGTGATTTCCCCAAGCCAGAGTGCGTTCGTGCCGGGAAGACTTATTACTGACAATGTTTTGTCGGCGTTTGAGATCTTCCATTATATGAAGAACAGGAGGAGGGGAAAAGCGGGATACATGACGCTCAAGTTGGACATGGCGAAAGCGTATGATAGGGTGGAGTGGAGTTTCCTGGACCACTGTATGGAGAAGATGGGCTTCCACCAGGACTGGAGAAGGATGGTTATGAGGTGCGTCTCTTCTGTGACTTTCTCGGCTCTTGTGGGGGGATCGCCGACTCAGGTGTTTGTGCCAGAGAGAGGGCTTCGACAGGGCGATCCCCTATCCCCATATTTGTTCTTGTTATGTGCAGAGGCTTTCTCAGGCCTAATCAGGAGAAGTGAGGAACTGGGAAAGTGGCAGGGAATAAAGATTGCCCCATCAGCTCCGGTGGTATCTCATTTATTTTTTGCGGATGATAGTATCCTTTTTGCAAAAGCAAACTGTCAACAAGGCTCAGAAATTGTTAATATGCTCCGTGTCTATGGAGAAGCGTCAGGACAACAGGTTAACTTTGCGAAGTCGGAACTATCATTCAGCAAGAATGTGAGTGAGGAGGTGAGGGAAGCAATTCAGGGATTGGTGGGAGTGGTCAAAGTGGATAAGCATGAGAGGTACCTAGGTCTTCCGACAATGATTGAGAGATCAAAGAAGGTGATTTTCGGTGGGATTCGGGATAGAATCTGGAAGAAGCTTAAGGGATGGAAGGCGAGAACCCTATCGAAAGCCGGGAAGGAGGTTCTATTGAAGTCGGTAGTGCAAGCTATACCGATGTACACAATGTCATGTTTCCTCCTGCCGAGCTATATGTGTCAAGAAATTGAGAAAATGATGAGTGACTTTTGGTGGGGGGATGGTGAAGGGAGTAAAAGATTGCATTGGCTTTCTTGGGAACGGCTGAGTAAGTCCAAGGACATGGGCGGTCTAGGTTTCCGTGACATGGAGCTCTTCAATTTAGCTTTGCATGCAAAGATGGGATGGAGGATCATGACAAGTCCGGATGCGCTCTTGTCGAGGATTTTGAAAGCAAAATACTTCCCTCACTCCTCTTTCCTGGAAGCGAGATTGGGGACAAGGCCGAGTTATGTTTGGCGGAGTTTGTTGAGAGCTTGATGCGTGCTGGAGGAAGGCACATACTGGACGGTGGGGAATGGTGCTAACCTATACGCATGGGGTGACCGATGGCTCCCGAGACCGAACTCTTTCAAGCCAATTGCGAACCCTACAAACCAAGGGGAGCTAACGAGGGTCTTGGACTTCATTGACTGGGAATCGAGAAGGTGGGACGAACAGGCAGTGAGGCAAGCGTTTGTCCCATGTGACGCTGAGGTAGTACTTCAGCTACACCTGGTGGACTCGCTTACGGAGGATACGCCGACGTGGTATTACACGAAGGACGGCAACTATACGGTGCGATCGGCTTATCATATGATGGTAGATAGGAGAATCAAACAGGAGGGAGGAGGGCAATCCTCAAAACGGGAACAAAAGTGGCGAGATATGGAGGAAATTGTGGAGGATCCCGACCGTACCTAGAGTCCGTAATTTGATTTGGCGAGCTTGTAGAGGGATTCTGCCTAGCAAGAACACGTTGAGCAGAAGGGGAGTACCGGTGGAGCCTTGGTGTGACGTTTGTGGGAGGGATGAAACAATCTTACATGCGTTACGGGACTGCAAGTCAGCTCGGGACGTGTGGAATTTTCTTCCAGAGGTGCGGAGTAGGGGCAAGAAGGCAAGAGATTTTAAGGAATGGGCTGAGATTATGATTCACCAACGAGAATGGGAGAAGGTGTGCGCCTGGGCTTACACGGTGGAGGCTGTGTGGCACGCACGGAACCGCCATTGCTTCGAAGGACGAACTTTACTGCCGAAAATGGTGATTGAACAGGTCTGGGGCAAGATCGAATGGCACAAGGAAGGGAGAGGGGGAACAGCGCAGCAGCAATCTTCGAACCCCGATCGCAGAAGAGAAGATGTGCGGTGGGCTGTACCGGAAGTGGGCTTCTTAAAGATCAACTGCGATGCTTCTGCAGATGCTAAGAAAGGGTGTGGAATCGGAGTGATCGCTCGAGACGAGTTTGGGGAGGTGCACTGGGCTGCGGCGGAACGCATACAGGAAGGAACTGAACCGCTTGTAGCTGAGCTTGAGGCTATTGTCTGGGCTCTTCAGCTTGCGAGCAAGAGGGGAGATACATCGGTGGTTATTGAAACCGATTGCGCGCAAGCTGTCCACCCACTGCAGGGAAAGCTATCCTTTAGGGGAGTCGCTGAAAAGCTCGGGCAAAAGGCAAGACTGCTGGCGAGGGACCTTAGCAGATGCAGATGGAATCTTGTCAAGAGGGAAGGCAACAGAGCAACGCATTTTCTTGCAAATATCAGACCGCATGATCGTTTACTTTGGCAATTCGAACACGTTTTTCCATCGGAGTTACTAGACATTGTTTTTTCTGATTTGATTCTTGAATAAAATTTGTGGGTGTTCATAAAAAAAAAACTTGAAATTTGCCTCAAAATATGGCTGATACTTTTTTCATCAATGATTATTAATCTTATTTATTTATTTCTTAATTATTAACAATTTCCAAAACAAAATTAACTAGTTAGAGTTTCTAACTATTAATATAAAAATGAATTAAAAAATAATTAATAATTGAAAAAATATTTCATTACAAAATATAACTATATTTTATAAAATTGAATTCGAATTTGAATTTTTTTCCTAAATACAAATACATAAATTTCATGAAAATATTTTTCAAAAAATGGTTAAACTAGTATATATTTAGGGAAATCTTTTTCCAGTTCAGAATGCTTAATCTATACTTGAAAAATCCTTTTGTGTATCAAATAGGAGATGAGTAATTTATTGAAGGATATGAACAACGGAAAGTATAGAAGGAATAATTTCATGGTTGAAAAGTATGTTTTTTAAGCAATCTATGGACATTATTTATATATTAATGGATTTAATGCAGCTGAGAAGTAGTTAGCTTACATTTTGACTCCCGAATCTTCGCATCCAATTAATGTCAATTTCCGCTTCTTGTTTTTTTTTTAAAAAAAATTATTACAAAAGTCTTATTCCTTATATACGGAAAATCTCGAAAGAATAGCTAGTGATATGTATGAATAATAATATTCAGATAAGTTGAATTTTGAATTTTCAATTTTCAAACACAATATTCAAAATCAGCTTTGAAAAAATGGAAAGAAACAACTAATGGGAGAGACTCGGCCATTGTTTGTTGGATGAAAAACATGCTTTTGAATAAAAATATGTCATTCATTATATGATAACAAAAATTATATAAAATATTTTTTTTATTTTAAAAACAATTTCATAATTATTAGTAGTAAGTACAATTTTTTAAAATATAAAAGTTAATATATTTTACATAGTTTTTATCACCTTCTCCCACCCTTCTGTATACATTAATTGCTGACACCGACTTTGATAACACCAACATAGCTGACGCCAACGTTGCCGACACCGACGTTGCTGACATTGAAATTGTTGACGTCGACGTTGCCGACACCGACATAGCTCATACCACTTGGATCTGAAGCAAAACGCATGAATTCAGTAGGAGAAGCTTCGCTTTTGGTAAAAAATCAGTGGAGAAAGCCATATCTGAGCATGTTGAATCAATCAAACCAATCGAAACCACAGAACAACAAATCAACCTAATCAAACGTTTCTAGACAACATTGAATAAAAAAGGGGGAAATGTGAGAAACCAACCCGGTCAAGCTTTGTCTCAATTTCTAGGGCGAGAGCAGAGAAATACGCATGGCTCCGAGCGACATAACCTTGTGCGATTTCCAAAGGTGAAGAGTCCGGTGACCAAAAAGCATACAATAGTCGGAGAAACCGAACCCTAGCCCCTGATTTGCAGATTTACTTGAAACGATAGATTTCTTCCAAGAATTCCAACAAGTAATACAATGTAATTTGCAATTTGATTGATCAAAGTTGATTGAATCTAAAAGTAGAAAGTGTGGATTGCATCAGAGAAGGGATCATAAAAGCTAGTGGGGGAGGTTCTTGCAGAGAAGGTCGGGGAAGCAATCGAAAAAAAGAGATCGATATGTTCTACTGGAGCAGATTCTCATTCTCCTCTCTCCATGGTTAGGGTTGGGTCTGGGTATTTAGTCTTGAAGAAAAGAGATGGACTTTTTCCCTATTTAGATTCAAGTGTGGATAGTTTGCTTATTTAAACTTTTTTTTAGTAACGTGGGGTTCTGAGGTTGTCAACTAATCTCTCGTGGGTCCGAACCCTAGCCTGCAAAGAACGCGAATAGGTAAGCCAGGTGGCAAGCCACCAGATAGGGCCACCCAAACCAATGAAGACTTGAGCACCCACTAATTATACACAAATTGTGTAAAGAACAAGCCACCAGATAGGGCCACCCAAACCAATGAAGACTTGATCACCCACTAATTATACACAAATTGTGTAACGAATGAGATTTGAATCCTTGACCTCTTGCAAGGGGTATCTCTCCCTTACCACTAGAGCAAGAGGTTAAACACTCACTAATTACACAAGTTTGCTTATTTAAACTTGTTAAATGGACTATATACTATAAATTTTCTCAAAAATAAATTCATCTCTTTTTATTATTTGTGTTTTTTTAAATATCATAATCACCTTAATTTTAAGTTAAAGCATGTTCAAGTTAAATCATGTTGAATTTTTGATTGATAGAAGATAGAGAATAGAGAGCAAAAGAAGGAACAAGATGATACTATATTAAGATGGTAATTCGGTATTACAATCAAGCTTATATAGAGCTGAAGTAGTTAACTACTTAACTACCTAACAATGTTCTAAAAGGGGTTAGGCGGCCGCTAGATGACGGGTGACCGTCTAGCTCCTAGACGGCTAGGCGGGTGTCTAGGCGGTGCTTAGACGGACTTAGAATAAACTTGTTTATTTCCTTATCTTTTGACCTATAACACATGTCAATAATTCATATAATATAATAATAACCCATAATATCACTCATAAACCAAAATTTACGGTGCTTAACTAACATTAAAGTAAATAAACGCAAAATTACGCTTCAGACTAATGACTCTAAACCTCCTAAAATCCAAAACCATATGTTCGACTCAAAAACAAATATATCTCGACTTGAGGGATATAAAAAAACCATAAATTGACTAATCACATGCCTAAAAGCTAAAATTGAATACTCGTCAAGCTAGGCGGGATAGGCGGTGTCTAGACGGTGCCTAGGAGGGATCTAGACGATGCCTAGGCGGGTTTAGATGGAGTCTAGGAGAATTTTCACCTAGAGGTCTAGCTAGGCATAAAAATCCCTAGGTCTCCTCCCGCCTAGCGCCTAAGTGGCACATAGGCGCGATTTTTAGAGTACTGCTACCAAAATTACATAGTATTTACACAATAGGACCCACACACTTTCTTATACATACAAAATATAGCTTCTACACCCCCCCTCAAGATGGAGGATGGCTTGACATACCAATCTTGGGTAAAGCAGAATTATAAGTGTGGTCGGGTAAAGTTTTGGTGAGAATGTCTGCTAGTTGAAGATGAGTTGGAACATAAGAAATGTTAATAAGTACCATTAGCCAAGCACACTGTTCCACAAAAAGACCAAGAATCAAAGGCACAAAAGAAGAAGAAGAAGCTCCATCATAATGAACTCAAGTTGCAAACTTCTTAGCCTTATTTGAAGGGTTCTTGGAAGGGAACCCATGAAGTTGTAACATTTAGTGATCACATGACAAGTTTTCTTGCAATAGTTATAAAAAAGACCTATAATCCTCATTCTTCTGCTTCGAACCAAGAATTCCATTTAGACCTGAGCAGACCTGGGCCAACCCGCCCGGCCCGCCCAGCCCGCCCGGTAAAATGAGCGGGCTTGGGTAGAGTAGGTGGCCCAAGTGGGCTAATAGGCCCGGCCCGGTAGGCCCACCGGGCCGGGCTTGGACTGGGGGTTTAGCCCAAGCGGGCCGGCAGGCCCGCCCGGTAATATATATATATATATAATGTTTATATATATAAAATATACCGAGTGTGTATGTATACATACTATTTGTATATTACACCATTACAGTGTGTATACATACACATGCAGTACTACATTCATGTACTCTAGAATTGAGTACACATGCAGCTTATGTTATTGTATTCTTTATAATATTTTTATTTATTTTAATGTTGGAATAAAATACATATTAATATATAATATAAATATATTTTAAATGTTTTTATTAATTTTAATTATAGATGTAGATATAAATATAAATATAAATAAATAAATATATATATATATATATAAATGCGGGACGGGACAGGATTTGCGGGACGAGAACTCTCTGTCCCACGCAATTAAATGTTTCGGCCCATTTGGCCCGTTGGGCAGCCCGGCCCGCCAATGTGGGCAGGCTTAGGCGAGGTAACTGGCCCAACCACCGGGCCTGGCCCAAGCCCGGCCCGGTATAGTGGGCTGAAAAATAGTGGTAGGCCCGGCCCAAGCCCGCCCATGCTCAGGTCTAATTCCATTAGACGAGGATGCATTAAAAGAAGCATTTTCTATAGAAATTAGAGCCAGAGAAGACAATTCCCGTTGCTTTCCTGGAGAAGCATAGAGTAAACCTGAGCAATTGTTGGGACTGGAGACATCATTAGAATATTGCCCCTAATAGAAGTGTAAACGTCGTTCAACCTTGAGAAATCAACATGATTTCTCAAGGTTCTGATGGGATAGCAACGTGCTTCACTTGCATCAAGAAACCCACTAGTCGCTGATCCGCTTCATACTTGTTGAGAATCTAAGCTAACCCCCACGTATAGGTAAGAAGAGCCTAAAGGGTGAATAATTTATCCCAGAGCCGCTTATTGCAAGTGAAGTACGTTGCTATCCCATCAGAACCTTGAGAAATCGTGTTGATTTCTTTCTTGACAGCATAAATCTGTGCAAAGTTCGATTTTTCCAAATCGACTACACATATCATTCCAAACAGCACAGGCCAAGGGATTGTACAGAACACTTTATGCAATGTCTTTGCTCAAGGAGCTGAGAATCCAAGAGATAACCATGTCATTCGCCCTTTCCCAAGTGTGAATCTGAGGAACAGTAGGCAACGAACTCGGGCAAGATCCGCCAATAAACCCTATCTTCTTCTTCGTTGATAAGTCGATCATCATAGCACATTTCCAACCGCTAAACCCAGATTATCTAATAAATCACTTAATGAAAGTAGATTATCTTTCCATTCATCAAAACAAGAATAGCGTTAGGGTTGTCTGACAGATGAAGATAACAAGGATGTGAAAAATCGAGAGAAACACTCGCAAAAGCCATGAGAGAATGAGCGAAAACCAGAAATTGATCGCGATTTGAAAAAAATACCAAAACTAAGAGAACTAGAGTGACGAAGAAAGCAAAAGAAGAAACAAATCTAAAACACAGAATCAAAAAAAATCTAGCTAATACCATGTTGAATCTGTGATTGAAAGAAAGATAGAGAACAAGAGTGAAACGATAGATTCGATTTGATATATTATAAGCTCAAACCGATACCTGAGTAAAAAGTTATACACGGTTCAAGACTGAAACGATATAAATTATTTCCACATCATTTACCAAATCAATATACTTCTATCATACTTATCATTTGTTAAACTTCGTAACTTAATACTATAATTAAACCCGAAAACTTCAAATATTGATGGTTTTTTTGGAAAAAAATTAGAGTTCAATTTTCCACCCCTCAACTAACCGCTCCTGTATCCGCCACTGAGTATAAAAGCAGTCATCTATGATAGATCCAAAATTGTAACATAATATATCTCTCTCTTCTTTTAGATTGATCAATGATCTGATTTTCTTGGATCAAGCTTCGATCTCGTTGAAGGTCTTATAAAATTTTTAATCTACGTAACCAGTGTTTTCAGACAACTTTTCCCAAATGTAACACTTCTATAAAATGGTTCCCTATAAAATTGATCATCTTCATTTGAAAATTTGTGATAGAAGATACTCCCTCCGTTCGGAAATATAAGATCTTTTACTTTTTGGCACGTAGGTTAAGGAGCTAAATACTATATAAAATATTAATTTTTTTAAAATTAATTTTTTACAATATAACACTTTTTATTAATAAGTATTAAAATATAAAAAAATAATTTTAAAAAAATCAATATTTTATATAGTATTTAGCTCCTTAAACTACGTGCCGAAAAGTAAATGATCTTACATATTTGAACGGAGGGAGTATTTGAAAACTCATTAATTATAACACGGGTCTCACAATATGTTACTGTATTTGAATAAAATAATGGAGTTAATACTAGACCGTTACTAAATTTATTGTCAAATTTGGTTGCTCGATACGTACATATGCCTGGCCGTGGAACTTATACCGGCCAGTTAAAATTAACTACTCCGTAACATAGAGTAGGTCTGATTGTTATCTCACGCTATAAAAAACAAAATACAAGTTTTCTAACAAGGTCGGATATATAATATTGTAATAATCATAAGAGTTCGTTTGGTTTAAATTTTAGAAAGGTAAAAAGAAAGATAATGAATGTAATCCACTTATAATCTAAGATACATTATTAAAATTTTAATCATTACCCTCTTCTCTCAACTTTTCATACGAAATTGGTTTTGTATTCCCCCATTTTAATCACCCATTTAAACAGGGGTAATCATTTCTCATATACTCCTCTAATCATTACCACTCATATCTTATGTGATGTCTTGGTGGTGGAGGTGGATAGCTGGTGTCGGTGGTGTCTTGGTGGTAGTTGTAACAGAAAAGGGAGGGAGAGGGAAGTAGTTAGAAGGAGGTGAGAGATAGAGATAGAACAGAGAGAAGAAGAGAGATAGAATAGGGAGTAAGGAGATTTGGATTACATTCAATATGCCCAATTCAATATACATCCCTCCTATTTATACCCTTCCTTATACATTTGCTCCCTTATACCCGTACATGACATTACTCTCCCCCTTTAAAAAGCCTTGTCTCAAGGCTTGAGCTGTAGATCCGGGAAGAGATGAATGATGTGCCCTGCAGGCTCCCAGGTGGCCTCTTCATCACCCAAGTTAGTCCCACTTGTTCAGCCACTCAGTCACATGCTCACCATTTCTTAGATAGGTGACCCTATTGTCCAAAACTGCTTCTGGGGCTGCTACAAAATCCCCCTCATCATCTGTCTGAGGTGGCAATGGAGATGACAAGTGCTTCCTCTCAATCTTGCGCTTGAGTTGAGAGACATGGAAAACTGGATGAATTGCAGCACCAAGAGGTAGCTCCAACTTGTAGGCCACAGCCCCTACCCTGGATAATACCTTGAAAGGACCGAAAAACTTAGAGAAGAGCTTCAGATTTCGACGAACAGCAATGGAAGATTGCCTATATGGCTGGAGCTTCAAATATACCCAATCCCCCGCTTGAAACTCTCTGTCAGAGTGATGACGATCAACAAACTGTTTCATCCTCACCTGCGCCTGCTGAAGGTGAAACTTTACTTGAGAAAGCATGTGATTCCTCTGTTGAAACCAATTTGACGCATCCAAATTTCTTCCCACCAAGGCCTTGATCCCCAGCACCTGTGGTGGGTGACCATAGAGAGCTTGGAAAGGTGTGGTCTGCAGAGATGTGTGAAAATTGGTATTGTACCAAAATTCTGCCAAGAAAAGCCAGCTAAACCATTGCTTTCGATGATCCGAACACATACAACGAAGAAAGGTCTCCAAGCACCTATTAATCTCACAGTTTGCCCATCCGACTGAGGATGATAAGCTGTACTCATGTGCAATCCAGTTCCCAACCCTTTGAAAACTTGCTGCCAAAAGCTACTGAGAAAGATTTTGTCCCTATCTGACACAATGCTCTCAGGAAGCCCATGAAGCTTGTAGGTGTTTTCCATGAATACTGATGCCACTTTTTCTGCTGAAAAGGGATGAGTCATTCCCACAAAATGAGCATATTTCGTGAGTCTGTCAACAACTACCAAAATGCAGTTTCTTCCTTGACTCATAGGAAGGCCTTCAATAAAATCCATAGAAATATGTGACCAAGGAGTGCTTGGGATTGCTAGAGGTTGAAGAAGGCCAGGTGAAGCCACATTCTCAGCTTTGCTCCTCTGACACACTTCACATGACAATACAAATTCTGTTACATCCTTCTTAAGACATGGTCAGTAGAAGATTTGCTTTAATCTCTGATAAGTGCCCTGGATCCCAGAGTGACCCCCAATTGGCTCCTCATGTAAAGCTCTAAGCAGTTTCAACTTCAAGTCTGTTGCACACCCCACATATAATCGATTATCCTTCCTCAACAATCCTTTACACACAGAGAACCCTTTAGCACTATCAGAAACTGCCTCTACCAATAATTGCTGCACTTGAGAGTCATTCTTATAACTAGCAATGATCTCAGTCATCCAAGCTGGTTGAACCATAGTTACTACGAAGCAATCCCCTTGCTGTTCCTTAAATTTCCTTGACAAAGCATCATCAACTCTATTATCTGAACCTTTTTTATAAGCAATGCAGTAACTCAACCCCAACAACTTCCTCATAGCCTTTCTCTGTAACTGAGTTGTCAATTTCTGATCCAATAAGTGCTTTAAAGGTTGATGATCCGTTTTGATAACAAAAGGGTGTGGCTCCAAGTAATGCCTCCACTTATCCACTGCCAAAAGAATTGCTAATAGCTCCTTCTCATAAGTGGATAGCAGCAAGGATTTCCCTTGTAGGGCCTGACTGATAAAAGCTAAGGGTCTGCCCTCCTGTAACAACACAACCCCCACACCAGACTCACATGCATCAGTTTCAACAATAAATTGCTTTGCAAAGTTGGGCATCCCCAAAACAGGAGGTGAAGTCAGAAGTGCTTTCAACTGTACAAATGCAGCTTCTGCCATCTTTGACCAAGAGAAGGAATCCTTTTTAAGTAAATCAGTCAAAGGCTTGGCAATTCCCCCATACCCTCTGATGAACCTTCTATAATAGCCAGATAGCCCCAAAAACCCCCCTCAAAGCTTTTAATGACTTAGGCACAGGCCAATTAAGAATAGCTTCAATTTTTTTTTTGGATCAGTAGCCACACCTTTCTCAGAAATGATGTGCCCCAAGTATTCTACTTGAGGTTGGCCAAACTCACACTTAGACTTTTTTGCATAAAGCTTATGGTTCCTCAACATCCTCAATACTGAATCCAAATGTACTAAATGCTGTTCTCTGCTACTGCTGTAAATCAAAATATCATCAAAAAATACCAGTACATACTTCCTTAGTACCTCCTTGAACACATCATTCATGAGGGCTTGAAAAGTTGCAGGTGCATTTGTGAGACCAAATGGCATCACCCTAAACTCATAGTGACCATGATGAGTTCTAAAAGCAGTTTTCTCAACATCCCCATCAACCATTCTCACCTGATGATACCCAGACCTCAAATCAAGCTTAGAAAATATGACAGCTCCCCTCAATTCATCTAGTAGGTCTTCAATGTGGGGAATAGGAAACTTATCTTTGATTGTTGCATCATTAAGACGTCTATAATCAATACACATCCTCCATGTACCATCCTTTTTCTTCACCAAAAGAACTGGAGAAGCAAAAGGGCTATGACTAGGTTGAACCACTCCACTCTTCAACATCTCATTAACCTGCTTCTCAATTTCCAACTTCTGAAAATGTGCATACTTGTATGGCCTGTTGGCAATAGGCAATGTACCCTCCTTGAGAGCTATAGCATGTTCATACCCCCTCCTAGGTGGCAAGCTTCGAGCTTCCTCAAACACATCAGGGAATAAGGCCAATACCTCCTCAATGTCCTTCACAGTACTGGACCCCGATGCCTGCACCACCCAAGATTGTGCAACACCAGCCATCCACAAATGCTCCTCATTGTTTATCATCTTGCTGAGCTCCTTCCCAGATAACATTCTGATGTGTGCTTCTGATGTTCCCCTCACATCTTTCATACCTTTGATGACAATCTTCTTGCCATTCTTAATGAATGATATCTGAACATTCAAGAAATCAAACAAAACTGGATTGAATCCAGCTAACCAATCCGCCCCTAAGATCATTTCACTGTCGGGCATATCCAATAAACGTATGTCAAACACATAAGTCCCCCCTTGCATCTCCCATTCACAAGCCTTGCAAATTCTATTGCTCATCATCATTAATCCTGTACTGCAGATATCAAACCCTGCCTCTTGAGCAATTTCAACATCCATAAAACTATGAGTTGCCCCACTATCTATCAAAATTGTAATCTCTCGGCCCTTGACAGACTCTTTAACCCTGATTGTAGTGCCCGACTCACCCACTGACAAAGCATGAACAAATATTTCAGGAACTTCATCTCCACTGTCATTCCCTTCTGGTAGCAAGAGATCATCTGATCCCTCATCTGCCTCCTGAACCATCAAGCTGTGTAATGTATTTGGCTTGCACCTATGCCCAAAGAAGTATTTATTTCCACATTTAAAACATAATCCCCTCTTTAGATCTTGAGCTTTCTTGCTTGCCTCTGACGGCTGATTGGTGATATTCTTCAAAGGAAGTGGCAATTCCTTGGTATCCCCTTTTGATGTTGTATCCCGCGCCCAAGAAGGTCTAAAAGAGGCACCCCCTATTGATGTCATCTTTCCTGGAAATCTTGTGAGCCTCATCAAAGCTTGCACTGCTCTGTAATGTAACCTCGACTGCTCAAACGCCGTAATCACCGATGATGGACATCCCAACTGAACCAAGGACCTAATCTCATCCCTCAATCCACTGATAAAACTTGAAACAAAATACGTCTCAGTCAAATGTGGATTGAAAGCCAACATGCTTGCACGCAATTCTTCAAATTTCTCAATATATGCTTCAAGATCATCACCCTGATTCAACTTGTTAAATTCTGCAACAATTTCCGTTTCCTTGCGTTCCCCAAATCTTGCACACAAATCATCACAAAATTCCTCCCATTTTACCCGAGGTTTGTGAATCATGTGTCCCTGCAACCAGACATCTGCGCGATCTGTGAGGTACATCGCTGCCATTTCCACTTTCTGATGCTCCGGAATTGTAAAGATCGAAAAGAACTTCTCCGCTTTTCGGATCCAGCTTCTTGGTTTCTTGCCATCGAAGCTCGGGAATTCAAGCTTGGGTAGCCGATTGCTCCTGTAACTATCATTGGACCAACTCGATGTGGAGCTCGAACCTTGAGAATTTCCACCACTGTACTGCTCTCTCCGGTGGACTTCTCTCTCCGGTGGATGGTATTGCGCTCCTCTGCCGTGGATTTCTCTCTCTGGCGGACCTGATCCCATTAGCGACTGCTGCTCTGACTTGCTTTCCTCCCCTTCGTTGCCTTGTTCCCGCTGCCTGCTTCTACTACCAGGAGTCGACTCATCTTGAACAGGATCCCTCACCGGCGGATTTCTCACCAGTTCTATCAACTGTGCCAACTGTTGTTCCGTAAACTTCTTGAATTCCTCCAATTGCTTCGCCTGGTGCTCGATCAATCTTGTCTGTTCCTCGCGCCTCAACTGCGAATCCGAAATCAACCTTTGTGTGGACTCAGCAAAAGCGCTCATAACATCCTTGAATTCCGCGAATTGTAACTCCAATGTCTTCGATCTCGTTCCTTCAGCCATGGCGGATGCGCGCCCCTCGAAGGAAAGAGGCTCTGATACCAATGTGATGTCTTGGTGGTGGAGGTGGATAGCTGGTGTCGATGGTGGAGGTGGTGTCTTGGTGGTAGTTGTAACAGAAAAGGGAGGGAGAGGGAAGTAGTTAGAAGGAGGTGAGAGATAGAGATAGAACAGAGAGAAGAAGAGAGATAGAATAGGGAGTAAGGAGATTTGGATTACATTCAATATGCCCAATTCAATATACATCCCTCCTATTTATACCCTTCCTTATACATTTACTCCCTTATACCCGTACATGACATCTTATTTTTCACATAAAAATAACATTCTTCTTTCATCTAGATATATTTTTCTATATAAAATTTATCGCATCCCTATTCTTTTTATCTTAGAAATTTATACCAAACGGGCGCTTAATCATAAATGACAAAAGGAAATTATCTACATATATGTGGACATCGATTTACCTCATCTGTATTACTTTTGTCAGTGATCGAAAACTAGAGAAATTTGACAGGTGATTACTATATATACATTTACGATGATATCTTAATTTATACGTACTCCGTAAAAAAAAAAAGAAGAAGAGGTTGACAGGTGATTACTTTACGTTTATGATGATATCTTAATTTATACTCCGTCAAAAAAAATATAATAGTATACGATTTTGCAATAGGCAGCGAAACGTTACACTCCGATGTCGTATTATGAGTGGTATTAAGGGGAAGGTTTACACTGAATGAGTCAAGTTAGGATGTGTTTGTATGTTACAATTAATGTAATGGTGGGTGAGTGGTTAATATAATTCAAAATATATTTAAACTAACATAAATTTAAAATAAAATAGTTTATAAATTATTTCAATCAATTGTATTAAGCTTATAATATAATTATAAATTGTATGTACGCAATAGTGAGAGTTTGATTATACAATTTATAATTTAAATTCTCATTAATTATAAACAATTTACAAATTGTGTAATCAAACACACCTTAATTGACCCGGTTACCGGATGGGGTGAATATGATAGAAGAAGAAGTGACCTTAACTTAATTTTTCTTTACTACATTAGCTTAAAAAGTACAATCTAACTTTTTCATTTTGCATGGACTCAAACTTTGAATTATTATTATTATTATTATTATTATTATTATTATTATTATTATTATTATTATTATTATTATTATTATTATTATTATTATCATTATTATTATCATTATTATTATCATTATTATTATTAGCGATAACAAAGCTAAGTCTAGTAAAAATATAAGCGGCAGCACGAGCCCCAGCATCCTGAGATACCGAGAATTTCTGAATCCTCTTCAGCAAACCTACAACATCCGTATCTAACTCCCCCAACGAAGAGAATGAGAATGGTAGGAAACCGTACCCAGCCGTCGAGCACACCTCACGATACTTGACACACTTACGCCGAGCAGCATCAACAACGACCCGACCGGGCACAAAGTCAGACACTGCAGCCTGAGTCAAGGGGGAGGATCCCGTCAGATCAACACACACATCCCGCCCCTTATCCCAAGAATAAAGGAGCAAATCCGCCGGACGAAGGGGCTTATCATGCCCATCAACCAAACCGATATCAACCTCCTTACCAGCAGAAATCCCAGCTCTATATCAGATATCCAATAAAGTGTCACGAACGAGGTTATGTCGATGTTTAATGCCCACAGTACCAGCACATGACACAGCATGATCGCCATAAACATCACCCTCAAAGACCCGAGAACAAGCTGGGCAGGGCCTAGGCACCGTGAACAACGGAACCCCCAGTCGATAACTAAGCACACTACGATAGGTCCTTCCATTCATAACCTGCCCCAGCCCAGAAATAGGTACTGCACGAGAGGAGTGAGCACCCTGCTGAGACTTCCATAATGCCACCTGTCGTGGAGTCAAGGAGAAAACAGATTCCGATGTAGCAGCAACCTTCGCGAAATATATATCTGCCAGTTTCTTCATAAGTTTAGGGGCAGCGATTTCACTAGGATCGCGTAGAAGATCAGAACCCGTGGCCTCATTAAAAGCACGCCAAGCATCATCAAAAGTAGGGCCAGCATCAGTGATACCAGAAGGACGTAGGAGCTTAGCCTGCAATTCAGCAGACTGCAAATGAGACGCCAAAAAAGCATAATGTAGGACATCCCCAACAGCATACACTCCGAGCCCACCAAATTGAAAAGGGAAGGTGGAAAGGCGCCACTGCCAATCCCCAAACCCAGGCCCAGACACAGTGACAATACACTCCAAGCTAGAACGGAGGGCCACATCAAAGGAAAGTTGGGCCGGCCCAAAGACAAACGGAGAACAAGTACGCAATGCAAAGTAAAGTTTAGAAATACCCGTACAAGCCCGAAGGAGTAGTAACTCGCACTGAGGGTCATCAATCTTCGCGACAGAATCCATAAGCTTTATGGTCCTAGTCACTCTCCTTGCCACAAGATCGCTGCCGAAAACAGGGCAAACGCTGACAGGCCCACCCAGAACTTTGACACCGCGGGAAGGCCGAGCAATAGAGGGGGGGAAAACACCAGGGAGCCGACTCCTAGGGTCTTCTGTAGGCCAAAAAACCTCGGTCTTATCCACATTAAGATGAAGGACAAAGCGGGGACCATCCTCCATAATTAGATCTAAGACCTTCCCCACAACTAAAGTGTCCCCAACAATAGTGCCATCATCTAAGTACCAAGCCTGCAGACTCAGATCAAAGGAATCTCTGATCTTGCACACCAAAGGATGCAACACTAAGGCAAAAAGCAGAGGGCCTAGAGGATCTCCTTGTTGAACCCCTCGACAAGACCATAAGCTATGCTCTCCATAATACAGCCGTGCAGGGCTAGAGTAACAAAACTCTACCCATCGAGATAGAACCTGGCAGCGACGGCGGACTTCATGTAACATGGTTACACGATCAACTAGGCTGAAAGCATTCGGGAAGTCGACCATCAACATGGAAAGACCCTCCTCACCACCACGAGCCTCAACAAACCGATTCAAAGCATGCAGAATAGCCTCCCCCCACCGGATACCCCAACCCCAAATTGGAGGCCTGTAAAATAACCAGACAAAGAAGGACCGGCCAAACAAGCGCCGACCTTAGAGACAAGGGGTCTCCAAACGGTGCCAACAGCAATAGGACGTATACCACCACCCGGTTTAACAAGAGGCGTGAGAGGAGCACTAGCAATATACTCACCCAGAGCTTGCGGGCAACGACCCTCTAGAAAAAGATTGACCACTCGAGTAATATAGACGATCAAATCATCCGAAACAGCAACAGCATCTCCACCCAAACAATCCAAAAGATGCTGAGCTCGGAACCCATCCCTCCCACATGACGTGCCACGTGGAAAACTCTGAATCATATCCAAAACACCGGCCGAAGAGGCAAGAAGAGGATGGTGATCCACTGGCAAAGGCGGCAAGTTGGGAGACGGGGTAGTGGGGTGCTTATCCCGTAGAGCCGCAAGAGTGGCATCAGAATAAGGAGCAATACCTGATGAAGAAAGCACCCGAACGACGGCAGTATAATGCCCATCACAAATCTTCCTTCGACATTGCCGGAGGTTAAGCTCACTCAAATCAAGGTCCTCCTCCACACTAAAAGAAGGAGGAACCTCAGCTAAGGTCTCCTGTACAAGCTGCAAACTGCCGCCAGGCATAATCCAAGTACGAATAGCACTAGCAATACTCTCCTCTTGACGCTGACGCTTGACCGCGGTCCTACACTCAAGATTACTTCGCGGGGAAAATGTCTTAAGTATACAAAGAGGCATCACAAGCAAGCGAATCCAGCAGGAGAGGTATCCAGGAGAGTCAGCCACCCCATCTAATGCCCCTTTTAAAACCCGAGAAAAACCTAGGCGACACTTAGGAGGGATGGATTTCACGGTGCGTAACCCCATAGAGAACAAATGGTCAAGCGAAGAAATAGACAAACCAACAGGCACAACTCCAACATCAGACAACAGAACTGACGGAGATGGAGCTAGAGGTCTGGGAATATCGTAAATAATAAATCGAATAAGACCATCACCACAATCCGGAGGTGCCACAGAATCATCTTGACTATGCCGACACCGAGCACGAAAGGTGTGAGTTTTAAGGCATACCCCACATAACCAAACCCCCATACACTTGAAAGTTATCTCAGCCTCGGAATAAACAGTCAAACTATCATAAAGAGTTTGACGAGTAAGTACCTGAGCATCCCCACTGCAATGTCGGTCACGAAGGTGCCTAAGCATGGAGGTTTTAACGAGACCCCTACCACCACCATCAAGGCATCCACAAAGACCCACAAAAGGGCAATGGTACCGAAAAAGGTCAGGCATAACCAGATGAAAAACTGAACAAAGATGTTTCTATCACAACACAAGTGGCTTCAACGCATAAAAACCAAATAGAATTAATTAAGGAGTGGCCCCAATTAAGAATAACCACAACCCCAATTAAAAACAGTCCACTGCTTCACTTACGAAGGAGATGCATCACTTAGAAAAAGGCCAAAGAACAACACACAATAGCAATATGGACAACGAACAGCTAGAAGAAGCCTCGCACAACCCGATTGACCAGCAAACAACCCACACAAGGACTGAACAGTAAACAGCAGCAACAACCAACAACCCGCACGGACGAAACGACGAAGACTCGCACAACCCGACCAATCCTCACAAAACAGGCCGACCGAATCCAGTCACCACCCTGACTCGCACACACAAACGAAGAACCACAAACCAGACCAAATAGAAGGAGGAGGACACCGAGGCTGAAACGCAAGAAGGAGAAGAAGAAGGAGGAGGACACCGAACCTGCGACGACGCCGAACGAATCAAACCTAGGTGCCAAGGACAATGGTCTGAAGATGAACACTCCTGAAGAGACAGTGCCAGGCGCCTGGATGGGCAAGAGGAGATTCCATCACCGATCGCCGGAGAAGGGCAAATTGCAAAAAATTGCAAAAAATAACACGAACTTTAGGGGTGGTTGCGTTCGGTGGCACCAACTTTCAAAAATTCTATAATAATCACCAACTTTGAAGGGTGGTTGTGGTTAGTAGCATGACCACCCTTATTAACATTTTGTTTACAAAAAAAATCACATTTTTCATTGTTTTTTTAAACTCACTCACAATTTTCTTATTAAAAAAAACAATTTTCATGTTTATAAACTCAATTTTAATTTTTCAAAAAAATCATTTTTTTTAAAATATAATTGTGATATTAATTGGTATCTTTTTAAGGAACTCATTTTTCATTTTAAAGACATTACTTATTATTTAATTTTTGAAAAAAACTAAGTTTATGGAGAAAATGAAATTAGTTCTTTTTTTAATCGGGTGTAAATAATGAGTGTATTCTTTTAAGAAAAAAGGGAAAAAGTAGTGTTTTATAAAATAAATTATATATTTTAAAATTAAAAATGAAATATGGGCATTTTTTTTAAAATTGAAAATTGGATGATTTTTTTTTCTACAAAGAATTTTAATAAGAGGTTATATTTAAAAAAAAATAGATGTGCCACTTATTGCAACCAGAACCAAAGTTGGTGATTATTTTTAAAATTTTAAAAATTCATGCCATTAAACGTAACTACCCCTAAAGTTCATGCTATTTTTCACAATTTGCCCTTATTATTATTATAAGTGCAAAGCCATTGGTTATGAGTTCTTACCCTTCTCTTTTTTCTGCATTGGGGGGAATTTGAGGCAGACTCCGTAGCTCTTCTAAAGAGGATCCAGAAATTTGTTCAAGCTCATGATATTGGGGCTCATAATGCAGCTCATATTTTTACTAGGGTGGGGTTTTCTATTGCTAAAGGAGTGGGGACCCAGATTGTCTCTCGGCTCCCCACTAATTCTTTGTAAACTCCTCTAATGAATTTTTTAATATTTAACAAAGAAAATATGGGTATTTTCTTTGTTAAAGGAGTGGGGGCCCAGACCCTCTTTATTATTATTATTATTGTTATTATTATTATTATTTAATGAATTATTTAATATTTAACAAAGAAAATATGGGTATTTCGAATGAATTTTTTAATGTCAAAACATTTACAAAATGAGTGTCTATACATAATTAAAATTAAATTACAATCACAAATAATTTTTCAAAAATGAATAAGAAAAAATGCCATAAATTGAATTTTAAACAATTGTTATAGAGCGTTGCCGGCCACATTAGCACTAAAAAGTAAAAACATTCTTTTTTGAGTTGGTCTCTCGTATAAGGGTCTTTTTCCTTGGATCCTTAGCTTTTTCTCTTGGCAAACTTGCATAAAACCACCCTTTTAATATGGTATTTTGCGAAAAATCATCCCTTAAAATTAAAATTGTAGAAAACCACCTGTTAAAATTTTTTTTTTTTTTGCAAAGTCACATCCATCACCCAATTTTCGTTAATTGAGCGCCTTGAGCATCTGGATGAAGGAGACGGAGAGGGCATCGATGGGGACGACAGAGGAGAGGTAGATCTGAGATCTGAGATTTGGTGAGAGAAATGAGGAGGGGCACGTATCTAAAATTTGAGAAGGTTAATTTAGGAGTTGAACTTTTTGTAAACAAAACAAATGGGTGAACAATATTCCAACTTGAACGGGATCTGGACATCGATTTACCTCATCTGTATTACTTTTGTTAGTGAAAGCTAATAGGCAGGTGATTACTTTACATGATATCTTAATATATTTATACTCCCTCGAAAATTCTATGTCTATACGATTTTGCAATAGGCAGCCAAACGTTACACTCCGATGTCGTATTATGATTTATGAGTAGTGTTAAGGGGAAGGTTTATACTGATGAGTCAATTTAGGGTGGGTTTGTATGTCACAATGTAATGGTGGGTGGTTGGTTAATATAATTCGCAATATATTTAAAATAACGAAAATGTAAAATAAAATAGTTTGTAAATTTATTTCAATTAATTGTATTAAGCTTATTATATAGAGAAATTTACAGAAAATCACCCGTTAAATATAATCTTTTACATTTAACACACGTTAAATACAAAATATAGAAAATCTCCTATTAAATGAGGTTTTTTTTTGAGAGATTGACACTAAATAACCCACTATCCGATTCACTTTGCTAGGTTAACCCATGCAAAAAAAATTTGCAAATGTATAGCCCTTCATCCGGTACCTCACAGGCTGCAGCAGGTGGTGGAGAGAGGAAAGCAAAATCATTTATTGTTGTCACTGTCACTCATCGAGAGTAAAGATCCTCTCCTAATGAATTCTGATTAACCCAATTTACTCAACCCAGCCTCAATTTGCCGTGAGGGAAAGAGAAGTCAGAGAAACGATACCAATGGAGAGATAACGAGCCGATGCCGAGGCTGCCGCTGGAGAGGGAAGCCCATGGGAGGTCGGATGTGACGAAGAGGTTTCTCCGATGCCGGAGCTTCCGCTGGGTCGGGATGCCCACGGTGGATGGCCAGATTTGAGGTTTCTCCTTCTCTTTGCTGGGTTAATGTTGACGCCGAGGAGGGATGACGCCAGAGAGGAAGGCTGCCGTTGCCGTGGCTGCCGCTGGAGAGAACGAGGCTATAGGCTGCCAGGAGAGGTTTCTCCGATGCGTTTTCGTTATCAAATTTTGACCTAGTTAATGCCCCTTTGTTCTTCACTCCTTCAATTCCTTTCTTTAATTTCGACCCTTGATGTTGTAATTTTGGTTACCGTAGTTGATGGATTGTTGATTTAGTTGTCCCTTTCACCAATTGTGACGAAGTGCAGGTCTGATGATTTCTTGCGAAACGAAGAACTTCATCGAAGTCTGGAACCCTCTGCAGATTTCTGCTAATGCATACCCTCTGCAGATTCCTGAGCAGGTTTATTCTGGTGCTGTTTCAGTATCAGCAGTTGATCAAGCTCCAACTCCGACATCAGGTTGTGCTAATTTCGCCTCAACCTCAAAGAGTGCTGTTCCAGACTTCGATGAAGTTGTTCATAAGGTGCCTGATGCAATCCCGAGAGCTGATGCTGATAAATCATAGATGGTATCGAATCGGACGATCTCCTGACACCATTGGTTCCTTAATTAAAGGGTTAAGTATCTATATGTTTGTTGTTGTTCACTATCTGTTGTATTAGGTTGCATTTTTATAAAGTTCTAGTAAGGTTCTAATTAGGAGACTCTGTGTGTTTCAAAATGTATATTCGGTTTGATAATGTGTACTGTGTAGATATATGTTTCTGTGTATAAACTGGTTTTGTAAATGTGTACTCTAGCAAATTGGATGAGTCTTGATTATTACAATGAGCTGTTAGACGTATGTTAGTCTTGTTGGTTTGATTTGCAGACATAAGCAACTGAATGCAAATAGATGGCCTCAGTGGGCCAAAATTTATTGAATTTTTTACTTTAGAATTTAGGGAAAAAATGCTTAACCCATGAATTATTACATTAGTGTAATAACAAATAAAAACGGGGAAAATTGGTCGTATTTGATTCATCTAGAGAGGGTTTCTTTGGATGCTCGAAGCGGTCAAAAATGAATTTTAAATTTATAATCGGTATCAATCACTTTCCAATTTTTATTTTACCATTTAAAAGGCATAAATAATAATAAAAAATCCAACTACTATTATTTATAAAATAGTTGAAATTATTTTTCATTATTTTTTCTTCTAAAATATGAACAGTTTTAAATCATAGATCAAAATTAATCTCACGTTTCAACTCATTAAAAATAATCCTAACTGTTAACTTAATAGTTAAGAGAAACTTTACAAAGCCACAACTTATTTTAAATTACATAAAATTATGAATTAACAATTGATTTTATGAATTTATCTAGTACTCCCATCTAAAAGATAGAATTATGCTCCGGTAATTGATTGCATTATTGTCATGTCAAGTGCGTAGGTGACGTGTCAAACCGATTACCTGTCATGTTAAAAACACATCTTATGATGAATTCAACACACAGGAAAGATGAATTCCAGGTTAAAAACCCTCTTCAAATGAGACTTGTTTTCCATCTTAGTCATTGTCTACTTTAAATCGGACAATGTCTCTCTTTTACCGAATAAGCTTATAGATTGCAGATCAACAAATAACCTGTCATGTTAAAGGGTATAACCTGTTATGTTAATAGCATTACCTGTCATGTTATTTTCTTTCATCAAGGAGAAGAGGATCGATTCGCTGTTTTACAGAGCATTGTAGACAAGTATTTCAAATCCATAGTCTGCAAACTTTAAAGGAATTCTGAATCATCAAAAAGGAATAGAATATGTCTGAAATTCATGTGTCAAGTAAAATACATTATGTGTCATGTAAAATACATTATGTGTCATGTAAATCCGGTATGGGTGACATGTCCTTCTTGAAAATTTGGCCTTGGACAAGACTGATTACCTCTTTAGAAAGCTATAGGAATTTACAGAACCCGATTTGGTGCTCTGTGGACGAATTGACACAATTTTCTATCGAAACCGAGCACTTTTTCCTCTCTTTTCTATGATAGCAGCACCAAAGGCTTATTATTTACATGAAACATGAATTGTTTTACATGACACGTCAATTATTTTACATGACATCTGAATTGTTTTACATGACACCTGAAAAGGTCACAAGTTTACTCACCGATCAGCATATAATTACCCGTTACCCATGTTGAATTTACATGTCACCCATACCGGATTTACATGACAAATAATGTATTTTACTTGACACATGAATTTCAAACATATTCTATTCATTTTTTATGATTCAGAATTAGCCATTTTGTATTAGGTGATGAATTCACGTGTCATGTATAGCAATTCCCGTGTTGAATTTGTCCAGGTGAACTCAACAAGTTCTCTTTACTGTCTGTGTTGAATTTGTCCAGGTGAATGAAGTTGTTTGTTCTTAGCTGTTGTGGTTATACTGTCTGTGTTGAATTTAATCTCGTTTGTTCATGAGTAATCGAAATCTGGCGTTCATTTTCCCCTTGTTTATTGTTCTAGTTCAAAAATTTATACCTTGTAATTGAAGTTTTGCTTTGAAGACAAGCAAATAAGTTGCAATGAGACAAAATGCAGAAAACCCACAATGGTTTGTGACAGAAGAAGACATTAAGAGCTTACCGTATTTTCTGGTTTGTTCTTTTTCGATATATTCTGTTTCTAATTTTCAGGGTCCCACCATGGTTTCCGACGAGATTCAATTCTCCTTCTCCGATAACCGATAGCACACCCCCATCCCTAGTTCATTATCCTGTCCCCGAAACCAGCACTTCGTTAAAAAAAAAGAGAAAGAGATTGAATGCTTCTCTCTTTTTACTTGCCACCCGTCTATGTTCTAAAAAACGCTCGGCGGATGCTTGAAGCAATTGGATGAGATGGAATTGATTGTTGGGTTTATGCAAGCTGCTGAGAGACTAAAAACGTCACAACTTTAATTAACCGATCATATATAAACATGTCAACCATACTGAATTTACATGTCACTCATACCGGTTTTACATGACACATAATGTATTTTACTTGACACATGCATGAATTGTTTTACTTGACACGTGGATTGTTTTATTTGACACATGTCACCCATACCGGATTTACATGACACATAATGTATTTTACTTGACACATGAATTGTTTTACTTGACACATCACATATATAATTACCCGTCAACCATACTGAATTGTTTTATCGTCAAGATGGTTGTAAGTTTCCAACAATTTTTGTCTCACCCTTCTAAATGATACCATTTTAACTCTGAAGTACATACTTTATGACAATCTATAGCGTGAAGAGATGAAAATTTTATTTAAAAAATTGTCTTCACCTCTCTCTCAAACCCCCTTTCCCTCTCCCTCTCTCCACCTCTCTCCATTGAAGAGCTTCTTTCTTCTTTGATTTCTTTGTCTTCTATCTATCTTCTTCCTTCGAATTCCTTCTGTCGAACAAAGAGTGACGCCTTTTTCCTCTCTCTTATCCTCTCAGCACACACACTCTCTCCTTCTCTCTCTCTCTCTCTCTCTCTCTTCCTTTCTCTCTCTCCTCTTATTAATTACCCCTTTGACTTTTCCACCTTTTTCCTCTCTCTTATCCTCTCAACGCGCGCACACACACACACACTCTCTCTCTCAAGTACTTTATCAACATTTTTTTATCTGAAGTCGATGGTGAATCTGTTTCTCCGATAATTCTTGTCCAGTCAATTCCAATAGGTGACATGTCGTTTTGCTTTGGGTGTCCAGTTAAAATTAACTGCTTACATGTCAATCTGCAAATAGACCCGCTCACTTGCTGTTGTTTTTTCCCTCCTCTCTCTCCTCTGCAACTTTACTGTTGTTTTTTCCCTCCTCTCTCTCCTCTGCAACTTTACTGTTGCTTTTTCCCTCCTCTATCTCCTCTGCAACTTTACTGTTGCTTTCTCTCTCTCTCTCTCTCTCTCTCTCTCTCTCTCTCTCCACCTGTCCAGCTGTCAATCACAAAATGTCCAGTCTCCCCCCTCATTACCTGCAACCGGTTGATGTGGTACCCGGATAACCAGTTTTGTGCAAATTTTTTTCGGATCGGGTTAACCTTGCAAAGTTTCCCAAAAAGTGGGTTAGTTTAGCAAATGTCCCTTTTTTTTTCAAATCACTACCTAGACACTATATATTTCCATTAGAATTCCATTACATATAATATATTTTAATATTATATACTTAAAATTTAAAGTTTAAACTCGAATATAATTAAATTATATTTATAGTAGGGATAAAAATTATATTATTATATTAGGGGCAAAAAGCGTGTAAAAAATTTTCAATTTTAAATTATTTGTAGGGCGGAGTTTCTAAATGTGGAAAATATTATTTAATTTTATTTAAAAATTCAAACAAACTTTAATAAAGATATATTTGATGAAAAAATACTTTTAGGTCTGGAAAATATTTTTTGAAAAAACATTTAGATATTTTTTTAAAAACATTTAGATATTTTTTTCATTTTTATTATATAGTGTAGGTGTTTACAAATATGAAAGAAAATACGACATTCATTATTAGTATAAAAATATTATTAAATTTAAAAAATGCTAATAACTTATAAACTTATTTTAATTTTGATTAAAAAGAAATCTCTAAAATTTATAAACATTTTTAGCAATAAAATAGAACAATTTTTTTCATATATACATCTAGTTTTAAAAAAATCTTTTTAAAAAATGTAGTCAAATATATTTTTAGATCTATTTGAGATTTAAATTTAAATATAAAACTTCAAATATTATAGTATCATATATATTTGAACAAACCCTAATAGAAATAGACAACGAGTGGTGATTTATAAACAAAACCCATTTAATGGGTGATTTCTGTAATTTCATATTTATTGGGTGGTTAAGTGTAAAAGGCTATATTTAACGGGTGGTTTTCCGGGTAAAACGGGTCTCGGGTAGATCCGAGTTAACTCCAACCCGAGTTTGACCCAATTTCGAGTCAAATCGGGTCAATTTCGGGCTTCTCAATTACTTATGATTTTTAATAAAATTAAGAACTCTATAAAATATCAAAATTTTAATTAATTTTTTGAAATTATTTCATACCGATTAGTAATGAGTATAAAATTATTTTAAAATTTTAATTAAAAATTATAATATTTTACAAAGTTTTTTTTAGCTTTCTAAAAAAATGTGTTAAAAACTAAAAAAATCAAATATTAATGATCGAAGAGAGTAATATACAATACAAATAAATATAAAAGTTAGTTTGAAAAAGAAAGATCGAGTATTTGTAAATATAAAACGAAATAAATTGGAATCTCCATGAATAATTTTAATAATATATAGTTATAAATTCTTTAATTTTAATAATATATTAATTACTAACCTTACCCTAATATGACTTTGGGTTTTCTTGGATTTTAGTTGGCCAAAGTTTTATTTTGATAAACCGGGTAAGTCGAGTCCCCGTGTGAAAACCCGTCTTACCCAGAAAAATAACGGGTTTTTGGATTCGGGTAAAAAAAAATCCCGGGTTAAAATTTCCGGATCTTGACCCAAAATTTTTTTAATGTTCAAGTTGAGTCAATCTGGTCGGGTTTTGACAGCTCTACATGTATCTTTCTAAAGTGTTGTAGGTGGGTAAAAAAACGAAAAAAAAGAGATATGCCAATTAAAGTTGAAGCATGGATCATGTGTCTTTCTAAAGTGTTGGGTGGGTTAGAACTTAAAAATCCGGCTATCTGAGATAAGGAAATTTCGAGTCTTGTTTACCTGAGCGATGATCTTGTCATATTATTTATTATGAGAACTTATTGATCGACTACTGAAGTCTGTTGGGACTCATAGCTGGAGATCATGTGTACACGTGCGTCCATACGCAAATAACCTAACACATAAGTCGAGAGGAGTTTTATTTTAAAATCAATTGATAATAGGAGAAGCAATCCTTTAACTTATTACATAAGGCTTATTTATTCACATAGACTTTTTTGTCCTTCACATTCACTATTCCTCTCAACATCGAGGTAGTCAATTTTGAAGGCCAAGAATTTTTCAAGCTATACGTGGAGTTGGAGGAAGTAAAAGGGCAATTTCAAGACAAAGGAGATATATAGAGTCTAGATCTCATACCGTTAGTTAGGTCAAATAGGGAGTTGACGAATTCGCCAAGGTGTATATCGTATTAATTATTGCGACCCCGATAAGCGTTGGATGTGCGGACCGGATAATCTGATAAATGTATATCCTATCATTTTTGGAGGCCTTGGACAGGGAAAAAAATAAGAATATATATATATTGCTAAAATATATATATATATATAGGTTAGTTCCGGTGTACTCAGCCCTTAACGTGTATCATGTACACAAATTTGGGCCGTTGATTAGTTGAGATGGAGGGTGGAGATTAATTAGCCCATTTGTTTGATTGCCTGCATAGATGATTATTCGGTCGAGTATAAATGATTATGCACTAGTATATGAAGGATTATTCAGTCGTATGAGTCTATTTAGTAGGTTAGTCATTTTGATTATTCAATGGTTTCACTATATTATTCGATCGTATTGACGGATTATGCGATGATATTGCTTTATTATTCAATGGTATAACTTAATTATTCGATGGCATTACAATATTATTCGATCGTATGGACGGATTATGCGACGGTATCGATAGATTTTTCTAATAGCTAGCACCATGAAAACGCCCCTAACTTTTACCTAAAAATTACCATCACATAATCCGTCAATACGATCGAATAATGACTAACCTACTAAACAGACTCATACGACTGAATAATCCTTCATATACTAGTGCATAATCATTTATACTCGACCGAATAATCATCTATGCAGGCAATCTACCACAAATGGGCTAATTAATCTCCACCCTCCATCTCAACTAATCAACGACCCAGATTTGTGTACATGATACACGTTAAGGGCTGAGTACATATGATCTATCCTCTATATATATGGTGTGGTTCTATTGTGCACAAGACTTAGGGTGTACCTTATGTACAAATCTGGGTCGTTGATTGAAATGAGATGGAAGGTTATGATTAAATGAGTGTTTTATTTTTTTTTAAATAAAAAAATTGGTGGGACCCACCTAAAAAGGTCTAACACGTTTTTTTTTTAGACCTGATTTCGCTGTTTTGAAAATTTTGCCCATTCCACTGAATAATGTTTAATATGCTACCGAATAATGTTATATTTCATTTTTCCATCCATTTCAAATCAAATTTTACCAATTCTACTGAATAATTTGTCACATACTACCGAATAATGTTTAATTTTTTGTTAATCAATTTTAGTTTTGACTCCGAGTTCATTTTTATACATTCAGTTTTGAAATATTATTCGGTAGAATAGTTATATTTTTTGGGAAATAGAAACAACATTATTCAATAGAATGTATGAGTATCGGTGGTATAGGAATGATTATTCGGTCGTATATGAGAGGTTTTTATGTTGTTTGTCAAACCGAAAACTCCATATACCGATGAATAATGATTCAAATTTCACCAAATAATTAACAACTCATTAACACTAACAACCAAAATTTGACATATATATTCATCTGAATAATCTTCAACAAAAGGATGAATCAAGGAAACAGTCACTCAATCGCAATAAAATCACCAAGTAGCAACTTCAAAAGGAAGAGTTTTGGAAAGGGAAAATCATCAAACATAAGCATCAACACACGCTAATTTCTAGATTATCTATCATCAAACGATTAACGCATACTAATTTATGGAGTCATCATCTTTTGAGTTCTTCCTTGAGGACTTCCATGGAGTGCGAGGTCGCCGTCTTGAAATCGAAGAGTCGTCGAGCGAGGTGTACGGGTGGAGTAGACCGATCGTGGTGGTCGCCGAGCGTGGAAGAGTAGGCCAACACTAGGGAAGAGCTTGAAATCGAAGAGTCGTCGAGCTTGAAGTCCATCCATCAGAGGCATCACGCCGCTGCCGCCTGCCGCCGATCACCTCTCAAAATCGCCGCTGCCGATCTCCTGGATTGGATCTCGCCGCCGCCGTCGATCGTCTCAAAACTCTGCCCTCCTAATCGCCGCCATCGACCCCAGCGAAGCCGCCTTCCTCTTTGCCCTCGATGTCCCTGTAGCCTCACAATCGTCGCCGCTCTCGCTCATCTCCCTATCCACAACCATCGGTCGTAGCCTCGCAATCTCCTTTCCGGACTCGTCGTTGTTGGAAGCCAATTGCAGCGACCGGTGGCTGCAATTTATATATAGATGGCCACTGTGGTGGGTGATATATGTCCGGTGGCTGCAATTGGCCACTGTATGGAGTGGAGTAGGAAGTGAAGTAGAAGATTTTGATTGTAAATTTTAGGGATGTTGGCATGATATATATTTATTAAATAAATAAAAAGAGAGGGTTTATTTATAAATTTCAACAACGTCTATTTGACTTTTTAAATGAGCAGTAATTTAATTTGAGTTTTTTTTTTAATATTTTAGCATATTATGTGCAAAATATTTACACATGCACACAATATCGGGTTGGACCCTCACCCGAATTGGGCCCTAGGCGGTCGCCAGCCTGTCCTTGCCTCTAGACGGATCCTGACCACGTATATTGTATATAAATAAATTTTTTATTTCAATACTGGTTCACGAATACAATTAATGCATATTAACATCAGCAATGAATTGTCCATTTATTAGTTTACAAGTTTGAAGCCCAAATTGATAAAGATATATGCTGTGATAGGTGTAGATTGGTTCAAGCTTGCACAACTTGAATACACGCCGAGGGGGGACATATATGTCTTTAGTACAATACGGTTTACTTGTGTAAATTTGTCCTTTATTTAGTAATAATTAAAACCAATTATCAAAGTGGCAGGTGAACTGTCAATTGCATCTTTGAAGTATACAAAACCAACACCCACAACATCGCTATATAAACTCAACAGATGAGTACACAAATCTCACAAATATACACATTTCAAGGCAAGGCAAGGCAGACATATATTAAGAATGGCCCCTGCAGCTACTGAAAACCAGGAAGCGCCTCCTCCTTGTGTTCAAGAGATCTTGTTGAACAAAGGCAATCAAATACCCGAGAGGTACCTTAACAACCCGAAAAACGCCGATGGGTCGTCGATTCCGGTTCCTTTGATGGATGCCCCTGCCGTTGACATGGGTCTCCTCGCCTCGAGATCAACCGATGAACTAGCTAAGCTTCGATCCATCCTCACCTCTTGGGGCTGCTTCCAGGTATACATATTACCCGTTCCATCATAAAACTAATTAGCAATAGCAGAATTGGACTACCACTTTCCGATGTGTCAAACATATATACCCTTGTCGTTTCACATCTTTAACATTATGAACTCCTTAAAACTATTATTTTCTTCATCTTTTGGGGCTACCGTTCGTACATAAAAAGCTTGTGAATCATGGAATGTCGACGGAATTGCTGGACCAAGTGCGGCGAGTCTCCAAGGATTTCTTCGGGCTTCCGCAAGAGGAGAAGCAGAAGTACGCGAGGACTGCTAGCGGGATTGAAGGCTACGGAACTGACCATGTTTACGACAAGCATACAATCAACTGGAACGATCGCCTTCACCTCATCGTTTATCCCGAGCATCAACGCTTACTCCAGTTTTGGCCTCGTACTCCTATTATCTTCAGGTGCGTAGCACAAAAGCTTAAATCAATGTGTAGAACTTTTTCCTAATTTTAACATCCAACGATAACAAATTGCAGGGAAGTGGTAGAAGAGTACACCCTCAAGTGTCAGGAAGTAGTGAAGACTCTCCTAACGGCCATGGCAGCTGCGGTGAACCTGGAAGAGAGGACCTTCTTGGAGCAGTATGGGGAGGAAGGGCTGACTTTCGGGAGGTTCAACTACTACCCGCCGTGTCCGCGTCCCGATGCAGTGCTCGGAATCAAGCCCCACACTGATGGAACAGCGGTCACGCTGCTCCTGCAGGATGCCGAGGTGGAAGCTCTTCAGGTTCAGAAGGATGATGAGTGGTTCAGAGTACCTGTTCTCCCTCACGCCCTCTTCATCAACGCCGGTGATCAAATGGAGGTACATATGATGAAAGATGAAACCCTTACACAATGGCTTAAGCTGCTTTTTACTAGACTTTGACAATGTGTATATCTGTAGATAATGAGTAACGGGTTATTCAAGAGCGCGTTTCACAAGGTGACAACGAACGGGGAAAGGGACAGGATATCGTTGGCAATGCTGTGCTCTCCGCATCCTGATAACGAGATCGGTCCAGCAAGTGAACTCATTACCGAGGAAAAGCCACAGTTGTTCAACAAGACGAAACATTACGGCCAAATTTACTTCCAGATCGATCCAACCGATAACAAAAGGCCGATTGATATCCTCAGGATTCGAGACAATTGATCTTGCATCAGTGGTCTAGTTCAACTGATAATTCCTATATAATATATTTGGGTTTCTGTTGCCGATCTTCTTATGTAATCGTGGCAGTTGAGTATGCTGGTCTATGCTACGAATAGGATATATATGTTTACTAATACACATCTTATAGAAAGTGATAAGGAGTTTGTTTTTCAATTTTAATGAAGTAATAATTAATATAAATGGCTTAATTATAAGCCAGGGTATCTATATATTAAGTGGTTGGACATAATCGATCTGGTTGTGTGTTGCATCAATTAGAGGCTGGATTCCAAACTTATTATATATGCGCATTGAGATCGCGAATTACACTACAGTTTGTCGTCCTTAAAGGAATTTGACATTACCGTGTTTCAGTATCCTGCTAAGCAGAGGTGGATCCTCTTTGGGGTAAGTGGTTTCATTGCAGAAAAAATTTGTAAAACAGACACTTTATTTTGGATAAATTGAGGAATTGTCCACCTTTTTGGACAAATTAGCAAAACGTCCACTATAAATACTTATTCTCACTTGTACGGACATATTCTCGTGTATACTCTCTTCCAAACTCTCTTCTCGCGCTCGTCAGTTTTCATCGGTTTTCTTCGTTCTCGTTCCTTCAATCTGTGCGTAAGTAGTGAGATTTCGGCCGATTTCTGTTCGTTGTTGTGCTATCTGGTTCATTGTCGTCATCTAGCAACTCTTCAGGTATCGATATCGCTTGTTTTTGCTAAATGTTTCGTGCTAGGGGTTTGGAAGAAGTTGATTTATGTTGATTTTATTGATTTCTGCTTTCAGTTTTGATCACCTATAGGTAAATCGATGCTTGATATGCATAAATGTTTGCGATTTTGAGTGTTGTAGGTAGTTTAAGTAATTTGCATATGTTAAATTCGTTTATTTTAACTGTTTGTGTGCTTCAATTTTTGTGATGTGGCACTTTGTATGTGCTTTTTTAGCGTTATTCGTGTATTTTTCAACAATGTGTGTACTTGATGCTTTGTATTGTTTGTGTTGTTCATAGTGTAGATATCTGTAGGTATGCTCATGTGTAAGCGCGCTGACACTGTCTGTTTTTATACATGGTTGTGTTAGTTTTGGTAGTTTCAACAATGTGTGTACTTTGATTGGGGTTTCTGTGTTGTTTTTGTGATGTTTATGTTCTTTTCTTATGTGGTGGTGTCATTTTATTGTTATTTTTTTATGGTTATTTGGTTTATCATGGATTCTGTTATTGTATTTTTATATTATTCTTTATTTTGTTTTTATTAGCGGCTCAATCTGGTGATGCATCCACATCTTATAGGGGTTCTGATGTAAGTTATTTTGTTTTTCCATTTTGAATTTTTTTGTTGATGAGCAAGTTTTGATTTTTTCCTAATCTGATGTTGTGTTTTTGGGTACTTTGTATGTGATTGATCAGGGTTTGGAATATTGCATTCCTGTTTCTGAACGATTCCATTGTAGGTCTAACATATATTCATATCCATCTGTTTGCGATTTGATTGAGAAGCATTTGTCTCATTCTGATTACAATATTCTGCGGGAAAGTTGTGTGGGATGGGTGCTGACGCAGGGCACCAAAATGGCTACCAATTTTCAGCTTATGTATCAAATGGTGCTTCGTCAAGTCCAAACTCAGAAGGAGAATGAGTTGTGGTTTAGAGTTGGTGGATATCTTGCACGTTTTTCAATTTTTGAGTTTCATGTCATCACTGACCTTCCTTGTGAAGAACGTGTTTGTAATATCTCAAAAAAAGTGTCAATATCTGAATTTTTTGGGCAGAAGAAGATGACTCATGATGATTTAGTTGCTCGTTTCATATCTGAGAGCACGAAGTCTAAAAAGAAGTTGATCATGGCAAAGTTGTTGTTGATTGAGAGGTTAATTGTATATAGGAGGTCAGAGGTTGTCAGTGCACAATTCCTTTCTCTTGCATGTAATGAGAAGGAATTTGAATTATATCCTTGGGGTAGAGAGTCGTACACCCGTTTGTTGAAGTCTTTGAAGAGTTCTTCTGTTGCAGACCGTGCTGGTGTTATGGGCTCTTATCAAATGTATAGGTATTGCCTTGCATTCCAGGTATTCTGTTTTAGTGCTTGAATCACTTTTGTCATCAATATTTGTCTGTGTCATCACAACTTTTATTGTGTATGTTAAGATTTTTGTCTAATATTGTTTTGTAATCTCTTTTTGCGTTTTATTTTGTAACAGTCTTGGATATTAGAAGCTTTCCCAGCCCTCTCTGCTAAAATTGACTGTAATTTTATGATGCCTGATAGAGATCCATACTCATTGCACTGGGTATGTGAGTTTAGCCATTCGTATGTTGAAGCTGAGCATTTGTTTCATGGTGATTTGGTAATATTTTTATGTTATTTATCTTTAAGACCATTTTTAGTTGATGCATCTTTGTTTATTTTTTTTAAACATATTTTTATACTTGCATTTTGGGCAGACTCCGTTGTTCCCTACTTATGGGGAGTTTGCACGCACAGCAAAGATGGGGTTTGCTGATGAAAAAGATGATCCAGTCGTTGATGCATCAGTTGAAGAAGTATGTGGTGGGGCTGTTGATGATGCATTATATGACAGCCGTCGTTTTCGTCAAAGGGCATATGCAGCTAGGTTTTCAAAGAGAGTTGTACAAGCTGGTGGTGAAGAAGCTAATATCTTGGAAAAAGGTGATGAAGGAGAGACCTCAAAGAGGAAGACACCTGTGAAGAGAGGCAAAGCTGCTGGAAAGAAACAGGATGGGAAGTCCTTTGACACTGCTTTTCATGTTTTTCCTGAGGTAGAAAACAAAGATGTTGTAGAGTCCTCAAAGAAGAGGAAATCTGAGAGTGGAGGGATGGCTGGTAAAAAGAAAAAGAAGGTGGTGTCCAGCAATACTGCTGATGGATTGGTTTATGTGAGGAGGGGTCATTCTGCAGCTAGGCAATGTGGTACAGTTGTTCCTTCTGAGAATGTGAAGATAATTAATGCTGACACAGATATGCATGAGGAGGGTGATATGGTTCCTTCACCTTCCAAGCGAGGTCGGCTGGTTACTAATTTATGTGATTTATTAGATGATGATACCCCACTGAAATTTGTCTTTCAGCGGAGGTATAAGATGAAGAAAGCTGGGTTAGGTAGTGGGAGGCCATTGTATGATAGTACTGCTGACATGTCTTCTGTTCTTCCTTCAGTTTCTCTTGGTGATAATCAGAGTACTCATGGAGTGGAGAACGAAGAAATTCATGCTGCAGGCTTTACATCTGGTGGTGAATGTAGTGATGGCGATGACAAGATTGATGATTTTACTGCTGACACCTATTCTTGTGGATCTGATGAGTTGTCTGCTCCTCCTACTGCTGGGCTTTCTGTTTTGGTGGAGGTTGCAGATGTGGTTGGTTGTGCTGACAAGGTTGAAGGAGGTGAGACATCTTCTGGTGATAGGCGGGGAGAGGGTCAAACATCTAACGGGGGAGTTGCCTCCAAAAATACATGGTGATGGTTTTGCTTCTTCTACCCCATCTTATCCTGATTGGGTGAAGGAGATTTTTAAGAGGATTGAGAAGCTTGAAGATGTACCTCAGCGTATGGATGTGTTGGGTGCGAGGGTTGATGCTATTGAATCAAAGATTGCAGAGATGGCTGGGATGCTTGGAGTTGTTGGTGAGATGGCGATGAGGTATGATGAGCTTGAGGTTAGGGTTTCTAATTATGAAGCTATGTTTGCCAGGTCACAGGTAAATCCTGGGAATGCTGATGATAAGCATATAGGTGGTAAGCCCCAGGGCAGTCCTGTGAAGGTTGTTGATGAAGATGTCAGCGCAAAAATTGTCAATGATGTTGTAGATGATCTTCAGAAGTGTTTCTCTGCTGATGAGGAAATGGTGAAATCATCACCCCATTCTGTCAATGTTGAGGACGTGTCCTTGCCCTCAATAAGATCAGAGGGCCCAACTTTGGATAAGGATATTCTGTATACTGAAATCCCTCCTGTGTTCCCAACTGTTGTCGCTGACACTGAGGGTGAGGGTGGTGGTGCAGATGTGAAAGGTTTTAAGGATTTGAAAGGTGATATTTCATTAACTAAGAATGAAGTTGATGATGCCAAAAGGAGTGCATATGAGTTTGGAATTCCATCAAGTTCTGCTGAAGTTGCTCGATCTGCCAAGTGTGAGGTTGAAGGTGGTGATGCTGTAGTCGGTGCAGTTGGTGGGCACTCATCGTTGGAAAAGTTCATATCTCTGTCTGATGATGATTATGACACGGTTGCAGGTGTTGATTGGGATTCGGTAGCCAAGGATACTGAAATTATAAATGAAGTTGAAAAATTAAAGGCTTCGAATCTTATCCCGTCAACTAGTACATTCTTGTATGGCCCAGCTGAGATTGAAAAGAAGGTGAGAATCTTAAAGCACGTCCCTAACAAGTCATTGATCAGCTTTGAAGATCATGAGTTTATGTATGGACTTGTAAAGAAGAAAAGGTATGCTTTATTTTTTTGTTCAACCTTTTTTTATGGAATGTTGTCTTTGTATTAGTACAACACCTCATTCTTTATATATTTATATTCATCTTGTGTAATTTGGTTAGGAATTTTTCTGTTGCTGGTCCAATATCAAGGTGGGACAAAAAGTTTTTCCTGCACATCATATCAAAGAATATGTGGCTTGATTGTCAGGTAATATCTGCTTGTTTTTGAAATATATATATATGTGGATTGGATTCTATTGTGTTTGTTGATTGTTGACATCTTTTTTTTTTATTACTATGTTGTGTAGCATCTAGAAGCAGGTTTGATTCACTTTAGGAGGCGCATTTCTGAAGACCTTGTGAAATATCGAGAGGTTCTTGTTCTTGATTGGCTATTTTACTTAAAGTACCTGCCTGATTATGCTTCAAATTATGGGGAAGATTTGCCTCTTGAAGTCAACACCGAGGAGTATTTTGTTGGTATGTGCCCTGCTGAGTATGGGAAGCCATGGGACTCTGTAAAGAAAGTCTACACAATATTCAATGTTATAAACAAACATTGGGTGGCGTTGGAGATTATGCTTGAGGAGAGGGTAATCAACGTGTACGATTGCAATGTGACTGCTGTTAAGGCTGGTGTACTTGAAGAACAATTGCAACCATTTGCTATTTGGTTCCCAATTCATTTGGCAAAGGCTGAGCTCTATCAAAACTTTGCTTCCTCTCCTTTCCAGCTAAAGATGGTTGATGATTTAATGCATGATTCTACTGGGTATGTATTTTATATGTTGTATTGTTTGTCGTTTAGCCTAAGATACTTGTTATTTATGTGCTCACATGACATGGGGTCTTTTTGTGTTTGTAGGGCTTCATGCGGCGTCTTTACATTAAAAAAGAAATTGAAGCATCTGTCTTTGGGGGAGATGTGAAACGATTCAACAATGAGAAGCTCTTTCGATACAGAGAACTCATGTGCTCAGATCTGATCAAGGAGACCTGGAGTTTTAGGTTTTAAAACAATTGTTTAGATATGTAGTTGGTGCATACATGGGGTATTTTTTGATGTAATATGACAATCTATGTGCTCAAATTGTTAATTTGGTGGACATGTATGTATATTTGTAGGTAATGGATTTTATGGGATATTTTTTGGATGCCCTGTATTTTCGATGTGACTTTGAATCTGTTATGATTGTACATTTTAACTTTTATTAATGTTTATTAAGGTATCTATTTTTGCAATGACAATGTTTTATTTGAATTTGTATTAATAATGTGGGGGGCATGGGTACATATTTACCATGCTATAACAAAAGTGGTGACACCAGTCTTGTGTTTTCTGATATTGAAGTTTATGTGGTGACACTAGGTTTTTGAGGCCCAAAGTAGTGCTGACACTGTTAGTAGTTATAAATAGTGGTGACACCAGTCTGGTTTTTTTCTGATATTGAAGTTTATGTGGGGACACTAGGTCTTTGATGTCCAAAGTAGTGCTGACACTGATATTAGTTACAAGTAGTGGTGACACCAGTCTTGCATTTTTTTATTTTGAATTGTATGTGGTAACACTAGGTGGTTGAGGCCCAAAGCAAGGCTGCCAATATTAGTTACAAGTAATGGTGACACTACCCTTGTTTTTTCTGATATTGAAGTGTATGGGGTTATATTTTCTGTTATTTAAGTTTATGTGGTGACAGTAGATGGGTAAGGCCCAAAGCAGTGCTGACACTGATATTAGTTACAAGTATTGGCGACAGTAGGGTTGTATTTTTTTTTATTTTGTTTTTTATGTGGTTGCACGAGGTGGTAAGGCCCAAAGTCTTGTGTGACACTGTTGGTTAGAGTAGTTGGAAGTATTGGTGACACTAGCTTTGTGTGTTCTTTGTTATTTAAGTTTATATGGTGACAGTAGGTGGTTAAGGCCTAAAGTAGTGCTGACACGAGGTGGTTAATGTCCAACAGTGATAACTGTAAGCCCAAAGCAGCGATGACACGAGGGGGTTGTTGTCCAGCAACTATAACTGTAACTCATATAACTGTAATCCGTTTACAGTTTATATTTTTTATAGTTTTTATAGTTTTTTACAGGTACTCTGAAATGAAGTGCCCCAAATAACTGTCATAAGGAAGAAAACTGTATAATTATTGGCTATATATATCCAGAAATAATTCTTTGGTGTCCATTGGTGTCTACAAACTAATTGTAACAGAAATCAGAATACCAGAACTTGTATTCTTACTGCTTAACCACCCCCACCAAAAAGATGAATTATGGCAACACTGTTGAGTTCTGCACAAGATTCCACCAAATGATGGACGATCTGGATGGTGTTGTTTACCGTGGGTATCACATGAGTCTCGTTGATGAGGCATGTGAGACTAACAAAGAGGCGCACAGGGTTGAGTTGGTGGAAGCCGTTGTGTTTCATTATACATTATATGAGGAATTACAAAGATCAATAATAGCAAATGAATATCATATTCGCAGAGCAACCAAAGATGAAGATGCTGAAGCACTATCAAAGGTGATATATGAATTTTTATCCTTACTTTTTTTTCCCTCTCTAGTGTTAACTCTTATATTTTATGTTTTATCTAGGGGGAACGAGAACTTGGGGAACAAAGGCAGATGTTGGAAGAGGCAAAGGACAACCTTATGCAGTGCGTTAAAGAAGTTTTAGATGCAGAAATGGAAAGGAGGAGGAAGATTGATGAATTTTTAGGCCTGTAGGTCTTGTATATTAATAAGTGATAATATTGGAACTTATTTATATATTTTAGTTTATATGTGTGTTCATAATGAAGATATGATGTAAGTTATTAATATCATATTAATTATATGGATATTTTGTAATTTCGCACCTCGTATTTGATATTATAAAGTGTTATTGGAGTTTTAAGTCTTCATTGGTTGATACTGCGGACACATAGAGTAATTTGGGAATTGTTTTGGCAAAAGTAGTGCTGACACTGTTTAACTAAGGGTTTATGTTATTGTGAATTTGCTCAACATCATCTTAGTTTTGCTCAACAATAGTTTATATTTGCACAACAAACGAGATTTGTGAAATTTTGCCCAAAATAATCCTATTTTCTTTAATATAATTTTATACTTTCTCAATAGATAATTGCACAACATGGTATTATTTTTTTTATAGTATCTTCTTTTCGTAGTAGTGTTTTTTTATAGTATTGATGACAGAATTGCGCTGACAGGCTTATTTTGTGTGCTTTTACCCTCTTCTTGAACTCTCCTATTGAAATCTTTCTCTTGCAAAGTATTGTCAATACTTAGGAATGAATATCATTAAATAAACTATATTTATAAAATACACCAGTTATAAACAGAAATCAAATATTTTACTACCGGTGACAGAATTGTATTGACATAGAGAAAAGAATACAGAATTGGTCAGATGCAGTTATAGTTGTATGAAATTGACAAATACAATCCAGGTTAAAATCATAGGGAAAACAACTGTCTTAATGCTCACGAAACAACTTTTCAGAAGTAGAGTACACAACTGTCTACACCCCAATACATTTGATAGTTTGCAACAAAAACATTATATTGTGTTGTAGCTGTTCAACCAAGGTTTATTTTTTGGCCTTGAATCCCCTTTGAAATCATTCTTGAATGGGATTTTGCTGCCTTCATAACTTCTTTGTTCACTTCATTCAGCTCTGAGCACACAATATCTGTTAGGTACTTCACCCGTAGTTTTGAGATATTCTTGAAATTGCCCTTTTCAAATCCACACTTGTAGCCTCGCTCTGACCCAAAGAAAGTCTCCATGTGACGCATGAGGCATACCCCAGAATGCTGAACTTTCTCTTCTCCAGCCCACGCGATGGGGACAATTGATGTTGGTGCAGTTGACATTATTTCTGCCTTTGCTTCAAGCCCCTTCTCTGTTAGAAACGCAATCAGCATATCTCCCTGCATTTATTGAATTATAAAGCAATTAATGTTAATTGGGAACTCAGGCGATATTAGATTTAAGTTAATACAACTCAAGAAGATATTATGTATCATTAATAAAACTTACCAAACATTCAAAGGGGGATGCAAAGGTGCAAGTTTCAGCAGGGCAAGTTGGGTTGATATCAATGATTTGGGTGACTTTGTTTTTCAAGTTGAAGACAACCATGATGTAGACCTCTTCTTGTTCAACTCCAAAAACAAACTAATGAACATAATATTAAACAGATAGAAATTAGGGATTGAGTTTGTTAACTTTGATCTCAAAATCAGTATTTAGAGAACTTTTCATTCTTGTGGTTGTGAAGGGAGTACCATGTCTATATCTTTCAAAGAAATGTGTGGTGACAATGACAAAGCAGTATCAAGGTGGAGGTTAAACCTCTGAAACTGTTCATCACAAGCTCTTGATGACACACTGTCCACATTAAACTGGATCAAAAATAAAAATTAGTAAAAAACAGACCCATTGTAATAATGGCAAAGAATGGAGTGTAATTGAAAGATGAATAAGTAAAAATATTACAGATTTGTTGATATTGACAAATAGTCTTGCTGGTGACTGAGCACTTTTATATTGTTCCTTGTTGTTGAGGACTGCTGTCCATGCATCAATAATGACACTAGACAGTTGGGTTTCATCTTCATGTGTACCCATGTCTCTTCTAACCACCTCAATAGACTTGTGTTTAAATAAGACTTCATTGTAAATGCAAGACATTATGAAGATGTATTAAATAAAAAATATCTTTTACTTGTAACTGAACATACATTAAGTAAATTAAGATTAAAATGAACTTTACGTGCTATGAGTTGTTGTCATTGCTAAATAGGTTGAAACAGTCCGCTCAATTTCAGAGATAGGATCGTTAATATCTACAACACGGGAGTAATAGGGGCTTCTCAAAGATGCAGACGGTTTATATGCTCTCTTTGCAGCTTCTTCTCTCTTTGTGTCATGAAGTTGTTGTGGTGCATTCTCAGGAGCTGCGTTGACACGTGGTGACCTCCGGGGGGGCAATGGAGCAGGGGACTTGGATTTTCTTTTATCCTCCAATGGCTTCTCTGGTGGAATATCAGTTTGGAATTGAGTGGGGAGGGGATTGGGAGGGGTGCATAATGTGTCTGCAGTTTTAGCTTGGACATCCTGTTGTATTGGAGGATGACCATGGCTGGGTCCAGGAGCTTGTTGTGCGTCATTACCATCCTTGGTTGCATCTGCAACGTTCTGTGGTATCCCCGTATCTTCCCCCAAAACAGGATCATTTACAAATATATCAAAGGAAAATTGCTCATCTCCTTTGATATTTGATTTCAATTTTTGCTTATTCTGATATGCAAGCTCAATCTGAGTAAGGCAATCTATAAAAGCAGGGTCTGACCAGAATGGGTGTTGGGAGTTGTTAAAAATTGTGTTTGGAGAGTCGTCCATATATGACCTGTCAGCAGCATCTGTAGCAGGCGCAGGGGTCACATCTCCCATCCCTAGGAGCTGGTTGGCTCCACGCAGAAGTGAATTCACCTTGTCATCATTTTGTAGTTCAGGCGGTATATTTGTAGACCACTCCACAAATTCAGAAATAGCAGATGCAAGCACAGAAGTCTTTTGAGCAAAAGTCTGTATCCAATTCTAGAAGACAAGAGCACATGAGAAAATAAGATTAAAAAAAACATCAGTAAATAAGAAAACATGATAAACTGCACAATTTTAGATTGAATTGGTTAAAAAAATTCATATAGACCTGAAGTGGAGGTGGTTGTTTTTCTGGACCAGCGGGGTGTTCAGTGCATTCTTCATTGTGTGTAGTAGATTGGGGACAAGCCGTAGGAGGTATTTCTTGAGTGGGAGGAACGATTTGGCGAGTTTGGATTGAGCCACGGCCAAAGCCTCCACTATTAATGTCATCAGTCTCTCTTTGGCGTAGAAGTTTGGAATTGATGCCAAAAAACACTGGCAAAGAACGAGGTATTCGTCTAAGCACTGTGCTTGTGAACAGTTTCACCGTATCCATATACAGCAACTGACACATGAATGGGATAAACATATATCAGTATAATGATTCAGGACGGGAGTGCTGACATGAATAATATTGTATATATGAAATTAAAAATTGGCACTGGTGACATGGGCACTACAGACATGGTAAAGAAATTAAGCGGGGGAGGAGTACTGACATGAATAATATTGTAGATACTAAAGTTAAAATAGGCACTGGTGACATGGGTACTACAGACATTGTAAAGAAATTAATTTAACATCACAGGGAAGATGATGGAGTGGGGCAGTGCTGACATGAATAATATTGTAGTTAGGAAACTTAAAATAGACACTGGTGACATGGGTAGTACAGTCATGGTAAAGAAATTAATTTAACAACAGAGGAAAGGTTTGAAAAACTACTTACAACCAAGAACAATATAGGCCCTCTGAAGTGTCCATCCTTGTTCTTTTCCCAACTTTTTTTCGCATCAACCAAACTTTCTAACACAAGACCACACCAATTTAGCTCTCTCATGTCACCTAATTCCGGAACAACTCTTACTAAACTATGGTTTGCATGTCCATTTCCTAAAGTATCAATCAAGTAAGAGTCTAATACAACAATAAAGTTCACGAGGAATTGGTCACCACAATTAGTGTCAGCTATCAATTTATCCATAACCATAGCTGATGTTATATTATCCTTAACCTCAAATGTGTTTCTCCAATCTTTCACAAGGTTGAAATTTTCCTTTGCTGTTTTTCTTGCTACTAAAACCTTTCCCATAGGCAATCCCAATGTGATATGAACATCCATCTCAGTAATTTCAAGTTCTCCTCCATTAGCCATAACCAAACAACACTTGTTAGGGTCAAACTGATCCACTAACCAATATGAAAGATATTGTGGAAGGGAAACAATGTTCAAGTCGAACAAACATCCAAACCCAATATCTCTAATGAATTTCTTTTGCTTGTCATTCATTTTCTGCAATGATGACACAAGCAGGCGGGGGCTTGAACGTGTTTTGAAAGAGTTGAATTGTTTCTGTCTGCTGTCCCTCTCGGTCTTTGCAATCATTTGTCTGTTTTCTGAGATAGGTTGGATTTCAGTGCCTTCTGTTTGCTCATCAGATGTGATGTTATGCACAGTTGGGTTCACTGGTTGACCAAGCGTTACATTAGGTGAATCGTCTTGCAAAACTGTAATTTCAAGGGCTTCTAAACCAACAGTGCTAGTAGGAACAGTAGTCTCATGGGGGACCTCTTTCTTACTGTTTTTCCGAACAAGCGGTTGTGAATCTTTAGATTCAAGTGACAGGGAACCGACCCCTGTTTCACATGCTCTATCAGGCTGAGTATCTTCAAACAGTTCATCAATGAAAGCTGGTGAATCCCTAGATAAATCAATTACTGGAGGTTTAACGCCAGATCTTTTTGATCTCTTCGAAATTTGGTTTTGACTGTCTATAGTAGGTGAGTCACTCAATCTCTGCGGGCGTTTACCTATGTAATGAACACTGAAAATCAACTTCTACAAATAATGCATGCAATGACATTGTAAAAGAAGGGAGTTTATTCCATATAAATTTGAAAATTGAACGATAAGTCCATCACATTAACTACACATTATAATGCCGAAGTCCTTAAATTAGCAAAGGCAGCTCGTGGAAGGTCGAATAACTTGAATAACTCCCATTTCCTGCTTTTCGTTGGAGCTAAACCCTAAACCGTAATCATTCTTATTTAAACTGTAATAAACGGAGAATAGGAAATCAAACCTTTCCGGTCTGGAGACATGGTGATGTATATGGTAGAGCAATAGAGAGGGGGATTTTCGATCTGGTCTCAGTGAGCGTATAATCAAACTTGAAGCAAACTTGCAGAGCAAGAGAGATGAGATTTCGGGGGGGAGGATGAAAGAAATGACGATGACCGACTGTGTGTTGTAGAATGTGTTTTAATACCTTATTTATTGCTTTTTCTAATTTTTGTTTTTTTTTCTTTTCTTGTTTTTTTTAAAAATTACGGCAAGTGGTTAATACTTTATTTATTCCTCATTTTTGCTCAACATGCCCTTATTTTTGCTCAACACTAGTTTATTTTTGCACAACTATCAAGACTTTTGTGAAATTGTGATTCATATGATCTTATTTTTCTCAATAAGTTCTCTTAGTTTCTCTATAGATAATTGCACAACACGGTCTATTTTTGCTCAACAATAGACTATAATTGCACAACATGAGCGTTTGTTGGAATTTTGCTCAACAAGCTCTTATTTTTGCTCAAGATGGTCATATTTTTGCTCATCAATAGCCTATAATTGCACAACAGGGGCATTTGGTGGATTTTTGCTCAACTTGCTGTTATTTTTGCTCAACAATAGTTTATATTTACACAACTATATAAGACTTTGTGAAATAGTGCTCAACATGATCTTATTTTTTCTCAATATGTTTTCATAGTTTCTCTATAAATAATTTCACAACACGGTCTTATTTTTGCTCAACAATATACTATAATTGCACAACATGGGCGTTTGTTGGAAATTTGCTCAACATGCTTTTATTTTTGCTCGACACAGTGTTATTTTTGCTCATCAATAATTGCACAACATGGGCGTTTGTTGGAAATTTGCTCAACATGCTCTTATTTTTGCTCAACAATAGTTTATATTTACACAACTATATAAGACTTTGTTAAATAGTGCTCAACATGATCTTATTTTTTATTAATATGTTTTTATAGTTTCTCTATTATTAATTTCACAACACGGTCTTATTTTTGCTCAACAATAGATTATAATTGCACAACATGGGTGTTTGTTGGAAATTTGCTCAACATGCTCTTATTTTTGCTCAACACAGTCTTATTTTTGCTCATCAATACTCTATTATTGCACAACATGGGCGTTTGTTTGAAATTTGGTCAACATGCTCTTATTTTTGCTCAACACAGTCTTATTTGTGCTCATCAATACCCTATAATTGCACAACATGGGGCACTTTGTGAAATTGTTGAGCAAAAATAAGAGCAAAAATAAGAGAAGATGTTAATGGGCTTATTTTAAAATTGATGAATGGAAGGGTTTGGCCCAATGTTATCTCTTCTTACCCACGTTTTCAACCCAAAGCAGTCCGTAGTTGTGCAATCCTTGGTGTCCTTTCAGCTCCCTCCAACATCTTCTCCATTACCCCCGTTTTGTGTTTATAGGCGACGATCACTTTCTTGTCTGTAGCGGTTACCGAGTACCCTTCAATCGCCGGTGTCCTTACAGTTCTTCTCTTCTTCAATGGCTTTTCCACCGGTTATTCAACAAGGGTATCATCACACTGTTGGTGAGTTTGTAGTTGAACTTTTAGCAAGTGAGTCGTCTGTATATGGTCCGAGTGAAATGTTGGTGTCAATCCACTCCGTGGATGTTCCTCTAATACTTCATCATTTATACGTTTGGAATGGTTTGCCAATGAGCTTACGGCGCTGCAATGGAATATTACGGGACGCGGGAATCCCAGCTGTTGTTCGAAATCAAGTAGCAAATCGAATCTTAAGGGATTTTACAAGTACTTGGTTTGCTCAAGATGATGACTTGATCGAATATGGTCTCTGCCCTAACATCACCTTCAATTTGTACTACACTTCCAACTCTTCTTCCGATTCAAGCTCTGACTCGGACATGGAGGTCGACTACCCACATCATCCAGCCACTACAGCAGCTATTGAAGGTCTACAAGAGTTATATCATCTTGAGCTCGATGGGCAGGCATGTTCAATATGTCTTGACCCGATGTTGGATTCAATGCATGTCCTTGGCATGCCATGCTCACATTTCTTCCACCCACATTGTCTCCGAGATTGGCTTAGGGTTGAAGGGTCTTGTCCACTTTGTCGGTTTGCATTGTAAACTTACTTTTTCTGTAGTATTGTCATGTTAGCAAAAGAAAATGTAGTTTAACTTTTTGAGGGACTTGGTGTAAGCAAACTTGTATTCCCTGTTCTGTGAACTTGGTTTAAGCAAATGTATAATATGAATGGAATTTTGTTTTGATTGTATTTGTTTACAATTTTCACTCAATCAAATTTGTTTTAAGCAAACTTTTGGCTTTTGCATTCAGGTTGGATGAACAAGGCCAACCTGATGCAGAACAGTTTAGATGTTTTAAGGTCAAGGTATTCACTCATGCAGATTTGTTACACAAAAGTGACAAAAATCAGAGTTTGTAACAGCCAATATTATGACAGAAAAGCAATCAGATGCAGCTTTTTTAGGATGTGGTCACAATGCAAACAAATATACTTGCTAGATATGTTTATTCATACTTTGAAGAAGATTGCAGAATATTTTAGAAGAATGTAGATTTTTGCCAGCAAAGTGAGAAAATGCAGATTGTTTAACATCACCTATTTTGACAGAAAAGTAACTAGGTGCATATTTTTTAGTTACAAGTAGTGGTGAGACTACTTAGAAATAGTGGTGACACCAGTCTGGTGTTTTTTTTATATTGAAGTTTATGTGGTGAAACTAGGTGTTTGAGGCCCAACAAAGTAGTGATGCCACTGTTATTAGTTACAAATAGTGGTGACACCAGTCTGGTGTTTTGTGATATTGAAGATTATGTGTTGACACTAGGTGTTTGAGGTCCAAAGTAGTGTTGAGACTGATATTAGTTACAAGTAGTGGTGACACCAGTCTTGCATTTTTCTATTTTGAAGTGTATGTTGTAACACTAGGTGATTGAGGCCCAAAGCAAGGGTGACAATGATATTAGTTACAAGTATAACTGCATGTGATATTAGTTACAAGTAGGTGTTTTCTGATAGTGAAATTTATGTGGTGACACTTGGTGTTTGTGGCCCAAAGTAGTGCTGACACTGTTATTAGTTACAAATAGTGGTGACACCAGTCTGCTGTTTTCTGATATTGAAGTTTATGTGGTGACACTAGGTGTTTGAGGTCTGAAGTAGTGCTGACACTGATATTAGTTTCAAGTAGTGGTGACACCAGTCCAAAGTAGTGCTGACACAGATTTTTTTTTGGAAGAATGCATATTTTTTAAATCAAAGTGGCAAAATTGCACAACATGGGCGTTTGTTGGAAATTTGGTCAACATGCTCTTATTTTTGCTCAACACAGTCTTATTTTTGCTCATCAATAGCCTATAATTGCACAACACGGGGCATTTTGTGGAAATTTTCTCAACATGCTCTTATTTTTTCTCTAAATGCTGTTATTTTTGCTCGACAATAGTTTATATTTGCACAATTATCAAGACTTTGTGAAATTGTGATCAATTTGATCTTATATTTTTCTCAATGTGTTCTCATAGTTTGTCTATAGATAATTGCACAACATGGTCTTATTTTTGCTCAACAATAGAGTATAATTGCACTGCACAACGTCGGCGTTCGTTTAAAATTTGCTCAACATGCTATTATTTTTGCTCAACACAGTCTTAATTTTGCTCACCAATAGCCTATAATTGCACAACATGCTCTTATTTTTGCTCAACAATAGTTATTGTGGGGACACCAGCGTGGTGTTCTTTGTTATTGAAGCTATTGTGGTGGGGTGGTGGAACGAGGTTGTTAATCTAAAATATTATAGAATAATATTTTAGATTATTTCTCAACATTGTATTGTTTTTTAAGTAAACAACAATGATATAAATCTGAAATTTGATGAGTACCGATGACAAAATTGCGCTGACATAGAGAAAAGAATGTAAAAACTTGTATTATTACATGATAAAATCTACAATTTTATTCTATAATGTTGAATGAATGTTTATTTTGGAACATACATGTCATTCATAATGTCTAAGCTGTATTCTTTACTAGTAGTAATTTTACATAATACCAATGACAGAAATTGTGCCGACAGCCTTATTTTGAATGCTTTATCCTCCTCTTGAACTCTCCCATTGATAGCTTTCTATTTGAAAGAGGTCTTCCTGCTCTCTTTCTTACTACAGGGGGGTAACATTTGATAGATTTTATCGCATCAGGGACGTTTCCTTCATCTTCTTCCAACACTGGATATATTGTTTCTGCATATGCCATACGCCAAGCATCATTGCTGTAAAAATTTGCAACAAAATCAGATATATTTGCCTTTACGTGTGTAATGGTTGATAGAGCATGTACACAAGGTATTTTCTCGACATCAAATACCCTGCACGTACATGTCTTCGCTGATAGATCAACTATAGCTACAACTCCTTCGCCTTTGATCTCAAATTGTGATGCATTCATCCTTTCTACTCTGTATAATCCAATTTGCTCTTGTGATTTCCTTATCACCTTAAGGATTTCAGGAGTTATTCTGTCTTGGTTTTCTAGTGCTTTCTCTCTTCTCTCCTAGAACCATGATGTGAGCTTTTCCCTAGCAAACTCTATAAGTGCCACAATAGGATAATCCTTTTTCCCTTTGAAAATGGAGTTCAAGCTCTCTGCATTGTTGGATGTCATCATATTGTATCTATTGCACTTTGCATGTGCTCTGGCCCATTTTTCAAAACGTGCTGACACCAAATATTCTGACAGTTTTGGACAGGTTGCTTCTATTTGTGCAAGCCAACTGTTGAACTCTTGGATAGTGTAACTCTCTGCTGCTTTCTTGAACATTTTTCCCAGGTGCTTTTTCTTGAATGTCGCTTTGATGTTTTGTTTCAAGTGCCACATACATATACAGTGTGTAGCTGTTGGGTAAACTAAAGATATAGCCCATGCAATGCTAGCATGTCTATCAGAGACAAACACTAAGTCAATTGAGGGAGGCACAACCTTCAGCAGTCTGTACAAAAATCATTCCCAAGAGTTGTTGTTTTCAGAGTCAACAATTCCAAAAGCAAGGGGATAAATATGTCTGTTTGCATCTTGAGCAACTGCTCCAAGCAATGTGCCTCTGTATTGTCCAGTTAAGAATGTCCCATCAATAACAACAACCTGGTAGATAAATAAATGAAATTACTAGTTATATTGAATTTATGAAATTCAATGAGAACAGAATTTATGCTGACACTGAGTAAGACATACCTTCTTTAAGAAGGGGAATGCTCTGATGCATTGGCCAAAGGATAGGAACAAGTACTTAAACCTGTCTTCTTTGTCTGTTGAAATCAATGCTATAGTCCCATTGTTTTTCTCCATAAGCATGTGGCAAAATGATGGCAAATCTGCATAATTGGATTCTGGTGTCCCCTTGACAATTTCTTTTGCAATTTTTGATGATTTCCATGCTATCCAGTAGGTAATTGTCATTTTTTGTTCTGTTCTCAGCTTATCCATTATCTGTGCTGGTTTGTATCTAGTGTCAACGCTGTTGAATTATATTAAAATTAGAATAAATAATATATTAAAAAGCAATATTAAATATAAATACTATTTCTTACAAAATTTACTCACCTTGATTTGATGATGCTTGCAACCACTGATGATGAAGGTTTTTTGCAATGTTTTGATCTGATATCCCACGTGCAGGTGTGCATGTCATCGTACACTGTAACCTCATGCCAAGTTTGACCAAAAGTTTTGACATGCACTTTCCATTTGCAGTTAGGATCTACACAATGCACCCTATAATACCTGGGTTCTGATTTTGCCACACGAAAACCAAATATCTCTGTTATTGACAATATTCTCAAAGCATTCTTAACTGCATTCCTGGATTCAAAGGTTTTGCCTATGTATATCAATTTTTCTGAATTCTGATTCATAATAGGCATGGTAGGGCTGTCAGCATCCCAATCTTCTAGTGTAGTCTCTCTTCTGTGTGCTGAAGAATATAGGGTGCTCCATATTTCAGCTGCAGAATCTTCATCACTGGGAGTATCACTGTTTCCAGAGTACATGTCATCTCCAATATCCTCTAACAACACACCCTTCATCCTGTTGTCACCGATCAATGTCATGCTATTTTCTTCAGTGACAATGTTAGTTATATTTGGATTGCATGTCACCAACTCCAAACTATCAGCTGGGAATGTCTGTTGATCTTCTTTGTCATTATCTGTTTTAATGCTGACACACAACTCAACAACAAATTTAACATCATCTAGTTTGGACAACTCTAAAAACTCTTTCAAATCAGCATCACATTCAACGGTAAGAGGACCTCTCAAGACTTTGAAAGGGTGCAAATGATTGAATTCTAATTCAAATGCGCTGTCTACATTGAATCTGTTGTGCACTTTTTCACTTAAACCCTGTAGTGTTATTGAGTCATCAAGTATGAACACTTTTGAAGTAGTGTGTCCGGCAAAGGTTGGACCTGATTCATCAAATAACCATTTCCCACCATATATAACTGCAATAACGTGGGTTGCCATTGTAATCTGTAGAATATGAATTTAAGAGGATAAATAGATTGCAGTAGTAAGAAACACAATTTGATTGAAGTGTTGACACAAGGAACCAAAATTTTATATGATTCAAATACAGTGCTGACATGGAGCAATCAAAGTGTAATAATGAATGTGGAGTTCATTATATTGTCAAATGCAATATTGGATGCAGCAGTGAGGAATGGATATCATTAAATCAACTATATGAATAAGATATACCAGTTATGAACACAATCCTACAAAATTTGCACCTCCGGTGCAAATTTTCTATGATTTAAGTGCAGTGCTGACATGGAGCAATCAAAGTGTAATAATGAATGTAGAGTTCATTATATTGTCAAATGCAATATTGGATGCAACAGTGAAGAATGGATCTCATTAAATTAACTATATGAATAGAATACACCAGTTATGAACAGAGTCCTACAAAATTTGCACCTCCGGTGCAAATTTTCTAAGATTTTAAGTGCAGTGATGACAAGTGGTGAATCAAAGTATAAGCACATTTTAACTAGATATAGGAATGCTACATTTTAAAGTGCAAGCACATAATTCAAATGAGCATAAAGAAGCATGTATTCAAAAGGAAACTTCAAAATCTCATCCAATACATCAAAAATGAAATTTTCTGTAATTTCATTGCATTTATCATTTGAATTGGAATGTATTTGATAAAGATTTACCAATGTAACATATTAATGATCATAAATAAGCATAAACAAGCAAATATTCGATTGTACACTTGAAAATAAGACACATATAGCAAAAAACAATCATTATCAGTAATTAATGCTTCAAAAATCAAGCAACATTTGAATAGAATACACCAGTTATGAACAGAATTCTATGATTCAAATGCAGTGCTGACATGGAGCAATCAAAGTGTAATAATGAATGTAGAGTTCATTATATTGTCAAATGCAATATTGGATGCAACAGTGAAGAATGGATCTCATTAAATTAACTATATGAATAGAATACACCAGTTATGAACAGAATCCTACAAAATTTGCACCTCCGGTGCAAATTTTCTAAGATTTTAAGTGCAGTGATGACAAGAGGTGAATCAAAGTATAAGCACATTTGAACTAGATACAACAATGCTACATTTTAAAGTGCAAGCACATAATTCAAATGAGCATAAAGAAGCATGTATTCAAAAGGAGACTTCAAAATCTCATCCAATACATCAAAAATGAAATTTTCTGTAATTTCATTGCATTTATCATTTGAATTGGAATGTATTTGATAAAGATTTACCAATGTAACATATTAACGATCATAAATAAGCATAAACAAGCAAAGATTCGATTGTAGACTTGAAAATAAGACACATATAGCAAAAAACAATCATTATCAGTAATTGATGCTTCAAAAATCAAGCAACATTTGAATAGAATACACCAGTTATGAACAGAATTCTATGATTCAAATGCAGTGCTGACATGGAGCAATCAAAGTGTAATAATGAATGTAGAGTTCATTATATTGTCAAATGCAATATTGGATGCAACAGTGAAGAATGGATCTCATTAAATTAACTATATGAATAGAATACACCAGTTATGAACAGAACCCTACAAATTTTGCACCTCCGGTGCAAATTTTCTAAGATTTTAAGTGCAGTGATGACAAGAGGTGAATCAAAGTATAAGCACATTTGAACTAGATATAGCAATGCTACATTTTAAAGTGCAAGCACATAATTCAAATGAGCATAAAGAAGCATGTATTCAAAAGGAGACTTCAAAATCTCATCCAATACATCAAAAATGAAATTTTCTGTAATTTCATTGCATTTATCATTTGAATTGGAATGTATTTGATAAAGATTTACCAATGTAACATATTAACGAGCATAAAGAAGCATAAACAAGCAAAGATTCGATTGTAGACTTGAAAATAAGACACATATAGCAAAAAACAATCATTATCAGTAATTGATGCTTCAAAAATCAAGCAACATTTGAATAGAATACACCAGTTATGAACAGAATTCTATGATTCAAATGCAGTGCTGACATGGAGCAATCAAAGTGTAATAATGAATGTAGAGTTCATTATATTGTCAAATGCAATATTGGATGCAACAATGAAGAATGGATCTCATTAAATTAACTATATGAATAGACTACACCAGTTATGAACAGAATCCTACAAAATTTGCACCTCCGGTGCAAATTTTCTAAGATTTTAAGTGCAGTGATGACAAGAGGTGAATCAAAGTATAAGCACATTTTAACTAGATATAGCAATGCTACATTTTAAAGTGCAAGCACATAATTCAAATGAGCATAAAGAAGCATGTATTTAAAAGGAGACTTCAAAATCTCATCCAATACATCAAAAATGAAATTTTCTGTAATTTTATTGGAGTAATCATTGAATTCGAATGTATTTGATACAGATTTACCAATGTAACATATTAACGAGCATAAATAAGCATAAACAAGCACAGATTGGATTGGAGACTTGAAAATCACACACATATAGGAAAAAACGATCATAATCAGAAATTAATGCTTTAAAAATCAATCAAAATTTGCGCCAAAGGCGCAAATTTTGAGGCATTCCATAACAGTAATCACTCGATTCGACTGTATTTCATATAGATATAGCAGAAACGAACTTAAACAAGCTCAGATTCGGTTGTTTTGAAAAACCTCTTCGATAAGTCAAAAATTGAAGAATTACTTCAAAATTTGCGCCGAAGGCGCAAATTTTGTGTGGTTCTAATGGACAGAGTAGTAAATTCGTCAGCACAATCGAGAATCAACTTAGAAACGTGAAAAATCTATGAAAATTTGCGCCTTTGGCGCAAATTTTCAATGAATTGAAGGCCGCTTTTGATGTAGTTTGTAATCGAATGTTGTACTTACGTGATTCTGTAGAAGAGATGCTCAAATCGGTTGTTTTGATGAGATCGGAGAGATGATCGGCACCAATTCTGCAAAATCACCGTCGAGCAGGGCGTGAGAGAGAGAGAGCCTGCAGAGAGGGAGACAGCGTAGGAGAGAGAAAGTGCGTGGGAGGTTTATATTGTGAACATTTCACAAATTTGTCCTAAAAAGTGGATATTTCACAAATTAGTACATATTTTATGGACATTTCACAAATTCCCCCAAAATAAAATTTAATGTACACATTTCTTTCGTCGATAACTTCGATTGATATATTATAATGTCAAATCCGACACATGAATAAAAAGATTAAAAACGCTTCAAAACTGAACTTATATAAATTATTTTCCACATCATTTACTAAACTGATATACTTCTATCGTTTGTTAAATTTCGTAAATTAAATACTAATAACTAAATATGAAAACTTCAAATTAGTATGTTATATTAAAATATTTGAAAACGATGAAATAAAGTAGATATGATTTATTTTTTTATTTTAATACTTACACATTTATAATACTGATAGGTTTTTAAAAAAAATTTAGGGTTTAATTTTCCGCCCCTTAACTAAACCTTTCAAAATCCGCAACTAAGTTGAATTGAATTGTCGTCGGTTCTTAATTTGTAGGTCAAAGTCCGACTGTTCATCCATCCAGAAACTATAATCTGTTGGGTACTTTTTTTTTTCCAGTAGGCAAAGAGTTGGATGTGCTACAGTCATCCATGATCATCTGAAAAGATGATGTTTTGGAACTTGTAACAGTAAGAACCTAGGATAATATTACAATTTAAAGGAGATTTTGCAAGGAAATCGACCGCCTGATTTGCATCTCTGTAGCAATGCTGAAAACTGATCGATTCGAAGTCTTCTTTTAGAGACTTGATTTCTTCAATTAATTGTGCTATCTCCCATGGGGTTTTGATTTGGGTACTTCTGTTTTACATGGCCATCCAATCGCTTGGGGCAATGTGTCATTAGTAATTTTTTTTTTCGGATTTTTCGCCTAATAACCCGGCCCTAAGGTCTTGCATATTTCGCGCAGTACCCGACTTTTTTTACATATTTCGTCAAATAACTCTGAGATTTCATATTTTTCGCCAAATAACCTTCTCTCCCAAATTAACTTTTTTTTTTGTTTTTTTTAGTAATTCCTTAATTTGTACTAAAATTCTTGGGTGGTGGTGTTTGTTTTAGTTGTAATTCTTGTTGCACTTGTTAGACTTAGTTGGTGATTTTAGCTTATGTTTTGGTTGTATCAAATGTGCCCACTTTGCAAAAAGAAGAATCTTACATCCATCAAATTTCAAAACCTACAATTTCTATGTATTTTCATTCAAGGAAGCAACTAGTATAGTACCCGCGCCATGACGCGTATTTTTCTTTTTAAAAAAATAAAAATAAAATTTTTTTTAAGTATAAAAAATTACCACTATAAAATAAAATAAACTATTACCGTATTTTAACATAAAATTATCACTATAATATTGCATAGTTAATATTAACTTTATTAAAAAAATAAGTTTTGAATTAATAAAAAAATAGATTTAAATGATATTGTGTAATTAATATAGAATGAAATAATATTGTATAGTTAATATTAACTTTATTAAAAAAGTTTTGAATTAATCTCATTGGTAAAAATAATGTAGTATGAAATAATATTGTGTAATTAATATAAAATGGAACAATATTGTGTAGTTAATATTAACTTTATTTAAAAAATAAGTTTTGAATTAATCTCATTGGTTAAATGTCGGACAATATTTAGTAGGAAATCCAGACAACCAAATCAAAAGAAGGCAATCCAAATTAGCATTTACATAAGAACCACACCCATGATACGAACGACTATTGACTTCTCGAATTCTATGGGGCTAAAATCACCAACTAAGTCTAACAAGTGTAATAAGAACTACAACTAAAACAAACACCACCACCCAAGAATTTTAGTACAAATTCAAGAGGAAATACTTAAAAAATAAAAAAAAACGTTAATTTGGGAGAGAGGGTTATTTGGCGAAAAATATGAAATCTCAGGGTTATTTGACAAAAAAAATATGAAATCTCATGGTTATTTGGCAAAATATGTAAAAACAATTGGGTACCGCGTGAAATATGCAAGACCTTAAGGTTACTAGGTGAAAAATCCGTTTTTTTTTGCTCATATGTCACTTATAAAATTAAATCTACTAAATTATACTATAACAATTAAAATTCCTACTTGTATATATGAAATAGGTTTTACAGGGGAGTCATCTAAAATTTTGAGGCCATATGTCATCAAATCTAATGGAACTGAACTGAGTGTTATTTTTTTCCCTCATTTGCCTTCAGACTTACTCATCACACAGTCAATTTATCGTCAAATGCACGATGACTTTCACGGATCCAAAAACCGCAAGAATTTAGCTGGTCACGATTCCCAAAATCGTGAGAGCTATTATGGCGACGGTTCTGAAAACCATCGCAATGGATGCTGCTATGGTTGCTCAAATCGTGTTAAAATGTGAGGTACATTGACTGAAAATCACTGTAAATAGAAGCACCAGGTGACATTAATTCAAAATGGAACAAAGTGGAGTGAGTAAGAGATTAGTCTGAAACACTGGTTAAGGTATCGATAACACGTCGAAGTTGTTGTTTTTGTTGATCATGTCCTATCCAGAAGTATCAAAAGATGAGGTGCCATTTAACCTTCACTGTTACAGTGACATTGAAGAACTTGTTCGGAACCTCCAGGTACGGTATAATCAATATTGTGTATATATATCAAATACCATAGCGGATTTGCATTACAATTTATAGAAGATTCGATAGCAAAATGTTGTTGTATAAAAATTGGCGATGCCCCGAAAAATATCCCCCTTAATTAATAGGGGTAAGACGTCATAAATGGATCACCTAACGCAAAGGTCGTACCTAAAACCCAATATCCACCATCACGATCAGACTCACCATACCCTACAAATCCACAGACCCCCTCTCCCAAGCGCAGACTCTCTAAGTTACACGCAAATCGTGATCAAGGTCTTGAATATGCATCTACGTACCACTTACACTAAGTAAACAGAAACTCCATGTCATCTAAACTCTCCAATAAAGAGTAAGCAGCTCGTTGGCTAAGCACCTCCCCGCTAGTGCCGCCACATGTAACGATTCAAAACCTCTAGCATGAGGGCATGTGTTACACGTGTCCCCTACCAAACCACGAGGTCTCCAGCTAGCTGCTCGTTTGGTAGCACTATAAATACCCCCATAAGAACCACAAGAAAAGGATCCGAAAAAGGAAGAAAGATAAGAGCTCTGCAATCCTCCCTGAGATAACGTCCTTGGAATTGAGTTCTTGGATTCTTTGATTAGAGAAGAACGTCTCTAGAACAAAACATCATCTGACAAACTTCCTCTAAAGATGACGATTGAACAGAGAATACCTGAATGCGAGCACATTTCATCGTGAGGAATATTTTACCATCAAACGCCGACACATAGTAAAGTGTCTAATTATATACAAATATCCTCCCTAGTTGACTTCTCAGGTAATTAAAGACATATGTCATCACCTTGAGGTAATAAGTATAGGTGAATTTCTAGAAACGCTTCAAAAATGACATTTGATATTTTTGTGTACAAACCGTATTTCTACCATTAGATTATAAAGTTGTGAAATGATATGTGATGTAGTGTTATTCGAAAAATAGAGTTCATACTTGTGAAATGATATTTGATATAGTGTATTATAGAATAATCGATAAATAGAGTGCTCGAGAAACATAATTCATAGTTGTGAGATGATATTTGATATAATTGTGAAATGATATTTTATATGTCATTTGAAATAGTTTTGAAATAATAATTAATAAATTCGATAATCCACAATAATGTAGAGTCAACACAAACCTTTGCAAAAGGGTATCGATTATTCATCGATGTTTCAGCTTGCCAGTGTGTGGTATGATGATAAGAATATGAAAGGGTGGGATCGTTTTGTGGGCCGTGCAAAAAACACGGTTCACATGATACACCGGTCATGGAAGAACAACAGAATGGTTTTGCAACCTTCATGTTAGTGTGTGAGCACTACGGTGACTCGTGAGCGTAGAGAACCCCCAGATATCGATTTGGATTTCCTCCCGGCATCGACAAGGGTATTAACGTCGAGGAAATTTGGGCGTGCATTTGAGCTTGAGGCTCAACAACATGACGACGACAATTGGACAATGCGTGTCATATGTGGCTCCCATAATCACAACCTCCCGAAAACCCTACTTGGGTATACCTATGCTGGTCGCATAACAACCAGATAACAGAAGATGATTTATCGCGACACTACGATAGGGACAAGGCTTCGCAATGTCTTGCGTGGTCTCAAGATTGACAACGATGAATGTGTTACTTACATCCGACAACTGTACAATGCGATGACAAATATGAAGAGAGATGAGACGGAGGGAAGGAGGGATCTACCACAAGCATTACACTCACTTGATCAAAAAGGTTTCTACGTTGTGTCGAGGAAGTCCTCTCATCGGGAAGGTGGCGAGGTTAGCGACATAATTTTGGCACACCCAAACTCACGCCATCTTATGTGATTGTTTCCTTATGTCATCGCCATGGATACAACATATAAAACGAACCAGTAAGAGTTAAATATTCTTCATCCATAATTAGAACTATCAAATGTGATGTTGTAATGTACTTAATATTGTAATGCACTTCGTAGGTACCAGATGCCGTTACTTGAGATCGTAGGGATAATAAGCATGAAGAAGACTGAAGACATTTGCAACTGCATTTGTATTCATGGAAAGGGACAATGCGAACCACTACATCTAGGTAATGAGAAGACTAAAGCATATGTGCAAACATCGGCTTCCAGATGTGATCATTACAGATCGCGAGTTGGGTCTCATTAAGACCCTAAATGATGTTTTTCCTACAGTCAAGCATATGCTATGAAGGTGGCATGTTATGTGTAACATCGAGCTGAAGACAAGGGGTACAAACTCAGCTGGTCGACAACATGCTTTTTACAATGACTTTTTTTCCTTATTCGAGTCAAAGACGAAAGAAAGTTACGAGCTACCATGCATGAAAAGTGGGAGGCCAAATGGGGACTTATGCCTTACTTACAATTGACTTGGTTGACGGACCACAAAGATGCTCTTGTTCGAGCATGGGTTGATTGCTATCCTCACTTCGGGACTCGGACAACGAACGTTTAAGTGTTACCTTTTTGTATTATTACATCTATACAACTAGTTGTACATGATAAAAGATTACTAATACTGATTATCTGTATATTATTCAGTTGCGAGTCTGCACATTCGAAGCTGAAGTCTATGTAAATACATCCGTCGGCAGGTATTTTGATGTCACGAACTGCATAGACGCTATGATCAGGGCAGAGATTGACCAGATCAATGGATCCCTTGAAAAGTCAAGATTAAGGCCAAAGGTCAATGTTTCCAACAACACAATATTTGCTCCGCTCCTGCTGAAGGCCACCCAAGAATATTTTGACCTATTATTAGTTAACTACAATAAGTCCAGAAGTGTACCTTCCAACAACGATGACATTTGTCGTGGTCGTTACTGGCGGGATGCGTATGGGATCCCTTGTGTTCACGACTTCATTGAAATTGAAGCCAGCAGGCAACCCTTACGTCCAAGGAAAATACATCCATTTTGGAGGCAAGTAGTTAGGAGTACAGTTATAATTGCGGAGGAGGACAACGATGACACTGAGTATATAAATCCAAATCGGGCTGAGCTCACAAATCTAAGACATGAGATGGATGTTGACATAATGACTGAAGACGATGTTGAAAAACTTGGACAATTTTTCTTCGACATGCGACACCCAGGATAAACCAACATGCAAGAGCCAACAGGTATCAACCCAAAAGGACATCCTAGTGGAAGACAATCTGTGCAACACAATAGGAGTGGGTTCGAGCCCGGTAGAAGGGAGGTTGCAACTCGGGGTAGTGGGAGTGGAAGAGGTCACGATCATGGAAGAGGATGCAGTTTTGGTTCTGTAGAGGAAGAGGGAAACCTTAATCTACATGTAATTCTACGCTGCCAAGTAGACGAATTTATGTTACCTTTTATGACTAGCTTGACTAATGTAAAAGGAAACGGTCACTGCGGATTTCATGTCCTCGCCCTTCTCCTTGGATACAGGGAACATCAATATATGCTAGTTCGATCAGAGATTGCAACAGAGTTACAGACACATAGATGGATGTATGAAGAGGCGTCATTGTTGTTTACCATAGACATTCTCATAAGTAACATGGGCATTTCTAGTCCAGCACCGTGTCTCCATCGACCGGAGACATGGATGGAGGCCCCATTGGTACCACTGGCCGTTGGGACACTTTATCAAAAAGTTATTGTGGTCCTCAGCATTGACAATCCCCACACATGTCTCCCTATCGTGGCATAAGGGAACAATGTAAGCCCACCGACAAATGTTCTTGCCTTGGCATGGTTTGGAAGATGTAATTGGTTTCCAATTTGGCTCCACCCTAGGGCACCTCTCCCTGTATTGCACCAGAGTGGATTCATTATCACCATGCCACTATCAATGGTTGGGATACCCCTCTAATGGAGAGGATACAACAGTACATCAACTATCGTCAACTGTATAGGCATGGAATGTATTTCCTGTTTTTTCCCTAGCTAGTAGTATGAATTCCTAATATACACGTTTGTCCTTGTCTTAAACATAAAACATAACACACACGACAAAGTTAAGGAAGCTTCCAACAACAAATTCCCAATAACAGAAATCAATATAAATTACATACGATCCTACAACATAATTACTGCTGATGGTGCTGCTGCCATTAATCATATTGTTGCTAAGTAGCCCTCACTTGAGTCGGCACAATTCGAACTTTAGGAGAGAGTGCCTCATCCAAATATTCTTCTATCTCCTGGCCAGAATACATTCCTTCCCCGCGTGCAAGCATTTCCCTCAGCCGAAGGATGATCACTGTAAGTTGTTGTATAGTAAACGTTGTATTAAGATTTATGATGTTATACATGTGCAAGAAAGAAATTTGATTGGACTTACCCACGCTGCGTACACAAGTACTGGTGCTAGATCTTTCTGCTGGATTGGCTCCTGCACAGATTTGCTGAAGACGTATGGATGGCCATGAACCATGAACCATGACATGTAATCAGGTGCAACGGTGAAAGGCTCCATTGCAAATAGAAGTCTACCAACATCGACAAAGGCAAATGGGTCACGTTGCCTGGTTTCCCATTTTTCAAGAGTGGAGAGGAACTTAAGCTTCAAGTGTCTAGCTTCAGAAGGACGGTCTTCCTTTGACGACATAAGACGTGGGATTTGGATGTTCTGAATGTAACCGAACCGTTGAAGTACACAGTCGGGCATGTAAGGCTCCTCGTTATCTCCAATACAAATGACGCCCCAGTACAATGACACTTTATAAAATCCATCAAAGTGAAGATATCTGTCCTCATATGGTATGAACTTCACATCTTCAGCACACATTGATTCTATCTGTTGGACGAAAGCCACGACCCTTTCCCTTTTAAAGGGTGGGGTCAATCGAACTGTATACCTCCTCGCCCAACGGGCATAACCATGTAGGCGACGATCCTCCAAAACCCCCGGTGCCAGCATAGAAATTAAAAATGAGCATATATCCAGTACTATAACACATAATAATATCCAATTAGTTTGAAGATATTATTCTATAGGCCATTGCAGTTGTAAAAACATGCATTTTTAATAAGACCTTAAGAAATTACCTGCAACAAGGCTGTGCATCCACTAATGGTCCCAGCTCTGTCACGAGAAGCTTCACCAAGCTATCTGTACAAGTATGCCAGTACACCCGTCCCCCAAGCATAAACTCCAGTCCATCGATGGTCGACTGCAAAGTCTACTGCCCAGATGGGAATTCCGTTTGTTGACTTGTCGTTCAACAAACAAGCACCTAACACACATAGAAGCCAACCAGATGCTATGTCCGCAGGGGGTGTTTCGTCAGGTCCTCATCTCTGAAAGAGACGCATCGAGTTTAAGGTGGGAGAAAGTCTTTCCTGAGTTTGAAATATCTGAAGAGGCAAATTGCAAACGGGTGCTGAGGAATAATTTGCGATCTTGGAGCGATAAAGATTCCCATGTGATGAACCCATCAATGCGTAACCCCGGCATGACGTGGACATCATACAAAGTGATCGTCATCTCCCCCTAAGGAAGATGGAAGTTGTTAGTCTTCAGATGCCATCTGTACATGAAGGACTAGATTAAGCAACGATCAACGATACTGAAGCTAATGTCATCCAAGTCATGCAGCCCACTCATGCAGACAAAGTTCCACCAGTCTACTGCACCCCCTTTTGCCCTATACCAGTGATGGAGTTGCTCAAATCTATATCCGTGCGGCATACACTCTTCAACAATTTATATCATTCTACACATATTAACATTTACAGATTAACTATTATGAACATATGATATTGTATATATTTGTAGTCAAGAATATTGAAAATCGAAAATATTGCTTACATGGCCTAGCCAAAGGCACTGAGCCCTGTGCGTCTTGTACCACTTCAAGGGCTCACCAAATCGAGGCCTACCATCGGCGAAGTCCTCATCAGGCGCAACAGGAGCTAGATCAACTTCGTGTACATCCTCTTCATCATCCCGCCCAAGGTCTACAACTTGTTTCTACTGAGTAGAAGGTTGCCCCACTTGAAAGTTAGGACCTACCATATAGGGAACTTGGGTTACTGGTGGTTGCCATGCCGCTACTGGAGTCTGGAAAAAATCTACAGCCATTGATCTCCCCCAATCCTCATACTGTGCTAGTGCCCAACCCCATTGTTGTAGTTGTTCCACAACAATTTCGGGCGCAATCGGATGATCTGATGGCACACTTATGTCAACAAATAATTATGCGGGTTGTAAACTAGCACCTCTCATGGACCCGACGTCAGCTTCCGCATCTGAGTCGAAAAGTGGCTGGATCCCACCAACATCACCTTATGATATACTCACCCAAGCAGGGGGTCCCTGCTTTCACCACCTATCAGAGGTTGTATAGCTGAGGTACTAGCTCTAGCGGGCTGAATATCACCCTCTATATCTCTATCGCCCCTTCGCACTAAAGTAGTTGGGTGAACCTTCTCTCTTTGCGAAACTACCCGTCTCAATGTTTGTTACAAATTCTCAAGTTCATATAAATTATTCGCTTTCACCACTAAATTTTAACGAGTATATATATTTTTCACATTGCACATAAAATTTATATTCTAGTAACAAAAAATCAACAATAACAGTACAATTTCTTCACAGTTCTTAACAACTAACATTATAATTTGAGGTAAACTAATATTCATTAAATTGCACATAAGATTTAAGATCCACTAAATTATTTCAACACTAATAGTTTTAAATTTAATTTCTTCACTATTTTTAACAACTATCTTTTTCATTTCATAACATTTGATTTCAACTAATAATTGCACTTAAAACATTGTCATTCAACTTCAACAATTCAACAATATTATTCATACGATTTCTTCAAAATTGGTAACAACTAACATTTTCCTTTCTTAAACTTTGATTTTTACTAATTATCATCAAATTGCACATAAAATTAAAATTCCACTTAAATAATTCAACTCTAATACTTCAATTTCTTCACAATTTTTACCAACTAACATTTGCATTTCATAAAATTTAATTTCAACTCATAATTTCACATTGTCATTACACTTCAATAATTCAACAAACAATCATTTGATTTCTTCAAAATTGATAACAACCACCATTTTCATTTCTTCAACTTTGATTTTAACTATTAATCATATAATTACACATAAAGTTGCACATAATAATAAACTTGCACATAAAATCATAAAAATCAAACCAAAACTAACCTCGATCATCTCCTAGACACGAGAGTCGATCGCTCTCTGTGACTCGCCATCTCCGGATCCACCTCGCAGGCGCAAGACCCCTTTCTTCCATATATTCCATGTCATGGTAAAGAGATGGCCGCGACGAAAGGATTATGACCGACTGCTGGGATGAACGAAGAAGAAGGGACTCACGGTTTCAATTTTGGGTGTGGTTTGAATGAAGATGAAATGAAATGTGCTCCTTTTATAGGGGGTCACTTCTTGCGGTTTACAAAGCTTTAGCCGGACCGCTCCGGGAATCTTACCTCATGGCTTCACTGGTCTACACACACAGGTAGGGCTAGGTTACAACGTTGGGAAGGTGCAAGGTTCTTGCGGTTCAAAACCATGGCGGGGTGAAAGTGTGTCCGAATCTCGCAGATTATAGGGAAGCAGGCCTAGGTCTTCGGGAAGACACGACGCAGGGCGTCAACCCTCCCACGGTTTTCAAAGCCATGGCTGGATAAGATTTGGGTTAATGGGCTTATAAAAGCCCAGTTTGTTTTGTGTTTTTTTCCTTCGATTTTGTAAGCCGAAACCATAGTACTTTTTACGGTTTTCAACTCCTTGACCATCTAAAATTCCACGGTTTTCAACTCCATTGCCATCTAAAATTCTATAGTTTTCAAATTCGTAGCCCCAACCGTGTAAATGACGAAATTTTGACCATGTGGATTGTCTCCCCCTTTGCCTTTTTTGACTCGTTTTTTAACGAGATAATATATATATATATATATATATATATATATATATATATATAATATCAATTTTTCTAATTATTGTTTTATATAGGCTTGATAATAAAATTATATAAAAAATAATACTTTATATAATTTTGACTCCTAAAAAATGACTCAAAAAATAAAGGAACTTATATTTTTAATGAAGGAAGTATTATATCCCCTTCATTTTTAATACTACATTTGATCAACAACATAAGACGTTTAAGAAGTTAAAAACTATTTAAAATATTAAGTTTTTTTTATAATTTAATACTTATTACAATAAGTATTAATTTATACAAAAAATTGATATAAAAAGTAAAAACTCAACATTTTATATAGTTTAATTTTTTGTTGATAATGAGAAACACACCTTCAGTGGTAAACCCCACGCACGTTACCCAGCCGGCAAGAGCCACATATCAGGTAAACCGGCTTGCGCCGATCGACTCGACACACTGGTCGGGAGCAAGGCAAACGTTGAATTTTATATAGTTTATTATAATTCCTTAAAATATATGCAAAAAGTCAAAAGTCTTATACTAGCCTGTTGATAAGAGGGAGTATATGACTTTTACTATTTATGCACTTTAATAAGATTATAAAAACTATATAAAATATTAATTTCTTAATATATTTTTAATATTTTTATGCTTATTATTAATAAATATAAAATTATAAAAAATAATATCTTATATAGTTGTTATCATCATAATAAAATGTGCTTAAATAGTATATAAAAGTCATGTACCGTATTAAAAAGCGAAGGAGGCATAATATTTTTTTAGGGCATCTTCTCCTGTAGGCCAAATCGGCCAAGAGAAATAGCTTATTATTATGGAATATTCTATAGAATATTCGATCTATTTTGGCATATTGTCATTTATTTTAGTTTTCCCAGTAAGCCAATTTTGACATGCTAAAATTCTTAAAACTATCTATAAATTAATGTAGATTACTGCATTTGGCTATGGTAATTACTTATACGAATTTCAAAGTGAATCACAAGTTGCATGTCGTTATGAAAATTTTAATACTTATTAACAATTTTCAAGTAGTAAATTTGGAACAATCAATGAAAGGTCTGTGCATGAAGACAATGAGAGTGATGATTTTGGAACAAGGAATGATTTTTGGAGAGAGTGATGCGGTTTTGCCAGAATATTAGAAATGATTATGGTTTTAATGTGTTTTTGGGTTTTAAAAATAATAGTTTTCAATGTAGTAGTTTATGCAAGTTTGCATTTATTAATTATAAGGTATGATTTTGATGAAGATATAATGTTAAAAAATATTTTTTTCTTGAAGATATTATTTATGCAAAGATAATCCAAACATGTTAAATATTATAGTCATATCGAAGAACTCATCAATATCTTTACAATACTATAACTTGAGGCAGTGTCTTTTCAAGTGTTGGATGGGTTAAAACTTGAAAATCCGAGATATGGAAATTTTGAGTCTTGTTTTACTTGCGCGATGTACGATCTAGTCATATTATTGTTAAGTACCGGCGGATTCACAATATCTGTCAGCTGCACTTGACGATATAATACCTTAAGGCCAGCCAGCCCATTGGACCAGGATTCCAAACCGCATCGCTCTGATACCATGTTAAATACCGATGTGCCATATGACGTGGGCAGAGGCAGAGCTAGGGGGTTCTAGAGGGTCACGTGACCCTCCCCTCATCTGACAAATTACCTAGGTGTATTCTCCTCGTTGATAGCTTCGTTATATATACGCCCTAATCCGACATTTGAGTAAAAAGTTATGAATGTTTGAAAATTATAGGTGTATTAATCACTTTAATTTTATTTCAATATACTATAATACTTTTATATTTTACTTAAATTGACATTCACATATTATAATTCATCTCAAGAGCTTCGAAACCATAGGTTATATTACTTATTTTGAGAATTTGATAAGAAGTTAAGCAAGTTTAAATTTTTCATATCTAGTTATATATTATTGCATGTTAAGAATACAATGTTTATTTATTGCATTTTATATCCTTATTTTCGTTTTATATCTTTATTTTTGTTTTATATCTTTGTAATAGTTTATAATATTGTTTGACACTAGTTTGTATTATTGTTTGACACTAGTTTCTACTATCGAACATGTTGTGTGTTTTACAACTTTTTTCTTGATTTTGTTGTCTAATATTATGGTAACCCCCTCCTCAAAACTTTTTGGCTTTGTCCCTGGACGTGGGGGTCACGCACATCCAAGCGCACCATGCGCTAACCAAGCCGACAACACAAGACCGACGAAGTTCCATCCTAAAACCAATTGACATTATGTGGGGTAGTCCACTGTCTTATGGACAAGGCTTGGATTCATCATTTTATCAATGTGAGATGTCATTTCACATCTTTCCACAATTATTTACTATGCAAACTCATTGATCCATATCGAGAATTTCGAAGGCCGAGAGTTTACTATGCGAACTCATTGATCCAACTGGGGAATCATTTGAATCTTATGACGAACAATTATTGTGACCACGGTAAATGTTGGATAAGCAAGTGTGGACCAAATAATCTCATGAATTTTCAATATAGTATAACCTAGTATTGTCTTTAAATTATCTATTTAAAGACAGTTTTCGAATATAATTAATATCTACATACAAGGGTTGAGAGGAAGCATAAACACCTTACTTGTTGAAACAACTAGAGCAATGAGAGAATTCATGCTAATTTGCTAGTAAAGTATTGGAGTGAATGCATTCTTGCAGCAACTCATGTGATCAACAAGCTTCCCACAACTGTACTCAACTGGAAGGCATCTTTTGAAATGCCCTTCAAGAGGAAGCCAACTTATGATGAATTGAAATGGTGGGATGCTTGTGCTTTGCTCCAACTGACCCAACAGTGAAGGACAAATTTTCTTCAGAAGGGACGAAAGTGTGTATTTTTTAGCTATCCACATGGGCAAAAGGCCTACATAGTTCTTGTTGGCAAACAGAAAATATTATTGTCAGTAGAGACATTATCTTCCATGAAGGGAAATTTCCCTTCAAGATTCTTGCACTGCTATTAATGACAGTGAGAGATTTTGTTTGCATTACCCCTTTTCAATCTTGTAGATGATTGTGAGGGATGGTAGCATCAAACAATCAATCCAAATCCAAACAATAATCCAAGCCCTTCACCCACATAAAATCCTTCACCCTCACAAAATCAACCTGAGCCACAATTTAACCATTCACAAAGTGATGAAAACATGGTGATTCACTCCCCTTGGAGAACATCATCTCCACAAAATATACCACAAGCCCCTTACCTGAACCCTGATGATTTTCCTCCCTTGAGGAGAACATCCCGAAATATAACCAAACCATCAAAATTCAACGACTTTGTTTGCCCCACATTGCCTTCAAACTCTAGTCAACATTCTACTAATTCCTTCTTAGCTAATGTGCTAGGAAACTTATCCAATTACTCATAGGATTTCGTGAGGTCCTTTGCTAACATGATCATTGTGAATGAGCCCAAGCAAGCTGTGAAGGATAGTTTATGGCAAGAAGCCATGAATAAGGAGTTGTCAGCTTAGTTGCCACATGATTAGAAACCAATAGGGTGTAAATGGGTTTATAAAGTGCAACATAGGCCAGATGTATCTATGGAGAGGTACAAGGCAAGACTTGTGGAAAAGGGTTATAACCAGGTTGAAGGAAAGGACAAAAAACACACCTTTTCAACAGTCGCCAAATTAGCCCCAGTGAGGTTGATTTTCTCAATGGCAGCTAAGAAAGATTGGGTTTTGTTTCAATTGGACATAAAAAATGCTTTCCTACATGGAAGTTTAGAAGAGGATGTCTACATGATTCCTCCAGAAGGATATGATGCCAAACCAGGGCAAGTCTATGATGTGAATTGCCATATTTTCTATGCACATATGAATCCATTTTATCGTCTTTTGCATGCATATTAATGGGAAAACATGGGATAAGTGTAGTTTATGCTTAAATGTCAAATATATGGGTTTGCACAAGTTTCCTTGTGATTTCGCAGAAAACATGATAAAAATGGACGAATTCGGAAGAGCGGAAAAAGAACTCGAAGTCTTCTGGAGAGGTCGAAATCGACTGGGGACCTCGACATCGAGTACATCAGAGACATAGAAATCGAGCAGGAAATAAAACAGAGTACGTCGATACAGAGAGGTTGATATCGACGTCTGGGGGTCGATATCGATGCTTCCAGATCGACTAAATTGATAGAAGTCGAGTGCTAGTTCGAGTAGGAGAAGGAGAAGCTCGAGATGAAGTTTTGAAGGGGTCGATATCGATGTCTAGGGGTTGATATTGACCATGCCAGCAGAGGAATCCGACTCAGATTTTTGATAGAATTCTATCCGAAGCTTGCACGTCTATCCAAAGGTCGAGATTTCTTATCATCCATACCAGACCTATCATAAGGAGGCTGAGTTACCATGGAGTTTTAGCTTTTACTTTTATTTTAGTTTTATCTTAGAGAATAAAGATAAGGTTTCGAGTCCTTATCGACATCTATAAATAGAGGCCAATAGGGCTGAGTTTAGGTATCTAATTTAACACAAAATTCAGTTCCAATAGAGAGTAGAGACGAGTAGAGAGAGAGAGAGAGGAGGCCGAGTGGAGTTGTAAAGCGAGAGCGGAGTGGCTTGTTCGGTTGTACTTTCTTTCGAAGTTTTAATTCAAAGTAGCTTTCTTTCAACAATAATGATGATGATGTGCATGATGAGGAGCGAGTAGTCAACCCACTGCTAGGGTCGGGGTGAGCCCGACGATAGCAATGTGAGGTAAGTGCATCAAGGGTATGACTTTTATGCGATTCCGTTTTCTACCCCATGCATGATCCTTTACGAAAGTTAGGGAGATTCATTATTTGCATTATTGAAGCGAAAGCCACTCATATTGTGAACTTGAATTGCTCATGAATTGGATAGTAACTCTTAGGAAATATGCGAGAGCCTCTACTCACCTAAGTGTTGATAACGAAAGTTATTTGACGGAAAGACATTAAATTTCATAGCTTTAGCATAAAACTTGCATTGTTATCGTTGTGGCATGAAACCCCGACTTTGGAAGCCTTTTAATTAATTGAATTCTTCATTAAAGTCTTAAGTTTTGTTTCTGTTCATCTTCCTTCTCCATTCTATTTTCTTCGGACTCTTTTCCGACAAATTGATTACGAGAACAGTTTCTGTGACAAGCATCGAAATCGACTATAAGGGTCGATATCGAGGTCTAACATCGATATCGAGGTCTGTCTCGACGTCGACTTGCTGTTTTGTCTTCTGCAAGAACTGCGCTAGGAAATCGACTAGAACTGAGGTCGATATCGACCAGTATACTCGATATCGAGTGTCTTCTGAGGTCGAATGCTTTGATCGTGAATACAACAAGGGAAGCGCTGACATACCTCCTCGTGGATTCGATCCTGAATTACCCTACTACTACAAGGGAGGGGATTCTTGTATTATTTGTTTGGGACAGGGAGTTAGTCTAGTTGTGCAATTGTTTTATTTAGTTTATTTGAATCTCCTACACCTATCCCCCTAGCGAACAAATTGGCGCCGTTGCCGGGGAGGCAATCAATCGCCACCTAAGTTAAGCACGATCTTTTTCTGAGCTTATTCTGCAGGTTTATGCGACGTTCTGATCGCGGACCTATCCTGGAACCAATCAACGAGCCTGAACCTTTCACCATCTTCGCAACAAAGCAATTCGCGTCATGGCTGACAACGAAATGCAGGATGAGATCATAGAGCGGTTGAGGAAGGAGATCGAGGACCACAATGCTACAATCGCTGCTGAAAGGGCCGCCGCTGCTGCTGAGCGAGCCCGTGCTGATAGGGAGGAGGATGCGCGCAGACAAGCCCAAGAGCGGCTAAATCAGTATCCACAGACGGCGATGCAATACATGCATCCGCCGCTTCATGTTCCTGAATCTGCCATTATAATTCCTCACTCCAACTATGAATTGAAAATTAACTTCCTATTTGAGATTAAAAGGAATACTTTTGAAGGAAGACATAATGAATGCCCCCTGCAAAACATCTCTACTTTTATGGACTTATGTGAAACAGTTGCCGATGGAGTAAACTTAGAGTATGTGCGACTAAAATCTTTTCGATGGTCTTTGGCAGGGAAGGCATTACAATGGCTTGAAAGTTTGGATCCACGATTACTAAAGACATGGGCGGAGGTGAAAGACGCATTCTTGAACAAATTCTTCCCACCATCTAAAACGGTGATGCTGCGACAAAGGATCACGACTTTCAAACAAAAGCCAGGTGAAACCCTAGCACAGGCCTGGGAGCGCTTTAAGGACTTGCTGAGATCATGCCCGACGCATGGGCAACTTCCATATGTCATCCAAGAGATCTTTTATAACGCCCTTGATGCGCCGAATAAGGAGAGGATCAATTCATATACCTCCTATCGGTACATTGAGCTTACACTAACGGAGGCATGGGAGACCATTGAGAGGCTCGTAAACTTTGACAACACCTATGGGGCTGCTACGGCCTATGATGCAAGGCCTGCCCCATCTATGCCACTATATGAGCCTTCAAGAGAGATAGATCCTGAGGTGTGGCAACAATTCCATAACGATCAAACACGCCGCCTTCAAAAGTAAGTAAGGTTCCTGAGCAACAATCAACCTTTTCAGGAGTGTGGCTCAACAAGGCATAACACTAGTGCATGTCCACATACTGAGCAAGTATCCATGGCGGAACAACATGAGGAGGTCAAATGGACGAGAGACCCCTATGAAGGGGGCAATCAACAAAATTGGGGTGATCAAAGGTTCTATCAAAAGGATCCCCCAACATATAGGCCATCAGGGCACCCTGAGCGGGAGACTAAGAAAGATGACCTGCAAATCATCCTTGATGAGATGCGGAAGAACCATGCTGAGTTCAAACAAGCCAATAACTCCGTCCATACTCAGATGCAGGGCATCAATTCTAGACTTGGGGAGATCGACGTTTAGAAGCGCAACATGGAGACTCAAATGAGTCAATTGGCGGAAGTAATGCCCAAAGCGTCAGGATCACTCCCTGGATCCACTGTGCCCAACCAAAAGGGCCAAACCACTGGTCATATTGCAGCAGTGAACCTAAGGAGTGGGCGTCAATTACAAACGCCCGAGCAAAAAGCGGAGGAGAAGGAGCCAGAACAGACGTCGATATCGACCCCGCCTGTCGATATCGACCAGGGTGACGTCGAAATCGACCATCCTGTCGATGTCGACCCTAATTCTGCATCACCACAGAAATCGACTCCTCTAGTTGATATCGACCCTACTGATGTCGATGTCGACCTCACTGCAGCCGCGGGAAAGAAAAAGGTGTTGCCATTCCCAACTAGAAAGGTGATTAAGGACCTAGCGGAAAAGAAGTTCCAACGGTTCGTGAAGATGCTCCAAGGACTTAATGTCTCTATACCATTCATAGAGACACTTCACGAGATGCCATCTTATGTAAGGTTCCTTAAGGACATCTTGGGTAAGAAGCGATCGCTCTCTGAGATCGCAGAGGAGTGCAACAAGTTGGAGCTACCGCAAAAGAGGGCGGACCCAGGTAAGTTTTCTATCGCTATAGGTCTAGGTCAATTCAAATTTAACGCTTTAGTTGACTTGGGCGCTAGCGTTAGCATGATGCCACTAACCATATGGCACAAGGTAAAGATAGGTCCTCTGGAGCCCGTGGATGCAAGATTGTACATGGCTAATAATACGGTAGTAATTCCAACTGGGATAGTGAGGGATGTGCCAGTACAAGTAGGTAAATTCTTTGTCCCTGCTGATTTTCTAGTTGTTGATATAGCGGAGGACCCTGCTTGTCCAATTATTTTAGGTAGGCCATTCCTAGCAACCGTCGATGCCAACATCAGCGTAAAGAAAGGATTGCTCTCATTCACAATTAGTGATGAAGTGATAGAGTATGCCTTCAACAAGACGGTGAAAAATCAAGGGCTAATGGAGATAAAAGCCACCAATGAAGCCCAAGTAGAGGAAGTTGAGGCAATCTTGAACAAAGGAGCTCAACAGAACATCGAAATCGACCCAGGTAAGTCGATATCGACCACTAATGTTCAAGATTATGTGCCAGGTCATAACTATGGGGTCGACGGAGGAGAAGAGGAAACATCGAAATCGGGGTTAAAGGTCGATATCGACCATGCCCTATCGAAATCGACCACCGTAAGCGCTGAGAAGGTAGAAAAGGAGACCTCGATATCGACATCTGAGGTTCGAAATCGACCTGATCATATCGAGACAAAACCCTCCAAATCGACTGATCCTCCAGGAGTACAACAGAGGTCGATATCGACCTCTGAACATCGACATCGACCTGAGCCACAGACTGAGAAAAAGGTAAGTCAAGGTACGAATTCCTCTTGTTCAATTACGATTAAGGACTTATTATTATTTGAAGAGGTGTGCCTTGGCATGTGCACTTATGTAGGGTATCCGATGATGATTCGAGCCAATATGAGATAGGAGACAAGGTCTATGTTGCCAAATGTAAGGACCATTGGTTCCCTACAAGATACAAGGATAAGAACTTAGGACCATTCACGGTGAATCAAATCAATCCTAGCGGAATGCAGCTGCGGGATAAGAAAGGAGTGATATTTGAGGCCCAAGCCACATGGGCTCTGTAGATGCCGCCTTGAGAAGCGCGAAGGAGGAAGTCGGCCTAGCGACTTAAAAGTCTAGAGCTTGTAACAAAGACTTAGTTTTGGTTTTAGACAACTTTTTCTTTGGTTTTAGACACTTTATTGTTTTGCATATTTGGTTTTGTGTTTAGTTTTCAAATTGCAGGACAGAGAAAAGCACACAGAAAAGGCATCGAAATCGATGTCCAAGGTCGACATTGACCTTAAGGTCGACATAAATAGGGTTTGTGATCGAGGCCAAATTACCCTGAAGCATGAAGCAGAAATCGAGAGAGACATCGATATCGATATCAAGGGTCGATATCGACCCTGCCTGTTGTCTTCTTCGACTCCTGAAATTTGTGACGATTTTGTAAGTTTTCTTCTTAACCCTATTTCTAAAACAGTGAGGACACTGTAAATTTTAAGTATGGGGTGGGGGAAAGGCTTACTTGTATATTCATACTTAGATTAGAGTTGCATATTTATTTTAATGCATAAAAAAAAAGAGAGAAATATGACCCCCATCAAAATTTTTGAAAAGAAGAAAGAGTCATGGGAGTATAAAAAAGAGCTCTATGATGCAAAATTAGATTCATTAGAGATATAACATGAAATTGCCTAGTTAAGGGAAGTCCCAATGAAGTGCAAAAAGAAGAAAAAATAAATGAGATGAAAATTGAAGTTGTTTTTGACATGTGCATGATAAGATGATGGAGGACTTTTTATGAAAATTCCATACAAGTGCTTACTTATACAAGTTCATATTCTGGCCTTACCTATGCATCATTGCAAAAGCCACAAAGCCATATATGAGCCTTATCATTATCTTTATTGCTCCACATATACACATATTGCCCATTTTTATACCTTATAACTTATCCGGGGACAAGTTTGAGAATGGATTTCATCTTTGGAGTTATATGGAGTTGTGCATTATATGAAGTTGTTGTCAGGAATGAAAGGATTATAAAATATGGAAAATTAAATGAGCGAGAAAAAATCCGATCACCTCAGGAGATAAAGGTAGGTCGACCCTGCTTGCGTTGAGATAATAGTTCCGCAGGATGGGACACAAGGTGAGGAGTCCGAAGTACTATGTATCCGGGGCCATTCATGACACCCATGTTTGCGACTCGCGAGAAGGTAGTACTAAGGTTAGAGAGGTAAAAGCATATATTGAAAAAAGCATTGAGCGATGAGTGAAAGGGTGAGACATTATGAAGAAGGAATGTGGAATGTTTTGGAAAGAAAGTATGTTTCCCCGGATTTAACACCACATGGCCAAATATTAGCCCACCTTTAGCCTTTTACCAAACTACTTCTCACAAGCTTGCAAAAAGTCCTCTTGATTATTAATGCTATGTCGCTAAAATTGTTTTTGCATATTACCTCCTTTTATGAATATGAAATTGCTTTTATGCACAGGCATGGACTTGGTTGACATAAGTACCTTATCAAGGATGGCAATTGATTGTAGGGACATATGAAAAATGAATCTATGATGTTGAGGGTTTACTTTCTTCCCCTGAATGACCATTAAAAGTATTGCTTGGGGACAAGCAAGCTTAAGTATGGGGTGTTTGATGTGCGCGCAAATTGCCATATTTTCTATGCACATATGAATCCATTTTATCGTCTTTTGCATGCATATTAATGGGAAAACATGGGATAAGTGTAGTTTACGCTTAAATGTCAAATATATGGGTTTGCACGAGTTTCCATGTGATTTCGCAGAAAACAGGATAAAAATGGACGAATTCGGAAGAGCGAAAAAAGAACTCGAAGTCTTCTGGAGAGGTCGAAATGGACTGGGGACCTCGACATCGAGTACATCAGAGACATAGAAATCGAGCAGGAAATAAAACAGAGCACGTCGACACAGAGAGGTCGATATCGACGTCTGGGGGTCGATATCGATGCTGCCAGATATCGACTAAATTGATAGAAGTCGAGTGTTAGTTCGAGTAGGAGAAGGAGAAGCTCGAGATGAAGTTTTGAAGGGGTCGATATCGATGTCTAGGGGTCGATATCGACCATGCCAGCAGAGGAATCCGACTCAGATTTTTGATAGAATTCTATCCGAAGCTTGCACGTCTATCCAAAGGTCGAGATTTCTTATCATCCATACCAGACCTATCATAAGGAGGCTGAGTTACCATGGAGTTTTAGCTTTTACTTTTATTTTAGTTTTATCTTAGAGAATAAAGATAAGGTTTTGAGTCCTTATCGACATCTATAAATAGAGGCCAATAGGGCTGAGTTTAGGTATCTAATTTAACACACAATTCAGTTCCAATAGAGAGTAGAGACGAGTAGAGAGAGAGAGAGTGAGGAGGCCGAGTGGAGTTGTAAAGCGCGAGCGGAGTGGCTTGTTCGGTTGTACTTTCTTTCGAAGTTTTAATTCAAAGTAGCTTTCTTTCAACAATAATCATGATGATGTGCATGATGAGGAGCAAGTAGTCAACCCACTTCTAGGGTCGGGGTGAGCCCGACGATAGCAATGTGAGGTAAGTGCATCAAAGGTATGACTTTTATGCGATTCCGTCTTCTACCCCATGCATGATTCTTTACGAAAGTTAGGGAGATTCATTATTTGCATTATTGAAGCGAAAGCCACTCATATTGTGAACTTGAATTGCTCATGAATTGGATAGTAACTCTTAGAAAATATGCGAGAGCCTCTACTCACCTAAGTGTTGATAACGAAAGTTATTTGACGGAAAGACATTAAATTTCATAGCTTTAGCATAAAACTTGCATTGTTATCGTTGTGGCATGAAACCCCGACTTTGGAAGCCTTTTAATTAATTGAATTCTTCATTAAAGTCTTAAGTTTTGTTTCTGTTCATCTTCCTTCTCCATTCTATTTTCTTCGGACTCTTTTCCGACAAATTGGTTACGAGAACAGTTTCTGTGACAAGCATCGAAATCGACTGTAAGGGTCGATATCGAGGTCTAACATCGATATCGAGGTCTGTCTCGACGTCGACTTGCTGTTTTGTCTTCTGCAGGAACTGCGCTAGGAAATCGACCAGAACTGAGGTCGATATCGACCAGTATACTCGATATCGAGTGTCTTCTGAGGTCGAAAGTTTTGATCGTGAATACAACAAGGGAAGCGCTGAGATACCTCCTCGTGGATTCGATCCTGAATACCCTACTACTACAAGGGAGGGGATTCTTGTATTATTTGTTTGGGACAGAGAGTTAGTCTAGTTGTGCAATTGTTTTATTTAGTTTATTTGAATCTCCTACACCTATCCCCCTAGCGAACAATCTACAAGTTGGTTAAGTCCTTATATGACTTGAAGCAAGCCTCTAGACAGTGGAACTCATAACCATCACAGTTCATGATCTCTCATGAATATGTGCAATCCAAGAATGATTATTCACTGTTTATCAAACATGTTCCAAAGGGACAGGTGATGGCTCCAGTTTATGTTGATGATTTGTTGATAACTAGAGATGATCTAGATGAGATCAAGTCTATAAAGGAGGCACTGCACAACCCTTACACTATTAAAGATCCGGGAGTGGCCAAATATTTTTTGGGAATAGAAGTTACAAGGAATCCAGATGGAATTTTCTTTCATCAAAGGAAATACATACTGGATATAATAGCTGACTGTGTAATGATGGGGTGCAAGCCAAGTGGGTTCCCTATCCCTAAGGGGTTAAAATTATCACCTGAAATTGCAACTCCTGTTGTTGAGCCATAGAGATACAGAAGACATGAGGGGAGACTGCTGTTTTTGAATCTCACAAGACCAAATTTGTCATATGCCATTCAGCATCTTAGTTAGTTCATGTGTAGCCCCAGAGAGCCTCGTATGGAAGCAGCACTACATGTGATTAGATACCTTGCAGGCACAGCTGGACTTGGATTGTTCATGGCAAAGGAAAACTGTTTTAACATCACATGGTATTGTGATGCAGATTGAGGAGCATGTGCATACAATGCTAGATCGCGTACAGGGCATTGTGTATACTTTGGTAGCTTGCTTGTGTCATGGAAAACCAAGAAGCAAAAAACTGTTTCAAAATCTTCAGTAGAGTCCGAGTACAGGAGTATGTCCAAGACAACTAGTGAGCTAGTTTGGATTGAAGGCTTGCTACATGAGTTATCTGTGAATGTGCCTTTGCCTATTACACTGCACCGTGGTAGCACAGCAGCTATTCATATAGCAGCTAACCAGTTTTCCACGAGCGAACTAAGCACATTAAGGTGGATTGCCACTTTATTAGAGAAAAAGTCCTTGAAGGTTTCATACATACACCTCACATTCGAATAGGGTTGCAAATAGCCGACATGAGATGACTAAGCCAGCTGGTGAGGAGCAACTCAAATTCTTCATCTCCAAGTTGGGACTTGTCAATCCTCTCCCAAGTCCAACTTGAGGAGGGGTATTGAAATATTCCGTTTTCTTCATATTTTGTTATTTACAGCTTACCTCCCTTAGTTTACTCGTTTGTAATATTGTGTCCCTGTGTGGACCAGTTGCTAGTTGCCATAGATTTTGTCCAGACTATTTAAGGCCGCGTATTTCTGTTTTTTTTTTTGGTGACAGTGAAAGAAGGTTCAGCAATGGCTAAACCCTAAGAAACCATCCTCTTCCTTGGTTCAACGACAATGATTGAGTGATCTCCTTGGAGCTGCAAATTGATTGCCGCTTGTTTTTGTAGTCTCACTTATTACAGATCTAGCATTAAAGCTAGAGTTTTACAGGTGAACATCACGTGAATTGTCTATTTAATTACGTGCAAGTTTGAAGCCCAAATTCATAAATGCTGTACGTGATAGGTGTAGATTGGTTCAAAGCTTGCACAACTTGAAACCGATAGTGTTAATTTTATAGTACAATACTCTTTATTTGTGCAAATTTGTCAAAGTTTGCTTATTTATTAAAACCAATTATCAAAGCGGCAGGTAAAATATCAATTGCATCTTAATTTGCAAGTACAAGTCAACACCCACAACGTCTCTATATAAACTCTACGGATGAGTACACAATCTCACAAAAATATACACACTTCAAAGCAAAACATATACTCCCTCCGTTAATTAAAACTTGACGTTTTACTATTTATACACGTTTTTTGAGGTGTTAAAAACTATATAAAATATTAATTTTTTAATATATTTTTTTAATAATTTCATACTTATTACTATTAGGTATGAATTTATAAAAACAAATTTTAAAAAAAGTTAATATTTCATATAGTTTTTATCATTCTAAAAAAGCGTACATAAATAGTAAACGACAAGTTTTAATTAACAGAGGGAGTATTAACAATGGCTCATGCAGGTACTCAAAACCAGGAAGCGCCTCCTCCTTGTGTTCAAGAAATCTTGTTGAACAAAGGCAATCAAATACCCGAGAGGTACCTTAACGACCCGAAAAAAGCCGATGGGTCGTCGACGGTTCCTTTGATGGATGCCCCCACCGTTGACATGGGTCTCCTCGCCTCGAGATCAAACGATGAACTCGCTAAGCTTCGATCCATCCTCACCTCTTGGGGCTGCTTCCAGGTATACATATTACGTACCCGTTCCATCGTAAAACTAATTAGCAATAGGAGAATTGGACTACCAACTTATATACTGTAGCTTGTGTTTTTACTACTTTCTGATGTGTCAAACATACTCTTATCGTTTCACATCTTTAACATTATGAACTCTAAAACTATTATTTTCTAGATCTTTTCGGGCTACCGTTCGTACTTATATAGCTTGTGAATCACGGGATGTCAACGGAATTGCTGGACCAAGTGCGGCGAGTCTCCAAGGATTTCTTTAAGCTTCCGCAAGAGGAGAAGCAGAAGTACGCCAGGAATGCTAGCGGGATCGAAGGCTACGGAACCGACAACGTTTACGACAAGCATACAATCAATTGGAACGATCGCCTTCACCTCATCGTTTATCCTGAGAATCAGCGCTTACTCCAGTTTTGGCCTCGTACTCCTATTAACTTTAGGTACGTACGTAGTCCTCAAGTGTCAAGAAGTAGTGAAGACTCTCCTAACGGCCATGGCAGCTGCGTTGAAACTGGAAGAGAGGACCATCTTGAAGCAGTACGGGGAGGAAGGGCTGACTTTTGGGAGGTTCAACTACTACTCGCCGTGTCCGCGTTCCGATGCAGTGCTCGAAATCAAGCCCCACACTGATGGAACCGCGGTCACGCTGCTCCTGGAGGATGTCGAGGTGGAAGCTCTTCAGGTTCAGAAGGATGATGAGTGGTTCAGAGTACCTGTTCTCCCTCACGCCCTCTTCATCAACGCCGGTGATCAAATGGAGGTACATATTGTTGTAAAACTGATGAAATAAACACCAGAATCCACTCACATAAATCACACAGATGAGGAAGATGAATTGCAGGTTCTTCTGTCACACAGAAGAGAACCTTTGAACACAGAAAACTTAAACTGCCACGACTCCAAATTGATTGAAAACTGAACAACATTACACCCTTAAACTTCAGCAATTGATAAAAGAAACTACCCACTACATTACCCACTACCATGATCTTTACAACTGCAACATAACTGACTCACACACTAACTGCTGTCATACTTGAACCAAACTAACTTAACTCACACGACAATTAACTAACTTAGCTAACACTTAACTTAGGAACTTCAAATTATATTCTAACACCACCCCTTAATTTGAATTCCTTCATTCCTATCCTCTCCACAAAGTAGAAATGCTTTGCACTGCCAAGAGCCTTAGTGCATATGCCTGCATCCTGACTGTTTGTCCCACAGAACCTCAATGTGACTTTCTCCTCTGCCACCAATCTTCGAATGAAATGGTGTTGAAGATCTATGTGCTTTGTCCTAGCATGAAAAGTTGGATTTCTAGTCATTGCTATTGTTGATTTGTTATCACACCAAAGCTCAATTGCTTCTTTGTGATCACAACCCAAATCAAGCAATAATTTCTTCAACCATAAGGCTTGCTTAGCAACTGACCCTGCTGCCACATATTCTGCTTCTGAGGAAGACAAAGCCACAGTATCTTGCTTCCTTGAACTCCATCTGATTGCCCCTGATCTAAGTCCAAACACAGACCCAGATGTACTTCTTCTATCATCAAGACAGCTTGCCCAATCTCTATCTGTGAATTCTCTGAGTTTGAAATCTTCCACATGTTCATACCAAACTCCATAATCTGTTGTCCCTGCAATGTATCTCAAGATCCTCTTAGCTGCACCAAGGTGTTGCTTTGTAAGACCATGCAAATATCTTGAAACTACACTCACATTATAGGCAATGTCAGGCCTAGTGTGTGTAAGATAGTTCAAGCCACCAACCAAACTTCTGTACAGCTTTTCCTTAGCTTGTGCAGTGCCATCTTCCCTTCTCAATTTCTCATCTGTATTCATTGGTGTTTGAGCAACATCACAATTCTCCATCTTGAACTTCTTTGACATATCTCTGGCATATTTTTCTTGACAGATAAATATGCCTTCCTTGCTCTGTCTTACTTCCAGCCCGAGGAAATATTGCAACAGATGCAGGTCTATCATCTCAAACTTGCTCATCATGGCTTGTTTGAACTCTCTGAGCATCACTAATGAGGAGCTGAAGTAGATTATATCATCTACATATAAACACACCACAATGAACTCCTCACTGCTCTTCCTCTTTACATACAGTGTTGGCTCATTTTCACTTCTGTCAAACCCATTCTTCAAGAAAAAGGAGTCTATCTTGCTATACCAGGCCCTTGGAGCCTGCTTCAAACCATATAGAGCCTTGTTCAACCTGTATACCTTGTGATATTCCCCCTCCTTCACAAAGCCTTGAGGTTGTTCTACATAAACCTCCTCTTGCAGTTCTCCATTCAAGAAAGCTGAATTCACATCTAACTGAAACACTTGTAGTCTCCACTGAGCTGCTAAGGCCAACACAACTCTCACTGTCTCCATCCTTTCCACATGAGAAAAGGTTTCTTCGAAGTCTACATCCTCTTGCTGTGAGTACCTCTTTGCTACCAACCTGGCCTTATACATCTGAACACTCCCATCTGTGTTGAACTTGGTCCTGAAGACCCATTTCAAGCCAATGACATTCTTATCTTGAGGCAAATCAACAAGCTCCCATGTCTCATTTCTCTGAATGGACTTGATCTCTTCCTTCATAGATTTCTCCCTGTTGTCATCACCCTTAGCTTCTTCAAAATACTTAGGGTCTGCTGCAATTAAAGCCAACTCACAACTCTGATAGATGTCTGTCAGAGACCTAAACTTCCTAAGAGGGGACTCACTTTATGATCTTGATGATGAAGAGCTATGATTGCTGGGGGAGCTTGAATTATACTGATGCACTGGGTGACAGGAGCACTATCATTGTGATCATCATCTGCTTCATCATCATCTTTAGTTGAACTACTGATGGGAATAACAGGAATGACATCTTCTGTCATAGAGCCACTGCTCTTCTTCTCCCAATCCCACTCTGCTCCTTCATTGAAGACCACATTCCTACTCACAATGGTCCTCTTGTTCACTGGATTGTAGAGTTTATATGCCTTTGACTGAGCTGCATAACCAATGAACACACATTTCTCTACCTTATCCTCCAACTTGGTTTTCAGATTCACCAAAGCATATGCAACACATCCAAACACCTTCAGATGGCCAACAGATGGTTTCTTTCCTCTCCATACTTCAAAAGGAGTTCTGTCCATCACTACTTTGGTTGGAGATATATTCAAAACATACACTGCTGTAGCAACAGCTTCACACCAAAATTGATTAGGCACTTTTCTGACTTTCAACATACTCCAAGCTATTTCTATGACAGTTCTATTTTTCCTCTCTGCTACACCATTCTGTTCAGGTGTGTATGGTGCTGTCAACTCCCTTCTGATGCCATTTCTTCACAAAATGACATGAATTCAAAGGACATAAACTCTCCTCCTCTGTCAGTCCTTGGTGCCTTGATCACTTTTCCTGATTGCTTCTCTACAAGTGCCTTGAATCTCTTTAAACTCTCAAATGCCTTTGACTTAAGTTTCAAAAAATACACCCAACTCATTGGACTATGATCATCTGGGATGAGGAAAAAATATTTGTTGCCACCAAGTGACTCAGTTTGCATAGGACCACACAAGTCTGCATGTAATAGTTCCAGGCACTCCTTTGCTCTCCAAGGTTCATCATTTGAGAATGAACCTCTTATTTGCTTCCCATATATACATCCTTGACACAGCTCCAACTCTCCTATCTTAGGCACTCCCTGAACCATGCCTTTTGTGTTAAACAACCTTAGACTCTGAACATTTAGATGTCCAAATCTATGATGCCAGAGCATGGTCTCCTCATCACTCTTTGCTTTCATTGCTTTCTCAACATTTACTGCAAGATCAAGTAGGAACATTCTATTTCTTGTCATAGAAACATTCACCACTACCTGACCAGTTCTCTTTTCTCTGATCACACAAGAATCATCCTCAAATAAAAGGGAATAGCTTGACCCTTGAAGTTGTCCCATACTGAGTAGGTTGTGAGCCAACCCTGGTACCCACTGCACATCACCAAGCAATCTCACATCACCTTGCACACATCTGATTGCCACAGTGCCTCTTCCTTCCAGCTGTAGCACTTTGTTGTCTCCCAATCTGACACTACTCTTCTTTGACTCATCTAAGTCCTTAAAGATGCTCCTTGAGCTAGTCATGTGGTTAGAACAACCACTGTGTAAATACCACAATTCACTTCCCTTCTCTGCTACAGATGACAGTTCCATGAACAACCTGTCTTCTTTCTCTACCTTCTCTGAGTAGTTGGCTCCTCTCTGCTCATTCTCTTGTTTTTCCCAACAATAAGCCTCTTTGTGCCCAAACTTCTTGCAATAATAACACTTGATCCCACTTCTCTGCTGTCTGGAATCACTATTTTGATTCCTGTTGGAATCTTTCCACTGATCATCACTATTTCCTCTTCCCTGTCCTCCAGGTTGGCCTCTTCCTTGGCATCTCCCTCGGCCTCTGTAGCCACCTCTAGAGCCACCTCTACCTCTATGACCCCCTCTATAACCACCCCTATTTGAAGAGCGCACCTTCTGATCTGGACCTCGAGGCATCATCCTTTGCCTGAAACACTTTCTCCTCCTTTATTTAAGCGGTTCTATTGAGCCTTTCTTCATGGGATTGCAAAGAACTAGTGAGTTCTTGAAACCCGTAGGTTGACAGATCCCTGGATTCCTCAATTGCAGCAACAACATGGTCAAATTTCCTAGTAAGGCTCCTCAGAACCTTTCTTACCACAGTCTCAGTGCTCACAATTTCACCATATGATTTCATATGATTGACAATACCTGACACTCTTGACAGGAACGCCTACACTGACTCCTTTTCCTGCATTACCAAGGTCTCAAACTCTTCGCTAAGTGCCTGCAAGTTCACTGTGATCACCCTCTTATCTCCCATGTACTCTTGCCTTAGGATCTCCTAGGCTTCATGAGATGTTGTTGCAACAGCAATCCTTGGAAAGATCTCATCATCTAAGGCAGTTTGAATCATAAACAGAGCCTTTAAATCTTTCTTTCTTTTCTCCCTCAACTGTTGATTAGGTTCTTCATTTCCATTGTCCTCGAACCCTTGATCCACCAGATTCCAAACTTCTTGAGACTTGAAGAGAGTGGACATCTTCAAGCTCCAGAAATGGTAATTGATTCCTTTGAAAACAGGCAACTGAGGGTTGCTGAAATTCCCATTACCATTGTTCTGCATTTTCTTAGCAAGAACTTCACTCTATGTTTCCCTTTGTGTTTAATCTCTCTTCTCTCAGCCCGAATCTAACCCAGCAACACAAGATTTGTGTTTGCTCTAAAACCACATGTTGTAAAACTGATGAAATAAACACCAGAATCCACTCACAGAAATCACACAGATGAGGAAGATGAATTGAAGGTTCTTCTATCACACAGAAGAGAACCTTTGAACACAGAAAACTTAAACTGCCACGACTCCAAATTGATTGAAAACTGAACAACATTACACCCTTAAACTTCAGCAATTGATAAAAGAAACTACCCACTACATTACCTACTACCATGATCTTTACAATTGCAACATAACTGACTCACACACTAACTGCCGTCATACTTGAACCAGACTAACTTAACTCACACGACAGTTAACTAACTTAGCTAACACTTAGCTTAGGAACTTCAAATTATATTCTAACACATATGATGAAAGATGAAACCCTTACACAATGGCTTAAGCTTTTACTGGATTTTAACAATGTGTATATCTGTAGATAATGAGTAACGGGTTATTCAAGAGTGCGTTTCACAAGGTGACAACGAACGGGGAAAGGGACAGGATATCGTTGGCGATGCTGTGCTCTCCGCATCCTGATAACGAGATCGGTCCAGCAAGTGAACTCGTTACCGACGAAAAGCCACAGTTGTTCAACAAGACGAAGCATTACGGCCAAATTTACTTCCAGATCGATCCAACCGATAACAAAAGGCCGATTGATATCCTCAGGATTCGAGACACTTGATCTTGTATCAGTTGTCTAGTTCAACTGATAATTCCTATATAATATGTTTAGGGTTGTGTTTCTGATCTTCTTATGTAATCGTGGCAGTTGAGTGTGCTGGTCTATGCTACCAATCGGATATGTTTACTAGTAATAAACAGCTTATAGAAAGTGATATGGATCGGAGTTTGTTTGATTTCAATTTTAATGAAGTAATAATTAACATAAATGGCTTAATTATAAGCCAGGGTATCTATTAAGTGGTTGGACATAATCGATCTGGTTGTGTGTTGCATCAAGTAGAGGCCGGATTCCAAACTTAATTCGCATTGAGATCGCGAATTACACCACAGTTTGTCGTCCCTAAAGGAATTTGACATTGTCGTGTTTCGGCGGTGAACATCCTCTAGTCCGCATGCAATTATGTTATCTTTTATAGTATGCCTTCTTTTATTGGTTGAAAACAATATAAAAATTACATCATTTGTTAAGAAAAATAATAAAATAATTTGGCACATCTAATCAAGCGATATGAACTATATAATAAATCATAATTGCGGATTAGAGGCTCTCAACCTATGTTTCAGTATCCTACTAGGGAGGTCTCTAAATTTTGAGGCCATATGTCATCATATCTATTGGAACCGAGTGTTATTTTTTTCCTCATTTTTCTTTTTTCGACTCATTTTTAACAAGATAAAAAAATATATAAAAAACATCAATTTTTCTAATTATTTTTTTATATATGTTTAATATATGTTACTAATAAGTATAAAATTATATAAAAAATAGTTTATATAGTTTTGACTCCTAAAAAATGTGTCAAAACATAAAGGAACTTATATTTTTTTAATGAAGGGACGTATTTTATATCCCCTTCATTACATTCGATCAACAACATACGACGTTCAAGAAGTTAAAAACTATTTAAAATTTTTGTTTTTTTTCAATTTAATACTTATTAGTAATAAATATTAATTTTTAAAAAAATTAATATAAAAACTCAACATTTTATATAGTTTAATTTTTTTTTTATGACAACGAACCCACATTCGGTGGTAAACCCCGAACATGTGACCCAGCCAACAAGGGCCATGTACCAAGTAAACCTGCTTGCGAGGACTGGCTCAACCCACTGGTAGGGAGCAAGGCAAACCTTAGATTTTATATAGTTTATAATTCCTTAAAAGACATGGAAAAAGTCAAAAGTCTTATACTAGCCTCTTGATCAGAGGGAGTATATGACTTTTACTATTTATGCACTTTTTTAGCATTATAAATACCATATAAAATATTAACTTTTTTCTTTTATATTTTAAATATTTTTATGCTTATTAATAATAAATTTAAAATTATAAAAATAGTATTTTATACAGTTGTTATCATCATAAGAAAATGTGCTTAAATAGTAAATAAAAGTTATGTACCGTATTAAAAACGAAGGGAGACATAGTATTTTTTTAGGGCATCTTCTCCGTAGGCCAAAATGGTCAAGAGAAATATCTTATTAATATGGATTATTCTATAGAATATTCGATCTCTTTTGGCGTATCGTCCATTATTTTAGTTTTCTCCGTAAGCCAATTTTGATATACTAAAATTCTTACAACTATCTATAAATTAATGCATATTATTGCATTTGGCTATTGTAACTTATACCAATTTCAAAGTGAATAGCAAGTTGTATGTCATTATGAAAATTTTGATACTTATTCACAATTTTCAAGTAGTAACTTTGTAACAGGCAATGAAAGATTTGTGCATGAAGATGATCAGAGTGATGATTTTGGAACAAGGATTGGTTTTGGAGAGAATGATGCAGATTTGCCAGAATATTAGATATGATTATGGTTTTTTATGGGTTTTTGGGTTTTTTTTAAATTAGTTTCAAATGTAGTAGTTTATTGTTAAGAGGGGGAATTGATCGACTAAACAAATATCTAAATAAAACCAAACCAATTCTCGTTCCTGGAAAATTGTAACGGCCCGGGATTATAATTCCTGGGTTACGTTTCGAGGGATGAAAACCCTCGTTGGGATCGTGCGCCCCGAGTATAGGTTGAAGGTTTGAAAGCCTAATCTAATGTTTCCAAAGTGGGATTTCATACCCAAATTCGAAACGTATCGTTGAAATCCCCGGGGAAGTCCCCTGTACCTATCGTAAGTCTATGCGTGAAAAACCAGTAGTCATGCAAATAGCGAAATCAAGTGTAATAAAATAGGGTGCCACGGCAGAGCCGGGTCAAAACGGAGTCTAAAAGTATAAATCCAAAACCATGGTCAGAGTTTGGTGAAGTAGATAACTCCAGCGCTCGCTCTCCGCCGAACAAAATGACCCGCGCAATATGTAAACAGCACCAATGGGATGAACATGAATAATACCTAAAAATGGTAATGGTGAGCGGGATCAGAATGATGCCCACCTGCTGCATCCCGGCTCTAAGCACACATATACGCTATACCTTATAAAGATGCTTCTAGATGCAAGGCATAATATTAACACACTAGCATGTCCCTAAGATCAAGTGCTTAATAATAGATAGGGCCCCAGCAAAGAATACCAAATGGTATGTCCCTCTCCTACCTCCACCCCCTTCCGATAGGGCGGAGACTGGCCAGTTCATGAATGCATTCCTTTATCATCGGGCGGTCCGCAGACTCAACCCGTATCCACAATAAATAAAGCCCGCAGGCAGCTCATAATATAAGTAAAGGAAGTTCCATGACTCGATCGACTCAGGATGGTACCCGATGGACTGGGCCATCCTATGACCCTAGCAAAGACTCTAATTACTTCACAGATAACGGCCGTTCTGTTTACATACGCATAAAGAAATAGAATGCTCAACGGTCAATGCAACCTAGCATGATACTACATGGCATGCTGATCATGAATGCAAGCACCTAGTATATCATGCACATAAAGCAGGGAATATCTCTCTATCAATCTGAGTAAGCTCCAAAGAGACTTACCTGGTAAGCAGAACAGCAAAAGGCAATCAACCAGGCAATATGAAATCCGACACGTCACAGATGGTCACCTAATTAGTATAAGCACATGAATGAGTCTATCTCTAAGGCACACAAAGCATGAAAGTATCACACACACAACTACACAACTTAACACAATAACCGTCACATCATCATTTTCATCATCTTAACTTTATCTCGTAATCCATCATCTCACAACTCATACCATATTCCATATAATTCTCCAATTCATCATCGTAAGACAATTCCAATTCGTACTTAGCCAATTTGCATGCTATCACCTCATACTCTTACTTAGCATATAATTGTATATTTTCATTATAATAATAATCTCTTATCATATAATATATATAACATCATCAAAGTCTAATATTTAATCTCGTCTAATAATCACCACAATATCATGCTATTAGTCAATTCAATCATACAGTTAATCAGACGATCAAATCATCAAGTCCAAATAATATATTTTAAAATCCCAAATAATATAATATGATATTTTAATTACCTTTTATTATTTAATAAACCATCTCTTTATAAAATACCCAAAATAATATTTTATATTTAAATCCTCGAATAATATTATAGTATTTTAAATACCGTAACCAAATAAATAAATAACCGATTAACTCGACCGAACCAAACCAAACCGAACCAAACCGAACCGAACCAAACCGATTTAATATAATAATATAACAATATAATTATTTAATATATATATAAGGGGTGGGACCCACTCATCACCATCTTCATCAATTCAAACGGAGGATCCCCGCGCCAAGCCGGCTCCCGCGCCCGTGCCGCCTGCGCCGCTGCTCGTCGGCCGTCGTGGCTCCGCCCAGCTCGACCTTGCTCGCCCGGACTCGCCCAGGCCGAACACTAGCACCTCCCACGCCTGGTCTGGCTCACGCTCGCAGCTCCCGCACTCACGCATCGCCTCGACGCTCGCTCGCCGCCGAATCGACTAAGCTCCGACGATCGTCGGAGCTCTCGACCTCACCCGATCGTCCCGCACTCAGCCCACGCTCACTCCCGACTAGCCTAAGCATTGAAAAAGACTCAAAAACGAATCGAAACAAGGATAAATTCGGAGCTCACCAAGATGGGTTTTTCGCGACTTCGGAGCTCTCGACCGGAGTCCTGGGCATCTTCGGTGGCTCGCGATGGCTTGTCGGTCCTACACCGCATATTGGTGAGCGTGATGGTGAAGCTCGGGAACAAATCCGATTAAAAACGGAGGAGAATCACTTACCGAAAGTTAGCTTGCCAAAACAGAGCAACCGACTAATTAATTGAGCGGGATGGTGCACGGGGGTGGTGTTGGCGGTGCTGGAAGCTCCGGTGGTGGCGTCTAGCGGCGGCGGACGTCGGAGGAGGTGCTGCTGCAGCTGCTCTTCGAAGGGGTGTGCGTGTGGTGGTGATGGCGCGACGTCAAGGTGGTGATGGTGGTGGAGAGCAGTTGAAGGGGAACTGACAGATGGAGAGATGGAGTGACGGTGATAGTGATGAGAGCAGGTGAGCGCGAATGGCGGGATGGAGGTGAATCTGAGGTATAAGTAGAGGTTGCGTGTGGTAATTTGTAAAAACCAATACCCGAAAATAAATCTCAAATACGCAAAATTCCGAACCCCGCAAAATTTGTTTTCGAGTGTTAGTTTTCCCCGAATCCCGCTTTCTCGATCGATTAAATTTTACAATCATAAGGATATCGCCATCCAAATTTATTTTAAATTCTCGAGGCGAAAAGACGGAACCGCTCGTCAAATATTTAAATTCAGGTCGAAATCTGTTAAACGGGTTTTTAAATCCGATTTAATTAAATTTTAAATTTTCTTTTTCCGGTAAAATTAGGGTTGAAAAATCCGTGCCTTTACATCATCCACCTCTAAAAACAAGTCTCGTCCCCGAGACAAAAATCATTTTAAAAGAGGGGATGAAGTTTGAAATTGGTGAGTCCAAAGATCACGTCATTGATCTCGTAAGTACCTCATAAGTGCCCCCATAAGGTCTCACAATATCGTCGCAATGATCATAATATTCCCAATCACTCGGGCGAGAATGTGGTAGAGGCACGGAATCTCTTATCATATAATATATATAACATCATCAAAGTCTAATATTTAATCTCGTCTAATAATCACCACAATATCATGCTATTAGTCAATTCAATCATACAGTTAATCAGACGATCAAATCATCAAGTCCAAATAATATATTTTAAAATCCCAAATAATATAATATGATATTTTAATTACCTTTTATTATTTAATAAACCATCTCTTTATAAAATACCCAAAATAATATTTTATATTTAAATCCTCGAATAATATTATAGTATTTTAAATACCGTAACCAAATAAATAAATAACCGATTAACTCGACCGAACCAAACCAAACCGAACCAAACCGAACCGAACCAAACCGATTTAATATAATAATATAACAATATAATTATTTAATATATATATAAGGGGTGGGACCCACTCATCACCATCTTCATCAATTCAAACGGAGGATCCCCGCGCCAAGCCGGCTCCCGCGCCCGTGCCGCCTGCGCCGCTGCTCGTCGGCCGTCGTGGCTCCGCCCAGCTCGACCTTGCTCGCCCGGACTCGCCCAGGCCGAACACTAGCACCTCCCACGCCTGGTCTGGCTCACGCTCGCAGCTCCCGCACTCACGCATCGCCTCGACGCTCGCTCGCCGCCGAATCGACTAAGCTCCGACGATCGTCGGAGCTCTCGACCTCACCCGATCGTCCCGCACTCAGCCCACGCTCACTCCCGACTAGCCTAAGCATTGAAAAAGACTCAAAAACGAATCGAAACAAGGATAAATTCGGAGCTCACCAAGATGGGTTTTTCGCGACTTCGGAGCTCTCGACCGGAGTCCTGGGCATCTTCGGTGGCTCGCGATGGCTTGTCGGTCCTACACCGCATATTGGTGAGCGTGATGGTGAAGCTCGGGAACAAATCCGATTAAAAACGGAGGAGAATCACTTACCGAAAGTTAGCTTGCCAAAACAGAGCAACCGACTAATTAATTGAGCGGGATGGTGCACGGGGGTGGTGTTGGCGGTGCTGGAAGCTCCGGTGGTGGCGTCTAGCGGCGGCGGACGTCGGAGGAGGTGCTGCTGCAGCTGCTCTTCGAAGGGGTGTGCGTGTGGTGGTGATGGCGCGACGTCAAGGTGGTGATGGTGGTGGAGAGCAGTTGAAGGGGAACTGACAGATGGAGAGATGGAGTGACGGTGATAGTGATGAGAGCAGGTGAGCGCGAATGGCGGGATGGAGGTGAATCTGAGGTATAAGTAGAGGTTGCGTGTGGTAATTTGTAAAAACCAATACCCGAAAATAAATCTCAAATACGCAAAATTCCGAACCCCGCAAAATTTGTTTTCGAGTGTTAGTTTTCCCCGAATCCCGCTTTCTCGATCGATTAAATTTTACAATCATAAGGATATCGCCATCCAAATTTATTTTAAATTCTCGAGGCGAAAAGACGGAACCGCTCGTCAAATATTTAAATTCAGGTCGAAATCTGTTAAACGGGTTTTTAAATCCGATTTAATTAAATTTTAAATTTTCTTTTTCCGGTAAAATTAGGGTTGAAAAATCCGTGCCTTTACAAAAATAAAACACAAGGCTCCCTCCAGTTGTAGTGGTAGAGAATCGGGATCGATCCACGAGAAGGCGAGCCAGCAGTTCCTGAATACTCTTTTGAAAATGTCTTTGTACATCGACCAGAAGCCTCGATATCGACAGGGGTTGTCGGTTCCTAGTGCTTCACTTAACCTGCACACGCAAACAGAGCAGTCGACGTTGACTAGTATGGTCGATATCGAGTGATCAAAATTCTCTGTTGGCCCAGAAAACTTTCGACTTCGTTTCTTCAGTTGCAGGGGTGGTCGATATCAACTGAAGTGCTTGATATCGAGTGCAGTAACAGATCGTATACAGTAAAACAGAAAGTAAAAGTTCGACAAAGATGGTCAAGGGAAAATAGGATGAATAAGGAACTGTGATCAGAAATCAAAGCAAATGTTTTTGGTTTGTAAACTATATAAACTAAGGCTTCAAAGGTAGGGATTCACCACAACAATAACCATGCATGTATCACACTTAAATCACATAAAGTTTATGTTTTTATCAACACATGACAACTCTCGTAATCATCAAATAGGAATATAGAGGCTCTCGCATTCTATCCTTTTCATAATTAGGGTTTAGTCAACTCGTGCAAAGAAAACCTAATTACTATCCAAATTCACAAATAATCCACTCTCATTTCATAGATTGCAAATAAGGAATGATCCTAAACTCTCGTAAAAGATTAAGCACGTGATAGAAGATGATTAACACATAAGCAAATAAGGGATTTAAGCAAACATACATGTCTATTTCCGGGCTCACCCCGACCCTAGAAGTAGGATGACTACTCAATCATCATCATGATTGAACACATAATAAACATAAAAATCAAACCTTGCATAAAACTTAAATCTTTAGAAAGTACAACCAAAAACTCCTTCTTCTCTCTATATCAGTTGTCTCTCTCTTTTTGGGCACAAAAATACTTGTGTTCTTGGATGTAGGACGATTTAAAACCCTAGGCCTAATGCCTTTATTTATAGGGAACCTAAACTTGCTTGCTAATAAATTAAACTCTATCTAAATTGAAAATATAAATCCTACTTAAAATTTAACTGTCTAAACGTATCTAAGCAAGATGATAAGTTAATGACGTGGCTAAGCAATCCTCCAAAGATCGGCCCAATACGTGTCTGCTATGCGTTGGTGCATCTAGTCGAGTGGTCTTGTCGACATCGAGTGCTTCAAATCGGTCGACTTTGGTTGGTCTCGATCGACACCTCTTCTCATGCCTTAGTATCAGTTTGGCTTCATTTCTTCAGTCGACATCGAGTGTCTCTGTCGATGTCGATCACTTCTTGTCGAGATCGAGTGCATGGCTCGAAGTCGAGTGCTTTGACAGTTGTCTTGTTTTTGCTCTAAAATGTTCCAATTCATGTGAAATTAAGCCAAAATTTGTGTAGACCTCTATATCTTGCAAATGAACATAAACTACACAAATTCTCTACTTTTTCAACCCAAAAGTATAAAACATGCATAAGAAATGGAATAAATGTAAGCGTAAAACATAGTAAAATAGGCGCACATCATTTATACAACTTTGTAAATATTAATTATAAGGTATGGTTTTTATGAAGATTATATATAATGATAAAAAATGTTTTTTTTCCTGAAGATATTACTTATCCGAAGATAATCCAAACATGCATGTTAAATATTATAGTCATATCGAAGAACTTATCAATATCTTTACAATACTATAACTTTTAGTTTTGATAAAAAAAATATAATTAGATAGTTTATAAATAATTAATTGTATGATTTATAAATTTACATTAATATCAAACAATTAAAAATAAATAAAAAAGGGGAAATTCATATTTGGCCTTCCAAAACTTTAAGCTAGCCAAATTTGGGATTAGTTTTAGAATGAAAAAATTTGATGGAATATCCACTTTCATAATTTGTTCAATAAGTAAATGTTCTCCATTTTCATCCCTTTAAGTAAGTATCCTAAAATTATGAAAGTGGTAATTTTTTTTACCGTACCAACCGAGTACCAAGCCGTACCAACGGCTATTGAATTGGTTACCATCGAGTTGGTAACCAATACGAGTTGGTACAATTGATGGTAGACGACCTTAGGATATCATGGTACCGTGTTACCAAAAAGCTCCAAAGGATATGGGATCAACTTCAAGTACCGGAGAGCATTTCCAGAAGAGGATGAATGACATGGAGATGAGGAATAGGCTTATGCAGTTCCTAATATGACTAAATGAGTATGAAAGCATACAAAGCCAAATCTTGTCAAATGAGCCTATACCCAACATCAACAGAGCATACTACTTGATCACAGAGGCAGTGAGTCAGAAGATTGGAGGTAGCACGACGAGTATTACTCAGGAATCTAGTGCTATAACTATCAACAAACAAGGAAGCAAGCCACCTTTCAAGGGATATAATCAGAATTTTGGAAGCTCAGGAGGTCAAGGCAGTAATATGGGATATCAGGACAGAAGGGACAATAGGAGAGAATATCAGGGTCAGATGGACAAAGCTTAAAAGGCCAAGCTGAAATGCACATTTTGTCATAAAAAGGGGCATCTGGTGGACCAATGCTTGAAAATTCATAGATACCCTGAGTGGTACCAAGGTCTCAAGGATTCCATGAAGGGATCACCAAACTCGGTCGGGTTGCAATTCAAGAGCAAGACAGTCCCATAGATGATGACATGTCTCAAGAGAAATCCACTGATGGAGGAATAGACATAGCTCTTGTGAATGTTGTATTCCACGAGGTCTTCAAGAAGAGGGACCGTTATCTGCAAATTTTCCAGGTATGTTTTTACTCTCCCCTGTAAATTTTGTAGATAGATTGGGGAATAGAAGGGAATGGATAATAGACACAGGTAGAGTTGGCAATTTGGTCGTTCGGGTCGGGTATGGGTCAAGCTTGTTCGGGTTGGGTCACTGACGGGTCGGGTCAGTTCGGGTAAAATTTATGGTCGGGTACTGATCAGGTCGGGTTTGATCATAATGAATTTTATATTGGGTTTCAGGTTGAATCGGGTCATGCCCATTCGGGTTCGAGTCGAAGCGGGTCGGGCTCATTCGGGTTTCGGGTCAAGAGGCGGGTCGGTCTCATTTGAGTTTTGAATCAAATTGGGTATAGTTTGTTTGAGTTTTCGGTTGAATCATATTCGACCCGTTTGGATAATTAGGTTGATTTTGACTCGGTTGAATACTTAAATATGTAATTTACTTAAAATAAATCATTTTCACTCGGTTAAATACTTGAATATGTAATTTTGACTCGGTTGAATACACTCATTGACTCATCGGTTGTCGACCGGTTTTCAAAAAAAGTCATAATCGAAAATTCGGTATTCGGCAACATCGTCCTTTTTTAAACATTTAAACGAATTGATCGGTGCTAAAATTAAATCAAATTAATTGTACATTTAGGATTTAAGCTTATTTTAACTAGCAAGTTGTAAATAGGCGTATTTGTGGTTTGACTATCTTTGGCCCAGTTCATTTTCAATGCCCATTTCATTTTTAGCTTTTGACCCATTAGTTTTTTTCCATCATTATTGTTATTAGTTTTTAACAAATCTAGATATAAATAATTAATTCTATCAAAACATAATATATAGATATAGATACAAATAAAATAACAACTATAAAATTATTGATTTGGATATAAATAATTCTTTCCACCAAAAAATAATCATGTATCATAATTCATACAAATTATAGAATATGGACAAATAGAATAACCATAATTATGAAATCTAATAGAATTAATATAATTATATCTATAAAAAGAAATCCATTTATAAAAACAAAAAATTAATAGAATTAATAGAATTATTAACACTAATAGTCTAATGGAATTTTTTAGGTGGAAAAAACCAAAAGACTTAAAGTTATGAAAATAATTGGTGTTTTATATGTTAAAAGTATAATCATAAATGTGTGCTAAAATAAAAAAAATATTTAACATTTAAGCATTAAAATGTTGATGTTAAACAACCATTTCAAGTTGGGTCGGGTCGATTCGGGTTGAGAGTCGGGTCGGGTTGAGAGTCGGGTCGGGTTTGGGTTGGGTATTTATCTTTGTTTGGGTCTATTTCGAGTCGGGTCATGTTCGGGTTGGGTTCGGTCTCGGGTTCAGGTTATGGATGACTCCAGATTTTCGGGTTTTGGTTGGGTTCGGGTGAGTCGGTCGGGTTTCTCGGGTCGGGTCAGATTTTGCCAACTCTAGACACAGGTGTTAGTGATCATATGACCGATGATGAATCATTATTATATGATAAGATTAGATTAAGAAAGCCAATTTATGTTGGTTTTCTTGATGAACACATCGCCATGGTGAATGAGTCAGGAAAGGTCTAGTTATCTAAACAAGTTGTGTTACACAATGTGCTTTATGTCCCTGGTTTTAAACATAAGTTGTTATCTGTTGGAAGAATGGTAGAAAGAGTTGTTATTAGTTGGATCTGATGATGTGTTGATTAAAGGAATTCAGAAGGATGTTCTCTACAAGATGCCTCAAATGTTTTCAAAGGATCCAGAAAGCAAGTGGAGTCAACAACATTTGCATCAATTTCCTTATATTTTTGCTTCTACTAAGATAAATGTTCATGTTCATCATGTCATGCTAGGACATACATCTGTATCTAAGCTAGGACATACATCTGTATCTAAGCTGTGACACATAGAGTTTTTAGGGAATTTTATTCAAGATGATTTATTTTATGAGACCTGCAATTTGGCTAAACATCACAAGCTACCTTTTCAATTAAGTAATTCCATGGCCAAGGGCCTCTTTGATCTTATTCATGTTGATTTGTAGGGACCTTAGAGGGTCCCTAGTGTTATAGGAGCAAAATATTTATTGAACATTGTGTATGATTGCAATAGAGTGACATGGACATACCTGCTTAAAGAGAAAACTGAAGTGTGCAAGGTGATCCGAACTTATTTCTCATATGTCTTGACTCGATTTGGAAAGACGTACTGTCAAATGTGTTCATAGTGACAATGAGACAGAGATTGTGAACAAAGATTGTGGGGACTTCTTTGCATCAAATGGTGTGATCCATTACAGGAGTGCACCATACACACCACAACAGAATGACATTTTGCAAGTGTGTGTTTTTTTATGCTTTGCTCCTATAGATCAGACAGTGAAGAACAAATTGGCTGCCAAAGGAAGGAAGTGTGTGTTTTTTTAGCTATCTACATGGTTAGAAGGCCTACAGAGTGCTTAGTTATTAGACTGGGAAATTGGTTGTGAGCAGAAATATTGTTTTCCATGAAGAAAAGTTTCCCAAAAAAAAAAATTGTCATATTGCCAACAAGGACAATGAAGCCTTGCCTATTTTATTCCTTATAAATCCTGCAGATGATTATGAGGATTAGCATTACCAACCAACAAATATAGATCATAACACATCACCTTCATCAACCAAAATGAACTACCCAATAACCTTTCACAAAATGATGAACCCATGGTGACCCACTCCCCTTGGAGAACACCATCACCACAAAACATACCACAAAATCCTTACCTAAACCAAGATGATTTTCCTCCCTTGAGGAGATCTTCCAGACCCATAACCAAGCCATCAAGGCTCAGAGATTTTGTTTGTCCCACCTTAACATCTAATTCCAACCAACTGTCCACATCCTTTCTAGCCAATGTCCTAGGGGACTTGCCTAATTACTCAGAGGATTTTATAACATTCTTTACCAATATGATCTCCATAACTGAGCCCAGAACCTACAAGCAGGATGTCAAAGACAATTTATGGCAAGCGGTCATGAATAAAGAGCTATCAGCCCTAGAGAGAAATCAGACATGGATCATGACAGACTTGCCACCAGATCAGAAAGCGATAGGATGCAAGTGGGTATACAAGGTAAAGTACAAGCCTGATGGGTATGTGGAAACCTATAAAGCAAGACTTGTGGCAAAGGGATATAATCAAGTGGAAGGGAAGGACTACAAACATACCTTCTCACTAGTTGCTAAGCTTGCCATAGTGAGATTAATCTTTTCTATTGCTGCTAAGAAGGATTGGCCAGTGTTCTAATTGGACACCAACAATGCTTTCTTACATGGAAACTTATAAGAGGATGTTTAAATGGTGCCTCCGGGAGGATATGACAGCAAGCCAGGGCAAGTGTGCAAGTTTATAAAATCCTTAGATGGACTGAAACAAGCATCCAAATAATGGAATTCAGAACTGTCACATTTCATGGTATCTCATGGACATGTACAATCTAGAAATGATTACTCATTGTTCATTAAACAAGTTCCGAAGGGGCAGGTTGTAGCTCTAGTCTATGTTGATGATTTGCTGCTAATAAGGAATGACATTGAGGAGATCAACTCCATGAAAGAGGCACTACACATAGCCTACGCCGTCAAGGACCTGGGATTGGCTAGGTACTTTTGGGGTATTGAAATCACACGAACATCAGATGGAATTTCTCTCCATCAAAGGAAATACATACTGGACATTATTGAAGATTGTGGTATGACAGGATGTAAGCCAAGTGTTTTCCCATGCCAAAGGGATTGAAGTTATCACCAGAGATAGGCATTCCTCTCACAGAGCCAGAGAGATACCAAAGGCTTGTGGGAAGACTCCTATTGCGTCTATTTTGGAAATTCTCTTGTGTCATGGAAGACAAAGAAATAACAAACTATTTCGAAATCATCAGCACAGTCTGAGTACATAAGTATGTTCAAGACTGCTAATGAACTACTATGAATTGAAGGGTTGCTTCATGATTTATCTATGAGTGTACCTTTGTCGATCAAATTGCATTGTGATAGCAAATCAGTCATTCATATAGCAGCCAGTCTTGTCTTCCATGAGCTAACAAAGAACATCAAAGTGGACTACCACTTCATTAGGGAAAAAGTGCTTGATGAATTCATACATACACCATATATTCAAATAGGGTTACAGATAACAGACATGATGCCAAAACCAGTTGGTGAAGAACATCTCCAGTTTTTCATCGACAAGTTGGGACTTGTCAGTCCTCTCCTAAGTCCAACTTGAGGAGGGGTTATTGAAATCACATGTTTCCCCCCTTTACATTTTATATCCAAAGTTTTATTTTATGCAAATAATGTCCTTGTAAGGACCACCTTGCTAGTTGGCAAGTGCTTTTGTCTTGACTATATAAGCTACTCCTTTTCAGTTTTTTGGGTAAGAGTGATTGTCGCTTGTTATTGAGCACCTTTTGAGCTTGGATCTAGCAATAAAGCTAGATTTTTACAGTTGGTTACCAAGAGTTTCGGTTGGTAGATGATGCAAAAAAAAAAATCATACCGAGTGTGGGCCGTACAGTACATGGTAATCTGATTTTTATGGTACCGTACCAATCTAGCCCTACTTTCGATGTCTCAAACAGATCTCAATTGTCTCCCGCAAGCCCTAGAAATTGGGACTGTGGTTTCTCAGGTTGTTTATGGTGAAATTGAATGATGGCTTGTTCAATAGGATTGATTTTGTCACTTTTCATGGTTGATTTCAACATTAATTCCATAGATTGGGATGCATCCCCTTTGGCTTCCCCCAAGCCATTGAATTTTCCATTTTCTTGCCACATATCCTCTCTCAAATCTTGACTTTGGAAATCTATCTTCGCCGATTTCGTGTAGCTAGTTAAACATAGGTTTCAATTTGATTATCTTGTGCTAGGGTTTCATATGCGCTTGAACGCTCGCTCAAACAGAGATTGATTGGGATAAGTAAGCGATTTCTTTTGATGTAATTATTATTTATATTTGTTGGATTAATTGCTAGAATTGCCTTTGGTACCTTTGAAATCCATGACTGCACCTTTGGTAGGATTTTGTCAATAAGTGGTTTGAATTGTAAATGTAACGTTGACAAATTTTCATGCTTGCAAAGGAACTTCTCATATCTGGAAGTGAGTTCTGGTTGATAAGTTGATTGTATAATGACTAAATAGTTACTGAAGTTCATGAATTTCTTCATTACTTCCTCAAATAGGTTTAATTTTGGTGTTCATAAAAATGATTCAGTGCTCAATTGCATCTGATCTTTAGTTGGGATACATGCCATGCTGGATGTTGCAATATGTTGGTGGGCAGTTTGGTATTGCTATAATCAAAGTAACCTTTGGACATGTTCCGGGGGTGACGTTTGCGAATTTTAGAATCTTCATGCAAATCGCTAAACAGACATGGTCTCAAGCTAGGTGTTAAAACTTAGAAACTGATTCGTGGGAGAACATGGATGTCGGTAACCTTATGGGCCATTTGGGGAATTGTGCAAGGGTCAATAAAGCTCGGTAGAGGGTGGTCCATTGGGAAAAGCCTCCAACTAACTCATGTAAAATAAATTTTGATGGCTCCAAATTGCGGTCTGGTAAGGCTGTGTTTGGGTTTGTCATTGGGGATCAGAATGGTCAAACTGTAAGCATGGGTGGGGGTACGTGCTAAAGTATGTCTACTATATACGTCGAAGCTTTAGGGCTTCATAATGGTGCTCTAAGAACTAAGGATTTAGGGATTCATAATTAATTTGTTGATATGGGATAATTTGACTGTTGTTAAGGCCTTATTGAATTCCTCCAGACGGATAATCACTACATTTTTAGTAACTTTAATTCTATTACAATTCGTCATATTTTTATGGATGCTAATACTGTTGCCAGTGGCGAAGCCAGGATTTATTTTTGGGGGGGGCTAAAAAAAATTTTGTGAAATTTTTTTTTGGTGTATACTTATTAAAAAGATTTTTTGTAAGAAAATATTGAAAAAACACTAAAATTGTGATTTTTTTAATTTAAATATAAATATGACATTTTTTTCAATGAAATAGTTGATAGAAACAAAAAAATACAGAAAGAAATCAATAAGAATATTTAATGATATAGTAAAACATAAATATGACTTTTTTAATGAAAAAACACTAAAATTGTGATTTTTTTAATATAAATATAAGTATGATATTTTTTAATGAAATAGTCGATAGAAACAAAAAAAATATAGAGAGAAATAAAAAAGAATTAATGATGTAGTAAAACATAAATATGACATTTTTTTAATGAAATAGTTGATAGAAACAAAAAAATATAGATAGAAATGAAGAAGAATTAATGAAATGGTAGAAGAAATAAAAAGTGAAGCATTTGAGATTTGAACCTAAAACCTTTTGGTTCTCCTTCGTTTCTTTACCAATTGAGCTAGACAACACTCTTGTTTCATGTATCCTCTAAAGATGTTATATTACCTTAAAAATACTAAATATATGTAAAAAAATATTTTTTATTTTATTTTTTTTCCGGGCCGGGGATGCTCGAGTACCCCCAAGCACCCCCCAGCTCCGCCCTTGACTGTTGCGGATATGATTGTTCATCCCACCTACAATATCCCTGTCGATAAAGGGTTGGAATAAGATTTAGAACTTCGTTTTCTTGTTCGAAATGACACTCTATGATGGAGCTCTCCTTTGAAGGCGGTAGCTCGATTCTAATTTATTTCATTGCTTAAAATAAAAAAGAGTTGGGTGGGTTTGGAACTTGAAAATATATCCAAGACATGGAAATTTCGAGTGTTGTTTTACTTGTGCAACGTTCATGACAAGAATATTATTTACTATGTGAACTCCTTGATCGATGTCATAAATTTTGAAGGCCAAGAATTTTTCATGCTCTACATGCAGTAGGAGGAAGTACTACGATAATTTCAAGAGAAAAGAGTTATATAGATCTACAGTTAGTTAGGTCAAATGGGGAATTATCTGAATCTTACTATGAATACGTGAAGGTGTAGTATATCAATTATTGCGACTCCGGTAAACGCAGAATAATCTGTTGAGATACAACTGATGTGATTCAAACCTAATGATTAAGTTAGATGTTATGTTGAAGTTAGTTAAGTTAGTTAGAGCTACTGTTCATGACAGAAGTTATGACAGATTACAGTTTTTCTCAAAATTCAAAGCACTACCTAGGTGTGATGTTAGTGGTGGTAGTGGTGGTTAGTTTTTCTCATGCAGTTACATTTCATTTGACTATGTATTAGTTGGTTTCTCTTTCAATCAAAAGTGTAGAGGCAATTTCAGTTTCTTTGTGTTCTTGTTTTCTGTCGACACAGTTCATGTTTCTCTCCCTCTCTTGCTCTCTGTTTTACTGTCATAAATCAGTGACAGAGTTGAGATTTGTGTTGTGGGTGATCCTTGTTGTGGATCTAACATTTGGTATCAGAGCTAAGAGCTGTGCTCTTGCTGGGTTTCTGTCCAGGGACTGAGTAAAGTGAGATTTAAACACAAAGGGAAACACATTGAGAGAATCATTGTTCAATCATGCAGAACAATGGCAATGGGAATGTTGGCAATCCTCAATTGCCAATCTTCAAGGGAATCAACTATCATTTCTGGAGTTTGAAGATGTCAACACTCTTTAAATCTCAAGAAGTGTGGCAGTTGGTGGAGCAAGGATTTGTAGACACAGAAGTTGATGAACCTGATCAACAATTGAGGGAGAAAAGAAAGAAAGATTCTAAGGCCTTGTTCATGATTCAGTCAGCCTTAGATGATGAGGTCTTCCCATGAATTGCAGCCTCCAAGACAGCACATGAAGCCTGGGAAGTTCTGAAATGAAGCAAGAATATATGGGAGATAAGAAGGTGATAACTGTCAAATTGCAGTCACTGAGAAGAGATTTTGAGAATCTGGTGATGCAGAAGAAGGAGACAGTTCAGGTATACTTATCTCGTGTATCTGTCATTGTTAATCACATGAGGTCATATGGAGAGGATGTGAAGACTGAGACAATTGTAAGTAAGGTGTTGAGAAGCCTTAGAAAGAAATTTGACCATGTTGTAGCTGCCATTGGGGAGTCTAAGGACTTGTCTGTGTACAAGTTTGAGGAGCTAGCAAGTTCACTGCAAGCTCATGAAGATAGACTCACTAGATCAAGTGATCAAAAGGAGGAGAAGGTCTTCCAGGTCAAAGAGGAGACATCAAAGAGCAAACCTGAGAACTCCTCTAACAGAGGGGGTTTCAGAGGTGGCTACAGAGGAGGTCAAAGAGGTCGTGGAGGTAGAGGATATGGCAGAGGTCAAGGAAATGGCTCAGGAAGAGGAAATGGGAATGAGCAGGGAAGAGATCAGTGGAAGGAGTCCAATAGAGGGCAAGGCAGTGACTCAAGATCTCAGAGAAGCAACATCAAATGTTATTATTGTAAGAAGTATGGGCACAAGGAAGCTTTTTGCTGGGAGAAACAGGAAAATGAGCAAAAAGGTGTCAATTATTCAGAGAAGGTAGATCATGAAGAGAGACTTTTCATGGCTCTGTCATCAAGTGCAGAGAATGAAAACAATTTGTGGCACTTGGACAGTGGCTGTTCAAACCACATGTCAAGTTCAAAGAAACTTTTCAAGCATCTAGATGAGTCTAAGAAGGGTAGAGTTAGACTTGGAGACAACAAGATGCTACAGGTAGAAGGAAGAGGCACTATTGCAATAAATTGTGTGCAAGGAGGGGTGAAGCTACTACATGATGTGCAGTTAGTGCCTGGGCTGGCTCATAATTTGCTAAGTGTGGGACAATTGCAAGGAGCTGGTTACTCTCTTCTGTTTGATGAAGACAGATGTGAGATTAGAGATAAGAAGAGTGGTCAGGTTGTGGTTAATGTGTCAATGACCAAGAATAGGTTGTTCTCTCTTGATCTGACAGAAAATATAGGCAAGGAAATGACAGCAAAGTCTGATGAAGACACCATGTTGTGGCATCAGAGATATGGTCATCTTAATTTGCAGAGTTTAAAAATGCTGAACTCAGGAGATATGGTTCAAGGCATTCCAAAGATGGGTGAGCTAGAGCTGTGTGAGGGGTGTGTCTATGGAAAACAGATGAGAGGTTCATTTTCAACAGGAGAGGCATGGAGAGCAAGTGATTGCTTGGAGCTGTTGCATGCAGATCTGTGTGGACCTATGCAGACAGAGTCACTAGAAGGAAGCAAATATTTCTTCCTCATTACTGATGACTACAGTAGGCTGAGCTGGGTGTACTTTCTGAGATTCAAATCAGAGGCATTTGATTGCTTCAAGAAGTTCAAGGCCCTTGCAGAAAATCAATCAGGAAAAAAGATCAAGGCCTTGAGAACTGATAGAGGAGTTGAATTCATGTCATTTGAATTCATGACATTTTGTGAAGAGAATGGCATAAGGAGGGAGTTGACTGCACCTTACACTCCTGAGCAGAATGGAGTAGCAGAAAGAAAAAATAGAACTGTGGTAGAGATGGCAAGAAGCATGCTGAAAGCAAGAAGTGTGCCAAATCAGTTCTGGTGTGAAGTTGTTGCCACGGCAGTGTATATGTTGAATGTGTCTCCCACAAAGGCAGTCATGAACAAAACTCCTTTTGAGGTTTGGAGAAAAAAGAAGCCCTCTGTGAGTCATTTAAGAGTGTTTGGGTGTGTAGCCTATTCTTTGGTGAATCTGAGATCAAAGTTGGATGATAAGGCAGAGAAGTGTATCTTCATTGGGTATGCAGCTCAATCAAAGGCCTATAAGTTGTATAATCCTGTGAGCAAAAGGACAGTGGTGAGTAGAAATGTTGTATTTAATGAATCTATTGGTTGGGATTGGGAGAACAGGCACAACAGCCAGATGACAAGGGAGAATGCTCCTGTAGACAGCTCAGTTGAAGAGATTGGAGATGACACAGATGAAAGTGATCATGGTGATCAAGCTCCTGCAACTCCAGTGTCTCAGAATGGCTCATCTGGGAGCCAAAGCTCATCTCCCTCACAGTCTCCCTCGAGCTCATCAAGTGACTCTCCTCCAAGGAAGTTCAGATCCTTGAGTGACATATATGCAAATTGTGAGTTTGCATTGGTGGCATCTGATCCAGAAAGTTTTGAGGATGCAAAGTATGAAAACAGATGGCAAGAGGCTATGACAGAAGAGATGAAAGCAATTCATAGGAATGATACATGGAATCTAGTGGAGCTTCCTCAGGATAAGAATGTCATAGGACTCAAATGGGTATTTAGAACCAAGTTTAATACAGATGGAAGCATACAGAAGCACAAAGCAAGGCTTGTAGCAAAGGGGTATGCTCAGCAAGAAGGCATTGACTTTGAAGAGACCTTCTCACCAGTTGTGAGACTTGAGACAGTAAGGGTAGTGTTGGCTCTTGTTGCACAATGGGGTTTGAAAGTGTATCAGCTTGATGTCAAGTCTGCTTTCTTAAATGGTGAATTAGAGGAGGAGGTGTATGTTGAGCAACCTCAAGGCTTTGTGAGAAAGGGGGAAGAACACAAAGTATACAAGCTGAGAAAGGCTCTTTATGGCCTGAAGCAGGCACCTAGAGCATGGTATAGCAGAATTGATTCTTTTTTTGTGAGTGAAGGCTTTGACAGAAGTGTGAATGAGCCTACTCTGTATGTGAAGGTAAGAGGAAAGAAGGAATTCATTGTCATGTGCTTATATGTGGATGACATCATTTACTTTAGCTCATCACAGAAGATGTTGGATGAGTTCAAGAAGTCAATGATGGAAGAATTTGAGATGACAGATCTCAATGTCTTGAAGTATTTTTTGGGACTAGAAGTGCATCAGAAAGAGGATAGGATCTTTGTATGTCAGGAGAAGTATGCAAAGGATCTACTCAAGAAATTTCATATGGAAGGGTGTAATGTGGCCTATTCCCCTATGAATACAAATGAGAAATTGCACAGAGAAGATGGCACTGGTCCTGCAGATGAGAAAACTTACAGGAGCATGGTAGGAGGATTGAACTATCTGGCACACACTAGACCAGATATTGCATTCAGTGTGAGCGTGATATCTAGGTTTATGCATGGCCCATCAAAACAGCAATTTGGTGCAGCAAAGAGGATTTTGAAGTATGTAGCAGGGTCCCTAACATGTGGAATCTGGTATGACAGAGTTAAGGATTTCAGACTTCATGGTTACACATATAGTGATTGGGCAGGGTGTTTGGATGATAGAAGAAGCACCTCTGGATCTGTGTTCAGTTTGGGTTCAGGAGCTATAACTTGGAGCTCTAAGAAGCAAGAAACAGTTGCTTTATCTTCATCAGAAGCTGAGTATGTTGCTGCAGGAGCTGCAGCAAGGCAAGCTCTATGGTTGAAGAAGCTGATGAAGGATCTGGGGTGTACTCAGAAATATGCAACAGAAGTGTGGTGTGATAACAAGTCTGCCATTGCTATGACCAAGAACCCTGCATTCCATGCCCGTACAAAGCATATTGATGTTCAACATCATTTTATCAGAGAACTGGTGGCTAAAGAAGAGGTGATGTTGAAGTTCTGTGGTACAAATGATCAAAGTGCAAATCTGTTCACCAAGGCTTTGAATGTGGCAAAGCACCAGTTCTTCATGGAGAAGATAGGCATGAGGAGGTTTGAATCAAGGGGGGTGTTGAGATACGGCTGATGTGATTCAAACCTAATGATTAAGTTAGATGTTATATTGAAGTTAGTTAAGTTAGTTAGAGCTACTGTTCATGACAGAAGTTATGACAGATTACAGTTTTTCTCAAAATTCAAAGCACTACCTAGGTGTGATGTTAGTAGTGGTAGTGGTGGTTAGTTTTTCTCATGCAGTTACATTTCATTTGACTATGTATTAGTTGGTTTCTCTTTCAATCAAAGGTGTAGAGGCAATTTCAGTTTCTCTGTGTTCTTGTTTTCTGTCGACACAGTTCAAGTTTCTCTCCCTCTCTTGCTCTCTGTTTTACTGTCATAAATCAGTGACAGAGTTGAGATTTGTGTTGTGGGTGATCCTTGTTGTGGATCTAACATAATCAAGTGCGGACCTGATTGATAATTAATATCGTGAATTTTGAATATAGTTTAACCTGTATTGTATTTTATGTACATAAATTATCTATTTAAAGACATCAACATGAATTGTCTATTTATTTATTTATTTATATGTTTAAAGTCCAAATTGATAAATGCTGATAGGTGTAGATAGGTCCAGGCTTGCAAAACTTTTATATATATATATATATATATATATATATATATATATATATATATATATATATATATATATATATATATATATATATATACTACAATACGGTTTATTTATGCAAATTTGTCAAAGTTTTGTATTTATGAATTAAAAGCAATTGTCAAAGAGGCAGGTGACCTATCATTTCCATGTTTGAAGTACAAAACACCCACAACATCTCTCTATATAAACTCCACAGATGAGTACATAATCTCACAAATATACACATTTCAAAGCAAACATATTAACAATGGCTCCTGCACCTACCCAAAACAAGGAAGCGCCTCCTCCCTGCCTTCAAGAAATCTTGTTGAACAACGGCCATCAAATACCCGAGAGGTACCTTAACAACCTGAAAAACGACGATGGGTCGTCGATGCCGGTTCCTTTGATGGATGCTCCAGCCATTGACATGGGTCTCCTCGCCTTGAGATCAACCGATGAACTCGCCAAGCTTCGATCCATCCTCACCTCTTGGGGCTGCTTCCAGGTATACATATTATATTACTCGTTGGAATTAAGCTCGAATTGGACTACCAGCATATATACTAGCTTGTGTTTTTACTACTTTCCGATGTCAGACATACCCTTGTTGAATTGTAACATTATGAAATATTTAAAAGTATTATTTTCTTGATCTTTTGGGGCTACCGTTCGTACTTAGCTTGTGAATCACGGGATGTCGACGGATTTTCTGGACCAAGTGCGGCGAGTCTCCAAGGATTTCTTCAGGCTTCCGCTAGAGGAGAAGTAGAAGTACGCGAGGACTGCTAGCGGGATCGAAGGCTATGGAACCGACCACGTTTACCACAAGCATACAATCAACTGGAACGATCGCCTTCACCTCATCGTTTATCCCGAGCATCAGCGCTTGCTCCAGTATTGGCCTCGTACTCCTATTAACTTCAGGTGCGTAACACAAAAGCTTAAATCAATGTGTATATCTTTTCCGGCCCCTAAACCGTACCTCCAACGATAATAAATATTGCAGGGAACTCGTAGAAGAGTACACCCACAAGTGTCGATCAGGAAGTAGTGAAGAGTCTTCAAACGGCCATGGCAGCTGCGTTGAACCTAGAAGAGAAAACCTTCTTGGAGCAGTACGGGGAGGAAGGGCTGACTTTCGGGAGGTTCAACTACTACCCGCCGTGTCCGCGTCCCGATGCAGTGCTCGGAATCAAGCCCCACACCGACGGAAGCGCGATCACGCTGCTCCTGCAGGACGCCGAGGTGGAAGCTCTTCAGGTTCAGAAGGATAATGAGTGGTTCAGAGTCCCTGTTCTCCCTCATGCCCTCTTCATGAACTATGGAGATCAGATGGAGGTAGCGATCAAAACCCTTACATAATCGCTTAAGTTTTACGGGTTCCACCGAACTTTGATAATATTTAAAAATGTATCTCTACAGATAATGAGTAATGGGTTATTCAAGAGCGCGTTTCACAAGGTGACAACGAACGGGGAAAGGGACAGGATGTCGCTGGCAATGCTATACTGCCCTCATCCTGATAACGAGATCGGTCCGGCAAGTGAACTCATAACGGAGGAAAAGCCGCAGTTGTTCAACAAGACGAAGCATTACGGCCAAATTTACTACCAGATCGATCCAACGACCGATGGTAACACAAGGCCGATTGATCTCCTCAGGATTGGAGACACTTGATCGATCTTGATTCAGTGGTCTAGTTCAACTGATAATTCTTATATAATATATGTTTGGTGTTGTACGTGTTGTCGATTGAAGTGCGGAATAGGAAAATAAAAGGCTAACAAATACTCTAGCAAAGGGAGATGGCAACTTTTCAAAAAATGCAGAAACTGTAAGACCTTACCAGCCAGAGGTAAGACCTTATCTGTAAAACAGAAACAAGTTAATATAATGAAACGAATAAGTACGAAAGGAAAGGCAAGCACGAACAGAAAGTAAATGACACAAGACTTGTTAACGAGGTTCGGCACAACCGCCTACGTCCCCGCCTAGGGTTATCCAACCCGTAGGATTCAACAACTTTATTTCACTTTATCTTATGAGCCCTAGATACAACCTCTAGAAGACTTACCCACTTCTAGACTAACTTCCTATCTAGCAACCCAAACGCACTAGTGAAATAAAGCTTCTAAGGATACCGAAGTACCCTCTATGATTGGGTAAAGAACCTTGTGTATAACTCAAAATGAATTGTACGATAAAGCTCAATGAACTCTCAAACTCTCAAAAGATAAAACAAGAAGAACAAGGAGAGAAACGAGATCGGTTGGTGTAGGAGACCAAGGATTCCAGGAGAACTTGTATGCGCAGGGGGTGAAACTTCTACTTGCTGCAATCTTCCTCTTCTCCTTAAATAGGTCGTCTCGTTCGAATTGAAAGAATTCAAATGTTTGAATGTTTGTTGAAGACGTTGCTTGAGATACGTTGCGAGATATCCACCTGGGAGGAGCTTTAGCGTTTGAACGATTATTCCAGAAGCTACGTTGAAATAGAAACGTTGAAAGGGCTGATGATTTGTTCAAACAAATCCCTGGAAAATCTCACGTCAAACAAAGAAATATCTATATATATATATGGTTAGTAAAAGATAGACTTTAAAAGAATCAAACCAAATATATATATATCGCCCTTAGTTCAAAACTGGCCCATCAAATAAATCTAGGCCCAATAATGGTCTAAATAAAGTCGGATTTACGAGCCTAATAAATAAGCTCATAAAAAACAGGCTCGTATAAAACTGTTGCACAGTATTGGTAAGGCCTTATCAAAACTAGTAAGGTCTTACCAAAACCTGGAAACCATGGTTTTGGCTTTCAGTAAGGCCTTGACTGTGATGGTTTGTTTTGAAACGTTGAAGGCAACCAAAGATTGATTCAACCAAATCTCTTGAAGATCTCAACAAACCAACAACCTTTTGAATGTGAAGATTGCTCCACAAAATCCTCAAAGAGGCTTCTAGAAAGTTAACCCCAAATCTTCAATAATCAAATCAAATCCTGCACAAAATCTCAAACAACTAATTTAAATATAAATCTCAATAAGTAATCTAATTGATATTTACATAAAATAAATACTACCTTTCTTTGTCTTCCATCATACAAATAATATAACATCAAATATATATAATATACCATCAAGATAGACTCAACATCGATATTCTTAATTATGCAATCGTGGCAGTTGAGTATGCTGGTCTATGCTACGAATCGGATATATATGTTTACTTCTACGTAATAAACATGTTATAGAAAGTGATATGGATGGAGTTTGTTTTCAATTTTAATATATATATATATATATGAAGCAATAATTAATGTAAAGAATTTTTTTTTCAAATGAGTCAAAAAATAATTTTTTTAAGCAAAATAGCCAAGATTGTAAACTATTTTGAGAATTAGCCAAAATGACTTTATCCTAGATTTAAATATATATATATATAATACGGATCAAATGTTAACAACTCTTACGGTGTTAAATGTTAACAAATCAATATTCGGCAAAATTTATCAAATATATATTCATCACAGTCACTCAATTATTCATCAAAGCTTTTCGACAACATTTAAGAGATTCATTTCAATTAATAATTATTGCCAATTAAAAAATTATCACCCAAAAAACTCAAACCCTTGCGCGTGTATCCACCCCAATCCCGTAATTGTGTTAATGTGATGAATATTTCTTAAATGTTGCCGAATATTGACGAATATTTGGGAAATTGTGAATAATTGAGTGACTGTGATGAATATTTGATTAATTTTAACAAAAGCTTTGATGAATAATTGAGTGACTGTGATGAATATTTGATAAATTTTGTCGAATATTGATTTGTTAACATTTAACACCGTAAGAGTTGTTAACACATGACCCAACCCCTCTCTCTCTCTCTCTATATATATATAGGATAGATCATATGTACTCAACCCTAAACGTGTATCATGTACACAAATCTGGGCCGTTGATTAGTTGAGATGGGGGGTGGAGATTAATTAGCCCATTTGTGGTAGATTGCCTGCATATGATGATTATTCGGTCGAGTATAAATGATTATGCACTAGTATATGAAGGATTATTCAGTCGTATGAGTCTGTTTAGTAGGTTAGTCATTATTCGATCGTATTGACGGATTATGCGATGGTAATTTTTAGGTAAAAGTTAGGGGCGTTTTCATGGTGCTAGCTATTAGAAAAATCTATCGATACCATCGCATAATCTGTCAATACGATCGAATAATATTGTAACACCATCGAATAATTAAGTTATACCATTGAATAATAAAGCAATATCATCGCATAATCCGTCAATACGATCAAATAATATAGTGAAACCATCGAATAATCAAAATGACTAACCTACTAAACAGACTCATAGGACTGAATAATCCTTCATATACTAGTGCATAATCATTTATACTCGACTGAATAATCATCTATGCAGGCAATCTACCACAAATGGGCTAATTAATCTCCACCCTCCATCTCAACTAATCAACGGCCCAGATTTGTGTACATGATACACGTTTAGGGCTGAGTACATATGATATATCCTATATATATATAGGTTAGTTTCGGTGTACACAGCCCTTATCGTGTATCATGTACTCAGAAATTATTCGTCTATTTGTTCATGATTATTCATCTGTTTTCACATAATTATTCATCTGTAAAAAGAGTGTAAAAACTGTAAATTTTATTCTAATGAATAATCGCCCAATACCATCGAATAATTTCATTCCATCGAATAATCTCTCAATACCATCGAATAAAATTACAGTTTTTACACTCTTTTTACAAATGAATAATTATGTGCAAAAAGACGAATAATCATGAACAAATAGACGAATAATTTTTTAGTACATGATACACGATAAGGGTTGTGTACACTGGAACTAACCTCTACATACATATATATATATAAATCGTTGTTTCAAACAACAACTTATTAATTTTAAAAAAAATATTTATATTAATAGGAAAATACCGAAAGACGAAAGAAAAAATACATTCGTAAGAGTAAAGGACAAGAAATGGACGCGCCCCACGCGCGATGCGAAAAGCCTCCCTCTCCCAAAATCTGTCCCCAAAAGAAATCATCTCGGAAGAACCCTAGATCCGAAATCGCCTCCTCCAAAAATCATTATTTGTGTCGAATCAGTTCAGGAAATGCTTCCTATGTGGAATCCAGACTCAATCAAAAGGCTCTTGCTACTGTTTCCTCTGTTTATCCCATTCCTGCATTTGAATATGCCCTCTCGTACGATTTCTTTTCGTCTATGTACCGACGGCCGCTGGTGATGGGTTCCCTGGCTCCCCTATCTCGTGGTGGTTGTCAGTATCGGTATCTTCTAGGGGGTTCATCTCGTGGGGGTCAACGCTTAGGAGGATTCGCTCGGCCTCCATCCTGGCCTTCCTTAATCTGCTGGGTGGTGTGCTTTCTCGCTTCTCGCTGCTGTCTCCCCTTCAGATCAAATCAATGGTGGTCGGACCTGCCAGCTTGCCGGTCGCTCACTCTTTCCGGTCGGCTGCACACGGGTATGAAGCTCTCTCCCTGTCACATCTACCCTCTCCTCTACATCTATAAGAACAAAGGAAAAAACCCCATGGGGGATGATTCGTTCGTTCCTCACCCAAACACATCCCGAAAGGGCAAAAATACATCCCGAAAAGGAAAATATCAGGTACTTGAGGGAGATCTCCCCTCAATGAAGGAAAATACGATGAAGGAGACCATCGATGGGAAGGAACAAAAGAAGGAGAAGAAACTGAAGGTGCCAAAGGTGAATCTGGAGAAACTTAAGGTGATCCAACTCATCATCAAGGAAAACATCTCAGCTCTCAACACTTCATCCTTGTTTGCGACCATCATTAGAGAACCAGTGGAGGCAAAAGAAGTTCGAAGGAGGTTTCGACTGGAGTGGATGTTTCTCTCCGGGGGGTTCCTGCTAATCCCTGTGGCAAACAAGTGGTTTGAGATCCGTTTTGACCACTCGACAGATCGTGTTGCGGTGCGGGAGAGGCGCCCATTTCATGTGGCTAGCCTAATCCTCCTACTCCGCCCATGGAGCATATCCTTCTACCCCTGGATTGAGCCTGTCACCAGACTCATTCTGTGGGTTAGAATTCCGACACTACAGATCAAATATGTAAGTGACTCAATCCTTAGGTCCCTTATTGAAGAAAATCTTATTGACGAAGTGATTGTTTCCCATCTTATTCAGTACTGTGCCTGGAAAGTTTGGAACAATTGTGTTAATATCTACTCACTTCATGAGTACTGTTGGTGGCTAATTCAAGTTTATGAATCAATTATGGTTAAATGGTTTGGAAGACCACTCTCTTTTGCTTTCGGTCATTTGATCATAGCCGGTGATAGACAATCTCTTCTCCTGAATCCTAAATTGGTTTGGGAAAGTCATTTCGTGCTCATTGTCAGTCTCTTAAGTAACCTATGCTCGAGTTCTTTCGGGCAGCATATGTATGGAAAATATGATTGTGAGTTCTTTCGGTATAAATGGGAAGATTGTTTATGGGATAAGAAACCAGGTTGTATTTTGAGGATAATTCCATTGCTTGAATGGTGGTTTATTACCATTTGGCAATTACAAAAGCTTACCTTGCTTACCATGCAGTCAAACCACTTTGATTATATAATGTTGCATATATCTATGGGTAACAAGGTCGACAGATATCATTTGATAGGGTTAAGGTGCTGTGGGTATGATCAATTGAATGTGAATGATACCGTTTGCAAAGACAGATTGTGTAGGATTGTATCATGTATCACTTTTATTATCCATCCTTTGTCTCAGTATTATATCTTTATAATTTTTTGTGACATGTATGAGGGTGAATCCCTAGAAGGAGCAAATAGTAACAATAAAATAGGATATCGGTTAAAGATTTCAGATTGGAATGGGCACAGCAGTGCAAATTCATTCAGTGGCTTACTTATGTATTGGACTAGATCACCATCAAGTAAATCTTATGGCATGGGTAAACTCTCCACCGTGTGGTCTGCAGAGGGTTTCAGGAAAATGCTGTATTTGGTAATTAGACATTTATGCATCAAGTCTAGGACAAACGTTAGCTTGCCTAAATGCTTGAACAATCTAGGTGGTTGTAGTATTTCTTCGTCTCAAGCCTTTCTTTATATCTTCTGGTGGATTAATCATGGACGATACAAGTTCAATTGCATAAACTCTCTTATGAGCAATTCCTTGCTCCAGGATTGCAAAGGTTTTTACCACACCCAACACAAAGTCTCTTGCCCTCTGTTCCTTGAGAGGGTGGCGAAGAAACTAAAACAAAATAACACCACTACAAATGAATGCTACTCAACGAAGGAACTTGAGTGTAGGTACACGGGGCAATCAAAATTTCATTATACCACCCCTCATCTAAATTTGATCACCTTAATCACCCTCCTTGAAATTAGAAGGATCAAAGTTAAATTTATGAGTAGAAGGCTTATTAAGAAAAATTATAAGAAGGCTAACCACTATCTTCCTAACGGTAAATGTAGTCCGAATAAAACAATAAGAAAAATATTTTCAAAGACTAAAAGTTCACAAAAGAAACTCAAAGGGAAAACTAATCTGGAAAAAAAGAGGAACATCGCTAAAAGAGTAAGATATGGGTATGGGAGGGCTTATCTTTTGCCCGCCTATGCAAAAACAAAGTGGCCATGATTATACGATATTGGAACTGTAGGGGAATTGGAAAAACGACCTTCTGGACCAACATGAATGGATGGCGCTCACTAGATCATGTACAAATACTAGTTTTAGCTGAGACAAAGACTGAATCAGAACCAAAGGAATCTCTTTGGAAAAATGCGGGATTCACAAACATGTGTTGGTCCCCGGCTTCTGGACGTGCCGGGGGCATTGCCCTATTTTGGAATGAAAACTCCTTCATAGACGAAACCATCTCGGTGATTATTCATCTTCCAAGAATTATTGGCGTAAAATACAAGAACATAAAAGAGAACTTTGAGTGTCTAATGTTGTTTGTATACGCCCCCCCCCCCCCAACCCCTCAGAAAAAGAGGACTTTTGGAGACACCTATACAATTTGATTACCCAGAGCGACATCCCATGCTTAGTTATGGGAGACTTAAACGAAATAGGCCAACCATCGGACAAGAGTGGAGGGGCAGAAATCCTTCCGGGAAGATTCCTGAGATTAATGGAATTCAAAGATGCATGCTCCATGCTGGAGATCCCCTCGTACGGTAACCCATTTACTTGGAGAAAGAAACAATTTGGCCCAGATAACATTCTAGAAAAACTTGACAGGGTGCTAGTCCATCATGAAATAATTGACATGTTCCCCGATTTGGCAACTAAAAATGGTGCATTCTCTAACTCAGACCATTGTCCTATTTCAATTAACATTTCCAAAAGCAATAACTTTAAACCACCCCCTTTTAAATTCGAGAACATTTGGTTGCAAAGAAGAGATTTCCGAAATATTGTTAAGCAAGCATGGAGAGCTTCATGTGCAGGTTCTGCTATGTTCCGAATTACACACAAATCGAAGATTCTCAAACAAAAAGCTAAAATTTGGAATAAGAAAACATTTGGAAACATCTTCCGACAATTAAAAGAAGTTGATGAGGCTCTAATCGAAATACAATCAATCCAAGAAACTAACCAAAACCCAGAATCATACACAAAAGAACAGAATCTCTTGTCTAAAAGAGAAAAGCTACTCCTTTTCCACAAAACCTACTGGAACCAAAGAGCTAAATCAAAACACCTAAAATTAGCAGATACCAACTCCTCCTATTTCCATAGAGTAGCCTCAGGGAGAAGAAATCGGAAGATAATTAGAACAATTACCTCAACAGAAGGAACCAGCATAATTGGCGATGAAAATATCAAAAGGGAAATTCAAAGAGACTTTGAGAAAAGATTTAGTCGGGAACAAATGTATAGGGCCCCTCAATTGGAAGAATACCTTTCAGGAATCAACCCGATCATTACAGAAGAGGAAAATGAATCACTTATTCAACAACCAACTAATAGTGAAATCAAAAAGGTAGTCCTCTCAATGGGGAACAACAAATCCCCCGGCCCTGATGGAATGACGGCTGAGTTCTACAAAAAATATTGGGACATCGTTGGCTCCGATATCATCCGGGCTACAAAAGCTTTCTTTCATTCGGGCAAGCTGTTAAAACAAATTAACCACACTTTTATCTCCCTTATACCAAAAAATGATAACCCTTCCATGACTACACACTATCGCCCGATTAGCCTATGTTCTACCTTATATAAAATCATCTCAAAGATAATAACAGAATGACTGAAAATGGTAATTGGAAAACTTATACACCCATTACAAGGAGCCTTTGTTTCCGACAGAGCAATCCAAGACAATATCCTAATAGCACACGAGATATTTCACTCCTTTCGCACTAGAAAAGGTACCAAGGGTTGGGCTGCAATAAAACTTGATATGGAGAAAGCATACGACAGAGTAGATTGGCACTTCACGAAAGCAGTTCTCCAGAAATTTGGATTCAACCAAAAATTTGTGGATATTATTATGGAATGTGTGACTACAGTCTCCTTCTCTGTTTTAGTAAACAATGGCCATACAGATCTTTTCAAACCTTCAAGGGGATTGAGGCAAGGTGACCCCCTCTCCCCGTTCCTCTTCCTCCTCGGGGCAGAAATCCTTGCTCGTAAACTCTCGATGGAGGCAGAAACTACCCACAACAGCATCGGATTTAAATTTGGCCATTCGGGCCCACGTATTCCTTTCCTGGCCTTTGCGGACGACATAATAATATTTTCAAAAGGAAGTAATTCAGCATGTAAAAAAGTTAAAGAGATAATTGATGACTACTGCAAATTCTCAGGGCAAAAAGTAAACTACCATAAATCGTCCTTTCAAACCACCCCAGGTATTCCTAGATCAAGAGCTCGAGACCTAGAAGGAATTTTAAGCATACCCTTAGAACGAAACCTGGAAAAATACCTAGGGTGTCCCAGCATAAATGGGAGGGTTACCAAGGAAACGTTTGGTGAAATGATATGCAAATCTAAAGAAGAATTGAGTAAATGGCGTGCTAATGCCCTTTCACAACAGGGCAGAGCAACCCTAATAGTGTCTAATTTATCATCAAAACCTTTATACTCAATGCAGAGCTTCATGCTCCCGGTAGCGGTTCACAAACAACTCGATCAAATCAATAGAACCTTTTTCTGGAACAAAGATGCGCAACATAGCCCATTAATCAGTTGGGACAAAATATGTAAATCAAAAATGGATGGAGGACTGGGAATTAGAAAAACCAAAGATATGAATGAAGCTCTCCAACTAAAACTTATCTGGAAAATTCTAGCTGAACCGGAAAATAACTGGGTCAAAATCATTCAATACAAGTATCTGAAAGACAACCACATCCTTACCTATTTTAGGAAAGGTAATGCCTCGTGGCAATGGTCGAAACTTAGTTCTCTAATCCCGAAATTCAAAACGGGACTCATCTGGCAGGTGGGGGATGGGAAATCAATTAAGTTTTGGGAAGACGATTGGGTTGCAACGACACCTCTAAAGGACAAAATAGAATCTCAACATAACATTAATCCACATGATTCCGTAAGCAATTTCATTATAGGAGGACAATGGTGGAAGGAGAAACTTGTATCGGTGCTTCCTATGCCCATAGTAGAGGATATTATGGAAATCCCCTTGCCAATCACCCCCCTTGCAGACAGACTGTATTGGTGGCCCGCCAAAAAGGGCTGGTTCACAACGACAAGTGCCTATAACTTAATCTCATCTACACCACAAAGACCTTCGGATGAATTCTCATGGGTCTGGAAACTCGACGCCCCACCAAAAGTAAAGAACTTCATTTGGAAAATAAAACAAAATGGCCTCGCCACGGCTACCCGTCTGGCACTTAAAGGGGTGGCGGTACCAAACACATGTATATTGTGCAACCAGTTCGCGGAAGATGATATTCACCTATTCATAGAATGTCCCATCAACAATTTCCAACAACAATTCCCTGGACAAATATCTCAAAACATTAACAATTTAATTACAGAAAAAAGAGATATGAATCAAATTCTAAACATCTTAGGTTTCACTCTTCCCATGGAGAAGAAACAACAAATAGCAATCAGATGGTGGACTATTTGGTCTATACGGAATCAAACAATCTTTAGAAATGAAACCATCCCCTCTGCAAAGGCTGTTAAGAAAATGATCGCGAACAATATTGATAACTGGAGGAAGGCTAGCAGATGGAATGAAATAGAGAATGACGACCTACAGAAACAAAGTAAGGGAAAAGGGCTCTTTGAGAACAACAGGAAATCCTACCGTTGGAAGAAACCTCCGGCGGGCACATATAAGTTAAATTTTGACGGATCATTTAAATCAACCACAAAAAGTTCCATTGGATACATCATCAGAGACTGGCGTGGCGATCCAATCAACATTGGCGGAAATGCTAAGGGTGGGCAATCACCTCTTATTGCGGAAGCCTTAGCCCTACGTCTAGGGATAGAAAAAGCTAGAGAACTAAAAATAACCGATCTAATAATAGAAGGAGATTCTAAGATTATCACGGACTATCTAAGATCACAAGTGGGGTGTCCTTGGGAAATAGAAATGGTTATGTCAGATATCCAAAGTCTTCTCCAAGGAATAAATAATGTTAGTGTATCACATATTCCCCGCATTGGTAACCGGGTAGCGGATAAGGTTGCACACCTTTGCTACTCTACCAGGGGGCCTGAGCTATACCTAGATACAGGTCTTCTTGACCTCATCCGACAGGATGCTTTCGGATAGGATTTCCCATCCGAATTTTTACCTAATCAAAAAAAAAAAAAAAAAAAAAAAAAAAAAAAAACATTCGTAAGAGTAGCTGTTATACTCTTTTTTTTAAGGGTAGTATGATTGGATAGGGAGAAAGAGGATATGAGAGAGAGGGGAGAGTAGGTGGGGTGTTATGAAGGGATGGAGAGAGATGGGGTGAGAGGTGGGGTTTGCTTTTTGCTTTTGTGAGAGAGAAAGATAATACTCCAGGTTTTAAAAAAAAAAATAGTATAGCGACTCTTCTATATGTATTTTTTTACGTCTTTTATTTTATAATATATGTCGCTATTTGTAATAGCGAATTATATATTATATTTTTTTAAATTTGGGGTAAATATCTCAACTTTGACTAAATTCCAAAATAGTTTGAGATTTTGACCATTTCGCTAATTTTTTCTGGTTTTTTTTGCTAATTTGAAAAAAAATTCTAATGTAAATGACTTAATTAAGCCAATGTATCTATATTCTGTTGAACTCGGTTGGGTCGATCCGATGGGGTCAAGATAAGTTAGAGGGAGGTCGTGTGCGGGGTCCATTTCAAAATGAATTAGTTTATACGTTGTTGAAGACATCCCAATATTTTCAATGGGTTCTATCTCAAAATCAATTGTCAATGAAAAAAGTAGTCCGTCAAACTTATATATTGTTGAAAGCATCCAAATATTTTCAACGTGGGACCAGCCATATATATTCCAACATATTCTATTAGTATCATGAGATTTGAAGACAGTGTGGAGCCTAGTTCATCGACATCTACAGGGTTGGTGGTGATTGATTAAAGAATTTTAAGGGGAAAAGATGGAACTCGTGACCTCATGACCACAAGATCATCTAAAATGAAATAAATTAATAGGGAAAATGCATCAAGAACGTTGGTGATAATTGATCTCTGGCATGGTTGCATGTGGTGTTGCATCAAGTAGAGGATTCCAAACATAATGCGCATTGAGCTCGATCGCGAATAATGACACCACACGTTTGTCGTCCTTACAGGAATTTGACATTAATTTGCAGTGTTTCAGTATCCTGGTAAGTTGAATTGTCGTCGTTCTTAATTTGTAGGATCACCAGCATCCATCCAGAAACTATTTTCTTGGGTACTTGTGTTTTGCATGGCCGTCCAATCGCTTGGGGCCATGTATCATTTATAAAATTAGATCTACTAAATTATACTGTAACAATTAAAATTCCTACTTGTCTATTTATGAAATAAGTTTTATAAAGGAGGAGACTAAAATTTTGAGGCCATGTGTCATCAAATCTAATGGAACTGTTTGGTATAAGTGCTATATATAAATGCTGGAATTGGAATGGAAATGGAACTAATTAAAGCTCCGTTTTAATTAGGGCTGTTATTTGAGCCTAACGAGCCGAATATCGCTTGTTCATATTCAGTTCATTTAGGATATGAACGAGCTCGAGCCGAACCTAAATTTTGATTCGAGCTTAAAAATGTGTTCATACTCAGTTCGTTTAAGAAATGAGCGAGCTCGAGCCAAGCCTAAATTTTAACTCGAGCTTAAAAATGTGCTCATACCCGGCTCGTTTAGGAAATAAACGAGCTCGAGCCCAGCTTTAAGCAGTTTTACTTGCTCAATATACGGATATTTTGGAAATTCCATAAAATTTGAGCTATTCGAGTTTAATTCGAATGAGTTGAGCTTTGGACCGAGCTTAAAAATGTGCTCATACTCGGCTCGTTTATAAACTGAACGAGCTCGAGTCGAGTTTTTATTGAACGAGTAAGAGTCGAATTCAAGCTACTTGTGTTCACATAATACCCCTAGTTTTAATTTTTTGAAACATTTTTTTAATAAGATAAAAACTAGATAAAATATTAACTTTTTTTAATTAATTTTTAAAATAATATTATACTCAGGGGCGGAGCTGAAGGGGGGCCTAGGGGGGCACGTGCCCCCTCTCTCATTTGACGAACTAACTAGGTGTATTCTCCTCGTTGATAGCTTCGTTTTGATATATAATACGCCTTAATCCGACATCTGAGTAAAAAGTTATGACTGTTTTAAAATTAAAGGTATATATTAATCACTTTAATTTTATTTCAATAGGCTATGATGCTTTTATATTTTACTTAAATTAACATTCACATACTATAATTCATCTCAAGAGTTTCGAAATTGAGGTTATACTAATCATTTCGACAATTAGATAAGAAGTTATACAAGTTTAAAAAATTTATATCTGGTTATACATTATTATATGTTATGAGTGCAACAAGTTATATATTACCTAGGTTGTTATTATTCAAGCCAAACAAGTCTAGTATTGTTTGATCATATTTAGCTCATTTAGAAACAAGTCAAGCTCGAGTCGAACCTATATTTGAACTTGAGCTCATACTCGACTTGTTTAGTAAGTGGACGAGTTTGAACTGAGTTTTTGTTCCAAGTATTATGCAACTTTACTTGCTCATGACATAGTAACTTAAAAAAATTTTCACAAAATTCCTGCTATTTGAGTTTCAATCGATCCGAGCTGAATCATGAATTGAGCATAAAAATGTGCTTATAATCAACTGATTTTATAAATGATGCTCGAGCCGAGCTTTTATTGAGCTAAACTCGAGCCAAGCTTTAGCTCATATAACAACCATAACCTTAACTTAATATTTATTAGATTTCGTTTCCTATACTTATTTAGTTAATTTTTTTTGGATATTTCATTTATATATTTATATTTCTTTTTTTAGGCGCAAAAAAAATGATAGCGTTTTATCATAAATCGATAACATTTTATCTTAAAATAACATAATTTATTATCGTATTACATATAATTCTATATGTCAATTTAATCCACAACTATATCGCACATTTATAACTGTGCCCCCCTCCGAAATTTTTCTGGCTCCGCCACTGATTATACTTATTATTAATAGTATATTATTAATAAATATAATATTATTTTTAAAAAAATTAATAAAAAAGTTAATATTTTATATAACTTTTAGCTTTTTAAAAAACATATCAATAAATAAAATTATTAATATTGTAAGACGGAGGTAGTAACAATTAAAATTCGTACTTGTCTATTTAGGAAATATATTTTTAAGACAAGACTCTAAAATTCCGAGGCGTGATCAAATCTAATGGAACTGTTTTTCTTCTCCTTGCTGCGGTTTTCCTTCCTTGTGCAGGTCGCTGCCTCGTGGGTTCGGGCGGTTCCTCCAGTCACTGCTTTATTTTGGCATTGTAGGACTTGCTCTCCCTATTTCTTAGATTGGTGTCTTACCTTGTTCACACTACCAATTTACCGCGGCTGTTTTTTTATGGCTCACAAGCCTTGATTACCCATTATCATATTGAGTATAAGTCTTTCTAGGCACAATACTTGCACGAAAGTTCATGTACAAACTTGTCCAATTGTATTATTCAACTAAACTTAGTTACGTTGGCCTCCTCTTCCTGTTGTTTTTCTTCCTTGTGTAGGTCGGTTTCCAGCGGATTCGGGTGGTTAGGCCAGCCTTTGCTTCGTCTTGATATTGCTGAACTTGCTCTCACTTTGCCGAGGATTGATTGTCTCCATCCCTCTCAAATCCGACTAACTGCTGCTGCTTCTTATGGCTCACAAGCCTTGAATAACTTTTATCAAATTGTTCATAAGCCTTGCAAGGCACAATACTTACACCAATATTCATTTACTAACTTGTTTATTTGTATTACTCAATTAAAATTACAAATTTTGATCACTCATTTTCGGTTTAAGTATTACCTCACTCATTGGTCTATCTTGATGCATATCCTCTTTGTGCTTTCAAGATTGATCTCTATTGTTGCCCGTTAGCTATATTGCGACTCTCATTACATGCTTTTAAACCACTGATTGACTACCAATGTTATGGCATCAATTGCGCTTGCTACAAGTGGTCAAGATACTACTGCTTTTATATATACCAAACTTCTACAATGTACAAGGAAATTGTGTTCCATAAATCAAAATACATCTTTCTAATCAACTTAGACACAATCGCTATAATAAAGTACAAACGGATACGTAAAATAAAAATTTTTCCATGAATATATGGTTTTGGAACTGTAGAGGGATTAAAAGGAGAAATTTCTAGACGGACACATAACTTTTCCGTAGAAATAACTACATAAACGTATTGGCACTTCTTGAGACTAAAACGAACAAAATCCTGCATGAAAGTGTTTGGAAGAAATGCGGATTCAATAACATTGCTTTCGACCCAGCTCGAGGTTTCTCGGGGGGTATTCATTTGCTATGGAAAGATCTTCCAGGTTTGGAGGGCGAAATCGTCCTTATCTCAGTGCAACACAGATTAATCCATATCGATTATCACGACCGCAGAACTGATAAAACGATCGCCTTGTTTTTGGTATATGCACCTCCTAATCAAAAGTCAAAAGACTCGTTTTGGGAATTTATCATCCAGTATGCCTCTTGGGTCCTCGTTCCTTTCTGTATTTTAGGAGACCTTAATGAAATACATAAATCGGAAGACAAATTAGGAGGCATTACATGTAACGGCCCAGATTATGAAATCCAGGTTATGTTTAGAGGGAAGAAGTATCCCTCTATTAGATCTTACCAATCCAAGTACGAGCTGTTTATTTGTTCTCTTCAAGTTATAACCTTGTTTAAGTCTTAAAGGTTTAATGTTATAATTCAAGAAAAATGGGATTTCATACCCTCAAACAGTCAAATAAACCAATCATATTATGTGCTTCTGCACGAGGACCTGTCCTATTTCAACTAACCAAACTCAAAAGAGACGACAACGAGTTTAAATCAAGATAAATATACATTTCTTCTAGATGTCCAACTAAACCAAAACATTTGTAAAGTCAAGTTGTAAGATGTACGAAATCTTCTTAACACTCTTGTCCCGTGAGAAAACCCCGCCATAGAAGCAAATCAGCAAGCAAAAGGGAGCGGGTACCTGAAACTATACCACAAGTCAAGGTCGAGCCACTAATGCGGGACCGGAAGTCCTCGTTGAGGCCATATAATACACCTATACCTAAAATAAATGATGCTCTAACGCAGTACTGGAATTTAAATCACACGAGCATGCTGACAGTTTATATAATGCAAAAAGCGATAAATTGGATCCACACAGAATGCCAAGTGACATGTCCATCTCCTACTCCGCCCCCTTTTTCATGAGCGGACCTGGCTAGTACGGTACCCATTTCCTCATGTTTGTGCACATAAACATGGTATCATCATCATATCATCTCATCATATCATATCATCTCATCATGCTCATGCCCGATGGTGCTGGGCTATCATCTCATGTAACGACACGTCTTACTCAGGACAAACCCAATGGGACTGGGCTATCCTATGACCCTAGCAAAGACTCTATATCTCACAAATAACGGTCGTTCTGTTTCAAACACATAGAGAATAGGGATGCTCATTCATAAGTGCAAGTCCTAAGCATGATACTACATGGCATGTTTTTATGCATATGCAACACCTACATACTATATGACACATCATGCATGAGGTCCAATCACTTGAGGAAGCCCCGGAGGACTTACCTGGAGTCTTCACATCCAATTAGCTAGCAAACAAGCCACTCAGAGAATTATCCGACAGCAAATAAGCCACTCAGAGAATCATCTGATTACACTAGCAAGTAATAAGCAAGGAATATCTCATCAATACATATTTAATCAACACACAAGCAAGCTTCCAAATCAACACAAGACTAAGTAATATTTTACTCAAGTAATCTAACATCCTCCTCAAAACTGAATAATATCACATGTATTTTCGTATCCCACTTAATTCAGAAATTCAGAGTTATAGAGTTATGACATTATTATTCTAAAGATCAAAATCTAAGCACTACTCATATACCTTCCGTTACCCAAAACCTTAACAGAACCGTGGCGAGATCTCATTTATCGATTCACTTCTCGATGATTATTCATAGTCAGACAGCAACCAAAATAAGTTTTACTTATGGCAAAACCACTTCATTCAAGTCAAACTCATAAGGCATCACAACCAAGTTCACCATTACAACAAGTCTAAGGGGAGTAAGGCAAGTTGACATCTAAGATATCATTTATAAATCCATGTCGAAATAGAAACTCTAAAAGGTTCTTACCTAAACCAAGCTCGAGATTCTTAAATCATTTACTCAAGTTAAACCATAACTTTAAAAATCTCAAAAGGATTCAACAAAGTCTCTTTTATCCAATTATTTTATCAAGGATCATTTATTCATTCATATTCAAAGAGTAATCAAGGACAAGGCAACATTTTCGATAATCCTTTTGAAATTCAACTTTAACTTAGTTACCCAAACAAGGTCATGACTCATAAAATATCACAAGTATAATACGTTCTCAAGATGTCTTTTTATATACCTTATATGCTTATTCAAGTCTTGACTAACTCTTATTTTACTTTATCAAGGACATTAAACATAACTAGTCGCAATTTATCGATTCAATTACCACACCAAATCAAATCATTCAAGCCATCAATTCCAATGTTAGTTCAACATCCCAATTTCTACAATTACTCACGTATTCCAATAGAATTGTCCTCATTTTATAACTACAATAAGCTTCCCGAAATAACAAGTTATCAATAGATTCTTTATTCCAATGAATTAACCCATTTATAATGTTACTTGTCTAGAATAATTAACAACCATTTTATAATTTAAGCTAGAAAATATCATATCTAATTTCAAGTCAATTCGGATTAGGTAATTTTTATAGACAATTTCAAGTCAATTCTGGGGGCCTAGCAGAGACGGTTGGTTCTCTGCCAATTCGGCTGCAAAGCTCATTCCCAATCACACAAGAGATTCCCAATTCGGTTGCCAATGGATTTGGAAATTAGACATTCTCTACAAGATTCGTCATTTTCTTTGGAAAATTGCACGGGACGGTTTACCTACCTCGGACAGACTACAGCGGTCTCATGTCTCGGTTCTATCAGGTTGTCATTTTTGTGGTTGTACTGTAGAATCTACCACTCATCTGCTCTTAGATTGTCATATGACCTTGGATTTGTTTTCTACTATTGGAATTCGACGTCTAATTTGAATGAATGGCTTTGTCAATACTAAACCAAACATCCTCCCGGACACCATTTACTCCAAATAAGGAAAAAACAAATTCGCTAAATTAGCCTTTGCTTGGTGAGCCATCTGGTATTTTCGTAACCAACTTGCTTTCCAACATACCAATAACATCTCTACTCAAACTATTGCCTTGTTCTACCAATCTGTTTACCAAACTTGGTCTACTAAAGTGGACTTACGGGGAAACAAGAGTGCAACGCATTCTAACCAAAACTAGAGGAAGACCCAGAAACAAACTGACATGCATAGTACAACTGCACACAGATATGAGATGTGGAAAAAGCCTCCTACGGGGCACTATATACTAAATTTCGAAGGTTCGTACTATCACTCGGAGGCTGGTACTTTTGGTTTCGTTATTCATGACCACACGGGTATGGTTGTTTCCTTTGGCTCTGGTCTCTTCAACAATACTTTTATTGTCTTTGCCGAGGCAATGGGTTTGCACATGGGTGTGGTTAAGGCAGCTGACTTGGGTCTCAATAATGTTCTCATCGAAGGCGATTGTTTTGTCATCATAAAGGCTCTTTTGGGGGATTGGTCTTGCCATTGGAACATCGAGCTGTTGACGGCTGATACTTCTACCTTTCTTCGCTCCTTTTCTAATGTTGCTATTTGCCATATTTTCAGGGGTTCGAATTCTATGGATGACAGGATTGCATATCTGGCTCATAGTATCCATGTCGATGATAGCTTCGCTGCTGATCCTGAACTTTGTGTTCTCGTCCGCTCAGATGCGCTAGGAAAGAAGCTCGATCGTCGGCGACTTTCCTAATCCTTATTCTGCTTCAAAAAAAAATCTAATGGAACTGAGTGTTATTTTTTTTTCTCATTTGACTTTCTTAACATATTTTTTAAGAAGATAAAATATACATAAAATATCAATTTTTCTTATTATTTTTATATATAGACTTCATACATACGTATTATTACTAATAAGTATAAAATTATATATATAAAAAAATATTTTATATAGTTTTGACTCCTTAAAAACTTATCAAAAAGTAAAGGAAGTTATATTTTTTAATGAAGGGAGTATTTTATATTCTCCCTTCATTTTTAATACTACATCCGATCAACAAATATGAGGTATAAGAAGTTAAAAACTATTGAAAATATTAAGTTTTTCTAAATTTAATAATTACTAGTAATAAGTAATTAAGTATATATTCATAAAAAAATTAATAAAAAAACTTGACATTTTATATAGTTTTTATTTTCTTAAAATATGTGTAAAAAGATAAATGTCTTATACTATTGATCAGAGGGAGTATATGAATTTTACTATTTATGCACTTTTTTAGGATTATAAAAATTATATATAATATTAAATTTTTATAAATTTTTAATAATTTTATACTCATTAATAATAAATATAAAAATATTATTTTATATAGTTTTTATTATTATAAGAAAATATGCTTCAATAGTAAAAGTCATATATGTTGTATTAAACAATGAAGGGAGACACCTAGATAGTCTTGTTTAGGGCATCTTTCCCCGTATGCCAAATTGGAGAATTTTTTTTCAAAATGGTCAAAAAACTAAAAAAAATTATGAAATAGCCAAAGATTGAAAGTATTTTAGAATTTGGTCAAAACAGGGTTAAATCGCTGTTTATAATAGCGATTCTAGCTAGCCCAAATTTAAAAAAAATAATAAAATCGTTGTTTCAAATAGCGACGTAGGGGTATATTTTTTTATTTGTGGATATATATTTAATAAAAAGGCTTAAAAACAAAAAAAAACCCATAATCATTGTTTAACCCACCCACCACTAAGACCATCCACAATGGTGGTGTGCAAATGTGCAAATGTGTATTTTTTAGACATTTTTTAGCTCCATTGGTTGTTTTTGGTGTGTGCAAATGTGCACATTTGAGCATGTAATGTGCAAATTTGAGCACACCACCTCCCCCATGTGCAAAAACTTTTACAAAAGTAAGACCATTTCATTGGTTTATTTTTTTATAATTTTATTTTCCTTTTTGTTTTAATTGAATTGTATTTGAATGGTGTGTAAAAAATGCACATTTTACCAATGGAGCAAATGACTAAAAAGTGATGTGTATTTTTACACATCTTGTGCAAATGTGTCTGCATTATACTTCCCTCCCCTGTCTGCATTATACTTCCCCCTCTAATTACTGCCACTCTCCTCTCACTCCCATTCTTTGCCCAACAACCCCTTCCTCCTTCATTCTCCCTCCCTCTTTTACACTCCTCTTTCTCTTCTCTCACTCCCTTTCTCTCTCCGTTTTTTTAAATTAAAGCAAAGACGTTTTTTTAAACGACTTTGCTATACATATATTTTTATTATTTTTAATTAAATAAATTTTTATAAATTATAAAAAAAAGAAAGAAAAATATATATTATTCCTTTTTAGAACAAAGACTTTATTATTTTATTTTCAATCAGGGCTAGAGTTACTATTTAAAACAACGACTTAGCCTTGTTTTGGCTAAATTCTAAAATACTCTCGATCTTTGGCTATTTCGCAATTTTTTTTAGTTTTTTTTACCATTTTGAAAAAAATCCAAATTTCCCAAAGAAACTAACGTTTTAAAGTAGAATATTCTGTTTTGGCATATCGTCCATTATTTTAGTTTCCTCCCTAAGCGAATTTTGACATGCTAAAATTCTTAAAACTATATATAAATTATTGCACATTTACCACATACAACATTTTACTATAGTAACTTTAACCAATTTCAAAGTGAATCACGAGCTACATGTCATTATGGAAATTTTGATAACTATTCACAATTTCCAACTAGCAATATTGAAATAAGCAATGAAAAATATGTGCATGAAAACAATTAGATGATGATTTTGGAAGAAGGAATGGCTTTGGAGAGAGTGGTGTGTGTCATAATATTAGACATGATTATGGTTTTGATGTGTTTTGGGTTTTTTAATTTCTTTCAAATGTAGTAGTTTATGCAACTCGTATTTCTTTATGAGGTATAATTTTGATCGATGAAGATATAATAATAATAAAACAAATGTACGTGTTTTTTCTAAAGATATTATTTATGCAAAGATAATCCAAACATGTTAAATATTATAATCATATCGAATAACTCATCAATATCTTTATAATACTATAACTTTTAGCTCTGATAAAAATTATAATTAGATAGTTTATACATAATTAATTGTATGATTTATAACTTTATATTAATTTTAAAAAATTAAAAATAAATAAAAAACATTGAAATTCATATTTGACCTTCCAAAACTTCAAGCCAAATTTGGCCTTCATTTTAGAAATAGGCCTTTTTTTTGCGAAAATGGGTTTTGGCCTATGATGTGAGGGAAAAGGTCAAAAATCATTTTATGGCCTATGATGGGAGATGCCTTTAGAAAAAAAATTATCCTAGATCATATTTTCGGAATTTAGATGATTATAGAAAAATTCGTATGAAAAGAGTGAGACACAGTTTAGATTGCTATCATTTCTAGCAATAAAATTCGACACTAGATTTGCAATTAACCACCAAAAAATAATCTACACTCCTTAAAAAAGAACCTTTTTCCAGTCAAAGGCCTAAGACATCGATATCATTTTGTTGCAATTCAAATAATCTGAGATCTACTGCCCATCTATGCTAGTTCGAAATGTTTGCCTTTCGAGTTTAGTGGATATTATAATTCGGCAATGATAGTATAGTTATTCTTCTATCACATTGTGGGAGCTATTGGGGACAGTGTTCTAAAAATTGCGCCTAAGCACTAGGCGGGAATGGACCTAGGAATTTTTAAGCATAGGCGGGCCTCTAGATGGAAAAATGACAGTTTTGCAAACATGTTCCATTTCAATTATGCAACCCTTAAGCAATGCATTTGATGATTTTTTTTTACTAGGAGTTCATTTGAATCTGATATGCATATTGCTGATTTTTCACTAGGAGTTCATTTGAGCAGAGGATTGAATCTGAATTTTCACTCTAGTTAATTCATATTATAAGCATAACTGTTTCCCAGGTATGTCTATCTTCATCTTCCCTCTATAATATAAGTGAATTTGGCAGTCAACCATAATGCTATTTACAAAAACTAATGTCACAGAAGCCATGAAAAAACCCAATAAAAATGAATAAGCATTCACCCAAACAAACTGATTAGTTCAAAAGACAAAATCATGCAAGTTATCAAGTTATAACAAACATGATTCTCATTTCAAACTAATTGAATGAGTGAAATGTTGAACATCAGTTCATCCAACAAAAAACTTGCTGCCAATCAATTTGACAATTCCTTTTACTAACTGGCTGATTGACTGAGAAGTAAATTAAAGGATGTAAAGGTATAGCAATAACTTGGTAACGACAATTAGAGAACTGAGATGAAGTACTTACAAAAGTTGTGCATTTTTTTGAAACATCATTCATGCAATCATGCATTTAACATACTCCATTACAACAAGTCCAGGTCAATCCTAGAAACAACATGATTCATAAATCATATATACCAAAATCCAGCGAATAAATTAACTAACGTTTATTCTAATTCTAGGTCGTTCAGTAGATTATATAAGCCCTTCAAACTTCCTAGCACCCGCCTTGATTGTCACAAATAATTTGTTCGAGGATGTCTCGGATGGCCTCTGTACCAAATGGTCATTAGAGTCAGACTCATCCCCAAAATGCAATTGTTCAGCCATCCTCTTGTAAACTTTGTGCAACTGATCTTCAAGCTCATGTGGTATACCCTTCCTTCGAAATTGTTTGAAATGTACATTCTCCTAAAAAAAAAAGCAATTGGGAACAAGTTATCCAAGTAATGGGTGCCATATAGATTAAGAAAAAATTCAACAAACTGTGTACTTAACAACACATGCCCCAAAAATCTCCAGTATAATGCTTGCTAATGGCCACGTAGACGTAGATAGTTAACTTTTAATAGGAAAACAAAAAGATACTCCGTAGGCATTTGTCTTCATCACTTAAACCTCAACTAAGGGACAACTTATCTTTCCTTTATCCGGTCTCTGTCTTGAATCTTGATACATAATTGATCAATGATCAGCAATGGTGTTGGACTGTTTGTTGCCCATCAACTCTTACAGAAACTGCTGATGAATCAAAGACCCAAAAAATTTCCACCATTCACTTACATAACACTAAACACTTTTCTTTTGTTCAGAAAAAATATAACAATTTGATTACACAGAGAGATTGTACTATTATGATTATGCACAAAGCTATAATACTCCAACAAACCAAAAACAGAGCCGAAGACGCAAAGACGACGACGACGACAACAACAGCAGCCACTGTGGTTTGTTTGGTATCTGTCATAGTGAAGAACCCCACAAGACCTCAGCTGCAATGGTGGCGGCTTCCGCATCGGAAACAGATGCTTCCCTCACCCTCTTCAATACTTCCTGCTTGAATGCCCTCTTCTCCCTCTGCCTCAGCCCTTCGCCGACCTCCAACTGCACCGCGAACCTCGCAACGCAGCTCGCAAACGGGTGCTTCTCCAAGTATCTCTCCCTCTTATCCCTTCTCCCCTGGGTTTTACTCTCCTCCTCCCATGCCACCGCCGGCATTTCCTCGCCGCTGTTCTCCCTCTCCTCCTCGCAGCTCCCGACGTCGATTAGATCGCCACCAAGCTCCGACCTTTGTAGCTCCATTAGCCTCTTCAGAAGGCCCCCTTCCATCATTGAATCGATCGCCTCTTTCCTCCCGAAGTATCCGATTTCGAGCACGCAGTCGAGCGCTAAAGCCCTGATTTTTAGGTCGTCTGAGCTGAGAAGCGTGATGATCTTCGGGATCTCGTTGTTGGATTCGATCTCATCGACCAACGGGCTCTTGATCGATCTTATCAGGGAGCAGAGAACGCGAAGCCCGGAAAACGAGTTCATCGAAATTAAGGCGTGGATGGTCTGGCCCATTAAAACCTGGCCGACGAACACGTTCTTGTTGAATCGGATTAGGGCTTCGATTACGAACGCGGACCGCTCCCGGAGAGTGATGCTGGAATTAGGGTTACAGAGGATCGATTCGAGCTTGGAGAAAACCTTCGATTTGAGAACCAGGTCCTGGAATTCGCGATTGAAGCCCTGAGAGATGCGGTTTTCGAATTGGGAGAGGAGATCGATGAGAGTGGATTCGTCTTCTTCAGGATCGAGGGATTTGACGAGGTTATCGAGGCTCTCGCGGTCGATCCAGGCCTGGAGCTCGGACTCGATGTGACCGGCGACGCGGGAGAGCTCGTGGGCGGATGCGCGGCGGCGGAGGAAGGAGCGGAAGCCGCGGCCGGAAGGGGCGCGGGGGTTATCGGCGATGGACTTGAGGGAGGAGAGGTGGAGGGAGAGGCGGGAGAGATTGGGGTCGGAGGAGAGGATGGAGTCGGACTCGGTGTGGAGCTCGAGGAGGGCTTTAATGGCGGGGGAGGAGCCGTCTGGGTTGGACTGGAGGTCGTGGGAGGCTTGTTTGAGGAGCTCAAGGACTCGGAGGACTAACTCGTGGTTCTCCTCTCTCTCTGAATCCTCCATTTTCGGTGGGCGATAGAGAGAGAGGATGGAAGATGGAGCAACCAGTCAAGGCTTCATCTTTGTGTGAAGAAGTGAAAGGCATTTTTGGGGGAATTTTGTAGACATTTTGATTGGACGAATGTTGGGGAGGATGATTAGAATTTTTCTTTTAATGTGCAATTATTATCCATTGAATGTACTAGAGTAGTTTAGGATATACTATCATTTTAATTACTCCTATTTTAACGATTTGACTAGTACAATACCCGTGTTTCTCTCTTTAAAAAAATAAAAATAAAAATTTGTAAATATAAAAAATTACAACTATAAAATAAAATAAAATATTACCGTACATTAACATAAATTAGAAAAAAAATTAAAAATAGTTTTCATTATATATATATGGATTGGTTGCTCCAAAAAATAATCATATATTTGGAATGTACTATATATATTTTAAAAAAAATTAAAATTCATACCATTGTTTAAAGAAAATAGCTTGAAATGATATTGTATAATTAATATAGAATGACATAATATTGTATAATTATTAACTTCATTAAAAAAAAGTTTTGAATTAATCCCATTGTCTAAAAAATGTAGTATGAAATGATATTGTGTAATTAATATAAAATGGAATAATATTGTATAGTTAATATTAAATTTATTAAAAAATAAGTTTTGAATTAATAAAAAAAGTAGATTTATATGATATTGTGTAATTAATATAGAATGAAATAATATTGTATAGTTAATATTAACTTTATTAAAAAAACTTTTGAATTAATCCCATTGTTAACAAAAATGTAATATGAAATGATATTCCGTAATTAATATAAAATGGAACAATATTGTGTAGAAAATATTAACTTTATTTAAAAAATAAGTTTTGAATTAATCCCATTGGTTAAAAAATATAGTATGAGATGATATTATGTAATTAATATTAGATAAAAAAAAATAGGATATATGAATATATAAATATATCTATAAATATATTATATAAATTAAAATGTAAATAGAATATATCAAATATATATTGCCAAAAAAACTATTTCTAATATCTAAATATATGAAATAAAGATGTTGCCAAAAATAACGGTGCGCGAGGGGACGACACATTGCGTAAGTGCTTTGTGTTTAATTAATATATAGATGGTTAAAAAATATAGTATGAGATGATATTATGTAATTAATATTAGATAAAAAAAATAGGATATATGAATATATAAATATATCTATAAATATATTATATAAATTAAAATGTAAATAGAATATATCAAATATATATTGCCAAAAAAACTATTTCTAATATCTAAATATATGTAATAAAGATGTTGCCAAAAATAACGGTGCGCGAGGGGACGACACATGGCGTAAGTCCTTTGTGTTTAATTAATATATAGATTGTTAACAAAAATGTAGTATGAAATGATATTCCGTAATTAATATAAAATGGAACAATATTGTGTAGAAAATATTAACTTTATTTAAAAAATAAGTTTTGAATTAATCCCATTGGTTAAAAAATATAGTATGAGATGATATTGTGTAATTAATATTTAGATAAAAAAAAATAGGATATATGAATATATAAATATATCTATAAATATATTATATAAATTAAAATGTAAATAGAATATATCAAATATATATTGCCAAAAAAACTATTTCTAATTTCTAAATATATGAAATAAAGATGTTGCCAAAAATAACGGTGCGTGAGGGGACGACACATGGCGTAAGTGCTTTGTGTTTAATTAATATATAGATAAAATGACTTATGTGGGATTTTTTTTAAAGGAAAGTATTTGGCTGATGATCAGATATCTAGACAATAGGATCTACATACTTCAGAGACTAGTATTGGTGTGGAGCACATACGTTTCAAAAAATTGACAAAAGTGTGCAACCTTTACCCATCACTCTATTATCTGAATGGGACGCATACGAAAATTTATTTTTTTTCGGAGAAAGCGAGTAGTGATTTAACATCACCTATGATTAATTCAATCTCCCATGAATATTTTTCTTTCCGTTATAAGCAGTTGATTACGATTTGTGAGTAAACCTTCGATTTGCAAATTCTGAATTTTAAGTTTTTAGCCTCGATTATCCCTTCTCCGAGGGTCATAGCCTCTCCACGTAACAGTTATTTGATGTACATATTTATATCTTCTTTTATTGCATCTTTTGACTTCATATTTCATTCGATTTCCAAAGAAAAGGTTCAAAAGAATATAAACTTGTATAAGAATGGGCTAAAATGCAAGAAATAGAGTCTGCACAAGTTTTGAGCTAACCATGCAGGAATTCGAGCGAAAACGGAGTCAAAACGGAGAAGCCAAGTGAAGCTGAGCAGAGGTAGATATCGACCCTAGACCCAGATATCGACCTCTGGTATAGATATCGACCTCAACATAGACATCAAGTGAAGCTGAGAAGAGGTAGATATCGACCTTAGACCCAGATATCGACCCCTGGTGTCGATCTCAATATAGAAATCGACCAGAGCTGAACAAGTCGAGCAGGAACAGAGACCTCGATATCGACCCCTAGGTGTCGATATCGACCCCTTATCTCGGCAGAAGATAGACTCGATTTCGAATACGGATTGGAACTATATCTTCAAGGAGGTACGGGATTATCTCATACTTTCAAGATAGATGACAGCTGAAGTTTTATTTATCTTTTACCTTTAAGTTATTTAAGTTTTATCAAAATAAAAGACCTATCCTAATTGTTCGGATAGAGTTCATAGTTTAGATAGGAGTTACAATCCTTGGATAGCGAGGATTAGTAGCCTATAAATAAAGCCCTAGGGGGCTGGCATCCAATCATCCAATAATCGAATCATCCAATCTTAGAATTCAATTGACAAGCAAGAGACAAACAATAGAGTTAGAGTTAGAGAGAAGTTTTAGGGTTTGACGTTTGCGAAAGTTGACGTTGAGTTGTAAAGCTTCGAAGTTTATTTTAATGCAAGTTTATTTCCTTCAATCAACAATGAGTTTCATGATGAGAAGCGAGTAGTTCCCCAAAGCTTTTAGGGTCGGGGTGAGCCCGACGATAGCCATGCACGCTTGAGGTAAGTATTTGATGTTGATATCGTTGTGTCTATCTCTCCTCCTACGATTCTATGTTTAGTCCTAATCGAAAGAAAAGGGATTCATGCTAACAACTTGAGTTATAAACATAAAATTGGTAGAGACAATTAGGTTTATTTGCAAGAGTAATCCTAAGAGTTGGTGTACGGCGAAAGCTTGTCCCTCGGGAGAAATAGCGCAATTGTCTGTCTTATTTATCTTATCGCATGCATTGGTTAACGTTGTGGTAAACCCTAATCCTAGGAGTTACTTTTTACATATTTTATACACCAAAACCCACTGTTATTTCTGTTCATTGCTTCTCTCCCCATTCTTAATTCTTCGGCCTTTCTTTGCCGACGAAGAACTAACACATTGCAGGGAGACATCGATATCGACCCCAGACGTCGATATCGACCACTGAGTTCGTCGACAGTTTTCTGAGTCGACGACGAACATCGCTGCGGAGTTTGCTGAGCATCGATATCGACCCCTAGCATCGATATCGACCCTTCTATATCGACTGGCAGTCTTCTGAGCCAGTCGATTTCGTGACTGACATCGATATCGACCCCCACCAGTCGATATCGACTACAGTTTTTGTTTCTGCAGGTCTTCTGTTGTAGAGAACATTGACAGCCGAGGTCGACATCGAGGCCCAAGGTCGAAATCGAGGCTTCTGGTCGACGCAGACGTGAAATTTCCAACGCTGCTAGGATCCCGCTGACACGCCTCCTCGTGAATCGATCCTGACTACCCTTCCACTACAACGGGAGGAAGTCTTGTAATTATTTGCTTAGGCCAGGAGTTGGTTTACATATTTACATCTTTACATTTGTAATTTGAGAACTCGACTTACCTCCTTAACATTATTGCTTTTCGAGGTTCGAGAATCTTATGTCTATAGGGTTGTCCTCCTAATCTCGAATGATATATCCTGCAGATGACCCAGGAGAGGCCCCGTTGAAATTGAGATTGAACCAACCGTGACCTAGTTTTCTCCACTTAACTTCCTTTTTCTTTCTCTTGTTTGGAACAGGTATTTTAGGAAGGTCGCATTCATTTTCGTCCTCCTCAAATTTTCTCTCTTTCATCCAGCTAGCCATTTGGGAGGTCATGAATCGATTAACCACCCTTTTAGGGAGATATTGTCGTTTTGAAAAAGAACCCAATTTCTGAATTACCAAATTCCCCATCATTTTGTCGTCACCATTTCTTTTGCTCTCTCCGACAGTTTCTTAATTTTTTGGTTTTTTTATAACACGTTGATATGTATGCAATGTCAACCAAAAACAAATATAAAAGTGCAACTGAAAATGAACATGCAATCCTAATCCTATTATGCCATGCAATTCTTCCCCCACACTTAAATCAGACATTATCCTCAATGACATAAAAGACAACAAAAGATAAAAATATGAAGAAAAGAAAAAAAAACTAACATGTTTATTGCGGTGGTGGTAGGTAAGGTGGGTAGTGAAAGGAATCCTGTCAGTCCCGTCAGAGGCCGCGGGGGGGCCATGCTAGGCCGCGGGGCGGCATTCCAGGCCACGGGGCGGCCTGTGCTTTCTCTTAAACACCTTTTCTCCCTGCAGTGTTAGCTCCCCAAAACCGAATAGAACCAAAAATTAATCTAATAAAACAAAAGACATAGAGGAAAATAGAAAACTTACCTTGGGTTGCCTCCCAAGTAGCGCCTTTGTTTACTTTCATTGGCTCGACAATTTATTCATCCACTCATTCAAGACTCAAGCGGACATTGTCAGTGCCCTCAAGAGCAAATCAAATTGTCGTGCCCAACCGATATTCGAATGCACACTAAAGATGAAACAATTGGTAATTAAAAATATAGCAATGAGAACCGTTACCAACTTACTATTCATTCGAGCTTGATTCTCCCTCAAGGGTATGTAGGACCACCAACACAGTTCCGCTGGTGGTTTGTTGAAGTAGTGGCTCCATGGATCGACATATTCACCAAAATCTCCCAATTTGCAAAAAGTACTAGTTTCTTGTTCGGGAACCACAGAAATCGGTTCCGGACTTGGCTCCTTGATAGGTGAGTTGGGGATGATATCTACGAATGGAGGGAGCATCGAAACATACTCAATCTCTAGGGACGTCTCTTGAGATTTCGTGTCGATAACCACTAGATGCTCTTCTCCATTATCGGAGAATTCATCGTTTCTTGCATCTTGGCTTTCATCAATTTGAGGATTAGAACATCGCTCAACTACCAACTCCTTCAATGTTTGAGTGAGTTGGATAATTGCTTCCTCATTTCGATTATTCATCTCACCTAATTGCCCCATTTGCTCCATCAAGACACTGATTGAATCCTCCATGGACGGGTCGGAGTACTCCATTGGTTGAAACATCGAAGTGTAGGATTCTTCATCCGCTGATTGGTCACCCATGTAGCAGAAAAGATCCCATAGTCCCGACACTCCTAAACCAGCAAAGCTTCCGTTTTTTATGGACTTGGCAAGTTCTCGTGTCTTAGGAGTCATGCCCTCAATAACGCAAAGCACCATATCTCGCAAACTATCTTGGAAACCCCGTGAATAACGGATGTCCACTAAATTTTGCAATCTCGTGAGGTAATGGTGAAAATACTCTCCCTGAAACTGCCATAACTTCAACATCTTGAAATATTAGCAATTAGGTGTCGCGAACCATAAGATAGGTCCACGACGGGGTTAGATGTAAATATATACAAAGGTTAGCGATAAAAAAAACACAAGAAATTTCAAGAAGTCCCCGGCAACGGTGCCAAATTTGACAAGAGGAAAACTTGTCGTTGTTCCTGCCAAAGAATACTCAAACTCACAACTAGTATAATTGGTAAGAAAGAGGTCGATCCACAGGGAAATCTATTAACTCCAAGTGTTAATTTAATCGCAAGTGACAATAAAAGAGAGTTTGATGAGAAAAAGATCCGCCTTTTGTCAAAGCGGAAACAAGCAAACAAGGTAAAGGAGGTTGTAGAATGCAATAGAGAGAATTAGGTTCACCTACAATTTGTCACTTTAATTGATGAATTTGATCCTTGTTTTAGCCTCTAGTTCTCTTCTTTTCCTATCAACGTCCTTGTCCAGATCTTAGGTAAATTACTAGTCCTACGAGTCCTAGCAATCCTTATCTCTAAATAACCCTAACACGGTTAAGATTTAACCTAGAGATAGCATTAAGACTATGAATTAACCAAGGTATATGCAATATCAAGCTACGAGTCGATATTTAACATATATTCAACTTCCATCCAATTAGTCCTACGAGTCCTAAAGGGATATGATTGCTACTTGGGTTAAGGTTCGCTACGAGGAATCTACAAAACCCTAGCAATTGAATGAATCTACTCTAACTAGTTGATCAGGCCAGAGAGAATAAAACACATTCAAGGAATTAAGCGCAAAGAAGTCAAAACATTGAATAGGAATAAGAACTAGATTAAGAAACTCACAATTCAACAATCAAGATCCAAACTGTAGGCGAAACCTTCGAGAGTTTAGTTGCTCATGCTCAACGTGCTCTCAACAATTCTCAAAAGTGCATAAGGTTATTAGTTAGGTGCCTAAGAAAATAACCCTAATAGTCCTTAAATAAACCTAAGAAAGTCGGCCAAAACAATTCTAAAGAAACCCTAATTAATGAATCGGCGGTTCTGATGAGGCGCGGGGCGGCTACCTCAGGCGGCGGGGCGGCCATTCTGTTCACAGCGATTTTTCCTCTTGGAATTTGGTCTCGATGTCAACATGAAAGTTGTAGATCTCGGAAAGAGCTTTCCAACGCATGCTTATAATAGGCATTCCGACCACCGAGGCCTCCAGAAAGTGCAAAACAAGTTCAGCTTGTCTGACGACAACTTCTACTGACTTGTTTATCACTTAGGCTCTCGAAATTCGACTCCACTCCCGTGCTCTTCACTTTTCTTCCTCAACTTGAATCCTCCTTCATCCAAGAGCTCCTCATTCCTCGTCGGATCCACATCTACCTGAAATTAAACATAAAATTGCATAGATTCCGACTCTTCCAATACCACTGGTAAACATGTAATTGTAACTAAAATATGCACTATTTACAACCAAACTATGCTAAATGAATCCTAATATGCATATCTAATCATGCTCTATCAATTGTCATAACAAATTTTATGTCTCTATGTGTGTTTTTGAGGTACCTCAAGATATCTTGTACACCAAGAATCAGTAAGATTGGTTTGTTGTTGAACTCGCACTCAATGAAGAGGTGCATTGAATCCTTATACATTGTTGCACAACACACATGTGGTGGGAACAGGGGTGCCTCTAAGCGCTAGTCAATCCTTTGTAGGGTTGATATTCAAACCGAGTAGCTTGGGCTCGGCTCAGAAAAAACTCAGTTCGAGCTCGTTCAAATTTAAAAACGAGCCGAGATCGAGCTTGAAGTCGAGCTCGTCACGAGCCCAAGCCGAGCTCGAGCTTGCTCGTTTTGCTCGTTTTAAGGTGTAAATACATTTTTAGCCTTAGGTTTTATTTTCACCTAATTACATCCCCTCTCCCAATTGTCCTTTCCAATTCCCATTGTCTCCAGACTCCAGCCGTTGCCTCCACTCTCCATCTGCTCTCTGCACCATCCATGTCATCTCTGCTCTCTCGAGAGTCTCTCTTTGTTTCTCTTCTTCTCGCTCAACCCCTCTGCTCTCTCTCATCTTTGCTCTCATCTCTATCTGCTCTCTCGCTCTCCTCTCGTCTCTATCTGCTCTCTCACTCTCAGCATCTGCAGCACTGTGGTTCCTTGTTCTCGTCTTTCCCATCGCTGCCTCCATGCTCCGGTGGTGCCACGGCTCAAATCTGGTCTCTCGTGCACTATCTCTCTCAGATCTGGTCCACCAGCTCGCCGCCACTACCCTCGCTTGCAGCCCTCGTCTCTTAGCACGCTTGCTTGCACCGGCCCCTCTCAAGAGTCAAGTCTCTTTCCCCTATAAAAAGGTGTTTAGATTCATTGTAAAAACCCGTAAGAAATCCTTTCCCATCCCAATTTCTACTTCCTATACCCCCTTCCTCCTAACCATCTCTGGTTTCCCCTTCTTAAAATTACTTTGCTTTTTTCTAATCCCTTCTCATCCCAATTTCTACTTCATATTCGGAATCTTCATTGCTTGATTTTCTGTCATCTCTGTTTGTATCTTCCCATAGAAGTTCGTTTGATCCTTAGGTTTTAGTGACCCTTTTGCAGATATGGTCCACGAGCTCGAATATGAGCTCGAGCTCGGGTTGAGTACAAGCGAGCTCACGAGCTCGAGCTCGAGTACCTTTTCCAGCTCTCGAGCTGAGCTCGAGCACCTACTTGGGCTTGTTTCCATATGGAGCTCGAGCTCGTGAGCTCGTATATCACCCCTAATCCTTTGTAGGCAGGCCCAATTGGCTCATTTTCCAAAGAAATTTTTTATCTTAGGGCTACTGTTATGTTCCATACCCATGCGTTTGGGTCGTCCGAGAGTCTATCAGGATTTGTGATGAGAGATATCGCGTTAGATGTGGTGAACCAACTTTCTTTATCTTGCCACCAGTATCTGTCCGGGAACGGCGTTACTGGGATTGGGATGCTTATAATCTCTTTTATCATCCCAGGGTCTAACACTTGGTTGAGTTTCTCCATCCACCATTTCCCCCCTAGGATATAGTCTTATACTCTCGCATAGTCACATCCCCATTCACCCCTTGATGTGGGTATATTGATTGTATTAATGGTGTTGTGGATACCCAATTATCTTCATAGAATTTAATTGTTCTACCATCCCCAATAGATTAAATAAGTTTTGTTCTAAATTTACTTATCAACGGGGCTAACTTTTTCCATTGAAAAGATGTTGATCCACGCGGTTTGTACTTCAGCAGTGCCTACTCCTTCAAATACTTATATCGGATTAATCTTACCCATAGGTTGTCCGATTTGGCCAATATTTTCCATCCTAGTTTCATTTAAAGGGCCTCGTTCATGTCCTGTGATTTGCGTAGACCCAGGCCACCTTTCCTTTTTGGTCTGCAAATATGATCTCAGCTAATCAGAGGCTCGTATTGTAGTTTTTTTTTACAGAAAAAATCTTATTAATTTAGTCTAACTCCTTATGTATAGTTGTCAGTAGCATGAAATTTTGCATTGTGTTCAAAGATTTAGTTGATAGATTGGAGTTTATCAAGACAATTTGCCCTTGTTGCGTGAGAGCATTAGCTCTCCACTTTGACAATTGGTTTCTAGTTTTGTAGATTATGTTAATTATCAAAAGTATCCCTATTCACTGATAAATTCGCCATAGGGCATCCAAAGTAGCTTTCAATGTTCGAGGAGAATGGAATCAGAAGGTTCCTTTTGAGTTCCTCAATCCTAGTACTGAGCACACCAGTTGTTGTTTGGACGGTAGATTTGTGAAAATTTACTTTCTGACCTGATATTTTGCATTAGTTGTCAATGATTATCCTCGCTTGTTGACATATTGTGCTAGATGCTTTTGCGAAGATAATGATATCATCCGCAAAATCCAAGAAAGGTACACACTGCCCTTGTCTCCCAAATATAAACCCAACGTGGCTACCTAGTTTGTTAGCAGCATATTGAAGATTTCTTGGCAACACTTTTGCACTAAGGGTGAATAGAAATGAAGAAAGAGGATCTCCTTAGCGGACTCCTCGACTTGGCTGAAATACTTTTGTTGGTCCATTGTTAACAAGTACTGATATAAATACTGTGGTTAGGCACTCCTTTATCCATCCAATGAATTTTTTTTGTGAAAGCCAAATTTATGAAGAAATTTGATGGTAAAGTTCTAGCCTACTCTATTATATGCCTTCCTCATGTAAAACTTGATTGTCATCCACCCTTTTTCTCTTTTTTTTTTTGGTTTTAAAAGAGTGCAAAATTTCACGGGCTATTAAACGGTTTCTTGAATGACCCTATCTGAGAGAAAGGCTCCTTGAGCCAGGTGAATGAGTTTTCCCATTACCTTTTTAAGTTGTTCTGTATGATTTTTTTTATATAATTTTGTATATTATAGAGTATAGGCTTATTGATCTGTAGTTATTAATGGTTATTGGATTTTCACATTTCGGAAGGAGTGTTATAAATGTGTGAATGATTTGTTGTAGGATTCTACTAGAGCTAAAAAAAATTAGTTGCCCTGATAATTGTGGGACTAACAATATCCCAGTATTTTTTTAGAATTCTGCTGTTATTCCATCTGGGCCCAGGGATTTGTTCCTCCCAAGACTAAATACAACTTTCTTTACTTCCGAATTTGTGATTTGTTTTTATAAGATCGAGGTTTTCAGATTTTGAGATCTCAGTGTATATACATTCTAGATATTCAGCCCTAATTGTATTCATATTAGTGTCCTTCTTGAATCTCTTCTCAAAACCAACTTTAATTTCCTTTTTGATAATTTCCTCATCTACTATTAGAGTACCCTTTGACGTAGTGATTTCCCTAATAATTTTTCGATTTCTTCTCCTAATGGCCACTTTATGAAAATAACTGGAGTTAGTGTTCGTTAGTTTGATATACTTTGTTTTCGCTCTTAGAATCAATAGAGGTGAAGAAGTTCCACCTACGAATTCTCAACAATGGTTGACTTACTCGCTCATCGACTCTTCTTCTAGTTATTTCAACCCTACTGACTATTCTGATATTGGTTTATATGGATTATCAAACCTCGCGAATCTAATTAATAATCTCTTACATTCCTATGCAACCCTCTCCCTGCATGATTTAACATAAGAACAATACAATTCTCAATATAATTAGCAAAGAAGTAATACCAACCTCCCTAACACTAGTATTATATTGATAACTGTCATCTCATCAACCGTAGTTATCTTAAGAACCGATATTTAACCAATCTGTCATCTTCCTACACAATCAAGTTCAGCCCCGTGGATCCAACTTAACTATGTTAGCTACAGAAGGTTCAATTATTCTAACGAATCAATTAAAACCCTTGCGCGATGCAATTCTAAAAAGATAGTCAATCAAAGTAAAACTAGCAACATAAAATCAACACAAAGAAGATGAAATAGTCATAGGAATAACATAGAAATCAAGTCTCACAGTTCAACCAACCATGTATTTGAATCCTAGGCGAAACAAATGAGTTTAGTTGCTCATACCGGAAATAAAATCTAAATCTTCAATCTTTAAAACATCGATCCTTCAAATTGAGTCTAAAAAACCTAATATAATCTCAAAACGTTGTCAATAAAACCCTAAAAGTCAACAAACAACCGGATAAAATCTTTCCAAAAAAGATAGAGATTCGCATATTTGGCGAGATTTTGCTCAGAAAGCCACGACGGGCAACATCTAAAGCACGACGGGTGTCCTTCTTCTCACAGCGGGCGTTGTGTCTTCAATACTCCATCTTCGCTTTCTTCTTCTTCTGATCTTGGCTGAGCTGCTTCTCGACCTTTTCCTAGCCTTCTTTCTTTGCCCTTTTTTTTAGCTTCTTCATGGCTCCAGCATACCATCCTCGCCCCTCATCCAAGCTTGGAACATGAATCTGCAAAATAAGCACAAAAGCATGTAGATTTCGAATTCGAATGCCTAATGACCAAGTATGCATTTTAACAACTAATCACGCAATATATACAACCAAATGATCCAAAAACTACCTATAATGCCTATATGAAATATGTATTATCACCATTTTTCTTCTCCGTCCTATGAAAGCTTTTTTTATTCTCCACCCTCATGGAGGCCATTTTATTCTCCGCCTCGCGGATTTCATTTTTATTCTCCGCCTTGCGGAGCCCATTTTTATTATCTGTCTCGTGGAGGCCATTTTTATTCTTCACCTTGCAAAGAAAATTTTTTTATTCTCCGCCTCTCGAAGGCCATTTTTTATTCTCCACCCCTGTGGAGACCATTTTTTATTCTTTGAGTCACGGAGGCCATTTTTATTCTCCAACCCTATGGAGGTGATGATGCATAGTTTGACATACATAAATAATAGGCTAGTTTTAGGTGCATTTACATTGCATTATAGCCCTAATAGTATTTAATTCCATTATTTATGCTTAATTGTGGAAAGAGTCGGAAACTACGCTATTTCAGTGCTTTTATGCAGATTCAGAGATCTGACGGGTGGAAAGGAAAGACATGGAAACCAAGAGGAGAGTCAAGAAGGAAATAACAAGGAAGAAGTGAAGCAAATCCAAGACAAAGGAAGAAGAAAAGAAGAAGGAAAGCTTAAGACGTGACCAACCCAAGAGTTACCCACTACCTGCGGCTCACAACCTACAAGGACCCTCTCCAGCAGACCCATCCGCAAGCAAAACCACCATGTGTCCGCTGTCATTTATCAGCGAGTGCCAACGGATGGAAGCGGATGCCAGTGGGAACTAATGGGTACTCGGCAGATTCTAGGTTGTTGAAGAGTCGAGATTGGCGCCCGCCGATGCCTTACGGCGCCCGCCACTAGATCTGATTCCGCATCGCTAATGGGCCGAATCTAGGGTTTCGGAAAGACCTCTAATCCTAGGATTTTTTCATTCATTCAATAGACAATCATTCTCTTATCTCTCTAAGAAGGATCCGTCTCCCTCGTGGAGTGGAACCCCAAAGTACGATTTTCTCTTATGTTTTACATGAAGATAGCTATGCTAGGATAATCTTTCACTCATCTGCTTGTCAAGACGTTGGTTTGGTTATCAATTCCAAGTTCTTTCTATCTTATTATTTCATTTTATTTGTGCTTATATGGTTATTTTGTTGTTACCTTGTCTTAATTCACGACCTAGACTATGTTACATCTATTTATAGTGCTAGGAAACCCTAGAATCCGCCCTCTTTAGTGTGCAAGCAAAGCCCAATGGGCAGGATTCGGCCGCTGAAGAATCTGCTGAGATACGGTGGGCGCCGCTTGATCGGCGGGCGCCACTAGTCATTGGTAGGTGCCACTCTTTCTGACTGCATGGAGATGTTGAGATCATCGAGAGATTTTCAACACATGGTCATAATAGTCGATCGGACATCTGAGGCCACGAAAAATTGCATTTTAAGTTCAGCTCGCCGTGCAGAGAGCTTTCACGGCTTGTTCTCATTTCAGCTCTTAGACCTTGATTCTTTTCTCTGTTGATCCTCAGCTTGTCTTTTCTCTTTCATGGCTTGTCCTAACTCTCATTAGTTCCATTTGATCCATGATTCGGCCACCACGCGAAGCTCGGATCTATTAATCTACAAGTAAACACTAAAAACTCTTAGATTCCGACTTTTTCCACAAAGAGTATAAATTATGGAATTAAATATAATGAGGGCTATATGCAATGCAAATGCACCTAAAACTAGCCTATTATGTATGTCAAACTATGCATCATCAATGGTCTTATCACTTTCTGTGGGAATATGAAGAGGATGGAGAGTAGTCAAGGTCGTAAAATGAATACCACAAGCATACTTCCCTATATTCATTAGTATATATTGCTTGATGTTGGCACATGTTACCCTTCGTTTGGCACGCAATATTAAGTTGTTGTCTCGTATACCTTTTTGGTTGGCATGCAACTGATCACTGGGTTGTCTATCCTTCTCACCATTTGGGGGATTTGAGCACCTCTTTTTCTTTCTTTTTTTTGTGAGTTTTTTCCCCTGCAATCGGTACAATCGGTTGAAAAAAAATTGCAGAAATGTTGCTTCCCACCTCCGGACCCCCGTGCAAATTAGGCCATGGCACTGCCATTTTCCTCAAATATCCCCTTTATTTTGGTATATTCATGCAAATTAGCCAAAACAATATCCCATATTCGTTGGGATGGGCAAAACTATAGCAAAATAGAAGAAAATGTCAAACTGATACACACATTAAAGCTTTTACGATAAAAGATGGATCTCAACCTTACAACAAAAATAAAATAAATTCGACATGACTCGCGTTCTTACACGGCTTCACCCATGTTTCTCAAAATCTAACATATATGATATGAGAGCAGTTCAAGCCGAGTCCGTTTCCTGGCTTTGAGTTAGGATAAAAGAGATTGAGATACCAAAATCTATCGTAAAGACAAACAAAGCCAACAAATGATCGAGGTAAAAAGATCGTAAAGACAAACAAAGCCAACAAATGATCGAGGTAAAAAGAGATTGAGATACTCAGACCAAAGAAACAAAATAAAAATAATGTTCAAGTGTGTTGTCTTTGAGGGAATGTGTTGGGATTAAAAAAAATTATCCCACATCGATTGAGATGTGCAAAATACACTAAAATATAAGAAGACGTGAAGCTCCTACACAATGTGTTGAGATGTTTGATATGATAGTGTTTTATTTTACATTGACTAAAAAAGACTAAAAATGATGGGTTATAAGTACGGGTGAAGCTCTACGCAATAGCTTAAGTGTTTGTATTAGTTGGTAGATATTGACCTTATAACCGTAATAATAATAAAATCGATATATAAATCAATACGTTAGCTCTATGTTAATGGTCTGTCGGAATTTCACATAATGGTTTAAACTTTTATAATAAAAGATAGATTCCGAATTTTTAACCAAAAATAAATAAACATATATAATACAACTCCTATTTTCATACAACCAGATTAAAATTTGTCATAATGTTGGATGGGACAATATGTTCTTCGGATTTTCTATCCTATGTCCCAAGGGATAGTTTAACAACCTCAATCGGGAACGATTTCTCAAATTTAAATTATTTTAGCTTTTCTTAATATTGCTTTCTTATGACCGCTTCTTTATTCGGTAGGAAATATTTCCCGATTAAGATTTTTAACCTATGTCCTTGGTGATATCGAATAGAAAAACAGTTCATTCTTTCTCGGTTTGGATCCGGTGAAGTTTAAGAGGAAACTCTACCTATAGAGTTTCTCATTCTTCTCACAAAAAATAAAAATAAAAAGAAAAAAAATTAGGGTTGATAGTAAACCTGTCAATCGGGTCATTCGGGTCGGGTTCGGGTCGGGTCATTTCGGGTTTTGGGTAAAACGGGTTCCGGATAAAATGGGTCCCGGGTAGATCCGGGTTGATTTGAATTCGGGTTTGACTCGGTTTCGGGTCGATTTCGGGTTTGTCAAATTTTTCTTTTTTAAATAAAAAAAATCATGATTTGTTAATTTTGCGATAATTTTAAAATGCTAAAATTAAAGACATGGTTCATAAGTTTTAGTGCTTGTAATTATATACTATATCTGATCAAAAATATTTAAATTTTATTATTTCTTGTAATTTTTAATAAAATTTAAAAATATATAAACTATCAAATTTTTAAATAATTTTTTAAAAATAATTTCATGCAATTAGTAATAAGCATAGAATTATTTTAATATTTTAATATTTTTTTAGAGTTTTTTCTTCTTAAAAAATGTGATGTAAAATCAAAAATCAAATACTATGGATTGGATGGAGTATTACACACTAAAAATAAATATAAAAGTTGATTTGAAAATGAAACATCAAGTGATTGTAATTATAAAATGTAATTAAATTGGAATCTCCATAAAAAAAATTTATCATATATAATTATAAATCAATCGGGTTAATCAGATCACAAGGTCATCAGGTCAATCGGATCAATCGGGTCAAAATTATCGAGTCAATCGGGTCACCGGGTCGAAACCCAGATGACCCGGAAAATTACCGGGTTTCCGGGTTCGGGTCGGAAAAAAATTTTGGGTCAAAATTTTCAGGTTTTGACCCAAATTTTACCGGGCGTTCGGATCGGGTTATGTTTTGACTTTTGACAGCTCTAGTTGATAGGGTTAAGAAAAAGGAAGGGAGAGATTTTTTACCATTGATTAAAATCAATAATTGAGATTCTCTCAACTCTATCAATAGACGGTTAAAAAAACTCTATAAGATCCAAAAAGATTGTTTAGTGTAGATATATTTTTTTTGGTCATTCTTTTTTTTTGGGTGCTTTTTTTTTTTGGTCATTCTAGTGTAGATATTTTTAACAATTAGCGTGTTGTTAACAACGGAGTATGAAATGTCCAAAAAGAAATCCATTCAAAGGAAGACGTAATCGAGGGATTAACTATCAAAAACTTAAGTTGATCACGCAATTAACAACCCGATCATACAACTCAGATATAAATGGATTAAAAAAAAGGAATAAACTAAAGTTGAAAAAAAGATAAGGAGGCATAATTTAAGGATATTAGACAATAAAAGGAATATCCGGGGATCATCATCCATTGCATATCTCCTCAAATTTATATTCCATTTTTGGGCATCATCATTGGAAGTTGCCTTTTCGATTTCACTTTTTTATCCAATTTAGAGAACCACCACATTCCGATATCCGAAATCAATAAAATAATAACACATATACAAGTTAATAAATCATTTTTTATTTTTCTTTATAAATTTTAATTAAAAGATTCAAAATTATTAACAATTTAATTAAAATGATTTAAATTATTAAAATTAATTATCAAATATAATTATATAATTACATTAATAATTTTTAAAATTTTTGAATTTATTAAAAATTTAGTTAAAATATTTTAAATTAATAAATTTAATTATCAAATGTAATTAGAAAAATAAATTAATATTTTTTAGTTATCGGATTTATTAACAATTTTTTTTAAATTGTTAAAAGTAATTATCAAATATATTTACAATTTAGTTTAAAGATTTTGAATTATTAAAAGTAATTATCAGATATAATTATAATATTAAATTATAATCTTTTTGAATTGTCAAATTTATTAAAAATTTATTTGATAATATTTTAAATTATTAAAATTTATTTAAAAATGTAAGTAGAACATTAAATTAAAATTGTTAACTATATTGATAAATCAATTTAATTTTTTAATATTTAATATTATAGAGAAAATATAATGGGTATGCTCTTAAGTCTTACCCATTACGATATATAGGATAAACATCCATTTATTGTAACTATTAATGGATTTTAAATATATTTTATTTAATTGAAATGGACTGACCAATCATATAGCGATGAGATATATTTTTTTTATTCATTTATAGATATTAATTGAAGGGTCCTAATTCTCGAAGTACATTATTTATTATACATTTTATACTAATTGAACAAAATTACAGGAAAGATTATATAGTAATGGAAAATTAAATTATTTTTAAAACAGGGTAGGAAATAACATAAACTATGTGATGAATGTCGAAAAGCTAGGACAATCGTCAACTTTAATTACTCCGTATGATACTATCTAAATTTTATTGATAAATAAAAACGTGTGTCACTAATAGATGGATTATTACATGTTATTTTTCACAACTTTATAAATAATTAATTTATAGCATTTTTCGAAACAATCTGTAAAATTAAGGGGGTTTCCCGTAATTCTCACTAATTATGATATGAGAAAAAAAATATTTACATTCTTGCCAATTTCTTATGAATGTGGCAAGCTAATTTAATTTCGTCAATAAAACGTAACCTTGTCGTGGACTTTTGAATGCAACACACACTATCATTTTCAAATTGCAAAGTCATGTTGTATTTTAACACTTGCCAAACAAACTATGAGTGTTCAGTGTTCTAAAAAGTGTTAGGCGGTGAGGGGCCGCCTAGCGCCTAGGCAGGACCTAGGCGGTCAAGGTGGACACCTAAATGTGCTTAGGCGACTGTTTAACTCTAGGCGGAGGGGGATCGCCTAGCGCCTATGCGGTGCCCAGATGGCGCCTAAGTACGATTTTTAGAAGAGTGTGAGTAGTTTCAATAAAGCCACTTGGTCATGCACTTTGATTTTTTTGGGTAGCCCATCCATGGCCAACTTGTTTTATTGCAAATCTTGTAGATGCCGAGTGGGTAAATGAGGTCCAATTGGCCCAATTTTACAAGATATAGGCGACACTTGGAGCTTGGTTGGGCTTAGAGGTGAGCCCACATACAAGCACCCTGGTTAGGTTAAAAACAAAAAAAAAACATCATGGTTTCTTGGAAATGTGTAAAGTACTAAGGGTAAATTACACATAACCACTCATAAATTAGGTTGGTTTTCACATAACTACCCATAAAATTATAAATTACAGAAAACCACCCATAAATTTGGTTTGTTTTCAAAAGACCACCCATATGTTAAATGTCCATTTGTTTCATTTGTAAAGTTGAAAATGCCCCCATATTTTATTTTTTTAAAAGTAATAATTTAGGGTTTTTTTAAGTACTCCATTTGTTTGACAAAACATGTCGTATACTATTTACTCACGTTTTTTTAAGATGATAAAAACTATATAAAATATTCCTTTTTTAATAAATTTTTTATAATAATTTTATACTAGTCTATTCCCTATGCTATGCATGGATTTAATATAAAAATATTATTAAATTATAATAATTATTTTCAAATAATAAATCTAAGGGTTTTTTAAAATTATTTTTGTAATATTCCTTCTCATACTACCTCCGTTCGGCAAAACTTGTCGTTTACTATTCACGCACGCTTTTTTAGAATGATAAAAACTATATAAAATATTCATTTTTAAAAAAAATTTAACAAGTTTGTACTTATTAATAATAACTACGAAATTGTTAAAAAAATTATTAAAAAAATAGATATTTTATATAGTTTTTATCTCCTAAAAAAGCGTGCGTGAATAGTAAAACGTCAAGTTTTGCCGAACGGAGGTAGTATATGGGTATAAAGAAAAATCATTTTTATAAAATTTGAGCCTCCCTTTTAAAAGGACTCCTAACTCTATCATTGTTGTACAGACTCACAATTGTTATCATTCTTTATGTTTTTTTAAGAAACAATTGAGGAAGACCTCAGTTGAACATCTTTTATGTTAAATAATTGACGTATCACATCTTTTCATGGATTTTCACTATTTAACTACACCCCCTCCGCCTCGATATTCAACATTATGATGTGTGATGTGTGCCTTTGTTTAGTCGATTGGATTTTTGACTTAGCTCATAAGCATCATGGATCACCCATTATGGCTTGTGGTTCACCCCTTTGATAAGTGTGAAATTGTTATTAATAAGTATGAAATTTTTAAAAATATTTATCAAAAATGGATATTTTAAATAATTTTTATCATCCTACAAAAACGTGTAAATAGTAATTAAACAAAATATTTTGCCGAATAGATGGAGTAATAATCTGGATTTATTTTAGAGCTTATTCACATCTTATTCAACATTTCAAATCTGATGCATATATTTTGGTTCAGAAATTTATATATTTTTACAATGCTTAATTTCCTTACTTTTTTCAAGGTGAAATGTCAAATTAAAGTAAAATATATACAATGCTTTACATTTAAAAATGTTTGAATTAGGGGTATTTAAGCTTTTCAAACAAATTGAGGTTTAATGGATGGGTGGTCATTTGAAAATAAATCTAATTTATGGGTGGTTTTCTGTAATTTATAAATTTATGGGTGGTTATGTGAAAACTAACCTAATTTATGGGTGGTTATGTGTAATTTACTCAAGTACTAAAGTGGATAATAGCTCCGTTTGGCAATAGTAATAGTAGTGGGTCAGAGCTGTTTGGGTAGCTGTAGTAGTGGTTGGAGTAGCTGAAATGGTTAGAACAGGTTTTAAAAATAGCGTTTTTTTTGTTGTAAAAGCTTTGGGAGGAGTTGTTTGAGTCAGAAATCACCAAAATGGGTTTGAGATTTATGGGGTCAATTAAGGAAGCAAAGCATAGGGAAGACAATAAAGCAAGCAAATTATGAGTCGCTCCTAATAGCTTGTCATGACAGCTTTCAATTTTGTGTTATAGGCCGCTCCCAACCTCTCCTTAAATAGTTATCGCTCCTCCAAACACCAATCTACCAAACACCCAACTCAAGTAACGTTTCTTATTCATAGGCTACCAAAAACTGTTCCCAAACATAGCAATTATAATCCAAATTTTAAACGTGAAAACTAAATATAGCCATGAAACTGTTAATGAACAGAACATAGATCGTTTACTTGTCAGAGGTAAGGAGGGGCAATTGCACAAATCCTACAAATCTCAATCTTGTTTCGGTTTCGGTCCCATCCCGATTCTAACGGAATTAAAAAAAAATAGTAAATCTTGCCTCAATCCCATCCCACAAAAATTATGCGGAACGGGACACATGACGAGATTTCTTATCCCGCAATTTGTGTATACACACACTATACATAATATACATTGTATATGATGGAGTGTGTAAATATAAATCGTCTGCAATTTTATACACACACAATACGACTAGTGTTTGTTTCTCGTGCTTTGACGCGTTTTGTTAATAAATTATATTTTATTATATTAATTTTTTTCTTAATTTTTATGTGAAGATTAAAATAGTTTATTTGAAATTTTTTTAATAAAAATTTTCAAGCAATCACAAATTAAATTAAAGTATAAAAAGATGATGTAAAATAATTTTAATTGTGCTAAAAAATAATATGTTTTGTAATGACTTAAGATATGGGGTTGAGAATTAATATAAATATTTTGATGATAAGATTTTATTGTTCAATATATAATTATTTAATAATAAAATCTTATTACTAGATATAATGAATTAATAATCAATCTTAAAGACTAAAGATAAAATAATTCAAGGTAACATATTTATAGCCTAACTCATGGTAAAATGATAGATTTTGTAACCACTTAAGATATGAGATGGACACATATATATGATGATATTTGGATAAAATAGACGAGGTCATTGTCTAACATCACTTCAATATTGGAACATCATTAATTGATGTGTTAAAAAAATGTAAGTCAAATTGAACCAGAAAATGACACATAGGCGAATCCAGGTCTCTATTTTAGTAAATTATATAGATATGTTTTTATCGTGTACGCAGTTATTTTCATTGCACACTAGGCATGAGAATTTATTTTGATGTCACGCGTAGGTGTAGTCGTTGCTAGCACGTAACATATTTGGGCCACTGAATTAAGAAGATCAACGAATGAGATCAATTAAAGTAACTTTTGATTATTCGTTGGTATTGGAAGATTATTTGTTAGAATGAAATTATTCGGTGGTATACACTCTTTGTACAGACGAATAATTACATAATTATAAACGAATAATGACGATCAAATAGACGAATAATTTATGCGTACACGATAAGGCATGTGTACATCGTAAGGAATGTATACACTGGAATCAACCTCTTCTCTCTCTCTCTCTCTCTCTCTCTCTCTCTCTCTATATATATATATATATATATATATATATATATATATATATATATATATAGGCAAAGATTCAAATGTAAAATTGACTTAGGGTGTAAAATGCTTAAGGTGTAAAATTCTCTTAATGGGCCTAATTTTTGTAAGTAAATTGCTAATGGGCCTAATTTAATTAGTAAAAATGTCAACCCCATTTGGCCCCCCTTGTCCATGCGTGTGCCCCCCTCCCCTATGCCCCTCCACTATGCCCCTCCTTCGGGGCTTTTTTTTAAATACGTATATATATATATGTATATATATATATACATATATATATTTTCGTGGCAGCATTTTTTGTTGTGCAAATATAACTTGATGTTGTGCGCATATAACAATGTCGATGTCGCACTCTCGTATCAACACTTTTGGTGTCAGCACTTTTAGTGTCAGTACTTTCTGTTGTGCAAATATAACTTGATGTTGTGCACATATAACATTATGTTGTGCAAATATAACTTTATGTTGTGCAAACATAATTATTCCTTATGGGTAAATAGGTAAATGAGCCTATTTCAATTATAAAAAAAATTTACTTTTTATAATTAAAATAGGCCTAATTTAAGGGTAAATAATAAAGTGATGTACTTGTTAATGAATAAGATTATGAAGTGCAATAATAAAATAATAAAGTGCATAAATAAGATGATAAAGTGCACATGTAATATTATGGTGTGCACATATAACACTATTTTGTGCAAATATAATTTTAAGTTGTGCAAATATAATATTATGTTGTGCAAATATAACATTATGGTGTGCATATATAATAGGCTTTTAAATTAAAGTGCATAAATAAGATTAAAATGTGTAAATATAATGTTATGTTGTGCAAATATAATATTATGGTGTGCATATATAATAGGCTTTTAAATTAAAGTGCATAAATAAGATTCAAATGTGCATAATTAAGGTTAAAAAGTGCATAACTAAGATTATGATGTGCATGATTAGCAATTTGGGATTGTTGTGTTCTTGTCTATTATGTAACCTATGTGGGATTTGAACTCACATCTTTATGCAAAAGCACATTGCTCTACCAATTGAGCTAATAGGCAATTATGATGCTAAAATATAAGAACCTAATCGACCTAAAGCATACCGCAATAAAATTCTAAAATCCAATTAGCTCATGATCCATAAACAGCAGGTTCGGTTCATCTTCTTCTAGCATATAGTCTTTATCGGAATCATCAGATTTCACATTTCTTTTCCATACCTATCCCTTACTATTGTTCTTTGAGCTAATCCTCTCTCCCCTCCCATCTGAATATTCACACAGTATCAAACATCAACAAAACAAAGAAATGAATAACTTAAATACATAGCACCTATATTCGTCCTAAGAAGCGTCATTTTTATACAGAGAAACATTTACGCCATAATCAAGGAATATTAGGCATCCTATCAAATATCAATGCATGAATTAAATTAAAAACAGATTTGAACTCAACCTTGATACTGAGTACCAGTATTAGACTGATAAGGAAATTCAGATATATAGCATTAAAACAAGGAGATATCTGAATAAAAAAACCATATGAAACACGTCGTAACTCCAGTGATGAGTTAAGGAAAAAGGGAGCTGATGAAATAATAAAAGTATACAACACAGGTGAAGTGCGGAATAGGCAGATATGAAGCACGAATATACTCCATAAGGGGGGTTGAATGGAGTATGGAAACGTTTCGCAAAACAGAAATGTAAGATCTTACTGCTGACAGTAAGACCTTATCTGCAAAACAGAAGCAAGTTAAAACGAGATAGAGAATGAGATCAAGTAAGAGAATAAGCAATAAAGTAGAAGACAGAAAGTAAAGCATACGAGACTTGTTAACGAGGTTCGGCACAACCGCCTACGTCCCCGCCTAGGGTTATCCAACCCGTAGGATTCAACAACTTTATTTCACTTTATCTTATGAGCCCTAGATACAACCTCTACAAGACCTTCCCTTTTCTAGACTAACTTCCTATCTAGCAACCCAAACGCACTAGTGAAATAAAGCTTCTAAGGATACCGGAATACCCTCTAAGAATGGGTAACGAACCCTGTGTATAACTCTCACTGAATTGTATTATAACGCTCGAAAGAAACCTCACACACTCAAAGTAAATACAACACTTTAAGACAAGAGAGCAGTGTGTGATCGAAGCTTGAAGAAGAAGAACTTCCAGAAGATCGATTATGCTCCGTGAGTGATGTGTCTTCTACAACCACTATCTTCTTCTTTAAATAGGTTGTACGTTCAATTTTGATTCAAAATCAAACGTAAGTCTTTTGCTCCAGGTTGTTGATAGACGTTGCACCAAAATCTTCTGGAGAGCGAGATCTTCGGCTGTTTGAAAAGGAATCCAGAACCTTCACTTTGAATCTTGTTGAGATCTTATCAATTTGAAACTCTGGCTGTTGAAGGCTCAAACAACTCCCTACAAACTCTCAGCAACAAAAAAACTAGTGGATATATGATAGATACGATAGAATCTAAAGGATTTAAAACCAAATATCCACCAAGGCTATTCATGAAATCTGTCCCATACATTTAGGCCCAATAAACTATTGAACCTTAGATCCAGAATTATAGACTTACTAAAATAGGCCCATTAATAATCTGCCCAATTACGTTAAGCCTGTGTACTACAAAGCCGAGCCCTTGTAATTTCTTGAAGCCATCTGGTAAGGTCTTACCAAGTCCTGGAAACCAGAACTTTTAACTTTCATCAACCAAGACTTTAGTCTTATCATCAAGGTGGAGTTAACAATCTCCCCCTTGATGAAAGACAAAACTTGTAAGCTTGTGCATGTACCTGTTTCCAGTGATAACAAAAGCAAGCAGCATATATAATATAGTGCATCAATAGATAATGTTGGATCAAAGTTTTCCACGAGTTTAACAACCTAAAAATAGTAAGGCCAGCAAAACAAAATAAGGCCTTACAAACCAACCATTAGCAATAACAGAAACTAATAAGGCCTGTCAAAACGCAAAAATAAGGCCTTATATAGTGCTTCAATAGATAATGTTGGATCAAAGTTTTCCACGAGTTTAACAACCTAAAAACAGTAAGGCCAGCAAAACAAAATAAGGCCTTACAAACCAACCAGTAGCAATAACAGAAACTAATAAGGCCTGTCAAAACGCAAAAATAAGGCCTTACAACCTTTCTCCCCCTTTTTGTCTTTCAATAATAAGGGTGTGAGCAGTTCAAAATAATACCAAAAGAGTTTAAAGCATCAAACCAAGAGTTTAAAGTCCATTACTCCTCATCATCGGATATCTCCACCACCTCCTCATACCACTCCCCATACCTTGGATGGACATCCTCTGGATCTCGGCGACCTCTAAATATCTTGTCTCTCCATCGGTTCTTGGCGTTGAGGACAATGTGATTAGCCCACATCTTGGCTTGCCTCTTAGCTTCTTCATCGCGCCATTTCTTAACTATTCCATATTCCTTCAGAGTGAGGATAGATGGCTCAGGAAAGAGGGGCCGCAGAATGAATCGTTTGAGGACTTTGCGCTCACAGTTGAGGAGAACATTCTTCGCAACTTCTTCAACATGGTGGGCAGAATCTTCATCAAGGGGCATGATTGAGGTGGTGGCCCTATGTGTTAGACCACTGAGCAACAGAAGTTGATTCAACTTCTCGTCGACAATCATCAGCCGCTCGTGTGTGTTGTCCTGTCTGTCCACAATGTCGGCCTAACAGCATTGAGATCCTTCCTGAGTGCATCAATTTCAGCTTCCAGATCTTCAATCTTTGTCTCCAAATTGACTGAATCAAATGGAGCCTGAGATTTCTTTGTAAGAATCCAGCCACCGGCCAGATTCTTCTCAATCCCTAGGCGCCTCCAGCACTCCTCATCAATACGACCTTTGTGAGTCATGTGCTCCTCTCCAGTGGTGTCAATGTCCAAAAAATCAAAGATTTTGGGCAGTAAATTGGCATACAGGAGAGGTGCATTAAGAGGGGTGTTAATGGCATGTAATAGATATGAGAGAATCAAATTGGGAACATCAATTTCATGGCCAGCCATTATCAGGTATATGAGTTCAAGCAGATTATCAGTAATAAGCTCGCGGGAGTTCTTACGGGGTAAGACACAACGGGCGAGAAGGGTGAAAACAAGCTTGGCCTCAAGAGACAGGATATTGTGGGTATGTTTAGGTTTGGGTTTGGATGAAGATGTTGTAGGCACAGTCCTTACAAAGAACTCTTTTTGTGCTTTGGCTAGACAGTAGTTCTTGGAAGGGTGAGAGCTAGTATCGACAAAGTTAGGCACACCTAAAATTAGGGCTAGGGATGAGGCAGACAGAGTAATTTATCTTTGTTTCACTTGAGAAGTAAGGGTGAGAACCCCCTTTTCTCTGTGTGCAGTGAGATTGACGAAAAACATACGGGTGAGACGAGGGTAAGCGATGGTTCCGGGGTTCAAAAGAGACCAAACATTTGAATTTTTTAGGAGATTGACACATGGGAGTTGCATGGATTCTAGAAATTCTAGATCCACATGCTCACAGAAGGTTAAAGGTCGGTTTGAGAATCCATCCTTCCACATACCAGCGGTAGTGTGATTTCGAAACCAAGCAGAAGGGACCTCGTAAATTACCTCAAATTCGGGAGGAGGAGACTGGAGACGCACCATAGATTTGCCCTTCTTTGGTGCTGGGGGATTCATTTGCCGGGGCTGGTGGTGATCCCGCTGTCGGGTACGTCGATGGACAAGAGCAGCATGCTCTTCTCCCTCAGAATCGGTGTCCAATTACCGGAGAGTTGCTTTGCCCTTCTATTCATCTTCAACAGCCTTTCCTTTGTAATCAGAGGATCGGAGTTTCTTGGACGATGATCCAGGGGAGGAAGTAGAAGAGCTTTTAGGAGCCATGGAGAGTTGGGGTTTGAGAAAGAGATGGTGAAGACGAAGCGCTCAAAGAGACAGAGAGAGTAAATTAGAGAGAGAGAGAGTGAAAAGCTGTGATTTGACGTGAGAGATGTGAGGGTTTAAATAGGAGAAGAGATCCCAGTACAAACCGTGTGACCTTTGATCTCCTCAAGAAATCCCAACCAAATCTTAGTCAAATCTTAACTGATTAACACTAATTTTCAAATTTTGAAATAGAAGATATAAATGTTAGAATAAATGAAGTTTTATCCAAAAAAAATAAAATCCCAAGACAGTAGAAAATCCTTTTTAAACCGAGATTCTAGAAGACAGTAAATAATCAAGGTAAAAAAATATTTAGTTAAATATCTATAAAGATATTAACCAAAGATTTTAATCCATAAATTAATATAATGAAAAATTGATTCGTGACCTTACTATTGATTAGTAAGGTCTTGAAATCATTTTCAAGACCAGCATGTAGGGAATATGATCTTATAAGATTGCTCCCCTTACGTTTATGCTTCCTTATTAAGCATTCCAAGTTCTAGCCTGATGAAATTGAATCTCTCTTCGGGTAAGGGTTTGGTAAAGATATCTGCAAGTTGTAGTTCAGTAGAGATGAATGTCAAGGACACATCTCCTTTTTCTACATGATCTCGAATGAAGTGGTGTCTCACATCAATATGTTTCGTTCTTGAATGTTGTACAGGATTTTTGGAGATAGAAATAGCACTTGTGTTGTCACATTTTATTGGGATACCCTTATAGTTAATTCCAAGATCTTGGAGTTGTTGTGCAATCCATAAGACTTGAGCACAACAAGCTCCAGCAGCAATATATTCAGCTTCGACCGTTGAAAGAGCCACTGAATTTTGCTTCTTGGAATGCCAACTTATAAGGGATGATCCAAGAAATTGACAACATCCGGAAGTGCTTTTCCTATCCACTTTATATCCTGCAAAATCAGCATCGGAGTATCCAACAAGATTGAAACTAGATTGAGTGGGATACCATAATCCGAGATCCTTTGTACCATTTAGATATCTTAAAATCCTCTTTACCGCTATAAGATGTGATTCTTTCGGGTTAGCTTGGAATCTGGCACACATGCAAACACTGAACATGATGTCAGGTCTACGAGCAGTAAGATAAAGGAGAGATCCGATCATACCTCGATATTCTTTCTGATTTACCTGTTTTCCGGTAAGATCTTGATCCAAAGAAAGAGTAGAGCTCATAGGAGTTTTAGCTACTTTGGATTCGATCATCTTGTATTTCTTGAGAAGTTCTCGAGTGTATTTTCCTTGATTAAGGAATATACCTTTAGAACTTTGATGAACATGAAGACCAAGAAAGAAATTTAGCTCCCCCATCATACTCATCTCGAATTCCTTGCACATCATATTTAAAAACTCTTTGCACAAAGATTCGTTAGTAGCTCCAAACAATATATCATCCGCATAAATTTGTACAACAAGGATATCATTACCTTGGGTTTTGATGAATAGAGTTTTGTCAATTAACCCCCTTTTGAAATTATTTTCCAAAAGATATTTTGAAAGACGCTCATACCAAGCTCTTGGGACTTGCTTCAAGCCGTAAAGAGCTTTGTCGAGCTTATAAACATGATATGGAAATTCATCATTTTCAAAACCGGGAGGTTGAGCGACATAAACCTCTTCATCTAGGAAACCATTCAAAAAGGCACATTTGATGTCCATTTGAAAGAGTTTGATGCTCATGAAAGAAGCGAAGGCAAAGAGCATACGAATAGCTTCTAGTCTGGCTACGGGAGCAAAAGTCTCCTCGTAGTCAATACCTTCCTCTTGATTGTATCCTTGAGCAACAAGACGAGCCTTGTTTCGAATGATGTTTCCTCCTTCATCAAGCTTGTTTCTAAATACCCAACGAGTTCCAATAATAGATTTACCCTTTGGCCTTGCCGTAAGGGTCCATACTTTATTTCGCTCGAACTCGTTAAGCTCATTCTGCATGGCTATAATCCAATCAGGTTCTTGAAGAGCTTCGGTATACTTCTTGGGTTCTACAAGAGAAACAAATGCGTGAAAAGCACATAAATTTCTAACTTTAGAACGTGTTTGAACACCAGATGAAGGGTCAGAGATGATATCCGAAGTAGAGTGAGATGAGGCATGTTTGAATCTCCTTCGTGCATATCCTTGGCTAGGAGTAGGATCACGGGAGGTGTAAGGATAAGGCTCCTGAGGTTCAGGAGGATTCATAGGATAAGGTCCTTGAGGTTCCGGAGGAGGCCCATCTTCAAGACTGGCTTCATTTGTAAGGCCTTGAGACATGGTTTCAAGACCTTGTGACAGATAAGTAAGATCTTGAAATGGTTCCTGCATATTTCTGGATATGCTTTTCTCAGGATATGCTACTCCGAAGGTTCCATTACGTCATCATATTGGACAACACGTACAACACAAATGCGTAAGTTACTTAATTACGATTACGTTGTGACACATCTATCCAATTATAAATTATTGTACATGTAACATATTTACACTTGCAGATATGGGATTCCATTGTGCGAGGTGGTCGGGTTCACACCCTCAGGCCATACTTACTGCATCGCCTACGCCTTCATTTCGCACGAGAACGAAGACATGTACGCTTGGGTGTTGCGTCAGCTTCAGATCTTACTTGGGGCGGTTCAACCTCAAGCTATTATGACTGATCGGGAGCTAGGTCTCTTGGCGGTGCTAAATGTTGTCTTCCCCAACGTCCAACATCTCCTTTGCTGGTTACACGTGACGATAAAATGCGAGGAAGCTGCTCTGAAGATCACAAAGAATTTACACCATGCTGGCATCTTCAAGGGCAACTGTTGGGGGTTGTTCCAATCGAGGACGGAGGAATCATTCACCCAACGTCGTCGGGCACTACACGCTGCATGGCACCCATTCCCAGGTGTGGTGGCGTATTTAGAGGCGGTGTGGCTTCCGTACAGCAGGAACATCGTACGATGCTACGTAGATAATGTATTCCATTTAGGCACTTGATGTACATATTTGTACTTTTGTTTATTACATCTTTTGACTTCATATTTGATTCGATTTCCGAAGAAAAGCTTCAAAAGTATATAAACTTGTGTAAGAATGAGCTAAAGTATAAGAAATAGAGTCTGCACGAGTTTTGAGCTAACCATGCAGGAATTCGATGAAATCGGAGTCAAAACGAACAAGCCAAGTGAAGCTGAGAAGAGGTCGATATCGACTGGAGACATCGATATCGACCCTAGATTTCGACACGACTTCTGAGTGTCGAGATAAGCCATACAGACCAGACAGGAAAGCCTCGATATCGACATACATGCATCGATATCGACCATCGTCATAGACATCGACTGGAGCTGGACAAGTCGAGCAGAAACACAAGCATCGATATCGACCTCTAGTGTCGATATCGACCCTACCTCGACAGAAGATAAATCCGATTTTGAGACTCGGATTGTGAAGTCTATCATCAAAGCCATGAGTTATCTCGTTCTTTTAGATATTAGCAGTTGTTTATTATCTTTTCCTTTAAGTTTTTATCAAAATAAAAGACCTATCCTAAATTGTTCGGATAGAGTTAATAGTTTAGATAGGAGTTACAATCCTTGGATAGCGAGGATTAGTAGCCTATAAATAAAGCCCTAGAGGCTGATTTGTTAGATCATCCAGAGAATCCATTAATCCAAGGCAAGAAGCAAGACAAAGACAATAGACAATAGAGTTAGAGTTAGAGAGAAGTTTTAGGGTTTGACGTTTGCGAAAGTTGACGTTGAGTTGTAAAGCTTCGAAGTTTATTTTAATGCAAGTTTATTTCCTTCAAACAATGATGAGTTCCATGATGGGAAGCGAGTAGTTCCCCAAAGCTCTTAGGGTCGGGGTGAGCCCGACGTTAGCCATGCGCGCTTGAGGTAAGTATTTGATGTTGATATCGTTGTGTCTATCTCTCCTCCTACGATTCTATGTTTAGTCCTAATCGAAAGAAAAGGGATTCATGCTAACAATTTGAGTTATAAACATAAAATTGGTAGAGACAATTAGGTTTATTTGCAAGAGTAATCCTAAGAGTTGGTGTACGGCGAAAGCTCGTCCCTCGGGTGAAATAGCGCAATTGTCCGTCTTATTTATCTTATCGCATGCATTGGTTAACGTTGTGGTAAACCCTAATCCTAGGAGTTGCCTTTTTTTACATATTTTATACACCAAAACCCACTGTTATTTCTATTCATTGCTTCTCTCTTCATTCTTAAATCTTCGGCCTTTCTTTGCCGATAAAACAACTAACTCACTGCAGGAAGACATCGATATCGACAGCAGAGGTCGATATCGACCAAACTGATAGATCGACGGTTTTTTGAGTCGATCTCGAGACTCCTGGAAAACTTCTGCAAGCATCGATATCGACCCCTTGTGTCGAAATCGACCCCTCTGTATCGACTGGCAGACTTCTGAGCCAGTCGATTTCGTGGACTAACATCGATATCGACCCCGACCAGTCGATATCGACCACTTGTTTTTGTCTCTGCATGTCTTCTGTTGCAGAGAACATCGACAGCTGAGGTCGACATCGAGCTCAAAGGTCGAAATCGAGGCTTCTGGTCGACGCAGACGTGAGATTTCCAAAGCTACTAGGATCCCGCTGACACGCCTCCTCGTGGATCGATCCTGACTACCCTTCCACTACAACGGGAGGAAGTCTTGTAATTATTTGCTCAGGCCAGGTGTCGGTTTACGTTTATTACATCTTTATTATTTGTAATTACTTGACATATCAGCCTCCTACAACAACAAATTGGCGCCGTTGCCAGGGAGGCAATCAATCACGCCCTAGTAGTCTATCTCACGTCTCTGCCTAGTCTTGTTATTGCAGGTGTATGCGACGCGCTGATCGCCCACCTGAATTTGAAGGAGTAGACGACCCTGAACGTTATTTCCATCTAATGACCCAAGCTCAAAGAATCATGGCGGACAACGCGAACCAGGCTGAACTTAAGCAACTAATGAAGCAGGTTGAGGACCTAACGACTAGAGAGGCGGCACTTAAGGAGCGTGCGGATAGGGAGGAGGAAGGCCGGAGGCAAATAGAAGCCCAAATCAATGTCTTCCCTAGGAATGCCAAGCAATATATGCACCCCGCTCTCACATTGCCTGAATCGGCAATTCTTATCCCAGCCTCTAATTTTGAAATAAAACCTAACTTCCTTACTGAGATTAGAAGGCACCAATATGAAGGAAAACCTAACGAATGCCCTATGGCACATATTTCAACATTCTTAGACATTTGTGATACTATTGCCGATGGACGAAGTCTAGAATATGTCCAACTAAAAGCGTTTTGATGGTCTCTTACAGGGAAAGCATTGCAGTGGTTGGAAAGCTTAGCCCCAAGATCGCTCCGCACCTGGAATGAAGTCAAGGACGCGTTCCTCAACAAGTTATTCCCTCCTTCTAATACGGCGTTGATCCGACAGAAAATCACCGCTTTCAAACAAAAGCCTGGTGAGGCTCTGGCGATTATTTGGGAAAGGTTTAAGGACCTACTACGATCATGCCCGACGCATGGCCAACCACCGTCTGTAATTCAGGAGATCATATACAATGCTCTTGACGTTGCAACTAAGGAGAGGATCAACACCTACACCTCCTATGGCTACCTTGTACTCGCTCCACAAGAGGCTTGGGAGACTATAGAGAGGTTGGTGGAGTTCGACAACACATATGGGACTCCTGAGGCTTTGACACATCATCATCGAGGCCTGCCCCATCTATGCCCTTATATGAACCCTCCAATGTAATCGATCCGGATGTGAAGGAGCAATTCCACAGAGATCAACTTAGAAAGCTCCAAAAGCAAGTGAGGTTCTTTTCAGCGAACCAAGATTGCATCGAATGCGGATCGCAGCGGCACACCACCGTCGAGTGCCCCCATGCCGAACAAGTACACCTAGCAGAGACTCACCACGAGGCGCGCTACATGAGGGGTCCCAATCACCAATATTGGGGAGACCAAAGGTTCCATCAACCACAAAGGAACCCGGTTAACCCTAGGGACCCTCCGCCTTATAGAGCTCCTGGGCACCCGGAGAGAGACCAAAAGAAGGATGATCTTCAACTTGTGCTAGATGAGATAAGGAGGAATCAAGCTAAGAATGATCAACCCAACAATGCCATCCATACTCAACTCAATCACCTTACCACAAGGATTAGGGAGATGGATATATGGAAAAGGAACGTAGAGACCCAACTGGGTCAATTGGCGGCACAAATCCCTAGACCGTCCGGAACACTCCCTGGGCAAACCACTACAAATCCTAAGGGACAATCCGGGACAGGCCATGTCACAGCCATGCAATTGAGGAATGGCACCAAAGTACAAAAGCCACGAACGGAATCGGAGAAAGCAGCAGACCTAGTCGACATCGACAGACCAGTCGATGTCGACCCAGAGGTCGATATCGACCCCCATGTCGACCCCCTGGTCGACGTCGATGACACTGCAGAGCCTGAGAAGTCACAATAGAGGTCGAAATCGACCAAACCAGTCGATATCGACCACATCCCAGTCGATGTCGATGTCCAACAGACCTCTCCGACCACCGTTTTGGCCCCTACCCCAAAGAAGACGTTGTCATTCCCTTCCAAAGCATTGGAGGATCCCACCAAAGGTAAGTTTAGGCGCTTCGTAAAGATACTTCAAGGACTTAACGTTACTATCCCTCTTACAGAAGCCCTAAGCGAGATGCCCGCCTATGTGCGATTCCTCAAAGACATCCTGAGCAAGAAGAGATCCATGGCAGAGATCGCAGAGGAATGCTCAAAGATGGACTTCCCTGAGAAGAAGAGTGATCCAGGGAAGTTTGCAATCACCGTGGGACTTGGCCAACATCGTTATAAAGCCCTATGTGACCTAGGGGCAAGTGTCAGTCTCATGCCTCTTTCTATTTGGCAAAAGGTGAACATTGGCGCACTTGAACCTGTGGACATGAAACTTTATATGGCTGACAACTCATTCGTCAGACCCACAGGTATAGTTGATGACGTTCCTGTAAAGGTAGGTAAGTTCTTTGTGCCTACTGATTTCATTGTATTGGAGATGCCTGAAGATCCTATAGTGCCTATTATACTTGGTAGGCCTTTCTTAGCTACTGCAGATGCCAATATCAATGTACGTCGAGGGTTACTAACCTTTACTATAGGGAACGAAGTGATAGAATTCTCTTTCAACCCAACCATGAGCAAAACAAAGCACCTGGAGCAAGTAGTCCTCTCGCCGGCTAAGGAGAAGCTTAGAAAATTTTTGTTGGCGAGGACGGAAACAGCTGCAGGGTCGACATCGACTGGAACCAGTCGATATCGACTAAAAACATCGAAATCGACCCCCCTTGGTCGAAATCGAGTATGCCAGATCACTGCCAGGAGCTTAAGTATGGGGTCACAGAGGTCGATATCGACCCCCACATGTCGACATCGACCAAAGCTCTCGAAATCGACCCACCTTGGTCGAAATCGACCACCCCTCAGCCCGAAGATTTCTGTTTCGGGCCCAAACAGTTAAGCCCAGGTATGACTCCTAACCCTCCTCTGTCCCTTATTGATAAATCAATTAAGCCCATTATTGATAATTCTACTAAAGAGAGGGTCAAAGCTCCATGGTTTTCCTATATTGCTAAAGTTAGGTCAAGAAAGAGAAGAAAAGCGCCCAAAGAAGAACCTAACATCAAAGAAGCCTTGGTCGGTGAACTTCGCTACTACCAAAAGGACCTAGATGATCCAGGAGAAGGCTCACGCTCGAAGGGCCCCTACATAAAAGACTCGTGAAGAATTGACGGAGAAGTCGGCCTAGCGACTCAAAACTCTAGAGCATGTACATAAAACTTTTAAATTTTTCATAGATGGTTTTTAGGATTTAATTTTTGGTTTTTCAAACTTTTAAAACTGAGATAATTCGTGGCTTTATCTATATTTCTAACAAAGATTTCAGGGTACCAAGCAAAAGGAACGACGAAGAAGAAAAGAAGCTTCTGCAGAGGCAGTCGAAATCGACCCCCCCCCCCCAAGGTCAAGCCACCTCCTGGAGTCGACATCGAGGAATCAGGAGCGAAAAGCAGAGGTCCATATCGACCCAAATACTCGATATCGACCCCAAGCTAGCAGCCCTCGTCTTCATTTTCTTCCTCGAATTCGACAGATGCAGTCGACATCGACCACTGACCTAGATATCGACTTCTGGCATCGACCCAACTTGAAATCGACCTGAATCCGCAGGTTGCGCTGTGAGTTTCTCTCTACCCTTGTTCTTCTTTTTAATACAGTGAGGACACTGTATATTTTAAGTATGGGGTGGGGGAAAGACATGTCTTATGGTCATAACTTGGTTTTCTTCTTCGCATTGCATTCATGTTTAAATTTTTGTTCTTAGTCTTACTTTTATAAAATGTCAAAATCAAAAAAAAATGTCAAAAATACAAAAAAAATGCATGTTTATTTTAAGTTTGTTTTTTTACCCTACTTAGATGTCCTATGATGAAAACTCAATAGCTGACTTGATCATGTAAACCCTATGGCATATTTGGATGGTTTAGCCTAAGTCTTTAAAAATTTTATGTAGATTGTGAACTTGTGATGAAATTGAGCACATATGATCCTAGGCTAAAAAGCAAAATCCAACAAAAATTGTCCTTGTGAGAATTTTGACCTATAGGGAGAACATCAAAAATCCCTCCGCTTTCTTGAGTGAATTTACTCTTCCTATGCATCTCTAAATGTTGTGATAGTTATTCAAAACCAATGCATATATATGATTATGTTTACGAGAATTAAATGATGGAGGCATCTTTTAAGCCATTTTTATCCTCTCTTTACCTACCCTGCATTATCCCTGCTTGAAGCCAGAACATTAGCCTGAGCCTGAAATTGCAAACTCCACAAAATTATCCCTAGCCGAATTGAGCCTGACCCCATTTGGGAATTGAGACTTAGATTGGTTGGACTAATGCCTTGTGGAAAGAAAAGAGCGTAATGTCCAGTTTTGAGCAAGGAAATTATGGGTTGGTGTATATTTTCATCTTGTCATATTTTGTAAAAGGATTTTTTGGCTCACCATATAAATGCACATAGCTTTAGTATTTATTTATTATTTCCGAAAAAAAAATCCGAAAAAAAAAATAAATAAAGATATCTATATATAGTGCATGAGCCAAAATCCTTAAGTCTTTTATTCATACAAGTGTTATATTTTTTAGAGGTATATTATAACTTGGAAGAAGGGTTGATGGAATGCATCTTTAGAGCATATTATGAAGAGTTATGGTTTGGGTATTGCAAGTGTTGAGATTTAGGAGTCTTGATTCCCGAATTATAAAAGCACCACATAGCCAAATAATTCCATACCTTTTATTTCATACCAAGCCCCATTACAACCCCGCCGAATAGAGTCTTCTTTGAAGTCTTCCATTGAGCGAAAGTCCTCCTGATGATTCTTATTGCATTTTCATAATTGGTTGCGAAGTGGATTCTTATAAATTGCAATGTTTATGAGATTGTATATGGAATTGAGTTGAGAGTTGATCTTCATAGCCTAAACCCATGAGAGTTGAGTGCAAACACATTATCCCTGTGAGGTTGGATCAAAATTGCATGTGCCTATGGATCGCCAAAATATGTGCAATGACGTTAAATTCACTTGCTTTGCTTTGCTACCACTTATGATGTTGCTTTTGACAAAGGCGAAGACTTGAAGGGTGTGTTGTAGGTGTTGGTTATTGCTTGAGGACAAGCAAGTCTAAGTATGGGGTGTTTTGATGTACATATTTGTACCTTTGTTTATTACATCTTTTGACTTCATATTTGATTCGATTTCCAAAGAAAAGCTTCAAAAGTATATAAACTTGTGTAAGAATAAGCTAAAGTATAAGAAATAGAGTCTGCACGAGTTTTAAGCTAACCATGCAGGAATTCGATGAAATCGGAGTCAAAACGAACAAGCCAAGTGAAGCTGAGAAGAGGTCGATATCGACTGGAGACATCGATATCGACCCTAGATTTCGACACGACTTCTGAGTGTCGAGATAAGCCACACAGACCAGACAAGAAAGCCTCGATATCGACATACATGCATCAATATCGACCATCGTCATAGACACCGACTGGAGCTGGACAAGTCGAGCAGAAACACAAGCATCGATATCGACCTCTGGTGTCGATATCGACCCTACCTCGACAGATGATAAATCCGATTTTAAGACTCGGATTGTGAAGTCTATCATCAAACCCATGAGTTATCTCGTTCTTTTAGATATTAGCAGTTGTTTATTATCTTTTCCTTTAAGTTTTTATCAAAATAAAAGACCTATCCTAAATTGTTCGGATAGAGTTAATAGTTTAGATAGGAGTTACAATCCTTGGATAGCGAGGATTAGTAGCCTATAAATAAAGCCCAAGGGGCTGATTTGTTAGATCATCTAGAGAATCCATTAATGCAAGGCAAGAAGCAAGACAAAGACAATAGACAATAGAGTTAGAGTTAGAGAGAAGTTTTAGGGTTTGACGTTTGCGAAAGTTGACGTTGAGTTGTAAAGCTTCGAAGTTTATTTTAATGCAAGTTTATTTCCTTCAAACAATGATGAGTTCCATGATGAGAAGCGAGTAGTTCCCCAAAGCTCTTAGGGTCGGGGTGAGCCCGACGTTAGCCATGCGCGCTTGAGGTAAGTATTTGATGTTGATATCGTTGTGTCTATCTCTCCTCCTACGATTCTATGTTTAGTCCTAATCGAAAGAAAAGGGATTCATGCTAACAACTTGAGTTATAAACATAAAATTGGTAGAGACAATTAGGTTTATTTGCAAGAGTAATCCTAAGAGTTGGTGTACGGCGAAAGCTCGTCCCTCGGGTGAAATAGCGCAATTGTCCGTCTTATTTATCTTATCGCATGCATTGGTTAACGTTGTGGTAAACCCTAATCCTAGGAGTTGCCTTTTTTTTACATATTTTATACACCAAAACCCACTGTTATTTCTATTCATTGCTTCTCTCTCCATTCTTAAATCTTCGGCCTTTCTTTGCCGACAAAACAACTAACTCACTGCAGGAAGACATCGATATCGACAGAAGAGGTCGATATCGACCAAACTGATAGATCGACGATTTTCTGAGTCGATCTCGAGACTCCTGGAAAACTTCTGCAAGCATCGATATCGACCCCTTGTGTCGAAATCGACCCCTCTGTATCGACTGGCAGACTTCTGAGCCAGTCGATTTCGTGGACTAACATCGATATCGACCCCCACCAGTCGATATCGACCACTTGTTTTTATCTCTGCAGGTCTTCTGTTGCAGAGAACATCGACAGCCGAGGTCGACATCGAGCTCAAAGGTCGAAATCGAGGCTTCTGGTCGACGCAGACGTGAGATTTCCAAAGCTACTAGGATCCCGCTGACACGCCTCCTCGTGGATCGATACTGACTACCCTTCCACTATAACGGGAGGAAGTCTTGTAATTATTTGCTCAGGCCAGGAGTCGGTTTACGTTTATTACATCTTTATTATTTGTAATTACTTGACATATCAGCCTCCTGCAACAACAGCACTCGTACAACAAACAGGTACACCTTACTTCATATCTCCCATTACAGTATGATATGACATCAAACATTTAGTGCTATAAACTTTAATGTTTATGTGAAATTGTTTACAGAGTTGAGGGTCAACAATAGGTTCTCAAGGAGGCACTGCACTCATCGACTGGTGACTTCCGGATCGTGATCGATGCAATCCATAGAGTCAACGATTGCCAACTGCATAAGCTTCAAACTGCTTTGGAGATCGACCGCTTCAAATGGCCAACGGCGGCGTATAAAGTCAACCTTTTTGATGAGGTAAAGACTTTAATTTACAAAAAGTGCTTCGACTATCTGTACAAGTTGTGGCAGGATGTCGTCAACCAAAACATTCCTCCGGAATGCACGGACCGACATTGGAGGGTTTGTTACGGGATACCTTGTGTCCATGAGATTCAGGCATACGTCAATTCCGGTACTTCGATACCCGCTGAGGACATCCACCCTTTCTGGATGGATTTGTCATGGACGGACATCGACGATACCCCACTGCCGTATGAGCTGTCATCTTCATACACGGCTTCCAACGATGTATGCGACGAAGAGCTCCACCAACCCTCATCTGCAAGCGTCCGATCGAAAGGGAGGCCTCGGGGGTCGAGGAATGCCTGCAGAACCAACCCGTTGCCATACGAGGAGTTAAGGGGAAGATTTGAGAGCGAAGAAGCATGTGCTGCTCGACATGCTGCTCGACATCGTCAACAAGCGACATCAGCTCAACGTGGACGTGATGATGTGTTCGGAGGGTTCAAATGGGGTCGAAACAACGTTGATCCCTTCATGCTCGGACATATTGAGGGTGTGAGGGACACTATTGGAGATGGTCATTGTGGCTACCGTTCTTTGGCGTTATTGACATCACCGATCGGCGAGTCTGCTTTCCCGTAACTCAAAACGTTATTATGCAATCACTTGGAGGATCACGCCGATCTCTACGCCGGTTGTTATATGGGAGGGTACCCATTCCAGTAGTTCGTCGACAACCAGAGATGGGCAGGACCTGTGCATGGTGATAGGAGACGGTGGATAGAGCTACCCATCATGGGTTTAGTATTTGCAACGGTATATCAGATTCCTCTCGTTGTCCTAGCTTGGCATCATCCGTTCACATGTCTCCCCATGACCTCGACCACACCTACTAACAACCCTCAATCAGCAACCCTTGGTTTAGCCTGCATCGGAAACCAAGACCATTTTGCCGCGGTACGACTTCAAAAGTCATATATTATTACCTATTTTACTTTTCATCTATATGTCAATACTCTAACTCTAATTTTCCGTTCTCATAGGTCTGGTTGCGTCCTAACGCTCCTATTCCGCCGCCTGCTCCAGAATGGGTCGCACATCATCAACCGAGCGTCGAAGGATGGGATGCTCCTTTTCAAGCTTGGTTTGACAGATTTCGAGCCTTACGTGTCGAGTCTGATCGCCCTTTACACTTTTCCTAGATTTAATTCTACCAGTTTATTACAATTATGGATGTAAACCTTTTTTTTTCTGTATCCTTCATGAAATGACATTGTATCGTATCCTTCCTGAAATGACATTCGATCGGTTAATAACATGGTAAATATCGTCGTGGAAGAAAAATAGGACTCTTTTGGGAATACTCGGAATGACTAAAACTCTAAATCATAAACCTCCACTAGCTAAACCCATCAAATTCTTCAATTAACCCTAAAAAACCCTCGGTAAACCCTAACTAGGGTTTGCACGTCCTTAACAACGTACAAATACCCTAACTAGGGTTTGCACGTTGTTAACGACGTGCAATATTTGCACGTTGTTAAGGACGTGCAATATTTGCACGTTGTTAAGGACGTGCAATATGTGCACGTCGCTAACAACGTGCAAATCCAATTTTGTTATCGACGTGCACGACTGCCACACCTGCACGTTGTTAAGGACGTGCATGCACGTAAAAAAAGACGTGCAAATTCTTAATCACCATTTGCGGTATATCTAACAAGACCCATATATCAATGTAAATGGAAAGTTGGTTCCGGGGAGTTGAGAATCAGCTTTCCAAATGGTATGAAGAGAAGCATGAGTCCAAGAAAATAACGGAGTTATAAAATTAATTATAAAATTAAATAAAAAAATAAATTCTAAAATATCATAGTTGAAAGTTGAAACTATCGTATGTGATAATTTTTTGACAAAGATTTTGCTTTGCTTTAATTTAGTAGTATAGAGGATGTTAATTACCAGCTCAACTAAACCATGCGATTCTTCTACAAGAAAGTTGATCTCAAAAGTGGATTAGTTCAATATGACCCCGTTTGTCTTTCATTACCTAATCGATCAATTAAGGAAAGCATATTAACGTAACTATCAAGAAGCTGCAACAACTAACCACTATGTTTGATTTCTTTGTGTATATATGTACGTGTTTTTTTTGGGGGGAAATTTTGCTTCGTAGCCATAAGGTTTGTTCTTTTTTACATGGTGTCCAAACATTTTAAGAATTTCACATGGTAACCATGAGGTTTTGACAAATTTCATGTGACAACCAAATTTATTAAAAATCATATAGAAATTATATAAAATGACAAATATATTATAATTCACTCACTTAATCAGTCATTTTTGGTGTTTTGCTTTTAAAAAACCATCAACAACTCTTTTAATATTTAAGGAGACTAAATTATTTACCCAAAAAATGAGTAAATTATAAAAAAAATCACCTAAAATTAAAAAAAATAAGTACATAAAAATGAGTAAATTATTTAAAATATGTAGTTAATTTATTTTCAAATCAATAAATTAAGTACATATTTTCAATTACCATTCATTCATATTTCTTCTAAAATATACTAAAATATTTTGGTTAAAATAAACTTTGTATTATATATCTAATATGTAATCTTTTTAAAACATTAGAAGGGTTATTAATGACTCTTTGAAAACAACCAACTACATTGGGTAATTATGTATACTTTTTCCAAATTTAAAAGTTTTTTTTATAAAAAAACTACCATAATTTTTTTATTTGTATAATTTATTCATTTATCATGCAATTAATGTGTAGAAATATAAAATATTTAAATGGTTTTAGTTTAACTTTTTAAAAATAAAAAACCAAAATTGGGTTGTTGTGTGAAAAAATATATTTTTATGATTATTTTGGATTTTATCTATATTCTAAAAGATTTTTAACCAATTTGATTAACATAATAAATTTTCCCAAACCTCATGGCTACCACACAAAATTTGTCGAAACCTCGTGGTTACCATGCGAAATTTTTGAAAAGTTTGGGTACCATGCGAAAAAAGTCAAACCTTGTGGCTACCAAACGAAATTTCACTTTTTTTTTTATCTGTTGTATGTACGTGTTTTTGCAAGCGTCAATCTAGCTAGCTCCTTAAGTTTTCAGTCGTGGAATTCATACAGTTTAATGCATTGTGAACAGTGGCGTCTGCATTTTTTTAATGAAAAGAATCTCAATGGTCGACAAATCGACAGATAAATGATCGTAAAACATACAATTGAAAATAAAAAAGGTGCAATACAACAAGCGGAAGTGCACCCTATAAAAGACGAATCTAGGCAAAACCAAATGAAACAACACCGTCATGAAACAACGAACGAAGCCAAACACCGTTATTAAACAACACTGTTGGCCAGCGATACATCAGGAATCTCTTTGGGAAGTGAAGACGAACATTCAGGAAGCTCCTTTCCGATCATGGAATGGTCCCGTACACACCACCTCGACTCCAACCAGTCCCAACGTCGACTGTCAGAACCCCAATGAAAAAGAAGAAACACCTAGACACACCAAAACCAAGCCGCCTATCGCCCGAGCAAACCGCACCATGAAGGACCGGGGTCGCCAGATCAGGACTCCGATATCGGAGGAGGAGGGGTTGTGGTGACAGAAGAGGCAACCCCCAAGATTGAAGGGGAGATGAACGACAGATCCTGCCAGCAGAGAACTGAGGCATCGATGTTGGCATCGGTGGTCAGAAGAAGAAGGAGGCGGTCGACCCAACGAAACCAATCAGGGAGAGCTGACCACGGTGAGGAGCAAGGGGAAGGGCATGTGCTACCCCTCAACACAGAGATGGGTTGCAAACAAGGGCGTGCACACGAGGTTGAAATATAGGGGCTCAAGTCGACATTAACTATCGAAGCATTGATTTGAAACCTGGGCAATCGATGCACGAATTGGGCATGGGGATAAATGGAAACGAGAGAATGAACCCAGAAACACTGAAGCCCCAAACTGATTTTGGGTTTTGATCGAACACCGCATATGGATTTTGGAATAGGAGTTTTGCTCGTACAGTCGTATTTGTTCTTCATCAGGGAGCGATGCTGAACCTAAAGCATGGTGACTGCACTGCGGTGCAGAGGTGGTCGAAGCTGGGTAGAAGCGGCCGGAGATGGAGTATAGGCGGCTGGAGTAGAGGTAGGCGGTCAAAGCCGAAGATTGGGCTCCCTCTCTCTAGAAAAACTATAGAGAGAAGAAGTGGCGTCTGCATGATTCAGTAGAAGGGGGAGGAGGGCAAAGTATATATTTTTGTAAATCTTTTTTTTTGGTATATATTACGAAGAAATTTTTGTAAAAATATTGAAAGAAAACCATAATTTTAGTTTAATTAAATATGGTATTTTTAGTAAATTAAATTATATGAATAAAAATTAATAGATTATATATATATATGGGTAATATAATGAATATTTTTTGAAAAATTATTGAAAGAAAACTATAAAATTTGATTTAAATATTATTTTTAATTAGAAAAAATTGATAAAAATGAAAAGTATTGCAAAAAAAAAACCATAAATTGTGGTTTACATATGGCATTTTTAGTAAAATATTTCATAGGAATTAAAATTCATAGAATTTTTTTTATATGTGTAGCATGATAAATAGTTTTTTGAAAAATATTAAAAGAAAATTATAAAATATAATTTAAATGTCATTTTTAGTTGAAAAATTGATAGGATAAAAAGTATTGAAAAAAAAAAAGTAGATAATGAGGTTTGAACCCATAACTTCTATATTCCTTCCCTTCTCTTACCTAGACATGGCCACGGGTCGAGAGCCCGGGGTACATGACCCGAACCCTAACCCGGAAATTCAACGGGTCGACAGGTTTGGGTCACCCGGCGGGGTGACCACCCTGCATGCGGTCGTCTTTGGTTGGAAAGGTCGTGCATTCTTGCTCAAAGGTGCACAACGAGGGGACGAGAATCAGTGGCGGCCGCAGGAAGTGTTAGGGGGAAGATGAAATTTTTTATTGAGAAATTTTTTTTCGGTATATATAATAAAGAAATTTTTTAAAAATCTATTGAAAGAAAACCATAAATTGTGGTATAAATATGATATTTTATTACAAAAAATCATATAATAATTTAATAATTTATATATATGTGTGTGTAGCGCAATTAAGACTTATATTTAAATATTAAAAGAAAATTATAATTTTTTTTAAACAATTTGTCATTGGTAAATGAAAAAAAAATCGATATGATTGAAAAGTATGACCAAAAAACTCATAAATTGTGGTTTAATATGACATTGATAGTAAAAAACTTCATAGAATAAAAATTAGAAGAATTTTTTAAAATATATGTATAACGTAATGAATAATCTTATGAAAATATTAAAAGAAAAATATAAAATTTGATTTAAATATGATATTTATAATAGGAAAATTTTAATAACAAAATAAAAAAAGTAAGTGCAAAAAGGGAATCAATTCTGGTGCTCTTCTTTCTTCAGACAAGTAACTGAATTGTAGATTTAAGATTTTTTAAGAAGCTAAAAAAATTAAGTATTAAATTTCTGATATATATAAAATTTCCCGTAACATCCCATGTTGTAGGATAGCTATATATATAGTGAGGTATTTGACGTGGTCATTGATTTCCAGCTTGACTAAATCATGCAATTATCATAGAAAAAGGCACATGATTAAAGATTTGGTATACATATAATACAGTATATAGTAATACCTAATCTATAATCAATTAAAAATTAGGCATCACTCTAACAACTATGTTTGATAATATCTTTACGTACGGACGAGATGACTATTTCTACTTGAGATTTAAATATTCATTTAGCTAAAAATGATCATCGATCGATCGACCATATCCGGCCATTATAAATACAAGTCCTTCGAGCTCCATTTTCATTCATCCAAAGCTTAAAGTAAACATAGTTGTGAGCTAGCACTCGATCGAATTAGGAGCTTTCGTAATTGGTTCGACATCGATCAGATCATGGAGACCATTGGAGCTCGAGTTCTTGCTTATTTCGCCCTCTTCGCCATGGCTTCCTACTTGGCTTACGCCACCGATCCTACTCAACTTCAAGACTTTTGTGTCGCCACTAACGACCCTAACAATGCATGTAAGTTCATTTATATATGTTGCATAATCATGCTATAAGATTGAATATACGCACATAAATTAATAGTACGTCTCATCGTAAATTGATCGCGATCGTTTAGTATAAGTATGTATATGGTAAACGAAATGAAAATAAATTTTATATAGGAAAATATATATTTTGATGAGAGAAATACTGTTTTTTTATGAAAAATAAGATAGGAAGGGTAATACTTATAATAATACAGGGGATATGATTAACCCCTGGTTTGACGAGTGATTGAAATGAGAAAACAAAATCAATTTTGTATAAAAAGTTGGGAAAGGAGGATAATGATTAAATTTTTTAACAATGTATCTTAAACTATAAAAAAAATATATCCATTTTATTTCCCTTTGTCTTTCCAAAATTTAAACCAAACGAGCCATTAATGTGCAACTCGCGTACATTAATTTCTGTACGTGCAGTGTTTGTGAACGGACTCTTCTGCAAGAACCCGATGCAGGTGACTGCAGACGACTTCCTCTTCAGAGGCCTAAACGTGCCAAGGAACACAAACAACAAAGTAGGGTCCAATGTGACCCAAGTGAACGCCGGAAACCTCAAGGGCCTCAACACCCTCGGAATCTCGTTGGCTCGCATCGACTTTGCTCCCTACGGTTTGAACCCACCACACACCCACCCTCGTGGTACGGAGGTCCTCACCGTCATCGAGGGCGCCCTCTACGTAGGATTCGTGACGTCAAACCAAGCAGACGGCACCAACAAGCTCTTCTCTAAGGTTCTCTACGAGGGCGACGTGTTCGTTTTCCCACAAGGGCTCATCCATTTCCAGTTCAATGTGGGGAAGACCCCAGCGTTGGCGTTTGCGGGGCTGAGCAGCCAGAACGCCGGCGTGGTCACGGTGGCCAATGCGGTGTTTGGAGCGCAGCCGCCGATCTCCGTTGATGTTCTGGCCAAGGCTTTCCAGTTGGATGAGAAGATTGTTAAGTTCCTCCAGTCTCAGTTCTGGATGGACAATGGCCGTTAATTTGATATATGGACTAAGGATTGCTATAGTTTTATGTAGTGGGGAATAAAATATAAATTGAGGGGTTGTTTTTTTTTTTTTTATGTATGGGGATTGGAATCGATATATGCTGATATGCATGTGTTTTCTATATGGACTATAAGATTATGTAACGTACGTTTATTATTACCTGTGCTACAAATAATTATAAACAATTATATATTTAGTATGTTTTTATTAATTGTTTGATCACATGTACTTTTTTTTAGTTTTGTTATTTTCCGGTCAAGTTAAGGCATAGCAAGCGCTTATTATTAGGGACAGAATAAGTTGTTGTATTAATGTTTTCAGACATAAATTTATATATATATATTTTTTAAAACTATGCTTATGTATGTTAATTTATATATATATTTCAAAAAATAAATTTTATAAAATCTTTAATTGTATAGATTATAAATAATTAAGTGTTACACTTAATTAAAAGGTGTTTTTGAATTTCATTGTATTTTAATTATAAGGTACTTTGAATAATATTTGGTTACACATTTTTCAAAATGTTTACCAAACACCCAATATTGCATAAAATTTATAATTACATTACAAATTTAATATAATTGATTGACACAAAGGTATTTTATTTAAAATTTACATTATTCTTGTAAATACCGGAATTTTAAATAAGTATTTAATGGCTAAAATTGGAAAGTTTCGAAAAACCCATCCTCGAGTGCATTTCTAAAACTGAAAAGTCTTTGGAAATCATAACGACATGTTTTAAAATATAGGTTATTGAGTTGAATTCTGCTATTATATTCGGATTTAAAACATGAAGTTTTGTGAGTCATTTGAAATGGATTTAAACTCGAGTCGGATTTCGGGATAGGTAGTCGGAACTTAAGGTCGGATGAGCGGAATCTCTCTCTGATCTCAATCGGCCCCATCTCTCCCACTCACTCTCTCTCTTCCTTCCCACTACGATAGTTTTGTCATTTTCCCCATTAAAACCCTAGTGTGCCCAATTAGTGCCACTATTTATAGGAAGCTCCATTCCCCAAATTTCCCATAAAATCTTCAAAAAGGCTCAGCCACCATTCTCTCTCTCTTCATCTTCCATTCAAAAATCAAACCCTAAAATCCAAAGTTCCAACTTTTCACCTCTTCAATTCATCTCCCTCACCTTCCACCCTTCATTTCTTGTTTCTCAACCCCCAAAGAACCCTAAAACACCCTCTAAAAGACCTCCTCTCAAATATCTAACCCAAAAATCGAAGTCGGAAAGAAAATTTCATTGAAAAACCAAGTTCATGTCCCTGTCGCTGCCACGAGTTCATCCTCGCCGCCGCGAGTTCATCTTCACCGCCGTGAGCTTAGAGTCTAGGAGAAGGAAACCCATCTTCGCGGCCACGAGTTCATCTTCGCTGTCTCAAGACTCATCTTTGCCGTCGCGACTGGGGAACCCAGTTCCGTCGTTGGCTCGGTAAATCACCTCGTTCTCCCTCGTTTTAACTCTTTTCTCTTTCCCGTTTGTTCTCGCTTATTACTCACTCTCTTCTCTACTTTCCAAGGTCAAGAAACGTCAAATCTAACTCCTTTTGAAGCGGATTCGGGCTTATTTCTTCCTCTTCCCATGTTTTTGAGCAAGGTAAACTCTACTCCTTCCATCCTCTCGTTTTGGATCTAGAACTTTGTAAAGGTCCTCTTTTAACAAAGATATGTCCCTCCTAGGCCTTGTCGTAGCAAAATCTCATTGAATCGGAACCCAGGGACCCCTCTCTTCCAAGTTTTTTTGAAGAAGCCTCAAGGAGGCTAGGTAATCCCTCTTCCGCTCTCCCCTCTAGTCCTCATTGGAGTCATATATGGTTGTTTGGTGTTGGTTTTGTGTTAGAAATGTTTTGAAATAAGTTTGGATTAAAATGAATTGGAATTGAAGCAAAACGAATGAGATTTGAAGCAAAAACGAGCAAACAGGTTCGAATCTCGCCACGGCAAAACCATGGTCGTCGCGACGAGTTAGAACATAGACCAGAGGAAGAAGACGGCTCTTGCAATTGCGACCGCTGGTTTCGCCGCGGTGAAAACCCCACTTTGCGACCAGCGAGGGGTGTCTTCTCGCGGGAGAAATGGGGAGGATTTCGCGGCCACGACCGGCCCTCTCGCCACCGCGAAATCCACCCAGTGGGGCCGAGCTGACCCTTGATTCTTTGGGTTGATTTGTTGGTTTTTGGTTCGATCTTTGAGTCAATTTTCGGTCAAAGGTTGATTTAAAAATGGGAGGTTTGAAGATATCCATTAATGATTATTTTAATATTAAAGGGGATTTTGACGAAATTTAAAATGTCGGATTAAATGCTTGGACACATTTTTGAAAGCCTTTGTTTCAAGTGTCGGAATTCTTAAACTTGATTAAATGATGGATATTTGAAAATGGAAATGGACTTGAGTATTATGGAAATTGGCGCGATTTCCGCTTTGAGAATGATTTGAAATGGTTGGACTTCGGATTGGTTGGAAATGGTTTTGTGACATGGTCCTTGTGGGTGTGTGTGACTAGTAGTCTTGTGCCTTATCGCTTTCATATTAATATCATATGTGCTTGTTGATTTAGTGAATTGAGTGGATTCTGGTTGTGATACACTATTGTTGTTCGACTTTTTTTAGGTGAGTTCTTTTATGGACTTACTCAGACTAATCAGACACACCCTCCTACATGTAGTCGTATGACATACTAGGTGTTGCATAAGCATTGAAGCATGCAATGTAGTATCATGCTTAGGTTACAGACTTGATTGAGCATCTGTTTACTTTATGCGTATGAAAAGAGAACGGTCGTGATTTGTGTGTTCTAGATTCGTTGCTAGGGTCATAGGACGACTCAGTCCTATCAGGCTTGTTCTCCATCGAGTATGATTAGAGTTGAGCTTGCGGGCTCTACTCACCATATGAGCATAATTACGAGACTATTGATGCGCACATATACCATCTGCGGATGGCGATTGCTATGCTATAGCCTGTACTGGTCAGGCTCCACCCTAACGGGAAGGGGGTGGAGGTAGAAAAGGGATATGTCACTTGACATTCTTTGGGCCATTTATCATATTTCTGCATATATATAAACTGTCAGCATGCTTTAAGTGTTAAAATATCCTGCACCGTATTAGAAGCATCTTTATTAGGTATAGCGTATGTATATGTCTGCTTATAGGAATAGAGTGCGATAGGGCCTCGGCCTGATCCCATGCCATGCACATATTTTTTTTAGGTTTGTTTGCAAATCATGTATGCTCCATGCTTCTATGGCGGGGATTTGCTCAGCCATAATATATGAGTGTCGGATATAGGTTTTTAATATTTATTAATCAAGTATCTGACATGACACAATTATTTGTTTTTTCAAATAAACTGTGTAAATAATTATTTTTATTATATATTTTCATTTAATACATTCAAGAATGCACACTAGCTTAAATCAAATTTGTTCAAAAGGCTTACATCATATAGTGTCCTTACAGACACGAACCCTGAGTTTTGAATCTTCTTTTAATGTACGCTTCGTCTGCAAGGGAACTGTGGGTGAGATGCTAATATATTTCCTTGCTTTAAAAAATGGTTCAAATGTGCATTTCAATTTTTTTTTAATAAGTAAGGATTTGAAATATCTAATGAGTATATTGTATGATTATATAATAAAAGGGTTGATATTGTAATTATTGTAATAATAGGGAACTGTTGTAATATTAGTTAGAAATAGGGAAACGGCTATAAATAGTCTTGTCTGTAACAACCCGATGTAACAGATTGTAAACTAATCTTCTTCTTCCTGAGTTTAATCAAGCTGGTTTTGGTTTCTTTCTTCCGTTTCTCATGGTATCAGAGCGAAAGGTTTAGGGTTCTCAAGTTTGGTGTGATTAGTTGGATCTGTGTGAGTCTGGGTGAGATCTGTGTGATCAGAGAGCTTGAAGGAAGCTTGGTCCTTATCAAAGGCGGCGATGGATTTCCTAAATCTTGGTGAAGCACAGGGGCGACAGCAATTGGGCGATCCATTAATTGATGTTGGCCAATTCTAACAATCCAGGGGCGCAATTGGTTGCAGTCCAGTTTTCAGGAGCCAATATCTTGGGATGGAGCAGAGGAATTCGAATGGCGCTTAGGGCCAAGAACAAATTGGGATTCATAGATGGAACCTATGTGAGACCAGCTCCAAGAACGATGGATCGGGAGCGATGGATGGGTGCTGATTACATGGTACGTTATTGGATGTTAAATTCGATGATTCCTTCAATTTCTGAGAGTTTTATGTTGATAGCATCTATTTTAGTCATATTTTAGGATTGCATTTGCATAGTAATTTAGGCCATTTTCATGCATATTTTATGCTTTATTTAATTTATTTTGCATTTTCGGAGTCTACACTTGTTTTTTATTTGTTTCAGGCATTTTGAGGCTAATATTGAGGAAATTCAAGATTTAATACGGAGTGGCGAGCATATTGCATTGGACCCGATGAGCTAAAGTGGCTAGTTGCGAAAGTTGCTAAAGTTTGGGTTGTTTAGTGGAGTTAAATTTATAATTGGGCGTTGTGCTAGTTTTTAATTATTTAATTTGATGGGTTGAGATTGCAATTTTAATAAATTGAAAACATATATACTCGCATGCGTTTAGAATTAAGGGGTGTGGAGTTTTTGCTGTACAGTGGCTTCGGCCAATTTAGGTTTTGTTCTTTGTTTTGACGGTATACACTTTGGATCGAGGACGGAAATTTCGGTTTGCATTTCTATTCTAAACTTTGATCTATTTCTGTCTATAATCTAGTTCATTGTTTGTTATATTATGCTTTCTTAATTTCTCCGTTCTAGGGTTTGGGTAATCCCGACAATGTTTTGGTAGCGTTGAGATTGATATTCGTTTGTCTGATAATTTGTTAGATTTAATCCTATTGCGCCAGCCCTAATTGATTAAAATTGGTTAGAACTAATTTAGGGTTTGAAATCGAAAGACTAAAACCCTAAGTTAGAATTTAGATGGTGAATTTAGGCCGAAAAGCTATTTGATCCATCGGAACCATAGGATTAAACTTGAAGTTTGATTTATCGAAAGAGAATCGAATTTCTTAAGGATTTATAGATTGTCATAGAGATTTTAGATGATTTTGATATTGATCGAGACCGAAAGGCGACGTTAATGTGATTATCATTTAGAATTCTAAGAACTTAAAGGGTCTAAATTGGTTGCTTGATACCGAAAGGAGATCGTTAACCAATTTAGACACATTCGCGTTGAAACCGAAAGGAGATTCGCGATTACCTTTGACAATCTACCTTCAACAAGCTCAGACAAGGCGACACGAATATTAATTTTAATCTACTAAAATGTCGTTGTGGTGATCCTTTACCCTAGATTTGCCTCGTATCCATTGTTTACTACCAATTTTGTATAGTTGTTTCCTTTTAAGTTGGTTACTCTCTCAATCCATTATAAACATTTCTTCTCTTGTATTTTCGTGGCTTAGTTAAGTCGGTTTAAAGTTATAATCAATACCACATAGTCCTTGTGGATACGACACTCGATATACTACAACTGAACCCGTACACTTGCGGTGTAGGTTTTAGCCTATGAAGTTTTTGGCGCCGTTGCCGGGGACTATTGTTTGTATTGGTTGTTTATTTAGACTGATTTTTCTAAGTCATTCTTTTGCTTTTGATTTTTTTTCCTTTTGTTTTTGATTTCAGGTTGTGCTCAAATGGATGGCATAAGCTATTGTGAGTTTTGTGGAGCTTTTGATCATGTAGCTAGTGATTGCCCGGTGTTGTTTGGGAATGAACAAGAGGTGTACTACTCGTTGCATCCTCACCTTTCTTACGAGAGGGATATCACCGAGGGATACGCACCGCATGGGTGTCGAGATCAAGCTTCAGAAAATTCACAAAAATCGTCCAAGTTGATTTATATGGAAGAGTACTTCACTTTCTTGGAAACCCACCTCTCAAAGATCCAAGTTGTTTTTGAGGATGAGATGTTGCGGATCCAAGAGGCTCAACAGATGAATGTTCCATGTTTTCCCAAAGGTTTCTCTGTTGAAGGTGAGGTTAGTGACAATGATGATTGCACTGTCGTCTTTCTTGACATTGAGGTTTTTGAAGACATGGAGATTTTAGAGCACGAGGAATGGGTTCCATTTTTCGAGTTTAGTGAAGATACAAAGGGACGATACTCTAAGAAGAGGATGAGCACATTCCTCGGGAGCTTGAACTTCAACAGATCTCTTATATTCCGCTCCGAAAACACTCTGCTTGATGGATGGATTGAGCCATGGACCATCCATTCGGGAAGGTTCAAACGCTTTCGAGGCAACCAAGGTTAGTTTTTATTTCATTTTATTTTATTCTAAATAAAGTTAGTTTTTGTTTTTTTATTAAGAATAAGATTACATATATTTTTGTCTTTGAAAAAAAAAAAAGCTGGGTCCACTCGGTCGAGTGGAAATTCCCCCTTGGTCCGAGTGGATTCCAGAAGGTGCATAAGATTGTCACTCGACCGAGTGTGTTGTTCACTCGGCCGAGTAAAATCAGTTTTCCAAAAAAAAAAAAAAGGTCGAGCCTTCCTCTTTCTCCCAATCCTTCTTCTAGGACCGCACACCGTACCCAACCTTCTTCTCCATCTCTGCTTCTCAGCCCTCTCTCGCCGGTGTTCACCATCCCGCCACCAGCAGCCCGCGACCTTCACACCGCCTTCCTCACCTCCGACGTCCTTCATCTGACCAGGCGCTCACTTCAAACCCTGACCACCACCGTTCTCTCCTCTCTTGTTGTCCGCTATCGTCCCACCACCCCGACATCCCGCCGTCTCACCTCGCACCACCCCTCTCCGATCTCCACCGCTGCCTCACTCCTCGTCGGCGGTCACCTCATCTTCTTTCCCTTGTTTCTCCTCCCACCACCTCCTGCCATATCTCCTCCCCCTGCAACCAGGCCCTCCTCGCTTCCCCTTCTCGTCCCTTCTCAGCACCGTTGAAGGTCCTTGCCGCTGCTGCTGCCCCCGACGGACGGCGATTTCCCGCTCCTTCGCTTCTCAGCCTACAATTCAGAGCCTGATTTCACCCAGGTAAGCAGAGGTATATCTATTCCCTTAACTAGTTGTTGAGTTGCAATTTTGGCAACTGCTGGAATAAGTTATTCATTGAATATGACATTGGATTGGTCTTTGGATGTAAGGGGAATCTGCTGAAAACAATCTGATTTCCAACTGTGGTGAATTTGTCAAAATTGCTGGGTTTTAGTGGCTTTGATTGCTGCAACTTGAGTTGGATTTGACTTATGTGCTTAATGTCATAGCAATTTAGCTAAGTATCTAACTAATTTGAGGTTGTTGATATGTCTGTTGAAGCCTTCTATTGATTTTGATTGGAATTGCTGATCTTGAGATGTTTTCTTGTGCACTTGTGCTAATTTTGTGGTCTTAGTTGTGCTCAATCATGACACCTCGATATAGATACTTTGGTTTGGCTGGTTTTGTTAAGTTGGAAAGGTTGTTACTTGCTTGTCTCATGCTCCCTGATTCCATTGAGTTTTCATGATTTTACTTTGCAAAATGTGGATGAGTGTGAGGCGTAGGACTGAATTTTGTGCATGTTCTTGTTTCATTAAGTTAGAGCATAATTTATCTGGTGAAATTGTGGTGTTAATGGTGATAAGGTTGTTTGAAGGAGTAAATGCTTTGTTCTTTATGCTCTAGATCATTCTCCTGGACTTGATTATTGATTTTACATGTTATGTTCATGAAGTCTGTTTGATCTAAGTGACTATAACTTACCGTTGGTTTTATATGGTGTGGTGCCCTTGCTATTAGAGAGCTTGTATTGTCTTGTTTGTTGGTTGTTTCCTTTGTTTTTGATGTCTTGGCCAGATTCGATAACAAGGGGATGCTACTACATTTTTTACGAGTTCTCAATCACACCCAGGAGTGATGCTGCTTATTGATTTTGTTGAGTTCGAGAAGCTCCTGTTGTGCTGAAATGGACAAATTGTCAAGAGTGCTTGAATGCCTGAATTCCTTAGTGAGTTTCTTTTCCCCTCCTCTTTTTATTTACTTTGGGGACAAATTATATTTTAAGCATGGGGTTGGGGTAATTCACTAGTAGTTCACTTGTGTGACTCCGTTTTTGCATATAATTTTTTTCATTTTTTCCTTTTTCATATGCATTTCATACATTGCATTTGCATATAGATGTTTTGAGATGAACCCTTGCTATAAAGATTCCTTGCTCTTCTTGAAGAACTTGTCATTTCCTTGATTGAAATTGGTTGATGATATCCTCTAGGCATGTTCAAAAGCTTGTGATGATCGATTGTTGGGTTTATGCTAAAATTCTTTCAAAACTTATCATTGCTTGAGACTTGTTGAGATTGAGATTCTGAGACAAAAGCCTGTGAGCTTCTGAGCCTAGGACTGACATTCATGAGTCCTCTTTCTTTTGTGTGTGAATTGCTCATCTTGATTGCTCTATCTTCAGAACTTGCGTTAGAACCTCTCGAGGTCACATATATGACTTGTTTGCATTGCATAAACATGATTGAGGCAACTTTTGTTAGCCTATTATTCCCTTCCTACCCTATTATGATATCCTTTGCTTGAAGCCCGTTGAGCCTATTTGCCTATTCATTTGTAGCTCCACAAGATTATCCTTAAGCCTATTTTAGCCTCATTTACCTATCCGGGAATTAGGATGAAATAGATTTATCTATAGTTTTGTGGACAAGAAGAAATATGTGCTTTGAGTGATTATGTATTGAGTGAGGGGTAGTTTGCTTAAGTTGTATGTTTCTTGTGATGAAGAAATAAAAAAATTGAAAAAAATTGAAAAACAAAAGAAGTGAAAAAGAAAAAAAGAGAAAGAAAAAAATTCTTCTTCATCACTAGAGAATAATTTCTAAAAAGGGAATGGGTTATCAAAAGTTGAGAGTTTATGAGCTTACTTTCTTATGTGATGTGGTTGTTGTGAGAAATTTGGTATGTGTGTTGAGAAAAGAAGTGGATATTGTGGTTGAAGTTTAGGAAGTAGTTCTATTTCCCGGATTTGGCACCACATGACCAAAGAATCCATACCTTATTCTTCTTACCTTGGCCCCATTACAACCCAAGAAAAGACCTCATGATTTATGTTTTATGTGCATAGTCCAAGTGGTGGAGAGTTAGGACGCTAATTCAAGCTTATGGTAGATGAGTCTTCAAGATTTGAGCGCGAGCGAAACTTTTGTACCTTAGACACATGAGTGAGAGTGTTCCACAAAATATATCCTATGTGAGGTCTTGGAATTGATGTCTTGACTTGTCTCCTGCATGGTTTGCTTGCTCTTGTTTTGAACCCGATGTCTATATCTAAATGGGCAAATGCATTGCTTGGATAGAAGCCGAAATCTTTCTTGTGAATATTCATACTTGTTTTTGCTTGAGGACAAGCAAGGTTCAAGGATGGGGTGATTTGGGGTAATTCACTAGTAGTTCACTTGTGTGACTCCGTTTTTTCATATAATTTTTTTCATTTTTTCCTTTTTCATATGCATTTCATACATTGCATTTGCATATAGATGTTTTGAGATGAACCCTTGCTATAAAGATTCCTTACTCTTCTTGAAGAACTTGTCATTTCCTTGATTGAAATTGGTTGATGATATCCTCTAGGCATGTTCAAAAGCTTGTGATGATCGATTGTTGGGTTTATGCTAAAATTCTTTCAAAACTTATCATTGCTTGAGACTTGTTGAGATTGAGATTCTGAGACAAAAGCCTGTGAGCTTCTGAGCCTAGGACTGACATTCATGAGTCCTCTTTCTTTTGTGTGTGAATTGCTCATCTTGATTGCTCTATCTTCAGAACTTGCGTTAGAACCTCTCGAGGTCACATATATGACTTGTGTGCATTGCATAAACATGATTGAGGCAACTTTTGTTAGCCTATTATTCCCTTCCTACCCTATTATGATATCCTTTGTTTGAAGCCCGTTGAGCCTATTTGCCTATTCATTTGTAGCTCCACAAGATTATCCTTAAGCCTATTTTAGCCTCATTTACCTATCCGGGAACTAGGATGAAATAGATTTATCTATAGTTTTGTGGACAAGAAGAAATATGTGCTTTGAGTGATTATGTATTGAGTGAGGGGTAGTGTGCTTAAGTTGTATGTTTCTTGTGATGAAGAAATAAAAAAATTGAAAAAAAAAGAAGTGAAAAAGAAAAAAAGAGAAAGAAAAAAATTTCTTCTTTATCACTAGAGAATAATTTCTAAAAAGGGAATGGGTTATCAAAAGTTGAGAGTTTATGAGCTTACTTTCTTATGTGATGTGGTTGTTGTGAGAAATTTGGTATGTGTGTTGAGAAAAGAAGTGGATATTGTGGTTGAAGTTTAGGAAGTAGTTCTATTTCCCGGATTTGGCACCACATGACCAAAGAATCCATACCTTATTCTTCTTACCTTGGCCCCATTACAACCCAAGAAAAGACCTCATGATTTATGTTTTATGTGCATAGTCCAATTGGTGGAGAGTTAGGACGCTAATTCAAGCTTATGGTAGATGAGTCTTCAAGATTTGAGCCCGAGCGAAACTTTTGTACCTTAGACATATGAGTGAGAGTGTTCCACAAAATATATCCTATGTGAGGTCTTGGAATTGATGTCTTGACTTGTCTCCTGCATGGTTTGCTTGCTCTTGTTTTGAACCCGATGTCTATATCTAAATGGGCAAATGCATTGCTTGGATAGAAGCCGAAATCTTTCTTGTGAATATTCATACTTGTTTTTGCTTGAGGACAAGCAAGGTTCAAGCATGGGGTGATTTGATAGCATCTATTTTAGTCATATTTTAGGATTGCATTTGCATAGTAATTTAGGCCATTTTCATGCATATTTATCATATTTTATGCTTTATTTAATTTATTTTGCATTTTCGGAGTCTACACTTGTTTTTTATTTGTTTCAGGCATTTTGAGGCTAATATTGAGGAAATTCAAGATTTAATACGGAGTGGCGAGCATATTGCATTGGACCTGATGAGCTAAAGTGGGTAGTTGCGGAAGTTGCTAAAGTTTGGGTTGTTTAGTGGAGTTAAATTTATAATTGGGCGTTGTGCTAGTTTTTAATTATTTAATTTGATGGGTTGAGATTAAAATTTTAATAAATTGAAAACATATATACTCGCCTGCGTTTAGAATTAAGGGGTGTGGAGTTTTTGCCGTACAGTGGCTTCGGCCAATTTAGGTTTTGTTCTTTGTTTTGACGGTATACACTTTGGATCGAGGACGGAAATTTCGGTTTGCATTTCTATTCTAAACTTTGATCTATTTCTGTCTATAATCTAGTTCATTGTTTGTTATATTATGCTTTCTTAATTTCTCCGTTCTAGGGTTTGGGTAATCCCGACGATGTTTTGGTAGCGTTGAGATTAATACTCATTTGTCTGATAATTTGTTAGATTTAATCCTATTGCGCCAACCCTAATTGATTAAAATTGGTTAGAACTAATTTAGGGTTTGAAATCGAAAGACTAAAACCCTAAGTTAGAATTTAGATGGTGAATTTAGGCCGAAAAGCTATTTGATCCATCGGAACCATAGGATTAAACTTGAAGTTTGATTTATCGAAAGAGAATCGAATTTCTTAAGGATTTATAGATTGTCATAGAGATTTTAGATGATTTTGATATTGATCGAGACCGAAAGGCGACATTAATGTGATTATCATTTAGAATTCTAAGAACTTAAAGGGTCTAAATTGGTTGCTTGATACCGAAAGGAGATCGTTAACCAATTTAGACACATTCGCGTTGAAACCGAAAGGAGATTCGCGATTACCTTTGACAATCTACCTTCAACAAGCTCAGACAAGGCGACACGAATATTAATTTTAATCTACTAAAATGTCGTTGTGGTGATCCTTTACCCTAGATTTGCCTCGTATCCATTGTTTACTACCAATTTTGTATAGTTGTTTCCTTTTAAGTTGGTTACTCTCTCAATCCATTATAAACATTTCTTCTCTTGTATTTTCGTGGCTTAGTTAAATCGGTTTAAAGTTATAATCAATACCACATAGTCCTTGTGGATACGACACTCGATATACTACAACTGAACCCGTACACTTGCGGTGTAGGTTTTAGCCTATCATATGTACGTTGATTCTGCAAAGAATCTGTGGGATGAGTTCAGTGAGAGATACGGGGAATCAAATGCGCCTTTGATCTTCCAACTTAAGAGAGAATTGCATGTTATGACAAGGGATGTGAAGACAATTGCAGAATATTTCGCAAAATTAAAAAGAATTTGGGATGAGCTTCAAAGTGTTGAAGGATTTCCAGAATGTACATGTGGTGCAACATGTGTTTGTCAATTGTCCAAGAAGGTTGCTGATCAGGAATCAAAGAATTGAGTTATGCAGTTCTTGATGGGTTTGGGGGATGGATATGAATCTGTAGTGCATAATATTTTGTCGACAGATCCATTTCCAACCATTAACAGGGCATACTTCTTGGTGCGACAGTTTGAGAGTGGGAAAGGGGTTACATCTGACAATAACACCAATCAATCTGAGAATATGGCTTTAGTGGCATCAAGAAGGGGCTCAGTGCAAGGTGATAAGAAGGATTATAAGAAAGATAAAGACAAGATCTGCTATCATTGTAGGGGAAGAGGGCATATCATGGAGAATTGCTTCAAACTCCATGGATATCCAGATTGGTTCAAAGGACCAAAGGAAGGAAAGAATGTGTCTGCTCATAATGCCTTTGAGGTTGATGAAGAGGTTGATAATCCTCTAGCTGATACAGATAAGAGTGTTGGGTTCAATGGGAAGATTGATCAATCATTGGTGAATGTTGTATGTCAAGAAGTGCTTAAGGCAATGCAGAGTTCTAGCCAAGTTAATTGTTCTGTTGTAACCAATATGGCAGGTAATGAATCTTCATATAATATGGCATTTCTTGCAAATTTATCAAAGGACACATATTGGATTATAGATACTGGGGCAACTGATCATATGACGGCTTATTCTCACTTATTAGTTGAGAAAAGAAATCTGTCATGCCCCATTCAGGTGGGAATGCCTGATGGAAGTTTAGCAGTAGTTTCTCAAATTGGTACTTTGCATTTAAATCCTGATATTGTGTTAAAGAATGTGTTATTGGTACCTAGTTTTAAGCATAACTTGCTGTCAGTTCCAAGGTTGGTAGAGGATTCACATCTAGCTGATATATTTACTGCTCAAAAATGGTTTTTTCAGGACCTTGGAACTAGCAAGGTTATTGGATCAGGGTTGAAGCAGCATGGACTCTACAGGCTACAAGCTGAGAGGGTGGTTCATGATGCTTTACCCTTTAAGATCAATAATATGATAGTGTCTAGTGTGAATAATAGTGATGTGCTTAAGATGGTTTCAAATCTGTCATGTAAATCATCTGATGAACAAGTACATCAGTTGCATGTTAGATTAGGACATGCTTCCATTGGCAAGATGATGCATTTAGATTCTGTTGGTTCAAAGTCTTTGCCACCTTGTGAAACATGTGTTTTGGCTAAAATGCATAGACTTCCTTTTCCCTCTAGTAGTTCTATTTATGAGAATTGTTTAGATTTGTTACATCTTGACATTTGGGGTCCTTATAAGACTAAGAGTCTTTCAGGAGCTTCTTATTTTCTTACAATTGTTGATGATAAAAGCAGGGTCACTTGGACTTTTCTGATACATAGTAAGACATGTGTGTATTCTATTATTTCTTATTTTGTGGCTTATGTTTCTACACAATTTAAATCTGTCATTAAATGTATAAGGAGTGACAATGGTATGGAGTTGTTACAGTCAAGTTGTGCAAAATTATTTGCAAAATATGGTATTATCCATCAAAGGAGTGCTCCATATTCTCCTCAACAGAATGGTAAGGTTGAGAGAAAGCATAGGCATTTAATAGAAACTGCAAGGGCATTGAGGTTACATGCTCAATTGCCTGTAGAGTTTTGGGGTGACTGTGCGCTTGCTGCTACACACATTATAAATAAGCTTCCTACTATCATCTTGAAATGGAGGTCACCTAATGAGGTATTGTTTGGTAAGAAATCTTCTATTGATGATTTAAGAACCATTGGTTGTTTATGCTTTACCTGGGATCCTCATTCTAAGAAGGATAAGTTTGGTCCAAAGTCAAAGAAGTGTATCCTAGTTGGATATACTTTTGCTCAAAAAGCATATAAGTTGTACTGTCGGGAAACAAAGAAGTATATTATCAGTAGAGATGTTCAATTCTTTGAAAACCAATTTCCTTTCAAAGAATCTCAAGGTAAGAAATCTTAGCTTTGTCCTTCTGAATTTGATTTTCCTTAAGTAAATCCTGCAGATGTCTTTGATTTACTTCCTCAAAACATTGATGATTTACATATAAGTCAACAAATGGTTGAGGATTCAGTATTAGGTAGTTCTAGTGGTCATAAGGTTTTGAATCATGGTGAATCTGATATTGTTTTATCTGAGGATTTTGTATCTTCCATAGTACCTATGGTGGTTGAGCATCAACCAAGGAGGTCAGGAAGGATACATAATCCTCTAGTAAAGTTAAATGACTTTGTGTGTTCTACAATTCCTAATAATTCCATGTCTCAGTCTTTTCTGTCAGTAGCATTAGATGATGTTACATCTTATTCTAAAGAATTTGTGAAGTCTTTTGTGAATTTAGCACAGATTCCTGAGCCATACACTTACTCTCAAGCAAATAAGGATCATAAGTGGATTGAGGCAATGGACAAGGAGTTAGAAGCCTTAGAAAAGAATAAGACATAGGAAGTGACTGCACTACCTGCAGGGAAAGTGCCAATTGGATCCAAGTGGGTGTTCAAGCTAAACCACAAGCCAGATGGATCCATAGAAAGGTATAAGGCACGATTGGTAGCAAAAGGGTACAATCAGGTGAAGGATAAAGATTTTAAACATACTTTTTCTCCTGTTGCAAAATTTACAACGGTTAGATGCTTGCTTGCCTTAGCTACTATTAGACATTGGCCTTTGCATCATCTTGATATAAATAATGCATTCTTACATGGTTACTTGGATGAGGAAAGCAGCTCAGCACCTTGCAGCAAACCCAGTTTTTCATGAGAGGACGAAGCACCTCAAGATAGACTATCACTTTGTTAGAGAAAAGCAGCATGAAGGGTTCTTAGTTACTCACCATGTAGCTTCATCTCTTCAATTGGTTGATCTGATGGCTAAGGCATTGGGTGAACAACAGCATAGGTTCTTAAGCCTCAAGTTGGGCATGGTGTTTAATACCCCATCTCCAACTTGAAGGGGGGGGGGGGTAATGAGTATATTGTATGATTATATAATAAAAGGGTTGATATTGTAATTATTGTAATAATAGGGAACTGTTGTAATATTAGTTAAAAATAGGGAAACGGCTATAAATAGCCTTGTCTGTAACAACCCGAGGTAACAGATTGTAAACTAATCTTCTTCTTCCTGAGTTCAATCAAGCTGGTTTTGGTTTCTTTCTTCCGTTTCTCAATATCTGTCAACACTCGTGGGAAGTAAATCGAGAAGTCGAAATAATAGGCAGATGGACTAACTGTCATGATACAATCAAATAAGGGAAAAGGAGGACAACATGTGTACGTCTCAATTAGTTTGATTGAAAGAGTAATTTGTTCTCTCATTGAGATTATCCATACTATCTCTGTCTCTCTCTCTCTTTCCATACTAGCTAGTCTCGTTCTCTTCTCATTGTCGATGGAACCCTAAAGCTAAACAAGTTCTCCATCTAGCAAAATTCGTCCATCTCCAACAAGATTTCTTCATTTCTAGCAAGTCATGATTGTGAACATTTTTTTTCTCTCCTCCTTTCCTCTTCATCTAGTATGTATGTCCATCTCTCTCTATATATATATGCTCATCTTTTTCGCATCCGTAGATGTACTATATATATGCTATCTTTTTCGTATCTTTTTTTTTCAAAATCTTTTTTCGTATCTACGTACAAAGGTTTTACAGCCCTCAAATGTCAATTTCTATTTTGTCTCCATTTTTCATATTCCATTAATTTTTTTATTCAGATTTGATTTTGGTGCATTTTAAAGACTCAAAATTAATATTTGGATATGGAATCCATGGTTTTAACTGTTAGATCACGAGACTGATCATAGAATCCTCCTTGAGGGTTTCCATTCATTGATAATCATATATATATGTTACAAAGGTATTGGGCTTTTGGGCCCACTATACAATATATGCCTATGTAATCTATCAAACCCCCGTAGTCGAAACTGGAGGGGGCCGTACAGTGAGACTGGAGCGAAAATCAATGAATAACTGTCTGGGTAAACCCTTGGTGAATATATCAGCGTACTGATAGGAGGACGGGACATGTAAAACACGGACATGTCCAATGGCAACCTTGTCCCTGACGAAGTGGAGATCAAGCTCAATGTGCTTCGTGCGTTGATGCTGGACTGGGTTGCTAGCTAGATAGACGGCGGAGACGTTGTCAGTGTAGACCAGAGTGGCCTTCTGAAGAGGGCAACGAAGCTCAAGCAGGAGAATGCGAAGCCAAGAGCACTCGGAGACAACGTTGGCAACACCTCTGTATTCTGCCTCAGCGTTGGAGCGAGACACGACAGACTGACGCTTTGCTGACCATGACACAAGTGTGTCGTTGAGGAAGACACAGTAATCAGACGTGGAGCGACGTGTGTCAGGACAACCACCCCAATCCGCATCAGTGTAAGCAACAAGGTCAAGCTTAGCGGAAGGAGTGATCGTGGTGCCTAGCTCGAGGGTGCCGCTGATGTACCGAATGATCCGCTTCAAGGCCTGAAGGTGTGGTTCCCTAGGTGCATGCATAAACAAACAGATCTGCTGAACGGCGTAACTGATAACAGGCCTAGTGAAGGTGAGATACTGAAGTGCACCAGCCAGGCTCCTGTATAATGTCGGATCATCAATCAAAGGACCAGAATGAGCACTGAGCTTGGTGGATGTATCGACAGGGGTGGCTACAGGATTACAGTTAACCATCTTAGCCCGAGCGACAATCTCAGCAGCATACTTACTCTGCGAAAGAAACAGACCAGATGCATGACGCTGAACAGCAACTCCCAAGAAGTAGGATAACTGACCCAGATCAGACATGGCGAATTCGGCACTCAACTGCGAAATAATCGACGTCCGAAGAGCATTAGAAGAAGCGGTGATAATGATGTCATCGACATAAAGTAAGAGAAAGGTCGTGTCTGAGCCTCTGCGATAAATGAACAAAGACGAATCTGAGCGGCTGCCAATGAAGCCTAGGCGTAGCAGATGAGAAGCAAAGCGCTGGAACCAAGCTCTCGGAGCCTGTTTCAGCTCGTACAGAGATCGCTTTAGGAGACAGACGTGCTTGGGACGGTTAGTATCAGCAAACCCCAGTAGCTGAAACATGTAGACTGTCTCATTCAGATGACCATGAAGAAAGGCATTCTTGACATCCAGCTTATGAATGGCCCAGTTGCGTGACAAAGCTAAACTCAACACCACTCGGATAGTGGCAGGCTTGACGACGGGGCTGAATGTCTCATCACAGTCAATACCTACCTGCTGAGAACGACCATTGACCACAAGACGGGCTTTGTAGCGCTCCACAGTCCCGTCGGAGCGGAACTTGTGACGGAAGAGCCACATACATCGGACGACATTCGCATCAGGAGGGCGAGGAACCAGAACCCAAGTACCATTCTTTGTAAGGGCCCTGTATTCGTCGAGCATAGCCGCCTGCCAATTCGGATCTAGGAGGGCTATTTTGTGGGAGGTGGGGATAGGGGAGATGGAGTTCGGGTTAGAGGTAGGGGGGATTGGGAGACGGTGGGAGGAGCGGCAGCGGGCGCAGCACTAGGCTGCGGCCGCGGCAAGGGGGCGGCGGCCGCGGCAGCGGGGTGTGCTGCGGGTGTGGGAAGGGGCATTGCTGCGGCCGCGGCATCATGCGGCGAGGGGAGTTTGGGTGTGGATGCGAGGCGGGGCTATGTGTGGTGGTCATGGAGACGATCTGACGGGGTCGGAAAACACCGGAGACGCTGCGGGTGTGTGGTCTGGTGGTAGGGGGTGGTGGTGTGGGAGGAGGGGGAGAGACGGGTGCACCGGGAGAGCTCTGGGGAAGAAGAAAATGTGGGAATGATGACTCTGAATCAGAATGAGACACAAGAGGGGTAGGAGAAGCAAAGGGGAAGCGAGACTCATCGAAGGTGACAGGTCGAGACACAATGAGCTTATGGGTCTTGATATTGAGGCAGAGGTAACCGCGATGATCAGACGGATAGCCGAGGAAGACACAAGGAGTGGAGCGCGGGTGAAGCTTGTGCGGGGCAGTGGAGGACTGGTTTGGGAAGCACAGGCACCCGAAGGTACGAAGATGATCATAGCTAGGCAATGTGCAATAGAGGGCCTGTCCTGGCGAGCGATGGTGAAGGGTGGTAGATGGGAGAATGTTTAGGAGATAACAGGTGGTGGATAAGGCGTGAGGCCAATAGGGAAGGGGAATAGATGCGTGGAAGAGGAGAGAGCGCATCATGTTGGTTATGGTTCTGATGATTCGTTCGGCCTTGCCATTCTGCTGGGAGGTATAAGGGCAAGACAACCGATAGGAGATCCCATTTGTGGCAAAGAAAGAGTGAAAATCTTTGTTGTCAAATTCACGGCCATTGTCACATGGGAAACATTTGATGGATGTGTGGAACTGTGTTTTGATGTAGGCATGGAATTTGGCAAAGACATGAAACACTTGGGACTTGAAATGCAACGGGAAGACCCATAAGAAATGAGTGTAATCATCAAGAAACAAGAGGTAGTACTTGTGACCCTCATTGATAGGCACAGGAGAGGTCCAAATGTCACTATGAATGATATCAAAGGGAGCAAGGGTAGAGGTCAAGGACCGTTGGAACGGCAGTCTGGCATGTTTGCCTAGTTGGCAGAAAGAGCATAAACCAGAGCGTATGTATTTAGTACAGGTAACAAGACTCTGGGAACGGAGGACATCTAGAACGGCAGGACTGGGATGACCCAGGCGTGCATGCCAGAGGCTGGACGACGATGCCGAGAGGGCGACCGGGCACAACTGACTGGACACAGGAGGTGGTGTGACAGGGTAGAGCTCCCCGGTGCTGTTACATCTCATGCGAGTAACCCCCGTAGTAAGATCGTTCACAGAGAAACCAAAGGGATCAAACGTAAGGGAAACGTTATTGTCAGTAGTGAACCGACGGACAGAGATAAGGTTTTTGACAATCTTTGGGGCAATGAGGACATTGTTAAGGTGTAGTGGGTGGGTTGGGGTCTGTAATTTGGTGTGGCCAATTCCTGAAGTAGCAAGACGACCACCATTGCCGACGATAATAGAGTGTGCAGGACCCTTAAAGGAAATAGATGAGAGGTGACCTGAGGAGTTCGTCATGTGGGAGGTGGCACCAGTGTCCATGTACCAAGAAGAGTCGGAAGATGTCGGCTGCATAGAGGAGAAGGCGTGATGCGTAGTAGGAGCAGGCGGAACATAGACGGCGTCACAACTGCAAGATGGGATGACGGAATCAGGGAGGAGCGGCGGCGGACGCAGCACTATGCTGCGGCCGCGGCAAGGGGGCGACGGCCGCGGCAGCGAGGTGGGGCGAGGGTGGGGGGTGGGCTGCGGGAGGCGGCATCATCTCCAATATCAAAAGTGAGGGAGAGAGGGGGGAGGGGGCACCGCTAGGGTTGCCGAGAAGGGGGAGAGGGGGGGCGGCGGTGGGGATGGGTAGGGATTAGGGTTTTGCGGCTAGGGTTTGTGTTTGTTTGTTTTTTTTTTGTGGAAAAAAGATTAGGGTTGAGGGAGTTCGTGTGCACGGGCACATGCGCTAGTAGCCTAGCACACAAGCCGAGTGAGGTTCCATTCTAAAACCAATTGGCAATAGAAGGAGTAGCCCACCGACTCATATACTAGGGCTTGTTATATTCAACTTTCCGATGTGGGACACTTTTGGTCTCATTCACATCTCTAACATTAACAAAAGTATTGGCACCGGAATCAAAAGTTTTTGGATTTGATTTCATAGCTTTTATATATATATTCTAATTTCTGTTTGGTTTTCTTTGACTTCAACAACTAATTCTTCACCACTTGTCACCTTCATTTGATTCATGGTTGCTTGTTTGGATACGAAATGAATCATGGTTGCTTGTTTGGATACACAGATCTGTTTCGTGTATTTTGGTCAGATTTCTGTTAATCAACTCATCATGTTCGAATCGATCCTGAGAATTAACAATTTTGAGTATTAGACAAGGATATATTCAAATCATGTCAAATACCCGATTATTATGAACAACCCTAGCTAGCTAGCTTCCACGGCTTCTGAATTCCCCAAAATATAATATATTCATAAACAAAATATATTAATTGTGTAAATAACAATTGGGAAAAATAACAAAAAAAAAAAACATAAGTCTGATTGCCTTCTAATATTCATGGCTGACATACAGTTACATTATTTCATGTAATATAATGTGAAGATCCCACTTCCCATTTGCCAAACAATTAAGATCAAACATCAAATCATCACTCAAATTCCAAAAGGGCAAAAAAAAAAGTAAGTAATCAACAAAATGATTCAACACAACCAGCCAGCTACATGCTACCAGTCAAGCTTTTTAATTACCTAGGCCTACGTACAACAAAAACTATCCGCCGAATACTAAAAATAAAATTCGACCGATCGATACGAACGTGTAATTTCTCCCCTTATAAACAATTACCTATGGGGGTGGAAGCGTCTCGTCCCAGTTGATTCCGAAGGCGTCGAAAAACACGTAGGCTGCATGGTCCCATGCAGCCATCTCCTCCTGACTCAACCCGAACCCGAAATCCATACCCATGCCTTCGCATCCGATGTTTCTGCCCCCCGTACCCGCCAGCACCTCACCCGTCAAACTGCTCCACTTCTCGTCTTCGACAAGATCAACTGTTGACGTCTCATGTGTCACCACCGATTCTTTGGGGATTCCACCGTGATGCTCCTGCCCTGCGCTTTGCTCGAATTCGATTATCTTGGCTCGTTTTTGGTTCCCTTCTTCTTGGTTTTCGTCGAGTTCAGTTGCCTTTCTTTTGGCCATTCGCTCGGCCCTCTTACTAAGATGGGTATTCCAATAGTTTTTCACTTCATTATCGGTTCGACCAGGAAGGCGTCCCGCTATCAGTGACCACCTATTCAAATCATATAACCGATACTAAATAATCCATTGAATTAAACTTTTCTACTAATGAGAAATAATCTGATTTATTTGTAACACTAAAACTATTATAATAGATTGGTATTCAAATAATTAGGTAGATTTTTACAGATTATGATATATATATATAGTTAATTAAGATTTAAAATATGATCACATTTACTTCTTCGATCTTTTTTTCTTCTTCCCTTTTATAATACTTTAAAAGTTTAGATTTTTTGTTGTGACGAAAGTGAACTGGACTATTAATTTGCAACTCCAAGTTTAATTAAATACTTTATTTTTTTTGGTGGAAAGTTTAAGTATTTTAATCAACCAATCATATTAATTAATTTATGACTTTATTGAATTGGAAGTTTATGTGAGGCATACGGAGTATATAACAAATGTACGACCAAATTTTCACCAAATATATTTTCTGTTATTGACAAGTTTTTTTCGGCCTGAAAAAAAGCTTCTCGAGATAAGAAGTCAATATCAATCAAAGTGACAATCATTTTTTTTTTATCAACAACATCAACCAATCTTTTTCATGTCAAAAATACTTACCGACAATATAAGCTACTGTAGCAAACCCATCATATATTTAAATAAAAAAAATCGTGCCGATAGCAATCCGAATATTTATACGTACTATCGTTGTACAGTAAAAAGAAGCAGTCAAACCTGCCAAATTAAAAAGTGAAAGGTTGACAGGTCGATCGTATTGTTGGGTGGTCATGGGAAAAGATAAGCATGCGAAGTCGCCCAAACCCAGTACACTACGTAGTATAAAATCTTAATTCTTCCATCTATTAAGTGAATAAATTATACAGTAAATTATATTATCTTTTATTAATAAAATATGTCATTTATTATTTATAAATAAATTTTTATAATAATAAAAAATATATAAAATATTAACTTTTCTAATTTGTTTAACAATTTTATACTTATTATTAAGTACAAAATTGTTTAAAAGCTTATTATAAAATAGATATTTTTATATATTTTTTATCATCTAAAAAAACACATATAAATTTTAATTATTTTATTATTTTTCTAATAATTTTCTAATGTTTATTATTTTTCAAATACAAATTTTTTATAATTAATTTTATTAATCTATGCATTAAAAGAATATGTTAAAAGGGACAAATTATATATATACCCTAATAATAATTCACCTCTCTTTCCATTTAACTATAATGAAATGCTAATAGTTTAATGGATTACACTGGAGTTGTGTAGAAATAATTGCTTGTATAATAATTCGAATTTTTAATATCAATTATGTTTTATTAATTATAAACCTCATCATCATTATATATATAAGTAATTTACCAATATAATTATATATTGGCTTCATTATTATCTTAATTTAAGATCGATATATATAGGATAACCTAGCTACCATATCAAACATCATCATTAATCTTTTGAAGCTCTGAATTAATGTCAGTAGTGCTCAAACACAACAATATGCATGTTCAGACCAAAAATCACATAAAATAACTATCTTTCATTTGATTACATGCAGCATATGGAATGCTACAGCCATTTCGGATTTATAATGTGATTCTGCAGGTGAGGAATAATCTCTGATCAGTTATGCATATATAGGTATTGGACTACTCTATAAATGCTGGATATATATATAGGGTATGTCCAAATTTATCTTACAATTTTTATTTTTAATAAAAAAATAATGTAGTAATCATTACATTTTATTCATATAAATGTGTGAGAACTGAGAAACAGTACTTTATTGTTATATATGTTTTTGCTAATTTTAGATTGGGTGTACAGTTGTAAACAGATCTGACTAATCATCACCATATATATGGATCGGATCATGTTTTACTGATTTTCTAATTTAGGGCATAGGTTAAGTTTTTATTTTTAGTAATAAATTAAATTTTATAATATATCACTTTTAACAAAAACTATTTGAAATTCATATCCAATAACATAGGTTTAAAAGATGGATACGTAAAATAAAACATAATTACCGGTTGCCAATGAGCTTATGCATCCTAAGGATAAGATCTTCTTCATCCTTAGACATACCCCCATGCTTGATGTCTGGTCTCAAGTAATTCTTCCATCTCAACCTGCAACTCTTTCCACCCCTTTGTAAACCTACTCGATGCGCCGAGATCAATTTCACAATCACAAGCAAACTAATTAATCACAAAAGGATCTGATCGATGGATGTATATATGTATGTACGTATAATATATCAATAATATATATATCAGGGTTTGATGCGAAAATTAACAACTTTTGTCCAAGAATTTAAAAACAAATATATATGAAGACCTAGCTGTTTTTTTTTTATCATCATGCACAAACCCTAGCTAGGAATGAATATTATAGGCATCCATGAGATCGATCGATGAAGGTTATTGATTGAAAGAAGTTGAAGATCGATGGATGGAGTTAAATTGGTATACATAAAGCAAGCTAGTGATATCTAGTTGAGAGGATTGATGGAGGAAAAGGCGTACCCAACTTCTTAGAGACAGAAGACCAGTTGCCCTCGCCATGAATCTCAACATAGGTTTTGAGGAGCAAGTCTTCTTCCGGCTTCCACATGCGCTTCTTTAGCGATTGTTTCCCCTTCATTCTCGACGATGGTGACGTGGGTGAGTTCAATTCGAACTTCCAATTATATATATATATAGACCGACAAGATCGCGATCAAGAAAGTTTGAGTTTGTGTGTGTGTTGCCCTAACTAGCTAGGTTGGTAAAAGCCACCCTGCAACTCTGCAAGCTTAATAATACCGCCATGAAAAAAGTGAATGCAAAGGCAAAGAAGATGCCATTGCAGGCCGGGGTTCACCCTTCACACACCCTAATTTCAATACTTGCATGATTTGGGGGTGTCCAACTGACAAGCCTTTTTCCAAGTGAAAAAGGGGTTTTTGGGGCCGGGGTCAGATCGACCCACCCTTTTCTGCAATATTGGTTGGGTTTTGATGCATCCATCTACCAAATCTTCCATGCCTCTTCTATCTTATTTTTTTTAATTAATAAATAAATGATCAATTCAAGTGATCCAAATTTTACAATTCAAGGGTTATATTACATATGCAGTTCTAAGCATAAATTAATATGATTAAAAATCCAATAACATGTGTCTAATTGAGAAAAATTCCCTACCGATCGAATAAAATATTGATCATAGGTAAAACAATATTAAAAAAAAACTAAATTGATTTTTATTTGGAGAATTTATTCTCAATCAAGCTAATTCTTAACATATGTTTTGGAGCATAAATATCTAAATTAATTAAGTAGATTACAGTATTAAAAAAAAGTCATCTAATAAAAAAAGCCCCAACTAATTGCCAAGACATGAATGCATGTTGGCTTATAGCTAGTCAATCTGGGTGAAACATCTTATATGTTCATTTTTTTAACAACTCATATTATTTATATATGATATAAAGTCCCTACTATAACAAATAAAAAAAATGTGTCAAACAAATTTAGCCCGCAGTTAAATAATATATAGAGAGACAATAGATCATTTGTGAACGTCTCTTACAGTGTGATTAAATATAAAGCTTTGGTTTAAGAAGATCGATCAACAACTGAGATTTTAATTAAGGAAATTTTGAAGAGCAAAATTATTAATCTAAAATAATATGATTATTTGTACATAACTCATATAAATAAATATAAATAATAATGTTACAACAGACGAATAATTTTCATATGAAAAAACTATTCATACATACATATGAATAATTATATTTCACCATAATAATTATATTTCACCAAATGAATAGCTATGGTGGTACCTATAAATAATCAATTTGTTCACAGTTCACATCATAAAAGGTGTTCACACCGATCTATCCTCTATGAACTGTTATTTATAGGTACCACCATAATTATTTAAGAGGGCCACTCAACCCTAAGGTTCTTCAACATCAATAATTTAAGAGGGCCACTCAACCCTAAGCCACAGTTTCCCGAACAATCTAGGTCAATCTACAAACCTCATTTGTAATTAGGATATATGCTCTCGGATAACACCGTACCGAAGCTAGTATTCGAATTCTTTCCTAAGAAAAAAAAAATGTGAAGGGCCATAACTGATAACCCTTTAGGGTCACATCCAAATTAAACGAGCTTCTACACTGCACTGAATATCAAATAGAAGAAGTACATATATAGCTGCGACAACTTAATTAGGTTCCGGCAAAATTAAGAAACTACAGATTGTTAGTTACAACGTCGATCATTAGCTAATGTATTTAGTTTGAGTATCGGCCGGCCACCGCCGATCAATATTGGTATTGATCGATTACTGCTTTACTCTCATGATTTGCTCATTCCAGCTACTACGTACGTGTACGTGCATCTTTACAAACTTACCTTACTTACACTGTGACGTCAACAAGGCCGCTCAGCCACCAATCTACGACTTATCAATTCAATTAATCGCCTAGCCGCCGATAGGGTGAAGTAGTAGTGACTTCAATTCCACAGTAGTACTGCTTGCAGTGGTGCAATCTGGTAGACATCGATCCCCACCGGGTAATGTTTATTGTTTATCCCTCAATTAAAATTAAGTTCCTCCAAATTCAAATTGAAGAGGGGATATGCATATACAATGTAGCCCTAAACACTTGAAAAAAAGAGGGTTTAGGCCGATAGATGAATTGATGTATGTGAATATTATATAACTCCGATCCATAGCTACCAATAGCCACCGGGAAGCCTATATAGAGAAATACAGATCCGAATAAAAAAGGCAGTTGATTAATTTACCGGTTTGAACTCTCGATAGGAATTATATATGTTGTCGTCTTTAAAATTTAGGGCTTGTTTGTTTTAAATTTTGAAAAGATAAAAGAGAAAGAAAATGAATATAGTCTATTTATAATTCAAAATATATTGTTAAAAGATTCAATTATTATCCTTTTAGTCCCAACTTTTCATAAAAAATTGTTTTTGTTTCTTTTTATTTCAATCACTTATTTGTACAAAAGGTAATCATATTTCTTACGCTCCTCTGATTATTACTCCTTCTATCTTATTCTTACGCTCCTCTGATTATTACTCCTTCTATCTTATTATAAAAATTTATTTTCATTCGATTTACCATACATATCAAGGAACTCTTAATGGAAACGTGGAGGGATTAAAATGAAACAGTGGAAACGTGGAGGGATTAAAATGAAACAGTGGAAGTCAAAGATTAAAAATATATATATATACACGCAAGTAAAGACGTTGACAGTAGACGTACGTACAGAGAGTGAGACTCGAGAATCAAAATCACGCCCCTATATGTAGATAGCCTGCATACAATGTAACTATGCAGTATGCACAGACTAGTTTGACCATTATTCAACCGAAGGTTATTCCACCAATTCCATCGGTTGGAAACGTTAACTTACCTTTTGGTTGAATATGTATATGTATATCATATCGGACTGCTGAATTAATTTTCTGCTCAAATGAATTTTTTGGTTTATAAATACTCCGCTAATTTTTACTGGACACACCACTAATTATGCGAGGACTTCTTACGAAAATGAGTTCGCATCCGGTTGCGGAATGCAGTGGGCATCGTGCATGCCAAACATCCAACATTACATATCATCGTCCGCAAGTAGTTGTGGAATGTATGAGATTTTTTAAAAAAAAAATGCACACACAAATTTTTTTTTTAAAAAAAAAAAGTCCGCACAATGGCGCACAAGGTTGCGGACTGTTTTGAGTTAATTTTTTTTTATTCTTTTTTACATATAGGTATGGGACTCGGCAACATGTTGCGGAATCTCTACATTTAATTTTCGTTTTTTTCTTCAGACTTTTGAAATTCTCACAAGGGCGTGTTTGACACGACCTCCAAAGTAGTCCACAACTGATAGCAGACTCGTTTTCGCAAGAAATTGCGAAGATAAGCGATGTATCTAGTAAAAATTAATTGTGTATTTAGCTTTTCCGTATTTTTTATGAAATTACTCGATATTCATGTCTATTAATACAAAGTTAAAACTTTATAAAATATATAGATAAATTTAGTTTCAGAGTCAACTAACTTTAGCTCTAATTATATTAAAGTATCCTCTGATTCTAATTAAGAGCTTGTTTGGTTGAACATAGGAATTATCCTTCCTAGGAAGTTACTTCTCATGAATTCAATTCTCATGAATTATAATTCTCATGGATTTTAAAAAGTTTTTTAGTTAAGTTATAAGATGTAGAGAATTTAAATGAGGAAAGTTGATTTTTTTCATAAAAATGTTTCTCATGAATTATAATTCTCATGAATTTTAAAAAGTTTTTTAGTTAAGTTATAAGATGTAGAGAATTTAAATGAGGAAAGTTGATTTTTTTCATAAAAATGGTGGAATTGCAACTTACTTAGTCCCTCTTAGGTAAGTGAAATTCCCCCATTTTGTGGGAATTGGAATTCCCGAGAAGTCAAATTCCTGGATTTTTTTAATTTTAAAAAACAATTACATACCTATATTTATCCTACTTTCTGGGTTTTTAATTGTTAACCAAACGAGCTCTAAGTAAAAAGTTCATTACATCAATTTATGATCAAAATGCCTCCACTTAACCCAAAAAAAAAACGCCACACAACCTCACCTAAAAAACCCCAACCCCTCTCTCCCATGAAGGTTTTCTTTCTCCTCATTCAATCTCTCTCAACCTCGCACCTCGCACCACTGCTTCTCCCATCTGTCACATCTTAGACCATGGACCTCACCCTCTCGAATCACAGTCGTGTACCCATTTACCATACTTGTCATCTCCCTCCTTCCTCATTCTCCACCTCTTCATCAGATCTCCCTCAACGTCCCTCGTTCATGCCTAGAGCTGATGTTGAGACTTAAATATCGTCATTCTAAGAAGCTTGGAAAACCATCTCAGAGAAACCAACTTGCGGGCTGCATTGAAAGTCATTATTTTTTCTAGTACAAACGCTTAAATCATTGTGTAGGGGTTTCATCTCCCATTATTTTGGTTTGTTGTTTTATAAGCCTTCACACATATGTAGGGTTGCAGGATTGCCCTTGTTCCCAAGACACTCCTCAAGTGCAACCCGCTTGGTCGTGATGACATGCATACACCCTAACATTTTTTCTCTTCTTTAGTTCGAGCATCTTAATCTCTTTTTTTAGATAGCTAATCCACATTTTTTTTTACAATTTTCACATCTCATTTCTTTTAGAAAATTCTTGAAGCTAGGAATTGAAATCTCATTTCTTTTAGCTAATCCTTGAAGCTAGGAATTGAAATAGACCAAATTCAAACCTACTTAGTACCATGTGAAATTATGGGAATCCTGATGATCATGTTGTATGAATTTGTAGTTGTGTCATGTTTATGTCATTTTAAGATTATTATATAGGAATCTACGTACCATACCTTCTAACACATACAAAAGTTTATGACATTATATAGGTGTTTCACCTTTGATCCCTTTATATTTTGATTGCTTAAATTATAATCTCTCACACCGATGTGGGATTGCCTTTTTCTCAACTCTTATCGGGTTGAAGTTAGTTTTGATAACCAACAAAAAAATAAAAAAATAAAAGAGCAAGGTATAATATTTACAAACTTGTATTAAGGTTAAATTAGGTAACTATCCCTTTTAAATTTTTTTTTGGTAAATGTACCCGTGAAGATTTTGTTTTGTTAGTTATACTTTGTTTTTGTAATCACATATTTGCCCATGATTTGATTGTAACAATTAATTGCCAAATCCATAATTAATTCTTAATCCATGCATTGACACTCATTCTTTCCATTGACGCTTCTTCATTTAATTGACGTTCTTCTTCCATTCACAATCCATAGCAGCACCTTCCTTCAAGCACAGGTATTGCAAATATATTAAAGGTTGTGTTTGTGTTATTTGTTCATGTGATTGATAATATTGTAACTTCCATGGTATTGTAAACCCGACCTAATTTAAGAACTCACCAAAATTTATCTTTAATGAATCAGTTATGAGGTCGACACCAATGCTGATGAATTGCTTGTGATTTATGTCTTGATTCATAATTAGATGTAGAGCTTCCTTCAGTCGAGATTTTTTCTAGATTTCGCCTAAAAATAAATTCACAATAATCGCTTCTTGTTTTCATGAAGTGCTTATTTGGGTACAATAATTTTATGTTACAATAATCGCTATCCATGGCTACAATAATTGTAGGTTACAATATTTATTCGCTACCTATTGTTACATATTCGATTCATTTACGGGATTTCTTATAACTCTCCATAAGTCAATTGTGGGTATAGTAATGTGTACAGGACTTTGCTCATTACAAGAATTCACTCATTACATGAAATCTTGTATTACATGAGCTAGTTTAATTATGCAAGGTTGATTGATATATGATTAACAATACAAGAATGTGATTATAATACGTAGTGAAATGCCATACATGAAGGTTTGATTACTATGAATTAGTTACACGATCGTGGTTACCAGAAATTAGTTAGATGAAAATAAAATAGGTACATGATATTTTATTTAATATTTTCATTATAGGACTGTTATTGTATACATTGTTTGGTTACAGGCCGGAATGGTAGGGTAAACATAATTTTGTAACAAAAACACTATTATATTACATGAATAATATTTTAATACAAAATGATATTGTATTACAGGAATATTATTGTAATACAAAATGATATTATATTACAAAAATATTATTGTATTTCATGTTAATGTTATTATAATATATTGTTTGACTGTATGTTCAACGTAATGGTTTTTTATATTGGAAAAATAAAAAAGGTTTAAGATTTTTACATTGAATCGACCACATAAATGAATTGGGGTTTCTAAAATACGACCGCCAATAAACTATTCTAAGCAAATAATTTGAAGATTCAAGAGTTACTTGTAACTCTAGTCAATTCCCCATTGGGAAGAATATCTTCATCCACCAACCCTACTACAATAATCCAACTATTTACTTTTTAAAAGGATTAAATTTTTCTCATTGAGAAGAATATCTTCATCCACCAAAACTTCCAAAATATCTAATTGTTTAGTTTTTAAAAGGATAAAATTTGTTTACTTTTTAAATGGATAAAATTTGATTGTAAGGGTATGTAAGTAATATCCATCGAAGCCCATTATGAGAATCTCGTAGTTGTGGGTTCTGAAATCAATTAGAGCACTGACGAACCCGGGTAATCGGGCTTACCTGAGATACGCGATGAGACTGTCGTCTGTTTATCATAACCTGTGTCGATCCCAGTCTAAGCTAGCCGCTGACTACTGTCCTCCCCCGGACTCCATTAACTGTCGGCTCCCGCTGACTGAGACGAATCCCCCTCGGGAAGGCTCTTAGAGCCATGAAACCTAGCCTAAGCTTTTAGAGATTTCAAGTATCGACCCTCTCTAATGACGTTCTTGAGCCCTATTTATAGAAAGCCTATTAAGCAATTCGTATGAAAATTATCTTGTAGGTGGCGACACGTTTCATTCGGAACGGGATATGTGTCACCCTGTTTGGGACAAGTGTCCACGATGATGAGTTGTTGGGTTTTGGAACATGTCACTTTGGTGACGTAGTGTGTTTTACTATGCTTGGATGGGTTTTGTGACCGCGAATGGTTTCTTAGTACGAAGAGTGTTGATAAGGGTTTCGATACCTTAGCGGATATATTGTATGCATGTGACTAGTCGCCACCACTTATCCTTGTTGTCTCTACGTTCACAGTGATGAATATAAGTCGTTCGCAGGGGCTTTCTTTCATTATAGTTGTTGATGAGGTTCTATTTGTATAGCAGGGAACCTCATCGATGATTGTGTTCACTCAAATTTACTCATGGTGGAGTAAATATTACTATTTATGTTGGTGCATCATCAATATCCATCTTAAAATGTAATGTCACCTACAAGAAAACCCAAGAAGTATAGTTAGTAAAAAAAACTTTAAAAGGGTATAGACGTATAGTCCACCTAATTTTCTGATAAGGACTAGTTAAACCGCGCATATTGATTTTATTTACTCATGATGGAGTAAATACTACTATTTATGTTGGTGTATTGTCAATATCCACCTTAAAAATGTACAATCACCAAAAAGAAAACTAAAAGAAGTTATATTTTTTTTTTGGTCAAAACTCAAAGAAGTTATATAGTTAGTAAAGAAAACTTAAAAAGGGTATAGTCCACCTAATTATCTGATAATGACTAGTTAAACCGTATTGATTTTGAGACAAACTTTTTTACCAAAAATATGATAATAACTACATTTTCTAAAATCATGGAAAACACACCTCGGCCTTTGAGAACCGTTTCCCATATATATCAAATCACCTCCCACAACTATGGCTTTTTTAAACCATGAAAACCCATTTTCAGTCTCGATCTTACTCTCTATGTTCAACAAAACATATTATTTACTATTCATGCGTAAATAGTAGTAAATGACATATTTTGCCGAATGGAGAAAGTATATAATATCCATTTTTAAAAAAAATTTCTTAATTACTATTGATTGTGGTAGTTTTCGTGGTTTCTGAAGATCCCTTATATAGGTGGGGAGAACGTCGTTGGTCCACACTTCCCCAAGTGATGTATCTTTTCCATTGGTGACTTTCTGCCCTCGTCTCCCCTACAGCGAGATGCCGCGGAAGTCTACTAACTTTCCCGTATTCTTAATATTCACAGTCCAACCTTGAGGCTCTATAGACTTCGCCATGTACCACTTAGATTGATGATATGCTCAAATATCTGGTGTTTTGGATTGATGATCAACTTTTCTATTTTCTTGTTTGGTTGTCTTTTCTCTGTAAGATAATAGTCAATACGTCTATCGAGTCTTCCGGACTCTCAATTTATGATACATACAAGATGTCTAGTATTTCAAATCCTTACCTTAAAAAATACGAAATTATTTTAAAATTTTGTTAAAAAAAATGGATATGTTATATACTCATACTTTTTTTATTATCCTAAAAAAGAAGTATGTAAATGGTAAACGGCGTGTTTTTCAAATATAAATCAATTCAAATTGGATTTCTTGTAATGGTGAGAACCCCCTGTAAAAAGCAAACACCTGGAAGATCTTTACAGTTTTAAAAAGCATGATCATCCCCAAATTATCCACCCCGATTAGTTAATGCGTCGATGCACGTACTATACTCCGTATAATACACGTGCGTGATTAATGAGCCAGAAAGAAAGAGTGCTACTCCGTAATTAACTTACAGTAATCAGTTAATTGAGATGGCGGTAAATATCACCAGCAAGAAATCAATATTATAATACTAAACGATAAGTCGTCTAAGCCATCTTCTCCTTTAATGTAGGCATTTTAATTTATTTATTCATTAAGCTATTTTACAAATCTAATTCAATTAAGATATGACAATTGTATATCAGATTGTTTGGATAACTATGCAAATCTAATTAATTAATTAAATCTAATTCAGTTAAGATTTGAATACGAAATCGGTTGAGATATTCATGATGTTTTGGTTGGTTAGTTTAGATATTCAACGGATAAGATTAAAATAAAATCATATTTATTTTAACAAATTAATTAAATATGATTTTCTTCTTTATCTATTTATATTTTAATTGTGTGTCTTCCTATGGACACCATCATCTATATATATATAACTAGTGCAGGTCCCGTCCCCTGCACGGGAATATGTTAGCACAATATTATAAAATTATATTTATTATCTATAAAAAAAATCTTATTATAAATATAAAAATAAATAAATATGAATTACATTATGATAATTAAACTAATAACTGGAAATATAAGATTAAAATTAATCTAGATCTAAATAACTCATTCTCCTAAAAAATAATATATATATAAATAAAATAACTATGAAATAATTAATTTTGATATAAATAATTCTTTCCACAAAAAATAATCGATATATAAATAAATAACACCTATCAAATATTTTCTACTATGTATCTATTAATATTTTTGGTAATTATGATCATTGTTCTAAAAAAAACCCTTCAATGCCCGTCTAGACCCCCACCTAAACCCCTTACCTCACTCATCCGCCAAAGCCTTCAAGGTCACCAAGACCCGCCTAGACCCCAAAGACTTGCCATAAAATTCGTCTATATGGAAATTAGGTTCACCTAATTTCTTTTTAGGTCCCGTCCATATGGTGTAATTTATATATAAACCGTCCATTGGATAGATTATTTATAATCCAGATGGAGATACACTTATATGGCAATTTGTATATCTATATATGCCAAATTTATTACTATTATTGCGTTTAATTATATTGATATATCTATTTCCTTATATAATATTTACTCTTTTATAAGATATTCTATTTATTCAATTATGAGTTAATGGTAAAATAAAATAATTATTTTTAATTATATAGATTAAAACTATCCTATTATTTTTATTAGATTTCCTTTTTGACGGGGGAAAGTTTTGCGAGATGCACTCACGTGCCGCCACGTACGCAGATGCACTCACGCGCCGCCACGCAGGCAACAATGCATCGGTTTTAGTATATGTATATAGATATATTAAAACAGAAGCATTTTTGCCACATGTCATAACCTTAGAACAAGATATTTATAGAAGTTGAATTATTACAGAATCAATTTATTTTAGTCAGCTAATTAATATATCCTTTAATATATCCATTTATCATCTTAATTATGTCAACTTATTCTTATTATTATTATTATTATTTATATACTTTATATAATAATATTGTCTTCTTATATAATTTTATTATAATTTATCTATATGTTTGTATATTTATACAATATGTTAAACTACTTCTTATGTTCTAAGTAATCTATATCTATATAATATATTAAAACAGAAGCATTTTTGCCACGTTTCACAACCTTAGAACAAGATATTTATAGAAGTTAAATTATTATAGAATCAATTTATTTTAGTCAGCTATTTAATATATCATTTAATATATCCATGTATCATCTTAATTATGTCAGATTATTCTTATTATTATTATTTATATACTTTATATAATAATATTGTCTTCTTATATATTTTTATTATAATTTATCTATATGTTTGTATATCTATACAATATGTTAAACTACTTCTTATGTTTTTAGTAATGGGATTAATTCAAAACTATTTTTCAATAAAGTTACATCATATATTAACGAATTACTATTAAGAGAATCATTTTATTTATTTATTTCTATAATTAACATATTCTATTATTTTTAATCAATAGGTTTAATTCAAAATATTAAATTAATAGATATTAACACATACTACATTTTCTTATCAATAGGTTCAATTCAAGACATTTGAACCGATAAATTTTTAATCAGTCAAATTATAATAATGTTTTTTTATTTAATTAACATATTTTATATTATCTAATCAATTGGTTTTGTTCAAAATATAAAATTAATATATTTTGTATTTTCTAATCAATTGATTTTATTCAAAACATTAAATTAAACTATAATCTATATCTAAATATTAAATAAGAAATATTTTGATGTTATGATCTCATAAATTGTTAATAATTGAAAATTTATACATTTGAACCATCTATATGTATTTAATCATTAATGAAATGAGAATATTTTTGCTAATTTGTCATAACCACCTTCATTTTATGGTTTTTACATATTTTTTACTTTATCAACTCCCTACATTTATTAGTCGATACTAACTTTGTTAATCATTTATTTAATTATATCATAATAAATTTGTTATTATTAAGATTTTTTAACAAAATCGCGCCATGGCGCGGGCACTGCACTAGTTTACTATATAATCGCTCTTCTTCTCACGTCCTTTCCATTTTTCTTCTTCTTATCTCTACCATATGTTTGTTGTATCCATTGAAGGATAAATTCATACAATCATACTGACTAATCAATACTTGTGGAAATTATTGGTGAGACTCAATTTGATTTCTCGCTTTCTTTAATTTTTGTACATCATCCGTTCGGAAAAACTTGTCGTTTACTATTCACGCACGCTTTTTTAGAATGATAAAAACTATATAAAATATTCATTTTTAAAAAAAATTAACAAGTTTGTACTTATGAATAATAACTACGAAATTGTTAAAAAATTATTTAAAAAACTAGATATTTTATATAGTTTTTATCTCCTAAAAAGCGTGCGTGAATAGTAAAACGTCAAGTTTTGCCGAACGGAGGTAGTATTATTTTCATTTCAATTTCACATTCTCAATGTGAGATTTGTTTGCATGCATATAGTACTTTTTAATTTGTATTCATAACTTTATAATGTAATTTATTTGGTTGATCAATATATAAGCAAAGAACTAAAATATGACAATTAATATTTAACCTACTATAACCGGTGACAGAATTAAAAAAATATTCCTATTTAAAGACATCCCGCACAAAGTGTGGGTTACTATACTAGTACTGATACTGTAGTAGAAAGTGAAGAGTGGATTGTACGACACAACCCCGTCCACTTGAAAACTGAACCACATACAGTACTGTCATACACTGATACTGTAACTCTGGTCTTTGGATACTCCGTAGTCCAAGGACGAAATTACATTGTCAGTTTATCAATTCCCAATTACTACAACTAGCTTCCAATCATTCCGGTCCAACCATAAAAATCGGAACTTCCTATCACTCAAATCCATTCTGCTATTTTTTTCCATACCAAAAAGCCATTGTGAAAAAAAATACCCAACCGTTATTTAAATCTCTGTTTGATAAAATATATCATTTTAGTTTTATTTATATATTTTTAATAAAAACAACAAAATTAAAGTATATCATTAATTTATTTCATGAAATTTTCACTTTTTTTAAAAAAAAATTACAATTAACCATTCACTAATAATTACTCCCTCCGTTTGCTAAAACTTGTAATTTTAGATTTGTGGACAACTTTTAAGAAAATTAAAAAATATACTATTTTATCCTCATTTATTACACTACTCTTTTTACTTTTCTAAAAACTACAATTAAGAATCAATTAATCATTATAAGGGTATTTTTGTAAAGTAATTACCAAAATACCTAAAACGACATATTTTTTCGAACAAAATCAAGACTCTAAAATGACATGTTTTCGCGAACGGAGAGATTACTAATTAATTATTAATGTCTATGATGATAAGTACTCCCTCCGTTAATCAAAACATGTCGTTTTTAGGAAAGAGATCTTGTTAAGAAAAACTTGTTATTTTAGGTATTTTGGCATCCACTTTACGAAATTGCTCTTGGAATGATTAGATGGTTGTTAGTTGTAGTTTTTGAAAAAGTAAAAAAGTAGATTAATAATTAGAGGTAAAAGTGTATTTTTGTTTGTTTTCTTAGTAAGTGTGTTGATTTCTAAAATGACAAGTTTTAATTAACGGGGGAGTATTAATTTTCTTGAAAAAAAAATATTTTTTTTATACAGGGTAAGAATTTGAATAATGTCAAACATAATCCACCATCCAATTAATCGCGTTCTTGTGGACGGGGATCAAGAACTCCAAATGCGAAGTCAGAGTTTCAAGGTCCATCACGTGCCTAAGTTGAGCCACCTTATCCGTGATATGGTCCACTTTACGAAAAAACATGCTTGTAGGTAACCTCCTCAAAGCACAATATAAGATGAAAGGGGTCTGTGAGGATTATCTCGATCTCTCATAGACAACGTCACACACCAGGAACCAAATTATTAATCATCGTGAGGCTAACGTTTTCAAGCTTGATTCATCGATACCCCATGTCCCTGGTTGATGTCAAGCCGGAGTAAAGTGACAATGCTTTAGCCATCAAGGCCTCACACATATTTGAATAATAAATTTGAGTCTGATATGGTCAATCTAGAACATGAAAAAATACCAAAGTGAGTAATGGTAGTTGGACTAGATCAGAGTTTTACATGCAAATCCAACAACTTGTCTATCTCACAAATATTTGAATAAAAAGGTTAGCTAGAAAAAGCGTTTGAATATTTAGAAAACCTAAATAAGTCATATTTATACTGTATTTGATAATGTTAATAGTCTTTCTTTGAAGCTTTCAATTTAAATATTACTCCGTAGGTAGTTTTAAATGAGTCAAAACTAAAATTATTATTTAATTAGCTTTTAAAATTGAATTTTCAATAACTATTTACCTCCGTTTTTTAATACTTTGCTTTTTATATTCACAAATTTATAATTTAGGGTAAACAAATATCTTACTAGTTTATAAAAAAAAGTTTAAATAATTTAATTTACGGATTTTCTATCCTATGCCCCAAGGGCATATGATAGCAAGCTTAATCGGGAAAGATTCCCCAAATTTAAATTATTTTTAGCCATTTTTAATAATGATTTCCTAGGGTCGCTTATTTTTTGGTAGAGAATCTTTCCCGATTAAGGTTCTTATCCTATGCCCCTAGGGCATAGGATAGAAAGACCGTTTAATTTAACATCTATTTATGCACATATATAACCCATCAACTTAAGTTAGCAACTTCACCCTTCAATTGTATACATGATTCCTAACCCATCAACTTAAGTTAGCAACTTGACCCTTCAATTGTATACATGATTCCTAACAAAGATCTGGTTGAACAAGGTTTGGATTTTTATTATTTTCACTAGTTTTTTCTTTCAAATAATAAACATTCAATTTGATTTTCTAAAAAATTTAAAAATGAACTATAAATATAAGGGGTGTTTTACTAGATAGGTTACAATTAGGGCCTTTATTAGAAAAATGTCCACCTATGCTTCCAAATTAGTAAAATGTCCACTCCCTTCCCTTTGCCCCTGTGCCCCCCGTGTGCACCCCATGTGTCCCCCTCCTATTTCAACAATTTTTTTAGCAAGTTTTTTTTTTCGTGTTACTGAAACCGAGGTTGCTGACACCGGAGTTGCTGAAACCCCGATTTCAGCACTGTTGTTGATGCTGAAACCTCGGTTTCGGCAACGTTGTTGATGCTGAAACCCCGGTTTCATCAACTTTGTTGATGCTGAAACTTTGGTTTCAACAAAGTTGTTGATGCTGAAATGGTTATTGCTGACACTGCTGAAATTGTTATACATACAAGCTACTGCAATATTTAGCCACATCTCCTTATACTTTCGTTGACAAAATGCAACTAAGCAACCATCAATCTCCCTACCAAAATTCCAATTCAGATTCTTGTTCCCAAATTTCATAACTACATTAATTTTTTATAACAAAATAAAATGATGAAAGTAAAATTGTTTAAAAAAAATAAGAAAAACAACTTGTAGCCGGTTCTGCATCCTCAAAGCCGATCCCAACGCCGGTGCTTCCTCGCCACTGCCTCGCTTCCTCGCCGGCGCAGTTGCACATTTGTATCCTCGCCACTGCATCTTCACACAGATTGCACAGTTGCTAAAATCAAACCTAATCTCTCCCTCAAGGACGACGACAACCTCACACGAACAATAATTGGAGCTTCCATCGCAACTCCCTAGTTGTTGTGCCTTCCGTTGACGAGCTTCCATCGCAACTCCCCAGTTTTGGGATTAGGGCGACAAGTGAACGCTGCCATGTCATGGCCAGCGTAAAACCATTCCGATCCAATAACAAAAGCAAAAGACAGATCTGATGGAAACACCTCTATTGACTCAAATTGAAGGGAAGAGGAAGCAGTTGAAAGGATGAGAAAAACAATAGCAATTGGAGCAATCAGATTTGAGAAATTGAAAGCAATCAGACGGGATTTGTGAGATGTGAAGGCGACCATGGTCGGCGAGGTAGAAGGAGACGAGATTTGTGAGATCTGATATTTCAGCAGACGAGGGGCCGTTTTCAATCTTGATGGCCGTTATACCGTCAAATCCCGATCTCTTCTTCCCCTAATTTCAGATTTGAGAAATTAGGCGGCATGGTCGGCGAGGTCGAAGAAGCTTCTCTACAATCAGATCTAAGAAATTGAAAGCAATCGAGAAGGGATATTTTCGATCTCGATCTCTTCTTCCCCTAATTTCAGCAGACGAGGCGCGATCAGATGAGGCGTCGGAGCGGCGAGCGGAGGAAGACGAGGCGGCAGAATCGAAACCCATGGCCGATGTACTGTCAGATCGGAGGAAGAGGAAGACGATCGGAGCAAGCATCATCTGTATTCGATTGGTTTAGGGTAGGGGGCACAAGGAGGAAGGCTATTGGGTCGGTAGACATTTAGCTTATTTTCATGGACGGGTGGACACTTAATTTCATCCCCAAAAGTGGCCTGTTTGGCAAATTTTATCTAAATATAAGGAAAAATTTCCTAAATATCCATATGACATCCCAATTATATTCAATGTCCATTTTAATAACAGATTTAAATCATTGTCCCAACATAACAATTTTACCCCTACCCTTTTTTTTTCTCTTCTTCACCTCCAGGATGTGCTTCTTCTAATTGAATGATTTTTTCCAGTTTTCCTCTCCATTTTGAGTTTGTACTCTTCAAATCTGTGATTTTGGCCTTGGTGATAATGTTGTTTATTTGTTTTCTCACTCATTGTGTTGTGTGATCTCCTCCTTTTCACCGACAAAGCTTACAAATTGCAACACAGTCGTCATCTTCGGGCGCTATATCTCTGTGCTCGAAAAGTAGACCTAAGCATGGGCCGGGCCGGGCGGGCTTGGGTCGGGCCTCCGACATTTTAGCGGCCCATTGTACCGGGCCGGGCTTGGGTTATGCCCGGTTTTTGGGCCTACTATCTTGTCCAAGCCCGCCCTTGTTGGCGGGCCGGGCCGCCCACCGGGCCTAGCGGGCTTTTTTTCTAAGAAAGGATTCAGGACGGGAAACCCTACCCGATAGCATTTGGTTATGTAACTAAATTTTTATTTTAGCTAATATCCAAGAAGCAAAGTCAATTAAAGACATAACACATATAAATCTAAACTTTTTTTAATAATTCAAAATACTACACAATTAATATACATACACACTGTGTAATATATATATATATATATATATATATATATATATATATATATATATATATATATATATAGAGAGAGAGAGAGAGAGAGAGAGAGAGAGGTTGGGTCATGTGTTAACAACTCTTACGGTGTTAAATGTTAACAAATCAATATTCAGCAAAATTTATCAAATATTCATCACAGTCACTCAATTATTCATCAAAGCTTTTGTTAAAATTAATCAAATATTCATCACAGTCACTCAAATATTCATCACAGTCACTCAATTATTCACAATTTCCCAAATATTCATCACAGTCACTCAAATATTCATCACAGTCACTCAATTATTCACAATTATTCACAATATCCACCTCCAATCCTGTAATTGTGTTACTGTGATGAATATTTCTTAAATGTTGTCGAATATTGATGAATATTTGGGAAATTGTGAATAATTGAGTGACTGTGATGAATATTTGAGTGATTGTGATGAATATTTGATTAATTTTAACAAAAGCTTTGATGAATAATTGAGTGACTGTGATGAATATTTGATAAATTTTGTCGAATATTGATTTGTTAACATTTAACACCGTAAGAGCTGTTAACATTTGATCCGCATTCTATATATTAATATACATATACAATACATACATATGTATAATATTATATATATATGTGTATGTATAATTATATGTATAATATTATAATGTTAATATATACCGGGATGGGCCTACCGGCTCGCTTGGGCTTCATACTCGGCCCAAGCCCACCGGTGGGCCTACCGGGCCTGCCGGTAGGCCTACCGGCTCGCTTGGGCTTCATACTCGGCCCAAGCCCACCGGTGGGCCTACCGGGCCTGCCGGCCCGCTTGGGCCAATTGTTCTACCCAAGCGCGTTTTTCCCCGGACGGGCCGGGCGGGTTGGCCCAGGTCTGCTCAGGTCTATCGAAAAGTATACTATTTGGGGCGAATTTGGATAACGTACATGAATCAAGCTTCTTGATTTTATTTCCTTGAAATTATACGAAGTAATAGTTTTTGATGATGTGTCATTACCATATTCATTGTAGGGTTTTTAACCAATCAATTAATAAGAGAAATTTTTTATTTTCTTAAAATATTATATATTTTCAAAATTCAACTTTGCAAAAATAGCCATGGGGGTAAAATTGCAAGGAGGTGGCAAAATGTTATTTTTGCAAAAACTACTCACCCGGTAGAAGGTTTCACGGGCGGCCAAAAAAGGGGGGGGGGACACATGTCGAAATTGGAAAGGGGGAAGTGGTTTCGCTTGGCCTAAAAAAAAAAGAAGTTGCGATTTACGCTTACTAGTCAGTAACTATTATTGCCTAGCCAGTGACCACGATCTCTTAGCCAATATAAGACTAACCCCTGCCGGATCTCGTCTACCTCAAGAACTTCCCACCTCAAGGATAGCTAGGATAGACGACATTCTTTGAGTTGCCGAAGGTTGGTTTTTGTTATTTTGCATATATGTACGTCAGTTACAGTATGTGGTTGTCCGTTTTGGTTGCCTGAGATGCAAGCCCCAAATATATGCGATTTACGCTTACTAGCCAGTAACTACTGTCGTCTAGCCAATAAAACCGATGTTTCGTCCACAAGCTGCAATGCCCAGATACGAGGCTAGTCGGAGGTCCACTGAAGCTCCCACCTAGTTGTTGACTATCCTCAAGGCCTATACTTCCAGATCCGAGAGGTTCAACACTAGATCTAAAGACTCTCGTGGCCAGATCCGGCGTGGCCGGAGTGAATCCCCTCCATCCATCTCTACCACCCTTCCTCCACAAATCTCCCTCCATCTCCATAAATCCGATCGGCCTCCACACATTGCCATTTTCCCTTTCACAAAATCCAATAAAAAAGAGAGAAAGAGAAGAGGAAGACAAAGATTGCAACAACTCCACAATGGTGCCGACCGATTTTTCCCAGCTCCACAATGGTGCCACCACCATTCAAGCTTTCGGGAGGGTCGCCGCACCAGTCGCCTAGAGCCACCACGACCGCCATCCTCCACCCCGCCGCCCTCAACCTTAGACCTCCACTTTCCCTTCTTCCTTCTCCTGTTGGGCTGTTGTGAAGCTCTCTCTCTCCCTCCCCCTTTGTTTTGCCTTAAATCCCGCCTCTCTCTCTCCCCCCCCCCTTTTGCTTTGCCTTAAATCATGTCCAAACACACCTCCAAAATTTCAAACTCCCACCAAAAAATTTAACCCACTATAATGGGTAAGGGTGACCCGCTATTTGTGCAAAAAAATATTGCTTTTTGACATTTAACCAATTTTTTTTATGGGAGAGAGACATTTAGCAAAAGTGCTAAAAAAGTAGTATATCTACTACCATTTCCTCTAGTTCAAAATGTTGAATTAAAATTAAAATTGATATATATATATATATATATATTATTTAATTTTTGTAAACAATGATACAATGATATTAATTTTTTCTTTATTTGAAAAAATAGTAGGGGCGATATAAAATATCTATATCTATATATACTACTAATTTAAATAAGAATAAATTTTTTGAAATAATTTTTAAAAAGTAATATATACTTTTATGGTAATTTTTTTTTACAATGTTTTACTTTATTAAACCTACCTTTCTTATTTTATGATAAGTTTTATTAATATTTTCTTTAATTGTATAATATTAATTCATTTTATTATTAAGATTTTATTTTTAAAAAATCACGTAATGACATGGGAATTATACTAGTTATTTTTTTTATCGTTGAAAGATGAAGATATTTTTTTACACGCCTCCAGAGGTTGAATTATTTTAATTAATTTTTCCTTATAAAACATCAAGAGAAGGTTGTGCTAGATGGTGGGGTGGGGCCTAGGTTTCAAACTTTAATATCTTTTCTCGATTTTTCTTTCCTTTTAAGTTTCATTGTCGTCTTAAAATTCAAATGCGGGTAGTTCGAGTAGGGGTAAGATGGCTTGCAAGTTTCAGTTGATGTTGGAAGAAACAGTTTCCAAAATCATCTCTGTCGTTCATGTAACTGCTTGGGCTAAGTGAAGGCGATGCCTGGAAATCATGTTTCGAGGTGTGAGCATTCAGATCCCCATAACGCAGTTTCAAAACCCTTTCGGAATTTCCGCTAGGGGAAGTCCGTAATCTTGGGGTTTTAATTTTTTTCCGTGCTTTAACCAAATTGTCAATTTGGGAGTAAAAGATTGTTGTGGGTGTAAAGTTTGGGCAAGAAATTGCAAATTACAATGAATTTGAGAAGAAAAAAATTTGTTAAGAAGTAGACCTCCTTGCCAGATGAAAGAAACTCGCACAGAGCAAAAATAGCAGAGAGGAAAAAACTCAGAGAGCTCGATCTCCAGTTCGATGACGACGAGGAGGACAAGGGAGTGGCGGCGATGACTGCGGTGGAGGAGGCACTAAGAGCAAGTGCATACTCTTCGTCTCTCACAAGCAGAACTCTCCTTGCCCATGAAAGAAAATCGCAGAGAGGAAAAAGCGCAGAGAGCTTGATCTCCAGTTGGACGAGGACGACGAGGGAATGGCGGCCATTATTGGCAGTGGAGGAGGCGCTAAGAGTAGGTACATACCGTACATACTCCTCTTCTCTCATCTCTTCTTTCATCTAGGGTTCATGAATTGGGGCTAAATTAGGGCTTTTCCCCAATTTCAAATTTAGGGTTCCTCCTCTCTTCACCTTTTCATGAGTGGGGATTGAATTTCTAGCGATTGAAACATCCAAAATACGGAGTATTGCACGAAAGAAGCAGTCCTCATCTCTCTTCACCGCCGATGACAAGGATGTGGCGGTGACGAGCAGTGACGATTTGCAGTGACCACAAGCAGGTACTCCTCTTCTCTTGTTAAATTTGTTTGATTCTTGTTAAAAATGTGCTAAAATTTTCGAATGGCCATGTTTGCAATGTACTGAAAATTTCCAACTATATTGCTTCGTTAACATTGTCTGATTCTTGTTAAAAATTATGCTAGAATTTTGTAATGGCTTGTTTGTAATGTTCTGGACAATTTTTCATGTGTACATTTCTATCAAAAGGCAATACATTTGCAATGTATAAAAATTGTTGGGCATGTTTTGACATAAATATTCTTCACATATAGCCTATTAACTCAATGGGAGAGCAATGTGGTCGTACACAGAGATGTGGGTTCAAATCCCACGTAGGCTTATTATATTCATGAATCATTTATGTTATATGCTTGACCAACATGGATTTGCGCATTCATGAAAATATTTACTAGTGGCATTTTTGTATTAAAATGCCATTAAAGATAATTTTAATGTCGTTTGATGAGAAACATCATCCTTTAAAAGTCATCAATGATCACATTTGTAGTTGTTATCTCGGTATCAAAGGACAAGATTGTTCTAGGATTGCCCTTTCATGTTCGGACACTTTCGAATCCAAACTACAACTAGTCACTAATCTTTGTAAAATCTAAGTGTGTCCTTGCAAAACCTATTTACTAGCGGCCAGTCTTTACTCTTTGGTTTGTGGATTAAAAAAGAAAGTACTTAAGAAATGCTCACCATAGCTGCCTCTGCAGGACTCTTCAATTATGTCTAATGGATTATATGAATATCTTTACGTGTAGCAGTTGATTCAACTTGTTATTTCAAAACGTACGACACTATAAATTTCAAACGCCAAGGTCTCAGTCAATTGATGAAAGGGACTTTTACCAGCAATGAGAGGGTAGAACCAAGGTCCCACTCTCTTTAGATTTTCCACCTTAGATTTCAAGATGGATACGAAAACATAATCGTTGTCAAGGAAGCTTCTAGTCATGAGCTATTTGGGGAAAAATACATGAGTTTGAAATTTCAATTCAGTACTCCACCTATGTTTGAAGTACTTGTCCTTTTTCCTCACTAAAGGTTAATTCAATGAAAGAAGCCAAATTTGTTACCTCTATAGTCTTGTTCATCGTCTTTCTCCATGGTTGCTCCTCATATTACCCAGCTGCAACCCGGGTGAAGGCTGGCTACTGGTTGCCAGTCAGCATATTCCCCATCACAGATGTGGAAGCAGCCCTCTTCACCCACCTTATCTATGGCTTCGCCGCCATCAACTCCTCCACCTTTCACCTATCAATCCCACCAGCTGACCAACATTACTTTTCCTCATTTTCCTCCACTGTCAAAAGGCGAAACCCCTCGGTATTCACACTCCTTTCCGTTGGCGACGCTAGGATTGCTCCTATCTTGGTGTCCATGCTCCCATCTTCCTTCCATAGAGAGGCCTTTGTGAACTCCTCCATCCAAATGGCCAGAGCCTACGACTATGACGGCATTGATCTTTGTGTTTTATACCAGCAGCCTCTGCCTAATGCTACCGCCGCTATGGCTGATCATCTAGGAGCTCTTTTTGATGAGTGGAGGGAAGCTATTGATTCCGAGGCTCAGAGGATGAATAAAACCAGATTGATCTTGACAACGACGGTCTATTACGAACCGAGTATCTCAACCACATCAACTGGGACTTATAGTTTCCCTGTGGACTCCATACAGAGGAACTGTGACTGGGTAAATGTATTATCATTCGACTACTTCACCCCTACGAGGCAGGCATCCAATACACACTTCCATGCTCCTCTGTATGATCCTTTGAGCAATGTTAATACCGATTTTGGTATCCGAAAATGGATCAAGAGTGGTTTGTCTAGGGACAAGATTGTTCTAGGATTGCCCTTTCATGGCTATGCATGGACACTTTCAAATCCAAACAAGAACAACTCACTAGGCGCACCGTCTTCTGGCCTTGCTATTACTTCTGACGGGTCGGTGAGCTACAGCAACATCAAGCGCTATGCTCAAAATGACGGCCTCATGGTTTACAACTCCACCTATGTGGAGAGTTACTGGACCTCTGGCCCATTCTGGGTTTGCTTTGATAATGTGATGGCCATCAAAACCAAGGTTTCTTATGCCTTAAAGATGGGGCTTCTCGGCTATTATGTATTTCAAGTCGCTAATGACGACAACTGGGAACTATCTCGGGTAGCATCAGGTAAAAAAAAAAACAACCAATCTTGATTTACTTGATGAAAACATTATCTTACAGAAAACATGCTAATCTGTGTCATTATTTTTCTTGTTCATTATCTCAAGAACAAATGGATGGGAAGGATCAACGAAAGAAGGGACTGTTACTAACAATATCAATGATTGTTGTCGCCGTGTTTGTTCTTCTAATAATCTTATTGTATTACTTTAGAGGGAGACTGCTTATACATATGTTGCATATCAGTAAGTATCAAATTTGATTCAAACAATTAAACTTAAGATATACTGATATAGACTTAAACGAGTTTTAATACCTGTTTAAATGTTTAATGTGGTTTGTGCACAGGAAATAGAAGAAACGCTACCAAGAGTTTCTGCAGTGATTCAAATTCTCCTGATCTGAAGATATTCAATTTTGCGGAAATTGAAGCAGCAACAAATAATTTTGCATTTGAAAACAAGCTTGGACAGGGTGGATATGGACCTGTTTACAAGGTTGAGATGGAAATTTCTTGTCAATATACATATTCTTCATCAATGAAGATGATGAAGTTTACTTGACATTGTATGCTGATCTTCAGGGTATCCTGTCCAGAGGAGAGGAGATAGCAGTCAAGAGACTTTCAAAGACTTCTGGCCAAGGATATGATGAGTTCAAAAATGAAGTTACACTTGCTGCAAGGCTGCAACATGTTAATTTGGTGAAGGTCATTGGATTTTGCACTGATAGAAATGAAAAGATGCTGATTTATGAGTATCTTCCGAATAAAAGCTTAGATTCATATCTTTATGGTAATATAAATCTTCTGCTTTTTATGTCTGTTGATAGGGAGAAAAAAACAGAATGAGTTCATAACTAACCATTGGGTTCTAACCAATGCAGATCCTATGAAGCGGCATGCTTTAGATTGGAACAGACGAGTTGAGATTGTTGATGGCATAATTCAAGGGCTGGTGTATCTTCAAGAGTACTCTAGGCTTACCGTTATTCACAAAGACTTGAAAGCTAGCAATGTTCTTCTTGACATGGAATTGCGTCCTAAAATATCAGATTTCGGACTTGCGAGAATATTCCACAAGGATGAGTATGAAGCAAACACAGATCGTATTGTTGGGACATAGTAAGTGTTTTCACCATATTCAATTCAATTTGCATAGAAATCAATACTGATGACTTACAAACTTTTACGTACCATGCAATCCAGTGGCTATATTCCTCCGGAATATGTGAAACAAGGTGTGTATTCTATGAAGTATGATGTTTACAGCTTCGGAGTGCTGCTTTTGCAAATCATAAGTGGCAAGAGGAACAACTGCTTGTATGGGGTAGATGGGAACTTAACCCTTTTAGACTATGTGAGTGCAACTAATTATCTTTAGGTTTAGATCATCTTCTTGGCCATGAACATAATTTTATTTTCTGCCATAATATTGGATAATTTTATTGTGAAACATACAGGCTTACGAGCTGTGGAAAGATGGGCGATACATGGAGTTCATTGATCCAGTGCTAGACGATTCATCTTCCAAATGTAAACTCGAGACATGCTTGCAGATGGGTCTGTTGTGTGTGCAAAAGAGACCCGAAGACAGGCCATCAATGTTGGAAGTGTCAATGATGCTGAAAAATGGAAATGAACAGATGCTGACCCCAAAATGCCCCGCTTTTTCGGTCAACAGAGATGAAGGTGTAGAACAATGTTTGTTGAAGGGGCTAGATCTATCTCCAGGCAATACAATTACAATCTCAGAGATTGATCCTCGATGATGTAAATGATGCAATGCTTATTCTTTCAGCCATTGAGGGATTGATGATAGAAACCTGAATACAATATATCTTGTAATATTTATTTATAGTCATAATTTTCAATAGCAATATGTTATTTTTTGTTGTACCTTTTGGAAGTTAGAATGTTGTGTCATAAAACTCCACGAATCGCTTATGTGATGCAGGCTTCAAAATTCTTCTGATGTATGCTAGTGAAAGTTTTGCTCCACGAATCGCTTATGTGACGCAGATTTCTCTGGATGGGCTGATACAAATGTAGTTTTGCTTTGCACTGCAATTCAATGATGCTATTTTATGTTACAAGGCTAGCTAAATTGAGTGCATTTGCTGATGGTATTTGTATGTATATTCCTTTTTTCACCTGGTTGATGCCCTAAAGAAGTGCCATGATTGTTCTTGTTCACTTATTCGCAGATCGCTGGGTAGTCTTATGTCCTCAGCGAGCTGAATATAGTCTTGATTCCATGCACCTGTCGGTGTCTCCCCTAAACTACACTCTACTGCTATTCTTTGAGTTGCGGGGCTCACCCAGTTGCGTCGGTGTGTATAAACAGCTGTGCTAGTAAACACTTTACAAAGATGGATATCACTGCAGGTTTGTTCAATTCTTGGGCAATCTTTGTCATGAAACTGATCAATCTGGTTTCTTAAACCATTTTTTCACCTCTTATTGTCGCATCATTTGAAAATCCCATCTCTGTATTAGTAAAGGCCGATGTAGACTTGTTAGGTCTATTTCAGCATTTAGTTGTGAAATTTGTTGACCTCTTCTACATTTTGAAAGAGTCCAGCTAAAATAGACTTGTCAAGTCCTGTCAAGTATATATCACTAGTAAAATTTGGAGTTGAGAGTATCACTAACTCATTCCCTCTTCATTTGATAGCATGGAAGAAACCACACTTGTTACCTCTCTAGTGTTTTTCCTAGTGTTTTTCCATGGTTGCTCTTGCTATTCCGAAGCTGCAACCCGTGTAAAGGCTGGCTACTGGGTGTCATCCAGTGACTTCCCAGTGAAGGAGGTGGAAGCAACCCTCTTTACCCACCTCCTATATGCCTTCGTCGACATCAACTCCTCTACCTTTTGCCTCTCCATTCCAACCTCTGACCAAAAGTACTTCTCCTCATTTTCATCCACTGTCAAGCGGCGTAACCCCTCAGTGTTCACACTCCTTTCCATTGGTGACACCAGGATTTCCCCTATCTTGGTGTCCATGCTCCCATCTTCCTTCCACAGAGAGGTGTTTGTCAACTCCACCATCCAAATGGCGAGAGCCTATAACTATGATGGCATTGACCTTGTGCAGTTTGTGCCTAATACTACCGTTACTATCAACGATCAAATGAGCGCTTTCTTTGATGAGTGGAGAGCAGCTGTTGATTCAGAGGCTCGGAGATTGAATAAAACCAGATTGATCTTGACGACGGTTGTCTGTTACAACCCCAACCCCAACACCTCAACCTCAACCTCGTCGAGTTATCCTTTCAATTACCCTGTGGACTCCATACAAAGGAACTTTGATTGGGTTAACTTAGTAGCATTTGACTACTTTAATCCTACAAGGGATGCATCCAATACCCACTTCCATGCTGCCCTCTATGATCCTTTGAGTGATGTTAATACCGATTTTGGTATTCGTAAATGGATCAAGAGTGGTTTGTCCAAGGACAAGATTGTTCTAGGATTGCCCTTGTATGGTTGTGCCTGGACGCTTACCGATCCAAACAACCACTCATTGGGTGCTCCGGCTTCTGGCACTGCTATTACGGCTGATGGATGGATTAGCTACAAATACATCAAAACTTACTATGATCAAAGTGATAGCCACACAGTTTACAACTCCACTTATGTGGAAAGTTACTGGACCTCTGGCGCGCTTTGGCTTTGTTTTGATGATGTTATTGCCATCAAAACCAAGGTTTCTTATGCCCTGAAGATGGGGCTCCTCGGCTACTATGTACATCACGTTGCTGCTGATGACAACTGGGTGCTATCTCGGACAGCATCAGGTAAAAAGATATCTATATTCATATGGATTTACTTCAGTAAAACATCATCTTACAGAAAACATGCTAAGTTGTGCCTTGTTATTTTTCATTGTTTATTATCTTAGATCAAATGGATGGGAAGGGGCTACCCGATACCCACGAAGATCCAACAAACAAAGGAATGGATGGGAAGGATCAAGGAAAGAAGAGGCTTGCTCTAGTAATTTCAATGATTTTTGTCACAGTGTTTTCTCTTCTACTGATCATAATGTATTGCTCTAGAGGGAGACTACTCAGACATATCAGTAAGTGCTCAATTAGCTTCAATCAAACAACTAAAAGTTTGTGCCTAAAATTTGAAGATATACTGATATCGATGTAACTGAGTTCTTTAGTACGTTTAATACACAGGAAACAGAAGAAGAAGTGGTGTCAAGAACTTCTGCAGTGATTCTCCTGATCTGAAGATATTCAGTTTTGTGGAAATTGAAGCAGCAACAAATAATTTCTCGTTTGTAAACAAGCTCGGACAGGGTGGATATGGACCTGTTTACAAGGTTGAGACGGAAACTTCTCATCGTTATATATATTCTTCATCCATGAAGACGATGATGTTTACTTGAAATTGTGTCCTGATCTTCAGGGTAAGCTGCGGGATGGAGACGAGATAGCAGTCAAGAGACTTTCAGAGACTTCTGGCCAAGGATACGACGAGTTCAAAAATGAAGTTACACTTGCTGCAAGGCTGCAACATGTTAATTTGGTGAAGGTCATTGGATTTTGCACTGATAGAGATGAAAAGATGCTGATTTACGAGTACCTTCCGAATAAAAGCTTAGATTTGTATCTCTTTGGTAATATACATCTTCTTCCCTTTATGTCTGTTGAGTAAAAAAAATATATATAATGAGTTCATAACTAACCAAGTTACCATTGTGTTCTAACCAACGCAGATCCTATGAAGAGGCATGCTTTAGATTGGAACCGACGAGTTGAGATTATCGATGGAATAATTCAAGGGCTTGTGTATCTTCAAGAGTACTCTAGGCTTACAGTTATCCACAAAGACTTGAAAGCTAGCAACGTTCTTCTCGACATGGAACTAAGGCCTAAAATATCAGATTTTGGACTTGCGAGGATATTCCAAAAGGATGAGTATGAAGCAAACACAGATCACATCGTCGGTACATAGTAAGTGTTCTCACCATATTGAACTAAACTTTGCATAGAGATCAATACAGATGACTTACGAACGCTTATGTTTGTTATAAACCGTGCAATCCAGTGGCTATATTCCTCCTGAATACGTGGAACAGGGTGTGTACTCCATGAAGTATGATGTTTACAGCTTCGGAGTGTTGCTTTTACAGATTATAAGTGGTAAGAGGAACAACTGTTTGTATGGGGTAGATGGGAACTTAACCCTTCTAGACTATGTAAGTGAGTTCAACTGATTTATCTTAAATCATGAACATATATTTCAATCTTCTGATGCAATGAGCAATTTTATTGTGATCAACACACAGGCTTACGAGTTTTGGAAAGACGGGAGAGGCATGGAGTTCATTGATCCGGTGCTAGACGATTCATCTTCCAAATGTAAGCTCGAGACATGCTTGCAGACGGCTTTGTTGTGCGTGCAAAAGAGACCCGAAGACAGGCCATCAATGTTGGAAGTGTCATTGATGCTGAAAAATGGAAGTGAACAGATGGTGACCCCCAAATGCCCCGCTTTTTCGATCAATAGAGATGATGGTGTTGTAGACCATTTTTCGCTGAAGAGGCTAGATCTGTCTGCAGGCAATACAATTACAATCTCAGAGATTGCTCCTCGCTGATGTAAATGATTGCAATTGCTTTATAGATTGGAATAGACGAGTTGAGATTGTCTATGGAATGGTTCAACCGGAAATGACTTGTGGGTAGTACCCAAATGTCGTTTTTTATTTACCAAATTCAAGAATAGACCTGAATATAGACCGTCGATGATGTAAAGGACGTCATGTTCTTGCGTGCATAGCGTAGAACGTTGCTGAAACTTAAGCTTATGTGTGCATATTTGTAATGTAAAATCAGTTTGTTGTTGCACTAGTAGATGTTTTTGGTGGCCGGGGTTGTACCATTCACATTCAACTGCACAGTTTAATTCTCCAACAAATTTAACACCAGAAGTGTTTAAGCACGGCAGGTATAAACCCAACCTGTAGCTAAAAAAATTGCCTTCAAGTTCATGACAGATAATGGCACCCAACCTTGTAGCTGCAATCCAATTGAAAGATTAAATTGAAACATTTAAAAGATTTACTCCGTCAGATCGAGATTAGAGATTGAACTGGAACATATTGTACATATTGGAAAATATATATATATTTTTTCTAGATACACACCAATTTAGCTATTTCTAAAATAAATTATTTAGTTCATCAATGTGTATTTAGGGAAATAATTTGTCAATCAGCCTTCTAAACTTTTGTGATTAAAATATAAATTGAACAAACCTTACTTGAAAAATAAAATGTACAATTTTTCCCTAAGTCCTAAAAATAAAATGTACACACAAGATCTGGTATGCTGAGTTCGGATCCTATTAAACGGTTCTCGTTTAGATAGAATTTTTCAAAGAGTTGAGCTAGTTTATTAGGCTCCATTTGGCAACAGTAAGTAGCTTTTCGGAGTTTATGTTCTTAATATTATATAGTTTTAAATAAAATAAGTATAAGATTTTAGTTTAACCAAATGCCTAAGATGCTCTAACCCTTTCCCTCTCCTCCTCTTTTTTTTTTGGTAAAACACTCGCCTCTTCTCTTCTTTAGACTCACAAAAAAGTGACAATTATATAAATTTTAGTATTTTACACATAAAATTTGATTAATCTCCCCTATATTTTCTCATACTTAAACAAACCAGACCTAACCTTAGCCGCTTTGTTAACGGGTCTGCACTATCGTCACATACAGATCTTTGATATCTCATCCGGCGAGATGCTATAAGTTAGGTTTTTCAACCAAATTATTACCTAATAAAAAAAGGCGAAACTAATTAAAATAACCCAACCTTTAAGGGGGTGTTAAAAATATATCTCAATCTTTCAAATGTAAGATAAATATCCCGACCTTTATAAGTGATCGTAATATAATATCCCAATGATTTCTCTCCAATAAAATTCTTATTTTTTGTATTGTATTACTCATGTATTTTCAATTCAAATAAAACATACTGTATAAAATTAAATTAGATGAGTTTAAAAGTTTATTTAATATACTTTCATAGTTTTATATTTAATTTGTACCTAACTTTTTATATCTTTTTTTAAATCAATATCTATAACAAGCCAAATAAAAAAATGTAAAGAAAAATAACATATTTTCAATTAGTAAATGATTAGCTAGTGATTTAACTTAACAAAACTGAAGAATATTTTGCCAATTATAAACTTTATGTTACTACGAAATTGAAATGAAAAATAATTATTTAGATTATTCATTGGTGTTCATTTATATATAAGAAGTAAATTATTATTATTAAAAAATATATAAAAGAATGTAATTTTTTTATTTTTTATTTTTTCTTAAATCCAAAATAAAAAAAATTAAAATAAACTTAAAAACCAATCTAATTTAATCTAATAAACTTGAATGATATTTTACACAATCAAGATATTGAAAATTATATTTTACATATTTACTTGTTTTATTATATTTTTTTGATTAAATTTAATTATAATCTATAAAAACGTATTAAATTGAATGATTTTTTTCGGTTACAAAAGAGACTTTTATTTTTTTTTAAATTATCATGACAATCTAGACTATACTTTGTATAATTTGAGCATTAAGATCCAAGGGCACGCTTGTGAATATGATCATTATTTTTTGCCACATATGTGCCATGTAAGCATTTTTGTGGGGAGAAAATTTTGGGATATTATATTACCATCCTTAAAAAGGTCGGGATATTTATCTTACATTTGAAAGGTGGGGATATATTTTTAACACCCCTTAAAGGTTGGGCTATTTTAATTAGTTTCGCCTAAAAAAACAAACAAGGCCTAATAAGATGCAGTGTAATATGAGCGGCAACCAACCACCGCTGGTCCGAGGACAGAAACGACTTCCAATTGCCGTTGGCGACAAAGCTTCGAAAATCGCCTCTTTCGTCGCTGCAACTGTAAGGGGTAAGTGAAGGCGACGACTGCAAACAGCGTCCCGAGGTGTGGCCAGCGAGATCTATCTTCACGTGTGCCACTTCTTTCGTTCCAGGTAACGCAGCTTCCGAACCCTAGCTATTTTTCCATTTCGATTTGGTGTGCTTGCCTTGGATTTCTTCTAAATTGGATTTGGACTGGCATCACATTTGATACTTTGTTTGATTACCTTCGGTAGTTTGCCATTAATAACAGGAAATCGACCATTCCCCCTTCAATAATTCGAAATTTCAATGTTTTGTGTGTTCTCCCGCCAAGATAACAATTCGCATTCAGGTATTTGGGTGCAGCAGCAACTTTAATTTTTCTTCTGCTTGGTCTGTAAATTAGAATCAGTGAATGTTGCTGCTAATGTGGGTGGATACCTATTACGCCTACAGTTGAGACTAGTTGAAAGTCAGGAGTACCGAATTCTGGAAAACTGTTGATACCACCCGGAATTGACAAAATTCAGTGAAGATTTCTCTTGTGCTCATGAAATATTGCATACATTGTTAGTGTTTAGATGCAATTTATATTTAGTGTGATACAAGTTCTAGAGTTTCTAGAGGTTTAAGTAACACTGCAGTAACTTATTTGGCTTAACTTTATAACCCATGCCGAGTTCTTTTTCTTGGAGTAAAATCCACTTGGTTACTCTCAAGAAAACACAATTAAGTGTTGAGAGGGACCTCCATCTATATTCCGCTTTAGTACAGATTTTCTCTTGCAAGAAATGAGTGATCTAAGGGAAAAAAAAATCGAGGGCTTGACATAAAATTTTGATGTTTTGTTGGGCCAGGCGGAGGACTCCTGTTATATCATATATCATTGTATATATGGTCAATTGGTCATTTCCGTTATACTGTAGCAAGAGTTATTGGGGCTTGACGTAAAAAATTTCAATTTAATTCTACATTTAAAGTAGCAATATGTCATTTTTTGCAGTACCTTTTGAAGCTGACATGGTGATTGTTGTGTCACAAAACCTTACTAGCCTCTTTTGAGATGCAGATTACGCTTTGTGGGTCAAATATATAATATTTTTCTCCCAGTCATGGATATTTTGACTAAGGATGTCGTTATGTTATTTCTGGTAGGTCATGGAAATCAAAGAACCTAGTATGACAGATGTTCAGCCACCCGAGAATAGTCTGAGTAGAAGACCTCGGGTCCTGTTGGCTGCTAGTGGAAGTGTTGCTGCAATCAAGTTTGGGAACCTTTGCATCGGCTTCTCTGAATGGGCTGATGTGAAGGCAGTGGTAACCCATCCTGCTTTACATTTCGTTGACAGGGCTTCAATTCCGAAGGATGTAACTCTCTATACCGATGAAGATGAATGGTCAAGTTGGGGAAGAGTTGGTGATAGTGTTCTTCACATTGAGCTCCGCAGGTGGGCTGATATAATGGTCATTGCTCCACTATCTGCAAATACTTTGGGCAAGGTATGTTTACAGCCATCTTGTTCAGTTTTAATTGTTAAGGATGCGACATATATATCTAGATTTAGATCATGCAACCTTAGCTTTGCTTCTCATTGAAAAATACTCGTTTCATTGACTTGCTGTGACGTGAATCACCTGATGTGTATCCTAGCCTATTAGCTTCCTCCAATCATGATATGCTTCTATTTTGTTCACCGTGCTTGTTTTACGAAGCATGGCCTAGGCTAGAACAAAGACCAATCAATTGTACTTGTTCAATTTTTCATCAACTTAGTCATGCTGCTCAATTAAGCATTTAGCCTATTTTCTGTGAAAATGCTGACTAAAATGTTTGCATTTGATTTGGTTTTTTTTTTTTAAAAAATAAAAAATCCATGCCTCTTTGAGTTGTTGGTGCTCTAATGCAATGTTGTCGGGTGTTCTTGTTCTTGTCCACTTTTGTCTAGATTGCTGGGGGATTGTGTGACAACCTGTTAACGTGCATCGTAAGAGCTTGGGACTATAGCAAACCCATTTTCATAGCACCAGCTATGAATACATACATGTGGACCAATCCTTTCACAGAGAAGCATCTTATGACCGCTGATGAGCTGGGTATAACCTTGATTCCGCCTGTCCACAAGCGACTTGCTTGTGGAGATTATGGGAATGGTGCCATGGCTGAGCCATCTCTCATAAACTCCACAGTACGGTTGTTCTTGGGATCGCAGGGCCCACCTGGTAGCGTTAATCTGTAGAACCAGAATCTTGTATGTTTTCATACTTCTTGCCATTCTCCATTTCCTTGTATAACATCCCTGTTTCAATCACTTTACCATGTGAATGTGAGAAACGGAGAAACCCCGGTCGAGTCGTATGAAAACGGGAGTTGTATCGGATTTAATTTTGTTTTTTGATTATAAGGTCGGGATCCACCCTTCTAACACAAAAGCTTAAGCCATTGTGTAGGGGCTTTCCCTCCCCTTATATTTTTGGTTTGCTATACCACCCCACAATCAATGTGGGATGGTAATCTTTTTTATCCCAACACGCCCCCTCAAGTGCAACCCGCCTGGACCGGGTTGACACTTGAACAGTTTTTTTTTCTTTTCTCGGGTCGAGACTCTCAATCTCTTTATAGCTCGCTCGGTTTTTTTTTCCGACGGGTTTTAGCCTTACTCGAAGCCAGGAAAACCGACCCGACTCGGACCTGCTCTGATACAATGTGAGAAACGGAGAAACCCCGGTCGAGCCGTATGAAAACGGGAGTCGTATCGGATTTAATTTTGTTTTTTGATTATAAGGTCGGGATCCACCCTTCTAGCACAAAAGCTTAAGCCATTGTGTAGGGGCTTCCCCTCCCCTTATATTTTTGGTTTGCTATACCACCCCACAATCAATGTGGGATGGTAATCTTTTTTATCCCAACAGTGAATAGGCAAGGACCAAGGTTGGTCTGTGTGGAAATCGTCGATGAATGTGGACTCTTAGATTTCATAGATGCTTGGCATCGATGGAGAATTGTATCTTGCAATGTCAATAGGTCCGGGGATCTTTGAACCCTGCAGGAACGTCACACCATGTGACCGAGATGGGGTGGGTACTTTTCGCCCTAAACCCGCTCATTTTATCACGACAGGGCAGTGGAGCCTGCAATTGGACGGTCAAATGATATGAAGACGAAGAATGTACGAAATGGTGCTTATGAAATGGTACTCCTCGCCCTACTACATCTGCTGCGTGGTCCACACTTGAACACACATTTCAGACACAAACAAAGGCCCAACGTATGGCCTTAAAACAACAATTACAAACTCTTCTAAAATGCTCTGTTACAATGATGGAGCATATTCAACGGAAGAAAAATCTTGTTTCATCCATCACCGAAAGCTTATACACTGTTGATCCCAAAGACTTCGTAGCCTACATCTTCAACGGTCTCGACTCCTCCTATGGCCCCTTCATCTCATCCTTTATGATGCGACCTAGAATCCTTAACAGCGGTGATCTCGTAGGTCTCCTACATGAATGTAGAAACTCGCAATCTACGCGATGTTTCATCCTCCACCATTGTTCCTGTTCCATTGACAACCGCTTCTACTGTTGGCATCATTGCCCCGTCGGCTAACACAGCCTCCACCGACTCCTCTCGACAAACTCGTCATCAGTCCAGCTCGCCTGGTTCCCAACAGTGGCAATCCTCTAGCAACAACAACAGCATCTGTCAGCCATTGCTACATAGCGAAGGTACCCCTAATGTTTGAATTGTATCTGTTCGAAAATTTCCTTCCTCCTTCGCCATCTCCTTTGCCATTGCATTTGTTCGATGGCATCCAAATTGCATCTGTTCGACTAAGCGACGGTAGAGTTCGAAAATTTCTGTCCGGATTGACACTAGTTGCTCTTGAATTAGGGTTTTATTTGAATTAGGGTTCGAAGTTCTAAGGTTTTTGGTTGCAAAGTTCTCGAATTTTGAACATTTCGAAAGTTATAAGGTTTTTGGTTCATTCTTATTACATTTTTTAATTCTATATCTATATATTCTTTCCAAACATCAAATATAAGTATACCTGTCGATCGGGTCATTCAGGTCGGGTTCAGGTCGGGTCATTTCGGGTTCCGGGTAAAACGGGTCCCGGGTATATCCGAGTTGACTCGAACCCGGGTTTGACCGGGTTTCGGGTCGATTTCGAGTTCGTCAATTTTAACACTTTTAAAATGAAAAAAAATCATGATTTGGTAATTTTGTGATAATTTTAAAATGCTAAAATTAAAGACATGGTTCATAAGTTCTAGTGCTTGTAATTATATACTATATACTATATTTATCTAAAATATTTGATTTTTATTATTTCTCTTAATTTTTAATAAAATTTTAAAATATATAAAATTTTAAATATTTTTTTAAAAATAATTTCATGCGATTGGTAATAAGCATAGAATTGTTTTAATATTTTTTAGAATTTTTGTCTTCTTAAAAAATATGATAAAAAATAAAAAAAATCAATTACTATTGATCGAATGGAGTATTACACAATATAAATAAATATAAAAGTTGATTTGAAAATGAAAGATCAAGTGATTGTAATTATAAAATGTAATAATATGGAATCTCCATAAAAAATTTAAGCATATATAATTATAAATCAATCGGGTCACCGGGTTACCGGGTCAATCGGGTCAAAATTACCGGGTTAATCGGGTTATCAAGTCTAAACTCAAATGACCCGAAAAATTACCGGGTACTTTGGGTCGGGGTCCAAAAAAATTTCCGAGTCGAAAAAACCGGGTTTTGACCCGGAATTTACCGGGCGTACGGATCGGGTTTCCGGGTCGGGTTGTGCTTTGTCCGGTCGAGATATAAGATATCGATATTATTATCAATCCTATACATACCTACACCCAATCCCCAAATCAAAAACTCCCCAAAATCCAAATTCTCGTTTCCCTTCTCTCCGCCTGCGGGCTACTGGACGCTACCTCTCCGTTCATCACCGTATCTCCCTTCCGCAGCAGGTCCTCTCTCAATTTGTTGTTAATAGCTTTCGTTGGCGACACAGCTTCGAAAATCGTCTCTGTCGTCGCTGCAACTGCAAGTGGTACGTGGAGGCGACGACTGCAGACAGCGTCCCGAGGTATGGCTAGCGCGATCTATCTTCGGTAGTTTTCCATTAATAACTGGAAATCGACCATTCTCCCTTCAGTAATTCGAAATTTCAATCTTTTGTGTGTTCTCCCGCCAAGATAACAATTCGCATTCATGTATTTGGGTGCAGCAGCAACTTATTATGTCTTCTGTTTGATTTGTAAAATTAGGGTCGGTGAAGTGTTGCTGCTAATGTGGGTGGATAGTTAACGGGGCTAGATACCTATTACGCCTAGTTGAATGATTCAGGATTACCGGAATTGACAAAGTAGATTTCTCCGTGCTCATGAGATATTGCATACATTGTTAGTGCTTAGATGCAATATATGTTTACTGTGATACAATTTCTAGAGTTTCTAGAGGTTTAAGTAGCACTGCTGGAACTTATTTTGGCTCAACTTTATAACCAATGCCGAGTTCCTTTTTGGAGCAAAATCCACTTGGTTACTCTCAAGCAAACACAATTAAGTGTTGAGAGAGACCTCCATCCATATTCCACTTTAGTAAAAATTCTCTTGCAAGAAAAGAGCGATCGAAGTAAAAAAAATCGAGGGCTATTTAGTGCTCGACTTGCTCCTCGATTTTTGTTTCAGATTGGGAGAAGCATGAGAATGATGAGATTTAGAATACATCTTCTATGTAAATCAGTATATTTTTTCACTGCACAGTTTGTTTACCATTTATCTCATGCTTTGGTTATTCTATTAAGCTATAACCGTTCATTCATCAATTGATCTAATTCCTCGGTTTGAAATTGAGAATTTGAGATTCCATCTTGGTTTGCACTTTTAGGGTTTATTTTCATTGGTTTGCAATTTCCTTTGCATGTGAAATTGTTTGGAATACAATTATGTATTTAATATATCTTATTAAGTAACTTGTGCTTTTTGTGGCATTGTGCCCTGCGATGCATTACTGCATTTGTGTTGTGGCATAGTGGCATATTACAGTAGCATCTTAGTAGCATATTAGGCATTGTCCTGTTCAATGCATTACTTCATACTTGGTTGGCTACTATTTTGTTTCAATCTCTTGTTTGTTTGCATTTTTAGAGGTTTTTTTTAATGGTATTGATGTGTTTCATTCATTCAGATAGTTTATTTCTTCATATTTGATGACTTATCTATTTAAGACTGTTTTTGTGGTGGGTTGTTTCTTTTTATTCCCTTGTTTGAGTACACCACATCTTTTAGTCCTCAAATGAATGTTAATGTTTTGAAGCTTCATCTAATTTCATGGTATTGATGTGTGCAATTTATTCTTTATTCTTAAGTGTGCTTTTGTGCCAGTTTGTTTTCATGTAATTTGTGGGTGAATGGTTTTCTTCCATCTCTTTTGCTTTCGCATAGAAAAGGAATAGGATACACTTGTTTGGACTACGAAATAGTAAAATATTACCTCTGAATACTAATAACATCCCACCTAGTACAATATCCATCCAGCTGGGAGTAGGCTAGGCTTAGTGTTTGTCTAATTTATGATCTTGTTGTGTCTTTTGGCATTTCATTTTTTATCTGTTTGTCTTATAAGTGTTTTCTGCATATCTTCACGGAAATTGTAGGTTGTTGGCGTTGTGTGCTTAGCTAATCACATATTATATACATAGGTACCTAAATTAAAAGCCATGGAAGACTCAGTATCTAAATTTGATCGGTTAATGTAGGGGAATTGATATGATTGACCTGTTTAATATCTTTGCAGTTCGGCGATGAAAATGAAGTTGAAGAGGATGGAGCCTTCTGGGGGTAAGAAAGCACGAAAACAAAGGAAAATGGCGGGATCCAGAGGAGTAGCTGAAGAAGCAATTAGGGTGGTGGAGATGGATGAGCAGATATGGAAAGAATTGCCTGAGGATCTACAAGAGAATGTGATTCCAAGGCTTCCCATGACCACAATAATGGCGTCTCGTTTGGTTTGTCGGAAGTGGAACTTGTTGACAAAAACCCCCGATTTTGTGCCACAACTAAAGGAACATTTGCTTTATGCAGTAATATATGGGTATATTGGAGGAGCCCTATATGACCCTTTGGTGAAGAAATGGTACTTCACCACCACCTACCGTCCGCTGCATTACGAGCCGGTACCTACTTTAGCTTCTGATGGGGGACTAGTATGCTATGCTTCAAAACGTAGTTCTTCCTTTTGGGTAGGCAACCCTCTTACCCAAACTTGGAAAGAATTTCCCTGGTCTGCTAACCATAAAGCTAGACTTGCAAATTTCTGTTTTGGACTGGGGTTGGTGGTTAATCCCGGTGAGCGGGGATACAAAATTGTATGGGTTCGCCAGAATGGCAACTATGGAGTTTGCGATTCCTTGACGAATACGACGACTACAGGGACAGTTTCCCTGACTTGCTGAATTGGCATCTTAATGTTGTTAGGAGAGGGGTGACAATTGGAAATGTTGTTTACTGGCAGGGCTGGAATCCCCGAGGAATAACGTCTTACGACTTGGTTAAAGGGACATGGGATGAATTCCTGATCCCGGATCCACCCAGGTCGAAGTTCCCTAGTCTTGCAAAGTGTGGGGAGAGGCTTTTGCTAGTCGGTTTGGGGGATTATGAACCTAATAGCGAGTTGCCCCAAGCAATTACCCCTGTGCAGGTTTGTGTTTGTGTTTGGGAACTTGAGATTGCAACCCGAAGCTGGATAGAGGTTGATCGGATGCCAAGCTCATATTGCTGTGAGTTTAGGTATGAGCCTGTTAGATTTGTTTGTATGGGTAATCAGGGAATGCTTATGATGCAGATTAAAGCGTCTAAGTGGAAAGGGAGATGTGTTCTTGCCATTGGGATTTTCACATATGATGTGGTCAGCCGCGAGTGGTCCAAGGCTCCTGACTGCATTCCACCTGGTTATACACAGGCCGAGGCGATTACAGCGGGAATCGACTTCTGTCCTTCTCTCACTGCATCCCCATGAATATGATCATCCATGTCTTTGCCTATATGAAATAAGCACCTCCTGCTACACCACTCCCACTTCCATCATCCATTGCAAATGATTTTAAGCAGAAGCTTATATACCTCAGCTCCAGTCCAGGTTTGATACCCATCAAAGAACAAGCCATCACTTTTGGATTCCTCCAGCATTGTCCAAATCGAACGGGTGCTCGTTGACGACAAAAACGGTAGTTTCCTCGGAAGCTAAGCATTCTCTATCAAACTGTATATAGATCTCACCGGTCCCATTAATTCATCCACTTCAATAGAATATGCACTGTTATCAATTAACAAAGGATCATATGACTCAGAACATTTTATATCAATTTTTGAAGAACAAAGAAAGGAAGATATACTAGATCGGGGGCTTGAAAGAGCATACTTTCTGGACGAGACATTCTTGAATTGATAGTGATCCAGTTCTCTAATTTTGGGAAGCAGGAACCACCGTCTTCCTTTTCACCATCGGAGAGTGGCTGCTATCACGAGCCAGCCATAAGGTTCTATACGTCCACTATGCCAGATTGTGTCTCAGGCGACGTGCATCAATAGCTCCGTCGCTTGACAACACTTCCCGCGACGAACAAACTAAACATGGTCCCCCGAATCTCCCAAGATTGGAACACATCCCAGGTCGGCTTTGGGCGACCAACTAATTTCAATATTCGTCGCTTCAATATACGTTAGGCGACGAACTTCAACACATGTCACCTAGAAGATTGCCAAATTTTTTTACCAACTTCAGACAACGAACATGTTAATAAAGTTGGTTGCCCAAATGGATACCCCAACTGTATCCATCAGAAGTAACTTACAAGCGACGAACAAAGGATCTTAGTTCATCACCTAAATACGCACTCATTTAATGCACTTTTCAAGCGACGGGTACTAATTTTATGTCGGTTGCTTGAATGAGTGCCAAAGACGGACATCCAATTGGCCTATTTATTACTGCGCAATAAGGAGACTGATATAGTTATACATTTGCCATTTGAATAAGGGTTAGATCTGTAACATTTATTACTGTTTTTTAGGCGACCGACATAAAATTAAGTTCATCACCTGAGTGGATTTTTTTTTCAATTGCTGAATTTACTACAATGTAGTACCTGCCAGAGTTCATACACATTTCCGCCATTTCAAACCTGACACAATCTCCTTCTCTTCCCCATGTCTACATAATTTCATCTTCCTGGTTAATTCCTAATTTTTTTCAAGATTCATCTATATATGCATGTGGATTTCAAGTTGATTATGCTCTTTGTAATTAAGGCACTTATAAATTTGATTGTTTGTGTTTTTTTTAACATATGTATATATGATGTTAGGGATTGAAAGACGGTGATGAGAATATGGTTAGAGATTGAAATTGAGAATGATGATTTGAATGAGATTGAGAATGAGAATGAGAATGTAGTTTGTGATTTGAATGAGATTGATAATGAGAATGTGCACAATCATGGTGCGCCTATTGGTTCATTTGCCACAACAAGTGCTAGAAACTAGAGATGTGCATTATACTTGGATGTAGGGTTGGGCAAAAGTTGGATCGGACCGGAATCGGACCGGGACCAGACCGGAAATTACGGTCTTTAGATCGGACCGGAAGTATTACGGTCTGGTCCACGGTCCAAAAAAATTTGAATTCCGGGTTCCGGTCCAAACCCGGGACCAGACCGGAATTTCCAGGTCGGACCGGAATTAGACACCTTTATGTTGATTTAAAAAAAAGGTGTGCCTAATAACTTACTGGTCCTATTCCCAAACACACTTCCTCCTATCATTCACCCACGTTCGTCTCTCTCTCTCTCTCTCTCTGAGTTTCAATAACAGTCTCTCTATCTCTCCATTCGCGGCTTTGCGCCTCCGCTCTGCCCTCCTTCCTCGTGCTCACCAGTCGTCACCCACCACCGCCGGTGCTTCCGTGCTCGCCGCCAGTCGCACTGCTCTCTCACGCCCAATCGTAGCCGCCCATCCCTACTTCGCCACCGTCCTCGCCCTCGCCCTTTGCCGCCCGTCGCCACCGCCCTCTCTTTTTAGATTTGTATGTATATTTTCATATTTATACAAAGGTAATCGATTTTAGTCTTTAGATTTGAAGATATCTTAAATATTCATCCCAATTTCAGATCTAGATCTAGGGTTTGAGAAATTTTTTCAATTTATACTTTAACTTTCAGATCTAGGTTTCGATTTTAGGAAATTTTTAATTGTATTTTTTACTTTTGTGGATTTGATATCATGTATGAGGCCATGAACCATGAATGGATGAATGCAATTGCAGGCCACGCATTTTCACTTTTACAAACTTGAATTAGGGTTGTGCCGTAGTGATTTTTTTTGTCATTCAAGTGAAAACTAGGGGCTGCAACAAATTCCGGTCCTAATGGTCCAAACGGTCCGCGGACCGAAAAACCCGGGACCATATGTCCCGGTCCTGGTCCGATCCGCGGTCCAAGTTCCCAGAATTTCCGGTCCGTCGGTCTTGGACCGGACCGGAAATTCCGGTCCGATCCGATCCAATCCAGACCGGAAGCCCAACCCTACTTGGATGTATCCAATAGAAAGATATACTAGTACTTTCACTTGCGGTAAGTACACCACCAATGTTGTTGCTTTTAGCTTTCACACTTTCTGCATTTAAGTTCTTTATCCAGGAAAATTGGCGCTTATGAAGATCATGTTAAGAACACACGTTACCCGGAGTGATGTATTGCTGAGCGTTATACTATTGAAGAGTCAACTACATATTGCAGCTTATACCTTGACAATTATTATTATTATTATTATTTTGAAATTGACTAATGTTTCCAAAGTAAGATATTTATTTGTGATATTGGGCTGTTTACTTTGATTAAAACAATAGCTCAACAATAAAATTAAAAAAAGATGGAAAATGTCAAATTGTTATAATATTATTTGTATTTATCTTATCGGTATTGGTCACAACCACGGGTTTGGATTTGACTCATTGCGTGGAGGTTCTAGTTCCAAGAATGAGAACGAGGAGAAGCGTGCAAGTCAAAGGTGTTTTTGGTGGTTTCGGTGCGTGGTTTGGCCTTGGATTTCGGCGGAAGGGGGGAGCGATTCACATGTGAGGGGGGGATTGTTGGGTGTGCACATGTGAAATAAGGAAATCCCACATCGGAAGTTGAGAGGGTTTCAAGCTAGCATATAAGTAGGTGGGTTACTCTACTCAACACCAATTAGTTTTGGGTTGGAACCTCATTTGCTTCTGTGCTAGGCTTGAGGAGGTTGTGCACCTCTCCCCGAGGAAATACCTGAGAGCCGACTTGTGTTGAGAGCCGCGTTCCACACTTGGAGAAGGGTTCACTGGCGAGACTTGAGATGTGATGCTATCCCCAACAAGGCTGATGTTGAGAACGAGGAATTAGAATTGCTGATGTTGAGAACGAGGAGTTGAAAGGAGCAGTGGCTGAGCATGCCGAGGGTAAAAATGAGGAGGAATTGGAAGGCACAGTGGCTGAGTATCCTGGGGAGTTAGTGTTTCATAAATCGGTTTAAAAAGCCCATTTGAAGCACTTCATTTTTACCGAAAAGGATGGGGGGGCTATTTTTAGCCCGGGGCCAAATGAAGGTAAGGTTTTCAAGTTGTTGGATAAGATTGATCCAAAAAGAACATGTAAAATTACCACTAAATTGCTTGCGGGTCAATTTACATTAGAAAGGGATGACCTAAGATTAGGAAAGAGCACAAGCTTGTTGCTGAGGATGAAATTGAGATATATCAATCTGCTGCTGATGAACAACTTAGGATTGGGGTCATTAAAGCACAAGCACAAGCCCAAGAGGATTAGTTCTCAAGTTGATGGCCTGCAGGAAACAGGATTAGTTGAGTTCACTGTGATCAAATTTGAAGTCTTTTGTTGAGGACAGTAGCAACAATGGTGCTCCAGCAAATGAACACCAGCTGAACAAGCGGCAGTAGGCAACAGGTTCTGTTAGAATTGTTGACTGAATTGTTGATTGAATTGTTGAGTGAATTGTTGACTTTGTAGTTATGAAGAAATATATAAATAGCTTGTAATACGATTCAGTAAAGCAATAATAAATTTCAGCAGTTAAATCTCCTCACTATCAAGCTCTGGTTCAAGTGAACTGCTCCTCCTTCCTCTTCCTCATTGCATTTACAATTCAAGCTCCCCTTCAATGGTTGTTTTTAATTTTGCATCAATTCACCTCCAAAATGTCTCCATTAAGTTCTATTTAATCCTCCCATCATAAAAACACGTTCCAATCATGAGTTTCTCAATAAAATAAGCTCTGAATTCATCAAAATTTATTTTGCTCCAAACAGAAGTTTGAACCATTTTTTTTGCAATTAAATATACCAAATTGACCAGTAGAAGAACAAATGGAGTTCCAACCCAAAACCAATTGACATTGAATGAAGTAGCTCACCTACTTATATATATTAGCTTGAAACCCTCCTAACTTTCAATGTTGAATGTTTTTCTTTTTTACATGTGCATATCCAATGGAACATTCCTTACCTTTGCAACAATGAACCAATGTCAGTAACTAATAAACACTATTGGTAACCGAAATATCAGTTACCAACACACAATTGTGATAGAAAATTTTCTGAATTTCTTTTTGGTAAACAATGGTACAGATGGTAACTGATCGTACCGATACAAATTACGTACGAGCAACCATCTCTCTGTCCTCTATTAATGACCACGACAACTCTCACATTTGTTTGTATCGCCACCAGAACTTCCTTAAATGCAAGCGAATCTGTACTTTCCCCTCTCAGCAAGAGTCCTCCCACCAAATTGAGAAAGCACAGCCTTAAAATTACATAAAAAAAAATCACAAGCAACTGAAGAAATGGAGGAGCTCGGAGTCGGTGTTGTTCAATCGATTAGGAAACGAAACCCTAAGAAGGATGAAAAAATAAGGTAGGATCCTGAAAATAGGTGGCGCCGCGTCGAGAGGAAGACGGAGAAAGAGAAATCGAACTTTGGTCTCTGTGCAACACACGAAGAACGAGCGGGTGCGAGTGAAGTGTATTAGCCTAGCTTTCCCTTATATATATATAGTCGGTACCACGGTAACGTGACATTTTAGGATCATCTACCATCAATCGTATCAACACTTACCGACACATTGGTTACCGATATTTCTGTTACCAACTTGATGGTACAATAAATTTTGTACCATTAACCAACCCTAGGAACTGCTGAGAATGTTGGAGTGACAACTCATGATTTTGTAGATGGGTTTCTTGACAAGCTGGTTGTAGCTCATGACTATATTCAAGCATTGGTGCATGATTAAACAGAAATAATGATTGAGATAGTGGATGAAGGTCATTATAATATAGTAGTTGAGAAAGAGAATATAGTGGTCGAACACGATGAGGTTGAGAACGAGGACTTGGAAAGCGTGGTGCCTTAGCATGTTGAGGTTGAGAACAAGGAGTAGTTAGAAGGTGGAGTGATTAAGCTTGTTAAGGAGTTAAAAAGTTGGATTCAAGTTTTACATAAACTGGTTAAGAAAGACGACTTAAAACACTTTGTGTTGACCAAAAAACATGGCGGAGTTATGTTTAGTCCTTTGTCATATGAAGATATGATGTTCAATTTGTTGGATATGACTACCTCGGAAATATGAAGATTTATATTAGTATGGGATGGTTCAAGTTAAGAAGAAGCACAAGATTGATTCCATTGATTAGATTGAGATATACCAATATATTGATTATCGACTTCACATTCGTGTCATCAAATTACATGCATAATATCTTGGTTGGCGAAGATAATATAGTGGTCAAGCATGCTGAGGTTGAGAACAAGGACTTAGAAGGCGTGGGCCTTAGCATGTTGAAATTGAGAACAAGGAGGAGTTGGAAGGTGAAGTGATTGAGCATGTTAAGGAGTTGAAAATGATTCAAGTGTTTTATAAATTGGTTAAGACGACTTGAAACACTTCGTGTTAGCCAAAAAGGATGGTGGAGTTATGTTTAGTCCTGTACCATATAAAGATAAGGTGTTCAACTTTTCGGATACGACTAACTCGGAAATAACATGTAAAATTACGATCAAAATTGCACATGGGTCCATTTATATTAGTAAGGGATAACCAAGTTTAAAAGAAGCTCAAGATTGCTTCCGGTGATGAGATTGAGATTTACTAATATATTGATTTGGACTTCACATTCAGGTTATCAAAGTACATGCATAATATAGTGTCCAAGGAAAATAATATAGTGGTCGAACACGTTGAGGTTGAGAACGAGGAATTGGAAGGTGTGGTGTTTTAGCTTGTTGAGGTTGAGAATAAGGTGGAGTTGAAAGATGGAGTGATTGAGCATGCTAAGGAGTTGAAAATTTGTATTCAAGTGTTTCATAAATTGGTTAAGAAAGCCGACTTGAAACACATCGTGTTGACCAAAAGGGATTGTGGAGTTATGTATAGCTCTATGGCATATGAAGATATGGTGTTCAACTTGTCGGATACAACTAACTTAAAAATAACATGTGAAATTACTATTAAAATTGCTCATAGGTCAATTTATATTAGTAAGGGATGGTCCAAGTTTAGATGTAGCACAATGTTGCTTTCGGTGATGAGATTGAGATATATCAATATATTGATTATTGACTTCACATTCGGGTAATAAAAGGAAATGCATAATATAGTGGCTGAGAAAGATAATATAGTGGTTGAACATCCTGAGGTTGAGAATGAGGACTTGGAAAGCGCGCGTGGTGCTTTAGCATGCTGAGGCTGAGAAAAAAGGAAGAGTTGGAAATTGGAGTGATTGAGTATGATAAGGAGTTGAAAAGTTGGATTCGAGTGTTTCATAAATTAGTTAAGAAAACCGACTTGAAACACTTCGTGTTAAAGGAAGAGTGGGAAATTATAGTACTAGTGCATGAAAGAGATATTGTTGAAGCTTCTTTTGAGCGCGTGGATATACTCAATCATTCTGAAAATTTCTCATGGTACTTTGGTGCTATCTTTGATGGTTGTGATTACTCCGAGTCTATCCCCTTCAACTATAATGTTACTTATTCCTCTTTTGATTGCAATCTTCATTCCAGTACAGAAGGTTTGAAATGACTTATCAATCCATCCACAGATCGATTCGCATCTACCCTATATTTATTTGTTTTATTATGTGTAGTGTGTACTTGTGATGTGAAGTAGGTGTCTACAGCAACTAATGTGCAGTGTGAGTTGTTCAATATATGAACATATAGTCTATATATTATACTTTTGTGCGTGTGTCTATATATATCACAATTTTAAAAAAAAACCTCCATTTCTTTCAACTAAACAATTCATGTCAAGTAATCTGGTATCCAACACGCAACCGTTTCATGTTTTTGTGTCAAATACCCCATACTAATCATGTCATGTTCGGATTGGGGTTTTTTTCATTAACATTTTTTGTTACCTGACACAGTTAACAATGTCATGTTGGGTACACGATTCTGCACACTCCTACTCAGTTTTGTGTAAAATCATTATTGAAATAAGAAAATTAGGAGAAAGTATTTAATTAAGTGAGTTATTGAGGGTTTATTAAGCTAATCAAAATGTTTTTCCCCCTTGTGGAAGTGTCCGCAACAAAATGATGGCGTCTCATGTGCATTCTATATATGTCGACTCATGTGTGACATAGTGCGAGAAGGAGTTGGAGACATTCCACTTAAAGTATGTGAACATTTTGATATATGTACTCATTCTAATATATATAATACTATGTAAAAAAATTTAATAAAAATTTAATATTTTATAGAGTTTTTAGCTCATTAAAAAACGTGTCAAATAGTAAAAGGCTTTATATTTTGCAATGGAGGGAGTATGCATTTTTTTGTGATTAATATGGGTGAATTTAGGTTGTTGGATAATGTGAATTGTGTGGACATATTGTGATTAATTGGATGAAGTGCATTTTATGGTTATTATGCGTGAAACCGATATTGTTTTATGAGGTGATATAGGGGTGGGAAAAGTGTGAAATGTTTTGAATATAAAAAAAATTAATACCGGTTATTTATGTGTAACCATTGTTAATTATCACGTCATTTAAAAAAACATACGTATTGTTACCGATTTTTCTAGAATAACCGGTGATAACATCTTACCCACATATTAATACCAGTTTTCCTAGAATAATTGGTGATAACATCATATCCACATATTAATAACGATTTTTATGAAATAGCTAGTATTCGAGAAAAATTAATATCGATTACACATAAAATGGTATTAAATAAGTTAATACCGTCACTGTTAATACCGACATAATAACCAGTATCCGATTAAGAAAAAATTGGTATTTACAAACAATTTTTACCAGTGGTGAAGTTTTTAAAACACAATTTCAAAAGGTTGTGTGTCCAATAATGCTTTAGAATTTACTTATAAGAATTTTCAAACCTTATACTCAGATTTTGGTATTGTTCATAAAAATCTTGTATTTATAGACAACAAGAAAACGGTGTTGTAGAATGTACATATAGACATGTCCTTGAAATTGAAAGAGCCTTCTGGTTTCAATCTTTTCTTCATGTAAAAAACTAGGGCTCTTGTGTCTTAACTATCATGTACATAATAAACAGACTACCAATTAAGTCATGTACATGCAAATAAAACACCCTTTAAACTATTGTTTAACAAACACCCAACCTATGATCACATGAAGGTCTTTGTTTGTCTTGCTTTTGCTACAACTTCATCAAATTTCACTTATCCTAATGAATTTAACCACAAAGGAGTCCCTTGTTTGTTTATGAAATATCCCCCTCATCAAAAGGTTATCAACTTCAAAATCTTCTTACAAAAGAGTTTTTTTGTGAGCAAAGATGTTCAGTTTTATGAGGACATTTTTCCTTTTTTTCTCCTGAAATAAACATGCTCTCTCACATACTATCCCTATAACTTCACGAGAATCATCTCAAAATCATGAATTTGTTATGAGGATGAGTTTGACGATTCTTCCCCAACTACCAATATTTCATTTTTTTTAAATCCACAAGAATCATCTAAAAATGTTGATTTTTCTCAAAATACCTCAATTTTACAACCTTCTCAAAATCTATAAGAGTTTCTTAAATACTGAGCTGGTTGATAGACTTTGTTACAACCTTTAGTCTCAACCATTCCCTTCTTAGCCAAGCTGGAAGGAATAAAATTGGTTGCTAATGGGTTTTCAAGATAAAGTACAAGTTTGATCGAAATGTAGAGAGATATAAAACAAGGCTAGTTGTATAGGGGTTTAGGCAAAAGCAAGGAATAGACTATGTGGAGACCTTTTCTCCAGTGGCTAAGAAGATTACATTTCATAATCTCCTTGTAGTGGAAGCTACAAAAGATTGGGTGGTGGGCCAAGTCATTGTCTCCAATGGCTTCTTACATGGAGATCTGTATGATGAAGTCTACATGTCCATGCCTCAAGGTTATATTCACCCAGGTGAAGCAATCTCAATTGCTCCAATTCCAAGATCAAAGAATGTATGCAAGCTCCAAGACAGTGGTTTTCAAAGCTTTCTACAACCCTTCTCAGTTTTGGATTCAACCCTTCTCAATTTTGCTGCAGTGGCAAAGTAGATTACAATTCGAAATCTCCTTGTAGTGGAAGCTACAAAAGATTGGGTGGTGGGTCAATTCATTGTCTCCAATGCCTTCTTACATGGAGATCTGTATGAAGAAGTCTACATGTCCATGCCTCAATGTTATATTCATCCAGGTGAAGCAATCTCAATTGCTCTAGTCCAAGATCAAAGAAGGTATGCAAGCTCCTAGACAATTGTTTTCAAACTCTCTACAACCCTTCTCTGTTTTGGATTCAAGCAAAATCAAAGGCTGATTACAGTTTATTCTTCAAGGCAAAGGGAAATGATTATATAGCAATCCTGGTTTATGTGGATGATTTGCTCTTAGCAATCTCAAGCATGTCTCTGATTAATGAGTTAAAGAAACTATTGAATGGAGAGTTTCACTTGAAAGAGTTGGGAGAGCTCATGTACTTCTTGGGTTTGGAAGTGTCAAGGTCCAAATAAGGCATCGTAATTTATCTCATAAAATAAGTACATGGTGGATCTCCTTAAGGCATTTCACATGTCTAGTGTAAAGCCAATAAAGCTGCCCCTTGATCAGAATATGTCTTTTCGGGTCGATAAATCTACGATCTTACTTTATCCTAATTTTTATAGGAAATGAATGGGCAAGCTCATATATCTTATAATGTCTAGGCCCAATATTTGAGGCACTATTGAGTCAGTTCATGAGTGCTTCTACAAACACTCATTATGATGCAACTATGAGAGTGTTGAGATGTTGGAGGCACACTCCAGCTAATGGTCTATTTTTAGCTTCCAACACAAAAATAGTTTTGAATGTGTTTAGTGACTCATATTGGGCTAGCTAACAAGAAGGAGACTTCTAGGAATTAAAATCAATGTTGTCTCGAAATTCGAAAAAGCAACAAGTGATTGCTAGATCATCAGTCGAGATTGAATACAGAGCCATGGCATTGACTTGTTGTGGAGTGAAGTGGTTATTGTCATTGTTCAGAGATTTTCAGTGCTCATTCATCGCTAAAACTTCCTTGCTTTGTGATAATTAAGTAGCCCCATATATCACCTGAAATTCAGTGTTTTATGAGCGAACAAAACAATAGAGATGGATTGCCACAGGACATGGTTCAATAAGGCATCATCAATCCTTTATATGTCAACACTAAGCTTCAACTTGCAGACATGCTTACAGACCAACATGTTGATTCTTTCACTTAAAATATGTCCAAGTTGGGAGTTATTGAATTGTCAATATTACCAACTTAAGTAGAGGTGTTAAGTGTAAGATGTGCATCACAAGTAGAAGTGATAAAATGTGGGGCACCTGGTTAGTTAGAATTTTATAGGGAAAATTGCAAAAAATAGCCTAACCTTTAGGAATTGTTGCGCTCAGTAGCTTGAACTACAAAAAATGCAAAAAATAACCTCAAATATTTACTTAATTGTAGAAAATAGCCTCAAGCTACATTTCAATTCAAATAATTACCTTCAAATTAAAATTAATTACAAAAAACAGTTTAGGTTGCCTTTACATTTAAATTAATTACAAAACCTCTCCAAAACAATTTTTATTTTAAAAAATAATCACTTCTTATATAAAAAATAGCCTAAATAATTTTTATTCTCAAAATCTACCACTTCTCATAATTTTTTTTTATATCAAGAAGTCATTATTCGCTAAATTCATCATTGAATCAATTATAAAAACTACCTTATACCATATAAATTTTTATAAATAAATAATTTAAAAAAACGCTACTAAAAATATCACAAGATCTTTATTTTTCTTAATAAAAAATTAATTTATCTTCATCCCACAATCTATTCATTGCTCAAAGAAAAACCATTGTTGGGTGAATAACATATGCACACTTTTTTCTTCAACAGACAACAAACTACCCTAATTGTTAGGTTTAAAACCATATATAATGCATGGTCACTACTACAAAATTGGGAAAATAACCCATAGAATATAACCCGGGTGTGCCATATACGGTGTATAAAGTGGTGAAACAAAAAAAAAAGATTCGAATTACCTTTATATATCGGATATTGTAACGGCCCAGATATAAATATCCGAGATACGTTTCGAAGGTTGGATACCTTCGTTCAGATGTTGCAATTAAGGTACAGGTCGAGGTTTCAAACCTCTAAAGATCAATATTCAAAGTTGGGATTTCGAACCCCAAGCAATCGAAGTCGCAGAAATTCAATTCAAACGAAAGTAAAGCGGAAGCAAAGTTTAGATACAAGTGCCACGACAGAGCCGGGTCAAAACCAAAACATAGTGGGTGATTGCCATTTATCGAGTTAGAATATTAGCCAGGTTCTTCGGTTCGCCAAGAGATTCCCGTCACAGAAGTGAGGAGCAAACAAGAGCGGTACCTAACACTATCCACGAAGTCATGCCCGGTAATCGCCTGCGGGTCCTCTGACCGCGCCGAGGCCACATAAAATGCCTATACCTAAATAAAAGATGACTAATGCAGTACAAGATTTAAATCACACTATCATGCCCCTAGTATATATAATATGTAGAAAAGAACTGTAAAGGGCCCAAGACAATGCCAAGTGGCATATCCCTTTCCTACCTCTGCACCCCTTCCCGTTAGTGCAGAGACTGGACAGTTCGGTGCTATAGCATAGCAATTTCCTCGTGGTGGTGCATTAACCACGACATCATCATGTCATATCATATCATCTCATCTCTTGCCCGATGGTGCTGGGCTATCATATCATGCTCATATCGACTCGATAGACTCAGGGCACCCGATGGGGCTAGGCTACCCTATGACCCTAGCAAAGACTCTAGGACTATCACAGATAACGGTCGTTCTGTATTCAAACACACATAGTAAACACATGCTCAGTTCAATGCAATCCTAGCATGATACTACATGGCATGCTTTAATATGCAACAAAACTACACATTACATGACACATGAGGCAGGAGGTCCAGGTTACTGAGTAAGTCCCGTAGGATACTTACCTGAAGATGCAGAACAACAAGATAGCACAAGCAAGGGCCCAAATGCAAGTCCAAAGCAATCTAAAAGCAATACACACCTATCATCAAGCCATTGCCATAAGCTACCGGACCAACACTCACACGCACGAAACCCAAGTTCTCAACATACTCAAAACCAACCGATAGCAAAACTGTTTTCCAAAACTTTTCCGATAAGATCAACATCAACCAAAATCATTCTTCCAATTTCCTTCTCAAAACCAACATCATCAAGCCAAGACAAAATCCCGACATTTGAAATGACACTTTTAATATAACTTCAAGCTCAAGATCAAATAGTTCAAATTCCGTCAAATCCCTTCTTTAATATTGAATATTAAAATAATATTTCAAAACTCATTGCCCAAAGTTTTCCCAAACTCTTAAATCTTAAGTTAAGTCAACTCATTTTAAAACAATTTCTCAAATCATATTATCGAAATAATTCCGGCATTTATCTCTTAAAAATCCTCATCTTAAAATCTATTTATAATAATTATATAATAATACTCCTCAATATTACTTTAAAACTCCATTTTTAAACAACATCTAATATCACACTCCAATAATATTTAAATATAATAAAATTACCAAGATAACTCTATTTTTACCATTCCCATTTATAAAACGACAATACTAAATTACTTTATCATTTCTAAAACATTCATTAAAACACCACATAATATCATAATAATATATATATTTAATAATTTAATAATTTATATTTTCATTAACTCGGAAATAATATAAAATAATAATAATAATGATAATAACAATTTAATCATCACATACAATATATACTTATAACAAGTATACCAACCCAACAACCCAGCTCAAGCCCAACCCGAGAAAAGGCCCTAACCCATACCCGGAAAGAAGATCCAACCCAAAAGGAAAAGGGGAAGCAAGAAAAGAAAGAAAGGCCCAACAGAAAAGAAGAAAAGAAGACCAACCGGCCCAAGCCCGTATCCCAAACTCAGAAAAGAACCAAAGAGAACTGGACCAATTAGAAAAAGAACCAACCCGACCCGAGAGCCCAGCCCTGAGACCCAAAATGGAGGACCCGGATCCAAGCCCATGAAATAGGCCCAACTAAACCCTACTGTTCATCTCCCTCCCTCAGCCTGTCCTGCCATCGACGGGAGAGGAGAAGGGGAAGAAGAGTGCTCCGCCGGTCTGTCTCACCCTCTCCGACCACTCCCGCCCTCCTCGACACCGCTACCTAGGAAGACCCACATGACACAAGGAAAAGAAAAGGGGGGAAAGCTCACCAAAGGTGTCGAAGGTTCATCGGAATGGCTCGTCAGTGGCGCCTCAGTCTGTCGGAGGTGGAATTAGAGAGATCTCGGTCTAGGACGAAGGTAAGAGGCGTAAGGTGCCACTTCACGAAGTTTTTTGAGAAGAAAAGGAGGAACAAGCTTACCGCTGCACGATCGGAAAACAAGGGAGGGGTGAAGGAGTGCGGCGGCGGCGGCGGTCCTGGGTTGCCGCTTGGCTTCGCCGGACTCGCTAGGAGGATGGGTGTCGGGCTTCGTGTGCGCCTGGTGCTGGTTGCTGCTGCTTCGAGGAAGAGGAGGAGGTGGCCTCGGTTTGTCCTTCGGTGGGACAGGGGAGGCATTCCCCTGGGCTCCTCGATTGACATCGGTGGCAAACGTGGTGGTGACCCAGGGGTGGTTCAACAGGGGTGGTGAGGTGACGCTGAAAGGGGAAAGAAAGAACAAAGGAGGGTGAAGAGGAACAAGGTAAAAGAGGGTTTGTTGAATTCAGAATAAGGAGGGGGTGTGAGGGTGTGTGGGTTGTGTGAGCTGTGTGAGGAAGAGGACAAAGAGGGAGTGAGGGGACCAACCTCACCAATCAACAGGATCAGAGAGAAGAAAAGAAAAGAAAAGGAAAAGGAATTTGAATATAGAAATGGTCCCCACAAAGAATTCAAATTAGCGGAATAGACTCGAAACTCGCTTGCCCGATTGAATCCCGACTAAATCAAAATTAAATAAATTTTCAATTCAATTTCAAGATAAACGGAATTAAATTAATTTTTTTAACAATACTCGTAGCTTGAAGGCGGAATTAAAATCCGGTAGAATTCTAAATTCTCAAAACGATGCCGGAATGACGTTAAAATCAAAACTTACGCTCGAGGACGGGTTTTCTCCCATTTTTACCGATTGAATAAAATAATAATTTATTTAATTAAAATAATAATAATAATAATATATAAAATATTCTCGGTCTTTACAGATATTATAATGTCTGGTTTATATAAAGTACAATTTTTAATCAAATAACTCTATTAAGACACGCTCGGGTTATATTGCTTAAAAAATACAGTGCATTTCCCAAAATCCGGGTTATTTAACCCTGTATTCTAATTTGAAGATAAAATAGAAATAACCCGCTGCCTCCCTCTTCTCTCAACACTTTCGTGAATTATTGTTCGGCGTTGGGTTCTTACCTCCTCTGACTCCCTCTTCTCTTCTCAATCCTCTCGGTCTCTGCGTCGTTGCCCCCTCTTCCATTCTCAATCCTTTCGGTCATTCTGCTCAGTGTCCTCTATCCTCTTCCCTAACCGAGTCGCTATCTCCTTGTTGCTGCCACCACGAACTGAGTCTTCCTCTTTTTGGAACTGCCACCACGAACTGACTTGATTTCTCGTTGTTGTTGCCACAATTGAAGCATTGAGAATACAAAAGGTATGTTTTTAATGTTTTTCTTACTCTTTTGTTCAGATTTAGTTGAAATTAGGGTTAATTCGGGCTGAATATGTGTAGATGTTAGTGCATTTGTTTTTCAAATCAACGTTATATGCACTGGTCAAGCTGGTAACCAAACCAGACATTATGGTCGTTACTTGTTAGTGTGTAATTATGGAGTTTTATGTTATAAATTGACATTATTGGAGGTTTTGATGTTCTATTAGTGGTTTATATGGTCATTCCCTGGGCATTTCACATAATTTACCATCCAAATCTGTTTACTTTGTTATAGGGACCTCCTTGCCAATCTTACCTTCTCTTTACACATCTTATGCATTGATCGCATTCTGCAGTCCATTGTTTAGAAAGGGAGAAGTAGTTATTTCTGTAGGCACTGGAAAATAGAATAAATAATTGGTCTTATGCATTGATCACCTGTGTTGGATGGAAGTCTTTGGGCCCATTATCTTAGTCCCTCCCAAGGCATGTTATTGTCACATAGTTCCATTTAGTTAAGATTTCCTAAAACATAACACCAAATTTGCAAGTTTGTGTGCAAATTGAAGTTGGATTTTTGTTTGCAATTTTTGTGACAGTAAACTATGGGTGATCTTATAAAGAAGTAAACTTGCACTTTTAAAGTTGCTCTCAAAAATTCTGAATGCCTTGTATAATCTTGACCACTGTTCTAAAAAACCGTCCTAAACCCTTGACCTAAATCTAGATCGTTAATGTCCTCAGGATTGTCCTTGACCACCAGACCTGTCAATCAATCCCTCACCTTGTCTAAACCTGAGATCCTACTCCACCACTGACCATCCGATAAGTGCCTACTAGATATTTCACCTGGAAGTCATGTGCATTTTTTCGGTAGCTTTGTTTACACAATGTTGGACATATATAAAACTCGTGCCATCACTAAACTGCATAAATCTATGGTCTGGACTCTAGCGTTTGAATCTGACAAAAGTGAGGTGAGCCACTGCTCATTAATTATGTAATATTTTGCCGATTTGTTTATGTGCGATCAACCGATTTTGACACCATATTGCCTCCATTGTAGCCATTTATAAGCATCTTCTCTATTTTCAGCCGCCACTTGTTGCCATCCCTTTCCTTGTTTGTATCATGAATCACTCTGCCGCAATAGTTCAACATTGTAGCTAGCCCAGTGTTGCGAACCCAGCCATACTGGCACAAAACCCGTGCTTCCCCTTCTGATAAATCTTGGCCAACCTGAACCACTCAACTCCATATAAAAAACAATAACTAGAGCTTTTTAAAACACAGATACACTATGAGAAATTGCTTTAGAACCCTCAAACCAGACTAGAATAATTCACTCGGGCAACACTCACAGGTTTTGGCTTAATGGGTTGCTCATGAAATGAAAAAAAGAGTTCAAATCGAAAGGGGGCAGATTTCTAAAGAGACTCCATGTAGGAGGCGAAGATACAAATAATCATGTAATTCATAATAGGGAGAATAAATGGATGGGAGATCCATAGTGATTTTAAAGCAACTTTGTTGTTTGAACTATATTGATCTTGCTTGTCTCCTCCGTATTAGGGATTTATGCAATTAATTGTTCATTTTATTTAAAAGCACTTTGTGCTTCGGTTAAATTTTGAATTAAATTGGTTCCATGGTCAACCAACTTTCAAGTTATTGGGGGTGAACTTGCAACAGATTCGATTCTCAAGATTCTCAAGATTGTTGTTACTTCAGGATTCTTGAGTTCCTCTTATGCTTTTGTCTGTAACTATTTAGGCTTCGATGTTAAGCATTTGCTTGAAGAAGCTCAGAACCATTGGTTGAAGCCTGCCGAGGTGCTTTTCATCTTGCAGAATAATGAGAGTTTTCAGATAACGGAAAAAACTCCTCGAAAGCCAACAAGTATCCCTTTTCCTTTCCTCTTATTATTCGAGGTGGTGCATAAGTTTGCTATGTTTGTGTTAAATCAATTGTTTTGTTCTTTTGGCAAGTGGTTCTTTGTTTCTCTTCAACATAAGGGTTAATCGTTTTTTCCGCAATGATGGTCATAATTGGCAGAAAAAAGAAGGATGGAAAAAGTGTTGAGGAAGCACATTATCGGCTGAAGGTTCGATTTTCTAGTTGTTTATACTTGTTTGGATTTAGTCAGATGGATGCTTTACATTTAGACCTCTATGGTCACCTTAATAATGTTGAAGCTCTCAATTGTTACTGTGCACATGGAGAGGAAAATCGGAACTTTAAAAGACGTAGCTACTGGATGCTTGATGCGTAAGTGAATAATTGTTTCTGAATTTAGGGTGCCCCAATATTAATGTTGTTAATACTTAGTGATTCTTTGAATCAAAGGGAGTAAAAAAGAGTGCTAAATGTCAGTATCTTTTCACTTGTGCTCATCTGTTATTGCTTTTATGTTCTCATTTGTAGGGAAAATGAGCACATTGTTCTTATTCACTATAGGGAAATTAATGAGGTAAATCCTCAGGTGCCTTGGTCTAATCCATGTTGCTGAGCTTATGATCACGGTTGTTTTCCTGTCAAAAGGCTTGCTTTGAACATGCTTACTAAGTATTTACTCTTGGATAAGAAAAATGATAAGGCTTTATGTGATAATTAGAAGTACTTAAGGTTGATATTCAACTTTAGTTTTCCTGTTAAACTATTCTAGCATTAGTTTTATGAAGGAGTGTGTTGAAATGGTTAGAGCAATCCCAACAGCTCTTATAAAAATTCTCTAAAATAGAGATGAAAATACCTAAATCTCTAAAAATTTTACACTCAAACTCCAACAGATTCTCTATTATACAGATTTTGCATTTATTATATACTATAATAAATACAAAAATTTATAATATAATAAATGCATTTATTAAAAAATAATTAAAACAATCAAATATAAATTATGAGACTAAAGAAATGAAGAGAAATCAGTGAATAATCAACCACACTTGAACAACAAGGCAGTAAACGCAAGGCAACAATCTAATAAGAGCAAGATGGCATTACTCAAAATCAAGCAAAAATATTAATAAAACACAAGCAATATATAAGACTTCAACTTGCAACAATAAACAAAATACTACAGCAAGGCCTACAAAATAGAAAAAAAACCCAGCAATCCACGACAGATAGGCAACCCCAATTCAACTGATAACCCATGGAAATGAATGTTGTATAGTCTTGAACCTTTGCTCACATCTAAACTTCGATGATGCAATTAGTTTTCAGATAATCTAAATTCCAACCACCAGATAACGCCGACCAGCAGATAGTTTCAAAAGCAATTTCAGAGCAATCTAAACTCTAACCAACATAAAATGTCATGGAAATGAATGTTGTATAGTCCCAAATTTTTAGCAATTTCAGAGCAAGCAAACAACAAAAGCAAATCAAACAGAAAATTTCAGAAAAAAAGAATAGTAGGAGCAAGTGAGCAACACCAACAATTTTGAACAACAATACATCGGCAGCAATCGATCAACATTGATTTCAAGCAAGAAATGAACAATAATCAAACAACCCTAATCGAATAATCCTTATAAATCAAACAGAAAACTTCAACAAAGAGCACTAGGAGCAAGTGAACAACAACAACAACAATTTGAACAACAACACAACGGTAGTAATCGAACAACAACATTGATTTCGAACAACAATCGATCAACCCTAATCGAACAACCCTAAATAACGTTTTTAATTAATAGAATAGCAAATCGAACATGAAATCCAAAGAGGTACTCGAACCCAAACTGAACATGGAGTGCCTAGTCGAGCAGTTGGTGAAGAGCGATAGAAACAACCAAATTTAGAGACTGCAAATCAAAACCCTATTTTGCAAATTGGGAGGTGTGAAGCATTTAATTTTAGCGTTCAACAATCTTCCTCCAAATTTATAGATTTTTTTTTCTCTCTTTGTGTTTCGCTATTTTGCAAATTGGTTTGGAGGAGCTGTTGGGTTAAAAAATCCCTCTTTTTCTCTAAATCCGATCTCCCCATTTTCTCTATTTTACAACTACCGTTGGGGTTGCTCTTACTTCAAAAACATAATGTGGGAAAACCACCGAAGCATAGATGTGACTTTGATAATCTTTCAAGCATAATCAAGGTTGTTACTTTGCAAATATAATGTGGTGTGAACATCTTCCATAAGGAAAGAATTTTTTTTTTATTGTTTGTAGTTAGCGAAGATGATGTCTCTATGACGCTAGGCAAGTCCGATAAGGAAATACAGAGTACTTTTTTTTTAATTGTTTCGCCTAGTTTTTTTTTGAGAAAATTTGGTGTTTTATACCCCTTTGAACATTTAATTAGGTAATTAGCACTCTTAAAATTTTTTTTAGCCGTTCTAACCCTTTCTCAAAATTGTTTTAGCCCCTTAGACCCTCCTTCCTTTCTCCTCCCTCACGCAATTCCTCCTGGCAATTCGTCCTTCCTTTCTCCGGCAGCGGCGTTGTCTTCCTCTTCCTGCTGCTCGCCCATCGCAAACTCGACCCGAGTCCATCACTCTCCAGTCTCCGCCACCAATTCCATATCTAAAATCGGCTCCACCGACCACCATCAATTCCATATCTAAACTTGGCTCCACCGTTCATCAATCTCCCTCCCCGCGTCGTGGGAGCCCCACTACCACACCTCGCAAGAACGGACGATTCCCGTTCAGGTGAGTGAAGCAAGGGTTGAATCGACTGCAACCGATTCAATATCGCACTCACTGTGAGTTTTCATATCCTCTCATAAATTGGATTCCTTCGGCTATTGTCAATCTGTGTAAGAAATTTGGTGATTTGGAAACTAAAGTGATGATTGGAAGTAGTTTGAAGAGTGGAAATTGGTGTGAATTTTTGGAAATTCATAGTGCATATCAAGTGTTTGTCAAAATGTCTAGTAGAGGTACCGACTTCAGTTGATTACTTAATCTTGGTTGTCTATGAATGATTCTTAAGGATTGGTGATGTGAGGGAAGTGTTACTGTTTATGTGTTGGATAAATTGTCAAAAGATGATACAATATCGTTGACATAAGCATCATGTGAAACATTTTTCTTTGATGTACTTTTCAGTAAGCTTATTAAGTTACCTTCATGACAAATAAACCTTGTTTCAGTTTTGTTCAAACTGAAAATTTCAGCAGCTTTTTATGCATTTGAATTTGCTGCAGATACAATCTTGTGTTATAAATAGTATTGGTATAGAACTTGTGCCTAATTTATAGCATTCATTCCTGTCACAAGGTCTGTAGTGCACTGTCTAATCTTAGTTTCAATGTTTTAAGGTGTTTAATTCCCGCATTCATATTGGTGTTAGCTTCTTTTAATCACTGATTCAAGAGCAATTTCTTAACCATTAACTGCATTGGTATTATGTGAAGTTTCTTAACCATTAACTGCATTGGGCCTTAACTTCCATGAAAATGCCACATGATAAGGTATAAGAAGATATTGCTTAGAGAAAGTGTGTGCGCGTTAAATAAAATTTATAACTTGAGTCCATAGCTTACCTGTTCACACCTACATACTATTTATTGCAGATACATTCAAAGGGTGTGAATATGCAGTTGGTGGATAAATGCGTTCTTGGTGGACATTGTTTTTCTTTTCCCTTTTCTTTGTTAGAAGAGTTTTGTTGTGCAACTATGTATAAAAAGTAATCTTTTTAATATTTTAACAAGGCATTTGGTTTCAATCTGGTCAAATATTTGCTTCCTTGCCTACTTTCTTCTAAATATTTTTTCTAAGCATGAAGATAATTATGTGATTGTAATTGTCGGTGGAAAAAAGATCTTTGGAGGAATCTACATTGTGGAGCACAAATGAAAAAAATTTTGAGATGTGGATTTGGCATCTTGTTTACTTATTCTTTATTGTGAAGATGTCATTCTAAGGTAAATTTGATAACCTCCTAGCTATGTAAGAAGATGTCTTTATTGTAGTTGAGTCCGAATTAACAACTTACATGGAAGCAAATTGGAGGGGGTAGCCAATGGGCAGTTGATTGGTGAGGTAGATTGGGAGGAAAATCAACAGTTTGGCATTCAGCAGAAACCTATAAAACTCATTTGCTGTTCAATATTTTTTCTTCGGTTTTCCAATTATAGTTTAATTTGTTTAGCACCGTGACATGTGCAGGTATCACTAAGCAGAATATTTCGAGGAGTAAGGCTTTGGCCTTTGGAGGTGCTTCAGCCTTTGGAGGTGTATTAGTTTCAATGGAATTTCAATTTTTTTTCCTGCTTGCTTGTAATTTTGATTCCTAATTTTTTTTTATCAATGAACACACAGTTATTTTGATTCCTAATTTTTTATCAATGAAAATTTTCATCAAATGTATAAAAGTGGAATCAATGAAAATAGCATCAATAAAGTATATATAGAAAATTTTCATCAGTGAATAATAGCACCAATGAAGTGTAATCACAAACGTGTCATCAGTTAATAAAAGTAAAATCGATATCGATGAAAATATATCAATATACAATTGATTAAATAAAAAAAAGTGGCATCAAACGATTTGATTAAAAAAGTGGCATTGAATAATTACATTAGAAAAATGGCATCAAAACACTATTTTGAAAAAGTTGCATCACATTACAGAAAAAATGTCATCAAAACACTACTTTGAAAAAATATGGCATCACGGTAAAAAATATCATCAAAAAATTGACATAAAAAAGTGTCATCAATAGCCAACAGTAAAAAAACGGCATCAATGGTCAACGTGACATCACAGTAAATAAAAAATGTCATCAAGGTTTGAAAAAAGTGGCATTAAGAAAGTGTTATCAAACCATTTCATTATAAAAGTAACATCAAAGCGAAAATAAAATGTAATAAAAAATGGCATCAAAATGGTAAAAATGGCATCACAAAAAATGTCATCACTTTAAAAAAAAAATTCCAAATGAGTTGGTCAACCGTTGACCGGTCAACGGTGACGGTTAAATAGGTTGACCGTTGACCCTTAACACTCCATTTGGGGAGGGTGCTAGCTTACCTAATTAAATTAGTTTGGGTGCTAATCACCTAATTAAAAGTTCAAAATAGGCTAGTTAGCAAAATCACCCATTTTTTGTACATTGTCAATAATTTTGCCAAAAAAAAATCAAGTCATTTCTTTGTTGAGTGATCTACCTGGATCATCTCAGAGCCTTTCTAGTCCTGGGTGGGGTTGGACAAAATTTGGATCAGACCGGAATCGGACCGAAAATTACGGTCTTTGGATCTGACCGGGATATTACGGTCCGATCCACGATCCAAGAAATTCTTATTTCTGGTTTTCGGTCCAAACCCGAGATCGGACCGGAAATTCTGGTCCGGACCGGAATTGGACCGGATTTCTTATCATTAAAAAAAGAAGATGAGGTGAATGTGTGTAAGGCATGCCTCTCTCTCCGTTTCACTTTTAGATCTAGGTTTTTTTTTTATATTTTGACAAATTAATGTCGATTTTAGTATAGATTTGGAGAAATAATAAATATTTTAAACTAAGATGGAAGAATCTCATCTCGATTTTAAATCTAGGGTTAAGAAATTTCAATATAGGGTAAAGTTCCGGTTCAACCGGTCTTTACGGTCTGCAGACCGGAAAGACCGGGACCATAAGTTCCGGTCCCGATCCAATCCGCGGTCCAAGTTCTTGGATGTAAAGACTCGGAATTTTAAAAATATTATTTTCTAAATTAGGATTTAAATTTTGATTTAATATTGATTAGTTTTGATTTAATTTCTAAGATTCCGAAAAAAATTTAAAAATTTCCGTCCTCGAGCAAGTGATTTGATTTTATTCCTTCAAGACGAATTTCGGCATAAATTTGTTATTTAAATTAGAAAACGAATTCATTCCGCTCTATTATTCTGGGACTTGAAAATATTTTCGGAATTTGCTATCTAATTTAGATTCGAATGTTATTTTAAATTTTAATGCGTCGGGTTAAGGTCGGATAGCGGGTTTCGGGATTTAGTTTCGGGTACTTAAGTTGACTTTCCTCACATCTATTACCCTTCACTTTCTAGCCACCCTAAAACCCTCCCCTACCCCTGTTTTATCTGTAAAAGCTCACCCCCACCCCTCTTCATCAGTCACAACCCATCACCAACCTACCCTTCATCTCTTTTCAATCTCCACACCACCTCCTGCCTTCCCGTTCTTCAATACCCAGCGCACCCACTCCACCTTCTTTCTTCCTTCGATCCAGAAGCAGTAGCAGCTGTGCTCAGCTAGCCGAGCCGCCAGGAGTAGCCCCGGAGCCACCGCCGGCGTCAACTCTTCCCCTCCTCTGTTTTTCTGATTTCAGCTCGGTAAGCTTTCTTCCTCCTCGTTTCACACTAAACGGATGTGAAGGCACGCCCTTAAGCCTACTATTTCCTTCCCAGGCCAAGCTAGCACCTCCCCGAGTCCCCGGCAAGCCAATCTCATTCCGGCGACCTCAAATCCTCTCCGACGAAGCTTCGACCCTCGGTGAGTATTCGAACCTCCCTTCCTCTTCCTAGCTTTGATTCATTTCTCTTTTCATTCGAAATGGCATGAGAACGTGGGGGGGGGGGGGGGGGCTGGGAGTGAGCGAGCTTGAGAGCTCTGCTGAGCTCGGGGGCGGGCAGGGCAAGCGAGTGAGGGCGGAGAGCGACAACGAGGGCGGGGAGGTGAGTTCGACAGAGAGATGGGAGAACGAGTGACCCATGGAGGCGGGAAGGAGGAGACGAGGAGCGCAGAAGAAGCTCGCCGGCGGGCCTCCTTCTCCGAGCGACGTCAAGCAGTGCAGGCGGGAGCGAAGGCTGGAGGTTGAAGGAGCACTCGGTTGGGCCCCACTGCTTGCCCCGTCAGCTCCAGGGCCCACTCCTCTTTTTTCTTTCTTTCTTCTTCTGATTTCGGGTGAATGGGCTGGGCCGGCCCACTCCTTCTCTCCTTTCAATTCTTCCTTACAGGTTTGGGTTGGGGGTTTTATTTGGATCCGGGTTTGGGTCCGGGTTTAGTGAAATAGGGTGGGCTGAGGTTTGGGCCATTAGTTTGATTTTCTGGGCCGGTTGGGTTAAATTGTTTTAATGGTTTTAATTTCTTATTTTACACATATTATTTACATATTATTTAGTTAATTATATATTATATGTTTATTTAATGATAAAAATGTTAGAAATGTTTATTAGATGTTATTTTTATAAAAATGTTAATATTGAGTTGATATTTATTATAATTAAATTATTAAGATTCAATTTGAAAGTGTTAGTTATATGATTATGTTAAATGCTTACTAAAATTACTTTACATGTTTATAATTGTTATTAGATTATTATTATTATCATTATCCTGGTTTATTAATAAAACTAATATATTCTGTAAATTATTTATATGTTATAAGTTGTTTTAAAAGTAGAATTATTGGCATATTATATGTTACGATATGATGTTTTAACATGTGTTTTTAGAAAAGTTTAAGTGATTTATTAATGTTATTTTATTTATGTGGTTTATTAGAAATGGGATGATTTGATGTTTTATTTAGTTGAATAATGTTTGAGAAATTGTTTAAAGAGGTTTAAGGTTTCCCACACTGTTTTAAAAGATGTTGAAATCATAGTTAATATTTTCGATAGTGATCTCTGACTTGTATTTTGAGATATGTTTCTCAAATGGATTATTGTTTTAAAACCGATAAGCCGGAATCATTTTAATAATATAATTTTGGGAAATTTGTTTAAGGATTCAAATGTTTAATATCGGGAGTTGGCTAAGTATGATTTAAAAGAATTGTTTGTTTATTGAGTTGTTTATGAGTTTATATGTTGAGATCTTGAGATGATTTATGAGAATGAGGATGGAATTGTGATGATGATGACGATGACGATGATGTTGACATGAATAAGATGTGATGATGAGAATATGCCCAAGTTGTGGAAACGAGATGGGAAATTGAATTGAGACATTAATGTTAATGATGATGATGAGATGATTAACTTATATATGTTTTATGTGAATCTTATGTGTGCTATTTGATATGCTTTGTGTAAGTTAGACCTAGACTTAATTATTATGTTACTTATCTTCTAGGTGATCTCTGATCTGTCTAGATTTGCTTGATTACTGTATTGCTTGGATTCTGCGCTTCTCCAGGTAAGTTGTAACGGCCCAAATATAAATATTCGGGTTACGTTTCGAAGGATTGAATACCTTCGTTCGGATCTTGCAATTCGAGTACGGGTTGAGTTTCAAAACATAAAGAAAAGAAATTGACAGTACAATTTGCCTCGGCGAAGCCGGGTTAAAACTAATATAAACGAGTATAAAACCTTTAAAGTGTCGAGTATGGTGGTAAGTCGGTCTCTCGGTTAGTTGAACGCCCCAGATGAAACCCTCGTCATAGAAGCACGGAAGAAGCAAGGATAAACACCTGAAACTATACCACGAGTCAAGGTCGAGCCACTCATGCGGGCCCTGAAGACCTCGCTGAGGACATATAGTATGTCTATACCTAAATAAAGGATGTTCTAATGCAGTACAGAATATTAAACACTCAAGCATGCTAGCAGTTTGTATATATATATGCAGAAAGCGATTAAATGGGATCCCGCACAGAATGCCAAGTGGCATGTCCCTCTCCTACTCCCGCACCCATGCTCGTTAGTGCAGGAACCGACCGCGTTTTATACTCCCGCACCCATGCTCGTTAGTGCGGGAACCGGTCGCGTTCAATATCATAACATCATCCATCGTATCAATAGTCATGCTCGTTAATTTAACAGTCTGACTCGATGAGGACTAAGTCCGATGGGACTGGACCGTCCTATGACCCTAGCAAATGACTCTAGGACTCACAATTTAACGACCGTTCTACCATACGCAAAGAGAATACGGATGCTCGATTAATTGTGCAACCTAAGCATGATACTACATGATTATGCGGGATGCAACACCTACACACTATATGACACATCAGGCATGAGGTTCTAACTTGAGTAAGCCCCGGAGGACTTACCTGGAGGCGCGCAGAATCCAAGCAATACAGCAAGCAGTATCCAACCAGTTCACATATTACCTAACGAGTACACAAATATGCATAAGTGTCTAATTCACACAAGGCGCCCCTAACTATCACACTTAAGTTCGCATAGTCATAGAACATCGCATCTTATCATTTCATCATTATCACCTCAACTCATCTCATCAACTCATCATATAATATCTCGTATGTCATCTTATCATTCCATATTATCTCAAGCCGTCATATCTCATCACATTTCATCTCATCATGCCTCTTAATCATTTTTCTATCATAACATCATACTTGCAATATATTCGTATCATCACATGTATCACATAATTCTCAACATTTTAAATATCATCAACGTCACATGAACATATAATCATACAACCAATACTCATGTAATTAACACTTAAACAACCAAGCAAACCTTCAAACATTTCATTAAACATTTAAGTCTTTAAAGCAACTTCACACAACTATATTATTAAAATAACCCCGGCATAATTTGAGAAAACTTTTCTCAAAATACAGGTCAAAGATCACTATCGAAAATATTAACTATTATTTCAACATTCTTTAAAACATTTTGGGAAATCTTAAACCTCTTTAAACAACTTTATCAAACAATATTCAACTAAATAAAACATCAAATCATCCTATTTTTAATAAACCACATAAATGAAATAACATTAATAAATCACTTTAACTTTTCGAAAAATACATATTAAAATCATCATATCATAACATAATATATGCAAGTAATTTACTTTTAAAACAACCTATAATATATAATTAATTTACAAAAATATTAATTTATTAATAAACTAGTATAATGATAATAATAATAATAATAATAATACTCTAATAATAATTATATACACGTGTAAAGCCATTTTAGTAAACATTTAATATAATAATACAAATAACACTTTCGAATAGAATCTCAATAATTCAATTATCATAAATATCAACTCAATACTAACATTGTCATAAGAATGACATCTAATAAACATTTCTAACATTTAATCATCAAATAAACATATAATATATAATTAGTTAAATAATAAGTAAATAACAAGTTAAATAATATATATAAATAAGTAATTAAAACCCCTTAGAACAAATCACCCAACTGGCCCAGAAAACCCAAACGAATGGCCCAAACTCTAGCCCATAACCCATCCTCGTTTCCGGATCCAAGGCCCAAAACCAATCTGAATTTTAAAGCCAAACCGGTCCAGAAATTAAAAGGGCTGAACCGGACCCGAAACAAAAAAAATAAAAACCGAACCCAAGCCATCTTCCTCCCCGCCCAGTTCTCTGTCCTGCGGCATCTCCTTCAACTGGCGGCCCCTGCTCGGCCGCTCCCTAGCTCGCTCTCGCCCTCGGCTTCGCTCAGCTCTCTCCCTCACACTCTCTCACTCTCTCGTCCACACTCTGCTCACTCAGCTCTCTCGATTGCTCGCTCGGACTCACACCCCGCTCAATCCCCTCACCTGCAACTCTCTCGTCCCCCCCCCCATTCTCGTCATAACTCAAGCGAGCTATGAGACTTAAAGCTCATAAGATTTCAGAGAATAAAGAGAGGCAGGAGGAGAGGTGCTCACCGAGAGGTTCGAGGATTCGTCGGAAAGGATTCGAGGTCGCTGGAGGTGCTCGGAGCTCGATCGAGCTAGCCAGTGATGGGGGAAAGCTCCTGGGGGCTAGGAAGAGGGTGGAGTGAGTAATGGTGGATATTTGTTAGGTCGGAGACTGAGAAACGAAGGAAGGAGGGCAAACCAACCTTGGGAGCGAAAACAGGGGAAGGAGGAGGTGCGGCTGCACGGCGTCGGTGGCGGCTCCTGGGCGGCGTCGGGCTCGTCGGCGGAGCTAGGAGGAGGAGGGAGTGATGCTCAGGTGATGCTCGATGGGAGTGGTGGTGCTGATTGCTTCAAGGAGGAGGATGAAGGGTGAGGCTCGGTTAGAACTCGGAAAACAGAGGGGCGCAGCGGGAAGGTGTTTGGAGCTGCCGGTGGTGCCTCTGTGGTGGTGGCTGGCGACGAATTTGATGGTGGTGGTGATGAATCATGAAAGGGAGTAGATGGAGGGAGTGCAGGAAGGTGATGATGGTGATGGGGTGATTGAAAGGAGGATGGATATGGGTTTAAAGGCAAAAGGAGAGGGGCTGGTTTGCAGCTAGGGAATGGGACACAGTAGACTAGGAGTGAGGGTGGCTAGATGGGAAAAGATAGTAAGTATGGGAGAAAAAGTCAAATCTAATACCCGAAAATAAACCCTGAAATCTGCTTTCCGACCTTAACCCGATGCAATAAAATTAAAATAAATATTCGATTCCAAATTAAATATCGAAACTTAAAAATATTTTCAAGCCTCGGAATAATAAAACGAAATAATTTCATTTTCAAATTCGAATAACAGGTTTATGCCGGAATTCATTCCAAAGAATTCAAATAAATTGTTTGCTTGAGGACGGAAATATTCAAAAATTTCCAGAGTCTTAAAATTTAAATAAAATTTTAAATTGTGAAGAAATCTATAATTATGAAAATAGTATTTAAAAATCTCGGTCTTTACATCATCCACCTCTAAAAACAAGTCTCGTCCCCGAGACTAAAACCCCCTTTTTTTTTTTTTTAAACAAAGCCTTTCAAAACCCGAGTCGTTTCTCCCTATGTCAGTCAACCATATTTCAAGATTTTAAGCAGCAGTACGTTCATCCACCTCTAAGGGCTAATCCCAATCTAACTTCCTAGGTTCATTTCTCATAATCAGTTTCAATTAATCAGTCTCGAGATATTATCATAATCAATATTTACGCAACTCAAGATATCATATATTAACATAACAAAGTCAGTACATCAAGATTTATCATACCAATAGTCATAACAAGAATAACAACCTACTAGATCCTAACTAACATAACCAATCATCATCCATCAGAATATAGACATAGCATAATTCGTCATAACAGAGATGTCATTCTATCAAAAAGGTAACATATCAACACATCAAATCTCATCTTCAACAGATCATAAAATCAGAGAAATATGTACATTATTACTAGTCAAAACAGGACACAACCATCATACCCACACATCGCCATCAAGCTCCCGAAGCTAAGGTCAAGTCTAAGTTAGGTCCATCAACTCAATTCAGGTCAAAACCTCCAAATACAAACATATCTTGCTTCTCTTACCCCAGAACCCATGGATGTCCTCATCAATTATATGTATACTAGTCCAAGGATCAAGCCTATCCTAAATTCATCCAAAATATTCTGCAAGCTTAAGTCAAAGAGTCTTCTAAGGATCAATCCACTCAAGATCCCAAGGTCTCAAATCCGACTTCCTATCTACCACTCAAAGCTCGTGCGTCCGAACTCACAACTCTCCAAGAAGTCATAAATCGAACCCAATACTCCAACTCTCATCAAAACCTCTATCAAGCGCGCGAGCAATTTAGGTGTTTCCTTCCAATTTCATTCATTCTACCCATGTCCTTAAGATTCCATCCGATCAGTATCCCTACGAGAAAACTCTTAAATGCTTACATACCCTGATCTCACTTCCCATACCAACAAGCACATTCATTGCTAATCCACCTCTAAAGAACCAACTCTCATTCCCCAACTTCATACAAGGCATCACTACATCCAATATCCTTAATATGTCGTAAGCAAAGGTTCATCTCCTAAGCTACTTACGCATCCCGAACAACACAACCACCTCACTAAGCTATGTCGAAAAGTCCTATCAGTACTCAATCGTCTGCATTCGCCAGATCCTAATTCAGAGAGCCAACTAGTGCTAAACCCGAAATCATAATTCATCAAGTTCTCCTCAACTGCACCTATTCCCAAGCGGTCAAATGCACAAGTGTTACCTGAGCAACTCATCAGGATATCTCTAAACTGAATCGTGTTTCCTAATTTCCCAAGGTCATAACATTTTTACTTGCTCCCAACACTAATTCACCGCTTCAAAATCTCACTATATCCTCAACCAATCACGAGCTCTCAAGCCATCTCATACTACCTCCTTATTGCCGCATACTTCTCACTCACCTTAGACTTCAATCCTCAACAACGACATCTTATCTCTTACTGACCTTAAGCACTAACCCTCCTCACCAGAGAAATTTCACATCACTCTTATTCGAATTCACCCAAGGCATTACAATTTATTGAATTCCTAAATTCCCGCGATTATTGGTATCACGTGTCCTCCACCTGGACTAGTTCTCATATCTATCATTCAGAATCTTCCTATCTCTAAACCCAATCAATTATACCTTCTCTTCGCTATAGGCCATCCCTCAAATCTCATTTTTCTCTTCCTAGCACCTCAACATTCAAATCATTGTCACGCATGCCAATTACAATTTCTTCCTATTCTAAAGACATCCAATCTCACCTCTATTATTCCTCTAATTGCAATTCTAGCAAGTATCCTGAATTTCCACGAGCAACTTCAATAACGATCTCACCTCCTGCCCTTTATCATATAAACAACTTGAATCCCAAGGTCCACAAATTATAAGTAGTCCCAGTCACTTAAACCTTAACGATATCCATCATCCGTTCCTTACCATAGTCGCTCCTACTCATAGTACGAATAACCTAAGTCCCAAGGTCTACAATTCCTCAAGCCATCTTAGCCACCCAAGAATTAGAGTCATCCACAATTCGCTCCTCGGAAACATTGCTACAACTCCCACTACGATAACCTACTTACCATCACATCCTCCCTACGAGAGTTCTTAAATCAAACATGCCCAATCTATTCCTATTTTCCCTCAAGGATACCTAAACAAGTTTACTCTATCCTTCGCTCAAATTAATCACCTATACTACAACCTTATTTCCACAAATCTTGTCATTCTTATCCTATGTCCCCCCTAAGGCCTACCTAGAAGGCTCATTTGAAAATCCTTAGCCAACGTCTCCTATCAGCCCACGAACTCACTCGATTCCGCCTAAGTCAATGTTTCCTTTCCATGATTCTACCTCACACTCTCATCGATCGAACCTATGACTTCTAGTCTTCCCAACACTCCTCTGACTATACCGAAAAAGAAACAATAATCCAATCATCGATAACTCACCCCTCATAGGCGAATTTAAAGCAAGCAATACTCAGTAACTCTAACTACCAACATATCAAGTACCAATGCATCGAAATTTATCAACATATTAGATCTGGGCCTATTGCATAACATCATGTTCAAATATCACATAAAAGATTAGCAGCTCGAATGGAGAACGCCCCTTCCCTAAGGCATATCTATGAATCCAATGCGTACTCATCCTCCAAGGCTGCGGACGACATCAGTTCTGAGACTTGTGGTTTATGAGCTCACCATGTTTCCGCTGCGCTGCTCTAGTGCTACCCGACTGGTTGTTCTTTTCCTCATGTCGTCATTTGTTCCAAAAAGATAACACAGAGGTTCTAAGTTAACGGAGATAGGGGAGAGGCAGAAGAGGACAACCCGGATTCCCTACGGAGTCACATATGGACCAAAGGCTAACGAGACTAGAGACAAGATTCCAACCCGAGAATGACACGAGGCCCTTATGGAGATCTATGAGGCATAATCGCAGCAAGTAAGATACACCTAGTTCATGAAGTACACCAATCATATCAATGAACACTATCATGTACCTATCACAATGAATAACGTTAACATATATTCATGAAACGAGAGCATATAAGGACGGTATAGTAAGCTATCACATCCTACGACGAAAAGTTCACATAAGGGGGGCGCGTGCGACTCGAAATGATATGATGAGTTATATTTGGTAAGAGCATAGTTTCTACATGACACTAGTAATTCATGGCAAAGCATAAGTACAGTAAGGGGTAATCCAAATAAGTTTAATATAACCTTCATGGGTCAGGTATACATGAAACTAGAACATATCGTGGTGTATGATCATGCGAGCTGTCACACCAGTTGTTCATGAAAGCATGAAAGAACGATAATATTATCAGGAACCTACGTCAAGAAAAAGCAAACAACCACGTGGATAAGGCACAGAATCGCGCAAATCACAATTTGTCTATCCTACAATATGCATCACATATGACACCTTCATACATTTAGTCAACTAGCACAACAATATGCAAGAGATCAAGTTAATCATGCTACAACAACATAGGAATACGGAGGAACACAACGAAGTATAATACAAGCCTAAAGAAATGTGGTTGAATCTGAACATAAGGGTATAGGGACATGTATTTAGCATAATGAAATATCAGGTCACGTGATCACATATTGGACTACAATCATAACCAAACAGAAATCTCCAAGGGCAATGTTAATTCACTAACTCAAGAGCCCATTTTCCGGGGACTACTTGTATGACTCCCTTGGGGTAAGGGGAAAAGAGTACTCAACTGTTTCCCAAAGAAGGATGGTCAAGCTCTAGATAAGGTTTTATGACAAAAAGACACCTGTGGACCTTTACAAAAATCGAAAAAGGATGGGTCTCTAAAACAACATGTTCTATAAATTTAAAAGCATGTCGAGAATCTTAGATCGTTCGAAGTTGATATTCTAGTACACTAATTAACTCGGGGCATGACCTATGGTGCCAACTAACATACTTCGTCACACACTTAAGTGATCAATGCAACCGAACAAAAATCCCGAATATGATTAGATTCCCAACCCAATTTCCCGTGGACGACGCTGATATGATAAAGGGAAGACTCGATAGGAACATCTACGGAAGAAGATAAAAGAAAGGGAAAGAGAAGAAAAGATTAGTAAAGGAGAGAAAAGAAACGAAGGGAAAAGAAAAACAAAGAAGGAAAAGGAAAGAATCGATAAGACATCACTTAGAGGCAGGAGAGATGAGGAAAATAGAATGAGAGGAATACACTCTCCGATAATTGTCAACCTTAGAAATCTGTCGAACAGAAGGCGAAATGAAAAGAAAATGACACAAGCAATTCAATAATAGAAAAGATTGCTTTACAAGTACTGAAATCCCGACTACAGAGTAAGGAATGACTCTCCCGCTATCCCGTTCACACAGAAGTTCAACTCATAACCAGCATAGGTTTAACAGATTAACAGAATTCTTTCTCAAGGAAGGCAACACTCAGCACATAATCAATCAACAATAGTTAATGTGTTCCCCTTCGAGGGGAATCGTTCTCAGGTTCAATTTATATAAAGTCACAGAAGCTATCTAGAAGTTGCCCTTCGAGGGGCAACTGACCGGAGGGGCAACTATCCTCTCGGTCTCTATACCTAACCCGCTACTCCAACCACCACGGTGCAAACTCCTTGGAGTCTTCCAGGCCCACTGTAAAGTATAAAGCTAAGTTTTGCCTACCCTTTCCCAAATTTACATCCAATAGGGATGGTCTATCGCCGTTCTACCCACTCGATTTCCCTTTCCTTTTTTTTTAGGTGAAGTTTATTAAGCTAGGTTCATTAATTTAGCCATATTAATTCATTTTGCCCTTTAAAACTCTTGAAAATCCTTTTAAAAACATTGGGCGACTTTCAAAACCATACTTCAACCCATTTGTACTCGAATCGCGCAACCCAAGCTCTGATACCACCTTTGTAACGGCCCAAATATAAATATTCGGGTTACGTTTCGAAGGAATGAATACCTTCGTTCGGATCTTGCAATTCGAGTACGGGTTGAGTTTCAAAACATAAAGAAAAGAAATTGACAGTATAATTTGCCTCGGCGAAGCCGGGTCAAAACTAATATAAACGAGTATAAAACCTTTAAAGTGTCGAGTATGGTGGTAAGTCGGTCTCTCGGTTAGTTGAACGCCCCAGATGAAACCCTCGTCATAGAAGCACGGAACAAGCAAGGATAAACACCTGAAACTATACCACGAATCAAGGTCGAGCCACTCATGCGGGCCCTGAAGACCTCGCTGAGGACATATAGTATGTCTATACCTAAATAAAGGATGTTCTAATGCAGTACAGAATATTAAACACTCAAGCATGCTAGCAGTTTGTATATATATATGCAGAAAGCGATTAAATGGGATCCCGCACAGAATGCCAAGTGGCATGTCCCTCTCCTACTCCCGCACCCATGCTCGTTAGTGCAGGAACCGACCGCGTTTTATACTCCCGCACCCATGCTCGTTAGTGCGGGAACCGGTCGCGTTCAATATCATAACATCATCCATCGTATCAATAGTCATGCTCGTTAATTTAACAGTCTGACTCGATGAGGACTAAGTCCGATGGGACTGGACCGTCCTATGACCCTAGCAAATGACTCTAGGACTCACAATTTAACGGCCGTTCTACCATACGCAAAGAGAATACGGATGCTCGATTAATTGTGCAACCTAAGCATGATACTACATGATTATGCGGGATGCAACACCTACACACTATATGACACATCAGGCATGAGATTCTAACTTGAGTAAGCCCCGGAGGACTTACCTGGAGGCGCGCAGAATCCAAGCAATACAGCAAGCAGTATCCAACCAGTTCACATATTACCTAACGAGTACACAAATATGCATAAGTGTCTAATTCACACAAGGCGCCCCTAACTATCACACTTAAGTTCGCATAGTCATAGAACATCGCATCTTATCATTTCATCATTATCACCTCAACTCATCTCATCAACTCATCATATAATATCTCGTATGTCATCTTATCATTCCATATTATCTCAAGCCGTCATATCTCATCACATTTCATCTCATCATGCCTCTTAATCATTTTTCTATCATAACATCATACTTGCAATATATTCGTATCATCACATGTATCACATAATTCTCAACATTTTAAATATCATCAACGTCACATGAACATATAATCATACAACCAATACTCATGTAATTAACACTTAAACAACCAAGCAAACCTTCAAACATTTCATTAAACATTTAAGTCTTTAAAGCAACTTCACACAACTATATTATTAAAATAACCCCGGCATAATTTGAGAAAACTTTTCTCAAAATACAGGTCAAAGATCACTATCGAAAATATTAACTATTATTTCAACATTCTTTAAAACATTTTGGGAAATCTTAAACCTCTTTAAACAACTTTATCAAACAATATTCAACTAAATAAAACATCAAATCATCCTATTTTTAATAAACCACATAAATGAAATAACATTAATAAATCACTTTAACTTTTCGAAAAATACATATTAAAATCATCATATCATAACATAATATATGCAAGTAATTTACTTTTAAAACAACCTATAATATATAATTAATTTACAAAAATATTAATTTATTAATAAACTAGTATAATGATAATAATAATAATAATAATACTCTAATAATAATTATATACACGTGTAAAGCCATTTTAGTAAACATTTAATATAATAATACAAATAACACTTTCGAATAGAATCTCAATAATTCAATTATCATAAATATCAACTCAATACTAACATTGTCATAAGAATGACATCTAATAAACATTTCTAACATTTAATCATCAAATAAACATATAATATATAATTAGTTAAATAATAAGTAAATAACAAGTTAAATAATATATATAAATAAGTAATTAAAACCCCTTAGAACAAATCACCCAACTGGCCCAGAAAACCCAAACGAATGGCCCAAACTCTAGCCCATAACCCATCCTCGTTTCCGGATCCAAGGCCCAAAACCAATCTGAATTTTAAAGCCAAACCGGTCCAGAAATTAAAAGGGCTGAACCGGACCCGAAACAAAAAAAATAAAAACCGAACCCAAGCCATCTTCCTCCCCGCCCAGTTCTCTGTCCTGCGGCATCTCCTTCAACTGGCGGCCCCTGCTCGGCCGCTCCCTAGCTCGCTCTCGCCCTCGGCTTCGCTCAGCTCTCTCCCTCACACTCTCTCACTCTCTCGTCCACACTCTGCTCACTCAGCTCTCTCGATTGCTCGCTCGGACTCACACCCCGCTCAATCCCCTCACCTGCAACTCTCTCGTCCCCCCCCCCATTCTCGTCATAACTCAAGCGAGCTATGAGACTTAAAGCTCATACGATTTCAGAGAATAAAGAGAGGCAGGAGGAGAGGTGCTCACCGAGAGGTTCGAGGATTCGTCGGAAAGGATTCGAGGTCGCTGGAGGTGCTCGGAGCTCGATCGAGCTAGCCAGTGATGGGGGAAAGCTCCTGGGGGCTAGGAAGAGGGTGGAGTGAGTAATGGTGGATATTTGTGAGGTCGGAGACTGAGAAACGAAGGAAGGAGGGCAAACCAACCTTGGGAGCGAAAACAGGGGAAGGAGGAGGTGCGGCTGCACGGCGTCGGTGGCGGCTCCTGGGCGGCGTCGGGCTCGTCGGCGGAGCTAGGAGGAGGAGGGAGTGATGCTCAGGTGATGCTCGATGGGAGTGGTGGTGCTGATTGCTTCAAGGAGGAGGATGAAGGGTGAGGCTCGGTTAGAACTCGGAAAACAGAGGGGCGCAGCGGGAAGGTGTTTGGAGCTGCCGATGGTGCCTCTGTGGTGGTGGCTGGCGACGAATTTGATGGTGGTGGTGATGAATCATGAAAGGGAGTAGATGGAGGGAGTGCAGGAAGGTGATGATGGTGATGGGGTGATTGAAAGGAGGATGGATATGGGTTTAAAGGCAAAAGGAGAGGGGCTGGTTTGCAGCTAGGGAATGGGACACAGTAGACTAGGAGTGAGGGTGGCTAGATGGGAAAAGGTAGTAAGTATGGGAGAAAAAGTCAAATCTAATACCCGAAAATAAACCCTGAAATCTGCTTTCCGACCTTAACCCGATGCAATAAAATTAAAATAAATATTCGATTCCAAATTAAATATCGAAACTTAAAAATATTTTCAAGCCTCGGAATAATAAAACGAAATAATTTCATTTTCAAATTCGAATAACAGGTTTATGCCGGAATTCATTCCAAAGAATTCAAATAAATTGTTTGCTTGAGGACGGAAATATTCAAAAATTTCCAGAGTCTTAAAATTTAAATAAAATTTTAAATTGTGAAGAAATCTATAATTATGAAAATAGTATTTAAAAATCTCGGTCTTTACATAAGTTCCTTGAACTTACTCATGATGGACGCTTTATGCACTGGGTGTTATATAGTAGGCTAGTGTTCATGCACCATACGGTTTAGAATCAAGCTTAGAATCTAAAACGGAAATCATATGACTTGCTATCTGTCTTTGCTAGAAAAACGGTCGTTATAGGTGTTTATCGAATGTGACCTTTTTATTTATTCTTGTCATCCTAGTTGGCGCTTATATAGAAAGTTGCTTGCACTCGATGATGCGGTAGGCTTTTGGTATAGAAAGTTGCTTGCACTCAACGATGCGGTAGGCTTTCTAGTAAGTGCATTAGGACTCTTAGAGCCTTAGCCCTTATATAAGTGTCATTGCTTGTCTTCCTTTCATATTTAGTAGGCTCATTGCATGGGGTTGGCCTGCACCGTAGGGTGAGGTAGCTCCTTGATGGTGAGTTGCTATAGGATTTCTTAGGAGCCTAGAGGGACATGCTATTTGGCATTTCTTGTAATTGGCGCGCTTCTTTATCTATTTCTGCATTTACTTATCCGCATGCTTATCTGTTTAAATTCCGTTTTGCATTACGCATTTCATCTTAGGAATAGGATGCTTATTATATGCCTCTCAGAGTGTTTACACACGCGCAGGAGTGACCCGATGATTGACCCAGATCCCTTTCTTTTTTTTAGATTCAGGTAACCGTTAGCCGCTATTAAACTTTCTTTCTTTTAAAATCTTTTTCATCGTTTTGACCCGGCTCAGTCGTGGCACTTTTTTTGGATTGTATTTTGATTTAAACCTTGCTTCTTTTTATTTCGAAAACTTGTGACTCGTACTCGGGTTGTAAGATCTAGTTGGAAGGTAACCTTGCCTTCTTAAACGTAACTCAGATAATTAGGTTTTCTTTCCTAGGCCCAAGGGAGGGCAAATAGGGGAAAGAAGATCCTTATTTTTTGGGCCGTTACATTGGAGATTACGGTCCACCGGTCCGGTCCAGACCGGAAGCCCGGCCCTAGTCCTGGGTATAGGGAAGTCATTTTATGTAGATTTGAACATGTTCTTTTACGTCGATATTAATTATATGATGTCAAGTTCAATTTTTGAAATTGCTCGTATTTTTCTGTATAGGGCCCTTCACAATTGATGACGTTCGAAAGGAGTTCCTAGAGTATTTGACCCGTGTCTTATTTTAGGTATGAAATGCATAATATTAATGTAGCAAGATTCAATAACAACAATGTCTTGTTCTTGTACATAGAGAAAATTTCATCGTCATCAATAACTTAATTGCCTACAATTGTCTTTTTGGGTTGATTAATTGATGATGAAGTAGACATGGTCTTCAAATTTGTATGATTTCCTCTTTAGATAAAGGTTTTATACTCTTTATGACGAGATTATTATATTTTGGATAGTGTTAAAGTACTCTTTAAGATGAGATTATTATATTTTGGTAAATCTATTTCTACTTTAGTAATTGCATTCGTTGAGATGTTCTGAGTGGTGTACGTATTAAAGCATATGCATACACGGATTATGCATTTATACAAGTGGATTAAATGAAATATGAATATATTATATTAAAACAAGACATTATATAACCCGGATCTCGAAATCCCCTGGATAGATGTTCTCGTTTTCACCGCAAAAAAGAGAGAGAATATAACCTGGATTTGCATGAACCGGTGTATATGGTCCACGCAAATCAATCCGGGTTAAAATATGACAATATATTAGGGGTGGGCACAAATCCCGCAAATCCCGGTCCCGTCCCGGTGGGATTTAAGGAAAAAAAAGTGAATCCCGTCCCGGTCCTGTCCCGCAAAAATTATGCGGGACGAGATGCGGGACAAGACTATGGGATCCTGCAAATCCCTGTCCCGTCCCGCATATATATATTATATAATTTAAATATATAAATACAAATTTATATTTATATTTATATTTATATTTATATTTATATTTATATTTATATTTATATTTATATTTATATTTATATTTATATTTATATTTATATTTATATTTATATTTATATTTATATTTATATTTATATTTATATTTATATTTATATTTATATTTATATTTATATTTATATTTATATTTATATTTATATTTATATTTATATTTATATTTATATTTATATTTATACGGGACAAGAGTTTTAATTTTGGTAGTACTAAAAATTTTAATAATTTAGTGATTTATATGATATATTTAGTTATTTTAAACACAAGTTACAATAATACTGTAAGGCTTGTAAGCAATTTGAAAATAAAAAATTACTATGGGCTTAGGGGTTAGGGATTTGGGCTCTAGGAGACAAACAAAACAATTTATTCTCCATTTTGAAATAGTGAAATCTTTATTGAATTCTAATCGGTTAGGGTTACAGGAGGTTTGTGCTGCTTACAATGTTTTTTTGGATGAAATTATGTTGCTGGGAGTGTTAACATTATGGTGATATCATTCTATGAAGCATGAACTATGAAAACATTTTTTATTTTTCAAGTTTTATAATATTTTATTATTTTTATTTGAGGGACAAGTCCCGTCCCGTCCCGGTCCCGTGTGGGATAAGGCCCGTGTGGGATTAAAAAAAAAGGTGAATCACGTCCCGGTTCCGTCCCGAAAAAATTAAAGCGGGACGGGCCTCATCCCAGTCCCGTCCCGTTCCATCCCATCCCACGCCCACCCCTACAATATATAATAAACTGGACTTCAAATATTCGGGTTATTTCATAGGCCCTTTATAACCCGGATATTCTAATGTCCGGGTTATATTAACACACTAAATAACCCGGACCGGATGGTGTATATGCTGTATGGATAACCGGATTACCTAGATAATAACCCGGATGTAGGATCTTGGTTATATAGTGTACTGAGAATATAACCCGTTGACTTTTAACCTGGATCATATCCGAGTTATAAAAGGGTCAAATATCTAGGTTATTTACCCTTTTATGTAGTAGTGGCTTAACTATTTTTTTGTGCTAGTTTTGCTAAGAAGATCGCCCTAAATCGCTTATTAGATCAATTGTGAGTAGAAGCTTAAGTGTTTATTCACTTTTAATGATATGTAAATAATCTAATTATTTTTTAAAAATAATAAATTTAAGTTACATTTGATATAGTTTTTATAATTAATTCAGCTATGGATTTAGATAACAACGTACAATTAAGTGTAATATTTTTCATATTAGACGTGATGATTTTTTTAAATAAAAATTATTATGGAGAGGTTTTGTAATTAATTTGCATTTAAAGGCAACCAAAAATATTTTTTTAATTAATTTGAATTTGAAGGTAATTATTTGAATTTGTACGTAGCTTGAGGCTATTTTCTGCATCCAAGTAAATACTTGAAGCTATTTTCTGCATTTTTTTTATAGTTCAGACTATTTTTTTTTTTGCAATTTTCCCAATTTTTTATTGGTTGTTTTAGGCTACCGGTTTGTTTCAATCAAAATCCTCTACTTCACTTCCTACTCCACTCCATACATCACTAAATTATTTTAACATTTATTTAATTTTAAAAAAAATATAAAAAAATTACATTCATATTCTACACATCTATTTTAATATGTTTATAACTTTTTATTTTGAAAATTCATGTATTAAAAATTTTTAAAAATTAAAAAGGCATTATTTCACTAAATATAATTATAAAAAATTTTAAAACGTGATTTTTCAAAATAAAAGTTGATAAACATATAAAAATATATGTTTAAAATATGAATATAATTTTTATAATTTTTTTAAAATTAAATAAATGTAAAAATAATTTAGTGGTGTAGGGAATGTTGTAGTAAATGTTGTAGGTGATCTTCATTGGGTTTGGAGAGGCCTTATTGGTACAGTAGAGATCTTCTACTCCACCTCCTACACCCCTCCCTACATCACAAAAATATTTTCACATTTTTTTCTATCTTAAAAAAATTAAAAAAATTATATTTATATTACTAACATATATTTTGATACATTTATAAAATTGTATTTTGAAAAAATTATATTTTACCATTTTTAAAAATTAAAAAGGCAATATTTAAGAAAATACAATTATTAAAAATTTTAAAACGTGATTTTTTAAAATAAAATTTTATAAATATATTAAAATAGATGGTAGTAATATCAATATAATTTTTATAATTATTTTTAAGATCAAATAAATGTTAAAATATTTTTGTGGAGTAGGGAGGGGAGTATATATGTGTTGTAGGGGATCTCAACTGTTATTGGTATGAACTGGGCCTATAAATTGGGAACAAGCGCATCTGTAAACTCAATTAGTTGGAAGAAATCCAAAACACACAACTGGTTTCCCTCTCTCTCTCGGTTCTGTTTTCTTCTTCTTTGCATCCACAACTCGGTGCTCTTTCCATGGTTTCCTTCTGATAAATCAACCACTTGTTTCTCCAAATCTCGATTTACAAAAATAAAAAATAAGAAATTAAAATGATATATAAATTTGAAGAGCGCGATCGACCTTTAATTCGATCATGTGTTGACTTCCAATACGATGATGGATTGATGGCTGTTAAAACTCAATCAAATTGCTTATCTTGCATTACTATCCGGGGGAATTGTGCTATAGGCCATAATTAGGGCCTTTATTAGTAAAATGTTCACCATTCCCTTTCAAATTGGCAAAATATCCACCTTCCTTTCCTTGCCCCCTTTGCCCCTTTGCCCCCCACGCGCCCCCCTGTGCCCCCTCCTGTTTCAGCACATTTGATTTCATCAACTCCTATTTCAGCGTTTTTTTTTTCGCGCGTTGCTGAAACCGAAGTTGCTGAAACCAAAGGTGCTGAAACCGAAGTTGCTGAAATTGTTGAAAATAGTTTTTTTTTTCCGCGCGTTGCTGAAACCGAAGTTGCTGAAACCAAAGTTGCTGAAATTGTTGAAATTAGTTTTTTTTCCGCGTGTTGCTGAAACCAAAGTTGCTGAAACCGAAGTTGCTGAAATCATAAGTACACTTGCTATCAAAGCATATTGCCATGATAATTAAAAAAGACAAATTCACAAGCTAAGTGCAAGCCACTAGCTATATATATATATATATATATATATATATATATATATATATATATATAATATTGGCAATTCAAAAGCATTCCGAGATATAGGAATTCAAAAGCATTTCACCACAAATTTCAGCAAATTACAACAATAATTTCAGCAGCAAAATTAAGAGATTTCAGCAACAATTAAGTGATTTCATCACAAATTAATAGATTTCAGCAAATTAACTGATTTCAGCAAGAGCAGGAGGAAGAGATCTTTATCGACAAAATCAAATCGCCTCCATCTAAGGAGGAGGCAATCAACACACAATTGCAAAAAAAATTGATCCGAAAAAAGACCAAAACAACTCCAATCAAAATTCAAAAGAGCCAGTTTCAATTAGGAATTTGACTATACAAACCAAAAATCAATCCTCAAAACCACCGGACATGGTCGACTCCCAGATTCGGAGTTGTTGCAGGCTTCCGACCGGCCTTTCCAGAGATCCAGTGACGAATGAAAAATTGTTCTTCGCATATAGTGCGATTTGCATATATCTATGCCACCTGCTGAAATTCCTTCCCTCAAAGGCAGGAGTGACGAGGATGAGGCCGGGATGTCGCTCGGGTTCAGATACATTAGATCGCCATGATTGATACCAAGCTCTTCGCCTGCCATTTGCATTGCAGATCTGAGGTCGGGATGTCGCCCTTGCGAGGATGAGGCCGGGATGTCGTCACTCCTGGCAATTACAACAGAAATTACAGTTGCAGCAGGCAAGCCTTGCGAGGATGAGGCCGATCCTCGCCCTTGCTGAACAGCAGAAATTACATATGACGAGGATGAAGCCGGTTGCGAGGATGACGAGGATGAGGCAGGGATGTCACTCCTTGCGGTCTGTTCAGCCGCTTAGAATGGATGCCTTTCAGCAACATCGCCTCCTCAGATGACAGTTGCAGCAGGCGAGCCTCTCGGCGGGGGAGAGCTTGACTGAAACGGTCAAACTTGGAAGAGCGAAGGAGCTCGACGAAGATGACGGGGAGAGGAACGAGAGAGAAGACGACGAAGAGGAGTGAAGGAGATCGGCGTAGGTCAGGCTCCGATGAAGCCCCGCCTCTGCTTCAAATATGAGATTTGACGGTAGGGAGAAAAGAAGGAGAGGAAAGAGTTAGGTTTAGTTGTGAGGGGTAAATTTGTCCAGAAAATTATAGATGGACAAAAACCTAATTTGATGGGCTTGGTGGACACTCTCCCAATAAAGGCAAAAACAAAGGCCGGTTTCGCGAAATTAATTCTTACTATCCCACCTTTTAGTTGCCAGGTTTAAAATTAAAGAACTCGAAATACTAAGTTTTCATTTTATAAGGTTATGCATTATCTATATATATATATATATATATATATATATATAATACTAAAACAGATGTCTGAAACGGGCTCTGTTGCGATTCGCATACGTGTCATTTTCTGAATTAAAATGGTGTTATTTTTGCATACGTGTCATATGTTGGTTCAATCTGGTCCCGCTTATTTTAGCCACGTCAATTAATGAAATCCTATTTTTTATCCACATCATTTAATATGGTCCATCTTTATTAACAATGAAAAATAATTTAAATAAAAAAATATTATCGTATCTTAGTTGGTTATATATTGATAAGATTTTATACTTATTTGAATAAATAAAAATCACGGGCCTTCTTTTCTCTTTTAAAAAATATTTATTTATTCATTATTTTTTAAATATGTATTAACTGGTTTTAATAATAATTATCATCTATCGGCCGTTAGATTAGATACATGTATATAGATTATATCATAATAATAATTAATAAGCATTTTTGTTTTATGTTAAATAGGCCAATTTATTGGAATTTTATTGAGTTCACCGAATTTATAACTTAAACTAGTATTCGTTACCCGCGCGGTTGCACGTTTGGTTAATAAATTATATTATATTATATTAATTATATTAAAACATTATATTAGATAATTAATTGACGTGGCTAAAAAAAATAAAATAAAATTGACGTGGCTCACAAAAATAAAACTCTATATAAATATATTATATTCAATTTGATCTAAAAGGTAGAATAACGCACCAAATATTCCTTCTTCATCTTTTAAAATAATAAATAATATAGTTTATTAACAAAAGCATGAAAATAATAAATATGTATAACAACTAATTCAAGTTATATTGGATAGATTATTGATCTAAAAAGATAAGTTTTTAGCTAACTATATTCATTTATTAATTGATATGAGCCAGAAATATAATACCACTTTAATCTAGAAAATGCCACATAAGCAAAAATAATCCTGCTTTAATCCAGAAAATTCCGTGGACGCGAGATCGCACCAGAGTCCGTTTCAGGCCTCTGCTTTAGTATTTTACTAGTCTTATTACTCGCCCGTTGTGCGATTTTTAAATAAATTTTATTATGTAAAACATCTTTGAATTAATATAAATTACTACTCCATATAAAGTAAATATATAGTTTTCAGTTGTGTTATATTTTTTATAATGTAAACATGTTTGAATATAGATTAATCATATAATTTGATAAACAGTTGTTGGAATTTAAAGGGCAAATTGATATTATATCAATTTGATCTAAAACATATAATAATTGACCAAATATTTGATAAATTATTTGATCTAAAAAGATAAGTTTTCTAACTAATTAAAATATAAGGTTGAATATTTTTAAAAATAAGTGGGTTCATTAATTGAGATGGCAAAAATTATATTGACTTATTAATTGATATAGATAAAGAAAGATAATATCATATTAATCCAGAATATGACACGTATGCGAATCGCACCAGATAGGATGAATTAATCTAATCAATAAATGAATAATATATTTACTCCCATCTTAATAAAATGATGTTTAATAAATAACATATATTATCTTATCACGTTGAATCCATATATTATATTTACCCGTGTCTTAATAAATAATATATTGATTAGATGAATTAATCTAAACAATAAATGAAATCCATATATTATGTTATCGCATTGAATTAATCCATATAATATGTTAGCGCATTGAATCTACTATTTACACCAATTTTGTTATTTACGTTTAATATTAATTATGGATGACATTTTTTACCCGTTCAAAGATGGGTTATATTAATTTAATATTAAATAGATTTATCTAAAACGATATAAGTTTTCTATCTAATTAAGATATAAGGTTGAATATTTATAAACAACCTACTTAAGACAATGTTATATTGGATAAGATTATTTTATCTAAAAAGATAAGTTTTTAACCCAACTATATTGACTTATTAATTGATATGACTCAAAAAAATAATACCGTCAGAATATGACACGTATGAAAAAATAACACAATTTTAATCCAGAAAATGTCACGTATGCGAATCGCACCAGAGACCGTTTCAGACTGTTGTTTTAGTATTTTATATATATATATATATATAACGTAGGGAGTAAATGTGGGACGGTCACACCAAAATATCCATCATACATTAAGTCATATGGAGTTCAATTATCTAAAGAATACGGAGTATATACTTATAATTTGATATACTTATAATTTGATATAATTAATTAACAACACTATCGAACAAAAAAGTTAGTTAGATATATGGCTAAATATTTATAAAAAATCTAATTAAGATATAAGGTTATATTTGATAAATTATTTGATTTAAAAAGACAAGTTTTTTACCTAACTATATTGGTTTATTAATTAATGGGCCAAAAATATAATACCACTTTAATTCAGAAAATGACACGTAAGCAAAAATAATCCCGTTTTAATCCAGAAAATTTCACGTAAGTGAAATTCCACATAAGTTTCTGGCCTCTGTTTTAGCATTTTATATAGATATAGATAGATAGATTATAAATGAGTCTTAATTAAGATTGAAAGCCAATAACATGAATTTTTTAACTGCGCCTAACTTGACAAATGTCAACCTTACCCATTGCTATAACCATAATTCATCATTGCTATAACCATAATTGCAAAAAGAATGAATGCTTCGAACTAGCGCAAGTGCAAACGATGTAGTATAATATTTGTTATAATATATTGAGTATTTATTATATTCTGAATTATAATTTATTGAGGTTCAACATCATTCTAGACGTATAAAATAAAATCTAAGCATGACTTTTTTAAAATTTTATTTTTTAGCTGGGATATAAATACATATGTTTTTTTTTATATAAATTAATCTAACCTTTTAAGATGATGTAGATTTTTTAAGTAAAATATTTATAAAATAATTTAAGGTAAAATGATAGATTTTGTAAATACGTGGATAAAATAGATAGAGTTATTGTTCAATGCGGCTTAAATATATTGGATCATCACTAATCGACATGTCAAAAAAGCGAATATGACCAAAGCTCGCCACATAGGAATTCATGTCTTTGTTGTGTTATACACTCTAATTTTATAATTTTTTTAGTGAATGCTAAAAAATATTTATTTACTAAAATATTCATAAGTTCAAAATATTTACAAAAATAATCATTTTTTCAGTTTTATTAGAGAAACGCGGTTTAAACCGTATTTCTTATATGTGCAAATCATCAGTTTGAATTAATATGGTGCGAGAGAGAAAACATATTTTGGTATAAAAATGCTTTTTTAAACTGCATTTAATCCTCATTTCAGGTAAAATGCGGTTTGAACCCATGTTTTAAGAAGTTTTAAAAACTTATTTTGTAATCAATTAATTGGAAAAAAATTAAGGTTGGGGAATAATGAAATCTTATCATTACATATGAACTAACTTAACCAATTTTATTGAATAAAGATAAAAATAGTTTAATATAAAATATTTATAAAATAACTCAAGGTAAAATGATAGGTTTTGTAACCATTTAAGATATGTGCTTTGAGATTGAGTATTTATATTAAAAATTATTTGTAGTTATCACTTAAGATAGACACATAGGATGACACATAGATAAAATAGATGAGATTATTGTATGACGTGATATAAATATATTGGATCTTCATTAATTGACGTGTAAAAAAAAGACAGTTAGATTGTACAAAAAACGACATATAAGCAACTTCGATCATAGCTCCTTGCGTGTAATAAAGTCAAACAACTTACATTTTGTCATGTATAGGGGTATAAGTGATATGGATATTAGTATATATATACTCTTAATTGTAATTGGAGGAATGAAATAATCAAATCCAATTATCTCTTCTCTCCCTTAACCCTTACTCTCTCTCTTCCTTTACCTTTCCCTTTACTGTTACATTCTTCTTATTCATTAAACTCTTCTCTAACCCAAACTCATCTTCTTCTCTTAATTATTCCCTAAGCTCTTTATTCTCCCTTTCAATCTCTTAAAATCTCTTAATCCCAATCAGGGACATTACACATTATCGGAGGAAGTAATATGATATTAGGAAAGAGAATCAAAATTCTGTTAATCTTGTGCATCTCAACATTTTAATCAAATATGTATGTTTGATATATAATGTGTATTTTTTTTGCAAAGTTTATGAGTTTTTATAAGCTTTTGTAACATTTAACCAAATTAAAAGAAATTAAATTCTTCATTTAACCTTTTCCCTATATAATTCAATATTTTATGGTGAAATATAATTTATTAAAAAACCGCGAAAACGCGGGTAATAAGACTGTAAAGACCAAATATATTTTAGATATCATATTAGTAGTATTTTAACTTAAAATGTTATTATTTATTTCAATTTATAAAAATGGGAGAAAAATCGTCCTCGAGCACGACTTCAAAATTTAAAATCATTCCGGCATCAATTTAAATTAGGATTTGATTTTCGACTTCGAGTCCGAGTATTAATAAAATTTAATTAAGCTCCGAATTGATTGAAATTGTTTAATTCCGATTATCTTGAAATTTGATCGAACTTTGATTTATTAAAATTGTTTTAGTCGGGATTCGATCGGGCGAGCGGGATTCGGGTCTTTTCCGCTAATTTGAATTGGGTATTGTTGGGACCACATATATTTTAATTTCTTTTCTTTTTGTTTTCTTCTCTCTCTCTCTCGGTTGGACCAGTGGTCCCTCTTGCCTCCCCTCTCTTTATGTTCATACACCCAATTTGTGGAAAGATGCCAAGCAAATCCTTGCCCTTGCTCTCCTCCCATGCCACACAACTAGCTCATAGCCCTCCTGATTCCATTTGACTCCAAAAACAGGCAAAGATGCACCCTTTTTGTGCACTAAAAAATCAGACTCCCAATCCCAATTTCACAAACCCTTCAAACATCATCCAAAGACACAACCTTATCCTCCCTCCCTTATCCTCCTTCACTTTCCTTGTTCTACTCACTGTTGCTCGGGAAGCCAATGTTGCACCCTCCTCCTTCCCCCTCAATGGCAGCTGCGCTTAAAGCAAGCCGAGTGCAGCCCTGTTTCGTGCACATGCCGAGCCAAGGCCAAGCACTCTTCAGCTCCTTCCTCTTCCTCCTTCAGCCAGAAGCTGCAGCCACCTCTTCCACCACTTCAAACTCGACGTCTACGCAGCAGCAACAGTCCCGGAGGCCCCGACGAGCCCATCCGCCGCCTCCCTTTCGCCTTTCCTCTGTTTTCTGTTCGCGAACGGTAAGAGCTTCACATCCCGCTCATTTCCCATCCTTTCACCTCTAAGTGGCTTAAAGGCAAAGACTTAAACCCTTCCCACTCCCCTAGGACATCTTCGGCGAAGCTTCATACCGACGAACGTCCCATTGCGTTTCGACTGAAGTTCCGGGCTCGAAGAAACCCCTCGGTGAGCTCCCTTTTTCCCTTCCTTCTGTGTCGTTGTTGGGTTCGTGTTGCTGGGTGTCGGGAGGGCTCGTGAGTGTGGGTACGGGCTGAGTGGTCGCCGACGAGGTATGGTTCTTTTCCTCCTTCCTCCGTCTTTCCTTCGTCTGTAGCAGAGAGCTCTGCTCTTTCAATTTGGGGAAGACGAGCTTTCTTTCCATCAAGGCGGGCTTGGGCCTAAATTTCGGATTTGGGCTTGGATCCGAGTGCATTTCGGGTCACCTTTTTCCTTCTACTGAATTCGGATCCTTCTTTTCTTCTGGGCTGGGCCGGGTCTTCCTTCTTTTCGGACTTGGGCCTTTCTTTTCTTTTCTTTCTTTCTTTTCCCTTTAGCATCCGGTTTTGGGTTGGATCCGGGTCATCGGGTAGGGCTGGGCTGATATTTGTTTTAGGGCTGCTGGAATTGAAATGGGCTTGTTTAGTTTATTTTGGTATTGATATATGGTATGTATTATTATATGTTATGTGTTATGTAGTTATATATATGTATGTTATTTTATATATTCTGATTTTAGGAATATATATATATTCTGAAAATATTAATATATTATTTTACGTGGGTTAAAAGTGAGATTATTTGGAGTATTTAATTGAGGGGGGTTTTAATATGTGATGTTAGGAAATTTGAGATAATTTATTGACTTTGATTTATAAATATGATGAATAAAGATGATTTAATTTTGGTGTTGTATTTTTGTAGCAGAATATTATTTGAGAAGAGTTATTTCATATAAGGTTTTCTAAAGGTGAAATTTTAAAATGATGGTTTTAAATAAAGTAAGTTGTGCCGGAAATTATTTCTATAATGTGATTTTGAGAGATTGGTTTTAAGGTAAATGTTTAATGTCGGAATTTGGCCAAGTATGATTTGAGAAGCTATTTTGCATATGAGTTGACTTAATTTGGGAATTATGAGTTTGAAAATATGGTTGGTATGACTTTATCAATGAGTTGATTTGAAAGAATGATTTTGGTCGATTTGATCGTATCGGAAAGATTTTGGAAAACGGTTTTACTATCGGTTGGTTTTGAGGATGTTGAGAACTTGGGTTCCGTATATATGAATGTTGGTCTGGTAGCTTATGGAAACGGCTTGATAATAGGTGTATATTGCTTATTGGATTGCTTTGGACTTGCATTTGGGCCCTTGCTTGTGTTATCTTGCTGTTCTGCATCAACATGTAAGTATCCTACGGGACTTACTCAGTAACCTGGACCTCCTGCCTGATGTGTCATGTAATGTGTAGTTTTGTTGCATATTAAAGCATGCCATGTAGTATCATGCTAGGATTGCATTGAACTAAGCATGTGTTTACTTTGTGTGTTTGAAACAGAACGGCCGTTATCTGTGATAGTCCTAGAGTCTTTGCTAGGGTCATAGGGTAGCCCAGCCCCATCGGGTGCCCTGAGTCTATCGAGTCGATATGAGCATGATATGATAGCCCAGCACTATCGGACAAGAGATGAGATGATTCGATATGATACGATTAGCCCAGTACCATCGGGCATGTTTTATTTATTTTATGATACGATGATGAGATATGATATGATGATGAGATATGATATGATATGATGATACCGTGGTGAGTGCACCACCACGAAGAGAGTGCTATGCTATAGCCCGAACTGGCCAGTCTCTGCACTAACGGGAAGGGGTGCAGAGGTAGGAGAGGGATATGCCACTTGGCATTGTCTTGGGCCCTTTACAGTTCTTTTCTGCATATTATATATATACTAGGGGCATGATAGTGTGATTTAAATCTTGTACCGCATTAGTCATCTTTTATTCAGGCATAGGCATGTTATGTGGCCTCAGCGCGGTCGGAGGACCCGCAGGCGATCACTAGGCCTGACTTCGTGGATAGTGTTAGGTACCGCTCTTGTTGCTCCATGCTTCGGTGACGGGGAAATCTTTTGGCGAATCGAAGAATCCGGCTAATATATTCTAACTTGACAAATGGCAATCACCCACTTGTTTTGGTTTTGACCCGGCTCTGCCGTGGCTTTTGTATCTGAACCGTATTTCTGCTTTACTTTCGTTAAACTGAATTTAGGAAACTTCGACTGATTAGAGGTTTGAAACCTCGACCCGTACCTGAATTGCAACATCCGAACGAAGGTATCCGACCTTCGAAACATATCCCGGATATTTATACCCGGGCCGTTACAAAGACTAGTCGATATAAAATACTAAAACAGAGGCCTGAAACGGGCTCTGGTGCGATCTCGCGTCCACGGAATTTTCTGGATTAAAGCGGGATTATTTTTGCTTATGTGGCATTTTCTGGATTAAAGGGGTATTATATTTCAGGCCCACATCAATTAATAAATGAATATAGTTAGCTAAAAACTTATCTTTTTAGATCAATAATCTATCCAATATAACTTGAATTAGTTGTTATACATATTTATTATTTTCATGCTTTTGTTAATAAACATACTCCCTCTGTTAATTAAAACTTGTCGTTTACTATTCATGTACGCTTTTTTAGAATGATAAAAACTATATGAAATATTAACGTTTTTTTAAATTGGTTTTTATAAATTCATAATTAATAGTAACAAGTATGAAATTATTTAAAAAATATGTTAAAAAAGTTAATATTTGATATAGTTTTTAACACCTCAAAAAGCGTGTGTGAATAGTAAAATGTCAAGTTTTAATTAACGGAGGGAGTATTATTTATTATTTTAAAAGACGAAGAAGGAATATTTGGTGCGTTATTCTACCTTTTAGATCAAATTGAATATAATATATTTATATATAGTTTTATTTTTGTGAGCCACGTCAATTTGATTTTATTTTTTTAAGCCACGTCAATTAATTATCTAATATAATGTTTTAATATAATTAATATAATAAAATATAATTTATTAACAAAACGCGCAACCGCGCGGGTAACGAATACTAGTAATATACTAAAACAGAAGCCTGAAACGGCTTCTGGTGCAATTCGCTCACGTGGAATTTTCTTAATTAAAACGGGATTATTTTTTGCTTACGTGTCATTTTCTGAAATAAAATTGTATTATATTTTTTACCCACATCAATTAATATATATTACAAAAGATATCTATATAAAAAATAGTTTTTTACCCATAGCCATTCAATTTATCTACGTATAAAAGATAATAATAATCGATTTTTCCTTATCTATAATATCTAATTATCTATAATAACTAATAAATATCTAATTATCTATAATAACTAATAAGGTATGCGAATGTGCCATTCCTTATCGATTTCATTATTTGAAAAGGGTGTTGGCACCAATTTGTACAAGGACATTTATTTCTAGATTTTTTAACTGTAGGGAGGTTAAAATATTATGAACGTATTTGTCTAAATTAAGATAAGTTTGGATAAAACTCCGAAAGTTGGCTTATGGTTAAATCTACTAAGTAATTCCTTGGACAAAATTTTTGGCAAAATTTCAAGGAGGGTTCTGCATGGTTAAAATTAAGATAAATTTATTACACGCGTTTTACGCGATTTAGCAATTAAGAAACTATATTTTATTATGAAAGACATCTATATATAATCTATATAAAATACTAAAACAGAGGTCTGCAACGGTCTTTGGTGCGATTCACATGCATGTCATATTCTGGAATAATTCGCATACGTGCCATATTTTGGATTAATACGGTGTTATCTTTTTTAGCAACATCAATTAATAAACCAATATAATTTTGTCATCTCAATTAATGGTCCTACTTATTCTTATAAATATCCAACCTTATATCTTAATTAATTAGAAAACTTATCCTTTTTAGTCCAAATAATCTATCCAATATCACATGAATTAATAATTTATTATCATATCTTACTTAGTTATATTTTGATAATATTTTGTTATAAATATTATCAATGTTTATATTTATTTTTGTATAAATAAAAATAAAAATGGATTGAATTTACATATGAAATTTATACATGTTCCTTTCCTTTGGATTTAATACGTAATCGTGATTCTTTTTTTTGGAAGAAAACTTATCTTTTTAGATGAAACAATCTATCCAATATTACATCAATTAATAAGTTATTATCATATCTTACTTAGTTATATTTTGATAATATTTTTTATAAATATTTATATTTATTTTTTATAAATAAAAATAAAAATGGATTGAATTCACATATGGAATTTATGTTATATTCCTTTCTTTTGGATTTAATACATAAGATTTTTTATCATTTAATATTTTTTATTAAAAAGTATAAAATCTAGACTCAAGATAAAAATATATTTTAACTATTTTTTAATAAGAGAACAAAGATGATTAATCTAGACTCAAACATGTGTTTACATTCTAAAAAAATAACGCAATTGAAGATTATATATTTACTTTATATGGATTAGTAATTTATATTAATTTAAAGATGATTTATATAATAAAATTTATTAACAAATCGTGTAACAGGCGAATAATAAAACTAGTTCATATATATTGTTGAATCAAAATCTGATTTTTTTAAATACCTGAATCAAGTGAATTTAAAATACTATTATGTGTGATTGAATTTGAACTTAAAAGGTAGCTAGTGCATGTTTTTAAGTTAATTACTTTATTTAATTTTTGAAAATAAAAATTAGGATAGGTAGGTGAAAATTTATATGCTCGCAAATATCTCATCTTGTTTTCATCTAGACCTGTCAAAACATGATCTAAAATGAAAAATCTGATTCGAACGCCAGATAATTTCCGGGTTTGAACCCAGTGTCTTAGACCCAGGACACAAAATTGTCCCGGTGAATTAACACCATGTAGACACCACACATGCACCACATAGACACCACACAGATTTATCATGCAATTATGTTCGTTAAGGTCACTAAAAAAATTATATATTTTATAATTATAGTATGTTTAGAACATTTATTTGTATAAATATTACAATTTAATTTTAATAACATTTTAATATTTTTAAAAAATCTAAAAAAAGTTCGAATTTTTTAACCTGTTGGGTCAATTCAAAATCGGGACAAATCCGATTGGGCTCGACCGATAACCCGATTGATGCGAAATCCAATCTACCCAGAACTTAAATAACTCAAACCCGAATCTTGACCCGAATGATCCAATTGAGATATCTATTTCCGCCCCTGTATTATTTCCGGGCTTGGTAAGTGATTAATACAATACATCGTCCTATTCATTAATTAACGTTTTGACGTACATATATCTGTCCTCAATCATAACTAATGACAACTCCATTTAAAATTATTCAACGCCAAAAAATGAAGAAATTATTAAGGCCTACCGACTTAATCATTAGTATCTCTCCAAAAATATAATTATATAAAAAAATGATAATTAAGCTTATATTTCCATTTTCTTTGTATGCATGATAAGCTTATGCAATTGACCCGAAAAAAAAATGATAAGCTTATACAAAAATGCACGTCTTACCAAATACACAACTCAACTATTAATTACTCATATGCAAGTGGGCTTCTCATTTTTCCGCCTATATGCTGGAAAGTGTGGAAAAAATAACGTTGAATCGATTGTCTTTAACGTGGTCAAGGCAAAGTTCGCCAGGGATCGAACGCTGGTGGCTGCTCTTCTTCGTATGCAGTTCCATGATTGCTTTGTTAGGGTGAGTTATATTTTATCACCATTTTTCTTTTCCTAGATATATTATTCTGTTGAGATATGAAAGAATAAGTATACATCGAAAAGTAGTGAAATAAAGCCTAGTATTAAATCGATAGGATACTTCTCATATTGAATTGTCAATTAGTTTAAGGATGAAACTTCACGTACTGAGCTTCTAGAGTATCTGTGCATGTACACTCTACCTCAGTTATCAGTCTTGTCCAACTTTAATATATTCAAACTTCAATTAGAAACATGAAACACATTGAACAAGTGTGTGTATTTATGAGTAACTTAATCTTCATCCTCTACAATGAATAGGGTTGTGATGCCTCCATTTTGTTGGATGGAAGCAACACCGAGAAAACTGCTGGTCCGAATGGAAGCGTTAGAGGTTATGATGTAATCGACTCTGTGAAGGCTGCTTTGGAGAAGGTTTGCCCTAGAGTTGTTTCATGTGCGGATATTATTGCTATGGCCACTAGAGCTGCCGTTGTCTTGGTTAGTAGTAACTTCGATCAATCGATAAAACTTCATCAATATGTTATAAGTAATATGATATATGGTTTGTTACGAATTGCAGGCCGGGGGAAGATCATACAGTGTTGAAACTGGAAGAAGAGATGGACGCATTTCATTAGCTAGTGATGCGAACTCAAATCTCCCTGGACCAACAATTCCCGTCTCCTCGGCTATTCAGGCATTTGCTGCCAAAGGAATCAGCAAAGAAGACTTTGTTCTTCTTTTGGGTACATATATAATTTAAGCAACCCAACATATATATATGTTTACTATAAATTGAACAATATATATCTTCTTATACGAACCATGTTAATTTAGGTGCACATACAACCGGGATTGCTCACTGTAACCTCTTCCAAAGCCGTCTCGACAACTTCAACGGTGTGTCTGGGAGAACTGACCCGAGCATAAACCCTTCGCTCGTGCCATTCCTCAAGAGAACATGCCCCCGTAACGCAAACAGTGGCAACTCCGTGTTCCTTGACCAAAGCAGCCGAAGCAGCGCCAACATCGTGGACAATGGCTTCTACAAGGCGATTGTAGCACGCAAAGGTATTCTCCAGATCGATCAAGCGATTGCGCTTGATTCATCAACCAAGTCCATTGTGTCCAAATACGCAGCCAACAACGTCTTATTCAAGATCAAGTTTGGACAAGCAATGGTCAAACTCGGTCGAATCGGAGTTTTGACCGGCAACCAGGGCACGGTTAGAAAGTCTTGCCGCCGCGCTAACTAATTAATGAAGCATTCATTTGAACAAAAAACAAACCCTAAAAACTAATGAAGTATTCTCAATTCAAGTAAAATCATTTCGCACCCTGAACAAATTTCAGTTGATTGTTGTTTTCATTATTTATGGATAACTGTTTTTATCCTCAAGTTTCATTACGTACACACTATTTTTGTAACATGTAATTTATATATTCCAGTTATTTACTTGTTGTCCTGTTTGTTCAAACTCCATATTTTAAATACATAACATATTTTCGTGTGTTTGATCCCTTGTCTATTAAGACAATCAGTCCGTTTATCGATTTCTTTAATCTCTTGATTTAGGGACTACACTAATGATTTTAACATTTTGAATATTTCCCTTGTATAAAAGAAATGGTCGAATCACTTGTATAATCAGATCGACTTGTAATTTCATCCAGAAATTGGTCTTTGATATTGAATCATATTCGACCTGTTTGGATAATTAGGTTGATTTTGACTCGGTCAAATATTTGAATATGTAATTTACTTAAAATAAATGATTTTGAATCGGTTGAAAACTTGAATATGTAATTTTGACTCCGTTAAATACACTTAGTGATTCATCGCCTCATCAGTTGTCAGCTGGTTTTCAAAAAAGTCATAATCGGAAATTCGGCATTCAACAACCTCATCCTTCGTTTAATTACTATAAGTTTTTTTACAAAATAATCACTTGTTAAATTTTGTGTTTTAATAAGTTGTGCCATCTCATTTTAAGCTTTGACCCATTAGTTTTTTTTTTCATTATTATTATTATTATTATTATTATTATTATTATTATTATTATTATTATTATTATTATTATTAGTTTTTAACAAATCTAGATATAAATAATTCATTCTATCAAAACATAATATATATATACATATATCAACTATAACATTATTGTTTTGGATATAAATAAATCTTTCCACCAAAAAATAATCATATATCATAATTCATACAAATTATGGAATATAGACAAATAGAATAACCTTAATTACGAAAACTAATAGAATTATTATTTTTGTATCTATAAAAAGAAATCCATTTATTAAAAACCGAAAACTAATAGAGTTATTAACACTAATAGTTTAACAGAATTTTTAGGTGGAAAAACCCTCAAAGAGTCAAAGTTATTAAAACAAATAGAATTATTAACACTTGTTATATTTGTGATTGAGATCAGGATTTGTGATTTGAGATCGAGATTTCAGATTGAGACCATGATTGAGATTGAGGTTGAGGTTGAGATTATGATTTAAGATTAAGATTGAGATCGAGATTTGATATTTGAGATTGAGATCAAGATTAAGATCAAGATCAAGATTTGGGTTTGAGATTGAGACAAAGATTGAGATTTAATATTGAGATAAACATATATTGAGATTTATTTTTGAGATTGAGATCGCGATTTGAGACTGGAATCAAGATTAGGATCAAGATCGATATTTGAGATTGAGATCAAGATCAAGATTTGAGATTGAGACTAATATTGGACATTTGATATTTGAGATTATAAAGATTTGAGATTGAGATCGAAATTTGAGATTTGAGATTTGTGATTGAGATTGAGATAAAAATCAAGTTAAGATCAAGGTTTAAGATTGAGATCGAGATCTGAGGTTGAGATTAAGATTAAGATCAAGATCAAATTAAAGTTTGAGACTGATTTAAAGGTTGAGATCGAGATTTGAGATTAGGTTTGAGATTTAGATTTTTGCTGTTATATATAGATTTTGTGTGATATAAGTATGAATTTTCAATTTGTGTTTGAGATTAAGATTTGAGATTTGAGATTGAAATCAAGATTGATATTTGAGATTGAGATTGAGATTGAGATTGAGATTCAGTATGAACATTTGATATTTGAGATTGAGGTTAAGATAAAGATTTGAGATTGAGATCAAGATTTGAGAGTTGAGATTTGAGATTGATATTGATATTAAAATCAAGTTAAGATCGAAGTTTGAGATTGAGATCAAGATTAAGATTAAGATTGAGATTTTATAGATAATTGATTTAACAAAATAGCAAAATTTTATATTTGAATATACAAGTAGTATAAAACTAAAAAAAACGATCATAAAAATAAATGTATAAATAAATACATTATTTTCCAAAATATATAAAATTTTATTTTGAAAGATATTACATAAAATTTGTATTTTCAAAATGTATAAAAAATAATTCCTGGCCGCTTGTTAATTTTTTCGGGTGCATTGTGAACATTAGGCGGTATAAAGGAGGGATTGAATAAAAAAAAGATTCAAAGGAAGAAAATGAAATTTTATATTGGAAATTTGCAAGTGAGGGAGAGGGAAATAAATTTTTTTAACAAAATTATAGAGAGAAATTGCTAAAATGTGAAAATCTCAAATCTCCCACCCATCCCAAATACCACACAGTCACCCCGAGTCCCGAGTCCCGACTGTCACTCTAGGGTACACAGCCGCCCTCACCGACCATTGTATAACTCGTCGTCAACTGACCGCCTCTAACAGGGCTATTTCCTCATCCTCCGCCGAGATCTATTTCCTCTTCCTCCGTTGTTGACTCTCCGACCAAGACTCCAATCGGTAGTAGAACTGGTTCCTCCTCCTCCACTGAGATCTGTTCCTTCTCCTCCACCCTTTCATATCTGGGTAACTGGGTTGCTCGAAATCTGGGTTGCCTCGCCCTCATTGTTGCGAAGCAGTCAAATCAAAGCGGGGTTGCCCTCGCCCTCATTGTTTCCCTCACCCTTTTAGATCTCGAAGCAGTTGAATCGAAGCCCTCACCGACGTAATGGTTTCTCAATTGAGCTGCTCGAAGTTGTTATTGCTTGCAGCCTGAGCATTATTTTCTCATAGCCCTCTTGAGAACCGAAATCGCTCAGCCTTAGCCTTGCTTTTGGTAACTAAATTATTTTTTCTTTCAATTACTTTCAGATCGTGTTTGCTTAATTATGTTGATTGTTGAAGACTTGAAGTCTTAAAGATGCTGAGTTGTTGAGATCATGTTTGCTTAATTATGTTGATTGCTAAATTATTTTTTCTTTCAATTTCTTTCATATCATAAACTTGTGTTAAAAAAAATTTAACATTAAAAAATTAAAATGTTGATGTTAAACAAGTAAACCGCTATTTCAATTCGGGTCAGGTCGGGTTGAGAGACAAGTTAGGTTGAGAGTCGAGTCGGGTTTGATCAGATCGGGTTTATCTGTGTTCGAGTCTATTTCGAGTCGGGTCAGGTTCGGGTCGGGTTTGGGTAAGGGATGACTCTAGATTTTCGGGTTTCGGCCGGGTTTGAGTTCGAGTCAGTTGGTCAGGTTTCTCAAGTCGGGTCAGATTTTGCCAGCTCTATATATAGTATACCGTTTCAGCGAAACCACCCCTAAACCCTAGCTTGGACCCTAGCCCTACTAATTGAGGCTTCACCCCCGAACTTCTTAATTGGACCCTTGTTGGTGGTTACCAATTAGTTATTTGGATTAAACAGAGTTTTATTGAATATCTCTAGGGTGTGATTGACGAGGAGATTATATAACATTAATTACATTGATCCTACTAGGATAGAACTATCATAAGGCACAAATAGATAAACACAATTCTATCTAAATTAAGTCTATCAATAAAGTTCAAACATAAATCAAATAGATTCAAGACATCTCAATAAATCTCCACCTTGACTCGAATCTTTATAGATGTGTTTGACGCATTTGGCAATTCTCGGATATACTGACCCTCTACATTGACTTGAATCCTCTCATATGTAACAAATGCATTATTTAATGCTCAGATGTACCAAATGCACTGCAATGCCAAATGTCGTGCCTCTAAAACATGTACCAAATTCACTTCTGTAATGTCAGATGTACTAAATGTATTTCTACGACACAACATGTACCGGATGCACTACAACACCAAATATACCAGCTATAGATATTTAACAATTCTAAAAAATGTTGGAACTCACTACAAGATAAAAACTTAGCAGATGACCTGATGGTAATCTCTCTGTTTGATCCCTATTATGTGACGTTACCATCTTCAAGGCACACTATGATGGTTGAATTGAATGTGCCTTCTCCTCTAGAATGACCATCTCGGTGACTTCACCCTTTCCCAACAACAACCCCTATAGGCCATGTTGCTTTAGCAAGACCTGCATCAAAGAGTGAAACTCTTCCTTCCTGTGAAATTGCCAATCTTGATGTTTAAAGTAGAGATCTTTCTCACCTGGTTACAAACCCCGAACCCATACCTATAATACCAGTTTTTTATGATGAAAGAGCGAATATTTAAACAAACAAGATTGACACAAAATTTTTTCCTTGTTCACCAAACTTCTACAACCTTTCTCCTATAAAGTCTTTAACCCCCATCGAAACTAACCGTCTTTAATAAAAACATATAATTAGGGGTGAACACAAATCCCTTCCTGTCCCGCATCCCGTCCCGATCTCGGTGGGATTTAGAAAAAAAAATTCAATCCCGTCCCGATCTCGTCCTACAAAAATTGCGCGGGACGGGACGCGGGACGGAGAGTTCGAATCCCGCAAATCCCGCAAATCCCGTCCCGTCCCGTCCCGTATATATATATAATTATATATATTTTTTTATATATTTAATTAAAATTAATAAAAATATATTAGAATATATTTATATTATAACTTAAAATTTATTTAAACCCAAAATTTAAAATAACAATAAAAATATTCAAAAATAAAAATATCAAAGAAATAAGTAATTTGGCTACTGTTATTGTTGGGCTGCCCGTTGTTGGCCTTTGAAAAAAAAAGGAGTCATTGTGTTCTCAATTTTTTTTTATTAGGAAAGTATTCAGGTGAGCGAACCCTACCCGAAAGCATCCTTTTGGATGAGGTCTAAAAGACCGGAATCGTTGTAAATATTGACGCCCCGGGCGGAGTGGCAAAGGTGTGCGAACTTATCAACCACTCGATTGCCCATGTTAGGAACATGAAAGAAAGAAGCTTCTTTCAACGTCGATAATAATAGTTTTATGTCCGCTATAAGGAGCTCAATTTCCGACGGACACTTAGTGTTTTTTACTTAGGTGATTGAAGATTATGCTGGAATCGCCTTCAATATGGATGTTAACTATGCCTAGTTGTAATACTTGTTGGATGCCCATTTTTAGAGCAAGCGCTTCAGCTTTTATGGGAGATTGTTTTCCCAGCTTCTGGTAGCATATGCTGATTGGACGGCCATTCCAGTCCCGAATAACGGCACCCGCCGAGCTATCAAGGCTACGGAGAGAAGAACCGTCGAAGTTGAGCTTGAAAGTTCCGAAAGGTGGTTTTCTCCATTTAATGCTACTGTCTTTAATTTTCTTTGATGGGGTTTTGGGTTTTTGTGCGAGAATAGGGGATGCCCCATCTACCTCGTTCTCGAAGTGAGATGTTTTAATCCAGTTCTGCTTATGAGTTTTGATTATACGTTGTAGGGTATCTCTCGGAGGGATGGGTACTTGCTTAAAAACATGTTGATTCCTAGTGTACCAGATGGTCCACCATGTAAAAGCCATTTCTACCTTAGCTGTGGGAGACAGAATATTCCCTAAAACAGAGAGGACGACTTTTATACTTCGGTTCTGATGTAAAATGTTAAAAATAGTGGAATATATTCGTGCGGGAAATTGGTGAAGAGAGCACATATAAGGACATTCAAGCAGAATATGAACATCGTCCTCGTTAGCACTGTTACAGATATTGCAAATGGAAGGAACATACACTCCTCGAGAGGCAAGCCTAGCTGCTGTGGGGAGACCTTCCTAACAAACTTTTCACAGGAAGTTTTTAATCTTAGGCGGGATGTCAATATTCCAAATCCAAGCATTTTAGTCCAGGTTATCGGAGCAATGTGAAGTAATTAGATTGTAAGCACTTGATGTCGAAAACCAGCCTGCTTTATGAGGCCACCGGTAAAGCCTGTCCTCTAATGGAGATATGGGTAGGGGAATATCTATTATTTCGGCAACTACGTTAGATAGGAGAGAGGAATGTAGTTTCTCCAGCCACCATTTTCCGCCCAAAATATAGTCACTCACCATTTCTTCAGAGTTCGTGATGTGTGGCAGTCATCCCTAGACTGGATAGAAGTAGTTGTAATCCAATTGCCCTTCCAAAATTTGATCGATTTCCCATTTCCAACAGAACAAATAAGCTCCGATTTAAATTTGTCAATTAGAGTAGTCAGTTTCGCCCATTGCCAGGAGGTGCCTCCACTTTTCTTGTATTCAAGTATGTTTGTGGATCGAAGGTACTTATAATTAATAAGTTTGACCCAGATATTTTCAGGTTCGGCCAAGATTTTTCAGAGCAATTTTATTTGGAGGGCCTCATTCATTTCTTTTGATTTTCTAATCCCTAAGCGCCCGTAGTTTTTTTTTTCCTACAGAATCTATCCCAACTTATTAGCGGTCGATGTTGTAACTAGATCTTTATTCCAAAAAAAAGTCCGATTAATCTGGTCAAGTTCTTTGTGTATCGAGGTAGGCAGCAAAAAGCTTTGCATTGCGTATAGTGGTTTAGCTGACAAGTTTGTGTTTATGAGAGTAGCACGACCCTATTGTGATAGAGCGTTTGCGCACCATTTATTTAGTTGGTCCTTAGATTTACAGATGATATCTTGAAAAGTGTTCTCAATTGGTAGCTATAAGGTGTGTTGTCTACTGTTTTTTTCACTCTTTTCCTTCATTTGCAAAGCTACTGTTGTAATTCTTTAATTAATTTAAGTGTGTTGCCTACATTTTTTTTTGTAATGTCATTATTATGACTTTAATTTGCACTTCATTTGTAACTTTCTACTGGTTAGTGTTGGATTATATTTTATTTTTTTATGAGGGATAAATCTCGTTCCGTCCCGATCTCATCCTGTTCCGGGAGGGATAAGACCAGGCGAGATTTGAAAAAAAAAATTTTAATCCCGTCCCAATCCGTCCTGCAAAAAATACGCGGGACGGGACGCGGAATTTATATTCGTAGAATTACTTTTACTCCAATTTCAACAAGTTACCCTGCACCGAGTAGGCCTATTACAAAGCCTATTTTGTTCAATTATTCAGATGTGAAGCCAATTTTGTTCAATTTTAAATAGCACATATAGAGAACTTTAGCAATAGAGTTCATCAATGTAATCATAATTAATGGTAAATTCCTTTGGTGGTCCCTAATTTTTAAGGGTTAGTCACTATGGGTCTCTAACCTTTTTAAGTGTTAATTTTAGTCCATAACCTTTTCCATATTGCTACTATTTGGTCCTCCTGTCTATTTTCTTGTTAAACTAAACGATAAAATTATTTAATTTTCTAAATAAATCCAACAGAGATTAGAGAAGGGTTAGGGTTACAAGCAAGGTCGTCCAATGAATTTTAGGGGCCCCGTTCAATATTACCCTAATCTTAAAATATTTAATTTTTTTTTTCGACTTGCTAATTATTAAAAAAAATATTTTATGTGTAGTTTTTAACCTATTAAAAAATGTGTCAACAAGTTAAGCATCCACTATTTTGACACGAATAGAGTACTTATTACATTTACCGATCTTTCGAAAACATGTAGCACGTAAATTATGTAAAATAAATATATTCCTTTAAATAAGATAATAAAAGATACGCCCAAATAAATTTAATATAGGACTTCTTCCTATTAGATTTTAAGTCCATATATTTTAACTCTTTAATTGTGTATCAATACATATAGATGTGTGTTATTGTATTTTCACATTAAAAACTCATTTATTGTGTGAAGTTATAATTTAAAAATAAAATTTTGAATATATATGTGGAAAATCTTAAAATATCATAAATTATACTCTAATACAAGGGTTTGTATTAAAATAACAAATAAAAATAGTTAATAAGGAGGCCCAATAACTAAAATAGTTTTTCATTTAGAAAAGGCAATTAGAAAATGTACATTTAATAAAAGGTTGGCATTTAGTTGGATGAGATGACCAAATAGTAGCAATATGTAAAAGGTTAGGGACTAAAATTAATACTTAAAAAGGTTAGGGACTGATAGTAGCTAACCTTTAAAGGTTAGGGACTACCAAAGGAATTTACCCCATAATTAATTAATACTACCTCTGTTGAATAATACTCTCTCAGGTCACCAGTCACCAATAAGTGTCGTTTGATTTTTTAATACATTTTTAAAGAGTTAAAAACTATATAAAATATCAAAATTTTAATTAATTTTTTTATATAATTTTATACTTATTAGTTATAAGATTAAAATTATTTTTAAACAATAATAAAAAGTTAATACTTTATATAGTTTTTAGCTCCTTAAAAAACGTGTTAAAAATTAAAGTCAAACGAAGTATTGTTGAACGGAGGGAGTATGGATAATTTTATTTTACATGTTTTTCAAAAAGATTTAGAAAAATATGTTTTTTAATCAAAATTTTTAACAACTTTTACTATGTTTTTTCATTTTTTAAAAACGGTGCAAAATATAAAAGAACCGATTAATTGGTAGAAAATATATGGCTTTTTAATTTTCCCCTATCTTATACTCGGTTTTTTTCCTTCAGTAGGCAACCATTAGAATGTCTTTTAAAGCAAAAATCATTTGTTACAAATAGGCATGGTCCGAGTAATCTATGGATCTTGGGCAAAATATAAATTAAGACCCCTAATAAAATATTTATATAATTAAAATAAAAAACAACAAGGTCCTTTCTAGATTCAAACTCACAACCATGTGGTATAATCACTATAAACTTACCGACTGAGCTATTTAGACTATTCGTTTATACTTTGTAGATATATTACTCCCCCCGTCCCACAATGTTTGTCTTTTGACTATTTATGCACGCTTTTTGAGGAGCTAAAAACTATATAAAATATCCATTTTTTAATTAATTTTTAAAAATAATTCTATACTTATTAGTAATATGTATGATATTATTTAAAAATATTTAATAAAATGTTGTTATTTCATGTAGTTTTTAGCTTTTTAAAAAAACGTGTATGAATAGTTAAAGACAATCATTGTGGGACGGAGGGAGTACTATTATTACAAATTTACTTATTATGGGTCCATAAAATTTACCGGCCCTAGGTCGTCGCCCCTCTTGCTCACCCCTTGAACCGGACCTAATTACAAAGCTCATTGTTTAAAGGGACGATAAAGTCTATGCATAAGCAGTATCGTAATTCAATCTTCGCAAACTCCCTATTCATATTCCTTATCTTGTCAATTACCTTGAGCATCTCCAATGAGACCTTATTTTGCTAAGACAATCCCCTATCTAGCTTATACTCCGTATATAATTGATCATATGGCAAGCAATTCAACTTAGTTGTTGACGGGTCACATATATACCGCAGCTGCTATTGAAGGAACCTTTAATAATTCATTATATTTGTACTTTTGTAATATTATTGTCTACGTACATACGGAGTATGTGATTGCTTTGAATTATTCTTAAAAGAATATGATATTGTGATTTAATTTATTCTTAACATACAGATAATGTCAACTCTTCTTATGCATAGACTTTGCATGTCGGGTTGATTTAGTTATTATAATATACTCTCTCCATTTCAGGTTTTTAAAGGATAGTTTTTGTTTCAAAATATATGCTCTTTTATATTTTCTATCTAGGAAATTGTAAGATTTATATTGATTTGTTTGTTGTTGTCTTTTTTTTTAACAGATTTTGATTGGTTAAAATGTGTCGTATGTATTAAAAAATAATAAAATTTATGAAAAAGTTAGTGGAATGATGATGTTTTTATAAAAGTGAAATGTTTTATTAAAACTTGTATCTATAGTTAAAACTCCATGTATTAGGAATAAAGGAAGTATATTTTTTAGAACATTTGCAGGGAAGACACAAAAATATTTTGCCAAATTAGGTAACTGTCCACTTTTTTTATTTAATTTGCTAACTGTCCACCCAATTAAATAATACGTATTCCCCTCACCCTCTTTTGCCTGATCGCTCCCCCGCTCAGATCGCAGATCGCTCGTCCGATCTCTCCTTCCCCGCTCAGATTGCTCCTCCAATCTCTGTCTTCCTCCCTGCTCTTCCTCCCGGCGCTGCCTGTTCGTGGCCAGAGATGTTGCTGCTGCAGACGGATCTAGATTTGTGGCGAGGCGGGATGGATTTCGCGGTTGAAGGCGACGAGGTGCTGATGGCGCGATGATTTCGACTGCAGGTCGACTGCAGACCTACGATTTATCTCCTTCCCCACATATATGTTGTCTATCCATCTAGACCTTGGATTTATCGCCGAATCTGATTTGGATCCTCGATCGATGATCGTCTTTTTGTCTTTGATTTATCGCATATCTGGTTATCATCTTCCCTACTTGCTTTTGCTTAATTTTCGAGTAATTCGATGCTTATCCGGTTATCCTTGTCAATTTTTGTCGGATTCGGTGATTATGCATTTTCTAATGTGATTTTTCCTCTCAGAAGTTACAGGAATGGGGTTGGGAGGACGACGCGGCGGTGCTACATCAGAAATTAAAGTTGCTCTTACTGAGGACACAGTTATGGCGTTGTTGTGAATTCGTGTTGAAAAGCTGGATTATGTGGTTTTCGTTGCAGAAGTGAAGCAACTTCCATGAGGTTGAAGATGCTTATTGGACGAAGCTCTGAGTCTTCGAAAGCTAAGATTCGGAGATCGGTAATCGACTAATTGTTTTCCATTCTTCCCTTTCTCCTTGTTATATGACACTTGATTGGTTTTGTTGAAGATGAGTCTGGATTAGGACTGATTGCAAGAGCAGTTGAAGAAGGAATTGTTGTAATTAAACCTACAGGAATTATGATTTTGGTTCTATCTAGGGTGATGACACTGTTTCTCCTATCTAGGGTTTTATTATGTTAAATTGGTACTTTGTATTTTAAATTTGAAAAATGATGTCTTAATTGAATTATCTTTGTATTGGTCCGTTTTGTTTCTTGGTGTGAATCACTATCATTATGTTAGATTTAGGGGTTTGTAGTCATACGATGAATGATTTATCAACTTGGAAAGCCCGACGTCTCCGACGTCAGCATCCCCGACATCAGCGTCAGCAACATCGGCGTTAACATCCCCGACATTCTCGACGTCAGCATCCCTTGACATCAGTGTCAACAACATTGGCGTTAGCATCACCGATGTCCTCGACGTCCCCGATGTCAGCAACATCGGCGTCAACATCCCCGACATCAGTGTCGACGGCCTCGGCGTCGACGTCTGCATCTTCGGCGTTCGCAACATCGGCGTCAGCATCCCCATCGTGGGCATCAATAACCCCGATGTTAACATCGCCGACGTTAGCAAATTCGGTGTATCTAGTGTCGACGTCAATGAAAAAAGTGTGACTCAAAAAAGGTGCTGACACGAAAAAAGTGCTGATGCAAAAAAAAACTGCTGACACGGAGGAAGGGCACACGGGGGGAGGGGGGCACGCAGGGAGGGATGCACATGGGGATGGACAATTTACTAATTACTTCAATAATGTGGACAGTTTGCTAATAGGGCCAACATTTATGGACAGATTACTAACTATCCCTATATTTTTTAGGACATGTTATTAGGACCACGATTCTCAATCGTCAATTGTTTAGTTGTTTTTATCATCTCTAAAAGTCGGTAACGATGAAACGTCCACTGCCACTGACATCCAAAGTTGACAAGTCCTTTATGCCAATACAAGATGATCTGCCTCCTTTTTCCGCCACCGACATTCAAAGGTGGTAAATACCTAAGTCGGTGTTTTTTTATTAGGTAAAAATTCGAGGTCAGACAAGTCTGAGCCTCGAAGACCGACAAATTGGCAGACATATAACCGGTGAAACAAACATCAAATACAAAGAAGGTGCAAAATACAGGCAAGAGCACTCTACAAGAGCGAAACTAAACACAAGTAAATCAAACGAGATGAGGACGTAGAATACGGATGAAGTCAAGCACTATCTAGAAGCAGCACCGCAGGCCAGCGGTACATCAGGAGTCACCTGTGGACAGTGAAGACGAACCTCTAAGGAACCAATCTTTTGGAGAAAGACGCCTCGATACACACTACCAGGACCCCAACCTGTACCGACTCCGTTTGCCAGAACCCCATCAATCGGAGAAGAAAGTCCAGTCACGCCAAGATGCAATGTCTCACACCGCCTGAACATAAATTACCAGTAGCCTTATCGGAATTTTGTTCAACTCTACCGGGATTTAATACACGCTCATTCATATATATAACTAAATATTAAAATATATAATTACATAAAAACTAAAAAACATCTTTAAATTTGCTATTTTTCAGCAAAACATTCTAAAAAATAAAAATAAAAAATTCAAATGATATATTTTCACTAGGGGTGTTATGTGAACACGAGTAGCTCAAATTCAGCTCGAGCTCATTCACATTTAAATATGAGTCGAATATGAGCAGTTTCTCAAAGTGTTTAACCAAAATATTCACAAAATAAATAATAATTAGCAAAAATATTAATGGTTTGAAAGTATTTACCAAAATATTCATGAGGATTCCGTTTGTCCTTTATAATTTCCCATAAAAATAAAAGAATTATCTCGTATCTTATTTTCAGGGAGTGTACTTGTGTGCTTAGAGATGGAGGCATAATAAAGATTTTCAAGTGTAACTAAGGAGTTATGTACTTGTCTCTTTAGAATGTGTTGCTCTCTGGTTGTGATCAAATATATGGAGTTATGCATGTTCTCAAGGATATGAATTGGATGTGTATGTTTTCAAGTGTGGAATGTACGGTTTCAGGTTGTGATTGAATGTACGAACTGTATTTATTTATGGACCGAATTCATGTGTTATGTGAGTGTAGTTATGGTTTGTCATTTGTGTTATATAAGAGCATCCACAATGGGGTGCCTTAACCCCAAAAATAAGGAACCAATTAATAAAAAAATTAAAGAAGAGGGGGGAGAGGTTTAGGAATGATTTGAAAGGTTTCTTACTAAGAAACCTTTAAAAATCGAGAGAGAAAGAAAAAGGAGAGGAGGTGGGCCAGCAGGAGGAAAGAGAGTGAGAGGAAAAAAAGAGGTGGGTCCCGATAAAAAAATAAAATAGGGTTTTAAAGGGTTTTAGAGATGTTGGTGAAAAATTGTATTGGGTTTTTTTAAGGAGAGAGAAATATAAAAAGTGGAGTTAAAAAACCCGAGTGGTTTCACGAATGCGGATGCTCTAATACAATTATATGCAGAAATAAGCTAAAAAATGAGCTCGAAAAACGAACTCAAAGCAAGTTTCCAGCAAATCAAGCAGTCAAGCTAAAACGAGCTCAAGTTCGACCTCCCCATACAGATTGTAAGCCGAGCTTGAACAACATTTTAGACTCGAAAAAAAAATCAGGCTCGGTTCAAACTCGACTCGATTAAAAAACGAGCAAAATATGAATACCCATGTATTCAACCCGTTCAACTCGAATAACACCCCTAATTATATAATGAGCACGATCGAACTTTGATTCGATCATGTGTTGACTTTCAATCAATGATGGATTGATGGCTGTTAAAACTCAGTCAAATTGCATACCTTGCATTACTATCCCACCTTTTAGTTGCTAGGTTTAAAATTAAAGAACCCGAAATGCTTAGTTTTCATTTTATAAGTTATGCATTATTCTTGATTAAAATCTGTTTTTTTAATACCTGAATTAAGTGAATTTAAAATACTGTTGAGTTTGAATTTAAAAGGCTACCTATACGTGTTTTTAAGTTAAATATAGTATTTAATATTCAAAAATAAAAATAAAAATATAATTCGTCTTATTTGATACATAGTTGATAATTATCAACACTACCCTTTAATCCACGCAAATAGGAATAGGATAGATGAACCACACAAGTAAAGCGAACTATTCTTTTGCATTTTAGAATAATTAAGATAAGTGAAGATTTATATCCATAAGACCGATATTAGAATGACAATTTTCACAAATAAAGAAGAAATTATTAACCCTGTTAATGCAAAAGGTGTATAGCGTCCTATTCATTAATTCACGTTTAGACGTACGTACATATATCTCTCCTCAATCATAACTAATGACAACTCCATTTAAAATTATTCAACGCAAAAAAATAAAGAAGAAATTATATATTAACGCTTACCATTTTAATCATTAATATCTCTCCAAAAATATAATTATATAAAATACAACCCATATTCTCCATTTTCTTTGTATGCATGCATTATAAGCTTATAATGTTTACAAAAGTCTTGCGAAATAAACAACTCAACTATCAATTACTCATATACAAGTGGCCGGGCCTCTCATTTTTCTGCTTGTATATAAGTAGTCGTAAATGTAGGTTGATATGTCATCCACAGCGATCCAACTCCATCTTCATTACTAATTAACTTTGCTCCTCCACAACACAAACAAACTCGATCAAGATGGCCATGCCCAAAGGCAAAGCTACTTCTCCAGCAGCACTCGTCGGATTGCTCATCTTGATGACTCTGGCCGGAGAGTGTGTCGCAACCTTAAAGGTTGGCTTCTATGCGGGAAAGTGTGGAAAAAATAACGTCGAATCGATTGTCTTTAACGTGGTCAAGGCAAAGTTCGCCAGGGATCGAACTTTGGTGGCTGCTCTTCTTCGTATGCAATTCCATGATTGTTTTGTTAGGGTGAGTTATATTTGATCACCGTTTTTCTTTTCCTATATATATTATTATGTTGAGATATGAAAAGGATAAGTATATAGTGAAATAAAGCTTGGTATAAAATCGATGGGATACTTCCCATATTGAATTATCAATTTGTTTAAGGATGAAACTTCACATACTGATCAGCTTCTATAGGGTATGTGTGCCTATACACTCTACCTCAGTTATCCGTGTCCAACTTTAATATATTCAAACTTCAATTGGAAACATGATACTAGTTCAATAACTGTGTATTTATCAGTAACTTAATCTTCATCCTCTACAATGAATAGGGTTGTGATGCCTCCATTTTGTTGGATGGAAGCAACACCGAGAAAACTGCTGGTCCGAATGGAAGCGTTAGAGGTTATGATGTTATTGATACTGTGAAGACTGCTCTGGAGAAGGTTTGCCCTAGAGTTGTTTCGTGTGCGGATATTATTGCTATTGCCACTAGAGCTGCCGTTGTCTTGGTTAGTAGTAACTTCGATCAATCGATAAAACTTCATCAATATGTTATAAGTAATATGATATATGGTTTGTTACGAATTTCAGGCCGGGGGAAGATCATACAGTGTAGAAACCGGAAGAAGGGATGGACGGATTTCATTAGCTAACGATGCGAACTCAAATCTCCCCGGACCAACAATTCCAGTCTCCTCGGCTATTCAGGCATTTGCTGCCAAAGGAATCAGCAAAGAAGACTTTGTTCTTCTTTTGGGTACATACTTCTTGTGTTCAAAATTATAAGTTCTTCTAGGTTTTTGCACACATATTAAGAAAAGCACAAAAGTGTTATTATTTCATAAAAAAGTCAGAAAGTTAATTTTCTTTTATCTCAATGCCTAAAAAACCTAAAAGGACTTATATTTCTAAACAAAATTTTAAACCTAAAAAGACTTATATTTTTTAACGGATGGAGTATGATTTAATCAAGCCAACCTATATATTATTACTGCTTCATTGCTATGATGTTTACTATAAATTGAACAATATCTTCCTATACGAACCATGTTTAGGTGCACATACCACCGGGATTGCTCACTGTAACCTCTTCCAAAGCCGTCTCGACAACTTCAACGGTGTGTCTGGGAGAACTGACCCGAGCATAAACCCTTCGCTCGTGCCATTCCTCAAGAGGACTTGCCCCCGTAACGCAAACAGTGGCAACTCCGTGTTCCTTGACCAAAGCAGCCGAAGCAGCGCCAACATTGTGGACAATGGCTTCTACAAGGCGATTGTAGCACGTAAAGGTATTCTCCGGATCGATCAAGCGATTGCGCTTGATTCATCTACCAAGTCCATTGTGTCCAAATACGCAGCCAACAACGTCTTATTCAAGATCAAGTTTGGACAAGCAATGGTCAAACTCGGTCGAATCGGAGTTTTGACCGGCAACCAGGGCACGGTTAGAAAGTCTTGCCGCCGCGCTAACTAAATGAAGCGTTCTCAAGCAAGGCTTGATTGACCGTCGTCATACATTCAGATCATATCGGACACTTAATAAACATCAATTGTGTTATTTTTATTCTGTATGTTCACAGTTTATAACTTTCTTTAATTTTATTTAATTTTCATGTTATGTTATTCTCTCTGTAACATGTAATATTCCTATTGTCCCTTCGTCTTGTTCCATTAATAATCGATTGATTCTGATCATAATAAAGCATTTATGCAAATTGATATTTTTAATACATAATATATATATATATATATATATATATATATATATATATATATATATTATAGGTACGTAGGCCGGCTCTGTAGAGTTGATTTTTTACTCCATCTAGAGAAAAATATAATGAACAATTAGTGGTTATGAAGAGGTTCGAAGTTCGAATCCCTTTAGAAATATTGAGTCACTTGTGAGTAATAGGGTCAACCTTTAAATAGGTCACACAGTACGTACTCAATCTAGATGTAGAACAATTGAGTCGATCGAACAGGATTAAGATAAAATAGTAATATATATATATATAATGAGAGTTCGTGCATTGTTTCAATTTTAATCAATCTAATTAAGTACTGTATTTTAGGATTCACCATTTGCTTAACTAGTTACAAACCAAAAAAAAAAAAATTTACTTAACTAGTGGTTTTATGGGAGTTTCTTAGCAAAACAGCCGGGAGTTCAAGGCATTGCCAAGAATCATTTCACAGGCGTTTCTGAAAACTCTTTAAGTAAGGTTTTTAAGTAAGGTTGTTATATAAGTCGAGTCGTCCAAGATCGGCTCAAAAAATATTTGGCTTTAGCTCACTTATAGTTATCTTATAGTTATGTAAAAAATTTAATAAAAAAATTATTTTATATATATAATTTTTAACTCCTTAAAAAGCGTGTCAAAAAGTCATTTCACATGAGGGATGGAGTACATTTTTAAATTTTTTAACAACAAAGAAAAACATGTATATATTACTCCCTCCGTCCCACAAAGAATGTCTTTAACTATTCATGCACGTTTTTTTAAGAAGCTAAAAACTATATAAAATATCAATATTTTATTAAATATTTTTAAATAATATCATAGATATTACTAATAAGTATAGAATTATTTTAAAAAATTAATTAAAAAATGGATATTTTATATAATTTTTAGCTCCTTAAAAAGCGTGTATAAATAGTCCAAAGACAATTATATATTGTGGGACGGAGAGAACTGAATAAGTAGATAGATTCCAATTAGTGTTTCAAAACCCATAAATTGAAAACTTTGAAAAGATTGAGTAGCTCTAGGAAGTACACCTATGTGATTTCTTAAGAAGAGTCCCACACATTTATACTCCCTCCATTTCAAAATAAATGTCGCTTAACTTTTTACACGTTTTTTAACGAGGTAAACTCTCTATCAAATATTATTTTTTTAATCAATTTTTTTTTTCAAAATTGATACTTATTAGTAATAATTATCAATTTGTAAAAAAATTGATTAAAAAAATAATATTTTATAGAGAGTTTATCTCCTTTAAAAACGTGTAAAAAGGCAAACGACATTTATTTTAAAACGGAGGTAATATGATTTATCAAGAAGAGTAAGTGGAAGACAGATAATTGAACAGGAAGAAAAGGTTGTATTCATAGAAGGGTTAATTTGTATTGATTCTCATTCGCTTATTATTGAATATTGTTGATTTCTTCTAACTCGCGCAACTAGTTGAAATTATTGCTAGAATTTTGTAGATTTCTTGTAGCGAACTTTAATCTATAGCAGCAACCTCGCCTTTTTAGGATTCGTAGAACTAAATTGGTGCATAGAGAATCAATTATATGTGAAGTATTGTCTTGTAGTTTGGTGTTGCATATACCTTGGCTAATTTGTAATCTTAATATTATTCTCTAGGTGAAGTCCTACAATAGTGTATTAGGGTTGCTTAGGAATAAGTGTTACTAGGACTCGTAGGACTACTAATTTATATAAGATCGGGACAAAGACTACAATAGGATGAAAAGAGAATTTGAAGAAGAATCAATGATCAACTCGATCCTTTTATTTTCTTATACTCAATCACCAAAACCCTCATTTTCTACTATTTAGCGATTACTTAGGAATACTTGATTCCATAGGGGATCAAACTCGCACTTACTTACTATACTAGTTTATAGGTTTGTGTTTTACTTTTGATTGGAATAACGACAATTTTCACTGTCAAATTTTGGCGTCGTTATCGGAAATTCAAAGTTTATTTCTTTGTTTTGTGTGTTTATCAATTTTTGTATATACCTAGCCCATTCTGGACCTATCTTACTGCTTACAACACCCTTCCTACTAGTCATTCAAGATGTTGAGGTTGTTGCAATTTCAAGGTCAAAACTTTCACCAGCATTTAACCAGATTGCATAAGTATGTTGACAACCTTGGTTCATGGGGTTATCAATTTATCGTACGGTAAACGTGTGTGTACATCTTTGAGGGGATGAATGCTGAAACGTGGATCTTTGCTGGGTACATGAGTAATAGAGGCCTGAATATGGGACTCTTTGTGATTTGAAATTTTTTTCTATTGCATGGGTCGCCAAGTTGTGCAAGATGAGTCACTTACCTGGATGTCTCAACTAGTGAAGACATCCTACATATCCACGGAGGTTTCGATCCAAGCCCTTACACAAGGATTGCATTAGCAGGCCGAGCGAAACAAAGCTTAGAGGAACAAGTGAGCCAACTTGCTCAAACAATGAGTGAGATGCAAGCAAAGTGGATTGCCACCCTCAAATGTGAGGAAAACATGAGCCAATATGAGGGTGAGAACGAGATGGCGAACGTTGAAAAATCCAAAATGTTGCGACCGCGGCCAGAGATCCATGACCGTGAATTAGCTATTGACATTGGCATCGACATAGAAGACAATTTCCATGATTGTGTTGTTCATGATGAATAAGATGATTACGTTCGTCCGTCTCTTCTGCCTTTGAGCTTGTATGAACCTATCTCGCCATTCCCCGAGGCATTGAAGGATGCAAGAGTATAAGATCATGTCGTAGTCATTGTGCTTAATTCAATACCTCCTATGTGGTTAACTTCAACATAATAATGATTAATGACTTCCTGAATGAGGTGAAATTTTTCGCAAATAATGATAGTTTCTTCAATGAAAGAGAAGAGGATCTAGTGCTTCCTAACATAGAATCTCATGAGTCGACACATTAGGTTTCGTGTGTTGTGTTTCCTACTCCAATATCCGACTCAATCTGAGCTCGCTTGACCCTTTGATGAACCAGGTCTAAAGTCAATTGTTGAGGTTTAAGAGGTAATAAAGGTAAACTTTTGCGATTAAGAAGGTAATTAATGATGATTATGTTGATCCTTTAAATTGTTATTTTGAGAAGTCACCGGTGGAACTAAACGAATGAGTGGTATTATATTCCTCTATCAAAGAGTCATGCTCGACTCTTGGATAAATTGAAATGGTTTATAAATACTATTATATAGTTTTAATTTATTATTGTGCTATGATGTCCAGTGTAAAATGTGTGAATAATAATATGACAAACTACTAAGGGTCTTGACAATGTTCGATAGGTAAGGACTTTGGGATTATGAATAAGTACGTCAAGTCAATGACATAAAACAAATGTGCTGCTTTGGAGACAACTCGAGATAGGTAATAGTCTCTTTCCTGTTTCATTTTAATTATTTTTAGCATTTTTAGTTAGTTATATTTGTGTTGGGGGTTTTCAGATTGTGCACCTAACACTACAGGTAGAGATGAAGTCACAAGCCATGCATGCTTGGATGTGGCTTGTTTGTCTTTGTTCCTCCGTAAAAGTTTGTGAATCCATCTGTCCACCACATCGTGAATATTTTATGTAACTCTTCCTCTATGTGTTTTTTTTTTTTTATTATTTTGTTGTATTTGATTTTCATTGAGGCCAATAAAAATTTTAAGTGTGGGGTGGAATTAATATGCATTACATATAGATAGATTTTCCATATCATATTTATTGAGTTTGAACATAAATGTTTAACCTTAAATATAGAAGCGAGAACGAAATTACGTTTTCTTGGTGAGGTTGGATAAATATATTTGCTTTATTCCTTTGATTGCACATATGCTTGTGTTGATGTTATATAAGGAGGCAAGGGAGCTTAATTACATACATTTTTTACGAAAGTGATTACATTGCTTGTCTGGTGTTGATTTGACTTTGGTGTTTTTATTGTTCGAAAATAAGCAAAGGCTATAAAATGTGGAGAAATTTAATAACACATACTATTTAGATAGATAATAATAAGTTGCATTTAGCTAGGTTTGGATGTATGTAACAAGTGCGGACAAACATTCTCCAAAGCAGTTTTAATTCACAACCTCAACTATTCCGAACCTGCGTGTTTCAAAAGTTTGGAGACACGCAGCTGGAAACATTAAAGGAACGAGAGCGTTGGTGGTTACAATGAAATTACTTAAAACGATTAATTAATTAGCTGAGATAAGATATACTCTTTCCTGGTAATTATTAATTCTCATTTTTCAAAGTTTGCAACTATACGTCGTATGTGCTCCGATCCGATCCTATCCTGATCCTGATCAATCTCCCTCAACTGCGTCGTCGATCGGACCTTATCTCATACTCCCTCCGTTCGGTAAAACTTGTCATTTTAGGGTGTTATTTTTGTTTAAAAAAACTTGTCATTGTAGGCATTTTGCCCTTCACTTTACAAAAATGTCATTGATATAATTGATGGTTTGTTAGTTGTAGTTTTCGATAAAGTAAAAAATGAGGATAATAATTGAGGCTAAATTAATACATTTGTTAATTGTCTTAAATCTTATGAAAGAAGCTAAAATCACAAGTTTTGCCGAACGGATGGAGTATATCATAGATGCCACTAACCTCGATCCATTAGTATCTGCGTGTCTCCAAAGTATCAAACATTATTTTCCTCGGAACTAAAACCATCAAGGCTCCGACCTATTACTCTATTAGGGTGGTAAGTGATGAGAAGTGGGGGGTTAATAGGAGATCTCAAATTTAATGTATGTGAATATTCACTTTTATTCTTATCATTGGATTGAGTCGATCGGCACAAGTCTGTTTACCTAATACGTGACTCTTACTGGTTGGATCACGGGTCTAAGATTTACCACTAAAGATGAGTTATCCTTGACGTAAAAAAAACATTAATGTTATGTTTAGCATCATTAGTTTTCTTTTTTGACTTGATATTATATAATTTTAAATAAAATAAATATAAGATTTTAGTTTAATTAATTTTTGGAATCAGAAGTTTTTCTATTAATAGGTTTATATCAGCTACCCTAATTAACAGTTAAACTTACCAATCACCATATATACTAGCTTATTAATATATATTTAATACAAATAATTTATCAGTTTCAACTATTCCATTAGTTTTTACGTACTCATCAACTAACCTTTTAGTATCAAATAGAGCGTAAGTCAAATAGGTGTAGAGGAATTGGTATTAAGACTTTTCTGAATTTAACATTACAAAACTTTGTACGGTATAATGCTAAATGAAAATAATAAATTACTTATAATATCATACTATTATTATAAAATATTTATAATTTATTATAATTTATTAGTAATAACTATAACTAAAATACTACCTCCGTTCGGCAAAACTTGACGTTTTACTATTCACGCACGCTTTTTTAGGAGATAAAACTATATAAAATATTTAGTTTTTTTAATAATTTTTTTAACAATTTCGTAGTTATTATTGATAAGTACAAAATTGATAAAAAAAATTTTTTAAAAATAAATATTTTATATAGTTTTTATAATTCTAAAAAAACGACCATAAAATATTTAGAAAAATCAAATACTACGAATACGATTGAGGAGAGATATATATTGATTTCCAACCCAAAAAAAAAGGAGCTAGTGATGTATGGCTTGCATTAATATGGCGTTAATATATACAGTAATAACTAAGCTAAGGCTTTCTTTCAATATATACCTCTCCTCAATCATAACTTAACAATTTCACTTGCGAAATTAATCATTGCCAAAAAAAAAAAAAAATTGATGAAGAAATTAATACATCAACGCCTATCGGCAACTGACTTGATCAATTATTCATACAAGCTGGGTTGCACCTCCTGTATATTTGCCTATATAAATCTCTCAAAAATATACAAGTACAAACAAACTCAATCTTCATTATTAACTCTCTTTCCCCATACCGAAACATACTCGATATGGTCACGTCCAAAGGCAAATCTTCTTCACCGGCGGCACTTGTCGCCATCCTCATCTTAATGAGTCTAGCCGGAGAGTGCCTTGCCAACTTAAAGGTTGGCTTTTATGCTGGAAAATGTGGAAAAAACAACGTCGAATCGATTGTCTTTAATGTTGTGAAGTCAAAGTTCGCTAGAGATCGAACGATTGTGGCTGCTCTTCTTCGTATGCAGTTCCATGATTGCTTTGTTAGGGTGAGCAAGTTATATATTATATTATATATCATCTTTTTATTTATCATTTAAATTAGCTTTGTATGTGAGATTGAAAGGGAAAGGTAGGAGATTAGGGAGAAGAGATGAAGTTTGAGGGTTTAGAGAAAGAGTTCAGGAAGAAGAAAGAACCTAAACAATATAGGGAAAAGTAAGGAAGAGAGAGAGTAAAGGTAAGTGGAAAAGAGATAATTGGATTTCATTTCATTCATTGATGATTTCTCTAATATAAGATATATGTATTTATATTAATTCCTCATAATCCCTATACATAGAAATGGCAATGGGTCGGGTGGTGAGTGAATAAACCCTCATTTCACTAGATCGACCATAGGTGGACCATCTCCTCCCCCGACCCACCATCCATATCCACCTCACCCATATCCACTTTACCCACTACCTATCGAGTGAGCGGGCCGGTGAGATGGATGAAATATGGATGGTTTTTTGCCCATTTGATTTTGTCTATTTCCTTCTAATCCGAAAGATAAATTTTCATATATACAACATCAACTATGATAAAAAAATGTTATAAAAAATATAAGTCTTAAATAACATTACTTCTTATAACATACATAAAAATTCAATGGTAGAAACTAATGTATCTTCAACATTATAAACAACATAACTCGTAGAACATTATATTATAATTATTATTTCACTCCAGTTTCAATGCCGAATCATATGTAATATTAGAGATTTAGGGTTAGAAAAGGAAAAAAAATAAATTGATGTGTTTTTATTCTTAAATCACAATAATAAAATAAGCAAATGGTATAATTATATTGTATATGGGTGGTGGGTGGTAGCAGATGATGAATGATAGGTGTGGTGGTGGGTCGGGTGCAGGTGGAAAAAATCATCACCTACATCCAACCCGACCCATCGCCCACCCACCCATCATCTACTTTTTCACCTTTTTTTTGAGTTTTCACTCACTTTTTTCGGTTCGGGTGATTCAGGTTCGAGTCGGGTGTTGGTGAAATTGTCATCCTTATCTATACATGACACTTTGATTAAACTTGAAAGACCCAAAATGAATAGGGTTGCGATGCCTCCATTTTGCTGAATGGGAGAAACACGGAGAAGACTGCGGTTGGGAACAGAGGCGTTAGAGGTTTCGGAGTAATTGATGATGTGAAGATCGTCTTGGAGAAGGTTTGCCCTGGAGTTGTTTCGTGTGCGGATATTATTGCCATTGCCACTAGAGCCGCCGTTGTCTTGGTTAGTACATTCGATCAACTCGAGATACATAAAAAAAAACTCGATTCTTCATTTATATATACGTTATAAAATTGTAGGCAGGCGGAAGAGCGTACAATGTAGAAACCGGAAGAAGGGATGGACGTGTTTCATCCGCTAGAGATGCGAACTCAAATCTTCTAGGAGCTACGATCCCCGTCTCTTTAGCTGTTCAGGCATTCGCTAGGAAAGGAATCGGCAAAGAAGATTTTGTTCTTCTTTTGGGTAGCTAGATAGTACTAAACTTTGCTATTGTTGTGTCATTTGCTCTCGTTTACTATAAATTGAACAACACTTGCATTTTTTATAGGTGCACATACCATCGGGATTACACATTGTAGCCTCTTTAAAGATCGTCTCTACAACTTTAACGGTGTGTCTGGGAAGACTGACCCGAGCATGAACCCTTCACTCACGCCATTCCTGAAGAGAACTTGCCCCCGAAATGGAAGAGGGGGCAACACTGTGTTCCTAGACCAAAGCAGCCGAAGTAGTGCGAACGTTATAGACAATGGCTACTTCAAGGCAATGGTAGAACGCAAGGGAATCCTCCAGATTGATCAATCGGTTGCGCTACATCCATCAACTAGGGCCATTGTTCACAAGTATGCAGCCAACAATGCCCTATTCCAAGCTATGTTTGGACAAGCAATGATCAAGCTCGGTAGGATCGGAGTCTTGACCGGCAAGCAGGGCAACGTTAGGAGGTCTTGCCATCGCGCTAACTGATGAAGTTGGGCAGTTAAGTGACTGCTATCAATTAAGTACCTTTTAGCTTTTGTAGAAATGTTGATCAGTTTCTGTAAACAAGTATCGGATCAGATCGGGAGGATTGTTAATTTAGCCAACAAATTAAAATATGAAAGTAATAAAGTAATGAAACTGAAAAATCTCATGCTTAAACTCCACAGGCTATACAATGGGAATTGAGACTCATCTCACTGTCAATTCAAGAATACCCCATCTTTGTTCTTCAAAGAAGATGATGATGATAATTGATGATCATATTCATGGGGATGCAGTGAGAGAAGGAACGAAGTCGATCCCACTGTAATCGTCTGGGACTGTGTAAAACCAGGCGGAATGCAGTCAGGAACTTTGGACCACTCGCGACTGACCACATCATATGTGAAAATCCCAATGGCCTCAGCACATCTCCCTTTCGACTTAGACGCTGTAATCTGCATCATAAGCATTCCCTTATTACCCATACAAACAAATCTAACAGTCTCATACCTAAACTCACAGCAATACGAGCTTGACATCCGATCAACCTCTATCCAGCTTCGGGTTGCCATCTCAAGTTCCCAAACACAAACACAAACCTGCACAGAGGTAACTGATTGGGGCAACTCGCTATTAGGTTCATAATCCCCCAAACCGACTAGCAAAAGCCTTTCCCCACACTTTGCAAGACTAGTGAACTTCGACCTGGGTGGATCCGGGATCAGGAATTCATTCCTTTGGGATTCCAGCCCTGCCAGTAAACAACACTTCCAATTGTCACCCCTCTCCTAACAACATGAGAATGCCACTTCAGCAAGACAGTGGGAACTATCCCTGTAGTCGTGATATTCGTCAAGGAATCGCAAACTCCATGGTTGTCACGCTGGTGAACCCACACAATTTTGTATCTCCGCTCCCCGGGATTAACCACCAACGCCAATCCAAAACAGAAATTTGCAAGTGTAGCTTGATGGTTCTCACACCACGGAAATGCTTTCCAAGTTTGGGTAAGAGGGTTGCCTACCCAAAAGCAAGCACTACGTTTTGAAGCATAGCATACTAGTCCCCCACCAGAAGTTATAATAGGTACCGGTTCGTAATGCAGCCAACAGTAGGTGGTGGTGAAGTACCATTTCTTCACCAAAGGGTCATATAGGGCTCCTCCAATATACCCGTGTATTACTGCATAAAGCAAATGTTGCTTTTGTGGTGGCACAAAATCAGGGGTTTTCGTAAACAAGTTCCACTTCCGTCAAACCAAACGAGACGCCATCATTGTGGTCATGGGAAGCCTTGCAATCACATTCTCCTCTAGATCCTCAGGAAATTCTTTCCATATCTGCTCATCCATCTCCACCACCCTAATTGCTTCTTCAGCTACACCTATGGATCACCCCGTTTTCCCCTGTTTTCGTGCTTTCTTACCGCCAAAAGGTTCCATCCTAGAATTTCCGTGAAGATATGCAGAAAACACATATAAGACAAACAGATAAAAAATGAAATGTCGAAAGACACAACAAGATCATAAATTAGACAAACACTTTAGCCTAGCCTACTGCCTGTTAGTTGGATGGATATTATACTAGGTGGAATAAATTGCACACATCAATACCATGAAATTAGATGAAGCTTCAAAACATAAACATTCATTTGAGGGAATTTTTTTTCAAATTGGTCAAAAAAGGGAAAAAAATTTGGAAAATAGCCAAAACTTGAAAGTATTTTGAGAATTAGCCAAAGTGGGTTACTCCGGGTTTAAAAAAAATTAATATAATATGTAAGTCGCTGTTTCAAACAGCGACTTACTATTTTTTATTTTAAAAAAAATTAAGTTAATGGAAAAAATAACGAAAGACGTAAAAAAAATACATACGGGAGAAACAGCGACTCTCCCCATTTTTTTAAAAAAAAACACCACACTCTTATATGCTACTCCGTATCTTTATTTCACCCAGCCCCTGGCCCCCACCCCCACTCTCTCTCTCTTCTATATTTACTCTCTCCTTTTCTTTATACTCCCTCCTTTTCTTTTTCTACCTTATGCCCTCTTAAAAATATTTAAAAAAAATATAAAAAATGGAGAGTCGCTGTTTGTAACAGCGACTCTCCCGTATGTATTTTTTTTACGTCTTTCGTTATTTTTTTCATTAATTTAATTTTTTTTTTTAAAAAAGAAATTGTCAGTCGCTGTTTGAAACATCGACTTACATATTATATTAATTTTTTTTAAACCCGGGGTAAAGTCGCTGTTTCAAACAGCGACTTTACCCCACTTTGGCTAATTCCCAAAATACTTTCAAGTTTTGGCTATTTTTCAAAATTTTTTCCCTTTTTTGACCAATTTGAAAAAAAATTCTCTTACTAAAAGATGAATAATCAAACAAGGGAAACAAATCACCACAAAAACAGTCTTAAACAGATAAGTCATCAAATATGAAGAAATAAACTATCTGAATGAATGGAACACATCAATACCATTAAAAAAAACCTCTAAAAAATGGATTTTGTAGAGTAGGTACGAAAACCTTTGACAAACCCAAAAAATGGATTTTTTGGGGATTTTCTTCTTGTTTTATTCTCCTGTATGCATAGGCATCTAAGATGCTACTGTAATAAGTCACTGTGCCCCAACACAAACGCATAAATGCATTCCAGGGAACAATGCCAAAAAAGGCACTAATCCACCATTACTTAATAATGATAGATTATATAGGCATATATTGTATAGTGGGCTCAAAAGTCCAATACCTTTGTAACCTATATATATGATTATCAATGAATGGAAACCCTCAAGGAGGATTTTATGATCGATCTCGTGATCTGACATGGTATCACAGCCTAAGATCCATCGACCCTAATCTTTTTTCCAAAAAAAAAAAAAAACCCTAGCCTACCGTCACCCCCCTTGCAAAACCCTAGCCGCCCCCCTCTCGGCACCTCTCCCAAACCCTAGCCGCCACCCTCCCCCCCTAGCGGCGCCACCACCCTTCCCCATCGCCGCCACCCCTAGCGGCGCCCCTCCCCACCTTCCGCCTCCCCTTCCTCTTTCTCGCACCTCTTTATTGCTCGTCCCGATGGCCGACGCACCCACCTCCAAACCGCCCTTCCACTCCGCTCTCACCATCTCCAATATCAAAAATTGCATCCCCATCATCCTTGATCACGAATCCAGTTCCTACACCATGTGGTCGCACCTCTTCACGACCCATGTTAAGGCTCATAAGGTCCTCCACCACATCGACTCCTCCGTCGATCGCCCTGCTAGTGAAGACAACGATCTCTTCGCTCAACTCGACACCATTGTCCTCCAATGGATCTTCAACACCATCTCAAAAGATCTATTGACTACCATCCTTGACCCCAAAGACTCCGCCTTGGATGCTTGGAACAAACTTCAGAACATCTTTCAAGACAACAAGTCCACCCGTGCTGTCTACCTTGAGCACGAATTCTCAAACTGCAAGCTTTCCTCATTCCCATCGATCTCCGCCTATTGTCAGCACCTCAAGACCCTATCCGATCAACTAGGTGCTGTCGACTCCAAACCCAGCGCCACCCGCCTGGTCCTCTAGGTACTTTCAGGTCTTCCCTCTGAATACAACGCCGCTGCTACTCATATCCAGCAGACAGAACCTCTCCCTACCTTCGAAAAGACCCGGTCTCAATTGATCCTGGAAGAGACTCGCCTTCACCGTCAGACCACCGACGCCGCCAATGACAAGACGACATTGGTCTCGTCATCCAACATTGACGAGACCTATGCCCCACAGCACAGCCGCGGCGGCGACCCTTCGCTGAGAGGCGGCGGCCGCGGCCGCGGCCGCAGCAGCAGCCTGACGCCTCTCGCTCCCCCTGGTATCCCAACACCGGCTACCCGCCTTGGATGCCCTTTGGCTACCCCCCTGCGACATACCGCCCACCGTCTCCCTACCCCAACCGACAGCAGGGAGCGGGCTTGTTGGGTCCTGCTCCTCGTCCTGCAGGCCACCAGGCCTACCCCTCCTTGTCAGATTATGCCTACACTCGGACTGATGTGCAGCACGCCTTCTCTTCCATACAGTTGGCACCTCCTGACTCTACTTGGTACATGGACACTGGCGCCACTTCGCATATGACGAACACCTCAGGTACTCTCTCTTCTATTTCTTTTAAGGGTCCTGTACATTCTATTATCGTCGGCAACGGTGGTCGCCTCGCCACTTCGGGCATTGGCCACGCCACTTTACCCACCACAACCAACCCACTACACCTAAACAATCTCCTCATTGCCCCCAAACTTGTCAAAAACCTTATCTCTGTCCGTCGGTTTACCACTGACAACAATGTTTCTCTCGTGTTTGATCCGTTTGGTTTCTCTGTGAAGGATCTCACTACGGGGGTTACTCGCCTGAGATGTAATAGCACCGGGGAGCTCTATCCTGTGTCCTCGCCCTCACCGTCCATCCCGTCAAGTCCAGTCGCCCTCTCGGCATCATCATACGATCTTTGGCATGCCCGCCTTGGTCATCCTAGTCCTGCAGTTTTAGATTTACTTCGTTCAAAGAGTCTAGTCACATGTAATAAAGAGCGTCGCTCTACTTTATGTTCGTGATGTCAGTTAGGCAAGCATGCCAGAATCCCTTTTCAGCAGTCATTAAACACTACTTTTGCCCCTTTTGATATTATTCATAGTGATATTTGGACTTCTTCTGTGCCTAGCAAGGAGGGTCATAAGTATTACCTTTTGTTTCTGGATGATTTTACACATTTCTTATGGGTTTTCCCGTTGCACTTTAAATCTCAAGTGTTTCCCATCTTTGCCAAATTCCATGCTTATGTCAAAACACAATTTCACACCTCTATCAAGTGTTTCCAATGCGACAATGGCCGTGAATTTGATAACCAAGAGTTTCACACCTTTTTCAACACCAATGGGATTTCCTATCGCTTGTCTTGCCCCTATAACTCCCAACAGAATGGCAAGGCCGAACGAATCATCCGAACCATCACCAATATGATGCGCTCTCTCCTCTTTCACGCATCTATTCCCCTTCCCTTTTGGCCTTACGCCTTAGCTACCACATGCTACCTCCTAAACATTCTCCCTTCCACTACCCTCCACCATCGCTCACCAACTCAGGCACTTTATTGCACCTTGCCTAGGTATGATCACCTTCGTACCTTTGGGTGCCTGTGCTTCCCCAATCAGTCATCCACCGCCCCTCACAAGCTTCACCCACGCTCAACTCCTTGTGTCTTTCTTGGCTATCCGTCTGATCATCGCGGTTACCTCTGCCTCGACATCAAATCCCACAGGATCAATTTGTCTCGGCATGTCACCTTTGATGAATCTCGCTTTCCCTTTACATCACCTACCCCTCATGTGTCTCATTCTGATTCAGAGTCCTCATTCCCACATTTTCTTATTCCCCAGAGCTCTCCCGGTGCTCCTGTCTCTCCCCCTCCTCCCACCCCACCACCCCCTACCACCAGACCACACACCCGCAGCGTCTCCGGTGTCTTCCGACCTCGTCAGATCGTCTCCATGACCACCACCCATAGCCCCGCCTCGCATCCACACTCACAGCCCCCCCGCCGCAACATGCCGCGGCCGCAGCCATGCCCCCTGCCACACCCGCAGCCCACCCCGCTGCCGCTCCTCCCACCGTCTCCCAATCCCCCTACCTCCAACCCGAACTCCATCTCCCCTATTCCCACCTCCCACAAAACAGCCCTCCTAGATCCGAATTGGCAGGCGGCTATGCTCGACGAATACAGGGCCCTTACAAAGAATGGTACTTGGGTTCTGGTTCCTCGCCCTCCTGATGCGAATGTCGTCCGATGTATGTGGCTCTTCCATCACAAGTTCCGATCCGACGGGACATTGGAGCGCTACAAAGCCCGTCTTGTGGTCAACGGTCGTTCTCAGCAGGTAGGTATTGACTGTGATGAGACATTCAGCCCCATCGTCAAGCCTGCCACTTTCCGAGTGGTGTTGAGTTTAGTTTTGTCACGCAACTGGGCCATTCATCAGCTGGATGTCAAGAATGCCTTTCTTCATGGTCATCTGAATGAGACAGTCTACATGTTTCAACCACCGGGGTTCACTAATGTTGACCGTCCCAAGCACGTCTGTCTCCTGAAGCGATATCTGTATGGGCTCAAACAGGCTCCGAGAGCTTGGTTCCAGCGCTTTGCTTCTCACCTGCTACGCCTAGGCTTCATTGGCAGCCGCTCAGATTCGTCTCTGTTCATTTATCGCAGAGGCTCAGACACGACTTTTCTCCTACTTTATGTCGATGACATTATTATCACCGCCTCTTCTGATGCTCTTCGGACGTCGATTATTTCGCAGTTGAGTGCCGAGTTCGCCATGTCTGATCTGGGTCAGTTATCCTACTTTTTGGGGGTTGCTGTTCAGCGTCATGCTTTTGGTCTGTTCCTTTCACAGAGTAAGTATGCTGTTGAGATTGTAGCTCGGGCTAAGATGGTCAACTGTAATCCTGTCACCACCCCTGTCGATACATCCACCAAGCTCAGTGCTCATTCTGTTCCTTTGGTTGATGATCCTACATTATACAGGAGCCTCGCCGGTGCTCTTCAGTATCTCACCTTCACCAGGCCTGATATCAGTTACGCCGTTTAGCAGATTTGTTTGTTTATGCATGCACCTAGGGAACCGCACTTTCAGGCCTTGAAGCGGATCATTCGGTACATCAGCGACACCCTCGAGTTAGGCACCACGATCACTTCTTCCGCTAAGCTTGACCTTGTTGCTTACACTGATGCGGATTGGGGTGGTTATCCTGACACACGTTGCTCCACGTCTGGTTACTGTGTCTTCCTCAACGACACACTTATCTCATGGTCCGCAAAGCGTCAGTCAGTCGTGTCACGCTCCAGCGCTGAGGCAGAATACAGAGGTGTTGTCAACGTTGTCTCCGAGTGCTCTTGGCTCCGCAATCTCCTGCTTGAGCTTTGTTGCCCTCTTCAGAAGGCCACTCTGGTCTACACTGACAACGTCTCCGCTGTCTATCTAGGTAGCAACCCAGTCCAGCATCAACGCACGAAGCACATTGAGCTAGATCTCCACTTCATCAGGGACAAGGTTGCCATTGGACATGTCCGTGTTTGACATGTCCCGTCCTCCTATTAGTACGCTGATATATTCACCTAGGGTTTACCTCGACAGTTATTCATTGATTTTCGCTCCAGTCTCATTGTACGCCCCCCTCCAGTTTCGACTGCGGGGGTTTGATAGATTACATAGGCATATATTGTATAGTGGGCCCAAAAGCCCAATACCTTTGTAACCTATATATATGATTATCAATGAATGGAAACCCTCAAGGAGGATTTTATGATCGATCTCATGATCTGACAAATAAGATGTATATATAAATGCACTCCAGACAATTTCACATGCAAAGAAACAAAAATCGAAGAGCAATTCAAACACTAAACAACCAAAGTAACAAAGAAGGGAGAGACTGAGAGAGGACGAAAGAACGAAAGTGTTGTGAACCTTACTTAGCCATTTTGGTTGTGGACATCACTGAGCAGAGTCTATATAAGGACTCGGGAGGAGACTTGTAGAGGATGATGAATAACAAACCAATTTCCTCTCCTACTATCTCCCTCTTTCCCTATGTAATTCTCTCTTCCTCTACAACTCTAAACTCTATTTCCTCACCTCCTTCCTTTCCTTTCCTTTCATTGTCGACTACCAGATTAGCTAAGCTAATCGAATACTTGCTGTGTCCATAGGTCACAACAAGATTGGTATCAGAGCTGTGCTACGATCGGAGCCTTAATTGAGCGCATCAATGGCGGAAGGAACCAGATCGAGAACATCTGAGACGCAATTTCAAGAATTAAGAGATGATACGCGAGCATTCATGGCGTCTACAACCAGATTCATGGAGGACTCGCAGCGACGACAGATGGAGCACGAGAAACAGTTGGAAGAATTCAAGAAAATGACAGAGAAACAGCTGGAGCAGTTGACCGAGTACATCAGAAATCCTCCACGACGCGATCGAGCGATGGATGACACGGATCACGGCCACAATCAGTCAATTGGAAACAACGATTCCTTGATGGGATCAGGACCGGCGGATCGAGAGATTCCAGGTGCAAGAAGACCCGCGGGAGCACAAGGGGGATCTAATAGCAGCAATGGAGGTTGGCAGTCGGATTACAAAAAAGGGATCAGGTTGCCAAAGCTTGATTTTCCCTCATTTGATGGCAAGAAGCCGAGACATTGGATCAGGAAATGCGAATAGTATTTCAATATTTTTGCAATTGCTGAAGAATAGATGGTAGAAATAGCAGCCATGTATCTCAACGACAAGGCGGACACATGGTTCCAAGGATATGCGATGCAGAAACCTAGGGTGAAATGGAGTGAATTTTGTGATGATCTTTGTCTGCGTTTTGGAGATAGACGAGAATAAGAGGTTGTTGCTGAATTCAACAAACTGGTGCAATCAGATGATCTTGAAGCTTATAATGAAGCTTTTGAAGAGCTGCGCGCGAATATGTTGTCATTCAACAACCATCTTTCAGAATCTTATTTTGTTTCAAGCTATGTTAGTGGTTTGAAAGAGGAGATCTGATCTTTAGTGATGTTGGGCAGACCAACAACCATGGCGGCAGTGATTGAGCAATCGAGGCTTCACTATAGGGCAGTACAGGCACTGATTAGGGTGACCAAGACACCTTGGAAATCAAATTCTAGGTGGTCAAATACTTCCCCAAATGCCAGCTTCACGCCTCGCAGTTCTGGGTGGTCCAAAGAAACAGCTACTCGCAGTGATTCAAAGATGGTATCCAGTGGTCCCAAATCAGCAATGTCTTCTTCTGGTTCAGAGACTTCTATAGGCCGCTCTGGGGACCCCAAGAAAGGGTTATGTTACAAATGCGGGGACAAATATTTCTATGGCCATAAGTGCAAAACGCAATCCTTGTTCAGCTTAATCGCACAAGAAGTGCAAGATCCTGTGGAAAACGATGATCCAAGGGAGGAAGAGTGGTCTGAGGAGATGGAAAAGGCAGAAACAGACGTCTATGTTCATGCCTTGACTAGTGGTGACTCAGGTAGCACCATAAGAGTAAAAGGGACAGTCCAGGGCAGAGAAATCACCATCCTCATCGACAGTGGTGCTACTCACAGTTTTGTGGACACCAAACTTGCAATTGCATCTGGGTTTCGTGTGAGCAAGGCAGGACTGATGCAAGTTAATACCATAAACGGCACAATGTTCAGCAACAAAGTCTGTGAGAACTTCGTGTGGGATATGCAAGGCTCTAGCTATGAATACAAGATCAGACTATTGAAAATGGAGGGAAGTGATATGATTTTGGGCACCGATTGGTTGGTTGGATTTAATCCAGTATTGTTTGATTTTGTTAAAGTTCATATTTCCTTTGAAAAGAATGACAAGAAGGTAATTCTGAAAGGGATCAAAGATGATAAAGAGCAGGGTGTAGCATTTGTCAAAATGCTAACTGGGAAACAGATTTAGAAACTGTATGCTAGACAAGAAGTGGATTGGGGTGCACAGATTAGCCAGGCTTACAGTCTCAGCTCTCAGTCACACCAGTGTCCTGTAGTTATTGAAGAAGTGTTACAGTCATTTGAGGATGTTTTTCAAGAACCTAAGGAGCTGCCTCCTGAGAGACGTCATGAGCATGCTATCATATTGAAGGAAGGTGCTCAACCTGTTGCTTCCCGGCCTTACAAGTATCCTTACTTTCAGAAAACGGAGATTGAAAAGCAAGTGTCTGATATGCTCTTGAATGGCATTATTAGACCAAGTCATAGCCCTTTTGCTTCCCCTACCTTATTGGTTAAGAAGAAGGATGGTTCATCGCGCTTTTGTGTTGATTATAGAAAGCTGAATGAGCTCACTGTGAAGGATAAATTCCCTATACCTCATATTGATGATTTGCTTGATGAGTTGAGAGGTGCTTCTGTTTTTTCTAAGCTGGACTTAAGGGCATGCTATCATCAAGTCCGTATGTTAGAAACAGATGTAGCTAAGACAGCCTTTCGGACACATCATGGGCATTATGAATTTCGTGTTATGCCATTTGGCTTGACTAATGCACCAGCCACGTTTCAAGCACTAATGAATGATGTGTTTCAGCAGATGCTCAGAAAGTATGTCTTGGTCTTCTTCGACGACATTCTAGTGTATAGCACTGATATTCAGCATCATGTGCGCCATTTGGAGAGTGTATTAACAACTCTTAGACACCACTCACTGTATGCTAAAAGGTCAAAATGTGAATTTGCAAAGGATAGTGTGGAATATTTGGGACACATTATATCCAGCTCAGGGGTAGCAACTGACCCTAAGAAGGTTGAAGCAATGTTGAAGTGGCCTGTTCCCCATAGCTTGAAGGGTCTGAGAAGTTTTTTGGGTCTTACTGGTTACTACAGGCGTTTTATTCGAAATTATGGTGTAATTGCCAAACCACTAACAGATATGCTTAAGAAGGACAAATTTCAGTGGTCTGAGAGTGCCTTGGAATCCTTCAATAAACTGAAGGAAGTAATGGCTTCTCCTCCAGTTTTGGCAATGCCCGAATTTACTGCTCCTTTTGTCATAGAGACTGACGCTTGTGATTCAGGCGTAGGTGCTGTATTGATGCAGGGTGGGAGGCCAATTGCTTTTATCAGTCAAGCCTTGCAAGGGAGACAGTTGATGTTGGCTGCTTATGAGAAGGAATTGCTGGCATTATTGTTAGCTGTGGAGAAGTGGCGTCACTACTTGGAAGGCCAGAAATTTGTCATACGTACTGATCATCAGCCACTGCAGCACCTCTTGGATCAGAAGTTATCCACACAGCTACAAAGGAAAGCCATTAGGAAGCTGTTGGGGCTCAATTACGAAATTGCGTATAAAAAGGGAGTTGAGAATCGGGCAGCTGATGCCTTTTTCCGTATATTTGAACAAGAGCAGTCACATTGTGCTTCTTTAACTGTGGTGCAGCCAATGTGGATCAAGGAAGTCATAGACAGATATAACAATGATCAATCAGTCAAAGAGTTGACAATGAAAGCCTTATCAAGTGAACCAGGCCATCTATCATTTACTAGTGGGTTGCTAAGGTACAAAGGGCGCTTGTATATTGGGACAAATGGTCAATTACAGGAGAAACTTTTGAAGGCCTTCCATGAGGATCCTATAGCTGGTCATTCAGGTGTTAATGGCACCTATCAACGACTGAAATTGTTGTGTCACTGGCCATGTATGAAAAGTGCTATCACTGCCATGGTCAGAGCTTGTGATATTTGCCAAAGAAGTAAAGCTGAGAGTATTGCTTACCCGGGTCTATTACAGCCTTTACCCATTCCTTCACAAGCTTGATCCCATATTAGTATGGATTTTATCGAGGGATTGCCCAAATCTCAGGGTAAGGATGTCATCTTTGTAGTTGTGGATCGACTGACAAAGTATGCAAACTTTATTTCCCTCAGTCATCCTTTCACAGCTGCTTCAGTTGCTCAGCTGTTCATGGAGAATGTATTCAAGCTACATGGGTTACCAAGTAGTGTGGTTTCAGATCATGACAAGGTATTCTTGAGCCAATTCTAGCAGCAGTTATTCAAGGCTTTGAAGACGAGCTTGAACATGAGCACTGCATACCACCCGCAGTCTGATGGCCAAACAGAAAGAGTAAACAGATGCCTTGAAACGTACTTGAGGTGTATGTCTTCAGACAATCCGAAGAGGTGGGCTAAGTGGTTGTTCATGGCTGAATGGTGGTACAACACTAATTTTCATACAACTCTGAAGATGTCTCCTTACAAGGCTCTGTATGTCTGCGTTCCACCACAGTTGGGACTTCAAATTGGACCTGTTAGCAATTCTCCTGTGGAGGATTGGTTGAAAGAAAGGCAACAGCTATTGCAGCAGCTCAAGTTACACTTACATCAAGCTCAAAATCGCATGAAAGCCTTGGAGGATAGTCACAGGTCAAATAGATCATTTCAGCTGGGGGATTTAGTGTATATCAAACTCCAACCATACCGCCAATCTTCGGCAGCTATAAGGCGAAACCTCAAGCTGAGCTCCAAATTTTATGGCCCTTACAAGATCATCAGCAAAGTTGGGCAGGTGGCGTATAGAGTGGATCTCCCACCATCCTCCAAGATTCACCCCGTGTTTCATGTATCACAACTGAAGCCCAAGGTGACTGCTGAGTCTGCAGCTGACCTGATGATGCCAGAAACAGATGAAGATGGCGAAATTTTAGTCCAACCAGAGACTATACTGGACACCAGACTCCACCACTTGCCAAACGGGGACCCTGTCACGGAGTGGCTAATCAAGTGGAAGAATCTCAGCACTAAGGAAGCCACATGGGAGCATTCATCTCATATTTTGTCTCAATTTCCTGATTTTCAGATTTCTTAAGAACCTTACTAAGCCATTTTGGTTCAAGCCTTGAGACAAGGCTTTGTAAGGGTGGGGCAATGTTGTGAACCTTACTTAGCCATTTTGGTTGTGGACATCACTGAGCAGAGTCTATATAAGGACTCGGGAGGAGACTTGTAGAGGATGATGAATAACAAACCAATTTCCTCTCCTACTATCTCCCTCTTTCCCTCTGTAATTCTCTCTTCCTCTACAACTCTAAACTCTATTTCCTCACCTCCTTCCTTTCCTTTCCTTTCATTGTCGACTACCAGATTAGCTAAGCTAATCGAATACTTGCTGTGTCCATAGGTCACAACAGAAAGATCCAACAAATTAAAGTAACAAGCTGAAACTGATGAACGATTCAAGTATTGAACGAAAGCTATTAACAACAAATTGAGAGATGACCTTCTACGGAAGGGAGATCCGGAGATGAACGGAGAGGTAGCATCCAGCAGGCGGCAGCCGGAGGAAAGGGAGACGAGAATTTGACGATTTTGGGGTATTTTTTATGGGATAATTAGGTAACTACTACCTCGTTTACTATTCACGCATGCTTTTTTAGAATGATAAAAACTATATAAAATATTTATTTTTAAAAAAAATTTAACAATTTTGTACTTATTAATAATAACTACGAAATTGTTTAAAAAATTATTTAAAAAACTAGATATTTTATATAGTTTTTATTTCCTAAAAAGCGTGCGTGAATAGTAAAACGTCAAGTTTTGCCGAACGGGGGTAGTATCATTTTTTATTTTTTTACTGGTAAATATACCCATAAAGATTTTATTTTTATTAGTTATATTTTTTCCAGAACTTTCCCTAGGTATCCCCTAAGGGTACGCGTAATTCGCATGGTATGGTAAATAAGTATTTTTGATATTTCGCCTAGTAACCCTGGGGTTTGGAAAAAATTTGTCTCGCATCCAGAAAATTTACTTTGGCAAAAAAACATCATTTTTAAATTATAAGCGGGTAAGTAATGTAATATTAATAAAATATGTGGATTGTTTTCACAATTACAAAGCTTTTCAATCTTTTATGTTACAGAGAGATGAGTAGAGGTAGACGATAGCAGATCGAGAGAGGAGAAGACGATAGCAATGGCACACTAGCGGCGACGGTTGGGAACGGCGCGGGCGGCGGTTGGCAGTGGTGTGGCGCAGTGATGGTTGGCTGTTGGGCTGCGATTTAAGGTAAAGATGTTGATTTCGAATATTTTGAATAGGTTCGACCGAAATTTCCATGTATTATCTATCAATTTAGTTGTTATTGAGTGAGATGAGTAATCTAGGGTTAAGGACCCTAACGAGTCTATAGAGTTGGTGGTGTTTTGTAAGCTTTTGTGATTTAAAGCGTGATTTACCGCAATTATGCTTTTAATAGGTGGTTTATTGCAAATGGGGTTATCTAAGGGGTGGTTTCTTTCAATTTGGCCTAACATTTAAGAATGATTGTGAAAGTTTTTTTTGTTTTAGTTGTGCAAATGTGTTGTTCCTTTCATCAAGTATATATCCCCATCATAAACACTGCTATATATATATGGTTCATAAATTAAATAAGGGTGAGGTTAAATGTTGCATATTTATAGAAACAAAAATGGTAATGAGAGATTGAGAGAGGATTAGTACTATAAATTGGTCTACTTTGTGATCACGATAAGGAAATGGTTTGTTGCCGAGATTGATGAATGATTGCAAATAGTTTATTTGACAATGATTTGCTCGAAAATCCTGTTTGAAATCATTTTCGGTTCACTTGGATTTATTTGCTGGAAAATCAGATTAACGTGATACGGCTTGTGTACACCGTAAAGTTTATCTGCACCAGAACCAATATAAGAGAGAGATGCAGTGTGAACATCTATTATAATTTAAATTATGAATAAACAGATCATTTGTACATAACACATCATAATTATTCGTTCAAATTCGGTTCAAATTCGGGGCAATATAATTATTCTTATGTGTTAATAGTTTTTTCATATGAAAAATATCTATTAGTTGTAGCATCATTATTCATACTGATTCATATGAGTTATGTACGAATAACCATGTTGTTACATATAAATAATTTTTCTTTTCATAATTTTTTGTAAATCTTAAGCGTTAATCTGTTTAATCCAATACTTAAGATTTGTTCACAGTTTATATCGTAATAGGTATTCACAAATATATATATGTATATATATATATATATATATATATATATATATATACACATACACATACACATACACACATACATACATACATATATACAAGGGGGCATGCCCACCCTCATCCGTTCTCCTCGTCGAGAACTTCGTTTTAATAATCCGATATTCGAGTAAAAAGTTATGAATGTTTAAAAATTGAAGGTATATTATATATCACGTTAATATTATTTTAATAACCTACAATACTTTATATTATATTTAGATTGAAATTCACATATTATAATTTATATATCTTGAGAGCTTCAAAATGAGATGTTATATTACACATTTCGACAATTAGGTAAGAAATTACGAAAGTTTAAATTTTATATATATATATATATATATATATATGGTTACTCATTTTGACATTCACATACTATGATGGTTTTATTCTAAACCAACAATATTTTTGTCATAACACGATAACATTTTATCCTAGAATGACATCATTTATTGTCATATTATATATAGTTTTAATATAACAAAGCGATGTTACTTTAATCCAGAACAACATTGTTCATATAGTACCTGTGCTCCCTCCAAAAATAGTTTAGCTCTGCCACTGTGTTACTTACTAATGAGTACTTTTATGGGGTTTTTAGCACAATTCAGATATTTCTTTTTGTATTACTCCCCCCGTTAATTAAAACCTATGTTACACGGAAACAGAAACGGAAACCGGAAGGGAAACGGAAACGGAAACGGGAAACGACAATCCAAATTTTGTAGGAAACGGAAACGCCGAGGAAACGGCAATATGAATTATATGTTCATTTAAAGGACTAAATAAGAGCAATAAACATATCACTAAGTGATACACACTGAATGCATCATTAAAGCTACAAATTAAAATGTTCAATACTGTGGTAAATAGTGTCCTTGCTCCTTAACAGAAATCAATACAGACATGTCAAATATATTAAATGTCTTGCAAACCAACAAAATAAAGTAACTTAGTTTTAAAATAACAACATAATCAAGAAAAACACAAAATAATCAATCCAACATCAATCTTCTACTTAGCTAACTCATCCTTAAGTTTTGGCTTATCAAGAGAAAGTTCTACAAGTGAGGGTTTACCGAAGAAAGCTTAGAGGGAGAGAGCACTGAAAAGTGAGAGGAGGGAAGACTGAAAATGGAGAAGTAGGCGGCAAGGATAGAAGGAAACGGGGGTTTCAGACGAAAAGAAGGGGTAGTATGATTTAGGGTTTGATTTTTTTTTTATATTTTTTAACTACAAAATTAGTGGAAACGTCATTTGGCAAGTTAGAAACGTTTCTAACCAAACGGAAACGGTCAAAGTTTCTGACTTTTTTGGTCAACGAAACGGTCAAAGTTTCTGAGCTCTCAGAAACGTTTCTGAGATGTTTCCTCGGAGTTTCGGAGTTTCTTGATATGCAGAAACACGAAACCGCTATGAAATGGAGTTTCGGGGTATCATAGATTAAAACTTGTCATTTTAGAAATCTACACAATTTTTAATAAAACAAACAAAAATACACTTATACCCCTAATTATTACAATACTTTTTTAATTACTTTCTTGAAAACTATAACTAACACCTATCTAATCATTACAAGGGCAATTTTGTAAAGTGAATAACAAAATACCTAAAACGACATATTTTTTCTTATCAAGATTTACATCCTAAAACGATACAATATGTTTTTCTTAACGGGGGAGTATTGAACTGGTTTATCTTTTATTGATGTTTTGCAATATTGAACAAGTTGTATATTATATATGGATTTTTATTATGCAATACGGAGTACTCCCTCTATTTCAAAATAAAAGTCGTTTGACTTTTCTTCATGCATTTTAAGGAGATAAAAACTATATAAAATATTATTTTTTTAATGAATTTATTTTGATAAGTTTATACTTATGACTACAAAGTATTAAGTTATTAATAAAAATTTTTAAAAAATAATAATTTATAGTTTTTTTATCTTCTAAAAAAAACGTACAGAAAAAAATAAACGACATTTATTTTGAAAATGAGTATTATTTTTTATCACTAGTGTGCCCCACCTCCCTCGAATGTTTCTGGCTTTGCCACTATGTGTGTGTATATATATGACAAGAGTTCTAGTGAAACGAATAATGCACGTAAATCTCCGTGGTACGTTCAGTTTTTAGTTTGCAAACAAAATGAAAAAGACACGCAGCTGCGAAATTAATTATGAAGTGTATCTAATAACTAATTTCTTTGCAACAACCAACGCTAGCTGCTTCATTTAAAGTATGCAACTATATTTTCTTAAATGTATTTCAAATGTGAAATACGTAGTATTCTATGTCTTAAAATATTTTAAGTAATTTGACTCTTTACACATTTTTTAAAAACCTAAAAACCTTTTTTAATTCAAAAAAGCTAAAATCTCTATAAATATTAAATTTTTATCAGTTTTTAAAATAATATTATACTTTTTTCATTAATTAAAATATGGTATTTTAGAAAGCAAATAAAAATACACTTATATCTTCATTACTCCACCTTTTCATTTTATTAAAAATTTTATTAAAAATTAAAACTAACTCCATTAAAAAAAACTAACACTTAATTATTACTAGTTTTATTACTCGCCCGTTGCGCGATTTGTTAATAAATTTTATTATATAAACCATCTTTGAATTAATATAAATTACTACTCCATATAAAGTAAATATATAATCTTTAATTGTATTACTACTAAAAATATAATATATTATACCACCCGAATTCTTACAATAAATTATATCTTATTTGTTTGTTCAAATATATTAGCTGAATGTTTCACATTTCACCGAATAATGCTTCAAATTTCACCGAATAATGTTTCACATTTCACCGAATAATATTTGTACACATGGACACCAACTGATCATTAATACAATAAATTAATTGTAATAACATACAACTTGCGTATATATCTTACAATTAGGGCAGTTTCATAATTTCTTACACACGTTCACAAAATCCCAAACACACGTAAATGATCAATTATCCGAGTGTTTCGATTAATATATATCTTACTTTAACTAATTAGATTGCGATAGATTATTTGATCTAGAAAGATAAGTTTTTTACCTAACTATATTCATTTATTAATTGATGTGGGCCAGAAATATTATAACACTTTAATCCAGAAAATGTCACGTAAGCAAAAATAATTCCGCTTTAATCCAGAAAATTCTGTGAACGCGAGATCGCACCAGAGCGCGTTTCAGGCCTCTGTTTTTTTATTTTATATATAGATAAGGACAATTTTAAAAAGTGAAAAGGAAAATATTTAAAATGACATTTTTTAACAAATTTTTTCTCAAAAATAACATGTTTTTTTAACCGAGTTTTAACCAAGGGAGTATTTATTATTAATAAATATAATATTACTTTTAAGATAATATTTTAATCGGATTCTGTTATTATATATAGAGCTTTTTTAAAAAAAACTCTATTTTCAATTTAAAAATTGATGGTAAAGATTTTGCTTCTCATCTCCACAAATCTTTAATTTTATTTCCTCCTTCTACTAAAATCTTACTTTTTATGAGAGGGATTTATCAAGGAGTTTCTTGGAAACTATACGGAACAACACACTGTTAGATCTGTATATTTTTGTATGCGGTGGAAGTTTATTTATAGTAATTTTGACCGTTGAAATATTGTTATTTTATTAATTGAAAAAAAGCCCATAAGGCCTTGTTGCAAATACACCCTTTCACCAAAAAATTTATATCTTCTTAAATAGTTTGCAAACTAAAAACACAGTAGAAATGTGTTAGTACTACTAAAGGAAATTAGACGGAAAAAAACATACGAAAATGACAATTGATTTATGGAAAAATGACCAAAAAATAATACGAACTATCATCGGTAAACCAAAAATAATACGAACTTTAAAAATCACAAATTCATGTACAAACTATGCCATATTGAACCAATATTGATACAAAGTCTGAAATTTACAAACTAAAAATTAATTAGGAATTAAAATGCAATTAATGAAAAGTTGGGTAAAATTTATACATTAATAAGATGATTCATCTTTACCAAATAAAAAAGAAAAAGGATGATGCAGTTCATCACCACCAACCTCCTCAGATTGGAGCAGCCGAGTAGGAAAGCAAATTTGGCTCAACCAGTGTAGCTCGACTTGGGATATATTGATCTTCAGTTGGGCTTGAAAATTGCAAGGTGACAGAAGGGAGAAGGGTGAGGAGATAGAGGGATCGATCTAAATTAACATGGAGTCCAATGGAGGTAGTCGTAGGGGTGTTCTTGAGATCCGAGAGAGGGCGAGGGAGGCATTCATGTCCTTGACCGTGTTTCCATTGGTACAAGATCTGGACACCATAAATTGTGAATTCGAGAGAGAAATAGATCCCGTGAACAATGATTAATTAAGAGACCGATTCCGATTGAAACTGTGAGCGAGAGATCAGGGTGAATGAGCAAGGAAATGACATCCTAACCTGTCAGAATGAGCGAGAGACCGATTGAGATTGTGAGCAAGAGATCGACATACAAGATCTATTTGTCACTGTTGCCCAGATCTATTGAGCTCGGTCTTGGAAATGAGAAGGAAGATGAATGATTAATTTCCAGGATTAATTTTACAAATTTGTACCCCAAATCTTTGTTTAATTGTATTTTAAGTCTTAAATAATTTTTATTTTTATAAATTTCACACTTTGTATCAATATTGGTTTAATATGGTAAAGTTTGTACATGAATTGGTGATTTCTAAAGTTCGTATTATTTTTGGTTCACCGCTGATAGTTCGTATTATTTTTGGTCATTTTTTCTTGATGTATAGTGAAAATCAACCTACAAGCATGTATTGTGAGATAAAAATTAGAAATAATTTGCGTTACATGCCATTTTTGCCGTCAAAATTGAAATATTGTTCCCCATTTATTTTTATTTGTAAAAAGTCCATCTCCTAGATTACGGAAATGTCCATGGCCGCAAATATCAGATCTCAGATTCTCGAAATCTCAAATCCCAGGGAGAAGTTCCCTCCCATGGCTTTCTTAATCTCCTTAGCGACATCTCTTGGCTCCTCCGCGTCTCTGCACTGGCCTCCGACTCCACCGACGGCGTCGACTACCTCAGAATCCCTTCGATCTTCACCAACAAGCCGCTCCTCTGTCTCATTGGAGCATATAGGACTCCTCCATGCCGAACACCGCCCGATCTCGTATTCGAATCCGAATTCGAACTCGTGCATGCCCCCGGGCCTGCGCGAGTTTAATTATTTGAACTTTTACTATTATTCTATATCTATATATATATCTGTATATACTACTTTAATTGTTTTTTTTCAACCAATGAGTTTAATTCAAAATATTTAATTATTTGAACTTTTACTATTATTTTATAATATTAATTAACATATTATCAAGATTTTATTTATAAAAACCACGTGCCATTTCTTATGTTACAACCACGTGGCACATACTACGTACGAATTAAACAACTAGAAAGTCTATCCTTGACAATCCAAAGACATGGAGGGCACAAAACAAAGTACTCCTCTAACAAAAGTTGACACAATTTACACAATAATGTTTGTTTTATAACTAACCACAATTTATTTCGATCAGATAAATTTTTTAAAATTTGGTATTATTTTTAGTTAAAGGTTGATAATTAGTATTATTTTTTGTCACTTTTTTTTTGCTTCAAATTTTTTGTCACCTTTTCTTATAATTATAAACACTTTTATATAGAGTATATATCACTAGTACAAATACACCCTTCTACGGCGTTTGAAAAACGCCATAAAAAACAAAACATGGCGTTTTTAAACGTCGTGACTAAACGCCGTCGAAGCCGACGCCGTGCTTTTGTCCACTATTTTATGGCGTTTGGCAAATGCCATAGAAAATGTAATTCATGGCGTTTCAGAAACGCCATGAATTCTTTTTTCATTTTTAAAGGGTACATTCCATGGCGTTTTTTAAATGCCATGGATTCTTTTTTTTTTTTAAAAAAAAGTGCACATTCCATGGCATTTTTCAAACGCCATGGAATTTTGTTTATTTTAAAAAAAAAGAGCAATAACAATACAATACAAGTCTACTTGGTACATACTCCATATCAATTACATTGCATGAGTAGTCTGTTCAAAACACAATTACTTATGCTAAAGCATATACAAACAAAAAAGGTTGTAAAATTAGCCAGCTATATGCTTGTGAGTTGTGACACCTCGAAGACATCCTATACCAAGTCGACTTCAACTCCTTTTGTTGTTCATACACCTGAAACATAATCACAAGACTATATGGACCATTACAATAAAAAAATTACACAAGCCACACCACAAAGGAAAGGAAGGATTCACTCTATGTACAAGTGCTATTTTTTTTTCTAGTTTTAAGTCTCATAGAGTTGAATAACTTATAAATAAATCTTCTTGTGAATGAACTAAATTAAGTAGATCAAAGAACTCAACCAAATGTAGAAAACACAAAGTATAACATTTTTTTCATCTATACTAATTGTTGTTATTTTAGTCTTATAGTTACAAGGTTTATGGAGATTTTCTCATCTTTTCTGAATTGTCAAACGACATGCCACATTATAAGAGTTAAAAGATAAGAGAAAACATACCCCAGGATAAGATTTTCTCACTTGATCAGCCACATTCATCATCAAGCCCCTGCTGTCATTAAACATGAAGTATAAGTTGATATGAGAAGTAAATAGAGCTCCCTCCACCGCAAAAATAGAACAGAAAAAATATTCATGAGAAAGTTAAGGGCAATCAGAATAATACATCAACAAATATCTCGAAGAGATCCCAAATCTTGTCTACTAGTGCAGGATCTAAGTTATAAAGTTACCAAACCTCAAGCATAGTGGAAGTGCTAAAATAAGATTCATGTCCATTTGTATTGTTCGTTTCTATCCTCTTATTATGCTCTTACATTCACACTCTAAACCGTTTTCTTTCCTTTGGAAAAAATGCCCTTTTAGTATCCGACTATCCGTGTTTCATCCAAATTAAAATCAATTCATTTGCCACTGCATTTTTAATCAAAATTCTTTTATTTGTTTCACATACAACAAATTTATATAGGCTATTGACATCAATGTCAAACTTCTACGCATACCTGTTTTATCAGGGGAGCAACATTATAATTAATTCCCTCTGGACATGAAATTGACAGTTGCATCCTCCCACCAAGGCATTAGACAATGCAAGCGACCAACCTGACAAAGAATTAAAAAAACACACTAGATTTCAGAAATACATACATGCTAAATTTGCACCACCAAGTCTCCTATCTACTAGCATCAATTATTAATTGAAGGACCTGAATGTGACCTTAACTTGTTGAACGAGTTTATCGTCATCACAAACTTGAATTTGAATGTATGATAGTTTCAGACAAGGCACGATGAGTCTAAGAAGGATCATCCTCTTTGATGTGATGAAAATAGATAATCAGCATCATGAAAAGAAGTAAAAAAAACACTCGATTAGATAGACATTTAGACCAATTTGATATGAGGAATTAACTTGTTCATATACTAGCTGATAAATGTATAATTTTACCATTGTGCTCGAAGGGATATCGACATCAAAGTAATATCTTCGTTATATCAAAAGCCTAAATGTTACCTGCAAGCCAAAGAGAGGACTCATTATGCACTCCTTTTGCTGATTCAAATTCCTTGGAACACCTCAAATTTAACAATTCACAACAAAATTGAATGTTTTTTCCCTTCCCTTAAAGTGAAGACTTGCTTGGTTAATTTACATTGCAGTCAAAGGCAGGTCGATCAAATCAAATCGTGACAGAAGGAATACGAACTCAAACAAGTTTCCAATAGATCAAACAATACGAAAGACATCATGACAGAACAACAAAAACACTCACCGTCATTCTCATTCCTTGAGTCTACAAATAAACAATGTCACTGCTTTAGAAACATTCTTCTCAGTAGATGCATTCACCGCTTGTATGCAACACCTGCATTGTATATAAAATTAACTATGCCCATATTCTGTAAGTACCATTCTAACCTTTCTTTTATCTCTCAAGTGCACTCATCTTACTCTTACAGGTTAACACAAGGATATGATCTAAAATGACACAAAACTGACACTTAATATTCACTAAGGGCTTAAAAACTTACTGAAAAAGGATCCATCCAGACACCAAAGTTCACCATTAAAACTTGTGCTTAAATCTTTTAATAAACTTCTTTGGAAACTAATATGAACAAACATCCATCAATCAACAAGATGTTTTATTATTAAGAGCAACTAAAACAATTCTCCCTAAACTCGTGTAAATCGATGAAAACTCAAATCAAAAACCCAAAACATCTATCCAAATTAACCTTAGAAACCCTAAACCTGTGTAATGAAACAATTCCCCCTAAATGTTGACCAACAATTGCAATCATCAAACCTTAATCTTTAAGATGATAAAGCACAAACAACATATGCCATAATCTAGGAAAAAATCGACTTACCGGGTAGGCAACAACAGAGACGAAAACCTTGATAGATCAAAGAACAACGACTGGTGAACGGTGACATCTAAAATGGAGAGTAACCGACCTCAAGCAACGATCGAAGAGAGGATGATTTCGCCGCACTATTACTGCTGAGATGGCGCTCGGCCTTTGAACCATACGTGAGACGAGTTTCGACCTCATACAACTTGGGCAACAGACGGGGGAAGTTTAGAAGAGATGAGGAGAGACCCAAGCTGTCATGGAGGGCGGAACAGAAAAGAGATTGAGACTCAAATCTGATTTTTTTGGTGAGGCGAGAGAGACGGAGAGTTGAATTGGATCTAGGGATTGAGAGAGAGATTCGAAGGTGAGAGAGAGTCCAGAGACTGAAGGGATAAGTATTACAAAGTATATTTTTTCGACTCTTTAAAATTTGCCCAAAATTTTGGCGGAAAAAGATCCGCTTATTTTATGGCATTTTTAAAACGCCATGAATTTCATGGCATTTTGTAAACGCCATAAAATGTAGTTTATAATTTGCAAACTAATAACACGACATTTTATAAACGCCATAAATTTTATGGCGTTTGCAAAACGCCAAAAACTAATTGTATTCTATAATTTCATGGCATTTTTCTATTTAAACGTCATTTAAGATATTTTTAATGGCATTTTATTAAAAACGCCATCTTCTAAAAGTCATAAATTACTACATATGTAGTAGTGGTAGTATTTGGTTAATTCCTTTTATAATGTGTTTAAAATAGTGTAAATTTTAAATAAAATACCTTATGAATTGTGGTAATTTAATCAAGCATCCACTAATATGTAAAGTTTAAAATTATATTATAAATTTAATATAATTAATCGACCTAATTTACAATATATTTTATTTTAAATTTATATTATTTTAACCTGTTGTAAAATTAGTTAACAAACATTATTTAAATATTTATAATTATAATTATAACGCATTCAAATCCAAACAAAACACACATAATTATACAATACAACTCCTCCTTAGTCCTTATCTGGCCAAAAGCTAGTATTTTCTCTATTTGCTTTCTATCCATTACAAAAATATATATATGTACCTCTTCCACACACACACACAAAAAAAAAAAAAAAAAAAAAAAACTTACTCAACTTCATCCAAACTTCATACAAGGTGATTTTTGCCTATATAAACAAGTCCTCAGAATAAGTACATGGATGGGTCATCCCACAACAAGTGAACGCAATCTTTGATCATTACTTTAGCTTTCCTCCTTGAGAAATTAATAAACTCCACATGGCGGTGCCCAAAGGCAAAGCTACATCACCAGCGGCGCTAATTGTCGCATTGCTCGTCTTAATGACTTTGGCCGGAGAGTGTCTCGCCAACTTAAAGGTTAGATTCTATGCTGGTAAGTGTGGAAAACATGACGTGGAATCGATTGTCTTTAATGTGGTGAAGGCAAACTTCGTCAAGGATCGAACGCTTGTGGCTGCTCTTCTTCGTATGCACTTCCATGATTGCTTTGTTAGGGTGAGTTGTATTATTCAATTCGATCATCATTTAATCATCATTCAAACTTCGATTAAACTTGGAAGACATTCAAGTGTGTATCTACAATGAATATATAGGGATGTGATGCCTCCATTTTGTTGGATGGAAGCACAACCGAGAAAACCGCTGGTCCGAATGGAAGCGTTAGAGGCTACGAAGTAATCGATGCTATAAAGACTGCTCTGGAGAGGGCCTGCCCCAGAGTTGTTTCGTGTGCGGATATCATTGCTATAGCTACTAGAGCTGCCGTTGTCTTGGTTAGTAACTTCGATCAATCGACAAAACTTCGATCAATATGGTATTAGATATAGGAATTATTCCATGTTACTATCCATATAGGTTGGATGTACGTGTTTGTGAAACTTCGAGAAACCCCGGTCGGGTCATATGAAAACAGGAGTCGTGTCGGATTTATTTTGTTTTAGGTTATAAAGTCAGCATCCACTCTTCTAACACAAAAACTTAAGCTATTGTGTAGGGCTGAGGTTCCCTTCCTTATATTTTGTATTGTTATATGATCCTTACAAATTGCAGGCAGGGGGCAAATTGTACAATGTTGAAACTGGAAGAAGAGACGGACTCGTTTCATCGGCCGTTGATGCCAACTCAAATCTCTTGGGACCGACCATCCCCGTCTCCTCGGCTGTTCAAGCATTCGCTGCCAAAGGAATCAACAAAGAAGATTTTGTTCTTCTTATGGGTACGGTAATATATAAACATATAGGCAAATTAACACATCCAAATCACATATGACAACATTCGTTTAATCGAATATATATAGGTGCACATACCACTGGGATTGCTCATTGTAATCTCTTCGAAAGCCGTCTCTACAACTTTGAGGGTGTTTCTGGGAGGAGCGACCCGAGCATGAACCCTTCATTGACGCCACTCCTCAAGAGAAGTTGCCCCCTCAATGGACAAGGTGGCAGCTCTGTGTTCCTTGACCAAAGCAGCCGAAGCAGCGCGAACATTGTAGACAACGGCTTCTACAAGGCGATTGCAGCACGCAAAGGTATTCTCCAGATCGATCAATCGATTGCACTAGATCCATCAACCAAGTCCTTTGTGTCCAAGTATGCAGCCAACACTGCCCTTTTCCAAGCTAACTTTGGACAAGCAATGATCAAACTCGGCAGGATCGGAGTTGTGACCGGCAATCAGGGCCAAGTTAGGAGCTCATGTCGTCGCACTAACTAATGAAGTTTTTCGACCGTTAGGTGTATGTAAATAACCCCTAGAAGGGGGTTGAACGGATCGAGTGTTGACACCTTTTCATCTTCTCCTAGATTATCGATCGATTATATATGAAACAACGTACGTTAAGTTAACCGAATAGGATTTCAAAATACACAATGCGTACATGAATGGTTACACTTCCAATATCCATTTTTGAAGGTTCACTACAAAACGTGCTTAGTCTCAATTATTTTATTTTTTAATAAATAAATTCATATTGGAGCAACAGGGGGAAGTCGTGTATTCCGTACACTTCGATCTCCGGGAGTCGTCCATTGCCCATCGAGGATTTCTGTTTTCCATCTCTCCGGCGGTGAGACATCGAGTCAGTTTTAGTTTTCCCATGCACTCACTATCCACGTTCTCCTGCCGAGTCTTCCATTCTCACTCAGTCGGTCTTCTGCTTAGTTCTTAGCTTTTGAGGGTTATTTTCCTTGTTTTGCTTTGGTTGATTGGTTCATTGTTTATGGGTTATTGTATCATGACGATCTATTCGTCTGCCGCTCCTTGCACCCTCTCGATTTAACAGAATTCTGTCAGAGACAGAATTCTGTCAGAGAGAAGTTTATGGATAATTGACATGCATTGAAATGAGTTAACCCACCAACTAACAGATTCTAGAAAATTAGTTTACCCATCATTCCCTCCGAATTCGGAATCATTTCCAATCTATTCATATACGACACCTGCCGTAGAGACAGCACAATCAAGAAGCTACTAAGCCTACACTTTTATATTTCAATAACAGGTTGGCTGGGAAGGTGCTGCACAATGAGTTCTTTGTAAATGTTTAAAGCGAAATTTCATAAAATGATTTTCTAACATCTAACTGAATCTCATGCATAAATTGATATGAATCCTCTATGTAAAACCGATAACGACTTGCAATAGTTCGGATCGATTAAAAAGGAAGAAGAAAGGAACACGAGAGTTGTTAACGTGATTCGGTTTCAACCATGGGTTTAATGTTTGTTGAACATGCTTCTAAAAAAGAATTATGGTTTTGTTGACTTTGATTATGCTTAGAAACAGAGACAATAGAAAATTTACTTCTGCTTTTTTTTTTAATCCGGGCTAGAAATTGCATTACATGGAAGTCTCAATTGCAATTTTTTGTTGCTCTTTCTACCACTGAGGTTGAATATATTGATGCAACTGACACTGTTAAAGAAGTTATTCGGTTAAAAGGAATGTTGAAAGAAATAGAAAGAAAGACCTATACTCTTGTTGTGTACATTGATAGTCAAAATGCCATATATTTGTGCAAGCTAGGATCCCATGTACCATGAAAAAACCAAGTACATTGATGTTAGATTCCATTTTATTAGAGATGAGATTGATAAAGAAAATATCTCTATGAAAAAAAATCTCAGGAGATGTAAATCTTGTAGATTTTGGTACCAAGATAATGTTTGCTTACAAATTTTCTTTTTGTAGGAAGTTTCTAAAGATCTTTAATGTGCCTTAATGCATCTGAGGCACTTGGGTTCATGACTAACGAGAGGCAAAGATATATACTTATAGAGAAGATCCATTGGTTGGATAAAGAAAGATGATTGAGAACAGACTCAGAATTAGGAGGGCATTCTAATAATATAATCCTAAGTTTGTAATATGTTCATGTATAAGGTCTAAGACTATCTTTCAATTTGCAAATACACTTGCACTCTATCAATTTAGCCTTCCTAGATTTAGGAACAAACATTCAGGTTGTAAACATACATATATATTGAATTTCTTCATGCATAGCTTTCAACCACTCATTAGATTGAGAACTCTTAATAGCTTTCATAAGTGTTAGGTATAAGATGCTTAACTACTTCAATACCTCATAAAGGAAATTCAACAATGTTAGAGGTGAATTTTTTTTGTTAGTAATCCTAACTCTAGGTTCTCTATCTCTAACAAGATAATCAGCCAAATTAGGCACAACATGCTCAACAGAATCAGGGCCGAATCTAAGATTTGAAATGCCCGAGGCATGATATAAATAGGGCCCTCTAATATTATTTTTTGAAAAAATTTCTTTATCATTTCGTCCTTTTATTTTATTTTATTTAGCTATTTTTTTATATAAAAAAGTTCAATATGGGTGATTTTAAATAATTTTTTTATTTGTGATTTTGGGTAATAATTCTTTTAGAAAGGGTTTGTGAAAATCTAAATTTTATGTTTAAAATGTGCAGTAACAAAAGGGGAAAAAATATAAAGAAAATTTATTTATTTTTCATTACCATATATAATGGATAATTTCTATTTTATCGACAGTTTTTAGTGATTATTAAATAAAATTTTGAAGGAAAATGCAACAAAATTATTGGGTGACAAAGAGAATTGAACCTTAAACTAATTAATGACAAAGAATGAGGTGTTTAATCAATAGACTATAATGACTTTAGTTAAACTTACTAATAAAAAAATTCATATAACTTAAAAAAAAATTAGGCTCACTTTAAATTTTGGGTCCGAAACAGAGGCATGTTTTGCCTCCCATCGGGTCTGGCCCTGAACGGAACGAGCTTGGCAAGCTCGTTCGGCTCGTTCAAGCTCGGTTCCGAGCTGAGCTGAAATGAAATTACAGCGCTTTATACAAGTTTAACAGCTTATGTTCCGAGCAAGTAAAAAAGGGTTAAACAATACAAGTTTAATGGATATCAAACCATTAGAAACCAAACAACTCGGAATCGGAAGACAACATAAGTTCAATGACCAAATACATGATACAAACCTAAGTTCAATGTCTCAAGGTCCACAACAACTTCGAAATAAACACTCACAAGTACACTAGTACTACAAACGGAAAAATAAAAGTAGAAGCTTGTCGGAGTTGAATTGCTTCTTGCCTTGCTTCCTCCATAACCTAAATAGAAGTATAAAATGAGTTCAAATGAGGTTGTGGTATAAAATGTATACAAACAAAGAGAGGATATTAATATACTTACATCAATCGTTAAACTGAACTCGAAACCAATTTGATGCACAAAGAAGTCCTTCAACCGTGTCATCCCCCAAAGAACAACGATCATCCCCAATAACTCTACGACCGGCACTGAACGCTGACTCAGAAGGTACAGTGGTTATCGGAATAGAAAGAATATCCCGAGCCATCCAAGATAAGATAGGGAACTTCAAAAGGTTTAACCTCCACCATCTCAAGACATCAAAGTCATCGGCTTCCCCGGTCAACACACCTTCTTCATCAAGATAAACGTCAAGCTCCCTTCTACTTGGCTTTTCTGAAGCACTTACTTTTACCCATGATTCAAATCCTAACCTCCAGTCATTGGAACGTTTCTCACTCCCTCCACCCGAGCTAGTCTGCATATTGTCACTAGGAAAAAAACTATCCTCCTTGGATGCATAGTTGTCATACAAAGTTTGCATTTCATCCCTAATGTCAAATATCCTATCTTCAACTTCCCCCGGTGGATATAGGGTTCTAAAAATGTACCTAATCGCCTGCATCTTGTTTCGAGGATCTAACACACATGCAACTATCATCAAAAGAGAGGACTCCTTCCAATACTTGTCAAACTTTAGTTTCATGCTTTCAACCATAACTTTCATGAATTCCCTTGGGTCATTGGCCATCTCATCCAACACCTTCCTAATCTCACAAATCTCAGGGAAATAAAGATTGGCAGTTGTATAATCTCGACCAGAGAAGACATTAGTTACCTTATCAAAAGTCTTCAAAAACTTGCACACATCATGAGCTCTTTCCCACTCTTCTTCGGATGAAACGGTTTTGTATGAAGGCTCTCTAATTGCATACCTAAGAAAGGAAGAGAACCCAAGGTATATAAATATAGGCATATTCACACAATATATATACATATATAAAAAAATCAGTAGGTATGTTACTAATGTTAGTATATATATATATATATATATATAAAAACAGTAGGTATTATTAGTATATATATATACATATTCTACACCTAAAAATCAGTATATATATATATATATATATATATATATATATATATATATATATATATATATATATATATATATAAAAAGAGTAGGTATATTAGTGTGTATATATATACATAGTCAACACCTAAAATCGATATATACCTAGGAAAAAACAGTAGCTATGTATTATATATATATAAAAAACAGTAGCTATATATATATATATATATATATAAAAACAGTACCTAAAATCAATAGTAACCAATCAGTACGTGTATATATATATATATATATATATATATATATATATATATATTAGCTATGTATTATATATACCTAGGAAAAGCCTCCTTGAATATTAGAGCTCTTTCTAACATATGATATGTTGAGTTCCACCGAGTAGCAACATCAAGAATTAACTTCTTATTTGTAGGCAATCCTATATTCTTGACAAGCTCATTCCACTTGTGAAGGCGTGATGGACTCAAAAGTATAAACTTCACACTCTCACGGACATTTTGAATAACGCTCTTCAAAGGAATCAATCCATCTTGGACCAATAAATTCAAGATATGCGCACAACACCTAACGCGGAAGATCTTCTTTCCAAAGAACAATGCATCCCTTGCCTCAAATTGCTCTTGCAAATATGTGATGGCGGCATCATTTGAAGTAGCGTTGTCTAATGTGATGGTAGAGATCTTTTTTTCTAATCCCCATTCAGACAAACACTCAAACATCTTGTCCGCAATAGCAATACCCGTGTGCGGTGGAGGCAACAAACAAAAATTCAAAATGCGATTTTGCAACTTCCAATCTGAATCTACAAAATGCCCAGTGATGCACATGTATCCTTTCGTTTGGTTAGATGTCCACAAGTCCGATGTTAAGCTAACCCTTCCAACTTTTGTAAACATCACCTTCATTGTTGCCTTCTCTTCCATATATAACTTCATTGCCCGGTCTCTAATAGCAAGGCGACCAACCGGCTCAAACTTCGGGTTAAGCATTTGACTATAAGCCCTAAACAACTTATGCTCAACCATCATGAACGGGTATTCATGCACCATAATCATCTTCGCCATCAGGTTCAAAATTGCCTCCTTATCATACTTGTAAGAAACAAGTGAACCACTTCCACTAGAATCAAAACTTAGGAGTTGTTGCATTCCACCGACACCTTTTCCCGAAAGCTTACTTTTCCGAATCACGCAAAGGTCAATGTGCCTTTTGTAGGTAGTTGTTGGCCCTCCCTTAGTTTTTCTCATTTTCACATCACAATGGTTGCATTTCACATAAGCTACACCATCTTCCTCAACTTCGGTAACATCGTTCCAAACAGCAAAAACTTTCCTTTTTTTCTTTTTCTCACCCTCAATGTCAACCGTAGTTTGCTCTTCACTAGCAGACGGAGCTATTGTCTCAGCCGTTTGCTCTTCACCACTCGGTTGTGTAACAGGTTGAGTGGTAGAAGCTCCTAAGTTGACGGAGTCACTCGGTTGTGCAGCCGACATAATCTAATAAATAAGAGATCAATCAAAGTTAAACAATGAGCAAATTGACAAATCAAGAGAGTTCATTCATATTTTAGACAACTAAATTCCATATGTAAACAAGATTTTAAACACAAATAAAGTAAATCATTCATACAACAAGAGAGTTCATATTACATATTTGGGCTTCAATTTTAAACAAAATTTCATATTGACTTCTTAGGACAATTTTAAACAAAATTCAATTTTAAACAATGTTCCGGAGAGTATAACAATTAATTAGAAGGATCAAGCACAATTAGCCTCTTAGGAGTTAGGACATCAGTATAACAATATACAGTAACAATTAATTAATTAGAAGGATCAATTCAAGCACAAGTAGCCATTGTAACTGCGCATGGACATGGCCAAATATTCGAGGAAACAACTGCGCAAGGAGAGTGTGGTGAGTTGGTGACTGCCGGAGCCCCAGCCACTGTAACTGCGCAAGGATCAATTCAAGCACAAGCACAAGTAGCCACAGTAACAATTAATTAATTAGATTCCAGAATAGGAGGGAGGGAATTACAGAGCGAGAGAATCGCCGAGCCCCAGCCGCCATTGCTGAGCGACTCCTCGGTGATGGAATCGCCGAGCCCGAGCCCAATAGATTAGATTCCAGAATAGGCAATGAATTTCAGAACTAAGAAGAATAGAAGATTCACCTGTGTCGAAGTCGAATAAGGCAGACAATCAGACACCCCAACTCGGAGTCGAAGTCGAAGACAGCCGGACGGTGGAGTGATCAGCGGTGGTCCGTTGCCGAGCTCGGAATGAAGCCGACTCGCAGGAGAGTCCGAGGAAGAGGATAACTTCAGATCTGAGGAGCTCATATTTTTTGTTTCTCTCGCTTGACAGTGCGCAGTAGCGCCGACTACAACCCACCAAACCCTAAATCCCTCCTTTCATAACCCCAGGGGCATTTCGGTAATTTCAGGAATCGAGCTTCCGAGCTCGGCTCGGGATCGGCTCGGGCTCGGCTCGGGCTCGGTTCGAGCCCAAAATTATGTTCAAGCTCGGCTTGTTTACCCTCCACGAACGAGCTCGAGCCGAGCTTTTTCGAGCCGAGCCCGAGCCGAGCCCGAGCTGTTCGGCTCAGATAACAGCCCTAGAGCTTGCAGTTCAGTAGAGAGGGAAAGGGTAGAAGAAGAAGTAAAGATTGTACGTACTTACTCGATCTCCCACCAGATAATTGATATAATGATATATACTACCTCCGTTCGGTAAAATATGTCATTTACTATTCACACACGCTTTTTTCGAATGATAAAAACTATATAAAATATTTATTTTTTTATAATTTCTTTAACAAGTTTGTACTTGTTAATAATAACTACGAAATTGTTAAAAAAATTATTAAAAAACTAGATATTTTATATAGTTTTTATCCTTTAAAAAAGCGTGCGTGAATAGTAAATTGACATATTTTACCGAACGGATGGAATATTTATTTAGAATTATGAAAAAAGTTTTGCCGACATTGAAAGGGTGATGATATACGAAACTGTGGGTTTATTAATATGAGGTCAATGAAACTTCCTTGATGCCACATGAGCCGGCCGCTAGATTCGCGATAAATGCATAAATTAGTTAGTTTGAATTCAAAGTCACACCTTCTATATATATATATATATATATATATATATATATATATATATATATTTTTGGCGAAACTAATTAAAATAGTCCAACCTTTAAGCAGTGTTAAAAATATATCTCTACTTTTCAAATTTAAGATTGTAACGGTCCAAATATAAATATTGGGGTTACGTTTCGAAGGGTTGGATATCTTCGTTCGGACCTTGCAATTCGAGTACGAGTTGAGTTTCAAAACAAGGTGTGAGTGCTAAAAGAAGAGATTTAATACCCTAAATTCGCAAGAGGTCCATTGGGGACTATAACCTGTCCTACTTGACTAAGTCGCTCAAAACCATTTATAATTCAAAACATAAGGAAAGAAAATTGACAATAGAACTTGCCTCAACGAAGCCGAGTCAAAACCAATATAAACGAGTATAAAACCTTTAAAGTGTCGAGTATGGTGGTAAGTCGGTCTCTCGATTAGTTAAACGCCCCAGATGAAACTTAACCCTCGTCATGGAAGCACGGAACAAGTAAGGATCAAATACCTGAAACTATACCACGAGTCAAGGTCGAGCCACTCATGCGGGCCCTGAAGACCTCGCTGAAGACATATAATATGCCTATATCTAAATAAAGGATACACTAATGCAGTGCGGAAATATTAAACAAACAAACATGCTAACAGTTTATATATATGCAGAAAGCGATTAAATGAGATCCCACACAGAATGCCAAGTGGCACATCCTTCTCCTACTCCTGCACCCATGCTCGTTAGTGCAGGAACCGGCCGTGTTTTCTACTCCCGCACCCATGCTCGTTAGTGAGGGAACCGGCCGCGTTCAATACCATAACATCATCAATCACATCAATAGTCATGCTCGTCAATTTAATAGTCTGACTCGATGAGGACAAAACCCGATGGGACTGGACCGTTCTATGACCCTAGCAAATGACTCTAAGACTCACAATTTAACGACCGTTCTACCATACGCAAAGAGAATACGGATGCTCGATTAATTTGTGCAACCTAAGTATGATACTACATAAATATGCAGGATGTAACACCTACACACTATATTACACATCAGGCATGAGGTTCTAACTTGAGTAATCCCCGAAGGACTTACCTAGAGTAGCAAATCAGGAAGAGGATAAGTAAGCAGGTCACAAATCATCTAGAAATTATTAAACATGTATAAGTATATTGCACAGAACGGGGTCCATTTACTACTACACATCATTTAACCATCACATATTAATCATAGCATCATCTTCATCATTTATCTCAACTTATCTCAACATCTTATATCATCATTTCCATAACATACCCAATCATACTTTTAATCCATGTTTACTTGCGGTCAAATCATAACCTCACAAATCAAGTTGTTAGTCAAAACAATTAAACCCAAAATCATTCATAGCCCATTTCCAAATCATGAAATAGTAACATTTAAAACTATTTCCGAAACCTCTGATTAAAACAATCCTGACCTATCACTATTTTAAATCTTTATTCTAAGGGCTTAAATAATTTCCAACACTTAAAGAAATAATTCAATTTATATACTTTAAGACCAACCCCTTTTTAAAACATCAACACATATAAATCAACCTTCAAATAATCATTTATCGGAAACCGGTTAAATATTTAAATAAGTAGTTAAATAAATAATATTTAACCATTAAATACCAAATAAATCATAATTAATAAATATATAAATAATATCTAAATAAACTCTGATAAATAAATAACGGATAAACCCGAACCAAACCAACGCTTTTAACCCAAATTAAACCGAACAAATAAAATCCCAACCCATCTCGGTTCAACCAAAACAAAATAAAATAAAGCGAGCCCACCCGCTGCTGACTGGGCAGGAAGACCCCACGCCCCGCTTCACCTTCTTCTTCAACTTCAAACAGCCTCCCGCCCAGTTTCCGCCTGCAACGTTCACCGTCGACGTTCGAGGCCGCCCGGAGAAGGCTAGCCGCCGGCGGCTGCTCGTCCTTGTCCCCCCGAACCTCTCTCTCGACTCTCGCTTGCCTGTTCGCGCCACTGCCCCAGCCTAGGCCGCCTCCTCACTTCCCACGCCCGCTCGCAACTCCTCGCTCGTACCCAACGTCGCCGCTCCTAGCTCGCCGGAGGGCTCACCCAAACTCCCCACTCTCAGCTCTCATAACCTCTCCCGATGATGAAGACCGAGAGGAAAAGAACGGGCTAAGGATAGGAAGGAACGAAGCTTACCGAGGTGTTCGCGGACGCCGGAGCTTCGTTCGGAGATCTGGGTGTCGTCGGAGGCTCTCAATGGCTCCTCGGACCGGAAGGTTGGTTCGCAGTTGAAACGGACGGTGGACTTTTGGTGGCTCGTCGGTGACATCGAGTGCTCCGGTTCGGCTGTTGTTGCTCTTCGATGAAGGAGGAGGATGCGAGGGTGCCAACGATGACGAAGGGGCTCCGAGGTGTGGTGAGTGGTGGTGGTGACGAGAGGAGGAAGGGGCGGTGGAGTTGTCGTTTTCGATCTTCAAACAGAGGAGGATGGTGTACGATAGTGGTGATGAGCTGAAGAGAGAGTGTAGAAGGGTTGAGATGATGAAGGTATGAAGATAGCAGGAAAGGTGGCTAGGCTCTACTGCTGATGGAAAGGGGTGATGGTTAAAGTGTGAAAAGAGATGGACAGAAGGGATGATGGGGGCAGGTTTATAGGCAGAAAAAGGGTAGGGTGGCTAGGAAGTGAAATGCATTAATTAGGAGAAGTGACAATTTGATTACTCGAAAATAAATCCTGAATTTAGCTTTCCAGTCTTAACCCGATGCGATTAAAATAAATTTAATATAACTATTTGAAACCGAATTAAATAACGAAACCCAAATTATTTCAACACTCGGACAACAAGTTTATGCCGGGAGTGGCCCCGACAAATAAAATAAATCGATTACCTGAGGACGCAAATTTTCAATAATTTCCAGTCTTAGAACTCAAATGAAATTTTTATTTAGGATAAAATCTATTATGTATATAAATGATATTTCAAAAACCTCGACCCTTACAAAGATAAATATCCCGACCTTTTTAAGGGATGTTAATATAATATCCTAAAATTTTCTCCCCCACAAAAATGCTTACATGGCACATATTTGACAAAAAATAATGATCATATTCACAAAGGTGCCTGACGTGGGGAGAATTGAATCGAAATATATAATAAAATATAAAGCAATACAACTCTTAGCCTCATCAAATATATTCAAGACTCCCTGCTATATTAGTAGGGAATCAGGTTCGATCCACGAGGAAGCAAGTCAGCGGGATCCTAGTAGCGTTGAAGATACGTCCTAAATGTTTGACCAGAAGCCTCGATCTCGAGCTCAGACCTCGATGTCGACCTTGGCTGTCGATGCTTTCTGCAACAGAAGACCTGCAGAGACAAAACCTGTAGTCGATATCGACTGGAAAGGGTCGATATCGATGTTAGTCCACGAAATCGACTGGCTCAGAAGCCTGCCAGTTGATACAGAAGGGTCGATTTCGACGTCTGGGGTCGATTTCGATGTTTGCAGCAGTTACCCAAGAGTCTCGAGATCGACTCAAACAACTGTCGATCTATCAGAGTGGTCGATATCGATACCAGGGGTCGACATCGATGTCTTCCTGCAGTGGGTTAGTTTTTCATCCCCTACTCCTCGAGCGGGGTAGGGGATGAATCCAAAGATGTTGCTCATCTCCTCGGAGGCTGGTCGATGTGCGCTCAGGGACCTCCAGTGTGGCCATAAACTCCCCAGTCAGCACGGGGTAGTGCGCCTCCAGAGGCTCGATCAGCCTGTGCAGGGAGACATTCTCGAATGCCTCCTGAACGGCAGTGTGAAATCCCAGCTGGATCATATCGGGGAGATGGTACCATCGAGCCCTGCTGGCTCGGCCAATCAGATCCTCAGCTAGGGAGCGCTGCTGATCGTCATCAATGCGAAGTGTGTCCTGAGGGATGTTCTTAGCTCTCACCATCGTCTGCAAAAGAAACCGTTGCCATAGATAATTTCCCTTTTGTATAAAACTAGTACAATTCCCGCGCCATGGCGCGTTTTTTTTAAAACTAAAAGATTAATAATATACTCCCTCTGTTAATTAAAACTTGTCGTTTACTATTCATGCACGTTTTTTTAGAATGATAAAAATTAAATGAAATATTAACATTTTTTTAAATTTGTTTTTATAAATTCATAATTAATAGTAACAAGTATGAAATTATTTAAAAAATATGTTAAAAAAGTTAATATTTTATATAGTTTTTAACACCTCAAAAAACGTGCATGAATAGTAAAACGTCAAGTTTTAATTAACGGAGGGAGTATATAATATTATAAAATATTAATAAATGTTAAGATAAAAATCATAAAAAAAAACTTTACCATAAATGTATCTTATATTTCTTTCAATTTTTTTTAATCTTATGCAAAGTAGAATACATAAATATAACTATTTTAAATCACTCAGTAAAAATAATATCAATATCATTATAACATTGTTTAGATCTCATGTGTCATAATCAATAGTTATATTCAATATTTTGAATTAAGCCCAATAGTTAGTAATAAATTTGAGTTAAGCCCAATAGTTATATTAGATTGAATTTAATGTTATAAATTTAGCCAAATAGTTAGTAAATTAAGAGTAGATAGATAGATTAAAAAAATTAAAGAAAAAAAAGAATTAAAGGAAAAAGAAGAAGAAAAAGAGAATTAAAGAAAATTAAAGAAAAATGGGAAAAAAATATGATTGGTTAAGACTCCTAAAATGCCTCTAAGATAGACACATCATCCAAAACTCTTCTAAATTATGAGTTTATATAGATATAGATAGGGAGAACCCCATACTTAGGTTCCATATTAGCCTAAAAATGTTATAATGGTAAATTGGCTAAGCTAAAGTGCTAAACTTGCAAACCTAATTTTAATGATCAAATAGGGATATAGTCTCAACAAAAATTTTTAACCATAAAAAAAATTGGCATGATCTAATAAGAAGTCAAGAAATTACATAAGGATGTCAATTTATATAAACATAATTTTCTTGAATTTTTAACACTAAGGAACCTAATAAATTTCAGATTTTTGTCCCACATATAAAAAAAATCAGATTTTAATCCCCCTAAAAAATCAGAATTTCATCTCCTAAAAAAATAAGAATTTTTGGCCCTTGTATAGAAATTCAGATTGTTGCCCACATATATATATATAAAATCAGATCTCAACCCATCATATAAAAAAAATCAGATATTCAGCCCATATGTTTATAAAATTAAGATTCTTGCCCCACATATATACCAAAATCAGATTTTTGCCTCACAAAACATGTGATTACACTTTCCAGCGCAAATATCGTTCAAACCCTAAAAACTCAATATGCAATTTCCTCCCAAAATCAACTAAATAATTATGAAAATCTGTAAAAATAGATGAAGGATAAGAAATCATACTAGAAGAGTGTTAGAATTAAGGGAGAAAGAGGCAAGAAACCGCAAAAATCAAGGAACAACAACTGCGGAACTGAAACCGACGTCGATATTGGCGGTTTTGGTCGAAATCGACTGGATCTGGGCGGCTGTCGGCTTGCTGGTGCTGCTGTGGGCTCGCCGGTGGTCTTAGGTGGCCGGATCTGGAACTTGGTGGCCGGACGGAAGTGTATCTGGGCTGTGGTGGCTAGAAAACGAGAGAGAGAGGGCAGGGGCGAGAGAAGAAAGAGAAAACAAAGGCTGTCGGGGTGTGGTTGCAGTAATGGGGGCCGAATCTGGTGGGGGTGACAGGTTGCAGTGTTGCGGTGGTGATGGCTGATGGAGAGCGATGGGAGAGTGGTGAGAGATGAAGGAGATTTTCTGTCGGATGCGATCGTAGTAGGTCCTTAAACCTTTCAAAAACAGTTGCCAGAGCCTCGGCATGCTTTTGTTTGAAAGCTGTGATTTTCTATCGGATCAACGCCGTCTTAGAAGGAGGAAAGAACTTGTTGAGGAACGCGTCCTTGACTTCATTCCAGGTGCAGAGCGATCTTGGGGCTAAGCTCTCCAACTACTGCAATGCTTTTCCTGTAAGAGACCAGCGAAAGGCTTTTAGTTGGACATACTCAAAACTTTGTCCATCAGCAATTTTATCACAAAGGTCTAAGAAGGTCGATATATGTGCCATAGGGCATTCGTTAGGTTGTCCTTCATATTGATGCCTTCTTATTTCAGTTAAAAAATTTGGTTTGATTTCAAAATTAGAAGTAGGGATTAGAATAGCCGATTCAGGAACTGTGAGCGATGGATGCATGTATTGCTTTGCATTCCGGGGGAGTGCGTTGAGTTGAGTCTCATATCGTCTCTTGGCTTCCTCCTCCCAGTCAGCACGCTCCCTTAGTGCCGCTTCTCTGGTAGTGAAATCCTCTACTTGCTTCCTTAAGCGTTCAATTTGTTGTGCCTGGTTCTCGTTGTCCGCCATGATTCTTTGAACTCGATCTCGAGCTCAGACCTCAATGTCGACCTTGGCTATCGATGCTTTCTGCAACAGAAGACCCGCAGAGACAAAAACTATAGTCGATATCGACTGGAAAGCGTCGATATCGATGTTAGTCCACGAAATCGACTGGCTCAGAAGCCTGCCAGTCGATACAAAAGGGTCGATTTCGACGTCTGGGGTCGATTTCGATGTTTGCATCAGTTACCCAGGAGTCTCGAGATCGACTCAGAAAACTGTCGATCTATCAGCGTGGTCGATATCGATACCAGGGGTCGATATCGACGTCTTCCTGCAGTGGGTTAGTTTTTCGTCGGCAAAGAAAGGCCGAAGATTTAAGAATGGGAAGGAAGCAATGAACAGAATTAAAAAAAGGTGTTGGGTTTTTCCATGACTCAACGAACGGCGGGCAATATGAACGTAAACTTAAGAAAGGAAAAATCTTCCAAAGCCAAGGATTACCGCGACGACAACCATGATAGAATAAGTAAGAATCAACTAAAGATGCATGCTTTTATCATAAAGGAAAAGGCTTTCACCTAAACCGACAAATAAGAAAAGAGATCTTGCAATTACTGAACCTAATTTGCGTCTACCTTTGACATAATTGAGTTTATAATCTTTCGAATAGAAACCCTAATTACTACCCAAGTTTTACAACATGAGTTCCTTAAATTCGCATTTAAAGATGAAGAACAAGCTAGAGCGAGATAAAAGATACATACTTTAGCGACGTACTGTTCGCACTAGGGGGAGGTGAGTAGGAGATTCAAATAATTCAAAATAAAACAAAGCACAACTAGACTCTCTCCCTGTCCCAAACAAATAATACAAGAATCCCCTCCCTTGTAGTAGTAGGGTAATTCAGGATCGAATCCATGAGGAGGTATGTCAGCGCTTCCCTTGTTGTACTCACGATCAAAGCTTTCGACCTCAGCAGACACTCGATATCGAGTATACTGGTCGATATCAACCTCAGTTCTGGTCGATTTCCTAACGCAGTTTCTGCAGAAGACAAAACAGCAAGTCGACGTCGAGCAGAGACCTCGATATCGATGTTAGACCTCGATATCGACCCTTATGGTCGATTTCGATATTTGTCACAGAAATCGTTTTCGTAACCAATTTGTCGGAAAAGAGTCCGAAGAAAATAGAATGGAGAAGGAAGATGAACAGAAACAAAACTAAGACTTTTATGAAGAATTCAATTAATTAAAAGGCTTCCAAAGTCGGGGTTTCATGCCACAACGATAACAATGCAAGTTTCATGCTAAAGTTATGAACTTTAATGTCTTTCCGTCAAATAACTTTCGTTATCAACACTTAGGTGATAAGAGGCTCTCGCATATTTCCTAAGAGTTACTATCCAATTCATGAGCAATTCAAGTTCACAATATGAGTGGATTTCGCTTCAATAATGCAAATAATGAATCTCTCTAACTTTCGCAAAGGATCATGCATGGGGTAGAAGACGGAATCGCATAAAAGTCATACCTTTGATGCATTTACCTCACATTGCTATCGTTGGGCTCACCCCGACCCTAGAAGTGGGTTGACTACTCGCTCCTCATCATGCACATCATCATCATTATTGTTGTAAGAAAGCTACTTTGAATTAAAACTCCGAAAGAAAGTACAACCGAACAAGCCACTCCGCTCTCGCTTTACAACTCCACTCGGCCTCCTCTTTCTCTCTCTACTCTCTATTGCAACTGAATTGTGTGTAAAATTGAATCTGAAATTGAATCGAATCGAATTCCTAAACTCAGCCCTATTGGCCTCTATTTATAGATGTCGATAAGGACTCGAAACCTTATCTTTATTCTCTAAGATAAACTAAAACAAAGTAAAAGCTAAAACTTCATGGTGAAATCAGCCTCCTCATGATAGATCTGGTGTTGATGATAGGAAATCTCGACCTTTGGATAGACATTGCAAGCATTGGATCGAATTCTATCAAAAATCGGAGTCAGATTTCTCTACTGGCATGGTCGATATCGACCCTTGGACATCGATATCGACCCCTTCAAAACTTCATCTCGAGCTTCTCCTTCTCCTACTCGAACTGGCACTTGACTTCTATCAATTTGGTCGATCTGGCAGCATCGATATCGACCCCCAGACGTCGATATCGACCCCTTCTGTGTCGACATGCTCTCTTTCCTTTTCTGCTCGATTCCTACGTCTATGATGTACTCGATGTCGAGGTCTCCAGTCGATTTCGACCTCTTCAGAAGACTTCGAGTTCTTTTTCCGCTCTTCCGAATTCATCCATTTTCATCCTGTTTTCTGCGAAATCACATGGAAACTCGTGCAAACCCATATATTTGAAATTTAAGCATAAACTACACTAATATCATGTTTTCCCATTAATATGCATGCAAAAGACAATAAAATGGATTCATATGTGCATAGAAAATATGGCAATTTGCGCGCACATCAAACACCCCATATTTAAGCTTGCTTGTCCCCAAGCAATACCTTTAATGGTCATTTAGGGGAAGAAAGTAATCTCTCAACATCATAGATTCATTTTTCATATGTCCCTACAATCAATTGCCATCCTTGATAAGGTACTTATGTCAACCAAGTCGATGCTTGTGCATAAAAGAAATTTGATACTCATAAAGGAGGTAATATGCAAAAACAATTTTAGCGACATAGCATTAATAATCAAGAGGACTTTTGCAAGCATGTGAGAAGTGGATTGGTAAAAGGCTAAAGGTGAGCTAATATTTGGCCATGTGGTGTTAAATCCGGGGAAACATAAAAACATTCCACATTCCTTCTTCATAATGTCTCACCTTTCACTCATCGCTCAATGCTTTTTTCAATATAATGCTTTTACCTCTCTAACCTTAGCACTGCCTTCTCTCGAGTCGCAAACATGGGTGTCATGAATGGCCCCGGATACTTAGTACTTCGGACTCCTCACCTTGTGTCCCATCCTGCGGAACTATTATCTCAACGCAAGCAGGGTCGACCCACCTTTATCTCCTGAGGTGATCGGATTTTTTCTCGCTCATTTAATTTTCCATATTTCATAATTCTTCTATTCTTGCCAACAACTTCATATATGCACAACTCCATATTACTCCAAAGATGACATCCATTCTCAACATTGTCCCCGGATAAGGTATAAGATGGGCAATATGTGTATATGTGGAGCAATAATGATCATGATAAGGCTCATATGGCTTTGTGACTTTTGCAATGATGCATAGGTAAGGCTAGGATATGAACTTGTATAAGTAAGCACTTGTATGGAATTTTCATAAAAAGTCCTCTATCATCTTATTATGCACATGTCAAAAGCAACTTCAAATTTTCATCTCCTTTATTTTCTCTTCTTGCACTTCATTGGGACTTCCCTTAACTAGGCAATTTCATGTTATATCTCTAATGAATCTAATTTTGCATCATAGTGCTCTTTTTTTATACTTCCATGACTCTTTCTTTTTCAAAATTTTTGATGGGGGTCATATTTCTCTTTTTTTTTCGCAATTAAAATATGCATTAAAATAAATATGCAACTCTAAAATTTTACAGTGTCCTCACTGTATTAGAACTAGGGTTAAGAAGAAAACTTACTAAACCGTCACAAATTTCAGGAGTCGAAGAAGACAACAGGCATGGTCGATATCGACCCTTTACATCGATATCGATGTCTCTCTTGATTTCTGCTCAGGCTTCAGGGTGATTTGGCCTCGATCACAAACCTTATCCATGTCGACCTTGAGGTCAATTTCGATGTCTGACATCGATTTCGATGCCTTTCTGTGTGCTTTACTCTTTCCTGCAATTTGAAAACTAAACACAAAATATGCAAAACAATAAAGTATCTAAAACCAAAACAAAAGCTGTCTAAAACTAAAACTAAGTCTTTGTTACAAGCTCTAGACTTTTAAGTCGCTAGGCCGACTTCCTCTTTCTCGCTTCTCAAGGCGGCATCTGCAGAGCCCATGTGGCTTGGGCCTCAAATATCACTCCTTTCTTGTCCCGCAGCTGCATTCCGCCAGGATTGATTTGATTCACCGTGAATGGTCCTAAGTTCTTATTCTTGAATCTCGTAGGGAACCAATGGTCTTTAGACTTGGCAACATAGACCTTGTCTCCTATCTCATATTGGCTTGAATTATCATCGGATACCCTACATAAGCGCACATGCCAAGGCACACCTCTTCCAAATAATGATAAGTCCTTAATTGTAATGGAACAAGATGAATCCGTACCTTGACTTACCTTCTTCTCAGTCTGTGGCTCAGGTCGATGTCGATGATCAGAGGTCGATATCGACCCCTGTTGTACACCTGGAGGATCAGTCGATTTGGAGAGTTTTGACTCGATATGATCAGGTCGATTTCGACCCTCAGATGTCGATATCGAGGTCTCTTTGCCTCCCTTCTCAGTGCTGATGGTGGTGGATTTCGATAGGGTGTGGTCGATATCGACCCTTGACCCCGATTTCGATGTTTCCTCTTTTCCTCCGTCGACCGCATACTTATGACCTGTCACAGAATCTTGAACATTAGTGGTCGATATCGACTTACCTGGGTCGATTTCGATGTTCTGTTGAGCTTCTTCTTTCAAGATTGCTTCAACTTCCTCTACTTGGGCTTCATTAATGGCTTTTATCTCCATTGGCCCTTGACTTTTCACCGTCTCGTTGAAGGCATACTCTATTACTTCATCACTAATTGTGAATGAGACACTACTACAATTAAGGCTTATTGTGGCACTTTATTGCAGCGGTTTTCTATTGAAGCGGTTATTTTATCTGATGAAGCGGTTTTTATTTTGTATTTTAAATGAGCAGCTATTGTGGCGGTTTTGAGTACTATTGTAGCGGTTTTTAAAATATTTTTTATATACTACCTAATGTGGCGGTTTTTAATAGGCTATTGTTGCAGTCAAATTATCAAGTGAAGCGGATGATAAAAAAAACATTTACAAAATTAACCTATTAAAGCGGCCAGTTCGATCAGCTTTTGAAACAATTTAAGGTCTAACCCTAAAGTCAGTTCTTTTCCCCCTTTCCCAGAGAGACTAAAGAAGGTTGAAGACGATTGGCGATTCCCGTCCGGGCATGGTTCTCTTCTCCATTCTCCCGTCCAGTCAATCCCACCAGCCACCTTCATCGTCGTCGTGTCCCATCGGTCGCCTTCTCCAAACTGAGTGCGGCAACCAACAGTTCACTCTCAAAGAGTGGAATCTTGTACTGGCTCTTTCTCGGCGAACAGTAAGTTTTCTCTTTCCTCTTTTCCTTCTCAAATAGCCATCACCTAGAATTATCGATTCCACCTTTTCAACTGCTACTGACTACTTTCTTACAGATCTCTTGTAATTGCATATTCGAATTCCTCACAACCGATTCAGGTAAGCAAGAGCTACTCCTCCTCTCCCTGACACTTTACCGATGACCAGAAGCCAACAACGACGACTTTGTTTGCTTCCTTTTCACTTCATGTTGCGAATTTTTTACCAAGAAGGTAAGTAACAGGTCCAATCCCACTGATTTTGCTGCTCTTTAGATTAAAATTGGTTCATTATAATTGATTTAGGGTTCTTGATTGAAGCTGTGAATTTAGAGGTATTGATTTTGGGTTGATATTGGTTTAGTTTATTTGATTTAGGGTTGAAAAGTTCTTGACTTTTAATATGTGAATTTAGGGGTATTGATTTAGGGTTGATATTGGTTTAGTTTATTTGATTTAGGGTTGAAATTGGGGAATGATATTTGATTTAGGGTACTCGAGGTTCAAGTATTATTGTATAACAAATCAATTTTACTTCAATTTCAGAGATCTAACTTGAACGATAAACACGTACATCAATTAACGTCTTACTATTTAGGCTTCATGTACAACTTTCTAATTAAAAATATATATGGTTCTTGTTCAATCTACAATTTTCAATGCCTTGTCAATTTATTACAAACCATGCATGTTTTAAATTAGGTTAATCTATTAATAAATACAAGTGGGCAAGTAGTTCATTGATTAAGGTGGAGTCTCAACTGGCTTTGGAGCCATTAGCAGCTCTTTATTCATGTTGGACTATTAATTTATTTGTCCAACTATTAGTCTTGTCATTTTTGTAAATGCCCAGCTCAATTGATTTGTATTTTTTGCCCAGCTTGATGGATCATTCATTATAAGCTAGCTCTGCCGGTTGATGGAATGGTTGGAATAAATCTGCATGTCTGTTGTTAAAAAACCTGTCTGATGTTAAAAAATTTAGTTTGATATGATATTTGTATCACGAATCAACTACATAAAACAAATTTGGATCAAAAAATATTTGTATCACAAATCAAGTTGCCTCGAGGTTTCTAGGACTATGTGTCTAGAACTGGAAGTGTTCTCATAATATGAGATTGGGTTCCACAGGTGAGCTATGTTTATTTACTCGAGTATTTACATTTACTCGTGGGTGCTCCATGACTTTAAGCCATGTTTATGATTTTATTCAATGATTTATATAATGGTATACTCAGTACGTTAACTTTGTCATTTATAACATTACAAGTAATGTAGCTTATATTATTATAACATTACAAGTAATGTAGCTTGATTGATTTTGTTTCATGCATTTATATATGTGAAATTTCATGCATCTATATCTTCATGTATCTATATATGTTAAATTTCACATTTTTGAGTTTAATAACATAGACTTGTCTTTTTCTCTATGCTAGCTAAATGTCTTATATATATGTTAAGGTTTTTATATATAGCGCATTAAGGATTATTACATGGTGTTTGCAGGAAACAACTAAAAATTGTTACATCATGAAATCATGGGATGAGATGGTCAAATTAGATTGTGATTGATGCCAACGAGCTTTCACTTCTAAACCCAAAATTCAATAAGGTATGTATAGTTATTTAGTGTAGTTGCTTAGTATATTTCATGGTTGGTTTGAATATTGGCTTGGGATTGAAAGATTGTTGGTGAATATAGGTGGTACTTTAGATCATGATGCTCCTCCCTATAATGACGATGATATATATCTTTTCATGATTTCAGCTCTAATTTTTACTTGCATGGTAGCCTTTGAAGGCAGCCTAGATTAGGATAGCAACAATGTAAATTTCCCCGATGAAATTGGAATGTCAAGTGAGGCTAGTTATGTGAGATGCCATTTGAGTTGTTGTTGTGGTAGCTGCCATAGCAAGGGCATGTGCTGGATCTGCTGCAGCTGTAATTGGATTTTTATTTGTTTGATCTGTCATACTCTAATGCTACTGTTGCTTTTTATTAGTTTATGGATTGAGAAGTTTTTAGTTGGTGCCCGGGTTTAGGAGTAAGTTAAGGATTAGGCTATGGTGGTTAAACAGAAAAGTATGCAAACATGAATGGGTACACATGCTGTTGGGTGTTACAAGGCAAGAGGGTAAAGAGAAAAATAGAGGCAAAGGAGTAATTGGTACTTGATAGTACTGTGAATAATTAGACACCACTACGCTACTTATATTATCTTGATAGATATTGTTGTTTCATTTTATTAGTCTATGTTTCTATTGTGTTTAAATATTTTTGCAATTTACTTAAAATTTGCAGTGAGCCACTGAGCCTTTATCATCGGAGAAAGTGGTTATGAAGACCGATTACATACAAAGAATTGCAAATGATGGAAAAGAAGGGGCGACAACACTAAAGAAAGTTTCAACACTTGAGATAGTTTCGCTTAATAAAACATTTGGTTTTAGTTGGACTTTTAGATTACCATTTAAGGTTTGACATATTTACTAATGTAGTATATTGTTTAGTTATGAAGGATGTTATCATTGTAAACATTATTGTAATTTTATTTTGAAAATTAGATACAATAAAATATAATTGATTTTATTTAAGTGCTATATAATTACGTATTTATGTATTTTATAATATTATGCTAAATAGGTACATTCAAAATAAAGAAATAAATATACTGAATTAGTAGGATATAAACCGCTTCATTTGATCACAAAACTGTAATATTAGACATTATAAACCGCCACATTAGTTTATTAAACTGTTGCAATACATGAAAAACTGCCACAATAGCATAAACAACCATTGCAATAGATCTAAAAAACCGCCGCATTAGATAAAAAACTGCCACATTAGATAAGAAAACGCCACAATAGATAGGAAATAACCGCCACATTATATAGGTCTATTGTGGCGGTTTACTAATCTATTGTGGCGGTTTTTAGTTTTCATAATAAACCGCCACAATAGATGCAAAAACTGCCACATTAGACCTAATGCAACGCGAGCAACAGAGGCGGGTAAAAACCGCCACAATAGGTCTTTTGTGGCGGTTTTCAAGCTTAATGTAGCGGTTTTGACCCGCCACATTAGACCTTAATTGTTGTAGTGAGAGCAATCCTATCTTTACGCTGATGTTGGCATCGACGGTTGCTAGGAATGGCCTACCTAAAATAATTGGACAAGCAGGGTCCTCCGCTATATCAACAACTAGAAAATCGGTAGGGACAAAGAATTTACCTACTTGTACTGGCACATCCATCACTATCCCAGTTGGAATCACTACTGTATTGTTAGCCATGTACAATCTTGCATCCACGGGCTCCAGAGGACCTATCTTTACCTTGTGCCAAATGGTTAGTGGCATCATGCTAACGCTAGCGCCCAAGTCAATTAAAGCATTAAATTTGAATTGACCTAGACCTATAGCGATAGAAAACTTACCTGGGTCCGCCTGCTTTTGTGGTAGCTCCAACCTGTTGCACTCCTCTGCGATCTCAGAGAGCGATCGCTTCTTACCCAAGATGTCCTTAAGGAACCTTACATATGATGGCATCTCGTGAAGTGCCTCTGTGAATGGTATAGAGACATTAAGTCCTTGGAGCATCTTCACGAACCGTTGGAACTTCTTTTCCGATGGGTCCTTAATCACCTTTCTAGTTGAGAATGGCAACACCTTTTTCTTTCCCGCGGCTGCAGTATGATCGACATCGACATCAGTAGGGTCGATTTATGTGGTGACGCAGAAATAGGTTCGACATCGACAAGAGGGTCGACATCGACATCACCTTGGTTGATATCGACAGGGGGGTTCGATATCGACGTCTGTTCTGGCTCCTTCTCCTCTGCTTTTTGCTTAGGCGTTTGTAATTGAAGCCCACTCCTTAGGTTTACTGCCGCAATGTGACCAGTGGTTTTGCCCTTTTGGTTGGGCACAGTGGATCCAGGGAGTGATCCTGACGCTTTGGGCATTGCTTCCGCCAATTGACTCATTTGAGTCTCCATGTTGCGCTTCCAAATGTCGATCTCCCCAAGTCTAGAATTGATGCCCTGCAGCTGAGAATGGACGGAGTTATTGGCTTGTTTGAACTCAGCGTGGTTCCTCCGCATCTCATCAAGGATGATTTGCAGGTCATCTTTCTTATCCTCCCGCTCAGGGTGCCCTAGTGCCCTATATGTTGGGGGATCCCTTTGATAGAACCTTTGATCACCCCAATTTTGTTGATTGGCCCCTCCATAGGGGTCTCTCGTCCATTTGACATCCTCATGTTGTTCCGCCATGGATACTTGCTCAGTATGTGGACAGGCACTAGTGTTATGCCTTGTTGAGCCACACTCCTGACAAGGTTGATTGTTGCTCAGGAACCTTACTTGCTTTTGAAGGCGGCGTGTTTGATCATTATGGAATTGTTGCCGCACCTCAGTATCTATCTCCCTTGGAGGCTCTTATAATGGCATAGATGGGGCAGGCCTTGCATCATAGGCCGCAGCAGCCCCATAGGTGTTGTCAAAGTTCACAAGCCTCTCAATGGTCTCCCATGCCTCCGTTGGTGTAAGCTCAATGTACCGATAGGAGGTATATGAATTTATCCTCTCCTTGTTCGGCGCATCAAAGGCGTTATAAAAGATCTCCTGGATGACATATAGAAGTTGCCCATGCATCGGGCATGATCTCAGCAAGTCCTTAAAGCGCTCCCACGCCTGTGCTTGGGTTTCTTCTGGCTTTTGTTTGAAAGCCGTGATCCTTTGTCACAACATCGCCGTTTTAGAAGGTGGGAAGAATTTGTTCAAGAATGCATCTTTCACCTCCACCCATGTCCTTAGCGATCGTGGAGCCAAACTTTCCAGCCATTGTAATGCCTTCCCTGCCAAAGACCATCGAAAAGATTTTAGTCGCACATACTCTAAGTTTACTCCATCAGCAACTGTTTCACATAAGTCCATAAAAGTAGAGATGTGTTGCAGGGGGCATTCATTATGTCTTCATTCAAAAGTATTTCTTTTAATCTCAGATAGGAAGTTAATTTTCAATTCATAGTTGGAGTGAGGAATTATAATGGCAGATTCAGGAACATGAAGCGGCGGATGCATGTATTGCATCGCCATCTGTGGATACTGATTTAGCCGCTCTTGGGCTTGTCTGCGCGCATCGTCCTCCCTATCAGCACGGGCTTGCTCAGCAGCAGCGGCGATTGTAGCATTGTGGTCCTCGATCTCCTTCCTCAACCGCTCTATGATCTCAGCCTGCGTCTCGTTGTCAACCATGATGCGAATCGCTTTGTTGCAAAGATGGTAGAAACATTCAGCCTCGTTGATTGGTTCCAGGATAGGTCCGCGATAGAAACGTCGCATAAACCTGCAGAATAAGCTAAGAAAAAGATCGTGATTAACTTAGGTGGCGATTGATTGCCTCCCCGGCAACGGCGCCAATTTGTTCGCACTAGGGAGAGGTGAGTAGGAGATTCAAATAATTCAAAATAAAACAAAGCACAACTAGACTCTCTCCCTGTCCCAAACAAATAATACAAGAATCCCCTCCTTTGTAGTAGTAGTAGGGTAATTCAGGATCGAATCCACGAGGAGGTATGTCAGCGCTTCCCTTGTTGTACTCACGATCAAAGCTTTCGACCTCAGTAGACACTCGATATCGAGTATACTAGTCGATATCGACCTCGATTCTGGTCGATTTCCTAGCGCAGTTTCTGCAGAAGACAAAACAGCAAGTCGACGTCGAGCAGAGACCTCTCGACCCTTATGGTCGATTTCGATGCTTGTCACATAAACTGTTTTCGTAACCAATTTGTCGGAAAAGAGTCCGAAGAAAATAGAATGGAGAAGGAAGATGAACAGAAACAAAACTAAGACTTTTATGAAGAATTCAATTAATTAAAAGGCTTCCAAAGTCGGGGTTTCATGCCACAACGATAACAATGCAAGTTTCATGCTAAAGTTATGAACTTTAATGTCTTTACGTCAAATAACTTTCGTTATCAACACTTAGGTGATTAGAGGCTCTCGCATATTTCCTAAGAGTTACTATCCAATTCATGAGCAATTCAAGTTCACAATATGAGTGGCTTTCGCTTCAATAATGCAAATAATGAATCTCCCTAACTTTCGCAAAGGATCATGCATGGGGTAGAAGACGGAATCGCATAAAAGTCATATCTTTGACGCATTTACCTCACATTGCTATCGTCGGGCTCACCCCGACCCTAGAAGTGGGTTGACTACTCGCTCCTCATCATGCACATCATCATCATTATTGTTGAAAGAAAGCTACTTTGAATTAAAACTCCGAAAGAAAGTACAACCGAACAAGCCTCTCCGCTCTCGCTTTACAACTCCACTCGGCCTCCTCTTTCTCTCTCTACTCTCTATTGCAACTGAATTGTGTGTAAAATTGAATATGAAATTGAATCGAATCGAATCGAATACCTAAACTCAGCCCTATTGGCCTCTATTTATAGATGTCGATAAGGACTCGAAACCTTATCTTTATTCTCTAAGATAAACTAAAACAAAGTAAAAACTAAAACTTCATGGTGAAATTAGCCTCCTCATGATAGATCTGGTGTTGATGATAGGAAATCTCGACCTTTGGATAGACATTGCAAGCATTGGATCGAATTCTATAAAAAATCGGAGTCGGATTTCTCTGCTGGCATGGTCGATATCGACCCTTGGACATCGATATCGACCCCTTCAAAACTTCATCTCGAGCTTCTCCTTCTCCTAATCGAACTGGCACTTGACTTCTATCAATTTGGTCGATCTGGCAGCATCGATATCGACCCCCAGACGTCGATATTGACCCCTTTTGTGTCGACATGCTCTGTTTCCTTTTTTGCTCGATTCCTACATCTCTGATGTACTCGATGTCGAGGTCTCTAGTCGATTTCGACCTCTTCAGAAGACTTCGAGTTCTTTTTTCCGCTCTTCCGAATTCATCCATTTTCATCCTGTTTTCTGCGAAATCACATGGAAACTCGTGCAACCCCATATATTTGACATTTAAGCATAAACTACACTAATCCCATGTTTTCCCATTAACATGCATGCAAAAGACAATAAAATGGATTCATAAGTGCATAGAAAATATGACAATTTGCGCGCACATCAAGCACCTCATACTTAAGTTTGCTTGTCCCCAAGCAATACCTTTAATGGTCATTCAGAGGAAGAAAGTAATCTCTCAACATCATAGATTCATTTTTCATATGTCCCTACAATCAATTGCCATCCTTGATAAGGTAATTTAATTTGTTAATCATGATAAGCACGTTTGTTAATCATCCAGCTACGTACGTGTATGCACATCTTACTTTTAAAATTGAAAAAATATCCATCAAGAAAATGTAAATCAACCAAAAATTAAACCTGAGAAAGCTCAAAGTGAATTTATTAAAAATGATCATCTGGAAATTGGAAATTCATATAGTTCTAGTTAAGTAGTTTAGTAGTATTGTTTTATAAAAAACAATATGAATATTACCTAATGAATATGGTTGTGTAACAATATTATAAATGGAAAATAAAAATTCATACATAACATGTATCACATAATCTATATTTATCAACCAAAATCTCAATCTCAATCTTGATCTCGGACTTAATATCAATCACAATCACAATGACAATCTCAATCTCGATATTGATCTCAATCTCAGTCTCAATCTCAAACGAAAATTGGATATTAATATATAACATCTATCACAAAGTCTATATTTAACAACTAAAATCTCAATATCAATCTCGATATCAATCTCAAATTCAAACAAAAATTAAAAATTCATATATAATGTAACGACCCAGATTATAAAATCCGGGTTACGTTTAGAGCGAATAATTATCCCTCTACCAGATCTTGCAATCCAAGTACGAGCTGCTTATTTATCAACTTCAAGTTATAACCATGTTTAGGTCTTAAGGATTTAATGATATAATAATTCAAGAAAAAGGGGATTTCAAACCCTCAAAACAATCAAATAATACGATCATTATCTGTGTTTTTACTGCGGAAACCTGTCCTAATTCAACTAGCCAAAGCTCAAAAGAGACAAAAAGAGTTTAAATCAATATAAGTATACACTGCTTCTAAATGTCCAACTAAACCAAAATATTTATAAAGTCATATTTGTACGAAGTTTTTTTAACACTCTCATCCCGTGAGAAAACCCCGCCATAGAAGCAATTCAGCAAGCAAAAGGAAGCGGGTACCTGAAACTATACCACAAGTCAAGGTCGAGCCACTCATGCGGGACCGGAAGTCCTCGCTGAGGCCATATAACACACCTATACCTAGAATAAAGGATGTTCTAATGCAATACTGGAATTTAAATCACACAAGCATACTGACAGTTTATATAATGCAGAAAGCGATAAATTGGATCCACACAGAATGCCAAGTGGCATATCCCTCTCCTACCTCTGTACCCCTTCCCGTTAGTACAGAGACCGGCCAGTTCGATGTTATAGCATATCATATCTCATCATCATATCATATATCGTGCTCATGCCCGATGGTGCTGGGCTATCTCATCATCATGCTCATATATCGACAATACTGATTCAGGGTACCCAATGAAGCTGGGCTACCCTATGACCCTAACAAAGACTCTAAGACTCACATATAACGACCGTTCTGTTTCAAACGCATAAAGAATAGGGATGCTCATTCATAAGTGCAAGTCCTAAGCATGATTCTACATGACATGCTTTTATGCATATAAAACACCTACATACTATATGACACATCAGGCATGAGGTCCAATCACTTGAGCAAGCCCTGGAGGACTTACTTGGAGTCTTGACATCAAATTAGCCAGCAAACAAGCCACTCAGAGGATCATCCATCAGCAAATAAGGCATTCAGAGAATCATCCAATCACACTAGCAAGTAATAAGCAAAGAATAACTCATCAATACATATTTAATCAATGCACAAGCAGGTTTCCAAGTATCCACAAGATTCAACAATATTTAAATTTTAAATAATCTAACATTAACATCATGACCATTATTCTCAATTAACCTTGTTCCCCTCAAGTATGAAACTAAGTTCAAAGCCTCACCAAGATCATCACTAAAAAATCTTACTTTAGATCAAGCTCTAGTTTTCTTAAATCATTTCTCATAGATCATCAAACATCGAATATCTCAACAATGATCTTATCTATCTAATTAATTTATCCATACTTATATTCAAACAGTAACCAAAGTAGATAAAGGTCTTTAGAGATCTTTTGTAACTTTGATTGTAACTAAACAACTCAAGGAAAGTCATAAGTCAACTCCAACAAGATTAAAAGCATAACAAGTTCTCAAGACATCTCTTATATCATCGTATACACTTAGTCATATCTTAACTACTCTTAGATACATAAGGTATCGGCTTCTATGAGGAAGGTCCAGTCTCATTCTCATCTTTTACTCCTAGTTTATGATATTATAAAAAATGAAACAATTAACTAAATAAATCTAAGTCATATGAACCAAAATAGCTTCACCAACCTCAACTATTCCAATAAACCAATGAAATTGGTTATCTTGTTCATTTACTCGATAACTTCACTAACGACCAGTTGAAGCTATTAACTACATCTCAAGAATAGTTCACAATTTATTCAATTTATAAAACTAGCAAATTTATAGGAGTCATCCTTTTAATGTTAGCCCAAACCGAAAAAAATCAATCTATAATACTAGAATTGATGTCTCATCATATTACATCATTTTATAGGCATCTAAACTTACATATCTATCTAACTTTCATTTTTATACCCAGTTGATTCACTTTTTTCCTTACTTCCAATTTATCTCAACATATTTAGTGGATAGTTAGTCCATTTTCTCCTATAATCATAATCCAAGAATACCCAGAACATAATAGCAATTTATCAATTAATCAACCACCTTATTAAATCTAAGTTATTAGATCGACTCAGCCACTTAACCACAAACACAATGGGTCAACACAGTTAAGAAATTCCAATCAAATCAAGTCAGAATAAACTCAAGTTGGTTCCATAATCCAATAAACCAATTTATTTCCGGATTTAAGCATTTTCTACAAGCAATAAACATCGATGATAGTTAGTCCAGGTGGTTATACCCAATCCCGACGAAAGAAGCGAGAGGCTTAGAGAGAGGTAGAGGCTGAGCGGGAATCACAGCTCCGAGCATCGGTTACAATAGCGGGGCAGCTGCTCGGAGGACAAAGGAGGAGAAGGAGGCCCGAGTTCGCTTCCTTTGCTGGCTTCGAATAAACAAACCGGAGATATGAGCGGCCACGGGAAATGACGTCGATATAGGTGGAGGTCTGACCCACACCCCCTTGTTCCTCCGTTTGATGTTCAGTGTTGGCAGCTCGAACACTGCGTGACGAATGCGAGAGCACAAAAGAGAGGAAAGCGCGGACGGAGGTGCTCCATCGACGGGCTCGAATTCGATTCCAGGACCAGCTGCGGTGGCTGCTAGCATTTGCGGCGGCGCTTATTCCGGTCAACGACGACTAGTGAGTCGAGGGAGGAGCGAGAGAGAGAGAGGTGACGCCATGGGAGCTCCTGGTGCTGTCGGCGGCGAACCAGTGAGAGCGAAAGAGCGGGATGAGTGAGGGCGAGATAGAAAGAGGGAGGCCATGGGAGCTCCGACCTCTTCAGATCTAGTCGAAGGGGTCGAGATGGAGGAGAAGCCATGGAGGTTCACCTTTCTCTGTTTGGTTTTGCTTTGAAGGACTAGCAGCTGAGGACGGAAGAGAGCAGAGGTGTGAGAAGGGTGAAGCAACAGTGGACGGGGCGGCAGTATAAAGGGTGTATATACCCGGTAAACTAGGGTTATGTTAGCTTACGAAAATTTACAAAATAAATCCGCTATTCTTAACCTATAGAAATATTACCACATTAAATAACAAATTTAACCCAAATAGATTCATTTTTAAAATCGGATTCAATTATATGCCGGAATTTGTTTTAAATAAAACAAAAATTATTTTTATCGAGGACGGAGATTTTCAAAGGTTCCAGAATCTCATAAATTTAATATTGAGGTTAAATTATAATTTATAAAATGATATTTTAAAATTTCGGTTCTTTACATCATCCACCTCTAAAAACAAGTCTCGTCCTCGAGACTAAAATCCTCTTAAAAGCAACAAAACATTTCAAAAATTCAAGTCAACTCCTCCTACATCAGTTAACCAGATTTTCAAGGATTCAACAAGCAATTTATCCACCTCTAAGGCCTAGTCCCAAAGTCCACTTCCTAAGTTCCTTTCTCATGATCAGTCTCAACATCAAATTCAAATACTAACATATCTTAAATATCATCATGTCAGAATTCATCATTAGCAGATCACATCATTAGCACACCATATAGTCACATAAAGTTGCACATTTTTATCTATTAGAAAAGAACACAATCGTCATAAATAACATGTGCACTTAGAAGGGAAAGCATAAATCAGCATCATAAAAGTTAGCATGTTGGCCCACTACGTTTCTGCTACACCACTCTGATCAAACTAAACGACCCACTCTTGATCACACCCCAGAAGATTATATAAGGATGACGCAAGACCTAAGTTATAACTGAAGGAAAGAGATATTAAGGGACAATTTGCCTAACTTTGGACACGAAGATAGACTCGGATAGTATCTGGTAAGACAAAACGTGAGAATTTCATCGATGCCCATGGGAAACCCTTAAGGTTACGATCATATTGCTCAAAATCATCATTTAACACATCATGTCATAAACACACAACATTGTAATTTTGCACACTAACATGGACCTATCTCAGGATGCAATGGCAATACGATTTCAGTGCCATAATGTGTGGGAAAGCATAAGGTAAAGAATCTATCATGATCATAGCAATATCAATGCACATACTACTATCAAATCGAATCCTCACAAGAAAGGAGTATCGCCTATAATGACTAGGAATTGCTGTTAAGGTTCAACATTTATGGATATACACAAGATATATCTAACAATCCGTTGCTCAAATATACTAAATTGATTCAATACATGCGTGAGGGAATCCTATATGCCACTAAGGTGTAAGGAAACTAAACATAACATATAAGGAATAACATCAACATGTATTTCATACTACTATAAGTTTAACATGGTAGATAGTATAATATCAACAATTCTTAAGCAGAATGTGGTGCATAGACATGCAAGTGCAATTTAAACTATAGGGGTGGACATGCGAGCATACGGGGCTTAAAACTATTCATACATAACGAGTGTAGAAAAACATCATGTAATAGGTAAAAGTGAGCATGTGCAATATTATGGCCTACACATGGTACTATCCATGTAAAATAGAGTATGATGGTGTCGAAAGATAACAAGATTTCTCAAATAATAATATTCAAAATGCATAAGCAATCATAACTTCATAAAATCATATAGCAAGGGCAAATATGCAAGATAGGTACACTACCCACACCCTATTACAAGAGTGATCATATAGATAATGTAAATAGTGCAATGAATCATGTATCATATCGTTGATGCGAAATCTCTACATATTATCGATAACATATGACAAGGGGTAAGTATATGAAGATCTACTTTATCAACAAATAAGATGATACACGATAAGTCGAACCACCCATATCATAAGAGTAATCCTATAAATAATATAGAGAGTGCAATAAATCACATAATCATATTCTCAAATACTTAATTACCATTTAATGACATATGGCAAGATGTAAGCATGCAGAGCTGTGGTCTAACCACTAACATGAGGATTCGCAACCAGTCAAAACAACTATATAACCACACAACATGAATATAGGTGAAGTATAATCGAGAACGATGTACCTAAAACGGTGATGATTAAGCATGGATATATAGAGTATAATGACATATATATGCATGCCAATTAAGATACGGTTATAAAAGGCACGGACCAAGCCATCATGAGCCATACAGTAATCGTAATCAATAAATGTTATAATTAGGACATGAAACCAAATAATTCTTTATTCGAAAGTAGAGATCACATAAGAGTAGCACGCAACACAGTAGGAGTGCACATAAGGAGCATGAACAACATACATGACAATAACACATAATAAGCCAAAATGATCCGTGAAAACATACCAGGAGCATGAGAGGGATGTAAAAGAAAATATATTGACCATGAGACAGTAGTAGCTACCTAAGGTTACACGAAACGTCATGATATGCATATTCATGTAAACAAGGCATGAATATTTCAAGTAACTAAATACAATGTCATATCAAGTAATGGATGCTAAAGAGTGACTATCATCAAAATTGGATAATATTTTCCAAGCGCGGCATACTATAAGAGGATAACACGTATATACCTAAGGATCTTCCCAAACATTTATATAGCTATCCTGGTGTGCGAACATGCGATGTGTAAAGTTCTTAAATCATGACAATCGTAGAGTTATAGCACGGGTTAAGAACAGACAATGATGAGAGGTACATGGCTGAGCAAGACGTTAACCATATAAGTCATAAAATCATAATATAGTTAAATCAATGACGTTTAACGAGTATAAGCAGACAAAGACCCAAGAAGCACGCAACGAGATCATGCAAGAAGGATAACAAGTTTACTACGAATCCCGCGATAGAAATAATAAAGGCGTGATGTAGATGAGGTATACAGTCACATCATAACTAATTTAGTTATACCTAACATTCCTAATCATCCAAAAGGACAAGCGTTAACATGGAAGAATGAAAAGACTATCCTGATTCTATGATTAAGTGTAATAACCAATAACATAGATGGAGAACAAGGTCACGTAGTTCACAAGTCACGGATCTTATATGACACTAGTAACACCAAATAAGCCACGAGGACATAAATATATGATATACATGTATAGGGCTAATATGTCAATGCATCATAGGTCAACTAATCATATGAGTAGGTGAGGGAAACACAAAAGAAGTACTATGGAAGGTTTTACGATCCTATGATAATCCGTATAAAGCATAAGTGTATCAAGTGCAATAGGATAGATATACATATCAACGTAGATCCAAGTGGAACAAGTATATAACACAATAATACATCAAAACATGGAAATACAACCAAGACTACCATCATAACCAAATAGAAGTTTCTCAGGGCAACATTGACTCATCCCCACTGACTCCATAACCCAGTCCGAAAGGAAGCCTAATTGTTTCTTAAGGAGACAATATACCGTTGGATGATCACCCGCCATAAGGAGGACCTTCAAATAATTTTTCCTGAATAAACAAAGACTTCAAAAGAATTCTCGGTACAAAAGATGACATCCAACAGATTTCTATGAGTCGCTCATCAAGACCCCTTTTTGGTATTGTACTCTCGCAAAACAATCAACACTCTAACTTATATACCAGTTTGTAACAAGTTAGGCCCATAAGTTTTGAAACATAGGTATCTAACAAGAAAGGGACCAGAGCGGCAAGGTAGAAGAAGAGTGTCGAAGGGAGACAAGGAATTGTCATGGCAATTTATCGAGGCTCTCAAAGATCACAAAGAAAACTTCACCAAGAATCTAAGGAGATCCATCCATAGGTCAACTTGCTATCTTATCGGGTCTCATCATTAACAAGTTAGCTTGAATATAGAGTCTCTTCCCTAACCAAGTAGACAAGTAAGAATAACATCATCTTATTGGAACAATGGGCATATAAGGCATCCATTACACAAGTCAGACAATTATAAGATAACGAGTAGCCACATAAGCAATACATCACGATTAACCATCATCGTTCATATAAACAAGATAGAGGTGCATGGCATAACTTCATAAAATCTCACAAAGTCACAACATATGAACGATAACACGTCGAGGGTAGGAGGGACAATGTCATATCAATCACATAAATCCTATTTTATGAATAAGCAATTCATGTCTATTCATTGATTCTCATACATGTTAGTCGAGCTGTATACACATGATCTTCCTTCGAACGAATTTCGCATATGAGACCACTATCATTAGAATTCATCATGTAAGGCATCACTAAATAGATTATAGAACAATATCATGTATAAACATCTCAAATAAGCATATAAGCGATGCATTTTGTGATCCCCACAAGTATTCCATAGGCGTCCCCATGAAATACTTGTAAAAGTGTCACAAAATCATCACAATGTTCTCACTAGATCCGACCAAGTACTTTACAAGCGTCCCTATAAAATACTTGTGTCGACTTTGTGAAAACATTATCATATAAGCAAGAATCAAAAATTTATATCATCTAAAAGCATTTCTTATCAACTCAACCATGAAGTCTCATAGTCAGAATATCATGTTCTCGGATCAACAACATAAATCTCAGTTCTCAAAGCTATAAGTTTTTCCATCAACTAGAGTAAGGTTCTCAAGTCTGAGCTCATAAGCCCTCATCCAACCAATAGGAAACATCAACTATATCCATGTAAACTCTCATAATCTCATCTCATGTGCACATCAAACCAAGGCCAAAAAGGCACCAACAATTTCCATCATAAGTGATATAAGTAACAAAACCAACATGTATAAGTCAAACACATCAAGTACGGTAGCAACTGTCCAAACTAATTCATCAAGTCCCAAAATATTAAGCGCATAACAAGATGTAAGCATGTTATAAGAATCACGTCAGATGTCATAATGAGGGAAACTCATATAACAAATATCCCACCAACTCATCAAGAGTAACACACATGAATAATCAAACTTCTCTCCCAAATTTACCTATCTGTATAATCAAGTGCACGGATCACTCAAACAAGATTTTACATATGCCATCTGTTCCAGCTATAATGTAATAAGCTATTAGTCCCTACCAATCTCATTCAATATCCGTAAGGGATAGCTATCGCCAAGACTACCCGATCGGGTCCCGATTCTAACTTTCCAAGGTGGTTATCTTACATATCCATATTAAATTCATTTTTCCCTCTGAAAACATTCAAAATTCATGAAAACCTTTGGGCCATTTTATTTTCAAAACTCAAAATCACCAATTGTTTTGCAACTCAGTTGTACTCGGATTGCACAACCTGCCTCTGATACCAACTTTGTAACGGCCCAGATTATAAAATCCGGGTTACTTTTACAGGGAAGAATTATCCCTCTGCCGGATCTTGCAATCCAAGTACGAGCTGCTTATTTATCAACTTCAAGTTATAACCCTGTTTAAGTCTTAAGGATTTAATGATATAATAATTCAAGAAAAGGGGATTTCAAACCCTCAAAACAATTAAATAATCCGATCATTATCTGTGTTTTTGCTGCGGAAACCTGTCCTAATTCAACTAGCCAAAGCTCAAAAGGGACAGAACGAGTTTAAATCAATATAAGTATACACTGCTTCTAAATGTCCAACTAAACCAAAATATTTATAAAGTCATATTTGTAAGAAGTCTTCTTAACACTCTCGTCCCGTGAGAAAACCCCGCCATAGAAGCAATTCAGCAAGCAAAAGGAAGCGGGTACCTCAAACTATACCAAAAGTCAAGGTCGAGCCACTCATGCGGGACCGGAAGTCCTCGCTGAGGCCATATAATATGTGTATACCTAGAATAAAGCATGTTCTAATGCAATACTGGAATTTAAATCACACAAGCATGCTGACAGTTTATATAATGCAAAAAATGATAAATTGGATCCACACAAAATGCCAAGTGGCATATCCCTCTCCTACCTCTGCACCCCTTCCCGTTAGTGTAGAGACTGGTCAGTTCGATGCTATAGCGTATCATATCTCATCATAGCATATCATATCTCATCATCATATCATATATCATGCTCATGCCCGATGGTGTTGGGCTATCTCATCATCATGCTCATATATCGACAATACTGACTCAGGGCACCCGATGAAGCTGGGCTACCCTATGACCCTAACAAAGAATCTAAGACTCACAGACAACGACCGTTCTGTTTCAAACGCATAAAGAAAAGGGATGCTCATTCATAAGTGCAAGTCCTAAGCATGATTCTACATGACATGCTTTTATGCATATGCAACACCTACATACTAAATGACACATCACACATGAGGTCCAATCACTTGAGCAAGCCCCGGAGGACTTACCTAGAGTCTTGACATCCAATTAGCCAGCAAACAAGCAATTCAGAGAATCATCCGTCGGCAAATAAGGCATTCAGAGAATCATCCAATCACACTAGCAAGTAATAAGTAAAGAATAGCTCATCAGTACATATTTCATCAATGCACAAGCACGTTTCCAAGTCTCCACAAGATTCAACAATATTTAAATTTTAAATAATCTAACATTAACATCATGACCATCATTCTCAATTAACCTTGTTCCCCTCAAGTATGAAACTAAGTTCAAAACCTCACCAAGATCACCACTAAAAAATCGTACTTTAGATCAAGCTCTAGTTTTCTTAAATCATTTCTCATAGATCATCAAACGTCGAATATCTCAACAATGATCTTATCTATCTAATTAATTTATCCATACTTATATTCAAACAGTAACCAAAGTAGATAAAGGTCTTTAGAGATCTTTTGTAACTTTGATTGTAACTAAACAACTCAAGGAAAGTCATAAGTCAACTCCAACAAGATTAAAAGCATAACAAGTTCTCAAGACATCTCTTATATCATCGTATACACTTAGTCATATCTTAACTACTCTTAGATACATAAGGTATCGGCTTCTATGAGGAAGGTTCAGTCTCATTCTCATCTTTTACTCCTAGTTTATGATATTATCAAAAATAAAACAATTAACTAAATAAGTCTAAGTCACATGAACCAAAATAGTTTCACCAACCTCAACTATTCCAATAAACCAATGAAATTGGTTATCTTGTTCATTTACTCGATAACTTCACTAACGACCAGTTGAAGCTATTAACTACATCTCAAGAATAGTTCACAATTTATTCAATTTATAAAACTAGCAAATTTATAGGAGTCAACCGTTTAATGTTAGCCCAAACTGAATAAATCAATCTATAATGTCTAGAATTGATGTCTTATCATATTACATCATTTTACGGGCATCTAAACTTACATATCTATGTCACTTTCATTTTTATACCTAGTTGATTCACTTTATTCCGAGCAACGGTTATAATAGCTGGACAGCTGCTCGGAGGACAAAGAAGGAGAAGGAGGCCCGAGTTTGCTTCCTCTGCTGGCTTCGAATAAACAAACCGGTGATCTGAGCGGCCACGGGAAATGATGTCGATATAGGTGGAGGTCTGACCCACACCGCGGTGGCTGCTAGCACGTGCGGCGGCGCACATTCCGGTCAACGACGACTAGTGAGTCGAGGGAGGAGCGAGAGAGAGAGAGCTTATCAAAGTCCGACTCGGACCGATGATTGGGGGTCGTGTGCACGGGCGCACATGCGCTAGTAGCCTAGCACACAAGCCGAGTGAGGTTCCATTCTAAAACCAATTGGCAATAGAAGGAGTAGCCCACCGACTCATATACTAGGGCTTGATATGTTCAACTTTCCGATGTGGGACACTTTTGGTCTCATTCACATCTCTAACACGCCCCCGCAAGTCCAACTAGGAATGACCATCTAGTTGAGACTTGGACAACTGGGTAACCCAGACTAGGATCGACACGGGCCGTTAGGCTAACCGCTCTGATACCATATCAAAGTCCGACTCGGACCGATGACTGGGGGTCGTGCGTGTGCACGGGCGCACATGCGCTAGTAGCCTAGCACACAAGCCGAATGAGGTTCCATTCTAAAACCAATTGGCAATAGAAGGAGTAGCTCACCGACTCATATACTAAGGCTTGCTATGTTCAACTTTTCGATGTGGGACACTTTTTGGTCACATTCACATCTCAACACGCCCCCGCAAGTGCAACTAGGAATGACTCATCTAGTTGACACTCCGTTAGGCTAACCGCTTTGATACCATATCAAAGTCCGACTCGGACCGATGACTGGGGGTCGTGCGTGTGCACGGGCGCACATGCGCTAGTAGCCTAGCACACAAGCCGAGTGAGGTTCCATTCTAAAACCAATTGGCAATAGAAGGAGTAGCCCACCGACTCATATACTAGGGCTTGATATCTTCAAATTTCCGATGTGGGACACTTTTGGTCTCATTCACATCTCTAACAGAGCTGACGCCATGGGAGCTCCTGGTGCTGTCGTCGGCGGACCAGTGAGAGCGAGAGAGCGAAATAGCGGGACGAGTGAGGGCGAGATAGAAAGAGGGAGGCCATGGGAGCTCCGACCTCTTCAGATCTAGTCGAAGGGGTCGAGATGGAGGAGAAGCCATGGAGGTTCACCTTTCTCTGTTTGGTTTTGCTTTGAAGGACTAGCAGCTGAGGACGGAAGAGAGCAGAGGTGTGAGAAGGGTGAAGCAACAGTGGACGGGGCGGCAGTATAAAGGGTATATATACCCGGTAAACTAGGGTTAGGTTAGCTTACGAAAATTTATAAAATAAATCCGATATTCTTAACCTATAGAAATATTACCACATTAAATAACAAATTTAAACCAAATAGATTCATTTATAAAATCGGATTCAATTATATGCTGGAGTTTGTTTTAAATAAAACAAAAATTATTTTTATCGAGGACAGAGATTTTCAAAGTTTTCCGAATCTCATAAATTTAATATTGAGGTTAAATTATAATTTATAAAATGATTTTTTAAAATTCCGGTTCTTTACATATAACATCTATCAGAAAATTTATATTTAACAACCAAAATCTCGATTTCGATCTCAAACGGGAATTGGCTATTGATATAAAATATATAAATACTAGTGTATGCCCCGTCCCCTGCACGGAAATATGTTAATACAATATTATAAAATCACATCTATTATCTATAAAAAAAATCCTATTATAAATATGAAAATAAATAAATAAATATGAATTACATTATGATAATTAAACTAATAACTGGAAACATAAGATTAAAATTAATCTAGATATAAATAACTCATTCTACTAAAAAAATAATATAGATATAAATAAAATAACTATGAAATATTAATTTTGATATAAATAATTCTTTCAATAAAAAAATAATCAATATATAAATAAAATAACACCTATCAAATATTTGCTACTACGTATCTATTAATATTTTTTGTAAGTATGGTCACTGTTCTAAAAATCCTTCAATATTTGCCTAGACCCCCGCCTAAACCCTTTACCTCGCCCCTCCTCCAAGGCCTTCAAGGTCACCAAGACCCGCCTAGACCCCAAAGAACCACCATAAATTCCGTCCATATGCCAATTGGGTGGCCCTAATTTCTGTGTAATATATATATATTGTCCATTGGATAGATTATTTATAATCTAGATGGAGATACACTTATATGGCAATTTGTATATAAATACGGTAATTGTATATGACAAATTTATTACTATTATTGGTTTAATTATATTGATATAGTTATTTCCTTATATAATATTTACTCTTTTATAAGATATTCTATCTATTCAATTATATGAGTTAATGGTAAGATAAAATAATTACTTTATTATTATTATTATTATTGTTATTATTGCCGATATGTCATTATATTTGGATGGAAACTCTTTCTATCCAAAGTGGTTTATCTATATGATGATGATTATTATTATCATCATTATAATGTTGGGTGATATATATGGCATATATTTTTATAAGATATTTGGATAGAAACATCTATCTATCCAAAGTGGTTTATAAGATATTTCATCTATCCAATTTTATGAGTTAATGGTAAAATATAATAATTATTTAATATTTTTTAATTATATAGATTAGAACTATCTAATTATTTTTTTATTAGATTTCCTTTTTGACGGGAGAAAACTTTGCGAGACGCACTCACGTGCCGCCACGTAGGCAGATTCACTCACATGTCGCCACGCAGGCCCCAATGCATCAGTTTTAGTATATGTATATAGATAACATGTGGTTTTATACAAATGAAATTTAGAAATTCATATGTAACATCTATCACAAAATCTATATTTATCAACCAAAATCTCAATCTTAATCTCAATCTTGATCTCGATCTAAATATCAATCACAATGTCAATCTCAATATCAATCTCGTTATTGATCTCAATCTCATATATAACATTTGTCAGAAAATCTATATATTACAACCAAAATCTCGATGTCGATGTCGATCTCAATCTTGATCTAAAACGGAAATTGGATAATCATATAAAATATATAAATATAACATATGGTTTTATACAAATATAGCAATAGTATGATTTTATAAAAAAAACACTAGTTATAACATTACGATTATAACATTACATATATGTGTGTTTATAACCTATGAGTTATTTCAAATAAATTATATCATATTCATAACATATAACATATATGAATATAATATTAACAAATACATGAGCTCGTATAAAACATTATAAATATAGCTCTAGTTAAGTAGTTTAGTATTGTTTTATAAAAATATTTTGAATATTACCTTATGAATATGGTTGTATAAAAATATTATAAATATAATAAAATTATAAAATACATTATTAATTAATTAATATGATACGTAGTTAGTATGGTTGTATAATATATTACCTAAATAATGTAAATTAATGGTTTTAACATTACAAAGATATTACATAATTAATATCAAATTTATAACAATATAAATTATGGTTTTAAAACATTATAAATATAACTTATAAGATTAAAATTACATTATTAATTTTAAAAAATAAAAAAAATATTTTATAATTTATAAGATTTATAAAAAGAATTTTTTTGTAAAAAAATGGCTCTAATGGGGTCACTCATTCAGGCGACCAACATTCAAAAATATGTCGTCACCTGAATAGTCGTTATTATTTGTCACTTACTCAAGCGACCAACATTGAAAAATATGTCGTCACCTGAATGATTGATCCCCTATATCACTAATTCAGGCGACCAACATTGACTACACACGTAATGTCCGTCGCCTAAAGTTAACTCAAGCGACGAACATTGCACTTTGTTCGTCTCTTGAATGCTTAATTAATTTCAACCATTAATGGAATTTCATAAATGTTCCTCAAGCGACAAACTAATATGCCTTCTTCGTCGCCTGAATGGTAGTTCTGACAGAAGTGGTTAGGCTCTTTGTTCAAGCGACCATAATTTGTTCTTTGTTTGTCGCCTGAATATGGCCGTCGTCTAAAGTTGATTCAAGCGACGAACTTTGTATAAAATTGGTCGCCCAAATGTGATTTGGGTTTGCCTTGGATAGTCAGGCGACGAACTCTTATAAGTTTGTCGCCTGAAGTGAACTCAAGCGACGGAAGCTCATGGGTCTGTCGCCTCAGATGTAAATTGGCATAGTGTTAGGGCTTCTGGCATTGTTAAAAAGTTTGTGTCCCGGCCATTTGAGTCCATTCCAAAGTGATATGGATTTCGCTCCTTGTTAGTTCTAGCTTTGACATGAATAGAATTTTTCTTAGGATTAATTATTAGCTCCCTAAGTTTTATCTTCCTATGTCTAAGTTTTATTTTTATAAAAACTTGTGTTATTTTCTTACAACAGTGAAAACTAAATTTTTTTTTTGGTAAACAGAAAACTAATTAAACTTTCTATCTTAAAAGAAAGTGTCATAAAAAAAAGTTTTCATCAATGGTGATATCGATAAGATTAGTGATAGATTTCTCCAAAAAAATAAACTTTTTACCCTACAATGTCACAAAATAATTGTCATTGGTGTTGACACTGATAATGTTGGTGACTCTGTCCTCGAAAAAAAAAATGAAAAACTATACTTTTTACCCTAAAAGAACAACGAGTGTCGCAAAAAAAATTGTCACTAGTGATAAGACACCAATAATTACGATTGGTGACATTGTCCTTGAAAAATAAAATAACTTTTTACACTGAAAGAAAGTGTCACGAAAAAATTGTCATTTATGGTGAAACCGATAAGGTCAGTGACACTATTCTAGGGAGCACTGAACTTTTTATCTTAAAAGAAAGTATTAGGAAAAAAAGTCGTCATAAGTGGTGACACTGATAAGATGGTGACATTGTCCTTAGAATAAAAAAATAAGGAAAAATGACCAAGAATAATACCAACTATCACCCGTGAACAAAAAATAATACGAAGTTTAAAAATTACCAATTGGTATACAAACTATCTTATATTAAACCAATGTCGAAACAATAGCTAAAATTTACAAATGAAAGTTGGGGAGAAATTGTAAAATTAAAAGGACTCACCTTCATCCATCTCTGGAAACCGGGAGGCTGAAGCAAGGATTGTAAGGAACCTACCTCTGAAATTTGAAGGGTTTTCGTCCGAATTGGCTATGAAAGTTGACAAAATTGTAATTCCTATTATAAAATCTGGAAAAGCCCTTCCTTAATTTGATATATGATTTGTGTTTTTTACTTCAATTGAAAGGTTTGTGGTTTGGGAATTTTGGTGTTCTTCATAGCGTCCATGGAGGGGATAGCAATTGCAGTTGCAGGGTGGAAGGGAAGGTGTTGGGAGACGTTGTCGGGGTGGAAGTGAGTGAGGGAGGAGACGAACTGCGAGAAGACGGTGCAAGCGTTGGCCTCGGAGAGGGAACGACTACGGAGAGGCGGTTGAAGAGAGTGGAGGACTCACAGAGGTCGGTGACAATGAGGAGATGAGAGTCAGATTCACAAAGATTGTGGATCTAGAGGATGTTGGGGTGCGGGAAGAGGAGGAGGAGAAGCTTGGGCTCGACGTTGAGGTAGCGGGCGTCGAGGGAGTCGTCGGCGAGAGAGCGCTTGTCTCGATCGAGGGACTTGACAACGATGGAGGCAGCTGAGGAGGGGGAGAAGTAGCGGTGGAGGGATGGAAGAAAAAGATGATCAGTGACTAATTTTCCTTCATTTTACAAAAAAATTTCAAATTTCTTGTTAATTATATTTTGAGTTTAAATGATTTTTTTGTTTCTGAAATTTAGTCATTGTATCAAAATCGGTGTAATTGGATATAGCTTGTATACCAATTAGTAATTTTTAAATTTCGTATTATTTTTGGTTCACTGGTAATAGTTGGTATTATTCTTCGTCATTTTTCCAAAAAATAAATAAAAACTACAATTTTTACCCTAAATGAAAGTGTGATACGAAAATTGTCATCAGTGGTGACATTGTATGTTGGGGAAAGGTTGTTACAACAGCAGGCTATCTCATCAACAGATCTCCATCTTCTGTTGTGCAATTCAAAACACCACATGAGATGTGGACTGGGAAGATACCCAACATGACCTATCTTAGGCCATTTGGTTGTGCAGCTTACCCACATGTTTCACAAGGTAAGTTGCACCCAAGGGCTCAAAAAGGGGTCATGTTAGGGTATCCAGATTGTGTAAAAGGATATAAGATCCTCCTTATACAGCCTCATGGCTATAGCGTTATCATATCTAGGAGTATGATATTCAATGAGTATGAATTCCCTTTCAAAACTGTACTAACCCCTTCTCTTGAGCAGGTGAACACCAATGGAGATACAGGACAAGAAGATGTTTCACCACCTAGACACTTCTATAATCAGAATGATCTCCCTCCATGAGATGAGGAAGAGGAGTTTGATGTTGGGCAATATAGCCCTGCTGCAGCTAGTAATGATTCCTCTAATCAACCCCTCCAAGAGGGGACTGAAGCTAATGAGAACATTGAGCATGTTGTGACTCCTACAAGTTCTCAAGGAAAATCAAATGATGAAGGAAGCTTACATGCTAAAAAATTAAGGGAGGAAATTCAGCAAAGGGAGTTACATTCTAACCTTACCTCTTATTCCTATGCTCATGAATCCATTGCTGATGAATTATGTGATTCAGGTGTGATTGTGTCTTCTATTCCTCAGCATGATAATTCTGACTATCAATTAACTAGGGATAGAGAGGCTAGGGTGAGAATCCCAAACAAAAAATTTCTGAATAATATTGTTGAGTATTGCTTGCTTGCTTCTGATATTGTGTTGCATCCTTTTGTGCCGGAGACTTATGAGCTTGCTGTTAAATGTGCTGAGTCTAAATACTGGTTTAAAGCTATGTGTGAAGTAATTGGATCTATGACAGCTAATGATACCTGGATTCTTGTCAAGAAACCTGAAAAAGCTAGAGTCATTCAGTGCAGATGGATTTATAAGATAAAAGAAGGTGTCAGTTCTAGTGAACCTCCTAGGTATAAAGCTAGATTAGTGGCTAAAGGGTTTACTTAAAAAGAAGGCATAGACTATAATGACATATTTGCTCAAGTGGTTAAGTATAAAACTTTGAGATTATTACTTGCCATGTCTGCTATGTATGATTGGGAACTTGAACAAATGGATGTGAAAACTGCCTTTCTCCATGGTGAACTTGATGAAACTATCTATATGTCTCAGCCAAAAGGATTTATAGATAAACTCAAGCCTGAATATGTGTGTTTACTGAAAAAATCCATCTATGGGTTAAAACAGTCACCTAGGCAATGGAACTTGAAATTTGATTCTTGTATGTCTAAGCTTGGTTTCCATAGAAGTGAGTTTGATACCTGTCTTTACTTCAAATGTGCTGGTTCTAAGTCTCCCTTATATGTGCTCCTATATGTTGATGATATACTTATTATTTAAAATTCTAAGATTCTCATTGCCGAAGTTAAAAGGGATCTGAAAATGCATTTTGACATGAAAGATTAAGGTCAAGCTCAGAAAATCCTTGGTATTAAAATCAATAGAGATAGAAAAAGAAAACTTATGTGGTTGTCCCAATCTGAATATGTTCATAAAGTCTGGGATAGGTTTCAAATGGTTCACTCTAAACCTATTGTGGTCCCTTTAGGAGGGCACTTAGAGTTATCTAAAACACAATGCCCTTTATCCCAAACTGATATTCAAAAGATGAGCAAAGTGCCTTCTGATGTCGATGTTGGATCTGTCATGTATGCTATGCTTTGCACTAGGCCAGATATTGCTTTTGTTATCAGTGCCTTGAGCAGATTTATATCTAATCCTGGTGAACCTCATTGGAATGCTATGAAATACCTGTTGAGATATCTATGTGGCACTGAAAAGAAATGTCTTGTGTATACTGAACACAACTCTAGAAATAATTTAGTGGGTTATGTAGATTTTGATTATGCTGGTAACAAGGATAATAGGAAATCTACTACTGCTTATTATTTTACTTGGGTTGGCAATTGTGTGTCCTGGAAATCACAACAGCAATCAACTGTAGCCCTCTCTTCTAATAAAGCTGAATACATGACTGCTACAGAAGCAGCTAAAGATGCTATTTGGCTCAGGGGTCTCCTTGAAGAGATTGAGAGGAAGACTTATCTGCCTACTGTGTTTCTTGATAATCAAAGTGCAATTTATATGTGCAAAGATCCTCTTTACCATGAAAGAACTAAGCATATAGATGTCAGATTCCATTACATTAGGAAGAAGGTCAAGCATAAAGCTCTTAATGTTTTCAAGATTAAGAGTGAATTAAATCCTTCTGATTTTGGCACTAAGGTTGTCCTAGCTGACAAATTTGCTTACTGCAGGGATGCCCTGCACATTTGGGATGCCCCTTAGCACCTGACACACAACTGGATCGAGGACGGACAGGAGAGACACCAGAACCCTATGAAGGCAAATAATGAAGCTGGGATGACAAGTTTAAGAGGGAAATTTATTGTACTTTAAACTTGTTCATTGTAATAGCTAGCTAATGTGTGTGGCATGAGTACTTAGAACAATAAGCTAACTTTAGGACCTTACTTAGTGATGAAATAATATACACATATGCAGGTAATATTAGGAAGCACCTTGATGGTTGCAAGAACCCTTAGACATATTCATAAGTCTAAGTTTGGATCACTTGGCCATTAGGTGTTACCATATTATAAGCTAATGTTTAAGTGTATTATTTCATCACTTAAAGGCACAAAACCGAGCTAAAGATGGATGGGCATGTTGTTTGGGCTCTGATCCAGTTCGGCTTTGTTTATGGCCCATCTGTTTGTGACCGTTAGTTGCTAGCCCTTATAACCCTAATTGTAAGGGTTATATAAGCTCGCTTCAGGTTACTGTACAACATGAGCCTCATTTACAAAACCCTAGCAGAGAGTGAGAGAGAGAAAAGCCCTAGCGGCGATTGCTCTTATGTGAGCTCCTTAGGTGGAAGACGGTGGTCTGCTGAGCTTCAAAAGTGGTTGATGGCTCGATCTCCGTGAGGAACTTCCTTGAAGTTCCTCGGTTGCCTTTTAGGGGGCCTTTTCTTCCTAACTTTTACTTCTCATCTCTATCTTTCTCGGTTTTGAGGTTCCTGGGTTGCTTGTTCCTGTGCTCTGCCTCCATAGCTAAGCTTGTAACTTCATTTGCAACATAGTGGACTCTGGGACCGGATCTCCCCTCTTGAGATCTCGTAGAGTATGGTTTAACCCGAACTGCGTCAACAAATCTTGTGTTGTTCTTGGTTTTTGTTTATCGATTTCGTTTTTAGTTGCGTTTTAAAGGCGATAATCGGTCTACAACAACAAAGTAACCGACAAATATTTTGAAGAAGTAAAAAATGAAAAATTGTATGATTGTACGTCATTTAATGTGCAATAAATGAGAAAAATAAAAACCAAATGGGTTTTACCAAATGGCGGAGAATGTTGCACACCTTTGCCGCTCCACTAATAAGGGCTACGACATTGTCAACAATTTAGCTCTCCACGACCTAATCCATTTGCATGCTATCGTATAGTTTTTTCTACCTGAATTATTTCCTAATAAAAAAATGGGTTTTGTACTAAGTATATACTCCGTATTTTATAAAGCCGCGTACTTGTTTATTTCCAAAGTTAAGAATGTTTCGATATATGTTGCTTACTAGAGGATATATTTGGAGATTTTTAACCTTTTATTTGATCTAATAGAATTTTACTCTATTTTATTATTAAATAGAAAAACAATACTCCATCCGTTTGGAAATAAGTGATGTTTGATTTTTGTGCACGTAGTTTTAGAAGCTAAAACTATATAAATCTTATTTATTTTAATTAAAATTTTCACAATTTAATACTTATTACTAATAGATATTAAACTATGAAAAAAAATTAATTAAAATAAAAAAGATTTTATATATTTTTAGCTTATAAAACTACGTGAACAAAAGTCAAACATCGTTTATTTCCGAACGGAGGGAGTATGTGAAAAAATAGAAACGCTCGAAAAATGTTTTCTCATAAATCTTTTGTTCTGAATATTTAAAATAACGAAAAAATAATGTTGAAATAAAAATAATTTAAAAATATAAAATTTATTCGATCATTTTAAAAAATCTAGCAAAGTCATCTTCCATATATATTTAAAAATATACTAAAATTTATTTAATCGATTTTAAAAAATCGATGAAACATCATTGATCCCACATGAGAACCCTGCTTAATTATAGCGGGCCGCCAGATGTGCGCTATTACATAAATTAGTTTGAATTCAAAGTCATCTTCCATATATATTTTTTAACTGGAATGATTTTTTAAGAATCAAGAAATATATATATATATATATATATATATATATATATATATATATATATATATATATATATATATATATATATATATATATATATATATATATATATATATATATATATATATATATATATATATATCAATCACAAGTTAATGTAGTGGTTGTGGGGCTACATCACAAGGCCAAGAGGTTCGAAGTTCGAATTACCTTAAAAATATGGAGTCGCTTGTAAGTGGAAAGATCCACCCCTTAAATGGAGCACACAGTACCCGATCTATATATAGAGCGACTGAATCGATCGAATTAAACTAAGATAAAAAAAAAGAAATATATATATACATGTGTGTGCACGCTCATATATGTACGGTAATTAATTAACCTTGTTCCATTTTTCAACACGTTTTTTAAGGATTTAAAATTATATAAAATATTAACTTTATTATTATTTTTTTTGTTATTAATTTTAAACTTATAACTAAGAAATACTCTGTATTATATAAACAATTAATTAAAAAAATTAAAGTATTTTTATAGTTTTTAATTTTTTTTAAAAAAGGGGGTAAAAAGTCAAACAACACTTCTAAACGGCGGGAGTAATTTGTTAATCATTGATAAGCACATGTGTACGTTTATCGTCCGGCCAGCTATAGATACATACATGGGACGTGAATGCACGACTTACTTTAAAAATTGAAAAAAATATACATCAAGAAAATGTAAAAATGTTGTTCCATTCCACAAAGAACACGCCTATAGCTTGATGCCAGACCCTATAAATTACTCCATACATGACTTGTTGCTTCTCACACACACCCTCAAGACACATATCCTTCCTTTTTCTCACATTAGTAATTAAATTAATTTGATCGAAAGTAACCAATATGGGTATGTCCCGACGGCCGGTAGCACTTGTTGTGGTGCTCGTCCTAATGACACTTGCTGGTGAGAGTCTCGCTACGCTCCAGGTTGGATTCTACAACAACAAGTGCGGGAAGACTGACGTTGAGCGGGTTGTCTTGAGGCTCATCAAGGCTGAGTTCGATAAGGATCCGACTCTCGTGGCTGCCCTTCTTCGCATGCAGTTCCATGATTGCTTTGTCAGGGTACGTACTACATAATGTCATCCACTTAAATTAATCTTCGTTCCACCTCGCACGTTATTTGAAATATTTATTATATATGCGTGGTTTCGTTAATTTTGTTTAGGGATGCGATGCCTCAATTCTGTTGGATGGAGGAAATACTGAGAAGACTGCTGGTCCAAATGGAAGTGTAAGGGGCTATGAAGTGATAGATGCTGTCAAGTCTGCCCTCGAGAACCTTTGCCCCGGAGTTGTGTCTTGTGCTGACATCATTACCATCGCCACTAGAGTTACTGTTTTCTTGGTATATATATATACAATATACCATATCAATCGAGTAGTATTCATACATATATGGAAAATAAGTGATCTTATATATATGTGCACATATATCATGTATAGGCGAAAGGTAGTTGGTACAACGTAGAGACGGGAAGAAGAGATGGGACCATTTCCTTGGCTAATGATGCAATTGCAAATCTCCCTGGACCAACAATCCCAGTCCCTTCGCTCGTACAAGCGTTCGCTTCCAAGGGAATAAGCAAAGAGGATGGTGTTCTTCTTCTAGGTTGGTATATACGTACATGAATGAATTGTATGGATCGAAGTACGTACTAGAATTGATGCATTCAAGTAACATTAATATATATAATCTTTGGTCGATCTTGTGTATAGGGGCTCATACCGTTGGAATTGCACATTGTGCACTTTTCCAATCCCGTCTCTACAACTTCAACGGCGTTTCCGGAGCAAGAGACCCGAGCATGCACAGAGGCCTCGCCCAAAAACTGATGAGGATATGCCCTAAGAACGGGGACGGAAGCAACTCCGCCTTCCTAGACCAAAGCAGCGCTAGGAGCGCGAATCTCATTGGCAATGGATACTTATTTGCAATCAAGAAGCATAGGGGTGTCCTCCAGATCGACCAGGACATAGCCCTCGACTCGTCCACCAGCTCCATTGTGTCCAAGTACGCTGCCAACAACACTCTCTTCAACCTCAAGTTTGGAGAAGCCATGGTTAAGATGGGCAGGATCGGAGTTCTCACCGGCTCCCAGGGCCAAGTTCGTAAATCATGCCGTTCCGTCAATTAATTAATTAGGGCTTACACCCTTAATTAATTTCCATCTCCCACCCCACCCAATGAATTATCATCATATTGGATTCTATGAGACTTTTGTTGTTGTTTAATTTGTTGTTTTATTTTTTTAAGAAAAATATATTATTCTTATATATGTATGTTGTGACCTAACGTTATTTGCAAATTATTTTTGTTTTGTGGGTGGAAAAACATACTACCCAAAAATAAAGGAGTATATAATGCCTTATTTGGGCATTGTTTTTTATATACATACTTTTAATTTCTTTTACCCTAATGCTACACACGACAAATCTTTAAATATATAATGCTTTATTTATATATTCATGTAACTATATATGTTTGTATACTCATTTTATATTAATTTGCAATCTTTCATACATCGATTTTAGTTTTTATAATTAGGTACTGTATGCAGGCCCGTCTAATGGGCTGTGCAAAGAGCCCAACAGAACAGGGCCCCCAATTTTACTAGGGCCCCAAGTAAAAATTTATTAGCACTTATATTTTTTATGGTTCCAATAAATCACAATGTTATGATGTCTTAGTGGCACTTGGCCCTATCAAATCCAGCTACTACAAAAGCCCATAGGCGCGGGTTGGCCTTCTTTTTAACTATTTTTATTTGTTAATTTAACACAACCTTCTGTTATATTGATACAAACATAACTAGTAAAAATGACTAAAAATCTAATAGAAAGTACTTCTATATTAAATTTATTTTATTTTTTATTTTGTAAAAATAAATTTATATTATACTAATTTAACATGTGATTTATTAGTAAATCTTAATAAATACTCCTCCTAGTAAAATATTTATATTTGACTTTTTTCGTAGGGTCTAAAAAAAATAAAAACTCGACTTTTATTTATTTTTAATAATTTCATATATTTTTATATAGTTTTTTCCTGTATTAAAAATTATATAAAAAATAAAACATTTTAATAAAGAGATAGTATTGAACAGAGCCCCAAAAATACATTGGACGGCCCTGACTGTATGTTAAATAATCTAATATTTAGCATCTTTAATTTACTTAGCGGTCCATCAACTCCATCTAGACCGGTCAATCGAGTCATTGGGGTCAGGTTCGGGTTCGGGTCCCGGGTAAATCGGGTTTCGGATCAATTGGGTTACCAGTCATTCAGGTCGAGTCAAATCGAGTTTGTCCCGGGTTCTGGTCGACCCACCGGGTCAAAAAGATCGAACTTTCTGAAGACTTTTTTAAAATAGTAAAATAATATCAAAATTAAATTGTAATATAAATATTTCAAATTAATCTAAATAATACTCCCTTCGTTAATTAAAACTTGACGTTTTACTATTCATGCACGCTTTTTGAGGTGTTAAAAACTATGTAAAATATTAACTTTTTTAACATATTTTTTAAATAATTTCATACTTGTTACTATTTATTATGAATTTATAAAAAACAAATTTAAAAAAAATGTTAATATTTCATATAGTTTTTATCATCCTAAAAAGATTGCATGAATAGTAAACGACAAGTTTTAATTAACAGATGGAGTAATATTATAATTAAATTTATAAATATTATAATAATAATAATATTATTATATCAATATTTTAAGCATAAAAAATCATATTTATACAAATAAATGTTCTAAATATACTATAATTATAAAATATATAAGTTATTAACTTAAAACTGACTTTAACAAATAAAATTACATCACGAATCTGTATGAGATCAATTTGGTGCCGGCCTGATGCGGGACCATCCCAAGACACCTTCGGACACACCTATACTTGGGGATGGACCTAAGATTCGAGCCCGTGAGAATGTTGTCATCCTCAAGAGGAAGAAGAAGGCTCCACCATGGGGAAGATCCAAAGGTGCAAATGACGTTTATAGATTCGTTCAGCATTTTGACAGCTTTTCGACGTCTCAGTAAAATGAGTCGTACGGAGTCAATATTAATCGGATTTGATCGTGCCATATCTTGTTGGAACGAGGACGAAGAGATCTACAACTTTGCTGTTGAAGGTTTTTCCAGATTCGACATGGAGCTTGGCCGAAAATCACATTCTTTGCAGATGTCACTGTTTTGACGGGAATTTGTTAAGTGTTGGAACTTTCCTTGTTGCTATTTTTAGAGACCTTATTTACTTAAGTTATTTTAGGCAATTTAGGGTTTTATTTTAATTTCTCTTTTAATTATTATTTTCATTAAAATCAGCCTTTAGGGTTATAAGAAGGGGCTGATCTCCATTGTAGAAAAAAAACAGACGTTCAATTTTATGAAAATTTCAGCCTTTGTGTGAAACACAAGTGTGAGGAAGTCAATCGATTCGAAGCGTTGCTCATCGATTGCAAATTGGTTATAGATCTTGCTTGGTTTGCTTTGAGTTCGTCAACCTCGCGAGAGCTTGGTGATCCAGGTAATCACAAGTCCCCTCCTTGTGCCTCCAAGTTGTCCGCTTGGTTGTGTAAGGTTGTAGAGGCGGGCTTTGTAGTCGTTGATACTTGGTTCCTACCCTCTTAGGAGGCCCGGGGTCTTTATCTCGTTCTACCTTAGTTCGAATCACCCTTCTATCGGTCTTTCTTTCATTGTTTTGTTGAGTCTTTGCTTCCGTTCTTGTCTTTTGAGTCTTGATTGTCGAAGATCGGGCCACCCTACGGCTAACCCCGTATCACGGCCTGTATGACGTCTACATAGTGCTGACTCACCGGATCGATTTTAATAATCACAGCACACATCCTGTGAATTTCTAGCATTTATTTTTCTTTTTTTCTTTCGTCCTCTTTCTCTCACGTGTTAACCGTGCTTTCTCTTCTCGATCATATATGTCTCTCCGTATCACATTCTCCTTCTTTTTCTTTCTCTAGCTAGCCCACGTTTCTGCTTTATTTCTTCACTCTCCTTCTCTTTTCAGAGCAGCTGGGAGCACCAGTGAGTGATAGAAAATGGAGGGGACATGAGGGATGATGTCCAGAATGGGGAGGCCGGCCAGGATATGCAATAGCCTAGTGTTCCAAAATTCCCCAATTTTGGATCTAACAAGCAAGCAAGAGAGGTATAGGCGAGTGAAAAATTGGTGGCATTGATGGCGACATGAGGGAGTATTATATATGCTTGATCACCATGATAGCATCTTGCAAGATTTTTGTTTTATCGTATTTGAATGAATTCTGTAATAGCATGCTTAGGATTATGAAAGCCTTGATTGGATCATGAATAAGTAGAAAGTTTGACATGTGTCTTAAACATCGGTTTACCGTGTTTAACTTGGTGTTATTCATGTGCCTAGATTCTTAGGAAATTATGCTATCTTTATGTTAAATCTTAGCCGTGCTTTGATTACATAAAGGTGTAAGGGATTAATTGTGCTTATTGTGCTTTAATCTATATAAACTAAGATGGTAAGAATTCGTAGAGAACAACTTTAATTGGATTCGATGACCAATAAAGCCAAATTAAAGTCAAGAATTTGTGGGTGAAAACATCTCTTTTATCTATCACTTGTTTTAGTTTATTTTCATTTACTTTCTTTTACTTTACATCTTTTTGCTTTCAATTGATAAATACACAAGATATCGAAATATTTGTTTCTCTATGGGATCGACCCTGTACTTGCAGACTCTAATACGTTTGTAGGTTTGAGATTATCTTTGGCGAGGTGTTATTGCAGGAGGAAGGTCTAGTTCTTAAGTACAAATATAAAGATGTATATAAATGTAAACCGACTCCTAGCCTATCCAAATAATTACAAGACTTCCTCCCGTTGTAGTGGAAGGGTAGTCGAGATCGATCCACGAGGAGGCGTGTCACTGGGATCCTAGTAGCGTTGGAAATCTCACGTCTTGCGTCGACCAGAAGCCTCCATTTCGACCTTGGAGGTCGATGTCGACCTCGGCTGTCGATCCTTTCTGCAATAGAAGACCTGCAGAGACAAAAACAAGCAGTCGATATCGACAGGGGAAGGTCGATATCGATGTCAGTCCACGAAATCGATATCTATGTCTTGTTGGTTGGTCTGTTTGGTCTATCTCGACACTCAAAAGGTGTGTCGACAACTATGGTCGATATCGATGTCTTCAGGTCGATATCGACCTCTTCTCAGCTTCACTTGGCTTCTTCGTTTTGACTCCGATTTCATCGAATTCCTCCATGGTTAGCTCAAAACTCGTGCAGACTCTATTTCTTATACTTTAGCCCATTTTTACACAAGTTTATATTCTTTTGAACATTTTCTTTGGAAATCGAATGATATAAGAAGTCACAAGATGCAATAAAAGAGGTACAAATATGTACATCACGAGGTGATCACCACCACATTTAATTACCTCCGTCAATTTGTAACACATGCAAAAGGCGTAATTAAGTAAGATAATCGTTACTATAAGATCAATACTTTCATATTACATAGACGAGAAATATATATCGTATATAATCAATGATGCACCTAATGTTTCGTAAGGTGCGTGGAGCCATCTCGAGCAAAAGTGCCAGCACCATAAGAAAAAGTGCATATTACTAGCAATTGTCACCAACACTGTCACTAGAAAAATCATATGTTAGAAGGCGAAAAATCATTTGTCACCATGCAAAAGTGCATGTTATTAGTAAGTGTCACCAGAATAAAATAAACCCTCACCAAAAAAATCTATATCATCAAAAAAAATATCTCTAACTATCACCGGAAAAAATAAAATATCGCCAAAAAAGTCAATTGTCACTGAAATAAATGTCATAAACAACCGTCACAAGAAAAATATACTCAACTATCATCGGAAAAATTGTCACCATTTTGCAAGTTAGGCGCCGTACATTTGTGGGTTCGTCACTTGAGAAGCATTCAGGCGACGTACAATATACATATTCGTCACCTGAGTCAAATCCAAGGAAAGTCAAAGTAGACCGAAGCTCGGGCGACGAAATTATCATTTGTTCGTCGCTTGAGTAAATTTAGGCGACGAACGTATGTAGAGTTCTCACATGAGCAAGAGTCGATAGGCCAACATTAGATTGCAGGATGTTGGGGTGACGAAGTTTGAATGAGTACGTCGCCTGAAGGAGGGGTAGATCTGACACATTTATTACTATATCACCTAGGCGACGAACATATGTTAGTAAGTCACCTGAGTCGTGACTTGCAGACATTCAAGCGACGAACATAACATATGTTCGTCACTTGAGTTCATAAAACAAAGGCGCCAAGTTCTCCCGCTCTAATTTTGAGAAGAAAGTGATGTATCTATATAAAATCAAAAGATCGAGTCTTGTGTATCTATATATGATTTTTGTAGATAAAATATTTAAAGATAACTGAATGTAAAATGATAGAGTTTGTACGTAACCACTTAAAATATAAAACATTACTACCTCCTTTTTTTAATATAAGTCCTTTTAGATTTTACATGTTTTTTATGAAACTAAAAATATAGTAAAATATTTTATCAAAATTTTTTAATAATTTGATACTTATTAGTAAAAAGTATGAAATTATTTAAGAAAATTGATAAAAAAAAAGTTAATATTTTACTATAATTTTTAGATTTTTAAAAAACGTGCAAAATCTAAAAGGACTTATATTAAAAAAACGGAGGGAATAAAAAAAATATTATAACATAAATCAAGGTAAAATATTTGAGACTGACATTACGATCAAGATCAAGGTTTTGAGACTGAGATTTGAGTATGAGATCATGAGTTGATATTGAGATTGAGATCGAGATTTGAGATTTGAGATTTGTCATTGAGATTTGAAATCAATATTAAGATCAAAATCGACATTTGATATTGAGATTTTATATTTGAGAATTGAGAGGGAGAGTTGATATTTAAGATTGAGATTAAGTTTGAGATCGAGATTTGAGATTGAGATCACGATTTGAGATTTGTCATTGAGATTTGAAATCAAGATGAAGATCAAGATCGATATTTGATATTGAGATTTTGTATTTGAGAATTGGGAGTGAGATTTGATATTTGAGATTGAGATTAATTTTGAGATTGAGATTTAATATTGAGAATTGTCATTGAGATTTGAAATCAAGAGCAACATTTGATATTGAGATTTTATATTTGAGAATTGAGAGGGAGAATTGATATTCGAGGTTGAGATTAAGTTGAGATTGAGATCGCGATTTGAGATTTGTGATTTTTCATTGAGATTTGAAATCAAGATTAAGATCAAGATCGACATTTGTTTTTGAGATTTTATATTTGAGAGTTGAGAGGGAGAGTTGATATTTGAGGTTGAGATTAAGTTTGAGATTGAGATTGCGATTTGAGATTTGTGATTTGTCATTGAGATTTGAAATCAAGATTAAGATCAAGATCAATATTTGATATTGAGATTTTATATTTTAGAATTGAGAGTGAAAGTTGATATTTGAGATTGAGATTAAGTTTGAGATCAAGATTTGAGATGGAGATTGCAATTTGAGATTTGTCACCTAGATTTAAAATCAAGATTGAGATCAAGATCGACTTTTGATATTGAGATTTTATATTTTAGAATTGAGAGTGAGGGTTGATATTTGAGATTGAGATTAAGTTTGAGATCTGTCACAGCCCGGATATAAATACCCGGGTTACGTTTCGAAGGTCGGATACCTTCGCTCGGATCTTGCAATTCAGGTACGGGTCAGTCCGGTTCTTCGCTTTCGCCCAGGAGGACCCCTCGCCATAGAAGCACAGAGCAGGAAAAAGGCGGGTACCTAACACTATCCACGAAGTCAGGCCCAGAGACGCCTGCGGGCCCTAAAGACCGCGCTGAGGCCATATAATATGCCTATACCTAGAATAAAGGATGGTCTAATGCGGTACATAATTTAAATCACACTAGCATGCTCCTAGTTGAAATAATGTGCAGAAGAAATGTAAAGGCGCCCAAAGAATGCCAAGTGGCATATCCCCATATCTCTGTATTTCCCGTACCCACTCCGAGGTAGGGCGCTCGGCCTCAGCCGAACCGTAATAGATATATTCCCGTACCCACTCCGAGGTAGGGCGCTCGGTCTATGCTGAACCGTAACAGATATATTCCCATACCCACTCCGAGGTAGGGCGCTCGGTCTATGCCGAACCATGTCAGAGATATATATAGATCATACTCATCGACTCGATTGGGGACCAAAACGGTATCAAACCCGAATGCCCCCATGACCCTAGCAAAGACTCTAAGACTCACAGATAACGGCCGTTCTGTTTCGCAATCACATAAAGTGTTCAAATACTCATTCGAAAATGCAAGTTCTAAGCATGATACTACATGGCATGCTTTTATGCATATGCAACACCTACATACTATATGACACATCAGGCAGGAGGTCCGAGCTACTGAGTAAGCTCCCGTAGGAAACTTACCTGGAGGCCCGCAGAATCCAAGCAATAAAGCAATAGCAAGCAATCCAATCATGTCCCAAATCACCTAGCATATAATATAAGATGTGCATAAGTCTACGTCTAAGTCACACAAGGCGCCCCTAACTATCGTACATAACTTCACATAACCATAGAATATCGTATCTTAACATTTCATCCTTATCATCTCAACTCATCTCATCATCTTCCTTATTCATTTCCATCAACCAATTCATATCATCTTAATCCTTCCGTTTTATCTTCACTGTCCTATCTCATCATATCTCATCTTATATATCATCATATAGCATCTTCTATATCATCTCAACACATGTCATCACATAATATCATGTAACATCTCATCATGCTTTATAATTCAATTCAAGATTCTAACAAGTCAAATCACGCTTCAATTCACATAAATCCATATCATAACATAGCTTCACTTATCTCATTTCAGATTATTCCATCTTATCTCATTATGCTCATTTCAATATCTAATATCTCATAATCTCAACATTTTATCATTTCAACTCATCACTATACCATATACCCATCATCTAGAAATCATGCACCATTATTATTATATATAAGTCATATTCATACTCTAAGGTATATCCATACTCTAATCATCATATCATATAACACAGCACAACATAATTCGCACAACCTTCTCAATTTAATATTCAACAATTAATTTACCAAGTTGAATCGAGCAAGTCAATCCCCAAGTTTCCCTAAACCTTTAAGCCTCAAAATAAGTCAACGCAATAATCAAACAATTCTTTTAAAATATTACTTAACCAAATCCCGACATGAAGCATTTGAATCCTTAAACCAATTTCCCAAAATTATATTATTATTAATAATAAAATAATCCCAGCATATTGGTTTTAAAACAACAAATCATTTCGAGGAACATTTTCAAAATACAAGTTTAAGGCTCAATCTCTATTTAAAACGTTTCCTCAAGTCATCAAAAATCCATTCATAAACATTGCTCTTTAATCACTTATTTTATTATTTTATTAAAATAAATCCAACAAGGTTAGGTCATTTCCAAAATTCCTCTTTTAATTTATTAAACCAATTCCTTTTACTAAAACAAGTTCTAACCTTTAAAAACTTTTCCAAATTCTTTTCTTTTTTAAAATCCAATTCTTATAATATTATATTTTTAAATTTCAAAATAATATCATATAAGTTATATTCCATTTAGCTAATATTTATATAGCTAATATTTATATCAAAATGTCTTTAAGTATGTTATAGCAAATAATTACACAATATACATCATACATATAATATATATTCTAATTCAATTTCGGATCCAAAGAAATAGGCCCAACTGAAAGGAACCCAGAGGCCCGAACAAAACAAGCCCAAACCAAAACCCGGAGTAAGGACCCGCCCCAGCCCAATACCCAACAACTAATCTGATTTTTTGTTTAAATTAACCAAACCGGTTTAGCCTATTTCATTTAGAAAACACTGAACCAGTTCCACATAAAGAAAACCAACACTAAACCCAGTGCACTGTTCACTCGTCTCCCCCAAATCGCACTGGGTAAAGGAAGGGGAAGGGAGGAGGCTGGCCGGCGGCGACACCGAGCTCAGACCATCTTCCCGGCACCAAGGGACCATGACTCGAGCAAGAAAGGGAAGAAGAAGGAGAAGGAGCTCACCAATCGTTCAACGCCCGGGAAGCTCTCGATCGGGGCTCGACTGCCTCGCCGGAGACGGAATCAAGGTGGTGTGGCCTGGGTCGACAATAGGTGGTCAAAAGGTGAAGCTTTACATGGTTTCTGAATGAAACGAGGAAGAGGAAGGCTTACCGTATGTTTTAGAGGAAAACAGGGGAACGAGGAGGAGGTGGCGACGGCGGTGGAGCTCAGGTGGTTCTCGGGCGGCGCTCGGGGGCTTGCGGTGTGCCCAGGGAGTGCTCGGGCTGCGTTGCTCGGACGAGAGACAATGGTGGTGCTGTGGTGGCTTGAAGTTCCCAGAACAAGGCCATGGGTGGGCTCGGTGTCCTCCTCGAAACGAACAGAGGAGGGCTGCTGGTTCTGTTTGGGTTGAATCAGAAGGAGAAGAGCTGGCTTTGTGTGGCAGATGCCACTGTCGAAAATGGAAAAGCACAGGGGGGAGAAAGAGGGTTGAATGTGATTAGAATGAGTAAGGAAAGAAAGCACTACATTGGGTGAGCATTTAGGGGGAAAGAGGGACCTCTAAAATTGGATGGACAGTATTGGGAATCAAAGCCAAAATGGGTAGGAAGGAGTGGGAGAGGAGAGGTAGGAGGATAGGATTGTTGAGCTCAAAGTGGCAAAGGCAGCTAGCCTCTGTATTCTTTTCGGATTAGAGAAGGGGAAGAAGACAAGTAAGGGGAGGTTGTGGTCCCAAAATCAAGGATTCAAAATGCCCGGGGATAAATCCCAAGACCCGCTCTCTCGACCTTATCCTAAACCGATTCAAAATCAAAGCTTAAAATTTCAAACCGAAATAATAAATCTCATTGGTCGATGAAATAATAATGGAGTCCGACAAATATTTTCAATAGGCTCGGTATAGGAAAGTGGGGAAATAAAATCCATTTTAAAATAAATTCTAAATTTATGACGGAATCCGCTTAATAGCCGAATTTAAAACGATGCCTGAGTTTGCTTCAGGAGATTTAGAACCGAATTAAGTGCTCAAGGACGGAAATTTTCAAAATCTCTTGAATCTTATAATTTAGAGTCGAACATATTTTAATACTTTAAGAAATAACATTTTTTATTTTTTTCGGTCTTTACAAGATCGAAATTTGAGATGGAGATTGCGATTTGAGATTTATCACTGAGATTTGAAATCAACATTAAGATCAATATCGACTTTTGATATTGAGATTTTATATTTGAGAATTGAGAGTGATAGTTGATATATGAGATTGAGATTAAGTTTGAGATCGAGATTTGAGATTTGTCATTGAGATTTCAAATCAAGATTAAGATCAAGATCGATATTTGATATCGAGATTTTATATTTGAGAATTGAGAGTGAGATTTGATATTTGATATTTGAGATTGAGATTATGTTTGAGATCGAGATTTGATATTGAGATTTGTCATTGAGATTTGAAATCAAGATTAAGATCAAGATCAACATTTGATATTGAGATTTTATATTTGAGAATTGAGAGAGAGAGTTGATATTTAAGGTTGAGATTAAGTTTGAGATCGAGATTTGAGATTGATATTGCGATATGAGATTTGTGGTTTATCATTGAGATTCGAAATCAAGATTAAGATCAAGATCGACATTTGATATTGTGATTTTATATTTTAGAATTGAGAGTGAGAGTGAGAGTTGATATTTGAGATTGAGATTAAGTTTGAGATCAAGATTTGAGATGGAGATTGCAATTTGAGATTTGTCATTGAGATTTGAAATCAAGATTAAGATCAAGATCGACTTTTGATATTGAGATTTTATATTTTTAGAATTGAGAGTGAGAGTTGATATTTGAGATTGAGATTAAGTTTGAGATCGAGATTTGAGATGGAGATTGCGATTTGAGATTTGTTATTGAGATTTAAAATCAAGATTAAGATCAAGATCGACTTTTGATATTGAGATTTTATATTTGAGAATTGAGAGTGAGATTTGATATTTGAGACTGAGTTAATGAGTGAGATCGAGATTTGAGATTGAGATCGCGATTTGAGATTTGACATTGAGATTTGAAATCAAGATTAAGATCAAGATCGACTTTTGAGATTGAGATTTTATATTTGAGAATTGAGAGTGAGAGTTGATATTTGAGATTGAGAGTAAGATTTGAGATTGAAATCAAGATTGAGATTCAGATCAAGATTTTATATTTGAGATTTGATATTTGAGATTGAGATTTATATCGGGATGAAGATTTGAGATCGTCACTAATATGGACATTTCATATTTGAGATTTGAGATTGTGATTGAGTAAAAGGTTGAGATCGAGCAGAACATAGATTTAAGATTGAGATTCATATTAAGAGGGTTCTAATTTTATAGAATATCAATATATTGGTTGTAATTTTATAGATAATCGATTTAATAGGATAACAAAATTTTATATTTAAATATATAAGTGGTATAAAAATTTAAAAAAAATCATACAAATATTAAATATATAATTTTATATTTATACGAGTTCATGTATTTTTTTTAATACTATAATGTTATATTTATAAAAGTTATTAAAAACAACTCAAAAGTGATAAACATATAAATATTAACTATATAATGTTATAAACATATAGATATGAATTCATGTATTTGGCGGGATAAATTTTTTTTGGTGGGGATTTGGCGGGATATTATTCACGCATAAATTTCACCAAAATTTTGTAAATCCCTCCCAAGTCCTGTATCCCATTTCCCTTTCTCCAGAGCTGCCTCATTCTCTGATGTCCCTCTCTTGCTCTCTCCATTCTCGCTTGCTCGCCTAAACCCGATGCCGCCGACCACTGCATATTCACCCTCCAAATCTTTGATGTCCCTCTCTCCAGAGCACCTCCCTCTCACTCAAATCTCATATTCACCCTCCAAATCCCTCCTTCGTCTCTCAAATTGCCCTCCTCCGAGCAACCCCCAATCCGCCCGGCCCACACATATAGCACAACAACATAACACCTCCGCGTCTCCTCCCCTCTCTTCCGCCCTCCATCGCTCAGTTCAGTTCCCCTTTTCATCTTCAACCTTAATAAGTCTCTCTCTCTCTCTCTCATCCAAATCTGTAAAAAAAACATGAACTGTTCTTGATTTCATTTTTTCATTTTGCAGATGGACTTACTTAATTGGCAGCTAGGGAGTCTGCTCCGCCTTCATCCCTCCACAGCTCCGCCATCAATTGCACCGCCCCAACCCTCCACCACTCCTTTTCGAATCCCAAACCTTAATTTCAATCGGTGTACTCTAATTTATGTTCTCTGTTTTATTATTTTCATTGATTATTTTAGATGTTTTAGTACTTAGATTTGACAATAGGAAATCAGATTTTAGGTTATTAGTGTTGAGACGTTTGATTAGAATATCAAATGAAATTTATTTTGATGCACAATTTTGTGAATAAAGTTATTGATATGCTTCCAATATCCTGTGCTTTCATATCCTCCACTGAAAAGTTGCATCAATGCACCATAGATTCCCAAGTTAGAAACCTTTTCAAAAGAAATTTCAAAGAGCTCAGAAAAACAACCTTTGAAAGTGTCAGGTCTAGCTTCCTTCCTTATTCTATGTCTATTATGCATTTTAAGTTTCACTTCCACTTTGTACTTGTTGATTTTGTGGATTTCTAGGGTTTAAGTAGTTGCCTAATCAGTTGATTTGTGCATTTTTTGATTAATTTTTGTTCCACCAAACTTTTTAAATTTAGGGGATTGTTCAAACAAAGCCAAGGAGAGCATGAGCTTATATTGCTAAATATTAAGAAACTCTTGTACGCTTGTCTACTAATGTATCCTAATATAATTAGTAAAAGTGAATTTGTGAAGGAGTAGTTATGATTAATACATCATATGAGTATTTTTTTTAGGGATGTTACTCCTGTCAAAGTGGAATTTAGAAGCAGATGATTGACTAACTGATAACCTTGAAAACATGACAATATATTGTATTTTTTCTGTATATTTATGTATATTAGATTGATCTCCAGTCTCAGGGAGAGTATTTTTTCGCTTTATTTTTTATATTAATGATTTCAGAGAAGAATTTGGAAAAATATTTGCTTAAAGCTCTTAGATAGATAAAAGTTTTCGCTCATAAATATATGGTTTCATCTTTGATATGATCAAATTTTTACAGCAAGCTTTGGTATTTGTGGTAAAAAAAAAACCATTTAACTAGGAGCTGTTGTGGTTGGCCAAGAAGAGATGATTTGATTATGGTATGTTTGATTTTGAGTGTTTGTTCAGATACATTCAAATGGGAGTAGCCAAATTATCATTTTTAGATATACAAGATAGAGGTTTATTTTAGTTAACTAAGCTCATTACATCTCTACTTGGGTTGTGAATTTCCTCTACCTATAACCCAATTTTTGTATTAATTGTGTCGTCTTCTAGATTCTGTTGGTATTGATGTCTATGAGATAAAGGTTGTCATGGAGATTGTTATTCTTTTTTCTTTTAGTTAAAAAAATGATTGATGATGCTTTCATGTTTTATATGTTCCTTTCACTCCGGAGCCCTTCTTTTTGTTGTTTCCTTTTAAGACCCTTTTTTTTTCCGTGGCTCAAATATCTAGCTATGAGGTTTACTTGCTAGACACTTTTTATAAGAGGCAAATTTTTTGTGATAAGAGGCAAATAATTTTTCTACGTACTAATTATGTTCATTTGGGCTTCAATTTTCTGTTTCATGTGTTCGTCTGTTTTCCATTCATGATTCCAAGTGCCCGGTACTTTAAAAGATCATTTCAGGACTGATAAATTATCTTTTTTTGGGGAACTCCAAGGTTGTACGGCTAGGAACTCCAAGGTGACTTTTCTTCCCCTTTCACTGCCTTCAGTTGGCCTCGACCGCTGTGCAGCCTCTGTTACTCCCTCGACGTCTCTTCCCTACCTTCAAATCTCTAGGTGAGTTCTCCTCTTTTGACCCTACTTCACACTAACACCGCCTCTTCCACATTCCTCTATCCCTCCCTTATTCCCTTTCTTTGGTTCTGCCTCTGTTCTTCACCTCTTCCAAGAATAGTATAGATTTGTCATAGAGTTTCTTTCTATATTGTTGCAAGTTTAATTGAATTTATGTGTGTTCTTCATTGCTTTTTTTTGTTGTTGTTGTTGCAGCAAATCAACTTGCTCTATTGAGCCAGTCACAAATCGTCGGAAACACCAGGTCCCCATCACTCCATTCAGTTTGAAGGTCTTTGACTTATTCTTTCTAGATTTCAATTCTCTAGTATTTGACTATTTGTTATTCACTTTGGAATTTTAGTTCTCTTGCCGCCTCTTCCTAACTGGCCTCCGCTATTATGAAAAGAGTCCAAAAAGAACATGAATTGAGTCGCTTAAATGTCTAATCGACCAGGTAAAAACCTAATTTCAAGAATTGTTAATGTGTTTTCTGGAGCTTAGTTGATTCTAGGGCATTTTTTATGCCCTATTCGATTAGGTTTTAGGAATTTTGGGAGGTTATGAACTCTGACTTGTGTGTTTTCAGTTGAGTAACCAAACGAAATTGTTTGAAATGGCACGTCTTGTCAAAACTGCAAAAATGAATCTGGTGTTTGGTCTTAAGATGAAATAGGAATTGGTGTATAAGTGTAAAGACTGAATATATTTTGTATTATTATTCTATATATTAAATTATTATTATTAAATTCAATAAAACTCGTCCTCGAGCGTAAGTTTTGATTTTAAAGTCATTCCGGCATCATTTCGAGAATTTAGATTCTAGCGGATTTTAATTCCGCCTTCGAGCTACGGGTTTTGATAAAAATTAATTTAATTCCGTTTAACTTGAAATTGAATGGAAACTTTGATTTAAATTTAATTTAGTCGGGATTCGATCGGGCGAGCTGGTTTTGAGTCTAATTCCGCTATTTTGAATTCTTTCGTTGGGGACCAATTCAATTTTATTCTTTTTCTTTTATTCCTCTCTCTCTCTCTCTCCCTCTCGGCTCTTTGTTAATTGGAGCTGGACCAGCTGGTCCCCTCTTTGTCCTCTTCTTCATGTGTGTAGCAGAGCAACAACCCATACCCCAATCTCCTTCATTCTTCACCAGCCCCACTGCCTTATCCTCATCCTGCTTCTAGGAAACCCACACCCTCCTCCCTCTCTCTTCCATTTCACCGTCCATTCTCTTCTTGTCCACCTCTGTTCACTGTCGCCTCCGTCGCCGAAGCCGCAACGTCCACACCTTCTCCCTTGTTGCGCGTCGAGAGGAAGTCCCAAGTCATTCCTTGCCTCTGTCTCGCTGAGCAAGCAAAAAGTATCACCATCAACAAGCCTCCCAAACCACCACCCTTCTCTGCCCCGCCTCAATTCATCACCACAACTCCACCTTGACGCCACTACCAAGACCGCAGCTCTCGAGCCACACCGGCGCCACCCCTTTCTTCTTCTCCTCGCTCTGTTTCCTCAATTCAAACCAACGGTAAGGCCCCTCCTCCTTTCCCACTCGAAAACAAAGCAAAGCTCCACCTTTATGCTTCATCTCTTCGATTAAGGGCCTAACAAGTTTCCCTGACGTCTGCGACGAGCTCGAACGATCTCTGGCGATCCTAGTCGAAGCCCGAAGTCGTTTTCGGAGTCGCTCGGTAATCTCCCTCTTTCTCCTCCTCCCTTGTTCACTTATGGTTCTCTTTAGGTGGGTTTTGGTCGGGTTCTCTTGTCGGTCGGGTTGGTAGTGGTTGCGGCCGGAAAGGGAGTCGCCGACGAGCTCTGTTTCTTTTTCCTCCTTTCCCTTCATTCTCTGCTCCATTGAAGCTATGCTTCTACTGAGGAGGGAGACGACGTCTGCCCCTTCTGATTTATTGGGCTGGGCTTGACCCATTTGCCATCCGGGTTATATCACATTTAAATTCTGGATCCCTCCCCTTCATTCCTTATTTTCTTCCGGGTTGGGGTCACGTGGGCCATTTCTTTTATTTTGGTTGTCCGAGCTGGGGTTTGGGTTAGGGCCAGGGAATCTGGGTCATGGGTTTGGGTGTGGGCCAGCTGCTGGGTCAGCTTCTTTTCTTCTTCTTTCGGGTTATATTTCTGGGCTGGGGTTGTTTTCTGTTATGCATATATATACTATGTTTTATGTTAAGTTATATACATATATGTATGTTATTTTATATATTATTTCCGATTTTAGAGAGATATATATATATATATATATATGTGCGTCTGTGTTCTGAAAATATTAATATATATTATAAATGGGTTTAAAAGCAAGAGTAATTGACATCGGGTTATAAATATATTTATGGGTTTTGTTTTGAGATCATATGGATAGTAAGTGTTAAATTATTTGAATATTATTATTGTTTTAGGATTTGGTTATAATTATAATATTCTGGAAATTAATCTTTATATATTGTTTATTTGTTTTAAAATTATATTAATTGGATTATTTATATATGATGCATTTTATGAGGATTTAAATATGTGATTGAGGAATTTTTAAAGTGAATTGTTGGTTTTGATTTATAAATATTATTCGTGAGCATAGAGTTATTTGATGATTTAATATTGGAATTTAATTATATAATGTTTTTGAAATAAGAAACATGCCGGAATGATTTATGTAATATGATTTTGGGAAATTGGTTTTAAGGCCTAAATGTTTAATGTCGGGATTTGGATAAGCGATTTTAAAAGAGTTGTTTGACTTTCTAAGTTGAGAGTTTTGAGAGATTGTTTTGAAAATGAGATGATGAGATGAGATGAACATGGACTGATATTGGAATATTATGAGATAAGATGGAATGATCCGAAACGAGATATGTGAAGATATGTATAATAGTTAGGGGCGCCTTGTGTGAATTAGATAGACTTATGCATTTGTATGTTATTAGGTGATTGTGATATGTTGGACATTGCTTACTATTGGATGATTCATTACTTGGACTCTGCTTCTTCCTTGTTTCTCTGTTGTTCGGCTTATTCAGGTAAGTTCCTTTACGGGCTTACTCAGATTCGAAAAAGAATACCTGCTTGTGAATATATGACATACTAGGTGTTGCATAAGCATTAAAGCATGCCATGTAGTATCATGCTAGGATTGCACTTGTGATTGAGCATTCTCTTTCTTTATGCATATGTAAACAGAACGATCGTTATCTGTGATAGTCCTAGAGTCTCTGTTAGGGTCATAAGGTAGCCCAGCCCCATCGGGTGCCCTGAGTCTATCGAGTCGATATGAGCATGATATGACAGCCCAGCACCATCGGGCAAGAGATGAGATGATATGATATAATATGATATGATATGATATGATATGATATGATATGATATGATATGATATGATATGATATGATATGATATGATATGATATGATATGATATGATATGATATGATATGATATGATATGATATGATATGATATGATATGATATGATATGATATGATATGATATGATATGATATGATATGATATGATATGATGATGCCGTGGTGAGTGCACCACCACGAGGATATTGCTATGCTATAGCACCGAACTGGGCAGTCTCTGCACTAACGGGAAGGGGTGCAGAGGTAGGAGAGGGATATGCCACTTGACATTCTTTGGGCGCCTTTGCCGTTCTTTTTCGCATTTTGTAAATTAGGATCATGTTAGTGTGATTTAATTTCTGCATTTGCATCATCTTTATATTAGCGTATCTGTATGTTTGCTTGTGGGACAAGGTGTGTTGGGGTCTTGGTCTGATCCTGCTCGCACCAATTGTTTTTAGGTATGATTGCTCCCTATCTCTATGGCGTGGGAAAATCCCCCGGGCGATTGCAAAGAATCTGTCTAACCCCGCTAATTTGGCTATACTACCTTAGAATTTATACTATGGTTTTGACCCGGCTCTGCCATGACATTTGTATCTGACCCTTACTTCCGCTTTACTTTCGTTTAAATTGAATTTCTATGACTTTGATTGATTGGGGTTCGAAATCCCCGCTTTGAATACTGATTGATCTTTAGAGGTTTGAAACCTCGACCCGTACCTGAATTGCAACATTCGAACGAAGGTATCCAACCTTCGAAACGTATCTCGGATATTTATATCTGGGCCGTTACAAAGTTGGTATCCGAGCGAGGTTGTGCAATTCGGGTACGCAAGGGTCGGGTGTATGTTTTGGAAAATTTCCCATGAATTTCAAAGGATTTGAAGATGTTTTAAAGGGGAAAAATGAATTTAATATGTCTAACTCAATTGGACTAAATATGAACTTGGCTTATGATAAAAGATGAGAACCAACTAATAAGGGATCGAGTGGGTAGAAAAGGCGCTAGACCATCCCTATTGGATGTAGTCGGGAATGAGTAGGCGAAATACTAGCTTGTTCTTTACAGATGGGTCGGGAAGACTCCAAGGAGATCGTTATAATTGTCATTGACTGATTCTATGTTGAGTGCTTGATATGCTAAAGATTTGATTGGTATATCCTAAATATTGAATGAATATTGAATGATCTGTTCAAACGAGGTAGCGGGAGTACTCTTCTTATATGGTCAAACCCAGCTTGTGTGAGACAGCCCCTTCCCCTATGTTAGCCCCTTGACGATTCTATCGAGTCTCTCCCGGATGTCAGTGTCTTCCACGGGGAATTGGGTTGGTAAACACATTGTGTCGGGAATCATGATTGAATATAATGTTTACGGGGCTGTCCTTATCAATTCTTATGACGATCCATCAGTGTCCTCTTCTCACGAAAAGTCGTATCCGAGTCCCACGGGGAAGATGAGTGATGAGTCGGTTAGGAAGAGTCAGTGGTTGCCCTAATGGATCTCTATCGGGTTATCTTGATTGCTCTGTCCATGATTGTGTGTTACTATGTGGTACTACTCCTTGACCTATAGATTGATCCTTAGTGTGAAATTGTGCTTATGTGCTTTAATGTTCATAATGACTATTGTATGGGTTCGAGCTACATTTATTATGTCCATATCATCCCGACATGATCTATTTAGTATATTGCATTGTCATACTAGGGCACGAATGTATATGTCATATGCCAGGATGTTGTATAATTGATGTCCTCCCTATGAATAGGTTCATGATAGTGTGATCGTCCCGTTCTTGTATCATGATAGAGTGACTCCCTTACTTGATGGATACATGTTATAATTTGATGTCAACGTGCCTTATATATGCTACGTAATCCTCAGTACTTGTTATGATGATGATGATCCTTAATGTAATTCGTGTTTCTATGACATATTGTATCCATGCTGGTCACATTACTTAGGTCTCGTGTTCTATCATGGTTAGATGTCGTTATAGCATGACTACTTAACCTATCGGATTGATCTTGCAGATGATTGTTTGAGAGCATAAACCACATGATACAAGTCTATATGATTATTGCTCCTCCTGGATTAGGTCCATGATAGTGTGATCAACTCTTCTTGGTATGAATGCTTTTAAATGACCTCCTTAACATGCTGGATGATGACGTGTCGATGTTCATTATTCCTTTTGTGACAAGAATCTATATCATGCCCATCTATTTCGTATTCGTCAGATTAACTATTGTTGATTATTTTGCAAGTTAATATTGTGTGTTAGTTGTGTTAAACGGAGAATATGTGGCATAATGGAGTCTTGGTGAATGCATGTTTACCCTAGTATGTGTTGATTTGTACTCATGCCCCGTATTCTAATTATGTTGCCCATTATTTAAACTTGTGTTATACATCGTTAAACTTGCTCATGCTTCTATATTATTGGAATGTGATTGAGTGATTTCTTACGCATCGTCAGGATTAGTTGCATGCATGTATTGTACGCCATGTTGAGCCTTTGGCATCATGTAGGATCCTTGGTTATGACTCAAGCACATTTATGCCCTGCTTGCAATATTGTTCATTCTCTCTTGAACTAGGTCCTTGATAGTGTGGCTCTCCCTCTTTCTATCCTCGTAAATGTTTTACTTATCCGATTAGACTAATTTTAAATTCGATGATCGACTTGCTTTCCGTGAGGGTTGATCCTAGCATGCTTACATGTTATCGCTCAGTGCTATTTCCCTATTACTCTATGATATCCTCTCGTGCTTGCATGAATGTACAACTTGACACCTCGCATGATCACGCACCGCCCTATATCGTGATTTTGCATATGCATAACACATGAATATCGGAATGAATCTAGTTGAAGTACTTTAATTGTACTCATGTTCGATGTGTGCTATTAGTATCATGTAAGACTTACGAATTCCAATACGACCGGCTAAATGATCACGTGTTGTACTTGTTCTATGATGTGATAACTATTGTACCATATATGTACTCTATGATGATTCATTCCTAGCATGGTTATACTCTATCGCCCGTGATGTTATCTTGGTTATTCTGTGGTGATCCGATTGCTTTCATGTACATCATGTCGAACTCGTTTAAACACTCTTGACTATGCCATGCCTGATCATGTACCTCTAGCGTCATGAAGGATCTATGCTCTCTAAATGTATCTCCTCATATGATGACATGCCATTCTTAACCTATTATATGATCATTGTTGCCATATGTGATAGTTACTATGCTGCTCTTATGTGTCCTCGTATGAAACTTCATCTGATTGTTATAATATACTTTGCCATGATATATTTGGACTCATTTGTTGATGTGTATACCATGCTCTTACATTGATCATATACATGATGCTCGTTATCTTCAATTAAATCCCATATGACTTCAAATCATACATGATCATTGTTGGTTCCGCATAGCTTGCTTGAAATTGCTAGGCATATCTGCTTCCATGAAATCGTATACTATTAGCTTGTTTCACATGCATCAGTGTAGGACTCGATCGTGTCTTTGGAATGAATATGTATGTCGTTGTTCCTTGAGATAGGTACATGTTAGTGTGGATTAATGTGACTGATATGCTCCATGATGAATTCGTTTTGTTCGTCACCGTTGTAACCTAATAGACTTTCATAAGGGCATCGTTACTATTCCCAGGTCGGAGTCTTGTCTCTAGTCGTGTCATCTTTAGCTTTGGTCCATTTTGTCTCCGAGAGAAACGTTGGGTTGTCCGCTCTTGTCACTCCCCTTATCTCCACTAACTTAGACTCCTACGTGATACACTGGACGATTGGCCGCATGGAAAAAGGGAACGGGAAGTCGAATAGTGATAGAGCAGCGCAGCGGAAGCGTGGGCCCATAACCCACGGGCCTCAGGATCGACAATGTCGACGGAACAAGCTCGCTTTGAGGATGGCAGTTATTGAGTACGATATGACTTGCAAGCGAGAGTGCCCTCCGTTCGAATTGTTAATCCCTTTGGAATATGTTGATGATGATATTGCATTGACTTGATGTTGAAAATTGCGTGTTGATGTGATGACTTGGTGATGACTAATACCTGATTATCCATTGTCTATGATGAGATATATGATTCGATGCATGACAGTCCTAATGTGCCATGATGACTTGATGTGATGCTATTCTGAGTTGCTAAGCATGATCTAAATTCCTTGCCTATAAGTATGAACTGCAAATGCTGAGAATCTAAACTGGTTATTAGCTAAGATTATGATGAAACTTGCTAATTCGATTCGATTAGGTTCATATATGACGTTTTACAATACTTGTTGAGCATGACGGTAATTTAAGACTTTTGATACTTGTTGCAATGCTTAATGATGCTATTGATACAAATGCTAGTTGATATGATGTAGTCCTTACATGTAATAATGTCCATGATTGCTTCTTCTTGAAACATGTGGGTGAGGTCCTTTTGGTAGAGCGGTCAGAGAGTGGAGAAAGGTTTTGAGTGATTAGAATGATCAACGGTTGTAAGGGAGAGTTGCAGAAGAGGGGTGTTGACTTAGGTTGGACCGAGTGAGTTCGGGATTTATAAGAGGCAATGCTTGGTGGTTTCGATGAGCTCTTAGGCGAATCTTGGATAAGGGGTATGATTAGGATAGGTTGGTTAGGTAGTGACCGAGAAGATTTTATTGAAGATGCGTGGTTAGAAGGGTTCTACGTTGTGATATCTTGGGAAGAGTGAGAAATGTAAGAAATGACCTTTGGGGGTATCGAGAACATAGTATGCAGGGGTGCTCGGGGGTGAAAACAGAGATAGGGGTTGGAGTTTTAGAGGTGGATTGTTAGTGAGAGTGCTTGGCGGGAAGAGGTGTGAGATTAAAGGTCGGAATGAATTGGGGTTTCTTCTGTGGGATGTTATCCGAGTTGCTAAGTCTAGATGAAGGTTGGTATTGGCTTGAGAGTTGGAGACGAGCGGGCGGGGTTTGCGCCTTATATAAACTGATATAATGTGCAAAACTTTCTTGATTATGTGATTATGAACTCGCATGATGTTAGATAGCGACCATGATAAACCTGATATGGCAGGATATTACATGTGATATGCAAAACTGAAATATAATTGGTAATGACAACTATGATCATGATATAATGATAATTTGCTATCCTACTATGCTGTTCTAGAATCATGTTATGATGTGTTGTAGGAATCATGAAATAATGATATGTTGCTATGTGAGAGAATGATATTATATTATGATCAGGAGATGTTAAATGATAAATATTGAATTGGATCACGAATATGACTTATATATATGTATGATATAATGGTGCGTGATTGCTAAATGATCGTTATATGGCGTTGTATGAGTTGAGATGATGTTTTGTGAGTATGCTGACGTTTTGATGATTGATCTATTGATTGACCTTCCCCTTGGCTGAATTTTAATAACCTGACCTTGTTGTGTTGATGTGTTGACAATGGGTTTTGGTTCATTGATGCTATGATGGGAGATACTTTTATGAGTTCTGGTGTTATGTTGAGACGTTGTTATGATTTTGTTATGTCGTTGAGATGCATATTATGACCTTTAGTATGATATGGAGATGTTGATGTGACCTTGTGGCACTACGTTGGTATATGTTGAGACTTGCCGTATGATGTGTTGATTGGAGATTAGTTGGTTATACAGATATGCATTTCTTATGGCTTATGCATCTTGCTTGAATTGAGACTGATAGATTGATTCGATCCTGGAAACTAGGAAGAGAATATGGGATTAGCCCTTAGAGGTGGATGATTCCACCTCCTGGCTTTTGAGTTTGATTGACTGATTTGTGAGAAGCTGATTTGGTTTGGAAGATTCTGACGAAATCTTGATTTGAAAGGATTTGACTTGTTTTGGTGTAAAAGCTTCTTGATTAAACGTTGAATTTGAGGATTTTAAGCGATTTTGAAAATGACCAACTTGGGATTTTAAAGAAGTTGAGAGTTTCAATGATTTGGATGACAATCTTTCCATTTACAAAACGCTTTGAGGATTTACGAACTGGATTTACATTATAGACGTCTCATGAAGTGGATACAAGCATTTTATAGGGGCGCTTATAGATTGCTTGCTAAGACCTGTTCGGGACGCTATAATACTTTTAGAGTTGTGGTACTTTCGAAAAGTCGAAGCGAGGATGTGATAAGGGCGCTTATTACACACTTGACAAGACCAATTGGAGATGTCACGACCGTGACTAGGATGTTGTGAGAATCCCGGAAGACGCAACCGAGATGATTACAAGATCCTTGGACATGGTCCTCGGACTCACCGATTTCAAACTCCTTCCCATTGTTTTAAAATGACTTTAGTCTCGAGGACGAGACTTGTTCTTAAAGGTGGATAAATGTAAAGACTGAATATATTTTGTTTTATTATTCTATATATTAAATGATTATTATTAAATTCAATAAAACTCGTCCTCGAGCGTAAGTTTTGATTTTAAAGTCATTCCGACATCATTTCGAGAATTTAGATGCTAGCGGATTTTAATTCCGCCTTCGAGCTCCGAGTTTTGATAAAATTAATTTAATTCCGTTTAACTTGAAATTGAATGGAAAATTTGATTTAAATTCGATTTAGTCGGGATTCGATCGGGCGAGCGGGTTTTGAGTCTAATTCCGCTATTTTGAATTCTTTCGTTGGGGACCAATTCAATTTTATTCTTTTCCTTTTATTCCTCTCTCTCGCTCTCTCTCTCTCCTTCTCGGCTCTTTGTTAATTGGAGCTGGACCAGCTGGTCCCCTCTTTGTCCTCTTCTTCATGTGTGTAGGAGAGCAACAACCCATACCCCAATCTCCTTCATTATTCACCAGCCCCACTGCCTTATCCTCATCCTGCTTCTAGGAAACCCACACCCTCCTCCCTCTCTCTTCCATTTCACCCTCCATTCTCTTCTTGTCCACCTCTGTTCACCGTCGCCGAAGCCGCAACCTCCACACCTTCTCCCTTGTTGCGCGCCGAGAGGAAGTCCCAAGTCATTCCTTGCCTCTGTCTCACTGAGCAAGCAAAAAGTATCACCGTCACCGAGCCTCCCAAACCACCACCCTTCTCTGCCCCACCTCAATTCATCACCACAACTCCACCTTGACGCCACTACCAACACCGCAGCTCTCGAGCCACATCGGCACCGCCCCTTTCTTCTTCTCCTCGCTCTGTTTCCTCGATCAAAACCAACGGTAAGGCCCCTCCTCCTTTCCCACTCGAAAACAAAGCAAAGCTCAACCTTTATGCTTCATCTCTTCGATTCAGAGCCTAACAAGTTTCCCCGACGTCTCCGATGAGCTCGAAGGATCTCCGGCGACCCTAGTCGAAGCTCGAAGTCGTGTTCAAAGTCGCTCGGTAATCTCCCTCTTTCTCCTCCTCCCTTGTTCGCTTATGGTTCTCTTTATGTGGGTTTTGGTCGGGTTGTCTTGTCGGTTGGGTTGGTAGTGGTTGCGGCTGGAAAGGGAGTCGCCGGTTGTTGTTGCAGGAGGCTTGATATGTCAAGTAATTACAAATAATAAAGATGTAATAAATGTAATCCAACTCCTGGCCTAAGCAAATAATTACAAGACTTCCTCCCGTTGTAGTGGAAGGGTAGTCAGGATCGATCCACGAGGAGGCGTGTCAGCGGGATCCTAGTAGCTTTGGAAATCTCACATCTGTGTCGACTAGAAGCCTCGATTTCGACCTTGAACCTCGATGTCGACCTCGGTTGTCGATGTTCTCTGCAACAGAAGACCTGCAGAGACAAAAACAAGTGGTCGATATCGATTGGAGAGTGTCGATATCGATGTTAGTCCACGAAATCGACTGGCTCAGAATACTACCAATCGACACAGTAGGGTCGATATCGATGCTAGGGGTCGATATCGATGCTCAGCAAAACTCCGCAGCGATGTTCGTCGTCGACTCAAAAAACTGTCAACGTACTCAGTGGTCGATATCGACGTCTGGGGTCGATATCGATGTCTTCCTGCAGTGGGTTAGTTCTTCGTCGGCAAAGAAAGGCCGAAGATTTGAGAATGGGAAGAGAAGCAATGAACAGAAATAAAACAGATGGTTTTTGTGTGTATAAAATATGTAAAAAGCAACTCCTAGGATTAGGGTTTACCACAACGTTAACCAATGCATGCGATAAGATAAATAAGACGGACAATTGTGCTATTTCACCCGAGGGACAAGCTTTCGCTGTACACCAACTCTTAGGATTACTCATGCAAATAAACCTAATTGTCTCTACCAATTTTATGTTTATAACTCAAGTTGTTAGCATGAATCCCTTTTCTTTCGATTAGGACTAAACATAGAATCGTAGGAGGAGAGATAGACACAACGATATCAACATCAAATACTTACCTCAAGCGCGCATGGCTAACGTCGGGCTCACCCCGACCCTAAGAGCTTTGGGAACTACTCGCTTCTCATCATGGAACTCATCGTCAATTGAAAGGAAGAAACTTGCATTAAAATAAACTTCGAAGCTTTACAACTCAACGTCAACTTTCGCAAACGTCAAACCCTAAAACTTCTCTCTAACTCTAACTCTAGTGATTGTCTTGATTGATTGTTTGTCTCTTCGATTGGATGAAAGATGATTGGATGATCTAACAAATCAGCCTCTAGGGCTTTATTTATAGGCTACTAATCCTCGCTATCCAAGGATTGTAGCTCCTATCTAAATTAATAACTCTATCCGAATAATTAGGATAGGTCTTTTATTTTGATAAAAACTTAAATAACTTAAAGGTAAAGGATAGATAAAACTTCAGCTGCCATCTATCTTGAAAGTATGAGATAATTCCGTGCCTCCTTGAAGATATAGTTCCAATCCGCATTCGAAATCGAGTCTATCTTCTGTAGAGATAAGGGGTCGATATCGACACCGGAGGTCGATATCGAGGTCTCTGTTCCTGCTCGACTTGTTCAGCTCTGGTCGATTTCTATGTTGAGGTCGATATGGGGGTCGATATCTGGGTCTAAAGTCGATACCTACCTCTTCTCAGCTTCACTTGATGTCTATGTTGAGGTCGATATCTATGTTGAAGGTTGATATCTACATCAGAGGTCGATATCTGGGTCTAGGGTCGATATCTACTTCTGCTCAGCTTCACTTGGCTTCTCCGTTTTGACTCCGATTTCGCTTGAATTCCTGCATGGTTAGCTCAAAACTTGTGCAGACCCTATTTCTTGCATTTTAGCCCATTCTTACACAAGTTTATATTCTTTTGGACCTTTTCTTTGGAACTCGAATGAAATATGAAGTCAAAAGATGCAATAAAAGAAGGTGAAAATGTGTACATCAAAACACCCCATACTTAGACTTGCTTGTCCTCAAGCAATAACCAAGCAATAACCAACACCTACAACACACCCTTCAAGTCTTCGCCTTTGTCAAAAGCAACATCATAAGTGGTAGCAAAGCAAAGCAAGTGAATTTAACGTCATAGCACATATTTTGGCGATCCATAGGCACATGCAATTTTGATCCAACCTCACAGGGATAATGTGTTTGCACTCAACTCTCATGTGTTTAGGCTATGAATATCAACTCTCAACTCAATTCCATATACAATCTCATAAACATTGCAATTTATAATAATCCACTTCGCAACCAATTATGAAAATGCAATAAGAATCATCAGGAGGGCTCTCGCTCAATGGAAGACTTCAAAGAAGACTCCATTCGGCGGGGTTGTAATGGGGCTTGGTATGAAATAAAAGGTATGGAATTATTTGGCTATGTGGTGCTTTTATAATTCGGGAATCAAGACTCCTAAATCTCAACACTTGCAATACCCAAACCATATCTCTTCGATGTAAGCTCAATCTCTATAATGCTCTAGAGATGCATTCCATCAACCCTTCTTCCAAGTTCTAATATATCTCTCAAAAATATAACACTTGTATGAATAAAAGACTTAAGGATTATGGCTCATGCACTATATATATATATATATATATATATATATATATATATATATATATATATATATATATATATATATATATATATATATATATATATATAAATCTCTATTTTTTTTTTGAAAATAATAAGTAAATATGTGCATTTATATGTTGAGCCATAAATCCTTTTACAAAATATGACAAAATGTAAATATGCACTATCCTATAATTTCCTTGCTCAAAACTGGACATTATGCTCTTTTCTTTCCACAAGGCATTAGTCCAACCAATCTAAGTCTCAATTCCCAAATGGGGGTCAGGCTCAATTTGGCTAGGGATAATTTTGTGGAGTTTGCAATTTCAGGCTCAGGCTAATGTTCTGGCTTCAAGCAGGGATAATGCAGGGTAGGTAAAGAGAGGATAAAAATGGCTTAAAAGATGCCTCCATCATTTAATTCTCGTAAACATAGACATATATATGCATTGGTTTTGAATAACTATCACAACCTTTAGAGATGCATAGGAAGAGTAAATTCACTCAAGAAAGGGGAGGGATTTTTGATGTTCTCCCTATAGGTCAAAAAATTCTCACAAGGACAATTTTTGTTGGATTTGAATTTTAGCCTAGGATCATATGTGCTCAATTTCATCACAAGTTCACAATCTACATAAAAAGTTTAAAGACTTAGGCTAAACCATCCAAATATGTCATAGGATTTACATGATCAAGTCAGCTATTGAGTTTTCATCATAGGACATCTAAGCAGGGTTTAAAAAAAAACTTAAAAATAAACATGCATTTTTTTGTATTTTTGACATTTTTCTATTTTTTTTGATTTTTTGACATTTTATAAAAGTAAAACTAAAAACAAAAATTTAAACATGAGTGCAATGCGAAGAAGAAAACCAAATTATGACCATAAGACATGTTTTTCCCCCACCCCATACTTAAAATATACAGTGTCCTCACTGTATTAAAAAGAAGAACAAGGGTAGAGAGAAACTCACAGCGCAACCTGCGGATTCAGGTCGATTTCAGGTTGGGTCGATGCCAGAAGTCGATATCTAGGTCAGTGGTCGATGTCGACTGCATCTGTCGAAGTCTCGGAAGAAAATGAAGACAAGGGTTGCCTGATTGGGGTTGATATCGAGTATTAGGGTCGATATCGACGTCTCTTTTTCGCTCTTGAGTCCTCGATGTCGACTCTAGGAGGTGGCTTGACCCTGGGGGTGTCGATTTCGACTGGCTCTGCAGAAGCTTCTTTTCTTCTTCGTCGGTCCTTTTGCTTGATAACCTGAAATCTTTGTTAGAAATATAGATAAAGCACGAATTATCTTAGTTTTAAAAGTTCAAAAAGCCAAAAATTAAATCCTAAAAACCATCTATGCAAAAATTTAAAAGTTTTTATGTACAAGCTCTAGAGTTTTGAGTCGCTAGGCCGACTTCTCCGTCAATTCTTCACGAGCCTTTTATGTAGGGACCCTTCGAGTGTGAGCCTTCTCCTGGATCATCTAGGTCCTTTTGGTAGTAGCGAAGTTCAGCGACCAAGGCTTCTTTGATGTTAGGTTCTTCTTTGGGCACTTTTCTTCAATTTCTTGACCTAACTTTAGCAATATATGCAAACCATGGAGCTTTGACCCCCTCTTTAGTAGAATTATCAATAATCGGCTTAATTGATTTATCAATACTGGACGGAGGAGGGTTAGGAGTCATACTTGGGGTTACCTGTTTGGGCCCGAAACAGAAATCTTTGGGTTGAGGGGTGGTCGATGTCGACATGTGGGGGTCGATATCGACCTCTGTGACCCCATACTTAAGCTCCTGACAGCGATCTGGCATACTCGATTTCGACCAAGGGGGTCAATTTCGATGTTTTTAGTCGATATCGACTGGTTCCAGTCGATGTCGACCCTGCTTGCTGTTTCCGTCCTCGCCAACAAAAATTTTCTAAGCTTCTCCTTAGCCGGCGAGAGGACTACTTGCTCCAGGTGCTTTGTTTCGCTCATGGTTGGGTTGAAAGAGAATTCTATCGCTTCGTTCCCTATAGTAAAGGTTAGTAACCCTCGACGTACATTGATATTAGCATCTGCAGTAGCTAAGAAAGGCCTACCAAGTATAATAGGCACTACAGGATCTTCAGGCATTTCCAATACAATGAAATCAGTAGGCACAAAAAACTTACCTACCTTTACCGGAACGTCATCAACTATACCTGTGGGTCTGACGAATGAGTTGTCAGCCATATAAAGCTTCATGTCCACAGGTTCAAGGGCACCAATGTTCACCTTCTGCCAAATAGAGAGAGGCATGAGACTTACACTTGCCCCTAGGTCACATAGGGCTTTATAGCGATGTTGGCCAAGTCCCACGGTGATTGCAAACTTCCCTGGATCACTCTTCTTTTCAGGGAAGTCCATCTTTGAGCATTCCTCTGCGATCTCTGCCATGGATCTCTTCATGCTAAGGATGTCTTTTAGGAATCGCACATAGGCAGGCATCTCGCTTAGGGCTTCTGTAAGAGGGATAGTAACGTTAAGTCCTTGAAGTATTTTTACAAAGCGCCTAAACTTACCTTTGGTGGGATCCTCCAATGCTTTGGAAGGGAATGGCAACGTCTTCTTTGGAGTAGGGGCCAAAACGGAGGTCGGAGGGGCCTGCTGAACATCGATGTCGACTGGAGTTGGGTCGATATCGACCTCTAGGTCGACATCGACTGGTCTGTCGATGTCGACTGGGTCTGCTGCTTTCTCCTCCGATTCCGTTCATGGCTTTTGTACTTTGGTGCCACTCCTCAATTGTATGGCTGCGACATGGCCCATCCCGGATTGTCCCTTAGGATTCGTAGTGGGTTGCCCAGGGAGTGTTCCGAACGGTCTTGGGATTTGTGCCGCCAATTGACCCAGTTGGGTCTCTACGTTCTTCTTCCAAATATCCATCTCCCCAATCCTTGTGGTAAGGTGATTGAGTTGAGAATGGATAGCATTGTTGGATTGATCATTCTTAGCCTGATTCCGCCTGATTTCATCCAGTACTAGTTGAAGATCATCATTTTTTTGGTCTCTCTCCGGGTGCCCAAGAGCTCTATAAGGCGGAGGGTCCCTAGGGTTAACCGGGTTCCTTTGTGGTTGATGGAACCTTTGGTCTCCCCAATATTGGTGATTGGGACCCCTCATGTAGCACGCCTCTTGGTGAGTCTCCGCCAGGTGTACTTGTTCAGCATGGGGCACTCGATGGTGGTGTGCCGCTACGATCCGCATTCTATGCAATCTTGGTTCGCTGAAAGGAACCTCACTTGCTTTTGGAGCTTTCGAAGTTGATCCCTATGAAATTGCTCCTTTACATCCGGATCGATTACATTGGAGGGTTCATATAAGGGCATAGATGGGGCAGGCCTCGACGATGATGGTGTGCCAGAAGCCTCAGGAGTCCCATATGTATTGTCGAACTCCACCAACCTCTCTATGGTCTCCCAAGCCTCTTGTGGAGTGAGTTCAAGGTAGCCATAGGAGGTGTAGGTGTTGATCCTCTCCTTAGTTGCAGTGTCAAGAGCATTGTATATGATCTCCTGAATTACGTACGGTGGTTGGCCATGCGTCAGGCATGATCGTAGTAGGTCCTTAAACCTTTCCCAAACAGTCGCCAGAGCCTCACTAGGCTTTTGTTTAAAAGCCGTGATTTTCTGTCGGATCAACGCCGTCTTAGAAGGAGGAAAGAACTTGTTGACAAACGCGTCCTTGACTTCATTCCAGGTGCGGAGCGATCTTGGGGCTAAGCTCTCCAACCACTGCAATGCTTTTCCTGTAAGAGACCATCGAAAGGCTTTTAGGTGGACATATTCAAGACTTCGTCCATCAGCAATAGTATCACAAAGGTCTAAGAAGGTAGAAATATGTGCCATAGGGCATTCGTTAGGTTTTCCTTCATATTGGTGCCTTCTAATCTCAGTAAGGAAGTTAGGTTTTATTTCAAAATTAGAGGCAGGGATAAGAATTGCCGATTCAGGCACTGTGAGAGCGGGGTGCATATATTGCTTGGCATTCCTAGGGAGGGCATTGATTTGGGCTTCTATTTGCCTCCGGCCTTCCTCCTCCCTATCCGCGCGCTCCTTAAGTGCCGCCTCTCTAGTCGTTAAGTCCTCAACCTGCTTCCTTAGTTGATCAATTAGTTCAGCCTGGTTCGCGTTGTCCGCCATGATTCTTTGAGCTTGGGCCCTTAGATGGAAATAACGCTCAGGGTCGTCTACTTCTTCAAATTCAGGTGGGCGATCAGTGTCGCATACACCTGCAAAGCCAAACTAGGTAGAGACGTGAGATAGACTACTAGGGCACGATTGATTGCCTCCCCGGCAACGGCGCCAATTTGTTTAGGAGGTAAGTCGAGTATACAAATGTAAAGATGTAAATAAATGTAAACCGACTCCTAGCCTATGCAAATAATTACAAGACTTCCTCCCGTTGTAGTGGAAGGGTAGTCAGGATCGATCCACGAGGAGGCGTGTCAGCGGGATCCTAGTAGCTTTGGAAATCTCAAGTCTACGTCGACCAGAAGCCTCGATTTCGACCTTGGCTGTCGATGTTCTCTGCAACAGAAGACTTGCAAAGACAAAAACAAGTGGTCGATATCGACACCAGAGGTCGATATCGAGGTCTCTGTTCCTGCTCGACTTGTTCAACTCTGGTCGATTTCTATGTTGAAGTCGATATGGGGGTTGATATCTGGGTCTAAGGTCGATACCTACCTCTTCTCAGCTTCACTTGATGTCTATGTTGAGGTCGATATCTATGTTGAAGGTCGATATCTACACCAGAGGTCGATATCTGGGTCTAGGGTCGATATCTACCTCTGCTCAGCTTTACTTGGCTTCTCCGTTTTGACTCCGATTTCGCTTGAATTCCTGCATGGTTAGCTCAAAACTTGTGCAGACCCTATTTCTTGCATTTTAGCCCATTCTTACACAAGTTTATATTCTTTTGGACCTTTTCTTTGGAACTCGAATGAAATATGAAGTCAAAAGATGCAATAAAAGAAGGTGCAAATGTGTACATCACCGGCGAGCTCTGTTTCTTTTTCCTCCTTTTCCTTCATTCTCTGCTCCGTTGAAGCTCTACTTCTACTGAGGAGGGAGACGACGTCTGCCTCTTCTGATTTATTGGGCTGGGCTTGACCCGTTTGCCATCCGGGTTATATCACTTTTAAATTCCGGATCCCTCCCCTTCATTCCTTATTTTCTTCCGGGTTGGGGTCACGTAGGCCATTTCTTTTATTTTGGTTGTCTGAGCTGGGCTTTGGGTTGGGACCAGGGAATCCGGGTCATGGGTTTTGGGTGTGGGCCAGCTGTTGGGTCAGCTTCTGTTTTTGTTCTTTCGGGTTATATTTCTGGGCTGGGGTTGTTTTTTGTTATGCATATATATACTATGTTTTATGTTAAGTTATATACACATATGTATGTTATTTTGATATATATATATATATTTGTGTGTGTGTGTGTTCTGAAAATATTAATATATATTATGAATGGGTTTAAAAGCAAGAGTAATTGATATCGGGTTATAAATATATTTATGGGTTTTGTTTTGAGATCATATGGATAGTAAGTGTTAAATTATTTGAATATTATTATTGTTTTGGGATTTGGTTATAATTATAATATTCTGGAAATTAATCTTTATATATTGTTTATTTGTTTTAAAATTATATTAATTGGATTATTTATATATGATGCATTTTATGAGGATTTAAATATGTGATTGAGGAATTTTTAAAGTGAATTGTTGGTTTTGATTTCTAAATATTATTCGTGAGCATAGAGTTATTTGATGATTTAATATTGGAATTTAATTATATAATGTTTTTGAAATAAGAAACATGCCGGAATGATTTCTATATTATGATTTTGGGAAATTGGTTTTAAGGCCTAAATGTTTAATGTCGGGATTTGGATAAGCGATTTTAAAAGAATTGTTTGACTTTCTAAGTTGAGTTCTTTGAGAGATTGTTTTGAAAATGAGATGATGAGATGAGATGAACATGGAATGATATTGGAGTTATGATGAGATAAGATGGAATGATCTGAAACGAGATATGTGAAGATATGTATGATAGTTAGGGGCGCCTTGTGTGAATTAGATAGACTTATGAATTTGTATGTTATTAGGTGATTATGATATGTTGGACATTGCTTACTATTGGATGATTCATTACTTGGACTCAGCTTCTGCCTTGTTTCTCTGCTGTTCGGCTTATTCAGGTAAATTCCTTTATGGGCTTACTCAGATTCGATAGAGAATACCTACTTGTGAATATATGTGATAACTCCACTCCCTTGATGAAAATCGGAATAAGTTTCAAAGGCCTTGACAGTTTGTTTGTGTCAAAGGTCTTAAAGCTTAACAGTATTGATGAAACACAAAACCTGTTCTCTATGATATTATGTTCGAATATTATTTTATGTTATTATATGCTTCCATTATATTATTATATATACACTAACCTTTCAGGAAGTATTTTCGAATATTATTTCCTTCCTTATGTTGTAAATTGAGAAGATTCAAATCGGAAGATCATGGCCTCCGAAAGTTTCCAAAGATAGAAGATCCAGCTCAAGCCATGATCCTCTCTAGCCGTTGGTGAAGATCCTTAGGCACCGATTTGTTTCAATAAAAAGAAAAGGAAGAAGAAGACATCAACACACCTGTTGAACACAAACTTTCATACACTCAAGCCTTCAAGTGAAATCTGTCTTCTTCGTGTGCTCTTTGCTAGTCCTTAAGAGTCTGTAATTTCATTTCAAAGCATTTGAGAGTTACACTGTGAGCTTATAGGATATATTTCGAGAGAGTGTTATACTCAAGAGTTTGTAACTCAGGAAGTAGACACTAGGCGATTGATTCACTAAGTGTAAGAGGATTGTACTAGATAGCATAGAGAGGTGGGGCTCTTCTAGATTGGTCTAGGAGTCCGAGGGAACGTGAGTTGACTAGATTGCAATTGTATAGGAGAGAGGCTTCTCGGGGAGCTACTAGGATCCTAAGTCTTGTGAATCAATAAAAGTCGGTTGAATCCTAGGGTTGTGGAAGAACCCTAGGCGGGGACGTAGGCCAAGTTCGTGCTGAACCTCGTAAACAACTCATCGAGTCCTTTACTTATTTCTTTACCTTATTTCCGCACTTGGTTCGACTGTTTAACTTTGTGATTCAGGTTTTCAGAGAAAAGACTAAGTCTAATCTCAAAGGATTTTGCACGAGCTTCAAAAGTCTTGAGAATCTGCGAAAAACCGACATACTCTATTCAACCCCCCCCTTCTAGAGTATTTCTATATTACTTTGTTTTACATTATCGAACCTTCAATATGACATACTAGGTGTTGCATAATCATTAAAGCATGCCATGTAGTATCATGCTAGGATTTCACTTGTGATTGAGCATTCTATTTCTTTATGCGTTTGTAAACAGAACGGTCGTTATCTGTGATAGTCCTAGAGTCTCTGTTAGGGTCATAGGGTAGATCAGCCCCATCGGGTGCCCTGTGTCTATCGAGTCGATATGAGCATGATATGATAGCCCAGCACCATCGGGCAAGAGATGAGATGATATGATATGATGATGCCGTGGTGAGTGCACGACCACGAAGATATTGCTATGCTATAGCACCGAACTGGCCAGTCTCTGCACTAACGGGAAGGGGTGCAGAGGTAGGAGAGGGATATGTCACTTGGCATTCTTTGGGCGCCTTTACCGTTCTTTTTCGCATATTCTAAATTAGGATCATGTTAGTGTGATTTAATTTCCGCATTTGCATCATCTTTATATTAGCGTATGTGTATGTTTGCTTGCGGGACAAGGTGTGTTGGGGTCTCGGTCTGATCCCGCTCGCACCAATTGTTTTTAGGTATGATTGCTCCCTGTCTCTATGGCGTGGGAAAATCCCCCGGGCGATTGCAATGAATCTTTCTAGCCCCGCTAATTTGGCTATACTACCTTAGAATTTATACTATAGTTTTGACCCGGCTCTGCCGTGGCATTTGTATCTAACACTTACTTCCGCTTTACTTTCATTTAAATTGAATTTCTGTAACTTCGAGTGATTGGGGTTCGAAATCCCCGCTTTGAATACTGATTGATCTTTAGAGGTTTGAAACCTCGACCCGTACCTGAATTGCAACATCCGAACGAAGGTATCCAACCTTCGAAACGTATCTCAAATATTTATATCCGGGCCGTTACAATAAGCTCAAATTAGGTATGCCGAGTCCTGATGTTTTCTTTTCTTTCCTATTTCCTTTATTTGATATTGCATAAGAATTACTAGTTATGTTTGGTCTTTGGTTCAATTTCCATTTGAATACATATGCTAAGTGTCAACTGCCAGAGCAATTTTTCTGCTATGGTATTCAAGTGTTACTAGTTGGTGCACATGATGATAAACAAACAGGGGCATCAAAACTCTTAGGAGTGTATGATGATTCATCTTAAAATGGAAATCTCTTTGATGCACTTCCATATCTTTGTCTGTGTTGATCTTTATTGTTATGTTTTAATACCTTATGGTTCATTATCCAAGTTATTATTTCAGCTTGATGATAGTTCCTGGCATATGGTATTGTTGTTTTGGCATTGGGTAGTTCATGGGCAGATTGTCTTGAAAGGTTATTGGTGGGAGCTAGTGAAACCTGACTTGACAAATCTGATCCTGAACTTGAAACTATGAAAAACTGATTATGGCATTCAAATATTGCTATTTGAATCTACAGGTAGCTGAGAGCCTAAATCATTGGGGCCGGAGCTTATCTGCTCATGCACAGCTTCACCAACTCATAAACAAGCCGGTAGGAGACTCTGGACCTCTATGCTTCTTTTTTGGTAGTATTGGGGTGGGAAGTGTGAATGTATACGATGTGAACGAATGGTTGTGAAAATGTGAATGCTCTTAGGATTCGACATTTTTTTATCGTAAACCTTGAAGACAAATGTGAAGTGTTGTGTTTGTGAGCTAGTTTTTGTATAGTATGAATGATATTTTAGTTTAGGTTTTGTGTATTTGGTATGTTCAAAACAGGGGTAGCGACAATATTGTAAATATATATTTTTTATTATAAAATTTACTGAGGTGACGAACATAGTATATAATAATTGCTTGAATTTAAAGAAAATCTCAAAATTGATACATGCAACGAATATTGAGAATATTATTGGTCACCTGAATAACTTGGTGACGAACATACTAGTCCTTTCACAAACTCAAGTGACAAACACTTACGTCACTTGATTAGTCAAGCAAAAAACATTTGGTCACTTGAATGTTCAAGTGACGAACATATTCGGTCCCTTGAATGCCCTCTATGACAATGTTTGCCATCTTTTAGGCGATGAAAACTTGGTCGCCTGAACCGTTCGGGCCGGGCTTTTGTCGGGTTTTAACCTCAATGTGCTGAATCATTTCTAGCCACCAACTTTGATATAGTCGTCACCTATAAGCTAAGGGGACGGCGGTCAGGTGACCACCATTCAGGTGACGACTATTCGTCACCTGAATTCTTAGATGACCAAATTCTACTTCAGGTGACCATTTATGTCCGTCGCTTGAGTTGCAAAATGGCGTAGTGACAATAGTCAAGCAGAGAAGGCGTGAGGGTTAGGGATGGGGAAGGAAAGTGTCAAAAGTAATGGACATTTATTTAATTTATTTAAAAAGTGTACATTTGTTTAATTATAATAATTTTTTTTTGAGCGTCCACTAAATTAAACCAATAAGAAAACTATTAAAATTAGAGTAAAAATAATTTAAAAAATGAATTTTATTTCCATTAATTTAAAATTTCTAAAGAATCTAGCAAAGCCGTAATTAGTTTTATGGGTTTTTCGGGGTATAAGATAAGAAGCCAAATTGAAAAATATTTTCCCTAAATACACCCTGTTAGCGATTTTTAGATAATGGGGTTCACTCATTTTCTTTTAAAATTTTATTTTCTAATAAGATATTTTTATTCTATACATTAGGACACAAAATAGACAAACAGTAATTTTAGATAATGGGGTCGATGAAACTCAATTCCTTGATATACGGATATGCCACATTAGAACCCTGCTTTAGCCGCTAGAAGTGTGCTACTACATGTATATGTATATAATCGCTCCGATTTTTAATATAAGGCATTTGACTTTTCTTCACGTAGTTTAAGGAGCTAAAAACTATATAAAATATTGATTTTTTCAATTAAAGTTTTTTATATTATAATACTTATTTTTTCAATTAAATTTTTTTACATTATAATACTTATTATTAATAAGTATTATAATATAAAATAATTTAATTGAAAAAATCAATATTTTATATAGTTTTTAACTCCTTAAACCACGTAAAGAAAAGTACATTCCCTTATATTAAAAATCGGATAACTTCGTATTAGTTATATACAGTATACAATTCAAACTCAACTTCCACATAGTAGTATTTTTTTACCGGAATCATTATTTAAGAATTCAGAAATATATATATGCTCATATATGTACGGTAATTTAATTTGTTAATCATTGATAAGCACGAGTGGTTATCGTCCGGCCAGCTAGTACGTGGGTACGTGAATGCACGTCTTACTTTAAAAATTGTAAAAATACTCGATCCGTATACATCAAGAAAATGTAAAAATGTTGTTCCATTCCACCAAGAACACACCTATAGCTTGATGCCAGACCCTATAAATTACTCCATACATGACTTGTTGCTTCTCACACACACCCTCAAGACACATATCCTTCCTTTTTCTCACATTAGTAATTAAATTAATTTGATCGAAAGTAACCAATATGGGTATGTCCCGACGGCCGGTAGCACTTGTTGTGGTGCTCGTCCTAATGACACTTGCTGGTGAGAGTCTCGCTACGCTCCAGGTTGGATTCTACAACAACAAGTGCGGGAAGACTGACGTTGAGCGGGTTGTCTTGAGGCTCATCAAGGCTGAGTTCGATAAGGATCCGACTCTCGTGGCTGCCCTTCTTCGCATGCAGTTCCATGATTGCTTTGTCAGGGTACGTACTACATAATGTCATCCACTTAAATTAATCTTCGTTCCACCTCGCACGTTATTTGAAATATTTATTATATATGCGTGGTTTCGTTAATTTTGTTTAGGGATGCGATGCCTCAATTCTGTTGGATGGAGGAAATACTGAGAAGACTGCTGGTCCAAATGGAAGTGTAAGGGGCTATGAAGTGATAGATGCTGTCAAGTCTGCCCTCGAGAACCTTTGCCCCGGAGTTGTGTCTTGTGCTGACATCATTACCATCGCCACTAGAGTTACTGTTTTCTTGGTATATATATATACAATATACCATATCAATCGAGTAGTATTCATACATATATGGAAAATAAGTGATCTTATATATATGTGCACATATATCATGTATAGGCGAAAGGTAGTTGGTACAACGTAGAGACGGGAAGAAGAGATGGGACCATTTCCTTGGCTAATGATGCAATTGCAAATCTCCCTGGACCAACAATCCCAGTCCCTTCGCTCGTACAAGCGTTCGCTTCCAAGGGAATAAGCAAAGAGGATGGTGTTCTTCTTCTAGGTTGGTATATACGTACATGAATGAATTGTATGGATCGAAGTACGTACTAGAATTGATGCATTCAAGTAACATTAATATATATAATCTTTGGTCGATCTTGTGTATAGGGGCTCATACCGTTGGAATTGCACATTGTGCACTTTTCCAATCCCGTCTCTACAACTTCAACGGCGTTTCCGGAGCAAGAGACCCGAGCATGCACAGAGGCCTCGCCCAAAAACTGATGAGGATATGCCCTAAGAACGGGGACGGAAGCAACTCCGCCTTCCTAGACCAAAGCAGCGCTAGGAGCGCGAATCTCATTGGCAATGGATACTTATTTGCAATCAAGAAGCATAGGGGTGTCCTCCAGATCGACCAGGACATAGCCCTCGACTCGTCCACCAGCTCCATTGTGTCCAAGTACGCTGCCAACAACACTCTCTTCAACCTCAAGTTTGGAGAAGCCATGGTTAAGATGGGCAGGATCGGAGTTCTCACCGGCTCCCAGGGCCAAGTTCGTAAATCATGCCGTTCCGTCAATTAATTAATTAGGGCTTACACCCTTAATTAATTTCCATCTCCCACCCCACCCAATGAATTATCATCATATTGGATTCTATGAGACTTTTGTTGTTGTTTAATTTGTTGTTTTATTTTTTTAAGAAAAATATATTATTCTTATATATGTATGTTGTGACCTAACGTTATTTGCAAATTATTTTTGTTTTGTGGGTGGAAAAACATACTACCCAAAAATAAAGGAGTATATAATGCCTTATTTGGGCATTGTTTTTTATATACATACTTTTAATTTCTTTTACCCTAATGCTACACACGACAAATCTTTAAATATATAATGCTTTATTTATATATTCATGTAACTATATATGTTTGTATACTCATTTTATATTAATTTGCAATCTTTCATACATCGATTTTAGTTTTTATAATTAGGTACTGTATGCAGGCCCGTCTAATGGGCTGTGCAAAGAGCCCAACAGAACAGGGCCCCCAATTTTACTAGGGCCCCAAGTAAAAATTTATTAGCACTTATATTTTTTATGGTTCCAATAAATCACAATGTTATGATGTCTTAGTGGCACTTGGCCCTATCAAATCCAGCTACTACAAAAGCCCATAGGCGCGGGTTGGCCTTCTTTTTAACTATTTTTATTTGTTAATTTAACACAACCTTCTGTTATATTGATACAAACATAACTAGTAAAAATGACTAAAAATCTAATAGAAAGTACTTCTATATTAAATTTATTTTATTTTTTATTTTGTAAAAATAAATTTATATTATACTAATTTAACATGTGATTTATTAGTAAATCTTAATAAATACTCCTCCTAGTAAAATATTTATATTTGACTTTTTTCGTAGGGTCTAAAAAAAATAAAAACTCGACTTTTATTTATTTTTAATAATTTCATATATTTTTATATAGTTTTTTCCTGTATTAAAAATTATATAAAAAATAAAACATTTTAATAAAGAGATAGTATTGAACAGAGCCCCAAAAATACATTGGACGGCCCTGACTGTATGTTAAATAATCTAATATTTAGCATCTTTAATTTACTTAGCGGTCCATCAACTCCATCTAGACCGGTCAATCGAGTCATTGGGGTCAGGTTCGGGTTCGGGTCCCGGGTAAATCGGGTTTCGGATCAATTGGGTTACCAGTCATTCAGGTCGAGTCAAATCGAGTTTGTCCCGGGTTCTGGTCGACCCACCGGGTCAAAAAGATCGAACTTTCTGAAGACTTTTTTAAAATAGTAAAATAATATCAAAATTAAATTGTAATATAAATATTTCAAATTAATCTAAATAATACTCCCTTCGTTAATTAAAACTTGACGTTTTACTATTCATGCACGCTTTTTGAGGTGTTAAAAACTATGTAAAATATTAACTTTTTTAACATATTTTTTAAATAATTTCATACTTGTTACTATTTATTATGAATTTATAAAAAACAAATTTAAAAAAAATGTTAATATTTCATATAGTTTTTATCATCCTAAAAAGATTGCATGAATAGTAAACGACAAGTTTTAATTAACAGATGGAGTAATATTATAATTAAATTTATAAATATTATAATAATAATAATATTATTATATCAATATTTTAAGCATAAAAAATCATATTTATACAAATAAATGTTCTAAATATACTATAATTATAAAATATATAAGTTATTAACTTAAAACTGACTTTAACAAATAAAATTACATCACGAATCTGTATGAGATCAATTTGGTGCCGGCCTGATGCGGGACCATCCCAAGACACCTTCGGACACACCTATACTTGGGGATGGACCTAAGATTCGAGCCCGTGAGAATGTTGTCATCCTCAAGAGGAAGAAGAAGGCTCCACCATGGGGAAGATCCAAAGGTGCAAATGACGTTTATAGATTCGTTCAGCATTTTGACAGCTTTTCGACGTCTCAGTAAAATGAGTCGTACGGAGTCAATATTAATCGGATTTGATCGTGCCATATCTTGTTGGAACGAGGACGAAGAGATCTACAACTTTGCTGTTGAAGGTTTTTCCAGATTCGACATGGAGCTTGGCCGAAAATCACATTCTTTGCAGATGTCACTGTTTTGACGGGAATTTGTTAAGTGTTGGAACTTTCCTTGTTGCTATTTTTAGAGACCTTATTTACTTAAGTTATTTTAGGCAATTTAGGGTTTTATTTTAATTTCTCTTTTAATTATTATTTTCATTAAAATCAGCCTTTAGGGTTATAAGAAGGGGCTGATCTCCATTGTAGAAAAAAAACAGACGTTCAATTTTATGAAAATTTCAGCCTTTGTGTGAAACACAAGTGTGAGGAAGTCAATCGATTCGAAGCGTTGCTCATCGATTGCAAATTGGTTATAGATCTTGCTTGGTTTGCTTTGAGTTCGTCAACCTCGCGAGAGCTTGGTGATCCAGGTAATCACAAGTCCCCTCCTTGTGCCTCCAAGTTGTCCGCTTGGTTGTGTAAGGTTGTAGAGGCGGGCTTTGTAGTCGTTGATACTTGGTTCCTACCCTCTTAGGAGGCCCGGGGTCTTTATCTCGTTCTACCTTAGTTCGAATCACCCTTCTATCGGTCTTTCTTTCATTGTTTTGTTGAGTCTTTGCTTCCGTTCTTGTCTTTTGAGTCTTGATTGTCGAAGATCGGGCCACCCTACGGCTAACCCCGTATCACGGCCTGTATGACGTCTACATAGTGCTGACTCACCGGATCGATTTTAATAATCACAGCACACATCCTGTGAATTTCTAGCATTTATTTTTCTTTTTTTCTTTCGTCCTCTTTCTCTCACGTGTTAACCGTGCTTTCTCTTCTCGATCATATATGTCTCTCCGTATCACATTCTCCTTCTTTTTCTTTCTCTAGCTAGCCCACGTTTCTGCTTTATTTCTTCACTCTCCTTCTCTTTTCAGAGCAGCTGGGAGCACCAGTGAGTGATAGAAAATGGAGGGGACATGAGGGATGATGTCCAGAATGGGGAGGCCGGCCAGGATATGCAATAGCCTAGTGTTCCAAAATTCCCCAATTTTGGATCTAACAAGCAAGCAAGAGAGGTATAGGCGAGTGAAAAATTGGTGGCATTGATGGCGACATGAGGGAGTATTATATATGCTTGATCACCATGATAGCATCTTGCAAGATTTTTGTTTTATCGTATTTGAATGAATTCTGTAATAGCATGCTTAGGATTATGAAAGCCTTGATTGGATCATGAATAAGTAGAAAGTTTGACATGTGTCTTAAACATCGGTTTACCGTGTTTAACTTGGTGTTATTCATGTGCCTAGATTCTTAGGAAATTATGCTATCTTTATGTTAAATCTTAGCCGTGCTTTGATTACATAAAGGTGTAAGGGATTAATTGTGCTTATTGTGCTTTAATCTATATAAACTAAGATGGTAAGAATTCGTAGAGAACAACTTTAATTGGATTCGATGACCAATAAAGCCAAATTAAAGTCAAGAATTTGTGGGTGAAAACATCTCTTTTATCTATCACTTGTTTTAGTTTATTTTCATTTACTTTCTTTTACTTTACATCTTTTTGCTTTCAATTGATAAATACACAAGATATCGAAATATTTGTTTCTCTATGGGATCGACCCTGTACTTGCAGACTCTAATACGTTTGTAGGTTTGAGATTATCTTTGGCGAGGTGTTATTGCAGGAGGAAGGTCTAGTTCTTAAGTACAAATATAAAGATGTATATAAATGTAAACCGACTCCTAGCCTATCCAAATAATTACAAGACTTCCTCCCGTTGTAGTGGAAGGGTAGTCGAGATCGATCCACGAGGAGGCGTGTCACCGGGATCCTAGTAGCGTTGGAAATCTCACGTCTTGCGTCGACCAGAAGCCTCCATTTCGACCTTGGAGGTCGATGTCGACCTCGGCTGTCGATCCTTTCTGCAATAGAAGACCTGCAGAGACAAAAACAAGCAGTCGATATCGACAGGGGAAGGTCGATATCGATGTCAGTCCACGAAATCGATATCTATGTCTTGTTGGTTGGTCTGTTTGGTCTATCTCGACACTCAAAAGGTGTGTCGACAACTATGGTCGATATCGATGTCTTCAGGTCGATATCGACCTCTTCTCAGCTTCACTTGGCTTCTTCGTTTTGACTCCGATTTCATCGAATTCCTCCATGGTTAGCTCAAAACTCGTGCAGACTCTATTTCTTATACTTTAGCCCATTTTTACACAAGTTTATATTCTTTTGAACATTTTCTTTGGAAATCGAATGATATAAGAAGTCACAAGATGCAATAAAAGAGGTACAAATATGTACATCACGAGGTGATCACCACCACATTTAATTACCTCCGTCAATTTGTAACACATGCAAAAGGCGTAATTAAGTAAGATAATCGTTACTATAAGATCAATACTTTCATATTACATAGACGAGAAATATATATCGTATATAATCAATGATGCACCTAATGTTTCGTAAGGTGCGTGGAGCCATCTCGAGCAAAAGTGCCAGCACCATAAGAAAAAGTGCATATTACTAGCAATTGTCACCAACACTGTCACTAGAAAAATCATATGTTAGAAGGCGAAAAATCATTTGTCACCATGCAAAAGTGCATGTTATTAGTAAGTGTCACCAGAATAAAATAAACCCTCACCAAAAAAATCTATATCATCAAAAAAAATATCTCTAACTATCACCGGAAAAAATAAAATATCGCCAAAAAAGTCAATTGTCACTGAAATAAATGTCATAAACAACCGTCACAAGAAAAATATACTCAACTATCATCGGAAAAATTGTCACCATTTTGCAAGTTAGGCGCCGTACATTTGTGGGTTCGTCACTTGAGAAGCATTCAGGCGACGTACAATATACATATTCGTCACCTGAGTCAAATCCAAGGAAAGTCAAAGTAGACCGAAGCTCGGGCGACGAAATTATCATTTGTTCGTCGCTTGAGTAAATTTAGGCGACGAACGTATGTAGAGTTCTCACATGAGCAAGAGTCGATAGGCCAACATTAGATTGCAGGATGTTGGGGTGACGAAGTTTGAATGAGTACGTCGCCTGAAGGAGGGGTAGATCTGACACATTTATTACTATATCACCTAGGCGACGAACATATGTTAGTAAGTCACCTGAGTCGTGACTTGCAGACATTCAAGCGACGAACATAACATATGTTCGTCACTTGAGTTCATAAAACAAAGGCGCCAAGTTCTCCCGCTCTAATTTTGAGAAGAAAGTGATGTATCTATATAAAATCAAAAGATCGAGTCTTGTGTATCTATATATGATTTTTGTAGATAAAATATTTAAAGATAACTGAATGTAAAATGATAGAGTTTGTACGTAACCACTTAAAATATAAAACATTACTACCTCCTTTTTTTAATATAAGTCCTTTTAGATTTTACATGTTTTTTATGAAACTAAAAATATAGTAAAATATTTTATCAAAATTTTTTAATAATTTGATACTTATTAGTAAAAAGTATGAAATTATTTAAGAAAATTGATAAAAAAAAAGTTAATATTTTACTATAATTTTTAGATTTTTAAAAAACGTGCAAAATCTAAAAGGACTTATATTAAAAAAACGGAGGGAATAAAAAAAATATTATAACATAAATCAAGGTAAAATATTTGAGACTGACATTACGATCAAGATCAAGGTTTTGAGACTGAGATTTGAGTATGAGATCATGAGTTGATATTGAGATTGAGATCGAGATTTGAGATTTGAGATTTGTCATTGAGATTTGAAATCAATATTAAGATCAAAATCGACATTTGATATTGAGATTTTATATTTGAGAATTGAGAGGGAGAGTTGATATTTAAGATTGAGATTAAGTTTGAGATCGAGATTTGAGATTGAGATCACGATTTGAGATTTGTCATTGAGATTTGAAATCAAGATGAAGATCAAGATCGATATTTGATATTGAGATTTTGTATTTGAGAATTGGGAGTGAGATTTGATATTTGAGATTGAGATTAATTTTGAGATTGAGATTTAATATTGAGAATTGTCATTGAGATTTGAAATCAAGAGCAACATTTGATATTGAGATTTTATATTTGAGAATTGAGAGGGAGAATTGATATTCGAGGTTGAGATTAAGTTGAGATTGAGATCGCGATTTGAGATTTGTGATTTTTCATTGAGATTTGAAATCAAGATTAAGATCAAGATCGACATTTGTTTTTGAGATTTTATATTTGAGAGTTGAGAGGGAGAGTTGATATTTGAGGTTGAGATTAAGTTTGAGATTGAGATTGCGATTTGAGATTTGTGATTTGTCATTGAGATTTGAAATCAAGATTAAGATCAAGATCAATATTTGATATTGAGATTTTATATTTTAGAATTGAGAGTGAAAGTTGATATTTGAGATTGAGATTAAGTTTGAGATCAAGATTTGAGATGGAGATTGCAATTTGAGATTTGTCACCTAGATTTAAAATCAAGATTGAGATCAAGATCGACTTTTGATATTGAGATTTTATATTTTAGAATTGAGAGTGAGGGTTGATATTTGAGATTGAGATTAAGTTTGAGATCTGTCACAGCCCGGATATAAATACCCGGGTTACGTTTCGAAGGTCGGATACCTTCGCTCGGATCTTGCAATTCAGGTACGGGTCAGTCCGGTTCTTCGCTTTCGCCCAGGAGGACCCCTCGCCATAGAAGCACAGAGCAGGAAAAAGGCGGGTACCTAACACTATCCACGAAGTCAGGCCCAGAGACGCCTGCGGGCCCTAAAGACCGCGCTGAGGCCATATAATATGCCTATACCTAGAATAAAGGATGGTCTAATGCGGTACATAATTTAAATCACACTAGCATGCTCCTAGTTGAAATAATGTGCAGAAGAAATGTAAAGGCGCCCAAAGAATGCCAAGTGGCATATCCCCATATCTCTGTATTTCCCGTACCCACTCCGAGGTAGGGCGCTCGGCCTCAGCCGAACCGTAATAGATATATTCCCGTACCCACTCCGAGGTAGGGCGCTCGGTCTATGCTGAACCGTAACAGATATATTCCCATACCCACTCCGAGGTAGGGCGCTCGGTCTATGCCGAACCATGTCAGAGATATATATAGATCATACTCATCGACTCGATTGGGGACCAAAACGGTATCAAACCCGAATGCCCCCATGACCCTAGCAAAGACTCTAAGACTCACAGATAACGGCCGTTCTGTTTCGCAATCACATAAAGTGTTCAAATACTCATTCGAAAATGCAAGTTCTAAGCATGATACTACATGGCATGCTTTTATGCATATGCAACACCTACATACTATATGACACATCAGGCAGGAGGTCCGAGCTACTGAGTAAGCTCCCGTAGGAAACTTACCTGGAGGCCCGCAGAATCCAAGCAATAAAGCAATAGCAAGCAATCCAATCATGTCCCAAATCACCTAGCATATAATATAAGATGTGCATAAGTCTACGTCTAAGTCACACAAGGCGCCCCTAACTATCGTACATAACTTCACATAACCATAGAATATCGTATCTTAACATTTCATCCTTATCATCTCAACTCATCTCATCATCTTCCTTATTCATTTCCATCAACCAATTCATATCATCTTAATCCTTCCGTTTTATCTTCACTGTCCTATCTCATCATATCTCATCTTATATATCATCATATAGCATCTTCTATATCATCTCAACACATGTCATCACATAATATCATGTAACATCTCATCATGCTTTATAATTCAATTCAAGATTCTAACAAGTCAAATCACGCTTCAATTCACATAAATCCATATCATAACATAGCTTCACTTATCTCATTTCAGATTATTCCATCTTATCTCATTATGCTCATTTCAATATCTAATATCTCATAATCTCAACATTTTATCATTTCAACTCATCACTATACCATATACCCATCATCTAGAAATCATGCACCATTATTATTATATATAAGTCATATTCATACTCTAAGGTATATCCATACTCTAATCATCATATCATATAACACAGCACAACATAATTCGCACAACCTTCTCAATTTAATATTCAACAATTAATTTACCAAGTTGAATCGAGCAAGTCAATCCCCAAGTTTCCCTAAACCTTTAAGCCTCAAAATAAGTCAACGCAATAATCAAACAATTCTTTTAAAATATTACTTAACCAAATCCCGACATGAAGCATTTGAATCCTTAAACCAATTTCCCAAAATTATATTATTATTAATAATAAAATAATCCCAGCATATTGGTTTTAAAACAACAAATCATTTCGAGGAACATTTTCAAAATACAAGTTTAAGGCTCAATCTCTATTTAAAACGTTTCCTCAAGTCATCAAAAATCCATTCATAAACATTGCTCTTTAATCACTTATTTTATTATTTTATTAAAATAAATCCAACAAGGTTAGGTCATTTCCAAAATTCCTCTTTTAATTTATTAAACCAATTCCTTTTACTAAAACAAGTTCTAACCTTTAAAAACTTTTCCAAATTCTTTTCTTTTTTAAAATCCAATTCTTATAATATTATATTTTTAAATTTCAAAATAATATCATATAAGTTATATTCCATTTAGCTAATATTTATATAGCTAATATTTATATCAAAATGTCTTTAAGTATGTTATAGCAAATAATTACACAATATACATCATACATATAATATATATTCTAATTCAATTTCGGATCCAAAGAAATAGGCCCAACTGAAAGGAACCCAGAGGCCCGAACAAAACAAGCCCAAACCAAAACCCGGAGTAAGGACCCGCCCCAGCCCAATACCCAACAACTAATCTGATTTTTTGTTTAAATTAACCAAACCGGTTTAGCCTATTTCATTTAGAAAACACTGAACCAGTTCCACATAAAGAAAACCAACACTAAACCCAGTGCACTGTTCACTCGTCTCCCCCAAATCGCACTGGGTAAAGGAAGGGGAAGGGAGGAGGCTGGCCGGCGGCGACACCGAGCTCAGACCATCTTCCCGGCACCAAGGGACCATGACTCGAGCAAGAAAGGGAAGAAGAAGGAGAAGGAGCTCACCAATCGTTCAACGCCCGGGAAGCTCTCGATCGGGGCTCGACTGCCTCGCCGGAGACGGAATCAAGGTGGTGTGGCCTGGGTCGACAATAGGTGGTCAAAAGGTGAAGCTTTACATGGTTTCTGAATGAAACGAGGAAGAGGAAGGCTTACCGTATGTTTTAGAGGAAAACAGGGGAACGAGGAGGAGGTGGCGACGGCGGTGGAGCTCAGGTGGTTCTCGGGCGGCGCTCGGGGGCTTGCGGTGTGCCCAGGGAGTGCTCGGGCTGCGTTGCTCGGACGAGAGACAATGGTGGTGCTGTGGTGGCTTGGAGTTCCCAGAACAAGGCCATGGGTGGGCTCGGTGTCCTCCTCGAAACGAACAGAGGAGGGCTGCTGGTTCTGTTTGGGTTGAATCAGAAGGAGAAGAGCTGGCTTTGTGTGGCAGATGCCACTGTCGAAAATGGAAAAGCACAGGGGGGAGAAAGAGGGTTGAATGTGATTAGAATGAGTAAGGAAAGAAAGCACTACATTGGGTGAGCATTTAGGGGGAAAGAGGGACCTCTAAAATTGGATGGACAGTATTGGGAATCAAAGCCAAAATGGGTAGGAAGGAGTGGGAGAGGAGAGGTAGGAGGATAGGATTGTTGAGCTCAAAGTGGCAAAGGCAGCTAGCCTCTGTATTCTTTTCGGATTAGAGAAGGGGAAGAAGACAAGTAAGGGGAGGTTGTGGTCCCAAAATCAAGGATTCAAAATGCCCGGGGATAAATCCCAAGACCCGCTCTCTCGACCTTATCCTAAACCGATTCAAAATCAAAGCTTAAAATTTCAAACCGAAATAATAAATCTCATTGGTCGATGAAATAATAATGGAGTCCGACAAATATTTTCAATAGGCTCGGTATAGGAAAGTGGGGAAATAAAATCCATTTTAAAATAAATTCTAAATTTATGACGGAATCCGCTTAATAGCCGAATTTAAAACGATGCCTGAGTTTGCTTCAGGAGATTTAGAACCGAATTAAGTGCTCAAGGACGGAAATTTTCAAAATCTCTTGAATCTTATAATTTAGAGTCGAACATATTTTAATACTTTAAGAAATAACATTTTTTATTTTTTTCGGTCTTTACAAGATCGAAATTTGAGATGGAGATTGCGATTTGAGATTTATCACTGAGATTTGAAATCAACATTAAGATCAATATCGACTTTTGATATTGAGATTTTATATTTGAGAATTGAGAGTGATAGTTGATATATGAGATTGAGATTAAGTTTGAGATCGAGATTTGAGATTTGTCATTGAGATTTCAAATCAAGATTAAGATCAAGATCGATATTTGATATCGAGATTTTATATTTGAGAATTGAGAGTGAGATTTGATATTTGATATTTGAGATTGAGATTATGTTTGAGATCGAGATTTGATATTGAGATTTGTCATTGAGATTTGAAATCAAGATTAAGATCAAGATCAACATTTGATATTGAGATTTTATATTTGAGAATTGAGAGAGAGAGTTGATATTTAAGGTTGAGATTAAGTTTGAGATCGAGATTTGAGATTGATATTGCGATATGAGATTTGTGGTTTATCATTGAGATTCGAAATCAAGATTAAGATCAAGATCGACATTTGATATTGTGATTTTATATTTTAGAATTGAGAGTGAGAGTGAGAGTTGATATTTGAGATTGAGATTAAGTTTGAGATCAAGATTTGAGATGGAGATTGCAATTTGAGATTTGTCATTGAGATTTGAAATCAAGATTAAGATCAAGATCGACTTTTGATATTGAGATTTTATATTTTTAGAATTGAGAGTGAGAGTTGATATTTGAGATTGAGATTAAGTTTGAGATCGAGATTTGAGATGGAGATTGCGATTTGAGATTTGTTATTGAGATTTAAAATCAAGATTAAGATCAAGATCGACTTTTGATATTGAGATTTTATATTTGAGAATTGAGAGTGAGATTTGATATTTGAGACTGAGTTAATGAGTGAGATCGAGATTTGAGATTGAGATCGCGATTTGAGATTTGACATTGAGATTTGAAATCAAGATTAAGATCAAGATCGACTTTTGAGATTGAGATTTTATATTTGAGAATTGAGAGTGAGAGTTGATATTTGAGATTGAGAGTAAGATTTGAGATTGAAATCAAGATTGAGATTCAGATCAAGATTTTATATTTGAGATTTGATATTTGAGATTGAGATTTATATCGGGATGAAGATTTGAGATCGTCACTAATATGGACATTTCATATTTGAGATTTGAGATTGTGATTGAGTAAAAGGTTGAGATCGAGCAGAACATAGATTTAAGATTGAGATTCATATTAAGAGGGTTCTAATTTTATAGAATATCAATATATTGGTTGTAATTTTATAGATAATCGATTTAATAGGATAACAAAATTTTATATTTAAATATATAAGTGGTATAAAAATTTAAAAAAAATCATACAAATATTAAATATATAATTTTATATTTATACGAGTTCATGTATTTTTTTTAATACTATAATGTTATATTTATAAAAGTTATTAAAAACAACTCAAAAGTGATAAACATATAAATATTAACTATATAATGTTATAAACATATAGATATGAATTCATGTATTTGGCGGGATAAATTTTTTTTGGTGGGGATTTGGCGGGATATTATTCACGCATAAATTTCACCAAAATTTTGTAAATCCCTCCCAAGTCCTGTATCCCATTTCCCTTTCTCCAGAGCTGCCTCATTCTCTGATGTCCCTCTCTTGCTCTCTCCATTCTCGCTTGCTCGCCTAAACCCGATGCCGCCGACCACTGCATATTCACCCTCCAAATCTTTGATGTCCCTCTCTCCAGAGCACCTCCCTCTCACTCAAATCTCATATTCACCCTCCAAATCCCTCCTTCGTCTCTCAAATTGCCCTCCTCCGAGCAACCCCCAATCCGCCCGGCCCACACATATAGCACAACAACATAACACCTCCGCGTCTCCTCCCCTCTCTTCCGCCCTCCATCGCTCAGTTCAGTTCCCCTTTTCATCTTCAACCTTAATAAGTCTCTCTCTCTCTCTCTCATCCAAATCTGTAAAAAAAACATGAACTGTTCTTGATTTCATTTTTTCATTTTGCAGATGGACTTACTTAATTGGCAGCTAGGGAGTCTGCTCCGCCTTCATCCCTCCACAGCTCCGCCATCAATTGCACCGCCCCAACCCTCCACCACTCCTTTTCGAATCCCAAACCTTAATTTCAATCGGTGTACTCTAATTTATGTTCTCTGTTTTATTATTTTCATTGATTATTTTAGATGTTTTAGTACTTAGATTTGACAATAGGAAATCAGATTTTAGGTTATTAGTGTTGAGACGTTTGATTAGAATATCAAATGAAATTTATTTTGATGCACAATTTTGTGAATAAAGTTATTGATATGCTTCCAATATCCTGTGCTTTCATATCCTCCACTGAAAAGTTGCATCAATGCACCATAGATTCCCAAGTTAGAAACCTTTTCAAAAGAAATTTCAAAGAGCTCAGAAAAACAACCTTTGAAAGTGTCAGGTCTAGCTTCCTTCCTTATTCTATGTCTATTATGCATTTTAAGTTTCACTTCCACTTTGTACTTGTTGATTTTGTGGATTTCTAGGGTTTAAGTAGTTGCCTAATCAGTTGATTTGTGCATTTTTTGATTAATTTTTGTTCCACCAAACTTTTTAAATTTAGGGGATTGTTCAAACAAAGCCAAGGAGAGCATGAGCTTATATTGCTAAATATTAAGAAACTCTTGTACGCTTGTCTACTAATGTATCCTAATATAATTAGTAAAAGTGAATTTGTGAAGGAGTAGTTATGATTAATACATCATATGAGTATTTTTTTTAGGGATGTTACTCCTGTCAAAGTGGAATTTAGAAGCAGATGATTGACTAACTGATAACCTTGAAAACATGACAATATATTGTATTTTTTCTGTATATTTATGTATATTAGATTGATCTCCAGTCTCAGGGAGAGTATTTTTTCGCTTTATTTTTTATATTAATGATTTCAGAGAAGAATTTGGAAAAATATTTGCTTAAAGCTCTTAGATAGATAAAAGTTTTCGCTCATAAATATATGGTTTCATCTTTGATATGATCAAATTTTTACAGCAAGCTTTGGTATTTGTGGTAAAAAAAAAACCATTTAACTAGGAGCTGTTGTGGTTGGCCAAGAAGAGATGATTTGATTATGGTATGTTTGATTTTGAGTGTTTGTTCAGATACATTCAAATGGGAGTAGCCAAATTATCATTTTTAGATATACAAGATAGAGGTTTATTTTAGTTAACTAAGCTCATTACATCTCTACTTGGGTTGTGAATTTCCTCTACCTATAACCCAATTTTTGTATTAATTGTGTCGTCTTCTAGATTCTGTTGGTATTGATGTCTATGAGATAAAGGTTGTCATGGAGATTGTTATTCTTTTTTCTTTTAGTTAAAAAAATGATTGATGATGCTTTCATGTTTTATATGTTCCTTTCACTCCGGAGCCCTTCTTTTTGTTGTTTCCTTTTAAGACCCTTTTTTTTTCCGTGGCTCAAATATCTAGCTATGAGGTTTACTTGCTAGACACTTTTTATAAGAGGCAAATTTTTTGTGATAAGAGGCAAATAATTTTTCTACGTACTAATTATGTTCATTTGGGCTTCAATTTTCTGTTTCATGTGTTCGTCTGTTTTCCATTCATGATTCCAAGTGCCCGGTACTTTAAAAGATCATTTCAGGACTGATAAATTATCTTTTTTTGGGGAACTCCAAGGTTGTACGGCTAGGAACTCCAAGGTGACTTTTCTTCCCCTTTCACTGCCTTCAGTTGGCCTCGACCGCTGTGCAGCCTCTGTTACTCCCTCGACGTCTCTTCCCTACCTTCAAATCTCTAGGTGAGTTCTCCTCTTTTGACCCTACTTCACACTAACACCGCCTCTTCCACATTCCTCTATCCCTCCCTTATTCCCTTTCTTTGGTTCTGCCTCTGTTCTTCACCTCTTCCAAGAATAGTATAGATTTGTCATAGAGTTTCTTTCTATATTGTTGCAAGTTTAATTGAATTTATGTGTGTTCTTCATTGCTTTTTTTTGTTGTTGTTGTTGCAGCAAATCAACTTGCTCTATTGAGCCAGTCACAAATCGTCGGAAACACCAGGTCCCCATCACTCCATTCAGTTTGAAGGTCTTTGACTTATTCTTTCTAGATTTCAATTCTCTAGTATTTGACTATTTGTTATTCACTTTGGAATTTTAGTTCTCTTGCCGCCTCTTCCTAACTGGCCTCCGCTATTATGAAAAGAGTCCAAAAAGAACATGAATTGAGTCGCTTAAATGTCTAATCGACCAGGTAAAAACCTAATTTCAAGAATTGTTAATGTGTTTTCTGGAGCTTAGTTGATTCTAGGGCATTTTTTATGCCCTATTCGATTAGGTTTTAGGAATTTTGGGAGGTTATGAACTCTGACTTGTGTGTTTTCAGTTGAGTAACCAAACGAAATTGTTTGAAATGGCACGTCTTGTCAAAACTGCAAAAATGAATCTGGTGTTTGGTCTTAAGATGAAATAGGAATTGGTGTATAAGTGTAAAGACTGAATATATTTTGTATTATTATTCTATATATTAAATTATTATTATTAAATTCAATAAAACTCGTCCTCGAGCGTAAGTTTTGATTTTAAAGTCATTCCGGCATCATTTCGAGAATTTAGATTCTAGCGGATTTTAATTCCGCCTTCGAGCTACGGGTTTTGATAAAAATTAATTTAATTCCGTTTAACTTGAAATTGAATGGAAACTTTGATTTAAATTTAATTTAGTCGGGATTCGATCGGGCGAGCTGGTTTTGAGTCTAATTCCGCTATTTTGAATTCTTTCGTTGGGGACCAATTCAATTTTATTCTTTTTCTTTTATTCCTCTCTCTCTCTCTCTCCCTCTCGGCTCTTTGTTAATTGGAGCTGGACCAGCTGGTCCCCTCTTTGTCCTCTTCTTCATGTGTGTAGCAGAGCAACAACCCATACCCCAATCTCCTTCATTCTTCACCAGCCCCACTGCCTTATCCTCATCCTGCTTCTAGGAAACCCACACCCTCCTCCCTCTCTCTTCCATTTCACCGTCCATTCTCTTCTTGTCCACCTCTGTTCACTGTCGCCTCCGTCGCCGAAGCCGCAACGTCCACACCTTCTCCCTTGTTGCGCGTCGAGAGGAAGTCCCAAGTCATTCCTTGCCTCTGTCTCGCTGAGCAAGCAAAAAGTATCACCATCAACAAGCCTCCCAAACCACCACCCTTCTCTGCCCCGCCTCAATTCATCACCACAACTCCACCTTGACGCCACTACCAAGACCGCAGCTCTCGAGCCACACCGGCGCCACCCCTTTCTTCTTCTCCTCGCTCTGTTTCCTCAATTCAAACCAACGGTAAGGCCCCTCCTCCTTTCCCACTCGAAAACAAAGCAAAGCTCCACCTTTATGCTTCATCTCTTCGATTAAGGGCCTAACAAGTTTCCCTGACGTCTGCGACGAGCTCGAACGATCTCTGGCGATCCTAGTCGAAGCCCGAAGTCGTTTTCGGAGTCGCTCGGTAATCTCCCTCTTTCTCCTCCTCCCTTGTTCACTTATGGTTCTCTTTAGGTGGGTTTTGGTCGGGTTCTCTTGTCGGTCGGGTTGGTAGTGGTTGCGGCCGGAAAGGGAGTCGCCGACGAGCTCTGTTTCTTTTTCCTCCTTTCCCTTCATTCTCTGCTCCATTGAAGCTATGCTTCTACTGAGGAGGGAGACGACGTCTGCCCCTTCTGATTTATTGGGCTGGGCTTGACCCATTTGCCATCCGGGTTATATCACATTTAAATTCTGGATCCCTCCCCTTCATTCCTTATTTTCTTCCGGGTTGGGGTCACGTGGGCCATTTCTTTTATTTTGGTTGTCCGAGCTGGGGTTTGGGTTAGGGCCAGGGAATCTGGGTCATGGGTTTGGGTGTGGGCCAGCTGCTGGGTCAGCTTCTTTTCTTCTTCTTTCGGGTTATATTTCTGGGCTGGGGTTGTTTTCTGTTATGCATATATATACTATGTTTTATGTTAAGTTATATACATATATGTATGTTATTTTATATATTATTTCCGATTTTAGAGAGATATATATATATATATATATATGTGCGTCTGTGTTCTGAAAATATTAATATATATTATAAATGGGTTTAAAAGCAAGAGTAATTGACATCGGGTTATAAATATATTTATGGGTTTTGTTTTGAGATCATATGGATAGTAAGTGTTAAATTATTTGAATATTATTATTGTTTTAGGATTTGGTTATAATTATAATATTCTGGAAATTAATCTTTATATATTGTTTATTTGTTTTAAAATTATATTAATTGGATTATTTATATATGATGCATTTTATGAGGATTTAAATATGTGATTGAGGAATTTTTAAAGTGAATTGTTGGTTTTGATTTATAAATATTATTCGTGAGCATAGAGTTATTTGATGATTTAATATTGGAATTTAATTATATAATGTTTTTGAAATAAGAAACATGCCGGAATGATTTATGTAATATGATTTTGGGAAATTGGTTTTAAGGCCTAAATGTTTAATGTCGGGATTTGGATAAGCGATTTTAAAAGAGTTGTTTGACTTTCTAAGTTGAGAGTTTTGAGAGATTGTTTTGAAAATGAGATGATGAGATGAGATGAACATGGACTGATATTGGAATATTATGAGATAAGATGGAATGATCCGAAACGAGATATGTGAAGATATGTATAATAGTTAGGGGCGCCTTGTGTGAATTAGATAGACTTATGCATTTGTATGTTATTAGGTGATTGTGATATGTTGGACATTGCTTACTATTGGATGATTCATTACTTGGACTCTGCTTCTTCCTTGTTTCTCTGTTGTTCGGCTTATTCAGGTAAGTTCCTTTACGGGCTTACTCAGATTCGAAAAAGAATACCTGCTTGTGAATATATGACATACTAGGTGTTGCATAAGCATTAAAGCATGCCATGTAGTATCATGCTAGGATTGCACTTGTGATTGAGCATTCTCTTTCTTTATGCATATGTAAACAGAACGATCGTTATCTGTGATAGTCCTAGAGTCTCTGTTAGGGTCATAAGGTAGCCCAGCCCCATCGGGTGCCCTGAGTCTATCGAGTCGATATGAGCATGATATGACAGCCCAGCACCATCGGGCAAGAGATGAGATGATATGATATAATATGATATGATATGATATGATATGATATGATATGATATGATATGATATGATATGATATGATATGATATGATATGATATGATATGATATGATATGATATGATATGATATGATATGATATGATATGATATGATATGATATGATATGATATGATATGATATGATATGATATGATGATGCCGTGGTGAGTGCACCACCACGAGGATATTGCTATGCTATAGCACCGAACTGGGCAGTCTCTGCACTAACGGGAAGGGGTGCAGAGGTAGGAGAGGGATATGCCACTTGACATTCTTTGGGCGCCTTTGCCGTTCTTTTTCGCATTTTGTAAATTAGGATCATGTTAGTGTGATTTAATTTCTGCATTTGCATCATCTTTATATTAGCGTATCTGTATGTTTGCTTGTGGGACAAGGTGTGTTGGGGTCTTGGTCTGATCCTGCTCGCACCAATTGTTTTTAGGTATGATTGCTCCCTATCTCTATGGCGTGGGAAAATCCCCCGGGCGATTGCAAAGAATCTGTCTAACCCCGCTAATTTGGCTATACTACCTTAGAATTTATACTATGGTTTTGACCCGGCTCTGCCATGACATTTGTATCTGACCCTTACTTCCGCTTTACTTTCGTTTAAATTGAATTTCTATGACTTTGATTGATTGGGGTTCGAAATCCCCGCTTTGAATACTGATTGATCTTTAGAGGTTTGAAACCTCGACCCGTACCTGAATTGCAACATTCGAACGAAGGTATCCAACCTTCGAAACGTATCTCGGATATTTATATCTGGGCCGTTACAAAGTTGGTATCCGAGCGAGGTTGTGCAATTCGGGTACGCAAGGGTCGGGTGTATGTTTTGGAAAATTTCCCATGAATTTCAAAGGATTTGAAGATGTTTTAAAGGGGAAAAATGAATTTAATATGTCTAACTCAATTGGACTAAATATGAACTTGGCTTATGATAAAAGATGAGAACCAACTAATAAGGGATCGAGTGGGTAGAAAAGGCGCTAGACCATCCCTATTGGATGTAGTCGGGAATGAGTAGGCGAAATACTAGCTTGTTCTTTACAGATGGGTCGGGAAGACTCCAAGGAGATCGTTATAATTGTCATTGACTGATTCTATGTTGAGTGCTTGATATGCTAAAGATTTGATTGGTATATCCTAAATATTGAATGAATATTGAATGATCTGTTCAAACGAGGTAGCGGGAGTACTCTTCTTATATGGTCAAACCCAGCTTGTGTGAGACAGCCCCTTCCCCTATGTTAGCCCCTTGACGATTCTATCGAGTCTCTCCCGGATGTCAGTGTCTTCCACGGGGAATTGGGTTGGTAAACACATTGTGTCGGGAATCATGATTGAATATAATGTTTACGGGGCTGTCCTTATCAATTCTTATGACGATCCATCAGTGTCCTCTTCTCACGAAAAGTCGTATCCGAGTCCCACGGGGAAGATGAGTGATGAGTCGGTTAGGAAGAGTCAGTGGTTGCCCTAATGGATCTCTATCGGGTTATCTTGATTGCTCTGTCCATGATTGTGTGTTACTATGTGGTACTACTCCTTGACCTATAGATTGATCCTTAGTGTGAAATTGTGCTTATGTGCTTTAATGTTCATAATGACTATTGTATGGGTTCGAGCTACATTTATTATGTCCATATCATCCCGACATGATCTATTTAGTATATTGCATTGTCATACTAGGGCACGAATGTATATGTCATATGCCAGGATGTTGTATAATTGATGTCCTCCCTATGAATAGGTTCATGATAGTGTGATCGTCCCGTTCTTGTATCATGATAGAGTGACTCCCTTACTTGATGGATACATGTTATAATTTGATGTCAACGTGCCTTATATATGCTACGTAATCCTCAGTACTTGTTATGATGATGATGATCCTTAATGTAATTCGTGTTTCTATGACATATTGTATCCATGCTGGTCACATTACTTAGGTCTCGTGTTCTATCATGGTTAGATGTCGTTATAGCATGACTACTTAACCTATCGGATTGATCTTGCAGATGATTGTTTGAGAGCATAAACCACATGATACAAGTCTATATGATTATTGCTCCTCCTGGATTAGGTCCATGATAGTGTGATCAACTCTTCTTGGTATGAATGCTTTTAAATGACCTCCTTAACATGCTGGATGATGACGTGTCGATGTTCATTATTCCTTTTGTGACAAGAATCTATATCATGCCCATCTATTTCGTATTCGTCAGATTAACTATTGTTGATTATTTTGCAAGTTAATATTGTGTGTTAGTTGTGTTAAACGGAGAATATGTGGCATAATGGAGTCTTGGTGAATGCATGTTTACCCTAGTATGTGTTGATTTGTACTCATGCCCCGTATTCTAATTATGTTGCCCATTATTTAAACTTGTGTTATACATCGTTAAACTTGCTCATGCTTCTATATTATTGGAATGTGATTGAGTGATTTCTTACGCATCGTCAGGATTAGTTGCATGCATGTATTGTACGCCATGTTGAGCCTTTGGCATCATGTAGGATCCTTGGTTATGACTCAAGCACATTTATGCCCTGCTTGCAATATTGTTCATTCTCTCTTGAACTAGGTCCTTGATAGTGTGGCTCTCCCTCTTTCTATCCTCGTAAATGTTTTACTTATCCGATTAGACTAATTTTAAATTCGATGATCGACTTGCTTTCCGTGAGGGTTGATCCTAGCATGCTTACATGTTATCGCTCAGTGCTATTTCCCTATTACTCTATGATATCCTCTCGTGCTTGCATGAATGTACAACTTGACACCTCGCATGATCACGCACCGCCCTATATCGTGATTTTGCATATGCATAACACATGAATATCGGAATGAATCTAGTTGAAGTACTTTAATTGTACTCATGTTCGATGTGTGCTATTAGTATCATGTAAGACTTACGAATTCCAATACGACCGGCTAAATGATCACGTGTTGTACTTGTTCTATGATGTGATAACTATTGTACCATATATGTACTCTATGATGATTCATTCCTAGCATGGTTATACTCTATCGCCCGTGATGTTATCTTGGTTATTCTGTGGTGATCCGATTGCTTTCATGTACATCATGTCGAACTCGTTTAAACACTCTTGACTATGCCATGCCTGATCATGTACCTCTAGCGTCATGAAGGATCTATGCTCTCTAAATGTATCTCCTCATATGATGACATGCCATTCTTAACCTATTATATGATCATTGTTGCCATATGTGATAGTTACTATGCTGCTCTTATGTGTCCTCGTATGAAACTTCATCTGATTGTTATAATATACTTTGCCATGATATATTTGGACTCATTTGTTGATGTGTATACCATGCTCTTACATTGATCATATACATGATGCTCGTTATCTTCAATTAAATCCCATATGACTTCAAATCATACATGATCATTGTTGGTTCCGCATAGCTTGCTTGAAATTGCTAGGCATATCTGCTTCCATGAAATCGTATACTATTAGCTTGTTTCACATGCATCAGTGTAGGACTCGATCGTGTCTTTGGAATGAATATGTATGTCGTTGTTCCTTGAGATAGGTACATGTTAGTGTGGATTAATGTGACTGATATGCTCCATGATGAATTCGTTTTGTTCGTCACCGTTGTAACCTAATAGACTTTCATAAGGGCATCGTTACTATTCCCAGGTCGGAGTCTTGTCTCTAGTCGTGTCATCTTTAGCTTTGGTCCATTTTGTCTCCGAGAGAAACGTTGGGTTGTCCGCTCTTGTCACTCCCCTTATCTCCACTAACTTAGACTCCTACGTGATACACTGGACGATTGGCCGCATGGAAAAAGGGAACGGGAAGTCGAATAGTGATAGAGCAGCGCAGCGGAAGCGTGGGCCCATAACCCACGGGCCTCAGGATCGACAATGTCGACGGAACAAGCTCGCTTTGAGGATGGCAGTTATTGAGTACGATATGACTTGCAAGCGAGAGTGCCCTCCGTTCGAATTGTTAATCCCTTTGGAATATGTTGATGATGATATTGCATTGACTTGATGTTGAAAATTGCGTGTTGATGTGATGACTTGGTGATGACTAATACCTGATTATCCATTGTCTATGATGAGATATATGATTCGATGCATGACAGTCCTAATGTGCCATGATGACTTGATGTGATGCTATTCTGAGTTGCTAAGCATGATCTAAATTCCTTGCCTATAAGTATGAACTGCAAATGCTGAGAATCTAAACTGGTTATTAGCTAAGATTATGATGAAACTTGCTAATTCGATTCGATTAGGTTCATATATGACGTTTTACAATACTTGTTGAGCATGACGGTAATTTAAGACTTTTGATACTTGTTGCAATGCTTAATGATGCTATTGATACAAATGCTAGTTGATATGATGTAGTCCTTACATGTAATAATGTCCATGATTGCTTCTTCTTGAAACATGTGGGTGAGGTCCTTTTGGTAGAGTGGTCAGAGAGTGGAGAAAGGTTTTGAGTGATTAGAATGATCAACGGTTGTAAGGGAGAGTTGCAGAAGAGGGGTGTTGACTTAGGTTGGACCGAGTGAGTTCGGGATTTATAAGAGGCAATGCTTGGTGGTTTCGATGAGCTCTTAGGCGAATCTTGGATAAGGGGTATGATTAGGATAGGTTGGTTAGGTAGTGACCGAGAAGATTTTATTGAAGATGCGTGGTTAGAAGGGTTCTACGTTGTGATATCTTGGGAAGAGTGAGAAATGTAAGAAATGACCTTTGGGGGTATCGAGAACATAGTATGCAGGGGTGCTCGGGGGTGAAAACAGAGATAGGGGTTGGAGTTTTAGAGGTGGATTGTTAGTGAGAGTGCTTGGCGGGAAGAGGTGTGAGATTAAAGGTCGGAATGAATTGGGGTTTCTTCTGTGGGATGTTATCCGAGTTGCTAAGTCTAGATGAAGGTTGGTATTGGCTTGAGAGTTGGAGACGAGCGGGCGGGGTTTGCGCCTTATATAAACTGATATAATGTGCAAAACTTTCTTGATTATGTGATTATGAACTCGCATGATGTTAGATAGCGACCATGATAAACCTGATATGGCAGGATATTACATGTGATATGCAAAACTGAAATATAATTGGTAATGACAACTATGATCATGATATAATGATAATTTGCTATCCTACTATGCTGTTCTAGAATCATGTTATGATGTGTTGTAGGAATCATGAAATAATGATATGTTGCTATGTGAGAGAATGATATTATATTATGATCAGGAGATGTTAAATGATAAATATTGAATTGGATCACGAATATGACTTATATATATGTATGATATAATGGTGCGTGATTGCTAAATGATCGTTATATGGCGTTGTATGAGTTGAGATGATGTTTTGTGAGTATGCTGACGTTTTGATGATTGATCTATTGATTGACCTTCCCCTTGGCTGAATTTTAATAACCTGACCTTGTTGTGTTGATGTGTTGACAATGGGTTTTGGTTCATTGATGCTATGATGGGAGATACTTTTATGAGTTCTGGTGTTATGTTGAGACGTTGTTATGATTTTGTTATGTCGTTGAGATGCATATTATGACCTTTAGTATGATATGGAGATGTTGATGTGACCTTGTGGCACTACGTTGGTATATGTTGAGACTTGCCGTATGATGTGTTGATTGGAGATTAGTTGGTTATACAGATATGCATTTCTTATGGCTTATGCATCTTGCTTGAATTGAGACTGATAGATTGATTCGATCCTGGAAACTAGGAAGAGAATATGGGATTAGCCCTTAGAGGTGGATGATTCCACCTCCTGGCTTTTGAGTTTGATTGACTGATTTGTGAGAAGCTGATTTGGTTTGGAAGATTCTGACGAAATCTTGATTTGAAAGGATTTGACTTGTTTTGGTGTAAAAGCTTCTTGATTAAACGTTGAATTTGAGGATTTTAAGCGATTTTGAAAATGACCAACTTGGGATTTTAAAGAAGTTGAGAGTTTCAATGATTTGGATGACAATCTTTCCATTTACAAAACGCTTTGAGGATTTACGAACTGGATTTACATTATAGACGTCTCATGAAGTGGATACAAGCATTTTATAGGGGCGCTTATAGATTGCTTGCTAAGACCTGTTCGGGACGCTATAATACTTTTAGAGTTGTGGTACTTTCGAAAAGTCGAAGCGAGGATGTGATAAGGGCGCTTATTACACACTTGACAAGACCAATTGGAGATGTCACGACCGTGACTAGGATGTTGTGAGAATCCCGGAAGACGCAACCGAGATGATTACAAGATCCTTGGACATGGTCCTCGGACTCACCGATTTCAAACTCCTTCCCATTGTTTTAAAATGACTTTAGTCTCGAGGACGAGACTTGTTCTTAAAGGTGGATAAATGTAAAGACTGAATATATTTTGTTTTATTATTCTATATATTAAATGATTATTATTAAATTCAATAAAACTCGTCCTCGAGCGTAAGTTTTGATTTTAAAGTCATTCCGACATCATTTCGAGAATTTAGATGCTAGCGGATTTTAATTCCGCCTTCGAGCTCCGAGTTTTGATAAAATTAATTTAATTCCGTTTAACTTGAAATTGAATGGAAAATTTGATTTAAATTCGATTTAGTCGGGATTCGATCGGGCGAGCGGGTTTTGAGTCTAATTCCGCTATTTTGAATTCTTTCGTTGGGGACCAATTCAATTTTATTCTTTTCCTTTTATTCCTCTCTCTCGCTCTCTCTCTCTCCTTCTCGGCTCTTTGTTAATTGGAGCTGGACCAGCTGGTCCCCTCTTTGTCCTCTTCTTCATGTGTGTAGGAGAGCAACAACCCATACCCCAATCTCCTTCATTATTCACCAGCCCCACTGCCTTATCCTCATCCTGCTTCTAGGAAACCCACACCCTCCTCCCTCTCTCTTCCATTTCACCCTCCATTCTCTTCTTGTCCACCTCTGTTCACCGTCGCCGAAGCCGCAACCTCCACACCTTCTCCCTTGTTGCGCGCCGAGAGGAAGTCCCAAGTCATTCCTTGCCTCTGTCTCACTGAGCAAGCAAAAAGTATCACCGTCACCGAGCCTCCCAAACCACCACCCTTCTCTGCCCCACCTCAATTCATCACCACAACTCCACCTTGACGCCACTACCAAGACCGCAGCTCTCGAGCCACATCGGCACCGCCCCTTTCTTCTTCTCCTCGCTCTGTTTCCTCGATCAAAACCAACGGTAAGGCCCCTCCTCCTTTCCCACTCGAAAACAAAGCAAAGCTCAACCTTTATGCTTCATCTCTTCGATTCAGAGCCTAACAAGTTTCCCCGACGTCTCCGATGAGCTCGAAGGATCTCCGGCGACCCTAGTCGAAGCTCGAAGTCGTGTTCAAAGTCGCTCGGTAATCTCCCTCTTTCTCCTCCTCCCTTGTTCGCTTATGGTTCTCTTTATGTGGGTTTTGGTCGGGTTGTCTTGTCGGTTGGGTTGGTAGTGGTTGCGGCTGGAAAGGGAGTCGCCGGTTGTTGTTGCAGGAGGCTTGATATGTCAAGTAATTACAAATAATAAAGATGTAATAAATGTAATCCAACTCCTGGCCTAAGCAAATAATTACAAGACTTCCTCCCGTTGTAGTGGAAGGGTAGTCAGGATCGATCCACGAGGAGGCGTGTCAGCGGGATCCTAGTAGCTTTGGAAATCTCACATCTGTGTCGACTAGAAGCCTCGATTTCGACCTTGAACCTCGATGTCGACCTCGGTTGTCGATGTTCTCTGCAACAGAAGACCTGCAGAGACAAAAACAAGTGGTCGATATCGATTGGAGAGTGTCGATATCGATGTTAGTCCACGAAATCGACTGGCTCAGAATACTACCAATCGACACAGTAGGGTCGATATCGATGCTAGGGGTCGATATCGATGCTCAGCAAAACTCCGCAGCGATGTTCGTCGTCGACTCAAAAAACTGTCAACGTACTCAGTGGTCGATATCGACGTCTGGGGTCGATATCGATGTCTTCCTGCAGTGGGTTAGTTCTTCGTCGGCAAAGAAAGGCCGAAGATTTGAGAATGGGAAGAGAAGCAATGAACAGAAATAAAACAGATGGTTTTTGTGTGTATAAAATATGTAAAAAGCAACTCCTAGGATTAGGGTTTACCACAACGTTAACCAATGCATGCGATAAGATAAATAAGACGGACAATTGTGCTATTTCACCCGAGGGACAAGCTTTCGCTGTACACCAACTCTTAGGATTACTCATGCAAATAAACCTAATTGTCTCTACCAATTTTATGTTTATAACTCAAGTTGTTAGCATGAATCCCTTTTCTTTCGATTAGGACTAAACATAGAATCGTAGGAGGAGAGATAGACACAACGATATCAACATCAAATACTTACCTCAAGCGCGCATGGCTAACGTCGGGCTCACCCCGACCCTAAGAGCTTTGGGAACTACTCGCTTCTCATCATGGAACTCATCGTCAATTGAAAGGAAGAAACTTGCATTAAAATAAACTTCGAAGCTTTACAACTCAACGTCAACTTTCGCAAACGTCAAACCCTAAAACTTCTCTCTAACTCTAACTCTAGTGATTGTCTTGATTGATTGTTTGTCTCTTCGATTGGATGAAAGATGATTGGATGATCTAACAAATCAGCCTCTAGGGCTTTATTTATAGGCTACTAATCCTCGCTATCCAAGGATTGTAGCTCCTATCTAAATTAATAACTCTATCCGAATAATTAGGATAGGTCTTTTATTTTGATAAAAACTTAAATAACTTAAAGGTAAAGGATAGATAAAACTTCAGCTGCCATCTATCTTGAAAGTATGAGATAATTCCGTGCCTCCTTGAAGATATAGTTCCAATCCGCATTCGAAATCGAGTCTATCTTCTGTAGAGATAAGGGGTCGATATCGACACCGGAGGTCGATATCGAGGTCTCTGTTCCTGCTCGACTTGTTCAGCTCTGGTCGATTTCTATGTTGAGGTCGATATGGGGGTCGATATCTGGGTCTAAAGTCGATACCTACCTCTTCTCAGCTTCACTTGATGTCTATGTTGAGGTCGATATCTATGTTGAAGGTTGATATCTACATCAGAGGTCGATATCTGGGTCTAGGGTCGATATCTACTTCTGCTCAGCTTCACTTGGCTTCTCCGTTTTGACTCCGATTTCGCTTGAATTCCTGCATGGTTAGCTCAAAACTTGTGCAGACCCTATTTCTTGCATTTTAGCCCATTCTTACACAAGTTTATATTCTTTTGGACCTTTTCTTTGGAACTCGAATGAAATATGAAGTCAAAAGATGCAATAAAAGAAGGTGAAAATGTGTACATCAAAACACCCCATACTTAGACTTGCTTGTCCTCAAGCAATAACCAAGCAATAACCAACACCTACAACACACCCTTCAAGTCTTCGCCTTTGTCAAAAGCAACATCATAAGTGGTAGCAAAGCAAAGCAAGTGAATTTAACGTCATAGCACATATTTTGGCGATCCATAGGCACATGCAATTTTGATCCAACCTCACAGGGATAATGTGTTTGCACTCAACTCTCATGTGTTTAGGCTATGAATATCAACTCTCAACTCAATTCCATATACAATCTCATAAACATTGCAATTTATAATAATCCACTTCGCAACCAATTATGAAAATGCAATAAGAATCATCAGGAGGGCTCTCGCTCAATGGAAGACTTCAAAGAAGACTCCATTCGGCGGGGTTGTAATGGGGCTTGGTATGAAATAAAAGGTATGGAATTATTTGGCTATGTGGTGCTTTTATAATTCGGGAATCAAGACTCCTAAATCTCAACACTTGCAATACCCAAACCATATCTCTTCGATGTAAGCTCAATCTCTATAATGCTCTAGAGATGCATTCCATCAACCCTTCTTCCAAGTTCTAATATATCTCTCAAAAATATAACACTTGTATGAATAAAAGACTTAAGGATTATGGCTCATGCACTATATATATATATATATATATATATATATATATATATATATATATATATATATATATATATATATATATATATATATATATATAAATCTCTATTTTTTTTTTGAAAATAATAAGTAAATATGTGCATTTATATGTTGAGCCATAAATCCTTTTACAAAATATGACAAAATGTAAATATGCACTATCCTATAATTTCCTTGCTCAAAACTGGACATTATGCTCTTTTCTTTCCACAAGGCATTAGTCCAACCAATCTAAGTCTCAATTCCCAAATGGGGGTCAGGCTCAATTTGGCTAGGGATAATTTTGTGGAGTTTGCAATTTCAGGCTCAGGCTAATGTTCTGGCTTCAAGCAGGGATAATGCAGGGTAGGTAAAGAGAGGATAAAAATGGCTTAAAAGATGCCTCCATCATTTAATTCTCGTAAACATAGACATATATATGCATTGGTTTTGAATAACTATCACAACCTTTAGAGATGCATAGGAAGAGTAAATTCACTCAAGAAAGGGGAGGGATTTTTGATGTTCTCCCTATAGGTCAAAAAATTCTCACAAGGACAATTTTTGTTGGATTTGAATTTTAGCCTAGGATCATATGTGCTCAATTTCATCACAAGTTCACAATCTACATAAAAAGTTTAAAGACTTAGGCTAAACCATCCAAATATGTCATAGGATTTACATGATCAAGTCAGCTATTGAGTTTTCATCATAGGACATCTAAGCAGGGTTTAAAAAAAAACTTAAAAATAAACATGCATTTTTTTGTATTTTTGACATTTTTCTATTTTTTTTGATTTTTTGACATTTTATAAAAGTAAAACTAAAAACAAAAATTTAAACATGAGTGCAATGCGAAGAAGAAAACCAAATTATGACCATAAGACATGTTTTTCCCCCACCCCATACTTAAAATATACAGTGTCCTCACTGTATTAAAAAGAAGAACAAGGGTAGAGAGAAACTCACAGCGCAACCTGCGGATTCAGGTCGATTTCAGGTTGGGTCGATGCCAGAAGTCGATATCTAGGTCAGTGGTCGATGTCGACTGCATCTGTCGAAGTCTCGGAAGAAAATGAAGACAAGGGTTGCCTGATTGGGGTTGATATCGAGTATTAGGGTCGATATCGACGTCTCTTTTTCGCTCTTGAGTCCTCGATGTCGACTCTAGGAGGTGGCTTGACCCTGGGGGTGTCGATTTCGACTGGCTCTGCAGAAGCTTCTTTTCTTCTTCGTCGGTCCTTTTGCTTGATAACCTGAAATCTTTGTTAGAAATATAGATAAAGCACGAATTATCTTAGTTTTAAAAGTTCAAAAAGCCAAAAATTAAATCCTAAAAACCATCTATGCAAAAATTTAAAAGTTTTTATGTACAAGCTCTAGAGTTTTGAGTCGCTAGGCCGACTTCTCCGTCAATTCTTCACGAGCCTTTTATGTAGGGACCCTTCGAGTGTGAGCCTTCTCCTGGATCATCTAGGTCCTTTTGGTAGTAGCGAAGTTCAGCGACCAAGGCTTCTTTGATGTTAGGTTCTTCTTTGGGCACTTTTCTTCAATTTCTTGACCTAACTTTAGCAATATATGCAAACCATGGAGCTTTGACCCCCTCTTTAGTAGAATTATCAATAATCGGCTTAATTGATTTATCAATACTGGACGGAGGAGGGTTAGGAGTCATACTTGGGGTTACCTGTTTGGGCCCGAAACAGAAATCTTTGGGTTGAGGGGTGGTCGATGTCGACATGTGGGGGTCGATATCGACCTCTGTGACCCCATACTTAAGCTCCTGACAGCGATCTGGCATACTCGATTTCGACCAAGGGGGTCAATTTCGATGTTTTTAGTCGATATCGACTGGTTCCAGTCGATGTCGACCCTGCTTGCTGTTTCCGTCCTCGCCAACAAAAATTTTCTAAGCTTCTCCTTAGCCGGCGAGAGGACTACTTGCTCCAGGTGCTTTGTTTCGCTCATGGTTGGGTTGAAAGAGAATTCTATCGCTTCGTTCCCTATAGTAAAGGTTAGTAACCCTCGACGTACATTGATATTAGCATCTGCAGTAGCTAAGAAAGGCCTACCAAGTATAATAGGCACTACAGGATCTTCAGGCATTTCCAATACAATGAAATCAGTAGGCACAAAAAACTTACCTACCTTTACCGGAACGTCATCAACTATACCTGTGGGTCTGACGAATGAGTTGTCAGCCATATAAAGCTTCATGTCCACAGGTTCAAGGGCACCAATGTTCACCTTCTGCCAAATAGAGAGAGGCATGAGACTTACACTTGCCCCTAGGTCACATAGGGCTTTATAGCGATGTTGGCCAAGTCCCACGGTGATTGCAAACTTCCCTGGATCACTCTTCTTTTCAGGGAAGTCCATCTTTGAGCATTCCTCTGCGATCTCTGCCATGGATCTCTTCATGCTAAGGATGTCTTTTAGGAATCGCACATAGGCAGGCATCTCGCTTAGGGCTTCTGTAAGAGGGATAGTAACGTTAAGTCCTTGAAGTATTTTTACAAAGCGCCTAAACTTACCTTTGGTGGGATCCTCCAATGCTTTGGAAGGGAATGGCAACGTCTTCTTTGGAGTAGGGGCCAAAACGGAGGTCGGAGGGGCCTGCTGAACATCGATGTCGACTGGAGTTGGGTCGATATCGACCTCTAGGTCGACATCGACTGGTCTGTCGATGTCGACTGGGTCTGCTGCTTTCTCCTCCGATTCCGTTCATGGCTTTTGTACTTTGGTGCCACTCCTCAATTGTATGGCTGCGACATGGCCCATCCCGGATTGTCCCTTAGGATTCGTAGTGGGTTGCCCAGGGAGTGTTCCGAACGGTCTTGGGATTTGTGCCGCCAATTGACCCAGTTGGGTCTCTACGTTCTTCTTCCAAATATCCATCTCCCCAATCCTTGTGGTAAGGTGATTGAGTTGAGAATGGATAGCATTGTTGGATTGATCATTCTTAGCCTGATTCCGCCTGATTTCATCCAGTACTAGTTGAAGATCATCATTTTTTTGGTCTCTCTCCGGGTGCCCAAGAGCTCTATAAGGCGGAGGGTCCCTAGGGTTAACCGGGTTCCTTTGTGGTTGATGGAACCTTTGGTCTCCCCAATATTGGTGATTGGGACCCCTCATGTAGCACGCCTCTTGGTGAGTCTCCGCCAGGTGTACTTGTTCAGCATGGGGCACTCGATGGTGGTGTGCCGCTACGATCCGCATTCTATGCAATCTTGGTTCGCTGAAAGGAACCTCACTTGCTTTTGGAGCTTTCGAAGTTGATCCCTATGAAATTGCTCCTTTACATCCGGATCGATTACATTGGAGGGTTCATATAAGGGCATAGATGGGGCAGGCCTCGACGATGATGGTGTGCCAGAAGCCTCAGGAGTCCCATATGTATTGTCGAACTCCACCAACCTCTCTATGGTCTCCCAAGCCTCTTGTGGAGTGAGTTCAAGGTAGCCATAGGAGGTGTAGGTGTTGATCCTCTCCTTAGTTGCAGTGTCAAGAGCATTGTATATGATCTCCTGAATTACGTACGGTGGTTGGCCATGCGTCAGGCATGATCGTAGTAGGTCCTTAAACCTTTCCCAAACAGTCGCCAGAGCCTCACTAGGCTTTTGTTTAAAAGCCGTGATTTTCTGTCGGATCAACGCCGTCTTAGAAGGAGGAAAGAACTTGTTGACAAACGCGTCCTTGACTTCATTCCAGGTGCGGAGCGATCTTGGGGCTAAGCTCTCCAACCACTGCAATGCTTTTCCTGTAAGAGACCATCGAAAGGCTTTTAGGTGGACATATTCAAGACTTCGTCCATCAGCAATAGTATCACAAAGGTCTAAGAAGGTAGAAATATGTGCCATAGGGCATTCGTTAGGTTTTCCTTCATATTGGTGCCTTCTAATCTCAGTAAGGAAGTTAGGTTTTATTTCAAAATTAGAGGCAGGGATAAGAATTGCCGATTCAGGCACTGTGAGAGCGGGGTGCATATATTGCTTGGCATTCCTAGGGAGGGCATTGATTTGGGCTTCTATTTGCCTCCGGCCTTCCTCCTCCCTATCCGCGCGCTCCTTAAGTGCCGCCTCTCTAGTCGTTAAGTCCTCAACCTGCTTCCTTAGTTGATCAATTAGTTCAGCCTGGTTCGCGTTGTCCGCCATGATTCTTTGAGCTTGGGCCCTTAGATGGAAATAACGCTCAGGGTCGTCTACTTCTTCAAATTCAGGTGGGCGATCAGTGTCGCATACACCTGCAAAGCCAAACTAGGTAGAGACGTGAGATAGACTACTAGGGCACGATTGATTGCCTCCCCGGCAACGGCGCCAATTTGTTTAGGAGGTAAGTCGAGTATACAAATGTAAAGATGTAAATAAATGTAAACCGACTCCTAGCCTATGCAAATAATTACAAGACTTCCTCCCGTTGTAGTGGAAGGGTAGTCAGGATCGATCCACGAGGAGGCGTGTCAGCGGGATCCTAGTAGCTTTGGAAATCTCAAGTCTACGTCGACCAGAAGCCTCGATTTCGACCTTGGCTGTCGATGTTCTCTGCAACAGAAGACTTGCAAAGACAAAAACAAGTGGTCGATATCGACACCAGAGGTCGATATCGAGGTCTCTGTTCCTGCTCGACTTGTTCAACTCTGGTCGATTTCTATGTTGAAGTCGATATGGGGGTTGATATCTGGGTCTAAGGTCGATACCTACCTCTTCTCAGCTTCACTTGATGTCTATGTTGAGGTCGATATCTATGTTGAAGGTCGATATCTACACCAGAGGTCGATATCTGGGTCTAGGGTCGATATCTACCTCTGCTCAGCTTTACTTGGCTTCTCCGTTTTGACTCCGATTTCGCTTGAATTCCTGCATGGTTAGCTCAAAACTTGTGCAGACCCTATTTCTTGCATTTTAGCCCATTCTTACACAAGTTTATATTCTTTTGGACCTTTTCTTTGGAACTCGAATGAAATATGAAGTCAAAAGATGCAATAAAAGAAGGTGCAAATGTGTACATCACCGGCGAGCTCTGTTTCTTTTTCCTCCTTTTCCTTCATTCTCTGCTCCGTTGAAGCTCTACTTCTACTGAGGAGGGAGACGACGTCTGCCTCTTCTGATTTATTGGGCTGGGCTTGACCCGTTTGCCATCCGGGTTATATCACTTTTAAATTCCGGATCCCTCCCCTTCATTCCTTATTTTCTTCCGGGTTGGGGTCACGTAGGCCATTTCTTTTATTTTGGTTGTCTGAGCTGGGCTTTGGGTTGGGACCAGGGAATCCGGGTCATGGGTTTTGGGTGTGGGCCAGCTGTTGGGTCAGCTTCTGTTTTTGTTCTTTCGGGTTATATTTCTGGGCTGGGGTTGTTTTTTGTTATGCATATATATACTATGTTTTATGTTAAGTTATATACACATATGTATGTTATTTTGATATATATATATATATTTGTGTGTGTGTGTGTTCTGAAAATATTAATATATATTATGAATGGGTTTAAAAGCAAGAGTAATTGATATCGGGTTATAAATATATTTATGGGTTTTGTTTTGAGATCATATGGATAGTAAGTGTTAAATTATTTGAATATTATTATTGTTTTGGGATTTGGTTATAATTATAATATTCTGGAAATTAATCTTTATATATTGTTTATTTGTTTTAAAATTATATTAATTGGATTATTTATATATGATGCATTTTATGAGGATTTAAATATGTGATTGAGGAATTTTTAAAGTGAATTGTTGGTTTTGATTTCTAAATATTATTCGTGAGCATAGAGTTATTTGATGATTTAATATTGGAATTTAATTATATAATGTTTTTGAAATAAGAAACATGCCGGAATGATTTCTATATTATGATTTTGGGAAATTGGTTTTAAGGCCTAAATGTTTAATGTCGGGATTTGGATAAGCGATTTTAAAAGAATTGTTTGACTTTCTAAGTTGAGTTCTTTGAGAGATTGTTTTGAAAATGAGATGATGAGATGAGATGAACATGGAATGATATTGGAGTTATGATGAGATAAGATGGAATGATCTGAAACGAGATATGTGAAGATATGTATGATAGTTAGGGGCGCCTTGTGTGAATTAGATAGACTTATGAATTTGTATGTTATTAGGTGATTATGATATGTTGGACATTGCTTACTATTGGATGATTCATTACTTGGACTCAGCTTCTGCCTTGTTTCTCTGTTGTTCGGCTTATTCAGGTAAATTCCTTTATGGGCTTACTCAGATTCGATAGAGAATACCTACTTGTGAATATATGTGATAACTCCACTCCCTTGATGAAAATCGGAATAAGTTTCAAAGGCCTTGACAGTTTGTTTGTGTCAAAGGTCTTAAAGCTTAACAGTATTGATGAAACACAAAACCTGTTCTCTATGATATTATGTTCGAATATTATTTTATGTTATTATATGCTTCCATTATATTATTATATATACACTAACCTTTCAGGAAGTATTTTCGAATATTATTTCCTTCCTTATGTTGTAAATTGAGAAGATTCAAATCGGAAGATCATGGCCTCCGAAAGTTTCCAAAGATAGAAGATCCAGCTCAAGCCATGATCCTCTCTAGCCGTTGGTGAAGATCCTTAGGCACCGATTTGTTTCAATAAAAAGAAAAGGAAGAAGAAGACATCAACACACCTGTTGAACACAAACTTTCATACACTCAAGCCTTCAAGTGAAATCTGTCTTCTTCGTGTGCTCTTTGCTAGTCCTTAAGAGTCTGTAATTTCATTTCAAAGCATTTGAGAGTTACACTGAGAGCTTATAGGATATATTTCGAGAGAGTGTTATACTCAAGAGTTTGTAACTCAGGAAGTAGACACTAGGCGATTGATTCACTAAGTGTAAGAGGATTGTACTAGATAGCATAGAGAGGTGGGGCTCTTCTAGATTGGTCTAGGAGTCCGAGGGAACGTGAGTTGACTAGATTGCAATTGTATAGGAGAGAGGCTTCTCGGGGAGCTACTAGGATCCTAAGTCTTGTGAATCAATAAAAGTCGGTTGAATCCTAGGGTTGTGGAAGAACCCTAGGCGGGGACGTAGGCCAAGTTCGTGCTGAACCTCGTAAACAACTCATCGAGTCCTTTACTTATTTCTTTACCTTATTTCCGCACTTGGTTCGACTGTTTAACTTTGTGATTCAGGTTTTCAGAGAAAAGACTAAGTCTAATCTCAAAGGATTTTGCACGAGCTTCAAAAGTCTTGAGAATCTGCGAAAAACCGACATACTCTATTCAACCCCCCCCTTCTAGAGTATTTCTATATTACTTTGTTTTACATTATCGAACCTTCAATATGACATACTAGGTGTTGCATAATCATTAAAGCATGCCATGTAGTATCATGCTAGGATTTCACTTGTGATTGAGCATTCTATTTCTTTATGCGTTTGTAAACAGAACGGTCGTTATCTGTGATAGTCCTAGAGTCTCTGTTAGGGTCATAGGGTAGATCAGCCCCATCGGGTGCCCTGTGTCTATCGAGTCGATATGAGCATGATATGATAGCCCAGCACCATCGGGCAAGAGATGAGATGATATGATATGATGATGCCGTGGTGAGTGCACGACCACGAAGATATTGCTATGCTATAGCACCGAACTGGCCAGTCTCTGCACTAACGGGAAGGGGTGCAGAGGTAGGAGAGGGATATGTCACTTGGCATTCTTTGGGCGCCTTTACCGTTCTTTTTCGCATATTCTAAATTAGGATCATGTTAGTGTGATTTAATTTCCGCATTTGCATCATCTTTATATTAGCGTATGTGTATGTTTGCTTGCGGGACAAGGTGTGTTGGGGTCTCGGTCTGATCCCGCTCGCACCAATTGTTTTTAGGTATGATTGCTCCCTGTCTCTATGGCGTGGGAAAATCCCCCGGGCGATTGCAATGAATCTTTCTAGCCCCGCTAATTTGGCTATACTACCTTAGAATTTATACTATAGTTTTGACCCGGCTCTGCCGTGGCATTTGTATCTAACACTTACTTCCGCTTTACTTTCATTTAAATTGAATTTCTGTAACTTCGAGTGATTGGGGTTCGAAATCCCCGCTTTGAATACTGATTGATCTTTAGAGGTTTGAAACCTCGACCCGTACCTGAATTGCAACATCCGAACGAAGGTATCCAACCTTCGAAACGTATCTCAAATATTTATATCCGGGCCGTTACAATAAGCTCAAATTAGGTATGCCGAGTCCTGATGTTTTCTTTTCTTTCCTATTTCCTTTATTTGATATTGCATAAGAATTACTAGTTATGTTTGGTCTTTGGTTCAATTTCCATTTGAATACATATGCTAAGTGTCAACTGCCAGAGCAATTTTTCTGCTATGGTATTCAAGTGTTACTAGTTGGTGCACATGATGATAAACAAACAGGGGCATCAAAACTCTTAGGAGTGTATGATGATTCATCTTAAAATGGAAATCTCTTTGATGCACTTCCATATCTTTGTCTGTGTTGATCTTTATTGTTATGTTTTAATACCTTATGGTTCATTATCCAAGTTATTATTTCAGCTTGATGATAGTTCCTGGCATATGGTATTGTTGTTTTGGCATTGGGTAGTTCATGGGCAGATTGTCTTGAAAGGTTATTGGTGGGAGCTAGTGAAACCTGACTTGACAAATCTGATCCTGAACTTGAAACTATGAAAAACTGATTATGGCATTCAAATATTGCTATTTGAATCTACAGGTAGCTGAGAGCCTAAATCATTGGGGCCGGAGCTTATCTGCTCATGCACAGCTTCACCAACTCATAAACAAGCCGGTAGGAGACTCTGGACCTCTATGCTTCTTTTTTGGTAGTATTGGGGTGGGAAGTGTGAATGTATACGATGTGAACGAATGGTTGTGAAAATGTGAATGCTCTTAGGATTCGACATTTTTTTATCGTAAACCTTGAAGACAAATGTGAAGTGTTGTGTTTGTGAGCTAGTTTTTGTATAGTATGAATGATATTTTAGTTTAGGTTTTGTGTATTTGGTATGTTCAAAACAGGGGTAGCGACAATATTGTAAATATATATTTTTTATTATAAAATTTACTGAGGTGACGAACATAGTATATAATAATTGCTTGAATTTAAAGAAAATCTCAAAATTGATACATGCAACGAATATTGAGAATATTATTGGTCACCTGAATAACTTGGTGACGAACATACTAGTCCTTTCACAAACTCAAGTGACAAACACTTACGTCACTTGATTAGTCAAGCAAAAAACATTTGGTCACTTGAATGTTCAAGTGACGAACATATTCGGTCCCTTGAATGCCCTCTATGACAATGTTTGCCATCTTTTAGGCGATGAAAACTTGGTCGCCTGAACCGTTCGGGCCGGGCTTTTGTCGGGTTTTAACCTCAATGTGCTGAATCATTTCTAGCCACCAACTTTGATATAGTCGTCACCTATAAGCTAAGGGGACGGCGGTCAGGTGACCACCATTCAGGTGACGACTATTCGTCACCTGAATTCTTAGATGACCAAATTCTACTTCAGGTGACCATTTATGTCCGTCGCTTGAGTTGCAAAATGGCGTAGTGACAATAGTCAAGCAGAGAAGGCGTGAGGGTTAGGGATGGGGAAGGAAAGTGTCAAAAGTAATGGACATTTATTTAATTTATTTAAAAAGTGTACATTTGTTTAATTATAATAATTTTTTTTTGAGCGTCCACTAAATTAAACCAATAAGAAAACTATTAAAATTAGAGTAAAAATAATTTAAAAAATGAATTTTATTTCCATTAATTTAAAATTTCTAAAGAATCTAGCAAAGCCGTAATTAGTTTTATGGGTTTTTCGGGGTATAAGATAAGAAGCCAAATTGAAAAATATTTTCCCTAAATACACCCTGTTAGCGATTTTTAGATAATGGGGTTCACTCATTTTCTTTTAAAATTTTATTTTCTAATAAGATATTTTTATTCTATACATTAGGACACAAAATAGACAAACAGTAATTTTAGATAATGGGGTCGATGAAACTCAATTCCTTGATATACGGATATGCCACATTAGAACCCTGCTTTAGCCGCTAGAAGTGTGCTACTACATGTATATGTATATAATCGCTCCGATTTTTAATATAAGGCATTTGACTTTTCTTCACGTAGTTTAAGGAGCTAAAAACTATATAAAATATTGATTTTTTCAATTAAAGTTTTTTATATTATAATACTTATTTTTTCAATTAAATTTTTTTACATTATAATACTTATTATTAATAAGTATTATAATATAAAATAATTTAATTGAAAAAATCAATATTTTATATAGTTTTTAACTCCTTAAACCACGTAAAGAAAAGTACATTCCCTTATATTAAAAATCGGATAACTTCGTATTAGTTATATACAGTATACAATTCAAACTCAACTTCCACATAGTAGTATTTTTTTACCGGAATCATTATTTAAGAATTCAGAAATATATATATGCTCATATATGTACGGTAATTTAATTTGTTAATCATTGATAAGCACGAGTGGTTATCGTCCGGCCAGCTAGTACGTGGGTACGTGAATGCACGTCTTACTTTAAAAATTGTAAAAATACTCGATCCGTATACATCAAGAAAATGTAAAAATGTTGTTCCATTCCACCAAGAACACACCTATAGCTTGATGCCAGACCCTATAAATTACTCCATACATGACTTGTTGCTTCTCACACACACCCTCAAGACACATATCCTTCCTTTTTCTCACATTAGTAATTAAATTAATTTGATCGAAAGTAACCAATATGGGTATGTCCCGACGGCCGGTAGCACTTGTTGTGGTGCTCGTCCTAATGACACTTGCTGGTGAGAGTCTCGCTACGCTCCAGGTTGGATTCTACAACAACAAGTGCGGGAAGACTGACGTTGAGCGGGTTGTCTTGAGGCTCATCAAGGCTGAGTTCGATAAGGATCCGACTCTCGTGGCTGCCCTTCTTCGCATGCAGTTCCATGATTGCTTTGTCAGGGTACGTACTACATAATGTCATCCACTTAAATTAATCTTCGTTCCACCTCGCACGTTATTTGAAATATTTATTATATATGCGTGGTTTCGTTAATTTTGTTTAGGGATGCGATGCCTCAATTCTGTTGGATGGAGGAAATACTGAGAAGACTGCTGGTCCAAATGGAAGTGTAAGGGGCTATGAAGTGATAGATGCTGTCAAGTCTGCCCTCGAGAACCTTTGCCCCGGAGTTGTGTCTTGTGCTGACATCATTACCATCGCCACTAGAGTTACTGTTTTCTTGGTATATATATATACAATATACCATATCAATCGAGTAGTATTCATACATATATGGAAAATAAGTGATCTTATATATATGTGCACATATATCATGTATAGGCGAAAGGTAGTTGGTACAACGTAGAGACGGGAAGAAGAGATGGGACCATTTCCTTGGCTAATGATGCAATTGCAAATCTCCCTGGACCAACAATCCCAGTCCCTTCGCTCGTACAAGCGTTCGCTTCCAAGGGAATAAGCAAAGAGGATGGTGTTCTTCTTCTAGGTTGGTATATACGTACATGAATGAATTGTATGGATCGAAGTACGTACTAGAATTGATGCATTCAAGTAACATTAATATATATAATCTTTGGTCGATCTTGTGTATAGGGGCTCATACCGTTGGAATTGCACATTGTGCACTTTTCCAATCCCGTCTCTACAACTTCAACGGCGTTTCCGGAGCAAGAGACCCGAGCATGCACAGAGGCCTCGCCCAAAAACTGATGAGGATATGCCCTAAGAACGGGGACGGAAGCAACTCCGCCTTCCTAGACCAAAGCAGCGCTAGGAGCGCGAATCTCATTGGCAATGGATACTTATTTGCAATCAAGAAGCATAGGGGTGTCCTCCAGATCGACCAGGACATAGCCCTCGACTCGTCCACCAGCTCCATTGTGTCCAAGTACGCTGCCAACAACACTCTCTTCAACCTCAAGTTTGGAGAAGCCATGGTTAAGATGGGCAGGATCGGAGTTCTCACCGGCTCCCAGGGCCAAGTTCGTAAATCATGCCGTTCCGTCAATTAATTAATTAGGGCTTACACCCTTAATTAATTTCCATCTCCCACCCCACCCAATGAATTATCATCATATTGGATTCTATGAGACTTTTGTTGTTGTTTAATTTGTTGTTTTATTTTTTTAAGAAAAATATATTATTCTTATATATGTATGTTGTGACCTAACGTTATTTGCAAATTATTTTTGTTTTGTGGGTGGAAAAACATACTACCCAAAAATAAAGGAGTATATAATGCCTTATTTGGGCATTGTTTTTTATATACATACTTTTAATTTCTTTTACCCTAATGCTACACACGACAAATCTTTAAATATATAATGTTTTATTTATATATTCATGTAACTATATATGTTTGTGAAGACTCACCTTAATTGTAAGACCTTGAGGTACTAATGTGCAGGATACTTACAGGTCTTTTCGAGGATGATGAAAGACAAAACAAATACTTGGTTTCAAGACCTTGAAACCAAGGCCATAATCTCTCCCGTTAAAGATCCGTTTATACTACTATTGCCTAAACATATTTTATTTATTTTAGACTCTTGGGAGGCCGAAGGCAAATAAATTAAAAGGCTTTTTGGGCCTTACTTCTTGGGCTTGGTCCGCTTTATACACTCGCCATATATATATATATATATATATATATATTCTTGCCTTCTTTGTCTAGCCCATTTTCAGGAAAGAAGATTTCACGATCTTGGCCAAAGATGGAAATCCAGATTGCCAAATCCGTAACATCTCTATTGGGCAAATCATGGGCTGAAGATGTTGGAAAGAAAAGATTCAGAAGATTTCAAACTTCAAACGGCTCTCCCTCCAAAACATTTGAAGACTACCTACTTATAGTGGATGGAAGAGAAGGAGAAATTACTGAAGCAAGCTACATTGTTATCACGATCAAGTCTTTTGTATTCAAGCATTCACTTTCTGCTCTCGGTTTCTAGAAGTCTAAAAACACATTAGTTTGAGAGAGACACAAGAGATTATTGTACAAGTCATTTACTTTACACTAAGGTGTTGCCACACTCTAGCTAAACACACTCATGTGTGTTGTGAGGGCTTCCATTTCACTTGTAAGGTTGAGTGCTAGAATAGAAGCGGTGAGGCTTTGTATAGAAGAAGGGAAGTTCTTCTAGGAGGTTCTAAACTCAAGGAAAGTGAAATAAGAAGTGTTGAATCCTACGGGTTGCTGACCCTAGGCGGGGACGTAGGCCAAGTTGGTGCCGAACCTCGTTAACAATTCGGGTGTCTCTTTATTTATTTCGCAGCTATATTCTTTACTTGTCTTTAGCTGTCAAAACGTTGATTGTCATATCAAGGTCTTGACAGCGTGCACGGCTCTTTGTCTCAAGTTATTTTTGAATTGCGAAAATTTTACATACTCTATTCATCCCCCCCCCCCCTTCTAGAGTATTATTCATCGCCTTATAGACTCTTCAATTGGTATCAGAGCTAGGCTCACTGTTTGATCTAACAATCTTGTGAGTATCTATAATGTCTGCCATAGGTGATGGAGGTTTTGCCCAAGGGAGATCTACCAACAGACCACCCCTTTTTTGCGGCAACAACTTTGTTCATTGGAGATCTTTGATGCAGATGTTCATCATTGATCAAGACCTTGAACTATGGGATCTGGTGAAGAAGGGTCCACACATTCCAAAGAAGACAGATGAAACCGGAAAAGAAGTCAACAAAGCTGAAGAAGAATACACTCAAGCAGATTTGGAGAATATTGCTAAAAATTATAAAGCTATGAACTTGCTATATTGTGGACTTGATGCTAATGAATTTAATCGTGTTTCCTCTTGCAAGAGTGCCAAGGAAATCTGGGACAAGCTGGTGGTCACATATGAAGGCACAAGTCAAGTAAAAGAAAGCAAGATCAACATTTTCCTTCGACAGTATGAGCTTTTCAAGATGAACCATGATGAATCAGTTAAGGAGATGTTTACGAGATTCACTCAAATTGTGAATAACCTCGACTCACTAGGAAAGACCTTCTCCAACACAGAGAAGGTAAGGAAGGTTCTCAGGAGTCTTCCTAAAACCAAGTGGGGTCCTAAGGTTACTGCAATTGAGGAAGCTCAAGACCTTACCACACTGCCATTGGATGACTTACTTGGAAAACTCATCACACATGAGATGATTCTAAATGAAGAAGATGGAGAAGTTCCTCCTACTGCTAAGAATCTTGCACTCAAAGCAAAGAAGGAAGACATACAATCCGATGATGATGAAAGTGATGATGAAGAGGACCCCTTTGCTCTTATCACCAAAGGACTTGCACAGATTCTCAAAATGAAGAAACAGTTCTCCAACAAAGACTACACTGGAACATCCAAATTCAAAGGTAAGTCCTCCAACTTGTCCAGAAAATCTAAAGTACTAACATGCTATGAATGTGGTGAGTCAGATCATCTTGTGAAAGAATGTCCCTTGAAAAAGAAGAACAAGTACAAGAAAAATGAGCAACGAAAGAAAGCCATGCTAGCCACGTGGAGTGACTCAGATTCTTCAAGTGACTCAGACACAGAAGGAGATCAGGCAAACCTGTGTCTAACAGCCGAGCATGAGGGGGCTAAACATCAAGATCTTGAGAAAATGGTAAGAAGTTTAATAACCAGTCCTCTTGACATTTTATCTGAGTTTTTGAGAAATATGATTTCTAATGAGGAAAACTACACCAGTGAAGTAAACATCCTGAAAGGGAAGCTGAGGGATCAACAGAGATGCATTAGTGAAATGTCGCTGGAAATGAAAAATCTTATAACTTCTCAGACAGCTCTTGACATTAAAGTCAAGACCTTGACTTCAGAGAACTCTGATCTCAGGCAAAACCTCTCCTCTCTAAAGCATTGTAATGATGACTTAGAGAAAGAGAAGGCTAAGCTGACTGAAAAGTGTAAAGACCAGCAGACATCACTTATACAATTCACGAGTTCTAAAGCCAATCTTGACAAGATGTTAGGTGAGCAGCAACTATCTATAAATAGAAGTGGCATTGGATACAATAAAATTTTTCCAAAGAGACCCAGTACCACTTTTGTTAAAGCTAAAGGTAATTGGCGCTCACCTACCTGCTTTTACTGCTGTAAGAAAGGGCATGTGAAGGAAACCTGTCCCTATAGACGAAGGGATCCTCGCATCATTAGAAACACATTTCCAGTACGTTTAAATGAACAGATAAGACAAGTTTGGGTTCCTAAAGGGACCAGACTACCCGACATGGTCTATCCCCATTATGAATCTAAATTTATATATTGGTCTAGCCGAAAGGGTTGATGTTTGTTTTGCAGGAAATCACCAAGACCAAAGAGCCAAAATGGATTATGGACAGTGGATGTTCTCGACACATGAGTGGAAGGAAGTCTTTGTTTCACAATCTAAAGGAACAGACCACTGGTACAATTACACTTGGTGATAAAGGGAAGTGCAATATTATTGGTATTGGTAATATTGGCAACAATTCTTCTACTTGTATTAAAGATGTATATCTTGTTGATGGACTAAAGTATAATCTTTTAAGTGTATCTCAGCTGTGTGACAGGGGAAACAAAGTCGAGTTTGACAGGCACAAGTGTGAAGTCAGAAATGAACTATCAGGAGATCTTATCCTCACTGCTCACAGGCACAATAATACCTATGCTATAAACGCTAACCAAATTGCAGGAACTCATCTCAAGTGTCTCAAGGCCTTGACAGACGACCCAAGTCTATGGCACAGAAGGCTAGGACATGTAAGCATGCACACCCTCAACAAACTAAAGTCTAGAGATCTTGTAAGAGGACTGCCTGACTTAAACTACAAAAGTGAGGCTCTATGCAATGCCTGTACAAGAGGTAAACAAACGCGTGGGTCCTTTAAACCCAAGAAGGTTGTAAGTTCCTCTCGACCCCTTGAACTCTTACATATGGATTTATGTGGTCCTATGCGCATCAAATCTCCTAAGGGAAAACAGTACATCCTAGTTATTATTGATGACTTTTCTCGTTTTACTTGGATTTCTTTTCTTAGAGAAAAATCAGAGGCTTTGTTTGAGTTTTCAAAACTTTGTAAGGAGTTACAAACCTTGAAAAACATACCAATCGTTTCCATTAGAAGCGATCATGGTAGAGAATTTGATCAACGTAACTTTGATTTGTTCTGCGCAAAATATGGGATTTCACACAATTTTTCAGCTCCTAGAACTCCTCAGCAAAACGGGGTTGTGGAACGAAAGAACCGCACTCTAGAGGACATGTCTAGGACAATGCTTTTAGAAAATGGTTTGCCAAAGATTTATTGGGCAGAGGCTGTCAATACAGCCAACTATATCCTAAATCGTTGCTTGATTCGTCCCATTTTAAAGAAAACTCCTTATGAACTTTTCAAAGGAAGAAAGCCTAACATTTCCTATTTCAAACCTGTTGGATGTACTTGCTTTGTTCATAACAATGGAAAAGATAATCTTGGGAAATTTGATGCTCGTAGTGACGAAGGTATCTTTCTTGGTTACTCCTTAAACAACAAAGCTTATAGGATCTATAACAAGCGCACCAAAATTGTTGAGGAGAGTATCCACGTGGTATTCGACGAAAGCAATAATGGTATGTTAAGTGAAAGTTTTGCAGATCTGAATTTAAATCATCATGATTCGGATGGAGAAGAAGAAGATAGAACCAAGAAGGATCAAGAACTCAACATGCAAGAGAAGATCCTTGACACACATGAGTTATCTCAAGACCTTGAGGAGCAGCTACATAATCAAAATGAAGGGAATACAAACAGTGAGGCACTCAACTCTAATAGTGTGTCTCAAGACCTTGAGGAGAGACCAAATTTTGTCGTCGATGATTACTACCCAAAACAACGAAAGTTCAAACATACCTCATCTCACTCAGCTCAAGATATCATCTCAGATCCACAGTCAGGTATCCAGACTCGTTCTAAATTAAAAAATCTTTGTGCCTTCTATGCCTTTGTCTCTCTTGTAGAACCAAAGACTCCTGCTGAGGCACTCAAGGACCCAGACTGGATTACTGCAATGCAAAATGAGTTGAACGAATTTGAGAGGAACAAAGTTTGGACTCTTCAACCCAAACCCAAGCATCAATCTGTCATCGGAACTCGATGGGTGTTCAGAAACAAACTAGATGAAGCAGGCAAAATCATTCGAAACAAGGCAAGGTTGGTGGCTCAAGGTTACAACCAAGAAGAAGGTATAGACTACGAGGAGACTTTTGCTCCCGTAGCAAGGTTAGAAGCTATACGTATATTACTTGCTTTTGCCTCCTATATGGGAATTAAATTATTTCAAATGGATGTCAAATGTGCATTTCTAAACGGATTCTTGGAAGAAGAAGTTTATGTTGCTCAACCTCCTGGTTTTGAAAGTGAAGAATTTCCAAATCATGTTTACAAACTGGACAAAGCTCTTTATGGTCTCAAACAAGCCCCTAGAGCTTGGTATGAGAGATTGTCCAAGTATCTTCTTGAAAATGGTTTTCAAAGAGGTTTGATTGACAAAACTCTTTTTACCAAGACCCGTGGAAATGACCTTTTGATAGTTCAAATTTATGTTGATGATATACTATTTGGTGCTACTAACAACTCCCTTTGCAAGGAATTTTCGGATATCATGTGCAGGGAATTTGAAATGAGCTTAATGTGAGAATTGAATTTCTTCCTTGGTCTACAAGTCCTTCAAACAAAGAAGGGCATCTTTCTTAATCAAGGGAAGTACACCAGGGACTTGCTCAAAAAATACAAGATGGATCAATCTAAAGTAGCAAAAACCCCCATGAGCTCTACACTATCCCTTGATCAAGACAAGAATGGTAAGAATGTGAACCAAAAGGAATATCGAGGTATGATTGGTTCACTACTATACCTTACTGCTAGCAGGCCGGACATTATGTTTAGTGTTTGTATGTGTGCTCGTTTCCAAGCAGATCCTAAAGAATCCCATCTTATTGATGTGAAGAGAATCTTCAGATACTTAAATGGAACTCAAGACCTTGGCCTCTGGTATCCTAGGCAAAGCAATTTTCTTCTAACTGGATTTTCAGATGCAGACTTTGCAGGATATAAGGTGGATAGAAAAAGCACCTCTGGGTGTTGCCAACTTCTAGGAACTTCCTTGATCAGCTGGCACTCCAAAAAACAAAATTCTGTAGCCTTATCAACTGCAGAAGCTGAATACATAGCTGCAGGGGCTTGCTGCTCACAAATCATATGGATAGCTCAGCAACTAAGAGATCTTGGCATCGATCTCAAAGGTATCCCTATTAAATGTGATAATACAAGTGCAATTTCTATTACAAAGAATCATGTACAGCACTCTAGAACCAAGCATATTGATGTGAGACACCACTTCATCAGGGACCATGTAGAAAAAGGTGATGTATCCATCTCTTTCATATCTGCTGAATTTCAACTAGCTGATATCTTTACTAAACCCTTGTCTGAAGAAAGGTTTAACTTCATTAGATTGGAACTTGGTATGCTGAACAGTGATGCATTTTCGTAGGGGGAGCAAACACTCCCTTACAAAATGTAAAACTTTGTCTGGTTAAATCTCAAGGTCTTAACCCTTATGATCTTGAGCAAATCAACCAAAGTATATTACTTAGACCAAAAAACTCCGTTAATATCTTTCTAGATATTGCCGGAATTTTTAATTTTCTTATTATTACCTTCCTTTTACATTCTGGTTTCAAAATCTTTTTATTTTTCTTTCCCAAGATATTTTATCCTATTTTCCTTTTTTAAGTTATCATGTCTTAAAAACTTTCTCCCTCCCTCTGATTTCCTCTTTTTACAACTTCATTTAATAAATCAGTTGTTTTTTTTTCTTTTAAAAATTCAAAAGTAATGAGTGACCCTTGGACTTCCCCCGTACGGCTATTTAAAACCCTCCTCTTCCACCCATCACTTCACCCATCACTCACTCGCCCTCTCTCTCCACTCCTCTCTCTGATCTTCACCAGTTTTCAAAAAAAAAAAAACCCTTCTCTTTTCTCTCAAAACCGTATCAATGGCTTCCAAGAGATCCTCTGCTTCTCAGGCTGCTCCTTCCTCCAAGCGCTTCAAAATGTCCGCCACCAAAGGAAAGAACATTTGCCCTCCTTCCAACACCAGTTCAGACGACTCAAGTTCTTCCTCTCCTACTCCACTGGTGCGACAGAAGAAGAAGGTTTCCCGGCCACGATCTACCCCCATGCGCGCTCAACAGGTACCTCCTAGTATCCCTGACTCGTGGTTTGCGTCATCCAAGGTGGCCGAGTCTTGGGAATAAGGCTTTGGCCATCGCCGTTTATGCTTCTGTGATGCTGTTGATATTAAATTACTCGAATCCATGCCCCTGGTTTGCATATCCCTCCTCAAATCATCCTGTCTGTGGTCGATTCTTAACCCCGGAAACTTCGCCTACCCCCGTCTTACCCGCCTCTTCTACGTCAACCTCTCTGCCCATCGAGTCAAGGGTACCCTAACCCTTGTCTCGAAGGTCAAGAATACCAGAATTCGCCTCACTGCTGACAGCCTTGCTCTCATCCTCAATCTTCCTCGAGAGATCTCCACAAAAGACTTTCCTGACCGTGTTGAGTGTATTAACCGTGCAAGGGAAGATTTTTTCTTTCCCTCTCCCACTGATTCCTCCTCCTCTCTCAAACCCACTCACACGATTCTCAAATTGCAGCCAAAATTGATCTTTGCCATACTTGCTCGCTGCATTTTTCCCAGAATCAACTCCCGAGAATTAATCACTGAAAGCCTTCTTGAGATCTTATTTCTGGTCATGAACGGTTATGAACCCAATTTGCCTGAACTCATGCTCAATTACATACTGCATGCCTCTTCTTCCTCTCGTCCCATGCCTCTTCCCTATGCCAATATCCTTCCCAAGGTATTCGAGTTCTTTGATGTTGACACTTCTGCAGAAGAAAAACAATCATACAGTGGCATGATTGATGAAGCATGCCTCGAGCGCTTAGGGATTGCTAGGAATCTGAGAGGCCAATGGGTGCTTAAGAAAGAGATTAAAGGAACAACTGCTTCTAGTTCAGGAGTTTCTGACGAACGATTGGCTGCTCTGGAGACTGATGTTCAAGACCTTAGGATGGACATGGGTCGGATGTGGACTGACATTGTCTCTAGACAGGACAACACCCATGAGCTGCTCTCCATTGTGAACTGTAAGTTGGATCAGATGCTGCTCCTTAATGCTCTTACCTTTACTGCTACTGGCTCTATTATGCCCCTGGACAAAGAAGCTGCTGATCACACTAGGGAGAAGACTGGGAACATCATCCTCAACTGTGAAAGGATTGTAAAGAACAAACCAGTTTTGCACCCAACTCATACTGAACCCACAATTCTCACTTTGGAGGAGTATGGGGTTGTAAAGAAGTACAGGGATGCGGAAAGGCAGCGCCAAATAGCCCAGATGCTGAAGGATCAGATCACTCGGAAAGCTATGGAGAGATGGCAGGAAAAGGCTCGAGACAGTGTTCGTCGGAAGTACATTGGCCCTGGGCAGCAGTACCCTACCTTTGGCGAATGGCATGATGAGGACACTGTCACTGAGAAGATTCTGAAGAAGACCTTCTCCAGGAGGAACAAGAAGCAGTCTGCTGATGGTGCCTCTTCCTGAAGGCCTTGATACGATCCTTCCTCTTCCTATTTTCAAAATTTGACTTCTGTTTTAAACTCATGGATTTTGTGCTTTAAACTCGTATTTCTCTCTATATACCCTTTTGTTGGAAGACAAAAAGGGGGAGAATGATTCTAATGGTTTTAGATGTTTTTGCTGGTTTAGATGTTTTTTCTGGATGGTAATTCTCCTTTGGTCTAAACATTTCCATATCCTTATGATATATAAATAATTCTGTCGTATATGTTGCTTGGCTAGCTTGAATCATGTTTTGTCTTCCATCAAGGGGGAGATTGAAGACTCCACCTTGATTGTAAGACCTTGAGGTACTAATGTGCAGGATACTTACAGGTCTTTTCGAGGATGATGAAAGACAAAACAAATACTTGGTTTCAAGACCTTGAAACCAAGGCCATAATCTCTCCCGTTAAAGATCCGTTTATACTACTATTGCCTAAACATATTTTATTTATTTTAGACTCTTGGGAGGCCGAAGGCAAATAAATTAAAAGGCTTTTTGGGCCTTACTTCTTGGGCTTGGTCCGCTTTATACACTCGCCATATATATATATATATATATATATATATATATATATATATATATATATATATATATATATATATATATATATATATATATATATATATATATATATATATATATATTCTTGCCTTCTTTGTCTAGCCCATTTTCAGGAAAGAAGATTTCACGATCTTGGCCAAAGATGGAAATCCAGATTGCCAAATCCGTAACATCTCTATTGGGCAAATCATGGGCTGAAGATTTTGGAAAGAAAAGATTCAGAAGATTTCAAACTTCAAACGGCTCTCCCTCCAAAACATTTGAAGACTACCTACTTATAGTGGATGGAAGAGAAGGAGAAATTACTGAAGCAAGCTACATTGTTATCACGATCAAGTCTTTTGTATTCAAGCATTCACTTTCTGCTCTCGGTTTCTAGAAGTCTAAAAACACATTAGTTTGAGAGAGACACAAGAGATTATTGTACAAGTCATTTACTTTACACTAAGGTGTTGCCACACTCTAGCTAAACACACTCACGTGTGTTGTGAGGGCTTCCATTTCACTTGTAAGGTTGAGTGCTAGAATAGAAGCGGTGAGGCTTTGTATAGAAGAAGGGAAGTTCTTCTAGGAGGTTCTAGACTCAAGGAAAGTGAAATAAGAAGTGTTGAATCCTACGGGTTGCTGACCCTAGGCGGGGATGTAGGCCAAGTTGGTGCCGAACCTCGTTAACAATTCGGGTGTCTCTTTATTTATTTCGCAGCTATATTCCTTACTTGTCTTTAGCTGTCAAAACGTTGATTGTCATATCAAGGTCTTGACAGCGTGCACGGCTCTTTGTCTCAAGTTATTTTTGAATTGCGAAAATCTTACATACTCTATTCATCCCCCCTTCTAGAGTATTATTCATCGCCTTATAGACTCTTCAGTTTGTATACTCATTTTATATTAATTTGCAATCTTTCATACATCGATTTTAGTTTTTATAATTAGGTATGTTAAATAATCTAATATTTAGCATCTTTAATTTACTTAGTGGTCCATCAACTCCATCTAGACCTATCAATTGAGTCATTCCGGTCAAGTTCGGGTTCGGGTCCCGGGTGAATCGGGTTTCGGATCAATCGGGTTACCAGTCATTCTGGGTCGAGTAAAATCGGATTTATCCCGGGTTCGGGTCGACCCATCGGGTCAAAAAAATCGAAATTTTTGAAGACTTTTTTAAAATAGTAAAATAATATCAAAATTAAATTGTAATATAAATATGTCAAATTAAACTAAATAATACTCCGTAATATTATAATTAAATTTATAAATATTATAATAATATTATTATTATATCAATATTTTAAGCATAAAAATTCATATTTATACAAATAAATGTTCTAAATATACTATAATTATAAAATATATAAGTTATTAACTTATGACTGACTTTAACGAATAAAATTACATGACGAATCTGTATGGGAGCAATTTGGTGCCGGCCTGTGTGACGTCTACATAGTGCTGACTCACTGGGTCGATTTTGACCCAACGGGTCACCGGGTCTTGACTCTAAAAGTATCGGGCAATTCGGATTCGAGTCAATTTCGGATCCTGGATCTAAAATAACGAATTCAAACCCGTAAAATTACTGAGGGTATAGATTGAGTATTTCGGATGAGGTCATATTTTGACATATTTTGACAGGTGTAACTCCATCTCATTAAGAGATGAAGGAAACGAATATTCGTTGCGAGTTGGTGTTGTTCCTTTTGAGCACCAATCAGTTAACATGGAAGCTTCCACGGATCTCAACATTGATTCCATCCCCGTCACTTGAGTCTCTTTTTCATTTTTATTTACAGGGAAAATTGTTAAAAAACAAATAGTCCAACATTTAGGGGTTGTTGTGCTCAATAGCCTGAATTATAAAAAAAAATATAGAACATCGCCTCAAGTATTTACTTGATTGCAAAAAATAGCCTCAAACTATATTCAAATTCAAATTAATTACAAAAATAGTCTTAGGTTGCCTTTAAATTCAAATTAATTTCAAAACCTTTCCAAAATAATTTTTATTTAAAAAATTCATCACTTCTTATATAAAAAAGAGCCTAAATAATTTTTATTCTCAAAATCTACTACTTCTCATAAAATCTTTTCTCACTAAGTCATTATTAGTTAAATTCATCATTGAATTAATTATAAAAACTACCTTATGCCATATAAATTTTGTAAATAAATAATTTTTTTAAAAAAAGGCTACTAAAAAATAGCACAAGATCTTTGTTTTTCTTCAATATATAACAAACTACTCTAATTATTAGGTTTAAAACAATATATAATGCAAGTTTAACTGCTTTTTTGTGCTAGTTTTGTTCAGAAGATTGTCCTAAATCGTTTATTAGATCAATTGTGAGTAGAAGCTTAAGTATTTATTCACTTTTAATGATATGTAAATAGTCTAATTAATTTTTTAAAATAATAAATTTAAGTTATATTTATATGGTTTGAGATAGTTTTTATGATTAATTCAGCTATAAGTTTTGATAACAACAATTAAGTGTAACATTTTTTTATATAAGAAGTGATGATTGTTTTAAATAAAAATTATTTGGGAGAGATTTTGTAATTAATTTGAATTTAAAGGCACCCTAAGGCTGTTTTTTTTAATTAATTTGAATTTAAAGGTAATTATTTGAATTTGAATGTAACTTGAGGCTATTTTCTGCAACCAAATAAATACTTGAGGCTATTTTCTGCATTTTTTTTATAGTTCAGACTATTAAGTGCAACAACCCCTAAAGGTTGGGCTATTTTTTGCAATTTTCTCTTATTTATATGATATATTGCCTTACTATTAACGTCAATTAAATTTTACACAATTAGAAAAAAAACTAGTATAATCTTGTGCATAGAGCATTTTTTAAATAAAATATTAATAATATAATAAACTATGATTATAAAATTAAATAAAATATTAACAAAGTTAGAATTGTATAAGAAGGGTAGAGTTGCGTTGACAAAGTAAACAAAAATGTACAAAAAGATAAAATAGAGGTGGTTATGACACCTTAGAAAAAATATTCTTAATTAATACATAGATAGTTAAAAAAATGTATGAAATTTTCACTTGTTAACAATTTATGAGACTGGAGCAATTTTTTAATTTAATAGATAGATATAGATTTATGTATAGTTAGATATAAACTTTAAAATTTAATGTTTTGAATTAAACGAATTGATTAGAAAATGTAAAATATATTAAGGAAAGAAAACTCTATTATAATTTGATTGATTAAAAATTTAGCATTAAAATATTTTAAATTGAACCAATAATTGATTAGAAAATCTGTAATATCTTAAAAAATAATTATATATTAATGGAAACCGGAAAAAAAAAAATGTGAAATTAAGAAAATACAAATAGAGGGGTGACAAAAACATGATTAGTGTGGTTGCGTTTGGTTCCGAGTTGGGTTGTAGTATCGGGCGTCCTGTATGATCGAGAGGATCGTGGTTGTGTTCGTGGTCTTCGAAGATCCCTCATTTAGGTGGGGGCAACGTCGGTGGTCCGCACCTCCCCAGGATCAGCCCTTTCCGGTAGTGGATTACTGTTCTTCGTCTTCTCGGCGTCGAGACGCCGTGTGAGTCTTCGCACTCGCATGTGGTCCCGACATTCGTGGCTCGTCTTGGATCTTCATCGACTCCTCCGCTGACTGACGTCTTTTATGGGTTGTTAGGGTTTTCTTTTATCTTTGTTGATTTTTGTGTTGCTTTTGGTTGTATGTTGACAGTAAGTCCGTCTGCCGATTCGTCGGTCTCTCGAATTTCAGGTTTGTCTGAGCTCAAATTTTTACCTAATAAAAAAACATGATTGGTGAAAAGGAAATGAAGGAGAGGCTGACATTCAGCAGAAAATATCTTGTTTTAAAAATATGTATAGATGTATAGATTAACCAAAAGAACTTTTTCGTCTAGTGTACTAAGTAGTCCAACCCTCGTGACTTGAGGGGAAATTAACTCTACTTGGGTTGGGTTCCGTTAGGTAGATTTCGTGTTCAATGTCATTTCGAGTTAAGGTTATTATATATGGGTTAGATCTAAATCTGTTAATTGGGTCATTTGGGTTGAATTTAGGTTTGAATTGGGTCATTTGGATTGTGGGTAAATCAGGTTTTGGATCCAATCGGGTTATCGGTCGTTTTGGGTCAAGTCAAATCGGGGTTGGGTCAACTCAATGGGTCAAAAATCGAACTTAATTTTTAAAGACTTTTTAAAAATATTAAAATATTATCAAAATTAAATTGGAATATAAATATGTCAAATTAAACTAAATAATAACATTATAATTAAATTTATAAATATTATTATAATAATATTATATAAATATTTTAGCCATAAAAAATCATATAAAAATACTTGTTCTAAACCTACTACAATTATATAACCGAATGGACCGAACCCATTTTAACCAAAAGTCGATTCATCTGATCCTCAATTAGACCGAAACCCGATTCGTTCGAAATCTGTTTAAACCAAAACCCGATTCGTCCGAAACCTGTTTAAACCGAAATCTGATTCACCCGAATCTAATAAGACCTTAAAATCTGTTTGTATCCGATAAAAATAATGCACGAATGAACCCGACCCGATCAAACCCAAATTGTCATCACATTCGATATCAACCCGAGTCTGATATAACCCGAAACCAAATAACCCGATATATCCGAACCCGATATCTGATTCACTCGATTGCCACCTCTAGCTATAATAATTATGGATCCCATTTGAAAAAAAAAAAATTATACATAGAATTGGGAAGATCCATCATCTTAATATTTTCAAAATCAACCATAAGAAATCTGACACCCTTATAGAGCTACTACGAACGTATATTATTAAAACGTAACTACACAAACCGGTTCTTTAAAAAAATTAGCTTAATTACTTCAACTATAATAAGAATCTATTACCAAATATTTAAAAAAATAATAATAATAATATGAACTAATTAAATCAGAGATCGGAACGGCGGGAGAAGTCGGAGGCGAGGCGAGAGGCGATGGCGGAGTGGTACATGGCATCATGGAAGGCCGCCGTCCCCGTCGTCATCATCCGAAGCCGCCGTGCTTTTTCCTCGGTGAAGCCGCCAGGAGCGAACTTAAATCCGGCCGCCTTGGTCTTCGCATTCGCCTCAGTACTCTCGTGTAGCTTCATCGGATAATTTTGCAGATCGTCGCCGATGCTGCTGGAGTTGGAGTCAATGTAGTCGGGGTCGGAGGGCCAGTCGAAGAGTGGGCTCCACTGGTTAGAAGCAGCGGTAGAAGAACTCCGGCGACAAGTATCGGAGCTGCGGTTACCGGATCCTGTGGCCGATGCACGCACTCGGATCGGCTGGAACGTCGTAAATAGATTTGTCGCCATTGCTGGAGGGGAAGAGAAGAGATTGAATTGAGAGGAACGGGTGGTTTAATTTTGTGTACCGTACCGTGTGGAGGACTGCATCTCAGTTAACTGTCCTGCGGCCGTTAAATATCGAGGGGAGAGAGAAAATTGAGAAAGAAGAAATTGGATATTTTAAAAAAATATATATATATATATTATTTAATTAAAATTTTCAAATGGACATTCGTGATGAAAAATCACACATAATCAGTGGTGGACCAAGGGGTATTCGGGGTGGCTTCAGCCCCCTAGCCTGGAAGAAATTATAGAAATATTTTTTATTTTTGGATTTTTTGATGATTTTTACAAAATTTAGAGATAAAAAGGTGTAAAAAGGTAAAAAAATCACAAATATAGCTTAGCTTAGTTGGTAAAGATGTGTAGTTATTTTCTTGAAGTCAGGAGTTCAAAACTTTAAATTCAGTTAGCTTCACTTTTTTATAATTTTTGTTTCCCTTGGTTTTTTCTTACTAAAAAAATGGTTAATTAAATAACAAATTAAAATTTATCTCCAATATATTTAAATAAGAATATTTTTTTTTTCTACTTATACATATAAAGAAATGAAATTTCTCATTTTTTTATAATTTTTTTCTAATAAAAATAACTATTTGAATAACAAATTTAATAATTTTTTATTGTATTTTTTAATAAATATGTTTCATGTAAAAAAAAAGTTCTCAAAAATATATTCAGACCCTCCCTAGGAAAATTCTGGGTGCGCCACTGTAGATCATATACGACCCAATTATTTCACACTGACGGTGTGTATTGTAATCCAAGGCTAAAAATATGCCACAACGCTGCATTCATTCTTTACAGTTTACATAATTTGACCATCTAGAATGCAATTAGTTGACAAAATTTAGTGATTACATTCAGATTCCATAAATTAAAATAAAATAAGAAAATTGTACACGTAAAGGGAAATTGAGGGAAATTGGGCCAAGTTAACCTGAATTTTATTTTTTTTAAATTTGTGATAAAATGAAACTAAAGAAATTTGGAAAAGAGAAGGTCACGTGTCTCTCACGGTTTACGAAAGGGCAAGGAAAAGCGGGAAAGGCAGATTGAAGATGGAGTCACTGGACGCCCACGTAGCAACATGTACAAGTCTCTATCTAATGCGACGTCGTTTTTTGTCCACACCTCCCATTTATCACGCGAATTTCGTTCGTAATGGTGGCCGGCACGGCGCCCGTTCGAGGAACGCTCGTAACTTTGTTGCTTGTGCTCCGCAGAATTTCGTAGGAAAGCAAAAATGTTCGTTTCGATTTTTTTTTTTTTGTTTTTTTAATGTATATATCATGAACTTTGTTGGTTTTGCTCCACAAAATGGTCCATGAGCCCAGTTCGTTGGGCATTTGTACGGGCCTAGCTAACACGCATATCACTTGGGCCTTGGGCCTTGCCTTTAACCCATACTCGAGCTTGCGTAGTTGTGTATGTTAGCATAAAAACTGACAAAATCTAACCTGATTCAAGAATCTAACCTAACTCACCCGAATTTAGATTTAACTGAACTCGAAAAATCTAGCGTCATGTCCAACTTGAATATGAACCTCAGCCTGTCCCATTTTGACTCAATGAACAAATGGACACAAACATAGTTAAACTCGATCCAAACAAGACCCGAATCATCCTTATAATTACTTTAATTGTTTAATTTTTAAACACACCTATAATGTGAATTACCTATGACGAAACCTAATATAACTAAATAAATGAAGTTTAATAGTCAACAATTAAGATAAATAAAAAAATAGTTATTATTTTACAATAAAACTATGACTAGACTCGACCCAACTCGAAATCTATTTTAACCCTAAATTGTCCAATTCGAGTTTACTCGATCTGAACGTACATAGCTCTAATTAACCGAACACACAAGATACCCAACATTGACCAAACTCAAATAGTTATACCCACATCCGACCTGATCAATCCGATTGCCACCTCATGTGCATGAGCACGTACGACAAACTTATGACTCCTGTAAGATCCATACCAACATATTAAAATCATGGGACAGTCTTCACATACATAAAATTGAATTGTAAGGTTAATTTCTCATCCAATTTGTATTCAAAACTAGTTTTTTTTTTTTTATTTTTCAAAAATCTACATCAGAATATGTAATGATGGTTGCTATGTTATTAAAATTTTAAAACATCGGTTGTCATGTCAAAAAATTGACCTGAAAATCGATTAAAATTTGTCCCCGTATCAAAATTGGTTTAATGTGCAATATAGTTTCACCTTAATATTTAAAATTTGTATTGATAATGGTTCATATATCTTCAATTAATTGCTCCAAGGAAAGATGCTTCAATCACACACCAGAGATGATAAGTCATGCCCCCTCAACTTTTTCATAAGAATGACCCATACAACAACAGAAAAGGAAGATGCTTAATTTTGCCAAGTGACCAAAAGTTGAGAACTGTATATATATAGTTGCCTATGGCAATGAGGGCATATTGATGACTGAGCGAGCCAGGTCAGCGGGCTATCATCGCATGTGTTGCTGAGTTGGCATACGATGCCTAAGTGATTGGACCACGTGAGTCCACATCGATCAGATCCACAGTTGTAACTATGTCATTTTAAGCTTCACCCACATTTCTCACGTGGAGTCTTGTGCTGTATCAATACATACACATGCCCAAAGAGTACTCCTGCATCAAAAGCATATGCTCTTGAATTTAACAAGTGGGCACACCAAAGTTGAGATATATGTGGTTATTAAGATACATTGCGCTTCGCTGGCATCCGAAAATCCTACGTGGATGGGCCACAAAAGACTTCCTTCAACACACATGTAGTCCAGCACAATCTCGACGAGCATATCGCGAGCATCCCTCACTTATCAAGGCTGTGCCCTTTTACCTCTTTTACTTCCTTTCTATATAAACTGCAAGCACTCTCTGCTAAGTTAACACAACAAAACAAACCCAAACAAGAAGAAAACATATATTGATTTGTTTGAATCAAATCCATCACCTTTATTTGTGTTTATTTTCCAAAAAAGAAGGGTATGGCAGTGATGATTGAGTTACGAGTAAGGTTGGTACATGGGGGCGATTTTGAGAATGATGAAGAGTACAAGTACACACCTGCAGTGTCCATGGAGGGAGATGGCGATGATGATGACGATGGCGGGTATGACTATGCACCAGCTGCGTAGACGACCGATGTAGCTAGTGCTCATGATCAATGTTGAGGATAAAGTTTTAGATTGCTAGGGTGTTTTTCCGAAGACCAATTTATGGGTTTTCGTTGGCGATGATGATTCATCATCGAATGCTTGTTCAATGTTCCACTATAGCTACCTCGTTTCTTTTGTTTCAAAAGACTAATTAATAATATAAGATGCTCCTTTCCTAACTGGTTTAATTTGGTGTTGCTATATACTCGATCTATCAAGATAGTACTCCAAAAAAAAAAAGAGAGAGAGAGAGACAATTTCATCCATCACCAACGTTTCGATGGCATATGCATATAGCTTGTAGGCACACACAGGCTAGTGACCCCAATGACACCTGATTTAGGTATTTTCTCCTTAAATATACATCTGAGTTTAAAGGTTGGGATGGAAAAGATATTTTACTTTTTATTGGGTCTACCTGAAATCAGTTGTTCTACTACGTACCAAATATAATAGTCACCTCATAAGACGTATCAGTTCCAATTGCATAGCTTTACAACATCAGGAGATGATCCACTAAACATGTACCATCTCAGAGGACTCGATTGATCGACTCAGTCGACATTACCAGTAGATTTCTCAATATATTCGTTCAACCCTAATCCTTATAGTCTTAATAGCTAGGTTTGGGTTATTGACTTGTTTGGGCGGTGTTGATCGATAGCTCTAATTTTGGTTCGACCTCAGGGATAACTGCTGGTTTTGTATTCATTTCAATTAGATATGGACATATTTAGTTGTCATTGTTGTTTAGATGTGGTTTTGTTGTCGACAGTGCGGAGCCAGAAAATTTTTAGAGGGGGCACAACCGGTGGTGGTTTGGTTGGACGAAGCTCTAGTTTATACATGTAAGATATAGTTTTGGATTAAATTGATCGATATAAAGAATTATATATAATATGATAATAAATGATGTTATTTTAAAATAAAATGTCATCGGTTTATTATAAAATGCAGTCATTTTTTTCGCGCCTAAAAAAGAAATATAAATATATAAATGAAATATCAGGGAAAAAATTAACTAAATATGTATAGGAAACACAATATAATAAACATCAAGTTAAGATTATGGTTGTTATATGAGCTGAGTAGCTAGAGCTTGACTCGAGTTTTGTTCAATAAAAGCTCGGCTCGAGCATCATTTACAAAATGAGTTGATTATTAGTACCTTTTAAAGCTCGATTCATAGTTCGGCTAGACTCAAGTGAAACTCAAATAGCACGAATTTTGTAAAATTTATAAATTTTCTTTTAAGTTACCATGTCATGAGCAAGTAAGGTTGCATAATACTTGGAAAAAAAACTCAACTAAAGCTCGTTCATTTACTAAATACGTTGAATACGAGCTCAAGTTCAAATATAGGTTCGACTTGAGCTTGACTCGTTTCTAAATGAGCTAAATATAATCAAGCAATACTAGACTTGTTTGGCTCGAATAACAACCATAGTTAGTATATAACTTGTTGCACTCGTAACATATAATAATGTATAAGCATATATAAAATTTTTAAACTTGCGTAACTTCTTATCTAATTGTCGAAATGATTAGTATAACCTTCTCATTTCAAAACTCTCAAGATGAATTATAGTATGTGAATGTTAATTTAAGTAAAATATAAAAGCATTATAGTCTATTGAAACAAAATTAAATTGATTAATATACCTTTAATTTTTAAACATTCACAACTTTTTATTCAGATGTCGGATTAAAGCGTATTATATATCAAAACTAAGATATCGACGAGGAAAATACACCTAGGTAGTTCGTCGAATGAGAGGGGGGCACGTGACCCCATGCTCCCCTCAGCTCCACCCCTGGTTGTCGATCATAGCCGTTCATATTTCTTTACCGGTCTATTCATTTTGAACAATTTAAATTCAAATATCACCTTCCAGTTCCAGAGCAAAGATGTTCGATCAATTACCAAAAGAGAAGAAGCTGAAACAATGTACAGTCAAAATCCGTTACACAATTCCTATTGTTTAGTGTTTTCCTACTCCCTACGTTAAGTGAGGCCTGATTTTTTTTTTTGTACATTTTTTTAAAAGGCTAAAATTATATAAAATATTCTTTTTATTATTATTTTATAATACACGTCCACGTTATCAATATGTAAGGACGTACGTTAAGACGATTGTGTGCTAATAGCTCAGTATATATATATGTCGAGTGGGATCATCTTAAAACCAACTGATAATAGGAAGAGTATCCCATTATCTTATATACTAAGACTTGATTTTTCATATTTTTAATGTGAAACTCTTTGTCTGTTCACATTCTCTCAACAATATATTCTTTTGTAATTTAATATCAAACTAATACTTAATTATCAGAATCAATCGATCACTCGAAACACAATGGAATGTCTTCAGCCATGTACTAGTCCAACAAAACTCGGCTACTTAACTGATATCTTCTTTATCACACCAAAACATCCGGCAATTCGATCCCTAAAAATTAAACCATCAATGGTTCACTAAAATCTTCCACAAAGAATCAAAAATATCATAAAAGCTTCTGACCTAAAAGAAAAAATATATATCATAAAAGCTAGATCTTGATGCAAATAAAGATCAGATGGGAGCTTTTTCACTAGAATGGCCCTTACACCAAAAAGAAAGATGCTTTTTAGTCCCAAGTGATCATCGAATGATATATAGTTGAAAAGAACTGTTGCGAAATTGCCATGATGGCGGCCATGTCAACGACGTACATACGTCACGTGTCGCTGAGGTGGCTCGTATGTGAGTTGTTGGTCGCTCTGACATGTGTGAGTCCACATCACATTCCCTTTAAGTAAGCTTCAACCACATCCCTCACCCGTGGAGTCTCGTGTCATGTTATATATTTCAATCCATGACCAAATTAAACCTTATTCTTGATCATCTGAAAATTCTAGCAAATAATTAAAAGGACAAAGTAAATCTCCCTGTTTCATGGGTTTCAAAGATGTTTCATGGCCTTGAACTCGATTCAACATATGGATAACTTGTTGGAATATCGTGGATTGTCTCACATTGAAAATATTGAGATATGCCTTGAACAAGATATAAGCTTAATTAACATATTACCCCTCTCATATATTGTCAATTGATTATGAAATGGAATCCCACGTGATTTATGTGTGTTATTTATGTCATCCATATGTGGGCTTGCAAACGATCTTCCTCCAGCTTGTATTAATCCCACTGGGTCCAGCCAATCGACTTCAACATAACTAAACTAAGATAAGAGAGTCCATTGTTAGAAAGGCGCCTACATGTAACCCGGAATCAATGTCCAAATAATGTCAACATGTAAACAACATGACCAGAAAAGATGGGGCCTTTAACTGCTTTATGTTGTGGTCGTCGTCTGAGCACGCAAAGGTGTTGCTTTGCTGGCACCATTAAGAATCCTATGTGTGGTTGGGCTATGCAAGACCACCATCTACAGACATTTAGTCGTGTGATCGTCGCCCATATACATCGACGAACCGTACAACGCCACCTAAGACAAGCACGTTCGTCGTGCACATTCCCTTTAGAGCATCTCAGGCATTCGTCGCATGGAGCCACAAGTCATTGCATGTCCGAGTGCTTTACACTCTCTACTATATAATAAGCATCAACCCTGCTGCAAATCCAACATCAAATTAACACAACTTAAGTAGTAGCTAGCTAGCTAATCTTAAGAGATCCATATTCAAGAAAGAAAGAAGATAATGTCTCTCATTTCCGAGGTCATTGAGTTGCAATGGAGCAAGGTCGTCCTTACTTACAGTGTTGAGCCCAATTGTGGACGTCCAACACGCGAAGGAGATGATGACGATGACGATGATGGTGGTTATGATTATGCACCAGCTGCCTAGGTAGTAAGTCTTATTCAAGTAATAGCCAGCTAGCTAGCCCAATGGTTGGATAGTTTCTATGGTGAATTTAGTCTATCAGTTGAGTTTCAAATCAATGGTGTAACGTACCTGAGCGAATATATCTGTATGATCGAGATCATCATATATTAATATTGTAGCAGTTGGCCGGTGTCATATAGTTTCGTAATTAGAGCTCCTAGTGAAGATCTTTTTAATGAAATAATTGATTCATATATATTTTCAGTTGTCACTTATCAATTAATTGTCATTTGGAATGCATGGAACCGATCATATCATGATTGTATGATAAGCAATATTATGTTTCCCCTCAAAAAGTGATCTAAATGTCACAAAAAGTAGTATCTTGCCGCTCTGAATCCAACATCAGAAGATGTATTTTGATGCAGGAAGACCATTGGAGTACTACCTTGTTAACTGTATAGTTTTCGCTTGATCAATAGAATGCTTTTTATATATATATATATATATATATATATATATATATATATATATATATATATGAGTTGGTTCCGGTGTAAACACCCTTGAATCAAAAGATATTAAGGGTCTAGATTAATCATGATTTTATTTTTTATTTTTTTTGAAATAAGTGGACCCCACATGGAAATTTGCTCACGCGACTTAAACGGTTAAACCAAACCCTTGTTGTACGTCATACGTACAAGTGAACCCACATTCAGTCATTCACTATTAATTCACTCGGACTTTTTTTTTATTTTATTTTTTGTCTCGTTTTTTTTTTGGTTTTGGTTTTATATTTTTTTATATTTGTTACCAACATAATTGTAATCTTCAATTATTCGGTTAAATTAAAAGAATATCCATATTTAAGGAACAATTATTCAGTTAAATTTAAGAGATTATACGGTTAAATTTAAGAGATTATTCGGTTAAATTATATAGATTATTCGTGAAAAAGAGTACCATTGTTACAAACTTATTAGTTTCCTTTTTGTTTTGATTTTTTATACATTTGTTATCAAGATAATTTAGTTGAAATTTATTCAGTTAAATTAGAAAGATTATTCGTATTTAAAGGATGATTATTCGATTGAATTTTTTAGATTATTCGGTTAAATTTGAGATATTATTCGGTTAAATTATAGAGATTATTCGTATAAAAGAGGATGATTATTAACCTATTTATTGATTTTTGAATGTTAAAAACTTAAAATCATATTCAATAAAGTTATACATTATTCAGTAAGTATTCATAAATACGAGGAAGTTTGATACAATTATATATAAAAATTATGCATTATTTTACGAGTAGTTTTTTAAAAAAAGATGCATTATTCGATAAATCAATAATTATTATTCGTAGATAAAAATGCAATTTTATTAAGTTTGACCCAAAACAAATTGTCAAGAAATTATGGAGTATAAAGTAAACGCCAAAAACAAACTAAAAAAAACGCAAACAACAATTTCAAACGATGAATATACCCGGCAAATCGGTAGTTCAAACGTTAAAAAGTTCAAAGGTTAAAAAAAATTTCAAAGGTTAAAAAGTGGGATTTGAACACGCGCATAACTTTGAGAGTGAGGAAATATTTAGTTGCGGGTCCCACAGTTTTTTTAAAAATAAAATCAGAAATTGAAATTAATCACAGCCCTTAATTCAATCTAATCCGATGGTTGAAATGTGTTCACAGTTTACATTGTAAGGGTTGTTCACATCTGATTCATACTCTATATATATATATATATATATATATATATATATATATATATATATATATATATATATATCGCGTTCCCTATATACACCGCAAATACTTCGTCGGATTGGACGTTGTAGCAACGTTGGATTAGACGTTGTAACAACGTTCAATCCGACGTTGTATTTGGTGGTGAATTTTGCAAAGGGGACAGGATCCGACGTTGTAGCAACTTCGGTTTCAACGTTGCACTTTGGACTCCAAGCGGGCTCCATCGGGCTTAGCAACGTCCAAGTTTCTCCAAGTATTTTCTTAGCAACGTCTATTTGAACGTTGTAACGACGTCAAATTTGACGTTGTTACTTCATCCGAATTTCCCACATTCACCCACCCCTATAAAAGGGGATGAGGATCGCATTTGAAAATGCAACACAACAATTCCACATTTTCATTCCTGTCATGGAGCCGATTACAACTGGAATAGAAGTCTCAACCTCCCGCATTGATTATGTAATCAAAAGGGTTCGGTACTCAAAGCCCCCGGAGGAGTCCAACTGTGCTTGCCGCAGTCCAGAATACAGTGGCATGCATCCATGCGCGCTCTTTCGGGTCGTGTGTGAAAATGAGAATCACATTTCCGCACCCTTGCAGTTCGGGTGTATGTATTGCAATGATTTTCATCTGGGCATTCGTGGAGCGTATGAGTGGAGGGTTGGAGACCTTCTTCTTCAACATATTCGGTCATTCTTCCCCGATATAAACAGAGAGGACCACGTTGATGTAGCTCAAACAGCAGGGATACTTGTGAGGGTCGCAAATAAGGAGGTTGGAACCTTTGCATTCAATGAGTTAAAGATTAAACTCATTCCGAAGACGAATCATGTATAGGCTGGTCGATTGTTAAAAAAAATTATGTTGTTATCCAGTGCATTTGTTAGTTTTAGTAATGCCCCGATGTGTAATCTAATCGTTACCTAATCGTTATCTATGAAGTGAAGCGTTTGCATGTGATTGTTTGTTGTTGTGAACGGGTAGAAACCATCGAAAATAATAACACAAGGAACACGAAATACACAAATATAGTATACCCATAAAAGACGAAATGTATGTCATAAACAAACACAAAATAATGTCTCTACTGCAGAGATCGAATGTAGCCCATGAAATGCTCATACATCTGCTCTAGCTGGGGATGGTCGACCAATGCCTGAATAGACTGGGTCATCTCGTCGACCCGGGCCTGTCGCGCAGCAGCCTCATCCTCAGCTGCTCTGATGACGTCGTCTGGGTGGGTAGGCGCAACCGGAGGAGCATCAGGTAGTACCACTGTCGTGGGCAACACATGACCTCGACTCTGGGACTCGAACCAAGCGAGGTAGTCAGCTGAGACGCCTCCCTGACAGCTCTCGACCGTCCTCCGGTGACCGGTGACAGGGTAGAATCTATCAGGGTCCTGATCTGCCCAACGGTGGTGCTGCAGATCGAACGTCACGATGTAACGCCTCTGCAGGCGAAACGGTCGCTGTGCGAAGGTCGGAGGAATGACGGCCAATGGGGGCTCTTGCACGCGGCCGAACTGTCGGAGCACCCTGTCTCGCATGTACGGCTCGAAGACGCTACCGAATCTGAGGGTGCCTCGATAGGTGGAGGAGCGAAACTGACCTGCAAAATCCAGGTCTCTGCCAAAAGGCATCCAATCGACCTAGGTTGAAAAACTTATATAAGGGAAACAATGTTACTCGACATATGCAGTTAAAATCAAAGAAAGTGAGAAACAGGTTACCTGATCGATGGTCATGCACTCAAGTTGTGCTCGAAGCCTCTTCTCACGACTACGCCTCTCCCTGTCGTTCCCCCTCTTGGCGGCCTTCGACGGGTCGAATCGCGCCATGTATCGGGGATCATCCGCCAGGGCATCCTTGTCCGGGCGAAGCGAACCCGCAAAACAAGGGAAGTACGACCAGATCCATGCCTGAAAAGTATAAACCATTAGAACACTTATTATATGTAACTCGCAAGCATAGGAACATATTTACCGTATTAAAGAAACAGGTTACCTGCAATAGTGCAGCACACCCACGTAGGCCCTTAGCCTCGCCTCTCGTGGCCTCCCCTAATCCCCGATAGAGGAAGGCAAGCACTCCTGCTCCCCAAGCTAGTCTCCCAGAGTGCGGCAAGTCCCAAACTAGCCCGAACAACAAGAAGTGTACGCGGCTCTGGGACTTGTCGATGAAGACAGTCGCACCAAGCAACGTAGCCAAGAAACAAACGGCGAGGTCGTGGTGGCGCTCTCTGGCAGCTGGGGTGTCGCCGGGCCACTGATCCCGACGGCGGCCGTGCCTCTGCTCCCACCATACCGTCAACTCCGGGATGGCCGCTCCGCAAGCCTTCCTATGACTCTTCAGCTGCGCCGCGGTCCAACCAAACATCTGCTGCAATCGAGGCTCCAGCTGTAGTGGAAGATAGTAAGGGAGAGGCTCGCAAGGCAGGCCATCAATCGGCAGCCCCACCAGACAAGCGACGTCGTGGAGTGTGATGCTCATCTCGCCCCATGGGAAATGGAAAGAGTTCGTCTCCGGCTGCCAGTGCTCAACGAACACAGTCAACAACTGGGCATCCACTCCGTCCCAGTTCAAATCAAGCAGCCCCAGTAAGTCAGACTGAGTTGCCTCCTGCACCCATGTCCACGGACCCTCGTAGATGTAGCCCCCGAACGGACGGAGGTGTGTAGCCCGATGATGAACCTTCAGCAATTTATGCTGAAAGGTAAGGTCCGTCCACAACCAGTGAGACCTATGGTGCCTATACGATACCAAAAGATCTCCTAGAAGCAAGTCGCCAGCGGGGAGCTCATCTTCCCCATCACCAGCCTCCTCCTCCTCCTCGCCCCCCCCCCTCCTCCTGAGCCACCACCTCCTCCTCGGGCGCCGCACCCTGTGGCTCCTGAGTCGGCCCCTGCAGGTCCTCCTCCTCCTCGCCCCCTCCCCCTCCGCCTCGCCCCCCTCCTCCTCCTCACCAGCCACATGAGGATCCTCTGCATCCTCCCCGTCACTGTCATCATCGATCTCCTCATGCTCGAAACGAACATCCTCCGCAACCTCCTCCCGCGTCTCATCCGCTACAACAGCAGGTGTAAGGCAGGCACCTGCGGCTACGATGACCTCAGCCCAATCATCGTCTCCATGAGCGTGTCCAGATGTACTGACACCACCCTCGGGATCCACAAGCCCAGTAGTCATGCAGAAGAACGTACAATCAGTGTCCTTGGTGCCCAAATCCTTCGATGTCTGCTGCGTCGTAACGGTATCTGGCCCGATCGCCGTATCTCTCACGGTCATAGTCTCTTGCTCCGCAAGAGCCATGAAATCTGACACTGTCTGCAAAGACGAGTCAGTGATGATGACCTCCGCCGGATCGACGCTCTCTACAACATGTGAAGGCGCATTCCGGTCTCGCCCGAGAACAATGCGTACAGTCCCGTCATCCCTCCGCATCCGAGAATCCTATTAAGTTGGTTACTAGTTTTTAAATATATTATTTTAAAAATTTTATTTTGTAACAATTAGACATTGCATTAATTTTTTTTATATATTTATATAGTCATTTCCTATATAATATATTTAATCTTTTTTATAGGATATTGCATCCATCAATTACAGTATACTCCGTATAAGATAAAATTATTAGTTCTATTTTATTTAGGTTAATCTACATTGCAATTGTCTATTTATTTTATTAGTTTAATATTTTGATGTGATGAGAAATTTTATAACAATTTGTTTATATAATTTCTTGTTTGTATGTTTCTATAATTTCCATTTAAACATTCTCTTATAGTAGTTATTTTCTACAATTTGTTCATTTTAAACATCCTATTCAATTTTGGACTAATTGTTTAAAATTATTATCTTAATTTATAACATTTTATAATCTCATCCGATTCAAATAATAAACTTATTCGATATATAATTTCTTTTTTGTATGTTTCTATAATTTCCGTTTAAACATTCTCTTATAGTAGTTATTTTCTACAATTTGTTCATTTTAAACATCCTATTCAATTTTGGACTAATTGTTTAAAATTATTATCTTAATTTATAACATTTTATAAACTCATCCGATTCAAATAATAAACTTATTCGACATAAAATGAAACAATCAAACAATAATGGAAAATGAAACATAAAATCCATTCATACTAACCGATGGAGTACTCGTTAGGGGAGAAACCTCTTGCTTACACCTCTTCCGGCCAGTACCGGCTCTCCCACCACCGCCACCACCCCCGTCACCGGCGGTCCTCCCGGCGCCACCACCACCCACCCCTCTGCCACCATCTCCTCGGCCGCCGCCTCGCCCTAAACCCTCATCGCCGCTGCCTACAACCACCCCTCTGCCACCACCTCCTCGGCCACCGCCACCCACGACCATCTCTTCGCCCGCACCCCCACCATCGTCGCCGCCGCCTCGCTCAGATCCTCTGTCGCCGCCGCCTCGCCAGAGCCGCTGTTGCCGGCGCCTCCCCGACCTCGTCCTCGGGATCTCACCATCGATCTATCGCCGGAGAAGAAGCACAACGTCGTCGGGACCTCATCACTCTCTCGCTCTGTCACGCGTGTGGAGAAGAAGCACAACGTCGCTTTTGATGTTTCCGGTTATATAAAGGCACAACGTCGAATTTGACGTTGCACAATGTTCAATCCAACGTTGCACAACGCTCAATCGAACGTTGTGGTTGACGTTGTCAAATTACAACGTCCGTTTGGACCTTGCACCAGTATTTTATTTTTTTTTGCAAAATTAACTTGTCATTTAAAATTTTTTTGAAATAAATAAATACATTTCGTTATTTTGATAATAAATAAATTTAGTAAATAAATAAATTACTTTACAAAAAAATTACATACAATTTCCGACCCCCATTTTTATATTTTCTTATAAGTTGAGGATTGATATTGTAATGTAGAAAGGGTTTCGACTTTTATAGGCCTTGCTCTTCGAAAACCAGAACGTTCGATTGAATCGGACAAAGTTCTTCGAAGAACCAAGGCCTATAAAAGTCGAATCGCTTTCGATCGGTGGAAGACGGTATAAGTGGGAGGGGGATAGTGTGTTGCTTTTATAGGCCCTTCAAAATGAGACGTTGAATCGGACGTTGCATAGGGTTTAGCAACGCCGATTCCGACATTTTATAGGGCTACCCTAGGGTTCATACCCTACGCCTATGGCCTAGGGTATGCAACGTCCAAATTGACGTTGCTATACATTTGAAACGTCAATTTTGACGTCGCAGTGTGCAGGCTTAGGGTTAATACCCTACTTTAGGGTTTAGAAACGTCGGAACCGACGTCGCAGTGTGCAAGCTTGGATATTGCAACGTTCGATCCGACGTTTTTGTTCTTTATATTAGTTTCGATTCAAGTGAATATGAAAATGATTCATATTCCGATGTTTTTGTTCTTCCTATTAGTTTCGATTCAAGTGAATATGAAAATGATTCATATTCCGATGTTTTTGTTCTTCCTATTAGCTTCGATTCAAGTGAATATGAAAATGATTCATATTCCGATGTTTTTGTTCTTCCTATTATCTTCGATTCAAGTGAATATGAAAATGATTCATATTCCGATGTTTTTGTTCTTCCTATTAGTTTCGATTCAAGTGAATATGAAAATGATTCATATTCCGATGTTTTTGTTCTTCCTATTAGTTTTGATTCAAGTGAATATGAAAATGATTCATATTCCGATGTTTTTGTTCTTCCTATTAGTTTCGATTCAAGTGAATATGAAAATGATTCATATTCCGATGTTTTTGTTCTTCCTATTAGTTTCGATTCAAGTGAATATGAAAATGATTCATATTCCGATGTTTTTGTTCTTCCTATTAGTTTTGATTCAAGTGAATATGAAAATGATTCATATTCCGATGTTTTTGTTCTTCCTATTAGTTTCGATTCAAGTGAATATGAAAATGATTCATATTCCGATGTTTTTGTTCTTCCTATTAGTTTCGATTCAAGTGAATATGAAAATGATTCATATTCCGATTTTTTTGTTCTTCCTATTAGTTTCGATTCAAGTGAATATGAAAATGATTCATATTCCGATTTTTTGTTCTTCTATTAGTTTCGATTCAAGTGAATATGAAAATGATTCATATTCCGATTTTTTGTTCTTCTATTAGTTTCGATTCAAGTGAATATGAAAATGATTCATATTCCGATGTTTTTGTTCTTCCTATTAGTTTCGATTCAAGTGAATATGAAAAATGATTCATATTTTGATGTTTTTGTTCTTCCTATTAGGTTCGAAACCAAAGTTGTACAACGTCGAAACCGAAGTTGTAATTGCCAATTACAACGTCCAATCAGACGTTGTAAAGGGTACATTCCCCAATTACAACGTCCAATCAGACGTTGTAAACCTCACTATGCAACTTCGTATACGACGTTGTGCAAACTGACCCAGAAAACGCGTAATTGACGTCATGTATGGTCCCCCCTCCGATGCCCTTATATCCCTCCGCCATCAAGCCGAATGAATGTCATCCCTTCACCTCACTATTCCAAACAATAGTAATTCGCTTTCATTTGTAGAGAGGAATATGTCATCCTCAGAAAGTGAAGGAGCGATGGAGGTGGCACGAGTTGAAGCTCCCGCACCACGAACCAATGCCGCCCCACATGTAAAATCCTATGTCTGTATTCTTTGTGTCTATGTTTGTATCTGTATCCAGTTTAGCCTGAAGTAAAGATGTAAGTAAAATCATGTGCATATATGTTGTTATGTCTTTATCCAGTTTCAAGACTTTACAATTGCGTTTACCGACGTCCGTATTTGGCAAAGCCGTAACGAAATGGTCGACCATTTTAAGCAACTCGGCGTGAGGAACAACATGGTCTTAGTAATCAAGCGATCGTGGTCTAGCGCTGTAAACCGACCGGGTAGCGTGTTGTTAGCGTGCGAGCAATATGGGGTGTTTCGCAAAAGGGGGAAGCAGATTCACAGCACGCAGAGCAAACTAAGCAACTGTCTGTTCTCCTTACTCGGTCATGAGAGGGGACCGGGTATGTGGACGATGACCGTGCAAAATGGAACGCACAACCATCACCTCCCTCACCGATTGAAGGGTCATGCTTACGTGGGAAGGATGACACCAGGGGAGAAGAAAATGTGCAAGTGGATGAAAGACATAGGAACTCCGCCAAAGGCCATCTCGTACGGGCTACGGCAAGTAGATGCGAATAGCGTCACCTCAGCGCGATCACTGGAGAACACCCTCAACAAGCTCGCCGTTGAAGATAGAGGAAATCGAACGATGACCCAAGATACCCTCCATTGTCTACGAGAAAGGGGCTACTACTACGAATTCAGGAGAAGCCCAAACGATGACAATGTATTGAATGACCTTTTTCTTGCACACTCGGATGGGATTCGTCTCTTTAACAAATACCCGTACGTCATCGTTATGGATAGTACGTACAAGACCAATGCGTAAGTACTATATCCTATGTCTTCGTACATTTCTTCCATATAGAGTCTTATGCTAATGTGAGTACGTTGCTGCACTGCGTCCACAGGGACAACGTCGCGCTGTGCGAGATGGTCGGCTAAACGCCAACGGGAAATAACTTTTGCATCGCCTATGCCTTTATGGCACGCGAGGACGAGGACACGTACACTTGGGTGCTCAACAACCTACGTGTTATTCTTCAGGGTAAGGTACCCGATTCGATCATGACAGATCGGGAGCTGGGCCTTCTCGCTGCACTTAGGGCCGTCTTCCCCGATGTTCAACATCAACTGTGCTGGTTACATATAACTCGCAAGTGTGTAGAGGCCGCTTTAAAGATTACAAAAAATATGAAACTTCAGTTCTATTCAAGAATCACGTGTGGGGTTTATTCTCGGCTTCGTCGGAGGAGTCTTTCGAGCGGCGCCGGAGATGGCTTCACGGCCAATGGCGCCCCATACCCGAGGTCATGGGGTATCTAGAAACGGTGTGGCTCATCCACCGGACGAGCCTTGTCAGATGTCACATCGATCACGTCCTGAACTTTAGAACGAGGACAAGCAATAGGTACGTATATCGTTTCCGTCGTTACCCTTGTCACTCCTTTACTACATTTCGACATTCGTTCACCTCGAGCACATGATGCATCGTGTAGGGTTGAAGGCCAGCATAAAGTGTTGAAGGAAGCATTACACTCGTCCACAGGTGATTTTTGTGTCGTGGTGGATGCCATTCATTGAGTTAATGAATGTCAAGTGCATGAGCTCCAGACTGCGTTGGAGATAGATCGTTTCAAATGGCCAACTAACGCACACGACGTCCCCTTATTTGAAGAGATTAAGCACGTGGTTTCGAAGAAGTGTTCGAATATCTCTACGATCATTGGAGGAAAGTTGTCGATGGAAAAGTCCCTTCAGAGTGCGTCGACTGGTATTGGAGAATTTGCTATGGGCTGCCGTGTGTGCACGACATTCAGCGTTGTGTTGCTGAAGGAGTTCCAATAACACCTGATGACATCCACCCATTTTGGAAAGATCTGACGTGGGATGAATCTGACAATACGGCCTTACCCTATGCCATGTCGGCTTCGTACACTGCATCCAATGAAGCCTGTGACCCTGATCTGCACCCACCCGAGCGGGGTAGCATACGTTCAAAGGGCAGACCTAGAGGGAGGAGGAACCCGTGCAGAACGAATCCCTTACGATATGAGGAATATCGGGCCAATTTTGAAAGGGAGGAAGCCAGATCAGGTCACCGAGGTAGGGATCGACAGTCCGGATTACCATCCGACGCACAGTACTGGGGTTTTGACTGGGGTCACAACAATGTGGAACCTTTTATGTTCAGGTACATTGCGGCAGCCATCAACATTGTAGGAGATGGTCACTGCGGATATCGGGCTTTGGCACAACTGGTGTTACGGCCAAGAGGAGAGGCACGATTTCGAGATATGAAAGGGTTATTGTGCAACCATTTCGAACAGAATCATCAACTTTACGCTGGTTGTTACATGAGAGGGTATTCGGTGCGAGAGTTTGTCACCCTGCAGAGTTACTCTGGCATAGTAGGAGGTGACCGAAGATACTGGATCGAGCTGCCGATCATGGGTCTTGTGTTTGCAACCGTCTACGAGGTGCTCCTTGTCGTCTTATCTTGGCACATGCCATTCACATGCCTCCCTATGTACACCGAACAACCAAATGATGCCCCCAACGAGGCCATACTAGGCCTGGCCTGCATCGGGAACCAAGATCATTTCGCAGTGGTGAGTATGATATGTGTTACTCTCACTTCAATTGCATTTCATCCATAAATTACCAAACTTAATATTCTAATATACTTATTGCAGATATGGTTACATCGCAATGCTCCTTTACCTCCTCCAACGCATGAATGGACGGCATACCATCACCCGAGCGTCAACGGATGGGATACTTGCTTCCAAGACCAATTTGATAGATTTAGAGAATTACGGGTTCAAGAAGGTCGTCCCCTATACCATGTTTAGGAGTCATGATACGATTTTCAGTTATCGTTGCCCTATTACATTGTCAGTCATCCTTGTACGTTTGTTGTTATCAAGATGTAGAAACCATAAAAAACAATCATTCAAGCAAAACGAACATCAGTTGGTACCAAATCGAAAATTACAAACATTTTTTAACTTAAAATTTCAGCAAGGATTACAAACATTTTTTAACTTAAAATTTCAGCAAGGGTTCTTATATTAAACGGAACAGCTACCGACGGACTCCTCAGGACTGTTTGGGTATATCCGAATCTGCACCTGCTGGAACGCATATGTCGTCATCTCATCTTGGGCAGGGCGCGCTACCATATCAACTGCATATTGGGCAAGGCTGCGACAACGCGTGAGAGACACGTCGCCGTAAAAAACGGTCAGCATATCCATTATCTGCTCGGTGAGCCGCATATAGTACGACGCAGGGTCGTCGTCACACTCTTTACACCCGAATTGCAACTTTGGTGACCTCTCGAGGATGCGGCAACCCTGTACAGAAAATAGATTGCATCGAAAAAAAAATGCTTATAGTTCTTGCGCTTGCAGTTGCAAGCATCATATTCAGGTGGACGACGGTGTCTCTCCACTTCAACAATGAAACGGGTCCCATCACGAAACATGCCATGTTTAACAAAGCTATTTGGGTTTGATGCCATGATGTGTGTTTATTGTTTGGTAGGGGATGTGCCTCGGGGAACAAGTGTTGCGGTATTTATGATGGCCTAACTAACAACGTCCGATTGGACATTGTTATGGGATACCACAACGTCGAATATGACGTTATTACAACATCAAATATAACGCTGTAATGTGGCTCGCCCAGGCCCACTTTAGAACGTCTAATTTGACGTTGTAAAGTGCCCGACCCGCCCCGTCGTCCTCCAATTCACAACGTCGTGAATGGCATATGACAACGTCGGATTAGACGTTGTAACAATGTGACATTCAACGTTGCTGCAACGTTATATCTGACGTTGTATTAGCAGCACTAACCGCAGATTTGCGGTGTATATAGGGAGACCCTATATATATATATATACACACGCACGCACGCACACCATCCACTTCTTTTTAATCGTATCCTTGTAAATTAAGCTTCAAACTCCTTCCAGCAGAGATATTAGGATTAGAATTTATCTAGTTAATTAATAATTTATTAAGATTTAGTTTTTTTTGTGCTAATTAATTTATTAAGATTTACAAGTAGAAGTGGTAATATTAATTTTTAGGATTAATTGGTTAGTTATTTGTTATCCTATTTAAACAGTTTGTAATTGGTTTGTTAATCAAGGAGCAGTACGTAAATGAATTGAGATTTGCCCTATCTTTTAGTTCCAACATTTGGTACCAGAGCTAGGTTTAGAAAATTTGGTGTGGGTGTACATACTGCTTTAACTTCTACGTTTTTTTTTACTTTCCACCGTAGAGAAAGAGAAAAAAAAAAGTAGGGGGAGAGATGTTTGCTAAGTGCAATCAGAAGAATAAAAAAGGGTGTTTTTAGAGATAAACAGAAAATTTGAAGAGCAATGTCGGGTACCAATGGCATGAACCTTGTATCAAATGCTCTAATTTCGATTTTCAAAGAGGAAAAGTACCATTTATGGAGTTTGAAGATGAACACCTTGTTCAAGTCTCAAGAGCTTAGGGACTGGTGGAGCAAGGATATGAAGAACCGGTTCTATCACCGGTCGATCCTGACCAGCGATTGAGAGAAAATCGCAAGAAGGATGCAAAGACATTGTTTATCATCCAATCTATGGATGATGGTATATTTCTCAAAATATCATCGGCTAGCACGTCTCATGAAGCATGGGAGATACTCAAGCAAGAGAATTTTGGCGACAAGAAGAAAATTACTGTGAAATTGCAAACTTTTGATCGTGAATTTGAAATGCTAGCGATAAAAGAGAAAGCATATATTCAAGATTATTTGTCTAGAGTATCTTGGTTTTTAATCAAATGAGGTCCTATGGTGAAAGGATCACATATGAAACTATTGTTGCAAAAGTGTTGAGATCCCTAATTAAAAAACATGACCATGTTGTTGATGCTATATATTGAAGAATGTAGGGATTTATTTGATTTATCGTTTGAGGGATTAATGGGCTCATTATTGGCTCATGAGGATCTATGAAGTTATCATCATTTATCATAATTTTCAATCCATTTCCTGTTTTATTTCTTATTGCTGAGAAATGGCTTTTATGTTATTTTCTCACTCTTTTGTCATCTTATGTAATAAGGGACAGCTGTCCCATGTGAGTGGCACATGTTCCCTACATTACACACTATATAAGATGAAGGTTCGATAATGTAAAACAAAGTAATATAGAAATACTCTAGAAGGGGGGGTTGAATAGAGTATGCCGGTTTTTCGCAGATTCTCAAGACTTTTGAAGCTCGTGCAAAATCCTTAGAGATTAGACTTAGTCTTTTCTCTGAAAACCTGAATCACAAAGTTAAACAGTCGAACCAAGTGCGGAAATAAGGTAAAGCAATAAGTAAAGGACTCGATGAGTTGTTTACGAGGTTCGGCACGAACTTGGCCTACGTCCCCGCCTAGGGTTCTTCCACAACCCTAGGATTCAACCGGCTTTTATTGATTCACAAGACTTAGGATCCTAGTAGCTCACCGAGAAGCCTCTCTCCTATACAATTGCAATCTAGTCAACTCACGTTCCCTTGGAGTCCTAGACCAATCTAGAAGAGCCCCACCTCTCTATGCTATCTAGTACAATCCTCTTACACTTAGTGAATCAATCGCCTAGTATCTACTTCCCGAGTTACAAACTCTTGAGTATAACACTTTCTCGAAATATATCCTATAAGCTCACAGTGTAACTCTCAAATGCTTTGAAATGAAATAACAGACTCTTAAGGACTAGCAGAGAGCACACGAAGAAGACAGATGTCGCTTGAAGGCTTGAGTGTATGAAAGCTTGTGTTCAACAGGTGTGTAGTTGTCTTCTTCTTCCTTTTCTTTTTATTGAAACAAATCGGTGCCTAAGGATCTTCACCAACGGCTAGAGAGGATCATGGCTTGAGCTGGATCTTCTATCTTTGGAAACTTTCGGAGGCCATGATCTTCCGATTTGAATCTTCTCAATTTACAACATAAGGAAGGAAATAATATTCGAAAATACTTCCGGAAAGGTTAGTGTATATATAATAATATAATGGAAGCATATAATAACATAAAATAATATTCGAACATAATATCATATAAAACAGGTTTTGTGTTTCATCAATACTGTTAAAGATTCAAGACCTTTGACACAAACAGACTGTCAAGGCCTTTGAAACTTATTCCGATTTTCATCAAGGGAGTGGAGTTATCATAAGACAATGTTTTGCTCCCCCAAAGGTAGGGTTTTGGGGTCTTGAGCCGCCCATCATGAAGGCATATATAAATGCCATTTACAGTTTCCTTGCAATCAGTGCAGGAACTTTCTATTTTCCTGATGTTTGCTTGATTACTTCTCTTGATTGTTGTCATATTTCTTCATTTATCATAGCTATCTTCATATGGTATTAGAGCATTAGTTCGTTTCTGGGATATTTGGCTTGATTATTACATCATTTTAGCTGCTTATGTTCACTGTAAGTGGAGGCTCTAATACAGGAGACAGAAATCTTGAAGACATGGCTGCACAAGGTAATCTTAGTGATCCTCTGTTCTTGTCTAACTCAGATGATCCAAGTGCTCAGCTTGTGGCTATACCCTTTGATGGTACTAATTATATGACTTGGAGCCAAGGGGTTATGATTAGACCTGTCAAAACACAACCCGACCCGGTCGACCCGACCCGAACGCCCGAAAAAATTTCGACCCGAACCCAGGAATTTCGACCCGGAAATTTTTTCCGACCCGAACCCAAAAACCTGAAAATTTTCTGGGTAATATGGGTTTCAACCCGGTGACCCGATTGACCCGGTAATTTTGACCCGATTTACCCATTTGACCCGGTGACCCGATTGACCCGATTGATTTATAATTATATATGATTAAATTTTTTCATGGAGATTCTAATTTATTACATTTTATAATTACAATCACTTGATATTTCATTTTCAAATCAACTTTTATATTTATTTGTATTGTGTAATACTCCGTCCGATCGATAGTATTTGATTTTTTATTTTTCAACAGACTTTTTTAAGAAGATAAAAATTCTAAAAAATATTAAAACATTAAAACAATTCTATGCTTATTACTAATTGCATGAAATTATTTTTAAAAAATTATATGAAAATTTAATATTTTATATATTATTACATTTTATTAAAAATTACGAGAAAAAATAAAAATCAAATATTTTAGATCAAATATAGTATATAATTACAAGCACCAGAACTTATGAACAACGTCTTTAACTTTAGAATTTTAAATTTATCGCAAAATTATCAAATCATGATTTTTTTAAATTTAAAAAAGAAAAAATTGACCAACCCGAAATCGACCCGAAATGACCCGAAAACCCGGTCAAACCCGTATTACCCGGGACCCGAAAATACCCGAAACCCGTATTACCACCGGGACCCGTATTACCCGGAACCCGAAGTGACCCGACTCGAAACCGACCCGAATGACCCGTTTGACAGGTCTAGTTATGATGGCTCTTGGTGCCAAGTGTAAACTTGGTTTTATAAATGGCTCATGTGCTAAGCTTGTTGTGGGAAATGATGATCTGGAAAGATGGATCAGGGCAGACTATATGGTAAGATGTTGGCTCTTGAATTCAATGTCTAAGAGTATGGCTGAGGGATTCATGTTTGTGGATTCTTCTAAACACTTATGGGATGAGATTGTGGAAAGATTTGGACAGTCTAATGCACCTCTTATTTTTCAAATCAAGAAGAAACTAGGGAATCTTGTGCAGGGAAATATGTCTGTTGTTGATCTCTATAATGTTTTCAAAAGATATTGGGATGAACTGCAAGTTTTGGAGAGCATACCTGAGTGCTTATGTGGAGCTTTGGCTAATTGTACTTGTGATTTGAAGAAGAGGTTCACTGAAATTGAATCTCGCAACAGACTTATGCAATTCTTAGTGAGCTTGAATGAGAATTATGATGCTGCAAGGAACACTATTCTGGCTACAGATCCTTTGCCTAGTATCAACAAGGCATACTATATCTTATAGCAGGTGGAAAGAGGAAATGAAGCCTCTAATGGGACATCTGGGTCTCAAGGAATGAATGCTGATTCTAGTGCTTTAGCTACAAACAGAAGTGGAAATAACTTTCAGTATGGAGCTCCTAGTAACAACAATCCTGGTTTCAAGAAGGAAGTGAAAGATTGGAGGGAGCTTAAAAGGATCAAGCAGAATTCAACATGCTCCTACTGCAAAATGAAGAGTCATCTGTCAGAGCAGTGCTTTAAACTCCATGGAATCCCTGATTGGTTCAAGGAGTTGAAGGAAAAAGAAAGAAATGGGACCATTACTAGAGGGTCTGCAAATGTGGCAGGATCAGTGGAATCTCAGACATAGAGCAGTCCATTGGATGATGATAACACAGAAGGGAATCTGGATCCAGCTATGGTTAATGCAGTATATCAAGAGGTACTGAGAAAAATGAGAGGAAAGAGTCACAATAAGAATGAAGGGAGCAGTGGCTCTTTTGCCAACTTTGCAGGTATGATTCCTATAAATAATGTTAATAGTGTTTTGGAAGAGAACACTTATGTTGATTGGATCATAGATACTGGAGCTACTGATCACATGATAGCTGATTCTCATGTGCTTTGTCACAAAGAAAGGCTTAATAGACCTATTAATATAGGGCTACCTGATGGCTCTATTAAAACAATATCTGAAATGGGAAAGATGCAAATGACATACACCATGATGCTAAGAGATGTTTTGCTTGTTCCTAACTTCAAACACAGATTATTATCAGTGGGTAAGATACTTGATGAAACTGATCTTGTTGCTATATTCACTAGATCTCATTGCTATTTCCAGGACCCTGGATCAAGGAAGGTGCTTTTATCAGGAGTCAGGAAGCATGGTCTTTACAAGGTTTACTCAGAGCTGCCAAGTACCAGTAGAGATTATGATAGCTTGATCAGAAGTTGTAATAAAGGTAGTATAAGCTTAGAAATAGCTCATTCCAGACTTAGTCATAGTTCTATATCCAAGTTAAAACATTTAAAAATGTTTAGTTCATCTGTTTTGAATGAATTTCATTGTGAATCATGTTCCTTATCAAAGCATCATAGGCTTCCTTTTCAGAGGAGCTTGAATATTGCTAGTAAACCTTTTGAGTTAATACATATAGATTTATGGGGTCCATATAAATGTGTTACTTATAATGGGTATTCATATTTTCTTACTATTCTGGATGACTGCACCAAAGTCACCTGAACTTTCTTGCTCAAAAGTAAAGTGCAGGTGTTCAAAGCAGTGAATGATTTCTTGATCTATGTTGGGAATCAGTTTGAATGCTCAGTAAAGAATGTAAGAACAGATAATGGAATAGAATTTGTACGAAGGCAGTGTACTGAATTATTTGCTTCCAAGGGCATTATTCATCAGAAATCAGTTCCTTACACTCCTCAACAGAATGGGAGAGTAGAAAGAAAGCACAGACACTTGGTGGAGACAGCAAGATGCTTAAGGATACATGCTGGATTACCTCTAAGATTTTGGGGTGAGTATTTATTGGCAGCTACTCATCTCATAAACAAGATGCCCACTGAGGTACTTAACTGGACAACTCCTCATGAAAGGTTGTTCAACAAACCTGCAACTTATGATGACTTAAGAGTTGTTGGTAGTTTATGCTATGCACCAGTGTCACATGCTAACAAAGACAAGATGAAGTCTAGAGCTAGAAGATGTGTAATACTTGGATATCCTTTTGGTCAGAAAGGATATAAGTTATGGGATTTGGAATCAAAAAATGTTTTTGTGAGCAGAGATGTTACATTCAGAGAAGGAATTTTTCCTTTTAAGGATAATGTGGAGGCTATTGTTAAAGAGCAGTGTCAAGATAAACTTGAATTGTCTCTACTTAATCCAGCTCCGATGAAGATCATTTATTTCACCAGCCATTTGAAGTGTCACATTCCTACTCACCTCCACCAGCAGTACAGATAGCAAATGATTCTAGTTCATCTCATATTCCTGCTCAAGTAGCAGATTCCTTGGCTTCAGATGGTAATACTGGGCAAATGACAGCAGAGATACTGCAAGATGTTAACATATTTCCACCTTTAAGAAGGTCCACTCATGAACATGTTGCTCCTAGAAGACTGCAGGATTATGTTTGTAGAAATGAAAGGCAAAGGAACTCAATGTCTCAGTCCTTCCTTGCATAATGTCTTGGAGAAGATGTATACAGTGATAGAGAGTTGTTGAAATCCTTTGCTTGTATGGCAGCTGAGCCAGAGCCTTACACTTATAGACAGGCTGCACAAAACTCTAAATGGGTGGAAGCTATGAGCACAGAATTGAAGGCTTTAGAGAGTAATGGCACTTGGGAGTTGACACAGCTTCCTGTTGAGCACAAATCCATTGGAAGTAAATAGGTTTATAAGATTAAATATAGGCCTGATGGCACTATAGAGAGATACAAAGCAAGGTTGGTGGCTAAAGGTTACAATCAAGTGAAAGGGAAAGACTACAAGCATACTTTTTCCCCTGTTGCAAAATTCTCTACTGTGAGAATATTGATAGCTGTTGCCACCATGAAAAACTGGACCTTATATCAACTTGATGTGAATAATGCTTTTCTTCATGGCAAGTTGGAAGAAGAAGTGTATATGGACCCTCCAGAGGGTTATGTTACAGACATGCCTGGACAAGTATGTAGGCTAAAGAAATCCATTTATGGATTGAAGCAAGCATCCGGACAGTGGAACATTGAGCTGTGTAAATTCCTGATGAACTTGGGCTTTTCACAGTCATGTGAGGATTATTCTCTATTCATCAAAGTTGTCCCTGCTAGCATAGTTCTGGCATTAGTTTATGTTGATGATATTTTGATCACAGGTGATGATGAATTGGTGATTAGGCAGACTAAGGAGGCATTGCATAGAGCCTTCACCATAAAAGACCTTGGAAAAGCCAGATACTTCTTAGGTCTTGAGATTTTACATAATGCAAGTGGTACCTTGCTCCATCAGAGAAAGTATATACTTGATATACTTGAAGATTGCCAGATGACAGATTCTAAACCAGATGCTTTCCCTTTGCCAAGGGGCTTGAAGCTGTCTACTGATTCTGGTCAGATCATGGATGATCCAGAAAAATACAGAAGGCTCATAGGGAGATTATTATTTTTAAATCTATCTAGGCCTGATATTTCTTATGTTGTACAACATCTTAGTCAGTTTATGGTTGATCCAAGATAACCTCATTTTGATGCAGCAATTCATATTGTCAAATACTTGAAAGGCACTATCTCAACAGGTCTGCATTATCCCAAGGAATCTTCTATGGTTCTTAATGCTTTTTGTGATGCAGCCTGGGGCACATGTCAGTTCAGAAGTATGTCAACTACTGCTAGTGAGATAGTATGGGTTGAAGGAGTCTTACAAAGGCGATTAGTGTGCCATTGCCTATTCCTTTATATTGTGACAGTAAATCTGCAATACATATAGCAGAGAATCCTGTGTTCCATGAAAGATCAAAACACTTGAAGATTGACTGCCATTATGTTCGTGAGAAATTGCAAGAGGGCTTCATACATCCTCAACATATTAGAACTTGAGTGCAGCCTGCAGATGTTCTCGCTAAACCACTTGGAGAGAAGCAACATCACTTTCTTTCTTCCAAGTTAGGACTTGTTGGTCTCCCACCAAGTCTAACTTGAGGAGGGGATATGAAGTTATCATCATTTATCATAATTTTCCATCCATTTCCTGTTTTATTTCTTATTGCTGAGAAATGGCTTTTATGTCATTTTCTCACTCTTTTGTCATCTTATGTAATAAGGGACAGCTGTCCCATGTGAGTGGCACATGTTCCCTACATTGCACACTATATAAGACAATGTTTTGCTCCCCCAAAGGTAGGGTTTTGGGGTCTTGAGCCGCCCATCATGAAGGCATAAATGCCATTTACAGTTTCCTTGCAATTAGTGCATGAACTTTCTATTTTCCTGATGTTTGCTTGATTATTTCTCTTGATTGCTGTCATGTTTCTTCATTTATCATAGCTATCTTCATAGGATCGAATCAACAGATCCGGTGAGAGTAAAATAGAAGAGAAGTCCTTCTAGTTGAAGGAAGAAAATTCAGCAAGGGATGGAAAGGATCGAGACGACTCTAAATGAGCAAAAGGGTTCGATTCAATGCAACCATTGCAAGAAATTTGTCCCCAAGAAAGAGAGTTGTTAGCATACAGGTAAACCTCAATGTTTCAAGTGCAAGCGATTTGATCATATCCAAAAAAAAGTGTAGGTTTCAAGTTGAAGAAGAGCAGTTAAATATGGCACAAGCAGGTGTCGAAGAAAAGCTTTTTTATATGAGAAAGTGCATCGGATGAAGTTCAAGAGAGAAGTAGTCTAATTGAAGACATGAAGTTGCTGGAGATTTTGAAGCAAGGGGTGGTGTTGAAATATGCTTCAAAATTAAGTCAGTTTTAGGAATTTTTAATTAATGTTATGGTTTCAATTAATTAGTTAGTGGGCAACGGGTGTTAGGTTAGAGATATTAGGATTAGAATTTATCTAGTTTTTTTTTGTTTTTTAGGAGAAACCCACCTTCAGTGGTAAACCCTGAGCACCTCACCCGGCCAGTCGACAAGAGCCACGTACAAGGTTACCTGACCAGCCGACAAGAGTCACGTACCAGGTAAATCGGCTTGCGTCGACCGACTCGACCCACTGGTAGGGAGCAAGGCAATCTTGGATTTTCACCCAAGAAATTAAAGGGGCGAGGGCAGGGATTGAATCCAGGACCTCCTTACCACTTCCCTTGCTCCACACCACTAGGCCACCCCGACTAGGGCAAAATTCCAAATAAATTAGCATAATTTATCTAGTTAATTAATTTATTAAGATTTAGTGGAGTGATCCCGATAGAAGTGGCCATATTTTTAAGATTTGCTTAGCTATTTGTTATCCTATTTAAACAACTTTGTAATTGGTTTGTTAATCAAGTAGTTATTGAATTGAGATTTGCCCACAAAATTCTATCAATTTAGTTCCAATAATAACCAGCGTGTCGATCAACAAATAGACTTATTTCCTTTTATGATTTCTCTGTGTATGGCTATGAGTAGACCTGAGGAGACATGGGCTAACCCGTCCGGCCCGCCCAACCCGCCCTGTAAAATATGCGGGCTTGGGTAAGGTAATTGGCCCAAGCGGGCCGACAGGCCCGACCCGGTTGGCCCATAGAGCCGGGCTTGGGCTAAGGGTTAAGCCCAAGCGGGCCGGTAGGCCCGGCCCGCCTATATATATATTACTTATTTTTATTTTTATATATATGTATTAAAATACTACGGAGTATATATATTGATTATATAATATCTAAACTTTTACATCTATTACTTTATAAATACTAATAGTATTTACATCGCATATAAATTAAGAAATACAATAGTACTAAATATATTATTTTCAAAAAAAATTCATTAAAATGAACCTACATAAAGATTATAGTGTGTAATTTCACATTTGTGTAACTTGTATACCTTTGTTTTGTATAAAATTTCAATCTTTGGAGACACTTAGCAAATTTGTGTAGTTTGAGATCAAACGTAAAAATAATAAAATAAAAATAATATTTTACAAAATTATAATGGGCGGCGCGGTGGGCTACCCGGCCCGCCCATGTGGACGGGCTTGGGCAAGAGAGTTGGCCCAAAAACCGGGCCTAGCCCGCTAAAGTGGGCCAAGATATTCTCATAGGCCCGACCCAAACCCGCCCAAGCCCGCCCATGCTCAGGTCCAGAGCCTATGAGTGATTGATCAGAGGAAGATCAACAAATAGACTTATTGGGAGAGGCTGCATATATGATATATACCATCAGGCCGGTCTTGTTTAATATAAGTGTATTTATGAAAGGGGATCGAACATCCTTCCACACGTTTAGCAACTAAATGAGCTCGAGCGTAGCTTTATTGGAATCTAGAACAACTTTACTCATTTAGAATATATTGACTAAAAGGAAATTTTTTAAATTTAATAATATTTGAGCTTGAGTAAAGTCGAGTTTCCATTTGAATCAAGCTAGGTTAAAAATATGTTCATACTCAGCTCTCATTTAGCAAATGAGCAGGCTCGAGCCGACCTTTTTTCTAGTCGAGGTTGAGTTGTTCAGCTCATATAACAACCTTACCATCAATCTTTAATATTTTTTTTTTTTATATTTTAATATTTAGCTTGGATGAATTATACTTAATGAACTAATATATAGAATTGATTTCAACTTGGTTCTTATTTGAGTGCATCTTGGCATTGCAACTTGGATAAGCCATCGCACTTGAAGGACCGTGTTGGAATGTGGACGTGGTTGTCCCACATTAAAAAATACCGAGATATCATAACCAATATAAAAATTTTATATGTTACTTCTCTCATTGTCAATTGATTTTGAGCTGAACCCAGTTGAGTTTATATGTTACTAGTCTTACTACCCGCCCGTTGTGCGGTTTCTTAATAAATAAAATGATATTTAATTTATATTTTCTTTTTCAAATTTTAAGGTTATAATAGTTCGTTGAGATCTTTGGATCTTAATCAACTAATTTAACCTTAAATTTTTTGATTTTATTGTTCAAAATCCATCATTATGTATTACTACGTACCAAAATATAATAGCTTATCTATGACATGTCATGTTTTTATAGATTTATTTTTAACCCTTATAAATTGTTTAATAATTAATGATATTAATTGCTCACGTACCAAAATATATTATACGTTTTAGAATAAAAAGTTACTTAACCAAATCTTTCAAATTAAGATGTAGATAAAATTATAAAAATTTAAGTTATTATATTATAAAGATTGTTTCTTATATGTGAAAGTATACAAAGATAACTTTTCTAACTAATTAAAATATAAGGTTGAATATTTATAATCAAAATTAAACCACAATATGACACGTATGCTATATTAATTTCAGTTTAATCCAGAAAATGTCACGTAGGCGAATCGCACCAAAGCCCGTTTCAGGCTTCTGTTTTAGTATATTATATATAGATATAGATATAGATATAGATATAAATATAGATATAGATTATATTGTTTTAGTAAATTATATAGATATAAATATAAATATAGATATAGATTATATATTGATGATTATATAATAATAATAGATAATAGATTTCACTTATATTTTTAAATAGCGGTATTTTTAGTTAATTATAACGTAATATGATGTAATTAAATGTGTAAAGTCTAAACCTTGTAATTAAATACGTAATATGATGTAATTAAATATAATATAACTATTGATAAAATAAAATAAAATGAATGCAATGACTTACGTAGTATGTAATTAAATTCCTTGTGTAAATCATCTAATTTGATCACGTGAGTAAACAACATGATAAATACGTATTCACATACTATAATTTAAATATTTTTTGCAAAACTAAAGAAAATATTTTGGCACAAATATATTGGATAGATTATTTGATCTAAAAAGATAAGTTTTTTACCTAATTATATTGACTTATTAATTAATGTGGCCCAAATAAATAATTCCACTTTAATCCAGAATATGACACTTAAGCAAAAATAATTCCGTTTTAATCCAGAAAATTCCAAGGACGCGAAATCGCACCAGAGGCCGTTTCATGCCTCTGTTTTAGTATTTTATATAGATATTGATGATTGGTATTACAATATGAAAACCGTACTATGGAATATTATATATGAACAAAAGAATTTAAAATTTATCAAATCTTACTATTATATATGTAAAAAAATCTAAACTTTATCAAAATCAAATCGTACTACTGTATTAGGTGTATATATGAACAAAAGAATTTACTAAACTTTATCAAATCTTATCAAATTAATAATTTTTGTGAAAATGATGAAATCTTATCATTACATATATGAACTAACTTAACCAATCTTAATGAATAAAGATAAAATAATCTAATGTAAAATATTTAATTATATAATTACTTAAGGTAAAAAGATAGGTTTTGTAACCACTTAAACTATGTGATTTAATATTTATATCAAAAATTATTTGTAGTTATCAATATCAATTGAGGTGGACAAATACGATGACACGTAGGTAAATTAGATTAGGTCGTTGTATGACGTGGCTTTAATTTATTGGATACTCATTAATAGATGTGTCAAAAAAATTCGGTCATATTGCACCAGAGAACGACACGTAAGCGAAATGCACCAGAGCCCACCACATAGGATTTTCACGCCTCTGTTTTAGTGTTTTAGTATTATATATTGAATTGATGATTGGTGAGGTGAACCTGCACACTATCTTCTTCCAATGCATGTGCAACAAAATGCATGTGGATGCACTCACTAAATTAATTACCTACTAATTGAGCATCTTCCTCCTCTCTGGTTCCGCTTAGGGCTTCTCCTCAGAGGCGGCAAGGCGTAGTTTGAAGAAGAGGGGACGACACTATGAAGACGAATGTGGGGTTCGAAAATCGTGCTCAGCCTGCGACTCGATTCCGACCTATCCGCTCTCGCAATCGCTTACCGTACCTCTCTCGAGCACGCAGCGGCGCTGAGCCATCCTGCCGAGCACCTCAAGCCACCATCTCTGGCCATTCTCTCCCTCTCCCTCCTCCATTGAAGGTATTGAGGTAAATTTCATAAACCTCTAATTTCTAGGTTTTGCTAAATTGCAAATTTTTAGTTTTTAGGAGTTGTTTGGGTGAAATTGGAATTTATTTGTGTCTAATTTGTTATTGGAGTATGATTGATTGAGAGTTTTAACTTGTATTTGTGGTTTGATATGCTAATTGATTGAAAATTTGCAGGTTTACTCACGTTTTCCTTCCTCTGTTCTCAAATCTTGTCCCTTGGGTGTCTTCTACGTTCTTTCCCCCCTTTATGAATTCTCATTGACCTTTTTGAATCGATAGCAATAATAATAATACCATCACAGTAAATCAAATCAATGGTCCATGTTGTGATCTCACTCACATAATGTCACGATCGATTAGGGAGGACGATGGGCAGGAAGGCGGATTTTCTTAATCAACATGTGATTCCCGTATTATTCAGGAGAAAACGACAAATTATTCAGATATATGTGTGTTCGCTACGGGGGTGATAGTAGGGATTCAACTAATTCAAATAAACAATGCACAATTAGGCTAACTCCCTGTCCCAAACAAATAATACAATAATCCCCTCCCTTGTAGTAGTAGGGTAATTCAGGATCAAATCCACGAGGAGGTATGTCGGCGCTTCCCTTGTTGTACTCACGATCAAAGCTTTCGACCTCAGAAGACACTCGATATCGAGTAATCTGGTCGATTTCCTAGCGCAGTTCCTGCAGAAGACAAAAGCAGCAAAGTCGACGTCGAGTAGAGACCTCGATATCGACGTTAGACCTCGATATCGACCCTTACAGTCGATTTCGACGATTGTCTCAGAAACTGTTTTCGTAACCAATTTGTCGGAAAAGAGTCCGAAGAAAATAGAATGGGAAAGGAGGATGATCAGAAACAAAACTTAAAACTTTTATATAGATTCAATTAATTAAAAAGCTTCCAAAGTCGGGGTTTCATGCCACAACGATAACAATGCAAGTGGATGCTAAAGTTATGAAATTTAATGCCTTTCCGTCAAATAACTTTCGTTATCAACACTTAGGTGATTAGAGGCTCTCGCATAGTTACTAAGAGTTACTATCCAATTCATGAGCAATTCAAGTTCACAATATGAGTGGCTTTCGCTTCAATAATGCAAATAATGAATCTCCCTAACTTTCGCAAAGGATCATGCATGGGATAGAAGACGGAATCGCATAAAAGTCATACCTTTGATGCACTTACCCTACATCGTAATCGTCGGGCTCACCCCGACCCTAGAAGTGGGTTGACTACTCGCTCCTCATCATGCACATCATTATCATTATTGTTGAAAGAAAGCTACTTTGAATTCAACTTCGAAAGAAAGTACAACTGAACAAGCCACTCCGCTTTCGCTTTACAAACTTCACTCGGCCTTCTCTCTCTCTCTACTCGACACTACTCTCTATTGAAACTGAATTGTATGTTAAATTGAATGTAATTTGAATCTAATTGAATCTGAAAATTCAGCCCTATTGGCCTATTTTATAGATGTTGATAAAGACTCGAAACTTTATCTTTATTCTCTAAGATAAAATTTAAATAAAGTAAAAACTAAAACTCCTATGGTAAAATCAGCCTTCACATGATAGATCTGGTGTTCAAGATAAGAAATCTCGACTTTAGGATAGACGTGCAAGCTTTGGATAGAATTCTATCAAAATCTGAGTCGGATTCTTCTGCTGGCATGGTCGATATCGACCTTCAGACGTCGATATCGACCCCTGTGAAACTTTATCTCGAGCTCTCCTTCTCTTACTCGAACTGGCACTCGACTTCTATCATTTATCTCGATCTGGCAACATCGATATCGACCTCCAGACGTCGATATCGACCTCTCTGTGTCGACATGCTCTGTTTCATTTCCTGCTCGATTCCTATGTCTCTGCTGCACTCGATGTCGAGGTCCCCAGTCGATTTCGACCTCTTCAGAAGACTTCGAGTTCTTTTTCCTCTCTTTCAAATCCGTCCATTTTTATCCTGTTTTCTACGAAATCACATAGAAACTCGTGCAGACCCATATATTTGATATTTAAGCGTAAACTACACTAATCCCATATTTTCCCATTAATATGCATGCAAAAGACGATAAAATGGACTTATATGTGCATAGAAAATATGGCAATTTGCGCGCACATCAAACACCCTATACTTAAGCTTGCTTGTCCTCAAGCAATACTTTTAATGGCCATTCAGGGGAAGAAAGTAAACCCTCAACATCATAGATTCTTTTTCATATGTCCCTACAATCAATTGCCATCCTCGATAAGGTACTTATGTCAACCAAATACATGCATGTGCATAAAAGCAATTTCATACTCATAAAAGGAGGTAATATGCAAAAACAATTTTAGCGACATAACATTAATAATCAAGAGGACTTTTGCAAGCTTGTGAGAAGTAGATCGGTAAAAGGCTAAAGGTGGGCTAATATTTGGCCATGTGGTGTTAAATCCGGGGAAACATACTTTCTTTCCAAAACATTCCACATAATGTCTCACCTTTCACTCATCGCTCAATGCTTTTATTCAATATATGCTTTTACCTCTCTAACCTTAGCACTGTCTTCTCGCGAGTCGCAAACATGGGTGTCATGAATGGCCCCGGATACTTAGTACTTCGGACTCCTCACCTTGTGTCCCATCTCGCTAAACTAACATCTCAACGAGCAGGGTCGACCTACCTTTATCTCCTGAGGTGATCGGATTTCTTTTCGCTCATTAAATTTTCCATATTTCATAATAATTTTTTTTTTCATTCCTGCCAACAACTTCATAAATAATGTACAACTCCATATAACTCCAAAGATGACATCCATTCTCAAACTTGTCCCCGGATAGGGTATAAGGTATAAAATGGGCAAAATGTATATATGTGGAGCAATAATGATCATGATAAGGCTCATATATGGCTTTGTGACTTTTGCAAATATGCATAGGTAAGGCTAGGATATGAACTTGTATATGTAAGCACTTGTATGGAAATTTCATAAAAAGTCCTCCATCATCTTATCATGCAAATGTCAAAAGCAACTTCAAATTTTCATCTCCTTTATTTTTTTTCTTTTTGCACTTCATTGGGACTTCCCTTAACTAGGCAATTTCATGTTATATCTCTAATGAATCTAATTTTGCATTATAGAGCTCTTCTTTATACTTCCATGACTCTTCTTTTCTTTTTTTTGATTTTGATGGGGGTCATCATTTTTTTTTTCGAAATAAAAAACTTAAATATGCATTATGATAAATATGCAAATATAAACTAAGTATGAATATGCAAGTAAGCCTTTCCCCCACCCCATACTTAAAATTTACAGTGTCCTCACTGTATTAGAACTAGGGTTAAGAAGAAAACTTACTAAACCGTCACAAATTTCAGGAGTCGAAGAAGACAGCGCAGGGATGGTCGATATCGACCCTTAACATCGATATCGATGTTTCACCTCGATTTCTAGCTCAGGCTTCAGGGTGATCCGGCCTTGATCACAAACCCATCTATGTCGACCTTAAGGTCGATGTCGATCTTGGACATCGATTTCGACGTCTTTTCTGTGTGCCTCTCTCTTTCCTACAACTTGTTAATAAACATAAAACCAAATATGCAAAACAATAAAGTGTCTCAAACCAAAGTAAAAGTTGTCTAAAAAGTCAAAACTAAGTCTTTGTTACACGCTCTAGACTTTTAAGTCACTAGGCCGACTTCTTCCTTTGTGCTTCTCAAGGCGGCATCTGCAGAGCCCATGTGGCTTGGCCTCAAATATTCTTGTCACGCAGCTGCATTCCGCCGGGATGGATTTGATTTACCGTGAATGGTCCCAAATTCTTATCCTTGAATCTTGTAGGGAACCAATGGTCCTTAGATTTGGCAACATAGACCTTGTCTCCTATCTCATATTGGCTCGAATCATCATCGGATACCCTACATAAGCGCACATGCCAAGGCACACCTCTTCCAAATAATGATAAATCCTTAATTGTAAGGGAACAAAAGGAATCCGTACCTTGACTTACCTTCTTCTCAGTCTGTGACTCAGGTCGATGTCGATGTTCAGAGGTCGATATCGACCCCTGTTGTACTCTTGGAGAATTAGTCGATTTGGAGAGTTTTGGCTCGATATGATCAGGTCGATTTCGACACCCAAAGATCGATATCGAGGTCCCTTTTCCTCCCTTCTCAGTGCTGATGGTGGTCGATTTCGGTAGGGCATGGTCGATATCGAGCCTTGACCCCGATTTTGATGTTTCCTCTTCTCCTCTGTCGACCCCATACTTATGACCTGGCACAGATTCTTAAACATTAGTAGTCGATATCGACTTACCTGGGTCGATTTCGATGTTCTGTTGGGCCCCTTCGTTCAAGATTGCCACAACTTCCTCCACTTGGGCTTCTATGGCCCTCTTCTCAAGCTCTTCCGGTGTCATACTTCTTACCTTTGCTTCTCCACAAGCAATGTAGACACCATTGATGGTTTTTCTCTCCATTGGCCCTTGATTTTTCACCGTCTTGTTGAAGGCGTACTCTATTACCTCGTCACTAATTGTGAATGAGAGCAATCCTTTCTTTACGTTAATGTTGGCATCGACGGTTGCTAGGAATGGCCTACCTAAAATAATTGGACAAGTAGGGTCCTCCGCTATATCAATAACTAAGAAATCAGCAGGGACAAAGAATTTACCTACTTGTACTGGCACATCCATCACTATCCCAGTTGGAATCACTACCGTATTGTTAGCCATGTACTATCTTGCATCCACGGGCTCTAGAGGACCTATCTTTACCTTGTGCCAAATGGTTAGTGGCATCATGCTAACGCTAGCGCCCAAGTCAACTAAAGCATTAAATTTGAATTGACCTAGACCTATAGCGATAGAAAACTTACCTGGGTCCACCCGCTTTTGTGGTAGCTCCAACGTGTTGCACTCCTCTGCGATCTCAGAGAGCGATCGCTTCTTACCTAAGATGTCTTTAAGGAACCTTACATAAGAGGGCATCTCGTGAAGTGCCTCTGTGAATGGTATAGAGACATTAAGTCCTTGGAGCATCTTCACGAACCGCTGGAACTTCTTTTCCGCTGGGTCCTTAATCATCTTTCTAGTTGGGAATGGCAACACCTTTTTCCTTCCCACGGCTGTAGTTGTGTCGACATCGACATCAGTAGGGTCGACATCGACGTCACCGCCATGGATACTTGCTCTCTATATTTTTTTAAAAATATTATTTAAATTATAAATTTAAGATCTTTTTAATATATTTAAATAAAAATTTATTTTATATATATATATAAATAATTGTCAAACAAAAATTTAGCTCCCTGAACGAACACATGGATCTGCTACTGATTATTTTTTTAGATCCTTTCCAGTTCAAGTGGGCATAGCCCACTCTACATCTGGATCGGGTTACTGTAGGCCCATTAAGGGGTTGACCCTCCCACTCACAAGCGTCTCCAATTAAGGAAGACCTAATGACGGTATTGCCACAACGATAACAATGCAAGTGGATGCTAAAGTTAGATTGGTCGAGAAGGACAAAATTGTATGTATACAATCTTCGTTGTGTAGCTTGGAATGAAATTTAATGCCTTTCCGTCAAATAACTTTCGTTATCAACACTTAGGTGATTAGAGGCTCTCGCATAGTTACTAAGAGTTACTATCCAATTCATGAGCAATTCAAGTTCACAATATGAGTGGCTTTCGCTTCAATAATGCAAATAATGAATCTCCCTAACTTTCGCAAAGGATCATGCATAGGATAGAAGACGAAATCGCATAAAAGTCATACCTTTGATGCACTTACCCTACATCGTAATCATCGGGCTCACCCCGACCCTAGAAGTGGGTTGACTACTCGCTCCTCATCATGCACATCATCATCATCATCATTGTTGAAAGAAAGCTACTTTGAATTAAACTTCGAAAGAAAGTACAACCGAACAAGCCACTCCGCTTTCGCTTTACAAACTTCACTCGGCCTTCTCTCTCTCTACTTGACACTACTCTCTATTGAAACTGAATTGTATGTTAAATTGAATGTAATTTGAATCTAATTGAATCTAAAAATTCAGCCCTATTGGCCTCTTTTTATAGATGTCGATAAAGACTCGAAACTTTATCTTTATTCTCTAAGATAAAATTTAAATAAAGTAAAAACTAAAACTCCTATGGTAAAATCAGCCTTCACATGATAGATCTGGTGTTCAAGATAAGAAATCTCGACTTTAGGATAGACGTGCAAGCTTTGGATAGAATTCTATCAAAATCTGAGTCGGATTCTTCTGCTGGCATGGTCGATATCGACCTTCAAACGTCGATAGCGACCCCTGTGAAACTTTATCTCGAGCTCTCCTTCTCCTACTCGAACTGGCACTCGACTTCTATCATTTAGCTCGATCTGGCAACATCGATATCGACCTCCAGACGTCGATATCGACCTCTCTGTGTCGACATGCTCTGTTTCATTTCCTGCTCGATTCCTATGTCTCTGTTACACTCGATGTCGAGGTCCCCAATCGATTTCGACCTCTTCAGAAGACTTCGAGTTCTTTTTCCGCTCTTTTAAATCCGTCCATTTTTATCCTGTTTTCTGCGATATCACATAGAAACTCGTGCAGACCCATATATTTGTTATTTAAGCGTAAACTACACTACTCCCATGTTTTCCCATTAATATGCATACAAAAGACGATAAAATGGACTTATATGTGCATAGAAAATATGGCAATTTGCGCGCACATCAATGTGTCGAATTTATAGTGTAGGGTTTTCGAGATGTATACTTTCATTCATTATTAGTCAATTATTCAGATGTATGCATCGAATTTTAGTTATTAGTTTTAATGAGTTGGTCAATTATTCGGTGAAATATGATTCATTATTCGGTAGCATGTGAAACATTATTAAGTGGAGTTGACATTATTCGAGATGCATAATTTTGAGATGCATAATTTCATTCATTATTCGTCAATTATTCAGATATATGTGTCTGTTTTTTGTTATTACTGGTAATGAGTTGGTCAATTATTCGGTGAAATCTGATTCATTATTCATTAGTATATGGAGTCTTTGAATTGGTTTAGCGAGCAACATAAAAAACATTCATCGCAAGAGTATAATTACACAACTAAAAATTATTCGGTAAAATGTGAAATATTATTCGGAAAAATATGAAGCATTATTCATAAATCGTAAGTTTAGGTAATTTCGGGTTTCTTTTATCCGAAATGTATGAAAAAAAAAACATTATTCAGTAGCATGTGACAAATTGTTCAGTAGAATTGATAAATTTTGATCTGAACTGGATGGAGATCGAAAGATAACTTAAAATTATTCGGTAGCATTTGAAACATTATTCAGTTGAATTGACAAAATTTTCAAAATAGTGAAATCAAATCCGAAAAAAAAATGCGTCAGCCTTCTTAGGTGGGTCCCACCATTTTTTATTTGAAAAAAAAAAGTAAAACACTCATTTAATCATAGTTTTTCAACGGCCCAGATTTGCGTACAAGATACATCCAAAGAAGTGAGTACATTTGAACCACCCTGTGTGTGTGTATTGGTATAAAAAAATCTATATCTATAGCTATATAGTTATAGTGGGCTAGAGTTGTATAGTTAATAAGGTTTGGGATTTTATCGAGTGTGTTTGGACTAGTCATGATGAGGATAAAGTTAGAATGCACCCAAAAATAGGTTGCATTCTACTATTTTTAACCTATTTTTTTTAAATAAATGGACTTTTTAGCTTTTTTTATTTTGGTAAATAAAAAACCGCCACAATAGAGTAAAAAAAACTGCCACAGTAAATAAAAAACCTCTACAATAAGTTTGGAAAAACTGCCACAATAGATATTATTTTGTGGCGGTTTTCCTATCTATTGTGGCGGTTTTAAGAATTTTTAATAAACCGCCACAGTAGGTAGTAAAACCGCCACAATAGACCTAATGTAACACGAGCAACAGAGGCGGGTAAAAACCGCCATAATAGGCCTTTTGTGGCGGTTTTGAACCGCTACATCAAACCTTAATTATTGTAGTGACACTAGGCGGCGCCTAGGTGAGCCTAGATCAAACTTGATTATTTCCTTATCTTTTAACATATAACACATGTCAATAATTCATATAATGTAATAATAATCCATAATATATATCACTCATAAACCCAAATTTGCGGTGCTTAACTAACATTAAAGTAAATAAACGCAAAAGTACGCATCCGACTAACGACTCTAAACCTCCTAAAATCCAAAATCATATGTTCGACTCAAAAGCAAATATATCTCGACTTGGTGAATAAAAAACACTAAGTTAACTAATCACATGCCTAAAAGCTAAAATTTAATAATCATCAAGGTATGCAGGACTAGTTGAGGTCTAGCGGTGCCTATGCGGGTCTAGGCAGTACCTAGGGTGATTTCCACCTAGAGGCCCGCCTAGACTTAAAAATAGAACAATTTTTATCTATTCTTAAAATAGAACAATTATACAAACTTATGTAAGATTTAAAAAAAATGAAGATTTCATACTCCCCATCGGGAATCCCCACAGAATATTCCAATGCGAGGAGGGGCATGGCGGGGATCGGAGTGAGGATTGTTACCCCTGTCCCCACACGAGGAATTACTTTGACCCATCTTCTCCCTCGTCCAGTCATTCCTATTTAATTTCTCCATCCCCGCGACGACGATTTTATGTGAGGATCGGAGAGTCCGTCTCCGGCCATTGTCATCCCTATTTGAGTTTCACAAGGTAATTAATTAAATGGGTAACCCCTAAGTAAATCTAACAAATTGGAAAGTTGTGATATATAAACATGTAATTAACCTAGCAGGACTTCTCAAATTGCGAAAAGGGGTCAAGTACATAGTGTCGTAGTCTATTTCCAAAAGATCGAATAACATAAATATCCCCACATCACACAAATTCAAGGCCGTATCACATGGACTTTACTGATGTGCAATGATATGAATTTTCTTTATGACTTTTTTTTTATTTGATCAGTATCTTTTTTTTTATTGGTTAGGTTCTTATGACTTCTCTAAAAGTGTGTGATCAATCTTCATTATCAAAAAGTATAACAAATTTTATTTGCTCCATATAAATAAGAATTCAAATGACACAATTAAATACAAAGTTGGGTAATTCAAACAATACCAAATTAGATTGATTCGAAGTTCAACATCCAACAAAAAAAAAATCAGAAATTATATTTATGTTTGAAATTATTGTTAGTATGTTTGTATAAATTAAAATTTTGATGAGAAATCATCTTTTAAATTTTGTATAAATGAAACATAAGTTATTTTGCAATATAGTTTTGATAAAAATTATCAAGCATGTATTTTCATCAATATAATTTTAAAAAAATCAATAAAAAAATTATACTATAAGATTATGTGCAACATTAATATAAGATTATATACAATATAAATATAATTTTTTTAATAAAAATTATATAAATTAATGTACAAAATTGTCACACAAAATTGTGCACGTTGGGGTACGTATAGAGCATCTCTTCTCTTCTCCCTTGTTTTACAAGTTGTTACTGGTATCAAGCTGCTGACATGTCGCTTCGCTGGCATCCGAAGATCCTACATGGATGTATGGGCCACACGACTGCAGTCAACACACATTCAGTCCAACACAGTCTAGGCCAGCATCACCCGCATCCCTCGCGTGGAGCCTCGTGCCGTTGCAAAGCCCATCCCCCTTGTTGCTCTTTACACCTTCTCTATATAAATTGGACACACTCTATAGTGCAAATTCAAGAGACAAAATACAGTGTGAATCAAACTCTTCGATCATCTCTGAGCTCATTTTCCTAAAATATATATATATGGCAGTGATGATTGAGTTACGACTGCGGTTGGTATATGGCACCGGTGGTGAGTATGAGAATGATGAAGAGTGCAAGTACACACCCGCAGTGTCCATGGAGGGAGATGGCGATGGCGATGACGACGACGATGGTGGCTATGACTTTGCACCGGCTGCGTAGATCTAGATGCACTTCATGGTCAATGAGAATAAATGTTTTGGTTTCATAGGGCCTTTAAATTTATTGATCTCTGGTATTTTTCCGAAGACCAATCTATGGGTTTTCGTTGGAAATCATATTTATGACATGTTTACATTTTTTTTTGTTTCGACCGAAGAGAAAGTAATAAAGTAAGATACTTCTTGCAAGCAAACTAGCTTAATTTGGTGTGGCCTCTAGAAACGTGTTTGTGTTTTATAGGTGGGTTCGCTTTTCCCTCCCTAACCTCTTAATAAATCGAACTCAACCGTCTTTAATATAGTATCAGTGTTGGGTACAACCAGGGTCGGCCTTAGGATGGACAAGGTGGTCTGACCGGACAGGGCCTCTAAATTTTCGGGGCCACATAATATATGGGTCGGACCTGATATATATATATTTAAATTTTTTTTAACCTAATTCTCTATCACAATTAAAAAAAGACGATTATTTGGTAGTTTTACAACACTTGAATTCTTTCCTAATAAAAAATACGGTATTCTTCTATCAAGAGAGAGAGTAGGGCACCTATGGAAGACTTTGTTTTTGTTACAAGGATGAAAATTATTTGTTGTTTCAATCAAGTTTTTGATATATTATACGTAAAAATTAAGATTATTATAATTATAAAACAACTTTTATATTTTTGTGTTATATTTTTGTTATTAATATGGCCTAATATTTATTAAAGAACATGGTCCCGACAACCGTAAGACCGACCCTGGGTATAACTATTTTCAATTTGGGTTTCAAATTAATAAGGTGTTGGCCTTATTTATATGCAGCGGGATTGGTTTCTATTTGAGTGTGTGTTGGCAAGTGAAACTTAATTGGTTAAGAGGTTGTACATGAGTAACGTGTTGGAATGTGGTTGTCCCATATTAGAACATATTGAGATGTCTTAAAAAAACATACAAATCTGGTGGGTTACCTCTTTCAATCTTCCATTGTCAATTGATGTTGAGATGAAACCCTATTGGATTTATGTATTATTTGTTTCTTTCATATGCGGACCCTCACACAAACTTTCTCTAACGTCTTAACCCTACCGAGCCCAATCGACTTTAACATTGTTATATGTGTATATGTTGTTGAGATGGGCAAATGCGGGCTGACCCGCTCAGCCTCACTCATCCACCCGCAAAAACGAGTGAGTCGCTAAGCCCGCAACGGGCACCTGCTATTTTTTTAATTAAAATAAATATATCTATGAAAAATTAAGATCAAATTAGTTATGATCCAAATAAAAAGTTACTTACCTATAATATAAAGTATTTACATAATTTTATACACCGGCCACTTAACAAAATAGTTTTAACTATGGTGTAAAAAAATTAATAAATTAGATAGAATATGAGATGATACTTAGACTGTCTAATGAATATGCGGAGATGATGCTTAGACTGTCTAATGAATATGCTTTGATTATTAGTGTTACATAATATAGGCGATTATTTGTTTTAATAAATTAAGTAAGTAATTTGTATTAAATTGATTTGTTTAAATATCATATTATATACTTTCTGGTACTCGCGGCCCGTCTAGCCCATTGTGGTAGACAGGTAAACCGTATGTTGTGATAGAGCCTCAAGCCCATGAAGCGGGATTAGCTCAGCACACGCCCGCAACATCAGGTAAATCTTTTGGGTAAAACCCATCCCAAATCCAACCCACGCCTGCATTTATCTGGTTTATCTGGGACAAAATCTATGTGGTAATATCCACATCAATTAAAAAAAGTATTGAAGGAAAAGACGAGTTTATGAAAGTAAGATGAAAGCATCCATATTAGGAGGAGTTGCTGATGGAGGCAATTTGGACAACCCGAAACAAGCGCATCTTTGAGCAAGCAGAGGTGGATCCGGGCTGGGTTGCTAGACAAGCGGAGTACAGGGTAGAGGAGTTTAACAGATCCTGCAATATTGGGCAGGTAGTCTCGCCCGAGATTGCTACAGAGGTGCAGCGCTGGATCAAGCCGACCGGGGGTTTTGTCGAGATCAGCTGTGATGCAGCTGTTGATGAGAGGAAAGGGTGTGGCATAGGGTGTGTGGCCAGGACAGAAACGGGGGGAATGGTGTTTGCTGTAACACGAAGAGCTCAGCCCTCTGAGCGGGTCGACCTGGTTGAAGCGGAGAGCCTGGCCTGGGCGCTAGAGTTGTGCATAGAACGGGGATTGCCGAAGGTGTGGATTGAAAGTGATTGTTCAGCTGTTATCACAATGCTCCGTGACGGGTGCTTTCCGAAAGGCGAGATCGGAGCTCAATTAAGGAAGATTGCCCAGCTTGCGAGCAGGTTCATGGAATGCAGATGGAGTTTCATTCGAAGACAAGCCAATAGAGTGGCTCATTTCCTTGCTAATGTTAGGCCTAGACATTCTAATTTTATCACTAGTATTGCTTTAATTCCGTTTGAGATGAAACTTCTTCTAGCAGAGGATGCTGAGTAATATAGTTTTCAGTTTGTTCTCAAAAAAAAAAAAAGCTTAAGTTTTTTTTATTAGAATAAGAATCACCGTTTCTTTCTCTGTTTTAAGGTAACTAGTACTTTTCCCGTACCTTGTACGGGAGAGAATTTTATTGAAATTTACCGCTTTATTTCTCCCTCATACCATGAATATATTTCATTTCATTTGAATTGTTGTCATGCTATCCATTACATTTAGGGTTTACAATTGAGAGAATGAAGTAGGGAATTGACTTAGGGTTTACAATTGGGAGAATGAAGAGAGTAGAGAGAAAGATAGATTACCCGTGCAACTAAGAGAGAAAGCCGCCTCTAGCCGTCGCCGCCCACAATCGCCCTCCTCCGACCGCCGATCGATTGTGCCCCGTCTCCACAACGACAACCATCAATCAATTTATCAATTCTGATGATTGAAGAAGGAAGCTATTATGAGGGAGAAGATGATTATGAGGAAGAAGGTAAACGTGATTGAGAAAATCAATTTCAGTTTTTGGTATTGGCAGCCAAGAGAACGTGGGTGAGAAAGGTGAAAACTGCTTCTTAACTTTGCTCAGAGAAGGACACGTGGCGCAAATTTTTACAAAGACCTTGCTTCTGAAATTATAAGTATTGGGGGTGGATTAGAATTATAATAATGGATTATATATTGTTAGTTAATAATATGAAAATTATAACTATATTTGTTTATATTTTGTAAAAAGTAAAAATGATAATAAGGAATTATTGTTGCAAATATGCGAGCTGTGTTTATTTAAGACTCGGATCTTTTTATATTTGCTCGCTTGTATCTTGATGCATTGTCCATCTGTAGATTGTTCCAGCCTCTCGATTTACCCAACACTGGTGGTGTCAGATATCTCGAATAATTACCTTGATAAATAAAAATTGGCACTTTCTGCCTAAGTATAAAACCTCATGAAATAAATGTATAATATTAAAAAACCTTGTTGTAGTCCTTCTATCTTTTCCATTTGTTAAATGTATAATATTAAAAAATAAATGGAAAAGATTGAGGGAAAAAATAAAATATTTATAATGAAGCGGGAGTCTTTTAGTGTTTCACACGGAGATACAAAAGAGAGCGGATGTTATGACGACTTTCAGATGATGACATGTGAAACGAAGACTTCTAATGTTGTCCCTTAAAAGCCTTGCTTCTGCTTTTATAATAGTAAAGTAATCAAATGTGTATGGTTAAGCTATTTTAAAAAAAATAATGAATAAAATCAATTAATAATAGTGAAGAAAATGAATAATTTATACTAATTCTAAACCTAATTACCAAAACTAAATTAATAATCTTTCACACTTTAACCTCACCCACCTTGGAAACTTTAAGATACTTGAGTTCACATAGTTTTTTTAAAGGGAAATTAGGATCTAATTTATCACATAATTTATGACATTCAATGTATTTTATAAAGTAAATATATTAATAAAATCCAAACTAAATAAAATAATACAAGGAAAAATAGGTATTATATTCACATATCTTACCTATGATGCAAAACAGTTGCAGAGAAAGGATTTCCGTGCACAACTAAAAGCCTATTTTAAACATATCTAAAAAAATTTACAACATTTGCCTATTTAGTAAATATTATCTCAGCTTTAAAAAAAAAGTAAATATTATCTCCATTTGGACTCAAGGAGTCATGAGTCATGGGTAGTTTTCTCATGATTCATGAATTACTGTGAAAACTGAAATTTCTGAATAAATTAAGGGCGTGTTTGTTTCCAACTCGTTCCATAAGTCAGACACCCCCAGCAGGCACCCGTGGTTGCAGTCCTTACCGCATCAGTGACCGCCTTTCCACTTTTGAAACCTTCAGCTTCTGGTATATCAATGGGTGCTCTTCTTTCCTGTAATCCGTTAGCTTCGTGACATTTAGGTACGCAACATACAAAATCGGGATCTTCATATGCTTGTTGATTGATTTGATGACTTTGCCCTTCCACAAATACGGAGTATTCAATTAGATAGGTCGTGTTCTTGATGGGCTCCATCTCGTTGCACAACCCTCTGAGTTTCACTACCCACCGCTATAGAACAGGATCTGTGAATTCCATTTCAGCAACATGACTGCCTTCTTGATAATAATCTTCCTGCAACATAAATAAAAAAAAAGCTTTAGCTACAACAAACGCTTTGAATTGGATGTGTAAAGAAATCGCATGACTGCAACTAAAGGACCGCCTTTAGCCTCTTGAAGTCTTCTCGTGTGTCCACCAATGGCCCGTGTTGAAGATCAAGATGTCTGTGTTCTTGAACTGGTTAGCAAGCTCCGCGATCACATCAATTCTAAGCATTACCTTTGTTTTGTTTTCCTCCTTCACCTCCCAAAGTCGAACTAAGAAATGAGATCCGAAAAACACCACTATGAATTTGTAACCCTGCAAGGGCAAAACCACAAGGTCGATTAAGTAACGAATTTTTTTCATGAGCACAAGCGGTGAGAGCAGCATCAAGCACAAAAAGGAACCCATATGTCATTTCTGCAAGTTCCATTCTACTTTCGTCATTTTCACAGCCATATAGGCCAGATGTATGCACTGATCTTTGATGATTGGTCACTGTAATTTCAATGAAGGGCTTCTTCAGTGAATACTGGTTGCTCTCTAATTTAATAAGAAAACAAAAAATATATGGCTGCATTTTACTCTTGCTAGTTTAGGTTCAGATAAAACAATAGATCTGGAAAAATTTTACTTTATCATAAATCATTTTTCTGCCAATTGATTTATTAGTTTAGGAACTGTATAGAAAGCCAACAGATTCTTATGATTAGTATAATTCTACAGTGTATTGAATTTTCGCTTGTTTCTTTTTCTTTTGTTTCAATGGTTTGTTAATGTATCTGTTTTTCTCCGATCTGAGGTTAATGTATCTGGCAAGGTGAATCCTACAGTAATTCTACAATGTCTATTGAATATTTGCCTTCATCCTACATGCACTTATGATTGATGCATAATTGTACAGATTCACCCCCCCAAAGGAAGTATTGATGCCCAATCCTCCCCAGCTACCCTTAAAACCATCAAATCTTATCACTGCAGCTATTAGTATACTTCTCCATAAAACACAATAATGGAACCAGTTGTACCAAATTGAGAAGAATGACAGAGATCGTTGATGGAGAGTAGCAGGCTTACTTGGATGATACAATCAACCCCGGGTATGTCTAGTCCGCGAGCAGCAACATCAGTACAAAGAACAGCGCTTTCAAGAGATGTAAAGGTAGCCAAAGCTTTCTCCCTTGAATTCTTAATAAACAAAACATCATTAGAAGGTAGCCTTTTGCTATGACATCATCAGCATAATATCTATACCTCCATTCAACTATCTAAATTTATCAAGTTCAAATAAATAAAGAAAAAGAAAGAAAATTAAATAAAATACCTGCTTCATCTTTCCGTGTAAAGATATAAGTGAAAATCCATCATGGACAGATAGGCATGGAAGAACAACTCCCTAATAATCGACGCAAGCACAGGTCATGAAGTAGCTACAGAAAGCAAACTCAAGTCAATAAATCTTCACAAGGTAGTCTTTGTACTGATGTATTGCTTAGTTTATTCATCAAAAACTCACATTATAATCTTTTCGGATTTGTTTGTAACCAGAAGATCAACCAACTGTAATGATTTCTTATCTGCTTCACATTCTAGATACTGCAAAGAAACATGAAGCAATCTTTAGTAATGACCGCCTGATGGCCTGGTCCACTCTTGGCTAAGCACTGTGGGCGGAACCTACTCTTACAGGCACCTCTAGACTAATAAAGCAAGAAAAGTCAATGACTCAAGACTGAAATAGAAAAAAACTCTATATTGTTGAATGCCAGGACTAAATTATCAGTTGTGGCTGATCAAAATCATTATTATAGTGCAACGAAGGGAATACAATAGTAAAAACAGGGGTGTTGAACTGCTGATACTTTGTTCTAAGTAAACAACACAAACTCATGCTATTTGCAAATTGGACCAGATCAAGGAGACAGAAGACAAGATCAACATAACTTTGGCTATGACTTTAGACTAAATGATTAACCAGAAATCGCTGAGACAAACACCTAATCACAGTAAGGAATCAGGTTACCAATTGTTATGCATCAAGAAAACATCACTCCCATCAAAGTGAAAACATGCAATCAACTCTTTTTACTCTAAAAAAATCACACATTCAAATGTCCAGGTACCTCAAGGTGAAGGCCAGAAGGTGTCTTCGAAGAAGTTACATCCAGAGACGATGAACTGTCAAGTGTTTTCCTTTTCGCCTAAACTTCAACCCTTACCGGTTTCCTCAATCCCGCCTTAGAGAGCTCCTCAACCGCCTCAGTCTGAGTACGTAGTTCAAAACAGACCAGTCATAATAAGAGAGTACTCAACTCTAAACAGTGGAAATCTCAAGTTATCTATTCTAAAAATAAATTCTTGCTCTACAACTTCGAAATGCTTCAATTTTGACATCAAAATTGAAGTTACCAATATTGATTCTAACACTATAGCAATTCAATGACACACCAATATTGATTCTAACATAAATGACTTAATTACACATCATTACTAATTCTAGCACTATTCAAAAATCAAAGGTGTAATCCGATTGAATTTAGGTATAATCAAATATGAAATTTGGTGATAAATATGCGAAACTCACTGAACAAATAGGAGTCGAGGCTCTTGTTAGGTAAATATTCATCAATGAAGTGTCTATGTTTATTCTTCAACCTGGAACCATGAAGTTAACCAGCAACATAAGTTACAAAACAACAACAACAACAACAAAAAATCATCAAGGAAATAAAGAGATAGCAAAAAAAATCAGCAACATATGAGAACATACCTGAGGTAGTGAGACACCAAGGGAAAATCATATTTAATCAATCTATATAATGGAAGAAATAGACAATGGAGACAAATTATGTATACAACAACATAATTTACTAAATTTCGAACCTTTTTTTTGCCTTCCAAAACAATAAGATTAGGTTACGAAAAAAGTGTGATTTTGAAATAAATTTCTGTAATTAGTATGAAAAAAGAGCATAAACAAAAGAACATGAATGATATTTGAAACGGATTGTGATCATACTTTTAGAAATTAATATTAAAAGAAAAAAATAGATTAGGAAATAATCCCTGAATTTAGAATAAGTGCGATCTAAATTCATGTAATTTATTTCTTTTTAATTGGTGTAAACCGGTCCAGCTCAGGTGAGTACATCAGCTTAATATTGTTTCAACGTTAAAGGAATGTGATCAGCTCGCTTAGGTCCTGCTGGCTGCTGTCTGCTGGCTGCTTTCTGCTACCTGAACAATATTAATGTTGTGTTATGAACTATTTAAAGACAATGTTTACATTTATCGAAGTCCAATGACACTATCACATTGAAATGAATATATTTTTATTCCACTTTTTTCACGATTATGTTGTATTTTATGACATGTGTAATGTTGCTTGCTATGCCTACCCTACCCCATTGTGATTCTCATCTTTCCCATTTGTCTTCTCTTGAAACCCAAACAAAGGTGCCACAGGTGCTTCAGCATTCCAACTTGTCCATTTTCTTCATATCATTGTCACCACATAGTCCTTCAATAGCCTGTTACCATCTCCATCTCCACCATTTGCCCAGTCCTATCTCCTTTTTATCTCCTCAAGTCGACTCTGTCTCCCAGAAGCGAGCACACTGCCATCTGCCAGCAACCTTATTTACTTCAATTCCTGATTTCTCCTAACCCAACACCAACTTTGATAGCTCATCACGTGAATATATTCTACTGCATATGGGATAGTTTGATCTGAATATTCTTCATCTGGAAATTTAGGTACTCTCACTCATTGCCATTCTTACTCATGACGGTGGTCAGGTTCATATTGGCCATGTAGTTACTGGGTTACTGCACTAAAAGACCATTTTCATACCCTTATGTTTTATTCCACTTTGACTTATAATAAAATATTAGACATTTAATATTTTTAATTTTTGGTATGTGTTATTCATATTATATTTAATATTAAAACCTGATTTTTATCGTCATAATATATTTCATACCATGCTTGTGAATCGGGCTAAAAAATCCATCGTATAAGCAACAAAGAATGGAATAAAAAAACTATATTTTCACATTAGTGATCATCATCTTCACACCCAACATTAAATATTTAACATGGAGATTCATCTTATCCTCTATCTTTGGGAAAAGTAGCAGATAATTACTTGTTAACATGCAGTTATGATCAAATGTGCAAATAACATAATTCCTTAGCCAAAATCACAATTTCTTTTGGGAAAAAACACAAATCAAGAAGCTGTAGACGGAATTTAACATCGAGATTCATCTTTTCATGCATAAGTATTAAATATTCAACATGTAGCAGTCGACGAAAATGATAAATATCAGTTCATATTGCATAACACTGATAACTCAAATACAAACACCCTTAAATTTTACTTATATTCTCACTCAAAACATAATACAAATCCCAGGGAACCAAGTTCATCTACGCTATGATCTATCCACTGTGACTGAGACATGAGATACATCACACCATGGAGGCTCTTCACAATTGCTTTCTACTTCAACCTCTCTGTCTCTATAAAATTAGCCTAACAACACCTCCAATTAATTGAATATCTAAAACCCCTAAAAATTAAGAATCAAAATTTGCATTCAACTGGAAAGAAATCAAACACCCATATAAGAAAAATTAAAAGGGTTCTTGACACAAGCCTCAATTGAATCTAAAATCTAATCAACAACCCAAAAAAATAAAAATCAAAAGATGCATTTAACTGGAAATAAATTAAAAAAAAAACACATCAATTAAAAAAGAAAGAGTTTTTAGGCATGGGATTAGGACAGAGAACTCAGTCAACACTCAACACCACCAATGTACCTCTCTTTCACAAACAATCTCGGTGGGAGACACCACCAATGTACCTCGTTGTAAGCTTGTAACCATCTCTCTTCACCCTTGAGGAAAAGATAAAGTGGAGAACTTAAATAAATCAACCATAAAAAGATTATATTCTAATGATAATTGATCCAAAAACATTAAATAGACAGGTCATAGACAAATGAGCACTCACATGTAACCAATTTGATGAAATTTGCATCATCAAATTAGCCCTGATTTTCTAGGGTTCTTCGGTGGTAGCGATAGAGAGCGACGGTGACTGATAGAAGTTTTCAGGCAGAGACCATGGGAGCAGAACGTGGCTCCTCCAAAGTCGTCGTCGGGAGCAAGAGAAATGATTTAATTCATCATGAAGGCGTGAACTGCGGATTTGAGAGTCCGCTCCATGAAAACCCGCTCTCTATCCAGCCTCTTGGCGGAGATGTCTCTCTCCATCCTGAGAAACTTGCACTCCGCTTGGAACCTCCACTTCTCCTCCCAAATGCCATTGTCGACTCTGTCGGAGGCGGCGGCGGCGTTGTCTCTCGCCTCTTTGGAATTCAGCAGCATGACGGGCAGGATGGTGTAGCAGAAAGTCCTCTCTTGGCCGAACAGCGTCTCCAGCTTCCCCTTGGGGGCTCCGGTGGTCCTGGTCGCCGCCTGCCTTCGCCTGGTGGGGCACGGGAGCCGGAAAGTGGAGGAACGATTTGAGGAACGATTTGTTAAGAGCCGGAAAGTGGAGGAACGATTTGAGCCGGAAAGTCTCCACCCACGTTTGTTAGGAGACTCAAAAAATTACCTTTGAGGAACGATTTGAGGAATTGAGGAAGAACGATCTTGAATCCATGGTTACTTCAATTTCAGAAAGAGATTTGAGCGGTTGAAGTGAACGTGGGTGGAGAAAGGGATTTCTTAGGGTTGTTCAAAGGGGACATATGGTTTTATAAGTATTAGAGGTGGATGACCACATATTAGATGTGCTTTATTAACGGAAAAAAAAACAATAACTTACAAACAAGTCAAATGGAAACACACAATTCTAAATTATGCATTGTTGAATCACCACTCAAAAGCATCTTGTGAATGAGAATACGCAATTATGCATCAAAATGAAGATCTTGGCATGGGGGGTTATTGATCGAATGGAGGAGTATTGCAATCCTATCAGAGGTCTTGTTGATCTCAAGGAAGAAGTGGTTGAATTGCATCATCTTGAAATGTTGGAGGATGAGTGGAGTGTCAGAATTCAACATCTCAATCTGTCAAGGACAACTCCAAACTCTTCAAATGTAGTTAATTAATGACAGTTATATTATTTTCCTTGATCACAATGTTAGATAATTCAAGCATCTGCATCACAAGGTTCAGTTTTTCAACAATTTGAATAACATAAATCATGTTGGCAAGGCCTACAGGCTACAGCTAGCTCCGACTTTCGGTGTTGTTACCTTTACCGACACCGAAAGTCGGGAATAAATCATGCATTTGGCGATATCACATCGTGCCATTAATAATAAGTTGGTTTCAAGGTTACCCATTTCCTTAAATGTTGGTAGGTAGAATTTTTCATATTTTGAAGGGTTGTTGTGCCCTGGTTGTCAAAATTTTCAATTTCTACTTGTCCATAGGCACTACCATATTTTGGATAATTTCTCCTTTTGTCCAAGTCGTGGCTAGTTTCTCCTTTTGTTTATAGTTAAGGTTGTTCAAGATTTCACAATCACAAATGACGTTTTTTATCGTTTTATTGATTATATTATTATTTTGAAGAATTTCTTCAATATTTGGGTCTATTTTTTAATTAGTTGTAAAGTATGATTGCATTTGATAAAAAGGTGGGTTGAATTTTCATCCACTTGGTCACATAAAGAGCAATTTAGTAGGATATCAATGTCTTTATTAGCTAGTTTGGTCTTTGTCAGGTTTCTATCTAGCGCAAGCTTCCATAAAAAGTTCTTAACTTTGAGGAATATGTTGATATTCCATATTCACGCACTGCAACTGATTTCTTCCGTGTTCTGTTTTTTTATATGCATTAGGGCACTTGATGTAGTAAACCATATAGTTTATCATTTATATCGTTTTATTGGTATATATGTATTTGTAATATTGTCCATCACAAATATAGTTTATCATTTATATCGTTTTATTGGTATATATGTATTTGTAATATTCTCCATCACATTTCTTGAGAGGATGTTAGAGAGTTCATCGACTTTTAATTTTTTGTTTACTGTCAAAGAAAGGCCAACGTGTGTGTTTGACTTAAAATTTGGGTTTTGTGCGAAGAAAAAATTAGGCAAAAGACCTAAATTTGGTTTTCTGAATGCATTTTGTGGTTGTATAAAGGTCGTTTTGTGGTAGTCAAAGCCAAGTTTGAATTGCACGGAGGCACTGGGAGGTATTGGAGAGGATCAAAGTACGCCGTTAAACTAAAAAAAGATCAAATATTAGGATGAGAATGGTATTTATGAAAACCACGCTAATTGATTTATTAATCTTCTTCATATAGAGGGATACAAAAGATAAATGATATAAGAAAATAAATATACAACTAAAAGATTCTAAATTATCTTAATAAATTCAATGAGAGCATGGGCATCGGGGGCTTTTAGTGGGTTTGTGTCAAGGAAAGGAAGAGAGAGGGAGGGGTTGGGTTAAAAACCCACCCATGGGTTTCCAACTTCCAAACTCCACTAAAACCCCATAAAGTGGGTCCCATGTATGTATATGGGTGTTTTTTGCATTTTTTTTTATTTTTTTTACATGAGCCCTTCTACCTATATTGTTGGCATGCAAGTGGGAGACAATAATTTTATATAATTTTTGTATAATTTTATATAATTTTAGCTAGTTTTTAGTCATTAAATATAAAAAATAAAAAATAATCTTTTATTAAAATTCATAATTTATTTTAAGCTATTAATAAACACCAATATTATATATGTTGAAAAAAATATAATACATACATAAATAATGTACAACATAATATTTTTATGCATATTGTATTATAAAAAAAATTAAAATTATTTTAGATATTATTAAAAAAAATTTATCTATTCATAGACACTAACATAAATTTAAATAAAATTGTTAAAGATGGTACAAAGATGTGAAGTATTTTTTTCCACCGAAATTGTTAATTAAAGATGAATTTATGAAATATAAAATTAAATAATCTATTTCCCTATAAATATGTCCATCTCTTTCTCTTCTTCCACACATCCATCCACCATCTCCTCAATTCTCAGCTTCCCCTATTGAATGTCTACAATCTTGAGATGGATCCAAATGACCCACAACACCCGTACAACTTCCGAAATTTTTTTACTAGTACGGAGAATTCCTCAAATTTGAATCCTCAACATCTTTCCTACTCTCCAGATTTTTCCAACTTATATTCATCACAATCTCCCATGACCCATGACTCTAATGCTCAAAACTTCTCAAATCCCAACTTGTATTCATCGCAATCACCTATTACCCCTAGATCTCATGGGAGCTCTTATGGGGTGAATATGTGGAGCCAAGCGGAAGGATTGGCAAGTCTTGACGATATTCAAGATTCACCCCTAGAGGCTAACCATGCAAGAGGCACTCGTGGGGGAGCATCTCGTGGGAGGGCCACTCGTGGGAGAGGGGCTTGTGGGAGATCCGCTCGAGGAAGAGCCACTGGTGAAAGGGGAGCTAGAAACTCATGGAGAAAAGGTGAAGATTTGTTACTCATTAGTGGTTGGATTAACACAACCACTGATGGTTGAACAAATACTCAACAAACAGCAGGGGCTTTTTGGCAGAGAGTTGCTGATTACTACAACACCAATAGGGATGAAGATTGGCCAGAGAGGGTTCTTTCGACGGTTAAACCAAGATGGTATACCATTTCCTCTGCTGTTTCCAAATTCGTAGGATGTTATGCAAGTGCCAAAAATTGCCAAGGCAGCGGGGAAAACGATTGTGATGTCATGAGGAATGCACACACTATCTACAAAGGCGATCATGGAAATGACTTCCTATTCGAGCATGCATGGCGTGAGCTCAAGACTGAGCCGAAATTCCATAGGTGGGTTGCAGCAAATGCTACTGCTAATGAAGGAGGCTCGAAGAGGACCAAGGTTAATGAATTTGGATCATACACATCAAGTGAAGGGTCGGGTACCTCTTCTAGTGTTAGTGGATCCGAGAGTACTCCGGTGCGACCTGAAGGCATAAAGGCAATGAAGCGAAAGGGAAAGCAGGTGGTTGGAAGCTCAAATGATTCTGCCAGCAGAGAAGCTGAAGAGGTTGTGAGGGGATTATTTGAACAAGGAGATCACATGAACGCCCAGGCAGAATCCGATAAGGCAAAAGCTGCACATGAGTATGCAGTAGCACAAAAGACTATCTTGCTTAATAAGTTGATCATGGAGCTGAACTTAAATGATGCACAACTATTCACTAGGGATTCCCTCATTAAAGAATTGTTCGGTGAAAAATGAGAATCGAAGGCGATCATGCTTGTGGCTATTGATGTTGTTGTGCCAAGTGTTTATTTCCCTAAGTGAAGACTAGCTTCACATTGTTACATGTTGGTTGTTGTCACTTTGTTTTAAATTTCCCTAAGTGAAGATTAGCTTCACACTATTATGTATGCTTTATATCAATGCAATGTTCAATTCCCATTAAAATGGTTGGTATGTGTTTGAAATGTTTTCTTAGTCTTATGCAAAGATGCTCTGCAACAAGAGGACGAATTGCTCTGCTCGAGGGTCTGCAAAGATGCTCTGCGACAAGAAGACGAATTGCTCTGCTCGAGGGTCTACAAAGATGCTCTGCGACAAGAAGACGAATTGCTCTGCTCGAGGGTCTGCAAAGATGCTCTGCCACAAGAAGACGAATTTCTCTGCTCGAGGGTCTGCAAAGATGCTCTACCACAAGAAGACAAATCTCTCTGCTCGAGGGTCTGCAAAGATGCTATGCAAAGTAGTATAAATTGACTCAAATGTCTACCATTCAGTATCCATCTCTTTAGTTTCCTCTAATTTGCAAACACAAACCTCCAATGGATCCTCAAGAAATGTATGACTACCTCACCCAATCTTCAGGTCCATCCACTGATGAGCTAACCCAAGCTTACGCCAAGTGGTTGTATCTATCCACAAAAAATAAGTCAAGCGTGGAGGCGGGAAGTTCTAGGCCAAGGAGACCTCGAGCTTACATTGAAAGAGAACGTGAGAAGGGCCACGATCAGCTTGTCGCGGATTATTTCTCAGAGGACCCGCCTCCAGTGTATCCAGATGCAGTTTTCAGAAGACGGTTCAGAATGCGAAGGCCATTGTTCTTACGCATTGTGAACCAACTCTCAAGCGAGGTCGATTATTTCATGCAAAAGCCCAATGCCACTGGTAGGCTTGGGCTATCTGCATTACAAAAATGTACCGCGGCTATGCGCATGTTGGCGTATGGCGTAGGTGCGGATGCGGTTGATGAGTATCTTCGACTAGGAGAAAGTACAACCAGGCTATGCTTATCCAATTTTGTGGATGGTGTCATAGCTTTGTTTGGTAATACATACCTCCGGAGACCAAAGACAACAGATATACAACGCCTTCTTCATGTAGGAGCACAACGCGGGTTCCCGGGTATGATCGGTAGCATCGATTGTATGCACTGGGAATGGAAGAATTGTCCGACTGCATGGAAAGGCAGTTCGAAGGCGAAGACGGAAGACCAACCATCGTGTTAGAGGCAGTAGCATCATATGATCTATGGATTTGGCATGCATTCTTTGGCACCCCAGGTACGTGTAATGATATCAATGTTCTTGATCGTTCTCCTGTATTCGATGATGTGCTACAAGGGATATCTCCACCAGTTAACTTTGAAGTCAATGGCCATCAATATCATTTAAGCTACTATCTAGCTGATGGTATTTATCCAAACTGGGCGACTTTTATACCATCTATCAAGCTCCCACAAGGAGAGAAGGCTAGGTTGTTTGTTCAATACCAAGAGGCTACTAGAAAGGATGTAGAACGAGCTTTTGGAGTCCTGCAAGCCCGATTTTCCATAGTTAAAAACCCAGCACTTGCATGGGATATTACTTTGGTAGGGAGGATAATGAGAGCTTGTATAATCCTTCACAATATGATAGTGGAGGACGAGCGAGAGAACTACAGTCTTTCCTTTGATTTGTCGCAGTTCGATCAAGTTGAGGATAACGACACTTCGTATTCAAATAGGCGACCCGTCCCCATGGAGAAATACATTGAAAAGCGAACGCAACTTCGGAATAAAATTACACACTATGCACTGAAGCAAGATCTGGTTAAACACATATGGCAAAAGTTTGGAAATGGCTCTTAGGAAAATTAAAATTTTCTTCAAGCATTTCATGTATGATTAAGAGTACTCTTTGTATTTTATTTTTATTACTTTTGTATTTCGATGATTTTCCATTTCATGTATGATGGAGAGTACTCTTTGTATTTTATTTTTATTGTTCTTGTATTTCGGTGTTTGTTTTGTTTCAATGAAGTTGTTTGCATTAAATTTTATTATCTATTTTTACGTTTTGGATATTTTTTTTAAAAAATTATTATATACTATTATTATATTAATTAACGCAAAATATAATACATATATATAGAAACTCATATGGATGTGGATGAAAAAGTAAGTTGGGGTTTTTAAGGAGAGAGAAAGTGATAAAGTGGTATTAAGAAACTCAAGAAACCCGCATTGATGTGGATGGTCTGAGGCCTAATCTATCATGCGGTCCTGAATAAACGTTCCGTCCTTGAAGAAGAGCGTATAAGCCTATTTGTATTTATTTTTGTAATTTAATATATTGAATCTTTAATAATAAAAAATTGTGACATTTATACAAATTTATATGATATTATATACATATATTATATTTTTTTATTAGGAAAGAATTCGGGCGAGCGAGCTCTATCCGATGACATCCTAGCTTTCAGATGAGGTCTAAAAAACCAAAATCGTTGTGAATATCGACATCTCAGGCAGAGTGGCAAAGGTGTGCAACCTTATCAGTCACTCTATTGCCTAAACGAGGCACATGAAAGAAGGAAACTTCTTTCAAAGTTAATAGAAGAAGTTTGACATCTGACAAGATCAGTTCAATTTCCCAATGACGTTTAGATTTTTGGTTAAGGTGGATTATGATTTTACTAGAAACGCATTCAATGTGGATTTTATCGATACGAAGTTGAGTAGCGTGTTGGATTCCTAGTTTTAAAGTAAGAGTTTCCACTTTCAATGGGCTTTGTTTACCAAGTTTTTGGTAACATATGCGAATTGGTCGTCCTTCCCAATTCCGAATTATAGCTCCCACCGAGCTGTCATTGTTTGTTTTTGTGGATCCCTCAAAATTTAGCTTGAGAGTTCCCCTCGGGGATTTACGCCATGTAACCTTACCATGCTTATTTTTCTTCTTTGGGTGATTAGAGTTTTGAGTGTGTAAGAGGAAGTCCTCGTCTAAGCTATGCTCTATCTGAACTGTTTTACATTAATTCTCATTGTGGGTTTTAATAATATGTGGCGACATATCTCTAAGCGGGATGGGGACCTGCCTAGACATGTGTTGGTTCCGAATGTATCAAATAGGCCACTAAACAAAAACAAGCTCAACCTTAGTCGTTGCATTAAGGTTGTTCTCGATGAAAGAAATGATAGGTTTTATATCTCGAGAATGATTTATCATTAGGGGTGATATACGAGCAAACGAGCTCGAGTATCGGGTGTTCAAGCTCGGCTCGTTTGTAAACGAGCCGAGCTCGAGCTCGAGCTCAACTTCTATTCGAGCCTAAAATATTGCTCAAGCTCGGCTCGCGAGCTGAACATGAAGCTCGAGCTCGTTTATTTTTTAGCCAAGCTGGGCTCGAATTTGGGCTCGGGCTCGTAGGCTCGTTTTTTGTTGTTGCAGGAGGCTTGATATGTCAAGTAATTACAAATAATAAAGATGTAATAAATGTAATCCAACTCCTGGCCTAAGCAAATAATTACAAGACTTCCTCCCATTGTAGTGGAAGGGTAGTCAGGATCGATCCACGAGGAGGCGTGTCAGCGGGATCCTAGTAGCGTTGGAAATTTCACGTCTGCGTCGACTAGAAGCCTCGATTTCGACCTTGGGCCTCGATGTCGACCTCGGCTGTCGATGTTCTCTGCAACAGAAGACCTACAGAGACAAAAACAAGTGGTCGATATCGACTGGAAGGGTCGATATCGATGTCAGTCCACGAAATCGACTGACTCAGAAGACTGTCAGTCGATACAGAGGGGTCGATATCGATGCTAGGGGTCGATATCGATGCTCAGCAAACTCCGCAGCGATGTTCGTCGTCGACTCAGAAAACTGTCGACGAACTCAGTGGTCGATATCGACGTCTAGGGTCGATATCGATGTCTGCCTACAGTGAGTTAGTACTTTGTCGGCAAAGAAGGGCCGAAGATTTAAGAATGGGAAGAGAAGCAATGAACAGAAATAAAACAGTGGGTTTTGATGAATTAACTTATGTAAAAGGCAACTCCTAGGATTAGGGTTTACCACAACGTTAACCAATGCATGCGATGAGATAAATAGGACGGACAATTGTGCTATTTCACCCGAGGGACGAGCTTTCGCCGTACACCAACTCTTAGGATTACTCTTGCAAATAAACCTAATCGTCTCTACCAATTTTATGTTTATAACTCAAGTTGTTAGCATGAATCCCTTTTCTTTCGATTAGGACTAAACATAGAATCGTAGGAGGAGAGATAGACACAACGATATCGACATCAAATACTTACCTCAAGCGCGCATGGCTAACGTCGGGCTCACCCCGACCCTAAGAGCTTTGGGGAACTACTCGCTTCTTATCATGGAACTTATCGGCAATTGAAAGGAAGAAACTTGCATTAAAATAAACTCCGAAGCTTTACAACTCAACGTCAACTTTCGCAAACGTCAAACCCTAAAACTTCTCTCTAACTCTAACTCTATTGTCTATTGTCTATTGTCTTTGTCTTGCTTCTTGTCTTTTATGATGGATTATTGGATGATCTAACAAATCAGCCCCTAGAGCTTTATTTATAGGCTACTAATCCTCGCTAGCCAAGGATTGTAACTCCTATCTAAACTATGAACTCTATCCGAACAATTAGGATAGGTCTTTTATTTTGATAAAACTTAAATAACTTAAAGGTAAAAAGATAAATAACTTTTCAGCTGCCATCTATCTTGAAAGTATGAGATAATTTCGTGCCTCCTTGAAGATATAGTTCCAATCCGCATTCGAAATCGAGTCTATCTTCTGTCGAGATAGGGGTCGATATCGACACCAGGGGTCGATATCGAGGTCTCTGTTCCTGCTCGACTTGTTCAACTCTGGTCGATTTCTATGTTGAGGTCGATATGGGGGTCGATATCGACACCGGGGGTCGATATCTGGGTCTAAGGTCGATATCTACCTCTTCTCAGCTTCACTTGATGTCTATGTTGAGGTCGATATCTATGTTGAAGGTCGATATCTGTATCAGGGGTCGATATCTACCTCTTCTCAGCTTTACTTGGCTTCTTCGTTTTGACTCCGATTTCATCAAATCCCTGCATGGTTAGCTCAAAACTTGTGCAGACCCTATTTCTTGCATTTTAGCCCATTCTTACACAAGTTTATATTCTTTTGAACCTTTTCTTTGGAAATCGAATGAAATATGAAGTCAAAAGATGCAATAAAAGGAGATATAAATATGTACATCAAAACACCCCATACTTAGACTTGCTTGTCCTCAAGCAATAACCAAGCAATAACCAACACCTACAACACACCCTTCAAGTCTTCGCCCTTGTCAAAAGCAACATCATAAGCGGTAGCAAAGCAAAGCAAGTGAATTTAACGTCATAGCACATATTTTGGCGATCCATAGGCATATGCAATTTTGATCCAACCTCACAGGGATAATGTGTTTGCACTCAACTCTCATGTGTTTAGGCTATGAAGATCAACTCTCAACTCAATTTCATATACAATCTCACAAACATTGCAATTTATAAAAATCCACTTCGCAACCAATTATGTAAATGCAATAAGAATCATCAGGAGGGCTTTCGCTCAATGGAAGACTTCAAAGAAGACTCCATTCGGCGGGGTTGTAATGAGGCTTGGTATGAAAATAAAGGGTATGGAATTATTTGGCTATGTGGTGCTTTTAAAATTCGGGAATCAAGACTCCTAAATCTCAACACTTGCAATATCCAAACCATAACTCTTCATAATATGCTCTAAAGATTCATTCCATCAACCCTTCTTCCAAGTTCTAATATACCTCTCAAAAATATAACATTTGTATGAATAAAAGACTTAAGGAATTTGGCTCATGCACTATATATAGATATCTTTATTTATTTATTTTTTCGGATTTTTTTTTCGAAAATAATAAACAAATATGTGCATTTATATGGTGAGCCAAAAGATCCTTTTACAAAATATGACAAAATGTAAATATGTACCATCCTATAATTTCCTTGCTCAAAACTGGACATTATGCTCTTTTCTTTCCACAAGGCATTAGTTCAACCAATCTAAGTCTCAATTCCCAAATGGGGTCAGGCTCAATTCGGCTAGGGATAATTTTGTGGAGTTTGCAATTTCAGGCTCAGGCTAATGTTCTGGCTTCAAGCAGGGATAATGCAGGGTAGGTAAAGAGAGGATAAAAATGGCTTAAAAGATGCCTCCATCATTTAATTCTCGTACACATAAACATATATATGCATTGGTTTTGAATAACTATCACAACATTTAGAGATGCATAGGAAGAGTAAATTCACTCAAGAAAGCGGAGGGATTTTTGATGTTCTCCCTATGGGTCAAAATTCTCACAAGGACAATTTTTTGTTGGATTTGCCTTTTAGACTAGGATCATATGTGCTCAATTTCATCACAAGTTCACAATCTACATAAAAATTTTAAAGACTTAGGCTAAACCATCCAAATATGTCATAGGATTTACATGATCAAGTCAGCTATTGAGTTTTAGGACATCTAAGTAGGGTTAGAAAATAAACTAAAAATAAACATGTATTTTTTTTTGTATTTTTGACATTTTTTCTATTTTTTTGGATTTTCTGACATTTTATAAAAGTAAAACTAAGAGCAAAAATTTAAACATGAATGCAATACGAAGAAGAAACCAAGTTATGACCATAAGACATGTTTTTCCCCCACCCCATACTTAAAATATACAGTGTCCTCACTGTATTAAAAAAGAAGAACAAGGGTAGAGAGAAAACTCACAGTGCAACTTGCGGATTTAGGTCGATTTCAGGTTAGGTCGATGCCAGAAGTCGATATCTAGGTCAGAGGTCGATGTCGACTGCATCTGTCGAATTCGAGGAAGAAAATGAAGACGAGGGCTGCCAGGTTGGGGTCGATATCGAGTATTAGGGTCGATATCGACCTCTCTTTTTCGCTCCTGAGTCCTCGATGTCGACTCCAGGAGGTGGCTTGACCCTGGGGGGGTCGATTTCGACTGGCCCGGTCGATTTCGACTGCCTTTGCAAAAGCTTCTTTTCTTCTTCGTCGTTCCTTTTGCTTGATAACCTGAAATCTTTGTTAGAAATATAGATAAAGCACGAATTATCTCGGTTTTGAAAGTTCAAAAAGCCAAAAATTAAATCCTAAAAAACCATCTATGAAAAATTTAAAAGTTTTATGAACAAGCTCTAGAGTTTTGAGTTGCTAGGCCGACTTCTCCGTCAATTCTTCACGACCCTTTTATGTAGGGACCCTTCGAGCTTGAGCCTTCTCCTGGATCATCTAGGTCCTTTTAGTAGTATCTAAGCTCGGCGACCAAGGCTTCTTTGATGTTAGATTCTTCTTTGGGCGCTTTCTTTCTCTTTCTTGACCTAACTTTAGCAATATAGGCAAATCATGGAGCTTTGACCCTCTCTTTAGTAGAATTATCAATAATCGGCTTAATTGATTTATCAATAATGGACGGAGGAGGGTTAGGAGTCATACCTGGGCTTACCTGTTTGGGCCCAAAACAGAAATCTTCGGGCTGAGGGGTGGTCGATTTCGACCAAGGAGGGTCGATTTCGAGTGCTGTGGTCGATGTCGACATGTGGGGGTCGATATCGACCTCTGTGACCCCATACTTAAGCTCCTGGCAACAATCTGGCATACTCGATTTCGACCAGGGGGGTCGATTTCGATGTTTTTAGTCGATGTCGACCCTGCTTGCTGTTTCCGTCCTCGCCAATAAAAATTTTCTAAGCTTCTCCTTAGCCGACGAGAGGACTACTTGCTCCAGGTGCTTTGTTTCGCTCATGGTCGGGTTGAAAGAGAATTCTATTACTTCGTTTCCTATAGTAAAGGTTAGTAACCCTCGACGTACATTGATATTGGCATCTGCAGTAGCTAAGAAAGGCCTACCAAGTATAATAGGCACTACAGGATCTTCGGGCATCTCCAATACAATGAAATCAGTAGGCACAAAGAACTTACCTACCTTTACCGGAACGTCATCAACTATACCTGTGGGTCTGACGAATGAGTTGTCAGCCATATAAAGTTTTATGTCCACAGGTTCAAGGGCGCCAATGTTCACCTTTTGCCAAATAGAGAGAGGCATGAGACTTACACTTGCCCCTAGGTCACATAGGGCTTTGTAGCGATGTTGGCCAAGTCCCACGGTGATTGTAAACTTCCCTGGATCACTCTTCTTCTCAGGGAAGTCCATCTTTGAGCATTCCTCTGCGATCTCTGCCATGGATCTCTTCTTGCTCAGGATGTCTTTGAGGAATCGTACATAGGCGGGCATCTCGCTTAGGGCTTCTGTAAGAGGGATAGTAATGTTGAGTCCTTGAAGTATCTTTATGAAGCGCCTAAACTTACCTTTGGTGGGATCCTCCAATGCTTTGGAAGGGAATGACAACGTCTTCTTTGGTGGAGGGGCCAAAACGGAGATCGGAGGGGCCTGCTGAACATCGATGTCGACTAGAGTTGGGTCGATATCGACTGGGATTGTCGATTTCGACCTCTGTTGTGGCTCTGATGGCTCTGCAGTGGCCTCGATATCGACCTGTGGGTCGACATGGTGGTCGATATCGACCTCTGGGTCGACATCGACTGGTCTGTCGATGTCGACTGGGTCTGCTGCTTTCTCCTCCGTTTCCGTCCGTGGCCTTTGTACTTTGGTGCCACTCCTTAATTGTATGGCTGCGACGTGGCCCGTCCCGGATTGTCCCTTAGGATTTGTAGTGGGTTGCCCAGGGAGTGTTCCGGACGGCCTAGGGATTTGTGCCGCCAATTGACCCAGTTGGGTCTCTACGTTCTTCTTCCATATGTCCATCTCCCCAATCCTTGTGGTAAGGTGATTGAGTTGAGAATGGATGGCATTGTTGGATTGATCATTCTTAGCCTGATTCCGCCTGATTTCATCCAGTACTAGTTGAAAATCATCCTTCTTTTGGTCTCTCTCCGGGTGCCCAGGAGCTCTATAAGGCGGAGGGTCCCTAGGGTTAACCGGGTTCCTTTGTGGTTGATGGAACCTTTGTTCTCCCCAATATTGGTGATTGGGACCCCTCATGTAGCGCGCCTCTTGGTGAGTCTCCGCTAGGTGTACTTGTTCGGCGTGTGGGCACTCGATGGTGGTGTACCGCTGCGATCCGCATTCAATGCAATCTTGGTTCGCTGAAAGGAACCTTACTTGCTTTTGGAGCTTTCGAAGTTGATCCCTATGAAATTGCTCCTTCAGATCCGGATCGATTACATTGGAGGGTTCATATAAGGGCATAGATGGGGCAGGCCTCGACGATGATGGTGCGTCGGAAGCCTCAGGAGTCCCATATGTATTGTCAAATTCCACCAACCTCTCTATGGTCTCCCAAGCCTCTTGTGGAGCGAGTTCAAGGTAGCCATAGGAGGTGTAGGTGTTGATCCTCTCCTTAGTTGCAGCGTCAAGAGCATTGTATATGATCTCCTGAATTACATATGGTGGTTGGCCATGCGTCGGGCATGATCGTAGTAGGTCCTTAAACCTCTCCCAAACAGTCACCAAAGCCTCACCAGGCTTTTGTTTGAAAGCCGTGATTTTCTGTTGGATCAACGCCGTCTTAGAAGGAGGAAAGAACTTGTTGAGGAACGCGTCCTTGGCTTCATTCCAGGTGCGGAGCGATCTTGGGGCTAAGCTTTCCAACCACTGCAATGCTTTCCCTGTAAGAGACCATCGAAAGGCTTTTAGTTGGACATATTCAAGACTTCGTCCATCAGCAATAGTATCACAAAGGTCTAAGAAGGTTGAAATATGTGCCATAGGGCATTAATTAGGTTTTCCTTCATATTGGTGCCTTCTAATCTCAGTAAGGAAGTTAGGTTTTATTTCAAAATTAGAGGCAGGGATAAGAATTGCCGATTCAGGCATTGTGAGAGCGGGGTGCATATATTGCTTGGCATTCCTAGGGAGGACATTGATTTGGGCTTCTATTTGCCTCCGGCCTTCCTCCTCCCTATCCGCACGCTCCTTAAGTGCCGCCTCTCTAGTCGTTAGGTCCTCAACCTGCTTCCTTAGTTGCTCAATAAGTTCAGCCTGGTTCGCGTTGTCCGCCATGATTCTTTGAGCTTGGACCCTTAGATGGAAATAACGCCCAGGGTCGTCTACTCCTTCAAATTCAGGTGGGCGATCAGCGCATCGCATACACCTGCAAAACCAAACTAGGTAGAGACGTGAGATAGACTACTAGGGCGCGATTGATTGCCTCCCCGGCAACGGCGCCAATTTGTTGTTGCAGGAGGCTTGATATGTCAAGTAATTACAAATAATAAAGATGTAATAAATGTAATCCAACTCCTGGCCTAAGCAAATAATTACAAGACTTTCTCCCATTGTAGTGGAAGGGTAGTCAGGATCGATCCACGAGGAGGAGTGTCAGCGGGATCCTAGTAGCGTTGGAAATTTCACGTCTGCGTCGACCAGAAGCCTCGATTTTGTCCTTGGGCCTCGATGTCGACCTCGGCTGTCGATGTTCTCTGCAACAGAAGACCTGCAGAGACAAAAACAAGTGGTCGATATCGACTGGAAGGGTCGATATCGATGTCAGTCCACGAAATCGACTGACTCAGAAGACTACCAGTCGATACAGAGGGGTCGATATCGATGCTAGGGGTTGATATCGATGCTCAGCAAACTCCGCAGCGATGTTCGTCGTCGACTCAGAAAACTGTCGACGAACTCAGTGGTCGATATCGATGTCTCCCTGCAGTGAGTTAGTACTTTGTCGGCAAAGAAGGGCCGAAGATTTAAGAATGGGAAGAGAAGCAATGAACAGAAATAAAACAGTGGGTTTTGATGAATTAACTTATGTAAAAGGCAACTCCTAGGATTAGGGTTTACCACAACGTTAACCAATGCATGCGATGAGATAAATAGGACGGACAATTGTGCTATTTCACCCGAGGGACGAGCTTTCGCCGTACACCAACTCTTAGGATTACTCTTGCAAATAAACGTAATCATCTCTACCAATTTTATGTTTATAACTCAAGTTGTTAGCATGAATCCATTTTCTTTCGATTAGGTATAAACATAGAATCGTAGGAGGAGAGATAGACACAATGATATCGACATCAAATACTTACCTCAAGCGCGCATGGCTAACGTCGGGCTCACCCCGACCCTAAGAGCTTTGGGGAACTACTCGCTTCTCATCATGGAACTTATCGGCAATTGAAAGGAAGAAACTTGCATTAAAATAAACTCCGAAGCTTTACAACTCAACGTCAACTTTTGCAAACGTCAAACCCTAAAACTTCTATCTAACTCTAACTCTATTGTCTATTGTCTATTGTCTTTGTCTTGCTTCTTGTCTTTTATGATGGATTATTGGATGATCTAGCAAATCAGCCCCTAGAGCTTTATTTATAGGCTACTAATCCTCGCTAGCCAAGGATTGTAACTCCTATCTAAACTATGAACTCTATCCGAACAATTAGGATAGGTCTTTTATTTTGATAAAACTTAAATAACTTAAAGGTAAAAAGATAAATAACTTTTCAGCTGCCATCTATCTTGAAAGTATGAGATAATTCCGTGCCTCCTTGAAGATATAGTTCCAATCCACATTCGAAATCGAGTCTATCTTTTGTCGAGATAGGGGTCGATATCGACACCAGGGGTCGATATCGAGGTCTCTGTTCCTGCTCGACTTGTTCAGCTCTGGTCGATTTCTATGTTGAGGTCGATATGGGGGTCGATATCGACACCGGGGGTCGATATCTGGGTCTAAGGTCGATATCTACCTCTTCTCAGCTTCACTTGATGTCTATGTTGAGGTCGATATCTATGTTGAAGGTCGATATCTACACCAGAGGTCGATATCTATATCAGGGGTCGATATCTACCTCTTCTCAGCTTTACTTGGCTTCTTCGTTTTGACTCCGATTTCTTCGAATCCCTGCATGGTTAGCTCAAAACTTGTGCAGACCCTATTTCTTGCATTTTAGACCATTCTTACACAAGTTTATATTCTTTTGAACCTTTTCTTTGGAAATCGAATGAAATATGAAGTCAAAAGATGCAATAAAAGGAGATATAAATATGTACATCATTTTTACACAATCTGTTCAACCAAATTAATCAGTAAGGGGCAAATTAATTTCATTCCGGCTACCGACTTGAATCAAACAATTCAACTTCAATCATTCCACGACCGATTACAATTAGAGACAAATGGTACACTAATTACAATTTTATACAAATTGAAATCAAATAGCTTAAAATTACAAAGAAGAATGTAATTACAAATACAAATTGAATCAGAAAACATTTCAGTGAATGAAGGAGAGGGAGTTGGGAAGGAGGGGGGGACGGGAGGACAACTAGGAGCAAGAAGGGCGACATGCGACGACGAGGAGCGAGATCCGGATCTGAAGAGCGACGAAGAGCGATGAGAGAAGATGGGTGGACGACGATGAGCCAGATCCATACCTGAAGCAACGAGGACGACGAAGAGCGATGAGAGAAGACGGGATGAAGACGAGGATCCAGATCCAGATCTAGATCTAAAACAATTGACGACAAAGAGCGAGAGGGGAGACGAGGATGCAAAGGAGTGACGAGGAGCGACTGGAGAGTGGAGGATTGAAGGCGTCAGATCTGATTCATCTGAAGAGAGCCAAAGAGGGGCGACGACGGCTTGTGAACGGGGAACTCTAGGGTTGGGCAGGTGGGGAGTTGGGAACTAGGGGTCTGGGAATGAAAGGAGAAAAGCAGCTTATGGGAACATATAGGGTTGGCTAGGAATATAAGGAATTTAAAGAAAATGATATAAATAAGGGTATATATGTAAATACACCTAGCAAAGCGAGCAATACGAGCAAGCTCGAGCTCGTCACGAGCTCGTTTCTAAGCTCGAACTCGGCTCGTTTTAAATTCAAACGAGCTCGAGCCGAGCTTTTTCCGAGCCAATCTCGAGCCGAGATCGAGCTACTCGGCTTGAATATCAACCCTATTTATCATACTGGATATTGTTGAGATTATATGAGAAGGAAACCGAAATAGAGAGCGCACATAATGACATTCTAACAGGAGGTGAATATCATCTTCGGTCGCACAGTTGCACATGCTACAGGTGGAAGGTATAGAGACCCCACGAGAGGCTAGCCTAGAGGCAGTTGGGAGACCTTCTTGGCAAACCTTCCACATAATTTTTTTTTACCTTGGGCAGAATGTCCAAATTCCAAAACCAAGCGTTATTGTCAAAATTTAGAGAGGATTGAGATGTGATTAGTTTGTATGCACTCGAAGTGGTGAACCAACCCGCTCTATCAGGCCACCAATATAACCGATTCTCAAAATTAGGGACGGGAAGAGGAATGTCCAAGATTTCCTTGACTGTGTCAATAGGTAACTCCTTGTTTAGTTTCTCCATCCACCACCCACCCCCCATAATGTAATCGCTCACGGTTTCTTCCTTGTTACCAATTCGGGGGCAATCATCTCTAGACTGCAGAGAAGAGGTTGTAATCCAATTATCTGTCTAAAATTTGATAGAGTTCTCATTTCCAATTGACCAAATAAGTCCCGACTTAAATTTATCAATGAGAGGCATTTATTGGGCAAACAAATCTCTTTTACATTTTTTTGGGTAAATTGCATAAAACCACCCTTTAAATAGGGTGTTTTGCGTGAAACCACCCCTTAAAACGAAAATTCCAGAAAACCACCCTTTAAAACCGTTTCTTTGCAAAGTCACACCCATCACCAAATTTCCGTTAATTGAATATTAAAGTGCGTGAAAAATAAATTATATCTGTTGTTTTTATTATTATTTTAATTTATCCAATCAGTATTAATTAATTTTTACCTTTTTAACATGTTTTTTCAAAAGTAATTTTTTTATATAAAATATCATTTTTTATATATAATTTCACACTTATTAGTAAAAAACACTATAAAATAGATATAATTGATGTTTTATATATTTTAAAAAGTGTATATTACTAAAGGGATACTTGAAGAAAATAAAATTTAAAAAAATGATTTTTCATATAGTTTTTATTATTCTAAAAATATGTTCACTATTCCACATACATTTTTAGAATAATAAAAACTATATGAAACATTATTTTTCAAAAATATTTATTTTCTTCAAGTAGCCCTAGTATTACATTTTTTATATGTATAAAACATAAATTACACATCAATTTTCTATAGGGTTTTTTTTTAAGTATGAAATTATTTTTTTAAAAAAAATATTTTTTTGATATTTTATAGTGTTTTGCTTTTGAAAAAACGTCAAAAAGTTAAATATCAACTAATACCAATTGAATTGAGTAAACTAATAATAAAAATAAGGGGTATAATTGAATTTCCACACACTTTAACATTTATTTAACGAAAATTGGGTGATGGGTGTGACTTTGCAAAGAAAACTATTTTAACGGGTGTTTTTCTGCAATTTTCATTTTAAGGGGTGGTTTTTCGCAAAACACCCTATTTAAAGGGTGGTTTTCTGCAATTTTGCCTTTTTTTCATAGAAAATGTCGATCCCAGACAGGCCCATTAAATGAACGTCGGAGCCCAAAAAGGCCCATTATTAATGGAGGGTCCGAATCCTTTAACAGTTGCCCCGTTCCTTTCATGGCACACGCACATAGGAAGAACGGGGGAGAAGCTTCGTCGACTTTCCCGCCACCTGCCTCTGCCGCCGTCTTCCCTCCTACAGTCAGCCATTAGCGTCGCCCGGAGCCACTAGGCCGAGGACTCTAGACCTCGGAGTAAAATTTCTCTCCACTAAATTCGGTGAAAAATCTCACATGGACTCTTTAAATTGACCTAAAATCCGCCATTTTGTTGAATTTGCGATTCCCTTTATCTTCCTGGTTTCATCTTTTGCTAAATGTGCTTACTTTATTGATTTGAGTCATGTTCTCTGTGAACCATAGTTTACGCCTGATTTGTGCTCGAATTTCGTTCATCTGTAAATTCAATTTCCCTTTTTTGGTTGGACGACCAGTGAACATGATTTAGGGTTCCAACTTCCAACTTTGATGGCCTAGTCCCAGTCACTAGTATCTTTTGAATAATGCAATTGCTTGATTTCAATGAAGTGTGCTTTGCGTTTTATACCCGTAGGTTGGTTCTTCCCCTTTCTCTGATCGATCCATTGCCGGTTGAGGAAGAAAAGCTTCAAAATTAGATTGTTAGATTTTGTTTTGTTTTGTAATAAAAAGCCTTGGATCCAGATCCGGTTATTCCCAGGTGTAGGTAAGGTCAATTGGGACATAATATTGCAGCTTCTTGCACCAGTGAGGAGAGATCAACCTATTCCCTCCAATCTGTTTGCACCAATCGTGTCATCTCATTGTTGGAAAAATGCATAGCTATGTTAGATATTACACTGAAGTTTTGAATTTAACTGTATAGGTTGACAATGTTGTTGACAAAATTCTCTGCACATTTTTGACAGATTAGCGATTTAGCATCGAATCTCAAAACATGGGTTCTGCAAATCCATTATGGAGTTTCACAAAAAAGGTTTTCACCTTTGGGGTAATAGGCCTGACTGTTTCAGATCGATACGCTAGTGTAATGCCTGTTCGTGGGCACTCCATGTCTCCGACACTTAATCCAGAAAAAAATACCTTAATGGGATTATCTTGTGGTATGTTACCAACAAAAACCTTGGCAGATGTCATTTCCATGATGGTGTTACCTAGTGTCTTATTTTGTGCAGATGATTATGTCTTGGTGGAGAAGCTATGCCTTCAGAAGTACATATTTTCACATGGTGATGTCATAGTGTTCTCGTAAGTCTTCTTTACATTTGACCTTTTACATGCTTCACATGTAGATATTGGCTGCATGTTGCAATTGAGTGCAATTATCATAACTACAAAGGACTCCTGCTTCTCTTTTTTAGATGTTCCCTAGAGGATCATTTTTTAGGACTTGAATTAGAACAATGAGAAATGAAAATGGGGAAACCTCTATTAAGTAAATCGCGAAGTGTGTATTTCAGTTGGTTTTAACTCCTTTGGAACAAACATAGTCACTAGAGGTATGTTTGGTATGTCATGGTGATACAGTGCATTAAGCTGATAAGTGATAAAAAGAAAAGATGTATAAAATAAAAGCGTGCTGATGTGGAGACATTTTTTTCATGCCAAACAGACCCCACACAATTCATATCTCAAATTGTTTAATTTCACATCCTACTTCCCTTGAGGTTTTAAGTTTACTTTTTTGAGTTTTTGTTGTTGCTGGCTCTGCAATTTTCTGTATGCATTGAACTTTCTCAACAGCTCTGCATTAGCTGACTTGATTTGGCTCTATAATTCAAGATAACCGATTTTTTTTCAAATATTCATTAAAAAAAATTATTTACAATAAAATTCACACATTCAAAATATTTACGAAAATAAACCGCATTTCATTCAAAAATGTTAACAGAGGGAACTTGGAAAAAAATAAATGAAAGAAACGTGGGTTAAAACCGCGTTTTATAATGAATTTTAGGTAAAACGCGGTTTTCAACCGCGTTTTTATCAATTTCCTTTCAAAATTATATAAAAAAAAAGACAAAAAGAATGAAACGCGGCTTCAAGCCGCGCTTCATGTGTATCTCCCCTAGCTCGCAGCCCACGACAGGCCATCACCAATCCGCCACCGCCTCTTCTTCGCAGCCCACCGTCGACCTTACCGAGGATCAGTTGCCGGAGTCGTTATTGCCGACGAAGATGGGGAAGCGGTATTTGATGAGGAGGAGGACCAAATTGACGCCTTCGGGGGAGCCACCGGCACGGTGCAGCCTCACCCGAGGAGAAGATGATCGAGATGGCGAGGAGGAGGAGGAGGCGGACGAGCTCTGAGATGGGATGGAACTTCTTCCCGGGTTGATGGTGGTGGTCTGGTGATGGTCGGTAGAAGGGTGGCGGTGGTGGTGCGTCTTCTTCCCTATGGAGTGAAGCCTCGGCTAACCAATGATGAAATGACTGTCTTAAAGAGGCTTGGAAGACCCCTACCATGCCACTTTGCTGCAATGATCAAGCTGTGGGAAAAATGTGAAATTGCGAACATTGCTGTTAAACGAGGAGTCCAAAATACTAACAGTGAAATGATGGCTGTGGAGTTAAAGGTAAATTGCTGTTAAACGAGGAGTCAATTTGTGGGACTACAGTATACACATGAAGCGCGGCTTGAAGCCGCGCTTCATTCATTTTTTTTTTTTGGAAAGAAATAGATAAAAACGCGGTTTTAAACGTAAAACCGCGTTTTACACAAGATTGATTATAAAACGCGGTTTTAAACCACGTTTCTTTCATTAATTTTTTTCCAATTTACTTTGGTTAACGTTTGTGAATGAAACGCGGTTTCAGATTGCGTTTCTCTGGAAACCCTGCAAAAAATGAATATTTCCGTAAATATTTTGAATGTGTGAATATTATTGTAAATAGTAATTTGTTAATGAATATTTTGAAAAAAAAATTCTACTACCTTCAAATTCATAGTTCACTGATTTCCTAGTTGATTTATCTCTATGTTTCCAGTAATTGATTATATTATTTCTGAATCTTTTCTCCTTGGGATAAATTTTCTTGTGACTTGACAGGAGATATAAGTATTTCTTGTTACTGGCTCTGCAATTTTCTCTATGAATTGAACTTTCTCAACAACTCTCCATTGGCTAACTTGATTTGGCTCTATAATTCAAGATAACCTTCAAATTCACAGTTCACTGATTTCCTAGTTGATTTATCTCTATGTTTCCAGTAATTGATTATATTATTTCTGAATCTTTTCTCTTTGGGATAAATTTTCTTGTGACTTGACAGGATATATAAATTCTTATATTGTTTCTCTTTTCCTGCTTTTGACTTTCAATAGCTCTCCGAGTAATCACAAGGAAAAACATGTAAAGAGAATAGTTGCTCTGCCAGGTGACTGGATTAGCTTGCCAGCTTCATCTGATGCACTAAAGATCCCCGATGGCCATTGTTGGGTGGAGGGGGACAATTCTGCATCTAGTCTGGACTCGAGATCTTTTGGTCCGGTATGTAACAGATCGTGCAGTCAGTTGTTCCAATTATCTATTTGTGCTTACAAAGAAACAAACTTGTCAAATGTTATGTAGTATTATTATTTATATAGAATATCTGAGAGCTATTTATTGCACACAGTTTGAAAATGGAAGGATCCCTTAGATTCATTACATTGGATATCAACCTGGAACAAAACATCAAGTGTTAACCTTTACATTCATCTTTATGCATAGTTTTACATATAAATCTCGCTCTCTTTGCTTAAACTAGGGCAACTGGCAGGTGGGTATCCCCGGACCAAGCACCCCTTACTACGGTTAATTAGATGTACAAGTTTACATCTTCAGTAAAATTTGCACAAATTTGGAGCAGGGCCTACTGCTGATATCGGCATTTTTTACAGTGAAATGGGATGTTTCATCTTTATGCTGTTCGTTTCCTTTTCAAACTACTCTCTTATACTGTTATCTAGCGACAAGCATAGCCGCTGCCCTTCCAAGTGGCATATGACTTTGCTTTATGATATATTTCCTCGTCTTCTGGATGCAACTTGAGCCTAAAAATGTTTGCGTTTTCTATGTTGCAACGTTAGCCTAAAACTGATCGCGTCTTCTATGCTGTGCAGATTCCTATAGGTCTGGCTCATGGAAGAGTAAGCCACATTCTATGGCCTCCTCAGAGAATCGGTGGGGTGGATCGAGTAGTTTCTCATGACAGATTGGCTTCCTTCTGATCAATACTTCCTTGTGCTTTGGTGAGTTATTTTTGCACTCTTCCTCGTTTAGGTGATTGGTTTTCTTTTTGTAGGATGAAATTTGGTTGGGATGGCAGATTCCAAGTTCTCAAGTGTTCAATAATTTCTTTATTACCATCCTTCTATGTATTTAGTTACAGAACTATCCGTTGGAAGAAAAAAATTGAATACCCAGTGAAATATTGTGCAACGCCAGCGTCGAGTTTCAAACCTCAGGGCTCATCTTTTGTTACAACGACATCACAGTTTTATATTTAGGAACAAACGGACTTGTTTGGAGGGTGGGGTTGTGAAAGAAAAAGGCAAACATAAGGGTTAAAAGGTACCATATGAAATTATGAATCCAAATGAAAATGGCAGGGGTGATGCTCCAGAACCGGGGGAGTCGGAACGACTCGGAAGAGGCTAAGCACCTTCTGATGGAATCTGACCCAAATCTCCGTGTTTCATGTGCTTTGGTCGCCACTCAGTCCTAGCCCGCAACACCTCCGCAGCCCCATCCTGGAAGCGGAGCAAGTGCTCACACTCGATATGCCCAGACCCCTGCAACCCACCAACATCACCACTTGCGACAGCAGTGAGGGACTGCATGATGCTGTCTCTTCCGCACTCCCTCCTGTACTCCAGCGTCATACCTGATAGCATGTGGTTCTCCACTATTGAAAGGGGTGCACTCTGTACGGAGCAGAAAACCAAAGAGCAGCTCGGGTCACAACAACGAAACATAAGGATGATGATCATGGGCGGTGGGCACAAAAGCAACTAAGAGGAAAGGAGCATATGGTTAAGATTACCTCAAGGATCCACCCAATGTACTTGACATTGTTAACATGCTGGTTAATATCCAAGTCGGTCCATCGAGGCTGCACATTGTAGACGCAATCACAAAAAGGCCATCATGAAGAAGAAGATGAGTCCCAAAATACTGAAATGCAAAGTAGCAATGCCTAAGCTTACAGTTAAACCGCTCATGATATATTCAGCTGAACTGTCATTGAGTTTTGCCAGCTTTCTCCCGTCCTCATCTATTACAGGAGGTGCCTCCCCGAAGTAAGGTCCCATCTCTGTACGGACCTCGTCTGGCATTTTGGACAGTTTCCTCGTATGTTTATTCATCATCGCCCACACACTGCAGCATGAAGAATCATGAAATAATAATAAAAAGCTTGTGCTGAAGATTCAACTCCTAGGACAAGGCCTGTTGCTATTTCCAAATTCAGATCATGACGGTGTGCAATGACTGGATACATTTGCAAGTTGAGAACTAGAAGGACAACTTCAAAGAAGGGTTGAGAAAATTTGGAAAATGACTGCTGACCTTGATGCTCTTGCCAGAATTTCATTAGTTTTGCAGTCACGTACAAGCCAGTCACGACGCATGCCGTTTTTCCCCGATGGACTAGACCAAGTATCTACTTGAACAACATCTCCCCTAATAACAAATTGTAAGAGTATACCATTAGTTCATTTTGGTGATGAGAACACTGTAAACTCCACAAGTACACGAGGGTGGATTATGCGATTTCCTACTAGCAAGTTCCTCTGTATACCATATGTGTTCTCTAACCAAGGCATGCAAGCTTTCAATGCAACTAGTGATTAGCACAGATAGGCCCTAGTACAGTATGAAATTCAACCCAGGGCAGGCCGAGTACCTGATGCAATTTATAGCACCAGCCACCGGCCAATGATATTATCATATCCTTGAACTTTCTCCACAATGGAAGCGCTAGTTTAACGACTTAGTTGGCCCAGTATAGTAGCTTGCATGTTCATCTCGGTTCATGTGTGTCGGTGTTTCATATACAATCATCAAGGCATTACTCATAAGCCACTAAAAAGCACACAACTTACCATGTTGGATAGCTATCCACAACAATTTGCATACGAGTTACCACCCATATTAAGTTCCTTCTACACATCTCTGGAGTTGCCCCAAAACCATCACCGAGGAGTCCTGCAGTCTTGCAATGGTTAAGTGCTGTTTCCTGCAAAAGAAGGTTGATTCGGATTGTGCAACGGATTATAGTATAGTTTTAGCATCCATAAGATTCCAAATGTACCTGTAGATGATTCATTAATGTCTCTATAGAAGCTGTCCTATCTGCACCTATCTCATATGATCGAATAGAGAAGTTCTGTCGGAAAACAAAGCCATCTTGAACAAATCTGCCCACACCAAATGGGTCAATAAGCATGTCAGGACATCTAGGCTTACAACCGAGCATTGTCCATTGCTTCTCCGGATCCAAAAGTATGGTTGCAATTCCAGCCAGAAGCATGCTCCAATCAGGCAGTTGATTGATAGAGGTCCCCGAGAGAGGAGATGCGATTTCCTCATCGGTTTTCACGCAGTCCTTTCCAGATGTCAGACCAGCCGAAGAACCATTAATCTTCCGAGATGCTTGTGCATTGGTTCTGACCTGTAGGCGGCTACACAAAGGCATTTTGGGCTTGAAACCACATCCATCCAAATTCTTACGAGAACCCGAATCGAAAGGCAAGGGTGTGAGCCGATGGAATGCAGATGTTGCTGATGCGGCAAACATGGTTAATTAACTGGAAAACAGCTCAGCGGATCAAACCCTATTTACAGTCTCACCAGCAACTGAATCTGAAATTCTGAATATCACTATGAATTTCAAAAATTACCCGCTCAATGTCACTGTTTCGACTGCATGAACCTGAATTCATCAACCAAATAAGAAAGCCGATCAGGAAGGAAAGTAGTAATGGAACCCCCAAATCGGATTGCAATCAAGTAAGATACCATCAATAAAATAAACATCCATTGAAAAACTATCAACAATTTGCTTGTAGTAATCAATTGTTTTTTTTCCCAATGTGATTTCAGGTGGTTTTACATCATGATGAAATTTTTGAATCTTTTTAAATAAGAACAATTTCATAAGCCAGGAATGAAATAATCACAACAGCAGAGGAAGCAAAGGACAAACGGAAACGGAAGTATTTTCCGGAAATCCAAATTCGCAGATCTGGAAAAAGACAAAGTCACACAGCGTGACAATCACATTCATAACAAAACCGACAAATGTGAAGAAAGAAAAACGCAAAAATCGCACGGATTAGACGACGACCACGAAGAGAGCGACGAAACTGACCGGAGATTGAAGCGGGGAGAAGCCGAAAACGAACATGCAGAAGAAGAAAGAAAGAGAGAAATATCGGTTGATCGGAGATTCTGAGCAGAGATTGTCATATGATCTCTGTGATCTCCGAAGCCCGTACGCCGTCTCTCTCTCTATCTCTATCTCTCTCGCTCGCTCGCTCGCTCGATTGAACGCCGACCGATTCAAAGTGGTGGTTCCAGTGGCGGGGCAACCGAAAATCGATACACTCTGCAACTTCAAGAAAAGACACGCCCAGCCGCTCACCTGCACCATTTAATAGCCCCGCCATTTTTATTTTTATTTTCCATTTCATTTTCATTTTTCGGAAAATGAATTAAAGAATACGGAGTACCAATTAAACGAAAAAAAAAATGGTCCATCCTTTATATATTTACTAGTCTTATACCCGCCCGTTGTGCAGTTTCTTAATAAATAAAATGATGTTAAATGTATATTTCCTTTAGCAATAAACTAAATTAGCAGTATATTTAGTTCAGATCAATATACAACATATTATATTGAATAATTAATATATCAACATATATATATATTTATTATATTTGATTGAAATTAATACTTCAAATTTTCTTAAATAAATAAATCAAAACCTTGGAAATTTTTTAAGATAAAAGTAATAAGTACACAAAATCATAGAATAATGTCAACATACCTGTCAAATTATTGTGTAATTTTTATTAATAATATTTAGGAGACAATTAATCATGTGCCCTTTTCTAGATCATTAATTGACTTGACTCAAAGAGATAGAACCATATTAAGTCAGAATACGACACATATACGAATTATACTAGAATCCGATTCATACCTTTATTTTATATTATAATACGGAGTAATAATAATAATAATATACGTAAAATATCAACTTGCAAAAATTTTATGAGATTGATTTTTTTTTATCTCTCATATAACTTGAAAAAATATGATGCAAAATATAAATGCAAGTAACACCTTCGTCAAATATTGATATTAATTCAGGATTAAATATATACATGCTTCCTTTAACAGAATATATAAAATGTGCACCTCTTATTTGCTTAGCCCGAGTTAATTATATTCAGAATATGACACGTATGCGATATTAACACAATTTTAATCCAGAATATGACACGTATTCGAATCGTATCAGAACCCGTTTCAGACCTCTGTTTTAGTATATTATATATATAGATATTTTAGTATATTATATAGATTTTTAAGTATATTGAACTATAAAATTATTAAAATGTCACGTATATTTGTTTTATATTTTTTTATCCAATTTGTTTAGATATTGTTGATATTTTTTTATAAGAAATTAGATACAAATTAAATCCAAAATAGTAAAATTTTTAAAGAAACTTTAATACTCATCTACGAGTAACATTTAGCATCAAAAGATTATTATGTAAAATAAAATAAAAAGATTATGCAAAGCTCGCATTATCTAAGCAGCTCCTGATTTTAATTTCTCCATAAACTTCGAACAAAGGGAAGGTTGAAAAATTCAGTGTGGTTTAACACTATGAGTAATTTGATATAATTTTCAAAATAAGAGAGATTTTGTATAAAATAAAGAAATAATAGGCGGTTTCGTGAAGTTTAGCCTTAAAAATAAAATAACCTCTACGGTGCCAAGATTTCGAGATTATATATTTATTTCTCTACAAACTTGGTCATGAGATTTTATTATTTAATATATAATTAATTAATAATGGAATCTTATTTGTAGCAAATCTTAATAACCAAAGATAAAACAATTTAATATAAAATATTTATAAAATAATTTTACGTAAATTTGTAACCACTTAATATATGAGATTGAATATTTATATTAAAATCAAATTGTTCAATATATAATTAATTAATTGTGTTAAAATATACTCCCTCCGTTCGGCAAAACTTGTCATTTACTATATATTCACGCACGCTTTTTTAGAATGATAAAAACTATATAAAATATTTATTTTATTTAAATTTTTTTAACAAATTTGTACTTATTAATAATAACTACAAAATTGTTAAAAAATTATTCAAAAAACTAGATATTTTATATAGTTTTTAGCTCCTAAAAAGCGTGCGTGAATAGTAAAACGTCAAGTTTTGCCGAACGGAGGGAGTATATACTAATAGATAACTTTTCTAAAAAGATATTGGATAGATTATTAGATATAAAAAGATCACCACAAAATTTACTATTTACACCACATATCTCACTTTTTATATTTTTTTAAAATACACCCTGCTCCTCTTGAGTCACACACGTGCCCCTCAAGAGGCGCAGGGTGTTTTACATTAAAATACCTTGCGCCTCTTGAGGGGCAGGTGTGTGACTCAAGAGGAGCAGGGGTGTGATTCAAGAGGCGTAGGTGTGGTGCATATAGTAAAATTTATGGGTGTAAATATTATCACCCTATAAGTTTGAATATTTAAAAAAATAAGTGGAACTATTAATTGAGATGACAAAATTATATTGGTTTATTAATTAGCATGACGCAAAAAGATAACCATGTTAATTTAGAATATGACACGTATGCAAAAATAATTCCGTTTTAATCCAGAAAATTTCATGGATGCGAAATCGCACAGAGCCCGTTTCAGGCCTCTGTTTTAGTATTTTATATAGATTTATACCTTCTTGATGTTGATGTGTAGTTGTTGAGAGATACCTACACTAAAGAAAGTCCCACGTCTAAAGCTAGTAGACTACTTTCCTTATTGTTAATTGGTTTTACGATGGAACTCCACTCGACTTATCTGCTAAACTATTAATGCCCGAGGATACACAACCCCCCGGTCACAGTAGTACTAGTGTACTCTATAAATGCAAAATGGTCTACTCCCTCCGTCTCAAAATACATGTCTTTTTAGCCCATAAAATTTTGTCAAAAATACATGTCTTTTTAGATTTTATCATTACACTTAACCTACTTTTACATCTAATCATTACTCTAATTTTTACATGCCCCTACTTTCCTCCTCATAAATTAAAAAAAAATAAACAAATACAAGTCTAATCATTACACTTAACCTACTTTTTATATCTAATCATTACATCTTCTTAATTCTCGTGCTCCATCCTAAAAAGACATGTATTTTAAGACGGAGGGAGTATTCTTTAACATTTATACCTGTGGGGCATGACGTAATCATTGTAAATCTCCTACTCTACACCATACCACACAAAATATTTCAACATTTATTTCATTTTTATAAAATACAAAAATTATATTTATATTATTAACATCTATTTTTATATATTTATAAAATTTTATTTTAAAAAATCATGTTTAAAATTTTTTAATAATTATATTTTGTCAAATATTTCCTTTTTAATTTTTTAAAAGTGTAAAACATGATTTTACAAAATAAAATTTTATAAATATAAAAAATAAATGTTAGTAATATAAATATATTTTTTTTAAAAGATTAAATAAATATTAAAATATTTTTGTGTTGTAAAAAGTGGAGTAAGGAGATCTCTAGAACAGAAGCGTGTCTTGTACTCTTCTTGTTGGCCTAGAAGAAAATAAAGTACCAAGTAACAAAAATAGCATCTTAATTAAACTAAATTTGAATATATTTCTTCCTTCTAATTATCAAGGTTTCTTCATTTGGTTTTTGTGATTGAGGATATGATACGATCTCTTCACAGTTCTATCAATGGTGCTGAGTCGTATACGTACCTTTGGGTACTTGAAGGAATTCAACACACTAAAGACCTAAAACTTAGGCATATTGAAAGTGATATACGATACGTATTAATATTATTAGTAATGTCTTATGTCATGTGGGTTGTTTCGAGTTGTCTTATATATGAGGTTGAGTTGATAACATATCTAAACTTTAATGGCATCCACATAACGCACATTGCGTTATTTTTTAAGAAGGAAAATTGTATATATATATATATAACATACCAATTGATACAAGTAGCTCTTATTTTAAACTTCTCATTCTTAATAATGCTCTTGGTTAAACTCCGTCATCTAAAGGATCAGTAGTCTTATTAAATCGCTTTCCATGCAACATAAAAAAACCCGCATATCGGGTCTATCCTCAAGCCAACAATCCAATGCTCGCGATCTTGGTGTTCTTGGAGACTTTGCATATATACGATGAATCTGGTTCTACCGGCCTCCGCTAAAAAAATATACGTAAGTCTTTTTAGACATTTGCACACAAAATTAATGAAATTATAAACTTATAACCTCCATTAATTATCCACCACTCTTATCAACCAATAAAATTTAATAAAAAAGTAACAATTTTTGTATTACAATACCTAAAAAAATTTAAACAAGACTTATATTTTTCAACGGAAAGAATATGATATCATGATGATGGTGGCCAAATCAAGTCACAGAACTTCCGAGAGTATTGGATTAGTCGACGTGTCTCGATCTAAACATGCAGCTTCGAAAAAGATCCTCTCTACTCGTTCTAGTGGTCGTGGCTTTAATTTAGAGTGGCCATGCCAGAGGTGGGATGGCAGTACGGAGCTAGGCACAGTCCCTGGATGGATGTAGCTTCACGGTGGAACCATATATGCCACTTGCTACTTCAACTCAACCAAATGCTAGTCTGTGAGAGGATCTTTGCTGCCACATGGCTCCTTCGTACTATGGGGTCACTACGCCATGCGATCACATGCATACTACCAGGACTCATTGATTATAAATTAAGGGGTTGAGTTCACCTTCATCCTATGCCTATGCTATTTTTCATTTCTTTTTTTTTTTTTTGGAAGCAGTGAAAGAAACTAGGAAGAAACACGACTAAACACGCGTCATCTGCCTAGAGCGTCCTTACGGACGAGAACCGCAAGTTCTTGATCGAGACCCAAAGCTTCGTCGGCAGGGGTACCGTAAGCAAGACGAGTGATCCTGTCTGCCACAGCATTTGATTCCCTGAAAATATGACGAATAGCAACATTAGAAAAATAACGCAATTTCAACTTCGTATCTGATAGCAAAAGCTCTATATTCCAAGGACACTTCCAGTCTCCTAATAAAGCTTTTACTACCACTAGGTTGTTTCCCTCAATAAGTAGGTTACTTAAACCCAATTCTTTAGCCCTTAAGACCCCATGTCGAAGCCCCATAGCCTCGGTGTAGGCGACTGAAATCCCGTTACAGGTATCTCCACCCAGGGCAATAATATGTCCTTGTGAGTCACGGATGACGTACCCAAAAGCCGCTTCACCTGACAGACGTTTAGATCCATCAAAATTAAGTTTTACAAATCCAGGTGTAGGCTTGATCCACCCCCCCTTTCCTTGAACCTGAGTTTGTTGTATCAGTATGTGAATGATTTATATGCTTTGACACTTCCAATTTGTTATTTCGGTGGTCAACCTTGGATGCCTCGTTCCATGTTTGTGAAAAAGTCAGTAGAAAAACTTTTATAGCGCTAATAGTAAAGGTCGATATGTGACCGAACACCATTTGGTTCCTAAAATACCAAATAGCCCACCAACAAAGAGCAACCTTTGCTATCCTCTTAAGGCCCACCTTTCGACGAATTTTGTTTAACGTTTCAAATTGTTTATACCCATTGAAAGGATCAATAGTGTCGGTGAAGGATGGGATTCCCATCTCTCTGAATAACTGTTTTGTAAGGACACAGTGCAATAGAAGGTGATCAGTAGTTTCCTGCAAACAGTCACAGAATAAACAGCCTGAGGGGACAGAAATATGTGACTTTATTAGACGTTCCTTCGTAGGAAGACCGTCCCTAGCAATTTTCCACAGGAACATGCGCACCTTAGGAGGGACATCTAGCTTCCAAATCCAAAGACCATCGAAGTCGTTAACCGCTGCACCGTTAGGGACCAACGAAGCGGCAGACTTCGTTGAGAACCAACCATCCGTTCCAGGCCCCCAATAAAGGCGGTCCGGAAAACCATTCATTGGTAAGACTGAGTTTTTGATCTGATCAATAATCATTTGAGGTAGATACCCCCCAAGGTCATTTTGAAGTTGTAGAGTGTTCCATCTTTTATTCGGTAAAATGTACTTATCCACTGTAGTTTGTCGTTGGAGCTCGTCCAATGGAATTGTTAGGAATGACTTGAGTGGTTTATCTGAAATCCAATTGTCAGACCAAAATTTGACTGTAAGTCCATCGCCAATACTCCAACGGAGGCCAGGTAGGAAAAGATGTTTGATGGACATTAGTTTTGCCCATTGCCAGGAGGACTGTCGCCTCCTTTCATATTCTAGTAGAGAGTGTTTTTTTAGGTATTTTTCCGTAATAACCTGAACCCAAACGTTCGTTGGGTCAGCTAAAATCTTCCAAAGAAGCTTCATTTGTAAAGCCGTATTCATGGTTTCAGCCTTATGGATACCCAAACCCCCACACTGAATGTCAGTGCAGACTTTGTCCCAGCTTATAAGTGGTATGTATTTTTCACCTTTATTCCAAAAGAATTTACGATAAACATTATCAAGTTCAACTAAAATAGCTTTTGGAAGCATAAAAGATTGCATAAGGAATAACGGTTGGGCACTTAGATTAGCTTTGATTAGAATCCGACGCCCTTCGGCCGACAAATTGTTAGCTTTCCATTTTGTGAGTTGTTGTTTAGTTTTAAGAACGACCTCTTCAAAAGTCGATTTATTTACTCTACCATTTATTATAGGACAACCTAAATACTTATCTAGATTATTGGTTGATGGAATGGCCAGTACCGCAGTGAGAGACCTAATAGTTGTTTGTGAAGTGTTAGCCGACAACTGGAAGCTGGATTTGTGTAAGTTGACCTTTTGTCCAGAGATAGAACAAAACCGGTGTACTACATTAGATATTCTCTGACATGCTGTTGGTGTTGCTTTACAGAAAATAATAATATCATCTGCGAAAGCTAGAAAGGGTATTTTTATTCCTTTTGGTGTGAAACAAAAACCTATGTCCTTGGACTGATTTGCTTCTCTTTGAAGGGTCCGAGCTAGTACTTCAGCCATTAATATGAATAAAAACGGAGACAGAGGATCTCCTTGACGCAACCCACGAGTTGGAAAAAACTGTTGTGTCGGTTCATCGTTGAGAAGAAGCGAGTAAGAGACTGTAGTAAAGCATTCTTTAATCCAAGCGATGAACTTGTTATCAAAACCGAATTTCTGTAACACTTTAAGAACGAAGGACCACTCCACCCGGTCATAGGCTTTTTCCATATCGAGTTTAATAGCTACGTGACCCACTTTTCCCTTGTTGATTCTGAAGCTGTGGAAAACTTCGTGGGCAATAAGGATATTATCCTGTATAGATCTTCCTTTTGTGAAGGCTCCCTGTAAGGGATGGATTAGTTTATCGAATACCTTTCCCAGTCTGTTGGTGAGAATCTTAGAAACAACCTTGTACACAGTAGAACATAGGCTGATAGGCCTATAATGATTTATCATAGTTGGGTTGTCTCGTTTAGGTAACAAAGTAATAAATGTATGATTTAGCTGTTTAAGTAACTTACCAGAACGGAAGAAAGACTTAACCGCCGATAAGATTGAGTGACCAACCCTGTCCCGGTATTTTTGAAAAAACCCTGCAGGCAATCCATCTGGACCAGGAGCTTTATCGGCAGCAATTGAAAACAAAGCAGCTTTAATCTCAGAATTCGAGACCGAACCCGTGAGCATAGTGTTGTCGGTGTCATTGATTTCTTGTTGGATAACATCCAAATCTGCATCTGTCATGTTAACCTGGTGTTAGTTTTTACGGAACCGGTTTTTAAACTCCCGATCGAATTCAACTTTGATAAGATCATAATCTGTTAACTGGATTCCATTATCTAGTGTGATTGATTTGATTATTTTCTTAGTCCGCTTGATTGAAGCTATTTTATGAAACTAGCCAGAGTTGGAATCATTAAGTTTGATATGTTTGAGTTTAGCCCTTTGACTCCAGTAACGCCGCTGAAAATCAAGCATATGCTCTCTTTTATTCAATAGCCTTCTCTGTTTGTTAAGATTTTCTTGATTACAATCGGTAAGAAGTTTAGCCTGTATCCGTAGTAAGGCCTCATCAGTTGTTAAGATTTGGTTGTTGATGTTTCGGAAGGTCCGCTTATGCCAAGCCTTAGCCACATTTTTAAGGTGTTTCATTTTCTGTGCTAGGTTGAACATAGGCGAGCCACCCGAATGAACCCTCCACGCTTGTTTCACAATATTATTGAATTCAGACTGATTAGTCCAAGCCAATTCGAAACGAAATGGACTATTTGTGAAGTTAGTTTTTTTTGTAACTTGAACCGAGATTGGTGCATGATCGGAACTAGTAAAAGGATGTATTTGAACTCTAATATCAGGAAAGGAAGAAACCAGAGAACAATGAATCAGTAACCGATCTAGCTTGGCAAAACTATTAACTGGACCATCTTTCCGTTTTCTCCATGTGAATTGCCCACCGAACGATGGTACGTCACATAACTGCAATTTGTTTTTAATATCATGAAGACGTAAGAAACGAGAGTTACTTGGTTCAATACCACCCTGCTTATCAGCTGGACCTGTAATGTCGTTAAGATCCCCCATAATACAGAAAGGAATAAGGAGAGAGCTGGTATAATCTGAGACCGAATCCCAAAACGAATCTTTAAACCGATTGTCTGGGGGAACATAAACAATGATGAAAGCTATGGTAGAAGATGACTGAACATCCATGTAGTTGAAATGAATGATTCTTGGTTGGATCGAGATAAGTTGAATCTGACCCACCGCCGGATGTAACTCTTTCCAAATGAGGCAGATACCTCCTGCAAACCCATCAGCTGGGTCAAATGCCAAATTCGAGAAACCACATTTTTTCCAAAGTTTCTCTTCCGGTGAAATGTTCGTTTTTGTTTCGATTAGTGCAATAACGTTAATCTGATTATTTTTGCAAAAGACGTCGAGATTTGTCCAAAAATTACGACGTCTAATACCACAACAGTTCCATGTGCATAGATTCATAAATAAACTCTTTTAGGGAGGTAGCCATTGGTAGAAAATGACTTGAGTCGGTGATTCGCGGAATCAAATTGTGATACTTTGAGTATCACGTGTCGTAGCCAGATCAGTCGTAAGAAAGACTTATACAAGCTATTCAGAATTATTAAGCTGATTGTATACAAGAGGTTGTAAGAGAAAGTATAGCTTGACCACGTAATCGGGGTAACCGAAAGGATAAACATGTGTTTGTAAGTAATTGTGAAATATATGTTTTGAAGGTGTAAGTGTTGGTTTGGTGGTATCCCAACCGAAGCCCAACCCCAACAAACGTAAATGAAATGCAAACGTGCCAATTTTTTTACCAAAAGCAAGGTAATGGAAGTTCATACCATAAGATATAAATAAGACATTGATTACAAACGTATGCTTGTGCATTGTAGTGATGGTACACACACAAGAGGGAGTTATCCGTTTTTGGCTTGTGAGGCGTAAAGAAACAAGTCGCAAAGAGGCGGGTTGTGGCCAAGGACCGACAAGCTCAAGCAAAGTCATACGGGTGATTGCCCTTGAGATGTTCAGCTGGTTGTCAATAGGGAGTTCCCTGAAAGAGCTACCCAACCTGACAAGCGACCAAAAAAGAAGCACAAAACGAGAGACCAAATTACAAATGGTAACAAAAGGCAAATTATCAAAAATTGTAAGACAAGCAACGTAAAAGAAATTGTCAAGGCGGATGCGAATGACCGAAGATATAAGGTGAGACAGCCTATCAAGGTGAATGAAGGTGTAGGCTTTAAATGAATCTGCTATTTTCATGAAATTACATATGAAAATGTGTGAATATAAATAGGGATCTCTTAAAGGTCCAAGAATATACAATTGTGTGTGAACAAGCTGAAGTGATTGACATATAAGCCAAGGTAATAGTAGCATAGTTAGCCAAAGATGATGATAAACCACCCTTTCGTAGGTAAAGAATGAGACACAAACCACCCTTTCAAGAGGAAAAAATCTACAAGGATCTCCAACTAGTATAGCTGAGAGCACAACAACAGACAAGGAAAACACACTTCCCGACCAACGTAGTTGTATACTGGTAAAGCAAGTGAACCGAATGGATGGTGCGATGTTGCTAAAACGAGTGAGAACCCTGCAACCAGAGCAACCGAAACCAGTAGCAACAAACGCAGCAACCCAAACACGTTTGTAAAGCAGCGGCCAGTCAAAAAAGCAAGACATAGAGTTGTACCGAAAATTTAATTGTAGTAAAACCTCCTGTAAGTGAAGCAGATGGTAGTCGACATACCTGAAAGAAGCATAGGCAGCTGCGAGCTTTTGTGTGGCTACTCCCGGAGAAGCAACCAAAACGACCGGAACCGGGTAGCCTTCCGAAAAGTTAGCAGAAGTATAATTTTGGACTGGATTGAGAGGTAGATTGGCATCATTCAGAGCCACAAGGAAGGACTTTGAAGCATCCAGGGTAACGAGAACAAAAGAACCCAAAGGATCGAGAATTTTAGACAACCGATGGACAAATCGAAGACGAAGTTTGAGTGGATTGTGAATCCTAAAGTACACCCCCATAAGGTATATATAGAATCGATGCCTGTAGGCCTGATTAGTAGCTTTTAATGGTTTGAAGTGATAAAAGAAATGATAACAGAGACTTACAGAGCAACATTCGCAAAGAAAATCATACGACAAGACACCAACGCCGGCTACAGCTCCAAAAAGCCACCCGACCCACCGGACGTAGACGCGAAAGGTCCCCGATGACCTACCACCTCTCACATCCCACATAAGGACGCCGCTGCAGGCCATAAATGCCTTCCATAAGGCTGAATCCCGACTTGGGTGAGATGATACACCGACTCCAGACACAAGAGGCCCAAGCCGATGAGGGCGAGACCTGTCATGAACAGGAAGACGGAAAGGGGTTTTAAACACCCAATTTCTTAGGGGGGAATCGATCAGCCTATTATGGATGCAGGCAATTGCAGGAGGGGGGTTTTCGATCGCTGGTTGTGAACGGGACGGGGACCCGAAGGGCTAGTGGGCGGCGGCGGCTTATTGGCAAACGGAGGAAAAGAGGGATGGAGCGTGTAGGCGCGTACATTATCGAAATTTAGGGTTTTTTGGGTCATCTTTTTGAACTTGCTATTTTTCATTTCTTATCTCGTCTCATGTATGAGAATAAGTTAATATGATATTTTTTTAATTATATTAATTATTCATTTAAAATAAAATGAAAAACACAATAAATCTAAAATATTATTTTTTTTAAAATCCCAAATTTAATTTTTTTTATAAAAACTAAACCATAACATTTTTTACTATTAATGAATATCCTTACTCTTTAAAGCCAAAATCTATTTATTTAATCTTTTTATATATTAAAAATTGAATCTATCCAATTACATGAGATAAGATAATAAATATATTTTGCATCTTTTTTTATATACTAGTTTTATTGCCTGCGATCTTCACGGTTTTTAATATGACTTTTTATTATTCAAGCACAAATTATATAAGATCATAAAAATTATATAAAATACAAGAAATTTGGCCGAAAGGCCAAATTTCTATAGTCCATTTAGAAATTGTCCTAGGATTTTACCTTTGCTAATAAATGTCCAAAAACATTTCATAATACCAAGTTTGCCCCTGTTTTAATTTAACCCCTTCCCAGCCCCTTCCCGTCCTTTCTTTCATTCAAATCTGAGCGCAAAGAGAGATCCATGGCATCTCGGAACTCCCTCCCGGACGACCGGACCTCAAGCCACAACTTCAGATTCACATCCGACCCAACCACAGCCTCCTAGAATCGTTGATGAAAGGCCGATTTTGAGTCGTCGATTCAAGGCTTGAATGGTGAATCGCCGTTGAATCTTGTTTTTGCCCGATTTTGATTTCAATTCCTTGTTGGCTCTTGCCTCGCTCACTGGTTGCCGCCATTGAAGGCTCCTCCGAGCTTCCATGGCAGCCTCCCGCTCTCTTAGATTTTGATCTCGCTATCCGAGGCCTCCTCTTCCCAGCCTCTTTATGCTTAGACTATGCGGTTATGGAGCCAATTTCGACGGCGGAATCGAAGCCCAGCCGAGCTCCCCTCCGAGCTTCCATGGTTGCCTCCTTACGCCATTGAAATTGCAGTTCATCTTCCCGAGATATTTGTGCTGTGGAGATTTTGATTCAATTCGTTTTTGTGCTGACTTGTTAGATTTTATGATAATAAAGTGTGAAAATGGTGCTGAATTGCTAGCTAGTGAGAGACTCGGTATTAGACGGTGATGGCGTTGCAAAAGAGTGATCATCGTGTATTTGAAAGAAAATGTGATTTCGTCCATTAACAAACCTCAAGAGGAGAAACCATTGTCAGCCCTTTGCACACCACCTGTTTGATAGAATGTCTAAGAGAAATTTTTTTCCTTTGAAATATTTTGATACGTGGGTATGTCTAGGATGTAGGGATGGACCCTATGAGGCTGATGTATCACTTTCACTGTGAAATATCTTGATTTCCTACTTTGACCAAAAAAAATCTTGATTTCCTATTATTAATTAAATAATGGACTCCTTTATTACTCTCTTTTGTAGCATACTAGAAGGTTTAAGCTAAGAAAAGAGATGTTATTAACAAATTTGTTACAGGAAAAGATATATGCCAAAGATATGGAAATATGAAATTGAGAGGGAAGCAGGAAAGTGCACAGTGGGCAAGAGGGTTATAGACATTGTAACCAAAATAAAAACAGGGCTATAGACACTGTCACCACTATAAAAACAATGTAATAGAAGATGTAACCAAAATAAAAACAAGGTCATACACACTCTAACCAAACGAAAACCATAGGACACGTGTCACCACTGTCACCACACACGTGTCACCACACACGTGTCACCACTGTCAAAGAGTGGTGACAGTGACCCCGTAAAAAAAAACTCTAAAAACGAAACTGTAATCAAAAAAATTTAATGTCACCACTGTCACCACTGTTAAAGAGTGGTGACAGTGACCCCGTAAAAAAAAACTCTAAAAACGAAACTGTAATAAAAAAAATTTCTTGTCACCACACACGTGTCATCACTGTTAAAGAGTGGTGACAGTGACCCCGTAAAAAAAAACTCTAAAAACGAAACTGTAATAAAAAAAATTCATGTCACCACACACGTGTCACCATTGTCAAAGAGTGGTGACAGCGACCCCGTAAAAAAAACTATAAAAACGAAACTGTAATCACAAAATTTACATGTCACCGCACATGTGTCACCAAAAGTCAATGTCTTTGACCAGTCAATGGTCAATGGTCAAATTAAAAAATGAGAAGGAGGAAAATGGGAAGGAAGGACAAAATTGGAATTTTTGGACACCCTCCTAATTTATTCTCCCTTTTGTCTTAGGGCTTAATTTTTGCCCAAAATATGGACACTTACCAAATTTTCCCTATAAAATATTATTTTTTGACTTTTTAATTTCATACTTATTATCAATTGATTATTGATGATAATTTTTTTTGAACGACTAACTTTAATCACTCAAATATTATAAAATACATACTTTCTCTTATATATATACACACTTTAATATCACACACATCTATAAAAATAAATTATTGCTATAGAAAAATAAAGATATAATTATATTGAATGGTTGATTATATATATATATATATTATATATATGATTATGTGAATACTTAATGGTAAAATTTAATCTATAGGCCGGATTAAGGGCATTGAATTTCAAATTTATATGATGTAATTTCATTATTATTTTCCTAATTTTTTTCATTAAAAAATTATTTTATCACTAAATAAAGTAATATGTATAATGGATCTAATATTTGTATAAATTTGGTTTATAAATTAATTGGTACGTGAGCAATATTTGCATAAATTTGGTTTATAAATTAATTGTTTGTTAAAGATAAACACTTATTGATTTGAATTATTTCTATTGTTTAATGTGATTGTTTAAGTGAGCAATATTTACATAAATTTGGTTTATAAATTAATTATTTGGTAAAGATAAACAATTATTGATTTGAATTATCTCTATTGGTTAATGCGATTATTTAATAATTTAATAAAATATATACAATTCACGTGTTTAATGATGATTGATTTCCATGTTATAGATTTTTTTGGTAAACATTATAAAAAGATTAAATAAAATACCTATTAATGATAGGTTTTGTAAACACTTAAGCTAATATGATGATTTAATATTAAAATTTAATATAACATTTTAACCAAAATTACAAAACAAAATTTTAGTTTACCCCAATTTGAACTAATCTATCTTAGACTAAATACCCTTTAATATAACCTATTTGAAATCTATTTTAATATAAAAGTACACCACGTTATTTTAACCAAAATTACAAAACAAAATTTTAGTTTACCCCAATTTAAACTAATCTATCTTTAACTATATACCCTTTAATATAACCTATTTAAAATCTATTTTAATATAAAAAATACACCACGTTGGTGTAGGTTATTGTTTAATGTATAAATTACAAAGGTTTTGGATTTTTTTCTAATGGAGTATAAATTACAAAGGTTGTATAGTATTCACTCGATTGCCATAATGTGTAATTGAATTTTTTTTAAAAAAAAATTCTAGAAGTAATTGAATAAAATATGTGGAAAATATAAATTGGAATATTCAATCACCTCGTAAGATAATTCGGTTTGCTACAAAAAAATGGTTGATATTGTTTCAAAAGATTTTGTTTCAAATGATAGAATTTATAATCACTTAAGATATAAAAATTAATTATAAAAATCAATTAAGTTAGACACATAGGATGACACGTGTATAAAATAGATAGAGTTATTGTTTAATGTGGCTTAAATTTATTGGATACTCATTAATTGACGTGTCAAAAAACCCGGCCAGGTTGCCCTAATCCCGTTTTAATCCAGAAAATTTCATGGATGCGAAATCATACCAGAGCCCGTTTCAGGTCTCTGCTTTAGTATTTTATATAGATATGACCATTAGATAAGAATTCCAACATAAAATTTTTATGAATTCCAATGTGAAAAATATAGACAAGATAAAATTATTATATGAGATTGCATCTATCAAATTTTATATAACATTTTTATACAATATTTAATCTTTTTTATAGGATATTGCATCTATCAAATTATATGAGATAAAATAAAATTATTCGTTCTATTTAATCCTTTTAATCTAAATTACAACTATCTAATTATTTATTTAGTATAACCTTTTTGTAGGAGAAAATTGGAGGAGAATATATATATAAGAGATTTAATCTATTAAACAAAACATGTCGTTTTAAAGAGTGTGTTTTGTTTATGTCATTTTTGTTATTTGATTTACAAAATTACTCTTGTAATAATTAGAGAAATGTTAGTTGTAGTTTTAAAAGAAAAGTGAAAAGGTATAATAATAACTAAGGTACGGTATTGTTGTAGCCCAAAAACAGACAAGGATTACAGACGCGTCACTCCCAGAACCAAAACAAGGTGGAAACCTTTAAGATATCAGGAGTGTATTGACCTGGGGATTTGTTTTTCCTTGTTGAGAGATGTGAATGAGACCATAAAGAGTCTCACATTAAAAGTTGAACATAATGAGCCTTAGCATATAAGTCGGTGGACTACTCCTTCTATTGCCAATTGGCTTTAAAATGGAACCTCACTCGGCTTGTGTGCTAGGCTACTAGCGCCTGTGCGCCTGTGCGTACGACCCCGGTCATCGATTCAAGTTGGACTTTGATATGGTATCAGAGTGGTTAGCCTAACGACACGTCTTTCCGATCCTGATCAAATCATCGGTTCGAGTCGGACTTTAATATAGGGTATCAGAGCGGTTAGTCTATCGGCACATCTTTCGATCCTGGTCCAAGTGTCAACTAGATCAGTCATACCTAGTCGCACTTGCGGGGGCGTGTTGAGAGATATGAATGAGATCATAAAAAGTCCCAAATCGAAACCAGTTGAATATAATGAGCCTTAGTATATAATTAAGTCGGTGGGCTACTCCTTCTATCACCAATTTATTTTTAGAATTGAATCTTACTCGAGTTGTGTGTTAGGCTACTAGCACATGTGCATTTGTTCACACTACCCCTTTTAATTTCATCATTCGATGGTTGTTGGATAAGAAAATTGTTCTCTTCGAGCGTGATTAATGGAGTGATGACTTCCAAGTATTCATTCAACCAAGATTAGATTAGTTCATTGGTGGGCTAGTAAACCACTTTTCAAAATCTCTTTTAATCTCATTTTTAACATTCTCTTCTCTGGCCACAATATGATTGATATGATGTTATTCGTTTGTCCATATAGACATTTCAATATCCTATATATATTTATATAATATACTAAAACAGAGGCCTGAAATGGGCTCTGGTGCGATTCGCATACGTGATATTTTCTGGATTACAATGATATTATTTTTGCATATGTGTCATATTTTGGATTAAAATAGTATTATCTTTTTGAGCAAAGTCAATTAATAAGTCAATATAGGTAGGTAAAACCTTATCTTTTTAGATCAAATAATCTATCCAATATAACCTTATATCTTAATTAAGTTTTTTAATATAAATATTCAACCTTATATCTTAATTAGGTAGAAAATTTATTGTTTTAGATAAATCTATCTAATATTATTCATGCCGCAATTTTTTTTTTACCTAATTTAACACGTATTATAATTTTTTTACCTAATTTATCTAATTATATTTAAAGTGAATACAATGCCGACAAATCTAGCTCTTTGCCTAATTTAAGTCATGAAATTATTAAAATAATTTTTATGGATTAAGATAAAATTAGAAAAAGAAAATAACATAAAAATAATTAATTTAGGATAACTTTTGCACAAGAAGACAAAGTTATGGTATATTATTATTATTATTATTATTAAGAAACCGCACAACGGGCGGGTACTAAGACTAGTTTATAATATATGAGAGAAAAATTATATTAAAAAATTACTTCGTTGATTTTTTTTTACTTAAAACAATGGTTTAGTCTATCTCACATTGAATAAGCCAAATATAAGGTTCAACATTGTTCTTTTGAGATATTTCATTCGAAAGTTCATTGTAACACTTAATTTTTTTTGACATAAAATGACATTAAGAAAAAAAAATTAAAAACATATATTATACTCTATACATTTATATTCACATATTTATGAAATTTTATCACAAAAATTTACCTTAAAAAATTATTAATAATTAAAAAAGTTATTTATTCTAGAAAATATTTTTTTGTTACACTATAAATTTTAATGATGAAAGTTTATAAACAGGTCAATATAAGTGTATAAATTATAAATACATTTTTTAATTTTTTATAATATAAATTTATGTCCAAAATAATTAAGGTGAATGAGAAAATACCAGCCAACTTAATTAGTCCTCGCTCTCAATATAGTTATTTCATTGTAGAAGATTTTTTTTTATCTTAAAGCTCGATTGATCTAACTAGTTTGTTGTTCATGAAAGTCAAAAGTAGGTTGACTTTTTGGAAATTGATCTCCGATAATATATGAGCAACCTTTACCTCAAAAAAAAAAGTACCTCATGTTATCAATGAAAATTATGTTATAATATTAATATTGTATGTGGATATACATGGGAAACCCTAGTTGGACTTGGGGTCCAAGATGTGTAATCTCTATATAAAGGGTCCTTTGGAACCCTAATGAATACATCATTTCGCCTCTCTTCTCTCTACATCTGTTCTCTATTCTTTCGGTTTATCACACGTTATCAACACGAGTTGCTCCAAGGAGGAAAAAGGTATACTAAAGATCGAATCGATCTCGATTCCTTCTATTCTTCTAACCCTTCTAACCTACCTAGTTGACTCAACATGTTCCATATACATGTATGATGATGACTTCGGTAGCATATATTTTTTTATTTGCACTTATTTGTTTCGTTGATCTTTATTTATTTTTTATATCCCCTGAAGTGGATATAAATAAATTTCAACCCTGAAGTGTTGAATTAATCAAAAAATTTCAAATCCCCTGAAGTAGATATAAATAAAGTTCGACCCCGAAGTGTCGAATTAATCAACATTTTTCATATCCCTTGAAGTGGATATAAATTAATTTCAACCCCGAAGTGTTGAATTAATCAAATTTGTAATATCCTCTGAAGCGGATTAATCTGTCGTATTCTTGTTGTTTGTTACAAACAATCTATCCCTGAAGTGATAATCAATTAACGACGTATTGTATTTTTTTTTATTTTTGTATCTTTATTATGTCTTCTATATATATATCTACGAGACTACGACATTCAATTGCAACTCTATACACCCATTTTTTTTGAAAAAAAAAAACTAAATCGGCAATTTTTTTTATTGATTTTTTTTTTTTGAACCGGAAAAAATTTGGCACCGAAGAAGAGCCTTCAGATACCAAGGGCATCCATATGGATGAATCGAACTAGCGATGTATCGTCAGGAGGTTCATTTCCAGAGAAGACAAAGCCCAGATGGGAAAGACGGTCGGCAGCTCGGTTCGCTTCCCTAGGAACATGACGAATAACAAAATCCTGGAATCGCTCAAGAGAGGCTAGACTGTCTGAGACAATCATTTCTGAGTCTCCCGAGGGCGAAGCTATACCTTTCAAGCTGTTAATGATGGTGAGGTTATCACCTTCTATAATAAGTCTGGGTATCCGTAAATCTAAAGCTGTATTTATCCCTTTCCAAAGAGCAAACCCCTCAGAGCCCATAGCTGAATTCAAAGGGGAATAACCTGCACTTAAGGAAAGAGGAGTACCCAAGTGATCTCGGATAATGAAGCCAAAAGCTCCCCCAGTCGTAGGAGAGTAGGCCCCATCAAAGTTTAATTTAAGAAATCCTTGTTGTGGCGGAGTCCACTTTAATGTTCTTTTTCGCCTTTTGTTGGTAGCATCTATATTTTGCGATGCTGAGCTTATATTATCATTATCTGTATTGCTCATCCATTGGAGTTGTTGGTTGTGTATAAAGGATACAATACTTTTGGGATTTGGTTTAATTTGGTTAAATAGAGCCTTGTTTCTGAAATACCAGATGGACCACCAGGCCAAAGAGAGCTTGCAAAACCTAGTGGAACCGAGGAGTTCTTTTGCTTTTTGAATGATGATTTGTATGTTATTATTGTGATTGAGAGACTGCCCAAATATTGCTGGTATTGAAGGATCCAGTTTTTGAATAGTAGTTTTTGTTATCGGGCAGTCCCACAGCAAGTGATAGAGATCCTCATGATTTGAGTCACAGAGTGGACATGTAGTTGGGGTACCCCAACCACGAGAAGCTAAGACGGCTGAAGTGGGAACTCCATTTTTTGTTATTTTCCATAGGAAATGTTTGATTTTTGGCGGATTGTTTATCTTCCAAATCCAATTAAAATCAGATTTAGTATGATTTTTGGCTCTACTTAGCATTTCAATTGCAGAGGAAGTGGAGAACCAACCATTCTTGCTCCACTTCCAGTAAAGCCGATCCTGATGTATGTTTCTTGGTATTGGGGTTGCAATTATATCATTTATTATGTTATCTGGAAGTTTATTTTGGGCAAAGTTTATTAAATGTGCCGTATCCCAAACTTTATTTGGTGAAATAAATTGACTTACTTTCAGATCCGGATTTATAAAGTTGAGATCGTTTGTTAATTCAGATAGTGGGGAGTTGCCTACCCAAACATCTGTCCAAAAGTTAATATGATCTCCATTGCCTATAGACCAGCGTAGTCCATTCTTAAAAGTAGGAAGTAATTGAGTCAATTTTGTCCATTGCCAGGAGGTAATTCCTTTTCGCTTGTATTTTAATATATGTTGTTCCTTAAGACATTTTTCAGTGATTAACTTAACCCACGGATTCTGTGGGTCATATAAGATTTTCCATATTAGTTTCAATTGTAAGGCTATGTTCATATCTTCTGAGCTTCTAATTCCTAACCCTCCATTAGTTTTAGTTTTACATACTTCGTACCATCCAATTAGTGGTTTATGATTCGGGCCCTTGTTCCATAGAAAATTTCGATTAATCTTGTCAAGTTCCTTATGGACCGATTTTGGTAGCAGGAAGCATTGCATTATATGTAAGGGTTTAGCTGATAAGGTTGTCTTTATGAGCGTGCTACGACCTGTCTGAGAAAGGTTATTAGCTTTCCATCTACTTAATTGTCCTTTCGTAGCGTTAAATAGTTCCTTAAAATGGTCTTTAGTGACACGCCCTTCAAGTATAGGGCAACCAAGATATTGGCCTATATTGTTTGTGTTTGGGATTTGTAGCTCATTTTTTATCATTGTTTTGTGTGCTCTGTTCATGTTTTCGGTTACCTGGAATTGAGATTTGTGTTTATTAACTCGTTGTCCTGATATTGAGGTATATTCCTCGAGAATTTTGTTGATCTGATCGCATGCGGTTTTAGTGGCGGATGCAAAAATTACTATGTCATCCGCAAAAGCAAGAAACGGAATTCTAGTTCCTTTTTTTGTAAGCGAAATTCCCAGATGGCTCTTAGCCCTTAGTGATTCTTGCTGGAGCCCCCGAGCAAGGAGCTCGGACACTATGAGAAAAAGGTATGGTGAGAGAGGATCCCCTTGTCTAAGTCCTTGTTTAGGAGAGAACATTTCTGTTGGTTCGTTGTTTACTAATACGGAGTATGTTACCGTTGTAATGCATTCTCTAATCCAGTTGCAGAAAATCGGAGAGAAGCCGAATTTGGAGAGAATAGTAAGTAAAAAATCCCAGTTCACCATGTCAAAAGCCTTTTCCATGTCTAGTTTGACAGCCATCCAACCAGAGTTACCTTTCTTTTTGTGGAAAGAGTGGAATATTTCGTTTGCTATTAAAATGTTATCTTGGATCGACCGTCCAGATGTAAAAGCACTTTGTAAAGGGTTGATTAATTTAGGGATTATTTTCTTGAGTCTTGTTGCTAAGACTTTGGAAATTATCTTGTATGTAGTTGAGCAAAGGCTAATGGGTCTATAGTGGTTAGTTGTTGTTGGGTTATCTATTTTTGGGATTAGAGCAATGAAGGTATGATTAATTTGTCTGAGAATTCTTCCACTAAGAAAGAAGCTTTTAACTGATTTAGTGACTGATGGTCCAACAATAGTCCAGTATTTTTTAAAGAAGCCAGCAGGGAACCCATCAGGTCCAGGGGATTTGTCATCTGGCATACTGAAAACTACTTTCTTAACTTCTTCATTTGTAATTTGACGTGTGAGCCAGTCATTGTCTGCTTCTGTGATTTCAGCTGATATGTTATTTAGTAGCATACTTTGAGTCATAGGTCTAGTTTTGAGGGCATACCTAGATTCAAATTCTTGTTTGATTGTGTTTCTAATTTCATCATCCGTATTGTTAGATACTCCAGCTACTGATTGTATAGTCTTGATAATGTTTTTGTTTCTCCTTCCAGTGGCTATTCTATGAAAGAATTTAGTGTTTGCATCAATATTCTTTATGTAGTCTCGTTTAGCTCTCTGTCCCCAGTAAGTTTTTTGGAAATTTAGCAGTGATGCATGCTTTATGGTTAGTCTTTGTAGTTTGTTGTCAAGAGTGACATCATAATGTGCATATAATTGTTCTTGTACTTTTTGCATCTCTGTTTCTACCAATTCAATCTGCCTGAAAATATTTCAAAACGTACTCTTGCTCCATATTTTACTTTTCTTTTTTACTTCCTGCAGTTTTTTGATTAGCTTATAGGTTTGTGATCCCGGGTGATCTACTCTCCATGCATTTTTAACTATGTTTTCATAGTCTTTTCTCGTTGTCCATGTCATTTCAAATTTAAAAACGGTTGAAGTTTGGGCTTGTGATTATCCATTAAGTCAATTGTGATTTGTGCATGATCTGAGTTAGTGAAAGCGTGATTTTTTGTCACTAGATTTGGGTATATTGTCATGAGACTGTTGCTTATTAAGGTTCTGTCTAGTTTTTCGTACGTGTTATTATCCCCGTATACACTCCTTCTCCATGTGTAAGAATTACCGAATGTTGGTGAATCTATTAAATTATGGTTTATAATGAATTCTTGTAGTCTTTTAAATCGGGTTGGTTGTGCCTGACTGCCACCAAGCTTGTCAGATGCCACTAGGATTTCATTTAGGTCACCCATAATTAGGTATGGTTCCATTTGATTTTGTAGTTTTTTTGAGAGAGTAGTCCAGAAATTTTCCTTCTCTTTTTCATGTGGTGGAGCATATATGAACAGAATAGTAATGACTATGTTTGTTTTAAAATTTTTATATTTAGCTCTGATTATTCTATCGTTGGAATCAATAATTTCAAAGGATTCATTAGTTAGTTGAGCTGCCTTCCACAAAAGGCATAAACCCCCTGAGAGACCAATAGCCGGACAGAAATGTATATTGTCAAATCCCGGTTTTCGCCAAACTGAATCTGGTGGTGGGGTCGTAATTTTGGTTTCTGCTAATGCCAGTATTTGAATATGATCTGTTCTGCAGGTTGATTCTATTTGGGTCCATACATTTTTCCTTTTCAGTCCCCTCACATTCTAGAAGCTAAATTTCATCTAAATTTATAGTTGAATCGGGTATGAAGGAGTTATCACTTTTATAGTGTTTTTTGGTCGATTTGATGCTTATATTGTCCACTATTTTGTTCTTATTATTATTCCTGGTCAGGTAGGTTCTAGAAGTTGATATAACTAAGGTTAATGATATACCATCCTCAAGTGAAAAACCAAACTTAACGAGAGGACAAGGAATAGCACAAACATTAGCATGTGAATCAACCTTCATTTTGGTGGAAGCTCTGTATTCTATTGTTTTGCAATTAAAGTGATTCAAGGTGTCATGACTTCTAAGGAAAGTATTTCTAACATTATACAAATGCATAGTAGTTTGAATACAGAGTTTGATCGTATAAGAATAAATTAAATTTATCCTAGTCCAACATTTCCTGGTGTTTCTGGAACTATAAAGTAGATGATGCATTGATCTTAGCTGGACACAAGTATAACCATCAGTGGAAGCGTTTACAGTATTAGGTGTAACAACTGTGACAACAGTCCTTTGAAGCATTCGATTGAGATTCCAGAGGAAGGGAGAAACCCAACACTGGAAGGGAAAACCCAGCAAGAAAGGAGTCCAGATGGTCCAGCAGTATGTTGTCTTTGCATTTGTAATCTGTAAAACACACAGGAATATTTGTTGCTCAAGGAAGAGAGCTCCTTGAGCAAAGTTAGTGGTGGACACAAAATAGGTTATTCTGATAACATTTAAAAGAATATAGTAACCTTGCATTTTACAGGTGCTCATAATCATTGATACAAACAGAAGATAATCAAAGTTAGCAAAGTTATATACTAGTTTTGATAAATTTGTTGGATGTCCCTCATTATCTTTAGTATAGGTATTGCAGTAGGAATGAATCAAATAGCACCTAAAATAGATGCCCTTTTTACACTGAGTCATTCTAAGAAGGCTATTGGATACCCTATTACTCTGTTCATTGTTATTTTTTAGGATAGCAGTGTTTTTAATACAGATTATATTTGTATGAACAAGGCTAAGAGCATGGTGATCATGTCTTCCTACTATAATGTTATCTAGTAACTGTATTTGGGGATTTATATGTGAGGGGGTTAATAATCTATGGTTACTTTTTATACTTCCCAGTGGTAGATTTTTTGCTAGCTTGTTAATGTGTTTAGAAACATAGTTAGGATTGCTTCGAATGTTAATAAGGCATGATTGTAGAACCTTGCTTTGGGTTAAGTTTGCATTAGTTTGAAGAAGAAACCAGAGGACAAGAAGCAAGATACTAATAACACACATAACAGCTTTCCTTACTTTAGAGCTTAGAGATACATCAGAGGCCATGATATGCAAGCTAACATACTGCTTACTGCTAGGAATACAGATTTTAGAAACTTGGTTATCACATAGATTGATACTGCTAGTTAAAGACTGAAAAACATACAGATTTTGCCAAGAATTGGGTCTGTGATGAAGTTTGATACAGATGACAAAAGTGCTAGAGATAGATGGTTTGTAGGGGTTTTTGATGGAAAGCCAGAAGGACCCAATTCTTAGTAAAAGCTTAGTCATAGAAACATCACTTGCTTGGCTTGTTTCTCTTCAGGTAGGAAGTGGCAGTGTCATCTTCTCCTCCACCAGCCTTTCTTTTGTTGGAGCCAGAGGTTGATGGGTCTTTGGGAGGCATCTCCATGGTAGAAAGCATTTTTATAACAGTGGAGTTAGAGTGAATTGAGTGGAAAGATGGTTCAGAAAAAACATCAAGCTCAGCACCATCATCAGTGGAACCCCCAAAGAAGCCCTCTACCATGGGATCCTCAACCAGGTAATCCTCCTCCACCACACCACCAAAGAACTCATCTCCTTCAGGAGAGTAGTGGAGGCAGGATAAGATCTCAGAATCAAGCTCAGCTCCAGCATCAGAAAAGGGTAAAGGAAAGGATGGCTCTTGGCCAGCATCCAGTACTTCATCATTAGAGATTGGTGGTACATCATTGTTAGTAGTTGGTAGTTGTTGTGGTTGGTTCACTGTAGTAGGGCAGAGCACACCCAGGGCACCAGTGGGCAGAGGAGCCACAGAGGCACCAGCTGGAGGCCCACCACTCCCAACAGCAACCTGACCCAAGGCAGTGCAACTGAAGCCAGCTAGGGAAGAAGGGCTACCAGCTGCAGCAGCAGAGGGCACAGCAACAGCAACAGGCAGAGAAGCAGGTGGCACTGGGACAGCATCAGATGGGGTTTTGGAGTCTCTTGAGGAGGATGATGAACTTGATAGTGGCTCAAAGGCAAGGGAAACACCCCCTTTGCCTGAGATATATGGCTTGTTACTGAAAGCTGAAATAGGATTAGGAAGCTTGAGTTTCTTACCATTTTTACCAATGGTGGTCCAACCTTCCTCACCATCAGTGGAAGCAACCGTGGGATAGAAACTGGGCTTTTTTATGGTGACTTGTATTTTCTTAGGCTTGGGAATGTGATGGGGGCATTGTGTAAATAAGTGGTCAGGAGCACCATAGTTGCCGCACCCTTCGGGGAACTCCTCGAACCATATAATATGGGCACTAACCTGGCTGTTGCTAACTGGGATTAATATAGTGTTTGAGATTTTCCCAGCCATATCCAAATTGACACAAACCCTCGCATAGCGAGCATTTGCATCAACCGAAGTGTCAATCTTGATGAAAGTTCCGAAGGAGTTGTGTTTGAGAATGGTTTCTATAGCTCCTGGTTTTTTGTAGTTATCGGGAATGAGTGTGATACGAATCCACATATCAAGGGATGTGGAGTTCTCTGTCAAGGGGTCAAAGTTGGGTTTCCATGGACGTAGGATAATCAATTGCCCGTAGACATGGTAGGGGCGAGCCTCCCAGACCCTCTGCAAGTCCAGAGGGCCTGAGAACCGAAGCTCGAACCAGTTGTTTGGCAAATCCAGCAGCTCAAACTCTCCCGAAAGACACTTCCAATCATTTGAGAATTTGGACTCAATCTTCTCGATTTCTATGGGAGCGCCAAAGGCCCTCCCATACAAGATAGCAGTGGTGTGAAATTTGTATTTGGGGTTGAATTTTTGCAGCTGGGTGAAAAAGGAGTTAAGATTGAGTTTCCCTTTACCCTTGTCACCCTTGGATGACTTGGAGGGAGTTTTGGGTAATCGGGGTTCACCCGAAGGTTTCCCTGGTTTTGGGTTAGAGGGGTTCGGAGAGTCCTCAAAGAGGATTTCCTTCCCTTTAGAGGGTTTTTTATTGTTGGCCATGGCGACCAAAGTAAAGAGGCAGTAAATGCTTTTAGCAGTAGAGCCACAGAGAATCAGAGAGAGGGAGTTCTTAGAACAAAGAGAGAAGAGAGGATGAGCATTAAATTCGTTGTTAGTCACAGTTATATAGATGGAAGAACATCATAACTTAGTTTGAGGATACTGGAGTTCAGAATATGGTGGGAGATGCAGATAGCTGTTGTGGGGAAAGATCACATACCTGTACTTGTTCGTGCTTGGTTTGAACCATGATTGAGAGAGAGTATGATAGACGTACGGCCTAGCAACCCAGAAAACCAGAGACACCAGAAGGTCAACGATTTTCGGGAAGCCAAAGCCAACACATCGACGGCAGGAGGAGAAAACCCAGACATGCGTACTGCGCGAAGATGAAGCGTCCCATCCAAACATCCGATTGAAGAGAGGGCAAGTAAGAGAGAGATCCAACAAAAGAACAGAGCAAGCCGCCAGAACGCACAGAGCGCACTGAGAAGCTGCAAATCCCGGCCAAAAGCGAATCCACGAACTCGATTGAAGGCTACTGTTCTTCTTTAAACTTTCATCAAGGTACAGCCTTGCATACCAGATCCAGTACCAGAAGTTTCTTTCTTTTTGATTGCGATTCAGATTATGCAGAAGGCCAGGAAGCCGATTTGATTGATTCTTCAGTTTCGATTGGATTTTCGCTTTTAGATTTGGGGCGATTTTTAGGGTTTCTTCATGGAGATGGTTGGGAAAGGGGGGCGCGTGCGGCGCGTTCTCTTGGGGATACATCCGATTACAACCGGCATTTTTTTTAGATATGAAAATCAAATATGGAGTGTGTGGCAATTAAGATCGACAGGGGATCCGATAGCACATATATATAGAAATTTGTCATAGGACAATCAATTATGGATACAAATTATATCAACCTAACCTCCGAAGTGGTTGAATTAATCGAATAAATTTCAATTCCCGAAGTGGTTGAATTAATCGAACAAATTTCAATCTCCGAAGTGGTTGAATCAATTGAACTAATTTCAATTCCCGAAGTGGTTGAAACAATCAAATTTATAACGATCCCCTATCCCCTGAAGCGGATAAACTAATTTCAATCCCTGAAGCGATTGAATCAATTCCTCGTATGTCCTGAAGTAGATAAACTAATTTCAATCCCTGAAGCGATTGAATCAATTATCATATCCCTGAAGTGGATTTTATTTTATTTTGTGTACTATTTTATCTTTATTATGTCTTATATATATATCTTAAAAAATAAATATATAAATAAATAAATCGCTCCCAGTTCTTTTTGGAATCAAAGATATATGTTTTTTTTGGGATGTCAATATGATTTTGTATACATATGATATTATATACATCGCTGTTTTTTTTATCAAATATATGGAATCAAAGATACGTTTTTTTTTACGACTTTGATCAAAATCGGCATGTTTTGTTTAATTTGGCAACCAGATTTTATTTTATTCTAATTTTTGACATTTATTTTATTTTATAATAGATGTCGAATCTCACAAGATTGGAGTTTATCGCACTTGATGTTTCTGGAAGAAACTATCTAACATGGGTGTTAGATGCGGAACTCCACCTGGATAGCCAAAATTTGAGAAATACGATCAATGAAAAATCGGACTCATCCCTGAAGGATAAGACCAAGGCGATGATTATACTCCGCCACCACCTTCATGAGAGCCTGAAGACTCAATATCTGTCTGTGAAGGATCCCGCTGAGCTCTGGAAGAGTTTGAAGTATCGCTTTTATCATCAGAAAATGATAATTCTACCCACGGCGAGGTATGAATGGTCACAATTGAGACTCCATGATTTTAAAAGTGTCTCTGATTACAACTATACGATGCATCGAATTGTCTCAACGTTGAGACTCTGCGGAGACACTGTAACTGAAGATGAAATGTTGGAAAGAACATTATCTACTTTTCATGCAGCTAACATGGTACTCCAGCAGCAGTACCAAAAACATGGGTTTATGACTTATTCAGAACTCCTCTATAGCTTATTGTTAGCTGAGGAGAATAACCAGTTACATATGAACCATCAGAGTCGACCCATTGATTTAGCACCACCCCCTGATCAGTCTCAAGCAAATGTAGTCTCCTCCGGAAGAGGAACAAACATTGCCAATGATGATTTCTTCGAGGAATTTGAGAACAATCACCTCGATATCGTCGATAACTTACCACCGGGTGAAGATGGCGAGCCTTTGTTCGATGATAACCCAAATGATCTTGCTCTCAAGAAAGATGGCGACTGTTAAATTTATTTTTTTCAGATTTTTTATCATTTATTTTCATTGGACTGTTTTGGATTATTTTTGGTTGTTTTGGTTGATTTGTTATGTTTTGAACTATTTCATGCTTATTAAATCTGGTATTATCTTAGTCGCAATTAAAATTTGAGTGATTGGTTTTGATTGCCTTTGTTGAACTATCTTGAGAAACATGAAGTTATTTTATCGAGCATGTAAAAGACAATTTGGGAGAAAGGTTTATCATAATCCAGTAGATTATGACGATTATTAGCACCTATATAAGAGCCTGAAGACTCTAAACATAATGTTTAAATAATCAAACAAATTGTGAGAATAAGAATCATCTCCCTAAGAGCCTGAAGACTCTATTAATGAATTTTTTATTAAACTCCAGAAGAGTGAATGATTCTTATAAACTTTAGAAGAGTATATATGATTTTTATTAAACTCCAGAAGAGTATATGATTCTAATCTTACCACTTGTACTCCCGAAGAAGCACATGGAATGTGGGTTTTATCATATTCAGAACTATTTTTTTTGTTGATACAACCAATAGAAGTAACCACATAACACGATCCGGTTAAGAAGGTCACTTCCTGAATATCCTCTAAGCATTGCCTGAAGCATGCCCCTCCGGTAGAGGGTGTGAAAGAGGTTATGGTTAAGCGCTTGACCAAAGTTATTGTTGTAACTTATAGCTTGGTCCGTTATACGGTTAATTCTAAGTGTCTTGGAGAACATTATAAATGACTCATACCTGAAGTATGACATCAACGAAAGTTCTGACAATACCCATTCAGTGGCATCTAAATTAAATAAATAGATCACCATATACAAAGTTCAATGGTTGAATATTATGGTTTTATAAGTGTCAAAACAACTTTGAAAACCCGAAGTTTTCTCAAACAATTATGAATGGAAAAACCAGGATAAATACCATATAGCACCAGAAGAGCATTGATCTTGTTACCTGAAGTAACAATGACACATATGTATGAATTGACATGGTATTGAATACCAATATCTCATATGACTAGTCAGAAGCAAGTCTTACAGAAATGAGAATGTATATATATGGTTTATTTGACACTCCTCTATCCCATTGAAACTTATCACTAACCAGAAGTTAGTTAATGATAAAATTATTTTTTCTTTGTGGCATCCGGTCACTCATGTGAATCGATGATGTGCGGGATCATCGAAATTTACATAGACACCCACTAAGAGGGACCAGAAGATCCTAGGACCTGAAGATCCTCAATAAGGGTGACCGAACATATATGGTCTATCATCTTGGCAAAATCAACAATAAGACCATCTATATTGAGAGTAAATGAAAAGTCTCTAATGTCTCTTGATTGGATACAATGAGCACCTACGGAACACTACCATATAGACCAGTGTAATTCCAATATTATAGATGCCTCAACACTTAGGTCATATGAAACATAAGGTAGAGAATGTTATCAAACACATTGTTGAGCGTAAGGTAGCTCACGATGACCCAGAAGAGTCATTGGTCAAATGGGCCCATGCATGTTTGCATTTCGAATTTGACACAATAACATCTCCCTAATTATCTCCAGAAGAGAGCATGTCATTTAAAGGTCTTGAATGAGCAACACATGTTCCGAGACGTACCTCCTCCAAATGAACTACAATGAGACCACAAAGAAGTTGGATGATACATGGGGTTTGAGTCCCTATTGATATCAAATACCTAGAGCTTTATAATGGTGATCAAATGCTCGGTATTTAGGGGGAGAGGAAATGAGACAATTAAGAAAGAGATTGCACGGAAGCAACTTCTCTATCATTTCATATCCGCGGATAAATACAAGTGAACCAGAAGTTCAATAAATGAAATGATTATAAGGTTTAGCAAATATGTCATTGCAAGCATTTACTAAATGCCAAGAAAGTGACAAAGTCACAGATACTAGCTCATTTGGAAGTTCCAGAAGTAACTCCAACTCAATGAATATCAAGTGATCCTCAAGTACACCAGAAGTGTTGGAGATCCCTAGGCTTTTTGTATATGATTCCCCAGAAGTGGAAAGAGCCTATGAGAATATGAAGATCATCAAACAACTGGATGTCGACATCGAAATGATAGTAAAGAGCTAGAAAAGGGAAATTCATACAAGAATGAGTTTTTTAAGCATGATGGCATTGGACCTGTAGTTCCAACACCGGAAAGTGTAACATCATTTGGTTTTAAGTGGGTGTTCGTACAAAATAAAATATAAAGCCAAGTTGATTGCACAAAAACCTATCAAAGGTTATATGGATAATGTATTCGCCAGAAGTGAATATAATTTTGGATCTAAATGTAAATGACGGACGTGTTACTTGCATACACGTATAAATGAAAAGGATCGACTGAAAATGCCTGAAGCATTAATGTTAAAGCCCCGTCACATACAATTGATTAAAGATCCTTATAAGAGTACCAGAAGTACCTATAATTGTGAAAATGGTGACATTGCATTAGGTCCCGAAGTACCATACAATATTGTACTCTTTTCCTTGATCTTGGTTTTTATCCCATTGGGGTTTTCCAAGTTAAGGTTTTTAACGAGGCAACTTAGGCACCATTTAATACACCGGATCCCCCATGATCAAATGACATACTAGGTCCAGAAGTACCTTATGTTTGTGCATTGAAAGCAGCTCAACGTCAGCAAATGAAAGTCAAGCATTCGAAGTCAATCGTAATGTATGAAGACATCTCAACTTATACACGTCAAAGGCAATGTTGAGACTCGACTATGCAGCTCATACAATCAGCATCATCAAGAAGTTCAAAGAGCTTATCCGAATGAGAAGACTGCAAGAAAGGCGTTGAATTCAGGGGGAGTATATACGCACTGCACTCTTTTTCCCTTCGATCAGGTTTTGTCCCACTGGGTTTTCCTGACAAGGTTTTTAACGAGGCAGTATCACCAAAGCGTATCACATGTCATTTGTATTTTTTCCTTGGTCCTAGTTTTGGTCCCATTGGGTTTTCTAGACAAGGTTTTTAATATGACAATTTTGTAATATTTAGGAATGTACATCGAAGGGGGAGTGTTATAATATTAATATTGTATGTGGATATACATGGGAAACCCTAGTTGGACTTGGGGCCCAAGATGTGTAATCTCTATATAAAGGGTCCTTTGGAACCCTAATGAATACATCATTTCGCCTCTCTTCTCTCTACATCTGTTCTCTATTCTTTCGGTTTATCACAAATTATCAAATCTTATAATGTTTTTCAACGATCGGGATATGTTAAACATCGAGAGATATCATAATCGTAGATATATTTTTATTTAATAAAAAAAATTGATTTTAAATTAATCAGTTGTATTAGTTGGGCTAAAAATGTTGGGCGGTTGTGGTTGTTCCCAACTAATTGCGTATGTCACGCATTAATAAAAATATAATGAAAGGTTGATTATGTTGCTCATAATTTCGAAAATTTACTATACCATACCCTGCCCTCTTAAGTCATACACGTGTAACTCAAGAGGCGTAGGGTACTTTATATATAAAATATCATGCGCTTCTTGAGTCACACGTCTGTGACTCAAAGGGAGGCAGAGTCTATTTTTTAAAAAAATAAAAAAAAAAGAATATGTGGTATATATAGTAAAATTTTGGGTGTAAACATCACTTGCTATTTCGGACACAAACTAATACGGAGTAATTTTTTGCCAAGTATGTTTGAAAACTATTTTTTATTTAAATATATTGGAAAAAACATTAAATTTCTTATTTAAACAGTCATTTTTAATTAAAAAAAATAAAAATTTAATTAAAAAATGAGAATTTTTTTATATGATGTATATATAGAAAAGAATATTTTTGTTTAAATATATTTGAAACTCTTAAATTTGTTATTTAATTAATTATTTTTAGTATAAGAAAACCAAGAGAAATAAAAATTATAAAAAGTGGAGGCTAATGGGGTTTGATAGTCTTTTTTGATAAAAGGTGATTTTTTTTGGGTGGATCATCCGCGGTTGTACAACTCATGAAGGAAACTGAGATGGGCAAAGTGGTCCACCACTTGGTTGTCCTCCTTGCAATTGTGAGAGAAGAAGATGGCATCAAAAGCACGGCTGAAAGCGAGGATGTCAGAGATGATCGTCTCGATTTTTCAAGGACATGTCCGTCACCCCCTTAGAACATCAATCGCGGTAAGACAATTGCCTTCCACCTTAAGACGCGTGAAACCTCCCTTCAGAGCTTTTGAGAGTCTGTGGAGAAGGTCATGAGTTTCCGTCTACAATGCCGAAACCATGAATTACAAATCTGCAAACCGCTTGGCCAGATGGAAGTTTAGTGCCATCAAGGTAATAAATATTACTTCTTTCCAACTAACTTAAGTTAATTTATTACTCCTTTTATACCTTTTTATCCCAGAAATTAGTAAAAATTATTTAAAAATCTATAAAAAAAATTAAACGTTTTTCTTCCGAGCTAGGGGGTTCACCCACCCCGAGCCCCCAAAATTCGCCACTGCATGTAGACTCCTATAGGCTACAAATTCGTATGAGCGCAACATCTATGAATGTGAACATGTTTTTTTATAAGGTAAAAATTTGGGTGAGGTTAGACCATGATAGACAACCACCTAAGAATGAATGTGAATATGTGACTATACTTCACTACTAATGCTTCCGATCTGCATTTACTTAATTATGCTTATTTTTTTTTGGACAATTACTAAATTAAACCTTATTTTTTTACCCATTTACTAACCATCTATATAATTTCTTAATTCCGAATACTTTCCGCTGATGTGGCAGCCTCCCCACGTTTCACTCCTTTTCGTCCAATCATATTTTTTTTCTTTTAATTTTCGTTTTTTTCCCACAATTTCCACTAAAGAATGGTTAGGGTTAATTCTTCCCACACCCCTTGCCTCTGCCTGTTCATTCCTCCCACGCCCCTTGCCTCTGCCGGTTCCCTCCTCTTCCCGTTGCCTCTGCTGGTTCCAGCCACATTGTTCCTCCTCAGCTAAAGTTCTACGCTCCCTCCTTCTCCCACATGCCTCCTTCTCCCGTTTTTTCTCCCTCCTCTCTCCCAAACGCCTCCTCTTCTCCTAAATCGAATTTGGATCCCTTGCCTCTGTCGATCCCCTCTTCTTGGCCTTTTCGCTGATTTCGCTTGCCGTCTTTGTCCAATCACACATCGAATCGATCGACTGGAATTCGCCGAGGCTATGGAAATCGCCGAGGCTATGGAAATCGCCGAGGTTTGGCTATAGAAATCGCCGATGCTAATGACTACTCTGAGTCCTGGCTTCATCAATGTCCTATAAATAAGGTTTGTCCCTATTTTTTTGTTTCTAAAATTCAAGATCTACAAATTTGTTATCGAAATTTGATCCCCTTACCTCTGTCGGTTCCCTCTTCTTTGCCTTTTCGCTGATTTCGCTCGTTGTCTTTGTCCAATCACACATTGAATCAAGTGATTGGAAATCGTCGTGGCTATGGAAATCGCCGAGGTTTGGCTATAGAAATCGCCGAGGCTAATGACTACTCTGAGCCCTTGCTTCATCAATGTCCTAGAAATAAGGCTTGTCCCTATTTTCTTTGTCTTCCTTAGTTCTGTTTCTAAAATTCAAGCTTTGCAAATCTGATATTGATTTTGGATTTGTAAATCAGCCTCTTTGTCTTTCTCATTTCAAGATCTTCCTTAATTCTGAGCACAAGTTGTTGATGAAATTGGAATCGATGTTGCATCTCAGGTACCCACTGTCTAAGTTTAAGATCTTCCTTAATCTGTTCTTCATTCATGTTTCCTATATGTTTAAGATCTTCTTTCTCCCATCCTATAAGTTTAGCACCATTGACTATTAGCGATTTTTGTTCCAATCTGTCTAATGCTTGAGAACCTGAAATATAGGACACAAGTGTCCCACAGCTTCAAATATAAGGTGATAGAGCTCTTTAAGTCACCCCAATGTGTGTGACATTAAAGCTTTCATCAAAGTAACATAATTATTCTAATAATAGGTGAACAACGGCGTCCATTACAATCTAGGATAAAATGCATAATTTTTTTTATTCAACAAAGACTGAGATTGTTTTCAGAAAGTATAGAGTAAAATCAAATTTAGGGATGACTAATTATCTTACATATTAAAAAGTGCGAGGGACAAATGTATCTGGATAGTGTTTGTCCAGCTTGATCATGTCTATATGCTTTGGGTTTAAGATTTTTGGGATATCTTCTTCATTCTTCTTATTATGCTTCTTTTGGCTTAGAATTTTCATATGTCATTACAAGATGCATTTCTAAATTTTCCCTTCTGATTTGTGTATCTTTGTTGAGTTGTCTCATATTGTGTTGGTGTTGATACTTAGAGTTAATGCAGCATTTTTGTCATTGTCTCATATTGTGTTAGTGTGAATTAGGGATTTTAATGTCGTCGAGTTTCTTTTATTTCCTTCTTACAATTGGATTCGATTGACTGTGGTTCAATAAAGCTATAGGAACATAATTCAAGATTTTTACATTAACTGAGATTGCGGTAGTTTATAATATGAAATGGTTTATCTGGTAGAGATTGAGCTCCAAATAGTAGATGACTTGGTCAAGGACAAGACCCAATGTGTGCCTAATTATGTCTATTACAAGGTATTTTTTCTTGAATTCTAGCTTTCATCCGCTCAGTGATACATCTGCTAAGACTGCAGGTTTGATTTGCTGGCTGAAATTAGTTTCTTGATTAATGCTCAGGTTTGCTTTTAGACTTCATATGGTTGGTGACTCAAGTGATTTGCTCTCTTCATAGACGTTTAATTCTTGATTCTTTTCTAAAATACATTCTTTATCATTCAGCATCTATAAATATGTAATTCATAGACATTTTCTTTTAGACTTCATGGTTGGCCGAAATTAGTTTCTTGATTCTTGCTCAAGTTTGCTGTTAGACTTGATGGTTGGTGACTCAAGTGATTAGCTCTCTTCATATACATTTGATTCTTGATTCTTGATTGAATAGTGTGTTTGATGTTGTTAATAAATTGCTAATGGAATGTAGGGAGGAAGCTAATGTCGCTGAGGTCCGCGGGCAATAGCTGCGGGAAAGGAAAACAAGCATTCTCCGACGTGGAGACAAGCAAAAGAACCGTGTCCTCAAATGATAATGAGGACGACTTTGTGGCACAACCATGTGGAGGCACCGAAATGCAGGAAAATCACCCTACACTGCCACATAAAAAGAGGTCAAAACAAGTATCAAACGTCGTAGGAAGTGATGGTAATGGTAAGTCAACAGAAATTTGGATATGAGGAAGCTTATATTATATTTGCATGAAGATGACTCTGTAATTAATGTCGTATGTGAATCGAACATGTGATGAGCCATATGTGTGGTTTGATACATTTGATGAAGCGGTGGGGGTGGGAAAAGAAGTGGCAATAGAAACGTCAAAATGGCAGACAAAGAGATCAAGAGTGGAGACATCTACTGAAATAGGAGGTAAGTAGACAACACATGTATATTTCAATCACTTAAATTTGAAGTAACATTGATAACAAAAGTAATGTACATTTAAACGTTGGTGGTTATATATTAATGGCATTCGATGAAATGGTATAATATATTCTTTTTTTATTTAAGGTAAAAATTTATTAATAATAATAAGGAATTACATGTGCATGAAAGAAAAGGAAAGTAAAGGACGGGACACCCCCTACCTAGGACTAGGGTCATAGTTAGGGGAGGTATTGAAGTACAACTGATGTAGAATAGTAACTAAACTAAATACAACTATACGGTCAGAGTAATTGCATGATGAGTATAAGTTGTTGGTGTTTAGGCGTAATGATGGTGTTTATTCGTTGAAACGCTTAGATTAGTCTACAGAATGGTGTTTATTCGTTGAAATGATGGTGTCATTTAGGCGTAATGATGGTGTTTATTCATTGAAATGTTTAGATTTGTGGGTACGTACTACATGAGAGGTTTAACGAAAAAAATTGTTATCTATAGGTTAATGTTAAAGCGGGTAGATTTAAGTTTAAACAGTTTTTAAGAAATCAAAATTAGTTTGCAGAATAGTATATTGTATTTGGCTAAATGACATGTGTTTATTCAGTTAAATGGTTACGTTTAAGGGAAAAAGGTGGTAACAAAATCAAAATTATTATGTAGAAAAGGATTATTTATGCGGATTCATGGTTATTTTCGTATATTGTATTTCGATTGATGTGGAGTAATTGTTTCGATAATTTTGTGTTGCTCACATCTGCAAGGATTACTATGAAGACTTGGTTAACTCCGATGTCGGGTTGAGTCAGAAAATAAAGGAGTTTGTTGACAAGCTTAACAACGTGCCGATCGAGCTCGGGGAGAAACCCAACATACAAAGTTGCTATAAGTTGGGCAAGATGGTTCTAGCTCGAGGTTATCCTGACAGAACAGGATTATATTCAATAAATTTGACCCTAGCTGCTACTTTTCTATCGCAAAGGACCCCAGATTTTTGTAATGACCCAACGTTGATGAAGAATTTGAAGCTGATAGATGATGCTATGAAGGCAAGAGCATAACTTGTGGATGAAAAAAACAAGTGGCCAAATTTCGACATGGGTTTTGAAGAAACTGGTTTAAGCGTGCAAGACCCATTTGAGGAGGTCCTTGCTGAGATAAGAAGAAATAAGGACGGACAAGAACCACAAACGTCAAGAGGAATCACACCGACTGTAATTGCGGTAGAGGTATTAATTAGTTTCATAAACCATAATCTATTAGTTACAATACGTCAATAATGGTGAGATTAATGATGTGCAGGTTCCAAAAAAAGTGTCTCTTCCACACTTTCTCATTTTCTTTATTTTCCCCTTTGTTGTCGCTATCTCTAATGACCCCTTCAAACGGTGGCCTTTGTTCTTGGCTTGTGGGGGAGGTTGAATTGTAATTTTATTCAAAGGCTTTACGCCAACGTACTTCTCAACCAATGCCTCTTTGGTCATTGCAATCCCACCTGAATCAGCCTTCTTTTGAATGTACTGCTCTTGTTTTGACATCAAATTTGTCATCAGATCTTGGATGAGTTCAATGTCATCCTCCACAAGGCCCACCATGGAGTATAAATTGCCCCATAACTTATCTATCAACACTTTCTTAGCTTCCAACACAACACACTCTTTGACAACAACCTCATCAACATAGACATGCTACGCCTTCCTTGCCTCCTTTGTCCACCTTGTCTTAATCATGATGTCAGATATGGACTTCACACACATGTATTTATAGGTTGCAAATATATGTTTGCATGGTTTTCTAATCCTACAGAGAGTGTTGCATGCATATATTGAACAATGGGTGTCCAGATCGAATGTAATCTGAAATTGTCCACAATCTTCTTCATCCACAACATGCACTTTCTTGCCAACCTCCACTGTCTCGTTCGTGATATTGCATAAAGTTAATGCATCCTGAACCTTTGCAAACACCTTCAGAGTGTACACAGATGTTGCGTGGCATTCAATCTGTAGAGGAGTCTCATACTTTGGAGTGGTTGTTGCATTCTCCATATCTAGCCTCGCTTGGGTGTGTCATTGAGTATCCATTGCGGCATCGAAATGAATCATCAATTCAACAAGGTTGAAGTGATGACTAGAGTATCGTTCGAAGAAACTGTTGGTTGTTTCTGAAATTGATGTTGTCCTGATCAGCCCACTCATTAGAACCTCTCTAAAATACGCCGGTATCCAAGTACTCCATTGTTTGTACATCAAATTAAGCCACTTGTTCTCTTTTAGTCCAAACTCAACCACCATCTCCGTTCACATTGACTCAAATTCTTCAACCGTGATATAATAGCCACACACAGCCTTGTTAAGTTTCTTTCGGAACTCTTTAATACGACAGATGTCATGTAGGACCTAACACATGGGAGCATACTTATTTATTAAGCCAATATAATAATATTTAGAGTAAGGACGGGTGAAAATAAGATAACATGTCAACCTAATAGTTAGCATCTAATTTTTTCCAAGCCAACATTAAAATTGCAACAATGGGTTCCAACAATTGACAAACTATAACTAAAGGGATATGTTATAACACTATAAACCCTAGTAGGTTGAAAACAAACAATTCCGCTGAATAATATACATAATAAAGTTGTACGGGAAATAAAAAACAGAAAATTTACCCGATTAATATTAGGTACTACATTTATTAAGTGACGACCAGCTAGCAACATACATAGACTACTAATAGTCTTTAACACACGTGCAGTTTTAGTAGGAACAAAAAATTAATGGATTCACCAGGGGCCCCCAAGAGACAAATTCCCATAACGAGAAATCATCATTGCAAACTGAATGAAATTCAGACAATTTCGCTGAATAATATCCACAAATAAGATGTAATCATAAAAAAAACAAACAATTCGAAAGAATAAAAACAGACTCCATGTATGACGACATAAGAATAATCATCCTAATCAAATAAATAATTCCAGCCATGCAGGGGGAAATACGAAATTTACCTCCTTAGGGACTTTCATCATAATGTGCCACATGCAAAATCGATGTCGTGTATTCGGGAAGACTTCTGGAATGACCTCCCTCATTACATGATCCTGATCAGTGACAACGACAATCGGGTCCTTTCCCATTGCATTTTGGAAGCTTTGAAACAACCACCTGTAGGACTCTTTGTCCTCATTCAACAGCAACCCGGCACCGAAAGTTGTAGCTCTACGATTGTTATCCATTCCGGTAAATGGTCCAAACACCATACTGAACCTGTTAGTAATTCATAATAAAGCTATCTCTTGAGATGGGATAGTAACATTGAAGACAAATACATAATGTACGTGGGTTATGTTTCACCTATTGGAAATCAGAAAGTTATAAATTTCCACGAATAATGTGAGATATTATAATTAATGTCATCACATAAAAATACATATCCCAACAAATAATAATATCAACATCAATGCTAGTTGGCCAACTAAATTCAAATAATAAAAATGTAGATAATAATGCTTAAGTGATAGCCTTAAAACGTACTTGTTGGTTCTGTACGGTGAGTCAAATGACACGACATTACCGAATGCTACATAATTAGCCCGAGCAATCGGATCGGACTAGAATAATCTCACCAAATTTTTGTTGTTGTCAACAACATAGTCAAAATAGAATGCAATTGATGCCTTCCTCTTCATCGTGAATCTGTCAAGAACCTTCTGTGCATCAGAGCCAGAGATATATGCCATAATATCGCACTTAAAGTTCTTAATATCCTGCAAGGACAGCCCGCCGCTACTAGAACCTCCACGACATTCCTTCCTTAACCGGTGAGTCATTGCATGACCAATATTAGCCCTCACACAATTGATCATGAATTGGTGATGCCCAAAATCTAGCTTCTGGTGTGCCTTGAGGAATTGATTAGAGCTCTCTTGCATCAGTGGATGATTATGATGCTCATCCATCCTACTTATTTCATACCCAGTTGAGCCCTTGAATTTGAGGTATATGTGGGTCTTGCAACTCAAACGACCAATTAGTCGCTTCCGCTTTCCAGTGCTATTGATTGGCGGTGCGAATCCATGCTTGTTGCATCTAACGTAACGATGCAACATCGTCCCGCTGTTGAGATTGAAAGAACCCCCCAGCTTCACGTCAAAACCTACCCTGGCACCATAGTTTCTGTAAAATTCAGTATTATCGTGCACATTTGGAAACAACTTCCCCACGTTTGGCTTAAGTGTCTCTTCGCACGTTGGAGCCAAGTATTTTGTTTTACCGGGCGACTCTTCTTGGGTATATCCAACCTGCACCTCTTCTTTTGAATCATCTTCGTATCGGGAGTCCAGCAGTTCTTCTTCATCCTCAAATTGCATGTTGTCGACATCCCACTCACCACTAGCATCTGAATCTAGTTAAGGATCACCAAACGTAACGTAGGTAAAAAACGATATTGTGTGAAACTGTGCTATCTAGCAGAAAACACTAGCATTTACATTAATAACTTCAATCCGTCTATTCAATATGGATGTTAAAATTAGCTATTCCACATAATAATATGCATCCTCTCTGGTTATTTATCGTGTTCCTTTAATCATGAAATGCATTCAATTGAATATTGATTGACCTCTGTTACAATTATGTTTGGTAATATCAGCTATTTCACCGAATAAAATATGAGAATATATAAAACCCATTAGATTTAGAATACTCATATACGGGTAACAAAATTTGGAAAACCCATCAGATTGTAATTGTTACATGGTTACACAATCCCAAAAAAATTGACTTTCAATCGAATACCCGAATCCATTGCTACGCTTTTCAGTAAACTTGGCTCGAAGGTTAGCTACAATTGATGCCACTTGCCCGAATCCGTTCGCATAACGTAGTTTGGAGAAAAAGAAATGGGGTTTTCTTCATTTATGTGTGAACATAATATCTACCATACCCCATTTATATTGAGTAAGTGATAACCCGTTCAATATCGATTGCTTACCAACTGATAATGTGAAATCTTTAGAAATAATATTTTTTTTATCAATACCGATATCTTCCCATCTAAAAAAAACTATATTAAAAATACATTCAAAAACCAAACGACATTGGATATGAGCATATCTTTGATTGTGAGGGACCCACCACTCACCAACTCCCATTTCACAACTCCCTTCATGCGCTTGGTTTGGAGAGTTAGGCCGAGTTATGTAAAATGGGTGCGGGACCCACCTACTTTTTCTTTTAAAAAAAATCTCTTTTAATCTCGTCCATCCATCACAATCAATCCAAGAGTCGACAATTGTGCACAAGGTACACCATAAGGCTTGTGAACAATAGATCCATTCTCTCTCTATATATATAATAATAATAATAATAATAATAATAATAATAATAATCATAATAATAATAATAATAATAATAATCTATATCAATATAATATCTGAATTTAAAAACCTTTTTGATGAAATCTAACTATATGATAAACATTTTTACCATTTTCTTAAAGATTTCAAGTTTACTTTCATTATGTTATCCTAACTTTTATTAATATTTTATAATATTAATTTGTTATGTTATTAAAATTTTATTTATTAAAAATCGTGTCATGGCGCTGAGATTGTACTAGTAATATCTTAATTTAGAAGTCTTTTTGATGAGGTGTCAACACCGCCTTAATTCAAGGTTTTTTTAACCAATCACAATTTTATCTTATTATTTTTTTTTCTTTTTATCTTCATCTCTTTCATACATTTACATTTTTCCTTTTATTTTTTTTATCCATTTACTAACCACTGGGTTTAATTCAAAGCATTGAATTAAATCTAATGTCTACTATTAATCTATATTTAAATCTTTATATATTATAATAATAATAATCTATATCAATATAATATCTTAATTTTAAACCTTTTTGATGAAGCCTAACTTTATGGTAAATATTTTTATCATTTTTTTTAAAGATTTCAAGTCTACTTTCATTCTTTTATTCTAAATTTTATTAACATTTTATAATATTAATTTATTGTGTTATTAAAAAATTTTTTATTGAAAATTGCGTCATGACGCGGGAATTGTACTAGTTGTTATATACTCCCTCCGTTCGGAAATATAAGATCTTTTACTTTTTGGCACGTAGGTTAAGGAGCTAAATACTATATAAAATATTAATTTTTTTAAAATTAATTTTTTACAATATAACACTTTTTATTAATAAGTATTAAAATATAAAAAAATAATTTTAAAAAAATCAATATTTTATATAGTATTTAGCTCCTTAAACTACGTGCCGAAAAGTAAATGATCTTACATATTTGAACGGAGGGAGTAGTTTTGAACAAGCTTTTTACAATGATATTTTTTACTAGCCAATACGAGTGAATTAAAACATCTATATTTATATATGCTACTTATAAATGAGATTTTTTTAAAAATATTTTTATCCTAACTTTTATTACTATTAATTTATTATATTATCAAGATTATATTTATAAAAATTGTGTTATGATGCAGTAACTATACTAGTATCTTTTATGAGAAGAAATAAATCATATTTTTATGATAGAAGATAAACAATGTTTATTTACATGCAAAATTAGTCAAAATTGGGAAGAAAAGATTCAGAAAATTTTGTATTTAACCAGAATAAAGAGTAAAAAGGTGATATTGATTTTTGTGGAAAGGGACCCACCAAACGAGTAACACGGCATAGGAATGAAATATTCAGTGACAATCTCTCTTCAACCTCCCCCCTCTCTCTCCGCCCTATCTCTTTCTCTTTCCTAAACACTAGCGACGACCTGAAGAAATTGCCTCTCATCTGTATTTCTTTGAACACCTCCAACAACAATCGGTGAGGTTTCTGGATAATTCATTGCTTTGCTGGTGTTTAATTTTTATTTAATTTTTAAATGTACTTTGAAATTTTCTCATGCTCCGGATGGCGATTACTCAAGTTTCAACTGAATTCTGAAGAATTGGTTTTCATTAGCTATAGGAACTTTGATTTTGAGATAAGGGTGGCTGATTGTCTGGTTTTTGATCAAGAATTAGATGATTTCGAGCTTCAGTATTGGTTTTAGCCTTTTAGGATAGCTGCTGCAAATTAGGGTTTTTGTTTCTTTCTGTTGTTCCCAATTTGAGAGCTGAAAGCTTTCCTCGCATTTAGTCATTCTGTTTAGTTGTCAAGATAATGCCATTAGTTTGATTCCTCATATATTTGCTTCTATCGACTGTTGCGCTGAGTTAGCAGAAGAAAATTATCAGCTGACCCCGGGCTTGATTGACCTGATAGTGATGAATGATTTGGTATTGCGTGGGATTGTGTTAAAGTTTCTCCGTTTGTCCTTTTTGTTCTTTTATGATTTTGTCATTTGAGGGAACCTTAAATTATGATCATGGTTTTGCTTCAGTGTAAAGGTTAACTTTGTGCCGTAGATCTCATTTTGTTGCTTCATTGTCAGGGATGCTTGTGCCCTAATGAAGTCCACACCTTGTATTTGTAATAGTTAATTATTTTTGCGATCCTTTTCTTTCCCCTCAAATTTTCTATCAATTGCAGAGTTCTACGCTCCTGTCTGTTAATTGCTACTACTTTTGTTGGATATTATACTTTTGGTTCTAGTTTGTTAACTACTTCATTGGCTCAACATCCCTGTTCACCATGATAATTCTTATACTATATTGGCTTAAGTGTTTAGTATCCTTTTCCCAACTCTCATTTTTCTTTTCGTTAGTGATTCATCTTTTCCCAATATGTTAATGGCGTTTCATGGACTTGGAAGTGTTGTTTTATTTTATTCCCATGTTGCTTTGTGTATAGTCTGTAAAAATAAAACTTAATGTTGGGTGTATTTTTTCCCTGTTGCAGGAGAAAGTATTGTGCAGCTGATGGTAGAAACCGGGAAAAGGAGTCAGTGCTGTAGTATATAATCTCACTTCTTAAGAGTTGTAAGGAGAACTTGGAGAAGAGGATATGGCCATCGAATTTGAATCCCAAGAACCAGTAAATGAGAACGTAACTGATCAGTATCCTTTACTCACTGAGCGTTGTCATGGCAATATCAGTAATGAGCATGTCATCCTCCTAGAAACGGGGAGTGTTGTTGCCTCTGCATCTGAATCATCTGATTATGATATACATGGGGGTTTAAGCCCATCTAACCACGATGACAGTTCAAGTACTAGCATTCAAGTGGATGATACTCAGTCTTCTACAAATTCTTCGCGTGATAACTCTAGGAATTCCTCAATTGCAAGGAGAGATGAAGGATTAAGTCGCCGCCAATGGAGCCCTTTGAATTCTGGCTTTTGGATATCCATTGAACTTGTGTTTACATTGAGTCAGATTATAGCATCCGTGGTTGTTTTGTCTTTGTCAATACATGAAAACCCACGAGCTCCGTTATTTGCTTGGATTGTGGGTTATACTGCCGGATGTGTTGCCAGCCTACCTCTAATCTACTGGCGTTATCTTCACCGTAACCAGGGCAGTGAACAAAGATTATCTCAATTGAATGAGGACATTTCCCAAGGACATTCAGCAGGGGACCCAAGTTCTTATGTAACGATATCAATGAACCATCCTGAACAACAAGATCAACTAAATGCATCTGGTGCTACATATAATGGTCGGACAATACAAGTTGTTAACCACAGGTACCTAGTTTATATATATATATATATATATATATATATATATATATATATCTTTTATTGGAAAAAGGAAAAACTATTTCTGGCGCTTCACTGTTTTTCTTCAAACCAGCCCGATAAAGTATTTGTCAATCAATGCTACTTTATGCAGCATCATGGGGTTGTCTTAGATTGAAGCTTAGAAGTTAGACAAAACAGTTTCATCAAATTTCTCCTATTTCGTCCACCTAAGTCCTCAGTTTTAAGCCTGGCTGTTTCTGTATTATTTCCTAGACTGTTTCAATTCCCCTTGAGCCATTAAAGACTTAAAAAGTGATGGTGGGGATGTAAAATGAAGTTTGTGAACCCTAGCCTATGACTTTGAATAATCCTATAATTGCTTCCAGACTGTACTCATGAAACTAGTGTCATGTGTTCGCTGTGTGGTGTTTTAATACGATTCCTGTTTTTTGCTTGCAGGCTTAGTCTACTGGCAGACCACCTTAAGATGGCTTTAGATTGCTTCTTTGCTGTCTGGTTTGTCGTGGGAAATGTTTGGATATTTGGTGGCCACTCCTCCGTTTCAGAGGCTCCAAATTTGTACAGGTATCTGTCAAATATCTATTGGAGATCTTTTGCTGCCGTGTCTGGTTGTGAATGTGATACCCTAAATTTCTCTGATGTGGTGGGATCTTTCAGGTTATGTATAGTCTATCTCACCTTGAGCTGTGTTGGATACGCTATGCCTTTCATTCTCTGTGCTACGCTATGCTGCTGCCTGCCCTGCATAATATCAATACTTGGGATTCGCGAGGATCATAATCAAATTCAAGGGGCTAGTGAAGACTCCATTAATGCACTTCCTACCCACAAGTTCACATCGAGGAAAAGTGAAAATTGGAGCTCTTCAGAAACTAATCCAGAAGTACTTGAAGGTGGAATTGTAGCAGCTGGAACAGAGAAGGAGCGTGCTATCTCTGGGGAAGATGCCGTGAGTCCTTTCTTGGAAATTTCTTTCTATTTTGTACGATTTCAATATATGGTCATGCAATTGTTGCCTCTTTAGGTTCTAGGCTTTTCAATCCATTTTGTTTACTTGTTTGAATGGTTTTTGAAGTTAGGTAGTAAATTACATTGGACCATTATGGTTGTTCTCCATGTCTAAAAGTGTCAAGGAGTCATCAAGAGACCCATTTTTTTGACAGAATTATTTAGTGTGGCCAAAAGATGGAATGACCAAGGGGTAGGACTTCTGAGGGTGATAGGTCTCTACCATTGATCCTGTTTCACTTTTCTTGAGACTGAAGAATTTGGTTTGTCATTAGAGTGAATGAGAGCTCTGACACCACCTTATAGGATGAATAAATCGAAACTACAAAATGTCTTGTTTATTCGAGGATGCTGTTTTTTGTTTGAATTTTAATTTTATTATGAAACCAATGTGGACATGTTCCATTATACACACACATATATACATATGAAGATTTCTATTGACTATGGTGCTGCGCTTGACAATGTAGGTATGCTGCATTTGCCTAGCTAGCTATATGGACAATGATGTGTTGAGGGAGCTCCCCTGCTCCCACTTCTTCCACTCAGGATGTGTAGATAGATGGCTGAGGATCAATGCTAGCTGTCCTCTCTGTAAATGCGAGATTGGTGATAGAAACGAAGATCCGCCATCTCCACAAAATTCCTCACACGAGACGTGAAAATTGTCACAAATCACCATACTTTATAGATACATAGCATGGGATCGGAAATTTGACTGCCGGTTGAATCAGAGTTTCCATTCCCCCTGTCTTGAAGAGGTTTTCATTGTTCACCCACCCGTTGAACTGAGCTGGACACTACACTCACTGGCGGCCGCGCTATTTTGTTTTTGATCCAGTTCTTCCCATGGCTTCTTACTCCAGCCCTATTTGTATGCAGCTAATGGCTTTGTACAGTTGGAATAATAATATAATAAGTGAAGATTCTTGTACAGAAAATCTCGCTCTTTAACAGCAGTTGATGAGATCAGTGTTGAGAAGTGAAAGCTGAGACTTGAGTTAAAGCCTGCAGATTCAACTGCATATGGAGGTTTTGGCTCCCTGCTTGTGAAGATCTTGTTTTCGTTATATAGTTGGAGCCTTGCTTTGTAACTTATTTACAGTAGTCTGAAAGTGCCCTTAGCCAAGCCTGTCAGGATGCCTTCGGAGTCATACAGACCCCGCTACATCATCTCCCATCTTCATTTCGATCCAACAGCCTTCCAGCAGCTTTGAAGCTCCAATCGGTATTGACTTTCACCTACACGGGATGTTGTTGATAATATCATATGAATGTTGGAGAGTTTTGCTATTTAATTTTTACGATTTACTACACTTACATCCATAGCTTTGAACAGGTTTTGATGGTCTATCTGAATACAGTTTGTTTGGATCAGTAAAGGGCTGGGGAACGTAAGTAACGAAGTTTCATACTCGAGCTGTGTGGCCACACCGACTAGGCGATCTGCGCAGTAGACATACAATGATCAAAATCTGGCGCATTTAGCCAGTCTCCAAACATGCTCTCTAATAAGGTAGAGAATGTAAATGTGTCCATAATACATCAGAGATGGAGCTTCTCATTAGTGGCATGACAGTAACTTTGTTGCTTATAGATAAAGTGAATGAAAAGACAAAGCCACACTCGATCTTTACATAAAAAGAAGTTGCAGTAGAAAAAGCCCATTGAGAATCAGCATATAAAGCAAATAAATGCATCTCCATTACAAATGCTCAAGGGCTCCACAAGTACATACTCGAGAGAGCTCCTTAGAGCATCCGCACCGGGAGCAAAACCACCCCATTTGCTTGAGCATTTGGTGGGGTCCTATTCATCTGCTTAAGCAAAATCATTTCGGAGCTCGCACCGGTCTTGAATTACTTGAGCAATCAAACATTTACATTTGCTCCACCAATCATTTGAGCAAAATTTGCTCCATCACTTGCATGAGCAAGTAGTAATATCTTGCCCTTCTTTTTTGCTTTTTGTTTTGTTTTTATTTATATAAATGGGTTTTAGACTCGTCATTTGCTTGAGCAATGTGTGTGAAAATTTGTTTTATTTGAGCAAAAATTGCTTGAAGCATTATTTGCTTTTAGATCCACTATTTGCTTGAGCAAACACAATTTATGGGTGCGGATGCTCTTAATACTTAGCATCTTCTGGTTTCAAGTTGAGTCGACTGGTCATAATTTGACTGGTTGTAGTATGAGTCATGCCCATCTTCTCCTCAACATTTCGACAACGCTTCTCCTAGTCGGACCCCGACAAGTAGAGATGGTAGTCCTCAGCAGGACCTTTTAGGCCGGCCACCATTGTTGATTTGTTGTTACCTTAGTGACTAGGAAGAGTTGTTCATGATACTCCCAATACAATTAACCAGTGATTCAAAGTTAAAAACCATGGTGGGGTTGAGTGATGATTCACAGTACAAAAATGGTAGCTGAAGGCTGAAGTGAATCACTGTCACTTCGCACCCAAAGCTCGCCTTCCATCAATAATTAGCTTTTCCAGTGCACATTAATTTGCAGTCCACTCAGTGTGCTCTGTCCGGATTCTTCACATTTGCATTGCAAAGTTAAAAAGATGGATGTTTCGTACCGATGCATAGATCAGATTTGCATATCATCATAGTTTTGAGGAGGATAAATAAAGTTTCACTATCCCACTTTAAGCCCCAGCGTGATGAACACTCTCTTTATTGAATGTTTTCGGTGAGCTTCAACTTCTGTTGTCAGTTGATTTTATAATTGAATCTCGTTTCTTATGTCGATTAGCATTAGAAGGAAAAGCGCACCAATTTATATACGTAACTTGTTTAGTTCATACTTTCGAGGTAAGACACTTAGACTTTTATATTTCAACATAATTCAATTATAAAATATGTCAAAATGAAGATATAAAGGAGAGAATCGTATCCCAACAACTCGCCAAAGGCAAAGAATCACCTTTTTACATGTCAACATAATTCAATCATAAAATATGTCACTGGATCACCTATCTCCGCCGATGTATGATGGATTTGCATTATTACTATTATCAGTATTTATGTTAACAGAACAAAGTGAGACATTGTGTTGGAACAATGCAAGATGTGAAATAATATACTTTATAATTTAGTTGACCATTAATTTTAGGATGAAATATCAAATCAAACCAACTTATGTACTAGACTTATCACGCATAACTCCAATTAATTAATTGACTAGCATAAGGGCGCGTTAACATTTCAGGCCATTGCATAATCGAATATCTAGTTATTGCCCAAATATAAAATTCCACTCTATTTTTTTTTATTATTCGAGCTTGACAAGTTATGTTAAGAAGAACAAGAATAAGTCAAATATTCTTGAAAATTTCAGGAAATACTTTGGCATGGTAAAAAGTTGTAACAAATTGACGTTCTCAAAATTTGTGGGTTGAATACATGCCCTAAGTCGATTAGATTCTTTTACGTCTACTCAACTTGATGAAGAGTCATTTTAAATTGGCCGGTGTCATTAATTTCTATATATTCTTATGCAACTTTTATTTATTTTAGACCACAAAGTGATGTACAATAGTTACCATAAATATAGATCATGTCTACACTATTTTTATTGTGTATCATTGTTAATAAATCTGAGTCATTGAATAAAAAAATCAATTATTCGTTGATATTTTTGAGAGATTATTCGTTGAAATGAAATCACTTGTATATTAGTTAATTACTCATTAGAATAAAATTTATATTTTTTATACTATTTGTACGGACGAATAAAACAATAAGACTTATATACACGACCAAAATATATACATATATATAGGGATGTGCTCCGGTGAAAACCAAAATTGCGGTAGAAACCCGTGAGGACCGGCTTTTTAGCCCGGTTCACTTGCTTTATAGCCCGGTTCTGAATAGAACCGATCTATAAAGTCATAAATTTTAGCCCGATTTTGAATAAAACCGAGCTATAAAGTCACTATGTAATTTTAAAACATTAGCTTTTTAGCACGATTTTTCGGTTTGACCGAACTATAAAGTCATGTGTTATTTTAAAACTGGAGTTTTTAGCACGGTTTTTAGGTTGAACCGAGTTGTAAAGTCACCGTGTGATTGAGGTTTTTAGCACGGGTTTCAAAAAAACCAAAATATAAAGTAGTCCTCACGGGTTTTTATCACAATTTGAGATTTTCACCGGAGTCAATCCATATATATATTGAGGATTGATCTATTCGAAAGTCATAATCCCATCTAATGATTGATCAACAATTTTGTGATATATATGCCTTTTTCCACTTTTAGAAGTCATGCTTTTCAAGAATCAAATTATATTCATAATAATATATTCACGTCGACCCATCTACATTTCGACACACCACATATGTATATATATATATATAGAATATATATAGAATACTATATATATTATATTATATTATCTTGCCTTATTCCTGTCAACTGCATGCAGATTTGGCATATAAAATCAAAATTGATTAAAATAAAATAATAAAATCAAAGATGATGGGGCAGCATATATATAATTTATCAAAATCCTGCAATTGTAATGCAAAACACTGACGTTAAATTATTAAGAAGATAGTAACAAATTGCTCAAACCGGTCAATTTTTGCTGCTCCTCTCGCATCTATCCCTGCAATTATAATGCAAAACACCAGTGGAATTTTTTTTAAAAAAAAATTTGGTTTTGAGTTAGCCTCTGATTGGTTTTTTTTTCCATTTTAATCCATACTTAATTTTTTAATTACTCTATATTTTTAATTTCGTGCATGTTTCATTTTTAGTGCGCCCTTAATCGTTAACTACTAATTAGCTTGTGTTTATTTATTTTCGTAGTGTTGAAGGACTGACATTTTTTTTTTTTTGAGAAAATTGAAGGACTGACTGACATAAATGAATGGCAAATTGGCAATGATATTTAACAGACTATATATATTTAAGAAACGATTTAAAGATTAGGCCAAAATAAAACAAATGTAAATGTTTATGGACAAAAAATGAATCTTTTTCCTGTCTTCATAAACTATTTGAATTATTCTCAAGCGCATTTAATTTATATATATATGGACGGTGTATATATATCATTTCCTTTTTTTTTTCCTTTTGAAGATTTGTATCCAATGTATTTTACCAGCCTCCGACAAGAAGAACAACAAATATTTAATTAGTTATAATTATATATAGTTATACGATTTTTCTATCCTATGTCGATAAGATGCTCATTTTAGAAAAAATACATTTTTAATTAAATTTCATTAGACAAATTTTAAATTAGATTATTAGGATCGCTTGGTAGGGTATCTTTCCCCATTTAGGATTTTATCCTATATCCTTAGGGTATAGAATAGAAAAACCGATAATTATATACCAATGACATGAACAACAACAATGTATTTTACCAGCCAAGCTCCGAAAAGAACAACAACAAGATTTGTATCCAATGTATCCAATGACATGAACGTACGTACCATATAATTTTGAAGGGGTACGTTCATGTCATCCCGTTCTGCCATTTAATTAATGGTTTTTCTATCTTATATCTTGAGGCGAATTATATTTTAAATTTTAATTAATTTAATTTTTCTTTTTAATTAGATTTTTAGGATTTATTATTATTTTTATTAGGAAATCTTTCTCTCCCAATTTAAGTGCCCCTTCAAAATTTTACCAGCATGGTATTTTCTCAATATATCAATATATCAACATGGTATTTTCGAGTGATCCAATACTATAGACAAAAATAATTATAAATAAATCAAATAAAAAACAACAAATCATACATACAAACCATATTTTTTTATAAAAAAGAAGAAGAAGGAAGAAGACAAAGTTGAAAGCCAAATCTTGAAAATGTTCTTTTTGAAAGAATCAAATCCCCCCATTTGGGAAAAAAAAGAAGAAAGAAGGGATACTACACTATGAAGGTCCAGCCTTGAACGGCTAGTCAATTAAGATAACATAGGAACATGTTCTTTGTAATCGAGCTAGGGCCGTCCAGCCTCTTTATAATGAGATCGCTGGTTCGAGTCCACGGAGTATGGATATCCAAGTCTCACGAGTCGCATCGAGCTTTAATTTATCGACTAATCTTATATGTTGGACAGTGTGATTTGAATTTATGATCTCATGATTGAAATTTACACCTTCTTTTACTATTCTTTTAGTCATAAATTTGGTAAAAAAAAAGAAAAAGAAAATACATGAGCTTTTTTTATATTTTCTCCGTCTCACAATAATTATTGGTTTATTTTTAACACATTTTTTAAAAACGGTAAAAATTATATAAAATATCAATTATTTTTATAAAATAATTTCATACTTAATACAATTATCTATGAAATTACTTTTAAAAATATTTAAAAAATTGATAATTTATAGAGTTTTTTTAACTTCTTAAAAAATATGTTAAAAAATCAAACAAAATGTAATTTTGAGGGAAGGCTCAAGTAACCCTATCTCCCGCATTTATTAGAATGATAATATCAATTTAAATAAAAATATACAAGCATCTCAATTTATCGAAAGATATGTAAAATAATTAAAAATATGTCTAGTTTTCAAATGTTCGTAACTTTTATATCAATTATCTAATTATGATGTATTATATATCAAAATGAAGCTTTTAATGAAAGAAAATTATAAGGAACTCGTCAGATGGAAGGAGCGAGTAGTTATATAGCGGTGCGGATTATAAGATCATTCATTCATTCGGTCCACAATGGTAGTCCATTCTATACTCCTTTCATTTTGATTAGTAGAATTTTATTTAGATATAGATTGAATGATTGATAAAAATGAATATAAAAATTCCACTTCACCCAATCAAAATGAATGGATAGTAGAATGGACTACCATTGTGGACTAGAAAATCTCTACCGATTATATAGATGTCCTCGTTTCCCAAGAAATTTGAAGATCCACCGGCTAGTTAATATTGTTGTTCCCTATGGACCATTGGGCAGCAAGTGGGCATGATCACCTAGAGGCCCACTTGAGCCTATCATTCGCCTCCACCGCTCCTCATTTTGTGCCTCACTTTCACTATAAATATCCTCTTGCATTTTCCAACTCAACACCAATTGCAAACTAGTACCATGAGCTTGAGTTAGAGCTAGCTATGGATTGCATTTTTAGGGTTTCATGATCCCACCATCCTCATGGGCAATGGGAGCCTATAAGTCCATATAAATTATGTACCACATTGTATTCCCACGCTCGACGGGTTGATCGAAACCCTGGTTTACAGGGATCGAAAGTTTTATAGGAGGAGATAATCGATGATTCGTCCATGAGTCTTGCATAAGGAAGTAGAGAGCGGATTTCAGCCAAGGATGACTTGCCGGTATGTTGAAGCACGCGTTTTGTGCGTCTACAAGACCGGCAAGCTGTCCTTGGCTATATTCAACTCTTTGCTTCTCATGTTAGGCTCTTGAAGGCGTCTTTACAATTAAATACACAGTTAGAGCTCGAATTCGGGAAGGATTTGGAAGATTATGAGATACTAACTCCTATTATACAATTGTGTTGATGCAGCTTTTGCAGGTAATCCACCTTTCCATTAATTTAATCAGTGAATCTTCGCCTGCATTTTAGGACTTATATATATGGTCAAACATGCACTATTAGCACTAACACCTTTTAATCTCTCATGTCTATGAATATTTATAATCTCTCTAGTAATCTGACCATTTTTCTACCCGGATCCGATCCGGGGGTTCCAGTAATCTAGTTGATTTTCTTTTTTTTGACATCCATTTCAATTTGAATATCCAAGTAATAGACATAAAATTCAAATGTAAATAAAAGGTTACTTTTTATTTTTTAAAACAAACCATTATTGTTAAAAAAATATTTTTAAGTCAGAACCCCTAAAAGTATAATTGAAATTGCACCACTAGGTCCACTACTACCCATTTTGTAGAGAGATGTTATATTAGTTTACCAAAATATCCTTGGTTAATTTATTTTACAAATGTTATCTTATTCATTTTTTATATCAGTCATTTTTTATATATTAAGGTTAATTTATCTTTACACTTAACCTATTACTACTATTACATCCGAAGCAAATCATTCCTATGTGACATCACCAGAAGTCTTCATTTCACATGGTAGAGTCTGAGACATGGTACGCTAGCTGTCTACTTCTCTGTCACTAAATGGACCAATAAAAAAGACTACATGCGGTAAATTAATCCATGTCATCCGTCACATCACCCGTTACCTTGCTCCATCCATAACCCCACTATCTCACAAACAACCTCATTGTTGTAACTGTCACACACCCTGAATAACTATTCCACTAACCTCATTACTCACGTATGTTCATACATATATAGATGCTATGTTTTATAAAATCAATTTCTCACTATTTTTTTTATTTATTATTCTTCTCCTCATTTTATTATTTTAATTATTCTTATATCCCCTAATTTATAAACGATAATATATAGTTAAAATTAAAACTAATAAATCTATATTATCGAATTTAAATTGATAAATTTTAACCAACCCTAAGACATGGGCCAATTACTAGTTTTGATTAAAATTTCTTAACTATGAAATTTCAAATTAATTAATACAACATGTGATTGAAAATACTCAATGGTGGCACAAGTTACTGATTTCTATATTATGAAAGATTAAAGTTGTTTTTTTTTTCCGAAAAGTCGTTTATTAAAAAAATCATAACTATTAGGTACGGGTTACAAAATTCAATTTTGATCGAGTATTGTCTACATTATTTAAGAGGTTTATATCCGTAAATAATTGTCGAGATAGAGTAGCTAGCAAAATAGTCATATTTCTTGTCGGTTGGGTCACGTGTACGGGAATTACCAACAAAGATGGGTTACCTCGTTATAAAAATAAAAATAAAATCATATTTCTCTTGCAAATATTATTACAGTATAAATCTAATGAAAATGTGGATAACCAGTCAAGGAATCTCATTGTTTTCGGATTATCAAGCTTTGCCTAGACCAATGTTAAAAACCAGATACCCGATGTACTTAATCGGATAACCAATCTGATTTTCAATCAACTTCAACCAATCCAATATCAACTGATACATATTCAATCCAAACTATAACTTGCGCATTACAACTTCTACAACATCTGTAGCCTTTTTTTTTTTTGCCAACAGCTTAATAATATCTGCCAATTACCCATTAAATAAACATTTACAAATCTTCCTCTTTTAAGTAAACTGTAAGAGGTGTGGGTGTGGCTTGCTCTGAATTCACCACAGTCAATGGGAATAGGGGAAAAAACCCTAGCTGATGGCCAGACAACTTGGTCTTGTTAGAGCTAAAACCCGAGGATTTGTCTCGAAAGCAACCGGAGATAAGGCCTAACAACAGTTTATTCTTCTATTTCATGATGCATTTAGTTGGAAGGATTGATAAGACTGTCCTTCACTCGGATACGATCTCTGTCAATCCTCCTCCAAGACCGGCAGCGAAGTGTGTATGAGTATGGATGTGTCCTTGCACCCGACAGCATTCCGCTATGAAGCTCTTGCAGCAACTCCCGACCTCTCTGTTTGACATCTCGACACAGGCGTGCTTGTGAGCCATGGAGTTATTGTGATTGTGATTGTGATCATGATCGTGACCAGTGGACGCCCCATGGTGACACCCACCGTGCCTGATCTCACTGTCAACAGTGTGCTTCGGCTCCTCCACGTGGACGCAACTGAACTGTTCTGCATTGCTCGTTGCGACTTCAGAGCTGATCTGCTTGTGGACGGTGTGCATCTCACAACATTCAGTTTGATGATGGCAACTGGAATCCGGATTGGAAGAAGGCTCAGGTGAGGACGCTTCGTTGGCACACTCGACTCCAAGGCAGCGGGCAACCTGTCCTTCAAGGTCCCTGCATTTCTCCTTCTGGCAAGGCTGCTGGGTCGACAGAGACTTGCAACACTCTTCATTTGCAAACGACTTGCACTTGAGTTCCTCGCAATGCCCGGATTCCTCGTGAGCTCGGTCACCACAGCCTGCATCTACACCACTCACATGGCAGCCTAGGGACGAACACTCGGGAGCCTTCACCCTGCCAGATTTCTCAGAGCAGCACTGCGATTTCACCTTCTCAACAACACCGCCACTAGCATGCTGGTGTTGATGAAGCGGATCCACATGGCTCCTGCAAGAAATCGAGTGCTCCTCCAACGAAGAACATTTCGCCGCCTTGCACCTCCTCGTGGCCACATTGTTTGAGGAACACGAGTGCTTGTGGACTCCGGAAGAGTGGCAACTGCCCTCGTGATCGTGAACATGGTTCAGAGCTAAGGACCCGTCACAAGTGCCCTTCTTACTGTGGACGTGGTTGTGGTTGTGGTGGTGGTGTGAGGACCCGCTGCACTTTCCATGTCCATGTCTATGGGATCCATGGAGAAGCAGCATGCTGTTCATGATGACCAGCAAACATGTGAGGACGTCTGCAAGAACGGCCAACCAGACCATGGGATGGCCAGCAGCAGCCAGGGCAAGAACGACAACTTTGGTGGCTATGGAGAAGACAATGTTCTGGATCACCTTGTGCTGGGTGCGCCTGGCGAGCCTGATAGCCTTGGGGATTCGTGTGATGTCGTTCGACATGAGGATAACATGACCTGTCTCGCTTGCAAGAGCTGATCCTGACACTCCCATTGAGATCCCTACATCAGCTGTGGCAAGAGCTGGGGCATCGTTCACACCATCTCCGACCATGGCAGTGGGGCCAAATTTCTTGTAGTCCTCGACAATTCGAGCCTTGTCTTCAGGGAGGAGCTCCGCATGGACTTCATCCAAGGCATGGTCCAGCTGAATACCATGACACCATTCTGTTAAGCAAACATCCCTCGGAAACAAAGAGATGGCACGAACTCACAAAAATTCAGAAACTCAATATCTACATATACATGACACCTTGATAATGAAGCAAAAATGCAAAATTAAAATTGTTGAACAAAAGAAGCAGTAAGTTGCAACAGTTTCATCCCGGCATTTCAAGCTTCGGTTCATTGAATTTCTTATATTCTCTGGCATTTCATTATACAAGAATGAGAAAACAGTTGAAGTGAAATAACAATACATCCATAAGGGACTAGACCATAAAGGGTGAGATACCTGGTCATGTGCATGAGTAGCAGCAGCATTGCTGTCCCCAGTGAGCATGGCAGTTCTTATGCCCATTGATTTAAGATCTTTAATGGCGTTGATTGACCCAGATCGACATGTGTCAGAGAGGCTGAAAGTTCCAATCACAGTCCCACCAGAATACACATAACTAAGGGTTCTTCCATCTTCGTTAGTGCATTTGATTTCAGGGGCTATGGATTCACCATGTCGAAAGTTTATCACCAGTTTAGAAAATGATCAATGAATGAACAGCTTATAAAGGTAAGCATTTGACAAGAAAAGTTTGATAGAGAACAAGTCAAAGAAGATCTCCCCTACTTACAAGATAAACACCCAGCTCTGTGGTTGAATTTTCGGTTTCCAACGTAGATAGTTCTGCCCTCAATCTTGCCAGCAATGCCTTCTCCTGGGAAATTTTGGAATTCTTCAACGATTTCTGGCTTTGGTTCTATGGCTTGTGATTTTCCATAATAAACAACCGCATCCGCTATAGGATGACTTGATTTACTTTCAATGCTTGAAACCCTTCAATCATAAAAAACAATAATCTAAGTGTTTTCCAACTAACACCACACAAACAATAACCTTTTAACATGTTGCAGGATTCATTTATACTTTTATCTTATACGTTAAACTTGAGTTCCCTTACGGCGAAATAGGTTGTTAAAAGGAGAGAAAAATGTTACCAGTAAAGCAATGTGTCAAGAGTTATATCACTAGAAAGACATCTGAAGCCTGTCAATATGAATTCGCCTCTGGTGATGGTACCAGTCTTATCAAAAGCGACAGTCTTGACTTTTGAAAGTGTTTCAATGTAGTCTCCTCCCTTTATCAGTAGGCCACTGCTGGCGGCTTTAGACAGTGCACAGAACGTTGCAACAGGCGTGGAGAGGATAAGACCACACGGACATGCACTGACGAGCACAACCAATGCAAGGTGAAACCAATGCTTTATATTGTGGACTTTCATTGCAGCTGGAACAACTGCCAAGCCAACTGATAACAACACAACCGCTGTCCAAACAGGTAACAGAGAAACAGTGACTCAGATGGCAAATCTAGATTCAAGATTTCAGGGTAACTTACACATAAAACATCTATTCATTACCACAAAATTAGGATATTAAAAAATTTACTCATAGAATGCCAATGGTGAGCAAACGACAACCTTCGTAGCTAACCTGGTGTATAGTATTTGGCAAATTCATCTACCAATCTTTGAAACCGAGGCTTCTTGTTTTGAGCCTCTTCGACAAGCTTTGCCATCTTGGCCACCACACAATCCTCGGGAAGAGCACTAGTCTTAACACTTACGTAGCCTAAAGTAGTAGAATTAATTATTAGACACCACCATTCATCAGCTGTACATGCGTGTGTCTTTGTATGTTAGACGGAAGTTATTACCGTTTAGGTTGATGGTTCCAGCCCAAACAGTGGAGTCCTTTTGTTTGGGGACAGGAAAAGCCTCGCCTGTCAATGTTTTCTCGTCAACTTCACAAGTTCCATCCACCACTAAGCCGTCGATGGGGATAACTTCACCAGTTTTGACAGCAAGGACGGTACCAAGCTTTACGTCTTCCACATTGACCAATTCTCCAGTTTCTGCTATAATAGCTTGCTGGGGGGCTATGCTCATCAAAGATGACATAACCGCATTCGCCTATAACAAAACACAAGGTTTCTTCAAACAATGGCATATTAAATGTAGGCAGCAATGTAGAAAACCAATATGTAGGCTTTCAGCAAAATATCAATGGCATTTTCGTATATCAAATTGGAAAGCTACTTCAATGCTCCATCATAACAGAGATATCAATCTTTTAACTTAATTCATGAAGATACCCTATAGCACTGAGCTGAGACATCGTCCAGGCTGCCTTCTTTTTATAGATATATTACCGTAATTCTATTTCATAATATTTTGCTCCTAATTTTAAGATAATCTAGAAGAAATAAAGTTGCACTTCTTACACAAAATAGGCCAGAGTAAATATCTATTTGAGAGCCAAATCAGAAAGCTATCAAGCTATAATTTTATTTAAACGTTTAAAGAGCGAACCTCATGGCTGGCACGTGATTGCAGCCATTCTGCGATGGTGAAAAGGAAGACGATGGTTCCTGCTTCCCAGAAATCTTTTAAGGCAAGAGTTCCCGCCACTGCAAAATAATCAAAACAACTCTCAACATGAACAAAATGGTAAGATATATTCATTTATTGCAGGAATGAAATTTTTACTAGCTACATATATCTAAATAAAAGTTTTGACAGCTTTTCCTATGGAGATTTTGACAGGATAAAATTCAATTGCAAAAAGAAGGGAAAAAATCACCCAAAATAATGTTGAAACATGGATACATCTATTGTGACGTAAGGGGAGATTGTAATTTTTAGGGCTCCGGGGTCTTCTAGAGTAATACGCCGTATATGTATAATTATAGGTCAAAATGTGGAGTGTTAGAAAATAATAGTAAAGACTATTGGAAGGACTTGTTTCATAAATAATTCCAAAATTGGATCAAGTTCTGGTCACTAAAAAATGAACAAACTGGTAAACTTGTGCATAAATCTTTTATTTGACCTTTTCCTGTCATAAAATGATGGGGGGTTTGTTTGGATCAGTGAGTTGATTGCTTATAATGTACTTATTTGTGGCCACTGAGTACTTATTTTGTACTAAAAAAGTACTTATAATGTATAAGATTGCCATGTCTAACAGATTCTGATTAGAGGAAAAAATACCTGTAATGATAACAAGAATGTTGATATCAAGAGTTAAATTTCTGACCGCTGCAATGCCTCTAATGACAATGGGCCAAATTCCAACGCCCACAGCTACCACTGCCAGCCAACTGAGGGGGCTGTAGACATATTTGAAAAACGAGAGCCCGAGCAACACGCCACAAGCAATCACATATAGGCTAGGCCATTTCTTTCGATACGTTGTTTCTCCGTTCACTCTCACATTTGCTTCCAACCTTGCTTGATTTAGCGCCTTGGCTGTCCATGTTAGTAACACCATACAAAACTTATAAACAATTCACAGATTATGTAATCTCTAAAGAAGCAAGAGAGATCCCACTTATTTTCAAAATTATTTATAAAAAAATGAGAGATCCTAAAAGTTGTAATAAAGTATTAATTGTGAAACATAACTTTCATTTTGAAAAGGCATGACTTATAATTGGGGCAACAACATAGCCAACAACTTGATGATAATGAAATTGAGAATTTGAGATTGTATTGATCTATTCATCCAGGTGTTAGTTGCAAGGTAGCAGGGTGGCTGTCCCACCAACAACAACTTCATTATTAAGCTCGAAGGGTACTTGTTCATCAAATGGTCATGATTTTAGTACTATAGTTGGAGTGGGACATATGCATTAAAGACTGCATCACTGATACCCAAAGACGACAAAAGAGGTCGTCAAATCATCTCCATGTGAAAATGAAAAGACACAAAGTGAAACATAACCATGCTATTTGAGAAATTGAGAGGTCAACAAAAAGTTGACAAATGATCAACTAAACAAGATCAAAGATGTGTTGTTTTCAAGCAATTTTGATTAGTAGATCTTCCAATTATGACGAAACACTATTTATCATTCGATACAATTCGTTTCATGGTTTTCGTATGAACCGTAAAGTAGAAGACTAAGTAAAATGATAAAGAGTAATTGTTAGATATGACCACTGCCTATGAAAGACAACCTATCAAACAACTAAAGCTAAATTAGGAATGTAGTCTCCAAAGTCTATTTGGTCCTATTTATATCAGGAATATCAGATCAATTTGCAAACTTTCGATTCAAATGATACAATTTACTAATTAAATTTAGCATCTTGATGCAGATGGATATGAATCCAGTTTGGTAAAGTAACTTGCCTAAGACAAGAAAGAAAAATAAACAAAGCTAAAGTTTTTGTTTGATTCAATCCTGCATGATACTTTTCCCTTTGCGTCCTTTTTCATCACTTGATTCAATTCTCTTTTTGAGGATGAAAAACACTTTAAATCAATGACAGTGGATTCCACTAGTATAGCACCTTGATTAAAAGTTCCCCCTTTTGCTTTTCCTTTCCATTCAGGAATGCAATTTTTAGCAGAAAAGGCTAAATTAGGAATAGCTTCGGATTTTTAGCAGTTCAAGTAGTTTCCTAAAGGATTACATATACTTCTGAATTCTGATAAGCAAATGAGCAAAACACAGAAATGCAATTGTGGAGACGTTTAGTTTATTATGACATCTAATCATGCAACTGATATCTATGGAGAAACAAACTCCCACAAAATTATCAACACCTTTCCTTTCACATATGAAAGTACCCACGACTTTTCATCAGACTCTTAAGAAACAAATTATTGTATCAGGCTTTTCAAGAACAGATAGATAAATAACACAACTTGAGATAATAAGTGTAAACTTTTTAGCTAAAAGTAGAATGAAAATCTTCAAGATAAGAAAGGTGACAACCATGATGATCATTGGATGGATAAAAAATTCAAGATGATTCATTTTTCACAAAACCAAATCTGCACACTAGCAAATTCTAAGAAAGGGTGCTTTTATTTTATCCCCTACAAAAATGGCTATTTTAATGACTATTTTTGCTTGAATTCCCCACAAATAAAATAAAATAAAGTTACCTATCTCAAAAGCTGAAATGAGAGTAGAGTCGTGAACAACGATCACCGTCTTTGAAGGGACAATCACAGAGACGTCTTTAATGCCTTCAAGGGAAGTGATGATTCGTTCAATAAGAGCAACCTCAGAAGAGCAGCAAAGCCCCAGCACATCTAAATACGTCTTCTGAATCATCTGTTTGTGATCCCCGGCTTTCTCCTCCGCCTTGTCGTTCACAGTGACAGTCCCAGTCATCTCTAATTCGATCAATCAGCCACAAAAAGAAAGACGTGAGTCCCCAAAACCTAGAAACGGAAATTTGAACCAAACAGTGTCAGAAACCGGGGGTGTTCTGTTCGAATTCGGGAATGCTCACAAGAAAATCGGGATAAAGATTCGGTCTGAAATGAAGAAAGTGGTCAAGGCGGAGACTGTGAAAAGGATAAAATCTAAAATCCAAAATTGAAAACTTTTTTGCTTCCTTTTCGGTCGAAATTTCCGGGCAAGAAGAATCAGAGTTTATGAATCGGATTTGTGGATGATAATGATAATATTAGTAATAACACAATGGGGATTCGGAGAAAGAGGAAGAGAACGAACCCTAGATGGGGAATGGAAACAGAAATCGGAGAGAGATGGTGTGAACCTGAAATGGAGATGAAGTAGGAAGGGTGAGCGATTGGGGGAGCTGGGAACAATGGGGGACGAGAAATGAGAGAGAGAGAGAGCGGGGGGGACGGTTGCTTTTAAAGGGCGGGGGCAGAGCATGTGGGCTCCACTCGGAGTGATGAGTTTAATTAGGAAACTTTACATAAAACTACCATCTTTTTATATTTATTTCGCAAAATGACCATGTTTTCTTTTATTTGGTCGAAAAAGTACCGAATTAGCAACACAGGTTGAAAGCATCCCCAAGAATCAATCTTTTTATTTTACTTTTTTAGTAGTATTTGATTTAGGCAACTCGACTATTGTAACAAATTCTTCACTTTTTCGATGGAGAACCTTTCCGAATTCAAAATTAATTAAATGATGTCACGTGTCTTTATAATATTTTTTTATTGAGGTGAGATGGAAAAATTGATTTGGAGAATCTAAATATTGTGGAAAGCAAAAAATGAACCGAGAAGAGTTAAGAATTAAGTTAGTAAAAAGTAAGGTGGACGAATGAGAAAAGAAGATAGAATTTTTGGGTGTGTACCAAAAATTTGGGTTCTACCAAAACTAAAATCTACAATTAATCGTCTTGTACATATTTTGAGGTTGATCCATTGATATATCGAGTAAGGTTATTGGCAAGACGTCAGAATGACTATTGAGTTATGACTAAACTGCATGACAAGTCCTTGTATTTTTTCAAAAATATTTATGAATTTGTTCGAGAGCAAAAGAGAAAACTTATTGACAATTAATCTACCTATCGAATTTGTTGAACTTTAATCCCGAATACACGATAAAAACATTGAAATGTATAAAGAAATAACTCGATTTGATTACTGGATTATTTCGATAATTTAATATGTTTTTCAAATGGTTTTCAACGACTCCGGGATGGTTTTCGATTACAATATTCGTTGAAACCAAGGTCGACAATATTTGTCAAGCTAATGTAGTAACCTCGGCAAAATTTGTTGAGCATATACAATAGGCTCGGTAAGATTAGTCGAGGTTACTTCGGCAAGATTAGCCGAAGTTACTGTCAAGGTTGTTACAAAATGAAAAATACATCTATCAATGTTACATTGACAGTGTTTATATGAATGAATAATTTTGAAATCTGAAAATACTCAATGAAAGCGGCCATCCCATTTGTTCTACCCTTGCACATACTCCTCAAAGTCTCAAGTTTGATTCTAGATTGAAACATTTAGCCCATACTTTTTTTCTTTTAATTTTTATCTATAGGAGTCTCTGATAACCTAGTCGAATATTTTTAGATTTCAATATTAATTGTTCATATAAACACCGTCGATGTAACATCGATAGAGATATTTTTCGTTTTGTAACAACCTTGGCACATATGGCCAAGCTAATTGAGTAAACTCGGCTAATCTCGCTGAGTTAATTAAGTAATCTCGGCTAATCTTGACGAGCCTATTGTATAAGCTCGACAAATTTTGCCGAGATTTCTACATTAGCTCGGCTATATATGCCGAGGTTACTACATTAGCTTGGCAAATATTTTCAACTTTGGTTTCGACAAATATTGTAATCGAAAACCATCCTGAAGTCATTGGAAACCATTTGAAAAACATATTACGTTATCGAAATAATTCAGTAATCGGATCGATTTGTTTCTTCAAACATTTAAATGATTTTATCGTGTATTCGGGATTAAGGTTCAATGAATTTGATAGGCAGATAAATTGTCAATATGTTTTCTCTTTTGCTCTTGAACAAATTCAGAAACATTTTCGAAAAAAAAAAGGACTTATCATGCAATTTGGTGGTAACGGTTTTGTTAATAGCCACTCTGACGTCTTGCCAATAGCCGTTATAGATAATATCAGGTGGTCAATTTGTGATTTTATCTGTTTTCATAGGAATTTTATGTGCAAGTGCCATTCTAAGTAAGAAGTTTTTGGTATTATTTTTTTAGAAAAAAAAAGGAACAGGATAGTTTTTTTTAAAAAAAATTGTATGATGGTAGTAATTGATAAAATATTCTTCTTTCGTTTTGGATAAATTTTTTTTTTTATAAAATCATTTTTTTAATTAGGGTGTGTCTGGATCTAATCTATATATCATTCTAATTGTAATATACTTATGAATATAAATATTTTAACAGTTTTTAGTTAATAGTAAATATATAAATTTTTAATAAAATTCCTTGTAAATTATGAAATAAAATACTAATTATTGTGTAAGGTTTATAATTATATTATCGATTTTTCTATTGTGTGCATTGACACACATATTAGAAACTCAATATAAAAAAACACTAGTATCAATGGATTAAACTTATCTATGGGCTAATGCATTGAAACTAGGAAAAATCATCATTGTCAAAAATTCTAACAGATCTCCTTCCTCCCATGGCGGTGGTCTGGTGAGCCCGATCAACACCTCCGGCTAAATCTCTCCTCGGAGAGCCTAAATCTCTCTTCGGAGAGCTCTAACTCCTCTCTTCGGAGAGTCTCAAATCAGTAGGCTGCTCCGCCTCTCCTCGGTTGCTCCTCCTCGGCTAACTTCGCTTAGGCCGACCTCCTCAGCCCCCGGCCACCCCCAACCCTTCCTATCCGCCTCGGTGCCGCTGCGGTTTCTCCACCGGCATGGCCCTTGCTTTGGGTCGGGTGCGGTTCATCTTAATTGCCAAAATCCTCTTTGATTCTCGCCAGACCAAATCCGAATCTGACTTCGGTTTGCTATCTATCTTTCAATTGATTTAGGGGTTTTGTCGTCCGGTGTCTCCTTTACACTTTCCTTCTCTTCTTGAGCCCGAATTTGCTATCACTCCCTCAATCGATGGGGTTCTGGCTGTTCGGAGTCGGGATAGGTTGAGGTCGTGGCAGTGTGTATCGAGGCGTCTCCTTTTCCCGGAAGGTTGTTTCCTTGGAGGTTCGTCTTCACTGCCCACATGTGAATCCTGATGTACCGCTGGCCTGCGGTGCTGCTTCTGGGTAGCGCTTGGCTTCGTTCGTCGTCTACGTCCTCATCTCGTTTGGTTTAGTTGTGTTTAGTTTTGTGTTGTAGAGTGATATTGCATGTATTTTGCACCATCTTTGTATTTTTGGTTGTTTATGACGGTTATCCGTCTGCCGACTTATCGGCCTTCGAGGTTCAGGCATGTCTGACCTCGAATTTTTATCTAATAAAAAAAATCTTTGTCAAAAATTCTTAATCAACTTTGGAAAAAAAATCCTAGTATCAATGGTTTAATCTTATTTGTGATTAATTCAGTTTCTCATGTGTTGCATTACTCCTGAGAGATTGAGATGATCGTTACAGATGCTCAACACCTACTGTAGTGTTTTGAAGAAGCTACCTGCAAGTATATCTTCCGGGAAGTGAACTAGGTTGCGAACAAGGTGGCTTAGGTCAGACATGTGATGAACCTTTGGAACTACTCTCACATCACATCCGGAGTTTTTAACCCTCGTCTGTAAGAACACAATTGAGTGGTTGGTCACAAGGTCCAATTCCTCCCAAATTCTCTTATTTTAATATTTCATATTAAATAATAACTATAGACGGTGAAACAAAGTGAGTTAGATCTATGTTGTTCATACAATGGGTATATAACACAAGTATATTTATACAATCTCAAAAAATGTATATAAAAAATTATCAGGTAACTTTTATGGTATCACTTAATTATTTCGGTGATAATTTTACTTTAAAAAATTATTATTTTTTACTTATATTCTATACATATATATTTATAAATTTATAAATTTTTATCTTATAAAATCATATTTTACAATACAAAAATTATTTTAATCTAATGGAGCTTTTAGATATATACATATTTTCTAAAAGTGTTATTTTATGATAAATGTTGAAGTAGTAATTTTTTTTGATAAGGTAAGAATTCGAGATCAGACAAAGCTGATTCTCGAGGTTGACGAATCGGCAGGCGAAAAACGTCTAAACATATAATAAGAACATAAAACGACGCTATAAAACAAGCAGAGACCACTCTACAACAAAAACGATATAAGAAAAACTCCTCCTAGCATTTGCGGACGACAGCGACGAACGAAGCCAAGCACCACCGAAACAGTAGCACCGCGAGCCAGCGGTACAGCAGGAATCTATCTCCTGTGGGAGGTGCAGACGAAACTCCAAGAAAGCTCCTTCCCGGATACGGAGTCGCCCTGAACGCACCTCCGACCTCGACCCCAGCCAGTCCTGACTCCAAACATCACGCCACCAACCAAGCAAAAGACCTCCAAGAAACACCGAAAGTAGAGCCACAAACTGCTCGTGCAAACACGCCAAAAGATTTAGCCAACCAGATTTAGCCACCTGAAATTTTAGTCAAGCCCTTTCGAGATTTAGACAAGACCTTTCAGGAATTTTATTTATATAATTATCTTTTCTCTTTATTTTTCTTTTTTTTTTAAAATTAAATTCTTCCTCCGGGCCGCTTTTGGCCTAGTACAAGACCTTGGGCCCAAGCACCAAATTTCGGGCTACCTCGGGCCCAAGAAATAGTCTTTGGGCCCAAGGAAGCAATGAGGGTTTTACCTAAACATTGCAACGCAAGGAGTGAGATGAGGCAACCAGAGCCGCCGTCCAACGCATGAGGCACAGACCCACTGAGGGAGCACTCACCTCCGACTAATGATTCGAGGGATGAGACGGAAAAGGCGGGGCGTCACCGCCCGACCATAGGGGAAGCGACACAGCGTAGGGCCCCCGGAACAACCCGCACCGGAGAAGACGAAAGGGGCAGAGGGTGGACAACAAAGGTGCAACCACCATCGAACCACCAACGGGACAAAATTGAGAGATCGAGCCCAACCCGAAACAAGCAGGAGGAGATTCCGAATCAAATAGAGGGATTCGTATTTGAGATAGAAAGGGGGTTCGAATGAAGCCAACAACAGGGGAGAGAAAGATCAACCACAAGCAGAGGCGAGCCTGAGAGAGATGGCAAGACGGTGAGACAGAGGGTTCACATATTTGGATTGGCAAGACGGTGAGTCAGAGGGTTCACATAATTGGATTGTCAAGACGGTGAGTCCATCACCAACCCAATTGGGCCTGTGAATCACACATTAGATGAAAATCGACAATAGCCATAAGCCACGCCGAGCAGGAAAGGGCCTGATTCCGCCTAGAAGTAATGAAAAGCAGAGATTGTGGGCACTGATCGAGAAATACATCCTGAGCGAGGGTTCACATATTTGGATTGATACGCCTCGAAGGGATTTGCATAATCTCCCTCCCTCTAGAATTTTAGAGAGAGGAGAGAGCTTTTTAATATTTTTTTAAGTGAAATTATTGTCAAATTTTTTTTCAATCTCTCACCGAAGTCAATTTTATCTGGATCGGCTACTACAACGGTCCACTAATGAAGGCAACACTATTCATAATTTCTAAATTTTTTTACGTGAAATTATTGCACCGAAGTCAATTTTATCTAGATCGGGTACTACAGAGGTCCACTAATGAAGGCAACACTATTCAATTTTTTTTTCATATTTAAATATCTTGACAAATGCTTATGATAATCAACTGTTTCATCTTACTAGATCAATCAATGATCCGGATGGTTATGAATACCATTTCGTATCGTCAAACACACGGTATGATCATCGATTTTCAGTGTCAACAAGCTTACTTGACATGCAAAAAGTTTGCTGACACAACAAACAAATGTCGGTAAAATAACCGTCAATTTTGTCGACACCGACTTTCCGTAGCGACAAACTTTTTTAGATAAAAAAACGCTTATTAACACTGAAATTCGATGAATGATCGTGCATTTGGTGATAATTTGATCGTGTGTAACGAGACCATTAATAATTGGTATTTTCGGAATAATATGATGTATTGGAAGTTACATGTAGAAGATGAGACAGCTGTAGACGTAAATGTTTGTGTGGTTTTTAACAGCTGTACACACATAAATGTTTGTGTTTCTACCAAATAAAAAATGAAAAACAAAAATAAAAATAAAAATGTTTGTGTGCGTGGGGTGGGACCAGTGGAAGTAGTGGTAGGTTGGGAATGTCGACAAGACAACCAAACCATGGGCATATTTTATAATGGGTTCCATATAAGCGAACCATCATAAACCGCCTCGATTTTAAACCATCCACAATGATGATTTTGTGTAAAATATACACATTTAAACAAGGTGGGTAAAATATATATCACTTTTTAGTAATTTGCTTCATTGGTGAATTGTGCATTTTTTACACATCTTTGAAATACAATTTATTTAAAACAAAAGGGGAAATAAAATCATAAAAAAATAAACCACTAAAATTATTTTGCTTTATGTAAAAGTTTTTGCACATGAGGGAGATGGTGTGCTCAAATTTACATATCATATGCTGAAATGTGTACATTTGCACACACCCAAAACCACCAATAGAGCTAAAAAATTAATGTCTAAAAAATAGACATTTACACATTCGTACACAACCATTATAGATTGTCTTATTAAGAGGGAGTATTACTTTAATTTGTACTCCGCACTAAAATTAAAACCGAAATTTCACATGGTAAATAATGCGGTATTAACGTGTTTTCGTATCGTGTCTATCGATTTTTCTTGCATAACCATAATGGTAATAATGCGGTATTGACTTTTTTTTACAAACTAATCATGCTCTTTTACTATTTCCTTTGGTAACCATGTATTGTATTGTTTTGTAATATATTCAATACTTAAAATGCATGTTTTCAAAAGTTATTAGCCAAACTTTAATTAAAAAAAGATGGAGAATCTCCTTCTCCATTGTCGCCCTACTCCATTGTCATCATTATATAAATCATCAGAATCATCCATAACAAAGAATCATCCATAACATGAGATGCTAGCTTAACTGACACTGAAAATCGATGATCATACCGTGTGTTTACCGAAATTGAAGCGGCTTCTCGATGCTAATCGAAATGCTCTCGTTACATATTCTCCAACCTGAAAACTTGAGATTTGAAGATGGATTTGAAGGGAGTGATGGGAAGCCGATGGTGGCGGGTGATCATCATCAAATGTAGCGATCAAAGGAGAACTAGAGGTTGATGAATTTGACCGGGTAGGAGAGAGATTCAATCGATGGAGAATCGTATTGGCATGTATGTGTGGTTAGAGGACATCGCCCACAACCAGCAACCCTAAATGAAATCAATTCTCCATCTTTTTTTCCTTCAAATTTTGGACAATAAGTTTTATTAAGACGCATTTTAACCCTAAAACAAAATATTGAGTATGTCACAAAATAATATGTTACTTGTAAAAAAAAATCAATATATATCATAGGGGTACCATGTAAAATTTTCGAAATGAAAATTATGTTTTCATAATTTTAACATAGTATCCCACGGATCTATTCACAATCAGAGTCGTTCCTAATGCATCGAAGGCCCAGGGCGAAACTAAACTAAGGACCCTCTTTGTTTGAAAACAAACTTACCCATAGCTCCACTTTATGAATCTATAAACTTCTCGACAAGTTCTCTTGTTTTCCTTTTTGCACAACCAGATAATTGCTTTTTAGAAGAATTTTGTTTAAGCAATAGAAAGAAACACATGAGAATAAAGAGAACAATAACACCTGAAATGAAAAACGTAGACGACCAAACTCAAATACTTAAATCACAAAAATATGTAATGACAAAAGTAACATAATGGAATCAAAATTCAGTTTGTTGAAATGAAATCAAACTCGTTCCAAATGTAACGAAGAAACGTTGAAATTAGCTCCAATTAATCCAATTGATTAGTCTTTAGCCGATAGCAATTCGTCAAAAAAACTTTAAATTTTGGCTTCTATGGCTTGAGCTTTTATGTAGGAGCGAGAGCATCGTGGATTTGCTCATACAACAATTGGATTATTGGAATGTTGTCTTGATTCTACTTAGATAGGATGAAGATGGAAGTTGAAGGGCCTAACAATTTTTTGTTTTTGGATAAAAGGCAAAAATTTGGAATTCTAAAAACGGTTTCGTCAGGTGTCGTGGGGGCGGGCTGGGGCGACAAGATCTTCAGGGTCAGGATTTTTAGGGTTTCGGGTCGGAACTTACTCTAGCTTTTCGCCCTCGAAAACCTTGAATCTGATCCCGATGCTTTCATAAAAGTTGTAGGTCTCGGAAAGAGCTTTCCAACGTATATTTATACGCATCATTACTAATCCGTATGGAATAATTTCAAAAAGTTAATTAAAACTTTGATATTTTATAGAGTTTTAAATTTTATTAAAAATAATGAGTAATAATAAAAATCAAATATTTTAGATCCGAGGTAGTATGTAATTACAAGCGCTCGAGTTTAGATGACATCTTCTAATAAGTATAAAGCCCAAAAAGAACAATTTACCAATCACATCTTTAAAGTTACATTATGAAGTTATCATAAAGTCATCAAAATACGATTTTTTATTAAACAATAAAAAAATTGACCAACCCGAAATTGACCCGAAACCGAGACAAACCTGGGTTCGAGTCAACCAGGATCTACCCGAGACCCGTCTTACCCAGAACCTGTTTTACCCGAAACCCGACATGACCCGTCCCAAACCTGACCCAAATGATCCGATTGACAGGTCTAGTTATAAATCCTTTCACCTCGTACCTTTATCCCTATTTTATAATAGCTCCGTTAGTGAAAAAAAAAAAAACCAATTGATCAATTGAAAAAAAAAGGGGGAAAGAAGCCAGAAGACTTGTTCAGCTCGTGCCCTCACCCGAAGAGAAGAACGGAAGAAGGAAGAAGGGGTCAACCTGGTGTTCGTCGGGAGGAGGCGGAGCTGTTGTTCGCCGACGTCGGTGCTGGTGGGGATTTGAATCAGACGAGGCGATGTTGTCCTTTCTTCGCATTGGATTGTGTCGGAGCAAAATCCCCTTCAAACTCGACAACATGAACAGTGAAAAGAGAACACCGACCACCACCCCCGAGCCTTGTGCTGCCGTCGGACCTGCTGATTTGGAAGATCGTCCACGAATTTGAACCCACTTTTGAACTTCCACTAGCTTGTGATCTCTGCGATTGGCTTTTGAGATTGATTTCGACTGTTATTTTCCGCAGTTTGGAGGTGCAATTTTAGGTTATGCTTTGATTTTTTGTTCGAAGCTTCAAGAATGTCTATAATACTTGGACAAGAGTAGAAGATTAACCATCTGTTGTGAAAATAAGCCAAGAGCAGAGGAGATTTGGAGGGTTTAAGATCCGATTTGGTAAGTTGGTATTACTGGAAGGGGATGAAGGCCCGGTTACAGTGGTTCTTGGGTAGGGTTTTTGAACGAGAGTGTTTTTCATGGAACGGGAGTGAAAATCAGCCAGGAGCAAAGGAGATTTGGAGTGCTGGTTGGATTGGGATTTAGGATTGAATTTGAAATTTGGGGTTCGATACTTCATGATGTACTCCCGCACCAGCACCGCCTCGTCCGAGGTAAGTCCCCCACCAGCACCGGCACCGATGAACACCAGGTCGAATAACGAAGTTGTTATAAAATAGGGATAAGGGCACGAGGTGAAAGGATTTATAACCTCAGGGGCACCACGTGAAAGGTGTAAAACAGTTGGTCACCGAGTGAATTAAGCGATACCTTGGGGGTACCTCGTGAAATTTTCGTTTAATATATTTAGCCTCAATCGGGGTGGCTCTGCGGTGTAGAGCAATGGGGAGTAAGGAGGTCTGGAGTTCGATCTCTACCTCCACCCCTTTTTTTATGTGAAAATACATTAAACCAATTTACCTAGTGTGTGATTCTTGCCGCTCGGATCACGTGTCCGTAGTTTGCCACCAATGATGAATTTTCTCATCATCAAAAAAATATATATATTAAACTACTTGTATAAATTAATATGCAAATTCACTTTCATCAATCACAAGAAAAAACTATCAAATGAACCATCATAGTGAACTAGAATAACTTCACCGATCCAAAAAGTAATAAATAAATACTTCGTTTGTACAGTAAATGTTTGATATTTTGACACGTTTTTCAAAAAACCAAAAACTATATAAAATATTAATTATTTTTATGAGTAATAAGTGTGAAATTATACATATAAATTAATTAAAAATTTTCAATATTAAAAATTTTCAATATTTTATATAGTTTTTTACATCTATTTCTAAACTTACTAAACAAAGTGTATGACCACATTTATTTCCAAGCTGCCGGTATTTGCTTACACTTTACATGCTTGTGATCTTTTATATGCATTCTACACGCATTAGCAAATCTTGTTAGGCAGATTAGTGCAACTTATACTCGGATCCAACAATTAGTATCGTGCGGATTTGTCAAATTTAATGACATCTTCCTATTTTATGTTACATACAGTAATTTAATACCTCACTCAAATTTTATAAAATGAAAAGTTATCATCCACTCATTTTCCACGTCACGTCCAGATTTTAAAAAAAAAGACGCAATCGAATTACTCCGTATTAGACAAAACAAACCTACGGATCTGAATTTTTCTTTTTTCTTTCTAAATAAAAAAAATAATACATAGTGTTCTCACTTGCACTTCCACACATTAATTGGTGCATTTTCGTTGTAATAATCGGTGCACTTTTACAAATTAATCTTATCTGTTACGTTGCATTTGCCCAGAATCATTGGCCTGAAATATGAAAATATTAGTGAAGGTGTCATGATTCTCTTTTTGTTTATCTACGCTCCTCCTGAACCTCGGGATAAGGACTCGTTCTGGGCCGAGCTACAATGACTCACCAATTCCGTGCATTGTTATGGGTGATTAGAACGAAATCTTGTGTAGAGAAGACAAGCTTGGCGGCGCTAGTACTCATCCTTCTAGGTTCACACGTCTCCTTCATTTCAAGAATCTTTGTTCTCTATTGGATTTACCAACCTTTGGTAATCCTTTCACTTGGAGAAAATCTCCGGAAGGCTCGGATAATATTCTGGAAAAACTGGACCGGGTGCTTGTTCATCCCCAAATTCTTCATAAACTCCCCAATCTTATCACCAAAAATGGAGCGTTCTCTTCTTCGGACCACTGTCCTATAACAATAACACTCGACTATAGTGCCACATTCAAAGCGCCACCCTTCAAATTTGAAAACATCTGGCTTCAGCGAAAAGACTTTCGTAATATTGTCAAACAATCCTGGCGAGCTTCTTGCCCCGACTCGGCTATGTTTCAACTCATGTTCAAGCAAAAAATCCTCAAGCAAAAAGCTAAAGCTTGGAACAAGCACTCCTTTGGTAACATCTTTCGATAGCTGCACGAGGTGGAAAATGACTTACTGCAGATACAGTCGGCTGTTTCGTGCGACAACTATTTAAATACTAATCGAAAGGAAAGTTGCTTATTAAGAAAACGCGAAAAGCTTTTACTTTTTCAAAAAACATTCTGGAACCAAAGAGCCAAAACAAAACATCTTAAACTTACAGACTCCAACACATCATATTTTCATCGAGTTGCATCTGGTAGAAGGCACAGGAAACAAATACGAAACATCACTACTGCAGAAGGCACACTTATAGTCGAAGAAGAAAATGTTAGAGAAGAAATCAAAAATGACTTTCACAAACGATTCAAGAGTGAAACCACTGATGACGGGCTTCTTAATGAAATGATTGAAATTATTCAATCTTCAATCTCTCCAACTGAAAATGAATTCCTCATCCGTATTCCAACAAATGGTGAAATAAAATCTACTGTGTTCAAATTAGGGAAAAATAAATCCCCAGGCCCCGACGGGATGACTGCTGAATTCTATAAACATTACTGGGATCTAGTAGGAATCTCTATTATTAGAGCCGTTAAAGGCTTTTTCCATTCTGGAAAAATCCTTAAACAAATTAATCATACATTTATCTCCTTACTACCGAAACAAGATAACCTTTCCACCACTAATCACTATCGCCCAATTAGCTTATGCTCTACCCTATATAAAATCATTTCAAAAATTCTGACAGAAAGACTTAAAACAATAATCGGTAAACTGATCCATCCTTTACAGGGTGCTTTTGTATTAGATAGGGCCATTCAAGATAATGTTCTAATAGCTCATGAGATCTTCCATTCCTTTAGGTCGCGCTTGGGGCGTGAGGGGTGGTTGGCAATTAAACTAGACATGGAAAAAGCATATGACAGAGTTGACTGGAACTTCACGAAAAAGATTCTAGATAGATTTGGGTTCCACCCTAACTTCATATCCTGGGTCATGGAGTGCGTTACCACGGTTTCATATTCAGTCCTTGTTAATAACGGTCCCACAAATATGTTCCTCCCTTCTAGGGGCCTTCGCCAAGGGGATCCCCTATCCCCCTTTCTGTTTATTCTAGGTGCAGAAATTCTTGCTCGGCATCTGTCTGCCGAAGCAAATATGGAAAGAAGCTTAATTGGTTTCACTTTCGGGAGAAATGGGCCTCGTGTCCCTTTCTTATCCTTCGCAGATGATATTATAATTTTCTCAAAAGGCAGTTTGGATGCGGGTAGGAGAGTAAAATTGATAGTTGATTCTTACTGTAAAGTCTCTGGCCAAAAAGTAAACTACCATAAATCTTGCTTCCAAGCAACTAAAGGAATTACAAACTCTAGACTTCTGGAACTCAGTAGTTGTCTAAACATTACAAATGTTAATTCCCTAGAAAAATACCTTGGCTGCCCAATTATTAATGGCAGAGTCACCAAAGAGACGTTTGAAGACATTATATGCAAATCTAAAGAACAACTGAGTAAATGACTTGCTAATTCATTGTCGCAACAAGGTCGGACAATACTCATAAACACAAACTTATTTGTCAAACCTTTGTATGCAATGCAAAGTTTTCTACTACCATCATCGATTCATAAGGAACTTGATCAAATTAATAGAACATTCTTCTGGAATAAAGATCTCCAACACCGCCCGCTGATTAGCTGGGATAGAATTTGCAGGCCAAAAAAATGTGGGGGTATAGGGATTAGAAAATCAAAAGAGATGAATGAAGCCCTACAAATGAAACTTCTGTGGAAAACGCTAGCTGAACCAGAAAATGCTTGGGTTAAAATAATCAAACATAAGTACCTTCGGTCAGATAACATTCTTCAATACAAGAAAACAGGTGACTCTCCCTGGCAATGGGCCAAACTCTCATCGCTTACCAACAAATTTAAGACGGGTCTTATCTGGTCGGTTGGCACCGGGTCCTCGATCAAATTCTGGACAGATAATTGGATCACAACCTCCTCCATCCAGTCTAGGGAGGAATGCCCTGTCATTAATAACATTGAGGAAAATGTTAGCGATTACATCCTAGGTGGAAGATGGTGGGAGGAGAAACTCTCTGCTACGCTCCCAAACAACATCGTGATGGAAATCCTCGACATTCCACTTCCAGATTCTAAATTTGTGGATAGATTATACTGGTGGCCTGACCGTGCTGGTTGGTTCACCACATCGAGTGCATATAAACTGGTTACAGCCGAATCTTCTACTCAATTAGATAACAACGCATGGATTTGGCGTCTGGACGTTCCACCCAAAGTTAAAAGTTTCTTATGGAAAATCTGTCAGGATGGCCTCCCAACAGCGTCTAGGCTTGCCCTTCTTGGGGTCCCTGTTCCCTCTACCTGTAGTTTATGTAATTGCTCGACAGAAGATGATGTTCACTTATTGCTAGAATGCCAATATACAAGCTCTTTCTTTCAATTCCATGGACACATAAAAACTACTATTTTCAATCTGATTAACCAATCCAGAAATATAAAACCAATCATTCACTGCATTGGAAATAACCTTTCAAAAACGGCATTAGTAAAACTTGCTTTTGCCTGGTGGACAACCTGGTACATACGAAACCAACACGTGTTTAGGCTAGCCAATATCCCTTCAAGGGATGCTGCTTTACAACTTATTAAAACTCACGAGATAAACTGGAGCAGAACCCGTCGCTTTGACAGAGACCTTGACGAGGACACCCCCGTTCAATTGCGAAGTTTCAATAACCCTAAAAAGAAGACTAAAAAACGTCAAGTTATGTGGCGCAGACCACCGAATGGTACTTTCAAACTCAACTTTGACGGATCAACAATAGCAAATAACGTTAGTTCGGCAGATGTGGTAATCAGGGACTGGAATGGAAGTCCAATACATATAGGATATCAAAAGCTTGGCATAAAAAGCGCGCTGAAAGCGGAGGCCCTAGCCCTCAAACTTGGGGTTCAACTTGCTCTTCAACTCCGTATTGACAAAATCCTAATTGAGGGAGATTCCAGCATAATCATAAACTATTTTAACAATAAGTCCACATGTCCTTGGGAAATCGAAATCATATTGTCCGATGTACAAACCTTACTATCGACTATGAAAGAAGTTTCCTTCTCTCATGTACCCCGTCTTGGCAATAGAGTGGCTGATAAGGTTGCACACCTTTGCCACTCTGCCTGGGGTGTCGATATTTATAACAATTCTGATCTTTTAGACCTCATCCGTAAGGATGCCTTCGGGTAGAGCCCGCTCATCCGAATTCTTTCCTAATAAAAAAAAAGTGGTGCACATTTTCCATTCTCGTCTTAAAATTACAGTAGCAACGTTTGAATTTTTTTGAAAAAAAATTAGAGTTAAAATTTGATGATTCATTGGATCAAAGTGAATTCGATGAGTTAGCACTATTTAGATGCCACGCATATACAACATAGATTTCACACAGTTGCGTCATGCCACTCATATATTAATTTGTGTTAATGTCACTCATAAGTTGAATAACATATAAATTTTATAAGTATAGTATGTTTAGAGCATTTATTTATATAAATATAATATTTTATTCTTAAAATATTTATAAATTTAATTATAATATTATTATTTAGTTTGATTTGACATATTGATATTATAATTTTATTTTATTAATATTTTAATATTCTTAAAAAAATTTAAAAAGTTTTAATTTTTGACCTGTTGAGTTAACCCAAAACAAGACCCGAGATTGATCCAAAACTCGATTTACACAAAACCTGAATAACACAAACCCAAATCTGACCCGAATGACTCGATTTATATATTCTAGTAAAAGAGAAGCCTTGATGACACATTTCATCTCCTCATACAAAGTTATTTATGGAATTACTCTCTCCGTTAAGAAAAAAAATGTCGTTTTAAGGAGAAAATTTGTTAAAAAAATGTCGTTTTAGGTATTTTTGTATCTATTTTATAAAATTGCCCTTGTAATGATTAAGGAGATGTTAGCTGTAGTTTACAATAAAATGAAAAGGTAGAGTAATAATTAGAGTATTTTGATTTATTTTCTTAAAAAATGTGCAATTTTCTAAAATGACATATTTTAATTGACGAGGGAAATATTATTTACACAATATCATTTCTTGGAGGTCTTGAGGGTCGTCAAGGACCTCTATGTTTTGATACTTGTAATAACTCCATATGATCTATCATATGTGCATGGTATCCTTGTAGATTTGGTAGATGATTGAAAAGTCTTGAAGACCCTGATCAGAGACAGCGTTGAGGGCCATGATGACCCTTGTAGAGAGATAGCGTGGTGGATTATGAGTTGGTTGGATTGAGTTTACCTTTGGGGCTATGGAATATTTAGTTGTCATGCTTATAAGAGATGTAATAATTATGGAAGTTATTGAAGATTGGAGATCCTTCATGTATGGAAAATGGATTCTTATAAAAGGGAAGTTGTGCTTCCAAGGAAGAAGAAAATTTATTTTCTTATACCGGTGTTGCAGTTGAGAAGATAGGCAGTGAGGCTATAAGGGAACTGGCCTAGATTTGCAACGTGTGGGGAAGACGAGAAAAAGAAGAAGATGATGTATCAAGAAGAGAGTTGACTCTGCATTGCCTCGGAGCTCATCGGTGTAGTTCAATACTTTCAAGGTTTTAGGTTTGTGTGAGTTACTTGTATTCTTCTTTTATGTCTGGTTAGGTGTCGAGTTTGTGTAATAGGTGTGTTTGTGATTTTATTGATGGTTAACGGTCTGCGCTAGTGCCAGGGACGGAGCCAGAAAGTTTTGAGCGGGGGTCACCATAAAAGTAGACAATAAGATCGAGAAAAAAGTCGAAAAATATACAACGTGCTCGATAGTACAAACTAGTGTCAAACGATAATACAAACTAGTGTCAAACGATATCATAAACTACTACAAAGATATAAAACAAAAATAAGGATATAAAACAAAAATAAGGATATAAAACGTAATAAATAAACATTGTATTCTTAACATGTAATAATGTATAACTAGATATAAAAAATCTAAATTTGCGTAACTTCTTACCAAATTCTCAAAATAAGTAATACTCCGTATAACCTATGATTTCGAAGCTCTCGAGATGAATTATAATATCTGAATGCCAATTTAAGTAAAACTAGTGCAGGCCCCGTCCCCTGCACGGGAATATGTTAGCACAATATTATAAAATTATATTTATTATCTATAAAAAAATCTTATTATAAATATAAAAATAAATAAATATGAATTACATTATGATAATTAAACTAATAACTGGAAATATAAGATTAAAATTAATCTAGATCTAAATAACTCATTCTCCTAAAAAATAATATAGATATAAATAAAATAACTATGAAATAATTAATTTTGATATAAATAATTCTTTCCACCAAAAATAATTGATATATAAATAAATAACACCTATCAAATATTTGCTACTATGTATCTATTAATATTTTTGGTAATTATGATCACTGTTCTAAAGAAAAACCCTTCAATGCCCGTCTAGACCCCCACCTAAACCCCTTACCTCACTCCTCCGCCAAAGCCTTCAAGGTCACCAAGACCCGCCTAGACCCCAAAGACTTGCCATAAAATTCGTCTATATGGAAATTAGGTGAACCTAATTTCTTTTTAGGTCCCGTCCATATGGTGTAATTTATATATAAATCGTCCATTGGATAGATTATTTATAATTCAGATGGAGATACACTTATATGACAATTTGTATATCTATATATGCCAAATTTATTACTATTATTGCTTTTAATTATATTGATATATCTATTTCCTTATATAATATTTACTCTTTTATAAGATATTCTATTTATTCAATTATGAGTTAATGGTAAAATAAAATAATTATTTTCAATTATATAGATATATAGATTAAAACTATCCTATTATTTTTATTAGATTTTCTTTTTGACGGGGGAAAGTTTTGCGAGATGCACCCACGTGCCGCCACGTAAGCATATGCACTCACGCGCCGCCACGCAGGCAACAATGCATCGGTTTTAGTATATGTATATAGATAGATATAAAAGTATTATAGTATATTGAAATAAAATTAAAGTGATTAATACACGTATAATTTTCAAACATTCATAACTTTTTACTCAGATGTCGGATTAGGGCGTATTATATATCAAAACGAAGCTATCGACGAGGAGAATATACCTAATAGGTAATTTGTCGGATGAGGGGAGGGTCACGTGACCTCCTAGGACCCCGTAGCTCCGCCTCTAGCTAGTGCTATGGGTTGCACTAGTATGTTTAGGTTTTTTGATCAATAAGATAAGTATACTTATTGAAAATCCCCTCAATGTAAAGGGTGGTTGTGGTTTTTATCCCAAGAGTGCCCGTGCGCATATGTGACAACTTGATGATCAAGGGTGCCAAACAAATTGAAGAAGAGTGAGACCGAGGAAAAACTAGAATAAAGTGATTAGAGAGGACCTTGCTATTTTGGGTCTCACCGAGAAGATGAGATGTGATAAGATAAAATAGAGGTGTGCTATTCACATTGAGGAGAGTTAGCTTTACGAGGCAGAGTATTGGTTTGAGTTGGCGGAGTATTATGATTATAATCCAAACCCACCAAAGAATCAGTTGCAAGAAAAAGAGAAATGCAACACCAATAGCATGATGTGACACCTCCTTTGGGCCGTGGCACGGCCAACAATCCAACATCACTTATTCACTTGTAAGTTGAATCCTCCTCTAGATTTGGAAATCCTCCAAAGTACCTCTATTTGTTTTGCTTGTTAATCATAAAGTCTAACATATATATAGTCCTCCATGTTAAAATATAGTTAGAGTTTGATTTTTATAATATTTTTTAAAAATAAAAGCTTTATAAAATATTAAAGTAATATTTTATTAATTTTTAAAAATAATTTCATATTTATTATTAATAATTATGAATATATTTAAAAAATATTTTAAAAATTAATATTTAATATTGTAATTTTTATCTTAAAATTGTATTAAAGTCAAATAACTTATATTTTAAAACAGAGAGAGTTTAACTATAAAGATATCATTTATCAAATTGTATTGAAGTTTCTTTTTCAAGAGCAACAATTAATAGTTCTTAAAATGCGAGTGTGCAAGGTCCTTTTCATCAACCAAAAACTAGTGGTATAAATGTTTATTCTGCAAAACTATCTTTTCTCAATTTCTTCTTTTTGAGTAAAATAAACATACACGACACGAGCCATACTAGCTAATTAATATGGAGTATCGTTCAATGGGATGTCACTAGATAAGATTTATGCCAATTCTTTTTCCAAAAGAAAAAGTTATGGCCTAACAATCAAGATTTTAAATTAGTTTATGCAACAGAAAGGGAGATGGTGTGTATTTCATTGGAAACTGTGCTAGTATTACCTTATTAATAATTTAGGTGAAATAAAACATTTAATGATAAATATATAGTAAGATTTATAGGTGGAAATCCTTAAACAATTAGGAAAAAATAACTCAAAATAATATAAAGTATCAACGTTTAATCGAAAATAATACGAACTTTAGTTTTTAATGTATGAGATACCCATATTAACCCAGAACAATATGCTTATCAATTTCGATTATTTTCCGACGATTTTGCCATCCACAATATGCTTATCAATTTCAGGGACCCAGAGGACAGAGGCATCAGTTTTATTGGGGATGTTCTTGTCCCAAGGTTAGGAAAGAGTATTTCAAGTACCTTAGCTCGTACGTTCAAAGCGATAGGGGTGTCGATTGGGATATCGAGCATCGAGTCCAGGCGGGGTGGCTGAGATGGAGAAGAGTGTCAGGGGTGTTATGTGACAAAAAAGTTTCGGCAAAACTGAAAGGAAAATTCTACAAGGTGGTTGTTAGACCGACCTTATTGTATGGCTCAAAGTGCTGGTCTATTATTAAAGCTCAAGAACAGAAGTTGTCAGTGGCTGAGATGAATGTTGAGATGGATGAGTGGGCACACGAGACTTGATAGAATAAGAAATGATGACATTAGGAGCAAGGCTGGAGTTGCGAGTATTGTTGACAAACTACGGGAGTTCAGATTGTAGTGGTTTGGGCACGTTCGTATGAGACCTATATCAGCTCCTGTTCATAGGTGTGAGAGCTTGGAGCTATTTGTAGAGGGAGAGGAAGACCGAAAAAGAGTTGGATGGAAGTTATCCAACAAGATCTCAATCTGCTGAACGAGAAGATATGACATTGGATAGAGACTACTAGAGGATGTGCATTCGGGCTTCTGATGTTTAGATGTTCGGGGTCGGGTGTTGGATCCTTTCGTTTATGCTTCTTTTCTGCCTTCTTTTCTCCTGCATGGATAGAGCAACTCTTCGACAACCTTGATTTCCCTTCTTCAAGCCTCTAGCTTATCAACGGACCTTCATGAGATGAGGTGCGTTATTGCTACTAACTTGGGTAGGCGGTAGGCAGAACAAAACACCACCTCCCTTTCGCCTCTTATCAAGGGAAAACATATATACAGAGGCAAATCAAATTTAAGGAGCTAAAAAGCGATAAGTCTCTCCGTTCGACAAAACATGTCGTTTACTATTCACGCACACTTTTTTTAGAATGATAAAAATTATATAAAATATTTATTTTTTTTTATAAATTTTTTAACAACTTTGTACTTATTAATAATAACTACAAAATTGTTAAAAAATTATTTAAAAAAATATATATTTTATATAGTTTTTATCTCTAAAAAAAGCGTGCGTGAATAGTAAAGTGACATATTTTGCTTAACGGAGGGAGTATAAAATATTAATTTTTTAAAAATATAAAATAATATTATATATAGTTTTTAGCTCTTTAAACTACGTGTATAAAGTAAAAAGTCTTACCCTTTATAATCGGAGGGAGTATCATCAAAACTCATATCGAGGAATCCTAATAGTATGGTATTGAATCACCTCTCAATCCATTACTAATGAAGTCGTACAACTCAACTAGCTCCCGAATATGCTCACTTGAGGAACTAATAATAATGCAAACAGTAGGATATTACCTTCTAATAGCAATGTAGACAAGTGGTGGGCTCCTATTTCGTGCCAAAGGATTCTTCATCCTCTTATAAAATTTGTCATGAATCATGAGTTTACCAATAATATAGAGTTACAATCATTCAATTTACTAGTCAAAACGTGGTTTATCATTTTCTGAATCGATAATATACAATTGTCACGTTTACAGCCTTTCAAATCACAAACGCAACAATAAATTCATTAAAAATCAGACGGGTTAATTGTTATATCGAAGTAAAGGAGCGAACCTTAAACACAGAGAACTATAGATGACAATCAAGTTTTCCTTTATATGTAACAAGAGAAGCAGTTTCTGCTGTCAAAAAGCAGGGATGAACAAGCAAACATACACAAAAGAACCTCCTCTTTTTCACACCATACAGAAAGAGAGAGCAAACCATATGATGCAGAGAACTAAAGAGAAGCAATCAATCCATTATATAACAAAGTACCAATCAATCACCAGGGGCTCGTTGGGGGCCTTGCCACTCTTCTGATTCCGCCCCGGCCCTTCGCCCCGCGAAAAATAAAGATCTGTTAGCTTCTTTCTACACTGTGTAGCTTTGTTGGATAGTCTCAATATCAATTCCCTTGAGCTTGGCCACCGACTCGACGTGCCCCTTGAGGGTTTGAAGCTCGCGGAGCCTTGCCATCTCGGCTCTCTTCTTTGCTTGCTCGGCAATCTCGGATAGTTCCCGGTAGCTGCTCTTGTCACTGAAGAGAGTGGTAGTTGCCTGTGGTGGTTGCAGCCCATGGAGTGTCCTTTGAGCAGTGGCCCATTGAGCTTCCCTCTCCTCTTTTCCGTAGTCTTTCTTCGTGGTGAAGGCGGTCTATGTATCGAAAACAAGGAAAGAAATTACAAGTTGATATGAGTGGCCTTAGGAATTGGACACCTTTGAAGGTTTGGTTGGTAAGTAAACACTAAACACCTACCTTCCTCTCAAAGAGGTTGAGCCAAGCTTTGCCACTCAAGGCATAGCGGATGGCGAATTTGAGTATGTCGAGTGGGAAGTAGGTAACGATACTATAGAGCCAAACAACACCAGCCCAATGCCATCCCATTCCCTTGATCCTTGCAAAGCCCCACTTGGGGTACACAGCAATGAGAGTGGCGATCTGATGATTTAAAAACCAAAGTTTCATCAGGAACAAATTAAAGAACTTGGTTAAACAAGTATTTAATACTAATAGCAGTTTTGAGATATGAAAATTCAAAATCTAAACATGAGGGTGTCCCGTACCAATTGTGCAATGCCGAAAGCGGTGAGGAGGAGGAACCCAGGACGTTCGAGAAAGGACCAACTACGAGAACGGGTGACGAAGATCAATGCTTGGCTTATGATACTGACTTGTAGATACAAAGCAGCCATCATTTCATCAGGACTGTCTTTCAGGGATTTCACACCAAACTTGTCCTGCCATAGATTTAGGAATAGAAAACATGAAGTCATGTTAGAGATGAATTAAGGCTTCGTTTGGCAAACATACTTGCACAGTAAATGGTACTGATATGGTAGCTGAAAATGACTAACAAGTTAAATGGTGATGCTTAACAGCTGAAAATTACGACATACCGAGAAGAAGTCAGTGTCCCTCATGATCCAGAAGAAGATGACGGTCATCAAAGCCAGGTACCCTCCAAGAACAATGCCGGTTGCAAATATTTCCTTCAGCTTCCAGCTATCGGGGACTGGAGATGGCTTGACACGATCCTTTGAGATGGTCATGATTGTTCCTTGAAATACATAACGGATCAAAGTATCAGTCTATGATTAATCTTTGATGATGGAAGGATATGTTGGACCTCACAATTGATGAATAAACATACCATCATTTAGGATGGCAATGATCAGAACCATGAAGGGGGAGAAATCGAACTTCCATATGAGTGCAATAAACATGAAACCAAACTGCAACAATCAAGGAAGGAAATTGCTATCAAATTAGCAACGGCCAAGTAAAAACATTTTGAAAAGTTTCAGTATGGTTTATGTACATACCACAATACGGATTGTGATGGAAACTGCATAGATCTGCATTTTACAAAACAAGACCAAAGGAATAAATTAAGCAACACATTTATAGACAAGTGTAAAAGTAGAAAAATCATTTGGTATGCATTCAAGTGGATTAAGAGCGGAAAAACACTTACAGTGTAATTCTTCATCCTTTGGAAAATGGCTCTGCTCGTTAGCACAGCGCTTATGATGACACTAAGCCCAGGTTCCGTCAAAACTATGTCAGATGCACCTCTTGCAGCATCAGTGGCATCAGCAACAGCAATACCTATATCTGCCTTTTTCAATGCAGGGGCGTCGTTTACACCATCGCCTGTCATTCCAACAATGTGCTTCCTCTCTTGCAGCTTCTTAACGATCTCATATTTATGCTCTACAAACACAAACATCCATGAATGATGTTAAAACACAAATTGAAACCCAAAACTTTTGGAATTCCAGCCGGATGTGAAATCACCAATTAAGCATTTAAAAGCAAGCTATCATGCTATAACAAAGCTCTCACCAGGAAACACCCCAGCAAATCCATCGGCTTTCTCAATCAATTCATCAACAGGGAGACCAGCTAGGGACGGGTCTGTGTGATTTCCGAGAAGAGCAGAAGAAGGATACATGTTAGTTCCCATTCCCAACCGCCTACCAGTTTCCTTTCCGATGGCAAGTTGATCACCTATACGACAAGTGAACCAACAAAGGAATTAGCTGTGTACCAAAAATTCAATCATAATACTGTAGTGGATATGCTTAAGGAATTGTTGAGCATCCAAAAAAGATCAAGAAATTCTGTACCAGTAATCATCTTGACATTCACGCCAAGGTCAAGGGCTTTACGGATGGTTTCAGCACTGTCATGTCTAGGAGGGTCGAAAAGTGGCAGCAATCCAACAAACTGCCATGGTCCACCAGCACTTTCTTTGTTTTTCTCAGGAACGTCCTACACATTTTATGACACCACTTAGCTATGAAGACACATCCTAGACAGGTGAGTAAAGATGTAAAACAATTCAGTCAAGTTTGTTGTTCCAAACCTGAATCGCAACAGCCAATGATCGAAGACCACGTTCAGCATATTTCTCAATGATAGAATGGACCTTCTTTCTGACCTCTTCTGTGCAGTTACAAAGGTCTAGGATCTGCCGTGAACGAACAAACAAGCAAACAAACAAACATTAGGGTTGGAAAATCAGTTAGATCCCTAAAGATCACTGTTTCCTAAAATATGGTTTTACCTGTTCTGGTGCACCTTTGCTAGCTCGATGCCAGTTTCCGTCATTATCAATGTAAGTTAAAGCAGTCCTCTTGTCAACTGGGTTGAAAGGTAAGAAGTGCACCTCTCTGATCCCAGCTCTCGCCTACAAGAATAATATCCTTTTTAAGTATATTCGAAACATGTATATCACATCAAGAGCCAATAAATGAAGACATACCTCCTTCGGATCAGCGAGCATTCCAACCATTGCAGCATCAATAGCATCTTGGTTCTCAACTCTTGATGCTCTAGCAGCAAGGAGGAGGACATGCTCCTTGTCTGTACCTCTAAGAAACACTTCGACAAGGTTCCTGTCAACACTCAACTTATTAAGGGTTAGCGTACCCGTCTTGTCACTACAAAGGACATCCATTCCTGCCATTTCCTCAATGGCTGTCATTCTTTTTGTAATAGCTCCCTGCTGAGATAACCTATGGGACCCAATAGCCATGGTAACGGACAACACAGTGGGCATGGCAATCGGGATACCACCAATCAAGAGAACCAAGAGGTTGTCAATCCCTTGCCTGTATGAGCGGTGTTGAATTGGGTACATGACAACAAGCTCAATCAGCATACCAACAGCAATGGAGCAAATGCAAAAGTTTCCAATTGCTTTCAAGACCTGTTGGAAGTGCCCAACTTGGTTGGTGCTGTCAACCAAATGAGCAGCCTTGCCAAAGAAAGTGTGAACACCAGTAGCTATCACAATAGCTTCAAGTTCACCTTGTTTACAAGTTGAACCAGAAAAGACTTCATCCCCTTGGTTCTTGGTCACAGGGAGGGACTCTCCAGTCAAGGCAGACTGATCAATCTTTAAAGGATCTCCTTCAAGAAGACGAGCATCAGCAGGAACAATGTCTCCTAGTTTGATGCTAATGATATCTCCCGGGACTAAAATTGCAGCTTCTTGCTCACTCCATCTTCCATCTCTAAGCACCTAAATAAACAACACCACCACCACCACACACAAATTAGACACCAATATCTAACTTTAGAAAGTTAATTTAAAATAAAACTTCTACTCCTCTCCAATTGCCATCTTTCAAATGTTATCAATTTATAAGCTATCTTGTCACTTAGATCCTAAGACCTAGATTGAATAGTTTACCTTAGTTTTAGGAGCAAGGCCAGCCATGAGAGCAGCAGCAGCATTTCCAGCATTATTCTCTTCAACAAAACTGATAGTAGAGTTGATGATCAGCAAACAAATTATACCAGCAAAGTCCTGGTAGTCTGGGGGTTTGCCCCCGCCATTCGCCAGAGCAATAGCCATGATAGCTGCAGCTTCCATGACCCATGAGAGTGGGTTCCACATGAACCCCAGAAACTTGAGAATTTTGCTTTCCTGTACATTTGAGAAAGGACATGACAAGCCAATTAAGGTTTGCGGTTATCCAACAGAAGAATATGTGGAAAGCATGATATCATGGCATTTTCTTATGTAGCTATTTTCCACTGTGAATTGATCTGAGCTATCAAAGAAGTAATAGTGAATTGATCTGAATATCTACCTTCTTCTCTTCCAACTTGTTGGGTCCAAAGAGTGAAAGCCTGTTGGCTCCCTCGTCGGAGGTTAGACCCTCCCTTGAGCATTTCAGTTGCTCAAAAACTTCTTCAATGGGAATATTTTCCTGTTACATAACTTGATTGTTATCAACTCAAACTCAAACATAATAATTCACTTGAATGTCACGCAGCGAATAGAAAAGTATCCATCAAATTACAGCAAACACATGGACTCCAAAATTTCCAAAATAGACATATTATCCTAACATTTTACTTCCCTGTTTACTTGTCTAGAATCAAAGCTTAACAAAGAATCTCATTCTTTGAAATCTCTTCTAATGTACTGAAGTTTTACACCCCAACTATCTTGTGAAATGGTCTCCGAACTTTTTTATGGTGTTAAGCAGTCATTTTGGGTTGAAAAAACATTTGTTGATACAAATCAGAAGATGATTTACAGGAAGATTATTGTAAAATTTAAATTATTTTCTGTAAAAAAAAAAGAGGATAAATTGACTCAATCAAGATAGAGAGTACAGAAAACAGCCTGGCTAGGCAGTGACGCCAGAGGAGAAATTGGGCCACATCAGGTGGTGGTTGGCCCGGTCGCCAAACCACATGCTAATCGCGTGAATGCTACGCGCAGAGGTCGATCAATTAATAAAAAAATATATTTTTTGGATCTGATCAATTAATAAATATTTCGGGGTCATGTAAAGACGGATAGTTTAACGTCATTTTCTGGCACCTTTGGATTTTACCAGCACGATTTGTATGGCGCTAAGGGCTAAACCTATAGCCTAGACTGACACAAAGGTCGTCGTTTCGTGCGGGTACCACGGAACGTACCTCTCCATTTACTTGCAACTGGAAAAATATCACCATAAACAGAAAATCTAGATGGAAAATAGTACTACGTAAATACTATGGCACTGTATTCGATTTTTTTTTTGTTAGAATATTCGAATTTATTTTAGAAATCAATATGGAGAAGGGATTTCATGGATCCTTGAAGTTAATTTTACTGAAATAATAATTATATTATGTTATTACACTGGTCAAACCTTGAATTTGGTAAATAAAGAGATGTCATCCGAATTTCGAATCGGAGACATTTGGTTCTTATACTGGTCAAACCGATAATATTATGCATTATATATATTAAAACAGACGGATTCAAATGTAACGATTGAATTGCAAGTTTGCAACTTATAATTACTTTTATAAAAACCAAAAAGGTGTTCAAATTTTTTTTCTTAAAAAAATCATGTCAATAGACTCAATACCGATAATATAAAGTAAACGCTTTTCTAATTTGAAGTAAAGACGTGGTAGGTTCAAAGAAAATCTTTGACATTTGAAATGAATAATAGTTCAAAAATAATAAATTTCAATAACAATTCTCACAATTTACTGCCTTAAAAATTAAAACTCTCTTGATCAAATTTTATAATTTAAAATCACACAGTTTCAACTTCATTTTAGCCAATATTTTAATAAAGTTTGCCAGTATAATATTATTTCAATATACAATTAATAAACTTGATCAATTATTACGAGTTTAAAACTAACAAACTGATGTCAACTGTTTGGTAAGGGCCAAGGGGCACCGCATCCAACCATGACGGTGGACAAGTGCTCGATGTTGTACTTCTTTGACCAATCTTGTTTAATTAGTGTGTGTGTGTGTGAATGACCTCTTCCAGCTTTCATTGAAATTAAATGATGACAGAGACTCGATAAAATTAATTACTTATTTCGACGGTGAGGATCGGAAGAAGTAATTCATAAATCTGATAGCTGAATTTATCTACTCAAGAGAAATAATACTGTAACTAAATTCTTTATGTTTATGGTTAGACGTCTCAAAAATTCACGGGATGCGTTTTGGCTCCGACGCATAATTAGATGATAGAAATTAATAAAATAAACAAACTAGCAGCTTTATTCCAGCTGGAAAGATAACCGATTTAGAAGTAGGCGAGATCACGGATTCTTTGATAACGGAATGGATTTGGATATGAAATTCACGAAAGTGAAATCATCAAAATCTTAACTTCCATCCAACAGTTCAAAATTTCAGAACCACGAGAAAGAACAAATCATCACAAGCGTATCCAGAGTAAAAAGTTAATTTCAATGCAGAAGACGGAAATCCAGAGCAATTAATTAATCGGAAATCGTTGAAACTACGAAACCAGTAAGCACCAATTCACCAATGCTAGCAACTAAATCCACGACTAATTAGTAATTAGCAGAGCACAACCGCATCAAAATCTCAACTATCGATTACTGAAAGGGAAAGCACTGAGAGTAGAACACGTACCAGATCGACCGATTCATTCTTAATGTCGTCCAAATTGAGGCCCTTACCGGACTCCATAGCTTAACGAACACCGAGATCGACGGAAATTCCGCCGGAAAAAGAACCGAACAAGTAAAAGCCGAAGATCAAAGAGTTAGAGACACAGATGCATTCAGCGAAATTTCAATATCCCTACGAAAGAGGAAAAAGGGAAGAAACTGGGAGTTTTCAGCTTCTGTTTTTTTTCTTTTTGAATTTCTTGGGAACTATTAAAGCCTCATTTTATACTCGCCCAAAGGTGAACCCCACACCAGATGGGCCCCTCGCTCCCTTCTCTCCTGATTTTCTGTTAGCTTTCAAAAAATAAAAATAAAACTATCTGACTAGTCTTTTTACGTTTTTTTTTTTTTTTTTTTATAATAAAGTTATATTTTATTATGACATAATCACACTTTTTTTATTAATTATGTTTAATTAAAAAAACTGGTTGAAATAATTATGTTTAATTATATATGTATTGCTTTGGCACAACTCTAACACGTACCCAGTAAGAGAGTAGATAGACACCAATTATGTAGCAAATATGACTATTTTAATGAGAAAAACGCAATTAAAAATTATATTTGGAAACAAATGGAAAAGATATATTGTAAAGCACAAAAATCTTGTGTTGATTAATTTAATAATTATAATTTGGCCCCTGCATCGAACATAATTCTTGTAACCAGCATCTTGGGTATTGATTAATTAATTAATAAGAGCCATTTCAATGCTGAGTCTAATTTGGATTCTTTTAATGATTAATTATTTGGAAAAACTTTGAAGTGTATACCTCAAAATCAATTTGAAATTTTATTTTTCTGGTCTAGGTCACAACATACAAATAAGAGTGAGAAGCTCAATTTCATTTCTAAAGTCCATTTTACAGCCCATTTATTCTGATTAAATAATACTCCTATAAAATTATTTATCATCACACAAATACATACTCCCTACTCAAATTAACTACTCCATCAGCTTTCTAAAGGCCATTTTACACTTGCCCAACATTGGATTTTGCCTATTAATTAAGGAGAATTCCCCAAATACCTAAAATAAAGGTGATCATAGAAAATGTTTTCAACCATGGAGAGTTCTATATATTTCTCCCGTTTGATATCCATCCCGCACAAAACATCATAAGAGAAGAATCCCGCACAAAAAATCATAAGAGAAGAAAGGTCCAAGTACAGGAGATTGGATTTGATTATCGAATTAGTAGGATCATAAATCATATGAGGTTAGAAGAATAACTTTATGGCGAAACTAATTAAAATAATCCAACCTTTAAGGGAGTGTTAAAAATATATCCATACCTTTCAAATATAAGATAAATATCCCGACCTTTTTAAGGGATGGTAATATAATATCCCAAAATTTTCTCCCCCACAAAAATGCTTACATGACACATATGTGGCAAAAAATAATGATCATATTCACAAGCGTGCCCTTGGATCTTAATGCTCGAATTTTACAAAGTATAGTCTAGATTGTCCTGATAATTTAAAAAAAATAAAAGTCTCTTTTATAACCGAAAAAAATCATTCAATTTAATACGTTTTTTTATAGATTATAATTAAATTTAATCAAAACAAATATAATAAAACAAGTAAATATTTAAAATATAATTTTCAATATCTTGATTGTGTAAGATATCATTCAAGTTTATTAGATTAAATTAGATTGGTTTTTAAGTTTATATTAATTTTTTTATTTTGGATTTAAGAAAAAATAAAAAATAAAAAAATTACATTCTTTTTTATATTTTTAATAATAATAATTTACTTCTTATATATAAGTGAACACCATTGAATAATCTAAATAATTAAATTTTCATTTCAATTTCGTAGTAACATAAAGTTTATAATTGGCAAAATATTCTTCAGTTTAATTTGATAAGTTAAATCACTAGCTAATCATTTACTAATTGAAAATATGTTATTTTGCTTTACATTTTTTTATTTGGCTTGTTATAGATATTGATTTAAAAAAAGATATAAAAAGTTAGGTACAAATTTAATCTAAAACTACGAAAGTTTATTAAATAAACTTTTAAACTCATCTAATTTAATTTTATACAATATTTTTTATTTGAATTGAAAATACATGAGTAATACAATACAAAAAATAAGAATTTTATTGGAGAGAAATTATTGAGATATTATATTACCATCACTTATAAAGGTCGGGATATTTATCTTACATTTGAAAGATTGAGATATATTTTTAACACCCCCTTAAAGGTTGGGTTATTTTAATTAGTTTCGCCTAACTTTATATAAAGTTGGTAAAATCTCAACACTCAATTCTAAATAAGTTGGTAAAATCTCTTAGTTTCTATATATATTATTGATTTTGGTCAAAGGTGGAACCAGACTCTCGGTGACGAGGGGGCAGGGGCAGAATTTTTGAATTGTTTTTTGTTTATCAAGAACAAAAGTTGTAAAAATATATTAAAAATGATCATGTCAATTTTGTAGTTTGAACATGCAATTTTTTTCAAAAAAAAAAAAATGGGGCCATACTAAAAAAATTTGGATTTTTTTATTTATCATAAACAAAAGTTTTTCAGAAAACAATAGTACTATTCCTGCATCATGACACGTTTATGTTAAAGACTAAGGTATAGGCCTATAGGGTAAACAACAATTGCAATGGCATGAATTTTCTTATGCTTCTCCTAAAGTGCATGAAGCATTTTCATCATCAGAAGCATAAAGTTAAAGTGTTTCATAAAATAATAGTACTATTCCCGTATCATGACGCATTTATGTAAAATGATAGATTACATAGATTTCATATTGTATAGTGGACCAAAAGGCCCAATATCTTGTAACCTATATATATGATTGTCTAATGAATGAAACCCTCAAGGAGGACTTTATATCGATTTCATAATTCTACATGGTATCACAGCCTAAACCCTATTTTTTCTCTCTAAACCCTAATTTTTCTCTCTCCTCCCCTCGCCTCACCGGCCCGCCCTCCCACTGCTGCCGGCCTCTACCTCTCTCGGCCTTGCTCTCTCCCTTCCCCACCTCTTCCAATGGCCGACGTTCCCCCCACCAAGCCGCCCTTCCACTTCGATCTCACGATCTCAAACATCAAAAACTGCATCCCGATCATCCTTGATCATGAATCTAGCTCCTACACCATGTGGTCTCACCTCTTCACGACCCATGTCAAGGCTCATAAGGTCCTCCACCATATTGATTCCTCTATCGATCGTCCCGCCACTGAGGACGACGATCTCTTCGCTCAACTAGACACCATCGTTCTTCAATGGATCTTCAACACCATATCCAAAGATCTATTGACAACCATCCTCGACCCCAACGACAACGCCTTGGGTGCCTGGACCAAGCTTCAGAATCTCTTTCAGGACAACAAGTCCACCTGTGCCGTCTACCTAGAGCACGAATTCTCAGGTTGCAAGCTTGCGTCTTTCCCGTCGATATCCGCCTACTGTCAGCATCTCAAAACCCTGTCTGATCAATTGGCCACCGTCGACTCCAAACCTAGCGCTACCCGCCTTGTCCTCCAGGTACTTTCGGGTCTTCCCTCTAAATACAATGCTGCTGCTACTCATATTCAGCAGACGGAACCTCTCCCTACCTTCAAGAAAACCCGGTCTCAATTGATCCTGGAGGAGACTCGTCTTCACCGTCAGACCACCGACGCAGCCAAGGACAAAACCGCCCTGGTCTTGTCAAGTGACCTAGATGAAACCTATGCACCGCCGCAAAACCGCAGCAACGATCAGTCCCCGCAGCAATGGGCGGCGGCCGCAACATTGGTCGGATTCCTCTCGCCCCTCCTAGTCTCCCGTCCCCGGCTTCACCCCTCCTTGGATGCCCTATGGCTACCCACCTTCGACATATCGCCCACCATGCCCGTATCCTAACAGTCAGCAGGGAGCGGGCTTGTTGGGTCCAGCTCCTCGATCCGCCGGTCACCAGGCCTACCCGTCTTCGTCCGATCAGGGCTACGCTCCGACTGATGTGCATCATGTCTTCTTTTCTATGCAGCTGACACCTCCTGACTCCAATTGGTACATGGACACTGGCGCGACCTCCCATATGACGAACTCCTCAGGTACTCTTTCTTCTCTCTCTTTTAAGGGTCCTGCCCACTCTATTATCGTCGGCAATGGTGGTCGCCTTGCTACTTCGGGTATTGGCCATGCCACATTACATACCCCAACCAACCCTTTACACCTCAACAATGTCCTCATTGCCCCCAAACTAGTTAAAAACCTTATCTCTGTCCGTCGGTTCACCACTGACAATAATGTTTCCCTTGTATTTGATCCATTTGGTTTCTCTGTGAAGGATCTTACTACGGGGGTTACTCACCTGAGATGTAACAGCACCGGGGAGCTCTATCCTGTGTCGTCGCCCACATCATCCCATCCGTCGTGTCCAGTCGCCCTCTTGGCATCGTCGTCCAGTCTATGGCATGCACGCCTTGGCCATCCCAGTGTTGCCGTTTTAGATTTGCTTCATTCTAAGAGTCTAGTCAAATGTAATAAAGAGCCTTGCTCTAGTTTATGTTCTTCCTGTCAGTTAGGCAAGCATGCCGGATTGCCATTTCAGCGGTCTTTGAACACTACTTTTGCACCCTTTGATATAATTCATAGTGACATTTGGACCTCTCATGTGCCTAGCAAGGAAGGTCACAAGTACTACCTCTTGTTTCTGGATGATTATAGTCATTTCTTATGGATTTTCCCGTTGCATTTCAAGTCTCAAGTGTTTCATATCTTTGTCAGATTTCACGCTTACATCAAAACACAATTTCAATCATCCATCAAATGCTTCCAATGTGACAATGACTGTGAATTTGATAACAAAGAATTTCACACTTTCTTCACCACAAATGGGATCTCCTATCGGTTGTCTTGCCCCTATACTCCTAGCTGAATGGCAAGGCTGAACGAATCATCCGAACTATAACCAACATGATGCGCTCTCTTCTCTTTCACGCATCCATTCCCTTTGTCTATTGGCCTCACGCCTTATCAACCACATGTTATCTACTAAACATCCTCCCATCCACTACCCTACAACATCGCTCGCCCACTCAGGCACTATATGGCACCCTACCTAGGTATGATCACCTTCGTACCTTCGGGTGCTTGTGCTTCCCAAACCAGTCATCCACCGCTCCACACAAACTCAACCCACACTCCACTCCATGTGTCTTCATCGGCTACCCGTCTGATCATCGCGGTTACCTTTGCCTCGATGTGCAGAGCGATAAGCTTATTGTGTCACGTCATGTCACTTTTGATGAGTCTCACTTTCCCTTCTCTTCTCCTCCTCTCCCATCTCCCACACCTCCTATATCCCAGTCTGAGTCAGAGTCTCCCTTCCCACACTTTCTCTTTCCCCAGAACTCTACCGGTGCTCCTACCTCTCCCCCTACACCGCCCCCACCGCCACCTTCTCCTCCTACCACCAGACCGCACACCCACAGCTTCTCCGGTGTATTCAGACATCGTCAGATCGTCTCTATGCACGCCAACACCTCCCCCGAGCCCTCCCGAACACACATCCCATGAGCCCTCCCCTAAGCCCTGCCGCGACCCCCTTGCCGCGGCCGCAGCATCATGCTGCGCCCGCGGCACACCTTCCTGCCGCGACACCCTTGCCACGGCCGCAACATCATGCTGCGCCCGCGGCATACCCCCCCACCGCGGCCCCCTTGCCGCGACCGCAGCATTGTGCGGCGCCCGCCGCACCAAACAACCCCGCTCCCACCGTTTCCCAAGTCCCTACTACCTCAAACCCGACCTCGCTCTCCCCCATCCCCACCTCCCACAAAACAACCCTCCTCGACCCGAAGTGGTAGGCAGCTATGCTCGATGAATACAGGGCCCTTATAAGGAATGGTACCTGGGTTCTAGTTCCTCGCCCTATTGAGGCGAACGTCATCCGCTGCATGTGGCTCTTCCGCCACAAGTTCCGCTCTAATGGGTCATTGGAATGCTACAAAGCTCATCTTGTGGTTAATGGTCGATCTCAACAGGCAGGTATTGATTGTGATGAGACATTCAGCCCCGTGGTCAAGCCTGCTACTATCCGAGTGGTGTTTAGCTTAGCATTATCGCGACATTGGGCTATTCATCAGCTGGATTTCAAGAACGCCTTTCTGCATGGCCATCTGAATGAAACAGTTTACATGTTTCAGCCGCCGGGGTTCGTTGATACTGATCGTCCCAAGCATGTCTGTCTCCTAAAGCGCTCTCTGTATGGTCTGAAACAGGCTCCGTGTGCCTGGTTCCAGCGCTTTGCATCTCATCTGCTATGTTTGGGCTTCGTTGGCAGCCGCTCGGATTCTTCTCTGATTATCTATCGTAGAGGCACAGACATGGCCTTTTTGTTACTATATGTCGACGACATCATCCTCACCGCCTCTTATGATGCTCTTCGGACGTCTATTATTTCTCAGTTGAGTGCCGAGTTCGCCATGTCAGATCTGGGTCCGTTGTCTTACTTCTTGGGCATCGCCGTCCGACATCATGCATCTGGGTTGTTTCTCTCTCAGAGTAAGTATGCTGCCGAAATTGTAGCTCGGGCCAAGATGAGTAACTGCAAGTCAGTCGTCACCCCTGTGGATACCTCCAACAAGCTCAGTGCTCACTCTGGTCCTCTCTTTGATGATCCGACGTTGTATCGGAGTCTTGCTGGTGCATTGCAGTATCTTACGTTTACTCGGCCAGACATCAGTTATGCCGTTCAGCACATCTGCTTATTTATGCATGCCCCCAGGGAACCGCACTTTCAGGCATTGAAGCGGATCATCCGGTACATCAGCGGTACCCTTGAGCTGGGCACCACGATCACCCCTTCCTCTCGGCATGACCTCGTCGCTTACACTGACGTGGTTGGGGTGGTTGTCCTGACACATGTCGCTCCACGTCTGGCTATTGTGTCTTCCTCAACGACACTCTTGTGTCGTGGTCAGCGAAGCGTTAGTCTGTGGTGTCCCGCTCTAGCGCCGAGGCTGAATATAGGGGCGTCGCCAACATTGTCTCCGAGTGCTCATGGCTGCGCAATCTCCTCCTTGAGCTCCGCTGCCCTCTTCAGAAGGCCACCCTGGTCTACACAGACAACGTTTCCGCCGTCTATCTTGCCAATAACCCAGTCCAGCATCAGCGCACGAAGCACGTTGAGCTTGATCTCCACTTCGTTCGGGACAAGGTTGCTATTGGACATGTTCGCGTTCTTTATGTCCCGTCCTCCTATCAGTACGCTGATATCTTCACCAAGGGTTTACCTCGGCAGTTGTTCCTTGATTTTCGGTCCAGTCTCACTGTACGGGACCCTCCACTTTCGACTGCGGGGGTTTGATAGATTACATAGATGTCATATTGTATAGTGGGCCAAAAGGCCCAATATCTTGTAACCTATATATATGATTGTCTAATGAATGAAACTCTCAAGGAGGACTTTATATCGATTTCATGATTCTACATAAAAGACTAAGGTATGGGGTAAACAAATATTCTTTTTATGCATAAAGCAGTTTCAAAAAATTCTTTATTTGCCCGACTACCTGATCGAAGTCTGATGTGTTGGTGTGCAATTGATATGCCTCACGCTCATCTTCAACAATTATGTTATGCATAATGTTGTACGCTTTCATTATTTTACCAATCAACGTAATTAGGACGTCACAAGAGCGGGTTGGATGACGAATGATAGAAAATCAAGCTTGTAGCACACCAAAAGCTCGCTCTACATCCTTACAAGATATCCTTACAGGACGACTATTGGTGTTGGGCAAACAACGAATTTTTTGCACCAAAAGGAGGCTTGATCATTGACATGAATGTTGCCTAACCAAGGTAAACTCCATCAATGAGATAGCAGGACATGTCGTCCTCATGTCGATCTGTTTATAAAGAACTTGGCCTTTAGGCTATACCATACAAAACATCATCAAATATAGGTGAACGATCAAGGACATTGATATCGTTGCACGTACGTGGTGTCCCAAAAAAAGCACGGCATTTACATAATCAAATTGTGGTCGGGGGCATTTTTTTTAAAAAAATATTCTTTCTAGAAAGTCTAACATTTAGTGGCTAAATGGTTCTTTTGGAGGCGAGAATGGCTATTATACTCCCCTCACATGCGGATAATTAAAAAGATTAATAATTTCCCCTGATGAGATGACTCAATGGTACGGGGTGAGGGGGATTAATGGGAGGTCATAGGGTTGATCCCTGCCTACACCATTTCTTTGGGTGAAAAATCAAGGGGGTGAGGTGGGTTAACCTTATTATAAAAAAATAATTTTTTTAAACGAGGATCTGCCACGGCTAACATTTACCCCAAAATAAAGGAAGACACATAAGAGTGGGTGATTCACCACCGCAAGTACATTAGATCTAATCACGAATAGCAACCAATAGGAAACAAAAAAAGATGTAGTTATTTGAAACCTAGATTGTCGGCCAAAAGTAAAAAAACATTATATGGAAACTAATGAGTAATAGGATTCTAACGAAATGTAGGCTAGCTCTAAAAAACGTCCTTGTACCAACGAAGTGTGTAATATGCAACCACATATATGAGGACTCCATTCACTTGTTTTTGGAACGTGAACAATTCCTTAATGTAAATATATATGTGTGTGTGAAAAAGCTATTAGAAGTGTAAACCCTGCAAACAAAAGCATAAAGCAAGTTGTAATAGAACTCATGGAGAAAATTACAAAGACACAAAAAACTACACTATTGATTAGCTGGTGGACCTGATGGACGACTAGAAACAAAAAAATATTCAAATAAAATCAAGATCAAAACCAATCAAGGTGGAGAATGATTATAAAACATAATATCAGGAACTGGGAGAGAACAAATTGAAGGATGAGACAAAACCAAAAGAAATTTAACAGTGGCTAGAACATGCAGAACCAAAAACAAACGAAATAACACCAAGTGTCAGGAACCTCTCAAGGGTGGGATTAAATTGAATTTTGATGGCTCCTTTTCCCCTTCTAGAAAAGCGTCATTAGAGATCATGACGAGGTGGTGTTTGGCTCTGGTGCGGATCTCTACAACGCTGGCTCTCTTATTCTGTTGAAGGCTCTCTTATTCTGTTGAAGACCTCTACAATGTTGGCTCTCTTACTCGGTGACAACGGGGGTTTCGAGAATACAAATAGAAGTGGATTGTCGGACGATCATAAACGTTCTAAAATGAGTCTGGTTGTGTCCGTGGGAAGTGGAAATGTTTATCACAGATGTGCTCCTTCTTTTGTAGGCTTTTGATGAAGTTGTGTTTTCTCGTGTCTACATAGAAGCTAACAGTGTTATGGATCTTGTGTCTTGTCTTCGGTACTCATGTGATCTCGCTAATTGTTTTCTATCTCATCCTGAGTTATGTGCTCTCATCTGCAAGAACACACTCAGATGGTTGTCTAGTAGGAAATGACACCATCCGAATATTTGCTTCTTAAAAAAGTTACTCCAAAATAATTGTGCATTGTGCGACATAGAGACATCTAAATTCAAAAGCCTTGGGCTTTCGAGGATCAACCCACTTATTTAACAGGTTTACTATATGCAGGGTTCAAATTTATCAAATGCACGGTCAGTTCATCAACTTTCAATAGGTAAGCATTTTTGGTTTGGAAAAAGGTTGTCGACACGTAAAGCCGGTAATGGCAAAATGGATGTCAATTTTGCCGACATTGACTTCTCATATATGTTGACAAGCTTTGTCCAAATAAGTAAGCTTGCATAGTACACCAGATATCGGTGATTGACCATTTGTTTGAAATATATCTATTTCATTATAATAAATATAAAATAATCACCAACTCTAATGAGTGGTATTAATTAATATGAGTATTAAACTAACAACGATCAATGTGTCTGAAAATATAAAATTAAAGTTAATCTAGATATAAATAATTCATTCTACCAAAAATTAATATAGATATAAATAAAATAACAACTATGAAATAATTAATTTTGATATGAATAATTCTTTCCACAATTCCACCAAAAAATAATCTATATATAAATAAAATAACACCTATAAAATATTTACTATCTATAAATATTTTTGGTAAGTATGATTATGAGATAGTTTTGATTTATATTTTTATCAATTTGCCATATATATACACATATATATATATAGATGTTTTAGGATAACTTTCTATAAATTATGACAATATATTATTTCATAATTTTTTTCCTAGAATCAATCACGTACAACGTGCCATATAGGATGGTATGCACCGGCTTTTAGTATATGTATATAAATTATGATTTGTATTTTGTTCTTAGACAACATGTTCTAATTGTTTTTCTATAAGAGTATTGCCATATTTAAAGTATTAAAGTTTTCGGTATATTCTTTATTGGAAAGAAAATCCTAAAAAAAAAATAGGTGAACCTCATAATCTAATTAAACAATGACTAAACCGGGTATATCTAGAAAAAATATTATCTAATTTCACTTCTTATTTATCCATGTCCATTAATAGAAAATCCGTAAAAATATTTGCATTATATTTGGGCTGAAAGATGCAGAAATTAGACTAGGTCGCAAAATACCCTATTTTTGGCAACCACATCGTCGCTGGCTTTTCTACTTTGGAGTTTGGCCTATGAGAGTGTCGAATAATTAAACTTATTATTTTTTAAATATAGATCGAAAGCATAAGCATATCATTTACTCCATATTATTGTTTGGGGGCAAAAAGAAAAGGATATATTCCTAAATGAAAATATTTTATACACAAATTCCACCAAAAACAAGTAGCTAGATTTATGAACCCATTCAAAGCTGTAGGAATGTTTGGTTTTATACAAGTCCGATTCACTACGCCAAATTGCAGCTAGGGGCGACGGACTCACTAGCTTTCGTCACCTGAGTGAACTTCATGCGATGGATTAAGATGATCGAGTTGGTCAGAGGCGGATCCAAATGGGGGCATGTGGGGGCACGTGCCCCCACCCTCATCCGATGAACCTCATATATGTATTCTTCTCGTCGATAACTTCGTTTTGATATATAATACGTATTAATCCGATATCCGAGTAAAAAGTTATGAATGTTTGAAAATTGAAGGTATATTAATCACTTTAAATCTTATTTAAATAACCCACAATGCTTTTATATTTTATTTAGATTGACATTCCTATACTATAATTTATCTAGAGATCTTTGAAGTGAGAGGTTATATTACTTATTTCGACAATTAGGTAAGAAATTACGAAAGTTTAAATGAGGAAAAATGTCAGATTTTCTACTTTGCAAGATATTAGTAATGTTCCTAAAGAGATGATCGAGGTAGGAATTCACAAAGCTTTTGATTTGGTATATCGTCTCATCGAGTTGGTTTTAGTGTTACCGATTGCAAAAATTATAGTGGAAAGAGTTTTATCTGCTATGAGTATTATGAAGTCATATTTGCGCAACAAGATAAGAGAATATTTTCTCTCTGAGTGTTTTGTCTTTAGGTTGAAAAAGATGTTTTCAAGCTCGCACATTGATAATGAGATTATCATTCAACATTTTTAGGGTATGAAAACCCATAAAATGAATTTACCCCTGTCGAGTTGATCTATTTCATTATAAAAACTCTAATTAGCAATGAAGATTTTTTTGTCCTAGTAACTATTTTATTTTTTATCGCTATTTTATAGTGTTGAAGACCTTATGTGTTGTACGAGTTTATGTTATTCATTGTCGTTTGTTATCGGTGTGCCCCCACCCTCATCGGGTTCTGGCTCCGCCACTGGAGTTGGTCACCTTAATATCAGGGGGTTGGACTGCATCCCAAATCACATTCGGGAGACCTACAACCGACTGCAATGTTCGTCACCTGACAGACACTTAGACGACGGACTATGTTTAGGTGACGAACTATTGAAGATATACGATCTCCCTAACAGAGATTCTGACTATATGTATCAGAAGTACTTGTCCGGCGACGAATGCAATGTAATAGTTTGTCGTTTGAATGTGAACTCATTAAATGAACAATTCAAGCGACGAACAATGTGTATCAATTCGTCACATAAGTGAGGGCAAAGAAGGATATAAATACCCGTATGTAAAGCTATGTAATGAAGCGACTGTTGTTATACCAAAGTTCATCGCCTGAATGTGTGCTATTTAAGTCCACTTTTCAGGCGACGTACATTTTATGAAAACTCGTCGCCTGAAATAATGTTAAGAAGCACAACCAACTGCCCTATTTAATAGTACTTGACTTGAGGCGACGAACATGTTATGATAGCTTGTCGCCTAATAGAGTTCAAAGACGTGCAGCCAGTTGGACCATTTAATATTGTGTCATCAGGCGACCGATATACTGCTTAGTACGTCGCCTAAATGTGTAGATAGTTTAGTAGCATTTATTACTCTTTAGTCATGTGTCCGCTACACCCCTTAGTCCATCCATCTACACCTTCACCTCTTCATCATTTTTCCTCTCAAAAGCACGACACAACGCCCATCCTCTTCCCTAATTTTTGTCAAAATTCTTTTATACACAAGTGAATATCAACTTTATTCCACTGTTTCCAATTTAAGTACGTATAAATTTCTTTTTTATGTGTATGATTTTTGTTAAATATATGTATATATTATGTTGGTGATTGGAATTGATGATGAGAATGAGGTTTTGATTGAGAATGTGGTTTAGATTGACTTTGTGATGGAAAATTATTTATGTGCATTTTTACGAGGTCAATGTCACCACTAATATAAGTGGTTACATTGTTGGTGACACATGTGTGCTAACTTTATAATGATGATTGAAATCTCTAAATTGAACAAAGACCATTTTTTCAACCATGTCAATGAACTGATTCACTTGCTCATGGGTCTTTTCTTCTGCATCTAGAGGCTAATTGAATAACCAGCAAATTACAAATAGGTGCCTATTAAAGGGATAAAAGTGCTTAAAACCATATGAATCTTAATTACACAGGATAAGACATTAAGGCTAAATAAAGTATCACTAACCAAGTGGAGCCATCATCAGGTTGACGCATCTTTGTCAGTTGGACATCCCAAACAAGATGTAGAAATGCCGAATGAAGGTAATGCAACCACTCGTAAATGTACGACTACTATGATTCACAAGATGCTATCCATGTGTATTGTATCACTACTAAAAATGCAGGAAATAGTTACGGCAAATAGCAACGGCATTGGCCACGAATGACCGTGGCCAACCGGTTTAGTCACGGAAATAGCCACGGGCGAGCCATCCATAGCCATATGCCTCGTGACTAATGGCGACGGCTGTTTAGCCATGGATTTAGCAAGAAATCACCAAAGTCGTGGCTAAGCATGGACGAACTTTTTCGTGGCTGTGGCAACGAAAACAGCAACGAAGACAGCTACGGAATGCGGGCATCGCCGAATTCATAGCTAAGTTCGTGACTAGATTCGTTGCTATAAATAGGTCATGGGTCTAGCTAATTTCGTGGCTGCACCGTTGCTATGGTTGTTGCTAACGTTGTTGCTCATTTCATGGGGAATGTTGTTATTATGGTTGTTGATATCGTTAGTATTTTGTGTCATTGCTATTTTTAGGCTAAATAATATATATGTATTGTAAACATAACAGACTGCCCAAATAACACAAATGGAACAAATAATACGAAAGCATACCAATACTTTTTTTATCTAAACTAGTTAAGTTTTTAAGTACACAAACAGACCAAATAATACAAATTTCCCTTTTAAGCACATGAACCTGCAACAACAACAGCAACTAACGCAATGGCCGGATTTGGTGCAATTTGGGGCTACAGCAGGGCCAATAACAACAGCAGCTAACACAGCAGTGGTGGTATTTCGGTCCCTCTGGATCTGTAGCGCCGGCAAGGGGGGAGGACGGCTGACTTTTGGCGCCTAGGTGCAGCGGTGGTTTCCCCGACGTGGACGGCGGGGAATTTGATACTTAATCAGCCAAATAAAAAAACAACAATTAGACAGGAACCTTGAGAACCCAAATTGGGTGCTGCCATGTTCATCCCAACAGCCCATTGTGTCCTCTCTCTCACGCAAAAGAAGGGGAGAAAAAAAACTTACAAACAAGCCGTCACCGGAGGTTCTTCATCTGCTGCAGTTCTACAGCTTCTTCGATCTGGAGGTTCTTCGAGCGAAGTTCTTCATCTGATGGAGGCTGTCACCGGATCCCTTTCAACAGGTCTAATCGAGAGGGAAGGAGGACGAACAAGGGTGGGCGTCTTTGATGGTGGGTGCGCGACAGAAGACACGAGAGGGAGAGATAGAGGACAGCCATAGGAGAGGCGGAGTACAAGGACGGGGAAGCGGGATCCATAGGGTGCAGGTTTAGATTTGAAGAGAGAGGTCGGAGCTCGAGGGTCGAGCGAGGAGAAGCGCCGATGAATCAAGATGAATCTGAAGGAGAGAGAGTTCATTGAAATGTGAATCTGAAGGAAAGGCGCCGATGAAGAAGAGAGGCGCTGAAGACGGAAGAGGGCTTTAGGGTTAGAAAGTATAAAGTTCCCTTTTATACCACCTTGGGCCACCAATCTAAAATTTCAAATTCCGGGAAGTTTCCCCTCAAAAATTTATTATACCGCCCAAAATTTTGTACTCGGCACCAATTCCGCCAAAATTTTGACAGAAAATTGTTCAACATATATTCACTTTTTCTATATACATACATATATATATTGGATTTTTCTATTTTGAAACATACTAGTACAATATAAAACATTAATATTAATAAATACTAATAAAAGTTAAGATATCTTTTAAAATAACTACAAAGTCAAATACTCTTTCAAATTTTAACGAAAATTGAAAAATAAAATTACTTGTATATTATTCTCATAAGAATTTATTAATTAACATAAAATTTTATTCAACACTTATTAGTTACTTATATAAGCTTTCCTCAAAACACGTACGAGTCTTATATTATTCTCATAAAAATTTATTTGTTAATATAAGATTTTATTAAACATGTATTCTTTACTTATATAAGTTTTCTTGAAAATATTCTCTTATAGTATTCTAATAAGAAGTCATTAGTTAATATAAAGTTTTATTGAATATTTATTCGTTACTTATATGAGTTTTCCTCAAAACATAACATTATAGTATTATAATAAGAATTTATTACTTAATATAAGGTTTTATTAGCTACTTATATGAGTTTCACTCAAAACATACTCTTAGAGTATTCTCATAAGAATTTATTAGTTGATATAAGGTTTTATTAGTTAATTATATGAGTTTTACTCAAAAACATACTCTTAGAGTATTCTAATAAGAATTTATTAGTTAATATCAGGTTTTATTAGTTACTTATATGAGTTTTCCTCGAAACATAACCTTATAGTATTATAATAAGAATTTATTACTTAATATAAGGTTTTATTAGCTACTTATATGAGTTTTACTCAAAACATACTCTTAGAGTATTCTAATAAGAATTTATTAGTTAATATAAGGTTTTATTAGTTACTTATATGAGTTTTACTCAAAACATACTCTTAGAGTATTCTAATAAGAATTTATTTGTTAACATAAGGTTTTATTAGCTACTTATATGAGTTTTCCTCAAAACATACTCTTAGAGTATTCTAATAAGAATTGATTAGTTAATATAAGGTTTTATTAGGTACTTATATGAGTTTTACTCAAAACATAACCTCATAGTATTATAATAAGAATTTATTACTTAATATAAGGTTTTATTAGTTACTTATATGAGTTTTACTCAAAACATACTCTTAGAGTATTATAATAAGAATTTATTAGTTAATATAAGGTTTTATTAGTTACTTATATGAGTTTTACTCAAAAAATACTCTTAGAGTATTCTAATAAGAATTTATTAGTTAATATAAGGTTTTATTAGTTACTTGTATGAGTTTTTGTCAAAACATAATCTTATAGTATTATAATAAGAATTTATTACTTAATATAATGTTTTATTAGCTACTTATATGAGTTTTACTCCAAACATACTATTAGAGTATTCTAATAAGAATTTATTAGTTAATATAAGGTTTTATTAGTTAATTATATGAGTTTTACTCAAAACATACTCTTTAAGTATTCTAATAAGAATTTATTTGTTAATATAAGGTTTTATTAGCTACTTATATGAGTTTTACTCAAAACATACTCTTAGAGTTTAAAATATCACCTTAATCTAATATATTAAAACGAAATCAATTTTTTGTCTTAAGACATAACATTCACAATATATTATAACCCCCAATATCTTAACATTTATATCAAATATACAATTCTTTAAAATCCATTTTAAATATCAACATAAATATTATACAACATATTATATTCCATTTATTTAATCATTAATTATATAATATTAATATAGCAATTAACAATAAGTAAATAAGTTATATAGTAAACAACCCATATTCCCAAACCGGCCCAACCCTAACCTTTAAACCCAATCGTCCATTTCGGCCCAAAATCGGATCCCAGCCCAGCCCAAACGAAGCCTCAGCCAAAAGAAAACAACCCAACCCGGATGCTACTGTTCACCCTCTTCTACCTTCACTTCCTCCGTCCGCCCCCAGCCTCTCGCTCTCGCTCTCGGCTCACTCGCTGCCCTCTCAGCTCGCTCTCCCCCTCTCTCTCTCAAGTGAACCAGAAGGAAAGAGGAACCCAATCAAAGCAAGGAAGAGAAGAAGGTGTGAGGCTCACCGAGAGGCTCGAAGGTCGCCGGAACGCTCGTCGGGCTTCGATGTGGCTCAACGGAGATCCGAGGTGCCCCTTCATGGCCTAGGACGGAAGGAGATAGATTAAGGGGGAAGCTTTCGAGTTTTATGAAGCGAAAAGGGGGGAAACCCTTACCGGGTCTGTGAACAGAAACAGGGGAGGAGAGAGAGCTCGGCGGCGCGTTGGTGGCTCCGGGGCTCGGCGTCGGATGCTCCAGGGGATGTCGGAGAAGGTAGCTGCTGCTGCTGCTCGGATGTGAAATGGAGGGAGAGATTGGGGTCTGTTCGGGCTCTTCAAAACAGAGAAGCACTCAGAGATGCTCGAGAGGTGCAGGGTCCATGCTCAAAGAACAGGGTTGTGGTGGTGACGATAGTTGATGGAAAGGAGGAAAGGAGGAAGCTTTGGTGGTTTTGTGTTCGGATCTTGAAGGGAGGAATAGGGGCTGGTTAGGCTTGGTGTGTTGCATTCGAAACAAGGTAAAAGAATGGGGAGATGGGGTTCTGCATTTGGTGAGACTTGTTTGCTTGTGGAGCTTGTGAAAGAGAAAGAGAAAGCTGAGCTGAGTCCTTGTACAGCTGCATTCGGTCAGAGGGAGAGCTGATAATTTTGGTATTTTGCCATCTTTGGAGGGGCAATAGGAGAAGGGAAGAATGAAGAGGAGTGGAGGGTTGATCATGAAATAGGAAATTGTTGAGCTGCAATCGAGAGGGGTACTTGAGCTAGGTGTGCTCAAACAAAAGGGGCAGAAGACCAAGTGGTCCTACTGAACATAAAATTTGAATACCCGGAATTAAATCTCGACCCCGCTATCTCGACCGTAACCCGTCTCAACGAAATCTAAATCGAAATCTCGAATCCGACATAAAATAACAAGAATCCAAATTAATTTTTCCAAATCTCGAAATCTAAAAACGAAATAAAATCCGTATAAAATTCTTCTAAAATAAAGCCGGAACTTGTTTCAAAAGTTTTAAAATAATATAAATTGTTCAAGGACGAAATTTTAAAATTTTCCTGAATCTTGGAAATTAAAATCAATCTTAATTCATAGTCCATATTTTAAGAAGATAATAATTTAAAATTTTCCGATCTTTACATCATCCACCTCTAAAAACAAGTCTCGTCCCCGAGACTAAAGCCTTTTTAAACCCGATCAAGCTTTTCTCAAAACATAGAACCAAACAAAATCATGCAAAAGATCAAGTCGATTCTACCCTATATCAGTCAACCAAGTTTTCAGAACTCAAGAGGTGGAATCATCCACCTCTAAGGGCTAATCTCATATTCTCTTCTTAGGTTCATCTTTCAAAATCAGTTTCAACTATCAATCTCAAGCATTATCGTGCTCAATCATCAGTCATCTCAGAACAATCTCAGGATCTCATATATCAAGATAATTGGGCCAAGCCATCAAGTTCCATCACACTAATCAACATACCAAGGGTGTTATCCTACCAGTATCATGCAGGCAAGTCATTACACATCAAGAAGCTCATCGTCAATCACATCATATCAACACATATTCTGTACATCACTATCCATCATATAAGCACAACGGCACAAAGATAAACATCAAAGCACACATCTCCAAACAAGGTACCAAGGTATACCCATCACTAGGTCAAAAGGTCAAAGTAATATCTACGCTAGGCTCCACATGAGACGCGAGTAGCTCATCTAAAACATCTCCACAACTAGCTCGAATACTCTCCTCATAACGCTCCACCAAGGAATGATCGGCCTCAACATGGAGGTCAGAATAGTCAAGAATGTGACTAGGATCGGAAATATATCGATGAAGCTGAAACACAAGAAAAACATCGCACTCTCACTAAGGACGGGGATAAAGCTGAGGAATAAGCTACCCCTCCAGAACCTCAAAAGGATCACCCAAACCTAGGGCTCGGATTTTCTATGATGCAAAATGTCGGACCCCTCAGGTAGTGATACTCTCAGCCATACGTGTGGTCCCACATCAAAGAGAATCTCGGTCCTTGTTAATGCCTCGGAACTCGTGAACATGCCGTCAGAATCTCAGAGTGAACTGTCCATCTCTGTCAGGAACTATCCTCTCACGAACTCCATAGAGCCGCGAAATCCGTCGAATGAATTCCTCATCTAGCCTCGGAACATGCTAAGTCTCCTGAATAGCGAGGAGATGCGTCTCTCGCATAATTCTCTGCCTCAGATCCTGGGACCGGTGGGTTATGGGCCCACCATGCTTCCGCGGCGCCGCTCAAGTCCTACCCAGATGACCGTTCTCTTCTCAAAGTCGGCTCTCGTCGAAAGTAGTGCAAAAGATAATAAGCTATCGGAGATAAGGGAGAAATAAAAGCGGAGAACCCGAATTCCCTATGGAACCAAACATAGACCAGAACTGATGACGAGACTGAAAGACAAGATCCCAACCCGAGGATGACAATGGTGCCCTTATGGAATTCTATGAGGTTATAATGCGGCAAGTAAGACACATATCAATCAATCATGAAGCATACCAGCTAGTCACATCAATACACACTAACACGTACCTATCTCGATGAACAACGATAAAATATATTGGTAATAAAGAACACAAGCGAGTTCTACACGGACGCAAATATAAGACAATCTAGCCACCTATCATTCCTCAAGTAATAAACAAGCTCGACATATTAAGAATCACGTATGCATGAATTCAACAACAAATTTGTGTGGTACAAGCCAAAAAAAACATTGTAATATAACGAGTATCACATGCATGGTGGACTACTCATGTTCAACGGAATCTCAGAAAATTATATACACCTATCATTACAACTAATCCAAGTCCAAATCCGTATAAATCATGGAATCATAAATCGTTTTTAAATCCCTTTTCCATCAAATCGTATAGCATCAAATAAGAATTTAAATCACATGTATAAAATATAACCCAACCGAGTTTAAACCAAACTCGAGTCAACGACCAAAGAAAGGAGAGAACCGGCTCCGGCCAAGAGCCCAGATCTGGTTTTCGTCGTAACGAATTGGCCGTTCGTCATGGCGAAATCCAGTTCTTCGTCCCTCGCGAGTGATGCCTCTCGCTACGCGCGGCAAGCATCATTCTCTTCCTTTGTTCCTAGTCCTTGTTTCGTCGCGGCGACCATGGTTTCGTCGCGACGAAACAAGCAACTGTGAGCTCGCTTTGATTTAAACTCGATCCTTTCTTTCCCACTACTCTCATCCTTTCTAATATCCTTCCCTAACCTCAACCATCATTTAAATAATAATCCCGAATAATAATACAACTAACAATTTGATAACCCCCCCCTTAAAACCACATTTTTAAATACCTCAAGATTTAATATAGGATATTCGAATAACAAGTAATTACCCATGTCGGATACACACATAGACAAGTCATATCAATATAGAACCCGATACTAAGATACTCAAACACGTCATAGCACTATAAAAGGAACACATAAGGGGGCATAATAAATATCATATCATACAACAACAAGGTCCACATGATAGGATAGGTAGGGCATGTAATCATATGATGAGCTATAATCGGAAAGCATGTCCTACACGAGTCTAACCAATCAGGACGTGGCATAAGTATAACAAAAGATTATTACTGAGGTACAAGTTCAACATCCGATCATATTTCATGTATGTGCATTTCGTCATGTCATAGTATGGAACATGCACCCAACTAATAATTAACACAATTACTAAATAATCACGCAAGATGTAACATGCATGGTGGCACACAATTACTAATTAACACAAGACTCGCAATTATAGGTGCTCATCAAGATAAGCATAGATTGACGATATGTCCTAGACAAAATTATAATGTGTGAATCTAGGCATGATTTTAACTATAATACGGGGCACGGAGTCGGATGAGGTACAAGCTACCAGAATACAATAAGCATCACAAGAGCATCATATGGTAAGAATAATAATTTATATGAGACACTCACATAAACACGTCATTAGTCATATTAAGCATGCTACTAGGTTGTTGGGGCATAACATGATAACTAGGTTACCAACATAAAACATGCTCAAATAGTCCTAAGATCATATAAAGGGGAATATCATGGTTATCACAGCCTATGGCAAGTGTAACTGAACGATGATACAAGGTGGGCACGGAATTATACAAATCATATTTCTAAGGGCTTAGATTTCACATGATACAAGTAGTGCATGACATGTCATAGATATATGAAAAGGAGATGCATCGAATCATTTCACATAATAGCATGCGAGTCATAGAAGCTCAAGTAAGTCTAACATTGCAACGAACATCAATGTATATAAGGAGAATATAAGCAAGTGTAACATGTGAATCGTGCACATGTCATAATGCTAACCAGGATAATGCTCTTAAGGTGTCATATCACAAGAGAGCAATGCGCTATATTCATATATATAACTATATTCATATACATAAAAGTAATCATGCGAGTATCTTACAACTATCGTGGAGGGTGTGTTCATGCAAAGGTCAAGATCTCCACACGTGCAAAGATATCGTCTCAAACAAGGGTGTAATAAGGGACGTAACATGTCATGGTCATATTGAGATCATTAGAGTATAAGATCAATGATGGCAAGACGATCATCTAAGGTGCTACTAGATTCTAAGATACAGGGGCCAACATAACGTCATGAATGCAATGTTTGCGTACATAAAAGAAGACAATTAGAGCACATATTCTCATGATAAGTTACATTTTAGAAGACATACATCCCATCTGATACTATTAGCATACACGGAATCTAAATACAATGTGGTGTGTGCACATGTAGGGTGTCAGATTATTCATCCTTAAAAGCATAAAAGAATATCATGGGGCATGATACTAGTCGGAATCATATAAGGCATAATGAGCATCGGGTTGTAACATTAATCATATTTCAATGACATAAGGGACGAATGCCAACACTATCAGGGACCTATTTTAAATAGGAGGAGATCATAAAGCAAGTAGGGCATAAATGTACACAAGCCACAAGTCATGGGTCCTACATGATACTAATGTCTGGATGAAAGGCGTAGATATGCAGCATACAACACATGTACACTTAGAAACCTAGCACCAATATACACAAGAGGCCAAGCCAATCATAACGCAACCATACGAGAACAAGGAAGAAAGATGGAGGGGAATGACATGAGTCTCAGATAGTATAACACTATATGGATATAAAGGACATATGTACATGTATATGAGTCAATAAAAATCAGTACACGTCATGTATTTAACTCAGTAATGTATCAAGTCACACAACATAGTAATGTATCAAGTCATGTAAACATAGATAGGGCTACCGTTATAACCAAACAGAGACTTCTAAGGGCAATGTCAACTTATCCCCACAGACTCAAAAGCTCATTTCCCGTGGACTGCGTGTGTGACTCATTTCGAGAACATAAAAGGGTACTCAAATTACTCCCAAAGAAGATGGCGGAGTTCGTATAGAAGTTCATGAAAAGGAGACATCAACTAACCATTGTGAGAATCGAGGAGGATGACCCCACAAAACAACCCATCCCGTAGACTCAGAATCATTCAAAGTTTGATACTCTAGCACACTAACCATCTCGTGGTATGACCTATGGTGTCAAGTACCATACTCATCACACTCTCAAGTAGTCAAAGCTCCCGACCCTAATTCTCGGATAAGATTAGATTCCCAATTCCATTTTCCATAAAAGACATCAATACCATAAAGAACGACTCGATCAGAATACCAATTGAGACATGGAAGAAGATAGGATGGGAGGAAATCAGAATGAATAGAATAGGCATCCCTCAACCATCACCAACCTTTAAACGAACATCATCGAACTAGAGACAAAACCAAAGGGAAAGACACCAATAACTGAATCATGGAGAAGACTCCTCTATAAGATAGAAATTCTGACTATACCAAAAGGAAATGCTCTTTTGCTTATCTCGCTCACATAGAGATGCAACACTCAGTCCAAATACACCAAAAGATTTCTAGTTCTGGCATAATAGCACTCAACACAGAATCAGTCAGTGACAATCATAATGATCTCCTTCGAGGGAGATCGTTCTGAGGCCCAATTAATACATAAAGCACATCAAGCTATCTAATGCCGCTCTTCGAGGAGCGACTGACCGGAGGGGGAAGTACCTCATGACCTCTACCTAACTCGCCACTCCAATCACCGCGGTGCAATCCCTTGGAGTCTTCCAAGCCCATCTGTAAATAATAAGCTATATTTCGCCTACCCGTTCACAACTACATCCAATAGGGATGGTCTAGCGCCTTTTCTACCCACTCGATCCCCTTTCCAATTTTAATTTCCTAAGTCAAGTTTATTAGGTTGAATCCTTTTATTCTATCCATATTAAATTCATTTTTCCCCTTTTAAAACTTTGTCAAAATCACTTGAATTTCGTGGGTGGTTTTTCAAAACATACACCCGACCCTTTGGTACCCGAATTGCAAAACCTGGCTCTGATACCAACTTTGTAACGGCCCAGATATAAATACCCGGATTACGTTTCGAAGGTCGGATACCTTCGTTCGGATCTTGCAATTCAGGTACGGGTCAGTCCGGTTCTTCGCTTTCGCCCAGGAGGATCCCTCGCCATAGAAGCACAGAGCAGCAAAAGGGCGGGTACCTAACACTATCCACGAAGTCAGGCCCAGAGACGCCTGTGGGCCCTAAAGACCGCGCTGAGGCCATATAATATGCCTATTCCTAGAATAAAGGATGGTCTAATGCGGTACATAATTTAAATCACACTAGCATGCTCCTAGTTGAAATAATGTGCAGAAAAACTGTAAAGGCGCCCAAAGAATGCCAAGTGGCATATCCCCATATCTCTGTATTTCCCGTACCCACTCCGAGGTAGGGCGCTCGACCTCAGCCGAACCGTAATAGATATATTCCCGTACCCACTCCGAGGTAGGGCGCTCGGTCTATGCCGAACCGTAACAGATATATTCCCGTACCCACTCCGAGGTAGGGCGCTCGGTCTATGCCGAACCATATCAGAGATATATATAGATCATACTCATCGACTCGATTGGGGACCAAAACGGTATCAAACCCGAATGCCCCCATGACCCTAGCAAAGACTCTAAGACTCGCAGATAACGGCCGTTCTGTTTCGCAATCACATAAAGTGTTCAAATGCTCATTCGAAAGTGAAAGTCCTAAGGATGATACTACATGGCATGCTTTTATGCATATGCAACACCTACATACTACATGACACATCAGACAGGAGGTCCGAGTTACTGAGTAAGCTCCCGTAGGAAACTTACCTGGAGGCGCGCAGAATCCAAGCAATAATCAGCAATAGCAAGCAACCCAATCATGTCACAAATCACCTAGCATATAATATAAGATGTGCATAAGTCTACGTCTAAGTCACACAAGGCACCCCTAACTATCGTACATAACTTCACATAACCATAGAATATCGTATCTTAACATCTCATCCTTATCATCTCAACTCATCTCATCATCTCCCTTATTCACTTCCATCAATCGACTCATATCATCTTAATCCTTCCATTTTATCTTAACTGTCCTATTTCATCATACCTTATCTTATATATCATCATATAGCATCTTCTATATCATCTCAACACATGTCATCACATAATATCATGTAACATCTCATCATGTTTCATAATTCAATTTAAGATTCTAACAGGTCAAATCATGCTTCAATTCACATAAATCCATATCATAACATAGCTTCACATATCTCATCCCAATTTATTCCATCTTATCTCATTATGCTCATTTCATGTTCATCTCATCTCAATATCTAATATCCCATAATCTCAACATTTGATCATTCCAACTCATCATTATACCATATACCCATCATTTAGAATCATGCACCATTATTATCATATATAAGTCATATTCATACTCTAAGGTATATTCATACTCAAATCATCACATCATATAACATATCATAACAATATCAATACATCATAATTTATATACCCACAAGGTAGACAAGTAAGTCAATTCCCAAGTTTCCTGAAACTCTAAAATCTCAAGTTAGACTAAATCATTCTTTAAAACATTTTCTCAAATCATCCAAAAATCCATTTTCGACCGTTACTGCTTAAATTAACTTATTTTATTATCTTATCAAAACAATACCGACAAGGTTAGGACATTTCTCAAAAATCCTCTTTTCGAGTATTTAAATCAATTTCCGTTTTAAACCTTATCAAATCCAATTCTAATATTTGAAAACCTTTTCCAAATTCCTTTTTCAAATTCAATGCCAAGTATTATATTTTAAATCACCTTAATAATCTTATATCTTTAAATCTTAATAACAATATTTTAAAATATCACCTTAATCTAATATATTAAAACGAAATCAACTTTTTGTCTTAAGACATAACATTCACAATATATTATAACCCCCAATATATTAACATTTATATCAAATATACAATTCTTTAAAATCCATTTTAAATATCAACATAAATATTATACAACATATTATATTCCATTTATTTAATCATTAATTATATAATATTAATATAGCAATTAACAATAAGTAAATAAGTTATATAGTAAACAACCCATATTCCCAAACCGGCCCAACCCTAACCTTTAAACCCAATCGTCCATTTCGGCCCAAAATCGGATCCCAGCCCAGCCCAAACGAAGCCTCAGCCAAAAGAAAACAACCCAACCCGGATGCTACTGTTCACCCTCTTCTACCTTCACTTCCTCCGTCCGCCCCCAGCCTCTCGCTCTCGCTCTCGGCTCACTCGCTGCCCTCTCAGCTCGCTCTCCCCCTCTCTCTCTCTCTCAAGTGAACCAGAAGGAAAGAGGAACCCAATCAAAGCAAGGAAGAGAAGAAGGTGTGAGGCTCACCGAGAGGCTCGAAGGTCGCCGGAATGCTCGTCGGGCTTCGATGTGGCTCAACGGAGATCCGAGGTGCCCCTTCATGGCCTAGGACGGAAGGAGATAGATTAAGGGGGAAGCTTTCGAGTTTTACTCAAAACATACTCTTAGAGTATTCTAATAAGAATTTGTTAGTTAATATAAGGTTTTATTAGCTACTTATATGAGTTTTACTCAAAACATACTCTTAGAGTATTCTAATAAGAATTTATTACTTAATATAAGGTTTATTAAACATTTATTAGTCACTTATATGTGTTTTCCTCAAAACATACCCTTATAATATTCTCATAAGAATTTATTAATTAGTTAATATATTTTTTTTTCAACACTTGTTAATTTATATAAAAAAATTCATAGGGGTATTTGGGCCCGTCAATGGGCCAATCTGGGAAAACATAGTCATATTTGGGCTAATTTAGCCACAGATTCCATCGTCGCCAAATCACCACTTCATTAAATGGGCTGAGATAAGATAATTGGGCTTTCACTAGCTTCTAATGGGTCGAGCCCATAAATTTTGGGAGAGTTTGTACCCGAATTCAGCCACGGATCGAGTGTCATCGGATAGCCCATTCATGATATATATCCGGCCCGCCTACAATTAGTGACCCAAGACCCACTCACCACATATGTTCATTTGATTTCCGATGATTAATAGCCATGGATTTAGCGACGGATATTGTGTTGTGGTCATATCAGCGTCGAAAACAGCCACGACAATCCTATTCGTAGCTACGTTTGTGGCTATTTACTGACACTGACACATATCGAGCCACGAAATCGGCTACCGACATCTGGGTCGTTGCTAATAGCCACGAATGTTTTGGCATGTTATAACAGGATGAGTATTAGCCACGAATATAGCCACGGTCAGGAACAGTCGTGGCCAATGTCATCGCTAATGGCCACGAATACAGGGTCGCCTATAATCCGTGGCTAACCATACGTAGCTATTTCCTGTTTTTTTTTTTTTTTTTTTAGTAGTGTATAGCTTCTGCATTGAAGCCAAATGGTCCAGTTTAGGTAGAATCAGTAGCCTCTGAATAGTCTGAATCATCAAGGACTTGAATAAGGTCAGCTAGCTATAAAGAACCCATGTTTACTGTCATAGGTAACCACTGTGGTATGAAATTAGTTAACAGATTCATTAAGAACTCATCTGAAAAAACTTGGTGTCACCAAACAAATATATAATGAAAAAAAAAATCATGTAATTCCACCAAAACCACTTACCAAACAAATAACTGACGTGTAGAAAAAAAAAAAAACTGACGTGTAGAAAAATTTAATTAGTCTTAACGTATTTTTTCTTCATATATGTTTGGATGCAGAATAGACCTGTCAAACAGGTCGGGCGGGTCGGGTTTGGGTCGGATCGTCTCGGGTTCGAATATAATTCATTACGGGTCTGGTCATTTTGGGTTATGGGTCATGAAATGCTCAACCCAAATCCATATTTAACGGGTTCAGGTCGACCCAACGAGTCAAGTGCGTTACTCATCCATGATTTTTTAAATGACATTTACTATTCATACACGATATTTAAGGATGATAAAAATATATAAAATATCAATCTTTTAATTATTTGTTATAATTTCATTCTTTTTAGTTCAAAATATGAAATTATATAAAATATATAAATTGATATTTTATATAATTTTTATCATCCTTAAAACCATACATGAATAGTAAATGACATTTAAAACTTTTAAATGTCGTTTACTATTCATGTATGATAAACCATACATGAATAGTAAACGACATTTAATACTCCATCTGTTTACTTTTAAATTAAAAGTAAACAGATGGAGTATTTTTAAGGACTATTTACACAGTTCCTAAACCTAAAATTGTTATATTACCCTAATAATCGTTACATTATTGAAAAAAAGTAATTAATGTTGCTACAATAGTAATATGTATTTTTATATATATAACAATTTGCATTGTTAAATTATAAAGTAAAGTTGATGATAAAAAAAAATATTCAATCCTAATTATTATTAGTAATAAATTTGAATATTAGGTAAAATTGTAATTTATTTATATTTTATAAATTTATTATATTAGAGCATGACCCAACGGGTGACCCACGAGTTAACCCAATCCGACCCAGAAATTTGCGGGTTGAACGGGTTCGGGTTGCTTCGGGTTTCGGGTAGAAATATTTGCGCCAAAATCCACGTTTTACGGGTCGGGTTGGGTCACGTTTTGACAGGTTTAATGCAGAACCACTGATGCATAAAAACAATATATAGAAGCTATTAAAACTACACAAGCTTGTGAGGCCTTGATCCACAACTGTCTGATCGACAATACAGAAGCTATATAACAGAGATGTAAATACAAACCAATCACAAGTTGGTGTAGTTGTTGTGGGGCTACATCCCATGCCAAGAGGTTTGAAGTTCGAATCCTCTTGGAAACATGGAGTCACTTGTGAGTGGGAGGGTCAACTTTTTAAATGTTATCCTAGTTGTACAGGTAGAAGGCGTCGCGGAGCTCCTTGATGACGATTTCATCGCCTTCGACTTTCCTAAAGCAAAATCGGTGAACTTGTCGGCGTCCATCTCCTTCATTATGCGAGCGACCTCATTGGCAGAGATCTGAATGGGACGGGGAAGAGATAACTAAATTAAAATGAGGGTAGTTTAATAATTACGAAAAACTTTTGGACAATTAATTAGAAGTGGGATTAGTGTGGACAATTATTAAAAGAGACGTACTTACATTAACATGTTTATAAATTTTTATTATTAAAATGTATGTTTTTAGTAAGATAAATAAATATTTTCTAAAATAATCAATCTTTTAATTATTCTTAATTTTAATAACATTTGTTATAATAAAATTTTATAAATATGTTAATATAAGTGTATAGAATATAAATATAATTTTTATTAATTTTTTATTATGAATTTATAGTCGAAATAATTAAGTGTAACACCGAGTGTTACATCTAATGTTACATCTACTGTTATAGGAGATATGCACGAATTAAAATGACATTTACCCAAATTATTTAATTTTATCATCTATAATCTATAATAACTATTATTATGCCAATTGTTGTTAATATTTTAGTTTATTTTATAATGTTAATTTATTATATTATTAAGATTTTATTTTTAAAAAAAATATCTAACATGCTGAATTTTTTTTTCAAAATATTCACTAAAAACAAATTATTTACTAAAATATTTACAATTTCAAAATATTTACAAAAATATTCATTTTAAAATAAAAACGCGCTTTAAAACCACTACACCAACTTGTGATTGGTTTGTATTTACACCTGGCGCCGAAGGGAAATAACATTTTAAAATAAAAACGCGGTTTAAAACCGCGTTTTAGCCATAATTTCGGGTAAAGCACGGTTTTAAACCGCGTTTATTTGATAACACGAAAAAAATTGTAAAACGCGGCCACTATCCATTCAAATCTTATTGAAGCACAGCCCAGCAGAGATCTCCGGCACCAACGTCTCCGGCCATCTTCCCAACCTCCCCCACGATCTCTGGGGCCTCCGTCTCCGCCAACACCTCCACGCCCCTCTCAGCCACCACCCTCTCCGATTCCTTCTTCCCTGCAACCCAAGCTCAACCTCCTCCTCCACCTCCACACCACCACCTCCACGCCTCCTCCTCCACCTCTGTTCATCTGCAGCCCAAGCTCCGCCTCTGCTGGTGCTCCGAATCTCCGATCCGCCTCTGTTGCTGAACTGGTGCTCCAAATCTCTGAGCCTGAACTGGTGCTCCGACGGCGTGCTGGTGTCGATGGCTGAACTTTCAAGTAAAACGTGGCCCTAGGCCGCGTTTTACATTTTTTTTGTTTTTTTTAAAACATGGGGTAAAGTCGCGTTTTGTCCGAAATTAGGCATAAAACACGGATTAATTCGTGTTTTTATTTCAAAATGTTATTTTCCTTCCATGTCATGTTCAATTAGATAATTTACATAAGAAACACGGGTTGAAACCGCGTTTTTCTGTAAAAACGGACAAGAATGAATATTTTTATAAATATTTTGAACTTGTGAATAATTTAATAAATAATTTTTTTAAATGAATATTTTTATAAAAAAATTCTAACATGCCTACTGGTAACTTTTTCATTTTCCGGTCAATGATGGGTTATCTTGTTATATGGAAATCTCTTTCCATTAAAAAAAATAATGAAAGAAAATCGTTGGGACGGTGAATCTGAAGAGGCCATGTATGTCCCATCTCATGTGTGTGGGGGCAAAGTTGACTTAAAATGGCGGGTCTGGTCCCGCCATTTCCTGTTTTCGTTTTTAAGTACTCCGTAGTATAAATTATTTAAATACTTCATTATACTATTATAGGGTGGCTAAGCTTTGGAATCGGTAGTTTAGAATTGAAAAGGTTCTTTTTAGGGGTGATATTCGAGCAAACGAGCCGAGCTTGACATGCTTAAGCTTGGCTCGAACGGGAAACGAGACGAGCCGAGCTCGAACCCAAAAATTATTCGAGCTTTTTTTACACTTAAGCTTGGCTCGCAAGCCTAGGGTGAAACTCGAGCTCGGCTTGATAAGGCTCAAACAAGCTGAACGAATGAGCTTATGCTCGTTCAAGCTCGTTATTTGGGCTCGTTCAAGCTCGATGCCTAATTGTAAATTTCAGATTTAGGGTTTTTAGATCTACAGTAGCTCGCTCTAGGCACTCCCGCATGAAGATGGACGACAAAACATAGCAAATTTTTTCAATATAGGCAGAATTTCTAAGTTCTACTTTTACAAATTTCAGTAGCTCGTTCTACAATTTTCAGATTTACATTTACAGTAGTAGCCCGTTCTAGGAACTCGAACAGGAAGATGAACAATAAGAAGATAAACAACATAGCCAAAAATTTCAATCTAATGAAGAATGAAGAATGAAGACCCACGAGCAGAGGACTAGAGGAGGGACGAACGATGCTGCTGAGGAGTTCGCCGGCGAGCAGTTCAGCACTTCTACGGGGCTGACGATGAACAAGGAAGGACGGAGCGACTTAGTCTGAGGGAAGAAACCCTAAACCAATAGAAATTGATACTAAACAAAATCCAAAAGTAAGTGAGTGAGAGACTGAACTTACCGAATTCAACCAAAACTTACATATCGATTCGAAAGCGAACACAGAGAGAAGGCAGCAGGGCGCTAGAAGTCACCGAGAGAGAGAGAGATTTCTCAGATCTGATGATCTAATATCGTATATTGGAGAGTAAGGTGAGCAGATCAGAGATTCGAGGGAGAGGGAGCAGATATGAGATTCGAGTAAGGTGGCCAGCGGCGACGCAGAGAGCCAGAGGAAACCAGGGGTTAAGATTCGAGGGAGCACGACGCAAAGAGGGCAGATCTGAGATCTCTCTCGCCGGAAAAGGAGTCTTCGTTGCTGCCGAAGTTAGCCACGAACCGGAGCGCGGCGCAAAGAGGAGCAGATCTAGACTGTTGGAGGACGCTGCTGGAAGGAGGGAGAAAGGGGAGGAGTTGAGGTCGGTACCCAAGCCAGGAGAACTGGAGAAAGAGGGAGGCAGGAGCGCACTCTTCCTCATATATACCTCATATATTACCTAGGGGTAATTTCGGAAATAAAACATATCGAGCTTCAAGGCTCGGCTCGGGCTCGGCTCGAGCTCGGATCGGGCTCGTGTCGAGCTTAAAATATTGTTCAAGCTCGGCTTGTTAACCGTATTCGAATGAGCCGAGCCCGAGCTTTGTCGAGCCGAGCCCGAGCCGAGCTCGAGTTGTTCAGCCTAGATAACAGCCCTAGTTCTTTTGAAGCCAGTGATTCTTTGGAATCGGAGAAACCTAAGTCGAAGGTAGGTTTTACAAAAAAGAGAGAGAGAGAGAGAGAGAGAAACCTAAATCGGTGGTTTTGAAGTGAAAGTTCCGGTTTTAAAAACTGAACGGTTAAGTGGTTTTGAAGTGAAAGCACACGGGAATACTAGAACGGTTACCACAAATATGTGTTTGTGTTGTGATTTTGTGATTTTTCTAGGGTCAATTCTATCAAACGTTACAATTTACTATTACATATAATCTTATACTTAATATAGTAGTTATTAGTGAAGATTGTTACACAATTTTACGTCTTTATTTTTCCTAAATTTACAAAATCCTATCTCTATCTTAAAGTGGATCTTCCACGATCGATGTCTTAAACAAACGTGTTAGACGAATAAGGTCAATTCTATATTTTAATGCAAATGTATAGACAAGCCACAAGAAAAAAAATTATTGATAGTCTTAATAAAAACCAATTGGAGTCCATTCAACTTTTGGAGGGCTATAAATTATTGAACTTATGATTTTTTTATAATTTAAATAAGGTAGTGAGGATTTTTCTAATTATTGAAAATTAAGGGGTAGAAAATTAAAAAAATGAAGGTTGGGCTTACTGGTTAAGAACACAAGAAAACAAACATATAAAAAGGAATTGATTTTTATAGTGTATAATGTATAATAGCATTATTGTAATTAAGTGAAATAACATGGATACTTTTTAGAATCACTATTTATGAGGCAACTCCCTCTTTTATATATCTAAAGATGAAATTATTCTTTCAAAGTAAAATCTAATATCTATATCTATATTTTATATTAAAACAGAAAAGTTTTGTTGATATGTGCTCCGACTTTAATTGTAGGCATTTAACTCAACAACAATTTTTCCTTTTTTTTCCTTCCATTCTTTCCCAGCAACAATTTTTCCCCTTTTATTTTCACATTTTTTTAGCGCAAGATATTTTTTCCTTTTAGCACAAGGTTGCAATGACCATGGTCTCAACGACCATGGATAGAATTGGTCGCAACGACCATGGATGGAATTGGTCGCAACGACCAATCATTGTAAAATAATTTGTAGTCCATAGGCAAGGTGGTCGCAACGACCAAGTCCGAATCTGGTCACAACGACCATGTTTTTAGCTCGGTTCTTAAAAAAACCGAGCTAAAAACGTCCTCATATATTTAAACAAATAGACCTTTTAGCGCGGTTCTGGAATGAACCGAGCTAAAAAGTCATTATTATTGAAAAAAAAAAAGTATAGTCGAACAGTCTTCTTCTTCCCCTTCATCTGTACACACAAACTTCTCCATTAATGGGGGATATCATATTTTTTTTATGATTTCACTCAATCCTTAGCAAAATTCGAGGAATTTCAACCTCCCTAATTCAATAGCAATGTCAATTAATAATTTACTATCAAATTTTATCCCAAATTCATACACCCTCCCCAATTCTACCCTCGAAAGATTCAATTTCTCCACACCCAAACACAAATTCCGACCTTTATGAGCGTAGATCTATGTAATTCAAACCTATATACTACATTCACACAACCTTCAAACAACCTTCCAATCCCTAAAATCAAATCATCCAAAACCCTAAAACCATAATATTTTTCTCGAAATCACAAAGAAAATGAAGAAAACATACCAGCTTAACGTCGAGAGATTTTCGATTTGGATGCATTTACTTGAAGAAATAGAGATGAAAGTGACAATTTGTGGGATTTGGGGATGCGACTGTTCGCACCTCCTGTACTTCTATTGATGCGTGAGGGATCTGAGAGTTTGGCGTGAGATGTGTGGGTTGGGGTAGGTTTGGGTAGAGGTGTAATTTAATTTAATTGTAGGAGTGTTTTGTCCGTGCTCTATAAAAAAAAATTTACATGTTCTAAAAAGTAGACCCCAATTAATTTTTTATTTAAATTTATAATGATATTAATTTTTTTCCTCTTTTGAGCAGATTAATTCAAAACATCTATATCTATATACTCCCTATGTTCGGCAAAACTTGTCATTTTAAGGTGTTATTTTTGTTCAAAAAAACTTGTCATTATAGATATTTTGCCCTTCACTTTACAAAAATGCCCTTGTTATGATTGATGGTTTGTTAGTTGTAGTTTTCGATAAAGTAAAAAAAGATGGTAATAATTGAGGGTAAATTTGTACATTTGTTAACTGCCTTAAAACTTGTGAAATAAGCTAAAATGGCAAGTTTTGCCGAACGAAGGGAGTACTATTTTAAATATTAAGAAATTTGAAAAGATGTCACCTCCTCTTCATATGAAGCTAATCAAATGGAAACCCTAACCTACTCAAGGAACGCGCCTCAAGCGCGGTTTCTCAAAGGCGATTTCAGCCGCCTTCATGGTTCTTCCTCCTCCCTTGTGCCGACCGGCTGCCGCCTACGATCCCTAGTGACCCCCGATTCCGCTCACCTGTGAAAGCCAAAAGCCTCTCCTGCCGCTACCCCCTCTGCGCCCTCCCTGGGTCTCCTTTGCATACTCCCTGTGCTGATCCGGAGAACCCGCTCTACTCGTCGTCTTCCCGTCCTTGATGGGTTTTGCCCTTACCAGGGCGATCTAGAGGCGGTGGAGCCTCCGGATTCGATCTCGTTTTGGCGAGATTCATCCGCTTGGAGGGTGTCTCAGCCCTGTGTCCGGGCATTTCTGTGGGTTTGGAGGGGCTGGTGGTGGTCGCGCGGGCGGCGTCGCTTCCGTCGGTGGTGTGGGCGGCTCTCCGGTCTTCTTCTCTTTCCTCCGGTATGGTCCTTGTCTCTCCTATGGTGCCCGAACTATGTAAGTTTTCTCCCGCACGCTTCTGCTCACCCAAACACACTCCTTGCTCGCCAGCTTCTTACCAATATTAATCATATGAAAATATGCAATTGGGATTACAATCCCGCTAGTACTTGCGTTGCGATATTCGAATCGTTGTATTACCTCATGAATTCGCTCTCGGAACTTGCCGTCTCTTCTAATTTCTATCGATTTCGATTAGTCATGTGTTTCGTTCATTCTCAATTTACTCTACCGGGTATTTCATTTCTGATGGTTTTTGAACTGTTTTGGAGCCTCACCTCGGTTTCTAGGCTTTCTTTTGTGGAAAGACTTACTGTCTCATGCCCGTCGGCCACTCGGGTGTATGGAGTACTCGTGCTCCTACTGTTGTGCTGTTTGGTTTGCAATTTAGCTATGAAACCCACTGACAAGTCTTTTTTCTGCAGCTTTGCCTTATCTAATTACATGTTGTCTCATTTGCTTCTCCCTGCTCCTTACCTATATGCATTTTACTTGCTGGCTGTCCTCTTGCCGCTGCTGTCTCTGTTCTCATTTTGCATGTCTTCTCTCTGCTGCTATTTCTCTTCTGTTTGCAGGTGTGTTGCTCGGGCCCTTGTGATGGGAGACTGTAGTTGTTGGTGGTCTCTGCTGTCTCGACCTTTGCTTGATCAGCTTCTGATCGACTTGTGGACTCGTCGCTGCTTCCGTGGTGTGTTTCATGAGTATTGCCTTCGCAGGCTTACATTCTTAAAGTCCAACTTTAATGGCTCACAAGCTCCTTATGAAGATATTCTTCAATCTACTAAGCCCCAAAAGGCATCAGTTACAATTATAAGTACTTGCATTTATGTTTTTTCACTCAAACAAACCAACACCGTAACCTCTTGTGCTTTATGTATACAATGCCTTGCCAAGCCTTGTTTCTTCTACTGTGGTTTCATTTCTTTTTTTATCCGGGTTTATTACAAATCCTTTAATTGTTCACTGCCCTCAATTTCTAAGGGCTCAAAAACTCTCATATGTTTGGGGTGGCCTTTACATGGCACTTACAGATCTTTCTTCAATCGACTCTTGCTCGTTGCATTATGAGGATACAACCTCTTCAAAATCAAAGCACTATGATTAGCATTAACAAAGGCACATACATTCACCAAAATCAAATATATGCAACTACAGTTGCAATTTTCAAACGCTCACGAATTCAAGAAGGTTTACCATGAATATATGCTCTTGGAATTGTCGTGTCCTAAAAAGGCGTAATTTTTGGACTAATATGGAACTATTCTGTAGAAATAACTATATCAACGTTTTAGCTCTTATGGAAACTAAGACGAATAAACTTCCACCGAATTACTCGTGGAAAAAATGCGGTTTCTCGAACATCGCCTTCGATCCTGCAATTGGCTTCTCGGGTGGGATCTGTCTACTATGGAGGGATCTCCCACCTAACGAGGGTGAAATCTTACTCATTTCAGTAAATCACAGATTTATACATATCAACTACCATGACAGCAGGTTAAACAAAACATTTGCTTTCATTGTCGTCTATGCCCCTCCTGATTATGCCTCAAAGGATTCTTTCTGGGAGTCTCTAACCATGTATTCCTCCCATTTGGACATCCCCTTCTGTATTCTGGGCGATCTCAACGACATTGCCATCCCAGACGACAAACTTGGGGGCATTATCCTGTCTCAGAGAAGGTTCTTTAGGCTTCAAGAGCTCAAAAACAACCTCTTGCTTCAAGATGTACCCACTCACGGGGGAAACTATACCTGGCAGAGGAAAAAGACTGGCTCACCAAACAACAGTTTTGCCAAACTGGATCGTTTGCTCGCACAAAGTGAGGTCATTACAGCCTACGACGGCCTACGGGTTAAGATTTACCCCTTCACTTCCTCTGATCACGCTCCGATTTCCATTGATCTACGTTCCCCGACGCAACTCCATAAGAAACCCTTCCGTTTTGAATTAGCATGGATGACCAAACCGGAGTTTAAGAATATTGTAAAACAAGCGTGGAGTGTTAACCTTGCGGGTTCCAACCTATTTAAATTGGTCAAAAAGACGACCTTGCTTAAAAAACTGGCTAAAAAATGGCACAAGCGTACCTTTAACAACATCCACAAACAGAATTACCAAACTGATGAACAGATTCTGCGCTTACAACAGATTTTAATTAAGGACCACATACCGGACATTGTTATACGACACAACAGATTACAAAACAAAAGAGAAAGAATGCTCGACTTCCAGAGGCGCTATTGGAGCCAAAGAGCCAAACTCAAACACACAAAATTAAATGATACAAACTCAACTTATTTCCACCCTATCGCCTCGGCAAGACGGGGAAAGAAAATTATCAAACACCTAATTTCGGATTCTGGATTGCATCTAACTGATCATAGTCTCATTAGAAATGAGTTCGCCTCAAACTTCTCGTCCCGCTTTAAGTCTTCCTACAACCATGACATCTCCTTTAGCAACGACCTTGATGTCATCGGTACTGAGATTTCTGAGGATGAGAATTCCTTCCTAACCTCTGCAGTTACAAATGGCGAGATAAAAAACGCCTTGTTCTCCATTAAAGCCGATAAGGCTCCGGGCCCTGACGGTATGCCGGCAGGTTTCTATCAAACCTACTGGGACATAGTTGGTCCATCCGTTATAAAAGCAGTTAAGGCATTCTTTCATTCGGGGAAAATGCTTCGTCAAATAAACCATACTTTCATTACCCTGATCCAAAAGATAGATAATCCTGAAACAGTCAACCATTTTAGACCTATCAGTCTATGCTCTACAGTATACAAGATTATTTCAAAAATACTAACCAACAGGTTATCGAAAGTTTTTGATAAACTAATCCACCCTCTACAAAGTGTGTTCACCAAAGGCAGGTCTATTCAGGATAACATTCTGATTGCTCATGAAATTTTTCATTCATTCAGAATCTCCAAAGAAAAATGTGGCTACATGGCAATCAAACTGGACATGGAGAAAGCATATGATAGAATCGAGTGGCCCTTTCTTTTCGCCGTCCTACAGAAGTTCGGTTTTGATGAGAAATTCATTCTTTGGATCAAAGAATGTGTACAAACAGTTTCTTATTCTGTTCTTATAAATGACGAACCACCTACGCCATTTATACCATCTCGGGGTTTGAGACAGGGTGACCCTCTCTCTCCCTTTCTTTTTATCCTCACAGCAGAGGTGTTGGCTAGAACGCTACATCGACAGGCGGACGTCTCCAAGGATTTTGGTTTCTGTCTTGGGAAGGGGGGCGTTAGGGTTCCGTTTCTGGCTTTCGCAGATGATATTATGCTTTTCGGTAAAACCAACCAGACAACATGTAACAATATGTCGAACACAATCCGCCGATTCTGTCTTATCTCGGGACAAAAAGTAAATTTGAACAAATCTAGCTTCCAAGTTTCAGCTGCCACTACAGCAACAACAGTGAATACTGTTTCAACGACTCTGGGAATCCCACAAACCAATAATCTCGAAAAGTACCTTCGGTGCCCTATCATCAACGGAAGGGTTAATCGCGATACCTTCGCAGATATTATCCTTAAAGCAAAACAACAAATGTCCAAATGGAAAGCTTCCTCTCTGTCAGCTGAGGGGCGTAAGGTTCTCATTAAGTCCAACCTCAACGCTCAACCGATCTTCATTATGCAAGCCTTCATGCTCCCCTCTTCCATTCTGCATGAACTAGATAAAGTCTACAGACAATTCTTTTGGAACAAAGGGCCAAATGCTACTCCCCTTGTCAGTTGGGACAAAATTTGCTCAGATACCTTGTCTGGTGGTTTGGGTATCTACAAAGCTGAGAATATGAACCTAGCATTACAAATGAAATTATTATGGAAAATTATTGCGGAGCCTACCAATATCTGGGTTAGGGTCATCTCTGCAAAATGCCTAAAAGGGGCTACACTTATGGATTATGCTAAGAAAGGCAACACTTCGTGGCAATGGTCAAAACTGGTAGCCATCAGGCATTTATTCAGACCGGGGCTTTGTTGGTCTATAGGGGATGGTCGCTCAGTTAAGTTCTGGACTGACAATTGGGCTCTCAATACCCGATTACTAGATTCTGCCTTGGTCCCAATCGAGGGTACGACAGCGAGTTGGTCTGTAGACCGCTTTATCACTAATGAAAATAAATGGAATATTGATGCCATAAACAATGGGTTACAGAATTTGCTCACACCAGCTATCATTAAGAATATCACATATATCAAACTTCCAGATAATAATTTTTCGGACAGACTCTATTGGGGGCCTAGTAGGGATGGTTGGTTCTCGACTAGCTCGGCCACATCTATCATCCCGCTGCACGTTGGGGACCCTCGTTTTGATTGTCATTGGCTCTGGAAACTGGACATTCCTCATAAGATTAAACATTTCCTTTGGAAAATCGCTCGTGATGGTCTGCCGACGTCAGATCGCCTACAACGCTCTCATGTGGCGGTTCCGTCGGGTTGCTGTTTCTGTGGCGGTTCAACGGAGTCTACCTTCCACCTACTACTACAATGCCCTATGACCATCGCCCTTCTGGCGGATCTTCGTATTGATTTCCCAAACCACCATGGCTTAGATATCAACACCAAACCCAATACCATCCTTAATCATATCTTTATTTCGGCTGGTAAGAAGGTTACAAATAATCTTGCCTTCGCTTGGTGGAGTCTCTGGTTCTTTAGGAACCAGCTGGTATTTCAACACACCAAGTCGACTTCTTGTCAGGCAATTGCGCTCTTCTGTAACACTAGCAAGAGTACTTGGGCGGATCGCTTGGATAAAATAGACGACACTCACACTAAAACATCAAACGTATCCTCGAGGGGCTATAACAACGGAACTACTATCTCCGGGAATTCCAGGATCCACTCTCAAGCCTGGGAAAAACCTCCACCAGGATATCACAAACTAAACTTTGACGGCTCTCACTGCCTGTCGGGGGCGGGTTCCTACGGCTTTGTCATCCGAGGCCACCTAGGGCAATTATACTCGATTGGATCGAGCACTTGTAATAACACATCGGCGGTTTACGCTGAAGCATTAGGCCTTCATATGGGTGTTGCCAGGGCTAGATTTCTGGGCATTCAAAATCTCTTAATAGAAGGAGACTGTTTGGTCGTCATAAAGGCTCTCCTGGGGGACTGGTCGTGCCCTTGGAATATCGAGCTGTTGATGGCTGATACAATGATAAATCTTAAATTTATCTCTAATGTTGTTATTCGTCATATTTTCAGGGATTCTAATGCGGTTGCTGACAGGATTGCGCGTCTGGCTTACTGCATCCCTGCCGATGATAGTTTGGCTACTGATCCAGAACTTCCTGTTCTCGTCCGCTCGGACGCTCTAGGAAAGAAGCCTGCTCGGCGGCAGCTTTCCTAACTCTTATCTTGCTTCCAAAAAAAAAAGCTAATCAAATTATATTAGTGTTTTTTTAAACAGTTGTTGGCTCACGGCACGGTAGAAGCCATGGGTTATGCCAGTTCATTGCTGTAGGTGTCCAAGCCCCAATTGTTGGCTCATGGCAGTTGTAGAAGCCTTATGTTTAGGGGCGTTGTTGAAACCCCGAACATTCCATGAGGCTAGGCCACTATCATTTTCCACCATTTTGAAGGGTTAGGCCCTTTGTGATGCTGCTGGTTGCATTCATTCATATTACCAGGACAATATTTTAAAGCAAAAACAATGTCGTTCTCTCTTTCCGGGAAATCTTCTTCATCATCATTTAATTTTGATTCAGAGTTTCTCTGTGAGTTGGTGGAGGTTATAGTCATAAACATCCCTTTACCAAGATTACAGCTTCTTCTGACTTCAACGTGATCCAAATCGAGGTTGTTTTGTTTCGGAGCACCTTTCGCTTTTGTCTTTGCTGCCGATTTTCTCCTTTAAGTTCCTTATTTCTGGTAGGTTGGATCCCCTATAATGTTCATGTAAATTGTAATTGCAGCTGTCTGTCGCAGATGCTCAATTGCTCATTGTCTCTGTCTCAGCAAGAATATCCCATAAGGAGACTTTGTTTTTTGCTGTATTTTTTTCCTGCCTCCTTTGTTGTTTCTTCATACAGTATAACTGATTCTGTTCTGCGCAGTGAAAGCCGCATATATAGGCTAGTACAAATCATTGGTGATTAAATATATCATTTCATGATGCGATTTTTTAAAATAAAATCATGATAATTTAATAAATTTATATTAAAATCTATATCTATTCTATATCTATCTATCTATCTATCTATATATCTATCTATCTATCTATCTATCTATCTATCTATCTATCTATCTATCTATATATCTATATATCTATATAAAATACTAAAGCAGAAGCCTTAAACGGGTTCTGGTGCGATCTCGCTTCCACGGAATTTTCTGGATTAAAGCGGGATTATTTTTGCTTACGTGTCATAGTCTGGATTAAAGTGGTATTATTTTTTGAAGAAATTTGGCCCAAAGGCCAAAGGCCTTTGGGACAAATAGAAATTGTCCTAGGGTTTGGGCTTTGCTAGTAAATGTCCAAAAATTGTGAAACAGGTGAATGCCTCCCTGTATATTGACAATCAAAATCTGCAAGTCTTCTTGGTCTAAGTGTGTCCATGGTAGATCTCGTCAAAGGTGGAAATTGATCCAGATCATTAAGATGCACCACATCTGGATGTACATTTGGCATTTGAGATGTACTAGCTCCATTAGATCCACTATTGATAGTATCTTGCACAACTTGTTGCATTAAGGGAGATCCTGCTTGTGAAATATTATCAAGATTCTCTGTGGCTGGACTCACAAAGACATCATGATCCAACTCATCTGAGGCTGGATTAACAAGGGGAAGCCTTGAGATTTCAGTTCTGTTATTATCCACCTTCTCAGAAGTAATTCCTCTAAAAGGAAATGCATCCTCATGAAATACAACATCTCTGCTATGGAATGTAAATCTTTCATTGATATCCCAAAGCTTATAGGCCTTTTGCCAATATGGATATCCAATGAATACGCATTTCCTTGCCTTAGGTCCCATCTTATCTGTCTTAGTTCCAGGAACCTAAGCATAACATAAACACCCTATCACCCTGAGTTCATCAAACCCAGGTGATCTTTTAAACAATCTTTCATAAGGACACTGCCATCCCAAGACCTTAGATGGCATCTTATTTATGACATAAGTTGCTGCTAAGATACAATCTCCCCAGAATTTCACAGGCAATCCAGCATGAGTTCTCATTGCTCTAGCAGTTTCAACTAGGTGCCTATGCTTTCTTTCCACCCTCCCATTCTGTTGAGGTGTGTAAGGCACTGACCTCTGGTGAATAATCCCTTCTGAAGCAAAAAAATCCTGACATTGCCTGGATGTGAACTCAGTCCCATTGTCTGTCCTAGAGACCGTGACAGAACACTTGAACTGATTCTTAATGTAGGCAACAAAATCAACAATAGTTCTGTGAACCTGTGTTTTGCTTTTAAGCAAGAAGGTCCAGGTCACCCTGGTGTGATCATCAAGCACAGTAACAAAATATTGAAATCCATTATATGTGGATGTTCTGTAGGGACCCCAGACATCCATATGGATCAAATCAAAGGCTTTCTCAAGCAGACTGTTACTTCTTTCAAAAAGCAATCTGTGATGCTTAGCAATAGAACATGAATCACAAGTAAATTCATTCAAGTATGATGCATTAAACATATTTAAATGTCTCAGCTTAGAAACTGAAATATGCCCAAGTCTGGCATGAAAAAGATCTAAACAAATCTTCTTGGAATCAAAAGATATTGATGCAAAAACTGAACTAAGTAATTCTTGAGGAATCCTCTTCTGCTTCAGCTTCCACTCCTCTGCTTGATCTAAGGTAAGCACCTTATAGAGCCCATGCTTCCTTTCTCCAGCTAGCATTATCTGTTTACTCCCAGGGTCCTGAACAAAACAAGCACCTCTAGTGAACACAGCTATCAAATCATTGTCATCAAGCAGCTTTCCCACTGATAATAATCTGTGTTGAAAGTCAGGCACCAGGAGAACATTACTCAAAGCAACTCTCTCTGTTATCTGAATGTTACCCATCTCAGTAACAACTTTCGCTGACCCATCTAGTAAACCAATGTGAACTGGTCTTTCCAGTTTAATAGAAGCTGAAGTAAAATGATTTCTAGGCATCATGTGATCACTTGCACCAGTATCCACAATCCATTCATCTAATTAACAATTTGCAATAGAAATATTGGCATTTGAAATACAAATTTTACCTACAAAATTTGCAAATGACATGTCATGGCCCCCTTTTCCCTTCATTTTCTTCATGATTTCCTGAAACACTGCATTCACCATGGCTGGATCCATCTGTTTATCCACATGAGCTCTCTCATTTGAATCATCATCCAAAGGGCTATTCTGTGAATTCCCAGGGCTCATGACTCCTGCATTGTTGGCTGAGCTCCTTCCTCCTGCGCCAGCTTTCTCTCTTCCCTTCAGGGTCTTGAACCAGTCAGGCACCCCATGCAACTTGAAGCATTCACTAGCCGTGTGGCCTCTGTATCCACAATGAGTGCATTTTTTCTCATACTTCAGCCTCTTCAACTCTTTCCAATCCTTCTTGGGAGACTAACTCCCAGATGACCCACCCTGATACTGCATGTTGCCAAACTTGTTGGCTGCAAAAGCACTGCTCTCTGTGTTCCCAGTTGATGCATCAGTTGAAGCATCATTTCCTCTCTCAACTTGCTGAAGTAGGTAATATGCCTTGTTCAAGGCAGGAAGGGGATCAGTTGCAAAATCTGATTCTTAGCAGCTTCAAAATTCTCATTCAAGCTCATCAACAGCTGCATAACCTTGTTTCTAGATTCCATCTCTGTGAATCTCTTCATAATGTTGCAAGTACACTGACTAAGAACACCACAAGTGCACTCAGGAAATCCCTCTAAAACTTGCAGCTCATCCCAGTACCTTTTAAGAGTATTATACAGATCCACAATACTCATGGTCCCTTGAGTAACTGTCCCCAGTTACTTCTTGATCTGATAGATCCTAGGTGCATTAGATTGGTTGAACCTCTCAACAATTTCATCCATTGTCGATCTGAGTTCCATTGTCGATCTCGTTTGGCCCTCCATTGTCGACCCTCGTCCCAGATCTACTCCCGAGTCTCTGCATGCTCAGTCCTCTCTCGAATCTCTCTCACTCAATCTTACATATCTGTCTCGTTTTGTTGTCTCGCTTTGTTGTTAGGTATAAGAAAACTCCATTGTTTGTCTGATTTGTTCTACTCCATTGGTACTGTAATTTAACTAATTTTTGTCGAATGGTATCAAAACTTGTGAAATTAAGAAACAATCATGGAATGTAAAAATCAGTTTAAGAATGATGCTTTACAGTGGCTTATACGATTGGAAGAAGAAAAATCAGCCTAAGAAAAAAAAGGCTTTACAGTGCCTTAAGCAAATGGAGCTAAAATAAAACGAACATGGTAAACGAGCTCACGAGCTCGGCTCGAGGATAAGCGAGCTCACGAGCTCGAGCTCAAGTATCCTTCCCAGCTCACGAGCCGAGCTCGAGTACCATCTTGGGATCGTTTTCATATGGAGATTGAGCTCGAGCTCGGCTCGTTTATAAACGAGCCGAGCTTGAACAGTAAGTACTCCAGCTCGTTTGTTCATATATCCCCCCTAAATATATCTTACTTTTTTTTTTGGTTAACCGGGGGGCTAAAGCCCCTATATTTTATTAATTAGGCAAAAGAGTTGCAATACAGTCTGGAATCAAATCATATAAAATGAAGTTTCCCTCCATTCCCACTCCCTTGTTGGCGAGTGCATCGGCCTCCTTATTTGCTTGTCTGTTGATGTGCCTTATAACTACTTCCCAGCTTGCGTCCTTTAGCATTGTACGTCCCTGCAACACAAGGTTATATTGGGCGTATGGCACTATTTCGTCATTCCTTAGAAGCTTGCAAGCCTCTATGCAGTCCATCTCAATGATTAACCGTTGAATCCCCATGTCTTTAGCCAGCTTTAGTCCATGAAGTGCTGCCCACAGCTCGGCTTCGATTGCTCTACACCTTCCACAGTTGAAAGCATAAGCTTTGATGCAGCTACCATCTTCTCGGCGGAAGATTCCTCCCCCTCCAGCCCTCCCTGGATTGCCTCTGGATGCTCCATCCGTATTCAATTTTATCCAGCCCGCCTCAGGCGGATTCCACTCCATCGACCCCCTGTTGTTCACTTCCTTGTTCTCCTGCACTCTGATCGATCTTTGCTGGCAGTGGTAGTACGTTGAGGTCGTTAGCCAAGCCCGACGAACTGCCTGCTATATGCTATCTCTTCCATGAAAGACCAATTCATTTCTCACCTTCCAGAGTACCCAAATCAATGAGATAAAGACTGTACTCCACCTGTCCTGTCGAGAGACATTCCGGAAAACCCACTCCTTGACCTCCATCTCAGAGAAGAACCAGTCGGGGTGAGCAGCCTTGGCGCTGTTCCAGGCGTTCTGAACGCTTGCGCAGTCACGCATCAGATGTAGTATTGATTCATGCTCTCCGCACCTTGGGCATGACGAAAATTCCGAGAGATGCCTTCTCTGCCTCTCTGCATTTGTTAATATGGCATCATGAGGCACCAAAAAAGCGAAATTCCGAGCACGCTGTTTCCAAATGTTCTTCACCCCGTCGACGATATAAGTCCCGCCTCATTTCGGGCCAGCTGAAGAGCCGAGGCGGTTGTGAACCCTCCTGACGTCGTATGTCCCCAGAACAACTTGTGCGTAGCTTCTGGCCAGTCACTCACTTTCACTAATTTGAGCTTCAAGCACACCTCCTCGTCTAGCCGTGGTCCAATGAGCTCCCATTTCCAATCTTCTCCGTTCCACATCTCAGCAATTGTGGCCCCCAAGAGTCCCTCCGGGACCTCTCATTGAGTCACCTCCTCTAGAGCTCTCGGCTGCAGCCACCGGTGCGTCCAAAAAAGCGTATGATCTCCCCTTCCTACACTCGTTCGCAACCCCGGTACAAGGAGCTCCGCCCCATGAGCTATTCCTAACCAGAGGTTAGACGATCTTCTCCGCCGCTCAAACATGTCTATGTCCGCTCGACCATTGCAATATTTCCCCCTTATTACTCTACTCCACAGAGACCCCGGATCTTGCAATAATCTCCACCCGAGCTTCGCCAAAACAGCTTGATTCGTTTCCCTCATGGGTCGAATTCCCAAACCCCCCACTTCAGGCCCTGCGTATAGTAGTTCTTTGCGAAGTAGATGGATTCGTCTCCTATCCGCAGTCGATCCCCACACAAACCATCGGACCACTTTATCTATCTCATCGCACACACTTCTCGGCACATATGTGGACTGCATAGTATAGACCGGGAGGCTCGTTAGGACTAATTTTGCGAGGGTGATGCGGCCTGCCATAGAAAGCGTCCGTGTCTTCCATCCCCTGAGCTTCGACGACACTTTGTCCAACAAGAAATTGAATTTGTCTTTTGACATCCGACCACATGTTGTTGCGACCCCTAGGTAGTTGCCGAAATCTACTGATATTGGCATATCCAGGACTGAACTAATCTCTCCCTTGATCGCAGATTGAACATTGCGAGAAAAGAAAACCGAGCACTTTTCAAAATTCACCCTTTCTCCAGAGGCTTTGCAGAAACTTTCAAGACATCTCTTTATAGCTCTCCCTTGATTTGGAGTGGCCTCGCCGAAAAGAACGAGGTCGTCGGCGAAGAAAAGATGAGACAACTCCACTCCGCCTACTCTAATTGGCTTCCAGCTTCCATCGGCAACTGCGTGTTTAATTATGTGAGAGAGATATTCCATACATAAGACGAAGAGGTAAGGCGACAAGAGGTCTTCTTGATGGATGCCCCTGGTAGGACGGAAATGTCCCGCTCTTTTTCCATTCCATAGTACATCCGTCAGCCCTCTTGACTGGCATAACATGATCACTCGAACAAGCTCATGCGGCAACTGAGCCTTCAGTAGGACAGCCTTTAGGAAATCCCAATTCACCCGATCGTAAGCTTTCTCTAGGTCTACCTTGATAATCATCCATTTCCGTCTTCTTCTTTCTTCCATGGAGTGAAGAACCTCCTGAACTACGACCACATTATCTATAATCTGTCGGCCCGGTATGAAGCTTGCTTGGGTTGGGGATATGAGGTCTGGCAGGACAGGCTTAATGCGATTAACTATCATCTTTGTTGCGATCTTAAAGATGACATTTAGTAACGATATTGGCCGAAGCTGCTGAGGCTTGGACGGGTTCTCCACCTTAGGAATGAGCACCATTAAGGCATTACTCATGTCCTCCAGTATAAGGCCTTCGTTAAGCAACCTCAAGACCGTTGCCTTCACTTGGTTGCCCACCTTTCCCCGATTCTTCTGGTAGAAAACGGCTGGAAATCCATCTGGTCCTGGTGCTTTGTGTGGTCCCATTTGGCTGAGCGCAGACCACACTTCGTCCCCCCTGAAAGGTGCAGTGATAGGCCCTAGTCTCTCCTCCCCAATGGCTGGGAAAGTGTGTCGGCTGCAAAGATATGATCGGTCAACCAGAGATGCATCTGTTGTGTACAGAGAAGCAAAAAATTCCACCACCATCATCTTTAATTCGACCGGTTCCACAATCCACTCGTTGTCATAGTTCTGTAGGCTCCGAATTTTGTTTGCTTTCCTCCGGATGATCGTCGAGAGGTGATAGAAACGTGTGTTTCTGTCTCCTTAAATGAGAAACGCGGTTCGTGACTTTTGAAACCAAAGGAGTTGTTCATGTGCTAGCACCTCCTCCAACTCTTTCGATACCCTTACTTCTAGCCGCAAGTAATGGTTGCAGTCGTTTTCCGCTAGTTTCAGTCTAATTCCCTCCAATCTCTTGGTTAACCATCTTTTCTTTCGAAAAATGTTTCCAAACACCTCCTTATTCCACTCACAAAGGTCCTCTTTCAAATCACTTAGAGCCTTACCAATTTCCTTCTCTGTCTTCCATTTGGCGTTTAAAAAGTCCCGAAAATTGTCATGTAACATCCAGGCTGATTGAAATCTGAAGGGTCTGTTTGGTCCTGACTCCCCTTCATTCGACTCTAGATCAACTAGGATGGGTGTATGGTCAGAGTATGCTGCCGTCAGATGGCTAACCGAGGCCTTTGGGAACCTCGTTCTTCAATCCGGGTAACACAAAGCACGGTCTAGTCTTGCCATGGTTCGACTCTCCTCCCTGTTGCCCCTCCACCACGTGAACGGGGGTCCCGAGAAGCCTAGATCAATTAGTTGGAACGACTCCATCCATCCCTTGAAGACCTGTGACGCTCGGTTTGATCCTACTGAAGATTGTGGGGATCTTTCCGACGGATGTAAAGTAGCATTAAAATCGCCCGCTAGCATCCATGGCTTATCATTTCTATCCGCAAATTCAAGCAGGCTTCTCCATAACTCTAGACGTCGGGCTTGCGCAGGTGCCGCATAGACTACTGACAGGACCCACGGTACTTCCCCGCTACGCCGTATCTCAATTGTAATGTGCTGAGGGTGTTGCACCAGGGGATTTACCTCCACTTATGTCGTTTGCCAAAGGAGCCAAATGCCTCCCAAGTAACCTACGGCCTCCATACGGAGCAATCCATCAAAACCAATCCGTCGACACACCCTATCCATCGTCTCTCCACTAACTCGGGGTTTGACTAGAGCCAAGACTTGGAGGTTATACCTCCTGATGAGATCCCTTAGGGTCGTGAGGAAATCTTCATTCCCCGCCCCACTAGTATTCGAAACTATTATTTTTAAGCTATCCATAAACACCAAAGTATCATTAAGAGCCCTATAGACCGTGTCACTCGGCATATTCATTGCTTCCGCAAAAGCACTAGCCGCATCATCCAGTCGACGGATTGACTCAAAAAAAGCAGGGGGCAGAGACGCCCGACATAGGATTGGTTGGTCCATCGTTACCATTGGTAAGAATTCGAGCTGCACTCAGTTCGCAATTGGGAGGAAGTGCACTAAGAACGGCCCCGTCCGGTGGTTCGACATCAGAAAGCTCAAGTGATATACTACCGGCTTCATCACCACTTGTAGCGGCGCATTCATGTCTGCTGAGTGTTGGTGCGTGGGTGGAGCTTTTAAAGGTAAATAGGTTGTCTTATGGGTAGATTGGGACGTCCTTGGAGGGGTCTAGGTGTTGGCTTGGGCGGAAGGGTCGTTTGGTGGCTTGTTTGTGGCTTAGGGAGGTCTTTTGAATAACTCTCACAATGGCTTCGACTTCTTCAAGACTGCTAATGGCTTGGGTCTTAGTGGTCAAAGCTTGCTTTTTTGTGATTTTTGGTTTCTTAACTACCAAGCAGATACTTTTAATTGGAACCTTTGAGAGCCCCTTAATTGCAATTTCCTTTTTGGGCCTATTTTCTTTCCCTTTGGGCTTACTCTTGCCCTTTTCATTCCTCTGACTTTCCTCCGGTTGATCCATATTAACACAATTCCCCTTTTCTTTCTCTTGTAAAACTATATCCTCCTCCCCAGCCTTTGACTGATCTTTTTTATCCTCAATGAGATTCGCTAGAGCGGCAAATCTGGAAGATTCCCCTATTCTCGGCTCTTCTTGATTTGCGGATTTTCGCTTTGATTCTTTCCCAAAATCTCGATGGATTCTTTCCCTGTTCGTCTTCCCTCCTTCCGATTGGATATTCACTAGTGTTACGCCGGAGTCCCCGTTTGAATGGGTGGTTTTCGGTGTTGCACCGGCGTCCCCTCCTGGTTTCGGTTCCGGGTTTGGATGTCCAGCCTTTCCTGCCCGGCGTCTACTCACCGGCTTTTTAGCTTGCATCCATCCTCCGTATTGTTCTTCATTCACCTTTTCTCTATTGGGTTCCGGCTCTTCTGTGCTAGACTTCTCAATTCCTTGTTCGCGTTCTGTTTCACAGCTTCCAGTACTGTGGCGCGCCCACCATCCCACACTTGAAGCACAGCATACGCAGCCCTTCATACTGGATTGGCCATATTTTGCCGTCCAGCCGAAACTTTGAGAGCAGAGGCTTGGTTAGGTCGATTTCCACACTCATTCTTGCAAACTGGCCTCTCTCAGCCGACGCCGTACTGTTGTCGATTCTAAGAACTTTCCCAATTTTCTGCCCTACTAGCCGGAGAAATCTCAGATCGAAATATTCGATGGGGAGGCACGGAATTCGCACCCACACCGTCAGCTTGGTAATCTTTTCCGCGCTTGCGTCGAGCTTTGGCACCCATTTGCGGATTGTGAGATAATTATCCCCTATCATCCATGGCCCTTCTAGCAGCACATGGTCATAATTAGCTTGGTTCGCAAATCGGGCAATGAAGTAGTCATTCCCGAGGTCAATGAGGGAGAAGGACGCCCTTAATCCCCATTTTTGTGATAGCCTCCGGTGTACCTGCATGTAGCTCGGACTTTTATCGAACATCTTTATGATCAAAGTATCCCGCCAAGGTCTCCATAGCTCTTCCTTCTCCTTCCTGTTGAGGCTAATCGTCGGGCACAGTGGGTCCTCCTCCATTGGTGGCGTGTCATCAGTTGCCATATAGTCCGGGTCTACCTCTTCCCGGAAGGAGCTATCTGAATGAAGAATAGCATAACTATCATTTTGTCCTCCTACTAGCTTGTCCTTGAAACTTTGAACTCCATTATTGTTTCCCTTTGATGACTCTACAAGCGGGGGGAAATCAATATTGAACTTTTCCTGAGCCTGCATTACCAAAACCAGGCCTGAATTCTCCAAGCTGTTATGTGGTTCCACAGGGCCGGTTATTGGGCGGTGCAAGCGGTCTGCTTGCACAGGGCCCAAATTTGTTGGGGACCCAATATATTAAAAATTAGTATATGTATAAAACACGCTTAACATACACAAGTAACACAATGTGGTGGAGTGGTGTTAATTTTGCCAGGGAACGCAACAGTCCCGTGTTCGAATCTTGGTATTTGGATGCTCAGTATAATTTTTGTTTGGAACAGTATTTTTTTTGTTTGGGCCCTACCGCCCCTCTCCCCAATACCCCGTGTATTATTTTTATATTTTACATTAGACCCTACTCCCTTCTCTTTTCCATTCTTTAATCATCCAAGAGGTAACGTTGCTCTTAATTTTTTTTTTCTTTAATTACTTAAATTTAATCATTGTGCGATTACCGGATATAATAAGTTATACAATTACAAAAAAATAATATAATTTACATTTATATAATTTTTAAATTTTAAATTTTAAAAAGAGAAATAAAATTACTTCAATTTTAATATGTTGAGAGTATGTTATTTTTTTTAATTATCCTTTTCAAAAAAGTCATCTAGTGACAATAAAAATTAAAAAGTATATATATAACATTGTTTCCATATAAATAAATGATAAATAGTTTGTTATAACATCATTTATGTCATATAGAATAAATACATGTAATTCACTACCAAAAAAGTATATTTATGATTGTAACAAGCATGAAAAAAATAAAAATAAAGGGCCTAATTTTAATTATCGCACCGGACCTTCGAAAACACTAGGACGGCCCTGTGGTTCCATAGTAGCCCTATCCACCATTTGGACAGTCACTGTTTCTCCTCCATCCTTCGTTCCTGGCTCCGGCGAAAGCTGCCGGCGAGTCATGATGGGTTTGTAAAAAATAGTAGTCAAATTGTGCCGGAATATATCTTACTAATAATAAATGATATGACAACTAGTATATTTAATCTAATATCAAGTACTTAAAGAAAATAATACTATCTCGTCCCAAATAACTCAATTTTCTTGTCAAAATATGTTATTTTAATTTTGTACACAATTTTTAAGGAAATCAATAAATATATTATTTTAATTATCATCATTTATTATAATATTTTTTTACTTTATCGAAAATTAAAATTAACAATACGCTAATTCTTAATTTGGACAAATAGATAAGAAGTTGCGCAAGTTTAAATTTTTTATATCTGGCTATACATTATTATATGTTATGAGTGCAACAATTAAGTTATATATATTGACTATGGTTGTTATTCGAGCCAAACAAGTCTAGTATTGCTTGATTATATTTCGCTCGTTTAGAAACGAGTTGAACTCAAGTCGAACCTATATTTGACCTTGAGCTTAAACTCGGCTTGTTCAGTAAATGAACAAGCTTGAGATGAATTTTTTCCCAAGTATTATGCAACCTTACTTGCTCATGACATAGTAACGTAAAAGAAACTTTTTAAATTTCACAAAATTCGTGTTATTTGAGTTTCAATCGAGCCGAGCCAAGCTGAGCTTTGAATCGAGCATAAAAATATGCTCATAATAAGCTCTTTTTATAAATGATGCTCGAGTCGCGTTTTTATTGAGTAAACATCGAGCCAAACTCTAGCTATTCAGCTCATATAACAACCATAATCTTCACTTAATGTTTATTATATTGCGTTTCCTATATTTATTTAGTTAAATTTTTTTTCTGGATATTTCATTTATATATTTATATTTCTTTTTTTTTAGGTGCGAAAAAATGATAGCATTTTATCATAAACCGGTGACATTTTATCTTAAAATAACATAATGTATTATCGTATTATATATAATTTTATGCCAATTTAATCCAAAACTATATCGCATGTACAATTGTGCCCCTACGAAATTTTTCTAGCTCCGCCACTATGTCTACGAGAAGGTGGGCCCCTTTCACCCTACCTCTTTCCTAATGTGTTAAGCTTTTTTTAGTATGATCAAATGCAACGAGCAAAAGGGTAGATGGAATGACATTAGAATTGCCTCTTCAGCTCCGGTTGTTTCTCATCTAATTTTCCGATGATGTTAGCATCCTATTTGCAAAAGCTACTAGTCAGCAGAGCAAAGAAATTGTTCACATCTCCTGACGATACGGAGAAGTGTAAGTCAACTTGTCAACTTTGCTAAATGAGAGTTATCGTTCAACAGGAATATTAATGGAGACTTACACGAGGAAATCCAGGCGATTTTGGGAGTTATAGAGGTGGAAAAAACATGAAAAATATATGGGGCTGCCAATGATGGTTGAAAGATTGAAAAAACTCATTTTCAACAGCGTGAAGGATAGAGTTTCATAGAAGCTCAATGGATGGACTTTTCATCTTTTGTAATTACGTATTATTTTTCTATAAATTTACCGTTTCAGGAAAACGTTGTCCGGAGCCGAAAAAGAGGTGCTTCTAAAGTCGGTACGTAGTACATCTTTGCAATATGATCTTATAAACTCCGGCGCATTAGCATTAATCCAAAACCAGGCAAAATATACCATGATGACTTTAGCTGCAGTTCATGTCTTCGCTAAGCTCCGATAGAACAAGGTTTCTAAAGCTTACCCTCGCGGCTGTTCTACATGATGAAGAAGATGCTACTTGGCTGCCAAGGGGGAGATGAAAATGCTATTTGGATGGATAGATTCAGGCTCTATCCAACCATGTAGCACTTTGATCGAGCCAAAACTACCCAATAGGCTCTATAGATTGGGTAGTTTCGGATGGACTAAGAGACGCGAGGGAGATGAAAATGCTACTTGGCTGCCCAGTGCCCACTCTTGAACTTTAATGCAGTTGCCAATGCTAAAAAGTCACAACTATAACATACGCAGTTTCCTTGTTCAACATAAAAGCTCTGATAGCCCAAAACAAGTGAACAGTAACACAATTTCTATGCCCTAACGAAACATCCGCATCAAGCGTCAACGAAACCCTAAATGCATATAAAAGCTGCAAACACGACATCATTGAAGTAGCACGGAAGCTCCAAACACAACAGAGTTCCAAAGCTGATTTTGGTCTCACACAAGCACGAGTACCTTAAAATGAAAATTTAAAAACTTATTTGGTCTTAGACACAAGCACAGTTGTGCATTATGACATACCATAGCTAATGATTATCAAGATTCAGTTTTCAACCAGCATGGGGCGCTGCTGAACCAGAAGAAGGTGCATGCCTCGGCATGCCCCTACGAGAAGGCCTGTTTGTGACTCCCCGAAGGCTTTCGTTAGCAGCAGCCCTTGAAGCAGCAATGGAAGCAGCTCGAGCAGCAGCTGAAGCAGAAACAGAAGCATGGGAAGCAACATTGGCTGCTGAATAAGCAATATCAGCAGCATAAGCAGCAGCTGCTGCAGCACCATTAGCAGCATGGGCAGCAATTGAAGCAGCACAAGCAGCGTGAGCTGCAGCATTAGCAGCATTGGCAGTAAGAAATGCTACTGAAAGAGACCCTCCAGAAGTCCGTATAGGACCAATGCCATCATCAACATCATTGCCATTGTTCTCAGCTGCTGCTCCAGTGGTCTCAACTACTATTTCAGGACCGGGCGACTCCCTTCTAGGGGACCTATTTGGTCTACCCCTTGCCCTGAGAATGTCAGGTTTATCAGACAAAGTTTCCTCAGAAGAAGCTTCAGTCTCCACATCAGTTATCTGCTGGATTTCCATGTTATCCATGTGTCTCTGCAATGATCAATGGCGTCTTCAGTTCCATTATACGCTAAACTTTATTTTGAAGAAAGATCAACAAACGTTAAATGAGATGGGTTGAAAAAATGCATTATGCCTTGAATGCTTTGAAATACGTATTTAGACTACCTTAGCATATATGGAACTGGCCAAGTTCTGATAAGAGATTCACATAGCAAGAATAGCATGCATCTCAAATTAGCATCAGAAAGAAGAGATTAAAGCAGAATAACGAATATACTGATGGCGATTCACTTTTACAAAATGGCTGCACCCTTAACCTCTGTATGATATGCTACAACATTTCTATCACAATTGCATCAGGTGATTCTCAGTTTGCAATACATCGACCTAATTACCAATAATCCAGACCAAAAAAATTTAAAAAAATTCTATAAAAGCTTCGAGCATAAAAGTTTATACTGAACTTAAATTTAAAGATTTACTGACCCAACTGATGTCTCACAAATAAAATAGATTTTATAGAAATTTAGCCAATTAGAGAAACAACTTGGTAAATGTTGTTTTTCTTCGAGAACTTAGCGAATGAACTTCAAATGACGAAAGCTCCATACAACCAAAACTTCTCTCAAAGCTGTAAACCTAAAATCAAGCTCAATCTTCATATAGAGTGTAAACTTACTAAGGGATTAATTAGGGAGAAAAGAATAGGGTGATAAAGGAAGTAGAGTTCGAGATATACCAAAAAAGAATCCCAGATGTAGTGGTGAAGTTACGTTGGAGACTGGCAGAGGAAGCTGTGGAAGGAAGAGGATTTACAAATCAGATTCTTGGATGGAATCTACATAAGAAGAAGGTTTCTTCATTTTATTCAACACCGCACAATGCATGTGAAGAAATGAGTGGGGGATAAGACCCAAATGGAAGAAAGAGATCCTTCTTGTTAAATAAAACGACAGAGAGTAGCTGATGAAGAGAAGAAACGTGCGAGGAAGAATACAAATGCTGTTGCAAATTTCTGACATAAGCCATATACGTTTCTCTATGTAACCTGACCTTTTCCACCCCACTCTAATTAGGCGCTTTTAATCCGAGCTATAAAGAACAACAATAGACCTACGTATATTAGAAATCTCGCCCTTAATGTGTAATTAGCAATAATAGAATCTCTTTTGTTTCTTGAGCCAAATCCATTATAGAATTTAATTCATTGTTAATGGCATCTTTCCATAAGCTAACATTCAAACTCCATTGTTTGGTTTTCTTAAAAAAGGGGGAAAACACTAATTTGTTTAATAAATGAATTTGTTTTCCTTTTAGCAAGCGTTGAAGGTGAAATAGCATGCATAGATTAAAATCTAAATATGGAATCTCAAGGGAAAAAAAACTCCCTATGAACTACTAAACCAATCAGTATAAAAGAAATAGTAGGTTCTCAAAATCGATACTTCTGCAACTTGAACAGAAGCAAGTTTTTAGTACCCGGTTTTGAACATAAATGGCATCCTAATCTTAACCCAAATATCCATGAATGAAAAAATTGTAACTAAATAAAAACTAGGACATGTAAATATGTAATCTTTAACTATAGATGTTCTCATGTTTTCCATGTAACACAAGAAAATGAAAAGGCATGTATTCTTCTACCATCCCAACAATCTAGCTCATAGCTTTCACAGAATTGTGTTATCAAAGTAATGTTTGCATAAGATATTAGAAAATGCATACTTGGAATAGACATGAAGATGTCTTAAAAAAATGTGCCTTACTAGGTTTCATTGTTTCAAGGATAGAACAACTAAGTTACTAAATGCATCCAATATGGATTCAACGATTTCAATCATGTAACTAACAAGTTGCTTTCTTAAAAAAAATGAAAATCTCAGGAATATCATAGTAAAATATGCAAGTAGTGGTTTATTAATTACAAAATATGGAGTCATAGCCTTGTAGTGAAAGGGTTCCTTCCATTACCAAGAAAACCAAGGAACAATCCTACCATCAGCCGCTCTAAACTAAGCAACCTATTTTAGCAATCATTATAGTATAAACAAATATAGTAATATACTTTTAAATTTTTAGTAGACAACATTCGAATTTTTTTATACTAGTAAAGGTATTGAATAACCATTTCTTCTTCATTTTTCAATGATAAAGAACAGTCTCTATTAACTGAAAACATGCCCATATTCTCAATATTTACCCTATGATATGGTTTAAAACTCAATAGATGCATCAATTGCCTCTATTCATTTTAATTTAAACTAACTATATAGCTCATTCAAGTGATCACCCTTTCTCTTTTATGGCTTACTAATGTTTATCTTCCTATAAAGAATAGTGTTCATTGCATAGTGAGTACAAAACTCCAAAACTTTCTTAAACATTTAATCAATACTAAATATTGATAAGAAACAAGGTTCTGAACATGTGCGATTCAAATAACGTCTAGTCTTCCAGCACAATAATTCATACTTCCTGGAGTTCTTGCTAAACTTAGCAACATAAGACATCAATGTAGCATGTAATGTGATCCCGACTTATGAGTGCTAAAACCTGATATAATAAGACTTTAAGCTTACTTGTATGGTGAAACGAGCACATAAAATATTTTTGTTTTTGATAATAAATGGGCAAAGTTGGTAACCCCTTTGACTCATCTTCCATTCTAGACAACAGGATGAGTGGATGGAGGTGGTGTTAAGGTAGCAAGGATGGCAAGGTGACAGAAGGTGGAAGCTTCCCGACTTTTGTAGCATTTTTCCTTCCATGCAAACAAGGATCTACTTTAACAAGTAATCATTTTAAAAGATGCATGGATTGTTTTTCTCAGAAAAAAATGTTTAAAGAAGCCTACTTATTTTAGAAAAGAAACGATGGTGCTTTATAGATTCATCTAGTTAAGCACTATAGCTAAATTGTGCAGCATTTCTATCACCTGATTTGGTCATTATCATACATAATCTGCATAGATGAACAATATTATCTTTCTTTTGAAGCTGCTATGTTCAAAGAAAGAACTTCACATCCTCTAATTTGTTCACAAACTCACACTCAAGACTTGAAGATCCATTCAATTTAATATTGCCAGCAGTTCCACATATACACAAATGCTTAGCAATTTCAGCAGCACACAAAAAACTGACTCAACAAAGAACAGTCCAGGAAACCTTACCATGATCAGAAGTAGAACTCGTGTAAGGTCTCACTGAGTAGTGTGATGACTCTTTCATTATCTCAGAACTCCAAATTCTCAAGGAGCGAGCACTGGTCGACAGAGGAAGAGAATCTTTCTTGCTCACCTCATCGCCAGCACATGCAATCTACCAATAATGCCACAAATTCATCATCTGGAAAACAATCGCTAAAATCATTGCCAATGAATCCTCTCTTCTGATCGATTTGTCATCATTCCCATAGATCCGCCTCCTACGTCCTTCCAACGCAAAATTGCATCGCTAAAACCCTAAAATGTTGATACCAAGGATCCAATTTCATAGTAACTAGCCGCGAAATTCGAAAAATAAATCGAGTATGAAATATGCAGCAGCAAATTTTAACTGAGCGTTGAATTACATTTACACACCTCACAAGAGCCATAACTTGTGGCCTTCAACAATTTCTCCTCTTCATCCATCATCGGTTTCCGATGAAATTGGCAAATTTGCAATCTAATTCATGAAAACTAAAACTAATTTGCAATTTTGCCAAATTGGCCCATTTACCGTAACTAAGGCCCAACTCCCAAATGCATAGAAGTTCCAATGTAGCTCCTCTTGGCTCTTACTGACTTTTTTTTTATTACTCGTTATTAGGAAAGATTTCGGGTGAGAGAACTCTACGAAGACCAGAAGGATTGTTTGAAATGTCAATTCCTCAGATAGAGTGACAAAGGTGTTCAACAGTAGGATTTTGATGTCTGTCATGATTATTTCAATTTTCCAATGACAGTTATGCTTGTTTGTCAAGTGGTTTATTACTCCATCCGTCTCAAAATACATGTCTTTTAGGACGAAGCACGGGAATTAAGAAGTAGGTTAAGTGTAATGATTAGATGTAAAAAGTAGGTTAAGTATAATGATTAGATTTTGGTATTAGAGTATTTGTTTGTTTTTTTTTTAAATTGTGAGGAGGAGAGTAGGGGTGATGTAAAAATTAGAGTAATGATTAAATGTAAAAGTAGGTTAAGTATAATGATTAAATCTAAAAAGACATGTATTTTTGACAAAATTATATGAGCTAAAAAGCCATCTATTTTAAGACGGAGGGAGTATTATTAAAGAGTCACCTTCAATGTCTCTTACTAACTCAATTATTTATAAAAACTTCCATCCAGATTCTCCGAAAAAAAAAAGGACAAGAATGAGGAAAAATCGATCTCTTTGCTTTTTGTGCAGCAAGTTATATCGTGATCGTGGGAGACGGAGCCTCAATTTGCGCTTTTTTTTTGGGGGTAGGTCACCTACCAGATTATTACTAGTAGTATTTAAGAAATAAGGACCAAGGAGTGATATGTTAATGGTTTAGGGTTTAAGATTTAGTAATGATAAGAGGAACCTATAAACTTTAGAATTCAATCTAATAATAAAACATTCAATACGTTAAGTTTGAGATGTAATAACAGATCGATACCTTTAAAATATATCAAAGTGGAAAACTTTGATCCTTTATACAAAATATATATATATATATATATATAGAGAGAGAGAGAGAGAGAGGAGCTTTCTGGTGAGGAAGTCTCTTACCGTGTAACGGAAGGAGAATTATGGGCCAATAGATCAAAGAGAATGTACGGCCGAGATGGACCAAAAACACACGGTTACATACTTACATGGATGCAGTTACATGTAATTTCAAATAACCAATTAAAAGGGCTAAATTTGTCATTTGCATCCTAAACAGATTCTCCTTCCGTTATAGAGGTTGCAAGGTCAACAACGGAAATTTCTACCAAAGAAAAGTCAATAACGGAAATATAAAATGAAGGCAAAATTAGTTAAAGGGATGCTTGACCGAAGCCGAAGGAAAGCTAATCAAAGCCCTAGCATGTCTTAAGGGGCAGGCCACGTACAAGTACAACTGCACATGGCCCACTGTTCTCGGCCACGTACTCCTTTGGCCCTTTCCATGTACATTTGAGATTCCCCCTAATTACAACTTTATGGCTCTAAAGAAATGTAAATAAATTTTGTATAGGAAAATATATATATAGATAAGAAAAAAATATTATTTTTTAATGAAAAATAAAATAGAAGAGGTAAAGATTAGAAAAGTATAAGAGATACGGTTATGAGTTATCCTTATTCAAACGAGTGATTGAAATGAGGAGAAATAAAAACTTGTATGAAAAGTTAGCAGGAAAGGTTAATGATTAAATTTTTTTTTAATAATATATCTTAAATAAATGAATTACATTCATTTTCTTTCTTTATACTTTTTTTAAAATTTAATAAAACTAGCTCTTTAACTTATAGAATACCCAAATCTAGTGTATAATATAAAATGTGGTCCTAAAACATAATAGGAGATTCAGAACGTAAAAGGAATTAGGGTGTGTCTGGATTCCAAGTATTTTAAGTTTGTAATATAATTATAAACTTTAATATAAGAGGTGAAAATAAACTACCATAATTTAATAGGAATTTAATAGGAGATATTGTGGTTGATTACCATAATTTATTATGAATTAAAAGTAGCGTGAATTACAAATAAGAGATGAAAGAGGATACGACTTTAAACCGAGAGATGTTACTCTTCGTGTTACTTTAATATAACATTTAATTATTTTGAATATAAATTAACATTTTTCTAAAACAAATTATATTTATATTCTATACACGTATACCAACTTTTATCATAAAAAATCACATTTTAAAAAATATAGATAATTAAAAGATTGATATTTTGAGAAAATACTTTTTTTTTATTTTTTAATATATGAATTTTTATGATAGATTATTAATTTTTTTTACATAGGCCAATATAAGTATATAAAATATAAATATAATTCAAAAAAATCGATGTTCATTTATACTCGAAATAATTATTTTGAGATGGGAAGAGAACGAAAGATCCTACATTGAAAGTGTGAACTAAAACAAGCCTAGTATATAAAGTCATTGGGTTACTTTCTTATTATTAATTAGTTTTATGATGGAATCTTCAGTATGATATTAGAGTGGTAAAGTCAAACACGACTCACAATCGATCTATCTTGTACTAGGTAAAAAAAAAAAGAATGACATGCTAAGAGTTGTTGTCCAAATGTAAATAAGAGAAAACAATCTTAGTTGTACTTGCGGGCGTGTACGTAAATCCCAACAGACCTTAGTATAGTACAACATTAGAAGGGTAAAATTAAACGGTCTGACTCTTGATCTTAATCTAGTTAAAAAGAAAAAAAAATGACAAATCTATTGTCAATGTCAACTAGAAAAAAACAATATCCTGTATAGTTGCATTTGTGGCCGGCCGGGACGTGGTGAGATTTGAATTAAATCAAGATACTCCTAGTGAGAAATAAATTACGGAGTATTGATTAACCAAAATCTATCTGAAATAATTAACCTGAACTTATATCGAACTGCCAAAGACTTTCAAGTTTTAACCAAAAAATCCAATTTCATGTAGCGCGATTTAAGAACACGGAACTATCAGCTACGTGTGTTTGGAGTGACTTTGGACATCTCTAGACTTCATCTTGTCATAAATTACCTTATTAAGTTGGAATATTTATTGTGTACGTTATACATATATGATATATAAATATATACACAATTTAATTAATTGTTTTTATTCAACCAAACAAACATAAATTAATGATTTTGTTGTAATGTGTTGGAATCTTTGTCCCACGTCGAAAAACACATGAATCCGAGTCTTGCATATAAGTCTTGCATATAAGTCAGTGGATCACTTCTCACATTGTCTATTGGTTTTATGATGAAATCCCGCTGTTCTTGTGTGTTCGGTTGGGTACTCATTATGTGCACTAAATCCCACCGGGATATATCACATTTTCAACTCCACCTGCTCATATATATCATTCGCTTCAAGATGCAAAAGAAGCTAAATCTCTTCTAATTGTCGAAAAAAGAACCAAATCATACTTAGAAATTATGCTACCTACATACTAGGGCAACGTACCTCAATCATGTGGCCCTTCGCATTAATCACGTTCGATTCCTATAAATCCGGTTAATTAAAATTAAAATCACTTAAATGCATGCATCATCCCCACTTTTTTTGGGTTAATTTCTACTATAAATTAATGTGTGTCTTAATATTTACCCAAAATATCATATACAAAGCCCCAAAACCACAAAGCATATTTATATATAAATGGACTATCATGAGGAATACAATAACGTTAACGATTCCAAGATGGCTTCCGATTCCGTCCTCAAACCGGACCGAATGTTTTTGAGCCGGATCACTCTCTCGAGGCAATCCACGATCGGATGCTCGTCGCGGATTTATTATAGGAACACCGAGGGCATCCCATTCCAGTGGGAGGAGGAGCCAGGGAAGCCAATAGAGCCACAGATAGACAAGGCCTTGCCACCTCTTAGTCCGCCACCTGCAATACTAAGCTTGGGCTTCCCAAAACCGAGCGTGGAAGACGAAGATGATGGCAAAGCTCCTACAAAGTTATCCGCGGGGTGGTTGTGGAAGCAGATCAAGAGGAAGGTCAAGAAGGGTAAGGATATCAACAAGGCGATTGTAGAGGCGTTTAAAAGGGGTAAAAAGACGAGTCTAGGTGGTAGTGGTGCTAAGGGGTCGATTTCTAATGACCACCCCAAAAAGGTTGTGGAAACTGATCAGGGTGGTGGTGGTGGTAATGGTGATCAAGATAGTTATTTGTGGAGATTCAATGGGGAGATGATGAGGTTGACACCGAGGAGTTCGGTGTCATCATCGTTGTCATCATCCAACTCGTTGTCATCCTCGTCTTCCTTAACAAGCAACACCCCGTCTTTGGAGGCCTCTAAGTACCATCACCCTAGTTTCACTTGCAATCCTAGGAACTTTGGTGAACTCATAATTTGTCTTGTTAAACGTTAAACATGTTTAATCCCTTTATATATGTGCAAAGATAAATTCCAGTGATGATATTTATACTAATTGAAAGCAAATTAATGTTCCATAAACACCATAGCTCCTCCTCTAATCCCTTGTATATACTAATTGAAAGCAAATTAATGTTGAGTGTCTTGTTTTGCTAATGGATGCCTTGTTTTTCTCATTTAATTTTAGCGAGCAATTAACATAAAAAGATCTCTTACATATGATATGGCTACTTTAATTAACCATATGGGCCATATGGCACCACAAAAATGTTTGAGAAAAAACTTTTTAAGGTCCTTCTCGAAAGTATATGTATATTAATTAGACATTAGATATGAGTATTAGGTAATAAATATGGGTATTAGATTGATACTCCGTATTGGATATCATATTGAAACATCAAAAAATTAAAAACAAAAATTATGATGGGATAAAATCAACTTTCAAATATTGTAATTGCAACGGTCTTCTCCTCTCTTAGTCTCTTTCTATCAACTTCTTTGTAAATTAATTAGGCAGAACTGCAGAAGCATTATATCACTACAAATTTAGCAGTTTAAGAACAATTAATTTCATGTTCGAAAAGTCAAAATCCAAGCAAATTCCAAATCAAGCAACCCCTCCAACTTTCCAAGCAATCGCTCAAAGAATATGACTCAAAATTCAAAAAAATACAGAAAAGAAGGCTTGCTAGTTGCTAGATTTGAAAACAAAACGCGACCTAGATCTAAATCGCCCAAGAGATGCGGTATCAAATTAAAAACGGAAATTTAACGATGTACCAAAGAGGTATCGCTTCCGATTTGGTCTTCGTTTCGCCTAGACTCTACTTTCTATATGCCCAACACTTTCAATATGTAGCTTCACCTTTTATTTCTGTTTTGTGTTTATTTGTACCATATCATGATATCGAGTTTGGATTCGGTGAATTACTTCACCCTCAATTTTGTTTTCCACCCACAAATTTTAATTTTAAGAAAAAAAATTAATTAGGTTGACGTGAGCCCTACAGGAGTGAGCAATCTTTACCATCCAATTATCTTTTAATGGTTAAGATTTGTTCAACTTCACCATACATTACTTGAGAGGAGCCCATTCTCATGATATTAGGTAATGTGTTGTTTGATCTCTCGAATATTTTCATGTATAAAAAACTAATATCTATATACTAATTTACCAAACACTAGATATTGATATAAGAATCTTGTATCCATATCCTATATTTATATACCCCATTAGACGGGCCCTAAAAGAAATACATCAAAGATAACATATTTTAGGTAGATAAATCTCACATTGGGATGAAATAAAGGATAATTAAACCTTATCTACACAATTTCGTACTTATTAATAACAACTATAAAATTGTTAAATTTTTTTTTATCAAAAATAGATATTTTATACTCCCTTCGTTCGGTAAAACATGTCACTTTACTATTCATGCACGCTTTTTAGGGGATAAAAACTATATAAAATATCTATTTTTTAATAATTTTTTTAACAATTTTGCAGTTATCATTAATAAGTACAAACTTGTTAAAAAAATTTATAAAAAAATAAATATTTTATATAGTTTTAATCAGTCTAAAAAAGCGTGCGTGAATAGTAAACGACATGTTTTGCCGAACAGAGTGAGTAAGAGTTTTATAATTAAAAAAATTTAATTATTTAAAAAATACTTTATATAATATAATCTATTTAAAATAGCAGGAAAAACAATAAAAATGGTCTCTCCTCTCTTTATATTTTCTAGAGAGGGGGCCCCAACCCCGACTCCGGCCGTCTTATTCTAGCTTCGACCGTGTTATTCCGACTCTGTCCACCTCTGTTTCGACGCCGCCATACCTTAGTTCCGATGAAGCTTGTGAATTTGGGAAACCCTAGATCCGAAAATCCTTTAATTTCTCAGATTTTAATCAAGAACCAAAATTGTGTTGGGACGCCTTTGAATCTTGCTGCTCTGCCCCGGAGTTTGGTGGCCAGCCGTTGTCGGTCACCTCCATGGTTGGTTAGGGGTGCTTCATCCCTGTGTGTGATGCGCAAATCCCGAAAGGACTTTGAACAAATTCCATTAGGGTTTTAACAAAACCCCAAACGGTTAACCAAATTTCCGTAAAGGTCTGAAGAAAGCTCCGTTATATTCTAAAACCCCCTAGGGCTTGAGTAATTAATATTAGTTTAATAATAATTTTTGGGTGCATTTTGACCGGGCTATGTTCGGCTTCACTTGGTGTGTGTCTTGGTGATCTATTGCTTTGCTGAGTTTTGACATTCGGAGTCGGGATTGGCTGGGATCATGGTAGTGTGTACGGGACAACTCCGTGTACAGATAGTTTGGAGGTTCATCTTCACTGCCCACATAGATGCCTAAAGTATCTTTGGCCAATGATGCTATTTCACAATGGTGCTTGACTTCGTGTATAGTCTACATCCCCAACCTGCTAGTTTTAGGTTTGCTTTGATTCATCTTTCGTTGTTTATACGTGTTGTCTGGTCTTTTGCACTTCTTTTTATATTATCAGGCTTGTTTAAGCTCGAATTTTTACTTAATAAAAAAATTCAATTTAAACGGCAAGCTCTATTTTTCGGCCTAATGCTTTAATTTTTCGACAATATTTTACTTTATTAAATGAAATGCCCTAATTTAATTAAATAGATTTCCCCAAAGGTATCTTATATAAATCTATCATACCCCATAATATAATTTTTTTTAAACACCTTTTTGTTAAAAAAATTATTTTTAAATAAATATATTTCAGTAATATAATATATTCAGTTAAACCACAAACCTTTATTTTTCGGCCAAATATTTCAATTTTTTGATTATATTTTATTTTACTGACTAAAATGTCCTTATTTATATATAAACAAGACCTATATCATAAATACTAATTTTCAAATTTATTACATTTCATCATAAAATTTTATAAAATCCAATTTGAAAATAACTATATAACTAAAAGTATCAAAATAACACTTGTTTTGTTATAATCATATTTTAAAAACCAAAAAAAAATTAAAATTATATTTTAAAACATGATTTTTACACATTTTTTTATTAGTATAAATATACATCTAATAACAGTTCATTAGGCCATGTTTATCAATGAATACTAGGGATACTAGGAATACTAATATTTTATTCTTCTCTTTCCGCCACATCATCCTAACATCTCATTCCCATTTTTCTCACATTATCAATAACATCAGACCATCTTTAATGATGGTGTACTCCAAGTATCATAGCAATTAGAAATAAAGGAAATGTAAGAAAAAATAAGATTTTTTAAAGAACCCAAAAAAAAGTGAGATCAAGTATCATACATATGGTACTCTATATGACACAACAACATAGAGTATTACCCAATCAAACATTAATAGTGGATCCCATTTGATTTTTACTTCCAAAAACAATTGCAAAAAGCAATTTTGATGCAAAAAACAATTTTGATGCAAAAAGTGAAATAAGATACTCATGTCAAATACCATGGTTGTGGAGTACCAAATTGTAAAGACCGAGATTTTTAAATGAATATTTTTATAGTTATAAATTTAATTTTGATAAGAATTTATTCAATTTCCGAGACTCCGAAAATTTTCAAAAATTTCCGTTCTCAAGCCAACGACTGATTTAAATTCTTTCGAATAATTCTGGCATAAACTCGTTACTCAAATTTGGAAACGAAATAATTCCACTTTATTTTTCCAAGGCTTAAAAATATTTTCGGCTTTCGTTATTTATTTCGGATTCGATTAATTATTTTAAAACGTGTTGGGTTAAGGTCGGAAAGCGGGTTTCGGGGTTTATTACTGGGTATTATAGTTGACTTTTACCCTAGCCACCTTAGACCCCTACCCAATAGCCCTTAGACCCCTCCTTTCCCACACCACCAGCTGCCTAGCCTCACCCCTGTTCACCCGACAGCTCCCTCTGCACCTCCATCTTTACACCCCTAACCTTCACCTCCAACCTCTTTTCTTTACCTTTAAACATCCCATCTCCTGCAACTCCCACTCCTCACATAATCCTCCAAACTTCCCACACCTCTGCTTCACTCAGCAGGAGCCGCCACCCCCTACTTCAGCTCCCATTTCCCCCCCATCGCATCTCTTACCTTCAACACTTCGGGCGCCTTGCCCGTCACTTTGTCGAGCAACATCTGGCACCACCATCCTCCTCCTCCCTTCCATTTCTGAAGCGGCTCAGCTCCTTTGTCTCCCTCGACGTCCATCAGTGACCCAAGACAGCTCAGAAGACTCCCGACGCCACCAACAAGCCATCAAGGCTCCGTCGCCCTCGTTCGAACACAAACAACCTTCCGGTCCGAGGAGCCATCGAAAGCCTCCGAAGACGCCCAGAACTCCGATCGGAGCTCCGACGTTCACGAACTTCCTCGGTGAGCTCCGCCTCTTCTTTCCTCTATTTGTTTCAATTTCTGAGTTGGGTCGGGTTATGGGAGAGTGTCGAGGGTTTGTGAGGTGAGTGGGGGGGCTGCGTACGAGGGTCGGGTGAGGTTCGAGAGCTCCGGCGATCGTCGACGGCGAAGAGAGATTGAGCTGAGCGCGAGAGCGACAATGGGCGGACAGGCAGCGACAGCGGGTAGGACGGGCTTGGCAATCGCTGGGCAGGAGTGCAGGGGCGGACGAGCAGCTTCAGCGGGAGCAACGAGCCGCGGTAGCGGGTGCGAGCGAGCCGGCGATCGTGAGCGAGCAGAGGCGAGGCTGGGCTATGGCGGGCGCAGCTTCCATTTGAATATGGAGGAAGAGGGAGGCTGATGTGGCCTTGTGGGCCCCCTCCCTTTACTAACTTACATATATATATATATATATATATATTATAATATTTAACCGATTTGGGGTTTAACGTTATGGGTTTGGTTCGGTTGGGTTAAAAACGTTAGTTCGGTTTGAGTTATCCGCTATTTATTTAATTATTTATTTATTCATTTATTTCTTAAGAATTATTCGGTATTTAATTATTTATTTAGATTTTTAATCGATTTTCGATAAATGATTATTTGAAGGTTGATTTATACGCATCGGTTGCCGATATTTTAAAAAGGGGTCGGTTTTAAAGTATATAAATTGAATTATTTCCTAAGTGTTGAAAATTATTTAAGTCCTTAGAATGATGATTTTAATTAAAGTAAATTATGCCGGGATTATTTAATTGAATTTTGGAAGTAGTTTGAAGGTTTAATATTTTATGGACTAGAAATTGGCTAAGTATGATTTTGAGATAAATTGATTTGACTAACAACCGGACTTGTGAGATTATGTGGATTGGAAACATGATTTCGTTAATTATGGAAATGAGAATGGAATAAGATGGTATACGATGTTGACTTGAGACGAGATAAATGATGATGATAATGTTATGGCTAACGATTGATCGTTAGATTTTGTATAGTGGTAGATGGATCCCGTTCTGTGCAACATACTTATATATATTCATTAATGATTTCTAGGTGATCAGTGACCTGCTTGCTTGTCTCTTGCTGCTTCCCTTTTGCTGCTCTGCTACTCCAGGTAAGTCCTCCGGGGCTTACTCAAGTTAGAACCTCATGCCTGATGTGTCATATAGTGTGTAGGTGTTGCATCCCGCAAATTATCATGTAGTATCATGCTTAGGTTGCACAATTAATCGAGCATCCGTATTCTCTTTGCGTATGGTAGAACGGCCGTTAAATTGTGAGTCCTAGAGTCATTTGCTAGGGTCATAGGACGGTCCAGTCCCATCGGGCTTAGTCCTCATCGAGTCAGACTGTTAAATTGACGAGCATGACTATTGATACGATTGATGATGTTATGATATTGAACGCGACCGGTTCCCGCACTAACGAGCATGGGTGCGGGAGTATAAAACGCGGTCGGTTCCTGCACTAACAAGCATGGGTGCGGGAGTAGGAGAGGGACATGCCACTTGGCATTCTATGCGGGATCCCATTTAATCGCTTTCTGCATATATATACAAACTGCTAGCATGCTTGAGTGGTTAATATTTTGTACTGCATTAGAGCATCCTTTATTCAGGTATAGGCATATTATATGTCCTCAGTGAGGTCTTCAGGGCCCGCATGAGTGGCTCGACCTTGACTTCGTGGTTAGTTTCAGGTACCCGTACCCTTACTTGATCATGTGCTGATGTGGCGGGGAATATCTCATGGCGCAGTGAGAGGGAGAGAAAGATCAACTTGAACTCCACACTTTTGCTACTTATTTCCTCATATTTGGTTTTGACCCGGCCCTGCCATGGCAACTTGTATTATGATATTTCCTTCCTTATGCTTTCGAACTTAAAACGTTTTGAGCGACTTAGGCAAGTAGGACAAGTTCGGCGGACCTAACGGCCCCATCGCGAGTTTTAGGGTGCGAAATCCCTTCTTTGATCATTAAAACTTTGTTTTAAAACTCAACCCGTACTCGAATTGTAAGATCCGAGCGAAGGTATCCAATCCTTCGAAACGTAACCCGAATATTTATAGTTGGGCCGTTACACAAATATTAAAATGAGGTGGATGAGAGAGAAATGGCAAAAAAATCCCGAATTTTTTTCAAATTAGCCAAAAAATAAATAAAAAAATTGCAAAATGGTCAAGTTTCGAAACTATTTTGGGATTTGGCCAAAATAGGGTAAAGTCGTTGTTTCAAACAACGACTTTACCGTAATCTTTAAAAAAATTATTAAAATAATAAAGTCGTTGTTTGAAACAGCGACTTTGTATTTTTTTTTAAAAAATATTGATTAAAGGTTAAAAAAGATGAAAAACGTAAAAAAAATATTGTAACAGCGACTCTCCCCTTTTTATTTTATTTTTTAATATTTCACTACCTAATCCCCTCTATCTCAGTCTCTCACACCCCCCCCCCCCCACCAAAAACAAAAAGCTCTCAGTTTCTCACTCCCCCCTCTACCTGACCAACTCTCCTCTCTCCTCCTACGTGTCTACTAGACCTGTTGGGTCATTTTGGCTCCCGGGTAAAACGGATCCCGGATAAAACGGATTCCGGGTATATCCAGGTTGATTTGAACCCGGGTTTGACCGGGTTTCGGGTCAATTTCGGGTTTGTCAATTTTTTCTTTTTTAAATTAAAAAAATCATGATTTGATAATTTTAAAATTATAAAATTAAAGACATAGTTCATAAGTTCTAGTGCTTGTAATTATATACTATATCTGATCCAAAATATTTGATTTTTATTATTTCTCATAATTTTTAATAAAATGTAATAATATACTACGTATAAAATATCAAATTTTTATATAATTTTTTTAAAATAATTTCATGCAATTAGTAATAACTAATAATCATAGATTTTTTTAATATTTTAATATTTTTTAGAATTTTTATCTTTTTTAAAAAATGTGTTGAAAAATAAAAAATCAAATACTATCGATCAAACGGAGTATTACACAATACAAATAAATATAAAAGTTGATTTGAAAATGAAAGATCAAGTGATTGTAATTATAAAATGTAATAAATTGGAATCTCCGTAAAAAAATTAATCATATATAATTATAAATCAACCAGGTCAATCGGGTCACCGAGTCAATCGGGTAAATCGGGTCAAAATTATCGGGTTAATCGGGTCACCGGGTCGAAACCCAGATTACTTGAAAAATTTTCGGGTTTTTGGGTTCGGGTCAGAAAAAATTTTCGGGTCAAAATTTTCGAGTCCTGACCCAAATTTTACCGGGCGTTCGGGTTGGGTTACATTTTGACTGGTCTAGTGTCTACTGATCTACTCTTTCATTCCCTCTCCCATAGTAATAATTGCTTTGAAAAAAAATAAAAAGGAGAGTCGCTGTTTGTAGCAACGACTCTCTCCGGTATATTTTTTTTACGTTTTTTAATCTTTTTTAGCCTTTAATCGATATTTTTAAAACAACGACTTTTTTATTTTAATATTTTTTAAAAGTTGGGGTAAAATCGCTGCTTCAAACAACGACTTTACCCTACTTTGGCTAAATCCCAAAATAGTTTCGGATCTTGACCATTTTGCAATTTTTTTTTTGATTTTTTGACTAATTTGAAAAAAAATTCAAAAAACCTATACCAACTCAATTTAAGTATCATGGTTAAAGATGTTCACACTAGTATCCCGAAACCCATACCAACTCAATTTACAAATATACTCCTCTCCAACAATTATTTCCATTCTCGATTATATTATTATATTTATTTATTATTATTTAAATATTAATATTAAATTAATATTATTTATAAACTAAATTAATTAAATAAACAAAAGAACGTTACAATAAAGACAATGCATAAAATTCATAATTGTTTCAATAACATAACATCATCCGAAAAGTGGAAAATACTAATTGCCTCCACGAGTGGCCCCAAAATTTTCCCAAATATGTTCCTTCAAGTCGTTCCTAAGCCGACAGTGTGTACTACTATCGCGAAGTTGTTGCCTTATTTGGAAATACTCGCGCATAACCTCCGGTGTCGAGATTGACCATGTCCATAAGGATGTTGTCTACCGAGACTGGTTCGTCACTTATGCCTTCATCAAATTGCAGAATCTCGTAACCATGATGAGTAAAATCTTCTCGTTCGTCTTCCACAATCATATTGTGCAAAATAATGCATGATCTCATGATCTTCCCGAGCAACACTGGATCCCAAGACATTGCAGGGTTTCGAACTATTGCGAAACGAGCTTGCAACACGCCAAATGCCCTTTCCACATCTTTGCGAACAAAAGCCTAGTGTTGGGCAAATAACTTCATCTTCATGCCTTAGGGAGACTTTGGGGATTTCACAAATGTAGCCCATTCCGGGTATATCCTATCATCAGTAAGGTAATAACCAATGGTGTACTCGTGTCCCCCAACAGTGAAATTAATATTCAGAGCTCTACCTTGTAAAATATCATCAAAAACAGGGGATCAAAGTGAAATATTTTTTTAATAATTATTTATTTTATTTCTTACATTATTTATTATTTCAAATTCTTCCATAATTATAATTCAATTTTTTGGATAATATTTTACATATTTATAATCAAAGTGAAATATTTTTTTTTAAATATAGACAAACATATTCAAAATTGATGTCTACATGTAGATAAAAATGAATCTAGTATTGTGGTAATTTTTTTTTACATTTTTATTACAGAAAATTGATTTTAATATGTAAAACCACTTTCCTCCAGCTCAAATCTATACCGTCCATCTGAGACCACGTGTCCTCCATGCGGCAGCCCCTCCTAAAGGCCAATGGAGCTGCGACACACGTCCAGGAGAGAGGCTGCAAAACTACAGGCGCGCTAGACTTCTCCGCTGCATTTTGGCTTTCTTCGGGAAAAGCGTCGTCGTTTCGCTATCACATGTCCGAAAATTTGCATTGGCTTCTAGCTGGCCTGACACAAGATTACTTTTCAATTGCCTAGTATCGATACTCGCCTGGTATCTCCCTAGTATCGTTCAAAGCACTGTTTTAATATTTTAAGATTATATTTCCTAGTATCCGTGTACAGAAAATGCCCGATAAAAACACCCTTAATGTAAAAATAGATGGAAGGACCCAAGGACTATTCTTACTGAGTTACTGTTGCATATAATTCCAAAGTTTAGGGTCTTATTTGAAATAAACGAAAAGTTAGGGACTAACATGGAAAAGAAAGCAAAAGTTGGGTAGCAGTCCTGCAATTTATCCCCAAAGTTTTTGATTAATTTGACAATTGACATCGATGATATCGATGCGGTGTGTATAGTTTTGTAAAGAGTAGTAGAGCTGCGGTTTTGTATGATAAACAGCACTTGTAGTTGTAAGTTGTAGCAGTAACTTGTGGCCCGCCTAAATCTCCGAATCCCTCAAAACCCCCCCAACCATCCCAAACTCCAAACCCTCCCAAATTCCAATTCAACCAATGTGAATTTGTTCAAATTCGGATAAGACTCGAATCGAAGCCCTTCTAAATCCAATCGGTTTCCATGAGCCTCCGTCTGATTCATCAGCCCAGCCTCAGGCGGCCGCAGTGCCACCCATCCTTGCCGCGTCGTCTTCGGCCGCTTCGAGCTGCTCTTCAGTTCAGTATACGAATCTTTTCCCCCCTTTTTGCTGAGAAATTGTTATCATTATCATCATTATTGTGATTGAATACAGATGGCGTTTGAAGATTGTTGTTCTTCAGATCTGTATTGTTTTCAATTGATTCCTAGATCCGTTGTGCTTGTTGAAGAATCTTATCTTTAGCTTATTTGACTACTGATTGAATTGGTTGTACTTGGATTGCCTGATGGTGTGCATGCATTCATAATTCGAGCTATGAAACATTGCAATAAGCACTCCCTTAAGTGGATCCATGGTTATTTGAGCCTCTGTTTTGTATTTGTGAAAATTCTTTCTACCAACAACCCTATCTTTATTGATAGCAGCAGCCTCAATCATACTAGCAACAATCCCTTGCACATCGTGCTTCGCCATTTGAAAAAAGAAGTTGGACAAGATTTGGTACCATTGTCTTTTTTGAGGTTACAGACTGCTTCTAGAGCCAGCATGCAAACTGGACTATAAACCCCAAGTATTTCTGCTGCCTGCATTTGTGATTGATTTGACAGATTGTATCATGCCACTCTTAAAATTTATGGAAGATAAGAAGAAAATGCATGAAAGTGACTCCCTTGATTTTCGTTATATTTAAGCTGTGGAGCAATATATACAATAATATAAACTGGCTACAAGGAAAGGAAGACAGGAAGGAATCCTAATGAAGATATATAAGCGTGATCTCTTAAGATACTAATAGTATATTTACTACCCTAGATATCTACTTGGAATAATTCCATTTTTTGTTAGCTAACAGATATGACATAGTTATTTTTTTTACCTACATATCTGCCTTTGCTTCTTTCAGCCCCTTATGTTTCTCTTTGTGATTCAATTGGAGGTAGGGTTATGAACTTCTGGAATGCATATCCATTGGAAAATGAGAGTATTTTCCCTTGAATTTTGCAGGTTTGGTGATAGAGGTTGTAAGCTAGTTGGTTGTGGCTCAGCTGTGCCTAAGCTACAAATTTCTAACGATGACCTCTCAAAGATTGTTGACACTTCTGATGAATGGATAGCAACCCGAACGGGTATTCGAAGCAGACATGTATTTACAGGTGAGTTATGCCAATAATTTAAGGTCATGGCAGGTAGCATTTCCCTTGACGTCCCTTGGTATGGCTAAACATTTGGATATCATGCAAGTGCTGGTGATTAACATTATTATTCGATCATTTTTAGTAGACTTTATGGGAAATGGTAATGAAAAAAATAGAAAAAAATGAGAACCTAGACTTTTGTGCTGATAATGAAGTTATTAATTTAACTTATTTATTCGACGTTACATGCATCATGGTATTGTGAGTTTATATTGAATTTGGACCTTGGTTTTGGTAATTCACTACCAAGATATGACTTGCACTGTTGTGATGCATATTTTTGATACTAGATCACACCTTCTTTGATGCAGTTGGTGATTTGGTGCTAAAAGGAATCAAAATTCTAGACTTTAGATTTTGTTTGATTAATGTGAGTTAATTTATACTAAGGTCTTGGCATCACATATGTGAGGAAACTTCAGCTGCCTTATGCTGCATCTGATGACAAACCAGGCATATGTCCTTGTATACATTTTTTTTTTAAAATAATCATGTTTTGAAGGACAATGTACTCTTATAATTTTTTTTTTACGATGCAACTCTTTTTCATATTCAAGCACTTGCCAAGTTTTGGGAAGAAGAAAATTCCATTTCTTTGGACTGTTTTCATGGTTGTCAATGTTACATGTAGCAAGGGTTCTGTAATGTGCCTTGACTACTTATGCCTACTTCTGTCATCTTTGTAACCCAACCTATTTACAGACAGGTTAAAATATTACTGTCTCGCCTGTTATTTGAATTGTAATTGACTTATTGTCTTCTCCTCTCTTTGCCCTCAAATTACAGAAAAAGAAAGCTTGACGGCTTTGGCAGTGGAGGCTGCAAAAAATGCTCTTCAGATGGCACAAGTTGATCCTGATGATGTTGACATGATTTTATTGTGCACTTCAACTGCAGAGGATCTATTCGGAAGTGCACCTCAGGTACTAGCTCAAGCTGCACAAGTGATGGCGTATGTATAGGCATAAGAACTGCATAAGTCCTTATTTTAAGAAGTTGCAATGTGTAATTTTTATTGTTGAATCTGTTTGAACTACTGATGTCAAATAAAGTGAAGTCCACTGTCCACACAAGGTATTCACGAAGTATTTGAACTGTCTGCATTAAATATATTATATGTTACACAAAAATGACCGTTTTAGTTGAGTGGTATTATGCTGCCAGTGTCGCCAAAATATATGTAAATTAATATATTTCCTTATTCTTTTGTTTTAAAGATTAACTGCTTTCTCTTTAATATGTTGTGGGTAGTAAACCCACTTATACATGTGCTTTTAAGTGTTAGTATTTATTTGATGTTTTTGAATGAATCTTAATATACTCTTTTGCACTTTTATATCAAAATCCAGATCCAGAGAGGACTAGGTTGCCGCAATAATCCATTGTCATATGATATTACAGCAGCATGCAGTGGGTTTGTTCTGGGGCTGTTGTCAGCGGGTTGTCATATAAGGGGTAATGACTGATTTCTTTGCTCTGATTCAGTTGCAACTGTCTATTCCATTCCATCTTTCAAACAAATGGTATTTTTTTTATATCAATCATAGGAGGTGGTTTCCGCAATGTTCTAGTAATTGCTGCTGATGCTCTATCTCGCTATGTTGATTGGACTGATAGAGGAACCTGCATTCTCTTTGGAGATGCTGCTGGTGCCGTGTTAGTGCAGGTGTGGCTTTGGCTTTTTCTACTGTCAATGTTATAGTTGCATTCCCTAAATTGCTGTTTCATGTTTTCTTCATTTCTATTATCTTCTCCTTCACTATGCAAGGATCAAGGCATGACATCACCTTTGACAAAACACTTCCTGGTTTTGAAACCAATATATTTGTGTCTATGCATTTCACAAATGAATGTATGCTTGATAGCTTTCATACTTTGTCACGATCTCTTTCATTTTGGATATGTGAATGTATCATGCATTGTGTTAGCTTATACACTATTTCATACTCAATCATCTCGGAAGAAACTGAATCTTATGTTTGATATGAACTTGGATGGATTGATGGACAAAGTTGCTAGGTTCCTATCTTTGAGATTGTCATCGTTGCATGCCTATTACACTTTTAATTTCCTTTTTCTTTGTTTCATATAACACCATACTCCGTATTCAATTTAATTTGCTGAGAACACTTTTGTGTATGCACAATTTGAGAGTCCAACTGATTGGCTTGGAAGGATGATAGAGCTTCATTCGTGCTCTTTTCAGCACAAACGGAGCTTGATCATGTTTTAGTCCTGAACCTTTGAAACAAACTAATGAAGGGCTGAGTTTTGAAACAAAACCAAAGAGTTAAGGAACATTAATAGGAAAAAATTAAGGTTAGGGCCCGTTGGGGACAATTTTCAGAAATTGAGGATCTTCAATGCAACTTAGCTTTTAACATTATAAATTGCTTTGTTGTTCTCTCTAGAATTTTGCTTGGCCACCTAGTGCAACTTGTAATTTAACCTCTTACTTGATCTACCCTGTCAGTTCCGTCAGCTATTTTTGTACTTTACTATTGAAGATGGAGTTGGCAATAGCATCTTCTAAATCCTATGTGTTAATTGATGTGTGCTCATCAGTTATTAACTCAAAAGTGGGATTTTTCTGGTTGTTTCTGAAGGCGTAAAAAAATTGGGTATGAATTTCATCTTCATGATCTCATTTGTAGGCGTGCGACATTGAGCAAGATGGTTTATTTGCTTTTGACATGCATAGTGATGGTGAAGGGTTAAGGTATGCTATGAGCTTAGAGCAAGTGCTCTACATACAAAAGTGAAGCGACTTTCAGTTCGATTTGCAATTGAAGTGCCTTTTTTTTTTTATGAATATGCAGGCACTTAAATGCATCGATCAAAAAAGATGAAACACATGGTGCAGGGGATACCCTCAATAGCCTTTCCCCAGGTTTCCCCCCTACACACCCAACTTTTTCTCATATCTATATGAATGGGAAGGAGGTATTTCGCTTTGCTGCAAAGTGTGTGCCCCAGTCTCTTGAGATTGCGCTTCAAAAGGCTGGCATAAGTGGATCCAACATTGATTGGTTACTACTACACCAGGTAACTCTTCTGAAACAGCGATGTAATCATGGTGCAAGGAGTCTAACTATTAAATTATTTTAGCAGTTACATGTGAAACCTAGGGGTTCGTTGCGCCCAAATCACATAAATATACTCACACAACTGTACATGTTAATTGGGTTGCTTAGTGTGCTCGGCCCCATTCCTATTTTCGCTGTCCATTACTCTTTCTTTTGACTATGATTGAATCCTGCAGTGGTAAACAGAAAACCGGGGTAAAACCCTAATTAAACAATGAGATTATGTAGCTTTGTGTTGTCTAGCCTTGAGTCCCTGATCGGCTGACTCAAACAATCGGGTCAAGTCGTGTGTTGACCCATGTAGACATAACCGGATACCCTCATGCTCAAGGTTTTGTACTTCGCTTTTTTTTTTTTTGCAGGCAAACCAGAGGATCATAGATGCAGTGGCCACGCGCTTAGAAGTGCCTCCTGAACGTGTAATATCAAATATAGCTAATTATGGGAATACAAGTGCAGCATCCATTCCACTCGCGCTGGATGAAGCTGTACGAAGCGGGAAAATCCAGCCAGGACATGTAATTGCAACTGCAGGATTCGGTGCTGGCCTTACTTGGGGTTCTGCCATAGTAAAGTGGTGTTAAAAACATCAGCAAACTTTTATACACTCTGCTTTTCATGGATTATCTTGAGCATCGACCATTCTGAACGGAGCTGGAGCGCTTGAATGAAGCCTCGGTATTGCCCAACACTCCCATAGGCTGAATCTAGCGACCTCAGTGAAAACCTTTGCCTCTTTCCTTGTACTTTTACCATATAATAAGCCATCTCCAGATGGCTACTTTTTATCCTCTTTGATTATACAGAACCTTTTGCTTTTCCCCAATTGTTAACTGCATTTTTGTAATGTGTTGAAATTGGTCGGGGGAGTTTGGCAACTAGACATTGTATCATTGTTAGTTCCATTGAACACTTTATCATTGTCTATAGCCGAACCATTACATTTCAATCTAATGTCTGTTTTCTTCACACGATCACACCTATTTACCCCACGATGGGGATCCTCTAGTACACTTCGGTTGCTTGAAGCCGACTTTCAACTGGCAACTGAAAAATATTCACTCTTTAAATGAATCGAACCTGAAGTAATCCGAACTCAAAACTAACCAGAATCCAACAGCTCTGTAAACGGGAAACCCAAGGCAGTAACGCACTGTCTGTAATAATGACTAAAGTGAAACCCCGAAATCTGTAAAGAACTTGGAACCAAAACACTCCCAGGCTGAATCTGTAAACTTTAGAGCAATGACATCAAACCGAATACATGTATGCTACAAGATCGTTGGAGCATCATCACGCCACCTTCTTTGCGAAGTGTATATTGGTCTTTTCATCGTTCAGTTCAGATTCAGCTAAATCAGACAGGTTTACCGTTCACGATACAGCCACTTCTATTGAGCTGTATCCTGGTACTGTTTGATCTCTGTAAGGCTGTAAACTCCTCCTCACTTCTGTAGCATCTTCCCATCTTTGAACATCTGCATAGATATTCGAAAGAAGCATCCGAACACTTGGATGATCCCTTGAACCCATTTCCATGAGCCATTGAGCTACTCGTTCCACCATCTCAATGGCCCCATGGGTTCTGCAAGATCTTAACAGGGAGCTATATAACGGAGCAACCAAATCAGTGTTACTTTCATTTGGAATTTTTCTGATCAAGTTCGCTGCTTCATCTAAATGTCCAGCGCGTCCAAGGAGATCAACCATACAGGTGTAATGTTCTATAGTTGGTTCAATCTGATACACATCTCTAATGGAATTAAAATGTTTGCGGCCTTCTTCAACCAGTCCTCCATGACAGCAAGCACTCAACACACCTACGAAAGTAACATGATCGGGTCTTGGTCCAGCTCGCTCCATCTCTGCAAATGCCTCAAGGGCATGGTTCGTCCTCCCATTCATTGCAAGCCCACATATGACTGAAGTCCATGATGCTTTGTCCTTGTCTTCTAACAAACTAAAAATTTCCAGTGACTTATCTATGCATCCACATTTTGCATACATTTCTATTAGAGCAGTAGCTAGAACAGTGTTTATCACGATTCCGCTTTCTTCAATGTACTTGTGAAGCTGTTTCCCTATGTCATGAGCACCCATCTTTATACACCCTGTAAGAAGCGTGACCAGTGTAAAATTGTCGGGCTTGACCCTTCTGAGCTGCATTTCCTGGAACAGTTTCAGTGCCTGATCGTAACGTTTGAACTGAAGGCACCCTTTGATTATTGCAGTCCAAAGAACAACATCCTTTTCAGGACTCCTATCAAACAATACCATAGCCTCAGCGAACTCCCCACAATTTACATATCCAGATATCATACTAGTCCATGAAACCATGCTTTTAGTTGGCATCATCTCGAAAACCTCACGAGCTGTACCTAAACAACCACACTTACAATACATATCCACCAACGCATTGCTAATATTAGGAGTGTAATCAATTTCCTCCTTAACATAACAATGAATCTCTCTTCCAAGTTCAAGCAATTTCAATCCTGCACAAGCCGAAAGAGCACTAACTATTGTTGCTTCATCAGGCCTCGAATTGCTTTCACAGCGCATCCTCCGGAAAACAACAACAGCATCCTCAAACATCTTGCACCTAACAAATCCAGAAATCAGGACATTCCAAGACACCGTGTCTCTCTCAGGCATTTCATCGAACAGCTTCCCTGCATTATGAACACATCCCACCAAACCATACGCATCAATGAAGGAGTTGCCCACGTAATTATCAAACACCATCCCAGTTTTCATAGCCAATCCGTGAAGCATCAAAGCCCCCATCATATCTCCGGAACGCCCAACTGATTTCAAAACGTACGGATAGGTGAAACTATCAGGCAACAAGCCATGTTCGTCTCTCAATTTTCTGAACAAAAACAGAGCTCTGCTAAAACTCCCGCTCCTAGTATAAGCTTTGATCATCAAATTGTAGACAAACAAATATGGGGTCGGAATAAATTCAAATCCCCGTTCAGCATATCTAATGCATCCCAGAGATAGGTCAGTGCAAAAGGCCATTAGCTTGTTAAGGGTTTGTTGATCTTGATGAAGACCAGCTCTAAAGATGCGAGAATGTATCTGTTTGAGCTCTTCCATGGATCTGCAGTTTTGAAGGGAGAGTAAGATTAACTTCTTCATTGATCACAATAGTTGGAGCTCTTCCAAGAACTTTTAAGCTCTCAAGTTGACTATCGTTGGGAGGGACTGTGGAGCTGCTCAATGAAGAATAGGAATGACAATGGGTCGGGTCCATTTCACCCGACTTAGCCGACTCACCATCCATATCCATTTCACTCCTATTCACTTTCACTTATATTCATCGGATTATTGGATGAAATATGGATGAAATAGGAGTGATTTTCACTAAATACGCATTGTAAAATTCCAATCAAACTGTAGAGAAAAACACGGTCTAAAATAGCATCAACTTACATAATAAGTCTTAAATAGTCCGTAAGTCACCATAAGTTTAAATAACATTGTCTTAACCACATCGTCGGCGGCAACTGCGAGCTCGGAGCCTCGGACCGTGAGTAAACATGAGGAGTGAGGAGGAGTGAGGAGAGAGACGCGAACGTGAGGGTTGAGGCTAAAGTGCATATTAGGAAGTTCGTGTTTAAGAAATTAGAAAGTTTATATTTTTGATATAAAATGTATTTTTGTATAATATATATATAGAGAGGTTAGTTCCGGTGTACACAACCCTTATCGTGTATCATGTACTCAGAAATTATTCGTCTATTTGTTCATGATTATTCGTTTGTTTTCACATAATTATTCATCTGTAAAATGAGTGTAAAAAATGTAAATTTTATTCTAATGAATAATTGCCCAATACCACCGAATAATTTCATTCCACCGAATAATCTCCCAATACCATCGAATAATCAGAAGTTACTTTTAATCTCATCCGTTGATCTTCTTAATTCAATGGTCCAGATTTGTTAACATGATACACAATAAGAGTTGTGTACATTTGATCTATTGTCTATATATATATATATATATAGATGGTCGGGTGGTGGATCGGGTGCGGGTGGAGAAAAACATCACCCCATTCGACCCACCACCCATATCCACTTTACCCGCTTTTTTTTTTCGAGTATTCACCCACTTTTACGGGTCGGATGATTCGGGTGCGGGTTGGGTGCAGGTGAAATTGTCATCCTTAGTGAAGAATTGACATTGAATAAACATTTACGACCTGTTTGGAATGGGTATATATATAGATATAGGATATATGCTATGGGTATGAGATATAGATATCAAGCTATGAATAATGGGTTTGAGTATGAGATTGATATCTACATCTTATATCTGCGGTTTGGAAAGGGCATATAGATATAAAAAAATGTAATAAAAATGAACCAAAAACCTTATAACATTCGAAATATTTAAAATTTGAGAACTTTGCAAGCATGTTAATATTACTAATCAAGCTCAAGTGTGTCCACTTCTAAAAGGAATTCAAAGCGAAAAAAAAAAAAAACAGACCACCACTCAAAAGATGCAAACCCAAATTCGAGAACAACAAAAAAAATGGTCCTAATTTTTGAACAAAATAGGGAACACCTAATGTTCAAACCCTAATTTTTTAATCGAACAAACGCATTTTAGGGTTCTCAATTTTGAACAAATGCATAAAATTTCGAACAGCTGCAATTTCGAACAAGTTCCTCAATTTCGTGAATTATTTTGAACAACAATTTTGTGAAGAATGTAAAGGAATTTCGTGAACAGAAGTTTGAACAGAATTTTGGGCAGATGCAATTTATGACATTCTTCTTCCTCAATTTCGAACATCATAAAAAATTCAAACAGAAGTTTTCACACAGATGCAAGTGACGAACAACAATTTCTTCAGGCCGAAAAGACAAATAGGTATATTAAATGACCCCCCTAAGACATATTGGTATATTAAAAGACTCAAGAGACAAATAGGTATATTAAAAGTGTTCATATGGACAAATTGGTATATTAAAAGACTCTAGTGGACAAATAACCTTTTTTTTATATCATTAGACTTCCTTTTCATTTTATTTTAATAATAAAATCATTTTAATATATTTTTATAATGATTAATTGGTTACATACTCATATAATCTTATTCATTTGATTGTATAATCATAAAAAAAAATTTTGCATATATTTCTATCAAATTATAAAACTATTGGATTTTTATCATTATTTGTCACTAATAATATTTATTATATAAATTTAATAAATAAATATTTTGTTACAATGGTTGTTTATATAAATTGCACAAATTAAATTTTCCTGCAAAATATGAGCTAATATTTGTTTAGAAACCACAAAAAAATATTTAATAAAATAAAAATGAAATAGGAGAATTTTTATAAAACCTTGCAGAATAAAATAAGTTAAAATTATATTTCATATGCTATTTTTATTATTATTATTATTATTTATTTTCTAAAAATAAGCAATAAGTGTTTTAACTTGCAATTTGTAAACCAACTATTAAATAAGCGTTTTTTTAATTTATACAAAAAAAACCAATAATTTTTTTATGTAATAAGATTTTATACAACATTATTAGTTACAAAGATATGGCAAAAAAATAGTTTTATAATTTTATAGAAATATATCCAAATTTTATTTTTTTATGATTATATATTCAAATGAATAAGAGTTAAATAAAGAATTAATTATTTAAAAATATATGAAAATTTTTTATTAAGAAAAATCAAATGACATGAAGCCAAATGAGGCAAAAGGGCTATTTGTCCCTTAGAGTTTTTTAATATACCAATTTGTCCATATGAACACTTTTAATATACCTATTTGTCTCTTGAGTCTTTTAATATACCAATATGTCTTAGGGGGGTCATTTAATATACCTATTTGTCTTTTCGGCCTTTCATGAATAATTGAGCAGATATATGCAAGTTTGAATAGATGCGGTATTTTTGAAATTTTCGCACAGAAATTTGAACAGATGCGGACAAAATCAAACAGAGATGCAATGGTGAACAGAAATAATCGAACATAGATGCAATGACAAGCAGATCTATAGAGAAGAAGAAGGAGGAGGAGAAAAGAAGAAGAAGAATTACGTCCTTTCTTATAGCCCCCAATTTTGTCAGATATCCAAAAGGAAAGAATACACTAGAATTAGTATATGTGAGATATAGGATTAATATCTATATACTAAGTTAGATAAATATACGAAACAAGGTATATAGATATTGAGCCTTCTATATTCATAACTTATATCTATATACTTAGGCACATTTGGCATATCTGATGTAATAGGAATGAGAATCAAAATGGAATGAGAAAATCGTAATGATATTGTTTACCATATTGTCGAAATGAACCATTCAACAATTGACATTGAATAAACATTTAGGTACATTTGGCATATCTTTTGAAATTGGAATGAGAAAATCGTAATGATCTAGTTTGACATGCTGTCGAAATGAACCATTCTTAAGAAGAAGAAGAAGAAGATGACGATGATGATGATGAAGGTATGAGCAGCGGGCATTGCAGTTCAAAAGGAAGCGCATACATGTATAAGCAACGACGATGGTGTTGAGCTGAGGCCATGTGATCTGTTGGTTTATGGGTGAGACAAGAGGAGAGACACATGTGTCCATGTGGTTGGGGCTTGGCCGTTCACGATCGGAGTCAATGACTCCTTTGTGAAATTCCGATAAACCACGGTCAGGTCGTATGAAAATGGGAGTTGTGTCAGGTTTTTTATTTTTATTTTTGATTATAAGGTTGGGATCCACCCTTCTAACACAAAAGCTTAAACCATTGTGTAGTGGCCTTCACGGCTTCACCTCCCCTTATATCTTGGTTTGGTTTTCACATATTTTTCAATGTGGAACTCGTAAGAAAACAGAAGTTGTATCGGGTTTTAATTTTGTTTTTGGTTATAAGGTCGGGATCCACCCTTCTAACACAAAAGCTTATGCCATTATGTAGGGGCCTTCACATCTCCTTATATTTTGGTTTGGTTTTCACATACCTGGGAAGACGGTTTCTCAAGCCACTAAAAGGAAGAAGAAGTATGTAGATATTTGTGCTATTAAATGGTATTGCTTCCTAACATTTGCGTTTTCTACGTTTGGTGCATTGGGAGATGACGCTATTGGTTTTTTGAAGCGGGTTTGGTTAGTTACAAAAAAGTCATGGATACGGGTTCGTTAATGGCAATTTCATATTTTATAGAGTTAGTTTTACTATACAAAAAAGTGTTGGAGCTCAATTTGTTGTTTTTGTTGTTGTTGTAACAGAATATATATATATATTGTATTAAATAAAAAAATATCGATAACAGTAATCATAGTAATGTAAATATAATATAATAATGATTAATAATAAATATTATTATTCCCTAATATTTTGATGGGAATGAAATTAGCCTCAAAATCAGAAATGGATGATTCCCGATAATCATTTCGATTCCAAGTTTTTATCATACCAAACACTTAAATTAGGAATCATGCATTTCGATTCCCATTTTTTATTTCCGAGAATGCATACCGCACGGGCCCTTAGCATTTCATTTTAATACCAGTATAAATGTAAGTATGGTATACATTTATTTATATTTTAAAAAATAAATGCAATTCGATCAAAAATTATTCGGGTGAATCGAGAGGCGAATAAAATCATCGAAAAATCGTCAAAAGGTTAGAGACAAATGACAACCAAATAGAACAAAAAATATAATAAAAGATGCAATCAAACCGAAGCAGAAGAAGATATGTTATGTGATGAGGATAGATAAACGAGAAAAAGATGAATAAAGTAAACTCATGCTGATGGAGAAAAAAAATATAAAAAACTTAAAGAGTGAAAATATATTTAAAAAAAAAGAGATGTCAAGATATTTAGTGTAGTTTTCTCCATCTCCTGCATTCGGACTCTCGACTGTTACAACAGTTATATCAAAACTACCAACATCTTGAGGACTTGGCTCTCCACAAAACTTATTGATTTTCAATCCATAGAGGGGCTTGTGTTCATTGGCTTTACCCCGTCGGTCACTCGGGTGGATGGAGATCTTATGCTTTGTGTTGTTTGTTGTCCTTGCGATCTCTGGGTCTTCAGGCCCTCTATTATTATTAATCTAAACATCGCCCTTTATTTACATATCGGTTTTTACTTCTTCTTTCTGAGTTACTGTCCATATTGCTTCTATTTGGCTTCTCCTTGCTGCTGGTTTGTTTCCGTGTGCAGTTCATCTCTTCTTGGTGTCGGCCTACACTGTGGCGTTTTGCTTCCAGTTGCTACTGTTGTCCTTGCTATTCTATGGCAGTTGTGCGCGGGAATTCCTACAACTTGTCCCACCTCACATGCTACTGAGTGTAATGGCTCACAAGCCTTGAAAAGTTTTTACCAAATTGTTTATATGCCTTACAAGGCCAAACATTTACACCAGTATTCCATTACTAATGCATATCAATGTATCACTCAAATCTTCTTAATAACATCGGCTATTCAAGAGTGGATCATGTCTGTCCTTACTCGGAATTTCATTGACACATTTCCACGACTCCTTATCAAGTTTAAGCACCGCAAGTTTGTGATTAATATATAAAAAATTGTCAGTTTATATGGCTTCTCTTGCCCTTTTTTCACTTGGCCGACACAACACTGCTCTCATGGACATCTATACGAGCCAAACTACAATCAAATTATGATTCCACAATCGAATAGCATACGGCGACTAAACAATTTTGACACAACTAATATTATAAAGTACCAACGGTTATGTACAAAAATAAGTTATCCATGAATATAAGTTCATGGAATTCAAGAGGTATCCAGAGCCGTAACTTCTGGACAAATATCGACATTTTCTGTAAAAACAATAATATCAACGTCTTGGCTCTATTGGAAACCAAAACGAATAAAATACCAACAGATGGTCTATGGAGAAAATGTGGCTTCACCAACATAGCTTTTGACCCTGCTTTAGGTTTCTCGGGTGGAATTTGCTTACTTTGGAAGGATATACCATCCTCTCAAGGGTCTATTGAACTAATTTCGGTTAATCATCGTTTTATACATTTCAATTACTCAAACTACACCACACATCGGACTATTGCCCTGCTAATAGCATATCCCCCCCCCCCCCCCGGACGAGAGAAGGAAGGTAATGTTTTGGGACTCTATCTCCCTATACATACAAACGTTACTTATTCCATTCTGTATTATGGGAGACCTAAATGAAATTAGTTCTCCTTCCGATAAACTGGGTGGAGCTTATCCCTCTTCCACAAGATTTACTCGTCTAATTGACTTAAAGAATAACTTCCCTCTGGCCGAATTAACATCGTATGGTGGACAATTTACCTGGAAACGGGAATGTAAGGGCATAGTAACCTGCCTTGAGAAACTGGATCGCATTTTAGTCCATTCAGATGTTTTATCTATATTTGGTTCATTAAGAACACAAATTCATCCGTTCACCAAATCTGATCACGCGACGATTTCTATGGATTTCCGTCATGACATTCAACCGAAAAACAGACCGTTTAAGTTTGACCTAGCCTGGGCCACCAGAGCAGATTACAGAAATTTAGTTACACAAGCCTGACGTCTCAACATTGTTGGGTCTCTCATGTTCAAATTGCTGCAAAAAGGCAAATTACTGAAAAAACTTACCAAAACTTGGCATAAGAAAAACTTTCAAAATATTAACCAACAAATACAGGTGACCGACCGAAAATTGTTACAAGTACAAACCTCATTACATACTAATTACAATAACGATGATATCGGACTTCTTAAACGGTTGTTAAACAAAAGAGAGCGAATGTTGGATTTCCACCGACGTTATTGGAGTAAGAGGGCCAAACTAAAACATACCAGATTAAATGATACAAACTCCGGCTATTTTCACAAAATTGCTACGACTAAACGTGGACGAAAAATGATTAAGTCTATCTCTCTACCAAATGGGGAATCAACGGCTGATTTCCATATTATTCAACAAGAATTTGTTAACAACTTCAAATCTCGTTTTAGATCGACTGTGGATAACAGTTCCTTTCTGACTGCAGACCTTGCAGTGATCCCGAAGTTAGTATCTCAATCAGATAATGCAATGCTGTCCACGCCAGTAACCAACAATGAAATTAAAGTAGCAGTTTTCTCAATGAGTCCAGACAAATCACCGGGCCCTGATGGTTTTCCAGCTGGTTTCTACAAAAAATTTTGGCCTCAAGTAGGTCCATCTGTGATCAAGACAGTAAAAGCTTTTTTTACAAGCGGCAAAATACCGCGTCGGATCAATCATACTTTCATCACCCTTCTTCCCAAATGCGACTCCCCTTCCTCAGTCAACCATTATCGGCCTATTAGTTTGTGTTCAACAATTTATAAGATTATAGCTAAGGTCATTTCGGCAAGACTCACTAAAATCTTTGATAAGCTTATTCATCCGCTTCAAGGAGCTTTTACTAAAGGACAAGCGATTCAGGATAACATCCTCATTGCTCATGAGGCGTTGCATTCTTTTAAACTAAAAAAGGGCAAGACAGGCATGATTGCTTTGAAATTGGATATGGAAAAGGCTTACGACCGCTTAGAGTGGCCTTTTCTATTTCAAGTTCTAGCAAAATTTGGTTTTGATGATTGCTTCATTAGTTGTATTAGAGGATGCGTTTCAACGGTATCCTACTCCGTTTTAGTTAACGACGAACCAACCACTGTGATCGTCCCGACTAGGGGCCTTCGGCAGGGGGATCCTTTGTCCCCTTTCCTTTTTACACTAGCTTCTGAAGTGCTTGCTTGTACTCTCGATCTTCAAGGACAGAGGAATAAGGACCTCGGTATCACCTTCGATAGACCGGGGGTTAAAATCCCTTTCCTAGCCTTTGCAGACGACATTCTTATCTTCTGTAAAGCTTCCCAATCAGCTTGTACTTCGGTGCTCTCTATTTTAAATCGCTACTGTCTTATTTCCGGCCAGAAGGTCAACCTTCATAAATCAAGTTTCCAGGCATCTCCTAATACGACCGCTAATGCTATTACAGCTACTACTGCTATGTTGGGTATCCCACAAGCGAATAATTTTGACAAGTACTTAGGTTGTCCGGTGGTAAATGGGAAAACCAATAAGGATACCTTCGCAGATGTTATCCTTAAGACGAAACAACAACTTACTAAATGGAAAACTACAAATCTTTCAGCAGAAGGACGCAAGGTTCTTATCAAAGATAATCTTAGCGCTAAACCTATTTTCTTGATGCAAGCTTTCTTACTTCCTTTGAGTATTCTTCATGAATTAGACAACGTTTACAAACAGTTTCTCTGGAACAAAAACACGAAAGCTACGCCCCTAATTAGTTGGGACAAAATCTGTTCAGACACGATGAAAGGTGGCCTCGGTATTAAAAAAGGTGAGACTATGAATATTGCATTACAAATGAAATTGTTGTGGAAAATTATTTCTGAACCAGAGAATGTTTGGGTCCGAGTGGTCTCCCAGAAATATCTTAAAACACAGAATTTGCTAAACTACACTAAAAAGGGTAATACTTCTTGGCAATGGAATCGCTTAATGTCTATCCGCACCAAATTTGAAACTGCTCTACAGTGGAGAGTAGGTAATGGTCAAACGATTGACTTTTGGAATCATAACTGGGCATTTTCTGAACCACTAGCTAACAGGATCATTCACCCGATCCCTCATACTCTTAGTAATATTAAAGTATCTCATTTTATAAATTCAGAAAAATACTGGAATACCCGTTTGTTAACTGATTCTCTAACTAATATTCTGTCCGATAATGACATTCTCCATCTACGAGGCATTCCTCTGCCTACTAACCCAATGACAGACCGTATGTACTGGGGACTTAGCAAAAATGGATGGTTTTCAACCGCTTCTGCCAACTCCCTGTTATCAAACCATACTGGCATGGCTACCTATGACTGCAGTTGGATTTGGAGTCTTGATGTTTCTCATAAAATACGACATTTTCTGTGGAAGATTTCTCGTGATGGTTTGCCAACCACTGATAGATTACAAAGATCGCATATAGCTGTGCCTTCGGGATGTGTCTTCTGTGGCAACCCTAATGAAAAAGTATCTCATCTGTTTATGAAATGTTCTATGGCGTCTAATCTGTTCCAAACACTGGGGATTCGGTTTCCAACGAATAGTGCTTCGTTTGTCGGGAATTCGGTATTCCCTTTAAATAATATAAAAAAAGCAATTGGAACGATCACCTTTATAAAGCTAGCCTCTCTTTGGTGGGCCATTTTGTTCCATAGGAATAAACTAGTTTTTAATCACACCAACAGGGTCACTACCAATGATATTATTCTACTGTATATTACCACTACTCACTATTGGAAAAAATCAAAGGCTTTGGACAAAGATGTACCCACCAATCACGACCGGAGAAATTCAAGATCTTCATACGACGATCGTTCGGATAGCCGTACTGATTACTTTGTTAACAATCGCTCGGATATCCATACTAACAACACTACTATCAATCTGCGTGCCAAACGATCAGGTAAATGGGATAAACCTCCGACGGGCTGCTTTAAACTTAATTTTGACGGATCTGTTTTGATATGTGGCTCTACGGCTTATGGATTTGTTATCCGCGATTCACGGGGCGTTGTAGTGGCAGTAGGGCGAGGTATCTGCAACAACGATTCCGTCATTTATGCAGAAAACTTTGGCCTGCGGATGGACATTTTGCGTGCAAAGTCTTTGCAGATTACAAAACTTCTGATTGAAGGAGACAACTTAATGGTGGTGAAAGCTTTACTAGGAGACTGGAGATGTCCTTGGACTATCCAGCTCCTACAATCTAACATTCTGTTACATATTTCATCCTTTTCTTATGTTGCTATTCGTCATATTTTTAGGGAATCGAATGCGGTGGCTGACTATCTTGCTCGTAGTGCCCACACATCCCCTGCCGATGACTGCTTTGACGAGGATTCAAAACTGCATGTTCTCGTCCGAAAGGACGAGCTAGGAAGGATTTCTGCTTCAAACGATCCAACCTAATTCTTATTCCGCTTAAAAAAAAAAAAAGAGAAAACAGTGGAAAAGAAGGTCTTAAGTAGAGGGAAATATTAACAACGTGTTTGGTAAATTATTAACTGGTAGAAAGGAAAGGAAGATAAATTGTGAAAAATGATGGAAAGAAAAAGAAGAAGAGAAGAGAGGCGAAAATCTAAAAAAGCGCAAATTTTATTATGTTTGATTTTTAAGGAAGAAAATAAAGGGAACTTATTTTATTTTATAAGGTAGAAAAAATGTCAATTCTCTACTAAAACTGAAGTTTATTTTTCCATCAAATTCAACAATTTGGTGATATTTATTTTCCTTTTATTTCTCACCAATTGATTGCTTATTTTCTTATGATTTTTAATAAAAAAATATTAAATTAATTTCTCCAAACAAAAGAAATTACTTTCTTTCATTTCTCTCTTATTAAAATCTAGTCAATTTCCATCAACCAAACAATTTAGGATTTTATTTTGCAAACCTCATAAAAAGTCATACAAAGCGGATTATTTTTGGAAATTGAAGTTTAAATGGGATAGTTTTTGCAAATTACTCGATCTATTTCTATCCCCATCCTCACCTTCTTTCCTCAGAAAAGTCTGAACTCTGAAGTCTGAAGATAGGTTACAGTCACAGTGCAGTCACCAGAGCTCCAATGGGGTTTTTCCGTAATCTCATCCCCAATCACAAACAAGCCCAAAGTTGCATTCTTTTTTCGAATATACGAGAGATTAATCCCCAAAAATGAGATCCCTCTTGCGTAAATGCTCTCCAATTTTATTCCGAACCCCAACCAATCCGCCTTGTCTCCGCATCCATCACCTTACACACACAAATCCAGATCGAAACGTCGCAGCGTCGTTGTGCGAATCCTTACGCCAAGGCCTCAATTGGAGTGCTTTGAGTAGAAAATTCGATTCCGTTTGCTTGAACGATGCAATCGTTGAGCAAGTCCTCCTCGAATTCAGGCAACCGGCGGAGGCAAATAGGGCTCTCAGTTTCTTCCACTGGGCCTCCCACTGCAAGAGTATCGATCATAAGATCAAACCCTATTCAATTGCCATCCACATCACGGCCAGCGGTCGCCTGATCAATGACGCGCGCGCTCTAATTGAATCCGTTTTGCGGAGAAATGGAGGCGCCGATGGATGCGATTCGCAGCTTTTGGTTGTTGATTGCTTGATTGATACTTACAAGGCGGCGAATTCGTGCCCGTTTGTGTTTGATTTGTTGGTGCAGTGTTACAGCAAGCTGCGAATGTTTGATTCCGCCTTTGAGGTATGCCGTTACTTGGATAAACATGGCTTCTGCCCTAATTTGATTAGTTTCAACACATTGCTTCATGTGATTCAGAAGTCAGAGTCTTGTGAGAGAGGCTTGATTTGGAGGGTTTGTGGGTTTATGATTGAGAGGAGAGTTTATGGGAATGAGGCTACAGTGAAGGTCATGATTGATGCATTGTGCAAGGCGGGGGAGTTGCAGAAGTTCGTCGATATCGCAAGTCGGATTCATGGCAAGAAATGCCCTCCAATGGTGGTTGTCAATACTAGTTTGGTACTTAGGATGTTGGGTGAAGGAAGGATTGAAGAGGGGATATTAGTGTTGAAGAGGTTGATGCAGAAGAACATGATGCTGGATACTGTTTGTTACTCTTTGACAGTTTACGCTAAGATTCGAATAGGGGATTTGGATGCTGCACGAGAGGTGTACGAGGAAATGCTTAAAAGAGGGTTTAGTCCGAACCCTTTCGTGTATACTGCGTTCGTTGGAGCCTATTGTGAGAAGGGAATGGTTGAGGAGGCAATGGACCTGTTACAAGAAATGAAAAACATGAATTTGAGCCCTTACGACGAGACGTACAGTTCTGTCATTGGAGGTTGTGTGAAGACAGGAATAGCAGATGATGGATTGAGGGTTTGCGAAGAAATGGTGCAGGAGGGGATGCTGCCGAACACCTCGCTTTTCAATGAGTTGGTGAGAGGGCTTTGTGGATGCGGGAAGGTGGAGCAGGCCAACAAGATCCTGACTCTTATGTTGGATAAAGGGTTTTTGCCCGACGAGATTACGTATTCTCATCTTATTGAAGGTTATAGGGCTGAAGGGAGTGTTGAGGAGGCTTTGAAATTATACTATGAAATGGAGTTCAGGTCACTGCCTGCAGGCTTGCGAGTGTTTACGTCTTTGGTATCGGTCTTATGTGAGCATGGGAGAGTAAATGATGCTGAGAAGTACCTAATTGTCATGAGAGATCGGTCTATACAGCCAACTGCAGCCATGTACAAGTTGATGATAACGCAGCACTTGGAGAGGGGCAACAAGGAAGAGGCTTCACGCCTTCACAATGAAATGGCTGAGAAGATGCCTCATCCGGGCAATGCCTGAAACTTTAATGGGCCCTATACAAGTTGCCAATGCTTCATCTTGGAAAGACTCGTCCACAAGTTGCCAATGCCTCATTCGGGCAAGACTTGTGCACCCGAAAACTTTTCTAATGGGCTCTGATCGGACCAGGCTGTTTGGAACCGTTTGGGAAAATGCCGATGTCTCACCCAGATACCCTATCAATTAGGGCTTGGCTTTGAGCCTAATTCCATGCTCCAGTTTGAGGTAGTACGCCATGTCGTACTCATGTCCGTTCACTATAAAATTTGTCTTTGGTGCCCTTCCATGCAAGACCATCAAATACAGGAGATTTATCAAAAACATTTATATCATTTCATGTATCTGGCGTCCCAAAGAAAGCATGTCAAATACAAAAGTAGTAGGGTGCAATAGCTTCTAGTACTACATTTGGTGGCTTATCATTGTGTATAGACCTTATCATGTGGTTGGATAGTTCTTCCAACTCAATCATTCCATGCCAACCTCATTGCTCACCCACATGTACTAGGTGTTGCATATCTGTGGTGGTGCAGCTGTCGACGGAGTGTTGAGGGCTGCGGATGCTAACTGGGTTAAGGGTTTTGCGTTTAACCTTGGCTCTTGCTCAGTGTGAAAGGGAGAGGGATGGGGTGTGCTCAAAGGATTGGAGTTGGCTTGGGAGATGGGTTCAGAAAGGTTGTGCTTGAGACGGACTCCGAAGTGTTCGTGAAACTCGTGGCGAGGAAGATTACGTGTTCACACCCGATGTTCAGCCTGGTCGATTGTTGTCAAGGCTTCCTTCGTAGAGATTGGTCTGCCCAATTTCGACATATCTACCGTGATGTGAATGCGGTGGCAGATGCGGTTGCCTCGTTCGCCTTTAATTTACCTTTAGGCTTTCATGTTCTGGATGTTTTGCCTTCGTGCGCGGCCATATACTTGCAGAGTGATGCTAGCGGGGTGTCAGTTTCTCGTGCCCGCTCCGTTGTCGAACATTTGTAATGTTTCTTTTCTCGATTGTTTGAATGAAATAGGAGCTTTGCTCCCTGGTTTGCCCACCCAAAAAAAAAAATGATCCCATCAGCGAAATCGGACAAGCACAATTGTGCGGTCATTTCACGAATACGGACATAATCGTCTAACATGTGAGTCGTGACTCCATAGGCAATCATGTGGATTGTTGCAGTGTATTTTTGCAACGATGATATGTCTAGCTCACCTTTGGTATCCCGATGTTGAAAGTATGAATATGCACTAGATATAATACATCGACAATACGCAAAAAACACATGTTGCTTGGTTCTAAATTGTCACCGAAATAGCTCTTCTGGGTAGGTCCGTGCGTCGGAGAAAATAGCCTTGGAATAATCAAGCATGTCCTCATTCACGATCTTTGTCAATGTTAACTTGACGTGATCGTCGTCTTGAACTAGAAGCAGTTGAAGGATTTTCTTTGAGGAAAAAGTCAAAGACTAAATTGATCAAGAACATGATGAGTGGAAGTGGGAAAAAACGCTTCTGGAGATGACAAATTTGAAGAACCGGAAGATTCAGATACAAATCCAAAAGATAATTGCTTTTTCGACATTTTCACTGGATGTAAAGAAAGATGAGAACAAGAGGAGAAGTTGTAGGGGCAAATGGATTTGTTTAAGGTATGTATTTATGTAGAGAAATGAAAGACATCTTAGAAAGGAATCAAGACATCTTTGAAAGACATCTTTTTTTTAAAGCGATTTTTAGAAAGCGTTGTCAATCTCTATCTCGAATGATGTAAAAGTGAACTATTATTTTGAAGGAAGAGGAAAATGGATGAAACTGTTGTTCAAATCGGGTTGAGTATACCAATTCAGGTTCGGACCGTTCGGTCATATGTCGAGTTGGGCCATATATCGGGTATATTGTAAGTTTCGGTCGAGTTTGGACGGGGTCTAGTAAGATCAGGTCAAATGGATTTTAGGTTGGGTCGGGTTCGGGTTGGATCAAGTCGGGTCACATTTAGTTTTATTATAAAATAATGATTTTTTTTTATCTTAATTATTGACTATTAAACTTCTTTTATTCAGTTATATTAAGTCTCATTATATATAGTTCATGTTATTTGAGTGTTTAAAAATAAGAAAATTAAAGAAACTACAAGGATGAGTTGGATAATGTTCGTGTTAGGTAAAAAACGGGTCGAGTTAGGTTTATCCATATTCGTGTATATTCCGGAACGAGGTCAAAATGGACCGGGCTTGGATTTGAATTGCACATGACATCAGAGATTTTTGGTTTTCAGGTGTGTCGGGTTCTCAAATCGAGTCAGATTTTGCTAAACCTTAGGTGGCATCCTGCGATGGTGCACATCCCAGCCCATGCCTTCCCTATGCCAGAGTGCTCACCAGACGCAGCAGTTGGACCGAAATATCCAAACCGCGTGTTTCACGTGGGTGCCAGGGGCTGGCATGCCTTCCCTTCCCTTCCCTCCCTGTGCCTCTGCTGTCATCTGGGAAAGGGCACCAAGCTCTCTCTGGGTGCAGACGCTCTGCAAGCATCACGATTCACATCTAAGGCCTTACAGGCTTACACTACAAATTTATTGTTACAGATTTTTCGTATCCGGCACAGTAAATTTTTTATTTAACTTTTTTCCAGCACTGTAAATGCTCATGCAATCAGTTCCAATTGAAACAAGACTCCCGTTCTAACAACAATAAAGAGGTGAACAGGCTAAAATGGAACACAAGAGTAAAAAGAGTATGGAAAATATTGCACAAAAAATAAGACTCCTTTTTAGCATTCGGATGGCCCTGCATCAAAAAATCTCAAAACTGGATTTCGAACCCAACAATGGCATCAGAGTGGTTTAGATCAGTACAACAAACTACTTTCTAGTTTCCTTTGTGGGTATTCATCCACCCACATTTGATGGTATAGCGGAAAAAAATTGGCAGCGCAAATGGGATCAATCGAAACGTAGATCATGGCAGACCTGCTGATTTCATGGCCTCAGAGCAAGGGCAAGGCCCAGTTTGTGCTTGGGAGAGTTGGATACTTTGGTGTCATACTCACATGAAAGTGTTACATGTGACTTGGGCCTCCATTCACGTTGGCAGAGCATTGCAACCTTACCGTCGTTGGAGAGGCGTGTTTTTACCAGAGTGTGAGGATCAACTAGATGAGAGCTTCCAATGCTAAAACTGTTTTGATAGCCGGAAAACCTGTGTGTCATCTCAGCAGCCACAGCAGTTCCATTGGATGGATCCACAATGTGGAAGTATGAAGCTTTCATTGTCTGTCCCTTGTCCATACTGCAAAGTACAACAGTTATATAAAAAAAAATTAAATCAAAAAAATAAATCTTTGTGAGTAGAGGAGATCTAATAATTTATGTGCAGTTGAAGAAAACAAGAGAGTTCATAAATCATCTATTCATACGTACAAGAAGAGCGACGCAGAAAAGTCTGGTTTGTTGAAGGTAACCCCCATATTGCATTTGGTAAATGCACCGGTAGCAGCATCAAACCCTAATTCACCACCCAAACCGAGCTCTTGGGTACCCACTGCAGAATTAAACTCGAAAAGTGGTGCAGGATTCAAGCCAATACTGGAGTTTAAGGCCATATGAGGATGAACATAATTTACATCCAGCTGAAAGAAGATGCCAGTAAATATCAGAACTCTGTAAAATTAGGACCATTCATGAGGAATTGAACACAAGAGAGAACAAAGGGAAAAAAACAGACTTTCCTTTCAGAGTAAAGAAGAAATACATCAGATATCACACAAAGTATTTGCACCATTCCAGTTACTGCTAGAAAAATGTCCAACTAAAGAGGACTATACATGGAACCATGAAATAAATAACAACTTCAGGGGATATCAAGCAAATTCTGTTTCAAGGTTGATATCAAACTCTAGTAATTCAGTATAGATATCACAGCCTACTATGCATACAGTTGCATTTTACTTCGACGATAGGAGAAATTATAAAGGCTGGACATTGTATTGTTCTACCACAACCTCCTATGTCACCATAAACCTTTAGAATAAGGCAATAGTTAGCTAAATGTAGTTTCTTTCAACATCCTACTAAAGCTGAGATAAAATTCGGAGAAGTTAAATTAGAAGATTACAAACAGACATGCAAGACTTGTGATCTGGCATAATATACTCAACAACAATTATGATAAAGGGCTCCAGAAGATGTATAATGAGATAACTACCGACCTTGCCAGACTTGTGATCTGGTATCTTGAAGCTGAGAGCAGTTTTGATTCCCTTTAGGGTTTCATCAACAGTGATCTTAGTAGAAATCTGTTGCAATAGGATAAGGTTAACATTCATGTAAGCATAACGTAGATGACAAAAAAAAAATGAAGAAGAATAATTTCTAGATTATATATAGTCTTCAAATATCATCAGAGAAAAACAAGGATTAATGGCATAAAAATGACAGTTTACTTACATTTGAATACATATCTACTTTTACATCGACCGCAACCTTCCCACTCTTGTAGACTGTATTTATGTCACCAAGAAATACTTCACCCTTCTTGATACCAGTGGCTGTCAGTCCCTGCTAATAGAATTACATTAGTAAAATGTTCAAACTTCTAAGCAATCACAAACAATGATGCAACTGCCTAACCATTAAAAGCTTTACCAAAGAGTAATAGGATAGGATCTCATTCTGTAAAGAAAACTTCACTACTCAATGGTGGTACAGACTATAGTGAAAAAATTTTAAATTAAAAAAAGAAAAGAAAAGAAAACCAAAATATCTAGATATTTATTACTATACAATATTCTTGACAAATCTACATCCTACATGGCCACAACCTGAGAGAGAGGAAAGTAGTTTGCAAACAAATCCTCCTAATATGATGCATGAGTTTTATTTTGACTTTAAGCTGGGAATTTCATATTGTGATAGCCTTAATAAAGAGTTGGTAAGAGATTACACAAAGTGACATCATTTTGAAGCCGTGTTCAGGGTGCATCCTAATAACCCCAACCACTTCTTCTAATCAAGTGGTGGCTATCGTCAACATTTTGATAATGGTCCATTTTTAGGAATGAGACTTTGACTTTCAAGGAAGAACCTCAATTGCTTGTCCATCGGAAATTTTACTGACTTTTATTCAGTGGCATCAAGAAAACAACTAAACAACATACTCTAGATAAATATGACAGAAAAAGGTGTAATTTGCTAAAGCTGGACACCTAATCAAAGATAATAGCAGTAAACTTCCTCAATTATGAAAGCTTTTAGGCACTTATCTTGTGAAAAGATCTATCAACAGAACACTGATAGACTTAAGATAACAGCCAAAATAGCATATAAAGGTTGACATATATAACGCAGTGCAAAATATGAACAAGGAAATATTTTACTATCAACAAACTAGTCATTATGGCAGGTCATACGCAAATAAAAAAACATTAAAACAGATTTGTTCCAATGTGCACAGGCCTATCATCTATAACATGCTAAACATAGAGGTGGATTGTGTCATACCATCCCAACAGAACTTGGCACTTGAAGAGTGAATTTCTGATCAAAATTGTAATCTTTTGACAAGAGATCTGCAAATAATATGAAACAATGAATGATGCTTATTAATCTATAAAAGGCCAACATAGAATACATGATATAGGATCATATTTTCTGTCAATTACAAATATACATGAAATTGTTCAATAATATAATTCCCAAAACGCATTACTGGCCATGTATATGAACCTTTATAACCTGATAGAACATATTACTCATTCAGGCCTATTTGAGTCATCCATTTTAGATTTCTATTAAGATGCTACAAACTCCGCTAGTATTTCAGGCATATAGTCATTTTCAGAGAGAAGTTCTGTTAAAGGAAGAGAGAATCACCTCTAGCTCTCCGGCCAAAATCAGGAAACTGAGATGGAGCCATTGCTTGATCAGAACACCTGCAAAAACATTTCTCCTTAGCGTGACCAATAAAGGGAACAAATCAAGAAATCGAGCAAAATTCAGTGCTGAAAACAAAGGAATCGGAGATTACAGGTCAATAAAACCTAGCTTCAAAGACCAACCCCTGAGAAACCCTAACGGTGAACAACACGAGATTTTATGCACCCCCGACAATTTACAAAAGACGAAACAGAAAAAAACTAAAGCCGCTCCGAAAAGCAAATGGCATTGAAGGAGGAAGCTATTACGGAGGTCGAATCTCACCTGAAATCGATTGAAAGGGGGCGAATCAGGAGCCGCCGAGAGAGCGGCGAAGACGGGGTAGCTGCGGAGGGTACAAGGGAAAGATCGGCGTCGTGGCTCCTGATTCTTCAGCGCCTCCAACTCCAAGTGGGAAAAAAAGATCCAAAGCCACTTGCAATTTAAAGCTCCTACTTGTCTTGGGCCACAAGATTCTATTGGGCCTTAAATGGCCCATTACATAGGAAGCCCGTTTTGGTTTGTTCAATTTCCATTTACCAATTTCGGCTTTTTCTTCAAGCAAACTAAGGTTAACTTGATTAGCAAATATTGATGGATTTAATTGGAGTTTTTATTTAATGAGAGATAGATCGATCGATCGAACAATCACGTTAGATTCTAGACATTGATTAGAATTATTAGATAAACCAAATTAATAAACCGTAGTCCTCAATGAGTATAAGTAGTCACTGGATCAATAGACCTTGATCATCATTATCACACTCTTGAGTCTTGATTGTCAAACCAGTTGTAGAAATAGCAATTGTCCGCCTATTATCATTTTCACTTATAAACTGGGTTCTGGTTCTAGTTCTAGTTCTAGTTCGAATACACATTGCAAAGTGCTCATAAATTTCATAAGATTTGCACTTGCCTTATAAATCAAGCATCTATATGTGGAATCGTTTTCCACACAATAAACTCTTTTAGTAGCAAATCACCGGCATTGCAATGCTTCGACTTGCCATACCCATCCTGAAACAGTTGAAGTACCCACTCCGATCCTACTAGTCACCATTGGATTCGATTGAGGATAGAAGGTAAACTTCAAATTTTTCACTCAAGAGAAAGGGAAGAAGGCGGGAATCGAACTCAATACCTCCTATATACCCCTCACTTCTTACCACGAACCATTCCAACAGGGGAAATTAAGTGGTATACATATATTTTTTTTTTAATTTTTTTATGACGAGGAATCCACCTTCGGTGGTAAACCTTGAGCACGTGACCCAACCGGCAAGAGTCGCGTACTCTCGACCCACTGGTAGATGATATTTATCAACTGTTAAAGGATGCGACAATAATCATTCAGGAATGGTTCAACCAGTAAGAACTTGTGGGTAATACCCAAAGGTGCTCGGTTCAAACCCCGAACGACCGCTCTCTATTTAACAAAATCAAGGATGCGAACAATATAATATATAATAATATAGCTAACCATGAAAAATGGCAGCTAACTAGACCTGTAACCTAAACAATATTTACGAGGGACTCAAGTATAAAATGGGTTCATAAAATAACGGTAAAAAAAAAATCCCATCCTCAAGCGTGATCAAATTAAACATACACACAAGTCTAAAAAAAAGATAGAAATGGAGAAAAATAGATAAGAATGAAGTAAGTGTAACTGAACTCTCCAAATAAAGATGAAAGATCGATGTGTATACTCCCTCTGATCTCTTCTAAGTAGGAGAGGTAACGGAGAGATTAATAGAAAGAGGGGAAACCATAGAACTAGAGGAAGAACTCGAGCTGAAACCTCTCAAGTATTTGATCTCCAACGACACCTGTTTCTCATATCTCAACTGCCTGTAGAAATTCATTATAAATGCCTCCGCTTTTGCATCGATTTCCGGATCTCCCTCCTCCGATACCCCTCCCGGCGACGACTCCGGCGAGCTCGCCGTCCGGTGGAGCACGCGCCCGGGGCTAGGTCCCGGCGGCGAGGGGGCGCCACCGTGATCATCTTGGACGGCGTCGATTAGGCCGCCGGAGAGGAGGCGGTCGTTGAAGCTGTGTCGAGGTGGCAGAGGGAGCTCCCGGCGGCGGAGGATGGGGGTGGTGGAGCGGAGGAGGGAGTCGAGGCTGAGGTTGCGGAGGAGGAAGCGTACCTTGTTGACTACGGACCTCAGGCGGCTCAGCAAACTGGATCTGTTCATGATAAAGTGTGGATCGATCGGATTTGGGGGGTTTTGGTTTTCTTGATCGATCGGTGTTCTGATTTTTGAAGGGAGATGTCGAGTGATTGAGATTGAGGATGAGTTGACCAAGTATTTATGTTTGATTCCGTGCGCTCATCTGTCACATGTATGAAATACGGAGTAACATTTTCCAGGACTCCCCAAGTAAACTAATGTAAATTAAATTTTGATTCATTTTTGCCCATAAATATCAATTTATTATAATAAGTATAATAAGAATTAATGGATAATTTTAAGAGGTCAGTGTTGGCAAGATATACATTTGTAATTAACGGGTGAAAGCTATCTCATCTCTCTAGAATTCTATACAAAGTGAGCCCAACCTTGGCGTCGATTGTACAACCTCGGCTTCGGCCACCATATTTCGACTTCGGTTGTCTCAACTTGGCTCCGGCCACTTAACTCGGTGTTTCGTCTTCCTCGTCCCCGTCCACTCCGGGTGCGAGAGTTTCTCTTTCTTTGGGGTGAGAAACTCTCCTTTGTGAATCCTGTGTCTTTTGATCCAGGTTTTAGCCAAATCACTTCATTAAAACAATGATTTTGGATCCATATTCTTCAAATCGCCTCCCTTTGAGACTTATATTCCAGTTTTCCTATTTAGGTATCGTCCCCCTGGGCTCCCGATTTGGGGCTTTCCTCCGACCAACCTCAACGTTAGCTTGTGTTGCCCTCTCTATAGTACTCCTCCTTTTGCCCATAAATATCAATTTATTATAATAAGAATGAATGAATAATTTTAAGAGGTCAGTGTTGTGTTACCAACGTACATTTATAATGAATGGGTATATCTATATCTTCTATACCTAAAAGGAGAGAATAGCCATGTTCAACAGTAATTTTACAGTTTTACCCATGGGCTTTCTAAAATTTCCATTTCTTCACTTTCTTCGCTTCTCAGCTTCCCAATTTCTTCTTCAACAAAATCCTTGCCTTTCACTCTCGATCAGCTTCCTAATTTCTTCAACAAAATTTCCTCTTCCTCTTATACTTGTCTTTTCGCCATCTCTTCCTTGCATTAATACAGGCGTGGTGGTTGTGCCTCTTCTATTGAGCATCGCATGAATCAGCAATGGCATATTGATGTCGAATCTACATCATGTAAGCTTACTGGTCTCTCCTCTTTCCGGTTTAGGATTCGATCTTTACCTTTGATCTTTGCCCTTGTGGTTTTATAATTATAAAATTGCTCTCATCTCCTTATTCCTCATGCGCTGCTTCTAATGGTGCGGATTACGGGCGACATACTCATGGTGCTTTGAATTGGGAGAGGTAAGGATGCCTTCAAGGTGTTTGATGAATTGCCAAATTAAATAGACTTTGTTTTTATTGTTTCTTGGAGATTTTCAATTGGAATAAAATCACATACTCTTTATTAATAGTTTTCCACGTTTTATATTAAATTTGGAATTACCCATTTCATTGAATTTTGATTAAGTTAATCTGTTTTGTTTTCCTCCTTTTGAGAAATTGGGACTGGATTGATCTCAGAAAAAGGAAGTATAGTACTGAAAAGATATGATGGGTTTTTGGTGGAGGACGAGGTTACGCTGTTACATTTCTCCAAACCAGTTGAAGCCTCTTATGCTAAAATTGGCCACAAACATGGTTAGTTTTTTTTTGGTTTACTTGAGTTTGTTATGGATTAGGGATTTTGACTAATATTTATAATTCTTGAAACCCAATGGTTCAAGCACTCCTTTGTAGTTAACTGCTAATAAGGCGGTTTTATATTATGTGAAAATAAAATAATGGGATAAAAAGAGTGTAATTTTCTCCATTGATTGTTGTTTTGTTTCAAAGATTGAATTAGGTCCTTACTTCCATCCAATAAACATGTATGAATAAGTTTTCAACTAAAGTAAAAAATGGTAACACTAAAAGCCATATAGGCTAATCACTTTTCATTACCAGGAAATTGAATAGTTCATCTAAAGAACTTGAGCAAACACCTAAATTTTCTTTTGAGTTAAACATAAAACCTACATGTTAGCTTAGAGTTTCTCATATCCATTTATATAGGCGGGTGCTGATAGAAATTCTAAGCTCATTTTGAATTTTATTTTCACTGTCATAGGCCAACTAATTAGTATTATTGTATTAACATCCCTGCATTCACTAACAATGAGAAATTCTGAGCTCTCTATAGTTAAATCTATTTGGAGAGATATATGGAAGTTGCTATTTGTTGTTCTTCTTCCTCTTTTGCTTCCTTTGTTGGTTGAGTTGACCTATAAAGCATTGAAGAGATCAAATTAAGAATTAATATGGTTTATTTAACATAAACTTAAATGATAGAATTTTGTTAAGGAAAAAAAACTTTTTTTACAAAAAAAAATCTCAAAAAATACTACCAAAGTTCACCTTAATTCAAAAAAAGGTTCAATCCCATGAAAAATTTATCTTACTTGAACTTTGTAAAGAATTCTTTAGAATACATGAATATTTTACACACAATTCACCACCATCTCTTTATACATGGTTTAGCCTAACCCAAATTTACCCTTGTTTCTAATTGAAATCCTCTCTGGAGAGAATAAATAAAATCACCTATTATTCAGTAAAAGAAGCTATTGATAAGCGGCACCAACAAATTTTCTTTTGCCTGAAAGAAGGTCAATAGCGGCATAAAAAATGCCCATCCGAACTCGTCCCTGCTCGACGGGTGGGTCTTGTAGTCAAGCTCCCTTCTGCCTAGTTCATTCCATATCGGACTAGGCCGGAAGATGGTTATATAAATTCTCATTATGAGCCCCCGTCTTTTAATTGAATTCAATATCAATGAAGAAAGAGTTGTTTACAAAGTCCCGTTTGTAACACCCCTTCTTAGAACACTGAAGGGATGTCACAGCGCCAGCAATTACTCAGACTTTAATGTCCTCGTAACCGCCTTAGGCTTATAGGGACATGCAACCATGCTCCCTTCTTAGAACACTGAAGGGATGTCACAGCGCCAGCAATTACTCAGACTTTAATGTCCTCGTAACCGCCTTAGGCTTATAGGGACATGCAACCATGCTCCCATAAACAAGATGATAATAAATAAACAGTAAATAAGCGGAAGACTTAAATATGAAATATAATATAATACTCTAAAACAATGTTACCCAAAACAAGGGTCTAAATAAGATAACCAAAACAATGGAGTAGTAGCAACGGAAATAATGTTTAAATAGTTGCAGCGGAATTAAATAAGCTCAATTATATAAATTTGAAAAGGTTGTACCTTAATACAAAACATAAAACAATGAAAAACAATAGACTCCTTTACTCTTCAGCGCCTCAAGACCGTTTATCTAAACCTGCGGATTAGTGGCTGAGGTATAGTATGCAAACCAGGGACCCCAACCGTCCAAAGGAGAAAAATAGGACGGTTAGTCTTTTTACGACTAGCAAGTAGCAGAAAATAAAATGTTCAAGACTCCGTCTACCACCCATTGACCATAAAAGGGTATTGGTGATTGTAGACTAAAATATGAATTAGGAGTAAATATTTATGTGGAACCTGACTCGTTTGATTAAAATAAAATAAAGTAAAAGGATGATCCAACAAGACCGAGTGTTTGAATGGGATACGGATCCGAAGACCCTAAGGAATCATATTCCGAGTACGGAAAGAATATGATATAACATTGCTGAAATTGGATCACCTATTAGTAAAATAATATACAACACAACAATAATAATACATTCATAACAACGTTATCATTTCATTAGGACAAGTGATACTGGCCTCGGCCGCATATACTGGGCGGATGACCTACTACCCATAGGTAGATGTACCCATTCGAGAGATTTGCAATTTCGAAGGGGCATCTCATGAGACGTTTATAGAGCAAGGTATAAACGAACCTTGACCTGACTTTACCCTTTTTCCATTATTTAAGACACACGTCATAATAACAACAATAAGAACCACAATAATAATAATACAAACGATATAAGTACCAATCCACAATTACATCCTAGGTGACCACAAAAGGCATAATGTACACTTTAGATCTATAAAGTGCACGAAATAATATAACTGACAAGCATGGATATTCAAAACCAATAATATACCATACTTAACTAGCATGAAGGAAACAAAATGAACAAATCATGCTTTTTAGGAGGTTCGGGCATTTAATATAATTTTCTCAAATTATGGGATCAAACTATAATTACCCGAGTTATCATGCTATGTGAGATTTCGGATTTGATAAATAGCAAAAAACTGAACTAACTTGCATATTTATCACAAATTCATAGCATGGAATGTATAGAAGACACAAAAAGACAATAATTGTAAAAAAGGCACGAAATTTGCAAAAGTGCACTGATTGAACCAAACCACTTGCCTTAATCTGACGAAATGCTTATTCGTAGTTGAGAAAAATAATCTGATAATGGACCTGAGATTTTACAGAATTAATTAGGGTATTAGTAACTTTTCAGAAATTACGGAAACGGCACCGTAACTTTTAAAAAGTACAAAACTTACCCTTGCTTTTCCCAAAAGCCAATCGATTCTGTACCCACCAATTCTCAGGAGTTAAACAGGCTGTAAACTGTTCCAAAACAGTATGTAGGTTAGATTAAATATCGCTTACTTATTCGAAACTCGATAAATTGCGATGAATAGAGCGGATCTTACCCAAACGGGACTCGAAATCGTCCAAGTTTCGAGCCTATGATCCCTTTCTATGGTATGAATTTGAAAAGAAATGATTTATAAGGATTATCAGCCCCTGAATCGAATGAATAAAGAAACGTTCATCAAAATCACGTTTTTCTGCTATGCAGAAAAACTGCTCACCAGTCAATTTCGGGGCTATGGTACGAGCACCCCTGAGCAGATTTGAGGAAACGAAAAGATGTGTTTGACAGAGGGTATTGCAAGGTTTACGGTGGATTTAGATTTGATGGCTTTGAGTCATTGTGGTAGTGGTGGCAATGCTTCGAAGTTGGCCTCTTGATCACTGTTCTGCAGAAACTTCCGACGCCGTTTCCGACGTCTTTCCGGTGAGCTGCTGTGTCGGGGCTTGCACGGTGGCTTCCTGGGTGTCGAAGGAGACCTGTGGTGGTGGTCGTCGGCCTTGGGATCGTCGGAATCGTGGTCGAGGGTGAACGGAGATAGTTGTCGTTTGTGATTTTCGGCTGATGTTTATGGGGTTGCAGAGGATGATGGAGAGGAAGTTATGGCGTGTGTTTGATATGGATGGGAAGCTCGTAATGCCCTCTAAGATTTAACCTAATCAAATCCCCTAAAGATATGGATTTTAGGTTGGAAAGATTTAGCCAAAGATTGTTACTTATCATATAGTTAAAGATAGATTTTGTTAACAAAAATCGGATCTCCCGTGTGCTCACTTCTGGAGGCTGTTGTGGGATGCTTCAGTGGGCCGGATTCAAGCTGAAATGGGCTGCCAATTTTTATTTGGGTATGTATATGTGTATATATAAACATATATAACGTATTATATATACCTTAATACACATATTATATATATAATATATATATATAACTAAGTTACCCACTAATTTACCCATAAATAATATATAAATATTATTTATAAAATATTTATTTATTGAAGTAAATTAAATAAATTAATTTCCCCCATTTCACATTATAAAATGTGAAATCACTATCTCGCGAATTTTGACACACTAAGAATAAGAGGAATAAGAAATACTTCCGACTTTTATTTAATAAAATTCTAAAATTAAATAAACGGAAATACGCGGGTATTTCACCGTTTGAATCAGATTTTTTATCATAATATTTTAGATCGAGTTTGACACGTACAAAATACTTGAAACGTCAATTTTCTACTAATATACCATTTTTCCCATACTCCTCATTATGTTGTTCTTCAAAATCTTCAATTGTCATGATAAAGTCTTTTCTCGAGATAATCAATACTTTAAATTTGACAAAGAATAATAGATCGATTGTTTTAACATGAACTGAATTTGACTAATAAACTCATAAATAGAATGTAATCTTACATAAACTCACACCAATTTCACAAAATAAAACTACCAAAAAAGAAGGAATAACAACATTCATCAACAAAAAACACCTATTTAAATACAACAATAAAACAATGATTTTGCAACTTCAATCGAACCCTTTTCAGATACCTTTGCACCTATGTAAATATACCACCTATGTAAATACACCTATGTACTTTAACAGAGGTCGCCAACGGTTAGAGATATGGCCGATGAAGTCACCGACGATTGTAAATATAGCATATGTCTTTCAATGAAGATTCTAACCTTTTGAGTTTGAAACCCTTGTCAAAGATCTTTCCTAGACTTAAATATATAACAAGTTGAGTATCAAGTAATATTTTTTTTTAAATTCTCATTGTATTTAATATTGAAAGTACGTGAGAGGAAGGAAGAGAAGGAAAGGATAAGAGAAGATGATGAAGCTTCAGCTAATATGGATAGCTTGATGGACAATTTGGTAAAAAGGACGGAAAATATAGACATATGCATAAACGCCCCTAAATTAGAAAATGGGGATGCTTTAAAATAAGTTATTATGACATAGATTAGAAACATATTAGAACAACCAGAACTTCGATTGTCTCTCTGTTGGTCTTCTTTACTGAGATCTTTTGCATTCTGGTTTTGGTGTATTTTGTTTTTCTTGGTTGTATCTTGACAGTTAGTCCGTTTGTCTTTCGCTCGGCCTCTCGTTTTCCAGATTTATGTTGCCATATGAGATTTCGAATTATTTTGTTTTAAAAAAAATATATTATAACAACCAGAACATTACATAGGCACGTATCTGTGGTAAACTTACTCCTACAGTCGTACCTAATTCCTTTTACTGCCTATTAAATCTTTGATTGATTGCTGAGAAGAAGAGAAATCAAAACTAAATAGCGAATCACGGTCGGCTCTAAATCTTTGCGCAGAAATTAAGGGTGAATACTAAAGTAGAAATGTAGAATCCCCCTCCACACCCGCTGTGCGTGCTTTGCGCTTAGCCTCTGCAGTAATTCAGCTCCAACGACACCTGTTTCTGATATCTCAGCTGCCTGCAGAAATTCTCTATAAACGCCTCCGGTGTGCTCGCCGTCCCCCGGAGAACTCTGCGCCCCGATGAGGATGCGTCACCGACGGCGTCGATCAGGCCGGCGGAGGGGAGGCGGTTGCTGAAGCTGCTATGGCGGGGCTGCCGGAAGCCCTTGTTGACGGCGGATCTAAGGCGGCCCAGCAAGCTCGGCGGGGAGTTGTTCATGATCGATCGATGAGTGTGTTACTCTAGTCAATCGGAGGTTGCGGGAATTGGATGTTTTGGTTTTCTTGATTTTGTGATTTTTGTAGTTCATCTCCCTCCATAGTCCTTGTGTGTGTGTATATATAAATATAATGTAATTAGAATTGGATTGGATTATTATTTATTTCCCCAAAAGAAAGCATTTGTTTATAACCCTAATCAATTTAAATAAGAAGGAATGGATACATTACTCGATCATAATTTCAATTGATGCTCTCCTATGTATGTGGACTTAGTCTTAATTAATTACTTTCAAATTTCACGTCTTAAAATTAAAAGTAAACAAATATGAGGGAAGAAGTTGAAACCGATTTAATTCAACCTGGCTCTTCCCTCGAATTGAAGTTAAATCGATCGTGGGTGTGCAAGTTTATTTTGAATCCGATACATAATTAGCTTTAAGGGCTCGTTTGTTTATATAAGAGGGGAATGGAAAGGTAATGTATTAAATTTTACATATAAAATGTATATGATTATCATTTTTTGTGAGCTTAGAGGAGAGGGTGGGGGGATTATTAGCCCATCCTAGAGGTATTAGTTACCCTCCTTCAAATTAGGGAATAGAAGGGTAACAAATTTGTATGAAAAATGGGAGAAGAAGGAGAATGATTAAAATAGTGATCAATGAATCTTAACTTAAATATGGACTATATTTATAAGGGTAATCATTACCTTTCTCTACCAAAAAACAAACGAGGAGTAAATCTTTATGTTGAACCCCTAATTTTCCCTCCTTGAATTTCATGTCAATTTGAGGTTTCAGTTCATACTCCTTGTTGTATGATTAATCTAATGAGAGATAAAAGAGATGAGTATGTCTAGGGGATAGGTGGACCTTGGAGGTCCACTTAACTTGTGCCCCCATCATAGGGTTATGAGACTTGTGACTAGAGGAAGGTGGATCTTAAATGTTACTGTAGTATTTATTAATCATACATGGTTTGCCACTTTTTAGCTCAAGTTGTCAAGTTGTTTTTCCTTTGATTGATATCTTTTTTCAAACAAACTCACTTTAGAGATTAATTATTTGGTTTTGCCAAAATAGATGGTTTTGCCAAAATAGAAATAAGAAGAAAGAAAAAATACTAAATTATTTAGATCGACGGTTTATTTACTTTACTTGGAGGAAACGCAATGATAAACCGTTTACAATGGTTAGTTGTGCCACATTTATTATCAATTATCACACTGTAAAACACGCCCACAGGCTAAATCTCAAGTTTTCATAAACCTTTCTTAATTTTCTTAAAATTTGCATGTTGAGGTTTAAACCTACAATATTAAACCCGTTTTTACCTAATTTTGTTTAAAATAAGATCCTATGTACCAACTACCAAGTGCTGAATTTATAATCTACAATGGTGGTTTGATCTTCATAAAGAAGGAATACTAAATTATTTATATTATATTTTTTTAGGATGATTCGGTTGTTATTTACTTTTCTTAGAGGATACATAATGATAAACCGTTTACAGTGGTTATTTGTTCATCTTTCGAATGTGTCACATTTATTATCAATCATGATAGCGTAAAACACGTGCATATGCTAAATCTCAAGTTTTCATAAACAATTCTTAATTGTCTTCAAATTTGTATGTTCAGGTTGACCTACAAAATTAAACCAGTTTTTACCTAATTTTGTTTAAATAAAATCCGCTGGATGAGAATCGAACTATATACCAAATGCTGAATTTATTCCGATATAAAGGATCTTATAACCTAACCTATAATGGTGGTTCGATCTTCAATCATGAAGTGTCGGAGTAGCGCTGTGTAACTTCTCTTTTATATTGTATGTTCGACAGTTCATCGTTTACCGACTTACTGTGAAGTGCCAGAGTAGGACTCGAGTACTCTGAAGAAAGCGGCGGATACACTAATTTGTCGACACGTGAGGACACTTTTCTAACCGTCCTCGCACGTGCCGCACGCCACCGCACCGCGTTTACATTATTTCCTCCCCCTCTGAACTTCCGTTTATACCCTTGCCCGCTTTAAAATCTAGGGTTCGATTCGATCCGACCGAGATCAAACAGATCTCTCTGATTCCTCCCGATTCCGATCGTCCGGCCCTTTGGAACTCGCAAGGCTGTTTCGATTTTTGCTTTCCCGATCGTCTGCTGGTCGGGGAAGACCATTGATTTTGTGGTTGATTCCATGATGCACTCGGCGAGTTCCGGGCGTGTTCGCCGGCGTTCTCCGGCCGATGCGGTGGCGCCGGCGGCGGCTGCTGCTGGTGGAAGTAGGGATCCGGTGAAATTGGAGATCGTGTCGGAGGATGAATTGGAGGATGAGCATGGCCTCTTCAATAAGAGGTTGAAGCAGTCTCCGTTTTCTGATCAGGTTAGATCCATTTACGCTTCGTTCGGCATTGATTTTACCAGGTATTTGCGTGGTTCGGTAATTGAAGCATAGCTGAAGCTTTCATTGAATAGGTTTTTCGGTTTCCCTAGTAGTAACAATCAGGGTTTAGCTGCTCAGTTGAGTTATTTTCTTGTCTGCATTTTCAAGGGGATACCTAATACCTTTGTGTTGGAACTTCTCCAATGGTGGAAATGAGATGTAATGGAATTTGTGGACTATTTAGATTGACAAGAATTTTTTGAATGTGCCTTGAATGGTGGAAATGAGAGGTCTATGATTGCGGACCATTTTAGAAGCTGTTATATTTTCATCTTCAGAGTTTCAGCAGGTATAGAAAATATCAGGATAGGGGTAGGGGGGGGGGGGGGGGGGGGTTGGAGATTGAGCAGATGTTGGTTCTAGTAGTTGTTTGTTGGCATTTGCTTGTTTTGAAGAGGGTGATAAATCACATTGATTCCGTTTTGACTGATTTCACAGTTGATTTCCGGAAATAACTTGCTTCCAGTAGCACCTTGTCAATACAATCCACTTGATGAGCCAAGCCCATTGGGTTTGCGGTTAAAGAAAAGCCCATCACTCCTTGAACTGATTCAAATGAGGCTCTCTCAAGGAAATAGTTCTACTTCTAGTCTGGGATCAGCTTCAACTGAGGACACAAATCCAAGAGAACAAGCAGTTAGGGGCAGTGGTATCGCTGCTGCTCCTGTCAATAATGACAAATTGAAGGCAGCAAACTTTCCTGCTTCGTTGCTAAGGATAGGCCATTGGGAGGTAAATGTTTTATCATTTTCCTTTTCTTGCTTGATAGCATTGTTAAGGTTTTGCTTATTACATGTTTTCATGTACTTGGTTTTCTTCTCTGGCAGTATGTTTCTAGATATGAAGGGGATTTAGTGGCAAAGTGCTATTTTGCTAAGCATAAGCTTGTCTGGGAGGTTCTGGATGGGGGTCTGAAAAGTAAAATTGAAATCCAGTGGTCAGATATCATGGGTTTGAATGCAAAGTTTCCTGAAGATGGACCTGCAACCATGACTGTAGTGGTAGTTACATTGAATCTCCACACTTAATTATTTGTGATTCCTTTGTTATCACTGTACACTACTTGCATACTGATGATGGGGACATGAATTATTCTTTTATTTAGTTGGCGCGACAACCTCTCTTCTTTAGGGAGACGAATCCACAGCCGAGGAAGCACACCTTGTGGCAAGCTGCTCCAGATTTTACCGATGGCCAGGCTAGCATGCATAGGTGAAGCCATGTACTTGCATTTTTTTTCTTTCTATTATTTTGATTGGAAAACAACATACTGGCTTCATGAGTTGTTACTTGCGAGGGGTTTTCCTTTTTACAGTCCTATTTAACCTTGCATTGTCATAAGTTTATTGATTGTGTGGTTTTCTTGTCATAGTAATACTATGTATTCTCTTGCTATGTTTTCATCACTCATGAGACTATTTTTGTAAAATTGATTGTGAGAGGCTTTTGTTTGCAGGCAACACTTTCTACAGATCCCCCTTGGGGTTTTAAACAAGCATTTTGAGAAATTAATTCAATGCGATGCGCGTCTGAATTTCCTCAGCCGTCAACCTGAGATGGTTTTGGATTCTCCATATTTTGAGTCACTTTCTCCAGCCTTGGAAGATTCCAAAGATCCACTTATCCGCACTTTGGATCAAAATAAAGCAACAAACTTCTCAACTTTCTCAGACGAACGAGAAGATCTTGCTAGAAGTAATAACTTGTTACATGAAGCTTCTTCTCCCAGTTCAGGTACTGCTTTCCGTTTTGTCATCATAAACTGTATAGCCTCGTTAGTTGTTGGTCTACTGCTGCTATTCATTCATAAACAGGGATATAAAATTATCACTGTTTATTAGCAGACTGCTTGATTAGTAAAAGTCTTATTTGTGGTTTGTCACAAACTACCTTCTTTCCATGTATCAGTGACGGATACACATGCAACTGAAGTGTCTGCAAGTAGTGATGCAGAATCTGTAGCAGGACACAAGAAATGGGAGCAGTTAATAATGCAAGGCCTTCGGCCATCTATGTCAGTGACTGATCTTGTGAATCATATTGGGAGCTGCATTTCAGGACAAGGGAGTGCTGAAAATCCATCCTTCTCAGAGGAAGGATCAGAGCCTCGCAAAATCCTGGAGGATATTGCCCAGCACCTCCTTGGTGATTCTCAGGTCACATGTTCTGATGAGAAATCACTCATGGTAAGGGTGAATTCCCTCTGCTCCCTTCTGCAGAAGGATGGAACACCTATGCAGCTCAATGTCGAGACGGAGTTTGGAGGTTCAGAGGACCAGAAAGATGCTCATGTTTATAGCTATGTTACTGAGTCATCTGCCACTGCAAACATTGCTGGCTCTGAAGGGGACTCCAAGGAGTTATGCAGTCGCAAGCCAGCCATGTCGAGAAAGGATTCCTATGGGGACCTACTCCTGAGTCTGCCCCGGATTGCTTCTCTTCCAAAGTTCCTGTTTGACATCTCTGAAGACTGAGAATCAGGCAAATAAGTGTTTATAAAAAAGAAAAGGGTTTATGGGGCTATGAAATCTCAGGTGACTGGAAGACGAGTCCTAGTAGTGGTTGTTTGTCCTCCATTTAGGTGACGACTCCTGTGCGTTGGCATATACTCAAAACTTGAGAACTCACATTGGGAAATCAATGGGATTCAGAAATTGGGGTTGATGATGAATCATGGTAAAAAACACATTATGTAAAGCATTTTTTCTTAAAGCGTGCCATCCCCATTATATTCATTTAGGCTGTAAATGTTTTATCTCTCTTTTGTTTCTCTTTCCATCTTGCTTGCCGAACTCCATTTAACTGCCTGTTACATTGAATGCTTATAGCCAGCAAGCTGTGTTAGGCAACCAGATTGATTGAATGCTCTACGATGGACTTTATCAGCTTCTCAATGCCTTGCAGTGTCAGCCTTTCTATGTGCTTTGTTGCCCTTTTAGTCGCACGGGAGAAGGCTGGAATCCTTGTTACAAGTAAGTTCTTTGTTAGAACATCTGCTAGTAAATCAGACAGGTTGCTCTTTTTTTCTTTTGGCTGACATGAAGCACAGTAAAGGTCCAGGGGAAAAGATGGAACTGCCAAAGTTTGACCTATCATCGGGTATGTTTGAAATCTTTCAAACATACCTGATGTTTGAAACCCAACGTCTTTCGGGTCTATTTGTGTCCCCGAGAAAAAGTACTAGCCGCCCCTGTGAGAACAATAGGTTGATTGTCCGTCCATCCACAATCTCAATAGATTTTGTTCAACGATGCAGAGAATCACAGGGCTGAAACTTTTCATATTTGTTTTAACTCATTGGATTTATCATCTGCTAGAGCAAGATTGTTCTCTGACATGTTTTAGGATGAGGTCATGAGGTAAAGGTAAGCCTCCAGAAGAGTACCATGTGTTCTTGGAGATACTTCTGTTGCCCTTGCTACCAAGTTAAGCTGTAGAAAACATAGCTTCAGAGTTCAGATGCCTTTTATGATGGCTCGTATGCTAGCTATGTAAAAACTTGAGAGAAGTTGAGTTATTACTGGAGAGGATTTCCAAACAATGGGCAAATAGAAACTGAGCTCGAGATGGATCACATTAACTTGCAGGCCGATGCCTTGACCGCTCTCATGAGTATTTTGTGGTGTAGGGTTTCGGAAAGTGTAGGCCTTTCATCTTCATCAAATGCTGAATCAACAGAGCTATTCAGTGTTTGCGTTTATCAACAGAGCTATTCAGCGTTCGCGTTTCTAACATATAATATTAGCGTTCTTTTCTTTTTGTGCTTATGACAAGTACAAAACATCTACCTGCAATACATCGATAAACCCTGTTTTGAGCCAATTCATATAGTTTGAACCTCTCTATCTTTAAATGTCGTCTCATGAAGGATTAGTAGTTTTCGGCTTACTGAGATGTCGCATCAAAGTTTATCTAGGCGGTGAACAAAGTCTTTTTATCTGATTCATATTTCGTCGACCAATCCTTCCTAACTCGCATCTTTGTTGAAAGAATTTTTTTTGTAATTATCTGATTCATAGGGGGGCCACTGGTCATTAATAGCACCGTATCCATATAACTGCTTGCAACTTACCCTGGTGAGACATCGTTTAGGACCAAGGATTTGCGTTGGAAGCACTGGATTTTTTCAAGGCATATATCCTAGTATGTTTGAAAAATGGTGTTAAGAAGTACTCCTTAAAAGAAACTAGTGTGAAAGGAAAGTTCAATCCTTGGTGTATTGAAGGACAGCTAAAGCTAAGAGTCTTTGAATCAAACACAAAAACTCACGTAAATGTCAATTTTTCTACAAGGATTATTTCATGTTCATATTTTATTAAAGAGAAGGATTTGCGAGGTGTTTAGACCTCTTACAACTATTATTATCTTTTTTCTTTTATCCCTAATCACTTATCATTTTCATAACAACTACCAAAACTATGCTTTCAAGTCATTGCATTATGTTGTAGAATCAGGCTTACATTAGTGTACGAACTTGATGCGTTTTGATTTGAATAACAGTTATGTCTAAGTTTTTTTTATTGATAAACTTTTAACTCAACCTAAGGTAAGCTGCAAATGATTACAACAAATATACCTCAACTGAACAACGATTATCATTATATATGTTGGAACGCCATTGATTTGACTGTCTATAGGTTCTCTTTTTTTTTTTGCATATTTATAAATATTTTATAAAATAGAAAATGATTCCCCATGCAATTTTATGCAAATGATCTTATCAATAACCATTTCAACATCTTGCTATAGTATCTTTATTCAAATGGCTTTTCTAATCCATGTCCAAGAGCATAGTAATCACTAGAAAAAGATTTTTCAAATTTTCATTATTTATTATTATTATTATTTTAAAATTGCTTCCTTAGTGTTTATGTATTTTTTTAGTAGAAAATATTTCATAATCAAGATCATTAACTTAATTATGGTTATGGTGCTGCACCCGAATTCACAACATATCTTTTTCATTGATAAGCTAATGGGAATGGGAAGCCCTAACTATTTGCCACATAATGCTGATATAAGATTTGCCCACAATCTTATTGCACAAATAGTCGCTTTGTATCAATCTATCTATAGCTAGGCATGATTAATTAACAATACATCCTCTCCACTACATCAAATTAGGCAATCCCACAAGAAAAAATCCATAAAGTATACATAGTTAGGCCAGGTGACATGTAAACCACTAGCATCTATCTAATTTCCGTATCTTACCATTTCTTTTCTTTTACTGCAGCTTCTAATCACTTGCAATCTCACACCCTCATAAAACCCACATAATTTTTTATTTTTCAAAAAAAAAAACTATTTTCTAAGGCGCCAAATCAACGTTTTCTGTGCTTCAACGGCAGTTAGGTACAGAAACTCCATGCTTCACTTGCACTATTTTATTCATTCATTCATTCAGATTGGTCTCCCCAATCCCACTGTTCCCCTTATAACTAGTGATGTTCATCTCCTGTTTCTGCATCAACCTTCTTCACTCTCTCTCCGTTCTTGTTATTTGATCCTCCAAACCCTTGTCTTAGCTCCGGAATCTTGTCCCTTTCGACGATTAGTGCTTTCGATTATTAGGTCTTACCATGGGGTCTTGTAGGTTTGCCAAGTTCTATTCATCTTGCCTAGCTATTGTCTTGCTTTCCCTATTCCCTGATCACATTGATGCTCGGATACTCGAGGAACGAGCTTCGTTGCTCATGTTCCTCTCCGGTGTCAAGTCAGACCCGAATGGTGTGCTTAGTAGCTGGGGCTCTCCCCATGTCCATGTTTGCAACTGGACAGGAGTCACCTGTGATAGCATGAGAACCCATGTAGTGCAGCTTGATGTTAGTCGCAACTCTCTACAAGGTGCAATCTCGCCTGCGCTCGGTAACCTCTCATTCCTAGAAGTCCTTGACCTGTCAAGCAACCTGTTTCATGGTCCAATTCCAGCTGAGTTAGGCTCTCTTTTGAAGCTTAAACAGCTTAGTTTGTCCTCCAATCTCTTAGAGGGAGAAATTCCTTATGTGTTTGGGCGTCTTAGCCAGTTGCAGTACCTGAATTTAGGAAGTAACCTATTAGTAGGCGAGATTCCAACTCCGCTTCTCTGCAACGACTCATCCTCCTTGCAGTATGTGGACCTCTCAAACAACTCGCTCGTCGGGGAGATTCCCTTTGAGGGTCAATGTGAGCTCAAGAGTCTAAGGTTCCTCCTCCTATGGTCTAATAACCTTACTGGTCGATTTCCGATGGGGCTCGGGAACTCACCAAGGCTTGAATGGCTTGACTTAGAATCGAATTCTCTAAGCGGTGAATTGCCTTCTGATATCATTCGGAACATGCCCTTGTTGCAGTTCCTCTACTTGTCCTACAATGACTTTGTAAGTCATGATGGGAACACAAACCTTGAGCCATTTTTCGCCGCCTTAGCCAATGCGTCTAACCTCCAAGAGCTTGAGCTGGCGGGAAACAACCTTGGTGGAGAGTTACCTTCTACCATTGGTGATCTCTCTAGGAAACTTAAGCAACTTCACCTGGATGACAACCTTATTTACGGTTTGATCCCTCCGAAAATCTCTAACCTTGTCAATCTGACCCTTTTGAACCTATCTTGCAACCTGTTGAATGGATCAATCACACCAGCATTCGGAAGAATGGGGAAGCTAGAGAGGCTTTACTTATCCAACAACTCCCTCTCGGGGGAAATCCCGTCAGCCTTTAGCGATATTCCCCATCTTGGTCTGCTAGACTTGTCGTGGAACAAGCTCTCGGGTCCCATTCCGGATAGTTTTGAGAATCTCCCACAGTTAAGAAGGCTATTGCTCAACGGAAACCAGCTCTCCGGAAAAATACCCCCTAGTCTTGGCAAATGTGTTAACATGGAGATCCTAGACCTCTCTTACAATCAAATCTCCGGTGTGATTCCAAGCGAGATTGTAGGACTCAGAAGCATCAAACTGTACATGAACTTGTCCAACAACCACTTAACCGGTCCAATACCGTTTGAGCTCAGCAAGATGGACATGGTTCTAGCTATTGATCTGTCAAGGAACAACCTCTCTGGCGGTATACCATCACAGCTTGGGAGTTGCATAGCGTTGGAGTATCTGAATCTGTCATTCAATCACTTGGAGGGGCCTCTGCCTAACACCATAGGCCAGCTGCCTTATCTTCAAGAGATAGATGTCGCAGCGAACCAATTGTCAGGAGGAATACCGGAATCTTTTCAGGTATCTTCAACTCTAAAGCAGCTCAACTTTTCGTTCAATAACTTCTCCGGCTATGTATTGAGAAAGGGCGCGTTTTCTGCACTGACTTACGATTCCTTCGTTGGAAACCATGGTCTTTGTGGGAGCATTGAAGGCATGCCAAAATGCCAGAAGAAAAAATCACACCATTTCTTGCTTATATCAGTCCTCTTGACGACTTCTATTGCTCCGGTACTATGTATAATTTGGATAAGAAAGATGGATACATTTAGAGGTGAAGAAGCTATAGAGAAAGGGCATAAGCAAGAGATGCAAGAGGCTAAGTATCCAAGAATCTCTCAGCGTCAGCTCATTGAAGCAACGGATGGATTCAACTCATCAGGCTTGATAGGTGCAGGTCATTTCGGAGAGGTGTACAAAGGAACTCTACGAGACAACAACATGAGAATAGCAGTGAAGGTCTTGGATGCAAGGATGTCGAGAGAAGGAGGCGGTAGCTTCAAAAGAGAATGTGAGATTCTGAAGCGAACAAGGCATCGGAATCTGATAAGGATCATAACAGTGTGCAGCAAGCCAAATTTCAGGGCCATTGTTTTCCCACTCATGTCCAATGGAAGCTTGGAGAGGCACCTCTATCCCACCCACGGATCGTGTGATGGCTTGGACTTAGCCCAACTGGTCAGTATTTGCACTGACGTCGCTGAAGGAGTGGCCTATCTTCACCATCATTCACCGGTTAAGGTAGTCCATTGTGATCTTAAGCCAAGCAATATCCTTCTTGATGATGACATGAATGCCCTGGTGACTGATTTCGGAATCTCAAGGCTTATAAAGGGCGATCCTGAGGACACTTCGGTCTATGACTCAACTTCTTGCACCTCAACCGATGGCTTGCTTTGTGGCTCAGTCGGCTATATAGCTCCTGGTATGGTCTCCTCACCTTTTTCTTTCTTCCTATTCTTATAAACCTTATTTAAGTTCGTCGACTGACCAAGGTCACTAGGTTGATATCGCCATGAGCTTTCCATTTTTTAGTTCTCAATAATAACATTATCTTGTTGAATTGATGACATAATCTTAATCAGAATATGGGCTAGGAAAGAGAGCCTCAACAGAAGGAGATGTTTACAGTTTCGGAGTTCTCCTATTGGAGATAGTCACAGGGAAGCGGCCAACAGATGTCCAATTCGAGGGCTCAAGCCTACATGATTGGGTCAAGAGCCACTATCCAAGCAACCTTGAACCAATCATAGAGGACGCGGTAGCAAGGCTCACTTCAGAGTTGATCCACTCTTACCATGACGACAAGACATGGCGAGAGGTCATCTTGGAGCTCATAGAGCTAGGCCTAATGTGCACACAGTACTCTCCTTCAACTAGGCCAAGTATGCAGGATATCGCCCATGAGATGGGCCGGCTCAAGGAGTATATCTCAATGCCTCCTACCATAACCAAAGAAGTTCCTAATGAATTTTGATCTTGCTATAGTTTTACCTTGATCTTGTATTCTTGTGCATTGTACTATAGAATTTTTTTCGGGTTTATTTTTCCCCAAATTGGCTGTGTTTCTATTCATCCATTGTTAAAAGAATGTAACAATTTGATTTGATTTTGATTGGTAGCACTAACTTGCAAATCATGAAACACTTTTGACCCTTCTGTAATCTTTCTATTGATGAGATGCAAAGAATGGGAGAAACATGGATTTGTGGTCCTGCAAACAACAAAGTCTTCCTACTCTATCTTAGTTTTGTGACAAAGATGACGAACCTCATCTACAATCGACAAGTACCCGTTTCACCTGATGCAAAAACACGACGAATGTGTGGTGTGTACCACGTCGAATACAAAGAAAGAAACTGAACAACATATAAGGTTCGCGAGCTAATAACCCTATTGGGCAATAAAATTTGGCTAAGTTTTTGTCATATGAATGAAGGGCACTAGCTTAGTTCAGGCTGCCAACCAAATGCAACATCAGGGTGTGGCTGAATCTAAAGCCAAAAGGTGATTATCATTATTATAATACACAATAGGATTGGATTACAGTTGACAAAACCATTGTTGTATCTTAAGCTTGTTTAGGCCCCTTTCATAATTAATAGATAATGAATCTGGTAATTAAATAATGAAGAAATGGAAAGGGAGTGTTTTTCCACCAGAGAAGCCACTAAAAGGCTTCCTTTTACACCTACCAGATTTGATCAACCTGCAGTGTCTGCAACTAAGCTCCGCAGCTAGTGGCCGGACATGGCCGCCCAACCCTCACTACCAAGGATCTTCTTCAACAATGACATTGACATTGAAGGAAACTCACTAACAATCATTTCATTAGGTAGTTGCCCCTCCATGCTTAATTACAATTAACATGCTCATCTTTTCTTCTCTCATTTTCTTAATTTTTTTTTTATATATTTGTGTCATTCTGAAAATATAAATTCCCTCGATGGCCCATAGGTGGCCACCAGGAAATTTAAATTTCTCGAGTAATAACAACGTATGGAATTATCTGGAATTAGCCTCTTACTTCGGTGGGAAAAGATAGTCTACATTTTTTATCCTTCAAACTTGGCCCTCCCCCAACGTTGGGCTAACAATCCGGATAGTAGTTTGTAGTTTGTTGTTGTTGTTTGAAAGTTCATATGGCCTACAAAGGAATGAATGAAAACCAAAAGTTTGTCTTTGTTTGGCACACTTATTATTATGGGTTAGTTTTGTGACCATGTTTTATTAGTTTAAACTCTAAAAAATGTTGAAGTCTATTGGGGTAGTAACACAAGGTCGGTACGTATCTTTAAGCATCACATTCATTTGGAATTTATCTTCTTCTTCTAATATAAAAGTTTGAGAGCATCCTTACTTTATTGCTTAGTTTTTCATTTTTCTAATTGACACAAGATAATAATTTTCAACAAATTTTTGATAGACGATTCAGATGACTCTTTAAATAAAAACTGCCCTTATTTCTACTTGTTAATTTGGTAACTTTAGGTCGTGTTTGCATAGAGGTGGGAGAGGTGGTGAATTTTTTTTTCGGGATTGGTGCCTGCGTGCTTGGGACGGGGTGGTGGAGGTGGGGATTGCGGGGGTGGCGGGGTGGAAAAACACCCGATTTTAGTATCTTCGTTTTCAGGATTGTCGGGGAGGGGAAATTTTTCCACCCCCGGATGGGCCTTTTTGCCCCCGAGCTTCTCCCTCGCTCTTTCTCACTTCCGACTCATCCAAGTCGCTGGACGATTTCTACAGCCCTCCCATCCTCGCTCCTACTATCTCCTCCGGTGATGGCAATATCAATTCAACTTCCCATTTCGGCCTCGTTGTCGAAAACGGAGGAGGAGGCCTGCAACAGCCTGGAGGCCTGCATCTCCGCCTCTATCATCGTTGTCCTGCAGCTTGGCTGCTCCAACTCCATCATCGTCGTCTTCATCCTCTCGACTCGCCAAATCCACTGCTGCATGTCCTCTTGACTTGCCAAAATTTTTTTTAAAGAAATTCAAAAGTGAAAAATCTATAGGAGAATTGCCCCAATCCAAGGAGTTGAAAGTGTAATCAGCCTTGAAAAGTGATGGAAGCGAAACCAAAGTACAATTCCAATTTCATCGAAAACAATAGAGGAATCGAAAAATCAGATTTGGGGAAGAAGGTGAATAGTAATGGGGTGAGGTTAAAGAAAAGGGTTTTTTTTGTCATTTCCCTTAATTTCATAAAGTATCTCCATCCCCTCCATTACTATTCACCTTGTTCTACAAATAATCTTCATCATTTCCACCTTCAAAAAGTATCTCCATCCCCAAAATGTATCTCAACCTCTTAAAAAAAAATTCTCCTCGCAAACACGCCCTTTCAGTTTGATTGAGCTAAGAGCTCTTGACCTCTTTGTTGGATTATCTATATTGTAATAAATGTATTTTGTGTGTTTAGGTTGTCCTAGCTAGTTTTAGACTCTATTATCATGCTACAGTTTATGTCATGATGATATATATTCTCTACCCTTTGACTTTATTAGACAACTTTTATAGCTTTACTTTTCAGGCTTGTAGCTTCTCTGGTAAGCTACTAAGATTATCTCTTGTCCTTAAATAATTTTTCATTTGAATAATAAGATAAGACCATATGAAGAAGATTTTAAACTTCTATTTGTTCTTCCTCAAGATATATTCTCCAAGATTTGTTGTTTCCGCTGCTACGATTTTAGTTTAAAAGTTTAATATGGTATCAGAAGTGTTATTCCTAAGCCTTGCTTCACTTGAAAGATGCACCCTTTGTTGCCGAATCCTTTTTTTGGATCTATAGGTTTGCTCTTCAACGTTCATTGCTGAGAATAATAATCTTTTACCAACCTTTCTTGTTGGAGATTTGTCCTTCACTTTTTAGCCTTCATTGCTGAAATTAATTTGTTGTTTCTCAAGCATTCATTGAAGAGAACACTTTTTGTGAACACTTTTTGTTTTCAACCTTCATTGATGAAACTTTCTGATTTCTCACGCCTTCATTTTTGAGAAGCTTTCCTGTTTTTCGGCCTCCTGAGAACCTCTCTTGTTTTTTTTTCCAGCCTTCGTTGCTGAAAAACTTGCTTATGTTTTCAACCTTCATTGTTGGGAAACTTCTTCTATTTTTAGTACGGCTGTCATTCGAGTAGAACGAGCCGAGTATTGGCTATTCATATTCTGTTCATTTAGAATATGAACGAGCTCGAGCCGAGCCTAAATTTTGACTCGAGCTTAAAAATGTGCTCATACTCGGCTTGTTTAGGAAATGAACGAGCTCGAGCCGAACTTTTTGCGAGCTTTAAGTAGTTCTACTTGGTTATTATACAATAACTTAAAGAAAATTTTAGAAATTCCATAAATTCGAGCTATTCGAGCTTAATTCGAACGAGCCGAGCTTTAGACCGAGCTTAAAAATGTGCTCATACTCGGCTCGTTTTGAAAAATGAACGAGCTCGAATTGAGTTTTTATCGAGCGAGTACGAGTCGAATTCGAGCTACTCGTGTTCACATAACACCCCTAATTTTTAGCCTTCATTGCTTAAATGACTTTCTAATCACTTGACTCAAGCCTTCATTGTTGGGAATGTTTTCTCTTTCTCCAGCCTTCATTGCCGACTGTTCAGGGTTTCAACCATCATTGTCGAATCTGTCCTTTTTTGTGTGTGTGACATCTTGTCCTCATCAAAGTCGGATTTTTCATTAATATATCCTTGCAGAAGATATTGGTGCTGCCAAAGGCTCTTATGGATCTAGGGTTTGATCTTCTGCCTTAATCTTTTTGGTTTGACTTGTTCCTGGTGGTTCCACAAACCTGGCTTGGTGTATATGCTAGAATATATGTTGCACAAGTTCCTTGGACTCTAGGCAATTGTTTGGTCCTAGTGTTGCTAATGAGGGATGATGGTTTCTGATTGGCTTCTATTGAGGATTTACCACTTGTTAGCCTTGCCTCCTACAAGGATTGTTTCTTTGGGAGAGAGTGTCTTCTCATCATTTGTCTTTGGTTGTCTCAATTGGGTAAAAATATCATAGCAGTGATTTCAGAAGCACCATAGTTTATGTTGATTTACAAGGTAGAAACGTTCATCCATGTTTAGCTGATTTGAAGAGCTATTTCCATGTGTTGGATTTCAAGAACTCACAAGTCAGATCTTTACAAACTCATCTTGAGGGGGAGTGTTGGATTATCTATATTATAATAAATGTAGGGCTCGTTTGGTTTGATGCGGGAATTGAAATTCCCGGGAACTTACTTCATGGGAATTGAGTTCCCATAAATGAAGAAATTGAAAATATGTCTGGTTGATTTTTTATTCCAGGGGATTAAATGAATAAATTGAAAATCTCCAAGTTAAAAATGGTGGAAATTGAACTTACCTAACGAGGGGACTAGGTAAGTGAACTTCTTCCAAATTGAAAGAATTTAACTTCCTAGGAAGTTGAATTACTGAGTTTTTCGAATTTAAAAATATCAACCAAACACAGATTTTTTCCCTACTTCTTGAGTTTTTTAATTGCTAACCCAACAAGGGCGTATTTTGTGTGTTTAACTTATTCTAATTAGTTTTAGACTTTATTATCATGCTATGTTTCAGCTCTATAGATCCTGACCTTTGACTTTATTAGACAACTTTTATAGCTTTACTTTTTATACATGTAGCTTCTCTTATAAACTCCTAAGCTTATATCTTGTCTTTAAATAGTTTTTCACTTTCAATAATAAAAAGATCGTAAACTTTTATTTGTTCTTCTTCATTAATAAAGCACATTAGAAGTGTGGAGAGCCCCGTCTCTCTTTTCGACCAAAAAAATTTGTTCTTCTTCAAAATCATTCCAAGATTTGTTATTTCCGTTGCTATGATTTTAGTTCAAATCCCACTCTATACGCAATTGATCAATTTATTTGTTTATTTTCGATGTCAGATATCTCCCTATCATTCCAAGTTAAGCAAATACAAATACGTTTTCATATCTAAATCTCAAGTCATCACAATAATTAATAAAGAGTTTTATCGATTAAGCTAGCTTGACACCTGTTGACGTTTACTGTAATGTTATTTATTAAGCACTGCTTATACCCACCTTCTTCCCTTCTTCCCCACCACCCACCAGAGAGCAAAAATTCCAAAACCTGATTTATTAATGGAAAGGCATTCATCAATTGAGTTCAATCCTACAAGGGTTTGGCACCATCCCAACTTTGCTTTGTTTTTCTCATATAAAATTTAAGTCTTTAGATAACGGACACTCTTGAGATATTTTTGCTCAGTGTTTCGAGCACAACCCGATTTTTAATCTATTTGGAGGAGTTCATACAGAGATTTTTAATCTATCAAGGTTTTTGATAACAAGATACTTATTTGTAGAGCATTTTGGAGCCGGTAAAATATTCAGATTAACAAAATCATTTTGGTGACTATGTTACCTGAAACAGCTTAGCATTTCATAAACTAAGTATGATTATGTTAGCTAAACCAGTTTATGCAGACAGTGCTCGACAGAAAATTTGGTACTGGTAAATATGTATAAGAGACGATGTAAATATTATACAAACAAAGTTTTCTTTTGAACTGGCTATACATAAATTTCAGTCAGGATATATGAGGTTTTTCAGAACAATGTACACTTCATAATCTCACAGCATCAATTAGTACTTAATGACTGTGCTGTAAAGAGATTCAACAAATCAAGAAATTAAACACCTAATCTATCTTCCATCTGGATTGAACAAAATCAGATGGTACCCTGAACAAATGTACCTCTGCAATGGATATGTTATATACACACACACTTGGAAAGTGTACATCAGAAGTCCAGAAATTATGTGCCAGTTAATTCATCTACATTTGAGCTCTAACCAGTTGATGAATGAATGCATGGACATTGTATTTTACATAGACGACGATCACTACCAAAAGTGCATGAATTCCTGTTAGATCAAATTAGACATGTCAGAAACATTCATTTGTGTTTGGAAAGAAAAAATCAAATTTATCAGACGTTGATACCAAGGGCGATACTTTAGCACATTTCAGCAATGCCATTGAAGCTTACCTCGGTTAGGAAAGTCAGATCTAGTTCTTCCTCTGGAGTGGATTTCTTGGGTCTCCAGCTCATTATCTCTTCTTCAATTGAGTTGAGTTGATTCTGAATCGCTTTCAATATATTCATATGTTCATCCTCCTTTTCAATAGAAATTTCTGGCCTAGGTGTTTCTGGCCTAAACATAATTCGCTCATCCTCAAGTCTCTTGAGTCTTCTGTTCATCTGTTGAAACTCGAGGTCATGAACATCAGGGCGCTTAAAATACAACTGCTCGACACCAAGCCCATCTCGTGGCTTGGGGATCATGTTATGATTGTTATCAACACTTGGAGACATCGGCGTTTTCCTGTCCCAATTGCTCTTATCCATGAAACCTGGAATGGTGAGTTTTGCAGCATCTGGCTTCCAGGGATTGATTTCAGTTTCTAGACTCAACTTTCCCGCCTCTTTAATCAGAGACGAATTAGGATATGCACCAATAAGTGGTGTTTTCGGCACTTCAAAGATATCCTGAACCTTGGATGCAGGGATTGTAATACCCTTGCTTGGTCCTGTATCCATCAAACGCTCATTGGATTCAGTTTGATTCACTTTCGGTGTCATTTCCCCTCTTACTGCATCATAAAACGAGCTCGAGCTTGTTTGTGACTGCATCTCATTTGGGGTATGAGCACTATCAGGCAAATCCTCGGATAAGGACAACTCTTTCACCTGCTCATCTAGCTTCTTTATCTGCTCCCAGTAGCAACTGAAATCTCCACCACTCTTCGCGTGATGGAGATCAAGGGCCTTCGGCCTTGGCAACGTCTGTAGACAAACCTCTGATGCTTCACCATCTATTGGCGGATCCTCCTCGCCATCTGTTGGTGGATCCTCACCATCTGTTGGTGGATCCTCCCCATCTTTGAGAAAAGTCGGAGGAAGAGAACACCCCCTTCTCAATCTAGCTCGCATAGTCGCGTCCCTAGTAGATGGTCCACTCTTTCTCAAGAACATGTTCTCCGGGAAATTCGGATCACACTCACCAACATCAGTGCATCCCAAGCTTATAAGCTTGAATTTGTAGGCTTGCACTTGAAACTCAAGAGATGCTATTTGCATCTCCTTTTGGTAAATGAGGTCCCTAAAGGTTGCAAGGGTCTCTTCGGCATGACCAATCTTTTCCTCGGCGATCCTCTTGTACTGGCTAGCCTCCATCTCCACAGCCGCCTTCTCGCCCTGGAGGCGAAGCATCATGGAGAGGGATTCGTCTGTGGCGGTTGCAGCCGCCTCCCTCTCCACATCAAGCTCTGTGTAGAGCTGCTGGAGGAGATCTTGCTGAGCATGGAGTGTGTCTTTTAGACCCTTCACACTTGCATCTGGCGTCCCCGGGATTATGCTGTGATCGGCCATTGGCCCGTTGACCTTCACTGACCTCTGTTTGACCTCCCCTTCTCTTTTATTATTTCAAAGGAACGATTTTCCTGAAACTCAACACGCAAATTACATATCAATGCATTCAATTTCTCCGAATGCTCAATCAAAGGAATACACAATCAAACGAATGGTTTCCTCGAAATTGAGCATACAAATTACACAATTGAACAAACTAAAATCATAATTTAAAGGTTTTGAATCCATCAATAACGATTATCAGGTGGAATATAGAGATGCGAAAAATCATTCAAATTGAGACGACGGGAGAATTCGAGAGATGGATGATACCTGAATTCTGAAGGTTTGGCGAATTACAAAGAGGAAGTGGATTTGTGCGCGATCGAGGACACATTATCAAAAAGTAGATCGAATGTTTTGTTTCGTAAAATTCAAAATTGCAGATGAGAAATCCAGAAAAATGTGTAGAGCACGGCGAAACGATTTCGCGAAGAAATTATTTCGGCCGCACTGATTGATAAAGGAAGATCAAACGAGAGGAGGATGAACAAACTGCAAACGGTTTCAGAGAGAGCAAATTGAAATAAGTTGGAAGCGAGAAGAGATTTTTGGGAGGAAATCGTGGGGGAGAAATGAGGATCCTAATTTCGTTTTCGATCTTTAACCTTTTCCAACGGCTTCTGTGAATACGTTTTTCTTTTGATTTTCCTTTTTTTGTTTTTTTTTACTAATTTGATTTGAATTTACAGGGTGTCTTTTAACTTGATAATTTAAGATCAAATCATTTGTATTATTGTCTACATTAACTTTGTAATCTTATTGTCTCTATATTTTCCCAAAACTTCTTATCTATCGAATTTAAATATAATTGAAGTTATCAAAATTTATGTTTTTTATCTTATTCTAGTTTGATCGGGCTTAATTGTTTTATGTCTGGATAAGATATTATATAATTCAGTTAATGAGTTAACCCTCTTCTTTACAAGAGATTCCATTTTTTTTAAAGGAAATTCAAATTTCAAAACTCTTAATATGAGATGTAGCTTTGCATATTCTACACTAACTTCTCGTTGATTATCAAAATTTGTACGCTTTTTTTTTCCCGAAACTTCCATTGTAGTATTAATTAGTTTGTTTCATATTCATATAAATAAGATTTTTTTTATCAATAGATCCAAAATACACTACTTATTTACCATTAATAAGTAGATTCATTTCTTTTACTACTAGTAGACCTGTCATTATATAAGGCCAAATAACAAAAAAGGTCCAATCCTAAATCCTATTTTAGACAACCCATTCCGCAAATAACAACTTTTATTAGTTAATCATAACTTCGATTCAACGATTCTCTTGTAATTGTTTTCCAAACTCTCTTAATACATCGAAAAAGCACTTTCAATGACGACGCATTCGACTTTCACTCTCGATTCATCCTCAGTTCCTCACAATATGTATCACATTCTCCTTTCCCCCTCCACAATTTAGTTCACATTGCTTGAAGTAAGTGTGAGTACTTCTTCGAAAGTTGTGTTAGTGCTACTAGTAATTTAGGTGGAATAAAGCCGACAATAAATAAAAGCAGGACACACAATTTCCGGTGAAAACTCCATGGCTACAAGCAGGTAGTGTGAGATGAAAAGCACCACATCCATTTGCGTTGAGGAGTATTTTGAATAATTCTACTTTTTTTTTATTGATTGGAAACCCAATGACACCCTAGTACAAACTGTAATACTAGTTGTGGACCGTTAACCACCAATAAAAACTTAAGTAAATCTACCCAAACCCAAACCATAGAAAACAACCAAAACAACGAAACAAAACCCACCAAACACACGAGTTGTCGTCTTGGTTCCTCAGAACCCTCGTTTTCCTAAATAGCACACCAATGACAAGACCTTTGTCTTCAAGCTCTCCTTTTTCCTAGACTTCTTTACAATCTTTTTCTATGATTTTAGCATGAAGAAGACTCACTTTTTCCGTGGACATAAGCTGCAATGCCTTTTCAGTCCCCCCTCAACACATGTTCCCCCACAGTTCAGTAACTCCCACCAGGGGTAGAGAACCTTCTTAGCTTGCTCTTGCAGCTATTATTCTCTCTGCTTCTTAAGTTGTCCGTCAAGGCCTTCTAGACAACAGTAACTTCAAATACATGCATTGACACAGACATATTGTCATATCTTCTTTCAAAGGCAAAGACAAGATATCTCCACTATATTCTAACTCGATCATTGACTTGAATCCCACTTGATCCTAAATCATTTGTTAACTTGAATCAAGCTTTTGAGTTATCCAACCCATCTACTCCATGAATCCATATTAACGCACCTTAGTCTCTGCGATCACGCGACATGTACAATGATTCTTTCCAATTACACACCACAATACCTTCTCTTTAGCTTCATATATTATTTTTTTTCCTAATTTTAACACCTTAATATATGGATTTTTTCTAGAATATTATTGAATTGGTCTTTTTAATTGGCGTGGAAGACATAATGGGATATGGTTAGTATTGGACTGATAATTTTAATTGTGTGTATATTGTTGATGGATCTTTCAACATCAATCATTCACAACAATCGCATAGAAATCAAAGTAGAAGAGAACAAGAAGAAAAAAGAGAAATCTATAGAACAAGGGAGGGAGAGAGAATAAATTTATATTATTGAGAGAGAAAGGTTTAATCAATCTAACAGAAGGAGGAACCCCTTTTATAACCAAGGTTTTGAGTTTCAACTATTTTTAAAAAATGGAGCATAGTTACTTTCTACATATTTCATCACTCTTGTTCAGATTAGGAAGTTTTGAACAATTTCATCACTCCTAACTTGCTCAAATTCCTCATGTACTGATCATAGGTTTGTCCCAGACCTGGTGATAATCACTCTCAATATATATGCTTAGTTCTTTCATGGAAGATTGAATGTCTAGCTATGTGTAAAGCTGACTGATTATAAAAAAAGGAGCTTTACTTGTTCTTGTTGAATGATTTGCAAATCCTCTAGCAACTTCACAAAGTAGGTGATCTCACAACAAGTGGATGCCATTGCCCTATACTTTGATTCAGTAGAAGAAGTGGCAGTATATGACCATTTCTTCATCCTCCAAGAGATCATTGAAGTTCCCATCATAATGGAAAACCCAGTCAAAGATTTCATTTTCATTGAACAACTTTGTCAATCAACATTACATAAGGCACTTTCTTTCAAATATGACTTGCTAGACAAAAGTATACCTTGCATCAGTGCTTGCTTAAGATACCTTAGCACATGATTCACAACCTTCCAATGCTCATCACTTGGCTGATGCATAAACTAACTGAAAACTTGTACAACATAGCAAATATTAGGTCTTGTGATTGTCAAGTAAGCTTCCTAACTATCCTTCTGTACACATTAACATCTACCATTTCTCTTGATCCTTCTAATGTTAGCTTTACTTAAGGATCCAAAGGAGTACTCACATGATTTGCTTTAGTCATTCCAACTTCCTGAAGTAATTCTAAGGTGTACTTTCTCTAATTGAGATAGAAACCATCTTTGCTTCTGTCTACCTCAATACCTAGAAAATAAAATGATATCTTCAAGATATTTCATCTGAAAATTCTTATTTAAGTGAGATTTTAGAGCTTCAATCTTCCTTTGATTGTCTCCTTTGATCACCATATGTCGTCAACATACACCAGTAGTGTTGTGAATGTTTACTTAGTTTTCTTTATGACTAGAGAATAACCCGCCTTTGATTGCTTGTACTCTGTAGCCTTCACAACATAAGAAAACTTTGCAAACTATTGTCTCAGATCTTGTTTCATTCAGACTATACAAGGACTTCTCTAGTTTGCATATCATCATCTTTGTGTCAATCTTATCATCTTGTATATGTATCTTATCTCAAGGATGAGATTGATACTGCTTGAGAGTGTGTTATGCAAGAGGTAATGCCATGAAGACCTCCTCCTCAAGATCACCATGCAAGAATGCATTTGTAACATCAAGTAGACAAATACTCCAATTTTTATTTGCAATAATAGATATGAGAGTCCTAACAAAGATCATGATTTCCTTGTCAGATGTCCCCTTTGATCCCAATCGAGTCACCGTAACTGGCTCCGACTCCCACCTTCCTCGGATTTGCTCTAGCGACATCTTTTCCATCAAAATCTCAGTTCGAACTAATGTTGTTCTCGACAAACATCGTCGCATCCGTGACAAATATCCTTGTTAAATTTGCATGCCATGATTAGATTATAGTATTGATATGCAATTGTTCGAGGAAATGTGTTTCTGTTTTCCTACTTATCTTGCATGATTTCTTTAATTTGCAACTATGTGATCCTACATGCATATACAACCAAGATTAATTAGCTATCACGCTAACAAAAAAGACGACGAAATCATGGAGGAAGAAAAGAAGTGTTACAACTTACAATAGATCAAGAAGATTAATAACCTCTTCGAACTCTTTATCCTCTTCTTTGACATCTTTGCCTTCCCTCCGTGAAGTTGCAAGGAGGAGCGGTCGGAGAAGGCGAGTTGTGACACCGACTTGGCCATAATTGGAGGATGGTCTCGCCTTCATCGGCTGATGCTACTACATAGAAAAATGCATGTTTCAATCAGAAGTAAATTTTATTATTTAGTTTTGATCAAAATAATTAAAATTTTAATTAAAATATTGTCTCTAATTTAATAATGTTACTCAGTTTCATTATAAAGGATGGCAAAAATCGGGATTAATTAAGCTTACAAGAGTTAAATATGACATTGCAAAACATTCAAGATCTACCTGACCACTCATTTCTCCTGAGTCCTGACTTCGAGCACAAAAGCAGTTGCTAAAAACGACACCAAAGAAAGACTACAAATTAATGAAGAGAACGACTATAAATATTAATGTATAGAAGCAAATTTGAAGAATATAAGACACTCGTATTAGGATTAGAGAGGATAAAGAATATGCAAATTTAAAGAATACAAGCCTTCTTGAGCTCGTTAGACATATGTTTTCTCATGGGGTAATCCCAATGCAATTTCCTAGGCTCCACAATTGTATGACATGAAAAGAATATGCAAATTTTATTGTAAAAAAAAGATCAAAGGTAAATAAAATAAGACAATGATACTATCATCACCAAGAAGCAGATAAAGTAAAACACATCTAAGTATTGAGCTAGAGTGAACTTTCTTGATCAGCCAATTCAAGATAATATTTTTTCACTTCCAAGGACGAGCACTTGACAGATGTGTGAGAGAAGATCTCTTGATTTCAAAGGTAACCTCATCCTCATTTGGGTCACCAATTGCTGACTATAACATACAAAAGAAGCCACCATTGAAGCTTCAAAACAATAATAAGACAGAAAATCAGGAACATATTTTATGTTAGAAAGACATCAAAATGTTAGAAACAGAGTACAATTGGTGGGCAAAAACCAAATAAAGCATTAATACCTCAAAATGGATTGTACTTTATCTGATCATCATCTTACAAAATAACTTTAAGATGGAACACTCTAAAAAATATTACGAAGTATCAGTAACTAGAAAGGCAAGAGTTAATATATTCTAGAAATATAAAGTTCAGATTTTAAAACAAGTGAAGAAAAGGTGTTACCATGCCAGCGTCAGGTTGGTAATGTAACGACCCAAATATAAATATTCGGGTTACGGTTCGAAGGTTGGATACCTTCGTTTGGATCTTGCAATCTAGATACGAGTCGAGGTTTTACAACCTCAAATGAGAGCGTTTAAAGTGGGGATTTCAAACCCCAAATCAAGCATAGGGCCGTTGGGTACCCTTAACCTATCCTATAGACTATATCGCTAAATTCGTTTTGCGTAAATCGGCGGAAACAGAAAATAAAGTACAACTTGACGTCTTGACACGGCGAGGCCGGGTCAAAACCAAAACATGAAATCTCAAATACGCGAAATACTTAAACCAAGTGATAAGGTGAGTTTGATTTGATCGCCTGAGCAAATCCCCGCCATAGAAGCATGGAGCATACATGATCTGCAAATAAACCCTAAAAAATATGTGCAGGGCATGTGATCAGACCGAGGCCCTATCGCACTCTATTCCCACAAACAGGCATATACATACGCTATACCTAATAAAGATGCTTCTAATGCAGTGCGAAATATTAAACACTCAAGCATGCTGACAGTTATATATATATATATATATATATAAATACGATAAATGACCCAAAGAATGCCAAATGGCATATCCCTCGATCTCCTACCTCTACCCCCTTCTCGTTAGGGTGGACACTGGCCAGTCCGGGCTATAGGATAGCAATTGCCAACCGTAGATGGTTTATGTGCGCATCAATAGTCTCGTAATGATGCTCATATGGTGAGAAGAGCCTTCAAGATAAACTCTAATCTGACTCGATGGAGGACAAGCCCGATGGGACTGGGTCGTCCTATGACCCTAGCAACGACTCTAGGACACACACAGATCACGACTGTTCTCTTTTCATACACAATAAGTAAATAGATGCTCATTCAAGTGTACAACCTAAGCATAATACTACATGGCATGCTTTAATGCTTATGCAACACCTAGTATGTCATACATCTACATGTAGAAGGGTGTGTCTGATCAGTCTGAGTAAGTCTATAAAGGAACTTAACTGGAAAAGCTGAACAACAAAATGTAGCACAATTAGAATCAACTCAATCAACACGCACCTATGATATTAATATGAAAACGATAAGGCACAAGACTACTAGTCACACACACAAGGAGCAAGTCCCAAAACCATCTTCAAAACCAATCCGTAGTTCAACCATTTCAAACCATTTCAAATCATTCTCAAAGCGAAAACCTCAAAAACCAAATTATCTGAATAAGCCAATTTCCATAATACTCAAGTCCATTTCCATTTTCAAATATCCATCATTTAATCTAGTTTAAGAATCCCGGCACTTGAAGCAAAGCTTAAAGAACATTTTCCAAGCATTCAACCCGACATCTCAAGTTCAGTCAAAATCCTCTTTTTAATAATATTTTTATTAATTCTTTAAATAATATTTTATCACAACTCATATTTCAAAATCGTTAAGAAACCCGACTCAAGGTGGTCCAAACCAAAACCAAACCAAAGACCCAAGAGACAAGGGAGCCGACCTTGGCCAAGCTCTCCGGGCTAGTTTCGCGGCGGCGAGAGGGCCATTCGCCGCGGTGAAACTAGTGTCCAGGGCTCCCGTGAGAAGGCACTTGCTGGCCGCGAGAGGCCATTTTCTCCATGGCAAAAACCGCACTCACGGTCGCGAAGTCCCTTCTTCTTCCTCCCGAGCTCTGTTCTAACTCGCCGCGGCGACCATGGTTTCGCCGCGGCGAGATTCGAACATTTTGGCTCGTTTTTGCTTCAAATCAAATCCTCTTTGCTTCGATTCAAAACCATTTTTACTCAAACTTGTTTCAAAACATTTCTAACACCAAACTGACACCAAATAACCATATATGACTCAAACAAGTACTAGAGGGGAGAGTGGAAGAAGAGGGATTACCTAGCTTCCTTGAGGCTGTCTTCAAAACCTTGGGAGAAGTGGTTCCTTGGGCTCCGATTCAATATGATCTTGCTACGACAAGGCCTAGGAGGGATTGATCTTGATTAAAAGAGAACCTTTACGAAGATCTAGATCCAAAACGAGAGGATGGGAGAAGGAAAGTTTACCTTGCTCAAAAACAGGGGAAGAGGAAGAAATGAGCTCAAATCCACTTCAAAAGGAGTTAGATCTGATGTTTCTTGACCTTAGAAGATATAGGAGAGAGTGAGGAACAAGCAATAACAAATGGGGAAGAGAAAGGAGTTAAGATGAAGGAGAACGTACGAGTCGATTTACCGAGCCAACGACGAAAACTGGGCTTCTGTCGCGGCGACAAAAAGAGGGTCTCGCGATCGCGAGTATGAACTTCTTCTTCTGGGCTCAGATTCTGTGGTGGCGACCAGGAACTCGCGGCGGCGAGTTAGAACTCGTGGCGGCAACTATGAGTCTCGCGGCGGCGAAATGGACAGAAAGTTGGGTTTTCAATGGAATTTGCTTTTCGACCCCAATTTTTAGGTTAGATTTTTTAGAGGAGGTCTTCTTGATGGTGTTTTAGGATTATTTTGTGGAGGAGAAACAAGAAATGGAGAGGGGAGAGTGAGGAAGATGGATTGAAGGGGATAAAAGTTGGAACTTTGGGATTGTTAGGGTTTTTTATTTTTGAAATGGATGATGAAGAGAGAGAGGATGGAGGCTGAGCTCAGATTTTTATGAGGATTTTATGAGAATTTGGGGAATGATGCTTTCTATATATAGTGACACATTTAGGGTTTTATGAGGATAAGGACAAAACAATAATGGTGCTACTGGGAAGAGGAGAGAGAATGAGTGGGAAAGAGAGAGAGGGAATGAGGCTAGTTGGAGAGAGAGATTCCGCTCATCCGACCTTAAGTCCCGACTACTTATCCCGAAATCCGACTCGAGTTTAAATCCGTTTCAAACGACTCACAAGACTCCATGTTTTAAATTCGAATATAATAGCGGAATTTAGTTTGACAACCTATATTTTAAAGCATGCCGGGATGATTTCCAAAGACTTTCCCGTTTTAGAAATGCGCTCGAGGACGGGTTTCCCAAAACTTTCCAATTTTAGCAATTAAACACTTATTTAAAATTCTGGTCTTTATAGGTAAAATGTCCATCACCTGATAGGAGCAATATAAATCTCAAGTTCCCTTCCTAGCCATGTTGCTACTACTGCTCCTTTGATCTTGCCTATGTTACCCAGAGACTCATAGAGAGTGTAGTATCCCGTATCGCATCTGAATACTCGGATACACCTCAGATACGTATCCTCCTCTCTCCACCCTCAACTTGTCTCATCCTCTTTACTCTCTCATTGATTTACTTCCCTCATTTTACTTGCTATTGTTGTACGTTAACATATATCTACTTCCATAACTGTGTTTTTCAAAAGATTACATTAACTTTTATGTGTTTGAATTTTAATTTGTTCATATTTCTAGTATTTTTTTCTCATGAACTCAGTAGTGTTAAGACTTGATAGTTTCTATTTAGTTCATTATATATATATAATGATATTATCTATCATTTATATTTAGATATTTAAAAGAACATATAAATTATGTTGTCGTATCCCCGTACCCTTGTCCGTTCTTGCATAAAACATTGAACATTGTTCAAACAAAAAAAAAGGTGAATGAACAGGATGAAGAGAATGAAATATGAGAAACATCTTTCAAGGAAAAAAGGGTGAATGAAGAGGAAGAAAAGAGAGAAACATGAGGAGTGAGCATAACAAACACACATCAACGGAAGATGATCATCATCACACTTGAGGACTTTGTAATGCAACAGGGGCAAGTAGGAGGGTCATTGGGCACCTTCAGGCTTCAACTTGCAGTTAGTTAATGATCAAAATGGGAAATCAAGAGGTAAAAACTAAATACATAGGCAGGCTGCAGATGGGTGATATTTAGTATGACTAGGCCAGTTTTAAAAACCAACATTGTTGTTGAGCTCCATAGAGATGCTAAACTCCTCAGTTGGATCTTGACTACAGGGGTGAGCTTGGAATAGGAGGCAACCAAATATTAAACTCCAACAAATATTATCACCAAAGTTAGGATCTACAAATATCATCACCAAAGTTAGGATCTACTTGATGGTCCATCTCTCCTACCTTCAAGAACAAAATTAGTTGATGAAATTCTACATCAAAGAAACAAAGAACAAACGTAGTTGATGGCTTATCGGTTAAGGAGATTTCGACATGTGGCGTAGAGAACTTCTCCTTTAGTGCGTGCGTCTCTCTCTCTCTCTCTCTCTCTCTCTCTATATATATATATATATATATATATATATATATATATATATATATATATATATATATATAACAGAGTAACTAATAAATTTTTAATGAACAACTTGAAAAATAAAAAGATAAATATGTACTGTATAATCGCATGAAAAACAAAAAGATTAATATAAACAGTAAAAATATATTTATTTGTTAACGAAATTTAATTTATATAAAACCAAGAGTGAATTGGAAATATATCATGATTAAATTTAAGTATTACTAAGTAGTAAACAATAAAACAAATAAGCATTGCCTAACATATTGAATAATAAATTAAAAATAAAAATGCTACATAATAATAAACTTTAATAATTGGAATCAAATTGAGCATGCATGAATATTAATATTCATACTTAATAGTAACAAGTATGAAATTATTAAAAAAATATATTAAAAAAGTTAATATTTTATATAGTTTTTAACACCTCAAAAAGCGTGCGTGAATATTAAAATGTCAAGTTTTAATTAACGGAGGGAGTAGTTGATAATTAAGTGAATTAATAGTTTAATGGTGAAGTCAAATCAACAAAAAACATTGAAATTAATATTAAAACAAAAACTCATCACATTTAAAAAAAATAGTTATAACAAATACTCCCTTCGTTCGGCAAAACATGTCGTTTACTATTCACGCACGCTTTTTTAGAATGATAAAAACTATATAAATATTTATTTTTTTATAAATTTTTTTAACAAGTTTGTACTTATTAATAATAAATATGAAATTGTTAAAAAAATTATTAAAAAACTAGATATTTTATATAGTTTTTATCCCCTAAAAAAGCGTGCATGAATAGTAAAGTGATATGTTTTGTCGAACGGGGAAGTAATGATTAAAAAATTCAAATGATAAACGTTTATTTTAATTTAGTGGGCCCAATAATAGTTGATAATTAAGTGAATTAATATTTTAATAGTGAAGTCAAATCAACAACTAACATTCAAATTAAAATTAACAAAAGAAACTCATCACATTTAAAAAACAAAAATAGTTATAACAAATAGTGATAAAACAATTCAAATAAAAAAATTTAAAAATAAAATATAAAATAATTAAAAATATGATTGGTTAATAATCTTAGAGAAAATTTTCTAGATAGGCATTTTTGGTGACTCAAATTAACAAACTGCATGTATGTCTTTGTATCTTAATTTGCAAAATATCCATCTCAATTTGCTTCGTTTGTTTATATAAGTGGGAAATGGAAATAAAAGTATTAAATTTTACATATAAAGTGTATATGATTATCATTTTTTTAGCTTAGAGAAGAGGGTGGGGGAAATTATTAGACCATCATAGATGTATTAGTTACCCTCCTTAAAATTAGGGAATAGAATGTGGGAAAAGATAACAAATTTTAGGCTTGTTTAGTTACAACTTACAAGGAGGGAATGAAGAGTTAATCAATTCCTTAATTTCAAGGGAAAGTAAAGAGAATTGGTTAAACATTAATTTTGTTTGGGAGATTTGATGAAAGGATTCATTACCTTTTATATATATAAAAAAATTGGAAAATAAAATTCAATTGCAGTGCAAGTTTGCAGAAACTCCATAACCAAAATCAAAACAGATAAAATAACAACAAGTGCAAATTTTGTTTTCACAACTCAATCACAGATTCACACAAAGCCCTTAGTCAATTGATGAAATTCTATTCAAAATCAAAACCCTAATTTAACACAAATTTCAAATCCCCAATTCAATAATCATAATGTCAACTAATTACATACAAAAAAAAAAAAGAATTTTAAGATAGAAAGATTGATAACCCTATCTGAGTGACTAGGTCATCAATGGAATCGGCTAGGAGATGGCTAGGTAATCTACAATGAAGGTATGCTCATGCAGATGGTCGACGTATCAACGGTGGAGGTGGAGTCACAAACCGATGACGTAGTCAAAAGAAGAGCATATCTCACCATTGTCATTAATGAGCCCGAGCGAGGTCGAGGCAGCGAAAGTCAACAAGGATTATTATAGAGAGAGAGAGAGGAAAACTACCATTGGAGAGAAGAAGATGTGACCGTGCGAAATGGAGAACGACCAGAAGATGACTGAAGAGGACGGATGGGATACGTAGAGAGAGAGTTAGGGTTAGAGATAGAAAACCTATTTTATTTAGGGGTAAACAGATTGGGTAAATCATTTGAGCCCTCAATGAGGACACAAAACAAAGAGGCACATAAGATAATGGAGTTTATCATTCTTTTCCTAGTCCACTTTTAATACAAATAAACAGGCATTTAGTGTGAAAAATGGGAGAAAAAAGGGAATTATTAGAATAATGATCAATAAATCTTAACTTAAATATGGACTATATTCATAGGGCAATTATTACCTTTCTCTACACAAAAATAAACGGGGGTTAACATAGAAAAAACCCTTCCCTTGTCCTTTCTCAGATTTGCCTTCTCGTTGACGGTGAACAGATCCTCGAGCGTGCTCCGAGGGTGGTCTGCAATTAATTTGCCTCTTTAATTAATTAGATCTGTCCTCATCTTTAATTAATCAGTCGTTCAAGCCTCCCCCGTATTAATCAGATCTGTCCTCATCTTCGATTCGTGCTCCGGATATAATTCTTACTCTTTTCTGCACCATCGTTCGTGCCAAAGTCGTTCAAGCCTCCCCCGTCTTCTACGACGCTCCTTCCACTCTCGATAATCTTTTCTCTATCTGATCCTCGCTCTCTCAAGCTCGTCTTGCTTTCCCGTTGACTTCGCACTGTCTTTAATCTTCCTCTTGTAATTACACTAGTTTGATTTTGTTTTGTAACCCTGGAGTTGATGGCATAGAATTCGGATTCTACGAATATGCGATTTGTAATTACACTAGTGTTCTCTATAAAATGAATTGATGTTTGTTTGTTATTGATGGTGTTTGGACTGTTTGACTCTGATGAGTAGTTCTTGAGCTGTTTGTTGCAATTCCTGGAGTTTAAGGTCGAATTGGTGTTGTTTTGAGAGCTTTTGATCGAGTGGGACATATTCTGCAGTTGCTGTGCGTCATTCATGTTGGTGTTTTCAGCAATACATGCTTGCAAAGTGTACAACGTAGCCACAAGAATAATCGAGATGTAAAATTTTTTTGTTGGTTCTTGCTGACAGAAGGTGATGCCTTATTTCCCTTTCATCACATACTTCCAGCTCTTGAGAAATTTGTACTGTCTACCTTGTGTAATTTAATGAATTTAAGCACTTGAATGGGGAAAAAGATCTCTGATGTTTGGGAGTATTGCTGACAGATGTTTGGTGCTACTGCTAGGTGTGAGCTATTACTTATCTAGCATTTGGGATTCATAAGATGCGTTATATGTTGTCTTATGCTTCATGAGTTGTAGTGAATTAGGTTAACATTACTAATACATGTGTTTGATTTCGCAGCAGAAGCAATCAATCATGGTATATGTGTATGTAATTTTGTTTTATAGTTGTGAGCAATTCTTATCTGTAGACTGATCAGTGATTGTTATGCTAAAATTGCAGTTAAATGTACCATCAGACACTTTTCTAGATCACAAGGTGTTGCGTATTGATGAGTTCAATAGAGGAAGCTGAGATTTGGATGAAAAACTGAATAACACACAGAAGGTATAATTCTTTCTCTTTTTCTTCTCTTCATTCTCTATCTATCAACAACATATTTCAATTTTAGATAAGAAAGTCTAATGTCTGGTATTTATACAAGTAGTAGTGGAAGCAATTGTCCTGTAGCATGACAAATAATTAACTATGAAGGTAGCATTTAGATAAGTACTAATGGAAGCAATTTATCTCTAGTCAAAATTTGCGAGCTCTAAATATGTATATCTGCATCCTTTTAGTATGATTTTTTTATGTGATTTGTACTAATGTTTAGACATGTACGTACTGAGGTTTGTGTAGTGCATTGTGTGTTTTTTTATGTGATTTGTATGCAATGGATTAAATCTCCACTGGTGCTTGATTAGAGACCTCTATTCTATTGAGGTAACTTCTCCCATTTGATTGTTTGGCTATTCTGTAACAACTTGTTTATAATTACAAGACCTCTTCTCCTCCTATTTGATCTATTAGATAGAAAGTGGGAAGATGGCCCTCTACAACACCTTAACCTACCAAAAAATTATGAGAGGAAGGGTTGGATGGGAGACGTATGCTGCAATTTTCGGACGATGAGGCAATAAGTGACCAATCAATATGTCAATGATAGAGGGCATGTGCACCTTATTCATAGTATTGAAGGTCAAATTATAGAGGATTGCTAACACAGAAATTGTTCATCGACGTGCTCTTTTTTGTCCGCTGCTCATCGATGCCCTTTTATGCGTCCGTGGTGAGATCAGTTTAGATTGAAGGGTTTTGCATTGAAGGCGGCAGTTGCTGACGAGGGCGGTGATGGAGGAAGAGGTGGCAGGTGAGAATGATGAAGTACCAAGTATAGTTTATGAAGTGTGGACTGGGAGGGTTTTCCGTTTCTCCATTCTTCTCCTTCCAAATCAAGTGGCCTTTGATTTATACTCTTGTTCGACATGTTGGTTTTGAGTTGATTCCAAGAGATTATGGTATGGATTATTCCAAACCCTTAAGAAAAAGACATTATTATCAGTATTCGATATTGTAAAGCTTGAATGCAAATTATGAATCCTTGGTGATGGATTTTTGTTAATTTGGGTGTCTTTGTTTACACCATGTAGTGTGCTCTTCTGCCGATGGCCGGACTCTACTGTATTAAGCTTCTGTCTTTTTTTTTTTGAATCGGAAATAATTTGGCTATAGGGGTGCCTAATTGCCTATAGGCCAAGAGCATCCAAATGGATGAATTTACGAAGCATGGAGTCGTCAAGTGTTTCAGCACAGGAGAGAGGAAGATCCATATGCGATAAGTAGTCCGCAACACGGTTTGCCTCTCTGTAGACATGACGAATCTCAGATGAATGGAAACGGGCCATGGAGATTTTACTGTCCGCAACAATCATGTCGGAATCCCCGGGTGGCCTTCCATAACCTTTAAGACTGTTGATGATAGTGAGGTTATCACCTTCGACGATGAGATGGTGTATAGGTAAAGTACAGGCGGCTAAGATCCCTTTCCATAATGCAAAACTCTCCGCCCTAGGCACCGTGCATAATGGCGACGGCCCAGCGCCAAAGAAAACAGGCATGCCGTCGGGGTTCCTAATAATAAATCCGTAGGTCCCTTTCCCGGATCTAGTGAGAGCTTCGTCGAAGTTGAGCTTGTACGTATTTTGTCTTGGGCGTTGCCATTTGGTTTGTTTCTTTTTGCGTTGCTCTGCTGTTCCAGCGTTGCATTTCTGTGTATGGTCAAGTGGGATCTCCTGTATGTTTTTGGAATGGATCCAAGTTGTATGTTGATCTTTCACAAATGAAACATACAAGAGATCCCACTTGACCAACACACAACTTGGATACACTTCATTTCACTTTTTTGATGTTGCTTCATTGCAGATATCATTGCAATGGCCGAACAAGTTGAGATCCAACCATTCCTGCTCCATTTCCAATAGAGTCTGTCCATGTGTATGTTTTGGGGGATGGGGGTTTGCAATATAAGATCTATGAAATTCTATGGTTTATTTGCTGTGAAGTTCTATACATTTCTAGCATCCTAGGTTTTCTAATTTTGAATAAATCGAGATACTGTTACTGTAGTGTCAATCTGTTGATCATTAATAATCTTGGTGACTAGTGGGGAGTCCCCTACCCAGTGATCTAACCAGAAATTTATGTTTTCCCCATTCCCAATGGACCAACTGATACCCTCCTTTAGTAATGGTATTAGAGTTGTTAATTGTGCCCATTGCCAAGAGGTTTGTCCTTTCTTATGGTATTTTAGGATGTGTTGATCCTTTAGATATTTTTCTGTAATTAAAGTATCCCACGGGTTACTTGGTTCCGTCAGAATTTTCCAAATTAGTTTGAGTTGTAAAGCCTTGTTCATGTCTTCTGATGTTGTTATGCCTAGCCCACCGTTGGTTTTAGACTTGCAGATTTCAAACCAGCTAACAAGTGGTTTGTGTTTCAGTCCCTTATTCCATAAGAAATTCCGATTTATCCTATCAAGTTCCATGTGCACAGATTTAGGTAGTAAGAAACATAGCATAATATGCAGGGGTTTAGCAGATAGAGTAGATTTATTAAGGTGCATTTTCCAGCTTGAGACAGACAGTTAGCTTTCCATTGCTGGAGTTGTGTTCTAGTGTTATTCAGTAGATCAATGAAAGTTTCCTTTGTTGTGCAGTTGATAATTGTGTTCTAGTATTAAGCTTGTGTCTTGAATCTTGTTGTCACCAAACTAGTTGATACCACCAATTTGATATATATTGCTAACGCTCCTAACAACTACAAACTTTGTTGTGTGTATATATATGCACACACCATAGCTCAAAACTTTGATACTATTAATTTGATATATAGAGGTTGGATCCCCTGTAAGTAATCCTTACGATATAATTTGTAAGCAGGAAAATTGTTTGTAGGTACCAAATAATTATTCATGCATAATAATGTAATTATTCGTATGCACATACATATGAATAATCACATGGCACCTACGAATAATGACACTGTTCACAAGTTACTTTTAATCTCAATCATTTAATCTTCTTAATCTGACGATCCAGATTTGCTCACAAATTACACCTTAAGGGCTGCTTACATATGATCTCTCTCTTACCCTATTACCGCCAGATAAATGCGACGGGTGATCCGATTTCGACCAAATCCCGTCAGATAAGCTTAATGTTGATGATAGATTGGTGAAGAAATTGATCATTATTCGGTGAAACGCAATAAATTGTTCCTTGGTATATATCCAATTGTATCAAGTTTGTAGATATATGCAAATAATTATTTCATATGTATATCTCCAATTATTTATAGATAATGAGTATTTTATTACTTAATATTCGTAGAATCATTGGAGGAAAAAAATTAAACATTAAGAAAGTAATGTATTTGAGATTTGTAAACCATTATTTGTCTATATGTGCATCATTATGGAATAAATTTCATATGTAATCGTAGTTATTGTATGGGGATTAGGGGGTTCAAATTATTCTTTGAAATGAAAAGTATTTTCCAATAAATATGAAGTGGTAGTATTATTAGATGAACTATGTAACTTATTCATAAAAACTCGAGTTAACAATATTTTATCATGGAAAATTTGATGTAATCAGATAATACGTTGCCAAAACATACACGATTAAAAATGATAATATGTATACAAGCGAATAACCATTGGTTATCATAGTCCATCACAAAGCCATCCTCCCACCCTAATCAAAATTATTCAATTTTGTCACAAACTCTTTCAAACCTTGATGAACTAATTCAATTTTGTCTCCCTCTTTATCATAAAATGTCGAACAATTATTTTGTTACAAACCACGTCTTAAAATTATGAAAATTTAGGGAAAAAATAATCTTTTATAGGGTAACATGTATTAAAGCGAATGTTATTTACACCACAAAATTTACTATTTACACCACATATCTCACATTTTATATTTTTTTTAAAATACATCATGCTCCTCTTGAGTCACACACCTGCCCCTCAAGAGGCGCAGAGTATTTTACATTAAAATACCTTGCGCCTCTTGAGGGGCAGGTGTGTGACTCAAGAGGAGCAGGGGTGTGATTCAAGAGGCGTAGGTGTGGTGCATATAGTAAAATTTATGGGTGTAAATATTATCACCCATCTGTATACTGTATTAGGATTGGAACAAATTAAGTACTCCCTCTTCTTCATAATAAATGTCATTTGTCTTTTACTGCACGCTTTTTAAGAAAGCAAAAATTAACAAAAAAGGGCATGGGACCCACACACCACCAATTTTTTTGTTTTTAGTGGGAACCATCTTTTAATAGCCTTGTTTATTTGAATTAAAATTTTGTATCTCACGTGCTTTATTTGCAAGTAAGGAATAATAGTTTGTGGGACCCATTATTTTTCTATTTAGAAAAAATAAAGAAAAAATATCAAATAATCTTAGTCACCAATTTCATTTAATAAACGGTCCAGATTTGTTAACATGATAAACGTTAAGAGTTGTGTACATTTGATATGGTTCTAGTAAAACAGAAAATATGGTGTAACGTGTAACGCAATAGTATACGTTGGATGGAAAGAGAATGAATGTAACGGCCCGGATAAAAATATCCGGGATACGTTTCGAATGACGGATACCTTCGCTCGGATGTTGCAATTCAGGTACGGGTGAAGGTTTCAAACCTCTAATCAGTCGAAGTTTCATAAATTCAGTTTAAACGGAAGTGAAATGGAAATATGATTTAGATAAAAAAGCCATGGCAAGGCCGGGTCAAAACCGAAACATAATTCTAAAGTCGGGTGGCCAGATTAGCGGGGTTAGACAGATTTCTTTGTAATCGCCGAGGGACTTTCCCACGCCATATAAACAGAGAGCAATCATACCTAAAAACAATGGGTGCGAGTGGGGTCAGACCGAGGCCCCAACACGCTCTGTCTAGCAAGCGAACATACACATACGCTAATAATAAGGATGATGCAGATGCGGAAATTAAATCACACTAGCATGATCCTAATTACAATATGCGAGAAATAACTGTAAAGGCGCCCAAAGAATGCCAAGTGGCATGTCCCTCTCCTACCTCTGCACCCCTTTCCGTTAGTGCAGAGACCGGCCGGTTCGATGCTATAGCATATCATATCTCATCATCATATCTCATCATCATAACATAAATTAAAATAAATAAATCATGCCCGATGGTGCTGGGCTATCATCATGCTCATATCGACTCGATAGACTCAGGGCACCCCATGGGGCTGGGCTACCCTATGACCCTAGCAAAGACTCTAGGACTATCACAGATACGGCCGTTCTCGGGAGGAAGAGGTGCTGGTGGTGCTCGGCTGGGCTGTTGTCTTTGCTGCTCGGCTCCAAGGTAGGGGCGGTTGCGGCTGGATTTGGTGTTGCAGTGGTGGTGTTGTGGTAATGGTGGTGCTCGGCCGTGCTCGGGAGGCGCCCAACTGGCGCCCAGGAGGAGCTGGAGGTGTGGTGGCGGGGATGAGGGTATTGCCGAGTGGTTAAGGAGACCGGAGGTGAGGGCTGTGAAATCAGAAAAGAGGGAGGGAGAGAGAGGGGAGTGTGGGTTTGTGGTGGGATTTCAAGTTCTGAACAACAAAGAGGAATGGGGGGTGAGGGTGTTTCAGAATTAAGAAAGGGGAAGGGAATGCAGCTGGGTTTCAATTAGAAAGAGAGGGAGAGGGGACCAGCTCTTGCTACATTACAAGAAGAAGAGGCAAAAGGGAGGGGACCATTGCAACTGGCAATGTGTGGGTGGGTGTGATTGCAGGCAAGCTGCCGAGAGAGAGAGAGAGAGAGAGAGAGAGAGAGAGAATAAGGAAAAAGGTAAAATAAAGTAGGGAATAAAAGAGGTCCCCATAAGATATTTTGAACCCGAAAAAAATATCCCGAAACCCGCTCGCCCGAACGAATTCCGACTAAATCGAACTTAATTAAATTTAATTTACTAATCACAATATAACGAAAATTAATTTAAATCAAAACTCGGAGTTTAAATTAATCTTTATTAATACTCGGACTCGAAGTCGAAAATCAAATCCCGTCAAAAATCCTAATTTAAATAATTTCAATCAATACTCGTAACTCAAATTAATTTTATAATGCTCGATCTCCGAAATCAAATTCCATTTCTAAAACCCAATTCAAAACTATATAGAAGTTCGTTTAAATAAAATTCAGTTGCTCGAGGACGGAAATATCAAAATTTTTAGAACCTAAATTTTAAATTCGAACATAATTTAATATTGTAAGAATATAATATTTTAATTTTTTTGGCCTTTACATTCATCCACCTCTAAAAACAAGTCTCGTCCCCGAGACTAAAATTATTTTAAAGCAAAGGGGATGAAGTTTTAAAATCGGTGAGTCCGAGGACCATGTCCGAGGATCTTGTAATCGTCTCGGTTGCGTCTTCCGGGATTCTCACAACATCCTGGTCACGGTCGTGACATCTCCAATGGGCCTTGTCGAGTGTGTAATAGGCGCCCCTATCACATCCTTTCTTCGACTTTTCAGAAGTACCACAACTCTAAAAGCATTATAGCGTCCGACTAGATCTTAGCAAGCAATCTATAAGCGCCCCTATACAATGCTTGTATCCACTTCGTGAGACGTCATAATGTAAATCCAGTTTGTAAATCCTTAAAGCGTTTGTAAATAAAAGGATTGTCATCCAAATCATTGAAACTCTCAACTTCTTTAAAACCCCAAGTTGGCCAATTTCAAAACCGCTCAAAATCTTCAAATCCGATGTTTAATCAAGCAACTTTACACCAAAACAAGTTAAATCCTTTCAAATCAAGGTTTCATCAAAATCTTCAAAAAACCAAATCAGCTTCTCGCATACCAATCAATCAAATTCAGAAGGTAGGAGGTGGAGTCATCCACCTCTAAGGGCTAATCCCATATTCTCTTCCTAGTTTCTAGAATCGAATCAATCTATCAGTATCAATTCAAGCAAGATGCATAAGCCGTAAGAAATGCATAACTGTATAACCAACCAATCTCCAATCAACACATCATAAGGCAAGTCTCAACATATACCATCGTAGTGCCACAAGGTCAAATCACATCCCCAGATCATACCAAAGGTCATAAAAGCATTTCTCATCACAGAATCAATGAACCAAAACCCATTATCAACACATCAACACACAAGATCAGGTTATTAAGATTCAGTAGAGGGGAAGGTCAGTCAATGTGTGAATCACCAAAACGTCAACATACTCGCAAAACATCATTTCAACTCATACAATGTCATATAACGATCACTTAGCAATCACGCACCATTATCTCTCATATATATATAAGTCAGATTCACGATCCAATTCAATATTCATCATTTAACATCTCCTGATCATAATATCACATCATGCCCTCACATCGCAACATATCATTATTTCATGATTCATTCAACACATTATAACATGCTTTTAGAACAATATAGTAGGATAGCAATGGGTCATTATATCATGAGTATAGTTGTCACTACCAATTATGATTCAATATTGTATATCAACATGTAATATCAGCCATATCAGGTTCATCATAGTCGCTATCTAACATCATGCCAAGTCATTTTAATAAATCACATAATCAAGAAAGCTTTCACATCATCACCAGGCAAAATAAACGCAAACCCCGCTCGCTCGATTTCAATTCCTACATCAAAACCAGCCTCATCTAGATTCACCAACATCAGCTCAGGTAACATCCTCAAAAGAAGTCCCAATTCATTTCAATACCCTAATCTCGCCCCTCATTCCACCAAGACTCTCACTAGCAATCCACCTCTAAGAAACCAACTACTATCTCTAACCTCACACTCAAGGCCCTCTCATACTATATCTTCCCTATTCTTAAAAGCCATTTCTTACACTTCCACACTTCTCAAGAGTTCACAAGCATCATGCCCTGCTAACCGCACATTCTCTAGTAAAATTCCTCGACCACCGCCTATCCGACCTATTCCTAACCATACTCCCACCCAAGATTCACCTAGGAGCTCGTCGAAAATCATCAAGCATTACCTCTTATTTCCCGAACCCACTCGGTCTAACCTAAGTCAACACCCCTCTTCTGTAACTTTCCTTTACCACCGTCGATCATTCTAATCACTCAAAACCTTTCTCCACTCTCTGACCGCTCAACCAAAAGACCTCATTCGCATGTTCAAAGGAGAAGAAATCATGGACATTATTGCACATAAGGACTACATCATGTCAACTAACATTTATATCAATAGCATTATTAAGCATTGCAACAAGCATCAAAAGTCTTAAATTACTGTCATGCTCAACAAGGATTGTAAGACATCATATACGAACTTAGTCGAATCAAGTTAGCAAGCTTCATCATAATCTTAGCTAATAACTAGTTCAGATTCTCGGCAAATTGCAGTTCATACTATATAGGAAAGGAATTTAGATCATGCTTAGCAACTCAGAATAGCATCACATCAAGTTATCATGGCACATTAGGACAATAAGGCACCGAATCATATATATCATCATAGACATCAGATAATCAGGCAATAATCATTATCGAGTCATCGCATCAACACAGATCTTTCAACAACAAGTCAGTGCAAATCATCATCAACAAGCTCAGGAAGGGTTAGCAATTCGAATATAGAACGCTCCCGCTTGCAAGTCATATCGTACTCAACAATCGTAATCCTCAAAGCGAGCTTGTTCCGTCGACATTATCGATCCTGAGGCCCGTGGGTTATGGGCCCACGCTTCCGCTGCGCTGCTCTATCGCTATTCGACTTCCCGTTCCCTTTTCCCATGTGGTCGCTCATCCAAGGTAACGCGTAGGAGTTTAAGTTAGCGGAGATAGGGGAGTGACAAGAGCGGACGACCCAATGTTTCTTTCGGAGACGGAATAGAGCAAAGGTAAAGACGACATTACTAGAGGCAAGACTCCGACTCAGGAATAGTAACGATGCCCTTAGGAAAGTCTATAGGGTCACAATTGTGACAACACGCACGAATTCATTATGGAGCATTTCAATCACATCGATCCACACTAATATGTACCTATCTCGGGGGCAACATTCGTATTTATATCAAAGACACAATCAACTCCTACGCTGATGTTTGTGAAACAAGCTAGCATTCTAGTATTCCATGGAAACAGATATGCCAAGTAACTTCGAGCAAGATAGACGGAACCAGCAATGATCATATATGATTTGAAGTCATGCGGAATTTAATAAAGATAACGAGCATCATGTATATGAACAATGTAGGAACAGGGTATGCACATCAACAATTGAGTCCAAATATATCATGGCAATGTATATTATAACAATCAGATGAAGCGTCATACGAGAACACATAAGAGTAGAATATCAATTACCACATATATGAACAATGTACAAGTTTGGTGTGTGCATCATACGAGATCATATAAAGGGCAACATAGTAACTATCTCACAATTATCATATGTTAGGTCAAGCATGGCACAGAATCATATGACGAGATACATCTAGAGAGCATGGGTCCTATATGATACTAGCGATATATAATGTGATACTAGCATAGTCAAGAGTCATTTAGGGGAGTTCAACATAATATTCACGAAACATGAGGCATCATCAAATGTACAAGAAGGACATCATGGGTTCTAGATTATAATCATGCTAGGTACGAACCATCATAGAGGAAAACGCAACAAGGTATAGAGCAAGTCTAAGCAACATGGCGACATGACTAGAATGTGGGGACATGAGCTCGAATCAACACATAATATGACAAAACATGCATTTCTCAAGGTCCAATTATAACACATATTCTCCGTTTCAACACAACTAACACGCACAACATTAACTTGCAAAATAATCAACAATAGTTAATCTGACGAATTCGGAATAGATGGGCATGCTATATATTCTTGTCACAAAATGAACGATAAGTAACGAGGCATCATCGGCTAGCATGCTAAAGAGTACATCTTATGAGGCATTCATATAAAGAAGAGTCGATCACACTATCATGAACCTATTCACAAAGAGGGTATCAATTATACAACTTCGTAGCATATGACATATTTATTCGTGCCCTAGTAATGCAATATACTAAACAGATCATGTCGGGATGATATGGACATAATAAATGTAGTTCGAACCTATACAATGGTCATCATGAGCATCAAAGCACATAAGCACAAATTCACACTAAGGATCAATTGTAGGTCAAGGAGTAGTGCATATAGAATCACACAATCATGAACAGGGCAATCAAGATAACCCGATAGAAGTCCATAAGGGCAACATTGACTCTTCCCAACTGACTCATTACCCATCTTTCCCGTGGGACTCGGATGCGACTTTTCGTGACAAGAGGACACTAATGGATTGTCATAAGAATCGATAAGGACAGCCTCGTAAACCTCTCACTCTCTAACTCGGAATTTCATCAAGGGCCGTCTTCCAATACTCTCACGGACACCTTTATATTCAACCATGATTCCCGACACCATGTGTTTACCAACCCAATTCCCATGGAAGATCGATATTCGAAGGGAGGACTCGATTGAGTTGTCAGAAGGGTTCATAAGGAAGGGGACGGTTCCACAAGGCTGAGCTTAACCATATAAGAAGAAGGGTACTCCCGCTATCCCGTTCGCACAGATCATTCAATATTCATCAAATAGTTAGGACATAACAATCAAATCTTTAGCATATCAAACACTCAACACAGAATCAGTCAATGGCAATTACAATGATCTCCTTGGAGTCTTCCCGACCCATCTGTAAAGAACAAGCTAGTATTTCGCCTACCCGTTTCCGACTACATCCAATAGGGATGTCTATCACCTTTTCTACCCACTTGATCCCTTATTAGTTGGTTCTCCTCTTTTATCATAAGCCAAGTTCATATTTAGTCCAATTGAGTTAGACGTTTTAAGTTCATTTTGCCCCTTTAAAACGCTTTCAAATCTTCGAAATCCGTGGGCGGTTTTCCAAAATATACACCCGACCCTTGCGTACCCGAATTGCACAACCTGGCTCTGATACCAACTTTGTAACGGCCCGGATATAAATATCCGGGATACGTTTCGAAGGCCGGATACCTTCGTTCGGATGTTGCAATTCAGGTACGGGTCGAGGTTTCAAACCTCTAATCAGTCGAAGTTTCATAAATTCAGTTTAAACGGAAGTGAAATGGAAATATGATTTAGATACAAAAGCCACGGCAAGGCCGGGTCAAAACCGAAACATAATTCTAAAGTCGGGTGGCCAGATTAGCGGGGTTAGACAGATTTCTTTGTAATCGCCGAGGGACTTTCCCACGCCATATAAACAGAGAGCAATCATACCTAAAAATAATGGGTGCGAGTGGGGTCAGACCGAGGCCCCAACACACTCTGTCCAGCAAGCGAACATACATATACGCTAATAATAAGGATGATGCAGATGCGGAAATTAAATCACACTAGCATGATCCTAATTACAATATGCGAGAAATAACTGTAAAGGCGCCCAAAGAATGCCAAGTGGCATGTCCCTCTCCTACCTCTACACCCCTTTCCGTTAGTGCAGAGACCGGCCGGTTCGATGCTATAGCATATCATATCTCATCATCATATCTAATCATCATAACATAAATTAAAATAAATAAATCATGCCCGATGGTGCTGGGCTATCATCATGCTCATATTGACTCGATAGACTCAGGGCACCCGATGGGGCTGGGCTACCCTATGACCCTAGCAAAGACTCTAGGACTATCACATATACGACCGTTCTCGGGAGGAAGAGGTGCTGGTGGTGCTCGGCTGGGCTGATGTCTTTGCTGCTCGGCTCCAAGGTAGGGGCGGTTGCGGCTGGATTTGGTGTTGCAGTGGTGGTGTTGTGGTAATGGTGGTGCTCGGCCGTGCTCGGGAGGCGCCCAACTGGCGCCCAGGAGGAGTTGGAGGTGTGGTGGCGGGGATGAGGGTATTGCCGGGTGGTTAAGGAGACCGGAGGTGAGGGCTGTGAAATCAGAAAAGAGGGAGGGAGAGAGAGGGGAGTGTGGGTTTGTGGTTTGATTTCAAGTTCTGAACAACAAAGAGGAATGGGGGGTGAGGGTGTTTCAGAATTAAGAAAGGGGAAGGGAATGCAGCTGAGTTTCAATTAGAAAGAGAGGGAGAGGGGACCAGCTCTTGCTACATTACAAGAAGAAGAGGCAAAAGGGAGGGGACCATTGCAACTTGCAATGTGTTGGTGGGTGTGATTGCAGGCAAGCTGCCGAGAGAGAGAGAGAGAGAGAGAGAGAGAGAGAGAGAGAGAGAGAGAGAGAGAGAGAGAGAATAAGGAAAAAGGTAAAATAAAGTAGGGAATAAAAGAGGTCCCCATAAGATATTTTGAACCCGAAAAAAATATCCCGAAACTCGCTCGCCCGAACGAATCCCGACTAAATCGAACTTAATTAAATTTAATTTACTAATCACAATATAACGAAAATTAATTTAAATCAAAACTCGGAGTTTAAATTAATCTTTATTAATACTCGGACTCGAAGTCGAAAATCAAATCCCGTCAAAAATCCTAATTTAAATAATTTCAATCAATACTCGTAACTCAAATTAATTTTATAATGCTCGATCTCCGAAATCAAATTCCATTTCTAAAACCCAATTCAAAACTATATAGAAGTTCGTTTAAATAAAATTCAGTTGCTCGAGGACGGAAATATCAAAATTTTTAGAACCTAAATTTTAAATTCGAACATAATTTAATATTGTAAGAATATAATATTTTAATTTTTTTGGCCTTTACAATGAATGGATGAGATTGTATTCGAAATGGATGTTACTACACCTTACAATTCTGGATAGCTCTTAATTAGAATTAATTTTAAGGGGAAATGCAATTTATATTCTTTCCATGTATAAATAATTTATCTTGCAATTCTAAATTATTATTCATCCGTTTTTCCAATTAACATTCAATTACAATTTGACATTCAATTACGATTGCTAGAATCCAAATGAAGTTTTCAAAAATGTCAAATTGTAATTAAATGTTAATTGGAAAAACGGATGAATAATAGTTTCATAATTGCAAGATAAAATTATTTATACATGCATGGAAATAGTATAACTTGCATTTTGCCCTTCAAATTAATTCTCAGTGCTTAATTAGAGCAATCCAAAATTAAAGGGTGTAGTAACATCCATTTCGACCACAATCTTATCTATTCATTCTCTTTCCATTCAATGTATACTATTGTGTTATACGTTACACCGTATTTTCTGTTTCAATAGAACCATACCCATATATATATTTTCTGCTTCATTGCAGATATCATTGCAATGGCCGAACAAGTTGAGATCCAACCATTCCTGCTCCATTTTCAATAGAGTCTGTCCATGTGTATGTTTTGGGGGATGGGGGTTTGCAATATAAGATCTATGAAATTCTGTGGTTTATTTGCTGTGAAGTTCTGTATATTTCTAGCATCCTAGGTTTTCTGATTTTGAATAAATCGAGATACTGTTACTGTAGTGTCAATCTGTTGATCATTAATAATCTTGGTGACTAGTGGGGAGTCCTGTAAAGGCCGAATATATTTTTATATTATTTTAATATTATTTTAATGAAATATACTATTATTTTATTCAATTTGTAAAAGTGGAATAAAAACCCGTCCTCGAGCATCAAGTTTCGATTTAAAATCATTCCGGCATCATGCCCACCCCCTCCTTACTTTTGAATTCAACAGACCCCTTTTCCCTTCCTCCATTTTGTTCAATCCAAAACCCATTTACAGAATATCCATCTCTCCCTCCCTTATCCATTGCATTCCAAACACTCCCATTTGCCCTCCATTCCAATGGGCTCACCAGCCTCCAAAGCCGCCGCCACACCGTCGCCAGCACCGCCACCCCGCAGCCCCGACCACCTCAGCACAAGTCCCTTTGGTCCTCTGTTTTGCTCTCAGAAATCAGCCCCTCACAGCTCCGTTTCCTCTTCCTTCTCTAACATCCAGTAGCAGCTGCATCTCCCTCCTCTCTCCATTCCTCCGAGCAAAAGCCTCCTACGACGTCGACGAACACCAGAAACCACCGACGCCGGACCTCTCCGTTCCCCTGTTTTGACTCAAATCGTTCGGTAAGGGCCCTTTTGCTTCTTCTTTCGATTGGAAATGATATAAAGTTTCACCTTTGACCCTTATCTCCGTCCTAGACCACGGCCGCGTTGTCCCGAGTCTCCAACGAAACCGAATCGAGCCCGGCGAGCATTCTTCCGGCGAACCTTCGACCCTCGCGGTGAGAACCTCCCTCTCTCTCTCTCTCCTCTCCTTGTCTTTTTTTTCGTGTCCAACGGCGTCGGAAAGGTGGTTGAAGCCACCAGAAACCGCCGGCGAGCCCCACCCTCCCCCTCTTTTCTTCGTTCTCGGGTGGCGCTCACGGGGAAGACGATGAACAGCGTTCATCTGGGCCGGATCCGGGTTAAACAGAAAGAATGCATTTTGGGCCTAATTTTCGGGTTTGGGCTTCAGATTTGGTGGATCCGGATCCTCTTCCTCGGGTCATGAGGCTTGGGCTGTGAGATGGGTTCAGATCCTTCTCTTTCGGGTCTGGGCCATGGATCCGGGTATTGGGGGCCTTTCCTTGGGCCTTTTCCTTTCTTAGTTAATCTTGGTTCGGGTTGGGCTGGGTTTTGTGGGTATAGTATTTTAGTATGTTATGTTATTATATATATATATTACATTTTGTTGTTATTTCTGATTTTAAGGAGAATAAATGTATATATTTATTTGTTCTGAAAATTTTAATATATTTAAAAGGTTTTAAAAGTGATGTTATTTGATATTGGGTTATACATATATTATGGGTATTGTTTTGAGATGATATGATTAGTAGATGTTAAATTATTTGAATATTATTATTATTTTGGGATGTGGTCATAATTATAATATTCTGGAAATTAATCTTTATATATTGTTTATTGTTTTAAAATAATGTTAATTGGTTTATTTGATTGATGCATTTTATGAGAATTTCAATATGTGAGTTGGGAATTTTAAAGTAAATTGTTGGTCTTGATTTATAAATATGATTTGTGAGCTTGGAGTTATTTTAATAATTTAATAATGGAATTTATTTATATTTGGTTTTTGAGATAAGAAACATTTCGGAATTATTTTATAACATGATTTTGGGAAAATGGGCCTTAAGGTTTAAATGTTTAATGTCGGGATTTAGATAAGCGATTTTAAAAGAGTTGTTTGATTTTCTAAATTGAGTTCTTTGAGAGGTTGTTTTGAAAATGAGACGATGAGATGAGAGGAACATGAAATGAGATATGGTTTGTGATGAAATGAGATGGAATAATCTGAAATGAGATATGAAAAGAGATGTATGATAGTTAGGGGCGCCTTGTGTGAAATAGGTAGACTTATGCATTTATATGTTATTAGGTGTTTGTGAATGTTGGACGTTGCTTGTTATTAGGTGTTTGTGAATGTTGGACGTTGCTCTGCTGTTCGGCTTATTCAGGTAAGTTCCTTTATGGGCTTACTCAGATTCGAAAGAGATTTCCGGCTTGTGAATGTATGACATACTAGGTGTTGCATAAGCATTAAAGCATGCCATGTAGTATCATGCTAGGTTGCACTTGTGATTGAGCATTCTATTTCTTTACGCGTATGAAACAGAACGGCCGTATCTGTGATAGTCCTAGAGTCTTTGCTAGGGTCATAGGGTAGCCCAGCCCCATCGGGTGCCCTGAGTCTATCAAGTCGATATGAGCATGATGATAGCCCAGCACCATCGGGCATGATTTATTTATTTTAATTTATGTTATGATGATGAGATATGAGATGATGAGATATGATATGCTATAGAGTCGAACCGGCCGGTCTCTGCACTAACGGAAAGGGGTGCAGAGGTAGGAGAGGGACATGCCACTTGGCATTCTTTGGGCGCCTTTACAGTTATTTCTCGCATATTGTCAATTAGGATCATGCTAGTGTGATTTAATTTCCGCATCTGCATCATCTTTATTATTAGCGTATGTGTATGTTCGCTTGCTGGACAGAGCGTGTTGGGGCCTCGGTCTGACCCCACTCGCACCCATTGTTTTTAGGTATGATTGCTCTTTGTTTATATGGCGTGGGAAAGTCCCTCGGCGATTGCAAAGAAATCTGTCTAACCCCGCTAATCTGGCCATCCGACTTTAGAATTATGTTTTGGTTTTGACCCGGCCTTGCCGTGGCTTTTGTATCTAAATCATATTTCCATTTCACTTTCGTTTAAACTGAATTTATGAAACTTTGACTGATTAGAGGTTTGAAACCTCGACCCGTACCTGAATTGCAACATCCGAACGAAGGTATCCGACGTTCGAAATGTATCCCGGATATTTATATCCGGGCCGTTACAAAGTTGGTATCAGAGCGAGGTTGTGCAATTCGGGTACGCAAGGGTTGAGTGTATGTTTTGGAAAACCGCCCATGGATTTCGAAGATTTGAAAGCGTTTTAAAGGGGCAAAATGAACTTAATATGTCTAACTCAATTGGACTAAGTAATGAACTTGACTTGTTATAAAAGAGGAGAACCGACTAATAAGGGATCGAGTGGGTAGAAACGGCGTTAGACCATCCCTTTTGGATGTAGTCGGAAATGGGTAGGCGAAATACTAGCTTATTCTTTACAGATGGGTCGGGAAGACTCCAAGGAGATCATTGTAATTGCCATTGACTGATTCTGTGTTGAGTGTTTGATATGCTAAAGATTTGATGTCCTAACTATTGAATGAATATTGAACGATCTGTGCGAACGGGATAGCAGGAGTACCATTCTTCTTATATGGTTGAGCTCAGTTTTGTGGAACCGCCCCTTTTCTTATGAATCCTTTGATAGTTCAATCGAGTCCTCCCTTTGAATATCGGTCTCCTCCACGGGAAATCGGGTTGGTAAGCATAGTGTTTCGGAAATCATGGTTGGATATGAGGGTTACTTGGGGAGAGTATCGAAAGATGGCTTTGATGTCATTCCGAGTTAGAAAGTAAGTGTTTCCTAGGTTGTCTTTCTTGATTCTTATGACGATCGACCGGTGTCTTCTTACCACGAAAAGTCGTATCCGAGTCTCACGGGAAAGATGGGTGGTGAGTCAGTTAGGGAGAGTCAATGTTGCCCTTATGGACCCCTATCGGGTTATCTTGATTGCCTTGTTCATGATTGTGTGATTCTATATGCACTACTCCTTGACCTACAATTGATCCTTAGTGTGAATTCATGCTTATGTGCTTGATGCTCATGATGACCATTGTATAGGTTGGAAATACATTTATTATGTCTATATCATTCCGACATGATCTGTTTAGTATATTACATTGTCATACTAGGGCACGATTATAGAAGTCATATGTTAGGAAGTTGTACAATTGATATACTCCCCTTGAATAGGTTCATGATAGTGTGATCGACTCTTCTTTATATGAATGCCTCATAAGATGTACTCTTTAGCATGCTAGCCGATGACGCCTCGATGCTTATCATTCATTCTGTGACAAGAATCTATAGCATGCCCACCTATTATGTGATTAACTGTTGTTGATTATTCTAGTAACTGCTATGCGTTAATTGTGCTAAGTGAGAATATGGTAGTGTGAACGAGTCTTGATAAATACATGTTCTATCCTAGTATACATCAATTTGAACTTCTGTCCTCATATTCTAGCCATGTTGCTTAGATTTGCTCTATACCTCGTTGCGTTTTCCTCTCGTGCCACTATGTCGTGAGATGTGATTGAATGAACTCTTGCATACCGTCGTATTAACCAGTCAAGTGCATGTATGTACCATATGTTATATTGAACCACTAGTAACATGTTGAGCCTTGGTTGTGACTTGTGTGAATTCTACTTTGCCTACGTTATTGTCGATTCACTCTCGAACTAGGTACCTGATAGTGTGGCTCGTTCCTCTTTCTATTCTCTAACATGTTTCACTCGTCCTGATGAGTTTAATGTTGAATTCGATGATTAACTAGCTTTCCGTGATGATCAAACCTAGCATGCTTACATGGTTAAGATGTCTATTACTCTAGGATGGCTCCTCGTGCTTGCATGAACCTATGACTTGACTCCTCGCTTGATCACACACCACTCTATATCCTGATTTTGCATACACATGACGCATGAATACCGTAACGAATTAAGTTGAATTACTTTAATTCTACTCATGTTCGATGTGTGCTATTAGTATCATGTAGGGCTTATGATCTCCAATATGACCCGCTAAATGATCACGTGATGTACTTGCTCTATGATATGATAACTATTGTACCATATATGTACTCTATGATGGTTCGTTCTTAGCATGATTATAATCTAGTACCCATGATGTCCTTCTTGTTACTTTTGGTGGTGCCTCATATTTCGTGAATATTATGATTGAACTTCTCTAACTGATTCTTGTCTATGCTTGTATCACCTTATGTATCGCTAGTATCATGTAGGACCCATGCTCTCTAGATGTATCTCGTCATATGATTCTGTGCCATGCTTGACCTAACATATGATCATTGTGAGATAGTTACTATGTTGCCCTTTATATGATCTCGTATGATGCATACACCAAACTTGTACCTTGTTCATATATGTGATAATTGCTATGCTACTCTTATGTGTTCTCGTATGACGCTTCATCTGATTGTTATAATATACCTTGTCCTGATATATTTGGACTCAGTTGTTGATGTGTATACCATGTTCCTACATTGTTCATATACGTGATGCTCGTTATCTTCATCAAATTCCGCATGACTTCAAATCATATATGATCATTGCTGATTCCGTCTATCTTGCTTGAAGAATGCTAGGCATATCTGTTTCCATGGAATACTAGAATGTTAGCTTGTTTTACAAACATCAGCGTAGGACTTGACTGTGTCTTTGATATGAATACGAGTGTTGCCCCGAGATAGGTACATGTTAGTGTGGATTGATGTGATTGATATGCTCCATTATGAATTCGTGCGTGTTTGTCAAATCGTAACCTAATAGACTTTCTTAAGGGCATAGTTACTATTCCCGAGTCGGAGTCTTGTCTCTAGTCATGTCGTCTTTAGCGTTGGTCTATTCCGTCTCCGAAAGAAACATTGGGTCGTCCGCCCTTGTCACTCCCCTATCTCCGCTAACTTAAACTCCTACGCGTTACGTTGGACGAGCGATCGCATGGAAAAAGGATCAGGAAGTCGAATAGCGATAGGGCAGCGCAGCGGAAGTGTGGGCCCATAACCCACGGGCCTCAGGATCGATAATTTCGATGGAACAAGATCGTTTCGAGGATCACGATTGTTGAGTACGATATGACTTGCAAGTGGGAGCGTCCTCTATTCGAATTGCTAACCCTTTCTGAGCTTGTTGATGATGATATTGCACTGACTTGATGTTGAAAGCTGCTTGTTGATGTGATGACTGTTGCTTGATTGTCTGTTGACTATGATGATATGATTCGATGCCTTACAGTCCTAATGTGCCTTGATGACTTGATGTGATGCTATTCTGAGTTGCTAAGCATGATCTAAATTCCTATCCTATATAGTGTGAACTGCAAATGCCGAGAATCTGAACTGTTTATTAGCTAAGATTATGATGAAACTTGCTAGTTGAATTGACTTTATTCATATATGGTGTTATGTAATAATTTCGAGCATGACGGTAAATTGAGACTTTTGATACTTGTTGCAATGCTTAATGATGCTATTGATATAAATGGTAGTTGATATGATGTAGTCCTTATGTGCAATAATGTCCATGATTGCTTCTTCTTGAAACAAGTGAGTGAGGTCCTTTTGGCTGAGTGGTCAAAGAATGGAGAAAGGTTTTGAGTGATTAGAATGATCAACGGTGGTAAGGGAAAGTTGCAGAAGAGGGGTGTTGACTTAGGTTGGACCGAGTGGGTTCGGAAATTAAGAGGTAATGCTTGGGGATTTTCGACGAACTCCTAGGTGAATCTTGGGCGAGAGTATGGTTAGGAATAGGTCGGATAGGCGGTGGTCGAGGAATTTTACTAGAGAATGTGCGGTTACCAGGGCATGATGCTTGTGAACTCTTGGGAAGTGTGGAAGTGTAAGAAATGGCTTTTAAGGGTAGGGAAGATATAGTATGAGAGGGCCTCGAGTGTGAGGTTAGAGATAGTAGTTGGATTCTTAGAGGTGGATTGCTAGTGAGTGTCTTGGTGGAATGAGGGGCGAGATTAGGGTATTGAAATGAATTGGGACTTCTTTTGACGATGTTACCTGAGCTGATGTTGGTGAATCTAGATGAGGCTGGTTTTGATGTAGGAATTGAAATCGAGCGAGCGGGGTTGCGTCTATTTTAACTTGTATGATGTGCAAAATTTTCATGATTATGTGATCAGATGATATGAACTGGCATGATGTTAGATAGCGACCATGATAAACCTGATATGGCCTGATATTACATGTTGATATGCAATATTGAAATCTAGTTGACAGTGACAAGTATTATCATGAAATAGTGGTACATTGCTATCCTACTATGTGGTTCTAGAAGCATGTTATGATGTGTTGTATGAATCATGAAATAATGATCTGTTGCTATGTGAGAGCATGATGTTATATTATGATCATGAGATGGTAAATGATGAATATTGATTTGGATCATGAATCTAACTTATATATATATATATGAGATAATGGTGCGTGATTGCTAATTGCTCGTTATATGACGTTGTATGAGTTGAGATGATGTTTTGCGAGTATGCTGACGTTTTGGTGATTTACACATTGACTGACCTTCCCCTTTGCTGAACCTTAATAACCTGACCTTGTTGTGTTGATGTGTTTACAATTGGTTTTGGTTCATTGATTCTGTGATGAGAGATACTTTTATGATTTCTGGTGTGATCCCGAGCCGTTACAAGTATTCAACTATTTTTAAAAAATGGAGCATAGTTACTTTCTACATATTTCATCACTCTTGTTCAGATTAGGAAGTTTTGAACAATTTCATCACTCCTAACTTGCTTAAATTCCTCATGTACTGATCATAGGTTTGTCCCAGACCTGGTGATAATCACTCTCAATATATATGCTTAGTTCTTTCATGGAAGATTGAATGTCTAGCTATGTGTAAAGCTGACTGATTATCAAAAAAAGGAGCTTTACTTGTTCTTGTTGAATGATTTGCAAATCCTCTAGCAACTTCACAAAGTAGGTGATCTCACAACAAGTGGATGCCATTGCCCTATACTTTGATTCAGTAGAAGAAGTGGCAGTATATGACCATTTCTTCATCCTCCAAGAGATCATTGAAGTTCCCATCATAATGGAAAACCCAGTCAAAGATTTCATTTTCATTGAACAACTTTGTCAATCAACATTACATAAGGCACTTTCTTTCAAATATGACTTGCTAGACAAAAGTATACCTTGCATCAGTGCTTGCTTAAGATACCTTAGCACATGATTCACAACCTTCCAATGCTCATCACTTGGCTGATGCATAAACTAACTGAAAACTTGTACAACATAGCAAATATTAGGTCTTGTGATTGTCAAGTAAGCTTCCTAACTATCCTTCTGTACACATTAACATCTACCATTTCTCTTGATCCTTCTAATGTTAGCTTTACTTAAGGATCCAAAGGAGTACTCACATGATTTGCTTTAGTCATTCCAACTTCCTGAAGTAATTCTAAGGTGTACTTTCTCTAATTGAGATAGAAACCATCTTTGCTTCTGTCTACCTCAATACCTAGAAAATAAAATGATATCTTCAAGATATTTCATCTGAAAATTCTTATTTAAGTGAGATTTTAGAGCTTCAATCTTCCTTTGATTGTCTCCTTTGATCACCATATGTCGTCAACATACACCAGTAGTGTTGTGAATGTTTACTTAGTTTTCTTTATGACTAGAGAATAACCCGCCTTTGATTGCTTGTACTCTGTAGCCTTCACAACATAAGAAAACTTTGCAAACTATTGTCTCAGATCTTGTTTCATTCAGACTATACAAGGACTTCTCTAGTTTGCATATCATCATCTTTGTGTCAATCTTATCATCTTGTATATGTATCTTATCTCAAGGATGAGATTGATACTGCTTGAGAGTGTGTTATGCAAGAGGTAATGCCATGAAGACCTCCTCCTCAAGATCACCATGCAAGAATGCATTTGTAACATCAAGTAGACAAATACTCCAATTTTTATTTGCAATAATAGATATGAGAGTCCTAACAAAGATCATGATTTCCTTGTCAGATGTCCCCTTTGATCCCAATCGAGTCACCGTAACTGGCTCCGACTCCCACCTTCCTCGGATTTGCTCTAGCGACATCTTTTCCATCAAAATCTCAGTTCGAACTAATGTTGTTCTCGACAAACATCGTCGCATCCGTGACAAATATCCTTGTTAAATTTGCATGCCATGATTAGATTATAGTATTGATATGCAATTGTTCGAGGAAATGTGTTTCTGTTTTCCTACTTATCTTGCATGATTTCTTTAATTTGCAACTATGTGATCCTACATGCATATACAACCAAGATTAATTAGCTATCACGCTAACAAAAAAGACGACGAAATCATGGAGGAAGAAAAGAAGTGTTACAACTTACAATAGATCAAGAAGATTAATAACCTCTTCGAACTCTTTATCCTCTTCTTTGACATCTTTGCCTTCCCTCCGTGAAGTTGCAAGGAGGAGCGGTCGGAGAAGGCGAGTTGTGACACCGACTTGGCCATAATTGGAGGATGGTCTCGCCTTCATCGGCTGATGCTACTACATAGAAAAATGCATGTTTCAATCAGAAGTAAATTTTATTATTTAGTTTTGATCAAAATAATTAAAATTTTAATTAAAATATTGTCTCTAATTTAATAATGTTACTCAGTTTCATTATAAAGGATGGCAAAAATCGGGATTAATTAAGCTTACAAGAGTTAAATATGACATTGCAAAACATTCAAGATCTACCTGACCACTCATTTCTCCTGAGTCCTGACTTCGAGCACAAAAGCAGTTGCTAAAAACGACACCAAAGAAAGACTACAAATTAATGAAGAGAACGACTATAAATATTAATGTATAGAAGCAAATTTGAAGAATATAAGACACTCGTATTAGGATTAGAGAGGATAAAGAATCTGCAAATTTAAAGAATACAAGCCTTCGTGAGCTCGTTAGACATATGTTTTCTCATGGGGTAATCCCAATGCAATTTCCTAGGCTCCACAATTGTATGACATGAAAATAATATGCAAATTTTATTGTAAAAAAAGATCAAAGGTAAATAAAATAAGACAATGATACTATCATCACCAAGAAGCAGATAAAGTAAAACACATCTAAGTATTGAGCTAGAGTGAACTTTCTTGATCAGCCAATTCAAGATAATATTTTGTCACTTCCAAGGACGAGCACTTGACAGATGTGTGAGAGAAGATCTCTTGATTTCAAAGGTAACCTCATCCTCATTTGGGTCACCAATTGCTGACTATAACATACAAAAGAAGCCACCATTGAAGCTTCAAAACAACAATAAGACAGAAAATCAGGAACATATTTTATGTTAGAAAGACATCAAAATGTTAGAAACAGAGTACAATTGGTGGGCAAAAACCAAATAAAGCATTAATACCTCAAAATGGATTGTACTTGATCTGATCATCATCTTACAAAATAACTTTAAGATGGAACACTCTAAAAAATATTACGAAGTATCAGTAACTAGAAAGGCAAGAGTTAATATATTCTAGAAATATAAAGTTCAGATTTTAAAACAAGTGAAGAAAAGGTGTTACCATGCCAGCGTTAGGTTGGTAATGTAACGACCCAAATATAAATATTCGGGTTACGGTTCGAAGGTTGGATACCTTCGTTTGGATCTTGCAATCTAGATATGAGTCGAGGTTTTACAACCTCAAATGAGAGCGTTTAAAGTGGGGATTTCAAACCCCAAATCAAGCATAGGGCCGTTGGGTACCCTTAACCTATCCTATAGACTATATCGCTAAATTCGTTTTGCGTAAATCGGCGGAAACAGAAAATAAAGTACAACTTGACGTCTTGACACGGCGAGGCCGGGTCAAAACCAAAACATGAAATCTCAAATACGCGAAATACTTAAACCAAGTGATAAGGTGAGTTTGATTTGATCGCCTGAGCAAATCCCCGCCATAGAAGCATGGAGCATACATGATCTGCAAATAAACCCTAAAAAATATGTGCAGGGCATGTGATCAGACCGAGGCCCTATCGCACTCTATTCCCACAAACAGGCATATACATACGCTATACCTAATAAAGATGCTTCTAATGCAGTGCGGAATATTAAACACTCAAGCATGCTGACAGTTATATATATATATATAAATACGATAAATGGCCCAAAGAATGCCAAATGGCATATCCCTCGATCTCCTACCTCTACCCCCTTCTCGTTAGGGTGGACACTGGACAGTCCGGGCTATAGCATAGCAATTGCCAACCGTAGATGGTTTATGTGCGCATCAATAGTCTCGTAATGATGCTCATATGGTGAGAAGAGCCTTCAAGATAAACTCTAATCTGACTCGATGGAGGACAAGCCCGATGGGACTAGGTCGTCCTATGACCCTAGCAACGACTCTAGGACACACACAGATCACGACTGTTCTCTTTTCATACACAATAAGTAAATAGATGCTCATTCAAGTGTACAACCTAAGCATGATACTACATGGCATGCTTTAATGCTTATGCAACACCTAGTATGTCATACATCTACATGTAGAAGGGTGTGTCTGATCAGTCTGAGTAAGTCTATAAAGGAACTTAACTGGAAAAGCTGAACAACAAAATGTAGCACAATTAGAATCCACTCAATCAACTCAATCAACACGCACCTATGATATTAATATGAAAGCGATAAGGCACAAGACTACTAGTCACACACACAAGGAGCAAGTCCCAAAACCATCTTCAAAACCAATCCGTAGTTCAACCATTCAAACCATTTCAAATCATTCTCAAAGCGAAAACCTCAAAAACCAAATTATCTGAATAAGCCAATTTCCATAATACTCAAGTCCATTTCCATTTTCAAATATCCATCATTTAATCTAGTTTAAGAATCCCGGCACTTGAAGCAAAGCTTTAAGAACATTTTCCAAGCATTCAACCCGACATATCAAGTTCAGTCAAAATCCTCTTTTTAATAATATTTTTATTAATTCTTTAAATAATATTTTATCACAATTCATATTTCAAAATAGTTAAGAAACCCGACTCAAGGTGGTCCAAACCAAAACCAAACCAAAGACCCAAGAGACAAGGGAGCCGACCTTGGCCAAACTCTATGGGCTAGTTTCGCGGCGGCGAGAGGGCCATTCGCCGCGGTGAAACTAGTGTCCAGGGCTCCCGTGAGAAGGCACTTGCTGGCCGCGAGAGGCCATTTTCTCCATGGCAAAAACCGCACTCACGGTCGCGAAGTCCCTTCTTCTTCCTCCCGAGCTCTGTTCTAACTCGCCGCGGCGACCATGGTTTCGCCGCGGCGAGATTCGAACATTTTGGCTCGTTTTTGCTTCAAATCAAATCCTCTTTGCTTCGATTCAAAACCATTTTTACTCAAACTTGTTTCAAAATATTTCTAACACCAAACTGACACCAAACAACCATATATGACTCAAACAAGTACTAGAGGGGAGAGTGGAAAAGGGATTACCTAGCTTCCTTGAGGCTGTCTTCAAAACCTTGGGAGAAGTGGTTCCTTGGGCTCCGATTCAATAAGATCTTGCTACAACAAGGCCTAGGAGGGATTGATCTTGATTAAAAGAGAACCTTTACGAAGATCTAGATCCAAAACGAGAGGATGGGAGAAGGAAAGTTTACCTTGCTCAAAAACAGGGGAAGAGGAAGAAATGAGCTCAAATCCGCTTCAAAAGGAGTTAGATATGATGTTTCTTGACCTTAGAAGATATAGGAGAGAGTGAGGAACAAGCAATAACAAATGGGGAAGAGAAAGGAGTTAAGATGAAGGAGAACGTACGAGTCGATTTACCGAGCCAACGACGAAAACTGGGCTTCTGTCGCGGCGACAAAAAGAGGGTCTCGCGATCACGAGTATGAACTTCTTCTTCCGGGCTCAGATTCTGTGGTGGCGACCAGGAACTCGCGGCGGCGAGTTAGACTCGTGGCGGCAACTATGAGTCTCGCGGCGGCGAAATGGACAGAAAGTTGGGTTTTCAATGGAATTTGCTTTTCGACCCCAATTTTTAGGTTAGATTTTTTAGAGGAGGTTTTCTTGATGGTGTTTTAGGATTATTTTGTGGAGGAGAAACAAGAAATGGAGAGGGGAGAGTGAGGAAGATGGATTGAAGGGGATAAAAGTTGGAACTTTGGGATTGTTAGGGTTTTTTATTTTTGAAATGGATGATGAAGAGAGAGAGGATGGAGGCTGAGCTCAGATTTTTATGAGGATTTTATGAGAATTTGGGGAATGATGCTTTCTATATATAGTGACACATTTAGGGTTTTATGAGGATAAGGACAAAACAATAATGGTGCTAGTGGGAAGAGGAGAGAGAATGAGTGGGAAAGAGAGAGAGAGGGAATGAGGCTAGTTGGAGAGAGAGAGATTCCGCTCATCCGACCTTAAGTCCCGACTACTTATCCCGAAATCCGACTCGAGTGTAAATCAGTTTCAAACGACTCACAAGACTCCATGTTTTAAATTCGAATATAATAGCGGAATTTAGTTTGACAACCTATATTTTAAAGCATGCCGGGATGATTTCCAAAGACTTTCCCGTTTTAGAAATGCGCTCGAGGACGGGTTTCCCGAAACTTTCCAATTTTAGCAATTAAACACTTATTTAAAATTCTGGTCTTTATAGGTAAAATGTCCATCACCTGATAGGAGCAATATAAATCTCAAGTTCCCTTCCTAGTCATGTTGCTACTACTGCTCCTTTGATCTTGCCTATGTTACCCGAAGACTCATAGAGAGTGTAGTATCCCGTATCGCATCTGAATACTCGGATACACCTCAGATACGTATCCTCCTCTCTCCACCCTCAACTTGTCTCATCCTCTTTACTCTCTCATTGATTTACTTCCCTCATTTTACTTGCTATTGTTGTACGTTAACATATATCTACTTCCATAACTGTGTTTTTCAAAAGATTACATTAACTTTTATGTGTTTGAACTTTAATTTGTTCATATTTCTAGTATTTTTTTCTCATGAACTCAGTAGTGTTAAGACTTGATAGTTTCTATTTAGTTCATTATATATATAATGATATTATCTATCATTTATATTTAGATATTTAAAAGAACATATAAATTATGTTGTCGTATCCCCGTACCCTTGTCCGTTCTTGCATAAAACATTGAACATTGTTCAAACAAAAAAAAAGGTGAATGAACAGGATGAAGAGAATGAAATATGAGAAACATCTTTCAAGGAAAAAAGGGTGAACGAAGAGGAAGAAAAGAGAGAAACATGAGGAGTGAGCATAACAAACACACATCAACGGAAGATGATCATCATCACACTTGAGGACTTTGTAATGCAACAGGGGCAAGTAGGAGGGTCATTGGGCACCTTCAGGCTTCAACTTGCAGTTAGTTAATGATCAAAATGGGAAATCAAGAGGTAAAAACTAAATACATAGGCAGGCTGCAGATGGGTGATATTTAGTATGACTAGGCCAGTTTTAAAAACCAACATTGTTGTTGAGCTCCATAGAGATGCTAAACTCCTCAGTTGGATCTTGACTACAGGGGTGAGCTTGGAATAGGAGGCAACAAAATATTAAACTCCAACAAATATTATCACCAAAGTTAGGATCTACAAATATCATCACCAAAGTTAGGATCTACTTGATGGTCCATCTCTCCTACCTTCAAGAAAAAAATTAGTTGATGAAATTCTACATCAAAGAAACAAAGAACAAACGTAGTTGATGGCTTATCGGTTAAGGAGATTTCGACATGTGGCGTAGAGAACTTCTCCTTTAGTGCGTGCGTCTCTCTCTCTCTCTCTCTCTCTCTCTATATATATATATATATATATATAAGAGTAACTAATAAATTTTTAATGAACAACTTGAAAAATAAAAAGATAAATATGTACTGTATAATCGCATGAAAAACAAAAAGATTAATATAAACAGTAAAAATATATTTATTTGTTAACGAAATTTAATTTATATAAAACCAAGAGTGAATTGGAAATATATCATGATTAAATTTAAGTATTACTAAGTAGTAAACAATAAAACAAATAAGCATTGCCTAACATATTGAATAATAAATTAAAAATATATCTGTAGTTTGGATCTCCTTTATGAATTTTCTATTTCGTCTTCCTGATGCCATCCGGTGAAAATAGCCGGAGTTTGTGTCTGCCAGCTTGAGATGTTTTGTTTTTGCACGTTGACTCCGGTACATTTTATGGTAGGATAAGATATTTTCTTTTTTATTTAGTAGTCTATTCTGTTTTTGGTTGTCGCTATCATTTTGGGGTGTTCCGTTCCTGTTTTGTAGATTGATGAGGGAGTCATCAATTTCCTTTAATTGGCGAAATATATTTCCAAATATTTTTTTATTCCATTCTTTGGTTAGTCTCTTAAGTATTTGGGTTTTTTTTTATGAGGTTGTACATATGTGACCCTGCCACATGTGATCTCCAAGCTTGTTGAACCACACATTGGTAGTCTTTTCGTGTAGTCCACATTTTTTCAAATTTAAATGGTTGGGCTTTGAACTGTTCCTGGTTATCTAATTCTGTTACAATGGGGCAATGATCTGAAGATGTAAATGCATGATTTTTCGTTGTAATGTTGGGATACCAGGTGAGTATTTGCTCTTGCATTAAAGTTCTATCCAGTTTTTCCATGATGTTATTATTATTGGATCTATTTTTCCTCCATGTAAAGGAGTTCCCAATCGTAGGTACTTCTTGTAGGAGACATCTATCTTTGAATTCTGTTAAGATTTTATACCTATTCGGGTGTGGTTCCACCCCCCCTTCTTTTTCCGAGATGTTTTGAATTTCATTTATGTTTCAACTGTCAATCAGGGTGAACAAATTTTTTTTAAAAAAAAAAGCGTGTGTGTTAAAAAAAAAAAAAAAAAAGGGTGGCTAAGCCCGGGGCCATAAAGCCCATAAGGTAATGAATTGGGTCGGGTTTAGTGAAATCTGAATTTACAAACCGATAAGAAAACTTTCCAAGGACGTGATTAATTACATATGTAATCTGCGGTTTGAAACTTTCCAAGGACGTGATTAATTACATAACTCACCCACTAAAAATATAAAAATTATAATTGGCACAATTAAGAATTCGGATTTGATTAAAACTAGTGGAATACCCGCGCCATGGTGCGGTTGCGACGGAAAAAAAATGAGAATATAAAATATTTATTAAAAGGAACGACCAAATAAAATATAAACAAATGTTTGGAAAGTCTAAAACAAAAATATTGTTATTGGACGACATAGGGTAGTAGTCCAACGCCATGGCGCGGTTGCGAGGGAAAAAAAAGTGAATGAGTATATAAAGTATATATTATAAGGAATGACCAAATAAAATATAAACAAATGCTTGGAAACCCTAAAACAACAATATTGTTCTTGAACGACATAGGAGTTTATAATATTATTTTTTTATATTGTAGTAACTGAGTTACAAAAACAGACGTAGAGCTGCAGAATTTCAGATATAAAATGACATAACTAAAAAATTCATATCAATTATAACCTGGAAAATAAATTTGATATTAGGACTCACAAATTTTATGTGCAAGAGAAGCTGAGTATACTTAAGCACCCATTTAGTGATTAATTGTCAATTTAAAGGCCGTGTTAATATATTATTAGTGAACTCAGTTCAACATACAACTCAGAGCTTCTAATTTAGTAATCAGCTCAATGAGAGCTAGGATCCCTTCCAACAATTGAGAATACATCCTCAGACAATCTCAATGAGAGGATCCCTTCCAACAATTGAGAATACATCCTCAGACAGATTCCTTATAACTTTTGCTCTAGGGTCATAGTTCTTGTACACACAGTGGAGCAACCGATGACATAGAATTTGAAGCCAAGCTATAACTGATCTGCAAGCTCTTCAATGTCTTCTGCTTCACTCTTCACTGAGACTTTTGGGTTTGGGTCGCTTTCTCGATAGCCTGATCGGTCGTATAGGATCATGTATATCTTCAAGCTCTCTATTAGGCCCTGGGAAACTCAATGTTGGTAATTCATGGCAATGTTCAATAAATAATACTTGGTATAAAATCACAAGGAGACGCCGACAGAATCAAGGAATGCCTCGGTTTTTCTCATCGAAATCAATAAAATCAGACCTGAATCTCGATTAGGTGATCAGATATAGAATGATCATGCCCAGGGGAAAAGACACTAAAGTAAATCTACCTAACAGATATAAATAAAATTCATTAATATAATACCAAACAGATGCAAAACATGTTAGATTATATTAGGTAATAGTAAATTGTGCATATTAACCTTGAGACCACCAGAAACTAACATAGCTACCAAACTGAACCACGTAATCGTCACAACAACTTAAGAACTCAATTAGATGATGATTTGCAAAACTAAGAAACTTCCTACCTACATCAGGGGAAAAGTCGACGTAGCACTTAAAAGCATTCTAGTATGAGCATCTAATCATCAAATTCATAAACTCACACACCAATTAAAGCCTTGTCAATTCCAACTCGCGCGTTCTTCTCCTATATAAGCAGTAATAGATCAAACAAACAATTTTAAAAAATAGTTTTGGATTTCTTCTTCCATCATTAGACCTACTCGGAACTCTTTAATATCTAAGGTAGCTTTTGGAGTCTGTAATTTTTTAAATCAGAATTGGCAATGAAAGTAATCACAAAGAATCAAACACACAAAAGAATATGAGATATTAGCCTTGGATACTTAAGAGATGAGGAGGTGGTATAACCTCGGTGGAGGAGGAAGACGAAGGCTTTCTTTAGTACCTTTCTGAAATTAAAGTAATTAAAAGGAATATTTAAACTTTAAAAATCAGTTTAATTTTTTTTGTATAATTAAACAGCTAGCCTGTCAATTTTCATGTGGGTTAACCACCAGCAATCCTCCAAAATCCTTATCAAATGTTGTTCTTTAATGTGGGTTAGCTTTTGGTCTTTTGTGACCAATTGAAATAGAATTCTGATAAAAAAAAATCCAGACACAAAGATTGAAATCACATATCTGAAATTATAGAATTAAGAAAAAAAAGAAGAAGTTGAAGTTATAACCACACATGACAGCAATGGTTGACAGAAGCTGTAAATATTCAAAAATTGAAAAAATCCAAACACAAAGATTGAAATCACATATCTGAAATTATAGAATTAAGAAAAAAATAGAAGCTGAAGTCATAACCATACATGACAACAACGGTTGACAGAATTTGTAAATATTCAGAAATTGTTGAACATATGTTGTAAAATTAAGAATAGAAACTGTCAAAATTGAGCAGATGTAAAAATCTGTCTACTGTAAAAAATCCAGCAGTTGTAAAAAATACAGAAATATTAAGCTGTAAATACAGAAATGCAGCAGCTGTAAAAAATACAGAAATATTAAGCTGTAAATACAGAAATGCAGCAGCTGTAACAAATTCAGCAGTTGTAAAAATACAGAAATACAGAAATGAAGTTATAGATTACAAAAAGTTAGAGCTGTAAAATACAGAAATTTGAAGATGTAAAATATATAAATTTTCCTTATTGAGACATATAGTAAATACAATGTGAAGAAATTCGGAGGACGAAAAAAAAACAGAATAACAGTTGATCTCTAAATACCTTGTTATAAAGAGGCATGAAGCAATGACGGTTAATTAGGCGCACATGCTTTGGGTCTTGTCTTTACCAGATCCGTCTACTATTAGGAGCTCAACCTGCACCAGATAAACCACTTTATATTCGAATATTTGAAATATGATTTGAAGATACTGAATACAAAATTCGGCAGAAATGAAGAAGAATTTTGAAGATCCTGAATATTAGAAGAAGAATGAAGGAAGACATAGAAATTAGGGACAAACCTTAGGTCTAGAGCACATATGAAGCAACCTCTCAGAGTAGGCATGACCCAAGGAGGCAGCGGTATTCCTTTAAGACAATTGACGCCCAGAGAAACAGAAAATCCAAACTATAAGACAATTCAACAAAGATACGAACTGAAACTGATCAAACTGGGCAGAAATGAAGAAGAATTTTGAAGATCCTGAACATTAGAAACAGAATGAAGGAAGAAAGAGAAATTAGGGACAAACCTTAGGTCTAGGGCACGGCTGAAGCAAACCCTCATAGCAGGCATGACACAACTACACAAGGATGCCTGATCAAACAAAGGTAAACTGATCACAGCAAGGGCCTGCTTTGCGTTTCCCATTCTTCCAAGAACAAATACCTGATCTCGGAGGATGTCCTTTTTTCACGCAGATTTCATATGCCTGGAATTTGTTTAAGAACAATCAACCTTTTTCAATTCAAAATTATATATTGGAAGAGTAAATAAAACTACCCAAACCACCAATGAAGAATACAAACCTTCTCAAACGTATAGTGCTGACTGCTGCGCATGAAAGGAAATAACATTTTCGGATCAAAGTTTGCATATAACTCCACCTGTTATTTTAGAAAAGAATTACACCGAATCAGAGAGGTAGAGAGATAATTTGCACAAGGAGGCAGCGGGATTCATTGAAGACAATTCACGCCCAGAGAAACACAGAAAATCCAAACTTTAAGACAATTCAACAAAGAAACGAACTCAAAATGATAAAACAAAGACAAACCCTAATTTTTAATAACAAAAAGACAGGAGAAAGGATGAAACTCAAAGGATTGCATTAATGGAAATCAATACCAGCGGAGAAAGACGGAGAAGGAGGAGGCATAACATCGGCGGAGGAGGAAGACGAAGGCCTCGTTGTGTTGCCTCGCTGTACTCTGATAACCATCGATGTTGAAACATGAAATAAATAGCAGAAAATCCATGAAATTTAGGTTCAAAAACGGAGAAAGATGGAGGAGATCAGGAGGGGACAGAACCTAAGCGGAGGAGGAAGAGTCTTCCTGGAAGACGAAGTGATCGAATCGGCAGAGGCAAAGAGGAGTCCATTGGAATCGAGGCGCCTGATGTGGGGAGGCTGGTGAATTAGGCGGAGGAGAGGGGGTATCAACCCTAGGTGTATTGTGTGAAGATTGGGATAAAAAAAAAAAGGTAAAATGAGTAATTAAAACGAAATAATCTGATTGGTCGGGAATGCGAAATCGAAGGAGAGAGTGACACGTGTCAAAAAACTCTTTGCTTTTAAGTAATTATATTATATAGATATAGATATATAGATATAGATATAGAAGTTAGTAAAATTAAATAAAAAAGAGAATTAAAGGAAAAAGAAGAAAAAAAATGAGAATTAAAGAAAATCAAAGAAAAATGGAAAAAAAAAATGATTGGTCAAGACTCCTAAAATGCCTCTAAGATTGACACATCATCCTAAACTCTTCTAAATTAAGAGTTTATATAGATATAGATGTGTAGAGAATCTAAATTTCCAAAAGAATCTAGGAGAAAATGCATAATTTTTTTAATCTAAAAGACTGAGATTGATTTTCAAAAACTAAAGAGTAAAAGCAAATTTAGGGAAGCCTAATGATCTTACATTAAAAAAAATATGTGAGGGACAATCAGATAACTTATTGTTTGGAAAACTCTTGGTCACACAAAACATTATCCACACTTAAAAATTAATAAATTGACATGTAAATGTATGCCTACCTCATTACATGGAGGTTAAAGACCAAGCATAGCCTCTGTTATTTCCCTTTTCTTGATCCATTCATCACCTTGTTGGGATACTTAACATCAGCAATGGCATGTAATCAAAATGTGATGACTCTTAGTCTAGTGATCAATGCATATAATTGGTAATCACGTGTCATTTTGAATATTTAAAAATCATCTATCATCTATCAACATTAAAACAAATAAGCAAAATGCAAAATTAATACAATGGCTATAACATATCAAAGGGTTACATGGAGGCCGAATATGACGATTTTCTTCACCTAAAACCAATTTCAAGGTCATAGAATGAAGTAGTCAAGAAATCCCAAAAAATAGGAAATATGATAAAAGGAAGTTGTAGCACACAATATTGGGTAAATGGCAATACATAGAGTTTGTGCTTTCTGCTAGGAATTGATTGACCAATGCCTTGACTTACTACAAAGTAAAGATAAATGTACCTTCTCACTTGCAATGCTCCCTGTCCTTGCAAAATCATGAACTTCATAACTATCAAATAACCTGTAGAGTCAGAAATGAAAGAGAGACACAAGTTAGAGATAACCACAAAAGAGAAAACAGGGACCAATTGCAAGAGATCCCACATTGGTCAGGAAAAAAGAAATTAGACATTTTTTCAGCCATATACTTGCAAGTTAGCAACAACAGTATTTAGTTTAGGCCTAGAATCCCTAGATGCCTAAAACTATTTATGCTATCACTGAGAGCTGGACACCATACTTTCTTACTCTCTAAGAAGCAATAATGAGATGCTTTTGAAGTGACAGAATCCAGTAGTTATGTCTGCAGGAAAATGAATACTCCGTAAAATCTTTCCATATAACAAAGAACTCATTGTTAGTAAGCATCATAGATTTGACTCGTTTCTTAGTCTCGAAAAATGTGAGGAACTAGAGAAGTTCGTTCAGGCAGCTCACTGATAGTCTTCTCAAGACCGGATAGTACAAAGTCAGATGCAGTACCAGCAGAGATTCACTAAACTATTAAAGACTACAACATTTAGAGTAGATAACAATGATATAAACCTGATAAAGAAACTACAGTTTTGTTACAAACATGGATAACGAAAAATCAGTGTTATATGGATAAAGATTTACCAGCAGAGATTCACAGGCTCTTCTAGACAACGAAACCCAAAAATTCCGCAGAGAAGGACATACGAAGATACCATATACAGAAGTTGTATGGAACTTTCATCAATTTGGCTTATTGATATCAGTCAGATCTGATAAGAAACCCAAAAATTCCGCAGAGAAAAACATTGAAAGAGAGTGGGAGCTAGAGGGAAATGAAAGAAACCTTGACAATTCGCCGAAGGTAGTGAGGGAAGACGGGATTGGGAGGGCGAGAGGAGCAAACGGAGGAGCAGCCGCACCCTTTGGAAACGGTAGGCAACGTATTCTCTCCAGATTGAAGTCGAATTTCGAGATCTGAGCGCCGGCGAACCAGTGGATCTCCATAACCAAACCTGGTCAAAAAAAAAGGGGGAAACTAATTTAATTAAATTGAAGATCAGCGAGAAAGATGGAGAAGAGGAGGTGGAAGAAGAACGACTGAGGCGGTATAACTTCGGGATTGGGAGGGCGAGAGGAGCAAACGAAGGAGCAGCCGCGCCCTTTGGAAACGGTAGGCAACGTCTTCTCTCCAGCTTGAAGTCGAATTTCGAGATCTGAGCGCCGGCAAACCAGTGGATCTCCAGCTTGAAGACGAAATAGAAAATTCATAAAGGAGATCCAAACTACAGATATATTTCCAATTCACTCTTATGACGATCGGGTTGGTAAGCATAGTGTTTCGGAAATCATGGTTGGATATGAGGGTTACTTGGGGAGAGTATCGAAAGATGGCTTTGATGTCATTCCGAGTTAGAAAGTAAGTGTTTCCTAGGTTGTCTTTCTTGATTCTTATGACGATCGACCGGTGTCTTCTTACCACGAAAAGTCGTATCCGAGTCTCACGGGAAAGATGGGTGGTGAGTCAGTTAGGGAGAGTCAATGTTGCCCTTATGGACCCCTATCGGGTTATCTTGATTGCCTTGTTCATGATTGTGTGATTCTATATGCACTACTCCTTGACCTACAATTGATCCTTAGTGTGAATTCATGCTTATGTGCTTGATGCTCATGATGACCATTGTATAGGTTGGAAATACATTTATTATGTCTATATCATTCCGACATGATCTGTTTAGTATATTACATTGTCATACTAGGGCACGATTATAGAAGTCATATGTTAGGAAGTTGTACAATTGATATACTCCCCTTGAATAGGTTCATGATAGTGTGATCGACTCTTCTTTATATGAATGCCTCATAAGATGTACTCTTTAGCATGCTAGCCGATGACGCCTCGATGCTTATCATTCATTCTGTGACAAGAATCTATAGCATGCCCACCTATTATGTGATTAACTGTTGTTGATTATTCTAGTAACTGCTATGCGTTAATTGTGCTAAGTGAGAATATGGTAGTGTGAACGAGTCTTGATAAATACATGTTCTATCCTAGTATACATCAATTTGAACTTCTGTCCTCATATTCTAGCCATGTTGCTTAGATTTGCTCTATACCTCGTTGCGTTTTCCTCTCGTGCCACTATGTCGTGAGATGTGATTGAATGAACTCTTGCATACCGTCGTATTAACCAGTCAAGTGCATGTATGTACCATATGTTATATTGAACCACTAGTAACATGTTGAGCCTTGGTTGTGACTTGTGTGAATTCTACTTTGCCTACGTTATTGTCGATTCACTCTCGAACTAGGTACCTGATAGTGTGGCTCGTTCCTCTTTCTATTCTCTAACATGTTTCACTCGTCCTGATGAGTTTAATGTTGAATTCGATGATTAACTAGCTTTCCGTGATGATCAAACCTAGCATGCTTACATGGTTAAGATGTCTATTACTCTAGGATGGCTCCTCGTGCTTGCATGAACCTATGACTTGACTCCTCGCTTGATCACACACCACTCTATATCCTGATTTTGCATACACATGACGCATGAATACCGTAACGAATTAAGTTGAATTACTTTAATTCTACTCATGTTCGATGTGTGCTATTAGTATCATGTAGGGCTTATGATCTCCAATATGACCCGCTAAATGATCACGTGATGTACTTGCTCTATGATATGATAACTATTGTACCATATATGTACTCTATGATGGTTCGTTCTTAGCATGATTATAATCTAGTACCCATGATGTCCTTCTTGTTACTTTTGGTGGTGCCTCATATTTCGTGAATATTATGATTGAACTTCTCTAACTGATTCTTGTCTATGCTTGTATCACCTTATGTATCGCTAGTATCATGTAGGACCCATGCTCTCTAGATGTATCTCGTCATATGATTCTGTGCCATGCTTGACCTAACATATGATCATTGTGAGATAGTTACTATGTTGCCCTTTATATGATCTCGTATGATGCATACACCAAACTTGTACCTTGTTCATATATGTGATAATTGCTATGCTACTCTTATGTGTTCTCGTATGACGCTTCATCTGATTGTTATAATATACCTTGTCCTGATATATTTGGACTCAGTTGTTGATGTGTATACCATGTTCCTACATTGTTCATATACGTGATGCTCGTTATCTTCATCAAATTCCGCATGACTTCAAATCATATATGATCATTGCTGATTCCGTCTATCTTGCTTGAAGAATGCTAGGCATATCTGTTTCCATGGAATACTAGAATGTTAGCTTGTTTTACAAACATCAGCGTAGGACTTGACTGTGTCTTTGATATGAATACGAGTGTTGCCCCGAGATAGGTACATGTTAGTGTGGATTGATGTGATTGATATGCTCCATTATGAATTCGTGCGTGTTTGTCAAATCGTAACCTAATAGACTTTCTTAAGGGCATAGTTACTATTCCCGAGTCGGAGTCTTGTCTCTAGTCATGTCGTCTTTAGCGTTGGTCTATTCCGTCTCCGAAAGAAACATTGGGTCGTCCGCCCTTGTCACTCCCCTATCTCCGCTAACTTAAACTCCTACGCGTTACGTTGGACGAGCGATCGCATGGAAAAAGGATCAGGAAGTCGAATAGCGATAGGGCAGCGCAGCGGAAGTGTGGGCCCATAACCCACGGGCCTCAGGATCGATAATTTCGATGGAACAAGATCGTTTCGAGGATCACGATTGTTGAGTACGATATGACTTGCAAGTGGGAGCGTCCTCTATTCGAATTGCTAACCCTTTCTGAGCTTGTTGATGATGATATTGCACTGACTTGATGTTGAAAGCTGCTTGTTGATGTGATGACTGTTGCTTGATTGTCTGTTGACTATGATGATATGATTCGATGCCTTACAGTCCTAATGTGCCTTGATGACTTGATGTGATGCTATTCTGAGTTGCTAAGCATGATCTAAATTCCTATCCTATATAGTGTGAACTGCAAATGCCGAGAATCTGAACTGTTTATTAGCTAAGATTATGATGAAACTTGCTAGTTGAATTGACTTTATTCATATATGGTGTTATGTAATAATTTCGAGCATGACGGTAAATTGAGACTTTTGATACTTGTTGCAATGCTTAATGATGCTATTGATATAAATGGTAGTTGATATGATGTAGTCCTTATGTGCAATAATGTCCATGATTGCTTCTTCTTGAAACAAGTGAGTGAGGTCCTTTTGGCTGAGTGGTCAAAGAATGGAGAAAGGTTTTGAGTGATTAGAATGATCAACGGTGGTAAGGGAAAGTTGCAGAAGAGGGGTGTTGACTTAGGTTGGACCGAGTGGGTTCGGAAATTAAGAGGTAATGCTTGGGGATTTTCGACGAACTCCTAGGTGAATCTTGGGCGAGAGTATGGTTAGGAATAGGTCGGATAGGCGGTGGTCGAGGAATTTTACTAGAGAATGTGCGGTTACCAGGGCATGATGCTTGTGAACTCTTGGGAAGTGTGGAAGTGTAAGAAATGGCTTTTAAGGGTAGGGAAGATATAGTATGAGAGGGCCTCGAGTGTGAGGTTAGAGATAGTAGTTGGATTCTTAGAGGTGGATTGCTAGTGAGTGTCTTGGTGGAATGAGGGGCGAGATTAGGGTATTGAAATGAATTGGGACTTCTTTTGACGATGTTACCTGAGCTGATGTTGGTGAATCTAGATGAGGCTGGTTTTGATGTAGGAATTGAAATCGAGCGAGCGGGGTTGCGTCTATTTTAACTTGTATGATGTGCAAAATTTTCATGATTATGTGATCAGATGATATGAACTGGCATGATGTTAGATAGCGACCATGATAAACCTGATATGGCCTGATATTACATGTTGATATGCAATATTGAAATCTAGTTGACAGTGACAAGTATTATCATGAAATAGTGGTACATTGCTATCCTACTATGTGGTTCTAGAAGCATGTTATGATGTGTTGTATGAATCATGAAATAATGATCTGTTGCTATGTGAGAGCATGATGTTATATTATGATCATGAGATGGTAAATGATGAATATTGATTTGGATCATGAATCTAACTTATATATATATATGAGATAATGGTGCGTGATTGCTAATTGCTCGTTATATGACGTTGTATGAGTTGAGATGATGTTTTGCGAGTATGCTGACGTTTTGGTGATTTACACATTGACTGACCTTCCCCTTTGCTGAACCTTAATAACCTGACCTTGTTGTGTTGATGTGTTTACAATTGGTTTTGGTTCATTGATTCTGTGATGAGAGATACTTTTATGATTTCTGGTGTGATCCCGAGCCGTTACAAGTATTCAACTATTTTTAAAAAATGGAGCATAGTTACTTTCTACATATTTCATCACTCTTGTTCAGATTAGGAAGTTTTGAACAATTTCATCACTCCTAACTTGCTTAAATTCCTCATGTACTGATCATAGGTTTGTCCCAGACCTGGTGATAATCACTCTCAATATATATGCTTAGTTCTTTCATGGAAGATTGAATGTCTAGCTATGTGTAAAGCTGACTGATTATCAAAAAAAGGAGCTTTACTTGTTCTTGTTGAATGATTTGCAAATCCTCTAGCAACTTCACAAAGTAGGTGATCTCACAACAAGTGGATGCCATTGCCCTATACTTTGATTCAGTAGAAGAAGTGGCAGTATATGACCATTTCTTCATCCTCCAAGAGATCATTGAAGTTCCCATCATAATGGAAAACCCAGTCAAAGATTTCATTTTCATTGAACAACTTTGTCAATCAACATTACATAAGGCACTTTCTTTCAAATATGACTTGCTAGACAAAAGTATACCTTGCATCAGTGCTTGCTTAAGATACCTTAGCACATGATTCACAACCTTCCAATGCTCATCACTTGGCTGATGCATAAACTAACTGAAAACTTGTACAACATAGCAAATATTAGGTCTTGTGATTGTCAAGTAAGCTTCCTAACTATCCTTCTGTACACATTAACATCTACCATTTCTCTTGATCCTTCTAATGTTAGCTTTACTTAAGGATCCAAAGGAGTACTCACATGATTTGCTTTAGTCATTCCAACTTCCTGAAGTAATTCTAAGGTGTACTTTCTCTAATTGAGATAGAAACCATCTTTGCTTCTGTCTACCTCAATACCTAGAAAATAAAATGATATCTTCAAGATATTTCATCTGAAAATTCTTATTTAAGTGAGATTTTAGAGCTTCAATCTTCCTTTGATTGTCTCCTTTGATCACCATATGTCGTCAACATACACCAGTAGTGTTGTGAATGTTTACTTAGTTTTCTTTATGACTAGAGAATAACCCGCCTTTGATTGCTTGTACTCTGTAGCCTTCACAACATAAGAAAACTTTGCAAACTATTGTCTCAGATCTTGTTTCATTCAGACTATACAAGGACTTCTCTAGTTTGCATATCATCATCTTTGTGTCAATCTTATCATCTTGTATATGTATCTTATCTCAAGGATGAGATTGATACTGCTTGAGAGTGTGTTATGCAAGAGGTAATGCCATGAAGACCTCCTCCTCAAGATCACCATGCAAGAATGCATTTGTAACATCAAGTAGACAAATACTCCAATTTTTATTTGCAATAATAGATATGAGAGTCCTAACAAAGATCATGATTTCCTTGTCAGATGTCCCCTTTGATCCCAATCGAGTCACCGTAACTGGCTCCGACTCCCACCTTCCTCGGATTTGCTCTAGCGACATCTTTTCCATCAAAATCTCAGTTCGAACTAATGTTGTTCTCGACAAACATCGTCGCATCCGTGACAAATATCCTTGTTAAATTTGCATGCCATGATTAGATTATAGTATTGATATGCAATTGTTCGAGGAAATGTGTTTCTGTTTTCCTACTTATCTTGCATGATTTCTTTAATTTGCAACTATGTGATCCTACATGCATATACAACCAAGATTAATTAGCTATCACGCTAACAAAAAAGACGACGAAATCATGGAGGAAGAAAAGAAGTGTTACAACTTACAATAGATCAAGAAGATTAATAACCTCTTCGAACTCTTTATCCTCTTCTTTGACATCTTTGCCTTCCCTCCGTGAAGTTGCAAGGAGGAGCGGTCGGAGAAGGCGAGTTGTGACACCGACTTGGCCATAATTGGAGGATGGTCTCGCCTTCATCGGCTGATGCTACTACATAGAAAAATGCATGTTTCAATCAGAAGTAAATTTTATTATTTAGTTTTGATCAAAATAATTAAAATTTTAATTAAAATATTGTCTCTAATTTAATAATGTTACTCAGTTTCATTATAAAGGATGGCAAAAATCGGGATTAATTAAGCTTACAAGAGTTAAATATGACATTGCAAAACATTCAAGATCTACCTGACCACTCATTTCTCCTGAGTCCTGACTTCGAGCACAAAAGCAGTTGCTAAAAACGACACCAAAGAAAGACTACAAATTAATGAAGAGAACGACTATAAATATTAATGTATAGAAGCAAATTTGAAGAATATAAGACACTCGTATTAGGATTAGAGAGGATAAAGAATCTGCAAATTTAAAGAATACAAGCCTTCGTGAGCTCGTTAGACATATGTTTTCTCATGGGGTAATCCCAATGCAATTTCCTAGGCTCCACAATTGTATGACATGAAAATAATATGCAAATTTTATTGTAAAAAAAGATCAAAGGTAAATAAAATAAGACAATGATACTATCATCACCAAGAAGCAGATAAAGTAAAACACATCTAAGTATTGAGCTAGAGTGAACTTTCTTGATCAGCCAATTCAAGATAATATTTTGTCACTTCCAAGGACGAGCACTTGACAGATGTGTGAGAGAAGATCTCTTGATTTCAAAGGTAACCTCATCCTCATTTGGGTCACCAATTGCTGACTATAACATACAAAAGAAGCCACCATTGAAGCTTCAAAACAACAATAAGACAGAAAATCAGGAACATATTTTATGTTAGAAAGACATCAAAATGTTAGAAACAGAGTACAATTGGTGGGCAAAAACCAAATAAAGCATTAATACCTCAAAATGGATTGTACTTGATCTGATCATCATCTTACAAAATAACTTTAAGATGGAACACTCTAAAAAATATTACGAAGTATCAGTAACTAGAAAGGCAAGAGTTAATATATTCTAGAAATATAAAGTTCAGATTTTAAAACAAGTGAAGAAAAGGTGTTACCATGCCAGCGTTAGGTTGGTAATGTAACGACCCAAATATAAATATTCGGGTTACGGTTCGAAGGTTGGATACCTTCGTTTGGATCTTGCAATCTAGATATGAGTCGAGGTTTTACAACCTCAAATGAGAGCGTTTAAAGTGGGGATTTCAAACCCCAAATCAAGCATAGGGCCGTTGGGTACCCTTAACCTATCCTATAGACTATATCGCTAAATTCGTTTTGCGTAAATCGGCGGAAACAGAAAATAAAGTACAACTTGACGTCTTGACACGGCGAGGCCGGGTCAAAACCAAAACATGAAATCTCAAATACGCGAAATACTTAAACCAAGTGATAAGGTGAGTTTGATTTGATCGCCTGAGCAAATCCCCGCCATAGAAGCATGGAGCATACATGATCTGCAAATAAACCCTAAAAAATATGTGCAGGGCATGTGATCAGACCGAGGCCCTATCGCACTCTATTCCCACAAACAGGCATATACATACGCTATACCTAATAAAGATGCTTCTAATGCAGTGCGGAATATTAAACACTCAAGCATGCTGACAGTTATATATATATATATAAATACGATAAATGGCCCAAAGAATGCCAAATGGCATATCCCTCGATCTCCTACCTCTACCCCCTTCTCGTTAGGGTGGACACTGGACAGTCCGGGCTATAGCATAGCAATTGCCAACCGTAGATGGTTTATGTGCGCATCAATAGTCTCGTAATGATGCTCATATGGTGAGAAGAGCCTTCAAGATAAACTCTAATCTGACTCGATGGAGGACAAGCCCGATGGGACTAGGTCGTCCTATGACCCTAGCAACGACTCTAGGACACACACAGATCACGACTGTTCTCTTTTCATACACAATAAGTAAATAGATGCTCATTCAAGTGTACAACCTAAGCATGATACTACATGGCATGCTTTAATGCTTATGCAACACCTAGTATGTCATACATCTACATGTAGAAGGGTGTGTCTGATCAGTCTGAGTAAGTCTATAAAGGAACTTAACTGGAAAAGCTGAACAACAAAATGTAGCACAATTAGAATCCACTCAATCAACTCAATCAACACGCACCTATGATATTAATATGAAAGCGATAAGGCACAAGACTACTAGTCACACACACAAGGAGCAAGTCCCAAAACCATCTTCAAAACCAATCCGTAGTTCAACCATTCAAACCATTTCAAATCATTCTCAAAGCGAAAACCTCAAAAACCAAATTATCTGAATAAGCCAATTTCCATAATACTCAAGTCCATTTCCATTTTCAAATATCCATCATTTAATCTAGTTTAAGAATCCCGGCACTTGAAGCAAAGCTTTAAGAACATTTTCCAAGCATTCAACCCGACATATCAAGTTCAGTCAAAATCCTCTTTTTAATAATATTTTTATTAATTCTTTAAATAATATTTTATCACAATTCATATTTCAAAATAGTTAAGAAACCCGACTCAAGGTGGTCCAAACCAAAACCAAACCAAAGACCCAAGAGACAAGGGAGCCGACCTTGGCCAAACTCTATGGGCTAGTTTCGCGGCGGCGAGAGGGCCATTCGCCGCGGTGAAACTAGTGTCCAGGGCTCCCGTGAGAAGGCACTTGCTGGCCGCGAGAGGCCATTTTCTCCATGGCAAAAACCGCACTCACGGTCGCGAAGTCCCTTCTTCTTCCTCCCGAGCTCTGTTCTAACTCGCCGCGGCGACCATGGTTTCGCCGCGGCGAGATTCGAACATTTTGGCTCGTTTTTGCTTCAAATCAAATCCTCTTTGCTTCGATTCAAAACCATTTTTACTCAAACTTGTTTCAAAATATTTCTAACACCAAACTGACACCAAACAACCATATATGACTCAAACAAGTACTAGAGGGGAGAGTGGAAAAGGGATTACCTAGCTTCCTTGAGGCTGTCTTCAAAACCTTGGGAGAAGTGGTTCCTTGGGCTCCGATTCAATAAGATCTTGCTACAACAAGGCCTAGGAGGGATTGATCTTGATTAAAAGAGAACCTTTACGAAGATCTAGATCCAAAACGAGAGGATGGGAGAAGGAAAGTTTACCTTGCTCAAAAACAGGGGAAGAGGAAGAAATGAGCTCAAATCCGCTTCAAAAGGAGTTAGATATGATGTTTCTTGACCTTAGAAGATATAGGAGAGAGTGAGGAACAAGCAATAACAAATGGGGAAGAGAAAGGAGTTAAGATGAAGGAGAACGTACGAGTCGATTTACCGAGCCAACGACGAAAACTGGGCTTCTGTCGCGGCGACAAAAAGAGGGTCTCGCGATCACGAGTATGAACTTCTTCTTCCGGGCTCAGATTCTGTGGTGGCGACCAGGAACTCGCGGCGGCGAGTTAGACTCGTGGCGGCAACTATGAGTCTCGCGGCGGCGAAATGGACAGAAAGTTGGGTTTTCAATGGAATTTGCTTTTCGACCCCAATTTTTAGGTTAGATTTTTTAGAGGAGGTTTTCTTGATGGTGTTTTAGGATTATTTTGTGGAGGAGAAACAAGAAATGGAGAGGGGAGAGTGAGGAAGATGGATTGAAGGGGATAAAAGTTGGAACTTTGGGATTGTTAGGGTTTTTTATTTTTGAAATGGATGATGAAGAGAGAGAGGATGGAGGCTGAGCTCAGATTTTTATGAGGATTTTATGAGAATTTGGGGAATGATGCTTTCTATATATAGTGACACATTTAGGGTTTTATGAGGATAAGGACAAAACAATAATGGTGCTAGTGGGAAGAGGAGAGAGAATGAGTGGGAAAGAGAGAGAGAGGGAATGAGGCTAGTTGGAGAGAGAGAGATTCCGCTCATCCGACCTTAAGTCCCGACTACTTATCCCGAAATCCGACTCGAGTGTAAATCAGTTTCAAACGACTCACAAGACTCCATGTTTTAAATTCGAATATAATAGCGGAATTTAGTTTGACAACCTATATTTTAAAGCATGCCGGGATGATTTCCAAAGACTTTCCCGTTTTAGAAATGCGCTCGAGGACGGGTTTCCCGAAACTTTCCAATTTTAGCAATTAAACACTTATTTAAAATTCTGGTCTTTATAGGTAAAATGTCCATCACCTGATAGGAGCAATATAAATCTCAAGTTCCCTTCCTAGTCATGTTGCTACTACTGCTCCTTTGATCTTGCCTATGTTACCCGAAGACTCATAGAGAGTGTAGTATCCCGTATCGCATCTGAATACTCGGATACACCTCAGATACGTATCCTCCTCTCTCCACCCTCAACTTGTCTCATCCTCTTTACTCTCTCATTGATTTACTTCCCTCATTTTACTTGCTATTGTTGTACGTTAACATATATCTACTTCCATAACTGTGTTTTTCAAAAGATTACATTAACTTTTATGTGTTTGAACTTTAATTTGTTCATATTTCTAGTATTTTTTTCTCATGAACTCAGTAGTGTTAAGACTTGATAGTTTCTATTTAGTTCATTATATATATAATGATATTATCTATCATTTATATTTAGATATTTAAAAGAACATATAAATTATGTTGTCGTATCCCCGTACCCTTGTCCGTTCTTGCATAAAACATTGAACATTGTTCAAACAAAAAAAAAGGTGAATGAACAGGATGAAGAGAATGAAATATGAGAAACATCTTTCAAGGAAAAAAGGGTGAACGAAGAGGAAGAAAAGAGAGAAACATGAGGAGTGAGCATAACAAACACACATCAACGGAAGATGATCATCATCACACTTGAGGACTTTGTAATGCAACAGGGGCAAGTAGGAGGGTCATTGGGCACCTTCAGGCTTCAACTTGCAGTTAGTTAATGATCAAAATGGGAAATCAAGAGGTAAAAACTAAATACATAGGCAGGCTGCAGATGGGTGATATTTAGTATGACTAGGCCAGTTTTAAAAACCAACATTGTTGTTGAGCTCCATAGAGATGCTAAACTCCTCAGTTGGATCTTGACTACAGGGGTGAGCTTGGAATAGGAGGCAACAAAATATTAAACTCCAACAAATATTATCACCAAAGTTAGGATCTACAAATATCATCACCAAAGTTAGGATCTACTTGATGGTCCATCTCTCCTACCTTCAAGAAAAAAATTAGTTGATGAAATTCTACATCAAAGAAACAAAGAACAAACGTAGTTGATGGCTTATCGGTTAAGGAGATTTCGACATGTGGCGTAGAGAACTTCTCCTTTAGTGCGTGCGTCTCTCTCTCTCTCTCTCTCTCTCTCTATATATATATATATATATATATATATAAGAGTAACTAATAAATTTTTAATGAACAACTTGAAAAATAAAAAGATAAATATGTACTGTATAATCGCATGAAAAACAAAAAGATTAATATAAACAGTAAAAATATATTTATTTGTTAACGAAATTTAATTTATATAAAACCAAGAGTGAATTGGAAATATATCATGATTAAATTTAAGTATTACTAAGTAGTAAACAATAAAACAAATAAGCATTGCCTAACATATTGAATAATAAATTAAAAATAAAAATGCTACATAATAATAAACTTTAATAATTGGAATCAAATTGAGCATGCATGAATATTAATATTCATACTTAATAGTAACAAGTATGAAATTATTAAAAAAATATATTAAAAAAGTTAATATTTTATATAGTTTTTAACACCTCAAAAAGTGTGCGTGAATATTAAAATGTCAAGTTGTAATTAACGGAGGGAGTAGTTGATAATTAAGTGAATTAATAGTTTAATGGTGAAGTCAAATCAACAAAAAACATTGAAATTAATATTAAAACAAAAACTCATCACATTTAAAAAAAATAGTTATAACAAATACTCCCTTCGTTCGGCAAAACATGTCATTTACTATTCACGCACGCTTTTTTAGAATGATAAAAACTATATAAATATTTATTTTTTTATAAATTTTTTTAACAAGTTTGTACTTATTAATAATAAATATGAAATTGTTAAAAAAATTATTAAAAAACTAGATATTTTATATAGTTTTTATCCCCTAAAAAAGCGTGCATGAATAGTAAAGTGATATGTTTTGTCGAACGGGAAGTAATGATTAAAAAATTCAAATGATAAACGTTTATTTTAATTTAGTGGGCCCAATAATAGTTGATAATTAAGCGAATTAATATTTTAATAGTGAAGTCAAATCAACAACTAACATTCAAATTAAAATTAACAAAAGAAACTCATCACATTTAAAAAACAAAAATAGTTATAACAAATAGTGATAAAACAATTCAAATAAAAAAATTTAAAAATAAAATATAAAATAATTAAAAATATGATTGGTTAATAATCTTAGAGAAAATTTGCTAGATAGGCATTTTTGGTGACTCAAATTAACATTTTTGGTGACTCAAATTAACAAACTGCATGTATGTCTTTGTATCTTAATTTGCAAAATATCCATCTCAATTTGCTCGTTTGTTTATATAAGTGGGGAATGGAAATAAAAGTATTAAATTTTACATATAAAGTGTATATGATTATCATTTTTTTAGCTTAGAGAAGAGGGTGGGGGAAATTATTAGACCATCATAGATGTATTAGTTACCCTCCTTAAAATTAGGGAATAGAATGTGGGAAAAGATAACAAATTTTAGGCTTGTTTAGTTACAACTTACAAGGAGGGAATGAAGAGTTAATCAATTCCTTAATTTCAAGGGAAAGTAAAGAGAATTGGTTAAACATTAATTTTGTTTGGGAGATTTGATGAAAGGATTCATTACCTTTTATATATATAAAAAAATTGGAAAATAAAATTCAATTGCAGTGCAAGTTTGCAGAAACTCCATAACCAAAATCAAAACAGATAAAATAACAACAAGTGCAAATTTTGTTTTCACAACTCAATCACAGATTCACACAAAGCCCTTAGTCAATTGATGAAATTCTATTCAAAATCAAAACCCTAATTTAACACAAATTTCAAATCCCCAATTCAATAATCATAATGTCAACTAATTACATACAAAAAAAAAGAATTTTAAGATAGAAAGATTGATAACCCTATCTGAGTGACTAGGTCATCAATGGAATCGGCTAGGAGATGGCTAGGTAATCTACAATGAAGGTATGCTCATGCAGATGGTCGACGTATCAACGGTGGAGGTGGAGTCACAAACCGATGACGTAGTCAAAAGAAGAGCATATCTCACCATTGTCATTAATGAGCCCGAGCGAGGTCGAGGCAGCAAAAGTCAACAAGGATTATTATAGAGAGAGAGAGAGAGAGAGGAAAACTACCATTGGAGAGAAGAAGATGTGACCGTGCGAAATGGAGAACGACCAGAAGATGACTGAAGAGGACGGATGGGATACGTAGAGAGAGAGTTAGGGTTAGAGATAGAAAACCTATTTTATTTAGGGGTAAACAGATTGGGTAAATCATTTGAGCCCTCAATGAGGACACAAAACAAAGAGGCACATAAGATAATGGAGTTTATCATTCTTTTCCTAGTCCACTTTTAATACAAATAAACAGGCATTTAGTGTGAAAAATGGGAGAAAAAAGGGAATTATTAGAATAATGATCAATAAATCTTAACTTAAATATGGACTATATTCATAGTGCAATTATTATCTTTCTCTACACAAAAATAAACGGGGGTTAACATAGAAAAAACCCTTCCCTTGTCCTTTCTCAGATTTGCCTTCTCGTTGACGGTGAACAGATCCTCGAGCGTGCTCCGAGGGTGGTCTGCAATTAATTTGCCTCTTTAATTAATTAGATCTATCCTCATCTTTAATTAATCAGTCGTTCAAGCCTCCCCCGTATTAATCAGATTTGTCCTCATCTTCGATTCGTGCTCCGGATACAATTCTTACTCTTTTCTGCACCATCGTTCGTGCCAAAGTCGTTCAAGCCTCCCCCGTCTTCTACGACGCTCCTTCCACTCTCGATAATCTTTTCTCTATCTGATCCTTGCTCTCTCAAGCTCGTCTTGCTTTCCCGTTGACTTCGAACTGTCTTTAATCTTCCTCTTGTAATTACACTAGTTTGATTTTGTTTTGTAACCCTGGAGTTGATGGCATAGAATTCGGATTCTACGAATATGCGATTTGTAATTACACTAGTGTTCTCTATAAAATGAATTGATGTTTGTTTGTTATTGATGGTGTCTGGACTGTTTGACTGACAAATAATTAACTATGAAGGTAGCATTTAGATAAGTACTAATGGAAGCAATGTATCTCTAGTCAAAATTTGCGAGCTCTAAATATGTATATCTGCATCCTTGTAGTATGATTTTTTTATGTGATTTGTACTAATGTTTAGACATGTACGTACTGAGGTTTGTGTAGTGCATTGTGTGTTTTTTTATGTGATTTGTATGCAATGGATTAAATCTCCACTGGTGCTTGATTAGAGACCTCTATTCTATTGAGGTAACTTCTCCCATTTGATTGTTTGGCTATTCTGTAACAACTTGTTTATAATTACAAGACCTCTTCTCCTCCTATTTGATCTATTAGATAGAAAGTGGGAAGATGGCCCTCTACAACACCTTAACCTACCAAAAAATTATGAGAGGAAGGGTTGGATGGGAGACGTATGCTGCGATTTTCGGACGATGAGGCAATAAGTGACCAATCAATATGTCAATGATAGAGGGCATGTGCACCTTATTCATAGTGTTGAAGGTCAAATTATAGAGGATTGCTAACACAGAAATTGTTCATCGACGTGCTCTTTTCTGTCCGCTGCTCATCGATGCCCTTTTATGCGTCCGTGGTGAGATCAGTTTAGATTGGAGGGTTTTGCATTGAAGGCGGCAGTTGCTGACGAGGGCGGTGATGGAGGAAGAGGTGGCAGGTGAGAATGATGAAGTACCAAGTATAGTTTATGAAGTGTGGACTGGGAGGGTTTTCCGTTTCTCCATTCTTCTCCTTTCAAATCAAGTGGCCTTTGATTTATACTCTTGTTTGACATGTTGGTTTTGAGTTGATTCCAAGAGATTATGGTATGGATTGTTCCAAACCCTTAAGAAAAAGACATTATTATCAGTATTCGATATTGTAAAGCTTGAATGCAAATTATGAATCCTTGGTGATGGATTTTTGTTAATTTGGGTGTCTTTGTTTACACCATGTAGTGTGCTCTTCTGCCGATGGCCGGACTCTACTGTATTAAGCTTCTGTCTTTTTTTTTAATCGGAAATAATTTGGCTATAGGGGTGCCTAATTGCCTATAAGCCAAGAGCATCCAAATGGATGAATTTACGAAGCATGGAGTCGTCAAGTGTTTCAGCACAGGAGAGAGGAAGATCCATATGCGATAAGTAGTCCGCAACACGGTTTGCCTCTCTGTAGACATGACGAATCTCAGATGAATGGAAACGGGCCAAGGAGATTTGACTGTCCGCAACAATCATGTCGGAATCCCCGGGTGGCCTTCCGCAACCTTTAAGACTGTTGATGATAGTGAGGTTATCACCTTCGACGATGAGATGGTGTATAGGTAAAGTACAGGCGGCTAAGATCCCTTTCCATAATGCAAAACTCTCCGCCCTAGGCACCGTGCATAATGGCGACGACCCAGCGCCAAAGAAAACAGGCACGCCGTCATGGTTCCTAATAATAAATCCGTAGGTCCCTTTCCCGGATCTAGTGAGAGCTCCGTCGAAGTTGAGCTTGTACGTATTTTGTCTTGGGCGTTGCCATTTGGTTTGTTTCTTTTGCGTTGCTCTGCTGTTCCAGCGTTGCATTTCTGTGTATGGTCAAGTGGGATCTCTTGTATGTTTTTGGAATGGATCCAAGTTGTATGTTGATCTTTCACAAATGAAACATACAGAAGATCCCACTTGACCAACACACAACTTGGATCCACTTCATTTCACTTTTTTGATGTTGCTTCATTGCAGATATCATTGCAATGGCCGAACAAGTTGAGATCCAACCATTCCTGCTCCATTTCCAATAGAGTCTGTCCATGTGTATGTTTTGGGGGATGGGGGTTTGCAATATAAGATCTATGAAATTCTGTGGTTTATTTGCTGTGAAGTTCTGTACATTTCTAGCATCCTAGGTTTTCTGATTTTGAATAAATCGAGATACTGTTACTGTAGTGTCAATCTGTTGATCATTAATAATCGTGGTGACTAGTGGGGAGTCCCCTACCCAGTGATCTAACCAGAAATTTATGTTTTCCCCATTCCCAATGGACCAACTGATACCCTCCTTTAGTAATGGTATTAGAGTTGTTAATTGTGCCCATTGCCAAGAGGTTTGTCCTTTCTTATGGTATTTTAGGATGTGTTGATCCTTTAGATATTTTTCTGTAATTAAAGTAACCCACGGGTTACTTGGTTCCGTCAGAATTTTCCAAATTAGTTTGAGTTGTAAAGGATTGTTCATGTCTTCTGATGTTGTTATGCCTAGCCCACCGTTGGTTTTAGACTTGCAGATTTCAAACCAGCTAACAAGTGGTTTGTGGTTCAGTCCCTTATTCCATAAGAAATTCCGATTTATCCTATCAAGTTCCATGTGCACAGATTTAGGTAGTAAGAAACATAGCATAATATGCAGGGGTTTAGCAGATAGAGTAGATTTAATTAAGGTGCATTTTCCAGCTTGAGACAGACAGTTAGCTTTCCATTGCTGGAGTTGTGTTCTAGTGTTATTCAGTAGATCAATGAAAGTTTCCTTTGTTGTGCAGTTGATAATTGTGTTCTAGTATTAAGCTTGTGTCTTGAATCTTGTTGTCACCAAACTAGTTGATACCACCAATTTGATATATATTGCTAACGCTCCTAACAACTACAAACTTTGTTGTGCGTATATATATGCACACACCATAGCTCAAAACTTTGATACTATTAATTTGATATATAGAGGTTGGATCCCCTGTAAGTAATCCTTACGATATAATTTGTAAGCATGAAAATTGTTTGTAGGTACCAAATAATTATTCATGCATAATAATGTAATTATTCGTATGCACATACATATGAATAATCACATGGCACCTACGAATAATGGCACTGTTCACAAGTTACTTTTAATCTCAATCATTTGATCTTCTTAATCTGACGATCCAGATTTGCTCACAAATTACACCTTAAGGGCTGCTTACATATGATCTCTCTCTTACCCTATTACCGCCAGATAAATGCGACGGGTGATCCGATTTCGACCAAATCCCGTCAGATAAGCTTAATGTTGATGATAGATTGGTGAAGAAATTGATCATTATTCGGTGAAACGCAATAAATTATTCCTTGGTATATATCCAATTGTATCAAGTTTGTAGATATATGCAAATAATTATTTCATATGTATATCTCCAATTATTTATAGATAATGAGTATTTTATTACTTAATATTCGTAGAATCATTGGAGGAAAAAAATTAAACATTAAGAAAGTAATGTATTTGAGATTTGTAAACCATTATTTGTCTATATGTGCATCATTATGGAATAAATTTCATATGTAATCGTAGTTATTGTATGGGGATTAGGGGGTTCAAAATTATTCTTTGAAATGAAAAGTATTTTCCAATAAATATGAAGTGGTAGTATTATTAGATGAACTATGAAACTTATTCATAAAAACTCGAGTTAACAATATTTTATCATGGAAAATTTGATGTAATCAGATAATACGTTGCCAAAACATACACGATTAAAAATGATAATACGTATACAAGCGAATAACCATTGGTTATCATAGTCCATCACAAAGCCATCCTCCCACCCTAATCAAAATTATTCAATTTTGTCACAAACTCTTTCAAACCTTGATGAACTAATTCAATTTTGTCTCCCTCTTTATCATAAAATGTCGAACAATTATTTTGTTACAAACCACGTCTTAAAATTATGAAAATTTAGGGAAAAAATAATCTTTTATAGGGTAACATGTATTAAAGCGAATGTTATTTACACCACAAAATTTACTATTTACACCACATATCTCACATTTTATATTTTTTTTAAAATACATCATGCTCCTCTTGAGTCACACACCTGCCCCTCAAGAGGCGCAGGGTATTTTACATTAAAATACCTTGCGCCTCTTGAGGGGCAGGTGTGTGACTCAAGAGGAGCAGGGGTGTGATTCAAGAGGCGTAGGTGTGGTGCATATAGTAAAATTTGTGGGTGTAAATATTATCACCCATCTATATACTGTATTAGGATTGGAACAAATTAAGTACTCCCTCTTCTTCATAATAAATGTCATTTGTCTTTTACTGCACGCTTTTTAAGAAAGCAAAAATTAACAAAAAAGGGCATGGGACCCACACACCACCAATTTTTTTTTTAGTGGGAACCATCTTTTAATAGCCTTGTTTATTAATTTGAATTAAAATTTTGTATCTCACGTGCTTTATTTGCAAGTAAGGAATAATAGTTTGTGGGACCCATTATTTTTCTATTTAGAAAAAATAAAGAAAAAATATCAAATAATCTTAGTCACCAATTTCATTTAATAAACGGTCCAGATTTGGTAACATGATAAACGTTAAGAGTTGTGTACATTTGATATGGTTCTAGTAAAACAGAAAATATGGTGTAACGTCTAACGCAATAGTATACGTTGGATGGAAAGAGAATGAATGGATGAGATTGTATTCGAAATTGATGTTACTACACCTTACAATTCTGGATAACTCTTAATTAGAATTAATTTTAAGGGGAAATGCAATTTATACATGCATGGAAATAGTATAACTTGCATTTTTCCCTTCAAATTAATTCTCAGTGCTTAATTAGAGCAATCCAGAATTAAAGGGTGTAGTAACATCCATTTCGACCACAATCTTATCTATTCATTCTCTTTCCATTCAACGTATACTATTGTGTTATACGTTACACCGTATTTTCTGTTTCAATAGAACCATACCCATATATATATATATATATATATATATATATATATATATATATATATACTTAAATAATTCCCATACAGAGTGCTACCACTTAAATTCTCTTCTTGTTCATACTGAGGATAGATAAGGTTGAATCTTTTCTAAATTAAACCGTGTCGAGGTGCTACCACTTAAATTCTCTTCTTGTCCATAGTGAGGATGGAAACGGGCCAGTGAGATTTTACTGTCCGCGACAATCATGTCGGAATCCCCGGGTGGCCTTCCGCAACCTTTAAGACTGTTGATGATAGTGAGGTTATCACCTTCGACGATGAGATGGTGTATAGGTAAAGTACAGGCGGCTAAGATCCCTTTCCATAATGCAAAACTCTCCGCCCTAGGCACCGTGCATAATGGCGACGGCCCAGCGCCAAAGAAAACAGGCACGCCGTCGTGGTTCCTAATAATAAATCCGTAGGTCCCTTTCCCGGATCTAGTGAGAGCTCCGTCGAAGTTGAGCTTGTAAGTATTTTGTCTTGGGCGTTGCCATTTGGTTTGTTTCTTTTTGCGTTGCTCTGCTGTTCCAGCGTTGCATTTCTGTGTATGGTCAAGTGGGATCTCTTGTATGTTTTTGGAATGGATCCAAGTTGTATGTTGATCTTTCACAAATGAAACATACAGGAGATCCCACTTGACCAACACACAACTTGGATTCACTTCATTTCACTTTTTTGATGTTGCTTCATTGCAGATATCATTGCAATGGCCGAACAAGTTGAGATCCAACCATTCCTGCTCCATTTCCAATAGAGTCTGTCCATGTGTATGTTTTGGGGGATGGGGGTTTGCAATATAAGATCTATGAAATTCTGTGGTTTATTTGCTGTGAAGTTCTGTATATTTCTAGCATCCTAGGTTTTCTGATTTTGAATAAATCGAGATACTGTTACTGTAGTGTCAATCTGTTGATCATTAATAATCTTGGTGACTAGTGGGGAGTCCTGTAAAGGCCGAATATATTTTTATATTATTTTAATATTATTTTAATGAAATATACTATTATTTTATTCAATTTGTAAAAGTGGAATAAAAACCCGTCCTCGAGCATCAAGTTTCGATTTAAAATCATTCCGGCATCAATTTAAATTAGGATTTTTGACGGGATTTGATTTTCGACATCGAGTCCGAGTATTAATAAAAATTAAACTGAGCTACGAGTATTGATTGAATTTTATTTAATTTTCGATTATCTTGAAATTAAATTTTATTTAATTTGATTTAGTCGGGATTCGATCGGGCGAGCGGGTTTCGAGTCTATTCCGCTAATTTAATTCTTTAGTGGACCCCAATTCTTTCATTTCCTTTCCCTTTTCTTTTATTTCTCTCTCTCTCTCTCTCCCCCTCTCTCTCGGCAACCTGCCTACCTCACCTAAAACTGCAATTGCAAACTCAATTTGCAATGGTCCCCTCCCTCACTTGTCCTCTTCCACACAGCACACACCCCTGCCTCCTCTCTTGTCGTCTTCCTCATGCCCACCCCCTCCTTATTTCTAAATTCAACAGACCCCTTTTCCCTTCCTCCATTTTGTTCAACCCAAAACCCATTTACAGAATATCCATCTCTCCCTCCCTTATCCATTGCATTCCAAACACTCCCATTTGCCCTCCATTCCAATGGGCTCACCAGCCTCCAAAGCCGCCGCCACACCGTCGCCAGCACCGCCACCCCGCAGCCCCGGCCACCTCAGCACAAGTCCCTTTGGTCCTCTGTTTTGCTCTCGGAAATCAGCCCCTCACAGCTCCGTTTCCTCTTCCTTCTCTAACATCCAGTAGCAGCTGCATCTCCCTCCTCTCTCCATTCCTCCGAGCAGAAGCCTCCTACGACGTCGACGAACACCAGAAACCGCCGACGCCAGACCTCTCCGTTCCCCTGTTTTGACTCAAATCGTTCGGTAAGGGCCCTTTTGCTTCTTCTTTCGATTGGAAATGATATAAAGTTTCACCTTTGACCCTTATCTCCGTCCTAGACCACGGCCGCGTTGTCCCGAGTCTCCAACGAAACCGAATCGAGCCCGGCGAGCATTCTTCCGGAGAAACTTCGACCCTCGCGGTGAGAACCTCCCTCTCTCTCTCTCCTCTCCTTGTCTTTTTTTTCGTGTCCAACGGCGTCGGGAAGGTGGTTGAAGCCACCAGAAACCGCCGGCGAGCCCCACCCTCCCCCTCTTTTCTTCGTTCTCGGGTGGCGCTCACGGGAAAGACGATTAACAGCGTTCATCTGGGCCGGATCCGGGTTAAACAGAAAGAATGCATTTTGGGCCTAATTTTCGGGTTTGGGCTTCAGATTTGGTGGATCCGGATCCTCTTCCTCGGGTCATGAGGCTTGGGCTGTGAGATGGGTTCAGATCCTTCTCTTTCGGGTCTGGGCCATGGATCCGGGTATTGGGGGCCTTTCCTTGGGCCTTTTCCTTTCTTAGTTCATCTTGGTTCGGGTTGGGCTGGGTTTTGTGGGTATAGTATTTTAGTATGTTATGTTATATATATATATATATATATTACATTTTGTTGTTATTTCTGATTTTAAGGAGAATAAATGTATATATTTATTTGTTCTGAAAATTTTAATATATTTAAAAGGTTTTAAAAGTGATGTTATTTGATATTGGGTTATACATATATTATGGGTATTGTTTTGAGATGATATGATTAGTAGATGTTAAATTATTTGAATATTATTATTATTTTGGGATGTGGTCATAATTATAATATTCTGGAAATTAATCTTTATATATTGTTTATTGTTTTAAAATAATGTTAATTGGTTTATTTGATTGATGCATTTTATGAGAATTTCAATATGTGAGTTGGGAATTTTAAAGTAAATTGTTGGTCTTGATTTATAAATATGATTTGTGAGCTTGGAGTTATTTTAATAATTTAATAATGGAATTTATTTATATATGGTTTTTGAGATAAGAAACATTCCGGAATTATTTTATAACATGATTTTGCGAAAATGGGCCTTAAGGTTTAAATGTTTAATGTCGGGATTTAGATAAGCGATTTTAAAAGAGTTGTTTGATTTTCAAAGTTGAGTTCTTTGAGAGGTTGTTTTGAAAATGAGATGATGAGATGAGAGGAACATGAAATGAGATATGGTTTGTGATGAAATGAGATGGAATAATCTGAAATGAGATATGAAAAGAGATGTATGATAGTTAGGGGCGCCTTGTGTGAAATAGGTAGACTTATGCATTTATATGTTATTAGGTGTTTGTGAATGTTGGACGTTGCTTGTTATTAGGTGTTTGTGAATGTTGGACGTTGCTCTGCTGTTCGGCTTATTCAGGTAAGTTCCTTTATGGGCTTACTCAGATTCGAAAGAGATTACCGGCTTGTGAATGTATGACATACTAGGTGTTGCATAAGCATTAAAGCATGCCATGTAGTATCATGCTAGGTTGCACTTGTGATTGAGCATTCTATTTCTTTACGCGTATGAAACAGAACGGCCGTATCTTTGATAGTCCTAGAGTCTTTGCTAGGGTCATAGGGTAGCCCAGCCCCATCGGGTGCCCTGAGTCTATCAAGTCGATATGAGCATGATGATAGCCCAGCACCATCGGGCATGATTTATTTATTTTAATTTATGTTATGATGATGAGATATGATATGCTATAGCATCGAACCGGCCGGTCTTTGCACTAACGGAAAGGGGTGCATAGGTAGGAGAGGGACATGCCACTTGGCATTATTTGGGCGCCTTTACAGTTATTTCTCGCATATTGTCAATTAGGATCATGCTAGTGTGATTTAATTTCCGCATCTGCATCATCTTTATTATTAGCGTATGTGTATGTTCGCTTGCTGGACAGAGCGTGTTGGGGCCTCGGTCTGACCCCACTCGCACCCATTGTTTTTAGGTATGATTGCTCTTTGTTTATATGGCGTGGGAAAGTCCCTCGGCGATTGCAAAGAAATCTGTCTAACCCCGCTAATCTGGCCATCCGACTTTAGAATTATGTTTTGGTTTTGACCCGGCCTTGCCGTGGCTTTTGTATCTAAATCATATTTCCATTTCACTTTCGTTTAAACTGAATTTATGAAACTTCGACTGATTAGAGGTATGAAACCTCGACCCGTACCTGAATTGCAACATCCGAACGAAGGTATCCGACCTTCGAAACGTATCCCGGATATTTATTTCCGGGCCATTACAAAGTTGGTATCAGAGCGAGGTTGTGCAATTCGGGTACGCAAGGGTTGAGTGTATGTTTTGGAAAACCGCCCATGGATTTCGAAGATTTGAAAGCGTTTTAAAGGGGCAAAATGAACTTAATATGTCTAACTCAATTGGACTAAGTAATGAACTTGACTTGTTATAAAAGAGGAGAACCGACTAATAAGGGATCGAGTGGGTAGAAACGGCGTTAGACCATCCCTTTTGGATGTAGTCGGAAATGGGTAGGCGAAATACTAGCTTGTTCTTTACAGATGGGTCGGGAAGACTCCAAGGAGATCATTGTAATTGCCATTGACTGATTCTGTGTTGAGTGTTTGATATGCTAAAAATTTGATGTCCTAACTATTGAATGAATATTGAACGATCTGTGCGAACGGGATAGCAGGAGTACTATTCTTCTTATATGGTTAAGCTCAGTTTTGTGGAACCGCCCCTTTTCTTATGAATCCTTTGATAGTTCAATCGAGTTCTCCCTTCGAATATCGGTCTCCTCCACGGGAAATCGGGTTGGTAAGCATAGTGTTTCGGAAATCATGGTTGGATATGAGGGTTACTTGGGGAGAGTATCGAAAGATGGCTTTGATGTCATTCCGAGTTAGAAAGTAAGTGTTTCCTAGGTTGTCTTTCTTGATTCTTACGACGATCGACCGGTGTCTTCTTACCACGAAAAGTCGTATCCGAGTCTCACGGGAAAGATGGGTGGTGAGTCAGTTAGGGAGAGTCAATGTTGCCCTTATGGACCCCTATCGGGTTATCTTGATTGCCCTGTTCATGATTGTGTGATTCTATATGCACTACTCATTGACCTACAATTGATCGTTAGTGTGAATTCGTGCTTATGTGCTTGATGCTCATGATGACCATTGTATAGGTTCGAACTACATTTATTATGTCTATATCATTCCGACATGATCTGTTTAGTATATTACATTGTCATACTAGGGCACGATTATAGAAGTCATATGTTAGGAAGTTGTACAATTGATATACTCCCCTTGAATAGGTTCATGATAGTGTGATCGACTCTTCTTTATATGAATGCCTCATAAGATGTACTCTTTAGCATGCTAGCCGATGACGCCTCGATGCTTATCATTCATTCTGTGACAAGAATCTATAGCATGCCCACCTATTATGTGATTAACTGTTGTTGATTATTCTAGTAACTGCTATGCGTTAATTGTGCTAAGTGAGAATATGGTAGTGTGAACGAGTCTTGATAAATACATGTTCTATCCTAGTATACATCAATTTGAACTCCTGTCCTCATATTCTAGCCATGTTGCTTAGATTTGCTCTATACCTCGTTGCGTTTTCCTCTCGTGCCACTATGTCGTGAGATGTGATTGAATGAACTCTTGCATACCGTCGTATTAACCAGTCAAGTGCATGTATGTACCATATGTTATATTGAACCACTAGTAACATGTTGAGCCTTGGTTGTGACTTGTGTGAATTCTACTTTGCCTACGTTATTGTTGATTCACTCTCGAACTAGGTACCTGATAGTGTGGCTCGTTCCTCTTTCTATTCTCTAACATGTTTCACTCGTCCTGATGAGTTTAATGTTGAATTCGATGATTAACTAGCTTTCCGTGATGATCAAACCTAGCATGCTTACATGGTTAAGATGTCTATTACTCTAGGATGGCTCCTCGTGCTTGCATGAACCTATGACTTGACTCCTCGCTTGATCACACACCACTCTATATCCTGATTTTGCATACACATGACGCATGAATACCGTAACGAATTTAGTTGAATTACTTTAATTCTACTCATGTTCGATGTGTGCTATTAGTATCATGTAGGGCTTATGATCTCCAATATGACCCGCTAAATGATCACGTGATGTACTTGCTCTATGATATGATAACTATTGTACCATATATGTACTCTATGATGGTTCGTTCTTAGCATGATTATAATCTAGTACCCATGATGTCCTTCTTGTTACTTTTGGTGGTGCCTCATATTTCGTGAATATTATGACTGAACTTCTCTAACTGATTCTTGTCTATGCTTGTATCACCTTATGTATCGCTAGTATCATGTAGGACCCATGCTCTCTAGATGTATCTCGTCATATGATTCCGTGCCATGCTTGACCTAACATATGATCATTGTGAGATAGTTACTATGTTGCCCTTTATATGATCTCGTATGATGCATACACCAAACTTGTACCTTGTTCATATATGTGATAATTGCTATGCTACTCTTATGTGTTCTCGTATGACGCTTCATCTGATTGTTATAATATACCTTGTCCTGATATATTTGGACTCAATTGTTGATGTGTATACCATGTTCCTACATTGTTCATATACATGATGCTCGTTATCTTCATCAAATTCCGCATGACTTCAAATCATATATGATCATTGCTGATTCCGTCTATCTTGCTTGAAGAATGCTAGGCATATCTGTTTCCATAGAATACTAGAATGTTAGCTTGTTTTACAAATATCAGCGTAGGACTTGACTGTGTCTTTGATATGAATACGAGTGTTGCCCCGAGATAGGTACATGTTAGTGTGGATTGATGTGATTGGTATGCTTCATAATGAATTCGTGCGTGTTTGTCAAATCGTAACCTAATAGACTTTCTTAAGGGCATAGTCACTATTCCCGAGTCGGAGTCTTGTCTCTAGTCATGTCGTCTTTAGCGTTGGTCTATTCCGTCTCCGAAAGAAACATTGGGTCGTCCGCCCTTATCACTCCCCTATCTCCGCTAACTTAAACTCATACGTGTTACGTTGGACGAGCGACCGCATGGAAAAGGGATCGGGAAGTCGAATAGCGATAGAGCAGCGCAGCGGAAGTGTGGGCCCATAACCCACGGGCCTCAGGATCGATAATGTCGACGGAACAAGCTCGTTTCGAGGATCACAATTGTTGAGTACGATATGACTTGCAAGTGGGAGCGTCCTCTATTCGAATTGCTAACCCTTTCTGAGCTTGTTGATGATGATATTGCACTGACTTGATGTTGAAAGCTGCTTGTTGATGTGATGACTGTTGCTTGATTGTCTGTTGACTATGATGATATGATTCGATGCCTTACAGTCCTAATGTGCCTTGATGACTTGATGTGATGCTATTCTGAGTTGCTAAGCGTGATCTAAATTCCTATCCTATATAGTGTGAACTGCAAATGCCGAGAATCTGAACTGTTTATTAGCTAAGATTATGATGAAACTTGCTAGTTGAATTGACTTTATTCATATATGGTGTTATGTGATAATTTCGAGCATGACGGTAAATTGAGACTTTTGATACTTGTTGCAATGCTTAATGATGTTATTGATATAAATGGTAGTTGATATGATGTAGTCCTTATGTGCAATAATGTCCATGATTGCTTCTTCTTGAAACAAGTGAGTGAGGTCCTTTTGGCTGAGTGGTCAGAGAATGGAGAAAGGTTTTGAGTGATTAGAATGATCAACGGTGGTAAGGGAAAGTTGCAGAAGAGGGGTGTTGACTTATGTTGGACCGAGTGGGTTCGGGAATTAAGAGGTAATGCTTGGGGATTTTCGACGAACTCCTAGGTGAATCTTGGGCGAGAGTATGGTTAGGAATAGGTCGGATAGGCGGTGGTCGAGGAATTTTACTAGAGAATGTGCGGTTAGCAGGGCATGATGCTTGTGAACTCTTGGGAAGTGTGGAAGTGTGGAAGGAATTTTACTCGAGAATGTGCGGTTAGCAGGGCATGAATTGGGACTTCTTTTGAGGATGTTACCTGAGCTGATATTGGTGAATCTAGATGAGGCTGGTTTTGATGTAGGAATTGAAATCGAGCGAGCGGGGTTGCGTCTATTTTAACTTGTATGATGTGCAAAATTTTCATGATTATGTGATCAGATGATATGAACTAGCATGATGTTAGATAGCGGCCATGATAAACCTGATATGGCCTGATATTACATGTTGATATGCAATATTGAAATCTAGTTGACAGTGACAAGTATTATCATGAAATAGTGGTAAATTGCTATCCTACTATGTTGTTCTAGAAGCATGTTATGATGTGTTGTATGAATCATGAAATAATGATATGTTGCTATGTGAGAGCATGATGTTATATTATGATCATGAGATGGTAAATGATGAATATTGATTTGGATCATGAATCTAACTTATATATATATGAGATAATGGTGCGTGATTGCTAAATGCTCATTATATGACGTTGTATGAGTTGAGATGATGTTTTGCGAGTATGCTGACGTTTTGGTGATTTACACATTGACTGACCTTCCCCTTTGCTGAACCTTAATAACCTGACCTTGTTGTGTTGATGTGTTGACAATTGGTTTTGGTTCATTGATTCTGTGATGAGAGATACTTTTATGATTTCTAGTGTGATGTTGAGACGTTGTTATGATATTGTTATGTCAATGAGATGCATATTACGACCTTTAGTATGATATGGAGATGTTGATGTGACCTTGTGGCACTACTTTGGTATATGTTGAGACTTGTTGTGTGATGCGTCGATTGGAGATTGAATGGTTATATAGTATGCACTTCTTATGGCTTATGCATCTTTCCTGAATTGAGACTGAAGGATTGATTCGATTTTGGAACCTAGGAAGAGAATATGGGATTAGCCCTTAGAGGTGGATGATTCCACCTCCTACCATCTGAATTTGATTGATTGGGCTGCGAGAACTGATTTGGTTTTTGGGAGATTTTGACGAAATTTTGATTTGAAAGGATTGACTTGTTTTGGTGTAAAGTTGCTTGATTTGAAAGGATTGATTTGAAATGTAATATATATATATATATATATTACATTTTGTTGTTATTTCTGATTTTAAGGAGAATAAATGTATATATTTATTTGTTCTGAAAATTTTAATATATTTAAAAGGTTTTAAAAGTGATGTTATTTGATATTGGGTTACACATATATTATGGGTATTGTTTTGAGATGATATGATTAGTAGATGTTAAATTATTTGAATATTATTATTATTTTGGGATGTGGTCATAATTATAATATTCTGGAAATTAATCTTTATATATTGTTTATTGTTTTAAAATAATGTTAATTGGTTTATTTGATTGATGCATTTTATGAGAATTTCAATATGTGAGTTGGGAATTTTAAAGTAAATTGTTGGTCTTGATTTATAAATATGATATGTGAGCTTGGAGTTATTTTAATAATTTAATAATGGAATTTATTTATATATGGTTTTTGAGATAAGAAACATTCTAGAATTATTTTATAACATGATTTTGGGAAAATGGGCCTTAAGGTTTAAATGTTTAATGTCGGGATTTAGATAAGCGATTTTAAAAGAGTTGTTTGATTTTCTAAGTTGAGTTCTTTGAGAGGTTGTTTTGAAAATGAGATGATGAGATGAGAGGAACATGAAATGAGATATGGTTTGTGATGAAATGAGATGGAATAATCTGAAATGAGATATGAAAAGAGATGTATGATAGTTAGGGGCGCCTTGTGTGAAATAGGTAGACTTATGCATTTATATGTTATTAGGTGTTTGTGAATGTTGGACGTTGCTTGTTATTAGGTGTTTGTGAATGTTGGACGTTGCTCTGCTGTTCGGCTTATTCAGGTAAGTTCCTTTATGGGCTTACTCAGATTCGAAAGAGATTACCGGCTTGTGAATGTATGACATACTAGGTGTTGCATAAGCATTAAAGCATGCCATGTAGTATCATGCTAGGTTGCACTTGTGATTGAGCATTCTATTTCTTTACGCGTATGAAACAGAACGGCCGTATCTGTGATAGTCCTAGAGTCTTTGCTAGGGTCATAGGGTAGCCCAGCCCCATCGGGTGCCCTGAGTCTATCGAGTCGATATGAGTATGATGATAGCCCAGCACCATCGGGCATGATTTATTTATTTTAATTTATGTTATGATGATGAGATATGAGATGATGAGATATGATATGCTATAGCATCGAACCGGCCGGTCTCTGCACTAACGGAAAGGGGTGCAGAGGTAGGAGAGGGACATGCCACTTTGCATTATTTGGGCGCCTTTACAGTTATTTCTCGCATATTTTCAATTAGGATCATGCTAGTATGATTTAATTTCCGCATCTGCATCATCTTTATTATTAGCGTATGTGTATTTTCGCTTGCTGGACAGAGCGTGTCGGGGCCTCGGTCTGACCCCACTCGCACCCATTGTTTTTAGGTATGATTGCTCTCTGTTTATATGGCGTGGGAAAGTCCCTCGGCGATTGCAAAGAAATCTGTCTAACCCCGCTAATCTGGCCATCCGACTTTAGAATTATGTTTTGGTTTTGACCCGGCCTTGCCGTGGCTTTTGTATCTAAATCATATTTCCATTTCACTTTCGTTTAAACTGAATTTATGAAACTTCGACTGATTAGACGTTTGAAACCTCGACCCGTACCTGAATTGCAACATCCGAACGAAGGTATCCGACCTTCGAAACGTATCCCGGATATTTATATCCGGACCGTTACAAGTCTCCTACCCAGTGATCTAACCAGAAATTTATGTTTTCCCCATTCCCAATGGACTAACTGATACCCTCCTTTAGTAATGGTATTAGAGTTGTTAATTGTGCCCATTGCCAAGAGGTTTGTCCTTTCTTATGGTATTTTAGGATGTGTTGATCCTTTAGATATTTTTCTGTAATTAAAGTAACCCACAGGTTACTTGGTTCCGTCAGAATTTTCCAAATTAGTTTGAGTTGTAAAGCCTTGTTCATGTCTTCTGATGTTGTTATGCCTAGCCCACCGTTGGTTTTAGACTTGCAAATTTCAAACTAGCTAACAAGTGGTTTGTGTATCAGTCCCTTATTCCATAAAAAATTCTGATTTATCCTATCAAGTTCCATGTGCACAGATTTAGGTAGTAAGAAACATAACATAATATGCAGGGGTTTAGCAGATAGAGTAGATTTAATTAAGGTGCATTTTCCAGCTTGAGACAGACAGTTAGCTTTCCATTGCTGGAGTTGTGTTCTAGTGTTATTCAGTAGATCAATGAAAGTTTCCTTTGTTGTGCAGTTGATAATTGTGTTCTAGTATTAAGCTTGTGTCTTGAATCTTGTTGTCACCAAACTAGTTGATACCACTAATTTGAAATATATTGCTAACGCTCCTAACAACTACAAACTTTGTTGTGTGTATATATATGCACACACCAAAGCTCAAAACTTTGATACTATTAATTTGATATATAGAGGTTGGATCCCCTGTAAGTAATCCTTACGATATAATTTGTAAGTAGGAAAATTGTTTGTAGGTACCAAATAATTATTCATGCATAATAATGTAATTATTCGTATGCACATACATATGAATAATCACATGGCACATACGAATAATGGCACTGTTCACAAGTTACTTTTAATCTCAATCATTTGATCTTCTTAATCTGACGATCCAGATTTGCTCACAAATTACACCTTAAGGGCTGCTTACATATGATCTCTCTCTTACCCTACTACCGCCAGATAAATGCGACGGGTGATCCGATTTCGACCAAATCCCATCAGATAAGCTTAATGTTGATGATAGATTGGTGAAGAAATTGATCATTATTCGGTGAAACGCAATAAATTGTTCCTTGGTATATATCCAATTGTATCAAGTTTGTAGATATATGCAAATAATTATTTCATATGTATATCTCCAATTATTTATAGATAATGAGTATTTTATTACTTAATATTCGTAGAATCATTGGAGGAAAAAAATTAAACATTAAGAAAGTAATGTATTTGAGATTTGTAAACCATTATTTGTCTATATGTGCATCATTATGGAATAAATTTTATATGTAATCGTAGTTATTGTATGGGGATTAGGGGGTTCAAAATTATTCGTTGAAATGAAAAGTATTTTCCAATAAATATGAAGTGGTAGTATTATTAGATGAACTATGAAACTTATTCATAAAAACTCGAGTTAACAATATTTTATCATGGAAAATTTGATGTAATCAGATAATACGTTGCCAAAACATACACGATTAAAAATGATAATACGTATACAAGCGAATAACCATTGGTTATCATAGTCCATCACAAAGCCATCCTCCCACCCTAATCAAAATTATTCAATTTTGTCACAAACTCTTTCAAACCTTGATGAACTAATTCAATTTTGTCTCCCTCTTTATCATAAAATGTCGAACAATTATTTTGTTACAAACCACGTCTTAAAATTATGAAAATTTAGGGAAAAAATAATCTTTTATAGGGTAACATGTATTAAAGCGAATGTTATTTACACCACAAAATTTACTATTTACACCACATATCTCACATTTTATATTTTTTTTTAAAATACATCATGCTCCTCTTGAGTCACACATCTGCCCCTCAAGAGGCGCAGGGTATTTTACATTAAAATACCTTGCGCCTCTTGAGGGGCAGGTGTGTGACTCAAGAGGAGCAGGGGTGTGATTCAAGAGGCGTAGGTGTGGTGCATATAGTAAAATTTATGGGTGTAAATATTATCACCCATCTATATACTATATTAGGATTGGAACAAATTAAGTACTCCCTCTTCTTCATAATAAATGTCATTTGTCTTTTAGTGCACGTTTTTTAAGAGAGCAAAAATTAACAAAAAAAGGCATGGGACCCACACACCACCAATTTTTTTGTTTTTAGTGGGAACCATCTTTTAATAGCCTTGTTTATTTGAATTAAAATTTTGTATCTCACGTGCTTTATTTGCAAGTAAGGAATAATAGTTTGTAGGACCCATTATTTTTCTATTTAGAAAAAATAAAGAAAAAATATCAAATAATCTTAGTCACCAATTTCATTTAATAAACGGTCCAGATTTGTTAACATGATAAACGTTAAGAGTTGTGTACATTTGATATGGTTCTAGTAAAACAGAAAATATGGTGTAACGTGTAACGCAATAGTATACGTTGGATGGAAAGAGAATGAATGGATGAGATTGTATTCGAAATGGATGTTACTACACCTTACAATTCTGGATAGCTCTTAATTAGAATTAATTTTAAGGGGAAATGCAATTTATATTCTTTCCATGTATAAATAATTTATCTTGCAATTCTAAATTATTATTCATCCGTTTTTCCAATTAACATTCAATTACAATTTGACATTCAATTACGATTGCTAGAATCCAAATGAAGTTTTCAAAAATGTCAAATTGTAATTAAATGTTAATTGGAAAAACGGATGAATAATAGTTTCATAATTGCAAGATAAAATTATTTATACATGCATGGAAATAGTATAACTTGCATTTTGCCCTTCAAATTAATTCTCAGTGCTTAATTAGAGCAATCCAGAATTAAAGGGTGTAGTGACATCCATTTCGACCACAATCTTATCTATTCATTCTCTTTCCATTCAACGTATACTATTGTGTTATGCGTTACACTGTATTTTCTGTTTCAATAGAACCATACCCACATATATATATATATATATATATATATATATATATATACTTAAATAATTCCCATACAGAGTGCTACCACTTAAATTCTCTTCTTGTTCATACTGAGGATAGATAAGGTTGAATCTTTTCTAAATTAAACCGTGTCGAGGTGGTTGAGCCGAAAAAGATTTCAGGGCAGTACTATATATTTATCAAAATCAAGGTTGAATCTTTTCTATCAGCATGTTCTTGTTCGTACGGAGGATAGACTTGGAGTTGTCAAGGCTGTCATCACTCCCATGTGGTTCCGTTTCGATCAAGTCCTTGGAGCACACAGAAATAGATCCTATCTTTGCTTTTTTTGTTCGTCTTAATTATCAGCCATGGACACAGATTCCATGTCGTTAGAAGCTGACTTACCTGCACAGTGCACACCTAGGGGACGTGCACGTTATCACCCAGATTAATTAGAAGGACAAGAAGCTGATCGACTGACCTCACCTGTCATAGATTTTGGCACCCAAACGCGCGTAGCACTTGTTTTCTCAAGTTGTTTCGGCACTCGATCGGTATCCTTTGGCCCAGCTGGAGCATCTCTTTTTCTGATTTCAGCACCCAAACGGGCGCAGCACCTCTTTTTTTTCTTATTGCTGACTTACCTATCAAAGCTCCTGTTTTCCTGGGAGATTTGTGGTTACCACAATAGCTGCGCCTAGTGGTGGAGCCAGGATTTCGGTCAGGGTGCTAAGAAGATTTTAAAAAAAAAAACACTAAAATTATGATTTTTTAATGATTTTTTAGCAAAAATGACTCAAAATAATACCAACTATCACATATGAACCAAAAATAATGCAAACTAAAAAAAGTCTCAAAATAATACTCCATCCGTTCGGCAAAACTTGTCGTTTACTATTCACGCACGCTTTTTTAGAATGATAAAAACTATATAAAATATTTATTTTTTTTAAAATTTTTTAACAAGTTTGTACTTATTAATAATAACTACAAAATTGTTTAAAAAATTATTAAAAAAACTAGATATTTTTTATAGTTTTTAGCTCTTAAAAAAGCGTGCGTAAATAGTAAAACGTCAAGTTTTGCCGAACGGAGGGAGTACAAACTATCCATCTATAAACCAAAAATAATATAAACTTTAAAATCAACTAAAAATAATACAAACTATGAACTTTTAACTCAAATACAAACTTTTGAAATTGGACTAGGAGAAAAATCAACACAAAACATTATTTATAAAAATTATAAAAATACGAGTACATAGTCACACGTTGCACAAATGCATCCCTTTTATTTTTAAATACACCAAAACCACTATTTATTTATTCAACTTTACAAAAAACCATTTTTTATTTTGAAATTAAATAAAATCCCATCCACTTTATCCATAATTATTTAAAACATAGAATCATATCCTAAAATTCATGTAATTTCTAAAAATTGGGGTTGTATTATAGAATGTTGGACAATCAAATAGTGGATTTGATGTATTTAAAATATAAAGGTGAATTTGTGCAAAGTATGAATAATTATAGATTTTTTAATAATTTTGATAAATAAAATTTTATTTTGAATCTTATCCTAATTTAAGTTCAAAAGTTTGTATTATTTTGAGTTAAAAGTTCATAGTTTGTATTATTTTTAGTTGATTTTAAAGTTTGTATTATTTTTGTTTATAGGAGGATAGTTGGTATTATTTTGAGACTTTTTTTAGTTCGTATTATTTTTTGTTCATATCTCATAGTTGGTATTATTTTGAGTCATTTTTCTTTTTTTTTTTATATTTAAATAGTTGAGAGTAACCAAAAAAAATAGAAGAGAAAGAAAAAATATAGAAAAAAAATCACAAAAAATTACATTTAAAATAATATTGAAAGAAAAGGTTAAATGTATAATTTAAACATAAATATAACATTTTTAATGAAATAGTTGCTATAGTAAAACAAATAAAAAGTGAAGGATTTGAGATTTGAACCCAACATCTTTTAGTTCTCCTTTCTTGCTTCCTTTACCATTTGAGATAGATAACACTTTTGTTTCAAATATCATTTAAAAATGTTATATTACCTTAAAAATACTAAATAAGTTTATGAAAAAAAAAATTGTAATTTTTTTCTGGCCAAGGGGATGCTCGACCACCCCTAGCTCTGCCACTGGCTGCGGCCACGGCCGCCGCCGCAGCAACACTGGAATCGGTCGTCACCACAGAGGCGCTGGCGATGATTTCGATGACGAGAGGCGCAGAGGATGAAGTGGGCGGCACATGCGCTCTCCACTTCCGATGGCCTGCAAACGAATCTCGTCGTTTGGTGAGAGAAAAGAGGAGGGTAAAACGAAAGATCTGAGATTTGGGTGGATGAAAGCAGTGCTATCATCGGAGTTAAGTTTTTTTTAAAAGAAAAAATTTGCCAAACATGCACTTTTTTTGGACAAATTGGTGAATTATCCAACTTTTTGGACAAATTGAAAAACTGTCCACTTTATATACCCTAAATCCCTAATTTGATTAAAGCTATCTCTTTCCTGGCATCTTTCCTCCTCTCGATCTCGTCTGTCTCGATCTCTCTTGATCCCTCTGTCTCCATCTCTCGAACCTCCATCTTCCTCCTCTCTTTGACGCAGGACTCCTGTCTCGCTCTCTCGAACCTCCATCTCCGGACTCTTGTCTCGCTCGCTCGCCACCGCCTCCATCTTCCTCCTCTCTCCGGACTTCTGTGTGTGCTTGTAATCGTTCCTCCCGTCTCTTTCTTCTGCACCAATCGAGATGCGGCAATCGATTGCAATCGTTCCTCCCGTCTCCTTCATCGATTGCAATCGAGATGCAGCAATTGGATCTGTGTGTGCTTGGAACGATTGCAATCGATCTCAATTGGATCTCAATTTCTAAATCGAGGTCGGATCTGGTCGACGTCTCCGGAGGCGGTGAGCGAGCGATCGAGCGAAGGAGCGAGATCGGAGGCAGAGGCGGCGAGGCGCAGCGGCGAGATCGAAGGAGGCCGGAGCGAGCGAGCGACGCCGGAGGTGGAGCCGGATCCAATTCCAAATCGGGTTCCGGAGGAAGGAGAAAGACTTTTTGTTAAATTACAAAAATGACCCAATAAATATGGGAATTGTAAAAAATATCTATATTCTATTACAAAAATCACCCTATGAATATGAGAAATTAAAAAAACTATCTATATTTTATTATGTGATCCATAATCTACTATATTTTTATTTTTCCACAACAAAATGTTATATTTGCACAACTTACGATTAAATTTGCACAACGTACTCTTATATTTGCACGACAAAAAATAAAAAAAATAAAATAAAAACTAGACTTGGATTTATATTTGCACAACTTACTGTTAAATTTGCACAACGTACTCTTATATTTGCACGACAAAATGTTTAAAAAAAGAACAAAAAAAAAACTAGACTTGGGTCATATTTGCTCAACATACAGTTATATTTGCACGACAAAATGTTAAAAAAAATTTAAAAAATAAAAAAACTAGACTTGGGTCATATTTGCTCAACATACGGTTATATTTGCACATCGCACTCTTATATTTGCACGACAAAATGAAAAAAAAAACAAAAAAAGAACTAGACTTGGGTCATATTTGCACAACTTACGGTTATATTTGCACAACGTACTCTTATATTTGCACGACAAAATGTTTAAAAAAAAAACTAGACTTGGGTCATATTTGCTGAACATACGGTTATTTTTGCACATGCACAACATACTCTTATTTTTGCACGACAAAATGTAAAAAAAACCTAGCCTTGGGTCTTATTTTCTCAACATACGGCTATATTTGGACATGCACAACATACTCTTATTTTTGCACGACAAAATATTAAAAAAAAAACAAAAAAACTAGACTTGGGTCATATTTGCTCAACATACGGTTATTTTTGCACATGCACAACATAATCTTATGTTTGCACGATAAAATGTAAATAAATAAATAAATAAATAAATAAATAAACTAGACTTGGGTCTAATTTGCTCAACATGCGGTTATTTTTGCACATGCTCAACATACTCTTATTTTTGCACGACAAAATGTTAAAAAAAAAGATTTAGGCTATAGGCAAGATGATAAAATTGTTATTGGCAAGATGATAAAATTGCTACAGGCAAGATGGACACTCCACCAATTTGTCCCAAAATGTGGACGTTTCACCAATTAGCACAACTTTTTTGAACATTTCATCAATTCCCCCTTTTTAAAAAGGCCACAAACAATTTTTTTATTAAAAAGGGAAATGGGTGCGGACTGTTTTTTGAGTTAAATTTTATTTTTATTTGTTTTTACATATAGGTATTGCGGAGTCTCTATATTTAATTTTTGTTTCTTTTTCCTGTATTTAATTTTTTTATTTCTTTTTCCTTAAGAATTTTGCGAAGATAAGCGGTGTATTCAGTAAAAATTAGCGGTATATTTAGCTTTTCAATAATTGATTAATAGGCATATATAGATAACTTAAGAAAATTACCTATATTCTGATAAAAAGACTATCTTCTTCTCTAGATATAGTTTGGCATAATATTCATTAATAAAAAATATTCTTAAAATGTAATTGATAACAATTTATTAATAAATTAATTTAAATTAAGTTTTACAAATCTTAAATGACGTGGCTAAAAGATAGAATTATTAATTGACGCGACTAAAATTAGTGGTACAAAGTTGACCAAAATATGACACATAAGAAAATTCAACCAGAATATTGACACATGATTTCACGCATGTGTTTTAGTATTATATATCGATATCGATATGGGTTGATATATGTTTTTTTTTATGCTTTACTGATGATTGCGCGCCATAAAAATACAATATTGAATTATATGCAGCAGTAAGTAATGCTGGAAAGATCGATCCTATCACTAACAGATTTATTTATTTATATATTTAAAATAGAACTTGTGAGTACAAATTAGCGGTAGGAATTGAAGCAGTAGTCGTGGCGGGCTCCGGAGCCAAGCACCGGCCATATACACATATATAATATATTACATATATATATATATATATATATATATATATGTAGACATATTCACATTTCACATCGTCCTCTTCTACGACGAAATGTCGAGCCGGTGATAGACAGGAGGACCATCCAAAACGCAGCGGCTCCAAGAACAACCACCACTCGAACCCACAAGAAACACCCAAATGCATCGGACACACCGAGCCTCCATGTCCGTAGCCAACCAACGCAAAAGAAAGTCCCCAAGACGGCACCTACCACAACCTGGCTACTCGTATGGTATTTTTGTGACACTCTTAGCCATGACTGTACATATATATACGCATTTAATTAATTAGTAAGGTTGTTTATACAGGTTTATACGGTGCGTGCATGTTCAAATATTGGATCATTATAATTATATATATATATATACTTACAAGATACGAACAGAAGTAAATGGAGAGCACTCCAAGGGTGAGGGCGATGTTATTCATCCCTACGAGTTCGGAGACTGCACGCGATAAGAAAGTGTGTTAAAGAATATTGAAGAATATATATATGTGTGGATGAAATTGATTGAAAATAATGGAAATGAAATGAACAAATATATACTTGAGAGGGTGAGAAAGGTGAAGCCGTAGAAGAGAGTTTGGGAGTGGGAGGATGGCATCCCTGCATCCGATTTCTTGGCGGGAAAAGGTCGAGGTTGGTTGATAACAGTCTTCAATGCGACAGAGAATCCCCAGTTTGTAAGAGCTCCCATGCCCGCCCATAATCCTCTACTATCGCGCGTACATACCATAAGTACGCCTACTACCGCCGGTGCTATCCACTTGCTCTGTAAATGAACATATATAGGTTGTTAGAAACAATGTTCGAGGAGATCGATCGAGATGTTTGTAGAGAGAGAGAGGAAAGTGTATATAATAAGTTACCAAGTGATCAAGAATGGCATTCAAAGTGGTCAACATGGAACTAAGAGATGAGAATTTGGTTTTGGAAGCCATGAGATTATCACTTTGATGACCTCCGGCCCACATCCAGGGTTAAGTTGCAGTACCGTACGTTCATTCTGGCCTCCATATTTATAATATTTGAACTTGATCGATCCATTCAAGCTAGGTGTTAGTTGCTATTAGGGAGAAAAAAAAGAGAATACTGTGGTAGTATTTTCTAGAGGGTGGGAAATTTTTTTTTTCGAAATTTTTTTTCTCGGCATATAAATTTAAGAATTTATTTTAAAATATATTAAAAGAAAACCACAAATTGTGGTATAAATATGATATTTTATTTTTAAAAATTCATATAATAAAATTTAATTTTTTTCAAAAATTCGATAGAGACATAGTATATATGTGTGTTTGGTATGATGAATACTTTTTTGAAAAATATAAAAAGAAATTTTTTATAAAAATATTTCATTTGTAATGAAAAAAATTGATAGGCGGGATTGAAAAGTGTATGTGTAGCATAATGAATACTCTTTTGAAACATATTAAAAGAAAACAATAAAATTTGATTTGAATATGACATTTATAATAGGAATAAAAAATAGCGCAAAAAAATAAAAATGAGGTTTGAACCTATGAGCTCTTACATTATTTATGTTTCCTGTCCTTTAATTATTAACTAAGCTAGACAACGACCCTTTACACATTTTTTTTTTTTATACTTTAAATTTTTTATTTAATTTTTTTTTATAAATCTTATGTTTTTCCGTTGCTGAAGAGAGGGCGACCAAATTTGGGCAACCCCTATGGCCGCCAGTGGATTAGAGGGTATAGCATCCATCTTTGACTACACTTACCTACTAGTTTGATCCCCCACCCGCCCTTCTCTTGTTCCATATCCGGTACCAATCTCCTAGTTAATGAATCAATCCAGTCAGGTTTTATTCAGATTAATTTCAGTTCAACTTAATATCAAATTGGATATGAAAGGGGCGTATACTATAGTTATAGTAAATTTATTTGATATGGTCGAATAAAAAATTACAATTTGAAGATAATTACTCTATCCGTTTGATAAAATATGTCATTTTAGGGCGTTAAACTATAGTGTAATACGTACCCGTTCCTTGAAGACATGAGATTTTGATTCATTTCAATTCGAACATCATTCCATATATATTATTATCTATATAATATTATATTAATATATTTTTTTTACAATTAAAATATGTATAAAATATTTTTTATTTATAAATTAGTTGGAAAGAGATACAATACAAAATTTTAAAATGATTTAATAAGGTAAAGTAGTAATAAAACACAAACACGCCACCTAATATAATTTGAAATACATATATAATTATTATCATTAGGATAAAACTTAAAAGGAAATTATAAGCTACCATATAATGATTAAAAAAAATCATAAACACATGATTGTGTAGATACTTTTGAAGTTATGTAGATATACATAACTTATTCATTATTTTCGTGAGAAAGATGGCTAGAAAGAGGGGGAAATAAATAGAGAAAATAATGTTGTTAAAATCTCAGTTCGATCCTACGATTCCAACGTTTCTACGATCCAAAAATGGAAAAACGATCCCGATCTTTTTTTTTTTGCGATTCTAACGATCTTATAAAATATCTGTTATAAGAAATTTATAATATGTACTCTTTCAATCTAAGAAACCTATAATATATTTAGTTCATCTATGTTATATTTAGTTTATTTTAAAATTTTACAATCTTTATGTGTATTTTTTATGATTTAACATAATATTTATCTAATATAACATATTAACTTCATTTAAAAAAAATTCATCCATGCGGTGTGATCTTACGATCCTATGATTCGATTCTACGATCTGATCCTTACACCTCTTTACCGATCCGATTTAGAATCCCGATTTTAATAACATTGAGAAAATAAAGGTAAGATGGTGAAAAAAACTAAGGCCCTAAAAGGTAGAAAAAAACTAAGGTCCTAAGATGTAAAATAAGTAATGCTTGTAAGTCTTAATTAACTTTTAAAATAAGTAAATTGTAAAAAATCTTTTTTGGCTCGAATTGATTTTTATAATTAACTTTTGAAATCCAATATTCACAAATTAATTATTTTTACTAACTTTAAAAAAATTGTAGGGCTTAAAATGTTGAAATTGTAGGGCTCAATTTCGAATTGATTTTTATAAAAAGGAATAACAAATATCAAAACGGTATCATCGATCTATCTACTTTGTGTAGATGTCGTTGAACTGATCAACAAATTTGAAATTAAACTGTGTAAGGACATGGAGATTGTCTAACATTCCTGCATTACTAAAGTAGTTTTATATAAATAAACCATATATTTATAAGGGTTATACTTGTAAGACACATTTTATAGTACATGATCAAATTGGTATAGATAAAAAGCACTCGATCCATTCACTTAAGAATTGGATTGAATATATAATGAGGGAATTGACATACGGAATGATAGTATCCAAAATTATGGTTCAAATTAAATATATAGTATTAATTATATGAATTAAATGTATAAAGAAAGTCATGATATTAATGAAATAATGATATAAAAGAGCACACAGAATGATAGTATCCAAAATTGTGGTCTGATGTATCAATTTACATAATCTTTTATATGAAAATAGTAAAAAAAAATATAATTAAAATAGATCACAAATTGACATACACATATCAATTTAAATAATCTTTGTATGAAAAATAGGAAACAAATATATTTAAAATAGAAAACAGATATTTTAAATTTTCAGAAATAATATTGACCAATAAGAAAATACAATTTAAATAAAAAAATTCAAGTTTAATTGTGGGCGTAACACGTCAGCAAAATGCTAACAGAATTAGTGATATTAATTAATAATAGATAGATAGATAGATTTGTTTATATAAACATGTAGGTATTTTGGTATTTATTTTACAGAAATATCATTGTAATAAGTAATAACTAATTAGTGAGCTGTTATTTAGTTGTAGAAATTGAGAAAGTAAAAAAAAAGTGTAATCAATTAATGAGGGTATAATAGTATATTTGTTGTTTTCTTTAAATTTTGTAAAAGAAGTTAAAATGATACTAGTAAAAATTATTAATATATTGATATTAATTCAAAAATCTATATCTATATAAACTCTTAATTTAGAAGAGTTTAGGATGATGTGTCAATCTTAGAGGCATTTTAGGAGTCTTGACCAATCATATTTTTTTGCCATTTTTCTTTGATTTTCTTTAATTCTCATTTTTTTTCTTCTTTTTCCTTTAATTCTCTTTTTATTTAATTTTACTAACTATCTATATAAACTCTTAATTTAGAAGAGTTTAGGATGATGTGTCAATCTTAGAGGCATTTTAGGAGTATTGACCAATCATATTTTTTTTCCATTTTTCTTTGATTTTCTTTAATTCTCATTTTTTTTCTTCTTTTTCCTTTAATTCTCTTTTTATTTAATTTTACTAACTATTCTATATAAACTCTTAATTTAGAAGAGTTTAGGATGATGTGTCAATCTTAGAGGCATTTTAGGAGTCTTGACCAATCATATTTTTTTGCCATTTTTCTTTGATTTTCTTTAATTCTCATTTTTTTTTCTTCTTTTTCCTTTAATTCTCTTTTTATTTAATTTTACTAACTATCTATATCTATATAAACTCTTAATTTAGAAGAGTTTAGGATGATGTGTCAATCTTAGAGGCATTTTAGGAGTCTTGACCAATCATATTTTTTTTCCATTTTTCTTTGATTTTCTTTAATTCTCATTTTTTTTCTTCTTTTTCCTTTAATTCTCTTTTTATTTAATTTTACTAACTATCTATATATCTATATAAACTCTTAATTTAGAAGAGTTTAGGATGATGTGTCAATCTTAGAGGCATTTTAGGAGTCTTGACCAATCATATTTTTTTGCCATTTTTCTTTGATTTTCTTTAATTCTCATTTTTTTTCTTCTTTTTCCTTTAATTCTCTTTTTATTTAATTTTACTAACTATCTATATCTATATAAACTCTTAATTTAGAAGAGTTTAGGATGATGTGTCAATCTTAGAGGCATTTTAGGAGTCTTGACCAATCATATTTTTTTTCCATTTTTCTTTGATTTTCTTTAATTCTCATTTTTTTTCTTCTTTTTCCTTTAATTCTCTTTTTATTTAATTTTACTAACTATCTATATCTATATAAACTCTTAATTTAGAAGAGTTTAGGATGATGTGTCAATCTTAGAGGGATTTTAAGAGTCTTGACCAATCATATTTTTTTTCCATTTTTCTTTGATTTTCTTTAATTCTCATTTTTTTTCTTCTTTTTCCTTTAATTCTCTTTTTATTTAATTTTACTAACTATTGGGCTTAATTCAAAACATTGAATTCAATCTAATATAACTATTGGGATTAATTCAAATTTATTTAGTAACTATTGCGCTTAATTCAAAATATTGAATATAACTATTGATTATGACACATCACATTTAAACAATGTTATAATTGGTATTATTATTACTGAATAATTTAAAATATCTATATTTATGTATTATACTTTACATAAGATTTTTAAAAAATAATTTTCTGGGATAATTATAAGATACATTTATTGTAAAGTTTTTTATGATTTTATCTTAACATTTATTAATATTTTATATTATTTTTATATATAATATTTTAGTTTTAAAAAAAACGCGCCATGGCGCGGGAATCGTACTAGTTATAAACAAAAGTAAAATTTATTAAGAAAGCGTCGGGTAACAAAAACTAGTAAAAATAAAAATAAAATAAAAACTCACATTTCGCTAGAAGAAATTGGCGTGAAATCGACGTCCTCTTCGCATTTCTTCTCAACGACTCTTTCTCCTCCAACTGAAATTCCGTTTCTTTTATCTTTCTCTTGCCACCGCCATTGATTTCTTCGATTCCTTGCCATCCGCCTGATTACAGATCCCCACATGCTGGAAGCTTTCTTCGATTTGTGATTCCGTTTCCAACAGAACCTTCGGAAAGGGGGGGGGGGATTCGGAAATCAAGGCAACTTGTTGCACCCGAACTCCAAAATTTCCCTCCAGGTGAAACAAATTTCTCATTTTGATTCCATTCTTTTGGAAAAACATCTTTCGAATTTAGGAATTTCATCAAAATAATGACATGTTAATCTGTAGAGAAGTAGAATCAGCGAATTGATTGAATTTTCGTTTCGACTGAAAATTAAAGTTAATCCCGAGGAGAAACGATTTGTTGATTGAGATCGAGGGAGCTGCTAGGTTAAACAATCTAATCATTCATGTAAACAAGAAGGATTTCTTAATTTCAGTATCTGAATTGCATAATATGTATTTCTTTATTCCCATTTTTATTCAGTGGTTTGGTGATGGTGTGAATTACTGTGTGATAAGGATCTTTGAATTTGAACAGTATGCGATGTATGTATGTGAAGTTCTTCAGAGATTGCACAGAAAAAGAGAAGTTGATTTCGTAAAACAACAATCACATTCAACTGAGAAGAACAATGGGAGCGTTACACGGTCATCTCGAACGAGGGAGGTCAGTTCCAGGCACATACAAGTCACCTACACCTCCGCCTCCCCGACGATGTGCATCGCCCAACAGCACACGAACCGCCAGCGTCTCAGCCCAACCGGGTCCGAAGAGAGTCGTTTCGGTTGACAGGAAGAGACCATCAACTCCACCATCACCATCTCCTCCTACCACACTGGTTATTGAGCTACATTCCAGGAGGGTAACCGGAGGCAAGTTACCGGAGTCGCTATGGCCTTCCACGATGCGTAGTCTAAATGTTCCTCTTCAGTCCGATTCCATAAGTAAGAAAGAGAAACCAGTTAGCCATTCCATTCATGATCGGACCCTGAAACCATCGTCGAATGTGGCTAGTGTGCCTCGAAAGGCTACCCCTGAGAGAACTCCATTGAAGGGGAAACATACCTCGGATCAATCAGAAAATTCTAGGCCCGTTGATGGGGTTCAAGCGCGACATCTGATTGACCATCATCGATGGCCAAACCGAGCAGGTGGGAAGTTATCATCTCACAGTGTTGCTTCCTTGGATAAGGCTGGAAAGAGTTCAAGTGTATTACTTCCGAGTATCGGCGTATCGTCTCTTAGGAGGCTGTCTGCTGATGGTTTGGCAAGGCCTCTACATATGCATACAAGCGATGTTGGAGGTTTCTGGCATCCATTGATCGATGAGATTGGAAATAATACTTCAAATACGAAGGACCTTGATGATACCGTGCTAAAGGTTTCTACGCTGCATAAGCTTCATTGCCCAAAACATCTGAAATCCCAAGTTCCGTGCTTTCTGCAATCACATCCAAGTCATTGCCAGGGTCACGATTGCCGTCACCAAGTAGGGCATCTGCTTCTAGAGGTATGGTTAGTCCTTCTCGGACCACACCATCAACGCCTACATCTTCGAAAGGTATAAACCCATCAGTGATAAGGCTGTCTAGTCCAACTTATCAGCAAATGGGGAGTGCCACTTCAGTTTTTAGTTATATATGTAACGGCCCAAATATAAATATTCGGGTTACGTTTCGAAGGATTGGATACCTTCGTTCGAATCTTGCAATTCGAGTACGGGTTGAGTTTCAAAACAAAGTGTTAGTGCTAAAAGAAGGGATTTCATACCCTAAATTCGTGAGAACTTCATTGGGGACCATAACCTGTCCTACTTGACTAAGTCGCTCAAAACCATTTATAGTTCAAAACATAAAGAAAGGAAATTGACGATACAACTTGCCTCGGCGCAGCCGGGGAAAAACCAATATAAACAAGTATAAACCCTCTAAATTGTCGAGTCTGGTGGTAAGTCAGTCTCTCGGTTAGCTGAACGTCCCAGATGAAACCCTCGTCATGGAAGCACGGAACAAGCAAGGATCAAATACCTGAAACTATACCACGAGTCAAGGTCGAGCCACTTATGCGGGCCTTGAAGACCTCGCAGAGGACATATAATGTGCCTATACCTAAATAAAGGATGCTCTAATGCAGTGCGAAAATATTAAACACACAAGCATGCTAACAGTTTATATATATGTAGAAAGCGATTAAATGGGATCCCGCACAGAATGCCAAGTGGCATGTCCCTCTCCTACTCCCGCGCCCATGCTCGTTAGTGCAGGAACCGGCCGCGTTCAATGCTATATAGCAATATCTCATCATGTAATGTATCATGTGTCATGTCTCATTTCATATGTCATTATTTTCTTTCTTTCTTTCTCATGGTATGATGTCAGACTCGATTAGGAACAAACCCAATGAAACTGGGCCGTCCTATGACCCTAGCAAACAACTCTAAGACTCACAATTTAACGGTCGTTCTACCATACGCAAAGAGAATACGGATGCTCGATCAGTTGTGCAACCTAAGCATGCTACTACATGAATATGCAGGATGCAACACCTATACACTATATGACACATTAGGCATGAGGTTCTAACTTGAGTAAGTCCCGGAGGACTTACCTAGAGGAACGCAGAATCCAAGCAATAAACACCAACAGTAAGCAATGCCAAGCAAGTCAGATATTCATCTAGGAAGCAATAAGTAAAATGTGCATAAGTCTTTGTCTAAATCACACAAGGCGCCTCTAACTATCATACATAAGTTCACATAATCATATAATATCACATCTTATCATTTCATCATCATCATCATCATCATCATCATCATCATCATCATCTCATCATATCTCATCATATACCATCTCGCATCTCTTCTCAATATATCATAACTCATATATCATCTCATATATATATATATATATATATAGCATTTCATTTTTTTTATCATAATATATATTACACGATGCTTAAGGCTTCAAATATAAATCATGCTTGTGACATATTCATTTTATAACATAATTTACATAATTCGCAAGTAAGATCCATCAAGTAATTCACTCAGTTAAATCAAGTAAGTTATTTTTCCCGAAGCTTCCCAAAACACACAATTAAGTCAACTCATTATTCACAACAACCCCTTCATTTTTTTATATCATACTTAGCCAAATCCTGACATTAAATATTTAAATCTTTAAAGCAATTTCCCAAAATTATATTATTAACATAATCCCGACATACTTCTATTTCAAAGTCATCGTCCAAATAAATTCCGAAACTTTAGAAATATTTTAAACAACCTATATCATTCAGAAGTAACAATTTAATGTCAAAACATAACAAATAAATTATCCACATAATTATTTCTCAATAAATTAAATTAAATAAGTGAATAATTAATTCAGACATATAAATAATTTAATAAGTAATACAGAATTAACAAGTCAATGGATTAGGTAATCCACACTAACAACTTTAAAACAATATATAACCAATTAAATAGACACCCAAATAAATCAATTTTTAAATAATCCTATAATCAATAAAGTGACAAATTAATTAATTAAATAAACAATTTAGAGAAAATTTAATAATATCTAATTAAATAATTTCATAATGATTTCATACCAATTAAAATAAGTTAATAGGATAATATGTAATAATCTCACCCAAATAAAGGAAAAAGCCCAAAATCCTCCAATCTCACCCAGCCCAAAGATCCGGACCCCAAATCAGTCCCACTCCCTCATAATCTGATAGCCAAAGAACCGAACCAATAAAAAAAAAAAACCATACCCGGCCCGACAAAGAAAGAAAATCGAACCCATTGCCCTCTTCTTCTTCCGCCAGCCCCTGCCTCACTCTACTCGAACTCACCTCGCCGGCATGCTCTCGACTCTCCCTCTCGACCCTGCACCCTCGCTCTCGGAATAACTCGAAAAGCCATGAGGCCTAATGCTCCTAAGTCTTTAGAAAAAGAAATGGAGTTGAAGGAGAGGAGGCTCACCAAGGAGAGGGGATCGAAGTATTGCCGGGGACTCGACAGAATTCGATTCGGCTCGCCGGAGGTTCGAGATGCCCTTGCATGGCCTAGGACGGAGGTAGGAGGTCAACAGGGTGAAGCTTTATTGGGTTCAAGAGAAAAAGGAGAAAGAATGGAAACTTACCGAGCTCAAACGGAAAACAGGGAAGGGGAGAAAGGTTGGCGACGTCGGCTCTCCAGGGTCTCTGGGTGGCTCAAGGTCGTCCTCAACTACCGGGGAGCTGCTGTTGGACACAAAGGAAAGGAGGACGAGAAGTGTGGGATGATTTGAATAGAACAAGGGAGGTGGGAGTTGCTCGGCTGGAGGCTTGGCGGCAAGGGAAGGAGGTAGAAAAGAAAGGAGGGAGATGAAGATGGTCTTGGCGTGACAGAGGAAGAGAAGGGAAGGTGGTTGAGATATGGTGGTGGCGGCGAGTTCAACGGGAGCTTTGTGGGGGCTTTTGAAGATGGTGAACAGAGAACGAAGGAGAGAGCAATTGGAGGTGGGTTTGTGTGTGAGGATGGGTAATGACAGCTACAAGCCTACAATTACAGGAGAGGGGAGGGAGATGGGAGTGTTCAACTGCTATAGGGAGTGGGGAGAAAGAAGAGGTGGAGTGTGTAAGCAGGCCCGTGCCACGGGCATGTGCAAGTGGGCCTACCGAACAAGGCCCCAAACTTTTTAAGGGTCCATTATTGTAATGGTTATGTATATATACATATATATATATATATATATATATATATATATATATATAGGCAAAGGTTCTAGTGAAACGAATAATACGGTGTAACGGTGAAACGAATGAATATTATGTCATATTCGTATGAATATGTTATTATGTAGATATGAATATGTGAATATTATGGTGTGTGAATATGAATATTGTGTTATGTTATTTGAATATAAATAATATCATATTTATATTACCATATTGACATCATATTCATATTCACACAACATAATATTCATATTTTCATATTCATATAAAAGAATATTCATATGAAAGAATATTCATATGAATATGACATAATATTCATTCGTTTCACCGTTACACCGTATTGTTTGTTTCACTAGAACTCTTCCCTATATATATATATATATATATATATATATATATATATATATATATATATATATATATATATATATATATATATATATATATATATATATATATAAGACTGATAATGACGTTTAATGTACGGATTTATTGATAAAACAATAATAAGAAAGCAATAAAGTGAAAATAAAGTAAACAAGATTTGCCAAAAAGAACTTACTTTTATTGGATTTGATGTAGGAAAAGTACACTTAAGAAATCTTGCAAAAGGAAATTACAAAGAAATTATTGAGGAATTTCTAAAGGGCTTTTTCAAGCTTTTTGATTTGAGAGTCAAATGAAGGGTGCCTCTTCTATGGGAGATGATGGGCTTTATAGAGAGGTTGTCGTGTTCTTGCTCTTGAATTTATGGATGATATTGTTTCTTGCTTCTCATCATGAGAGTCTTGAATTCTTCCTTCAAATGATGAACTTCTTTGAATTCTTGTAGTACATGATGGTGTCTTGCATAAAACATATTGGCTTGGTCTTCTTTTGTCTTGGTCTTCAATGATGGAATACTTGTAACGGCTCGGGATTATGATTCCCGAGTTACGTTTCGAGGGATAAAACCCCTCGTTGGATCTTGCGCTCCGAGTACAGGTTGAAGGTTTTTAAATCAACAATTTCGCTTTAAAGGTGGGATTTCATACCCAAAAACCGAGAGTACCTGCCTTATGGCCTAAGTTGCGAAATTCATTGATCGTACAACCAAGAAAGATTCCAAATTCATACATAAAATTGCCACAACAGAGCCGAGTCGAAATGAGATCAAAGCATCCAAAACTAAACCGTTTAATAGATTGGTGAAGTCAGAGTCTCAACTCTCTCTTTCCGCCATGTTAGGCCCCGCGGTCATGCAGCCAAACCAGCATCAATAATGATAAGCATGATGGATACCTAAAAACGTTAATAGTGGGCGGGATCAGATCGATGCCCACTTGGGTCTGTCCCTTCATTAAGGGTGCTGCCCCCACAATATGTACACATATACGCTATACCTATAATAAAGATGCTCTAATGCAGTACGGAAATTTAAATCACACTAGCATGCTCCTAGTTGAAATAATATGCAGAAAAAAAAAACTGTAAAGGCGCCCAAAGAATGCCAAGTGGCATATCCCTCTCCTACCTCTGCACTCCTTCCCATTAGTGCAGAGACTGGCCAGTTCGATGATATATCGTGTCATATCTCATCATCGCATGTCATATCTCATCATAGCATATCATATCTCATCATAGCATATCATATCTCATCATTTCATATCATATCATATATCATGCTCATGCCCGATGGTGCTGGGCTATCTCATCATCATGCTAATATATCGACAATACTGACTCAGGGCACCCGATGAAGCTGGCCTACCCTATGACCCCAACAAAGACTCTAAGACTCACAGATAACGACCGTTCTGTTTACATACGCATAAAGAAATAGGATGCTCAACGATCAATGCAACCTAGCAGGATACTACATGGCATGCTGATCATGAATGCAAGCACCTAGTATATCATGCACATAAGGCGGGGAATATCTATTCAATCTGAGTAAGCTCCGTAGAGACTTACCTGGCTATGCAGAACAACATAATAGAAGATCTGGCACACATCAATCATAATCACAAGTATAACCTAGATACATAGCGGAACATATATAAGTCTACGTCTAATCATTCAATCACTCAGAGCACACATCATCTCATAGCATCACAACACATCGAATCATCATTCCATCAATTCCGACCATTCATCATTTCACCACATTCCGTAAGACCACATCATTCTCGTCATTCCATTTAGTCGCATTCATATACCCGCAACAATATATCCACATAGCCATATATCTCAAATTTCATCATATTCATTGGAGTTCATCTCATGAATTTCCATAATTCATCTCAACTCATTTTACTCATGTAATAACACACCATCTCACGATTAATTCACATAATCAAAATCTCAAGAAATCTTATCAATTAGTTCACCAAGCCAATTCTAAGATATCAAATCATGCTTTCAATTCTTATTTACTAATATATCAAACAGTATTATACCTCAAGTAATACAATCTGTCAAGTTTCCAGAATCATACTTCCAAGTGGGTTACTAAATTGTTTCGAATTCTGGGAATGAACGGATTCAAATCCTACTTCCTCCTTTTAAGGTCATAGACTAGGATCCTCTAGGGTTCTAATGCAAGTGGAAGCATTCAATTTGGAGTTGTGGGGAACTAATTATAACTCACACAAGTTAGAACACTAACGCTGTTTTCAGATTATGAAAGTGTCTACAAAAGGCTCATTTCTCTGATCAAGTGGCTACGAATTTGCCAACAATATTTTAATAGTGTCTAGGTCTATCAGTTATTAAACCCTTCAAAGTGGAAGATCCTCAAAAGGAATTTTTGTTTAGGAAATATGGTTGAAACATTAAGCAAGCTCCAGTTTACAGATTTTAGGGGAACTTTTGAAATCATGGCAATAACTTGCTATTCTTGTAACCGAACAAAAATACTCATTGTGCACGTCAATACCATCCATATCAAGTACCAAGACTAAGATTTGAGCATCCAACACAATTAGAAGGGAAAGAGACTCACCAACTCAAGGATCAAGTGCGAAAGCACCTTAAAACCTTTAGGAGCTCCAATCAAGCATTCTCCTTTAAACCTTAGTGAAAAAAAGGAATCCTCAATAAAAACCCATTTTTATGTCAAGAAAAGCTTAGATGAGCTAACTCAAGCTCAACTTAGAAATTTATGCTTTTAAACATGAAAACACAGTAGATCTATGAAATAGCTTACAAAATAGCCACATAGGACTTAGGAGGAAGCGGATTGAGTGGAAGATCAAGGAGCTTAGACAAGGGCCGCTTGGGCTCGCTCAGCTCGATCTCACGTCTTCCGGAATGTAGGGCTATTTGAATGATTAGGGATCTCAACCTCCGAGAGCTCGACGATTTGGCCACATGGTGAGGGAAGGACCGAATGTAGAGGATGAAAGCAATCAAGGGTATTAAGCTTTATTACAAGAAAGTAGCTTTGGGAATGTAAGGAAGAAAGTTACTGGGAATATAAATGTAAGCAAGTAGGTGAGTCAAATGCAAGCAAGGTGCTCCAAGTGGTAGGATTGCCGTGTGAATAGCCAAGCAAGCTTCTCAACATTGAATGGAGCAAGCAGCTCACAAGGGGATGCCGTATAAAGGAGAGGAAGATTGGTAAGGTAATTGGTCAAGGGGTGAAAGAGGATAGGTGTCTCCATGTATAGGAGCTAGGGTATAAAAAGAGGAGAATTACCCAAATTGTGTAAGCAATGGTGCTTCTTATCCTCTTGCTTTACCTTTTTTGTAGTAATTTGTCTTCTTGTTTCACATATTTTGAATCTTGGTAGATATTTTGTGTAGGTGTATGATATGAGAGACAAAAAAAAATCAGATTCTTATAGAGGAGATGAGGGCTGAGATTTTTCGAATCAAGCATGGGGAGGTAGGAGACAAATTTGGAGAGAAAGAATCAAGGAAAGTGTGGTTCTGAAAACACAATTTCGAATACTCGAAAAATAAATCCCAAAACCCGCTCTCTCGACCTTATCCCGACTCAATCAAATTAATGGTTCAAAATCAAGAGGATAATGACATCCGAGGTTAATTTCAAGTCCCGAGGTGAAAAGACGGAATCGATCTTAGAAGGTTCAAGATTGGGCTGGACTTCATTTTAAGAATCTCGAGTTCGGTTTTATTATTAAATTAAAGACGAGTTTATTATTATTATTGTATAGTTTTATTTATTTATTATTTTTTTTGAAACAAAACCCGATTAAATCCGTTCTTATTAAATTTTTTTAATTTTCTTTTATTTTTTTTCCGAAAATCAAGATTTTAAAATCCGGGCCTTTACAATACTCCCGTACAAAGTAGGAGCCTTGGCATACAATAATACATTACAATACAATTTTTTTTTCTTTTTTTTTTTCAAAATAAGATGATTATAATTCAAAAGGATCATAATCATCATCAAGGTTTACATTTTTGCCCTTTTCTTGCTTGGCTTCCTTTTCTGTTTGATCATACCAGTTGAAGTTAATTTTCTTGCCTTTTTGTAACTGTAAGAACTTTTGATATTTTTGGAACTCTTGAAATTGCTTCCAAAGATCTGGATTTTGTTTTGCATCGGACTCAACTGGATTGCTTGGAGGTTTTGTGGATGAGCTGGACGAAGATGACTCAATCTGTATAGGTTCTTGTGTTTTAGGGATTGGGTCTTTTTGTGGAGGATTTTTGTTTGGAATGGAGGCATGAACTCTTTCAATGGCTAGAACATTTAGGTCAAATTTTTCCCACCATCGAACTTTGTATTTTCTGCAAAGTGATAATGGGTAAGGAATTGGGTGTATTTGTTCAAGCTCATACACCCAACAGAGGATCCAAGTCACGCCATTGTTTTTGTGGAACAGTAGTGACCTTTTGTATTTTTCAGCTGGGGAGTGATTGTAGTAGTAATCATAGGCAAGTTGGACAGCGTCGGGGAAAATTTCATGTGTGCTGCCAAAAATGTTCCACCACTCATAGAACCATTGTGGTAAGTCATCGTTGCAGTTTCTTGAAAAGATAAAGAACCAGGAATGGCTGAATGGCCTTATGAGAAAGGTTCGAAACCATGCCATTTTGTAGTGATAGAAGGTATATCCCTTAGGATATTGAGGTATGGAAAATGTTTTGACGGTGGTTGGATTGTCCCAATCTTTTCTTGTGAGGACTCTGAGGATTTTGCATTTAGAGAAGATAATGTGGTCTGTTTTGGTTTGGTCTTTTGTATGTGTCAGGTCAATCGAACCAGAATCTACGAGTATTAACTCATAGAATTTTCGGGTTTTGTTAATGTCTTTAGGGAACCAATGGAACGAAGGAGGAAAGACTTCGGGAAGACGGGGTTCAATCTGTTCTTGTGGGAGAGGTTTAAATTCTGGTAGTAGGCAAATTTCTTGTGCTATATGGGGTTTAAAGAAGTATTTGTAAAATGGAGTTTCGGGGTCTGGTCTTTTTTGTGATGGTTTTACTGGGGTTTTTGGTGCAAGGACCGCTTGCTTGTAAGGTAACTAGGCAAGAGGCTGGAACTGATTTGTTGTGGTAAGGATTGGTATAGGAGTGGACTTTGTGGACTGTGGATGTGTCATGAGGTAGTCTTGAGGCCTCATTAGCTTTCTTGAAGTATCCTTGCTGGACGAGGCCATTGCCACAATGTAAACAAAATAATTGTTAGAATGGGATGTTTCTGAGGCGTCTCTCTGCCTCTTTCTCCAATTCTTTGAGAAACTCTTCTTGCTCCAAGTCTGGATGTCCGTCAAGAATAGCTGTATAAATTAGATCCCTTATAGGAGGAATCCAAAGATCTTCTTCAATTTTCTTTTTCCAAATTTTGTAGATAAATCTCATAACCGAAAGCTCTACGTTTTGCCCTGTAGAAATTCTCTAGTAAGAAAATCTGGTAAAGAATTATTTTCTCCTTTAATAAATTCAATGTCAAAGTCAAAAACAGAAAGAATAGCTTGCCATCTTGCAAATATCTGTTTTGAAACAATGTTTTGAACATCCTTTTGTAAAATTTCTTTTGCTGACTTGCAATCAACACGAAGTAAAAATGTTTTGTAATAAAGATCATCTTGAAATTTTGATATGCATGCAACAATAGATAAAATTTCTTTTTTAACAGTGCTATTATTCTTTTGAGGACCAGTCCATGTTCCAGAATGATACCTAACCAATTGTTCTTCCTTTTAATCTTGTAACCTTTGTTTAAGAATGCCACCATATCCTAATTCTGATGCATCTGTCTCAACTATCATGAATGCCTTAGGATGCGGTATGCTGATGCATGGCAATGATTTAACCTTTTCTTTAATAATGCGAACTACTTTAGTATGCTCATTGGTCCAGGCAGGTGGATCTTTTCTTAACCTTTGGAACAAAGGCTTGCACAATTGTCTAAGTTTAGGGAAGAAATCAGAAATATAATTAAGACATCCTAGAAACCTTTGCAACTGAGTTTTTTCTTTGATTTCGTCTGGGAATTTATCAGCAAATTCAATACTTCTATTTATTGGTTTTATTGTTTATTGATAAATATCATGGCCAAGAAATCTTATTCTTGTTTGAAATAATTTCATTTTTGTAGAGGAAACAACTAATCCATTTTTCTTAACAACATGTAGAAAGGTATTCAGATGTTTGAAGTGTTCATCAATATTTTTGGAAAAGATTAGGACATCATCAATATAGACAATAGTGAATGAGGAATAAGGGTTTAAAATATCATTCATTATTTTTTGAAATTCAGAAGGAGCATTTTTTAGACCGAAGCGCATCACATTCCATTCGTAATGACCAAAAGGAATAGTAAAGGTTGTTTTGTATCGATCTTCTTCTTTTATTTGTATTTGCCAAAAACCACTTTTCATGTTAAATTTTGAAAATACACGAGAATCATAAAGCCTGTTTAATAAATCTCTTTTATTAGGTAAAGGGTACCTAATCCATTGCAAAGCTTTGTTTAAAGGCTTATAGTTTATAACCAGCCTAGGGGCATCTCTGTCCTTTTCAGCCTGATTCATAACATAGAAGGTTGCACAACTCCAAGGAGATCTAGATCTTCTAATAAGTCTTTTAGATAACAAAGACTCAATTTCTTGCTTACAATAGTCTAAAAGCTCTTTGTTCATCTGAATTGGCATAGCCTTGGTGGGAATATTTTTTTCATTAAAATCTTTTTCGTAAGGCAAGAACACTTGATGTTTCTTCCTCTCCCAAAATGCATTTGGAAGATTAGAACAAACTTGGGATTTAAACAGTTGTTCCAAATCTTGAATTTTCTTTTGAAGAGATGGTTGCTCAATTTTTTCTTCTATTTTCTTATATGATATTTCATCCTTAAGAAAGTTTATAAATGACTTTTTGCTACTTATCAGGTTCACCTGTTTGCAAATCGAAGAGGATTGCAATTGAGAAATGTCTCTTTGCTTGACTGGGGATAAAAACTCAAAAGTTATTTGTTTTCCCATTATATTGGTATGGAGACCGGTAGGATCAACCCTGAATGGGTAAATTTGAGTGAGAAAGGGGGTTCCTAAAATAACCTCTTGGGTTAGATCTTTGACAAGAATAAAAGAGTTTTTGAAACAATATCCTTGATTGCAAATCGATGCTTTTGGCAATTTATAGTTTATTTTCATGCGAGACCCACTAGCAGTGTGAAGTCTTTCTGACGTTTTTTCAAAGAATTTTGAGGGTGCTAAACCTTCTTTAATACAATTTATATCTGCTCCACTATCGAGTAGGGCTATGGTAGTAAGAGCAAATGTGTCTATTTTTATGGTGATAGGAACATACCACTTTTGAAAACTAATCTTATCAATTACAGATATGAATAGATCATCATTGTTACTGTCTATGTTGTTTTCAGCAGTAAAGCGATCCTGATCTATAGGTGTTTTAGAGGAGGATGGAGCATGAGTTTTGCGAATAAACCTTTCTTCTATAACAGCTAATCTGGCTTCCAATTCAAGGTCTTTGGTTTCTCCAGACAAAACTCTATCTTGAAGTTCTTTAACCTCCTTTTTAACCTGTTTATTTCAGCTTGAAGATCCTTAGTGGAAACTTGTGAGAAAACGTTAGGAGGGGGGTATTTATTGTATAATTTTGAAATACTAAAAGGTTCTTGTAAAGCTGGTTCTTGTTCTTTAAAAATTAAATCTTTAAGTTTAAGAAAATACTTTTGTTTTACTTGAGGGTCTTCAATTTCATCAATGAGTTGAAATAAGGCTTCTTTCTCATCTGTTTTAGTGATGACATTGCAAAACTGGGAAAAGATCAGACTGCAATGAAGCTTTTTGGAAAGAAAGGTTTGTTTCAGGATTACCTACTCTATTTGCTTAAAAAATAATAACTAAAATTAAAGAATCTATAGGTTCTGAAGAAATTCCTTGGGCCACGATAACTTATGGCCAGCTAGGAGCTTTTATTAAGAAAGAAGGGTTAACATTATGTTCAGAGTTAAAAATACAAGCTAAATATGGAGATAAGGGAAGAACTAGAAAAGAGTTAGGAAATTTCTGTGAAGCTTTTGGGATGCAGAAAATACAAGCTCCTTCCAGTAGAAAGAAAACCCAGTTTCAAAATAGAAGATTCACTAGAAATCCTAGGAGAGGGAAGAGAAACTATAATGAAAGAGGGGATAAGAAATTTGAGAAGAAAAGGATTATTTGTTATAAATGTGGTAAACCAGGCCATAAGGCAAATCAGTACCGCATTAAACAAAAGATAAATGAAGTTTGTGGTGAAGACGAAGAGCTTAAGAATAAACTTATGAAAATCTTTGTCACGGATAGAGAAAGTTCTTCAGATGAAGAAGAGGGTTATGCGTACAATAGGGAATTCGATTCATCTACTTCAGATGATGAAGAGCCTAGTTCCCGTAGACATAGGTGAGGAAAACACCTTTGTACCATCTGTAATCACTCAAAGTAGGACATCTAAGATTGATTAAGACGGACTTGCTAGATTGAAGTTCTTCTTTGGGATTCCCACAAAATACATACTAATAGTGTATATAAGTTGTCCAATAGCATCTTCCTCGGGGTGAATATTTTCATCGTCATCTTCAATATCTATAGTGGCTTCAAAGATCGCACTCTTTTGTTCATTGGTTAAAGCATTATCCCACCAATTTTTTATCTGACCTGTGAAACTAGTGACTAAGAGGGCTGCTGCAGATTTATCTCTATGACCATTTGCTTTGTAAGCCATTTTGGCCATTCCCATTTCTTGTAAAGTATTCATAATTTCAGTTTCAGACTTTCCATCTATATTCCACTCGTAAATAGATTTTCCGTTATAATCGGTGGATCGAAATTTTGCTCTTTCCTCATATTGAATATCAGGGGGAGTAGGTCTACGGTAATAATTTCTAGTATCACCTTTAGGGACCCGATTATTAGGGATATTACTATAATGTTGTTTTCCCGTTTTTCTTCTTCTGAGTTTGTTGATTTATATATGGTTATTTTCAAAAGCATTTTCAAGGTCCTTAATCTGAGACGAGTATGATTCAGTATCACTAGTAGAATATTGGGATTGTTCTTCACATTTTCTTTTACAGTGGTCGAGGCAATTTACATTGCTACCACTGGGTGAGGTTTCAATAGACTTTAACCTTTCTGTTATTTTATCAACCAAGTCTGGAGGATTAAGAGTAAGGGATTGAGCCATTTTTCTAGGAAGGCTTTCAATTTGAAAATGAGGTCTTGAGATATCTCTAGGGAATCTTGGTGGATCTATTGAGGAATCAATCTTTGTATGGATAAGATCAACTTGTTCTGCTATAGTGTGAAGAATTTGATTGGAATAATTATTTTGATAATAAACTTTCTTAATGTCTTCAACAGTGGCAGGGGTGCCTTCAGCTATGTTTCGACCCCTTTTGAATGGTTCCGCCATGATCTCTCCTGCTGAGGTTGTAATCTTTATACCGGATAGAGGAGGGTTGACAGAATGGGTAACACCAGATGGGATGGTGCTCCAAGATTTTGTAATCCTAGTTTGGACTTCAATGGAGGGTAAGGAGAATGGATCTTGGATCTCTAAGTTTGATAGAAATATATTGAACCATGTGAAAAAAGGTATATTGGTCTTCAACCGTTCCATATTAGCATACCAATTTTTTCTTATTTTATCACGACAAGATCTATCTATTTTCATAAACCATTCTTTTTTCTGGCTATTATGAGGTGACTCAAAATTTCTACGAAGATAATCCTTGTCTATCTTGAAAGAATATTCTAAAGAGATCATGTTTATTGAAGAATACCCTTGCATATCACTTTGTGTGGGAGAAGCAGGAGTAGAAATCTGTTCAGTATTATCTGGACATGTTGTAGGTAGAGGAGTTTGGTAATCTACTTTAATATAGGGATCATGTAATGAAGGAATTCTATAAGGGGGTTCAGAAATGGAACTCCTGGCTAGAAATACACTTGGAATGTGAGGAATGTGAGGGGTAAAATCTCTACTTGAATTAAACCTTAATAGAATCCTACCATCAGGTTCTTCTATGATTTCAGAAATTTCTCTCCTATCAAAATCCCTAGGAGGATTATTGCTCTGAAGCTCTAATGTGTCGGGAACAGTGCTCTCGTTCCACTTTATTGTCTTAGGAGTAAAAGAACATGATTTTTCTGCATCTAGTTGGAGAAGAATTGTTTCTCCATGTGGAATAGGAGGAACGATGCACTTTGGATCAGAAAGAGAGGTCATGACTCTATAATGGAGTCTATAAATTATTGCAAAGTTTTTTGAGAATTGCTTGAAAGAGTCATTTAACATTTTGACATCTAAAATAAGAGATTGAATAACTCTTGGATCCATGAGAGCAATTAAAATAAATAGGACCATTGCAAATATTAGATTGAATAATAGCAAGTATAGAATCTTTATAACCTTTTAATCTATCATCCCTTAAAGCAATAAAAACAGGAGAATCTATTCCTTTTCGAGATAATGATTTTATTGCTACTTGAACTAAGCCAAAGTGGATATATCTATATCCTTTTGCTAAATATTTTCTTAAAGAAAGTGCGGACAATAATTGCAAAGTGTGTTGCTCTTGTTGAATACTTATTGTCTCTTCATGAGTTTTTACGCTAAATGAAGTCTTAAAATCTAAAGCTCCAATTCTATAAATAGACTCAATATTTTCTGCAGGTATTGTCCAATTAGGCAAGTCACTACTATCTTGTGCAAAATGCATTTCATTACTTTGAACTATATGAGAACCACTAGAGCCTCGATATAACATCCTTCTCAAATTTAACGCCATAATTTCATATATTATTATGCATAATTTAAATTAATAAAGACATAATTCATACATATCGAAGGGGACCATCTACCGGGACCACCCATAAACTCAACTTATACGGGCTGACCAAGCAGATTTACGACTAACCAAGCGCTCTTTATGCAGTAATTATGAATTAATTAAAATAAATATGACACAATAATTAATGGTAATTATAACGTTAATATTTTTTAAGAATATTATCTCAAATGGCTCTGATACCAGTTATACCCAGGATAATGATAATGTAATAATAATGTATAAATGATGATAATGACAGTTATAACAATCTCTCTCTTATATATATATATAGGTTGGATCCCGTGTAAGCAACCCTTACGGTGTAATTTGTGAGCAGAGAAATTATTCGCAGGTACCAAGCGATTATTCGTGTATAATAATGTAATTATTCGTATGTATGAACAAATGTAATTATTTGTAAGTAACAAAAGATTATTCATATGTATGTACATACGAATAATCACTTCGTACCTACGAATAATGTTATTGTTCACAAGTTACTTTTAATCTCATCCGTTTGATCTTCTTAATCCGACGCTCTAGATTTGCTCACAAATTACACAGTAACACTTGCTTACACAGGATCTATCCTCTATATATATATATATATATATATATATATATATATATATATATATATATATATATATATATATTGTTTTCACTAATTATCAATGATGTCTTGTAGCCTAGTGGTAGGACCATTAAAAAACTCTTCCTATTTGCTTTCCACCCGGGTTCGATTCCCCCCTTGACTTCAACTTTTTTTTATTTTCTATTTTTAAGAAGCAAACGCTTGCTATTTGCTTTGTTTCTATCTACATTTCTTTTTCTATTTTTATAATCATTCCAATTTTTTTTAATATTCTATATCTTTTTTTTTATTTTCTTTTTTAAGAAGCATAATCGACAGTTTGATAAATATAGTACTCCGTAGTATTTAAATATTTTCAACATTTTGCAAGTATAAAAAAGTATTTTGGTCAATTTTTGGAAGAAAAAATATATTTATGTGTTGCTATTTTTTCTTCCAAAAATTAATTTGATTTCAATAGGATTAGAAAATAATTTTGAATTTATTTAAATTAATTTAATTTGAATATTAATTATCTATAAACAAATTGTACAGGGCCTCCAAAATAATCGGCACGGCCCTGTGTGTAAGTATATAGAAACAAAAATAAATACCCGGAAATAAACCCCAAAATCCGCTTTCTGACCTTAACTCGACGCGATTAAAATAAATTTAAGGTAAACATCCGAACCTGAATTAAATAACGAAACTCAAAAATATTTTCAAGCCTCGAAATAATAAAGCAAAAAAAAATTTACTTTCAAATCCAATAATAAGTTCATGTTGGAGTTCGTTTTGAGGGAATAAAGAAAATCGCTCGCTCGAAGACGGAAATTTTTGAAAATTTTCTGAATCTTAGAAATTAAGTCAAATCTTAAATCGAAAATAAAAACTACAATAATATTTAAAATTCTCAATCATTACAATATATCCGATCATAAGAAAGGAAAAAAGAGTGTAAACCAATCAGAAGATGGTCATCATTTGAGGTTGCTGTATACTAGATATTTACAATGGCGATTCGCAAATGCACAAGCTGATGCTGCTTTGCCCATTCGAAAAATCTCAGCTGAGGTAGGTTTATCTTTATTGAATAGTATAGGATGCAATGTTGCATTTCTTGAATAGAATCTAAGCCATGTTTTGTACAAAATGGCGCTTCAAAGATGGATGTTTACAGCAAAAAGCCGCCAATGTTTAGTTGATCAATTTGTATTCTTCATATATCACTCCTCATATAATCCTCTTTGATTCTCTCTCAGAACTTCATTTTCTTCTCATCTTTGTTGCTTTTACAAGACATAAATTTTCATCATTTAGATGCTTATGCAGGAAACATTGAACAATGTGTGGAGGGCAACTCTAGAACTGTGGAATTCTGTCTTCATGAAGTGGATCAATGTTCAGAAGCTGAAGTTGGAGCTGAAGCTGAATATGGTGTTGAGTGATCAAGTAAGTTCTTATCGTTTGCCGGAGACTGTTTTTATTTTGATTAAAGTGTCTATGACCCTATTTTTATAGTGGTGACAGTGTCTATGAACGTGTTTTTATTTTGGTTACAGTGTCTATGACCCTGTTTTTATTTTGGTTACAACGTTTATGACCCTGTTTTTTATAGTGGTGACAGTGTCTATGGCCGTATTTTTATTTTGGTTACATTGTTTATGAACCTGTTTTTATTTTGGTTACAAATCTATGTCCCTCTTACCTGTAAAGACTCGGGATTTTAAAATATTATTTTATAAATTAAGAATTAATTTCGATTTAATATTGACTTAAGTGGGATTTGAATTATAAGATTTCGAAATTTTTTTGGAAAATATCTGTCCTTGAGTAATTGAATTTCTCTAAAATCTTTCTAAGCAAGTTCCGGCACATATTTGAAACTTGATTTAAGAGCGGATTTTATTCCGCTAATTTTAGTCCGAGACTTGAAAATATTTATCGGATAATTTATTAGTTCAGATCGGGTCGAGATGAGATTGAGAGAGCGGTCTTCGATATTTTGTTTCGGGTAATTTGAATTGATTTTCGGGACCACATTTCTTTTGGTCCTTTCCTTCCTACATTGTCCTTTTCTTCCCAATGAGATCTGAAATCCCAGCCCTTGTGATCCTCCTCTTGTGTGAAATTGAATCAAGATATTTCCATCCACCTTCCTCCTTACCTCTTTGGGTTAAACACCCCCATTTCACTTTCCCTTCCCTCTCTCCTGTTTGATTTCAGAAAAGCACTCCCTGCACACCTCCCCTCTTTCATTTTGTGGTCCCTCAAATAATCCCCTAACAACACACCCTCACAAACCCATTTCCCAGCCTCCTCCATTCTCCCTTTCATCCTCCTTCTTTCTTCCAAATACAAACCCCCCATTCTCCCTCTGTTTCCCCAGTACAAACCGCCACCATCATCTCCTCCCTTTCCCCATTCTCTCTCTGTTCAATCTCCTATTCCCCATCACTAGCTCCACCATCCTATTCTGTTTGACCACTAGACTGCAGCCCAAGCCGAGAACCTTCCTTCCTCTGTGTTCGAAAACGGTGACCGCCCCACCTCCTTTGAGCAGCAGCAACAGCAGGGCGCCACCTGCAAGCGCCCGTCCAACGCCCCTCTGGCGCCTCCAGAAGATAGCCACAGCCTCCTGAGGAGCAGCGTTGAGCTGAGAACGGCGCCTTCGAGCGAGCTCCGCCTCCGACGAGCCCCGTTCCTTCCTCCTCTTCTCCATTTCCGAACGGTAAGCCTTCCTTCTTCTTCTTCTTTCGCTTCGAGATGTCATAAAGCTCCGACCTTGACACCCTTTCCTTCGTTTGAGGCCAAGAATAAGGAGCTTCCACACCGGAGCCGAATCGAACCAAGCGACCCCTCCTTTCAGCGAGAACGTCGACCTCGGTGAGCGCTTCGACCCTTCCTTCTCTCCTTTCCTTAGTTTCAAAAGTTGGTTGTCCTTTGGTATTAGAGAGTGTTCGGGGAGTGAGCGTCGGCGAGGACGGAGGAGGAGGAAGCTGCCGGCGAGCACTGACCTCCTTCTCCTTCCTTTTTCCCGTTCGAACAGAGGGAGGAGACAATGAACATGGGCGGGTGGGTTTTCTGTTTTTTTTTTTTTATGAATGGGTCCGGTTCAATCCCTTTTGTTTTAATTAAAACCGGTTCACTTAATAAAATCTGAATTTGAGATTTGTGGGTATGGGTAGTGTCTTGGGCTGGGCAAGCGGATCCGGATTTAGGAGAGTGGGCTAATACATTGGGCTTCTTGTTTGGGTTTTCTGGTCTGTTGGGTTTTATTTATGTGTGTTTTGTTATGTGTATATTATATGGTTAGGTTAGTATATAGTTTGATATATTTGTTATTTGGTTGGATTATTATTATTATCATTATTATTATTATGAGATTTTGTGATAAATATATATTTTCTAAAATTATTATATATTTTCTAAAAATTAGTATATATATTTAAAGTTGTTCAAAGTGGTATTATTTGATATTATGATATTATGTGGTGATTTAGTAGATGTTTTTAGAAATGATGAAGTAATTTGGTATTGTTGTTTTATAAATGCGGGTTATTAAAATGGATTGATTTTGGTGATTTCTTATATTTTAAATATTATTTGGAGTATGTTAGTTAATGTTGTTTATAAATGGGATTTTAAAGTGATTGTCGGTTTTGATTTATAAATGGGGTTTATAAAGATGGATTTGTTTTGGAAATGTTCATCATTGTCTTAAATTACTTGAAACATTAAAGTCAAGGTTTTGAAATAAAATGCCGGAATTATTTCTATAATATGATTTTGAGAGATTGGTTTTAAGGTTTAAATGTTTAATGTCGGGATTTGGCTAAGTACGATTTTAAAAGAATTGTTTGACTTCTAAGTTGACTTCCTTGAGAAATTGTTTTGAGAATGAGTTGATTTAAATGGAGAGTTAAGAGTTTTGGAAAACTTTGGGAAATGTTTCACTTGAGCTAACTTGGTGAATTACTTGATGGATCTTACTTGAGAATAATGGGGATTATATTATGATATGAATATGTAGATGAATTGAAGCTTGATATGAGATAGTTGGAGATTTTGAGATAATGACTTGAGATTATAATAATGATGATGATAATGAGACCTATGAAATATGTGAAGTTATGTATGTTAGTTAGGGGCGCCTTGTGTGAATTAGATAGACTTATGCATATTTGTATGTTTATTAGGTGATTTGTGATCTATTGGACATTGCTTATTATTAGTGTTGATTGCTTGGATGTTGCGCGCCTCCAGGTAAGTTTCCTATGGGAGCTTACTCAGTAACCCGGACCTCATGCCTGATGTGTCATATAATATGTAGGTGTTGCATATGCATAAAAGCATGTCATGTAGTATCATGCTTAAGACTTGCACTTATGAATGAGCATCCCTATTCTTTATGCATTTGAAAAGAGAACGGTCGTTATCTGTAAGTCTTAGAGTCTTTGTTAGGGTCATAGGGTAGCCCAGCTTCATCGGGTGCCCTGAGTCAGTATTGTCGATATATGAGCATGATGATGAGATAGCCCAGCACCATCGGGCATGAGCATGATATATGATATGATGATGAGATATGATATGCTATGATGAGATATGATATGCTATAGCATGGAACTGGCTAGTCTCTGCACTAACGGGAAGGGGTGCAGAGGTAGGAGAGGGATATGCCACTTGGCATTCTTTGGGTGCCTTTACAATTCTTTTCTACATATTATATAAACTAGGAGCATGATAGTGTAGTTTAAATTCTGTATTGCATTAGAACATCCTTTATTCTAGGTATAGGCGTATTATATGTCCTCAGCGAGGTCTTTAGGGCCCGCATGCGTCTATGAGCCTGACTTCGTGGATAAACTTAGGTACCCGTCCTTTTGCTGCTCTGTGCTTCTATGGCGAGGGATCCTCCTGGGCGAAAGCAAAGAACCGGACAAACCCGCTAATTTGGCTTAAGTGTTATTTGATTATGATTTCGGTTTTGACCAGGCTCCGCCGTGGCAAGTTGTACTTTACTTCCACTTTCACCCGTTTCAAAAATGAACTTCCGCGATATAGTCTTAGGACAGCTTAAGGGTTCCCAGTGGCCCTTCGATTGTTTTGGGGTTCGAAATCCCCACTTTAAATACTGATCCTTTGAGGTTTGAAACCTCGACCCGTACTCGAATTGCAAGATCCGAACGAAGGTAACCAACCTTCAAAACGTAACCCGAGTATTTATATCCGGGCCGTTACATTACCCATTCATATATTAGAGGAGAATTGTCAACACATGTACTTTGGCTTCTCATTAGCCCCTATAGGGTTTGTGCTTTCCTTGTCCTAGGATTTTCCTTTGGTTACAGTAGTTATGACCCTGTTTTTATAGTGGTGACAGTGTCTATGGCCGTGTTTTTATTTTGATTACAATGTCTATGACCCTGTTTTTATTTTGGTTATAGCGTATATGACCCTCTTACCCATTCATATATTAGAGAACTGTCGCTACATGTATTTTGACTTCTCATTAGTCCCTATAGGGTTTTCCTTTGGTGACAACATTTATGTCACTGTTTTCATTTTGATGACAGTGTTTATGACCCTATTTTTATAGTGGTGACAGTGTCTATGAACCTGTTTTTATTTTGGTTATAACGTATATGACCCTCTTACCCATTCGTCTTTTGGCTTCTCATTAGCCCCTTTAGGATTTGTGCTTACCTTGTCCTAGGGTTTTCCATTTGCTGACAGCAATCAGCTCTTAACGACGTACTATACTTAACATTTTAGGGTTTAGGATTTAGGGTTTAGGGCCTTGGCCCTAAACTCTAAAGACATAACCCTAAACCCTAAACCATACTGTACATCACATGTTCTTTTGGCTTCTCATTAGCCTCTTTAAGGTTTGTGCTTCCCTAATCATAGGGTTTTCCTTTTGGTTACAAGTGTCTATGACCTTATTTTAATAGTGGTTACAATGTCTTTGTCCCTTTTTTTTTATCGTGATTACAGGGTCTATGACCCTGTTTGAACAGTGGTTACATCGTCTATGTCCATCTTATCCATTCATATATTAGAGGAGAACTGTCACAACATGAATATCGGCTTCTCATTAGCCCCTATAGGGTTTGTGCTTCCCTTGTCCTAGGATTTTCCTTTGATTACAATGTCTATGACCCTTTTTTCATAGTGGTGACAGTGTCTACAACCCTATTTTTATTTCGGTTACAGAGTCTATAGGGTTTTCCTTTGTTACAGTGTCTATGACCCTTTTTTCATAGTTGTGACAGTGTCTATGACCCTGTTTTTATTTTGATTACATCGTCTATGACCCCCTTACTCATTCATTTATTAGAGGAGAACTGTCACCACATGTATTTTGGCTTCTCATTAGCCCCTTTAGGGTTTGTCCTTCCTTGTCCTAGGATTTTCCTTTGGTTACAGTGTCTATAACCCTATTTTTATAGGGGTGACAGTGTCTATGACCTTGTTTTTATAGTGGTGACAATAGTAGTTGTATTTTTATTTTATTTTTATTGTGGTGACACTACTAATAAGACTTTCCCTTCTCCTAGGGTTTTTTTCTTTTGGTGACAGTAATGGTGACACTATTTTTCCTTGGTTACACCGCTAATAACACTTGACCATTCTTTCCTTGCTACACTGGTGGTGACATGTAATGGCCCGGATATAAATACCCGGGTTACGTTTCGAAGGTCGGATACCTTCGTTCGGATCTTGCAATTCAGGTACGGGTCAGTCCGGTTCTTCGCTTTCGCCCAGGAGGATCCCTCGCCATAGAAGCACAGAGCAGCAAAAGGGCGGGTACCTAACACTATCCACGAAGTCAGGCCCAGAGACGCCTGCGGGCCCTAAAGACCGCGCTGAGGCCATATAATATGCCTATTCCTAGAATAAAGGATGGTCTAATGCGGTACATAATTTAAATCACACTAGTATGCTCCTAGTTGAAGTAATGCGCAGAAAAACTGTAAAGGCGCCCAAAGAATGCCAAGTGGCATATCCCCATATCTCTGTATTTCCCGTACCCACTCCGAGGTAGGGCGCTCGACCTCAGCCGAACCGTAATAGATATATTCCCGTACCCACTCCGAGGTAGGGCGCTCGGTCTATGCCGAACCGTAACAGATATATTCCCGTACCCACTCCGAGGTAGGGCGCTCGGTCTATGCCGAACCATATCAGAGATATATATAGATGATACTCATCGACTCGATTGGGGACCAAAACGGTATCAAACCCGAATGCCCCCATGACCCTAGCAAAGACTCTAAGACTCACAGATAACGGCCGTTCTGTTTCGCAATCACATAAAGTGTTCAAATGCTCATTCAAAAGTGCAAGTCCTAAGCATGATACTACATGGCATGCTTTTATGCATATGCAACACCTACATACTATATGACACATCAGGCAGGAGGTCCGAGTTACTGAGTAAGCTCCCGTAGGAAACTTACCTGGAGGCGCGCAGAATCCAAGCAATCAACACCAATAATAAGCTATGTCCCATAGATCACAATTCACCTAATAGACATACAAACATGCATAAGTCTATCTAATTCACGCAAGGCGCCCCTAACTATCATACATAACTTGCATATCTCATTTCAGATTATTCCATCTTATCTCATTATGCTCATTTCATGTTCATCTCATCTCAACATATAATATCTCATACTCTCAAAACACCTGATCATTTCAACTCATCATCTCAATATCTCATCTCAATGTTTCATCATGCTTAACTCATTATCATATCGTACAACATTTTTAGTAATCATGTATTGTCATCTCATATATATATATATATATATATATATATATATATATATATATATATATATATATATATATATATATATAAGTCATATTCATACTCTAAGTCATATCATACTTTAATATATCCACATTGCATCTCTCAATCCACACTTAATAGTCATAGCAATATCAACATATCATAATTTATACTCACACAAGTTATCAAGTTATTCATCAAGTTAGGCAAGGTAGATCATTTTTCCAAGATTTCCCAAAACTCTTTTAAAATATCAAGTTAGCTTAAATCATCACATAATATCATATAACATCTCATCATGCTTCATAATAAAATTCAATATTCTAACCGGTCAAATCATGCTCCAATTCACATATAACCATATCTTATTCCCATACTTCACATCATGCTTATCAGATTAAGATATCGCCATAATCATATATCATATTATAACACAACACTTCATAGCATGCTTCATAATCAACACATAACACATCAATATCACATATGTTAATTAATATATATAAATCAGACAAGTCAATTCCCCAAGATTCCTGAAGTTCTTAAATCGCAAGTTAGATCAATCTTTATTTAAAACATCTTTTCCAAATCACACTTGACCCAAAAATCCCTTTATTAAACCATTGCGCTTTAACTAACTTGTATTATGATTTTATTAAAATAAATCCGACAAGATAAGGATATTTCCAAAATTCCTCTTTTAAATTTTATTAAAACCATGCCCATTTATCCAATCAATTTCTATCCTTAACACCCTTTTCCAAATTCTTTTCTTTTTCAAATCCGAATCTTATAATACTATATTCCAAATTGCCATATTAATATTATATCTTAAATCACCTTTATCTAATATATTAAAACGAAATCAATTTTTTTTTTGTCTTAAGACATAACATTCACAATATATATAACCCCCAAATATCTACTCTTAAAACAACTTATAACATATATATATATATGTATGTATATAAAATACTTTATAGAAATTATCATTTATTTTCATAAATAAGAAATAATATAACAATAAAATAAACTAATCATATTTAAGTACAACCCAAAGCAATAGCCCAAACTTTCTCTCTTTTCCTTTAGCCTAGCCCGGCCCAACAAACCAAAAGGGAACCCGGATCCTACAGCCCAAACCCATACCCTATTCGGATCCAGATTTAACCCAACTGAACCGGTTTTGTTAATAAAACCCCTGAACCGTGCCAGATTTAAAACAAAAGAAAACCGGCCTAATGTACTGTTCACCATCTCCTACATTTGTAATTTCGAAATGGGGAAGGGAGAGGAAGGGATGGAGTTGCCGGCTTTAGCATTTAACTCCGGTCATTCAAAACGACACTAAGCACAGAGAATCGACGGGAAGGAAGAGAGAAAAGGTGCTCACCGAGGTGTTCTTCGATTCGCCGGGAAAACGCTCGGGAAGCTTCGATTGGAGCTCCGTCGGAGCTGGAGCCCGAATGGGGGGCCTAGGAAGGATGTTGGGGTGTTAAAGGTGAGCCTTTACATGGCTAGAAGGTGGAAAGAAGCGAGAAGAGGGCTTACCGTCTCAAATAGCGAAAACAGAGGAATGAGGAAGGTGGGGGTGGCGCGCGGCTCCGGGGCGGCGTCTTGGTGGCTCCGGGCTCCTCTGGGTGCTCTTGAATCGTCGAAGAGAGAGAGGTCGACGCTCCTACTGCTGCCTCTCGCCGAGGAAGGGAAGAGGTGGAGCTGTTGGTGCTCGATGCTCGGTGATGGTGAAACAAGGTGCGGCGGTGGAGCTGCTGGCCAGATGCGGTGGACAGGGGTGGGTAAACTGGTGGTGCTGGTGGCTGGCTTCCTCGGCAACAGAGGGAAGGCAATGGAAGGATAAAGAGGGTAAGGGAGAGAGGATAAGGTTGTGTATTGGCGTTGTGTTTGGAGGGTTGTGGGTTTTTGAAGTTGGGAATCAGATAAAAAAAAGGGGAATTGGGTCTTAGGACTGGCTGCACTCAGACAGAGGAGGGAGTGAAGGGTAGCTTGGCATTTTGCCAATTTAGGAGAAGAAAGAAAAGGGGTAAGAGAGGGAGAGGAGGTTGATGTTTAGCCAAACATGGAATGGGTGAGTTGGGAGTAGAATTCAAAGGGAGAGAGGGGATGCTGACCAGGAAATTTGGTGAGGGGTAAAAGACAAGGTGAAAGGAAACAAAAGCAAGTGGTCCCACGTAAATCAATACCCGGAAAATAATACCCGAAAACCCGCTCACTCGATCTCATCCTGACTCATATTCAAATTTTAAATCAAAATCTCGAACTCGAAATAAAATAATGAAATGCAATTAATATTTTCGAATCTCGGAATATGAAAGCGGAATAAAATTTATTTAAAACTTTCAATTAATATTGTCGAAACTCACTTCGAAAGATTTTGAATAAATCCAACAACTCGAGGACGAAAATTTTTAAAATTTTCCGAAACCTTATAATCCAATTCCCAATTAAATCGATATTAAATATAAATTAATTCTTAATTTATAAATTAATATTTTAAAATCCCGAGTCTTTACATGACACCACTTTGTACATTTGTAGTGATACAATTTTTATGGTGTTGACACCACCAAATTTTCTTTTGGTTAGCATTAGCCTCTATTTTTATTTTGGTTACAGTGTCTATGACCCTATTTTTATTTTGGCTATAGTGTCTATAACCCTGTTTTTATTTTGATAGCAATGTCTATAACCATGTTTTTATTTTGGTTACAACATTTATGACCCTCTTACACATTCATATATTAGAGAACTATCACTACATGTATTTTGATAATGTGTCTATTAGGTAGCTTTACTCTTTGATAGTGTCACCACTAGTGTAACCTTAATAAAATAAAAAATATCTTTATTATTTTTTTGTTTAAATTTGAACTAAAAATTGAACTAAAATATAATGCGAAGAGATGAGTGATAGGTTTTTTTTTTTTGGAAGCGAGATAAAAGTTAGGGAATCCGGCGATGGAAACGCGAATCCCCTAGAGCTTCCGAGCGGACGAGAACCCGAAGTTCTTGATCATCCTCCAAGCTATCATCGGCAGAGAAGTGATAGGTTGATGGAACAAGACATGCCCCTTCTTTATTTTATTTTATTTATAATAAACCCATACTTTAATTAATTGACATCATTCAAAAGCAATACAACTATATCATGTGGTAGCTGCTCAACAAATAGTGTGCTACCTTAGTACCTTGTTTGTTTGCCGACAGGTGTAGCTCCACTCCACCTTCTCAAAATTCTCAGCCAACACAAAAAGTTTATATTTACTGGTTTTTTCATTCAAGGGGATGGCTTTTTCATTCAAGGGAAAATGGAGTGGAAAGGCAAGATGCCAAGATCAAATCCACTGCAAGTTTTTAATAGAGAGAATCGGAGGAGAGAGAAAATGAAGCCTTCAACAAGCTCCCTCGCCATATGGATATAAGCCTTCAACAAGCTCGAAGAGCCATTTCCCATTCCCTTAACAGGAGGAGATGGTACTGTAATTGGCTTAGCTTTCCATTGTTCAAATAAACAGTGACAAAATCAGAAGTACCTCCTTCAAAATTTTCCCCAAATTTCTCTCTTCGTACTTCCATGGCTATTTCCCGGCGGCCGGCACCGACAGAGTCTTGCAAAGAGCTCGATTCCCGCCTCTGCAAAAGGAATCAGCCGCTGGAGGTTACAAAGGCGTCCGACGCGCTCCCTCTGCCACTGCAACTGACGAATGCGGTGTTCAACATCAGCGAAGAATATGAAGAAACAGTTGATTTGAGAGGGCGAGAGGGAGTAACGGAGAGGACCAGATTGAGAGCGAGAGGGAAGGGATCTGGGAGGCAGAACATAAGAAATAGAGGCTGGGGCAAAATTGGAAATTTAGGACACTCACCTAATTTCTCTAAGAAAATGGATAAGGAGCTAAAATTTGGCCTCCAAATGGACACATACCAAATTTTTCCTTGAAAATATATACTCCATAGAAAATTGATACAATTGATTGGGTAGTTTATAAGAAAAATGACCAAAAATAATACGAACTATCAACGGTGAACCAAAAATTATACGAACTTTCAAAACTACGGATTTATATATAAACTATAACACATTAAACCAAAATTGATACAAAGTCCAAAATTCACAAACTCTAAATTCATTTGGACTCAATATATAATTAATATTAAATTGTGGTCAAAATTGTAAATTTTATAATTTCATCATCTTCACCAAAGGCATCGATGATGGAGCGGCGATGGTGGAGGTGCGCTTGAGGTTGATGGTGTCGATACGACACAAACCTTCACAACACTAAACACCCAACCACCAGCCAACTGCCAACTGGACGAGAGCCACCGGCGATGACAACGAACGGCGACAGGCGAGGCCGGATAACGGGAACCCAAAATCAGCCACATTAAAGGTCGAATCCCTAAAAATGGATAACGGAAACCCAAAATCGACCAGAAATCCAGCCGAAAGAAGAGAAATTGGAGCCCAATCTGAGCGAAATCGATCAGATCTAAGGGTTTGGAAAAAAAAATTACGGTATGTAAGCTCCATTGTTGAAGAGCTTAGGGGAAGGGAGGATTTTGTTTAGATGAATATAATTTTTCTTTAATTTTATAAATTCTCCCCAAACTTTCAAAGTAATTATAATTTGAGTCTAAAATAATTTATAGTTTGTGAATTTTAGACCTTGTATCGATTTTGGTTTAGTGTGTTATAGTTTGTATATGAATTGATAGTTTTGAAAGTTCGTATTATTTTTGGTTCACCGTTGATAGTTCGTATTATTATCGGTCATTTTTCCTAGTTAATATACTAAAAAGGAAAATTGTATACATGCAATAAATCTAAATGGGAAGGAACTCTTAATTTTAATATAAAAATTAATTAAAAATTAGTTAAATATAATTGGACGGAAATGCTAAAATTAAGAGGAGGACGACACATCAGCTAAAGTCATCTATTTTAAAGTATTACTAGTTTTATTAGTCGTCCGTTGTGCGATTTTTAAATAAATTTTATTATATAAAACATCTTTGCATTAATATAAATTACTACTCCATATAAAGTAAATATATAGTTTTCAACTATGTTATGTTTTTGAGAATGTAAACATGTTTGAATCTAGTTTAATTATATAATTTGATAAATGGTTTTTGGAATTTGAAGCGCAAATTGATATATATTCAATTTGATCTAAAACATAGAATAATTGATGAAATATTGAATAGATTATTTGATCTAAAAAGATAAGTATTCAAACTAATTAAAATATACAGTTGAATATTTATAAAAATAAGTGGGACCATAGCAAAATTATATTGACTTATTAATTGATATAGATAAAAAAAAGATAATATCATATTAATCCAGAATATTGTAAAGACCCGAAATTTCAAAATATTATTTAATGAATTGTGATTTAATTTCAATATTAAATTTCTGGGATTTCAAAAAAAAAATATAATATATATATATATTGAAATCTTCGTCCTCGACCAAAGTGATTTTATTTTTTATTGAAAAGCAAATTTCGACATATGATCAAATTCAATTTAAAAACAGATCTGTTCCGCTTTCCAATACCGAGACTTGAGAATAATTTCAGATTTCAAGCTAAGAATGGATACCGTTTGAATATATTGAGATGAAAATGATAAATTTATGGCGTTTTAATGTAAAGGGAATTTAATAGTTGAATTTTATAAATTAATATAGTAGTGTTTTTGCAATTCGAGAAATGGCGGACTAATTATATAATTTCTTAAAACCTAACCCTAGGAACCCATATATATACTCCTTATGCCCATTTTGCCCAGCTGCACTCCATCCTCTCTATCTGTTCATAGCAGCCGCACCTTGCCCCCTTCATCCATGGCTTCCGCCCTCATTTCCTCTAGGCTGCCAATCGCAGGGGACCCGAGCTCCGTGCTCGTCGCCGCTGCTCACTCCCCTTCTCTCATCTCGGATCCGACCACCGCCTCCAAGGCCGCTGCCCCTCCTCGCTTCTGGTTTCGTTGTTGAGATGGCCTCGGTGCTAGCAGCCGCTGAAGGCCCTGATTCAGGCAGCTCTCCTTCCGCGAGCAGAGCTGCCTCCTCCCCGGATCTACAAGCTCCACTGCCACCTCAACAACCCTCCTCTCCAAACCTCGGGCTCGAAGTGTGCCGCCCCTCTCTTTCCCCCTCTCTCTATGGCCGTGACCGAGGCTGGGCATGAGCTGCTCCCGTCGACGACGCCTCTGGCCACTCACTCCGGTGACGATCCCATTCCCACGTCGAGCCTCACTGATGCAGATGGGAGACTCGAACCCTTCTAAGCCAGCCCGATTCCGCCATTTCCCTCCCTCATTTCTGTTGAATCAATGGTATATTTCTCCGGCTTGGACCTTGGTTGAAACTTTAAGTTTGGGTAATGGATTGATTAGGTTTTGACTCCATACTTCCAATGAATTGGTTTTGTTCTTGTTCTCTTGATTAGCCTTATTTGAGCATGGAAAACATGGGTCCTTCCATTTTTTTTTAATACTTTATTTATAACAAGAACTAGCTCAATTTGGTTTCGGATAAATCAAGAAAATGACTTTCAAATTGGTTATGGTCTAAGCAAATGAACTTGGTTGTTCACCACTCTTATAAATGAATTAAAGATGAGTTTATTCAATTTTGACTATAAAGATTAATCAATTCCAATGAGAGAATGGGATAGGACTTGTTGTTGCAGGAGGCTTGATATGTCAAGTAATTACAAATAATAAAGATGTAAATAAATGTAATCCGACTCCTAGCCTAAGCAAATAATTACAAGACTTCCTCCCGTTGTAGTGGAAGGGTAGTCAGGATCGATCCACGAGGAGGCGTGTCAGCGGGATCCTAGTAGCTTTTGGAATTCTCACGTCTCTGTCGACCAGAAGCCTCGATTTCGACCTTGGGCCTCGATGTCGACCTCGGCTGTCGATGTTCTCTGCAACAGAAGACCTGCAGAGACAAAAATAAGTGGTCGATATCGACTGGTGGGGGTCGATATCGATGTTAGTCCACGAAATCGACTGGCTTAGAAGACTGCTAGTCGATACAGAAGGGTCGATTTCGACACAAGGGGTCGATATCGATGCTCAGCAAACTCCGCAGCGATGTTCGTCGTCGACTCAGAAAACTGTCGACGAACTCAGTGGTCGATATCGACGTCTGGGGTCGATATCGATGTCTTCCTGCAGTGAGTTAGTTCTTTGTCGGCAAAGAAGGGCCGAAGACTTTAGGATGAAGAGAGAAGCAATGAATAGAAATAAAACAGTGGGTTTCGATGAATATAAAATATGTAAAAACAACTCCTAGGATTAGGGTTTACCACAACGTTAACCAATGCATGCGATAAGATAAATAAGACGGACAATTGCGCTATTTCACCCGAGGGACAAGCTTTCGCCGTACACCAACTCTTAGGATTACTCTTTCAAATAAACCTAATTGTCTCTACCAATTTTATGTTTATAACTCAAGTTGTTAGCATGAATCCCTTTTCTTTCGATTAGGACTAAACATAGAATCGTAGGAGGAGAGATAGACACAACGATATCAACATCAAATACTTACCTCAAGCGTGCATGGCTAACGTTGGGCTCACCCCGACCCTAAGAGCTTTGGGAAACTACTCGCTTCTCATCATGGAATTCATCGACAATTGAAAGGAAGAAACTTGCATTAAAATAAACTTCGAAGCTTTACAACTCAACGTCAACTTTCGCAAACGTCAAACCCTAAAACTTCTCTCTAACTCTAACTCTATTGTTGGTATTACTTGCTTGTTGAAAGATTGTATGAAAAAAGATGATTGAATGCCAGCCCCCTAGGGCTTTATTTATAGGCTACTAATCCTTGCTATCCGAGGATTGTAACTCCTATCTAAACTATTAACTCTATCCGAGCAATTTAGGATAGGTCTTTTATTTTGATAAAACTTAAAGGAAAAGATAATAAACAACTGTTAATATCTAAAAGAACGAGATAACTCATGGCTTCGATGATAGACTTCACAATCCGAGCCTCAAAATCGGATTTATCTTCTGTCGAGGTAGGGTCGATATCGACACTAGAGGTCGATATCGAGCACTTTATTCCTGCTCGACTTGTCCAACTCCAGTCGATGTCTATGACGATGGTCGATATCGATGCATGTGTGTCGATATCGAGGCTTCTAGTCTGGTTGGTGTGGTTATCTCGACAATCAGAAGTCGTGTCGAAATCCAGGGTCGATATCGATGTCTCCAGTCGATATCGACCTCTTCTCAGCTTCACTCGGCTTGTCCGTTTTGACTCCGATTTCATCGAATTCCTGCATAGGTAGCTCAAAACTCGTGTAGACTCTATTTCTTACGCTTTAGCTCATTCTTACACAAGTTTATATTCTTTTGAACCTTTTCTTTGGAGATCGAATGAAATATGGAGTCAAAAGATGCAATAAAAGAAGGTGCAAATGTGTACATCAGGACTCGTTATAGAAACCGAGTTAGAAAGTGCATCGGTATATTATGTTCATTCATTGGTTGTTAAATGGATTGGATTAGTAAACTTATAAGGGTAGTTAATTAAGATATAGTCTAAAGTGTCTAAGATGATTAAAAGATGTCTTAAGAAATTGTGATGTCTTGTGACCTTGTTGTGTGCTTTATATGCAAATCTTGTCAAGATTAGGGATAAGTCTTAGAAACCTTGTAATATAGGTTGGGTATAAAAGTGAGGAGATTATATGTCTTGACTTGTTAAGTAGTTAGAGAATTACTACCTTAATCTTATGCTCTTATGCCTCTAAGCTTGCTTGTAACTCTTGTTGTTGAAGTAAATTCTTATAATTGAAATTAGAAATGATTTCGGGAAATATCAACTTACCCTAGGATGCTAGTGTACTTCATGAGCAAAATCTTATAAGAATAGCGAAGATGCGGTCACGCGTATAAGGTTATATAAAAGGCATCTTGGGAACTTGTTATACTTGTAAGCTTGTTGTTATGCTTTTTAAGTTAGGAAATTGGTTAATAAATTGTGTTAGCTATTCAAAAGGAGTATAGATGAGTTGTTGGTTGTTAATTGCTTATAGAATTATATTTATTGACTAAATCTTTTTGGCTAGGGGTAATGATCCTTTAAGTTATATCTATATTGATGAGATCTTATTGTGATAATGATAAATCCTTACTAGGTTATAATCATGTGTTTAATAGCCAATACCTTTAGATATGATTTAATAACTTGTCTTGATAAGCAAAGTTGAGATCTTAGATAAAGAGATACCTTGAGGATTTATTATGTTTTAATCTTGATTGTGTTGACTTCGAACTTTCATTGATTGATTTGGTGATAATTGAATTCATAAAGGATTTTAGAAATGTTGACTTATCGTGGCTTGGTCCTTAAATATGAATGAATATATGATACTTGAAAAAATGATTTGATAAAAGAGATTCTTGTCAACTTACCTTGGTTACTCGTTGAGCATGATTTATTATGTGAGTTTTGATAAATAAGACTTGTTGATCATTGGTTTTGGGAACCTGTGGTTTTATTGAGTAATCGAGTATTTGATAATCGATGGTTACTTGAGAAAATGGTTAAGGAAACCCTGAACTTGATATGAAGTAAGATGTTTTGAGTGATGATATTGGTAAGAAATTGAGATAAGTTTCATACTTGATGAGAACAAGTTTAATTGAGGATGATGGTTATGATGAGAATGCGAGGTTGCTTGAATAAAATATTGTTAGTCTTGTGTTGACATGAAAGCATGCTTGTGCGTTGAGTAAATGTGTATTGATGAGTTGTTCCTTGCTTATTACTTGCTAGAGTGATTGGATGGTTCTTTGAATGACTTGTTGCTGATGGATGATTCTCTGAGTGGCTCGTTTACCGGCTAATTGGATGTGAAGACTCCAGGTAAGTTTCCTACGGGAGCTTACTCAGTAACCAGGACCTCATGTCTGATGTGTCATATAGTATGTAGGTGTTGCATCTGCATAAAATCATGCCATGTAGTATCATGCTTAGGAATTGCACTTATGAATGAGCATCCCTATTCTTTATGCTTTTGAAAAGAGAATGGCCGTTATCTGTGAGTCCTTAGAGTCGTTGCTAGGGTCATTGGGGCATTCGTGTTTGATATCGATTCGGTCCCAGTCGAGTCTTATATTATGATATGACTGCGGCGGTGACCGAGCGTCCTACCTCGGAGTTGGGTACGGACATATGATGGCTGCGGCACCGACCGAGCGTCCTACTTCGGAGTTGGGTATGGACATGTATGACCCCGGAGTGGGCACAGATTTGGAGATTGGGGATATGCCACTTGGCATTCTTTGTGGATCCATTTAATTATTTCCTGCATATATATAAACTGTCAGCATGCTTGTGTAATATAAATTCCGTACTGCACTAGAACATCCTTTATATTAGGTATAGGCGTATTATATGTCTCAGCGAGGTCTTTAGGGCCCGCATGCGTCTATTGGCCTGACTTCGTGGATAGTTTCAGGTACCCGCTCCCTTTTGCTTGCTGATTGCTTTTATGGCGGGGTTTCCTCATGGGACGAGTGTTAAGAAGATTTCGTACAACCTTGACTTTATAAATGATTTGGTTTAGTTGGACATTTAGAAGCAATGTATATCTATATTGATTTAAACTCGTTTTGTCTCTTTTGAGTTTTTGACTAGTTGAATTAGGACATGATTATAACTTGAAGAGAATAAATAAACATCTCGTACTTTGATTGCTAAGATCTGGAAGAGGGATATTTATTCCCTCTAAACGTAACCCGGGTTTTATAATCTGGGCTGTTACAAAGTTGGTATAAGAGCCAGGTTGTGCACTCCGAGTACAAATGAGTTGTAAAACAATTGGTGATTTTGGAGTTTTGAAAATAAAATGGCCCAAAGGTTTTCACAAGTTTTGAATGTTTTCAAAGGGCAAAATGAATTTAATATGGATAAGTAAGATAACCACCTTGAGAAGTAAGAATCTGGACTTGATTGGGTAGTCATGACGATATCTATCCCTTACGGATATAGAATCAGGATTGGTAGAGATCCTTAGCTTTTTCTTTACAGACGGGCATGAAAGACATATTTAAAATCTTGGCTGGGTAATTCGTAACCTTGATCATAGAAATAAATGAATTGGGGGAGAAATTCGATGATTTACTTGTGTTACTCTTGATGACTTGATATGTTGTTTATATGATTTTCTCTCATTATGACATCTGACGTAATTCTTATAACATGATGTGATCTTGTGGTGCACTTATAATTTATGGTACTTGATGACTTGGGTTGAACAATTATCACCATTCTTGATGTGTTTGACATGTGCATATTCGATTGTTACTTATGTCACTTATGATGGAAATTGATTGGTGCCTTTTTGCCCTTGGTTTGATGTGGACATGAGATGAGATTATGAGAATTTACATTGTTAAAGCTGATGTTTCGTACTGGTTAGTTGAAAGCTTATGAGTGCAGGCTTGAGAATCTTACTCTAATTGATGGGAAAGCTTATGGTTTTGAGGATTGAGAAATTATGTTTGTTGATTTGAGAGTCATGATGTTCTGATTATGAGACTTCATGATTGAGTTGATATAAAAAAAATGCTTATGGATGATATTAATTGTTGATTCTTGCTTATATGATAATGTTTTCATAAAGTCGACATAAATATTTTATAGGGACGCTTGTAAAGTACTTGGTCGGATCTAATGAGAACATTGTGATGATTTTGTGACACTTATACAAGTATTTCATGGGGACGTCTATGGAATACTTGTATGGATCACAAAATGCATCGCTTATATGCTTATTTGAGATGTTTCGGCTTGATATTGTCTCATGATCTATTTAGTTGATGCTTTACATGCCTTGCATGATAAATTCTAATGACCTTGCTCTTCTATGTGAAATTCATTCAAAAGAGGACCATGTGTATGCCACTCGACTAAAATATGTGTGAATCGATGAATAGACATAACTCACTTATTCATAAAATGGAACCTATGTGATTGATATGGCATTGTGCCTTCTAACCCCAACGTGTTATCGTTTATATGTTGTGACTTTATGAGATTTTGTGCAGTTATGGCATGTACCTCTATCTTGTTCGTATGAACGGTGATATTTACTCATGATGTTTTGCTTATGTGACTACTCGATATCCTATAATTGTCTAACCTGTATAATTGATACTTTACATGTCCTTTATTCCAATAAGATTATGTTATTCTTGCTTATTACTTGGTTAGGGAAGGAGACTTGTACAACTTGACCGGTATAGGTTGAAATAATGGATAGATGTAACTTGCTTAGTAATGAAGACAAGAATGATCTTTAAAACGTAGACTTTGAATCTTGATTGAAGGGTTTCCTCTTCCCGAGGGGAAGAAACTCTATACTCGAATTAACTTGTTAATGGTGAGACTCGATAAGATAGCAAGTTGACCTCTTTGGATTCTTGGTGATGATTTCTTTGCGATCTTTGAGAACCTCGATAAATTGCCATGACAACTCCTTGTCTCCATTCAATACTCTCCTTTTACCTTGCCGCTCCGGTTTCTTTCATGTGTTACCTATGTTCCAAACCTTATGGGTCTAATTTGTCGTGAACTGGTATGTATAAGTTAGTGAGTCAATTGTCTTGAGGAAGTACAACACCAAAAAGGGGTCTTGATGAGTGACTCTTAGAAATCTATTGGATGTCGTTCTTTACCATAAGTCTTTTGACGTCTTCGTCCACTCGGGAAATTCGCTTGATGGTCTTCTTTATGGTTGGTGTCCACCCGGAAGTATATTGTCATCCTAAGAAACAACTGGGATTCTTTTCGGAATGGGTTATGGAGTCAGTAGAGATGAGTCGATGTTGCCTTGAGAAACTTCTATTTGGTTATGATGGTAGTCTTGTTCGTTCCATGTTTTGTTGTATTATGGTGTTATTTGCTTGTTCTATTTGGACCTACGTTGATATGTATATTTATCCTATTGCACTTGATCCATCCATGCTTTATACATTATCATATGATTATCGTACCTTCCATAATATTTCTTTTGTGCTTCCCTCACCTAATCATATGATTGGTTGACCTCTGATGCATTGTCATGTTAGCCCCTATACATGTATATCATATGTTCATGTACCCGTGGCTTAATTGGTGTTACTAGTGGCGTATAAGATCCATGACTTGTGAACTATGTGATGTTATTCTTCATCTATGTTATCATTTATTACTCTTAGTCATAGACTTAGGATAATCTTTTCATTCTTCCATGTTACCGCTTGCCCTTTTGGATGTTTAAGAAGGTTAGGTCTAACTAAATTAGTTATGTGGTGCTTGTATGCCCTATCCGCATCATGCCTTTATTATTTCTATCGCGGGTTCATGGTAGATTTGTCATCCTTCTTGTATATTCTCGTCGCATAATCCTTTGATATTTGTCTGCTTACCCTTGTTAAATGTATTGATCTATCCATGTTCCGATCTTATGCCTTATGTGGTTAACATCTTGTTTAGCTAGGTACCTATCATCGTTGACTCATCTTAACATGTGCTATAACTCTAAGATTGTTATGCTTTAAGGACTGCACACATCGCATGACCACCCACCACTGTAGCTATATAAATTTATGTGATGATCCTTAGATGAATGCAATGGGTTATTCTCTGGTAGTATGCCATTCTTGGAAACTATTACTTGAATTTGATCGCAGCCACACTTGAACATCCATGACTTGATATGACATTATATTTAGTTATTGTGATAGTCATGCCTTGTTGTCATGAATAAGCATATCGTGACATTTTGTGTAACTCTAGGTAGTCACTATTCTTTCATGGTCGTATTATTTCCTCTTTACACATATCTCATGCCCTTGTTATATTTCGCATGATCACTTTGCCTTATTGTGTGTTGTTGTCATGTATGTTGTTACATGCTACTTAGGTGTTCTCCTACTGTGTTGTGTACTATTAGTATCCCTTATATGAGCTCTACTTTTGAAGAAATGATTATTTAGTTTTATACCCTAATTATAACATCGACGGATTACTACTACTGCATGACTCATGATAGCTCGATCCATGCCTTTTCTATCTGTATCTTAATTGGTAAGCATATCTATGTCATTATACTCTATTTATTCATGCTTAGTCATCACTATTTTAGGTACATCGTTCTCGATTATACTTCACTTATATTCATGTTGTGTGGTTATATAATTGTTTTGACTGGTTGCGAATCATCATGTTAGTGGTTAGACCATAGCTCTGCATGCCTACATCTTGCCATATGTCATTAAATACTATTTGGTGATTAAGTATTTGAGAAAATGATTATGCGATTTATCGCACTCTCTATATTATTTATATGATCACTCGTATGAGATGGGTGGCTTGACTTATTGTGTATCATCTTGTTTGTTGTTAAAGTATATTTTCATGTACTTGCCCATCGTCATGTGTTATTGATAATATGTAAAAAAAATTGCATCAACAATATGATATGTGATTCTTTTCACTATTTACATTATCTATATGAGCACTCATGTAATAAGGTTTTAGTAGTATACCTATCTTGCTATTTGCCCTTGTTGTGTGATTTTATGAAGTTATGATTGCTTATGCATTTTGAATATTAATATTAGAGAAATCTTGTTATCTTTCGACACCATCTTATTCTATTTTACATGTATAGTAACATGCGTAGGCCATAATATTGCACATGCTCACTTTTACATGTTACATGGTGTTTTTCTGTACTCGTTATGCATAAATAGTTTTAAGCCCCGTATGTTTGCCCCACCCCTGTAGTTTAAATTGCACTTGCATCTTTATGCATCATATTTTGCTTAAGACTTATTGATATTATACTATCTACCATGTTGAGCTTATAGTGGTATGAAATAGGTGTTGATGTATGCCTTGGTGACATAAATGCATGAAGCACACACTTACACTTGTCTCTCCCTAGTGAACTATGTGATATTTCTTTCGTGACTTTAGGGACGTGTTGATGCTATTCCTTACATGTTTTGTTAGTTCTCTTACACCATAGTGGCATATAGGATTCCCTCAAGCTTGCACTAAATCTATTTAGTATATTCGGGTAACAGATTATAAGATCTATCTTGTGTATATCTATGAGTGATGTACCTAAATGGAAATTCCTATTCATTATATATGAATAAGTGAATAAATAGTAGTAAGTATATTGATATTTCTCTAATAACGCTAGATTATTTACTTTGTACCTTATCACGCGTAATGACACACACTAAAATCGTATGGCCATTGTTTTCTGAGATAGGTCCATGTTAGTGCGCAAGAATACGATGTTGTATGTTTTATGACTTGATGTGCTATATGATGATATATGTGATGTAATCTTAACCTTAAGGGTTTCTCATGGCCGGGCATCGGTGAAATTCTCGTGTTCAGTCTTACCAGATACTATACGAATCTATTTTCGTGTCAAAAGTTAGTCGAATTGTCCCTTAGTGTCTCTTTCCTTGATTTCAGCTTAAGCCTTGCGTCATCCTTGTATATTTGTCTATGGTGCGATGAGTGGATCGTCTCGATTAGTTAGAGTTGCACATTCCATTTGCCGATGTCGTGCTCGTCATGATGCTTGATTGTGCCCTTTCTGATTGGTATGGATGTGTGAGTATGATGATTGTGTTCATTTCTGATTAATAGCAAGGTGCAGGTTTCTATGATTATATGTTCTACAAATGATGTGATCTGCTGATAATGGGATTTCGTAGTATGATGAATTCGATATGTTGATACCTTGAGCCTCAAATGCTGAAATCTAATATGATGGTAAATCTTGCTATGATGATATTTTGGATATGTTGTACTTGAGTTGATGTTGAAAATGATCATGAGAAATGAACTTAAGAAGTGGAATTTGGGATTAGCCCTTAGAAGTGGATAAACTGTTTGCTGAATCCTTGAAGGTCTGGTTGACTGACATAGGAGTTGACTTGAGTTTCGAAATGTTTTGTTGCTTTAAAAAGGATTTTAGTCTCGAGGACGAGACTTGTTTTTAGAGGTAGATGATGTAAAGACCCGAAATTTCAAAATATTATTTAATGAATTGTGATTTAATTTCAATATTAAATTTCTGGGATTTTAAAAAAAAAATAAATAAATAAAATAATAATAATAAATATATATATATATATTGAAATCTTCGTCCTCGACCAAAGTGATTTTATTTTTTTATTGAAAAGCAAATTTCGACATATGATCGAATTCAATTTAAAAACATATCTGTTCCGCTTTCCTATACCGAGACTTGAGAATAATTTCAGATTTCAAGCTAAGAATGGATAACGTTTGAATATATTGAGATGAAAATGATAAATTTATGGCGTTTTAATGTAAAGGGAATTTAATAGTTGAATTTTATAAATTAATATAGTAGTGTTTTTGCAATTCGAGAAATGGCGGACTAATTATGTAATTTCTTAAAACCTAACCCTAGGGAACCCATATATATACTCCTTATGCCCATTTTGCCCAGTTGCACTCCATCCTCTCTATCTGTTCATAGCAGCCGCACCTTGCCCCCTTCATCCATGGCTTCCGCCCTCATTTCCTCTAGGCTGCCAATCGCAGGGGACCCGAGCTCCGTGCTCGTCGCCGCTGCTCACTCCCCTTCTCTCATCTCGGATCCGACCACCGCCTCCAAGGCCGCTGCCCCTCCTCGCTTCTGGTTTCGCTGTTGAGATGGCCTCGGTGCTAGCAGCCGCTGAAGGCCCTGATTCAGGCCGCCCTCCTTCCACGAGCAGAGCTGCCTCCTCCCCTGATCTACAAGCTCCACTGCCACCTCAACAACCCTCCTCTCCAAACCTCGACCTCGAAGTATGCCGCCCCTCTCTTTCCCCCTCTCTCTATAGCCGTGACCGAGGCTGGGCATGAGCTGCTCCCGTCGACGACGCCTCTGGCCACTCACTCCGGTGACGATCCCGTTCCCATGTCGAGCCTCACTGCTGCAGATGGGAGACCCGAACCCTTCTAAGCCAGCCCGATTCCGCCATTTCCCTCCCTCGTTTCTGTTGAATCAAGGGTATATTTCTCCGGCTTAGACTTTGGTTGAAACTTTAAGTTTGGGTAATGGATTGATTCGGTTTTGACTCCATACTTCCAATGAATTGGTTTTGTTCTTGTTCTCTTGATTAGCCTTATTTGAGCATGGAAAACATGGGTCCATCCATTTTTTTTAATACTTTATTTATAACAAGAACTAGCTCAATTTGGTTTCGGATAAATCAAGAAAATGACTTTCAAATTGGTTATGGTCTAAGCAAATGAACTTGGTTGTTTACCACTCTTATAAATGAATTAAAGATGAGTTTGTTCAATTTTGACTATAAAGATTAATCAATTCCAATGAGAGAATGGGATAGGACTCGTTATAGAAACTGAGTTAGAAAGTGCATCATTATATTATGTTCGTTCATTGGTTGTTAAATGGATTGGATTAGTAAACTTATAAGGGTAGTTAATTAAGATATAGTCTAAAGTGTCTAAGATGATTAAAAGATGTCTTAAGAAATTGTGATGTCTTATGACCTTGTTGTGTGCTTTATATGCAAATCTTGTCAAGATTAGGGATAAGTCTTAGAAACCTTGTAATATAGGTTGGGTATAAAAGTGAGGAGATTATATGTCTTGACTTGTTAAGTAGTTAGAGAATTACTACCTTAATCTTATGCTCTTATTCCTCTAAGCTTGCTTGTAACTCTTGTTGTTGAAGTAAATTCTTATAATTGAAATTAGAAATGATTTCGGGAAATATCAACTTACCCTAGGATGCTAGTGTACTTCATGAGCAAAATCTTATAAGAATAGCGAAGATGCGGTCACGCGTATAAGGTTATATAAAAGGCATCTTGGGAACTTGTTATACTTGTAAGCTTGTTGTTATGCTTTTTAAGTTAGGAAATTGGTTAATAAATTGTGTTAGCTATTCGAAAGGAGTATAGATGAGTTGTTGGTTGTTAATTGCTTATAGAATTATATTTATTGACTAAATCTTTTTGGCTAGGGGTAATGATCCTTTAAGTTATATCTATATTAATGAGATCTTATTGTGATAATGATAAATCCTTACTAGGTTATAGTCATGTGTTTAATAGCCAATACCTTTAGATATGATTTAATAACTTGTCTTGATAAGCAAAGTTGAGATCTTAGATAAAGAGATACCTTGAGGATTTGTTATGTTTTAATCTTGATTGTGTTGACTTCGAACTTTCATTGATTGATTTGGTGATAATTGAATTCATAAAGGATTTTAGAAATGTTGACTTATCGTGACTTGGTCCTTAAATATGAATGAATATATGATACTTGAGAAAATGATTTGATAAAAGAGATTCTTGTCAACTTACCTTGGTTACTCGTTGAGCATGATTTATTATGTGAGTTTTGATAAATAAGACTTGTTGATCATTGGTTTTGGGAACCTGTAGTTTTATTGAGTAATCGAGTATTTGATAATCGATGGTTACTTGAGAAAATGGTTAAGGAAACCCTGAACTTGATATGAAGTAAGATGTTTTGAGTGATGATATTGGTAAGAAATTGAGATAAGTTTCATACTTGATGAGAACAAGTTTAATTGAGGATGATGGTTATGATGAGAATGCGAGGTTGCTTGAATAAAATATTGTTAGTCTTGTGTTGACTTGAAAGCATGCTTGTGCGTTGAGTAAATGTGTATTGATGAGTTGTTCCTTGCTTATTACTTGCTAGAGTGATTGGATGGTTCTTTGAATGACTTGTTGCTGATGGATGATTCTCTGAGTGGCTCGTTTACCGGCTAATTGGATGTGAAGACTCCAGGTAAGTTTCCTACGGGAGCTTACTCAGTAACCAGGACCTCATGTCTGATGTGTCATATAGTATGTAGGTGTTGCATCTGCATAAAATCATGCCATGTAGTATCATGCTTAGGAATTGCACTTATGAATGAGCATCCCTATTCTTTATGCGTTTGAAAAGAGAACGACCGTTATCTGTGAGTCCTTAGAGTCGTTGCTAGGGTCATTGGGGCATTCGTGTTTCATATCGATTCGGTCCCAGTCGAGTCTTGTATTATGATATGGCTGCGGCGGTGACCGAGCGTCCTACCTCGGAGTTGGGTACGGACATATGATGGCTGCGGCACCGACCGAGCATCCTACTGATGAGAGGGTTTCTCGACCAAATAAATTTGTAGTCAAGACCCCGCTATAGCATAGGGAGTCAGGATCGTCCACAGGAGAGAGTCAACGTTTCTTATTTAGTTGCTTTGTCGGGTTGAAAGTAACAAAAGAGAGGGAAGAGAGATGGGTGGTGATCAGAGAATAAAATATGAATTTTAATTAATAAAAGAGAAAACTTCCAAGGCAAAGGATCGCCACAACAACAAACACATGGGAAAATCAATGAATCACATAAAAGGTCATGCTTTTATCATCAAACAATTGACTTTCATCAATTAACAAGTAAATCCATTCACTTTCGCATAAAAGACCTACTTGTTTCTACCTTCTCTTAATTAGGATCTTTTAACTTTCATTAGAAAACCCTAATTACTATCAAGTTAACAATTTCCTCTTTCAAGTTTAATTGCAACTATAAATTCCTTAAACTTTCATCAAAGGTTAAGCACATAGGTAGAAGACAATAAAAACATCACACAATTATAGATTCATCCATCACACACGTGCCTATTGTTGGGCACACCCCAACCCTAGAAGGAAGATAACTACTCAAACATGACAATGGAAAACATGAATTTAAGAGAAGAAAATATAAACCAAACTTGCAATAATATAAAACCTGGAAATAAGCGTTCAATCGCAACAACAAACGCCCAAGCTTTCGCCCAAACGCCAAACAAAAACCCTAAAACTCGTCCTACAGCTGCTGCGCGCAGCCCTGCGCTATCTCTCGTCCTCCTCAAATCAGCCCCTCATAGCCTTTATTTAAAAGATAAAAATTAAGACTTAATCCCCAAGGAAAAGAGATTTTATCTTAGGAAAATAATAAAATCTGTCTAAGGAAGGATAAAATATCCCAAGTCTATCTAACTAAAAGATCCTAAAAGAAATTCAGATGAAAATCCTAATTAAAAAGCCCATTAAGTAATAAAATCAGCCCGCAAAATCTTCTCCTGTTCGCAGATACCTCGGCGCCGAGGTCTGAGGTGTCGGCGCCGAGGGTCTGTTTGAATGCAGTAACTTCTGTTTTTCTCCAGCTTTTCGACTCTGACTTCAAACGCAATTTTCCGAGTCCTCATTTATCCGATTGACGCATATAAATATGCGTTGGAAAGATCTTTTCAAGGACTACAACTCTCATGAAGGTTCCAGAGCTTGAATCGATGTGTTGGATGGCGAAAATAAGGCTTTTCTCCAGCTGCACCACTTTTTGCTTTTGCTTGGCATCTCCATTGCCTTCATGATTTTTCATTAAGCTCTAAAGTGTGTCCAAACTCCTTCAAATCAGCTTCAAAACCTACAAAAACACCACCAAAGCTTGTGTAGACTCCATATCTTGAATAATACGAAAACTAACACAAACGACACACTTTCCCAACACAAAAGTAAATAAAATGACTTAAATGAGATGAAAATATGATGCAAAATATGACTAAAAATGCATACATCAAAACACCCCATACTTAGACTTGCTTGTCCTCAAGCAATAACCAAACTATGACCAAAACCCTTAACATGCCTTCAAGTCTTCGCCTTAGTCAAAAGCAACATCAATTTAGCATAGTGCAAATAAGAACAAGCATTGAACCATCATCACATATATTTAGATAACCTTAGGCAAAGCAACTAGAATCCAACCACTCAAGGGAAATATTGTGTTTTCACTTCCTTTCAAATGTGTTTAGGCTTGAAGTACATCTCTCAACTCAATCCTTTATGACATTAAGCTACATAGAAATTGCAATTAATATCACTAATCGATTCACCGAGATGTCAAAACATGCATTAACCATCAAGAGGACTTTGGCTCAATGGCCTTCAAAGAAGGACTCATTCGGCCGGGTTGTAACTTGGCTTGGTAAGAACATAAAGGTAGGAATCATTTAGGCTATGTGGTGCTAGAAATCCGGGAACCAAGGACTCCTAAATTTCCAACTCAACTCATCCAAACAATTCCATCATATAATAACACTTCCAAACTCATCTAATATGGCACAACTCTTCAATAACCCCAAAATATCCAATATATCTCACATAAAATAAATAAAGATAAATTTGGCTCATGCACAATTTCTCATTTATTCCTTTTTTCTCTTTTTTTCTTTTTTCTTTTTTTTTTTTATTTTTTTTATTTTTTCGAACTCTCTTTTCTTTTTCATATCTCATGTGCATTTATTTTAATATAAGAGCCAAAAATACCTTTTACAATAGATCAAGTGGCGAGAAAATAAAATACTCACCCAAAAATGTGTCCTACACTTAAACCAAATCATAGATCTCTACTCCTCAAACATCAATCTCTACCAATCACTAAGTCCTAATTCCCGGATAAGGAGGTAAGGCTAATCATTAGCTAGGATAGATTTTGTGGAGTTACAAGAATAGGCTATAAGGCTCAAAGTGGTTACAAGCAAAGGAAACATATATAAGGTAGGTAAAAGAGGATAAAAAGTGGCTAATAAAGAGTGCCTCTATCATTTGATCAAATTATGCAATGACTAGCTATCTCATATTGGTTTCAAGACTTAGATATACATCGCAATATCAAGAGGTAATGTATAAGGAGAGTAATACACACATCAAAAAAAAGAAGGGAAAAATATATAAAGCACAATTCCCAATAGGCCAAGTAACTCACTAGGACATGTTGGATTCCAATCACCTAAATCCTAAAGTCATATATGCTCAATTTCATTTGCAAGTCAAACTTGACATAAAAACATTTTGTGCGACTTAGGCTAAACCATCCGAACTATGCCTTAGGATATTACATGATCAAGTTAGTCATTATTTATCATCATAGGACATCTAAGTTAGGGTATAAACTCACTAAGACAAAACAAAAATAAACATGCATTTTTCTTTTTCGACATTTTTTTTATTTTATTTTATTTTTTGTATTTTTTTTGTGACACTAAAAGCAAGACTAAAGACATGACAAAAGACTCAAATGCATATATTTTAAACATGAATGCATAACATAATCCAAATATGCTAAACATAATCCAAATAAAGTAAAATGCAACACATAAACATAAACATAATCCAAAACACATCAAACAAGTTTCTGAATCCCTCACCCCATACTTAAAAATAGACAGTGTCCCCACTGTCAAAAGAAAATCAAAGTAAAAGGGAAAGATTCCGAAACTCACAAAATCAAGATTCAGAAGCTGCTGAAGATCAATAAGCTCTCTATGGAAAGTGGGGCGGCGGGTCAAACCAATATATGTCCAGGCCACACCTAATAACCATGTAAACCAAGCAAAATAACAAGAATAGTATGCACTAAATAAATCATATAAGCATAGAAAGCAAGTGCAATAATATAAGTTCAAGGGCATTCTTAAAAATATCAATAAGCTCAAATGCACCCAAACTCACCACCATATAAAATATAATACATCACCTATAAAAATATTCTTAATATAAACCATATAAGTAATGTAAATCAATATGAACAAGTCAACCACCATAACCCCATACTTAAGTTCAAAACAAGTAAGATAAATATGAAATATATACAACTTGTTTGCACATGTCAAATCTTGCAAGAATATAATTTTCATGCTAAAATAGAAGAAACTAATCAACTTAAAGCATAAAAATCAATTCACAAATCAAAGCCTCGAACGGATCGCAATGAAATCTTAAAATCTAATTAGCTCGCAATCCATAAACAATTTGACAATGCTATGAACATGAAAATTGCTCCAAATCAACCCAACAACACAACTATATCATCAATTTCGACCGATTCGGCCCTCGGTAAAAATCCCCAAATTCCGCTTCTAAATCAAACCCTAGGTTTCAATCTCAACCCAAATCATCAAATCAATCAAAATAATTGAAATAAACAAGTTTAGGGTTAGAAATCATACCACAACCGAGTAGAATGAAGAAGAAAAATCGGGATTTCGAAGGTATAACGAGCCAAAAAGGCGGAACAGGGCTGTCGACAAAAGTGGCTCGGTGGGGGTGCTGTGGGGCTTGAACCGGGGTGCTACTGGGCTCAGGGGGTGCGCCAAGGAGGGGGGTCGAGCTGTGGTGGTGGCTTGGCCGGAGGTGGCTCGGGGAGAGGATGGGAGGCGCGGAGAGAAGAGGTGCTGGGCTGCGGGCTTCGGAACCGAGGTGGAGGGTGAATAACGGGGGCTGGTCTGGGCTGCTGGGGGCTCGGAACCGAGGTGCAGCTGCAGTGGCTTGGCCGGAGGTGGCTCGGGCTGGTGGTGGGTGGCGCCGAGAGAGGGAGGGGCTGGGTGTTGGGGCTAGGAACCGAGGTGGGGGCTGTGAAACGAGGGCTGGATAGACAGTAAAGAGAAGGAAAGAGGGAAGGAAAGAAGAAAAAAAAAAGAAAGAAAAAAAAGGTTTTCTGAAAAATAATTTTTTTTTTGGTAGGGGGTCGGTACCGAGGCAAGGGACCTCGGTATGCCCATTGGAATTTCTCGGTTTTCCGAGATTCACTTACCTATCCGTCAGGGGGGTCGGTACCAACCCTAGGGACCTCGGTACGGCCTCGGTACAACTACTGGAATTTCTCGGTTTTCCGAGATTCACTTACATGTCCGTCAGGAGGGTCGGTACCGACCCTAGGTGCTTCGGTATGGCCTCGGTACAACTACTGTTGAGCTTCTTTTTCCGTTTTTCGCCCGTTTTCGCAGTGGTTTCCTCCTAAGCCCTGCATGGTTAGTGCAATATGCTCCACCCCAACTATCCTACCTATCCTAAAACTTAAAAAATAAAAATAAAACTTAGAAAGAAAAGAAAATAAAGCGGGTTGCCTCCCGTAAGCGCTAGGTTTAAAGTCTCTAGCTTGACCTACTTCCCTTTTTTTTCTTCAATCCGGGTCAGGAGGAGGTGGTGGATCCGGTGGCTCCGCTGGTGGCGACGGTGGGAGAACATCCTCTAGTGGTACATCGGGATAGATTGTCAAGTGATATGGCTCTTGCTCCTTGTACCTTTTTATGCCTCTCCTCCTTTCCTTATGGATGAGCTTGAACCTTCCCGAGTGGACACTCCAACATTTCACCCATTCATCTCTCTCGGCTCTAGCTAGCAACTGTCTTGGAAAGCACTTAGCAAACGTGTGTTCCTCATTTGCGCCTCTCTTCCTCTTCATTGAATTGACTTTTTGAGCTTCCTCACCATCATACACAAATAGATGTATTTCATTGTTGAGTTTGGTGTACAATGGTGGAGGGGGAAGAGATTCCTCCACTTCTTCTTCTTCCGCCTCATCTTCAACATGCCACTTCGCGAGTACCCCATACTTAAATGCAAAAGTCGATTGTTTGAGATCGTCGGGAATCACCTTCACCTGGAATGGTAAAGGTGGCGGTGTAATGCATCGAACAATGACTTTTGGCTCCTCCTTTATCACTTCTTCTTCTTCCTCCAGGGGTTCCTCACATGGCTTCTCCTGAAATGTCTCGATACCAACATGTTCATCATGAGAAAAGAGGTTGAAAACCATATCTAACCTTACCTGTAGCTCTGTAGGATCATGGCAACTCTCTTCTTCCTCATTAGGACACGCAATTGCGTCGTCAGGGGCCTGAGTAGAGTTAGCACAAGTGTATGTTGACTTGGTTGGGATAGGTACCAACTCCTCCTCAGGCTCTTCTTCACCTACAAGCTCGCAAAAGATAATGTTATCATATGAACCAACCTCATACAGATACGCCATCTCTATTGGTTGGGGGGCTACGCCTTCTAAGGGTGATTCTGACAAGTCATGCAACTTATTCCATGTGTCTAGTTGTTCACGCATGATTGTGTTGTACTCCCTTAATCGTCGTACTTCAGCGGCTTCAACTTCTATCTGGCGTCGTAATTCCGCCATCTCAGCCCTCATTTGCTTGTTGGTTTCCTCATCTATGGTGTGCCTACACTCTTTAGCGTCGACCTCCAGTGATGGTTCCGGAGGCCGCTCCCATTTCTCATAAGGAGGAGGTGGTTCATGATAGAGATTCCATGGTTGGGAGGGCTCATACGAGTCCTTATAGTCATGTTAAGCATAATACCTCTCCGTTGGTTGATAGGACCCATATGACTCTTGGGTTTTGGTTGAATCCTCGGAGGACTTCTTCGCTTTCCAACTATCAAAATCAATGAAATCTTCATCCTCCTCATCAACCTCGGCTAGATAGCTCGCATACTCCTTTTTCCTTGCTTGTCGTCTTTCTTGTTCAGCCCTTGTTTCAAAATAATCATATGTGTACTGCATCTTGTACCTAATCTTGAAAACTCAAACAAGCGCACAAATCAAATAACAAGGGCTCGACACCAAGTTGGTACCGAGGAGGCGAGTGGTGGGAGGTGTGGTATTCTAAAAAATAAAAAATAAAAACTAAAATAAAGAAAATAAAAGAAAATAAAATGATATTTACAAAATAAAGGAGGTGGGCTATTCCCAAACCCTAAAAACAACTAAACAAGGCGCGATTGAAATCACCCCGGCAACAGCGCCAATTTGATGAGAGGGTTTCTCAACCAAATAAATTTGTAGTCAAGACCCCGCTATAGCATAGGGAGTCAGGATCGTCCACAGGAGAGAGTCAGCGTTTCTTATTTAGTTGCTTTGTCGGGTTGAAAGTAACAAAAGAGAGGGAAGAGAGATGGGTGGTGATAAGAGAATAAAATATGAATTTTAATTAATAAAAGAGAAAACTTCCAAGGCAAAGGATCGCCACAACAACAAACACATGGGAAAATCAATGAATCACATAAAAGGTCATGCTTTTATCATCAAACAATTGACTTTCATCAATCAACAAGTAAATTCATTCACTTTCGCATAAAAGACCTACTTGTTTCTACCTTCTCTTAATTAGGATCTTTTAACTTTCATTAGAAAACCCTAATTACTATCAAGTTAACAATTTCCTCTTTCAAGTTTAATTGCAACTATGAATTCCTTAAACTTTCATCAAAGGTTAAGCACATAGGTAGAAGACAATAAAAACATCACACAATTATAGATTCATCCATCACACACGTGCCTATTGTTGGGCACACCCCAACCCTAGAAGGAAGATAACTACTCAAACATGACAATGGAAAACATGAATTTAAGAGAAGAAAACATAAACCAAACTTGCAATAATATAAAACCTGGAAATAAGCGTTCAATCGCAACAACAAACGCCCAAACTTTCGCCCAAACGCCAAACAAAAACCCTAAAACTCGTCCTACAGCTGCTGCGCGTAGCCCTGTGCTATCTCTCGTCCTCCTCAAATCAGCCCCTCATAGCCTTTATTTAAAAGATAAAAATTAAGACTTAATCCCCAAGGAAAAGAGATTTTATCTTAGGAAAATAATAAAATCTGTCTAAGGAAGGATAAAATATCCCAAGTCTATCTAACTAAAAGATCCTAAAAGAAATTCAGATGAAAATCCTAATTAAAAAGCCCATTAAGTAATAAAATCAGCCCGCAAAATCTTCTCCTGTTCGCAGATACCTCGGCGCCGAGGTCTGAGGTGTCGGCGCCGAGGGTCTGTTTGAATGCAGTAACTTCTGTTTTTCTCCAGCTTTTCGACTCTGACTTCAAACGCAATTTTCCGAGTCCTCGTTTATCCGATTGATGCATATAAATATGCGTTGGAAAGATCTTTTCAAGGACTACAACTCTCATGAAGGTTCCAGAGCTTGAATCGAAGTGTTGGATGGCGAAAATAAGGCTTTTCTCCAGCTGCACCACTTTTTGCTTTTGCTTGCCATCTCCATTGCCTTCATGATTTTTCATTAAGCTCTAAAGTGTGTCCAAACTCCTTCAAATCAGCTTCAAAACCTACAAAAACACCACCAAAGCTTGTGTAGACTCCATATCTTGAATAATACGAAAACTAACACAAACGACACACTTTCCCAACACAAAAGTAAATAAAATGACTTAAATGAGATGAAAATATGATGCAAAATATGACTAAAAATGCATACATCACCTACCTCAGAGTTGGGTACGAACATGTATGACCCCGGAGTGGGCACAGATTTGGAGATTGGGGATATGCCACTTGGCATTCTTTGTGGATCCATTTAATTCTTTCCTGCATATATATAAACTGTCAGCATGCTTGTGTAATTTAAATTCCGTACTGCACTAGAACATCCTTTATATTAGGTATAGGTGTATTATATGTCTCAGCGAGGTCTTTAGGGCCCGCATGCGTCTATTGGCCTGACTTCGTGGATAGTTTCAGGTACCCGCTCCCTTTTGCTTGCTAATTGCTTCTATGGCGGGGTTTCCTCATGGGACCAGTGTTAAGAAGATTTCGTACAACCTTGACTTTGTAAATGTTTTGGTTTAGTTGGACATTTAGAAGCAATGTATATCTATATTGATTTAAACTCGTTTTGTCTCTTTTGAGTTTTTGACTAGTTGAATTAGGACATGATTATAACTTGAAGAGATTAAATAAACATCTCGTACTTGGATTGCTAAGATTTAGAAGAGGGATATTTATTCCCTCTAAACGTAACCCGGGTTTTATAATCTGGGTCGTTACAAAGTTGGTATCAGAGCCAGGTTGTGCACTCCGAGTACAAATGAGTTGTAAAACAATTGGTGATTTTGGAGTTTTGAAAATAAAATGGCCCAAAGGTTTTCACAAGTTTTGAATGTTTTCAAAGGGCAAAATGAATTTAATATGGATAAGTAAGATAACCACCTTGAGAAGTGAGAATCTGGACTTGATTGGGTAGTCATGACGATATCTATCCCTTACGGATATAGAATCAGGATTGGTAGAGATCCTTAGCTTTTTCTTTACAGACGGGCATGAAAGACATATTTAAAATCTTGGCTGGGTAATTCGTAACCTTGATCATAGAAATAGATGAATTGGGGGAGAAATTCGATGATTTACTTGTGTTACTCTTGATGACTTGATATGTTGTTTATATGATTTTCTCTCATTATGACATCTGACGTAATTCTTATAACATGATGTGATCTTGTGGTGCACTTATAATTTATGGTACTTGATGACTTGGGTTGAACAATTATCACCATTCTTGATGTGTTTGACATGTGCATATTCGATTGTTACTTATGTCACTTATGATGGCAATTGATTGGTGCCTTTTTGCCCTTGGTTTGATGTGGACATGAGATGAGATTATGAGAATTTACATTGTTAAAGCTGATGTTTCGTACTGGTTAGTTGAAAGCTTATGAGTGCAGGCTTGAGAATCTTACTCTAATTGATGGGAAAGCTTATGGTTTTGAGGATTGAGAAATTATGTTTGTTGATTTGAGAGTCATGATGTCCCCTCAATAACTTCCAGCGACAATTTTCTAAGGAAGTATCCCAAAAAATCGACACAATTCTATCACAAAACAGAGACATGGAGCAAATATTCAAGCTACTAGGTACTTCTCTCTCGAAAGAAAACAAACAAAACATAATATTCAGATGGTGGACAGTTTGGTTTGTCAAGAACCAAATTATTTTCAGAAATGCCAACATCCTTCTTCCGAGGGTCTTAAGAAGTTAGTAATTGAAAATATCGGAAACTGGAAAAGAGCATGTAAGATGAACTCGAACAAAAATGGGGATGGAGATCCCTGTATTCATAAGGGGGAAAAACCCATTCTAGAAACACTAAAAAGACCAGTTACTGGAAAAGGCCTCCCTTGGGTAAGTACAAATTAAACTTTGATGGATCATTTATATCGGCCTCACAAAGTTCTGTAGGTTACATTATTCGGGACTGGATGGGCAATCCCATTAGCATCGGGGGTAAAGTTATTGGTGGCCACTCTCCTATTATGGCGGAAGCACATGCCCTAAGACTGGGAGGGAAAAGGCCAGGGAACTATAGATCAACGACCTAATCATAGAAGGAGATTCAAAGATTATTACAGACTTTTTACGTACCCATACTAACTGCCCCTGGGAAATAGAACTAGTAATGTCGGACGTTCAAGCCATTCTGCTAGGTGTAAACAATATTGGAGTCTCCCACATTCCCCGTGCTGGTAACCGGGTAGTGGATAGGGTTGTACACCTTTGCTACTCTACCAGGGGACCGACTTTATACAATGACACAGGTCTTCTTGACCTCATCCGACAGGATGCTTTTGAATAGAGTTTTCTCATCCGAATTATTATCTAATAAAAAAAAAATCATGTTTCACCAATTATATATGACTTATGATTCACCTCTTCGAAGAGACAATAATTGTGAATCCACCAAATACTACATACCAAAGTTGTCCAAACGTACATATACATCACAACACGATCCCTTATACATCAGAACATGTTTAAAATCAGTGGGAGCAGTGGGAGCAGCCAAAAACAAAAAATAAAATAGTGCCAAAATTACATGATAGATAGAAAATGAGGTACGTGGTAATTGCGCGCCATAGCCATAAAAAATGGAATTTTAGGCAGCAATAATAAGTAGGGGTGTTATGTGAACATGAGTAGCTCGAATTCGACTCGTACTCGCTCGATAAAAACTCAGCTCGAGCTCGTTCATTTTCTAAACGAGCCGAGTATGAGCACATTTTTAAGCTCGGTCCAAAGCTCTACTCGTTCGAATTAAGCTCGAATAACTCGAATTTTATGGGATTTCCAAAATTTCCTTTAAATTATTGTATAATGAGCAAGTAGAACTGCTTAAAGCTCGAAAAAAGCTCGGCTCGAGCTCGTTCATTTTCTAAACGAGCCGAGTATGAGCACATTTTTAAGCTCGAGTTAAAATTTAGGCTCGGCTCGAGCTCGTTCATATTCTAAATGAACATAATATGAACATGCAATACTCGACTCGTTCGGCTCGAATAACAGCCCTAATAATAAGGGAAGATCTTAGCTACTAGCTAGATATATAATATGAACATGGATCCCGTGTAAGCAACCCTTACGGTGTAATTTGTGAGCAGAGAAATTATTCGTAGGTACCAAGCGTTTATTCGTGTATAATAATGTAATTATTCGTATGTATGAACAAATGTAATTATTTGTATGCAACAAAGGATTATTCATATGTATGTACATACGAATAATCACTTGGTACCTACGAATAATGTCACTGTTCACAAGTTACTTGTAATCTCATCCGTTTGATCTTCTTAATCCGACGCTCCAGATTTGCTCACAAATTACACAGTAAGGCTTGCTTACACAGGATCTATCCCCTATATATATATATATATATATATATATATATATATATATATATATATATATATATATATATATTATATAGACATTCACATTTCACAGTAGTCTTTCCTACGACGAAAAGTGCAACCGGTGATGGACAGGAGGACCACCCAAAACGCAGCCGCTCCAAGAACAACCACCACTCGAACCCACAGGAAAGACCGAAATGCATCGGACACAACGAGCCTCCATGTTCGTAGCCAAGCAATGCAAAACAAAGTCCCCAAGAGGGCACCTACCACAACCTGGCTACTCGTATGGTATTTTTGTGACACTCTTAGCCATGACTGTACATACATACGTATTTATAGTGAGCTAGGTATATACGGTACCGGTGCGTGCATGTTCAAATATTCCATCATTAGATATATATATATATATATATATATATATATATATATATATATATATATAGGGAAAGGTTTTGATGAAACGGATAATACGGTGTAACGGTGAAACGAATGAATATTGGGTCATATTAATATAAATATTATGTTATATGAATATATAAATATGAATATTATGTTGTGTGAATATGAATATGATTTAAATATGGGTATATGAATATGTTATTATTTATATTCAAATAATATAAAGTGAATAACACCATATTCATATCCACACACCACAATATTCACATATTCATACCCATATAATGCCATATTCATATTAATATAACGCAATATTCATTCGTTTCACCGTTTCACTGTATTCTTTGTTTCACTGGAACTCTTGCCTATATATATATATATATAAATTATATATACTTACTGTTGAAATGTGATTCAAAACCTCTAAACTCTCTATCTGTCATAACAGTAAAGAGAGTTATGACAGTTGGTTAGCTTATCTGTCAAGATTTAGTTTTACCCGTTTCTGTCATGTATGACAGTTAGCTTTTATTTCATTTTTAAATCATGGTTGTAAGTAGTGGTGTAGTGGAGGTAGTGGTAGTTTTATGTCAATGCAGTTACTTAAATTGTAAGGTGTTTAAGTTGTTAGTTCAATCAATGAAATGGTGTGAGGCTTTTACAGAAAAGAAGTTTTTCCTTTCCTCTGTGTTCAGTTTGTATGACAGACATTTGTTCTCTGTTCATAAACAAAAAGGGTTGTAGTTTTGGATCCATCTCTGTAGATTCTAACAGAGTGGTATCAGAGCAAACAAGATTTTGCATTCGGGTTCGTATCCAGGGATTGAGTGAAATTGTGAAGTTAAACACCAAAGGGAAACACAGAGAGTAAGTATGCAGAACAATGGATCCAACAGTGTAGGCAATCCTCAATTGCCAATCTTCAAGAGAGTGAATTATCACTTCTGGAGCTTGAAGATGACAACCCTATTCAAATCTCAGGAGTTGTGGAGCTTGGTAGAGCAAGGATTTGAAGATCTTGAGCCTGAAGATCCTGATCAGCAATTGAGAGAGAAGAGGAAGAAAGATTCTAAGGCCTTGTTTATGATTCAGTCGGCCTTAGATGATGAAGTCTTTCCCAGAATCGCAACATCAACCACCTCTCATGAAGCTTGGGAGGTACTCAGACAGGAATACATGAGAGACAAGAAGATAATTACAGTTAAACTTCAGTCTCTTCGTAGGGAGTTTGAAACTTTAGTTATGCAAGAAAAGGAAGGGGTACAGGTGTATCTGTCTAGAGTCTCTGCCATAGTGAATCACATGAAGTCATATGGAGAGATCTTGAGTAGTGAGACTGTAGTAAGCAAGGTCTTGAGAAGTCTGAGCAAGAGGTTTGATCATGTTGTAGCTGCAATTGAAGAATCAAAGGATCTTTCAACATATAGGTTTGAAGAATTGACAAGTTCTCTTCAAGCCCGTGAAGAGAGGTTGAGCAGATCAACTAATCAGAAAGATGAGAAAGTGTTCCAAGTGAAGGATGAATCTCCAAAGGAGAAACCTGAGCATTCAGGTTACAGAGGCAGAGGAAGAGGAGGATATAGACGAAGAGGCCGAGGAAGAGGCCAAGGAAGAGGACAAGGAAATGGCTCAGGCAGAGGACAAGCTGGTGAATCAGAGAGAGGCCAGTGGAGAGGCTCAAGCAGAGGGCAGTACAATGGCTCCAGGACCTACAGAAGTAATATACAATGCTATCATTGTAAGAAATATGGGCACAAAGAAGCTCAGTGTTGGGATAAGCAAGAAAGTGAGCAAAAGGCAACAAATTTCTCAAAAAGCAATGAACAAGAGGAAAGATTGTTCATGGCACTTTCATCTGTCACAGATGATGTGAAGGAGATGTGGTATCTTGACAGTGGATGCTCAAACCACATGTGGCAAGGATGGAGACAGTGAGAGTAGTCCTTGCTCTAGCAGCTTAGTGGAGATTGCCAATCTTCCAACTGGATGTGAAGTCAACCTTTCTGAATGGAGAGCTCCAAGAAGAGCTATATGTTGAGCAACCTCTGGGCTTTGTCAAGAAGGGGGAAGAAGACAAAGTATACAGATTGAAGAAGGCTCTTTATGGACTAAAGCAAGCTCCAAGAGCTTGGTATAGCAAGATTGATGCATTCTTCCTAGAGAATGGCTTTGTGAGAAGGGAGAATGAGCCTACCCTCTATGTCAAAAGGGAGAGCAAGGAAGGGTTCTTGGTGGTGTGTCTTTATGTAGATGACATAATCTACTTCAGTTCATCACAGAAAATGCTCAATCAATTCAAGGTTGCTATGATGAGTGAGTTTGAAATGATAGATCTGAATTTGCTACAGTATTTTCTGGGCTTGGAAGTTAGACAGAGAAAGGAAGGAATTTTCCTGTGCCAAGAAAAATATGCTAGAGATCTGTTGAAGAAATTTCAGATGGAGAATTGTGATGCTATCTCAACCCCTATAAACACAAATGAGAAGCTACAAAGAGAGGATGGTACAGGGAAGGCAAATGAGGGTCTGTATAGAAGCTTGGTAGAAGGTTTGAACTATCTTGCTCACACCAGGCCAGATATTGCTTAGTGTGTCAGTATGGTGTCAAGGTTTATGCACAATCCTACAAAGCAACACTTGGGTGCTGCAAAGAGAATCCTGAGATATGTTGCTGGTAGCTTGAAGTATGGACTGTGGTATGAGAGGGATGAAAACTTTGGCCTGAAAGGCAACACAGACAGTGATTGGGCAGGATGTATAGATGACAGGAAGAGTACATCAGGATCTGTGTTTAGCTTTGGCTCTGGAGCAGTCACATGGAGCTCCAAGAAGCAAGAGACAGTGGCTCTGTCATCATCTGAAGCAGAGTATGTAGCTGCAGGAGCAGCACGGAGACAAGCTTTATGGTTGAGAAAGTTGATGGTTGATTTAGGGTGTGAACAGAGCAAAGCAACTGAGATTTGGTGTGACAACAAATCTGCTTTTGCTATGGCAAAGAACCCTGCATTTCATGCAAGGACAAAGCACATAGATGTGCAGCATCACTTCATCAGAGAGCTTGTCACAAAGGAAAAGATGGTGTTAAGGTTTTGTGGAACTAATTATCAAAATGCAGACTTGTTTACAAAGCCACTGAGCATAGCTAAACATCAATTCTTTCGTGAAAGAATTGGAATGAGAGAGTTTGAATCAAGGGGAGGTGTTGAAATGTGATTCAAAACCTCTAAACTCTCTATCTGTCATAACAGTAAAGAGAGTTATGACAGTTGGTTAGCTTATCTGTCAAGATTTAGTTTTACCCGTTTCTGTCATGTATGACAGTTAGCTTTTATTTCAGTTTTTAAATCATGGTTGTAAGTAGTGGTGTAGTGGAGGTAGTGGTAGTTTTATGTCAATGCAATTACTCAAATTGTAAGGTGTTTAAGTTGTTAGTTCAATCAATGAAATGGTGTGAGGCTTTTACAGAAAGAAGTTTCTCCTTTCCTCTGTGATCAGTTTGTATGACAGACATTTGTTCTCTGTTCATAAACAAGAAGGGTTGTAGTTTTGGATCCAGCTCTGCAGATTATAACACTTACAAGATAAGAACAGAAGTAAATCGCGAGCACTCCAAGTGTGACGGTGATGTTATTCATCCCTATTAATTCGGAGACTGTATGCGCGCATATACGTAGCGGATAAGAAAGTGTATTAAAGAGTTGAAGAATTATATATATATATGAATGAAATTGATGGAAATGAAATGAACATATATGTACTTGAGAGGGTGAGAAAGGTGAAGCTGTAGAAGAGAGTTTGGGAGTGAGAGGATGGCATTCCTGGATCCGATTTCTTGGCGGGAAACGGGCGAGGTTGGTTGATAACAGTCTTCAATGCAACAGAGAATCCCCGGTTTGCAAGAGCTCCCATGCCCGCCCATAATCCTCTAATATCGCGAGTACATACAGGGGCGGAGCTGAAGGGGGGCCTAGGGGGCACGTGCCCCCCCTCATTTGACGAACCACTTATTGTATTCTCCTCGTCAATAGCTTCGTTTTGATATATATTACGCCTTAATCTGACATCTGAGTAAAAAGTTATGGATGTTTTAAAATTAAAGGTACATTAATCACTTTAATTTTGTTTCAATAGACTATAATACTTTTATATTTTACTTATATTAAAATTCACATACTATAATTCATCTTGAGAGCTTCGAAATGAGAGGTTATACTAATCATTTCGACAATTGGATAAGAAGTTATACAAGTTTAAAAATTTTATATCTGGTTATACATTATTATATGTTATGAGTGCAACAAGTTATATATTAACTAGGTTGTTATTCGAGCCAAACAAGTCTAGTATTGTTTGATTATATTTAGCTCATTTAGAAACAAGTCAAGCTCGAGTCAAACCTATATTTGAACTTAAGCTCATACTCGACTTGTTTAGTAAGTGAACGAGCTTAATTGAGCTTAGTTTTTTTTCCCAAGTATTATGCAACTTTACTTGCTCATGACATAGTAAGTTAAAAGAAAATTTGTAAATTTCACAAAATTCGTGCTATTTGAGTTTTAATGGATCCGAGCAGAATTATGAATTGAGCATAAAAATGTGCTCGTAATCAACTCATTTTGTAAATGACGCTCAAGCCGAGCTTTTATTGAGCTAAACTCGAGCCAAGCTTTAGCTCATATAACAACCATAATCTTAACTTAATGTTTATTAGATTGCGTTTCCTATACTTATTTAGTTAAATTTTTTTTTCCGGATATTTCATTTATATATTTATATTTCTTTTTTTAGGCGCGAAAAAAATGATAGCGTTTTATCATAAACCGATAACATTTTGTCTTAAAATAACATAATTTATTGTCGTATTATATATAATTCTTTATGTCAATTTAATCCACAACTATATCGTACATGTATAATTGTGCCCCCTCGAAATTTTTCTGGCTCCGCCACTTAGTACATACCATAAGTGCGCCTACCACCGCCGGTGCTATCCACATGCTCTATTCATGCATGCACGAACATATATAGGTTGTTAGAATCAATCTTTGAGGAGATCGTTGTTATATGTAGAGAGAGAGAGAGGAAGAAAGTGTATATAAATACAAGTTACCAAGTGATGAAGAGTGACATTCAAAGTGGTAAACATGGAACTAAGAGATGAGGATTTGGTTTTGGAATCCATGCGATTTATCACTTTGATGACCTCCTACAAGCAGGGTTGCAGCTAGTACCGTGCGTTCATTTTGGCCTCCATAATTATAATATTTGAAGGGGATTGATAAATACACCGTTAATTTTTACTGGAACTATTGCTAATCTCCGCAACTCTTTACGGAGTTAATTCCGCACTCTGTTGCGGAATACTTTTGACGTTATGTCAAACAGCCTTTACGCCGACTTAACTCCGCAACTCCTTACAGAGTTAAGTCGGAACCCGGTTGCGACTCTGTGTCCGATTCTCCTTCCAATGAGCAAATATATATATATATATATATTACGCAGGGAGATGCGTAATAGGTTAGGGAATTTTTTTTTATTGTTTGAATAAGCAATTTGTTTATAAGTTTTTTTTATCCGAAAGTGGCTACTGCCATTAATTTATTATTGAATGGGTGGAATAGTCAAAATAATTACATAAGCAAATGGGGATAGAAACAAATTCAACAAAGTCTGTAGAAATTGAGAAAGAAGACTTGGCCATGGCATCAGCCATGTAGTTCAACCGGCGATTTATGTGGAGGATAGACACCTCCCAATAAATAAGCAATTTATTGTTAAGCAATTTATTGTTAATTCAAACAATAAATAAGCAATAAATAATGAAAATTTTTCAAATTACTTATGATGCAGGGAGATGCGTAATAGGTTAGGAAATTTTTATTTTTATTTTTTATTTTTTATTTTTTTAAAATATAGGTTAGGGAACTCCGCATCGTAATGCGGACCTCTCTCCACAACGTCTTGCGGACCTTTTGTCGATGGACTTTTAGGGCGTGTTTGGCACGATGTCCGGGGAGATCCGCAAGGGGTTGCGGAGCTCGGTCCGCAGGGGGTTGCGGAGATTAGCGGTGGTTCCAATAAAAATTAGCGGTGTATTTAGAAAACACGTATTTGAACTTGATCGATCAATTCAAGCTAGGCGTTAGTTGCTATTTCTTGACCTAGGGAGGAAAAAAAGAGAATGGTGTGGCAGCCGGAGGATTTTCTAGAGGGGTGCGAAATTTTTATTTTCGAATTTTTTTTTCTCAGCATATATAATGAATTTTTTTTAAAAAAAAAATATTGAAAGAAAACCATATACTACTAAATAAATTGGATATAGCCATGGAACTGGCAACGGATTTGCCACATATTTAGCCACTTATCCGCCATAGATTTAGCCATGACAAAGGTTTAGCCATGTCGACTTCAGCCAACAATAATAGATCAATCATCGGCCTAAATTAAAGTATGCCCGTAATATTGTCAATCGAATTCTTTCCTCTAATTATTTTTTTCTTCTTCTCCCTTCATCTTTTCAAATCAATCATATCTTTTTTTTAACAAATTTAATTACTAACTATATATAGTATATATCCTATATGAGCAAGTCTTAACATGTAAAATGTGAGCAAATTGTAACCTTTGGATGAATAAGAATGGAGGATCAGATTTGATCAAAATTATTTTTTTTTCTAATTAAGTATAGTAGGACCCACCTACTAATTTTCCTCACTCTCATTGATTATGCGTGTAATACAATTTTGGCAGTCAGATTAACCCTTTAAAACATGCTTATGGGTTAACCTTAACCTCCAAGCCACTTGGTCAAACATCCGCCTCTTAATTTTTTCTCTCGATCGCTCACCCTCTCTCCCATGGCAATGTTATCGATCTCATTCATTACGATTCCTTACTAGGGAAGACGAAGAAGAAGACCAGTCACTGTTTCCTTTATCCTCTTGGCTGAGTCCGGATATATATGTCGAACACCATGGATAGATCTTTCAGTTCAATGATTGAATATCCTTCTTTATTTTTATTATTAATTGACTGCAATTCAAAGACATTTTTTTCGGTGCAGCAATCCAAAGAAATCTAATGTGAATTGATTTTCTCAAATTATGGTTAGGGTTTTGGGATCGATATGATTAGGGGACCATGAATTAATTTTCTCAAACTATCTCAAGCGCTTCACACTTTCTCATCTTTTGGATCCATGAATTAATTTCTTCTAATATTATGGCTAATTTTTTTAGTTTCTTGTGTGTAGGTTAGGTTGGATCTACGTACAGTACTACACAAGAAGTTGTTAACATGATAGCATCTTTGTGCATTAGTTCCATGGCTAAGGCCATCTCCCCTGCAAAGCCAAAAAAAATGGGGTGGCCTAATTTTGCTTCCACCCTAGGCCAAAACCCATTTTAGCTTTTTTGTTTTTGGCCTATTCTAAAAGAAAGGTCAAATTTGGCTTCCTCTTTTGGAAGGCCAAATTGTATTTATTTATTTATTAATTTATTTTTAAGTGTTTAATATTTATGTAAATATATAAATAATACAATTATAAATCTATATATTTTATAGTTTGGTTTTTAATTAAAAATAAAAGTTGTTCTATTGTAAAGATATTCAAGAGTTCTTCAATATGACTATAATATTTGACATATTTGAATTACCATTGCATAAATAATATTTTTAGAAAATAACATTAATATTTTTTTATTATAGATTCATCAAAATTATAATGAAAAAAATATTAAGTTGCTTAAAGTACTAAAGAAGAAAAAACAAGTACAAAATAAAACTACCAATTATTGAATCATTATCACATCCAATATTCTGGTAGATCCGCATTACTCTCTTCATAATCATTTTTTGTTCCGAATCTATCAATTTGTCTTCATGTATATAGTTTTCATTGCTCGTTCGAAAGTTATCATAGTCATAATTTTCAATAGTTTCATTTGAAGAGTGAAATGATGATGATATTTGAGAAGAATTCATTGTTGATTCAAATCGGAAGGATAAAGATAGAATCAAATGACGGAAATGAGATGTGACAGTTCTAAATTATATTAGTACTTATAGGAAATTTAGCATGCCAAAATTGGCCTACGGTGGGAACAGTAAAACCATATAATAGGCTAAAAGAGATGCTCTAATTTCTACATGCTATTGAAGCCCTTTAGAAGCGATTCCACATTTGTCATGTGAAGAATCTGAGTTCTATTGAAGAGATGGCATCGATTGAAAGATTTTAGAGTTTCGACAAATTATTCATCTATATATAGTTATTATTTGGCCGAAAAGACAAATAGGTATATTAAATGACCCCCCTAAGACATATTGGTATATTAAAAGATTCAATAGACAAATAGGTATATTAAAAGTGTTCATATGGACAAATTGGTATATTAAAAGACTCTAGTGGACAAATAACTTTTTTTTACATCATTAGACTTCCTTTTCATTTTATTTTAATAATAAAATCATTTTAATATATTTTTATAATGATTAATTGGTTGCATACTCATATAATCTTATTCATTTGATTGTATAATCATAAAAAAAATTAAATTTTGCATATATTTCTATCAAATTATAAAACTATTGGATTTTTATCATTATTTGTCACTAATAATATTTATTATATAAATTTAATAAATAAATATTTTATTACAATGGTTGTTTATATAAATTGCACAAATTAAATTGTCCTGCAAAATATGAGCTAATATTTGTTTAGAAACCACAAAAAATATTTAATAAAATAAAAATGAAATAGGAGAATTTTTATAAAACCTTGCAGAATAAAATAAGTTAAAATTATATTTCATATGCTATTTTTATTATTATTATTAATTATTATTATTATTATTATGATTTATTTTCTAAAAATAAGCAATAAGTGTTTTAACTTGCAATTTGTAAACCAACTATTAAATAAGCGTTTTTTTGTAATTTATACAAAAAAAACCAATAATTTTTTTATGTAATAAGATTTTATACAACATTATTAATTACAAACATATGGCAAAAAAATAGTTTTATAATTTTATAGAAATATATCCAAATTTTTATTTTTTTATGATTATATATTCAAATGAATAAGAGTTAAATAAAGAATTAATTATTTAAAAATATATGAAAATTTTTTATTAAGAAAAATCAAATGACATGAAGTCAAATGAGGCAAAAGGGCTATTTGTCCCTTAGAGTTTTTTAATATACCAATTTGTCCATATGAACACTTTTAATATACCTATTTGTGTCTTGAGTCTTTTAATATACCAATATGTCTTAGGGGGGTCATTTAATATACCTATTTGTCTTTTCGGCGGTTATTATTTTATTCATATGTATGCAGGATATTTTTTTTTGGGGGGGGGGGGGTGTTGTTAATGTATGATATGTCATAAATTATTCGTTTGTATATTCAAGTATAGGGTTAATTGCGCTAAATATCCTAACCTTTATTAATAGTTGTGTTTAATATCCCGATCTTGTAAGATTTCGTGAAATATCCTCACCTTTAGTGTTAGTGCGCTCTCTACCCTAGATAAGTTTCTTAAATTAAAAAATTATACAAATAATGAAAAAATTACACAAAATCACCCATATTTATAAAATATTTTCAATAAACCCCTAATATATTTAAAAATCCCCCCCCCCCAAATCATTTCTAATAGATAACATCTACTCCTTTAAATAATTATTATAATTACTGAAAATAATTAATTTAAATTATTTTTCTTAATAAGATGTTTTATAAAAAAATTATTTCTAATATACATGTGGATTTGTACATCTATATATTTTCTATATATTAATTTATATACACTAAAACTAATACATATATCTTATGTGGTGTCTTGTGATTGAATCTTGAGAAAATATTTCTCATCTAAATTCTATAGCATTAAAAAAAGATTTTATAAGAAATGGTAACTATACATAGATGAAATATAATACTTTTACAAAAATAAAATGAAATATTTTTAAAAAGAAATAGTAAAATATATGATAACTATTTATACTTAATAAATATATGCTAAACATATATTAAAAATAGGCAAAAATCAGATATATATACTTATGGAAACTTGATTAATTGGGCATATAATATGCTACTTACATATTAATCTTAAATAAATTATAATTATGGCTTTATAAAATCAATTTTTAAGGAATATAAGATATGATAAGAAATAAATTTATTTTTAAGTAATTGATCTTATTTTAATTTTTTAGAGAACACATTTTTATATGTTTGGCATAAATTTCTTTTTTATATTTTGATTAAAATGGAGGATTATTGATTTTTTTTACTTTTATAAATATGAGTGCTTTTGTGTAATTTTCATATTATGTTAGTGATTTTATTAATTTAAGAAATTCATCTAGGGTAGAGAGCACAACTAACACAAAAGTTCATGATATTTTGCAAAATGTTAAAAGGTCGGGATATTAAGTGCAACTATCCACAAAGGTCAGGATATTTAGTGCAATTAACCCTTATTTTAATTAAAATTTTGAATCTCACGCGCATGGTTATTAGGATCCTAATCCGGATCTTACGATCCTACGATCCTAGGCAAGGTTTTGATCCGGATAGGGCATATAGTGTAAAGGCTCGGATTTTCAAAATCCTAATTTTTTTTTTGGAAAAAAAAAGAATTAAAAGCGAATTTAAATCAAATTTAAAACTCGTTTAGCAGATTCCGGCCGGAATATAAAATTTAACGAACGATTCCGTACTTTTACCTCGAAAATTCAAAATAATTATCGGTTGACGATATCCTTGTCGATTATAAAATCTAAATGATCGAGTAAGCGAAATTCGGGGAAACTAACATTCGGGAACTAATTGCGGGATTCGAAATTCACGTATTCGAGATTTGCTTTCGGGTATTTGTTTACCCATTTCATACTCAATTCTCACCCACTCCCTCACCTTACCCTGCAAACCAAACCACCCCCCTCCCCTGTCTATTTCCCCATCCCCATCGTCACCATCTCCATCACCTCACTTCACCATCACCATCCCGCTCCTCATCTCACTCCATCTTCATCATCGCCAATACCTTCCCGCTGCGCCTTCGTACATCCTCGCCATTCACCATCACCATCCTTCATCGCCGCTCCCCACCCCCACAACCTCCATTCCCCGCAGCTAGCGCCACCACCGTCGCCATCTCACGCCGCCATCATCGTCACCTTCGCCTCCCCCGCAGCCTCCACCAACGCCACCTCTCCTCACCTTCCATCGCCATCGCAGACCGCATCTCACAGTTCATCACCATCGTCTCCTCCTCCTTCTTCCCTCCTTCCACCTTGAGCCACCAGCAGAAGGTCCCGCACACCCCTCGGAGCCGCCAGGAGCTGCCAACGCCGCCACCAGAACCATCGACGAGCCACCACGACCCTTTTTCCTCTGTTTTGGCAAGCTAACTTCCGGTAAGCCGTTCTCATCCGTTTTCAATCGGAATTGTTCCCGAGCTTCACCATCACGCTCACCAATATGCGGTGGAGGACCGACAAGCCATCGCGAGCCACCGAAGACGCCCAGAACTCCGATCGAGAGCTCCGAAGTCGCGAAAAACCCATCTCGGTGAGCTCCGAATTTATCCTCGTTTCGATTCGTTTTTGGGTCCTTTTCGATGCTTAGGCTAGTCGGGAGTTAGCGAGGGCTGAGTGCAGGTTGATCGGGTGAGATCGAGAGCTCCGACGATCGTCGGAGCTTAGTCGAATCGGTGAGCAGCGAGCGAGCGTCAAGGCGAGCGCGAGCAGGCGAGGCGAGGCGAGAGCTGTGGGAGGTGCGAGCTAGGTCGAGCTGGGCGGAGCCACGACGGCCGGCGAGGAGCTTCCGTCGTCACCGACGTCGAGCTGCGTTGGCCATGGGCGGGAGCGTCGTTTGAATTTGATGAAGAGGATGATGCGTGTGTGTGTGTGTGTGTGTGTGTGTGTGTGTGTGTGTGTGTGTGTGTGATATTGTTATATTATTATTATTATATTATATTATATCGGTTCGGTTTGGTTCGGTTGGGATTGGTTCGGTCGAGTTAACCGGGTTATTTATGTAATTGGTTGCGATATTTAAAATACTATAATATTATTCGGGAATTTAAATATAAAATATTATATTGGAGATTTTATAAAGGGGTGGTTTATTAAATAATAAAGGGTAATTAAAATATCATATTGTATTATTTGGGATTTAAAATATATTATTTGGACTTGAAGATTTAAAAAGGAATTTGGAAAAGAATTTCAAAGGTCGAAAAGTGATTTAATATATAAATTGATAAAGGGAATTTAGTGAGTATTTTCAAGGGTCGGAATTCTTAACTGTTTAATTCGGAATTGAAACGGTTTTGGAACTAACTTGGGAATAAGACTTATTCGATGACTAACTAGCATGATAATAAAATCGTTTGACTAACGGTATGGTATGTATGACTAATAGCATGATATTGTGGTGATTTTTAGAAGAGATTAAATGATCGATACTTGTGATGATAATGATATATGTCCTTATGGAGAGTATGAGTATGGAATAGTAATATGCGAATTTGGCTAAGAATGATATAGAGGTTATCTTAAGCTGATAAGATGACGGATTATATATGTTGAACGGTATGAGATGGGAGATGATTGATCAGGATGAACTGGAAGTATGATGGATGCGATCTTGTTTATTTATCTGTTTGTATGAGTGTGTGATATATGTGTTCAGAGAGATTATAGAAGTTTACTCAGTATATTCTCGTTATGTAATTAGGTGATATTCTGTGATCGTGACTATTGTGTGCTGGATTCTTCTTTTGCTGATCTTCTTGCCAGGTAAGTACCTCCGGGGCTTACTCAGTAACCAGGACCTCCTGCCTGATGTGTCATATAGTATGTAGGTGTTGCTTATGCATAAAAGTATATCATGTAGTATCATGTTTAGGAATTGCACTTACGATTGAGCATTCTTATTCTGTATGCGTTTGAATGTAGAACGACCGTTATCTGTGAGTCCTAGAGTCATTGTTAGGGTCATAGGACAGCCTAGCTTCATCGGGTGTTGTCCTCATCGAGTCATTATTTATATATATATCATGAGATACGAGATGAGCACGAGGTACGATATGATGACGAGATGTGATATGCTATAGCATCGAACTGGCCAGTCTCCACCCTATCTGGAAGGGGGTGGTGGTAGAAGAGGGATATACCACTTGGTATTCTTTGTTAAGGCTAGGCCTTACTTCATATTCTGCATATATGAATTAGGAGCATGATAGTGTGGTTAACATTTCAGTACTGCATGAAGGCATCCTTATTCTAGGTATAGGCGTACTATATGTCCTCAGCGTGGTCAAAGGACCCGCAGGCGAACACTTGGCCCGACTTTGTGGTATAGTTTCAGGTACCCGTTCCATTACTTGATTTCGTGTTGTTATGACGGGGTCCATTCATATGGCGGAGAGTGAGTGTTTGAACCCTGACTTCATCAGATTCACACATTTGGGATTTCTTCCTAATTATACTCTGTTTTGATCCGGCTCTGCCGCGACACTGGTTGTATTGTTTCAGAATTTATGTCCTTTGCATGATAAAAGATTTTCCGCTTTGAGACTTAGGATAGGTACAGGGGTTACCCCGGGGTCTCCAGCAGACCTTCCGAATTTGGGTGCGAAATCCCGCTTTAAACTACAAATCCTTGATTTCAAACCTTCAACCTGTACTCGGGGCGCAAGATCCTAACGAGGGGTTTTATCCCTCGAAACGTAACTTGGGAATCATAATCCCGGGCCGTTACAAAGGTGGTATCAGAGCCAGGTTTTGCAATCCGAGTACAATAGGTTGAAGATGGTTTTGGAAATCGCCCAATGATTTCAAATGGTTTTGGAAAATGTTTAAAGGGCAATAGACCTCCCTTATGGATGTAGAACTTGGGGAACGGTAGGCAAAATACTAGCTTTTATTTACACATGGGCCTAGAAGACTCCAAGGAACACCACGGAGGTTGGAGTGTCGAGTTAGGAGGCCGTGAGGTTTTGTCCCTCCGGTCAGCCGTCCTTCGAGGGACGGCATAGATCGTCTCTATGCTTAAATTTATATATATATATGCAATTGGGCCTGAGGGCGATCCTCCTCGAATAGGATCATATTAATCGTTGAGTGCTTCTGTGCTGAGTGTTTAAATTAATCATTCATGTAGCCATCATGGTCGATACTAGACACGGTTCAGTTGGGCGTGGGGGTAGGGCACGTCGTGGCAGGGGACGCCCTCGCTGGATTGCCGTTGAGAGCGTCGAGGAGCGCGCCGCTGACGATCACGCTGAGGAGCGAGCTTCGCCTCCGCCGGCTGACTACCAGGTTCCGATTTCCACAGAGACGAGGCTTGGGAAGTTAGAGACAGCGCTTCACGACATTTTGAGCGAGTTGCGAGGAGGAGCCCCACCTACAGCACCGACGCCCGAGGTTTCTGTTCAGCCAGTTGAGCCCGTAGCCGATGCGCGCCCTGAGAAGCATGTCGATTGGGTCAAGACTCTAGCTCAGTGCCATCCTCCGGCATTTACTGGAGAGGTTGGGGAGGATATTGAGAGATGGTTCCGTGAGATGGAGGGGTTGTTCGACCACGTTGTTGTACCCACTTCCGAGAGACAGAGACTTGTCGCCGGCAGTCTGCAGAGAGATGCTTTTGATCGCTGGTCTGTACAGAAGATAGACCAAGCTGAGTGGACCTACGACGAGTTTAAGGATATGATGCTGACGGAGTACCGCCCTCCTGGGATTCAGATAGCCCGAGAGTTATCCTTTCTACGGGGCTACTACGACCGATCGGCTTCTGTCTCCGCCATCGTCTGCCAGTTCAAGAAGGAGCTAGTCTACTGTGCTCACTTATGCCCTTCCGATGAGAGCCGTATTCGCATGTTATCTATGAGACTGCCGCCTCTCGTACTTCTGCATGCCTCCAGCTTGGGAGATGTCAGTTTTGATCGATTCCTAGAGGTCATCCTCCTGTACGACCAGCAGCGGATCTCGTTCGATTTTCTGCTTCACTTGCGGCACCATGGGACACAGAGTTGCCCGTTGTCCCCAGGGCGGTAGAGCCCCGTCGACTGCACAGCCACCGAGACTTCCAGCGGCTCCTCAGCCGCCACTTCTGACTTATCCCTAGGGTCAGGGGCAAGGAGATGCTTCTGGTAGAGGTCGAGGGGGAGGTAGAGGAGGTAGAGTTTACGATCGTGGAGGCAGAGGGCCGTCAGGGCCAGGTCAGGGTAGAGGTTCGTCATCTGCAGGACCATCTGGGTCCGGGTATGATCGCGGCCAGATTTCCGGAGGCCGAGGACCAGCATTACCCCCACCGCCCCACGTGTTCCAGATGAGAGCTGATGACCGTACCGCCCCTACTTCCGCAGGTACTATACACTTCCATAATGAGTGCTTGTCTATATTGTTTGACACTGGTGCTACTCACTACTTTATAGCAGAGGCGTGCGTTGCTAGGCTGAGCCTAAGCTGCACGAGTGGTTCACCCCTTACTATTGGTCTGGCGGACGGGGCAAAGGTTAGGACGAGTCGGGAGATTTTAGGGTGCCCCATCCGTATAGGTGAGCGTGAGTGGCCAGCCGACCTTATTGTCATGCCGTTGAGGATGGATGATCTCATTCTAGGTATGGATTTCATGGACCACTATGGAGCGATTATCAACCTGAGGACGAGGACGGTGTCCATCTTGGCAGATGACGGGACTGAGCACCAGGTTTGGGGGAGCGACCCCAAGGGGAATGGGGCGCTCATCAGCGCAGTCAGAGCCGCTAGACTTCTAGATCAGGGATGCGTCGGGTATTGGTGTTACGCTTTAGAGGTGGATCGTGCACATCCCAGCTTGCAGATGTCCCTGTTGTCAGAGACTTCACATACGTGTTTCCAGAGGAGCTACCGGGACTTCGCCTGCCGAGAGAGGTCGACTTTGCGATCGAGCTAGAGCCAGGCACCAGGCCCATTTCGCGAGTCCCTTACCGCATGGCACCGACGGAGATGGCAGAGCTAAAGGCTCAGCTGGAGGAGCTAGCCGAGAAGGGTTACATCAAGCCCAGTGCATCACCTTGGGGAGCACCAGTTCTGTTCGTCAAGAAGAAAGATGGGTCATTGAGGCTATGCATCGATTATAGGGAACTGAACCGTGTGACAATGAAGAACCGTTATCCCCTTCCCAGGATTGACGACTTGTTGGATCAGCTGCAGGGCGCCGTTGTCTTCTCGAAGATTGATTTGAGGTCGGGTTATCACCAGCTGAGAGTTAAGCCAGAGGATGTCCAGAAGACCGCTTTCAGGACCCGCTATGGTCACTACGAGTTCGTGGTCATGCCGTTTGGGCTGACCAATGCACCAAATGCTTTCATGGAGCTCATGAACCGCGTGTTCATCGACTACCTGGACAGATTCGTTGTCGTCTTCATAGATGACATTTTAGTCTACTCGAGGAGTAGAGAGGAGCACGAGGAGCATTTGAGGATTGTGCTCGAGACGCCGAGGAAGCATCAGTTGTATGGGAAATACAACAAGTGTGAGTTCTGGCTCACAGATGTGGCCATGTGATTTCAGCTGAGGGAGTCGCCGTGGATCCGGTGAAGATTGATGCTATCATTGCTTGGGAGGTGCCCAAGAATGTCAGGGACATCCGCTCGTTTCTAGGATTGGCCAGTTACTACAGGAGATTCGTCCAGGGTTTCTCGAGCATTGCTAGGCCGATGACGCAGCTGTTGAAGAAGGATGTTCCGTTTGAGTGGAGTGTAGAGTGTCAGGCCAGCTTTGAGCTTCTGAAGGAGAAGCTGACGACCGCTCCAGTTCTAGCGTTACCAGATGGGACAGAGGACTTCTTCATCTACACAGATGCTTCACGTTCTGGATTGGGATGTGTTCTGCATCAGAGAGATCATGTCATCGCTTATGCTTCACGCCAGTTGAAGCCTGCAGAGGTGTCCTATCCCGTTCATGACTTGGAGTTAGCAGTTGTAGTTCATGCTCTGATGATTTGGAGGCATTACCTGTACGGCACTTCATGCAAGGTGATGACGGATCACAAGAGCTTGAAGTATATTTTCACTCAGAAGGAGCTGAACATGCGACAAAGACGGTGTCTAGAGCTTCTAAAGGACTATGACTTGGACATAGTTTATCACCCAAGGAAGGCCAATGTGGTGGCAGATGCGCTCAGTAGGAAGACTCACCAGGAGGCATCAGTTGCGAGGCTTACAGCTCAGAAGGATTTACAGACAGATTTGATGAGGTGTTGCTTCGAGGTGTGGGTTCAGCGGGAGAGTGGACAGTTATCATTCTTGGAGGTTCAGGCTGAGTTGACGGAGGAGATTCGTCGAGGTCAGGCAGACTGTCCAGAGATTGCAGTTCTGAGGGAGCGGATGGCTCAGTGCAGATTCAAAGAGCTTGTAGAGAGAGCAGATGGGATGCTCACCTTTCAAGGCAGAGCTGTAGTTCCATCGACATCAGATCTGAGGCAGAGGATCATGCAGGAGGCTCACTCCACTCCTTATTCTGTCCATCCAGGGACGAATAAGATGTATCAGGATTTGAGGAGGTATTATTGGTGGCAGAGGATGCGAGAAGACATCACAGACTTTGTAGCCATATGTCAGGTGTGCCAGCAGGTTCAGATTGAGCACCAGAGAGTAGGAGGACTTGTCTGGTCGCTTCCAGTTCCCAAGTGGAAGTGGACGGACATCTCTATGGATTTCGTCACCGGACTGAGGCGGGATGTTCGAGGTTTCGATGCCATTTGGGTTGTGGTCGATATGTTGACCAAGTCAACTCATTTGATTCCGATTCAGGAAACATGGCCAGCATCGCGGTTAGCTGAGGAGTTCATCTGCCAGATCGTGAGACTTCATGGAGTACCTGAGAGAATTGTATCTGACAGAGATGGACGGTTCACCTCGAGGTTTTGGCGCGCATTAGGTTCAGGAGAGCCTAGGGACCAGATTGCATTTCAGTACAGCTTTTCATCCTCACACAGACGGGTAGAGTGAGAGGACGATTCAAACCTTGGAGGACATGTTACGATCGGGCGTTTTGGAGTGGGGTCATCAGTGGGTTAGGTATCTGCCGCTTTTGGAGTTTTCGTACAACAGCAGCTACCATGCATCGATCGAGATGGCTCCATACGAGGCCTTGTACGGGAGACGATGTAGGTCGCCAGTTTGTTGGGACGAGCCCGCAGATACAGTGTTGTTGTTACCTGAGATAGTTAGAGAGACAGTTGATCAGGTGGGTCGCATTCGGGAGCATGTGAGAGTCGCTCAGGATCACCAGAAGAAATATGCAGACAGGCGTAGAACAGAGATTGATTTCGAGGTGGGTTCGCATGTGTGGCTTCGGGTTTCGCCCACCAGGGGAGTTCGACGGTTCGGCATTAAGGGGAAGCTGAGTCCGAGGTTCATTGGCCCATTTGAGATCCTAGAGAGAGTCGGTGAGGTAGCTTACCGTTTGGCCTTACCTCCATCCTTGGTTGGCGTCCATGATGTCTTTCATGTCTCCCAGCTCCGCCAATATATTCCCGACCCTAGTCATGTCCTCGACCACTCAGACCTTCGCATCGAGCCTGACCACACCTTTGTGGAGCGTCCGTTGAGGGTCCTTGACCGTCAAGTCAAGAAGCTTAGGAACAAGGAGGTCCCTTTGCTTCTAGTTCAGTGGTCTAGGAGGAGTCCTGAGGAGGCCACCTGGGAGACCGAGGAGAGCATTCGGGCTAGCTATGGGGATGTCCTAGATGAGCTGCTTGCGTCTGATGTCGAGCCGAGCGTAGATATTTCCTTAACCTCGCGAGTGCGGTGAGTTGTCTAGTTGGATTAGGGATGGGTTAGTGATATCTCCGTGATTTCGTGCTTATGCTTGGTAGTTGTGTGCAGATCCTTGGTGATATGATGTGATGAGGCTTGATGATATGATGGTGTGCTAAATATATTATGGTATGCTACTATCCTTGATGTGTTTAGGTCATGCTATTAATATGTGATATGAGTGCCACTCTATATATATATATATATATATATATGATGCTTGATGATAGAAATGATGGAAGCTGAAGTATTGAAATTTGACCATAACATGGAAACTAGGAAGAGAATATGGGATTAGCCCTTAGAGGTGGATGATTCCACCTCCTGAGATTTGAAAATTTGCTTGACTACGCCGGGTTAGGGAATTTTTGAACGATGTTTTAAAGAGGACGTTGTGATGTTTTGAGTTTTGATATGACCGAGGAGTCGGAGTAAGGATGTGGTAGGGGCCCATATTACATTCTTGCTACGGTCTTTTGGGGATATTATGATCACGGCAACGGTATTGTGAGGATCTCATGGGGGCACTTATGAGATGCTTACAGAATCAATTGCATGATCCTTGGACTCACCAATTTCAAACTTCATCCCCAGTTTTAAAAATGATTTTACTCTCGAGGACGAGACTTGTTTTTAGAGGTGGATGATGTAAAGGCTCGGATTTTCAAAATCCTAATTTTTTTTGGAAAAAAAAGATTTAAAAGCGAATTTAAGTCAAATTTAAAACAAGTTTAGCGGATTCCAGCCGAAATATAAAATTTAACGAACGATTCCGTACTTTTACCTCGAAAATTCAAAATAATTATCGGTTGACGATATCCTTGTCGATTTTAAAATCTAAATGATCGAGTAAACGAAATTCGGGAAAACTAACATTCAGGAACTAATTACGGGATTCGAAATTCACGTATTCGAGATTTGCTTTCGGGTATTTGTTTACCCATTTCACACTCAATTCTCACCCACTCCCTCACCTTACCCTACAAACCAAACCACCCCCCCCCCCTCCCCTGTCTATTTCCCCATCCCCATCGTCACCATCTCCATCACCTCACTTCACCATCACCATCCCGCTCCTCATCTCACTCCATCTTCATTATCGCCAACACCTTCCCGTTGCGCCTTCGTACATCCTCGCAATTCACCATCACCATCCTTCATCGCCGCTCCCCACCCCCTCAGCCTCCATTCCCCGTAGCCAGCGCCACCACCGTCGCCATCTCACGCCGCCATCACCGTCACCTTAGCCTCCCCCGCAGCCTCAACCAACGCCACCTCTCCTCACCTTCCATCGCCATCGCCGACCGCATCTCACACTTCATCACCATCGTCTCCTCCTCCTTCTTCCCTCCTTTCGCCTTGAGCCACCAGCGGAAGGTCCCGCACACCCCTCGGAGCCGCCAGGGGCTGCCAACGCCGCCACCAGAACCATCGACGAGCCACCACGACCCTTTTTCCTCTGTTTTGGCAAGCTAACTTCCGGTAAGCCGTTCTCATCCGTTTTTGATCGGAATTGTTCCCGAGCTTCACCATCACGCTCATCAATATGCGGTGCAGGACCGACAAGCCATCGCGAGCCACCGAAGACACCCAGAACTCCGATCGAGAGCTCCAAAGTCGCGAAAAACCCATCTCGGTGAGCTCCGAATTTATCCTCGTTTCGATTCGTTTTTGGGTCCTTTTCGATGCTTAGGCTAGTCGGGAGTGAGCGAGGGCTGAGTGCGGGTTGATCAGGTGAGGTCGAGAGCTCCGACGATCGTAGGAGCTCAGTCGAATCGCTGAGCGGCGAGCGAGCGTCGAGGCAAGCGCGAGCAGGCGAGGCGAGGCGAGAGCAGGGCGAGAGCTGTGGGAGGAGTGAGCAAGGTCGAGCTAGGCGGAGCCACGACGGCCGGCGAGGTGCAGGCGGCGAGGAGCTTCCGTCGTCGCCGGCGTCGAGCTGCGTTGGCCATGGGCGGGAGCGTCGTTTGAATATGATGAAGAGGATGATGCATGGGCCCCCTTCATTATATATATATATGTGTGTGTGTTATATTGTTATATTATTATTATTATATTATATTATATCGGTTCGGTTTGGTTCGGTCAAGTTAACCGGGTTATTTATGTAATTGGTTGCGGTATTTAAAATACTATAATATTATTCGGGAATTTAAATATAAAATATTATATTGGAGATTTTATAAAGGGGTGGTTTATTAAATAATAAAGGGTAATTAAAATATCATATTATATTATTTGGGATTTAAAATATATTATTTGGACTTGAAGATTTAAAAAGGAATTTGGAAAAGAATTTCAAAGGTCGAAAAGTGATTTAATAAATAAATTGATAAAGGGAATTTAGCGATTATTTTTAAGGGTCGGAATTCTTAACTGTTTAATTCGGAATTGAAACGGTTTTGGAACTAACTTGGGAATAAGACTTATTCGATGACTAACTAGCATGATAATAAAATCGTTTCACTAACGGTAGGGTATGTATAACTAATAGCATGATATTGTGGTGATTTTTAGAAGAGATTAAATGATCGATACTTGTGATGATAATGATATATGTCCTTATGGAGAGTATGAGTATGGAATAGTAATATGCGAATTTGGCTAAGAATGATATAGAGGTTATCTTAAGCTGATAAGATGACGGATTATATATGTTGAACGGTATGAGATGGGAGATGATTGATCAGGATGAACTGGAAGTATGATGGATGCGAACTTGTTTATTTATCTGTTTGTATGAGTGTGTGACATATGTGTTCAGAGAGATTATAGAAGTTTACTCAGTATATTCTCGTTATGTAATTAGGTGATATTCTGTGATCGTGACTACTGTGTGCTGGATTCTTCTTTTGCTGATCTTCTAGCCAGGTAAGTACCTCCTGGGCTTACTCAGTAACCAGGACCTTCTGCCTGATGTGTCATATAGTATGTAGGTGTTGCATATGCATAAAAGTATATCATGTAGTATCATGCTTAGGAATTGCACTTACGATTGAGCATTCTTATTATGTATGCGTTTGAATGCAGAACGACCGTTATCTGTGAGTCCTAGAGTCGTTGTTAGGGTCATAGGACAGCCCAGCTTCATCGGGTGTTGTCCTCATCGAGTCATTATTTATATATATATCATGAGATACGAGATGAGCACGAGGTAGGATATGATGACGAGATGTGATATGCTATAGCATCGAACTGGCCAGTCTCCACCCTATCTGGAAGGGGGTGGTGGTAGAAGAGGGATATACCACTTGGTATTCTTTGTTAAGGCTAGGCCTTACTTCATATTCTGCATATATGAATTAGGAGCATGATAGTGTGGTTAACATTTCAGTACTGCATGAAGGCATCCTTATTCTAGGTATAGGCGTACTATATGTCCTCAGCGTGGTCAAAGGACCCGCAGGCGAACACTTGGCCCGACTTTGTGGTATAGTTTCAGGTACCCGTTCCATTACTTGATTTCGTGTTGTTATGACGGGGTCCATTCATATGGCGGAGAGTGAGTGTTTGAACCCTGACTTCATCAGATTCACACTTTTGGGATTTCTTCCTAATTATACTCTGTTTTGATCCGGCTCTGCCGCGACACTGGTTGTATTGTTTCAGAATTTATGTCCTTTGCATGATAAAAGATTTTCCGCTTTGTAGACTTAGGATAGGTACAGGGGTTACCCCGGGGTCTCCAGCAGACCTTCCGAATTTGGGTGCGAAATCCCGCTTTAAACTACAAATCCTTGATTTCAAACCTTCAACCTGTACTCGGGGCGCAAGATCCTAACGAGGGGTTTTATCCCTCGAAACGTAACTTGGGAATCATAATCCCGGGCCGTTACATATAGACTCCTTCGTGCTAGGATCTACCTAGGATCCTGTGGGATTGTGTGGGATCGGTAGGATCTACCTAGGATCGGTCGATCAGAAAAAAAACATCTGATCCCAGCAAAAATCATATTTGTGTAATTGTGTTTGTTTTGTTTGGATATTGGGCCTTCCGGATGCGATGGGCCTTTTTATTTTTTATTTTTTTGGCAGCCCATCTCCTAGAAATTGAAGGCAAAAGAGTGAAGACGTTGAATTGAAACCCTAAGCCCTTTGTTTTGTTACTCAACTCGACAAATCCACGTCTGAGCGCCTGAGCAGAAGCAGCAGTGCAGCACGCAATTGGGGGAAGCGTTCGGGTGACAGGTGTTGAATAAAAATGCGCAAATAATTGAACAACACATTTTATTTAATTTTTTTAATATTTGAGTTCGACCCATTTTGGTTATCCTCTTGATTCAAAGTCGTATCGATACCAAGATTTGAGTGGTTTTGGTGATTTGGGCTGCACCCGAATTTTAACGGGTTGCCTACGTATCTCTTAGAAGAGAATCAAACCTCACGTAGTTCGAAATGTTTGAGGTTTGTGTTTGGTTTGAATTTGGTTTCATTCTCTTATATGCATCATAGGATGAAGTTCAAGCCCGCCTTCTACGAAAGGGTAACTCGAACGACACTCCACCCGAGTAACCTAAGCCCACCTTCTCGGAAGGGTAACTCAAGTGACCCGCCTATCATTTGCATAGAGAACGATTTAATATGGTGTTTGATTTGACTTAGAAGTTTGACTTAAAGGTCAATTTGGGGATGGTGGAATTTGATTTTGGTTTTTTTTGACCGAACTCGACGAGCGGAAGCTTTGTATCGAGTTAGAGTGGACACTTTGGTTTTGATGGAATCTTTGATATTTGTGTCGACTTAGAGTCAACAAACGAATTTGATGAGATTTGTATTTGGGTTTGGGTGTGACTGGACTTGGTGAGAACTTGATTTACACCGAGTTTCCTGTGTATCCACTTGTACGGTGTAATCAAGTCATTGTAGTTCGAGACAAAGATGAATTTTGTATTTGATTTTCATCGGGAGATCATTTGAAAGTGATGAATGAACTCGATGAGCAGAAGCTTTGTATCGAGTCGGAATAGACAATTTGAATTTGTTTTTGGCGATTGAACTCGACGAGCCTTGGCTTTGTATCGAGTGTCCTACGTATCTCTTAGAAGAGAGTCAAATCACCCGTAGTTCTAAAGAAGCCAATTTCATTTATTTTGGCGGGCGACTGAATCCGATATATATTGAATTTTAATATCGAATTTCCTACGTAACTCGTAAAAGAGTATCAAATCTTTACGTAGTTCTTTATGAAAACCAGTTTGATTTGATTTTGACCTCATATTCATTTAAAAGTGAATTTAGATGTTCACGACTGTACCCGATATATTTTTAGGATTTAATATCGAGTTACCTACGTAGCCGATATGAGGCGTCAAGTCTTTACGTAGTTCTATCTCGAACCGAGTATTTGATGAAACTCGATTTGAGGTTTTGACTCCGTTTTTTATTTAAGAGTCGATTTTGAAATTGACCCACTAGAATTAATTGACAAAGAATTTTATAAGCCAAAATTTATAGACTCGAATTCTTAACGTGTGCCAATTATAATTCTTATATTTTAGTGAGTAGATTGTGTAATTGAACACATTTTCTCAAAATGTGTTAATCATATACGTGTGTATTTGTTTACTGCCAAGCCAATGAGCTAAACCCAATTAAATTTTATTTTAATTGAGTCCAAGTCAATTAGGCCTAATTTGGCCCATGAATCAGCAAATATGTTGATGCCAGCTCCTCCTTCAATTTGTTTTAGTTTCATCACCCGAGCCGAGCCTTTGCTGCACAATTTAGGACCACCCTCGAAATTTTCCATGGCTTTCCACAGAGAACAGCAACAACCGGATGAACTCCAAGGGCGACAGCAACTTGGTGAGCCTCGACTTGGGCGATTGGAAAAGAGCGCATCGGATCCGGCGCCTTCCTCAGGAGCGATGATTTGAGGTTTCGTTCACGCCCTCAGGAGCGTCACAACGAACAATTACAATCCTAACTATTTCAATTAGGTATGTCGACTCTTGTTTTGCTTAATTCATGCCCCAAGTCTCAAATTTCATCCCTCATCCACCATCAATTGGGTGTTCAGCTTCCAGTTCGATTCATTTATTCCTTGCGATTTGCAATTTTAGGGCTTCCGATTTCGGGTATTCGGAACTCCGAGTTCGGGAACTTGAGGAGGCACCAGAGGAACTCCGGCTTTGAGCGCTTGAGAGAACAGGAGCGCGGCCACCCGTTCGACCTAGGTAGGTTAATTTTCCCTCTTTTCTCCTTCCAAATTTCAGTACCCTGGATTACTCGGTACCACTATTTTGTTGAACCCCCTGATTTTGGGATTCGATTTGTCTTCGACATAAGTCGATTTGGATTTTGATTTGTGTTTGGCATAAGCCAATTTGGGTTTTGATTTTGGTTCGACTCAAGTTGATTTAGTTCGAACATGTTAGTTAACTAACTTGAATTCCAGTCTCCGAATTTGTTTTAGGAGTAACTGATATCATGGCTCCCCTGTATTTCAATTTTATTGAAAGGCTGAATTTGCAGCAGCATTTAGGGTCCCCAGTTAACTTGCAATTTGGTAGCAATTAGGGAGGATTTATGCCTCAAGTTAGTCCTTGTTTTTGGGTCTTCTGTATTTTGTATTTTGGCCGCATGTATTTGAGAACCACCCTGGCAAAACTGACTTCATGAACTTGCTAATTGAGTCCCTCAAAATTTCGCCAGCACTTCGACCCGAGAATCGATCCCGTGAGATCGGGTGTAGCGGTGAAACTTTAAATTTCAAACCGACTACGAGTTTTGGCGCTAGGTGAAACTTTAAATTTCAAACCTACAACGTCATGCTTGTCCCTGCAAACCAAAATGAAGAAAAAACATGAAAGGATGAAGAGCTCTACCAGTGCTCTTGCTCTTTCAAGTACTAGCAGTTGTTATGCTTTTATGATGTTTGTGTGTGATGATTGCAGGTACCCTTTTTGGAGAAAGGGCCAGGAGGAAGAAGCTGGATAGAAGAAACTGTAGGAAGAAAACCAGCCTCATGTGCAGTTGTAGCCTTTTAAAGGAGGACAAGGGAGGTTACTTGAATAACCTCTCCTAGCCACGTCCTAAAGGAGAACAAGGGAGGTTACTTGAATAACCTCTCCCCAGCCACGTCCATCACAACTTCCCTTTCAATTTATTTTCTTTTGTAGTATATATTATTTTCTTGTTGTCAATTGGAAAGGAAAGATGTAACCTCTGAATTCAGTTTCAACATGAATTGGGCCTATTTGAAGTGGGTTTGCAATATAATTCTTTGGGCCTATTTTTGGATTTGTAACTCTTATGTTTAATTTAAAGAAAATTTATCACACATTTTTTGACATTTAATTAATGTGATGATTTGAAATCATGAATCCAGAGGGGAAAAAAATTCATGAAATTTTACCCTCCAACAGTTGCCCCCCCGAACTTTGTACGTGTGAGATGTCGAACACGTTTAAAGTTCGTTATTGTGCTATTTATGCACCATGTTTGTTTCAAACGAACCGTGCTTAAGAAAGCTTTTTATTTGATTTGTAGTCCGAAGAAAATTGGAACTTGTATTGTTGTTCCGACGAACACTGGTCACAAAGAAAAGCAATTCTATTTAGAACTTGCTTATGACCAATAAGGTGTAATTTAGTATGGGTATATGAGAGTTGGAAAGATTTTCCTTCTCAAAATTTGATTTCGACCTTTGTGGCTTTCCAACTAGTTTCGCTTTTGGGCTTTCAAACTGATTGGATTTTTTTGTTTGAGTCAATTTTGACTTTGACTTTTTGCCAATATGGTCTTTCGGCTTTTGGCTAATTTGGTTTTTGGCATTTGGTCGAAGATTTTCGACTTTATGCTGAACTTGGGTTTGAAGGATTTCTTGTGAGGGACGAGAATTTGGTTTTGATGACTATAAGTCATAGGTTTGAAATTTTTGTCTTTTGACCGATTTCAGTTTGATTTCCGGTCTTAGACCAAATTTGGTTTTGACGACTTGGTGTCATAGGCTTGAGCTTTTTGTCTTTTGACCGATTGCAATTTGATTTTCAATCTTAGACTAAATTCGGTTTGACGACTTGGTGTCGCCTATTTGGACTTTGGTAACCTTTGTGGTTGAAGTTTTGTGATCAAAACATCATATGAGATGATTTTGAAATAGAATACCCATACTATTTGAAGTCAAGACATTTAGTGGTTTTTTTTTGAGTTTTTGTTTTGAATTTTTGGGGTTTTGAATGACCGTGCATATGCAGATAATGCAGGCCAATTTTTTGTTTGGGAGGGTTTGAAGGGTTTTGAGAGGCTTAGGCCTTTTTGGCTTTGAGAGAGAAGAAAACATTGACCATTTGGGTAGTCAAGTTTGGAGGCAACTTTTGGTTTAGGGTTCCTTGGAAGGAAAATTTGATTTATGAGACTTGAATTGAATATCACACATGGACATGATAATCAAAGTCAGAAAATTTAGGCACGAGCCTTTTGTTTGTTTCTCTTCGTGAGAACGCCTTTAAAAGATGTTTTTTTTTCTCATTTTCTTTGCCTCATTTTCAATACAAGCACAAAATGTGCAAGTCTTTAGACTATATTTGATTTTTTTTTCCTATAGTCGAGATTATACTCGGATGACTACAAAAGGAAGAGGATCTGATTTTCTTTTTCTTCTTTGTTGAGAAAAGAAGATGTTGTGTTTTGTTTTTGTGGCTGCACCTAGCATTTTAACTAGCTAGACTGCCTACGTACCCCCTTTATGAGGGATCAAGCCGCTCGTAGTTCTTTTTGAACCCATTTTTCATATATGCTTCCGGGTTGTTTGATTTTCGGACTAATTTCAAGTCCCTCTCTTTTTTTTACATATGCATCACTCGAATTATTTGAGCACACCTTCTAGGAAGGGTTTCCCAAATAACTCGACTATCATTTGCAAATCGGGATTTTTTTTTCTTTTTTTTTTACCGCATCATTCGGATCACTCGGGCCCACCTTCTAGGAAGGGTTTCCCGAATAACCTGACTATCATTTGCGAACCCGAATTTTTTTTTTTTTTTTGCGACTGAATTTGACATATATATTTTTATGCCAAATTTCCTACGTACCCCTTTTTGGGGATCAAGTCTTAACGTAGTTCTAGGCCAAACTATTTGTTTTTTATCCTCCTTTGAGACTACTTGATCATCTTGACACCCTTACTTGGCTTTAGGTGTCCATGATTTGGTTGAACTTATGGACGAGAACTGTTGACTTTCCCTTCCGAAGCTCTTGCTTTTAGTCCTTTTCATTTGGACCTTCTTGCCTTGAGACTCATCAACTTTTCCCAACCTGTCAAATATTGGAGCTTTAGACTCCCCATTCGTCGCGGCTAGATTAAGCCTTTGAAACACCGAAGGTTTAGATTCTTCACTTGTCGAAGCCATATCAAGCCTTTGAAACACTGAAGATTGGGGTGCTTCATTTGCCGAGACTAGGTCGAGTCTTTCGAATACGGAAGATTTTGGAGCTTCACGTGTTGAGGCTAGATCAAGCCTTTTAAACACCGAAGATTTAGGAGTTCCACTTGAAGTCGTCTCCAGCCTTTCGAATGCGGACACTCTAGGCTCTATTACACTTGTGGTTAGAACACCCTCTTCGTATGAGATTTGGAAATTTTTGACACAAGCCTCCTCGACGAGTTTTTGTGGAGCTTTACCCTTAAAAGAGGGTTTTAGCTTTTGCACTTGAACTTTGTGCTTCTCGTGTATTTTTGAAGCTCCACTAAATCTTGATTTCTTTCCTTTTGATTTCTCTTTTGATTTTGAGGAAAGAATTTGCTTCTTGGAGCAAAGAACAATCTTATCAAATCTCGCCTCCTTTTCGTCCATGTCATTGATCCATGAGACCATACAACATTGAGTGATGTCTTTGTCTTTCAAAGACTATTCTTTTGAAGTGTCATCTTTCACTAACACCTTAGGAGGCAATGAAACCGTGGGGCTGCCCCCAGTTTCAATAGCCATAGAAGATGCCTTTTGTGTTTGAGAAAACACTTGGAGTGAAGGAGTGGGCTCTGCAATGTCTACCGTTGAAATGGTATTTGATGAAGCTACTTGAGTTAAGGATGATGCCCCCTCGATTTCAATTTCTCCTTTGTCAATCATCTCCTCTACAATGTCTTTGAAGACGTAGCAATCCTTTATTGGATGACTAACGAGCTGGTGCTAGAAAATTTTGTAGATGATTGTTGCTTTTACCTAGCTATGTGATATTGAGATTTTTATTTGTTGGATATGTGTGGTTCAAGGGGTGCTCAATCTACCGATCGAATAGATCTATTTTTAGTGCGTTTTTGTTGATGATTATTGCTTTGGGAATGTTTATTACTTATAAGCCTCCTTTAAATTGGTTGTGTAATGCAGAAATTTGATTTAAAAAAAATGTCAAGTAGTGGGTCAACGAAGATGAAGATATTGAGATTATTTGGTAATAAAGATGAAGATATTGAGATAAATGATGGTGACCATGGCGATGATGTCGATGATTTCCTTGAGAGGGATGCTGAAATTGTTCATGATGATGTGGTTAATTGCGATGATAACATTTGAAACTAGAGATGACATTGGATATTTGGATGTGATTTATCTCTTGTATGTTAGTCATATTTTAAGACATTATCCTTGTCTGTTTGTCACCTTTTGAGACATTATTCTTGACAAATTATGGATGTTAAGTGTCTATTATTGGACTATTTTAGTTACTTAATTTGTTTAATGGAGGAAAAGCTTAGTTTTGTTTTAAAATTAAGGTATTTGTTTAGGATGGTTTGATTTAATTTTATTATTTATTTTATTTTCAATTTTTGTCTAAGATCTTACAATCCTACGATCCGATCCTACGCCCTTGTCTCGATTCCACACTAGGATCCCGATCCTAAAAATCATGCTCACGCGCTTCATTTGTAAGTCAGGCAAAATAATTAGTGGGGTCCATTGTTTTTATATTAAAAAAAAAGGAAAAATTGTCGAATAATCGCAACTATCTATTTCATTCCATCAACGATACTGATTTATTAACATTATACACGGACGTTAAGAGATGTGTACTTTAATTATTCCCATACAGAGTGCTACCATTCAAATTCTCTTCTTGTTCATACTGAGGATAGGGTTGAATCTTTTCTGTCAACATGTTCTTGTTGATACGGAGGATAGACTTGGAATTGTCAAGGTTGTCATCACTCCCATGTGGTACGTTCCGTTTCAAGTCCTTGGAGCACACAGAAATAGCTCCTATCTTTGCTTTTTTTTTGTTCATCTTATACGCCATGGACACAGATATTCCATGCCGTTAAAAGCTCATGACTTACCTGCACACCTAGGGGACGTGCATGTTAACACCTAGATTAGAAGGACAAGAAGCTGACTTACCTCACCTGTCATAGATTTTGGCACCCAAACGCGGGTAGCACCTGTTTTCTCAGGTTGTTTCGGCACTCGGTATCCTTTGGCCCAGCTGGAGCATCTCTTTTTCTGATTTCAGCACCCAAACGCGCGTAGCACCTCTTTTTCTTATTGCCGACTTACCTATCAAAGCTCCTGTTTTTCTGGGAGATTTGTGGTTACCAAAATAGCGGCGGCTAGTGGTGGAGCTAGGATTTCGGTCAGGGGTGCTAAGAAGATTTAAAAAAAATTGAAAAAATACTAAAATTGTGATATTTTTAATGATTCTTTTTTATTTAAATAGTTGAGAGTAACAAAAAAAAATAGAAAAGAAAGAAAAAATATATAAAAAATAAAACAATATTGAAATAAAAGGTTAAATGTATAATTTAAATAAAGATAACATTTTTTAATGAAACAGTTGATATAGTAAAACAAATAAAAAATGAAGGATTTGGGATTTGAACCTAATACCTTTTGATTCTCCTTTCTTCATTCCTTTAGCATTTGAGCTAGATAACACTCTTATTTCAAATATCATTTAAAAATGTTATATTATCTTTAAAATACTAAATATATGCCAAAAAAATTGTATTTTTTTTCCGACCATAGCCGCCGCCGCAACAATACTGGAATCGGTCGTCGCCGCAGAGGCGCTGGCGATGATTTCGATGACGAGAGGCGCAGAGGATGAAGTGGGCGGCACAAGCGCTCTCCACTTCCGATGGCTTGCAGATGATCGAATCTCGTCGTTTGGTGAGAGAAAGGAGGAAGGTAAAACGAAAGATTTGAGATTTTGGTGGATGAAGGTGGCGCTATCATCTGAGTTAATTATTTTTTAAAGAAAAAAGGCACACATACAATTTTTTTTGTTAAAAAAAAGTCTCGTAAATGGGTGCGGAAAGTTTTGAGTTAATTTTTTTTAATTTGTTTTTTACATATAGGTATTGCAGAGTCCATATATTTATTTTGTATTTCTTTTTTTTTTTAGACTTTTGAAATTTTCATAAGGGCATGTTTGACACGACCTCCAAAGTAGTCCGCAATCGGTAGCAGACCCGTTTTCGCAAGGAGTTGCGAAGATAAGCGGTGTATCCAGTAAAAATTAGTGGTGTATTTAGCTTTTCAATAATTGATTGATTGATAGGCATAGCATGCACAGCAGAGGGCCCGAGACTCGGGCCCTTAACTTACTTTTCCTCTGCCACGTCAGCTTAAGAACTCTTATCCAACTTTTACTTATTTGTAGCTTCATTGGAGAGCCTCAACTCGGGCCCTTAACTTTCTTGTTGCTCATAATTTTTTTTACAAAAACATATGCAAAATGGGTGTCTATAGGTAGAGAAAATTAATTTACAATTGAAAATAAATTTTTTATTTATTTTTATTTATAGAAAATGGCTAAAAATCATTTTTCAATTGGGTATTTTATGGGCACTGCCACGTGGCAGACAGAGATTGGACAGACCCGTTAAGGGTCTCTACTCTCCGGACTCTTATTTAAGCGCTCCAACTCCCGGGCCCTTACACTATTACCTTATTTTATTGTTTTTCTTGATGAGGTGGCATGGCTAAGGGCCCAAAGGCCCTCCATTGCACATGCTCTAAGAAAATTACCTATCTTCTTATAAAAAAAAAATTACCTATCTTCTGATAAAAAAAAAAAAACTATCATCTTCTCTAGATATAGCTTGGTATAATATTCATTAATAAAAAATATTTTTAAAATGTACAAATCTTAAATGATGTGTCTAAAAGATAGAATTATTAATTGACGTGACTAAAATAAGCGGGACTAAATTGACCTAAATATGACACATAAGAAAATTCGACCTGAGTTTTGACACATGATTTCCTTTAGTATTATATATTGATGTTGATGATATTGATATTGGTTGATTTATTTTTGGATGATTTATTGATGATTGCACGCCATAAAAATACAAAATTGAATTATATGCAGCAGTACGTTGGCAAGATATATATGTTATATCGTGTCTCCAGATCACTAACAGACTTATTTGTTTATATATTTAAAATAGAACTTGTGAGTACAAATTAGCGGTAGGAATTGAAGCAGTAGCTAGTCGTGGGCCCGTGGCGGGCTCCGGAGCCAAGCACCGGCCATATACATATATATACATATATAGACATTCATATTTCACATCATTCCTTACCTTGACGTACGATGAAATGTCGAACCCGTGATGGACAGGAGGACCATCCAAAACGCAGCCGCTCCAAGAACAACCACCACTCGAACCCACAAGAAAGACCGAAACGCGTCGAACACAATGAGCCTCCATGTCCATAGCCAAGCAACGCAAAACGAAGTCCCCAACAGGGCACCTACCACAACCTGGCTACTCGTATGGTATTTTTGTGACACTCGTAGCCATGACTGTACATACGTATATAGCATATATATGCATATAGTCAGGTTTATATATATATATAGGCGTCGGTGTATCAATTAGGGCAAATTTGTTACAAGTACGAGTGCATGTTAATTCGATCATTATATATACTTACAAGATGACAACACGAGTAAATCGCGAGCACTCCAAGGGTGAGGGCGATGTTATTCATCCCTACGAATTCGGAGACTGCACGCACGCATAAGAAAGTGTATTAAAGAGATGAAGGTTGTGAATGAAACTGATGTATAGAAAATGATGGGAATGAAATGAATTTACTTGAGAGGGTGAGAAAGGTGAAGCCATAGAAGAGAGTTTGAGAGTGGGAGGATGGCATCCCTGCATCCGATTTCTTGGCGGGAAAGGGGCGAGGTTGGTTGATAACAGTCTTCAATGCGACAGAGAATCCCCAGTTTGCAAGAGCTCCCATGCCCGCCCATAATCCTCTACTATCGCGAGTACATACCATAAGTACGCCTACCACCGCCGGTGCTATCCACTTGCTCTGTAAATCAACATATATAGATTGCTAGAATCAATGTTCGAGGAGATCGATCAAGATGTTTGTAGAGAGAGAGAGAGAGGAAAGTGTATATAACAAGTTACCAAGTGATCAAGAATGACATTCAAAGTGGTGAACATGGAACTAAGAGATGAGGATGTGATTTTGGAAGCCATGCGATGGTTAAGTTGCAGTACCGCACGTTCATTAATTCTGGCCTCCATATTTATAATATTTGAACTTGATCGATCCATTCAAGCTAGGTGTTAGTTGCTATTTCTTGACCTAGGAAGTTAAGAAAAAAAGAGAATGGTGTGGCAGTCGTAGGATTTTCTAGAGGGGGCGAAATTTTTATTTCGAAATTTTTTTTTTATCACATATAAAATTAAGAATTTTTTTTAAAATATATCGAAAGAAAATCAAATTGTGGTATAAATATAATGCTTTATTATAAAAATTCATACAATAAAATTTAGTAATTTTTTTCATATATATGTGTAGTATGATGAATATTTTTTTGAAAAATATTAAAAGAAATTTTTTTAAAAAATATGTCATTTGTAAATGAAAAAAAAAACGATAGGCCGAATTGAAAAGTGTGGCAAAAAAAACTCATAAATTATGTTTAAATATGACATTAATAGTAAGAAAATTTTATAGGAATAAAAATTAGATTTAAATTGTTTGTGTATCATAATAAATACTCTTATGAAACATATTAAAAGAAAACAATAAAATTTGTTTTAAATATGACATCTATAATAGGAATAAAATATATCGCAAAAAGTAAAAAATGAGGTTTGAACCTATATATTGCTCTTACACCATTTATGTTTCCTTTTATTTCTTTATTATCTAAGCTAGACAACATTTACGTCCCTTTTCACATATTTTTTTTATTTTATTTTTATAAATATTACGTTTTTCCATCGCTGAAGAGAGGGCGGCCAAATCTGGGCAACCCCCTATGGCTGCCAGTGGATTAGATGGCACAGCATCCATCTTTGACTACACTTACCAACTAGTTTGATCCCCACCCGCCCTTCTCTTGTTCCATAATTGGTATCCCGTACCAATCTCCTAGTAATGAATCAATCGAGCCAGGTTTTATTCAAGATTAATTTCAGTTCAGATTAATATCAAATTGGATATGGTCGAATTAAAAAATTACAATTTGAAGATAATTACTCTATCCGTTCGATAAAATATGTCGTTTTAGAGCGTTAAAACTAATGTAATATGTACCTGTGCCTTGAAGGTATAAGATTTATTCATTTCAATTTGAACATCATTCTAGATATTATCTATATAATACTATATAAATATATACTTGTTTATAAGAAAATATGTTTAAAATATTTTTTTAATTTATAAATTAGTTGGAAAGAGATACAATACAAAATTTTAAAATGATTTAATAAGGTAAAGTAGTAATAAAACTCAAATACAACACCTAATATAATTTGAAATACATATATAATTATTATCATTAGGATAAAAACTAAAAAGGAAAATATAAGCTATCATATAATGATTAAAAAAAATCATAAACACATGATTGTGCAGATACTTTTGAAGTTATGTAGATATACATAACTTATTCATTATTTTCATGAGAAAGATGGCTAGAGGGGGAATTAATAAATAGAGAAAACAATGTTGTTAAAATCTCGATTCGATCATACGATTCCAACGATTCTACGATATATATGATCTTTACACCTTTTTACCGATCCGATTTAGAATCCAGATTTTAATAACATTGAGAAAATAAAGGTGAGATGTTGAAAAAAAAAATTAAGGTCCTAAAAGGAAGAAAAAAAACTAAGGTCCTAAGATGTAAAATAAGTAATGCTTGTAAGTCTTGATTAACTTTTAAAATAAGTAAATTGTAAAAAAATCTTTTTTTTTTGCTCAAATTGATTTTTATAATTAACTTTTGAAATAGAATATTTGCAAATTAATTATTTTTACGGCTTAAAATGTTGAAATTGTAGGGCTCAATTTCGAATTGATTTTTATAAAAAGGAATTACAAATATCAAAACAATATCATCGATCTATCTACTTTGTGTGGATGTCGTTGAACTCAATAAATTTGAAATTAAATTGTGTAAGGACATGGAGATTGTCTAACATTCCTACATTAATGAAGTATTTTTATATAAATAAATCATATATTTATAAGTGTTATACTGGTAAGACACATTGTATAGCACATGATCAAATTGGTATAGATAAAAGAAAAAATTTGTAAAACCGACCTATTTTTTTGCCTTTATTAAAAGAGTGTCCACCACCCTTATTAAATTAGGGATTTGTCCATCTCCCCAAAACACTGCCCCCCAACCACATTCATATTTCCACCACAAATCGATTGTAGCTCTCGAGCCCCTGCTGCCTCTGACTCCCTCCCTCTTCCGGACAGGTCGTCCCTGTCTTCCTCCGCTACCTACGCCGGCGTCTTCGACGGCCATGGAAGCCCCTGCCTCCGACCTTGCCTCCGAACACATAATCGAATGTCGCCGCCACTTGTTGCGATCGTTCCAGACCTAGTTGGATCTTCAACAGTGGCCTCGTTCCAGATCGGGCGGGCCTCGATCGCGCTCCTCAGTCGCCACTTACCCTTCCTTTCAATGGACAGAGACCGAGGAAAATATCAACAAAATATATATTTTGTTGATATTTTCCTCGGTCTCTGTCCATTGAAAGGAAGGTTAAGTCTATGGGTAATGTGCTATTGTGTCGAATTTGTGATGTATGTATTAAGGTTTCATTTTTCCCTTTCCCTTCTTGTCTGTGTATGTATTAGTGTATGAATTGGGTTTTTTGATCTTTCCCTTTCGTATGTGTAATTGTGAATGTAAATTAACACTATATTCTTCCTGTGTAAAAGGTTATGTTTTTAATGAATTGCAAAATTGATGAATCGGGGGCTCAATGATTGTTCCAACAATTGAATTGGATGAACAATGATTTTAGGCTCAATGATTGTCCCGGATCTGGTCTTGTGTTTTTTCTTGGACTGCTGTGTAGTTAGCTACTTAGCTTAGGTGGGTGGGTTAGTGGTAGTCACTTTTTGTATAAATGTGTATATTTGCTGAAATTGTTGTTGTTGAAATTTCTTAAATTGCTGAAATTGTTGTTGTAATTGCTGAAATTGGTGTGGTCTTTTTCTCAAATTGCTGAAATTGTTGTTGTAATTGAGCAATTCCGGTTTCAGCAACTTCGGTTTCAGCAACGCACGGAAAAAAAAAAAAGAAAAAAAAAGCAACCACAGGCCGTTGAAATCCATGGATGAATGAATGGATCGATGAATCCAAGCGAAGTGGTGTCACATATATAAAATATAATTTCAGCAATTTTTATATTTAATTTCAGCAATTTCTTTATTTTTTCTACATCATTGCATTATATTAAAAATACAATTTCAGCAATTTTTATAATTAATTAACAATTATATATTGCAAAAATAGAATTTGTGGTTAGTTTGCTATTGTGATTGAGGTTGCTTTGGTGAGAATTTGTGGTTAATTCTTATAAAATTGTACGAGCTACTATATCTTACACACAAGCATATATTTCAGCATTTCAGCATTTCATCATTTCAGCATTTTTTGGGAATTTTTTTTTTTAGCATTTAAGCATTTTTTGAAAAAAAAACTCCGGTGTTGAAGTGGTGACGCGAAAAAAAAAAAACCAAATCCGGATTCGGCAACGTCGGTTTCAGCAACTCCGGTGTCGAAGTGGTGACGCGAAAAAAAAAAGAAAAAAAGAAAAAAAGCAACTCCGGTTTCAGCAACCCTGGTTTCAACAACTCCGATTTCAGCAACTTTGGTTTCACCAACTCCGGAAAAAAAAACGCTGAAATAGGGGTTGATGAAACCAAATATGCTGAAATAGGAGGGGGCACAGGGGGCGCACATGGAGGGGCAAAGGGGGCAAGGGAAGGGAGGTGTACATTTTGCTAATTTGGAAGGATGGATGGACATTTTCCTAATAAAGACCCTAATTATGGCCTATTGCTCAATTAACCCTAGATAAAAGGCACTCGATCCATTTACTTAAGAATTGGATTGAATATATAAAAAGGGAATTGACATATATGGAATGATAGTATCCAAAATTATGGTTCAAATTAAATATATAGTAGTATTAATGATATGAATTAATTGTATAAAGAAAGTCATAATATTAATGAAATAATGATATAAAAGAGCAAACAGAATGATAGTATCCAAAATTGTGGTCCGATGTATCAATTTACATAATCTTTTATATGAAAATAAGAAAAAAAAATTAAAATAGATCACAAATTGACATATGTACACATATCAATTTAAATAATCTTTGTACGAAAATAGGAAATAAATATATTTAAAATAGAAAACAAATATTTTAAAATTTCAGAAATAATATTGACCAATAAGAAAATACCATATGAATAAAAAATTGAAATTTAATTGTGGGGCGACACGTCAGTCAAATGCTAACAAAATTATTAATATAATAGATAGATAGATAGATAGATAGATAGATAGATAGATAGATAGATAGATAGATAGATAGATAAATCTGTTCACACAAACATGTAGGTACGTACTTTGGTATTTACTTTACAGAAATGCCCTTGTAATAACTAATCTGGGAGCTGTTATTTAGTTGGAGAAATGAGAAAGTAAAAAAAAATAGTGTAATAAATGAGGGTATAATAGTATATTTGTTGCTTTTTTAAAATTTTGTAAAAGAAGTTAAAATGACATGTTTTAATCTAATCACCTGAAATTATTAATATATTGATATGGGTAACAAAACTAGTGAAAATAAAAATAAAATAAAACCCACATTTCGCTAGAAGGAAGTGGCGCGAAATTGACGTCCTCTTCGCATTTCTTCTCAACGACCCTTTCTCTTCCAACTGAAATTCCGTTTCTTTTATCTTTCTCTTGCCACCGCCATTGATTTCTTCAATTCGTTGCCATCCGCTATTCCGCTTGGTTGCATATCCCTATGTGGAAGCTTTCTTCGATTGGTGATTCCGTTTCCAACAGAACCTTCGGAAAAAGGTGGAAAAATTCGGCAATCAAGGCAGCTTGTTGTACCCGAACTCCAAAATTGAAAATTTCTCTCCAGGTGAAACAAATTTCTCATTTTGATTCCATTCCTTTGGAAAAATATCTTTCGAATTTAGGGATTTCATCAAAATCATGAAATATTAATCCGTAGAGAAGTAGAATCAGCGAATTGATTGAATTTTCGTTTCGACTGAAAATTAAAATTAACCCCGAGGAGAAACGATTTGTTGATTGAGATCGAGGGAGCTGCTAGGTTCAACAATCTAATCATTCATGTAAACAAGAAGGATTTCTTAATTTCAGTATCTGAATTGCATAATCTGATGAAGTCCGAAAGAGTTCAAATTAGAAATTACTGTATTTCTTCATTCCCATTTTTATTCAGTGATTTGGTGTTGGTGTGAATTACTCTGTGATAAGGATCTTTGAGTTTGAACAGTGTGGGATGGATGTATGTGAAGTTCTTCAGAGATTGCACAGAAAAAGAGAAGTTGATTCCTTAAAACAACCATCACATTCAACTGAGAAGAACAATGGGAGCATTACAAGGCCATCTCGAACGAGGGAGGTTAGCTCCAGGCACAGCTACAAGTCACCTACACCCCCGACCCCCCGACGATGTGCATCGCCCAACAGCACACGAACCGCAAGCGTCTCAGCCCAACCGGGTCCAAAGAGAGCCGTTTCGGTTGACAGGAAGAGACCATCAACTCCACCATCGCCATCTCCTCCTACCACACCAGTTGTTGAGCTACATTCCAGGAGGGTAACCGTAGGCAAGTTACCGGAGTCGCTATGGCCTTCCACAATGCGTAGTCTAAATGTACCTCCTCAGTGTGATTCCATAAGTAAGAAAGAGAAACCAGTTAGCCATTCCATTCATGATCGGACCCTGAAACCGTCGTCGAATGTGGCTAGTGTGACTCGAAAGGCTACCCCTGAGAGAACTCCGTTGAAGGGGAAACATACCTCGGATCAATCAGAAAATTCTAGGCCCGTTGATGGGGTTCAAGCGCGACATCTGATTGACCATCATCGATGGCCAAACCGAGCAGGTGGGAAGTTATCATCTCACAGTGTTGCTTCCTCGGATAAGGCTGGAAAGAGTTCAAGTGTACTACTTCCGAGTATCGGTGTATCTTCTCTTAGGAGGCTGTCTGCTGAAGGTTTGGCAAGGCCTCTACATATGCATCCAAGCGATGTTGGAGGTTTTGGACATCCATTGATCGATGAGATTGGAAATAATACTTTAAATACGAAGGATCTTGATGATACCGTGCTAAAGGTTTCTACGCTGCATAAGCTTCATTTGCCGAAAACATCTGAAATCCCAAGTTCTGTGATTTCTGCAATCACATCCAAGTCATTGCCAGGGTCACAATTGCCGTCACCAAGTAGGGCATCTGCTTCTAGAGGTATGGTTAGTCCTTCTCGGACCACACCATCAACGCCAACATCTTCGAAAGGTACAAACCCATCAGTGATAAGGCCGTCTAGTCCAACTTATCAGCAAATGGGGAGTGCCACTTCAGTTTTTAGTTATATATCCAATCATAAGAAAGGAAAGAAGAGTATAAACCAATCAGAAGATGGTCATCATTTGAGGTTGCTGTATACTAGATATTTACAATGGCGATTCGCAAATGCACAAGCTGATGCTGCTTTGCCCATTCAAAAAATCTCAGCTGAGGTAGGTTTATCTTTATTGAATAGTATAGGATGCAATGTTGCATTTCTTGAATAGAATCTAAGCCATGTTTTGTACAAAATGGCGCTTCAAAGATGGATGTTTGCGGCAAAAAGCCGCCAATGTTTAGTTGATCAATTTGAATTCTTCATATATTATTCCTCATAATCCTCTTTGAACTTCATTTTCTTCTCATCTTTGTTGCTTTTGAAAGGCATAAATTTTCATCATTTAGATGTTTATGCAGGAAACATTGATCAATGTGTGGAGGGCAACTCTAGAACTGTGGAATTCTGTCGTCATGAAGCGGATCAATCTTCAGAAGCTGAAGCTAGAGCTGAACCTGAATATGGTGTTGAGTGATCAAGTAAGTTCTTATCTTTTGCCGAAGACTGTTATATTTGTTTAGAAAGTTATCACCATATATAATTGATGATTCCATTGTCTAAAGTATCTATTGCATCGGTTAATGCTTAGTTGGCTTGCCTTGAAGAATGGTCTTTACTGGAACGAGATCATTCTGCATCATTAGCTGGAGCAATAAACGGTCTAGAGTCAAGTACTCTTCGGCTTCCAATCACTGGCGGCGCAATGGTATGCAAGTTAGTACATAATGGAACATTTTATTTCTTACTTATCCAAGGTGTTTCCCTCCTATTAAACAGGCAGATATCGTATCCTTGGAGGCTGCCATCGGTTCATCTTTAGCTGTGATGCAAGCAGTGATACCCTCTCTCCATTCTGCGCTCCCAAAGGCGAGTTCTCCTCTATATCATGACCTCACTAGTGTACTCATCAAGCCTAGGCACTGTTGATCTTAACAAAGATTCTGATAGGTGGAAGGGATGAACTACTTGGCTTCCGAACTAGCTAATCTCGAAGCAGAAGAGAGGGCCATGCTTGATGAATGTGAAGCTATGTTGGCTTCAATTGCAACAATGCAGGTAAGTAAAAAACAAGAAGAATCACGTCAATATTTCCTTAGCGACATTGGAAATGAACATATAGGCTTCGATGTCTTGTGTGTCGCTCCAACATGATCATAATAATCGCGTCAACAGGAAGAGGAATACGGCTTAAGGGTCCAACTGATTCAGCTGCTGCAAGGTTGAAGCAATTGAACTAGCTAGGATTATCTCTTTGGGTAATGTACGTACAAAGAAATTCAAAGCCCTGCACAATGAAACATTATGGCATACTAACTGCTATCCATTCTCAATGCATGGATCTCCGAATAAAGTTACTATCGACGTCGATAACCTCTCTTTATTTTTATTTTATTTTTCATAATTGTATATTGTTTGTATTTTAGTTTGCCTAGTTTTTTTTGTGCTAAATTTCATTGATGTTTCTTTTCTAATTGATTCAGAGCTACTGTTGACTCTGATCTTTCACAATTGTAAGTTCTGTGATCTTTTGCCTAGTTTTTTTGTGCTAAATTTCATTGTTGTTTCTTTCACAATTGTAAGTTTTGTCAAAACTGGAGAAGGGAAGAAAAGGAAAGTGATGTTATGAAACAAATCTTTCACAATTGTAAGTTCTGTGATCTGTTATGCAACAAAACCAAGTTTCCTTCTTTTTGTCCAAATCTATATCTTACTTTATTGGAAAAAAATAATAAAAATCAAATATAGCTAGGTATTATATAGCCATATAGGTGTGTTTGGATTCCAACTGCATTATGATTATATTGCAAATTAAAAAGGATGTGTTTGTTTAGAATGATTTATGATGTGTTTAAATTAAAGTGTGTTTGATGCAGTCAAGGTTGGCCTTATGTGGATCAAACAACAATCTTGACCCGTTGAACATTTGCGAGCCAAATCCAAGCATTTTGACGAGATTAATTGGGGTAGCCCGACGTAGACTTGTTTTGACGACTTTGGCAAGGTTCTTCCTTTATTTGTTTCCTCTTCTGCAACCATAGTTGTTTTGCATTGTTAATTTGGATCCGTGCGTATCAAGTCCTAGACAATATGAACACAAGAACTAATGCAAGATCGAGCACTCTCTCGACATAGTTGATCTCATTCAAACCCCAGACGAAGGATCGGAGTTAGTAACGCATCAGTGTTTAAAATAAAATGCATTATAAAATGTGTTAGTCAAATAACGTACACACTCCCCCTCCGGTCATTTTTTAAGACTTTTAAGGGTTTGATAAATTATCTAAAATATTATTGTAGTAGATTTTTTTAGAAAAGTAGTACTCCATTAAAACTGATTTTCTCCTTGGCAATTATGAACATCACTATTCATGTTATATACTACTCTCAAATCCCTTCCTAATTATGATTGTATGACAAATTGAAAGACCGTATAAAACGGTGGACAAACCGTCAAGAATGAGGTCAAGAGACCACAAAATGAGGCATTCTTCAAGCATTCTTCAGGAACATCCCTTTTAAAAAGCAGACCAAACATTTATCTTTATGGACCTTTACGCCCCTCAGGGTTTTCAAGCATTCTTCAGCAGCGGTTGATAAAAATCCACAACCTGCGTCCGTCTTGACCCATTCAGTGGTTAAGTACTCGATTCCTTCCGATGAAGCCAACCACTGGAGGGTCATCTCTCTGTGCGAGCGAGCTTGAAAAATTTCCAACTCTTGCTTCAACCAAGCATGTTCTTCTTGAAGGTTCGCGTTCTCTTCTTGAAGACTCCAAACGGTATCTTCAAATACGATAAGATTTGACTTGACAGGCGCGCCACTGCGGCATGAAGTTCCTTCGCTTAAGCCTGAGAAGATTCTTTCTCTGAAGAGGTCTCTCGAATTTGGTGCTCAACCGCGACGAGCTTCTTCTACAAACGTTGCTTTTCACCATCCAGCTCCACAACACACTTTCGGAACTTGTCCATTTGCTCAGGGTTATCTTTGGAGATACCTAGGGTCTCCAGTTCATGTCTCAATCATTTATTCCCTAGTTTTTTTGAAATTCCGCAACCTCCCCATCTAGTTTGTGCAACCGCCACTCAACACCTACGAAAATAACTCGAACCTGCTATAAAAAAGACATGAGTTTAATGATTAGGCACCAAACATAGACGAAGCAGTAGTAGTAAAACATACCCATTGAGAAACATGATCCAACTCCATATAAAAATCCTCCAAAGGTAGCTCCTTGACAAATTTATGCTCTGCGTCGCAAAATTTTTCCGGAAACTTGAGCTTGACCAGCTCATCATAGCCAAACCCTAACATTCTATAAATTGGGAGCGACCGATCCCCTTACGTACAAACCACCAATTCCTGGCTTTGGGCCTTGGGGTGGGCGAGGGGGTTACGGGAATTTGTGACCCTTTTTCTCTTACAAATAGGAGCTAATGGACCTGCACACGAAGGACATTTGCACTTTGATCCACTTGTGGCTTTAGCCGAAGGTAGCTCTACGACCTTTGGACTGCTTCGAGCATCCACTTTCTCTATAGAAACTGCTCACGGACTGGTTTGAGGAGCACTCTCAAACACACCTTTTTCGCCCTTAGAATCGGCCCCTCTTTTGCCCTCATAGCGCTAAACCAAGGAAACGACATCCACTCTATTGGCACCATCCAAGAAAGACGAGTTAGAGACCACTTGAAAAAATTAAAACTAAATGACTAGTAAGCCAACTTGTGTCACAACCTAGCTACAGGTGAGGCAAGCTGAGCCCTGCCATCTCTAAACGAAGGGCTGAAACCATTTGACAATAAGGAACTTTTGTATCCAAGGAAATAGCTTGACCAATCCTCTTAAAGCCCGCCAAAATAGGTTTCTTGACACTGAAAGAAACCAAGTACAATTCTAAAGTTTATTACTTTTTGGGATTTATCGGAACCAGAAACCATTTGTGCTGCGACTAGGATTTACTAGTCAGACGATCAACCAAGTTGCAGTGAAGTTTGCCTTAATTTTTTTTATCCAAGGTGCCATGCTTCAAGGTAAAAAAAAGCTCTTGGGTGAGAACCTCCCCAATTTCCATGCACCGCATGATAAAACTAAATAGAAACATCCAACAGTTTGGGGAAAGCTGGGCTGGACATAAACCGTATGCGAACAAAAACTCTTGAAACAACAGATGAAGTGGAAGGCGAAACCCTTGGAAAAGGCTCTCCACGTATACAATAGAACAACAAGGATATGCGTCCAGGGAACCCCCATCTTCGGGTGGAAGGTAAAGCTCCAAACCCTCCGGCCATGGGAATACCCTAGCCATGACCTCCACATTAGAAAAATTCATGAAAGAGAGTCCTTCGTGGGCACGGTCATTAGGAGGTTGCACCGGTGAGAATCGATCATAACGACCGAAGGCGAGGGGCTGTGGATCGCGCAAAGAAAAGTCCTCATAAAAAGCGAACATGGTCAGGTCCTCCAGGTTATACAATGGTACCACAAGATCACCCAGGGTCTTCTTGGAGTGTCACTTTTTGGGCCTCTTCACTTCCCCCTAACGAGGAGTTAAATGGTGATCCTAGAAACCCACAGATCCTTGGTCTTGATCATAAGTACAAGCTGTGTCCAAATTATCTTTGGCTGAAGATGATGGAGACTCAAATTGCTCCACGATGTAACCACAGTCAAACGATGATGCTCGAGAGCTGACATCTTTAGAAGAAGTTGAACTCGCATGAGGAGAAGAGTAGTACTCAGGATTTGAGGGTCGTCGAGGCCTCCTTACTTTAACCCATTTTTCTACAGGCTCTTTGATGGAGGAGGCCGCACCCGAAGAAGACCCCCAAGGCTTGCAGATTGTCATGATGAACGTCTGAAGGTAGAGAATGATGTCATCCCTTCACTCTCTCAAATTCACCGAGGCGGTCAATATCTTCAATAAGACTAGCGGGAGAATCGTAAGGAAATCGAGAATGTAAAAGTGAATGAAGTAAAAGCCATTTTACCCCTTTTTATAGGAATTCATCGGCGTTTCAAGCTCCCCTTCAATTGGGCCTTAACGGGCCAATGTGCCCATCTGGCCGAAATCCCAATAAAGTGTTAGACAAATTCATCAAGGCATGTGGAATGGACCTTTGAGTATGAGTCAGACCACACTCGGTTTTTAACCAGACACGGACTGAGGAGTTATGACGAACTCGGTTTCAACATGGCCTTAACACGTGACTAGTAACCAGACTGCATTAACATGATGAACTTGGAAATAAGGACATGGGCTTTCCAAGACTCGGGCGGAGTAGTTTGAATATAATGTGAAAACTGCTGAACCATTTGCACAAGATTATTGTCCATGAACGAATCAGTTAATGAAGCTGCGATGAACACGTAACCCCATGAAACCTGGCAAACATGCCCTCATCCAACATGGGAGCCTAACCAACCATTTGGCGAAACCCCCATGACACTGTCGATGAGTATTCGTACAACCCCCTTTGTATAAAAGTTAATCTCAACCATAATAACAGGGAAGCTTTTTGAGGAAAAAAAGAGGAGAGAGAAAAATAGAGCGTAAATCTCATCCATAGACAATAAATTAGAAACACTAAGTAATTAAGAGGGGTATTTATGCTTCGCGAAATCATCCCATTATTGGTCCACATGTGAATCCAAACCAAAGCCTATGGAGGAGAACGGAGGGAAGAGGAATGGTATTACTCCCAATTGATTTATCCATGTATCAGAGTATCATCCACAATGCCCATAATCACACGCAGGTAAAAAGCATCTGCAAAGATTACTGATACATGAATCAAGACACTAGTAAGTCACTGCCGATAGGTGTAGACCGATCGACTCTAAGGCCACTAGGGGGACCATCCTGAGTTGCTCACTAACGAGCGGTGAACCGGTCGTTGATCTTGCCAAAGATAATACCAATACTCAACACTAGTATAGCGAATAAGTACATGTGTCGATCCCACAGAGAGCGTGTATTTAGTACGATTCCTGTTAACTACGCAGAATAAAGCAAGAGAGAATGCAGCAAAGCAAAGTAGTTGATTGATGTTTGAAAGCACGAAAGTAATGAGTGAATAGTACAGTGAAAGTGGTTTCATCTACTTATCTCGACATGGTTGGTTATTCATGGTTCTTATTATTACCCTAGGGACCGGTTTGTGAACAAAGTTGTATAGCTTCCTGATTCGATCACTACCAACTTCCTAAACACTTGCATGGGGTTTGAGAAGCACTATGTCCAAAGTCTTCTTAGCAATTCAATAATATAACCTACGGTTTATAACAAGTTGTCACCTAGTTGTCAACCCAGCCCTTACATTTTACCTATAAGCAATATTACTAAAGTGTCGGTTTCCTTACACAAACTAGTTTCCTAGCCTGATATCACTAGATGTGTTTGCTACTATAGATGTTCGACCCGCAGGAGCAGAGGTAGTTGAAAACCTAGCTAGATGCAAATTTAGTCAAGGTGATCAATCAAGACAAAGTAACAACACAATAACCATATAAGCGTAAAGGAAACAAGATAATAAGATAGAAAGAACCTGAATTGATAACCAAACCAACGTCTCGACACGTAGATGAGTGGAAGATTAGCTGAGCATGGCTATCTTCATTTAAAACATAAAAAAAATAGAAAACCTAGGGTTTCCGCTCCACGAGGGAGGCGAATCTCTAAAAGAGAGAGAGGAGAATGAGTTATGAATGTGTGTTAAATTGCTGAGAAGATAGCCCTATTTATAGTGCTAAAACCCTAGGAGTCGGCAATCCTTAGTGTGGAAGCAAAGACCAATGGGCCAGATTCGGCCGAGAAGATTTGCTGAGATACGGTGATCGGCAAGCGCCGCTCCTGCTTTTCCAACTTTTTCAGCTCTGTCTTGTAATTCACTTTCCAGAGTTCTCGTTCGTCCGATTGACGGATATGAATATGCATTGGAAAGCTCTTTAATTTGGAGGAATACAACTCTCATGAAGATGTCAGAACTTGATTCAAACTGATTGAAAGCAAAAAGGTGCGGTTTATCCACTCCTTTGTTTTGGCTCATTCCTTAGCCTCTCGATTTGGCTTCTAGCGCTTCCTTGGCTTGTTCCTTACTCTTTGGGACTTATTCCTTAGCTATTTCAAGCTCCATTTGATCCATGATTCCTCCACCATTCGAAGCTCGGATCTATTTTCTGCAATTAAACACTAAAAATGCGTAGATTCTGACTTCTTCCACTTAAGAGACAATGAACACAGTTTATGCTAAGAACATGTCTAAATGCAAACTAAATGACTTAAGAACTACCTAAAATGCCTATACAGATCATACATTATCACTCACCTCACTTTATATGGGTGAATCCTCTAGGGAGAAAGGTCGAGCTTTATTGACATTTAAACTTGATCGGCTCAGGTATCGGTGCACGCACCCAGGTTCTTCCTTACACCTCAATGAAGCCCAAAACCGTTAACATCAAAGCTTAATCTGATCCCAGGTCCCACCAAAAAGGGACTTTTCGATGGGGATTCATGAATTGTAACATGTAATAGTGTAAACTTAGTCAGTATAACGTTGAGAAAAATTAGTTCACAGTTGAATATATAGTCAATTGTTTTTGTAACAATAAGTAAACAAACTTCAACAAAATCTTCCACAAAAATCTATTGGTTTAATTTTTACAAGATTAAAATCTACTCTAGGGGTATATAGGTAATACCCATTAAAACCACATAGTACAATTAGTAAAACATAACTTGAAAAGGGTATATTGCACCCAATTTTCCCTCATTTATAACTAACTGTTAAAAGAGAAGCAACTTTTATGATGTGATATCGCCACCAAAATTATAATTTTCAACCAAATAAATTAAAATAGTTTAATTATTAATATTTTCTTAAGTATATTCTACATATTTTCTTATCAATTGATTCAAGTCAAAACATTATATTAACATATAATTTATTACCTTCAGCTCCATCACAGTCGCACTTCCAATAGCTTTTGTATAGATTGTTGAGTCAAGCAAATTCTTCAATTGAACTTATTTTTCTTTACACATGCTTGGGATGATAATTATGAATGTATGGTCCCCTGTGAGCATTGGATTTTTCTGACTATTTTTCTTTGTGATTCTTCCTCCAAAATTATTGCCAAAATGTTTCTTTAAAGGTTCAATGTAAAGCTAGTTTGTACTTGTTGCCAAAAGTCATGTTTAACTTTTGCTTCTAATATTTGAGGATGGACAAACACTTTATAATGAACTAAAAGTTGTTGAACTAAATTTCGGCTTGTGATTAATCTATAAATATCGATCAAACATAGATATGCACTCAAATCTATCACAAGCCATATTCCACTTGGCCCGAGGGACCTTTACAACTTCCAACGCATCTACTTGTATACGCCCACGATATACATGACCTAATAGAATTTTAGGATGATCGTGGTTGCAATATAATAATATTAACGGTAGTTAACAAAATATAAATATGACTTATTTGTACGTGTTGTCGATGATGACGACATAAGGATATAATTTCAATAAGTGCCTCGAATCCCCATGTGTCAGGAAAAGGTCGCCTATAGTATCGGTGTCCGGCTTTCTTCTAATAACGAAGAAGTAATTTCACTTCACCATTTGATATAGAACATAGCCTCCATCTTCAGCTTGACCTTGGTGTTATACAATTGGTGTTTCAAAGTAACATACTCTTCTTGGGCGTGCAATAACGATTCCATGTGACGAAAACACCTTTATGACTTCTAATGCGTTTGCTTGTATACGCTGATGATATGCATGACCTAATAGAATTTCCGAATAGTCATGTTTGTGCGTCCAACATACAACATACATGTGCCACTTTCCTCGCTCAAACTCCCTGCACATCAAGGCAAAAGGACAATTTGTGAGCTTTGTAATAGTCTTCTTCATTAACTTACCTCTTTGTCGGCATTCCTTAACCTTTTTCCATGGCTCGTACACGTCGTACTTTTCCCATGCAAGAACAAAACTTTCAAGCATGCATTCGCTGTTTCCTGGCCACGATCTCTTATCACTAAAATCATGTTCAAATGCTCTGCTGTGGCGTCTTGATATATCGTTACCATCTCATTGCGGTTGTACTACACACAGTTGTTAGAAAACATAATCTGGATATATTCGTGTTGAGTTCACTTATTCATTAGACCACTACGGAGATATTGTTGCAAGTGTTGACGTCATATAATAATACTCACTCCGTCCCACAATAATTGTCTTTGGACTATTTATGCACATTTTTAAGGAGCTAAAAACTATATAAAATATTCATTTTTTAATTAATTTTTTAAAATAATTCTATACTTATTAGATAGTAATATGTATGATATTATTTAAAAATATTTAATAAAATGTTGATATTTTATATAGTTTTTAGCTTCTTAAGAAAACGTGCATGAATAGTTAAAGACAATTATTGTGGGACGGGGGAGTAATAATAATAATAATAATAATAATAATAATAATAATAATAATATTATTATTATTATTATTATTATTATTATACGGCGTAATTACTTGTATTAAATGACATTTGTAAGAAACTATGAGTATAGTGGTTGCAAGACTGGCACTAAAGCCTCTGCACAATCTTCTTGGTGGTCTTAGCCTGTTAGAGAGAGCAAAAGCAATGCTTTTAAATTCAGTAAAAAGCAAACTAAAAATTAACTTGAAAAATAAAATATGCCCTTAGAGTTGGTTTAGAAATTGAAATTAGAACTCAACCTTCGTGTACTGAATCACCTTGTGCAGTGGTGTGTTTCCTGCACTCTTTGGCCCTGCAGCAAGTCTTTTTTGTCCTTGGGACGTTCACTTGTCACATCAAAGGTTGCACATTGGTTAACTGAATGAATGAAAACACAATGAACCATGGAAGGACCAACTGATAAAGGGGAAATGTTTATAACATTGAATTAAACACATTGAATGAATGAGCTTGATGATTTATGTAAGAAGTGCAAGAACGTGATAGCACACAGGTTTAACTAAGAGAAAAATGAAAGGTTTTTCATAGGAAATCAACAAAAGAAGCCAGGTTTAAATTACCAAGCACATTCAATCAGTATTAAATCCTACAACTACTAATGTGCTGAATTTCACATTTAGTAATTGAATAAATTTTTGTATCTAATCTTGTTAACGAAATGATTACAATACCACAAAATTAGGGGCAATACAGAAGCAAGATTCAAACAATTTGTTAGGGCAAGTGCACAACCAGTAGAGGCTATAATGCAGGCCATATGGAAGTGAAAAATCAATAGCATAGGAGTATATCCATCATAACAACAGTACACCATGGCTCCCAACATTCAGAATTTAAAAAAAAAATCAAATACATACCCGGACAGGGAACCTAGGGTTAGCATACCAAATAGAAAGTACACTAGTTACTTGGTTGAGTATGCCCTCATAACAGCTAAAACTATTAGGCACCCTACGACTCCTAGTTCTTTTGAGAAAGTTAGCTCCAACCCTCATTCTAAGAAATGGTTTCAAGCCATGCAAGATGAGATAGATTCTATGCATCAGAATAAGACCTGGACCCTTGTCCCTAGACCAGATAAAACTAGGCTCATAGACTCTAAGTGGATATTCAAGCTTAAAGAAGGCACTCTACTTGAATTAGTAGTATATATCCCTTCCTTGTTATATTTCCAGATTAATTTGTCTTTGGCTTCCCAGGTTGGGATAGCAACCTGGATGATTTTTTGCACTATTGTCTGGGGAAAAAGATAATTAATTAAGGCTATATTCCATTTCTTATCTACCATAATTAAATCTGACACCTTCATGTATGGGTTATTATTATTTCTGTATTGTTCTAGGTTTTCTCCTTTTAGCCATGGATCAGACCACACATTTACATTTGTGCCATCACCAATAATCCAAAGAAGCCCTTCACGAAATCTATCTCTTAACTGTAATAGGCGGCCAAATTGCCAAGACGTGTTATGTATACTTAATTCTGTAATCTTGCGGTTTTGAAGGTATTTTTCTGTTATGACTTTAACCCATATATTGTCAGGGCTGGTGTAGAGCTTCCAGAGTAGTTTCATTTGTAGTGCTATATTTTGTTCTTTCGCTTTTTTGATTCCTAGTCCACCCATACCTTTTGAGCCACAAATTTTGTCCCACCTAATTAGGGACATGTAGTTTTGTGCTTATGTCTTAATCCAGAAAAAATCCTTTCTTATCTATATGATCTTTAGGTGTAATATGCATTACAATCATATGTGGTTAACAATTCTAATTCCTTTTTTTTTGCATGTGTGCAGAAAATTATAATTGAAGTTGTTGTCAAAGACTATTTTAAGTTGGTGGTTTTCAGTTGATTGTGGACTTTTCTACATTTTTCACTTCTTAATTATGACTTATTGGGATTATTAGGAGTAGTGAATCATATAAGTTCAATAAACATCCTCAAAAAATCGATGTGTTGTTGTATCCACATTGATAGTTTGCTTATCAAATTAATTATATTAGCATTTTTAATTATCAATTGTTAATTATTTTCTTACCATCTCCTTCTTTTATCTTCAATGCATCTGTATACTTAAATGAGAAGAATTTTTGTAATGATAGTATAAATTCATAAATATTGCTAAGACAATTTAATAATAATAAAAAATTATAAATTTTGTTACTTTATCAACCCTATTTTTTTCCTTTTTTTTTATTAGGTAAGAATTCGGGGGCAAAAGCTCACCCGAAAGCATCCTTACGGATGAGGTCATAAAGACCTGGGTCATTTGGGATCTCAGGCCCCGTGGCAAAACGGCTAAGGTGTGCAACCTTATCAGCCACTCTATTGCCATTACGGGGCACTAGAGTGGCTGATAAGGTGTGCAACCTTATCAGCCACTCTATTTTTTCCTTTATACTAAATTACTAACTTTGCTCATCCTTTATTTTTTTTTAAAAAGGAAATAATTCGAAATCCCAGACGACAACAACAATCTGGGAAATCGAGAGGCCGAAGGGAATCGGCAGACGGGCCAACCGTCATGAAACAACAAAAATAAGCAAAATACAAATAGAAAAACCCGAATACAAAGGATCTCAACAAAGATGGCCACCCGAGAGACAATCGAAGAACGCCAAGAGAAAGCTGCGAATGTCGAGAACATGGGAGAGTCGAAGGACTGACATGATGTCTCGACGCCGGGGAGACAAAGGCAGAAACCCATCAGTGGAAAAGGCGTCTCCTGGGGAAGTGTGGATCAACGACGTTCCCCCACCTAAATGAGAGATCTTCGAGAATCACGAACACTGTCACGGTCAAATCGAACAACAGGGCACCTGAGACTGCAACTTCATCCGAAATTAAACGTAGCCGACTAGCCGTACCTAAGAGACGACTCCACTCAGGTAGACAAAAAACCAAGATCCAAGTAAACGGGAATAGGGTGAAATGCGAGTGAGTCAGTAGGAAAGATTTAAGTCGACATAAAAATATATAAACATATATATATATATATAAATAAATATATATAAATATAAATATAAATATATATATAAATATAAATATATATATATATATATCCACATATCCATATATAAATATAATAATTGTATGTAATAATTTTCGGTCCAAGATTAATCCAATAGGTGGAAAAGAATTTGTATGTAATAATATTTGGGCTCCTTGGGCCCAAAGGGGACCGAGCTTGGGCCCTAAGGACCGACAAGGCAGGCCCAAGACACAAAAGGTTGGTATTGGGAGAGAAGGATAGAGCACGAGTCGGCCGTCAAACCAGCCATCACCAAGTACATCGATTGAACGAAGACGGCGACCGTAGACGGAGACAGGCCGGAGGCGTTGTACGAGAGGTGAGCGAGAGAGTGGCGGTGAATTCATCCTTTATTTAAATTTATAGTTAATACATTATTAATTTATTAGATTATTCAATTTTTTTTATAAATATCGCGCCGTGACGCGATTACTAGTTAGGTTTTAAAAACCTCATCATTCTTGGGGAATCAGAATAGACCACCCAAATAATAGAATGTGTGTCCAAACCTCGCCTATTTACATTACCCTAAATGAAAATAGGAGTAGCCCTGCCAATACAAGGACATACAGTAATTTCTAAAATATTCCATCAATTATCTCCGGAATAAAAGTCTATCCTTTCTTTTGCTCTTTGGGGCATATAGTCAATCAAAAATCGAATGACATTTGACAACAATGATATAAGATCGATGGAATATTGGATAAAAAATATAAAACAATTTAGGAAGAAGTGGAAAAAAACAAAAACGAATGAACAAATAGATGAAATTGACACTCAAAGAACTACCTCACCAAAAAAGAAAAAGACAAAACCGAAAGCAGTAAGATGGAAAAAGCCTGCTGACCATTATGTCAAACTAAATTTCGATGGGGCTCGGACTGGATCGGACCACGCTGCTTCTGGCTTTGTAATTCGTGATAGTCTGGGTAGGGTTGTCTCCTCTAGTGCCCGTAGCCATGGGTCGGTGTTTGCAACTCAGGCGGAGTGTTATGGCCTTATTGATGGCCTCCTAGAAGCTTCCAAGAGGGGGTTCGGGCAGTGCTATGGCCTTATTGATGGTGACTGCCTCACCATCATCAACCTTTTGTGGGACCGTTGGCAGTGTCCGTGGGAGATAGAGATGTCGATCTCGAATATCCTGGGTCTTTGTCGTTCATTCGAGCGGGTCACCTTCGCACACATCTTCAGCAAGGGTAACCAAGTGGTAGATCAGTTGGCGCATATGGGGTTCTTTTTTCGTTTCGTTGCTGACTGCGATTGATCTTGTTCATTGGGACGCCATCGGTTGGTTGTTTAATCGTCATTAACCTTCTCCGAATCATTGCCTTATATAAAAAAAAGGAGTAGCCTTGTCAATCAGGTCATTCGGGTCGAGTCATTTCGAGTTTCGGGTAAAACGGGTTTGTTAATTTTTTCCTTTTTAAATTAAAAAAAATCATGATTTGGTAATTTTGCGATGATTTTAAAATGCTAAAATTAAAGACGTGGTTCATAAGTTTTACTGTTTTAGTGCTTGTAAATTGTAATTATATATTATATCTGATCTAAAATATTTAGTTTTTATTATATCTTAAAATTTTAAAATATATAAAATATCAAATTTTTAAATAATTTTTTAAAATAATTTCATGCAATTAGTAATAAGCCTAAAATTGTTTTAATATTTTTAGAGTTTTTATCTTTGATGAAAAATCAAAAATCAAATACTATTGATCGCAGAGAGTATTACACAATACAAATAAATATAAAAGTTGATTCGAAAATGAAAGATCAAGTAATTGTAATTATCAAATATAATAAATTGGAATCTCCATAAAAAAAATTTAATTATATATAATTATAAATCAATTGTGTTAATCGGATCACCTGGTCAATCAGGCCATCGAGTCTAAACTCAGATGACAAAAAAAAATTACCGAATTTTTGGATTTGAGTCGAAAAAAAATTTCAGATCTTGATTAAAAAATTTCCATACTTTCGAATCGGATCAACCGGATCGGATTGTGTTTTGAAAGCGTTATCTACAAGTGACGAGTCTATCCCCCGCCACTTGTCCGTACACCACTTTGACAAACGATGACGAAGAAGGACCCAAAGCCTTGTCATTAGCCCACCCAGGCGGTAAAAAGATTTGTACAGATAAAATCTTACTTTTGACTCAACTATTCATCACGGGACCCATGCTTAACTTCTATAGCAAGATTCCCAATCCACTGTAATCTCCCCCCTCCATTTCAAATTTCGTCTGTTTTTTCCAATCATCTTTCGTCTTCTTCCTCTCCCTTCACTCCACTCCACTCCACACCCCCTGTCAATGGCGGATCAATTTCCGCTTCCTCCGTCCGTGGAGTCACTCATTCAACAAATCTGCCACCAACAGTCGCAGCCCCCGCCGGAGGCCCAGGCGAGGCAAGAGCTTGCCTCCCTAGGCGAAGAGGTCTCCCTCCGCCTCCTCGCCGACATCAATCGAAGTAAAATCAACCGCACTTTCGACGGATTCATCTTGTTCATGGCCAGACAATACCGCTCCCCTGGCTCTCCCGGAAATTTTGCTTCGCCGCCGCCGTCGACGGAGGTTGTGCTTCCGGACTCGGTGGAGGAGCTTATTGGCAGTATATGTAGAGATCAATCGCAGCCTCCGCTTGGGATGAGCGCGAAGAGAAAGCTTGAGAGTCTAGGAGAAGAGGATGCTCTGCGATTGCTCAACACTATTCACCGCTCGAAGATCATCAAGTCGTTTGATGGCTTCGTGATGCACTTGGCGAAGAATGATAGCCCTAGCCCTAGCCCTACGGTTCAGGAGAGCGTTTTCTCCTCCCCGTCGCGTCCGCCGTCGTCTGCGCCTTCGATTCGTTCTCCCAGTCTCCGTGCTCTAGGTTTCTCTCCGAATCCTTCCTTACAATTTTGGTTCTGCAGTTGTTCTGTGTCTGAATTTCGCTTCCGATTCCACCAAATGGCGTTATGCTTATAGATTGGTGTGACGGTTTTGGCGAAAAAAGGTAGCTTTAGGGTTCAGTTTAAGCTCCCCCTTTTATCTCTATGAAGCACTCGTTTCCTTCATTTACACCAGAAATGGATATATGATCCGTTTACTCTGATGTTCCTCATGGGTTAATGATCAGAGGACGTTTTCCGGTGACCTAAAAGGATGCATTTGGCATTTTTAAGCAAATTGAGTTAGCTGTGCTAGTTATTAGTTAGCGTAGCTAATGTAATACTGAAAGGACTAGTTGAAAATGCCAACAGTGATAATGAAAGGACCAAAACTAAAATGAAGACAACCTTACCATTTACCAAATTGAATTTATATGCATTTAGTTTTTGTCTCATTTATGCCTTCTCCGGTCACCATTATGGCATTATCTGGCTTTGTTCTGATGTATGATATGGATTGGCAGATGAAGTAACATCTTTAGTGCAGGATCGTCTTACACTTTCGCCCATCCCAATGGCTAGGCAGCCTGTTGGACAAACCTTTTTGCCTTGTATGAATAACCGACAGTCCTTAAAATTTACCAAATTGAATATCTATGCATTTTTTACTTTTTATTTTACCATTTATGCTTTCACTGGTTACATTATCTGATACTGTTCTGTTATGGAACTCAATATGCACTGGTAGATGAAGGAGCATATTCAGTGCAGGATCGTCTTACACTTTCACCCGCCCCAACTGCTAGGGAGGCTGTTGGACGAACCCTTTTTCCATGTATGAAACTATGTATAACAAGCAGTCCTTAAAATTCACCAAATTGACTTTCCATGCATTTAGTTTTTGTACCATTTCTGCTTCCATTGGTCACCATTATCTGACTTTACATGGAACTCAATATGTATTGGCAGATGAAGGAACATCTCCAGTGCAGGATCGTCTTACACTTTCACCAGCCCCAACTGCTAGGCAGCCTGGTGGACAAACCTTTTTGCCTTGTATGAATAATGAACATTTCTTAAAATTTACCGAATTAAATTTCGGTTATCTACGACTTTGTTCTGACTTGGAACTCAATATGTATTTGCAGATGAAGGAACATGTTCAATGCAGGATCGTCTTTCACTTTCACCTGCCCCAACTGCTAGGCAGCAGGGGGGACAAACCTTTTTGCTTTGTATGAATAACAGTCAATCCTTTAAATTTACCAAATTAAATTTCTATCCTTTTACTATTTGTATCATTTATGGTTACCGTTTACCATTATCCGACTTTGTTCTGACTTGGAACTCAATTTGTAATGGCAGATGAAGGAACATATTCAGTGCCGGATCCTCTTACACTTTCGCCCGCACCAACTGCTAGGCAGCATTGGGGACAAACCTTTTTGCCTTGTATGAATAAAAGACATTCCTTAAAATTTACAAAATTGAATTTCTATGTGTTTAATTTTTGTACCAGTTATGCTTTCACAAGTCACAGTTATCCAACATTGTTCTGACATGGAACTCAAAATGCATTCGCTGATGAAGGAATATCTTCAGTGCAGGATCGTCTTGCAGTTTTGCCCGCCCCAAATACTAGGCAGCCTGGTGGAGAAACTTTTTTGCCTTGTATGAATAACAGACATTCCTTAAAATTTACAAAATTAAATTTCTGTGCTTTTAATTTTTGTACCATTTATCCTTTTAATTTTGTACCATTTATGCTTTCACCCGTACCATTATCCGACTTTGTTCTTACATGGAAGTATGGAACTCAATATGCATTTGCAGATGGAGGAACGTCTTCAGTGCAGGATTGCCTTACACTTACGCCTGTCCCAACAGCTAGGCAGCCTGGTGGACAAACATTTTTGCCTTGTACAAATATGAGGCAGTCCAATGAGCATGCTCCCTCTCTAGCCAGAAATATAGGGATTCCAGATGAGCACACTCTCCATCCCTCAACTAGTATTGCGATGCCTAATGGGCAGTTTATGGGCCCCCCCACAAATATCTTGACGCCTAATGGACATGCTCTTGTGTCTTCTATGTATGCCTCAAGGCCTAACGTTCCCAGTGAAACTGTTGGGGAGCCTAATGGGCAGTGTCCCTCGTCTTCCTCAAATGTCTTGGTGCCTAATGCACAGGCTTTTGCACCCTCTATGAATGACCGGAGGCCTAATGGACATAAACTCTTTCCCTCTAGTAATAGGAAGCCTAACAGGCAGTGTCTCGTGCCCTCGACAAATGGCTTGAAGTCTAATGCACAGGCTGTTTTGCCCTCTATGAATGCCTGGAAGCCTGATGGACAGACATCGAGCCCTGTGCTACAAGCCTTACATGAGCTCGAGTTTCGGAAGGCTTTCTTGATTTTAAGTTATCTTGGGAGGTAACTGATGTATGATTAGTATAGGAGTGTGGGTGAGGGGAGAGATTGATCGTTTTACTTGACCATCTTCTAATTATTCTGTTTTTCTTTTTGCGTTTTCCCTGGGCAGAAACAGAAACAAACTGGAGGAATTGACTTCTCCGAGTGAAATAAGAAGTCTTGCAGTTAAACCCATGGGAGTATTTGAGAATATAATTTGGGATAGATTTGGCTCTCGGTATTGCGAGAACAAAGATCGGATCAAGGTTATAATGCCCTTTTAAATGCTTTTACATTCTTATCTTATCAATGAAAACCATGACGTTATTGCATTTTGGTATCATGGTATGTATTTTGGCTTCTTCTTTCAGAGGGGAAAAGTAAAGGCAGAAACCATTAGGAGCTTTTTTGAATAATTGATTAGAATAATGTTCAAGCATCTTGGTCTTTTCATACTTTCTTCTTGATCTAAAATGACTGAAAGGAAAGGAATAGAAAAAAGAGTTGACTATGTACTGGTATGAATATGCAAATTGATGTATTTACTTTGCGAATTTCGACAAGTAAATAGCTGTGTGAACATATGAACTTCCTACAAATGGGTATTTGCTGTGCCAGTTGTATCATGTACTGAAGTCCCCTTCTTGCTTTACAAGACATGGATTCCCCCCTCCCTTTTCCTTTTTGTGTCAACATTTTGTGCTTTCCTCTCATGTGTTTTTTTACAGCATCTTGACTGGGAGTCTGGAAAAAGATACTATTACCACTGTTATATTTGTTCAGATGGAAGCTATTCTCTCAAGGTTTGTGTTCTTGCTTGATGTCGTTACCACCTAAAGTTGGTGGTAATACTTTTCTACATCTATTTGACTCGTGGAAATTGTATCTTCTCTGAAACCTAGCATGATTATTTGTTTATAGAGGGTATTTTCAACTGTTAACTTCTTGTTAGATCAGTGGAGAATGTTAGATCCATCATGGAAGATTTGTGTAATCATCCAATAGGGGGCATGCATGAATGAGACTATGAGTTTAGCTACTGTTTAGAAACTGTCTTGTTCCATTTTCACACAATCTAATCTTAAAACTTTTAAATGAGGTAATGATTAAGAATTTGTTTGGTAATGTGACATAGGTTGTTTGTAGTTTCTCTGTTTAACATTTTATTTTTTTGTGTGTGATTAGGGCCCATATTTAAATAAGACGGCCACTCTCCTGCAAAAGGTCTTAGGTGATGAGAACGTGCTACTTGTGAAATTTTGCAACTTGGACAGCCCTAGTGACAGCGTTGATTATTCAGTTTTAACTCAGTTTCATATGGTGGCAGAGGAAGGAATTTTCGTTGGCCTAAAGCACTTTAAGTTTTTTGGTAAGGGACAATATTTTTTGCCCAGTGACTGTACATGCAATGTGATTAGACCACATTGTTATTCTGTTCTCGGATGTATTGTTTTGATGAGTAGGAAGGTATTTCTTGAGTCTTGACTGCAAACATATTTCATGTTGATCGTCTAATTCACTCCTAGCTTGCTATATTTCCCCAAACCAGCATTGAAAAGTTTGGACATCCATGTGTCTTTGCATCTTTATTTAAATCTAGTGTAACTTTCGAAGCCTTAACAAACAACTTCCATGTCAACTTTATCTGACAACCAGTTTTTAAAGATGGAGGAAAAGAGGAGAGAAAGAATTGTGGTTCTGGTGCAACCAAGTCGTACTTTGTCAATGTGGATTCCTTTGCACGGTTCTATGAGAACAAAGCTTCTAGTTTTGATGAGATATCAATGCACGACCGACGGTGTATTTTCATGCATGTGCATAACGTGTCCAGTTTATCCGCTTACATGGCCAGGTTTGTGGAAGTGCATACTTTCTCAGGCTTTCATAATAACCTTTTCATGTTATTTACTCCCAATTTGTTTTTTTCCCTTGTGATATGATTCAGGTTTTCACTGATACTTTCAAAAACAATTACATTAGATGTAGATTTGGATGATTCTGATGTTCTTGTAGAAGTCATTGATGATATACCTTGCAAGGTAAAAGCACTTTATGGATTCTTTTCATTACCTTCCCTGCCCATTTTAACATCCTTTTTTGCAATTTCTGGGGTCATTTTTTTTATGTAAAGATAATGGCTTGGAATCAAAAGAAAGACACAAACTAAAGCATGAAAACGGAATGGATATCTAGATGAGTTAGAAGCACAAAAAGACGGAGTGTCTGTCTGCCCTTTCCCTAATCTTACAAAAACTCAGCCAAACATGTCATACACATCTGTTGTTTATTTACTACTTTGTTCATTGTTGTTTCTTCTTGCCAGGATGAAAATGGTTTGCCTAAATATGACCCAGATGGCAAACTTCAGATCCATACAGATGGAACTGGATTTATCAGTGAGGAACTCGCTCTAAAATGTCCTCGGAATTGTGTCAAAGGGAGTTCTCCAGATGGCGAGTTCTTGGAGGTTTGTTATGGATCTTTTCCATCAAACAAATTGCTAGATGATTATGTTTAAGATTTTGCCAAATTATACAAAGCTATAGTGTTTGCATGATGTTGCAAAGACTTCTGCACCAAACCATCCGTGAAATTGAAACTTCCATTTTAACCACACTCGTGGGGTTTTAGTTTGCAAATGACTACATGTACCTCCTTTTCCATCCAAGTTTTCCTCAAAAGGGACCAAAGCAAAATGTCCAAATTAACTCTTATCAAAATCAAAGCTTTTCAATAACAACTTAACGAGAAAGGCTTAAAGTGGTGATTTGGAAACAGACCTCTACATTAAGGGGTTATTAACTGGAGTTTCTATTGTTATAGGCGGTTTTGTGTAAATTCCTTTAAGTATGTATGGTTTTGTGCAACGCACCCTTGAATGTTTCAGGAATGAATTATCTTTTTTTATTCTTATGGTTGATTGTTGTTGTATTCAGAATCTTCAACATTTAGATTCCTTTTCCTTTCTTCTTCCTTGTCACATTTTAACATTTTCTAGAGTTGTATTCAGAGATATCTTGACACTGTTCGACGTGGGAATGCATCTACCGGACACTTTAAACTTGACATGCTGCAACCGGTATCAGGATCAAAATCTAATTGTTTAGTTTCATTATTTCGGAAATTTAATTCTTTCAAATCCTGATCTTCATCCTGTTCCAGCCATTGTTAATCCAGTTCCGCATGTTCTACAAAGGCCGTGCTGTTAAAGGAACTGTTTTAGTGAATAAAAAGGTATGCTTGTCCCCCAAAGCCATATTTATTATCTGGTTATTTGCCAAAGTATATATTTGTCTTCTCACTTGTTCAAATATCTTGAACTGGAATTTCCCATTCTGTTCATCCTCGATTTTGTTCCATTTTTTCTTTTTGCCATTGATGGTATATTCTGCAATCGTACTTGATGGAGAGGTAAACGGTTTGTGTATGAAACTTTTAGACTTTCACTACTTTGCTTCGTCCTTGTTGAGAAATTGTTACTCAATTCTTTAAGCATTCCACTGATGGTCAGTCTAACTCTAATAACAAGTAGGTGCAAGATATCGAAATAAAGGTTGGAATACAACAAAGAGATTGATTTTGTGTTTTCTGATCCATTTAAAATGGTTTAGAGTTTTTTGCTTATAACCGATTGGGACATTTAGATGAAATTGAATGGTATGGTCATCATGGCTAGAGTAGGAGGAATTGAAGTAACTAAAATGAGCTTTATTGTAACGGTGAACTACCAAGGCTTAGTTTTAGGGGGCATTCAAAACTGAGCTCCTTTAACAAATCGGATCAAAATTAGGCTTCAGTCAGTTATGTTCTCTCTTTATTTAGCCTTTCATATATTTTCAACTTCAAATATTTGTTTTACGTGTTTCTGACTTATTCTACTTGATATTCTGTACTGATCATTCCTCCGCTGTGCAGCTTCAAGGCAAAAAAATTCAAATACGTCCTTCTATGATAAAAGTTGTGCCAGATCAAGGAATTTCACGTATTACAGCTGTAAATTCTTTTGAGATTGTTACTACAAGGTATTCTTCCTTAGCTGATATTACATTTCCTGTCATGCTAATTCTGATTTCTCTCTTGTGCTGAATTATCATCCTTGTCCAGAATTGTCAATATGCATTTAGGATAGAAATTGATCATAGCATATGAGTGGTGATGTTTGGAACACATACTGAGTAGTAAATCTAAGGTATTAGATGGATAATGGTAAAGAGGTATTTAACATTCTGAGTGGTCAAGTATGGTTCACATTTATGGAAGTGAGTTGATGCTATCAGATGGCTTGGGTTCTAAAGCCACTGATTCTGATACTATCTGAAAGCAAGAGTGGTGGGCCATTACCTCTCATATGAAGTAATACATGTATCAGTGACATGTTCATTTCAGTAGGGTCAAAATTAGGACTTAATCTAGCTTCTCATGCTAGCTCGGGAGATAGAATTGTGAATCAATGCCAAATATGTTTCTTTCTTTTCCTCAAGTTCGATCTTATCAAAATTCTATTTTCACTTCACTTATGGCTGTTTTTCTTCCAGCTCTCGACCACGGAAACCTCGTCTATCACAGTTTCTTATTGCACTTCTTAATTATGGGGGCGTCCCAAGAGATTTTTTCATTAACATGCTAGTGAATGAGATTTGGCATGCACACAACAGCTTGACAAATACGCGTGCAGCTCTGAAAGGTGATACACAAGTATAATACAGTTATAATTGTTCACTTTCGGTTATGTGGTCTCCTTCCCTAAAAACCCTGCCTTAATAAATTTGATTACAACTGATATTCTGAAAAACCGTATTATGCTAAAAATAATTGTATCCGTTACCATATGTTGGAGTTTCTAATATAATAGAGATTTCTCTTTGGATGCAGTGGCAATCATGTATGGAGACATGGATGATAATTACACTGTTGCGAGAATGATTTTGTCAGGGATTCCACTTGATGAGCCCCACATTCAGTATCGAATGCCTATTCTTGTTAAACAAGAACTTGATCACCTTAGAAAAGGAAAACTTCTACTTGATGATAGCTTTTATGTTATGGGAACAGCCGACCCCACTGACTCTCTGGAGAGCAATGAAGTTTGTGTTATCCAGTAAGTTCTATTCATATGATAGTTGATGTTCCATCTCGCGCGAATCCTTTGCATGTCAGAAGAATGTTTGATGTTGAGCATATGAAGATATTGTTATTTGGTGATGATATATAGTGAATAATTAGTAGTATATGTCAGAAATAGAAAAGGCAATCTGTTACTCTCTGTATATTTGGTAACCTAGGTTGGATAGATTTAGTTTAAATGTTTATGTATGAGAAGACTACAAGTACTTAGAAATGGTTTCATACAGGTCGTATTTATATCATTCGTAGGTGCGGCTACTGTGTAAACGAAGAGTTTGAGAGTAAGCATTAAGTGTTTGTTACACTTTTCAGAAATAGTACTTACTCTGAGGTGGTTTCATACAATTTTTTGTGATGCCGTTATTGAAAAAGGATAGGTTCTTCTCCTGCTTCAATTTTCAGTGTATTTACTCTTTTCTTACAGTGAGACTGGGCAAATTGAAGGTGATGTACTAGTGTATAGGCATCCTGGTGTGCATTTTGGTGATGTTCACATACTAAAAGCTACACGTGTAGAGGAGGCTATGGAGGATTTTGTTGGAATGTCAAAATATGGCATATTTTTTCCCACGAAAGGACCAAGATCCTTGGCTGATAAAATGGCTGGAGGTGACTTTGATGGAGACACATTCTTGGTTTCCAGGCACCCTACGGTACCTCCCCTTTTTACGCTATTTCTCTTATCAATACCAATGCTTCTTATCTTTGCAAATTGATAAATTCCGACTTTAGTTCTTTTGGCTTGCTCTTCATCTAGTGTTGCATTTTCTATTCTTAAGTCAATCGTCTACTTTTCTAGTGATTTTATATGGGAAAATTTTCGGAAATGACTTCTGGCTTTGTTTTCTCTCTCAAAAGCATCTCTTCTAGTAATTTGTTTAGATAAACACCCACCTTTTATGATTGCTTCAAAATACCACCAAAAAGGTGAAAACCACCTTAATTTGGGTCAGTATCAAAATTCTTACTTAGACAATTACGAGTGTTGGAATATGGATTGTCAACAACAACAACAACCCAGTTAATCCCGCGTTTAAGCGGGGTTCAGGATCTACGCACTCTTTCCCCGAGCAAGTCGAGAGAGTTTTTCCGATAGACCTAAAACAATAAGACAATAGAACCACATAGTAGAAGGCCTCAGAGAAGGTAGAAGAGAGAAAAAGGTATAAGAGACGACAAGGAGCAGGAAAGGAGCAAGAAAGAAGCAGGGAAATCAACAAGGGCACGAGGACACAACTCAAATCAAGACCAAAACACACAACACTAAACATCAACAACTCGAAAATATTGAGATGTCATGAACAAAATATAAGTTTGGTGGGATACTTCTTCGGTTAATGTGTTGTTTGTGTCCCTTGTACGTGGGCCTCCATATGACCTCACGACCTCCCTCAAGCTTGTCCTGATGCGATCGACCTGCACACAACTTTCCTTTGGCTCGTCTTGACCCTACCGAGCCCAACGAGTTTAACAACCAGAAATCACAAAACAAATGATTTAGTGTAGAGATATAGGGAGAGATCCAACTACACAAAAAAGCGTATTTTGCTAGTTGTTTGAAACTTGAAAGAACTACAGAAGTTCCTCCTTTAGACTAAAGAAGTTCCTCCTTTCAGCTGCTCAAAAGTTTCAAACAAAGTGAACCATGGACTCCTACACCCATTTGCTCTCAATCAACATTGCTCAATAGAAAGCCAGCTGAGTTAACAGAAGAAGAGTTGGAGCATGTGCTCTTCCAACTGTTCTTGAGCACGAGGTTTCAGCCTTGGTATGATTCATTCCCGATACACATTTTCTAATAGTTCCAGAGTTAATAACATCTGTTAAAGCGAAAGATATTTTCCATATTTTACCCTCCTTTATGCAATATCATTGCCTTTTAAGTTTCTTTTAGATGTTAAAAAGAACGATTAAGCTTCACAAATCTAGTTATGTTTGAATGTAATTTCAGCAACTCGGCTGGTAAAGCAGCTCATGCTTGGCTATGCTACATGGATCAGTTACTTTCTAGTGATGAGCAGAAAGATGATAAACAGCGCTTAGAGGATAAAATGCGCAGATTGGTTGATATTTATTACGAGGCACTTGATGCACCAAAAAAGGGAAAGAAGGTGAGTTTCTTTGCTTTTCGCCCTTTTGATTTTGATTGGGGTACTCTCCATTAGCACTAGAATTAGAGCATCGGGCCTCCTAACAAGCATGCACAAAGAAATGTAAACACGCGGAAAAATAAATCCCTGGAGAAATTATCATTCAGCAAGAGAGATCCTCTTTGGCCTTTACACTCAAAATTATTGGGGTGAGAATACCCTCATTTGTACTGGTCTTCCTATCGCAAGTAACATACTGTGACCTAATCACCTAACAATGCCCAGTCACAGCAGTCATTCTAACAGTCCCTGATCACGGCCTAACAGTTTGCTTTTGCCTCTTCTTGGTCCTCACCTCATCTTGATTCTTGATTGAGCCTGAACCTTCTGTTGCATTCTGGACTAGGCTAGCTTTGTGTTGAATTCTTGTTTGGAGTATTCTTTTTCCACAACACTCCAGATATAGACTATTGTTAACCAATCTATTCCTCTTATCTTCCTGTGGGAAACTTGTTCTCTTTGTTTTCTCACTTTTCTGTATAATAAACACCATCAAAATCACAGCAATCCCTGCCTATTCTTTGTTATTTTTGATGATGCTATTTCTAAGAGTTTTGGTCAGACTTTTTATCCTCTGAAGCTGATACCACCCACTGACGTCACCCACATTATTTCTGCCGTGTAGGTTAAAGTTCCTCGTGATCTTGAACCAATGAAGTACCCTCATTTTATGGAGAGGGACAAACAACCCAGTTACATATCCAGGTCTGTTTTGGGAGAAATATATGACAAAGTAGATGAAATAAAAATGGAGGCACCCCCGGTTAAAGGTGAGAGTACTTCTTCTATTCAAAACTTCTGTCTACATTCTATGTACATAGACACAAACATCTGTAGTGCTATGGGCATTGGAAAGTGTCACTTCTCGAAAGTAGAGGAAATGGACAATTGGGCACGCTAAGGCAAATAGAATCATCTTTCTTGAGAAGTTCAATAAAATGTTTATAGAAATATCAAGAGAAGGCATTTAAAACCCATCATTCAAGTTGAAGATGTTTTAAATCAGAGCACCCATGGATCAAATGGCTTCAACATAGTGAACGTAAAAGAGTTTAAAATTATTTGTTGGCATTATGCCTTTTCTTTTCATATGAATATTGGCTACTAGTGTGTTTCATGTCAGTTCCAAGCATAAGATATTTGAAACATTGTTGTTTTTGGCGAGTGTAGGTAACAAATTGAATGGGATGATTCACAAGCAGTAATTGTCGAATTGATTTAACCTTGGTTTCCACTTTTTTTCCTTTGAGAATTGTGAACTATTTTCACTTAGAATTGACCTGAGAAATGTATCTTCTGCTGCCAACATTTTTTACATGTCCAAAGTTCGAAAGCTTCCATGCTTTGCAATTGAAGTTCCTCAGCGATGTATGTCATCATGGGGGGATCACTACAAATGCTACCGAATGGAGATGAGTGAGGCACTACAGTCAGACATTGAATCAAAAGATGATGCTGCTAATGGTGTCATTCAGAAATACAAGCAGGTGCCTAGTTCAATTCCCTTCCTTTTGTCTTCCTCGTTGAAGAGAAATTCAGGCTTTTCCCGCTTTTTGTTGTTGAACCTTTCACATGAAATACTTTGTGTAGATGCTATATGGAGCGGACGAGTTTGAGAAGAGCCCAAGAGCATGGGAGGAGATACGTTTCGATGCTCTAGCCCTTTATCATGCTGCGTATGACTATGCAATGCAGGCTGGAGCAAAATACTGCAGAGTTGCATGGAGAGTGGCTGGACCTGCGCTAATGAAGATCTTCATGGAAGAGCGGAACGAGAAGCCTATCTTATGCTCACCATCTGTGCTTCGTGAGATCCTTTAGCAACGATATGGCCATTCATCTTGATCCCACGCCTCTCTTGCCATTCCCATCCTGCCTTTTGGTCGTTTCTGATCATTTCATCTTCGCCGGGCTAGTCAGACACTAGTCTTCGCCGAGCAAGATAACGGTCTAGACTTGAAATGAACTAATGGATGTATAATATAAATGTGAAATGTGTTGTAAATGTTGAGGGGTTATTTATAGTTGTAAAATGGGTGGCGCCAGATTGATGCTAATTATAATATGTTTTAATACGAAGAACATGTATTGTATGTATAATTACATGTCATAATTGGAATTCCTAGTGCTGTAATTTCTAATCGGCTTATGTTACCTCTGAGATTGTTTGTATGTTTTGATAACTTGTTTTTTGATGATTTGATCAACAGTGATGATCACACACTCGAGAACACTCAGAAGAAAGGGTAAAACTGAACTCTCATAAATCAGAATTTTATTAGGTTGAAAAACATATTGCAGTGTAGCTGCTAAGAGTAACTCCAACAGGTTCACCATAATGGATTTTTAGAGAATATCAAGGTTGATTTTGATCCAACAGCTTCTCTATTACATTCTCCAAAATAGAGAATGAGGAGAAAAAATGGAGATATTTCCCTAAATTTGGAGAAAACTCTATATATTTTGGGGTAAACTCCATAATGGAGAATCTGTTGGATTTCAGTCCAAAAAAATCTACAATATGTGATTCATAATTTTCTATTTTGGATAATTGTTTAGAGAAGCTGTTGGGCATGCTCTAATGATTATTTATAGAGCTGGTCGAACAACCCATATTCATCACACTTTTATCTATTTACAAACTTAGCCCTATTGATTCCTGTAATTTCAGAACTATACCCCAACTTCTGGATTTACCCAACAGTTGGCAGTTGGGTATCTAACTATCTATTATAAATATAGATAGTGTTTGATTTGGTTTCTCGATCTATAATATATGTCGTTTTAACTTTTTTAACACGTATTTTAAGGAGCTAAAGTAAAAACTATACAATATATTGACTTTTTTTTATTTTTTTACGATTTAATACTTATTACCAACAAATATTAAGTAATAAAAAAATTAATAAAAAAATTAATATTTTATATACTCCCTCCGATCCAAAATAAGTGTCGTTTTAGCTATTGACACAATTTTTAAGTAAAGTATTAATGCTCACTGATTTTATACATTTTTTCTAAATCTTATCATTTATTTAAATGCTTGCCAATCTTTTAAACCAATAAGTGGAGAATATGAAAGAAAAAGTAGTCAATCAATACAATTTTCAATAACAATTTTTATTAATCAATCTATTAAATTACCTAGAAAACTTAAAATGACACTTATTTTGGATCGAAGGAAGTAGTTTTTAACTTTTTAAAATACGTGCTGAAAAATCCAAAAACATGAATTTTGGATTAGAGGGAGTAGTATCTTTCTTGCTATAATGTTAATTTTCTCTATGATGTCAAACATAAGAGAACATTTGAAGAAGAGACAAAGAACAACCTAAATAAACATCAACTTCTTTTCTTGCCAACTTTCCACTTTGATGGAATTCTATATTTCTATCCATTTATATGGAAAAGAAATTAAAATCAAACATATTTGACTTGAGAAATATCTCAAAGTCTTGCATGATTGAAAAAAATAAAAACATTGTTTTTTTTTTTTGTCAGCAAAATAAAAACATTGTTGACTTCAAACTCTCCGGATTTTACGGGTTACGAGTTGCGACTAAACATGCATGCTCTGTTTCGTCTTTTCTTTTCTGACTCTTTTTGTTCGCTTCTACAGTAGCTTCTCTGAGATTCTCTCATCCACTCTCTATAATCCCTCTTTCTATTTTTTCAAATTTCATTCCAATTACCAAAGCATCACCATCTTCATTCGCTCCACTCCACTCCACACCCCTATCAATGGCGGATCAAGTTCCGCTTCCTCCGACTGTTGAGGCACTCATCCAGCAAATTTGCCACCAGCAGTCGCAGCCTGCGCCGGATGCTCAGGCGAGGCAAGAGCTTGCCTCACTAGGCGAAGAGGCCTCCCTCCTCCTCCTCAACGACATCAGCCGAACGAAAATCTACCGTACTTTCAACGGATTTATCTTGTTTCTGGCGAAAAAGTACCGCTCTCCTCCGGCGGGGGTTGTGCTGTCGGCGGAGGTGGAGAAGCTTATTGACACTATCAGCAGAGATCAGTCGCAGCCACCTCTAGGGATTGTCGCCAGAAGAACGCTTGAGAGTCTAGGAGGAGACAAGGCTCTGCAGCTGCTCAACACAATTCACCGCTCGAAGATAATCAAGACATTTGATGGCTTTGTGATGCGCTTGGCGAAGAATGTTAGCCCTAGCCCTAGCCCTAGCCCTCGCCCTCAGATGCAGGAGAGCGTTTTCTCCACTCCGTCGTATGCGCCGTCCTCCGCGGCCTCGCATTGTAGTCCCAACTTTTGCGCTCTAGGTTCTCTCCAAAACGTTGCTTATATAATTTTAGTTGTGCAGTGTCTGAATTTTGCTTCTAATTTGCTCATATGATTGAACACATTGGTGCGACGGTTTCCGCCTACAAAGTTAAACAATTGACTAGTGTAGTCTACTTTGCTGGAACAATCCCGGGGCTGGATCCCATACACAGATGGTATATTCCGTCTACAAGGAGGGTCCTCCTTGATCAGTGGACATGAACTGGTGATCTGAAAGGGGTTGTGGTTGGCATTTCTAAGCCAATTGAGGCACTAGTGTAATATGGAGTATGTTGAAAAGGCCAACAGTGATAGTGAAAGGACCAAAACTAAAACCAATTTCAATTTTCTGTACGTTTGATTTTTGTACCATTCACGCTTTCACCAGTTACCCTTGCCCCTCTTTGTTTCTAACATGGAACTCAATATGTGTTGGCAGATGAAGTAACATCTTCGTTGCTGGATCGTCTTACACTTTCACCCGTTCCAGCTTCTAGGCAGCCTGATGGACAAACCTTTTTGCCTTGTATGAATAACAGGCAGTCCAATGACCATGCTCCCTCTCCAGCCACCAATGGTGAGATTCCAAAGGGGCACACACCCTATCCCTCAACTAATATTGGGAAGCCTAACGGGCAGTTTATGGGTTCCCCCACATATATCTTTGAGCCTAATGCACAGGCTCTTGGGCCTTCTATCCATGCCTCAAAGCCTAATGCACAGGCTTCTGCGTCTTCCACAACTGTTGGGGAACCTAATGGGCAGTGTCTCGTGTCTTCCACAAATGTTTTGATGCCTAATGCACATGCTTTTGCACCCTCTATGAGCACCTCGAAGCCTGATGGACAGACACTGAGCCCGGTGCTTCAAGCATTACATGAGCTTGAGTTTAGGAAGGCTTTCTTGATTTTAAGTTATCTTGGGAGGTAAAGGATGCATGATTAGTATAGGATTGTAGTTGAGGGGAGAGACTGATTGTTTTATTTGAGCATCTCATACTTGTTCTGCTTCGTTCTTTGCATTTTCCCTTGGCAGAAACAGAAACAAGCTGGAGGAGGTGATCTCTGCAAGTGAAATAAAAGATCTTGCAGTTGTTCAACCAATGGGAAAGTTTGAGAATATGATTTGGAATAGATTTGGCAATCTGTATTGCGAGATAAAAGACCGTGTCAAGGTTATAAATCCCTTCAATGCTACTACAATTTTATCAATGAAAACCATGACATTATTGCATTAGTAACTAGCTTTGCAGATGACATATGAACTTCCTAGAAATGAGTAATTGCCGTGCCAATTTCATAATGTACTGAAATTCCACATCTTTGCCTTACAGGACAGAATGGAATATTTTACTTTCCCTTTTCCTTTTTGTGTCAACATTGCGATTTTCTCTTATATGGTTTATTTCTCAGCATATTGACTGGGAGTCTGGAAGAAGATACAATTATCACTGTTACATTTGTTCAGATGGAAGCTATTCTCTCAAGGTTTGTGTTCTTGCTTCATGATGATACCGCCTAAAGTTGATGGGATATTTTTTACTTCTATTTACTCGTGGAAATCGTATCTTTTCCGATTACCTAGCAAGTGCATTAGAGTACTTTATACAGGGTATTATCAACTTTTGGTTTCTTGTGAGATCTAGTGGAGGATGTCTGATCCATCGCCGAAGATTTTGATAATCATCCATGGGGGACATGTCTATGAGTTTTGCCATCCTTTTGAAACTATCTTTGCCATTTTGGTGCAATGTAATCTTGCAACTTTTGAATGAGGAATATAATTACTAAGAATTTGTTTGTTGATGTGAGATCAGTTGTTTGTAGTTTTCCCATTTGATAGTTTCTTTTCTTGCTTTGTGATTAGGGTCCATATTTACATAAGACGGCCACTCTCCTACAGAAGGTTTTAGGTGATGAGAATGTGCTAATCGTGAAATTTTACGACTTGAACAGCTCGAGTAAGAACGTTGATTCTTCTGTTTTATATGCTCGGTTTCATACGGTGGCAGAGGAAGGAATATTTGTTGGCCTGAAGCGCTTTAGGTTTTTCGGTAAGGGACACCGTTTTTCTGCCAGTGACTGTGCATGCTACTCCTCTGAGACTTCATTGTCATTCTGTTCCTCTGTTGTATTGTTCTGATGAAAAGTACGAAGCTATCTCTCGAGTATTGACTGCAAACATATTTCTTGTTGATTGTCTACTTTGCTTGCAGTTTGCTATATTTCTTCAAAACAGCATTCACAAGTTTGGATATCCATGTGCCTTTGTGTCTTTATGCAAGTGTTTATTATTAAACTCTGAGGTCTTAACAAACAACTTCCATGTCAACATTATCTGCCAACCAGTTTACAAAGATGGTGGAAAAGAGGAGAAACGGAACACTGGTTCTGGTGCAATCAAGTCTTACTATGTCAATGTGGATTCCTTTGCTCGGTTCTATGAGAACAAAGCTAGTTTTGATATGATACCAATGCACACCCGAAGGTGTCTTTTCATGCATGTGCATAACGTGTCCAGTTTATCCGCTTACATGGCCAGGTTCGTCAGAGTGCAAGCTTTTCTCAGGCTTTCATATTAACTTTTTCTTGCTATTTATTCCCAATTTGCTTTCATAACTTTTGAGATGATTCAGGTTTTCACTTATACTGTCAAAAACAATTACATTAGATGTAAATTTGGATGATTCTGATGTTCTTGTAGAAGACATTGAAGATATACCTTGCCAGGTAAAAGCATTTCATGGCTTGTTTTCCCTCAACATTTTAACATTCTTCTTTGCAATTTGCGGGCTCATTTTCTTAGGTAAAGCAACGGTTTGGAATCAAAAGAAACACACATAAGTTAAGCATGAAATTGGAATGGATATCTAGATTAGTTAGAAGCCCAAAAAGATGGATTGTGTGTCTTACTTAACCTAATCTTGCAAAAACTCAGCTTAACATGCCGTACAAATCTGTTCTTTTCTTACTACTTTGTCTGTTCTCATTTCTTCTTGCCAGGATGAGAGTGGTTCGGTTAAATATGACCAAGATGGAAAACTTAGGATCCATACAGATGGTACGGGCTTTATCAGTGAGGAACTTGCTCTAAGTTGTCCGCGAAATATTCTCAAAGGGAGTTCTCCAGATGATGAACTCTTGGAGGTTTGTTTTCCATCGTTGTCCATTAAATAACTTGCTAGATTATGTTTAAGATTTGGGTAAATTATACAACACCATAGTGTTTGCACGGAACCATCCATGAAATTGGAAATTCCATTCTAACCAACCTTATGGGGTTAGGTTTGCAAATAAATACATCTACGTTCTTTTCTATCTACGTTTCCCTTAAAAGGGGGTAAAATGATCAAATTAGCCCTATTAAAATCAAAGTGTTTCAAGGACAGCTTAACAAAAAAGGATTCAAATGGGGATTTGCAAACAAACCTGTATGTTAACAAGGTGTTAAATGAAATTTCTATTGTTATGGATGGTTTTGTGCGAATGCTCCTAATTGTTGGATATAATGCACTCGTGAGTATTTTGAGATGTATTCTCTTTTTTGATTCTTATGGTCAGGAATTCTTTGAAACATATCCAACTTTATCTCACTAGATTGCTGTTTTATAAAGAATCTTCAGACTTCAGCATCTAGATTCATTTACCTTTTCTTTTTCTCTTTCACATTTTAACATTATCTTGAGTTGTCTTCAGAGATATATTGACACTCTTCGACGTGGGAATGCATGTAAACTAGACATGTTGCAACCGGTACCAGTACTAAACTCTGTTTGTTTAACCCAATTTCGTCCGAAATTTTATTCTTTCAAATCCTGATCTTTACCCTGTTCCAGCCATTGTTGATCCAGTTCCGCATGTTCTACAAAGGGCGTGCTGTTAAAGGAACTGTTTTAGTGAATAAAAAGGTATGCTTGTTGCCAAAAAAATGTATATTCTTGTTATTTGCCAAAGTATATATTTTGCTTTCAGTTTGTCTAAATGGTTTGAACTGGAAAATTGTCCATGTTAATCCTTTGCTATAGTTTTTAGTGATGTTTGCCTATTGCCCCCCACCCCCGAGTGGAATTGGACCCCCGGCCATCACATTCATGGGTGAATTTAGGCAAATCTCAACTGTCAAAAAAATAACTGAGGATACTCTAAAACGAACAAGTACACACCATTTAAATTACGTGGGAGTTGGAATACAACATTATTTTGTGTTTATGCTCCATTTAAATTACGTGGGAGTTTTTTTTTTGCATGTAATTATAACCGAATGGGATATTTAGAGGAAATTCAATTGCTTGGTCATCATGGCTAGAGTAGGAGGAATTGCAATAGCTAAAATGAGCTTTATTGTAGCTCCAGGGTATGTTCAAAAGTGAGCTCCTTTAACAAGTCAGATCAAAATTAGGCGTCAATTGATTATGCTAATCTTTTTTTGCCTTCGAAGATTTTTTTTGGCTTCTAATATTTGTTTTACTTGTTTCCAACTGGAACTTATTCTACATCATTTCCACTTCTGATTATTTGTCTATTGGGTAGCTTCAAGGTAAAAAAATTCAAATACGTGATTCTATGATAAAAGTCAAGCCAGATCAAGGAATTTCACCCACTCCAGCTGTGAACTTTTTTGAGATTGTTACTACAAGGTATACTTTCTTAGCTGATAATACATGTCCCGTCATGCTAAGTCTGATAAATCTCTTCAAGTGTCCATCTGCATTTAGGTTAGAAGTTGATCATAGTCCATAACATAGGGGTGGTGACTTAATCGTGGTGACTGGTGAGACTAACTTCAATGGTTAAGTGTGCAAATGTACACATTTGCACAAGGTGTTAAAAAATGCACATTACTTTTTGATGTTTTTCTCCATTGGTTAAATGTGCATTTTATACACACATCTCTAAATAAATTTGATTAAAATAAAAAGGAAAAAGAAAAATTTGAAAACAACCAGTAGAAATGACACCTACTTTATTGAAAAGTGATAAAAGTTTTTGTAAACAGGGAGATGGTGTGTTTATATTTAAGCACTTTGTGTGTAAATGTGCATATTTTGAACACTCAAAAGTAACCATTGGAGCACAATTTGTATCAAAATGTGCATATTTAAGCATTAGCACCATACCATTGGAGTTATCCTGATGTTTGGAACTCATACTGAGTAGTTTGAGAGCATCCGAAGGATTAGATGGACAATGGTAAAGAGGTATTTAACATGCTGAAGTAGTAAACAGAGCATGCTAAAGTGGTCAAGTACGGTTGACATTTATGAAAGTTAGTTGGTGCTATGAGATGGCTTGGATTATAATGCCATTGATTCTGATACTGTCTGGAGCAAAAGTGACTGGCCATCATTCCGTTCCCCTTTCATATGAAGTAAGATGTGTAGGAGGAGTATGCTCATTTTAGTAGGGCCAAAATGATCTAGCTTCTCATGCTAAATGAAGAGATAGAATGGTGACTCAATCTATTGTGTATCTTTCTTTTCATGAACTTCAATCTGGTAAAAATTCAGTTTTCACTTCACTTGTTATTATTAATAATATATTATTATTTTTCCAGTTCTCGACCACGGAAAGCTCGTCTATCACAGTATCTCATTGCACTTCTTAACTATGGGGGCGTCTCAAGAGATTTTTTCATTAACCTACTAGCGAATGAAATTTTGCATGCACGCAACAGCTTGTCAAAGACAAATATGCGTGCAGCTCTGAAAGGTGAGACACTGAAACACAGTTATAACACGGTTCAAATTGTTCACTATTGGTAATGCGGTCTCCTCCCCTTAATGAATATGATAAAGACTGTTATTCTGAAAAAGGGTATATATCTTGAAGATAGTTGTATCTGTTACAATATTATTGGAGTTTCTAATACAATAAAGATGTTTATTTGGATGCAGTGGCACTCATGCATGGAGAGATGGATGATAATTACACTGTTGCGAGAATGATTTTGTCGGGAATTCCACTTGATGAACCCTACATTCAGTTGCGAATGCCTGTTTTTGTCAATCAAGAGCTTAAGAACCTTAAAAAAGGAAAACTTCAGCTTGATGACAGCTTTGTTCTTATGGGAACAGCAGACCCTACTGGCTCTCTGAAGAGCAATGAAGTTTGCGTTATCCAGTAAGTTCTATTCATGTGACAGTAGATGTTCTATCTCGATTAGTGCCTTAACCTGTGAATCTGAGGGATAATGATGAAGGAAGTGATAATCTATTGCTGGGCACAAAATCTTCTCTTTTTAATTACAGTAGAGAGTTATTCAAAAGACTGCTGTAAACATTCACATAGGAACTCACATAATAAATGTTCTAGGTAATAAACTACAGCAGCTAAGTAGCTAACTTAATCTAGGGACTTATCTAACAGCTGTATTAGCATTCATATTAGCTAACAGAATCCATTGTATGTCAGACGAATTAGAAGAATATTGCCACATGTTTTCTTCTTCCAGATTGTAACTGCCTTTGTATTTGTGACACTGTTATTAAAAAAGGATAGTCTTCTCCTGCTTCATTTTCAGTGTCTTTTCTGTACAGTGAGACTGGGGAAATTGAAGGTGATGTACTGGTGTATAGGCATCCCGGTGTGCATTTTGGTGATGTTCACATACTAAAAGCTACTCGTGTAGACGGTATGGAAGATTTTGTTGGAACCTCAAAATATGGCATCTTCTTTCCCACCAACGGTCCGAGATCCTTAGCTGATAAAATGGCTGGTGGTGACTTTGATGGAGACACGTTCTTGGTGTCCAGGCACCCTATGGTACCCCTCTGTTTACTCTCAAAAGCACCACTTTATGTTAAACTTTAATGTGGTTTCAGCTGGTAATTTGAAAGAACTTAAAATGGTACTCCCTCCGTCTCAAAATTTAAGTTGTTTTAGAGCATCTACATCCCTCGAACCCACTAGGGTTCCTTAACCCCACTTTTTTTTTTATTTCCTTCTTTAAAAACCCAACTCAAATTTATACCCACATCCATACCACCCAATTTACTAACAAATCAATTAATTTAAAATAAAATGAACCCCATCACACCTTTATCTTTCTCTTCCCTTCTCTCTTCTTTGGGCCCACACATACAATGTCATTGGCTCTCTACCCATGTAAACCCCATCAACTATGGTGTTTAAGGGTTTCTTACTAAGCAACCTATCAAATCATTCCTTATACTATTCTTTACAAATGTAATATAATAATAATAGATTTCTACATTTTTTGGTTAAGGAACTACCAATGCACATGCTCTTAGGACTTTGCACAAGTTTTAATAAAACACTCACCCCTCAATCAACATCATCAGTCCACTAACTTTTTCATAAATTTTATTTTTTTTAATACCCACTACATTTTTTAACCAATCAAAACCTTTAAAAAAGTCAACAACACACAAATCGATACAAATCATTACTATCCCCTGCCTAGAAAACCTAAAATGACATCTATTTTGATACAAGAATAAAGTGCTAAAATGACCTAAATTTCGAGACGGATGGAGTATTTTTTTTTTTGACAAACAAAAAATTAATCAAGTGTTTTCTTTGAGAAAAAAACGCCGCACGGAATTCGGTCATCTGAAATTTCCCTTTTACTCACGTATCAACCTTGTATAGTCCTGCTTAAAGCAAGATGTAGTCGCCCTTACCCTGAGCAAATCGACAGGGTGTGTCCCTTACTTTATGTAAAAAACCATTTTTGATGATCTTTTTCATGTGAATGTGGCCTGTCTAAGCTTTCATTAATATTTCATATGTCTTAGCTAAATATCTTTAGACTAAAAAAGTTCCTCCTTTCAGCTGCTCACAACCTTCAAACAAAGTGAACCATGGGCTCCTACTCCCATCTGTTCTCAATCAACATCAGTCAATAGAAAGCCAAGTGAGTTTACAGCGGAGGAGCTGGAACATGAACTCTTCCAAATGTTCTTGACAACGAGGTTTCAGCCTAGGTATGATTCATTCCCCACGCACAATGTCGAATAAATCTGGAGTCAATCTTGTCTACTAAAGCCAAAGATATTTGTGATATTTTACTCTCCTATATTCAATATGGAGCAATTGTTGCCTTATAAGTTTCTTTTGGTTGCTTATGTTTGAATGTAATTTCAGCGGCTCAGTCGGTCGTGCAGCTGATGCTTGGCTTTGCTACATGGATAAGTTACTTTCTAGTGACGATCAGAAGGATGATAAACATAGCTTGAAGGATAAAATGTGCAGATTGGTTGATATTTACTATGAGGCACTTGATGCACCGAAAAAAGGAAAGAAGGTCAGTTTCTTCATTTTTGTTCTCTTTTTTGCTACTCTTGGGGTTAGTCCCTATTAGGACTAGAATTAGGGAATAGGGCTGTGTAACACAATCATACACAGACATGAACAGAGGGAATAAGTCCCTGCTGATATTATCATTCAGCAGAGAGATCCTCTTTTTGCCAAGGTAGACATGCCTTTACACTCAGAATTAAATGTAATATTTGGATGATCTAATTGGGGTGAGAATACCCTCATTTGCACTGGTATTCCTATTGCTAAAGTATTAGACTGTGACCTAATGATGCCTAATCAGTGTTGGAATGTGGGTTGTCTCACATTGAAAATATTGAGATGTCTTGAACAGCATCTCAATATTTGGCGGGCTACTGCTCTCATTGCCAATTGGTTTTGAGATGCAACCTTGTTGGATTGACCTTCCTCGAGCGTCTTGACCCCACTGGGCCAGTCGTAATCACAACATTCACTCCAATAATTCCGAATTTTGCCTCTTCTTTGTCCCCACTTTATCTTTATTGAACCTGAATCTTCTAATGCATTCTGGACTAGGCTAGCCTCTTGTGTCTACTTCTTTGGAACATTCTTTTTCGGAACACTACCAATCTAAATTTATTGTTAACCGATCTATTTGTCTTATCTTCTGATGATAAACTGTTCAATTATTTTTCTGAATAATACATGCCATCAAAATCACATTATTCCTTTTCTATTCTTTGTGATTTTGATGATGCTATTTCAAACTACTACCTACATTCTATGCAAATGGACACAAAACATGATGGTGTTATGGATGTTCAATGCGAAGTACCATGCCAAGGAGACAATAGTATCGTCTTTCTTGAGAAGTTAAATAAAGTGTTTATAAAATATCAAGAAAAGGCATTAAAACCCTTAACATCAAAATGAAGATTTTACAAGTCAGAACAACAAAAGTAAGGAACAAATGGCATTCAATGGAGTTTCATTCTTGCTTTTTTTTTTTCCCTTCTGAAGTTGATGTCACCCACATTATTTCTGCCATGTAGGTTGAAGTTCCTCCTGATCTTGATCCAAAAAAGTTCCCTCACTTTATGGGGAGGGACAAACAATCCAGTTACATTTCCACGTCAATTTTGGGGGAAATATTTGACAAAGTAGATGAATTCAGAATGGAGGCACCCCCAGTTCAAGGTGAGAGTACTTCCTTAATTCAAACTTCTATCTACATTCTATGTACATTAACACAAACATAGTAGTGCTATGGACCTTGGAAAGGGCCACTTCCCGAAAGTAGAGGAAATGGACATTGGATACACCAAAGAGGTAAATAGTATCATCTTTCGTGAGAAGTTAAATGCTCCCTCAGATCAACTTTAAATGTCGTTTTAGGTTTGAAAAATTGATCAACTCTAGATGTCATTTTAGGTTTTTTAGGAAAATAATTAGCATTAGTTACGAGATTGTTATTGAAACTTGTTTTTATTGAATACTTTTTCCTCAAATTGGTTATTAATTGGCTTAAATGAGGAACATACATTTCATATTGTGACAAGATATATGTAATAATGATAAAAGGCAAGTGAATTAAGACTTTAAAACTTGTGCTTAAACTTAAAACGTAAGTTATTATTGATCGGTGGGAGTAACATGTTTATCAAAATATCAAGAAACGGCATTTAAAAGCCATAACATTGAAATAGAGATGTTTTAAGTACAACAAATGTATGAACAAATGACATTCAATGTAGTTAATGAGTTTAAAATTATTTGTTGGCATCATTTTTTTTGTCTACTGGGGCTTCAATGTGAGTAGAGACTTTTTTTTAGGGCTTTCTAACCCTTTTGTTGAATTGGATCCAACATGCTTCATATGTATCGGACAGTGTTTCGAGTTAATCCCGAGCATAAGATATTTGAAACATTGTTGTTTGAGTCTAGGCAACAAAAATACTTCCTCAGTGTCAGTAGTATATGAGTTGTTTCCATAAGTTCCATTAAAATTCGAATTGGATGGGATGATTGACAAGCGGTAATCATCGAGTTTATTTAACCCTGATTCCCTGTATTTCCTTTTGAATTGTGAACTATTTTCCCTTAAAATTGACCAGAAATGTATGTTCTGCTCCTTACTTCGATCTTTTACATGTCCCAAGTTCGAAAGCTTCCATGCTTTGATATTGAAGTTCCTCTGCGATGCATCACATCATGGGAGGATCACTACAGAAGCTACCGAACGGAGATGAATGAGGCACTAAACTTAGACGACGAGTTAAAAAATGATGCTGCTAATGATATAATTCAGAAATACAAGCAGGTGACTAATTTGATTCGTTCTTGTTTATATTCCTTGGTAGGCTCTGTTCAGGCTTTTCCCTCTTTTGTTTTTGTCCCTTTCACAGAGCTACTTTATAAATGCTACTCCCAAGATAAATAGACAAGGCCAAGTTTTGATGCTCTACATTTTCATTCATGAAGTTTCTTTTTTTTTTTCCCTTGTCTAGATACTGTATGGAGCTAATGAGTTTGAGAAGAGCCTAAGAGCATGGGAGGAGATACGCTTTGACGCTGTGGCCCTTTATCATGCTGCGTATGGCTACGCAATGCAGCAGGGCAAAGCAAATTACTGTGGATTTGCATGGAAAGTGGCTGGTCCTGTCCTAATGAAGATATTCATTGAAGAGCAGAGCGAGAAGCCTATCCTATGCTTGCCATCTGTGCTGCGTGAGATCCTTTAACAACCGATACTGATCCCACGTCTCTCTTGTCATCCCATCCTGCCCTTTCGGTCATTTCTGGTCACTCTATCTTGCCGTGCCAGTCAGGCACTAGAATGGAAATGGCCTGTAGAATAACAACTGTGTAGACTTGTATTAAACTAATGTATTTATGTATGTATGTATGTATTGGTCAAATATGGATGTATGTATGTAAATGTGAAGTGTGTTGTAAAAGAGGGGTTATTCATAGATGGACGTGGACTAGTCCTTTTTCTTTAGTACTCGCTGCTTTCCTGCGTGCAAAGCACGCGGGTATCCACAGTATTACGAAAATGAGCTTTGTAGGATGACCTAAAGATTGAAAGAGGATATCGAAGAATATGCAATCCATTAGTATACTTCCAGCATTAAAAAAAATCACAGTTAATGTTAAAGCGTAGAAAATATAAAATTATGAGTCAAAATTTAAACCAAAAAGATTTAAAACAGATGCTCATAAACAACAAAAGATGCACACAAGATCACGTACCTCAAGAGGGGGGATTTTAATACTAGATATTATTATTGTGTAGCAAAAATTAGAAACTTCAAGGACAAAATTGTTAATATGCAGTAGAGTTTCTCTCTCCTATGAGAGAGAAACTCTCATCTGTGTATCCAATCTTGAGCATCTTCCATCTGTTTTTTCAATTTTGAGTAAACTCCTCTCGTTGATTTTCAATCCTTGGACAAATCTTCACCCTTGCGCTTTCCTTCTTGGATCCATCCCTTCCTTTCTACCTTCTACTGTCTATGGTAGACGATTCTGTTTTCCGGTCGGCGTCCAAGCCTGGCTCCCTCTGCCGGCGACCCCTATCTTTCCGGCCGCCCGCGCCGATGTTGACCAATTTTTCCCTTATTCCCTTCCTCTAACCGCCCTATGCGTCGCCGATTACGTCTTTTTGATCCCTCTTCCTGTCGCCGTGGTCGATTTCGGCCTCTTTCGACGAGTTTGGGGTTATTTGGGTTTCGTTCACAATTCTATTTCCTTTGCCTATTCCCCTGGTTTGGTTGCCTATTCCCCTGGTTTGGTTTGTTCCCACACCACGGTCGTATACCAGTCTTTCCTCTCCGGCATCCATCTCGGTTTGTGGGTGTCCGGCTTGGAGTCGCTTTCCAGATCCAGCCTTTTCGTTTCGGGGTTTGTTCGATTGGCCATGTCCGGCGTCTTCTCCGTTCGCCGCCGTCCCTACTCCGGCCTTCTCCCTTGCCATGCAAGCCATGGCTTGTCCCTTCACTTCAGTACTGTTTGGCTTCCTTGGCGTGCAAGGGTAGCTTTTTTTCCTTGCACGCAAAGGCTTTGGTTAAAAAATATTAAATGTTTTTTATATTTAATTTCCTTTATAAAAAACATTTAAAAAGATGTGGTCAGAAATGACCCTTTACACCCACCCGAAAGGGTTCTTGATAAATTCCCGAAAGGGTTTGAGTATAACCACCCGAAAGGGTTTGACGAAATCTCGCAAGGGATTGTCGACACTTTTGTAGGTGATAGCTTGTTGGCGTTTTGTGCGAGCAGCTTGCGGCTCTGCTTCCGATGTTTCTAGGAGATCTTTTGCTTGGTTGGGGGGCGTGGAGTCTGTAGTCGGGTCTAGCTGGGGTCGTGGTGGTGCGCTCAGGGCGACTCCGTATTCGGGATTGAGTCTTCCTTGGAGTTTCGCTTGCACTACCCACATGAGTTAGTGTCCTGCTGTACTACTGGCCCGCGGTGCTACTGTTCGGTGGTGCTTGGCTGCGTTCTTTGGTGGTTTCCTCAGCTTTTCGGGTGTTTGGTCTTCTTGGAACTTTTGACGTAGAGTTTATCTCTGTTTTGTTCATTACGCCTGTTATTTGTATTTCTGTTTTTAGATTGCTCTGTTAGACGGTTCGCCGTCTGCCGACTTCGGTCGGCCTCTCGATGAGTCAGACCTGTCTGACCTTCGAATTTTTATCTAATCAAAAAAAAAAAAAAAAAAAAAACAAAAGATGCACACAAAATTATTAAAGACAGCAGCCATTTCTTGTTGGGGTTTGGCTTGGCACCCCTGGTAGTGAAATGCCTCCTTTCTGCAGGATCTTTTAGCTTCTATGAAACAGTCACTAATTTCCGATAGTCCAAAGCACTGTAAGTTTGTAACTCCTCTCCTGAATAACTGGGTTAAGGCAATTCTCTGGGTTGGTACTTAAGAATAGAGTGATCAACTGGACTGAGCAGGTTTAGATCTTAACTCCTTAGAACCTGCATATGATACATCATAGGCCATCAAGAATTTTCACCGGAAAAGCAACATTTAAATTTTAGGCATTTGATTGAACACTTTGAATGGATCCTTGAATTTCATCCAGATTAATCAGAAGGCTATCCAATATCACCTCTGGCCAGCTATTCACAGTCCAGTTAGAAGCAGATTAACTGCCTAATTGAGATTAATAACTCCACCATCACCACTAAGGCAAAAACAACAGCAAACGCAGAAGAGCCTAGTGAGTAGTGAGATTTTTTTATTTTTCAAATGCCGACAAAATCACCCAGTTATAAGATAGGGAGAGATCTTACTTGCACAATTCAATCTTGACAACAAAATACAGGGCATTGCAACTTTGCGAAGAATCGCATTTGGCATTTCTTCAACAAGAATATCATTTGTAGTGAGTAGGTTGCAGTCCACTAAAGAACATCACTCTGAAAGGAATTACCCGAAACAAGGTTTGAGCTTCGAACTACAATATCCCTGACACCCTGAATGTATATCCAAAAAAATTCAGCTTCTTGTATACTTAGTTTTCACCTATTCTTATGATAAAGTTATATGGAGATAAAATTAAGTCTTGCTCTAGAGCATAGATCTTCATGTCATAACGGATGTAACACTGAATGGGATGCAAGCTCAACTCTCTAAATAGCTTTTTTTCCATGTCTGCCAAAGTGCCAAGCAAGCCAAACAGTGTAAATAAATAAGATGGTTTGAAATTACTTCTGAAAAAATCATATAATCATGCAAGCACTACATGGAAAATGACTCTTAGACTTTAACAAGAGAGGAAGAATTAATATCTAAGAACATGAATTTTTATTGCCCAAAAGCTGAAACTGCATTAAGTATAGCAAGCGCTGGTTCTTCCAATTCCATGACTCAACAAAGACCCGATGTTAGAAAAGACTGATGGCTCGTAAAGGGAATTCATGGTATTCGCAAGTGATCTGCATAGGGGACAGGGTACCTATACAAATGGGACATTGTATGAATTGGAGAGATATAACTCATACAGGATGGGAAATGATTTCTATAGGCTCAAAGAGCTTCACATGATGAAGTGATGAACTCCTATTCAGATTAACAAATTCAGATTTGTCGTAAACTTATCAGACTATCAACTATCAACAATAAGGAAAAGATCATTAATTTACAAAAGGGATGACAAAGAAAACCAAACAAAACACCATTATCATTATGAAACGGAAAATTAAGGCTTGAGGTTCTATTCCAACATGAACATCAGATTTCTATGCAACAGTATAACCTCATTGGCAGAAACATTTAAAAATATTACCTTTGATCTCAATTGACCTTCATTTTCTATTCTGATTTAGGCAGTGTTCTAAAAATCGCGCCTAGGCGCTAGGCGGGAGGGACCTAGGAATTTTTAAGCCTAGGCGACCCTCTAGGCGGAAATCTGCCTAGACCCGCCTAGGTGCCGCCTAGTCCCGCCTAGCCCGACGATTATTTAATTTTAGCTTTTGGGCATTTGATTAGTCAACTTAGAGTTTTTTTATCCCCCAAGTCGAGATATATTTATTTTTGAGTCAAACCTATGGTTTTGAATTTTAGGAGTTTTAGAGTCGTCAGTCGGACACATACTTTTGCGTTTATTTACTTAAATGTTAGTTAACCACCATAAGTTTGGGTTTATGAGTGATATTATGGATTATTATTACATTATATGAATCAGTGACATGTGTTATATGTTAAAAGATGAGGAAATAATCAAGTTTGTTCTAAGTCCGCCTAGGCACTAGGCGGTCACCCGCCGCCTAGCGGCCGCCTAACGCCTTTTAGAACATTGGATTTAGGTTTGATGAAAGTTCAATTGAATATCATGAATTAGGTGAAATGGAAAGTAAAAGTGAGCTCCTGTTCCATATTTAATGCAGTTCACTGTCACTTGGTCAATTGCTCATTTTGCTGATGTTTTAGATGACAAGTTTGGTGAAACAGTGCTTTGGACAAACTATGATGAAGTTGAGATTGATTTTCATGATGTTTCAGATGACAAGTTTGGTGAAACAGTGCTTTGGACAAACTATGATGAAGTTGAGATTGATTTTCATTTAACATCCTGTCACACAAAGACTGCATTTGAATTCGACTTTCTATGATTTCATCATATTGCAATAAGCATGAAGGTTTCACTGGAACCTGTTTGAATCGGAGTGCTTATCAGAGCTACTTAAGTGATCCTCAATAAACTTGAAGTAGTTCCAGACAGATATCAGGTTGACGCCTTGAGGCCCTTAACGGTTGTTCAAGTGCATACATTCTTGAATATAAAGAGAACATTTCTTCTATGCTGGGATGTAGGATTCTTGCAAACCGACAATCTGCAGCGCGTTCAAAGGAAAGGAGAGTGTGCCACACTGGTGAACTTGAAAAAAAGGTTCAGACTCTGCAGACTGAAGCAACAACCCTCTCTGCACAAGTCACAATACTTCAGGTAAGGGCATCTTGACTTCTACAAGCATGACATGTTTACAATCTATTTCTTTTTTTTTTTATATATAGATTTCATGATTTATTTCTTATATTGAACCACTACATGATAGGCATCTTAATATACAATGCAGTGTACTGTGTAGCTGATAATCTTATATTGGAAATGGTCTACTTAATTTCCAACTTCAAGATGATACAAAGCTTGTATCTGAGTTTGATTAGATTCATCCGGAAGCTTATGCTGTGTTTCTCTATCGTGCAGCGAGATACAACTGAGCTGACTTCTGAAAACAGGAAACTGAAATTACGATTAGAGGCTCTGGAGTAACAAGCACAACTAAAGGTCGGTATTTGATTTAGCTGCCTAACCATGAACAATAAATGAATACGAAGCCATAGTTTTCTACATGTAAGAAGCATATCCTAATCATGATTTCAATTTTCTGGCAGCTTCAAATGAAACCTTAAGGGAAGAAGTTCAGAGACTAAGGATAGCAGTAAACCAATTTCCTTCGAATAACAACGGTGCTCCCACCAGAATCACAAACGCTTTCGGCAGCCAGCAGACTCAGCAACCCCAGTTTTATGTGCCTCAGCCAAGCTCAAACCCTTTCGGCAGCCAGCAGACTGAAGTTCTGAAACGGTAAATTTGTATAACTGCGTAACAACAACAACAACAATCCAGTATAACTGCGTAACATAGTTACAAAAGGTGAGATCCAAACTGATGACTCTCACACAAAAGGGCCACATATGGCCAATAACCCAAAAACTTTCTCCCCGAAATCCTCCCAAAAAGCTACCTCAAAATCCCCCTAATCCATCCTTTCTCCCTTAATGTTTTGCCTTTACATTTAAAGGGAGTTTACATGATTCAATAATTTGCATAGCGCATTCACTAGCTACAAACAGAGATCCTCTAAATATAACTCTATTTCTCGCTAACCATGAACTCCGCGAAATTGTTCCATGATTGAGCATTTATCCCATTCAGCTCGAATTGGTCCCGCATTGTCTCGATCTCAACATCAATTGCTTCCAACCAACCTTCTTCATGCCGTGATTGTGCCTGTTGAAACTCTTCCGCAATACTTTCCTGACGGTGTTCGATATGGTTGATCATATCGAACATTGACTGTTGGTTGGCCGATACGTCCCGAAGTGTCATCTCCATTTCAATTTGTTGGTTGTGATGTAAAACCTGTTGTGCAGCTGCGTTCCCAAACTGGTCCATCAAATTGTCCTGCATGTAGGAGATGTAATCGAGCCTATCAAAGATGCTGTTTTGATTGGCCGATATCTCCCGAAGTGTCTTCTCCATAGCGATCTGGCTTGCAACAATTCCATGTATCACTTCTAACACTTGCTGCCGACTAGATGAACTTGAACTACCAGGCTCCAGATGCACCCCTTCGAATGACCGATGCGACGGCGTTAATAGAAGTGGACTAGTAGGACATCCGGTCTCAAACTGCATACCCTCTCCAGACGGTTGACACGGGGGTGACCTACCGAGACTAATGTGTGCTCCTCTCTCGTGCTGCAAAGGGATGTCGTCCGTGTCCATCATGGTTGCTTCCTCGGGAGCCAGAGTCGGATTAGCATTGCCCGGCAGCATACGGAAGTCCAAAGCTCTTGGCCCAAATGGGAGGGCACATGGTAAATATATTGCCCGAGGAAAATAGGCAGTTGCTTTCCAATGCAAAGCTCCGGCATTTGGATGACTCAGTAGAGTGGCTGTCATCAGACTCCTTTCATCGAACAAATGCGAACCATGTTTGGGATCGAACCAGTCTGGCGGTTCTTGTTCCCAATGTCTAGCGATCAATGTGATCATACCTCCTAAAACTAACTTTCCCTTCGGGATTGGCTTCCCTTGTATTCGAATACAACTTCCAACAAACAGTGAAACCCAATCAGGTACGGCATTACTATTTTGGAATAAGGTCCAGAACCATCCCAAATCTGCGACAGTGACCTTGTTCACCTCTCCCTGTCCCATGAAAGTCATCTTAATCACTTTGTGCGCCAAAATCAAGCATGGATGAATTAACTTACTATTCGTTTCGGTGCTCCGACTATTAAAAGGTGAACCTGTGATGTCGGACCAAACTTCTTCAGGTCTTTTACCGGGGTTTTTCCAGTTCCTTGTTGGTGGACGAGAAATCCCAAAGATGTCCCGCAACTCATCAAAGGTCAGCGACCGCTCAACATCGTTAAGGTGAAATGAAATCCGGTCACCATCCTCGGAAGATACCGTTGAGAGAAATTCCAGCAAATATCTTGTATACGTTGGTGCACTTTTCTCCATAAAGGCACCCAACCCTGTCTGATCCAACAACATCTTCGTAATATCGAACAAGCCAAGCCCTTTTAGTGTAGGCACATCATAGAATTTGGTTGGCACAATGTCCATTTGAGACAACACATTCCACCTTCTCTTATGCAAATCAGTAAGGTTAACTAACTGCATGTATTCCGAGGCCATTACGATTTCTCAATCGAACACTAATCCCGCCTTCTATGGAACGAGCGATCGTCGGCTACAACTTGCCCTTTCCGGCCCAGTCACCAGCCGAGGTTTGTATCTCCATCATTTTCTTCTCTCGCAGTCTTGCTTTTCTGGCTTTGGCTGGTTTGAATAAGCAGAGATTTAGGAAAGAAGAGAAGAACAAATTTTTTTAGTCTGAAAAACCAGAGAGGACAAGGATGGCAGGGAGTATTAGAAGAGGAGAGAAGTGTGGTAGGGTTGGAGACTTGGAGCACGAGAGAATGGGAAAAGTTCATAATTGGGCCAAAATTGGGGACAGGTGATTACTAATCCCTTTGAATTTCTTTTTTCAAAATGTTCATAAAAAACTAATAAAATATTAACATTTTTAAATTATTTACAAAAAAATATTTATTTTTGTCAAATTTAATAGAAAAACGTGATCTTAATCCGCGCTTTATTCACAAAATCTCAAATTCGAAAATGGAGGGAAAGCGAAAAAAATATAAATAAAACCCCGTTTTTTTCCCAATTCAGGATAAAATGCGGGTTAAAATCGCATTTTTTTATTTCTCAATTATATAAAAAAATAATAATAGTAAAGCGCGGTTTGAAGCGACGCTTTACAATTAATTTTTTTTAATAAAAAAATTTTCCTCCTCTCCTTCCCAACCTCCTCTCCATGGCCTAAAACTCCTAAAAGTCCATCAATGGAGTAAACGACAAATAAAAGTGAACTGAAGGAGTATTCTATATATATATATATATATATATATATATATATAGTTTTTATCATTATAAAAAAATAATAAATGACAAATAAAAGTGATTTGTTAGGAGGAGAGCAAAGGCTACGTCATACGTGTCTTTTTGTAACCCCTCTAATTAGTACCCCTTTGTGTAACTCCCAAATAATACTCCATCCGTTCACTTTTATTTTATCGTTTACTATTCACGTACATTTTTTTAGGATGATAAAACTATATAAAATATTATTATTTTTAATTAATTTTTTAAATAATCTCATACTTTTTAGTAATAAGTATAATATTATTAAAAAAATAAATATTTTATATAACTTTTATCCCCTTAAAAACGTACATGAATATTAAAAAGACAATTAAAAGTGAACGGAGAGAGTAATCATCAATAATAAATTAAATCATATATATTGACTATTAACCATCAAACTTTTTGATCTAATCCGTCAACTCAAAGTATGTACCTCATAAGACTCGTTTATAATAGTCATGGAATTAAATTGTTTAACCCCATAAATCGCAGTTAGCTTCTTCTAATAAGAACTACGACTCCTAAAATAATCGTATTCTAAATCTATATCAATTGTCCAGTCCTATTCCAAGTTTAACGAACCCGACATCAAACCCAACCGTTAGCTTACCAGGGCCCCTCTTTATCCTCCTCATTTGTGCATGATCCCAGCTGCATATACTCAATAACCTTTTCTTTCACCCCCAACATGTGCCTCAGATTCAACCAGCTCGAGCTAATCCTCGAGCAACTCTCATCCTTCTCAAGCAAACCACTGAGATACTTTAATTTGTTACCACACCTTCTAAAGGTTTTATTATTTTTCTTATCGTTAAAAAGGTGAAAATATATTTTTTAACGCCTCTTAGATCATTTTAATTAATTTCGCTGTAATTAAAAATAACTATAACAACAACAACCGCATTACCCGATCAACTATCGTGTTGATCGTATTTGTGACAACCATATCAACCTCCAAGGATACAGTTCTCCATAGCCTCAGTATATAACCTAGTGGGCTACCCCACCTAATGTCAATTGGTTTTAGGATGGAACCCCGCTCGGCTTATGTACTAGGCTATTAGCGCATAGGCGCACATGTGCACACAACCCCCGATCCCGAGTCCCAACGGACTTAGTATGGTATCAGAGCGGAAAAGCCAAACGGTTCGACTCTTGGTTTTAGGATGGAACCCCGCTCGGCTTATGTACTATGCTATTAGCGCATAGGCGCACGTGTGCACACAACCCCCGATCCCGAATCCCAACGGACTTCAGTATGGTATCAGAGCGGAAAAGCCAAACGGCCCGACTCTCGATCTTGGGCTAGCTAAAAAGAGAATGAGATGCTAGACCCGTTGTCCAAGTGTCAACTAGAGGCGAAAAACGACCCTAGTTGCACTTGCGGGGAATGTTGAGAGAATGGATAATGTGAAGAGACCAAAAGAGTCCCACATTGATAATATGAAAAAACAAGCCTTAGTATATAACCTAGTGGACTACCCCACCTAATGCCAATTGATTTTAGGATGGAACCGCGCTCGGCTTATGTACTAGGCTATTAGCACATAGGCGCACGTGTGCACACGACCCCAATCTCGAGTCCCAACAGACTTCAGTACTCATCAATTGAATTTTATATCGATGACTCTTGACCTCAGCCAACAACAACGAATTCGAGCAACACAAGTGATTTCGAATAATTAACAAAAATCTAAGGCTTTTTTTTTGAAATGGAAATAATTCGAAATCCTAGATTCAACAGAAATCTGGAAAAACGTTGAAATGGAAATAATTCGAAATCCTAGATTCAACAGAAATCTGGAAAAACGAGAGGCCAAGTGAACGGCAGACGGACTAACCGTCATGATACAACCAAGAACGAACAAAATACAAAGGAAAACCCGAATACAAAAAATCTCAGCAAAGAAGACCAACAAAAAGACAGTCGAAGAACCCCAAGTGAAGGCTGCGAATGCCGATAATATATTTTTTCATATGAGAGTTTTATAATGTGATATAGGTAGATATAGATTACACATGAAATTGAAAAATATCCTTGGGTCCACCTTTCCCTCCAACTCAAACCAGCTATATATATCCCACACTCCGACGGAAGTCGGGACTCACCAGAAAAGCCGCGCAGCGTCCTCCGTCTTTCAATCTTCCAAACCGACGATGGTGTCACCACCTGAAAGCACCGCCCTGACGGTAAATCAATCTCGAATAGAGCTTGTGAATCACTATATATCCAGTTGAAGCGATGCTGATCGTTATCGTCTCTCTAGCTGCTTTTTGTACAAACAATTTCCCCTTGATTTTCACCAGATCGATCGGCGACTGCCATATTCATGCTCGTCTCCACCTTTTACTTGCATATAGTGCGTTTAATTTTTCCAATTCCGCTCCAACGATTTCTCTTTCGATTTGCAGCGGAGTCGTCATTGCGGATTTAAGCTCCCGCGGATTTTCGGAGGAAGGGCGAGAATGGAGACTAACCTAGCCGGAAAAGCTAAGGATCTGGTGGATGCGAACTCCGCCGCTAGCGGTAACCTTGAAGATGCCTATGGAGAGGTTATGGCCTCGGAAGATCAGCTCGTCACTCCTTGGGCCGTTTCTGTCGCTAGGTCAGTTTCTTTCCTCGCTAATTCCTATCACTTGTATTCTTTGTTTCAGTCAATTTCTTTGAAGACAAATTTCTTCAAAATCTCTACGCGACGGACAATTCCGGTCGCATTTATCTCATGACAGGATTTTTGTTTTCCTTTTTCTGTTCTTCTAGTTGAGTTTTCTTTGATCCTTTGTCACTCTGACAAGCAACAATAGTTTGGTTGCGTGGTGTCGCAACAGAGAAAAATTAAAGTTCAAATGATAGGAAAGTTTCTTTTGATAGTATATCAGTATACTTTTGGAGTGTTTGTGATCTGGTTGGTGGCTCCACCCTTTGCTTGATTCTGTAGACTTCTGTTTATTCTCAGGCCCTTTTTGGGCCTGGCCTTTATTAGCTTTAATCCAAAATTCCAAATCAGAAATGAGGTGTAAAATGAAAATATTGTTGTTTTCTTGCTTAATTCTTCAAATTAAGCTTAATACTCCAAGTTGATGCACACATTCTTATTGATCATTATGTGACCATTTTTCCCTTTGGGCTCTGATCATAAGTTGATTGCTTTTTATTTATCTATTTTGTGTTACAGTGGGTATACATTGTTGAGGTATCCACGATTCAATAAAGGACTTGCATTTAGTGAGAAAGAGCGAGATTCTCATTACTTGCGTGGCTTACTGCCACCTGTTGTATTAAGTCAGCAGCTTCAGGTTCTGGCAACTGATCCCTTTCTGTACACTGAAGCTTTTGATGGTGTGGGGTTTGATGGTTCCTTTCATTAATTTGTAGGAGAAGAAATTGATGCAGAATATTCGTCAATATAAGGCCCCGCTGCATAAATACATTGCTTTGATGGACCTTCAGGTAACTGACATTAATTTCTTCATGTCCTAATTTTCATAGGGATTCATGACTGTATACTTTTGCTATGAAGTTAAACCTTGAGCTGCAAGATGCATATTATGTGTTACAACTCACCTGTTACATGCCAATAATATAGGTTGAATTTGTAATTCATGGTTTTTGATTTCTGAAGTTGTTTATGCTTCTAGTCCTTTGTGCATATGATGAACAAGACATGACAATGTGAAGCACTGCTCTACCTAAGCGTGGCTTTTCAGGAAGTACTTTAAAATTGGTGTAGAATATTAGTCAGTACATTCATCTTTTGTTTGCAGGAAAGAAATGAGAGATTATTCTACAAGCTTCTTATTGATAATGTTGAAGAATTGCTCCCTATTGTGTATACACCAACTGTAGGCGAGGCATGCGAGAAGTATGGAGCCATATTCATGCGCCCTCAGGGTCTTTATATTAGTCTCAAGGAGAAGTATGCTACCTTTTTCATTCACCTTTCATCACGATCCCCAGACCCTGCTTTAATCGGGATTACACAGGTTGATGAGTAAATTTTGGGTTTCACAGGGGAAAGATCCTTGAGGTACTTAGGAATTGGCCTGAAAAGACCATCCAAGTAATCGTTGTTACTGATGGTGAAAGAATTTTGGGACTTGGAGACCTTGGCTGTCAGGTGATGTGTAAACTAAACTAATCTATGTAAAAAGTGCTTATGGTTTTATGATGTATGCTTAAATACAATCTAAGGCTATTTGTATTTAATTCTCATATGTTCTATTCTCAGGGTATGGGGATACCAGTGGGGAAATTGGCCCTATATACAGCACTTGGAGGTGTTCGCCCTTCAGCTGTAAGCATCCTTTGAGAGTCACTGTTTACCATTTACCAACTTTTTTCCTGTTTTTGAACAGGAGAAGGCGTTCATATCGATTCCTTTTATTCTTTTTGCAGCTGTAGTGTGCCTTTTGCTTATCTGAGGTAGTTTCTTATGTATGATTGCAGTGCTTGCCCATAACAATCGATGTAGGAACTAACAACGAGCAGTTATTGAACGACGAGTTTTACATTGGTCTTAGGCAGAAAAGGGCTAGAGGGCAGGTAATTTTTTCTTCATTGAAGGATTACATTTTTTAAATTCTCTCAAACACTGACAAATATTATACCAGGAATATGATGAACTCATGGAGGAATTCATGACTGCTGTCAGGCAAAATTATGGAGAAAAAGTTCTCGTACAGGTTAGAACGAACTAAAGTTCAGTTTACTCCATTCACAATAGCTCCTCAGATGGCTCATCTTAATTACTTTTTTGTCTGTTTACACAAATATGATTCTGCAGTTTGAAGACTTTGCCAATCACAATGCTTTTAAGCTGATTGACAAGTACTGCAAGGATCATCTTGTCTTTAATGATGATATACAGGTAAAGTAAGCTGTTTGCGCCTTTTTCCCTGTTATAAGCTATGACAGAGTCCCACTGATCATGGCAACAACAACCTATATAAATGTAACAATGCTGATCAATCTTTTCGCCCCATTTGATGCTTCGTAGGGAACAGCATCTGTAGTACTCGCAGGAGTGTTTGCAGCACTGAAATTGATTGGTCGAACTTTAGCTGAGCATACATTCTTAATCCTTGGTGCCGGAGAAGTATGATGATTATGATGTGTTTCGTGCCTCACCCTTTAAATAGGATTAACCAATTAAGTGCATATACATATTTCTTATTCTTTGGTTTGGTTATAGGCTGGAACAGGCATAGCAGAACTTATTGCTCTTGAGATGTCAAGACAGGTAAACCCAATCACCCTTATGCATCTATGATCTATTGCTCCGCCTTACCGAGAAATTGAAATTGAAACACTTGCAAACCAAATTATTTGATTGTGATCCCTCTTCTTGCAGACAAATGCTCCACTAGAGGAAACTCGCAAAAATTTATGGCTTGTGGACTCGAAGGTCACAGAAGAATGCTTAAGATGCATCGTTGGACCATTTAAGTTCGCTTGCAAACTGCTTATTGCTTCAGGTTCCCTCATTAAAATAAGAATGAATTTTATTTTCAGGGACTGATTGTGAGTTCGAGGAAGAATTCTCTGCAAGAGTCCAAGAAGAGATGGGCTCATGAACACGAGCCTATCGGTGATCTTCTAGGCGCTGTTAATGTGAGGTGCTTAATTGATATGATCAGTACAGAATGTGAAAATTTCATTATTGGTAATTAAACTTGTTCTCTTTCTTTCTCTAGGCAATTAAACCAACAATCTTAATTGGGTCATGTGGAGTTGGCAACACGTTCACAAGGGAAGTCGTTGAAGCCATGGCCTTCTTCAACAAAGTATCCCCTTTTTTTTCCGATTTGACACTCATGAAAGAAGTACAAATTAATTGCTCAAAAGTTGAAAAATAATTCTATTTTATTGCTTTGATGCAGAAACCTTTGATAATGGCCCTCTCTAATCCCACTTCACAATCGGAGTGCACTGCTGAAGAAGCTTATACATGGAGTCAGGTAAAAATAGCAGCTTCAAGCCCACAGTTGTGTTGCTTTTCATGTATTTCTCTGAACTGTTGGTTGCTAGCTTGTGTCAGTGTCAAATTTTTGAGCTTATCTTCCTATTATTTTCAATCCAAAAGGGTCGTGCAATTTTTGCTAGTGGGAGTCCATTTGATCCTGTTGTATACGACAACAAGGTCTTTGTTCCTTGCCAGGTAACGACCGACACATTAATTCAATGCCTACCTTCCCTGATCTTTCTTAAACTACAACTTCTTCAGGGTTTAAAAATAGATTATGATTTTCATTTCTAATATTCCAAGGCAAACAATGCTTATATCTTCCCTGGATTTGGTTTGGGCGTGCTCATCTCTGGTGCTATTCGAGTGCGCAATGAAATGCTACTGGCTGCATGTAAGTATGCAACTGTTACAAGCTATAACATCTGATGAAAAGAGGAAACAAAACTGAGTGCGGTTTTCTATTTGATTATACATTAATCAATTGTTGTATTCTAAATGAGTGTGATTTCGTTCCTGCTCTCATACCGACAGCTGAAGCTTTGGCCGGAAAAGTAACTCAAGAGCACTTCGACAAAGGAATGATATATCCTCCGTTCTCCAATGTCAGGAAAATATCGGCTCATATTGCTGCTAATGTTGCTGCAAAGGCCTATGAGCTTGGTGAGTTCTCTTAAGAAACATATCAACTTTACAAGTTTCATTTGTCTTGTCTAAGAAACTTGTTTCATTAAAGCAGCTACAAACCAAATTTTTTTTTTGTAGGGTTGGCTTCTCGCCTTCCACGGCCAGAAGATCTCATCTACTGCGCCGAGAGCTGCATGTACAGTCCTGTTTACCGCAGTTACCGGTAACTCAAGATACATTGTTGATCCGTGCATATACGTACATATCAAAAGCAACACTGCAAGTACTCTTAATCTGTATGTAACTTCACTATACTAATTCATATATCGTGTGTTCAGTTTGCTCAAGTTTCATGCTTGGAGTGTATCTACACTTGACTACCTTATCTGGAATATTTTTTTCTTTTATGATGTTGGTTATGTCGTTATGATGTGGAGTATGTAGTTTGTTTCGAATTTCGTAAAGAAAGGGTCCGGTGTGTAATACGAATAATGGCTTTTCTAAGATATATCTAAAGACATAGTTGAGAAATCAAAGATTTTCAAATGTTAACCAGTTTACCCAAAACAAGACCACGTACCTTTGATGCTATCTAGTTTGATCGATCTCTATGTTAGAAATTTGAGACGTAGTTGCTATTTTATGAACCAATCGGACAACAACTCAAATACGAATATAGTTCTCAAAGCAAAGCAGTTCCGGACCTCCGGTCCCGAGGTACTTGCAACGAATCTCGCTATCTCCCTAATGAGAAGATGCACGCAATATTCTTGGGGCAGCCCTAGTGCGGAGAACCAGGGATTCATGTTTCCTATCGCCAGGGAAGCCATCTTGCGTTGGCCTTGGTGTATGTCGACGACTTGTTATTGGTAACATTTAACCCCACCTTATTTGTGAGTTTTGTCTATGCATTGTCTAGACAGTTTCTAGTTCGTGACCTTGGAACTGGCAACTTCTTCATGGGATTTGAAATTAGTCGGGATGCTAGCGGATTCCATCTCTCCCAATCTAAACACATAGCAGATCTCTTGCAGCGAACAGGGATGGTCGATTCAAAGCCAATTTCCTCTCCAGTCTCCCCTATGTTTGACACCTCGTTATCGTCTCCTGCCTTCGAAGACATTCATTTATACTGAAGTATGATGGGGAGCCTTCAATATCTGAATTTTACTCACTCAGATGTGGCTTTTGCTGTCAACAAGGTGTCACAATTTATGCCTAAACCGAGCATCTCTCCCTGGCAAGCCATCAAGTGTATACTACGCTATCTGAATCACAGCTGGGACCTCAAATTTCACATCTCCTCGCCCCCCAGTGATGAACTATCGACCTTCTCCGATGCCGACTGGGGCAGTGATTGCATCAATAGGCCGGCTTTCAGTCGGAGCCTATTGCATAAATCATGGATCCAATTTAGTTTCTTGGTCATTAAAGAAGCAACCCACAATGTCTAGATCATCAACCAAAGCGGAATATTGAGCCTTAGCTCTTGCAACCTGCGAACTGATTTGGCTCCAATCCATTCTTGGCTCCATCGGCATTGCTCTCCCTCGGGCACCCACACTCTAGTGCAACAACTTGGGAGCCAAATACCTTGATATCAATCCCGTGCTTCACCACCGCATAAAACATCTCTCTCTCGGCTACCACTTCGTCAGGGAAAGAGTTGCTTCCAAATCCCTCCGAGTTTCCTTCATCTCATCCAAGGATCAAGTAGCAGATGCTCTCACAAAGGCTCAATCCACATCTCTGTTTCAACAAAATCGCTCCAATCTTTGTCTCTGAGACATTGAATCGACGGGGAGTACTAGCACATATAATGTTGTCCAGGATCCCCGAGGCCCGAGCACAAAGCCCAAACATTGTAGCTCAGACAAAGACACTTCAATCCCATCAGAAGAAGCTTCGTGATGAGCATAAAATGCTAGCTCGATCTATAGCCTGTATTTGTCTTTACCTAACAATGTGTATATAAGCAACTCCTCTTATTGCCAATTGGTTTTATGATGAACCCCGCTGGTCTTGTGCTCGGCTTGGGTGCGCATGATGCGCTCTAACATGTGGACCCCACGTTATATGGCCCACCGGGATTTATCATGGTATCAGAGCGGTGCGGTTTGGGACCATGGTGGGCCACTCCCGAGCCACTTTTTCTATTATCAATGGTCTTTCTATTATCAATGGGCCTCGGGGATCCTGGACAACATTATATGTAATATAGGTTTAGGATGAACCCCGCTCGGCTTGAGTGCGCATGATGCGCTCTAACGTGTGGTCCCCCACGTTATACACCGAGATTTATCAATGTACGTATTTAGACAATCGGAAATTAATGAAATATTACACACCACCAAAAATGGTGGCTTCTGCAACCTGTTTTCCAGTAGCGATCGATGATATTGAGCTTGGTTGGAATTTGGAAGAGAATAAATAAAAGGTTTTTTTTTAATTTTTTGGTGTAGAGAACAATAATGTATAATTTTTTTTGGTAGTGAACTAAATTAAGGGCATTTTGACAATCAGTCGACGAACCTAATTCGTCATCTAAAAGGCTATTTGGTCGCCTAAGAGTTCAGGCGATGAAATGTTCGTCACCTAAGTGTCGTCTCGAGAGAACTCAAGAGACGAACATACACATGTTGGTCACCCCAATCTCATTTAAGCGAAGAACAATTTTCCGTAGCTTGAGACATGATGAGTCCTTGAAAACCGACAATGAGTACTGATGCGACCGAATATGTTCGTCACATGAGATTTGGGTGAATAACCAACATATTGAAGCGACAAGTATGTTGGTCGATCGTTGGAGTGTTGAATACATTCTTTTGGAAGCTTTAAGCGACAAGCATATATGATTGAAGTTCGTGGCTTGAGCGTTGGATCACCCAAATTGATTGAAGCGACTAAGGTAGGGCTATGTTGGTCGCTTGAATTTATTTTGGTTAAACATAAAATTGAATATAGTGACAAGCCTATAACTATGTTGACCGCTCTAGTGATTCTTGATTAATTGCAATTGTTTCAAGCGACCATAATATATTGACATAGTTTGTTGCCTGAGTGTTTAAGTGACTAATTTGGTTCTGAGTCAATTTTATTTTTTTTAAAAATAATTTCTCAATAAACAATTGCACCACAAAAAAAACCAAACATGTACGACTATCCTCATTTTAACAAACCAAAAAAACCAAACCTGTACCCATTTCAACAAACCAAACTACAAAACATGTACCCATTACTTGCACACAACTTGTACCCGTTTCACTAGTTGGACACAGCCAAACCAAACACAAAATAAAACCCACACAACCATCAAACTCAAACATAAAATTCATAACCAAAACCCGCACAACCATCCAAACACTTGAATTTCAAGGCTTTTCATAACCAATTCCCATCAAGCTCAAGCATAAAATTCATAACTAAAAGGCTAAATTGATCGACATGTTACAGACAGTTGCGGATCTAGAACTTTTATAATTAAGGGGGGCTAAAAAATTTTGGAGAAAATTTTTGTTACATATGTATCTATAAAAAATAATTTTTGTATAAACATATTAGAAAAATCTTATATTTGTGATTTAAATAGTTATTTTTTGTAGGAAAAACAAAAATTATAAGAAAATGAGATTTTTTTATATTTATATATAAGACAGAATATTTTTGTTTAAATATATTAGAGAAAATTTAAATTTGTTTATTTAATTAGACATTTTTAGTAAAAGAAAACTAATAGAAACAAAAATTATAAAATAAAATAAAGCTAAGAGGGCTTGAGAACCCATGACCTCAGGATAGTAAATACCCCTACTTATCAACTAAGCTAAACTATCTTTGTAATTCTCTACCCATTTTACACTATTTAATTTATCCAAAAAATTAGTAAAAATTACCAAAAAAAAAAATCCAATTTTTTTTTAAAATTAGGTTTTTTCTTCCGAACTAAGAGGGCTTTAGCCACCCCAATCCCCCAAGATCCCCCAATGGTTACATGGCACATCCACCCCTTACACATCACCTAAAATAAAATTCAAAATACTTTCAAGGGTTTTCTAATACAAATAATCCTACCGGAATGTTAAAAGCAAGATTACATGAATAATCAACAACTTTGTTATCTTCCCTAGAGATATGTCAGAGCTAGACTTGTGTGTATATAAATTAATAATCAAGAACTTTATTAAGGCACACCGTCACCCTTCATCATTCAATTGTTCCCTCGCAAACCCTTACTCTTTCGCCCATTAATTTGTTAGAATGTAATTTGAATTTACTAAGCTAAGTCTAAGCTAAGGTTGTTAGTTAGCTTGTGATCAAAGTTATGCACATTTTATTTTTGTTTGCTTAAGGTTTTGTATTCAGTTATGTTGCAGTTTATAGTCAAGTTAGTGGACAGTGTAGTGGGTAGTTTTGCCTTTCAATTGTTGATGTTTAAGGGTGTAATTGTCGACAATTTCAATTCAATTGGAGTAGTGGCAGTTTACAAGTTATGTGTGTTCAAGGTTCTTGTTAACTCCACCTTGATGATAAGATATGTTGATGAAAGCCAAAAGTTCTGGTTTCCAGAATTTGGTAAGGTCTTACCAATGCCACAGAAAACACACAAGCAAAACAAGCACATATTCGAAATTGTTTTGAATCATCTGTTTGCTATTTGGGCCTTTGGACCTGATTTATTGGATTCAATATTTTATTAATCCATCCAGAAATGGGCCATATTTTTTTGGGCCTAAAGGAAGCTTTGGATATATGATGGATTTGCTTGAATCCACTTCAAATCTTCTGTTAAGATTTTGTAGGGCTATTTGACCAAGTTTATCAGCAAATCATCTCTGCATATCTTCTATGAAGGTTCTGGAATAGTGGCCCGTCTCATCCGAAGATCTCTATCCCCGAATATCTGATGCAACGGCAGATAACCACTAGGAGAAGATCAAGGCTTTGACGTTTGATTCGAATTAAACGTATTGGCCTATATATATGGGAGAAGTAAGCGGCTGCAGGAGACACAACACCTACTGCGTATCATCATCTTCAGCCGACTCATCCTCTTCAAAGCTTTCGATCACACATTGCTCTCTACTCCTTTCGTAGCATCTACTTTGAGTGTGTGTGAGGTTGTTCTTTGAGCTTCATTGTACAAGTTAGTGAGAGTTATACACAAGGGTTCTTTACCCAATCATAGAGGGTACTTCGGTATCCTTAGGTGCTTTATTTCACTAGAGCGTTTGGGTTGCTAGATAGGAAGTTAGTCTAGAAGAGGGAAGGTCTTCTAGAGGTTGTATCTAGGACTCATAAGATAAAGTGAAATAAAGTCGTTGAATCCTACGGGTTGGATACCCTAGGCGGGGACGTAGGCGGTTGTGCCGAACCTCGTTAACAAGTCGCGTGTGCTTCTCTCTTCTTCCTTTCTTGATTTCTTTCTTTCGTGAATTATTTTATCTATTGAACTAACTTCTGTTTTGCAGATAAGGTCTTACTCGCTTACAGTAAGGTCTTACAATTTTACTTGTTTCTATTATCTTGTCTATGCATTACAGATAAGATCTTACCTTTAGCTGGCAAGATCTTACCACTTCCTGCATTTGCGAAAATTTGCCATACTCCATTCAACCCCCCTTCTGGAGTATATTCGTGCCTCATATCTGCCTATTCCGCACTTCAATTGGTATCAGAGCCTCACTCACGTTTCTTAGATATTACTATCTGTGAGTCTAACCATGGCAGGTGAAGGGCAAGGTGGTTTCGGCCAAGGAAGATCTATCTCTCGTCCACCTCTCTTTGTTGGGAATAACTTCATGCATTGGAAATCTCTAATGCAAATGTTTGTTATTGATCAAGATTTGGAACTCTGGCATATCATTATGCGAGGACCAAATATCCCCAAGAAAGAAGGACCCAATGGGACGAGGGTGGACAAATCGGAAGATGAATACACCCAGACTGACTTAGAAAGTGTGGCTAAGAATTTCAAAGCCATAAACCTACTGTACTGTGGATTGAGTACGGATGAGTTCAACCGTATCTCTTCATGCAGAACAGCGAAAGAAATCTGGGATAAATTGGTGGTTACCTATGAAGGAACTAGCCAGGTCAAAGAGACCAAAATCAGTATCTTTCTTAGACAATATGAATTGTTTAAGATGAACCCTGATGAGTCAGTTAAAGCTATGTTTACCCGTTTTACGGAAATCATAAATAACCTCGACTCATTAGGTAAGACCTTCTTAAATGAAGAAAAGGTTAGAAAGATACTAAGGTGCTTACCTAAAGCTAAATGGGGTCCTAAAGTGACGGCCATAGAAGAAGCTCAAGATCTTAGCACATTGGCCCTTGATGATCTCTTAGGAAAGCTAATAACCCATGAAATGATCCTCAACGAGGATGATGGGGAACTTCCTACCAATCTCAAAAACCTTGCTCTTAAGGTCAAGAAAGAAGAACCATCGGAAGATTCCGATAGTGACGATGATGAAGATCCTTTTGCTCTAATCACTCGTGGATTAGCACGCATATTGAAAATGAAAAAGCAATTCGCCAAAGGTAAGCCTTCTAACTCTTCTAGGAAGAGTCGAGTTCTTACTTGCTATGAATGTGGTGAATCAGATCATCTCGTCAAAGAATGTCCTATAAAGAAGAAGAACAAAGCAAAGAAGAAGGAGTCCAACAAAAAGGTGATGGCTGCCTGGAGTGACTCGGATTGTTCAAGTGACTCAGACCCTGAAGAGGAACATGCAAACTTGTGCCTTATGGCAAAATCCGACGAAACCAAGGATCAACACTTAGATGGAGTTGTAAGAAATCTTCTCTCTAGCCCCATAAATGTTTTATCTGAATTTTTAAAGAATATGATTTCTAATGAGGAGACCTACAACAAAGAAATCAGCCTCTTGAAAGAGAAAGTGCAGGATCAAGAAACGTGCATAAAGAAGCTATCGCTGAAATTGCAAGATCTTGACAACCAAAGTTCTGAAGCTATCACAGAGAATAAGACCTTACGTTCAGAAAATTCTGAACTTAAGGCAAACGTCTCTTCTCTTAAGAATCAAAATAATGATCTTAAGAATGAAAATATGAAGCTCTCTAAGAAATGTCAAGATCAACAATCAGCCCTTGTGCAATTCACTCGATCCAAAGCAACTCTTGACAAGATGCTTGGAGAACAACAACTCTCCTTGAATCGAAGTGGTATAGGTTACAACAGGAACTTTCCTGCAAAACCTACTACCAAGTTCGTTAAAGCTAAAGGAAGTTGGCGATCTCCAACTTGTTTCTTTTGTTGTAAGAAAGGTCATGTAAAGGAGACGTGCCCTTATAGGAGAACGGATCCTTACATTGTTAGAAACACCTTTCCTGTTTGGTTAAATGAACGGATAAGACAGGTTTGGGTTCCAAAAGGGACGAAGTTACCAAATATGGTCTACCCCCACAATGGATCCAAATCAGTTTATTGGTCTAGCCGAAAAGGTTGATTTTGTGTTTTGCAGGATATCACCAAGACCAAGGATCAAAAGTGGATAATGGATAGTGGTTGCTCAAGACATATGAGTGGAAAAGAATCTCTTTTTCACAATCTAAAGAAGCAATCCTGTGGAACTATTACTCTTGGTGATAAAGCAAAATGCAACATCGTCGGTATTGGTAACATTGGTGTTGATTCAATCAATTCTATCAATGATGTTTATCTTGTTGATGGTTTAAAATATAACCTTCTTAGTGTTTCGCAGCTTTGTGATAAGGGCAATCTTGTTAGCTTTAACAAGAAGAAGTGTGTTGTACAAGACGAAGAAACCGGAGAAATTGTTCTCACTGCATGCAGGGATTCTAACATTTATGCTCTTAATACTAATCGTATTGCAGGATCCAATCTGAAATGTCTCAAGGCCTTATCTGAAGATCCAAGGGTTTGGCATAGGCGACTTGGGCATATAAGTATGCACACCCTAAGCAAACTCAGTTCAAAGGATCTTGTTCGAGGCCTTCCTGTTTTAAACTTCAAAGTGGATGATCTCTGCAAAGCCTGCTCAAGGGGTAAACATACCCGAAGTCCATTCAAAAAGAAGATGGTCGTTAGTACTACTAGACCCTTAGAGCTTCTACACATGGATCTTTGCGGACCTATGCGTGTCAAATCTCCCAAAGGTAAACAATACATATTAGTTATTGTTGATGATTATTCTAGATTTACTTGGGTTTTCTTTCTCAAAGATAAATCAGAAACTCTGTTTTATTTTTCCAAACTTTGTAAGGAGTTACAAACTTTGAAAAACCTACCTATCGTTTCTATTAGAAGTGATCATGGTAGAGAATTCGATCAATTAAACTTTGATCTATTTTGTGCGAAATATGGTATTTCTCACAACTTCTCAGCTCCTAGGACACCTCAACAAAATGGTGTTGTGGAACGAAAGAACCGCACACTAGAGGAAATGTCCAGGACTATGCTATTAGAGAATAATCTGCCAAAGTCTTACTGGGCAGAAGCTGTGAATACAGCAAACTATATTCTCAATAGATGCTTAATTAGATCAATTTTAAAGAAAACTCCTTATGAGCTTTTCAAAGGAAGAAAACCAAGCATTTCTTATTTTAAACCATTTGGATGTACGTGTTACGTACATAACAATGGCAAGGATAATCTTGGGAAATTTGATGCACGTAGCGACGAAGGTATATTTCTTGGATACTCGACTCAAAGCAAGGCTTATCGAATATTCAATAAACGTACCAAAATCGTCGAAGAAAGTATCCATGTATTATTTGATGAAAGTGATAACGGTACCTTGAGTGAAGGATTTGCAGATTTGAAGTTAAATACTCATGAGGGAGAAGAATCAGATGGAGAAGGCAATCATCCTGAAACGAGCATATCCAGGAATATGCAGGAGCCATTTCAAGATCTTACTGATCTGTCACAAGGTCTTGGAACTATGTCTCAAGGCCTTACAAATGAAGCCAGTCTTGAAGATGGACCTCCTCCGGAACCTCAAGGCCCTTATCCTACGAATCCTCCTGAACCTCAGGAGCCATATCCTTACACTTCCAGTGATCCCACTCCTAGCCAAGGATCTGCACGAAGAAGATTCAAACATGCCTCATCTCACTCTACTTCCGATATCATTTCTGATCCTTCATCTGGTGTTCAAACACGTTCTAAAGTTAGAAACTTATGTGCCTTTCACGCATTTGTTTCTCTTGTAGAGCCCAAGAAGTATACCGAAGCTCTTCAAGAACCTGATTGGATTATAGCCATGCAGAATGAGCTTAACGAGTTCGAGCGAAATAAAGTATGGACCCTTACGGCAAGGCCAAAGGGCAAATCTATTATTGGAACTCGTTGGGTATTTCGAAACAAGCTTGATGAAGGAGGAAACATCATTCGAAACAAGGCTCGTCTTGTTGCTCAAGGATATAATCAAGAGGAAGGCATTGACTACGAGGAGACTTTTGCTCCCGTAGCCAGGCTAGAAGCTATTCGCATGCTCCTTGCCTTCGCCTCTTTCATGAGCATCAAACTCTTTCAAATGGACGTTAAATGCGCCTTTTTGAATGGTTTCCTAGATGAAGAAGTTTATGTCGCTCAACCCCCCGGTTTTGAAAATGATGAATTTCCAGATCATGTTTATAAGCTCGACAAAGCTCTTTATGGCTTGAAGCAAGCCCCAAGAGCTTGGTATGAACGTCTTTCAAAATATCTTCTGGAAAATAATTTCAAAAGAGGGTTAATTTACAAAACTCTATTCATCAAAACGCAAGGTAATGATATCCTAGTTGTACAAATTTATGTGGATGATATATTGTTTGGAGCTACTAACGAATCTTTGTGCAAGGAATTTTCAAATATGATGCGTAAGGAATTCGAGATGAGTATGATGGGGGAGCTTAATTTCTTTCTCGGTCTTCATGTTCATCAAAGTTCTAAAGGTATATTCCTTAATCAAGGAAAATATACTCGAGAACTTCTCAAGAAATACAAGATGATGGAATCCAAAGTTGCAAAAACTCCTATGAGCTCTACTCTTTCTTTGGATCAAGACCTTACCGGAAAACAGGTAAATCAGAAAGAATATCGAGGTATGATCGGATCTCTCCTTTATCTTACAGCCAGTAGACCTGACATAATGTTCAGTGTTTGTATGTGTGCAAGATTCCAAGCTAACCCGAAAGAGTCTCATCTTATAGCGGTAAAGAGGATTTTAAGATATCTGAATGGTACAAAGGATCTCGGATTATGGTACCCTACTCAATCTAGTTTCAATCTTGTCGGATACTCCGATGCTGATTTTGCAGGATATAAAGTAGATAGGAAAAGCACCTCCGGATGTTGTCAATTTCTTGGGTCATCCCTTATAAGTTGGCATTCCAAGAAGCAAAATTCAGTGGCCCTCTCAACGGCCGAAGCTGAATATATTGCTGCTGGAGCGTGTTGTGCTCAAGTCTTATGGATTGCACAACAACTCCAAGATCTTGGAATCAACTATAAGGGCATCCCAATAAAATGTGACAACACAAGTGCTATCTCTATCTCCAAAAATCCCGTACAGCACTCAAGAACGAAACATATTGATGTGAGACACCACTTCATTCGAGATCATGTAGAAAAAGGAGATGTGTCTTTGACATTCATCTCTACTGAACTACAATTAGCAGATATCTTTACAAAACCCTTACCCGAAGAGAGATTCAATTTCATCAGGTTAGAACTTGGAATGCTTAATATGGAAGCATCGATGTAGGGGGAGCAATCGTATCTTATGATATTCGTATTATTCCCTACATCAAAATCGTGAAAGAAATTTTAATGCCTTACTAATTCATGGTATGACATTAAAATCATATTTCAAAAAGAATAACTTATGGATCAAATCTTTTCGGTTTTATCTCTTTAGATATTTATCGAAAAGAATTTTTTTTTACCGTGTTTTACTCGTTCTTTTATATCCTAGATTTTTTCAGTTAAGATTTAAATCCGGATTTATTCCTTTTTTTTAATTCATTGTATTTATCCTTATTTTGTTTTTTTTTGAAAAGTGGTTATGATTTTTAAAAGATTTGGCCGGTTTTAATTTTGGGAATTTAAGTCATTAGAATTTCTAAAGACTTCTTCCCCTATTTAAACCCTTTCACTCAACCGGTCACATCACACACTCTCACCTCTCTTCTTTCTCTCTGTGTTCATCTCTTCCCAAGAACACTCAAACACTCCTCCTTCATCATGGCTCCAAAGAAACACACCTCCTCTCCCTCTACCCGGTCTGGTTCCAAAAGATCTCGCCATTCAATCGATGACAAGGGTAAGGGCTTAGCAATCGATGAGGACTTCAAGGGAAAGGCGGTAATCCGTCAATTGCATACTTCTTCCGAGAGCGAAGGCGAAGGATCTCACGATCGCCGGAAGAACATCAAACGGGAACCCCGACATCCTCCGCGCAATCATCCGCGCCAAGTGAATCCTCGCGCTCCCAGGAAGAATCCGCATCAACACAGCCTCCAGACTCATATGGATCTTGAGGTATTCTCCGAAACACCTCTTGCTTGGTTCGGTAATTTCACAAAATCGGGAATGTGGAAGGATGGGTTTGTCAATCGACCCATAACCTTTTGTGAGCATGTGGATCTAGATTTTCTAGAATCCACACAACTCCCGTGTGTAAATCTGTTGAAGAACTCAAACGTTTGGTCTCTCCTCAACCCCGGAACCTATGCCTACCCTCGTCTCACACGACTTTTCTTTGTGAATCTCTCTGCACATAGAGAAAAGGGAGTGCTTACTCTCTCCTCTCAAGTTAAGCAGCGAAAGATTACCCTTACCCGCTCCTCTTTGTCCCTTATTCTCGGCATCCCTGAGGAAGTAAACACACAGAACCATCCTACCAAATCCTACTGCCTTCAACAAGCACAAAAGGAATTCTTTGTGCGGCCCGTTTCTGCCTCTGAATCCTTCAAGCCTAAACCTAAACACACTCACAACATCTTATCACTTGAAGCCAAGATTGTGTTCACTATTCTTGCTCGTTGTGTTATGCCACGAAAGAATTCTCGCGAACTTGTCACTGACAATCTGCTTCATGTACTCTATTTGATTATGGCGGGCTTAGAGGTTGACGTCCCTGATCTCATCCTTTCCTACATGCTTCATACCATCAACACTCCCCTGTCTGCACCCCTGCCTTATGCCAACTTTCTTCCAAAAATCTTTGAGTTCTTCGACATTGATACACAAGGAGAAGAGTATGTCTCACATACCAGCCGAATTGATGAAAATTGCTGGAAGAGATTGGGTGTTGAACAAACCCTAGCCGGAGGCTGGATTTTGAAGACCCCTTCTCAAGCTCAAGGGGACACACAATCTGTACAGTTGGAGCAAAGGATTGAGGTTCTAGAAGCAGAGGTGGATGCGCTTAGGAAGGACTTAAACGCAACAAGGGCTGACATTGTCGATAGACAGGATGACAGCCACCAGCGGCTCTTGATAATGGATGAAAAGCTGAATCAGCTCTTCATGTTATGTGGCATGAACCATCGAGCCACAACGTCGATTATGCCACTAGATGCTGACGCTGTCACACATGTGGAGGAGACGGCCAAGAACGTACTCATCAACTGTGAACGCAAGGTGCTGAAACGCTTCATCTTACGTCCTCTCTTCCCTGAGCCAACTATCCTCACTGTGGAGGAGTATGGTATTGTGAAGAAATGGAGAGATGAAGAGGCAAGGCGACAAGCTGAGATGTGGAAGGTGCACACTGTGACTAATGCCAAGAACAGATGGCGCGATAAGATCTTCCAAGGACGCCGCGCTCCGGAGGACGTGCATCCCAAGTATGGCCAATGGTACGAGGAGGAAGTGGTCGTCCTGTCCGATGACGAGTGATTTCTGGTATTGGGAAGTGTTCTAGCTTGAAAACTATTTTGATTTTTAACTCTCTGTTGGATATTTGGTTTCTCTTGACTTTTATCCCTTCTTGTTGAAAGACAAAAAGGGGGAGAACCACCACTAGGTGTAAGGCCTTACTATTTTGCAGACTGTTACCTCGGCCTTACTTTGCTTTTAGGGTTTTAAAAACTTTGATCCAACATTAATCTTTGATTATCTATTGCACTGTGTTATGTATATGTGTTTGTACTTCTCTGGAAACAGGTACCAAGCTTACAAGTTTTGTCTTTCATCAAGGGGGAGATTGTTAACTCCACCTTGATGATAAGATATGTTGATGAAAGCCAAAAGTTCTGGTTTCCAGAATTTGGTAAGGTCTTACCAATGCCACAGAAAACACACAAGCAAAACAAGCACATATTCGAAATTGTTTTGAATCATCTGTTTGCTATTTGGGCCTTTGGACCTGATTTATTGGATTCAATATTTTATTAATCCATCCAGAAATGGGCCATATTTTTTTGGGCCTAAAGGAAGCTTTGGATATATGATGGATTTGCTTGAATCCACTTCAAATCTTCTGTTAAGATTTTGTAGGGCTATTTGACCAAGTTTATCAGCAAATCATCTCTGCATATCTTCTATGAAGGTTCTGGAATGGTGGCCCGTCTCATCCGAAGATCTCTCTCCCCGAATATCTGATGCAACGGCAGATAACCACCAGGAGAAGATCAAGGCTTTGACGTTTGATTCGAATTAAACGTATTGGCCTATATATATGGGAGAAGTAAGCGGCTGCAGGAGACACAACACCTACTGCGTATCATCATCTTCAGCCGACTCATCCTCTTCAAAGCTTTCGATCACACATTGCTCTCTACTCCTTTCGTAGCATCTACTTTGAGTGTGTGTGAGGTTGTTCTTTGAGCTTCATTGTACAAGTTAGTGAGAGTTATACACAAGGGTTCTTTACCCAATCATAGAGGGTACTTCGGTATCCTTAGGTGCTTTATTTCACTAGAGCGTTTGGGTTGCTAGATAGGAAGTTAGTCTAGAAGAGGGAAGGTCTTCTAGAGGTTGTATCTAGGACTCATAAGATAAAGTGAAATAAAGTCGTTGAATCCTACGGGTTGGATACCCTAGGCGGGGACGTAGGCGGTTGTGCCGAACCTCGTTAACAAGTCGCGTGTGCTTCTCTCTTCTTCCTTTCTTGATTTCTTTCTTTCGTGAATATTTTATCTATTGAACTAACTTCTGTTTTGCAGATAAGGTCTTACTCGCTTACAGTAAGGTCTTACAATTTTACTTGTTTCTATTATCTTGTCTATGCATTACAGATAAGATCTTACCTTTAGCTGGCAAGATCTTACCACTTCCTGCATTTGCGAAAATTTGCCATACTCCATTCAACCCCCCTTCTGGAGTATATTCGTGCCTCATATCTGCCTATTCCGCACTTCAGTTCTCTTCTGTGTGATAGAAGAACCTGTATCTCTTCTTCCTTGTTTAATCAATCTGTGTGAGTGGTTTTACTGGTGTTCAAGCATAAGTTTTTCAACATAATTTTGGGTGGTTGGTGTTCTTTACGAATGTGTTTGTATGTTTAAGCGTGTGAGTTAGATATGAGTTAATTAGTAGGATTTTTCAGGTATCGATTTATTTTGTGTAAATATTTTCTTCAGTTGATATGAATTTGGGTGCAATTTACATATATATTCATATATTACTAATCTTGTCAAAAGATGTTTTTACTTGTATCTTGTTAATAGATATTATTTCCTTGAAGGCCTTGCCCTCTATCACTGATAACTTAAAAAGAACAACTTACTTATATTTGTTCAAATAATCACCCAATACAATTTAAAACAAGTTTTATATAGTAATAAAAATTTTACTTAAACAAGTATTTTCACGTAACAAAAAAAATATATAAAAAAGTATTTCACGGAATAATTTTTTTGGAAAACTAACTCAGACCTTCAAATTAACACCCAAAAACAACATTAAACTAGTTTTAATCAAAATTTCATAAAGAGTAAATTAAAAAAAACTAGCTTAACAAAATTGGACAAAATATCTCTAATATAGATAATTTATTCAAAAGAAACCCACAATTCTATTTGTTATGCATCTAATTAATTATATTCAAGTTAAATAAACCAACACATTGCTAGCTACATATAACCAATTCAATGATCGATATATATATAATGCATAATGTTTTACATAAATCATTCAATTATGGATCAAAACGAACAATACGTACAATTCAAGGAATTATGATCAATCCACAAGAGTAATTCACTAAGTAAATTCAAGTTCGAAATTGATCAAGAAACAAAAAACACGACATGGCGTGAGAATTAACTTGAGGAAGAAGCTTCCATGACAGGCATCTCGAATCGGCAAAGAGGACACACATGACTCCTCCTCAGCCACTCCACAACGCACTCTTTGTGATAAACATGCGCGCACGGCATTCTTGCTATCCCTCCGGCCATCTCCGAGTCCAAATTCTCGAAACAAATTGTGCACGAATCATCGCGATAGTCTTCCAACTCTGCAGCTCCGACCATCTCTAGGGCTTCAATGGATTCTTCAGTAGCACGCTTAACCCTAAGCACAGTCTCCAGGGAGAAGCTAACGGAAACGTAGGGCACGTCGACCATACGTCCACGCTGCAACGGGGAGATATGGTTACGCACCGCAGTGCTTATAACGACTGTCGATATCTCCTTAACGAGACGATCAACGCAATCTTGGGGCAACCCTAAGGTGGAGAACCAATAAGTCAGGTTTCCGAGGATGGAATCCTTGAACAAATCACCGGGCTGCAGGTTGTGGTGGCATGGTAAGATGACTCGTCTGTCAGGGAGGTCGAGTATGAGAGAGGTGCAGTACCCAACTGCACTGATGACTTCGAAGAAATCGACTTTGCGAACCGAGATGATGTAGGGGCCTAGGACTATGTCACGTGGGACACTTTGGACGTACAAGGGAGGAAGTCGACTAAGTGGTTGTGGTTGCTCCATATTGCTGATCGATCGATCAAATTAGGGTTGAATGGATGGATGGATGATTGATGTATAGGAAGGCTGAGGTTAACTTGAAGAGAGTTTGATGAATGGGTTTTTGGGTATAGAGAAATTGAGGGTCTAATTATTATTGATGATATATTTATAGATACGAAGGCTCAGGCTGATTGCAACAAAAACAAACCCTAATTATCAGTATATCTAATTACACCTTCCAAAAATATATTTACTTTTCCCCAAAGAAATAAATATTTAATGGTTGTTTTTATTACGAGAATATTTTATTTCTGAATATAAAAAAACACGGTTTTAAGGTAGCTAGATATGGACTTGTTTAGATTTGATTTTTTTTTTAAAATTATTTTTAGGGTTTATTTATTTTAATTATGGAATAGTTTCCAAAATAAGGTTGCTATAAAGAAATATATAAATTAGAAAATCAGATAAAATATTATCCGGAATCTAGAAGTATATATGCAACGCTTTATATGGAAAACAAGTAATCTGGATTTGATAGATAATTAAATATATAGATAGAATGATATTTTTTGAATTTGGTGAATAAAGAGCGGTAATCCAGAGTTTGAACCGGAGACTTTTGAGTATTATCCACTAGTCTCAAGGGCATAGGATAACAACTTTCTATCCTATGTCCCAAGGGCATATGATAACAACTTTAATCTGAAAAATAAGGTCTTGAATGGTTATATAGATATAGATAGACAAATACATATTTCATGAACATAAATAAATTAAAATAAGATTCGGTCTTTCTATCCTATATCCCAAGGGCATATGATAACAACTTTAATCAAATTTTTTTTACCAAATAAAGAAGCGACTATATATAGGAAAACATATTACAAAAAGCTAAAATAATTTAAATTTGGGTAATCTTTTCCGATTGAGGCTATTATTTAGGATAGGAAACTTGATAAACTAAAATGATATTGAACATATAATAATATTCGACTTTTCCAATTAACCACGTACATTAATGGAAATCGGCTCATCTATATTTTTTCCGTTTTTAATATATGTCACAAGTACGTACCTTACGTTTAAACAAATTATATTTGAAAAGACTTTTTAAATTTAAATATGTTAAACGTAACCCTCTGAAAAGTGAAAACATTATTAATTAAAAAGTGTTAAAATAATTAAAATTTGGATAATCTTTCCAAATGTTAAACTCCGAAAATCTCCCGAGTTGTCTCGGGTTTATTTTGTTTTTAATAATAAGGTTGGATCCACCATTCTAACATAAAAGTTTATACCATTGTGTAGGCGCTTCACCATCCCTCATATCCTTATATTATGTCTTTAGTTTCACTCCACAATCAATGTGGGATCCCGCCCTCTCAAGTGCAACCAGTCTGGCCTGGTTGAGACTTGAAACGAGCCAAACATTTCAATCTCTTTATACCTTACCGAAACATGAGCCTAGTAGATCAATCTTTTAATAGCTAGGTACCCCAAAGCCAGATAAATGGACCCGAACCGGACCGGTTCTAACACCATGTTCAACTCCGGAAATCTCCGGTCGGGCTGTGACGGGTGTTGTTTACTCATGTCGGGTTTATTTTTTTTTTATTATAAGGTCAGGATCCACTCTTCTAACACAAAAACTAGTCATTGTGTAGGGGTTTTATCATTCCTTATATTTCGTCTTTATTTTCACTTCACAATTAATGTGGGATCCCAGCCTACTCTTGAGAAATAAACGAGGTTTAATTAGCAAATGCAATATTTTTTATTCAAAAAATAATTATTTTATAGGATTTTGTAGAAATGAGAAATTTATTTTTCAAAAATAATATAGAAAAATAAATTCTTTTTATTTAAAACTAGTATAATCCCTGTGTCACGATGTTTTTTTAAAATAAAATATTAACAAATTTAGCAAAATATAAGAAGGGTAGGAGTTAATAAATTAAAAATGTAAAAGAAAAAACATAAAATTAAGGTAGCTATTTTTGACACCTAAGAAAAAAAATATCGTTAATTAACTACTTTGAAAATACTTCTATAGTCTCGAATTTCACACCAAACATAGCCTCGAAAAGATATTGCCCTCGAAAACACCATCAAAGTTGACCTCGATCAAGACACAATTTGGGGCATAGAAGAGTGAGGTTAAATGCGACCTTGACTATTGAAAAGATAAAAACAAAACCCTAAACCCGGATTTGGATTTGAAATAAAACAGTATTGGAATTTTACTTGGATTGAATTGCAAATGACTCGTGCCTTTCGCTGGAAGTTGTCGAGCCCGCGGAACAAGCAAATAAATCGCTGCTTGCTAAGGAAGCCTTCTTTCTTGCTTAGAAAGCTTTTGAGTCAAGCCTTCGAAGAAAGCTTTCGTGCTTGCGAGACAAGCTCCTATTTTGTTTCTTGTTGGCGTAGCACTCTTGCTTGTTTCGTAGGCTTGATTCTCTTTAAAAAAAACAAAACTGGAAAATAATCATCAAATAATGCCTAAATTTTGTACTAATGCGTATTCAACCTAATTTTCCACGGGAGCGTGCCTATTGTTTTTGACAAGACAAAAAAGATAGAAAAAAAATCTTGCACCCCAAGATTTGAAATTAGAAAAATAAAATAAAATAAAGTAATAAATCAAATCGATCCCACAAAAAAATTGAAACAAATTGATCATGAGGATCGTGGCTGTTCATAACTTTCAAAGATCTTTCATTTAGGTGGGTGGGGAGGGGGACGGTGTATTGGCTTCCCCGTGTTTTCTCATTTAGGAAGTCGGGCTTGTCATAGCTTTGTTTCATTTAAGGCCTAGGCTTGGATATTTATGCTTCAGCTAGTTTGTATCATGATGGTTAATCCATCTACCGTGTGTTTCGACCTCTTGATTTTTCCGACACTGGTGTTTTGGATAATTCGAATCTTTACATTGTATCAAAAAAATACGGCCTTGAACATTAGCCTCGAAAATATTGGCTCGCGGGTAATTTCTATACTATTAGCCTTGAATTATTTTGTTACTAAATTTAATACTATTTAGCCTTCAAATTGCCTTTAAATGGATTTTGTTAGTATTTTCGAGGCTATAACTTTCAAGGCTAACTAGGATCAATTTATAACTTCTAAATAATGTAAGGGAAAATTCAGGGTAAAATAGCCTCCAATTTAGATACTAATTTATTTTAGGGTGGAAACTATGCTAAAAGTTGGTGCAACAAATATAGTTGAATTATTTCATAGTCAATTTCGAGGTTAAACTAAGAATTCCCTTCCTAAATTTCAGGTTAAATTTGTTAATCTTTCCTAATTTTTTTGGCCAAATTTGAGGCTAAATTTATTAGCCTCGAATTTTTTAATCTTAAATTTATGGCTATATAAAATACAAATTTTAATTTATATAATAATTATTAACAAAATAAATAATATATTGTAGAAAAAAACTAAATTTCATAATTAAATCATGCGAAAAATGCTAGTTCAACCATTAAAGAGATAACCAATAGTAGTTATCCTTATGGCTACAACTATTAACAACCTCATAAATCATAACCCAACTAAATCTCTAAAATGACCTATCACAGTCCAACCAATATATATTCCCACCAAATCCCTAAAACAAAAGGCAAATTAATTCCAAAATATTTGCACATTAATTTGTGTAATAGTAAGAGTTTTGCAGGGGCACAATGTAAAGACTAAAAAAAAATATTATTTTATGACTTAAGATTCAAATTAAATATTAAATTAATGAGATTTCGGAAATTTTGAAAATATCCGTCCTCGATCAAATGATTTTTATTTTGTTCAGAACAGATCTATTCCGTTTTCCTATACCGAGACAAAAAAAAATATTTTTTCGGATTTCGAGCTAAGAGATGAATATTGTTTTGGACCCATTGAGATGTGTGTGACAATTTTTATGACATTTCAAATTTAAATGGAATCTATTGAATTGAATTTTATTAATTGATGTGGCATGATTTTATTATGCGAAAATAACGGGTCTTTTTTTTTTTTTTGTAAATTAACCTAAGCCAACCCTAATTTTTCCACATACATACTCCCCTACCTGATTTTGTGGCTCAACAGCCGCTCACCCTCCCTACTCACTCTTCCTTCTTCCTACCTTCACATCTGAGCAGCCAGCAAGAGAACCCTTGCCTCCGCCGACCCGTCCACCATGGTTGCTGCGTCTGCCTCCATCTCCCCTATCAGTCTCACACCCTCTCGATCTGCTCTCTCGATCCTCTCTCTCTCGATTCAGGGGTTCCATCGAAAACACCCAGGCCGCTCCTCTCCTCCGGATCTAAGCTTCCATGGAAGCCCCGTCCTCTCTCCGTCGAACCTCAACCCGAGCTTCCTCGCCCCCATGGCTCACTCGTCTCTCTCATGCTCTTCGTCACACTTGGCCGCTTCTTCTGCCTTCGACCTTCATCCCGAATCGGTGTCGGAGTCGAAGTTCTTCCGCTGATCTCTCGCTCCCTGGCTCGCTGCCTTCCATCTCGTCGCCCTCGAGCTCACCAACAAAGACGTAAGGGGCCAGGGCAGCAGCTACTCATCGGATCCGACTCCGCGGGGTCTCCCCTGCTCTCTCGCTCCCGCTCTTTCCTGCAATGGCCGAGATCAAGGCCGACCCTAAGCCCCCTCCGCCAACGACGCCTTGGGCCACCCACACCGGAGACGATTCCGTCGCTAGAAGCACGAGCCTTGGGTCGATGAACTTTCGCAGCCCCGATACCGAATTTCGAGCTTTCATTAAGTCAATTCCGAGAGAGGGGATAAATCCTCGGGCTTCAAATCCTTAATTGTGTGCCTTGGTTGATTTAATTTAAGTTTTAGATTTGTTTTTACTTGAGCTACTTGCTAAATTATGAATCTGTTTTAGAGGAATGGATAAATTGGTTTTGCTAGTGTGGATTCTCTGGCTTATTGCTACTATCTGCGGAAGTGTTGGTTTTGTTATATGTCTAAGTCAAATTTAGCCCTTCAAATTGAACAATCGTCCAATATGATCATTGTCACTAAATATATTTGTTATCAATGTGTTTTAAGAAATTTGGCCTAGTTTTTTTTAATGAGAATGAGATCTATGTAAAATATTGTTATTTGATTAATGAATTGGATTAGTAATAAATAATTAAGATGAGTAAGTTTTGGGGTTTGGATATTCAATGCCTTGTTTTTTAAGAGATTAAGTTATGAAAGACCTTAATTGAACAACGTTGTAATTGTGGACTTGTTGTGATGCCTTATGATCCCTTTTGAGTGGTTTAGTTACGATCGTAATTATAAAAGGTTTCTAGAAAAGTTGATATACTCGGTTACTCCTTGAGTCTAATGTCTTTTATGAGAATTGACAAATTAAATGGATAAATTAGCTAAGCTTGAAGTTGTTGAACTACCTTGGTCATTATTGTTGCCTATGTGTTTATTTAGAAAATCCCACTTATTTAAATAAGATAAGATCCTTCTTGTAGAAACCTAAATCTTAAGCGTGAGTATAGATGAGATGTTGGTTGTTATATGCTTATAGAATTATGTCTATTGACTAAATTTTTTTTAGCTAAGGAAAATAACCCTTTAAGTTATATCTATATTAATAAGATCTTGTTGTGATAATGATAAATTCTTACTAGGTTATAATCATGTGTTTAGTAGCCAATACCTTGAGATATGATTTAATAACTTGTCTTGATAAGTAAAGTTGAGATTTTAGATAAAAAGATACCTTGAGGACTTGTTATGTTTTAATCTTGCTTGTGTTGACTTCGAGCTTTCATTGATTGATTTAGTGATAATTGAATTCATAAAGGATTTTAGAAATGTTGACTTATCATGGCGTAGTCCTTAAATATGAATGAATATATGATACTTGAGGAATTGGTTAAGGAAATATTGAGCTTGATTTGAAGTAAGGTATTTTCAGAAATGTTTAAGTGAGCTTTATGAGAATAAATTTGTTGAGGTTTTAAGATGCACTAGTATGCAATTTGGACTTGAGATGTAAGAGTTTTTGAGAAAACTCGAGAAATTGACCCACTTGATTTAATTTGATGGAAATGAAATGATATATGAGCTATGACTTATTGAGAAGGGATGTGAGATGGTATTTGATGGGCATGTTAAGGATGCTAGCTACTTGAATAAAATATTATTTAATCCCGTGTTGACTTGATAGTTTGCTTGTGTGTTGACTAAATATGTATTGATGAGCTATTCCTTGCTTATTACTTGCTAGTGTGACTGGATGATTCTCTGAGTGGCTTATTTGCTGATGGATGATTATGTGAGTGGCTTGTTTCCCGATGGATGATTATCTAAGTGGCTTGGTTGTTGATTAATTGGATGTGAAGACTCCAGGTAAGTCCTCCGGGGCTTACTCAAGTGATTGGACCTCATGCCTGATGTGTTATATAGTATGTAGGTGTTGCATATGCATAAAAGCATGCTATATAGTATCATGTTTAGGACTTGCACTTATGAATGAGCATCCCTATTCTTTATGCGTTTGAAACAGAACAGCCGTTATCTGTGATAGTCCTAGAGTCTTTTCTAGGGTCATAGGGTAGCCCAACCCCATCGGGTGCCCTGAGTCTATCGAGTCGATATGAGCATGATATGATTAGCCCAGTGATAGCATGCATTTAGATGGTCATAATAGGTTGCATTTATCTTAGTTATGTTGCATATCATGCATGGTTTAAGTATAATTTGCATATTTGTTCTCTGTGTGGTTGGAGTCGGAATCTACACGTTTTTATTGATTATTTCAGGTAACTGTGGATCCGAGGAGGAGAAATGGGTTGATAAAACATTAGATGAGGATGTCTAGTTGATCCAGGAATCTTACATGAAGATCTAAAGGGGTCCTGAGAAGAAGAAGCGAGCCTAAACGAAGAACAAGTGTGCAGAAGTTGTCGCCAGACATGCTGTACTTGTTTTGCACTTTCTGGAGGCCTCGGTTGTCCGATCGACTATTATGACCATGCGTTGGAAAGCTCTTTCAGAGAGCTACAACTTTCCTGTTGACGTCGAGAGCTGATTCAAATAAGATTTTTCGTAAAAGACCGATGCAGCGGCCGCCGCATTAGGCTGCGGCCGCCGCATTATGCCGCGGCCACCGCATTAGCACTGCAGCGACGCGTTTGAGGTTTTTGCGCAGCGACGGTTTTTTTCTATCCAAGACCTATTTATCTATCTTTTGGAGGCCGACTCTGGGACGATTTTGGGGAGGGCTTAGCCCTAGGTTTCCACTTTTCATATTTTATTCTACGTTCATTAGACAATTTAGAGATTTGAGCGATGTCTTCCATGAGGAACTAAACTCATCGGTTCTGCCTGCAATTTGAAGCTTTATTTGGATTGATTGTGAGTTTCTAATTCTCGTTCCTTGTTTCCTATATTTGAGTGCTTCAACTTCTTTGTGCTTGATTGATTATTGTTTTGTTCTATCTAGCCCGCGCAACTAGTTAGAATCAATTCAATTGCTAGGGTTTTGTAGATTCCTGATTGCGAACCTTAACCCAAGTAGCAAACTTATCCCTTTAGGGCTGATTGAACTAATTGGATAGGTAGGAAGTTGAATGTGTTGTTAAATCCTTTTTTAGGGAATGCAAATACCTTGGCTAATCTCTGAACTTAAAGCTATCAATTGGGTTAAATCCTTCTTTAGGGACTGTTCGATTGATAAGGGATGCTAGGACTGATTGGACTAGTAACTATATTCGGTCGGGACAAGGGCATTCATAGGAAACTTAATAGGACGAGAAGAAGTTACAAGGATCGCTTCAACCAAATAAAGTGGAAAATTGTAGGTAGAACTACTTCTCTTAATTGTTTGAATCACAACCATTTACTCTTGCCTTTCATAATTCGCTTTGCTCTCACAAACCCCCCCATCTGGTTACGTAATCGGCACTTGAATCATACTTGAGCAACAAATCTCCCTGTGGGATCGACCTCTTGCTTATTGCTATACTAGTTATAAGTTTGAGTTTACTTTGACGGATCAACGACAGGTTTTCCCTCCGTCAAATTTGGCGCCGTTGCCAGGGACATTTATTGATTCTTGTGTGTTTTTGGTGCTGATTTTTGGTGTGGACCACTTACATGGTCCGCACTCGTGCTACTAACATATGTTGAAGGTGAGGTTATTGCAGTTAGATGGAGAGAGTTTTCATCAATACTTCATCAGACTGCATGAGTACATTAACGATGTTTATTCATGGGGATATCAAGCTAGTATAAGGGAAGTGCTTCTATGCATCTTTGATGGCATGACTTCTGAGACACGAAGTCTTGCTGAGCGCATGAGTGATGGAGGTTTATTAGATATGGGACTCTCGGAGATGTGGGAATTTTTCTGCTACATGGATCATCAATGTGCGCAGAACGAGTCACTTCCTCTAGTATCTCAAATCGTTGAGACCTCTGTTGCACCTCTTAAGGTCATGGTGGAAAATCACATTGAGAAGGTAGAGGAAGACCACACTACATCTGACGAGATCATCCCTAGCTCCCCCATTGATGAATCTGATCTAGAGCCTACTGCTGAGGCTACAGAGCAAGTAAAGGTTGTACCCTGCACTAGAGAGAATATTGGTGGATACGTTGATCCATTTGACTGCTACTTTGACAAACCACCAATAGAACTAAATTGGTGGTATTATATACCCTCTGTGGGTTGTCAAGCTCATGAATACAATAAGTTGAAATGGTTCTTAAATGTATTAATATTTAGTTTCAATTTATTTGTATGTAGTGCATGTCTGTTTGTTAGTTGTGCACAAGAGTTTGACACGTTGATGAGGGCTTTGACTATGTCTGATTATTGTCTTGAGCTTCAACATTACGTCGAGCCAACGACATGAAACAAGGCGCTTCTCAGGAGGCAAACCGAGGTAAGTTTTCTAATTTACTTATTTCGATTCCTCAGTAGTTAGTTTGTTTTTCAATAAATTAGGCTTTCCATTAGATATTGGATAGTTGTTTTGGTTTGGGATAGAGTAACCTCTCAGGAAAGGCCGCTGCAATGCTCAGATCCAACCTATAGAGACCCATCCACCACATTGTGAGTATTTCATTCATTTCTTCCTCTATATTTTTTTTTGTTGTCTTTTATGTTTCATTGAGGACAATGAAAAGTTTAAGTGTGGGGGAGGGATTGCATTGCATATAGATAGGGTTTGCATATCATTTGTATTTATGTTATCATGTTTATTTATGTCTTCATATTTATTTTTATACTTATATTGCACTTGAAAAAAAATCAAAAAAAAAAAATATCATGCATATACATAGATTTCAAACACCCACCTAGTTAGTGAAACTCTACATTCTTATGGCATGAACTTGTAAATCCTACGATAAATTTGAATTGCTTAGCCTCATCGCCTTGAAATGTTTTCTTATGAAGCATGATTTTGTGATGTAATTGAGCATGTATGGTTGAGCTTGAGTATGATTGAAATCCTACATGAACGTGACCCTTGTGAGAATGTTAGCCTTACTTGGAATCATTTATAATTCTTTTGCTCCATTGTGTGATTTACTCTCCTTGTGTTGCTACTTCTTGGCATTGACTTCAGTATCTATTTTTCATGACCGGCTAACATAGTTGTTGCTTGTGGAGTTTATGTTATATCTTGAGTCTTTTTTTTGTTCTAGTTTGTGCATACTTAGGGAAATAAAGTGGCAATGGTTGATACACTTAGTAACCGGGTCTACGCATGACACCCATGGGTATGATTCGCGCAAAATGGTGTTAAAAACTATCCACTATGAAAGAAAGCTTGATCATTGAGTAACCGGGTTCATTCATGACACCCATGTTTGCAACTCGCGTCAAAAGATGTTCAAGTAGACTTTACTTAAGTAGGTTGAGGTGTTGATAGACCGGGGCCATTCATGACACCTATGTTTGCGCCTCGCGTAAGGAAGACACCAAGGCAAGAAAATAAATAGAAAAAAAAAGAAAGAAAAAAAAAGAAGAAAAGAAAAAAAAGAGTCACATGTTGTGTATTTTTCTTTATTGTGTCCCGCAAGTAATGGCAATTCGGTGGAGATTTGGTAATATTGTGGTCAATGTCTATGAGCTTAGTGCATTTTGGATTGAGTTGAAAGTTGAACCATAAAGCCTAAACACATGAGAGTATGAGTGAAACACATATTCTTGGTGAGGTTGGATGATTTCTACTTCTATGCTTTGATCGCTAAATACATGCTATGATGTTTATTCACTTGGTCTTGTGTTCATTTAAAATTGATGTTGCTTTTGATTTGGGCTAATGCATCAAGAAGGAAACCGTAGGTATAGGTTGCTTTTATATTGTTCGCTCGAGGACTAGCGAAGCTTAAGTGTGGGGGAGTTTGATAGCATGCATTTAGATGGTCATAATAGGTTGCATTTATCTTAGTTATGTTGCATATCATGCATGGTTTAAGTATAATTTGCATATTTGTTCTCTGTGTGGTTGGAGTCGGAATCTACACGTTTTTATTGATTATTTCAGGTAACTGTGGATCCGAGGAGGAGACATGGGTTGATGAAACATTAGATGAGGATGTCTAGTTGATCGAGGAATCTTACATGAAGATCTAAAGGGGTCCTGAGAAGAAGAAGCGAGCCTAAACGAAGAACAAGTGTGCAGAAGTTGTCGCCAGACATGTTGTACTTGTTTTGCACTTTCTGGAGGCCTCGGTTGTCCGATCGACTATTATGACCATGCGTTGGAAAGCTCTTTCAGAGAGCTACAACTTTCCTGTTGACGTCGAGAGCTGATTCAAATAAGATTTTTCGTAAAAGACCGATGCAGCGGCCGCCGCATTATGCCGCGGCCGCCGCATTAGCACTGCAGCGACGCGTTTGAGGTTTTTGCGCAGCGACGGTTTTTTTCTATCCAAGACCTATTTATCTATCTTTTGGAGGCCGACTCTGGGACGATTTTGGAGAGGGCTTAGCCCTAGGTTTCCACTTTTCATATTTTATTCTACGTTCTTCAGACAATTTAGAGATTTGAGCGATGTCTTCCATGAGGAACTAAACTCATCGGTTCTGCCTGCAATTTGAAGCTTTATTTGGATTGATTGTGAGTTTTTAATTTTCGTTCCTTGTTTCCTATATTTGAATGCTTCAACTTCTTTGTGCTTGATTGATTATTGTTTTGTTCTATCTAGCCCGCGCAACTAGTTAGAATCAATTCAATTGCTAGGGTTTTGTAGATTCCTGATTGCGAACCTTAACCCAAGTAGCAAACTTATCCCTTTAGGGCTGATTGAACTAATTGGATAGGTAGGAAGTTGAATGTGTTGTTAAATCCCTCTTTAGGGACTGCAAATACCTTGGCTAATCTCTGAACTTAAAGCTATCAATTGGGTTAAATCCTTCTTTAGGGACTGTTCGATTGATAAGGGGTGCTAGGACTGATTGGACTAGTAACTATATTAGGTCGGGACAAGGGCATTCATAGGAAACTTAATAGGATGAGAAGAAGTTACAAGGATCGCTTCAACCAAATAAAGTGGAAAATTGTAGGTAGAACTACTTCTCTTAATTGTTTGAATCACAACCATTTACTCTTGCCTTTCATAATTCGCTTTGCTCTCACAACCCCCCCCATCTGGTTACGTAATCGGCACTTGAATCATACTTGAGCAACAAATCTCCCTGTGGGATCGACCTCTTGCTTATTGCTATACTAGTTATAAGTTTGAGTTTACTTTGACGGATCAACGACAGGTTTTCCCTCCGTCACCCAGCACCATCGGGCAAGAGATGAGATGATATGATATGATTAGCCCAGCACCATCGGGCAAGAGATGAGATGAGATGAGATGATATGATATGATATGATGATGCCGTGGTGAGTGCACCACCACGAGGAAATTGCTATGCTATAGCACCGAACTGGCCAGTCTCTGCACTAGCGGGAAGGGGTGCAGAGGTAGGAGAGGGATATGCCACTTGGCATTCTGTGTGGATCCAATTTATCGCTTTCTGCATTATATAAACTGTCAGCATGCTTGTGTGATTTAAATTCCAGTAATGCATTAGAGCATCCTGTATTTTAGGTATAGCCGTATTATATGACCTCAGCGAGGACTTCCGGTCCCGCATGAGTGGCTCGACCTTGACTTGTGGTATAGTTTCAGGTACCCACTCCCTTTGCTTGCTGAATTGCTTCTATGGCGGGGTTTTCTCACGGGACGAGAGTGCTAAGAAGACTTCACCTATTCTAGCTTGACTTTACAAATGTTTTGGTTAAGTTTGTCATTTAGAAACATGTTGTATCTATATTGATTTAAACTCGTTTTATCTCTTTTGAGTTTTGACTAGTTGATTTAGGATAGGTTCTCGTTTTAGCTCTTCTGACTGTCTCGAGGGTTTGAAATCCCCTTTTTTCTTCATTAAATTCTTAAGACATAAATAGGGTTATAACTTGAAGTTGATAAATAAGCAGCTCGTACTTGGATTGCAAGATCTGACAGAGGGATAATTCTTTCCTCTAAACGTAACCCGGATTTATAATCTGGGCCGTTACAGAGTTGGTATCAGAGCCATGTTGTGCAATCCGAGTACAAATGAGTTGTAAAACAATTGTTGATTTTGAGTTTTGAAAATAAAATGGCCCAAAGGTTTTCACAAGTTTTGAATGTTTTTAAAGGGAAAAATGAATTTAATATGGATAAGTAAGATAACCACCTTGAGAAGTGAGAATCTGGACTCGATTGGGTAGCCATGGCATATGTAAAATCTTGTTTGAGAAATCCGTATAATTGATTTTAGAGATAAGTAAATTTAGGGGAGAAGTTTGGTGACTCATGTGTGTTAGTCTTGATGACTTGGTATGGTTATTTGTTTATAGGAGTTTCCCTTGTTATGACATCTGACGTAATTCTTATAACATGATTTGATCTTGTTATGCGCATATAATGTATGGTACGTGACGACTTGGATTGGACAATTGTTGTCATTCTTGATGCATTTGACTTATACATATTTCTTTGCTACGTATATCACTTATGATGGAAATTATTGGTGCCTTTTGACCTTGGTTTGATGAGGACATGAGATGAGATTATGAGGATTTACACTGTTATGACTGATGTTTCGTATTGGTTAGTGGAAGCTTATGAGCTCAGGCTTGAGAATCTTACTCTGGTTGATGGGAAAACTTATGGTTTGAGAATTGAGAAGTTATGTTTGTTGATTTGAGAGCCATGATATTTTGACTATAAGAGTTCATAGTGACTTGATATGAAATACTTATGAAATTCAGATTCTTGATATAAATTGTTGATTCTTGCCTAGCGATAATGTTTCCACAAAGTCGACACAAGTATTTTACAGGGACGCTTGTAAAGTACTTGGTCGAATCTAGTGAGAACATTGTGACGACTTTGTGACACTTGTACAAGTATTTCATGGGGACGCCTATGGAATACTTGTAGGGATCACAAAATGCATCGCTTATATGCTTATTTGAGATGTTTTGGCATGATATTGTTCTATGACCTATTTAGTGATGCCTTACATGATAAATTCTTATGATATTACTCTCATATGCGAAATTCGTTCAAAAGATCGAGGATCATGTTTATACAACTCGACTAAAATGTATATGAATCAATGAATAGACATAACGAATAGACATGACTCGCTTATTCATAAAATAGGATTTATGTGATTGATGTGACATTGTTCCTCCTACCCTCGACGTGTTAACGTTCATATGTTGTGATTTTATGAAATTTTGTGAAGTTATGTCATGCACCTCTATCTTGTTTGTATGAACGGTGATGGTTAATTATGATATATTGCTTATGTGGCTACTCATTATCCTATAATTGTCTGACTCATGTAATTGATGTCTTATATGTCCCTTGTTCCGATAAGGTGATGCTATTCTTGCTTGTCTACTTGGTTAGGGAAGAGACCTTATGTTCGAGCTAACTTGTTAATGGTGAGGCTCGATAAGATAGCAAGTTGAACTATTGTTTAACCTCTTAGATTCTTGGTAAATTTTGCTTTGCGATCCTTGAGAACCTCGATAAATTGTCATAACAACTCCTTGTCTCTCTTCGTTACTCTTCTTAACTTGCCGATCTAGCTCATTCTAAATTTCCTTCACGTTGGTCACCTATGTTCCAAACCTTATAGGTCTAATTTGTTATGAACCGGTATATGTGTTTGAGTGTTGATTGTCTTGAGGGAGTACAATACCAAAAAGGGATCTTGATGAGTGATTCTTAGAAATCTGTTGGACGTCCTCTTTTGTACCGAGAGATGTTTTAAAATCTTTGGTCATTCGGGAAAATTCATTTGAAGGTCTTCCTTATGGTTGGTGTTCACCGAAAAGTATATTGTCTCCCTAAGGAATAACTAGGCTTCTTTTCAGAAGGGGATGAAGTGAGATGAGTCGATGTTACACTGGGAAACTTCTATTTGGTTATAATGGTAGTCTTGTTTGTGTTCCATTTTTTGATGTATTATTGTGTTATATACTTGTTCTATTTGGACCTGCGTTGATTTGTATATCTATCCTATTGCACTTGATACATCCATGCTTTATACGCATTATCATAGGATCATAATACCTTCCATAGTACTTCTTTTGTGTTTCCCTCACCTATACATATGATTAGTTCAACCTATGATGCATTGACATGTTAGCCCCTATACATGTATATCATATGTTTATATACCCGTGACTTATTTGATGTTATTAGTGTGATATAGGATTTATGACATGTGAACTACGTGACCTTATTCTCCATCGATGCTATTGTTTATCACCCTTAATCACATATTCACGATAGTCTTCTCATTCTTCTTTTGTTACCGCCTGTCCTTTTGGATGTTTAAGAGTGTTAGGTATAATTGAATTAGTATGTCGTGCATGTATACCTCTTATGTATCATGCCTTTATTATTTCTATCGCGGGTTCGTGTTAAACTTGCCATCCTTTTGTATGTTCTTGTCACATGATCATTAATCTTTGTCTGCTTATACTTATTAAATGATGTTGATTTAGCTATGTTATGATTTTATACCTTATGTGGTTAACGTCCTGTTTAGCTATGTACCTCTTATCATTGTCTCTTCTTAATCTGTGCTATAACTCTATGATTTTCATGCTTTAAGGACCTTACACATCGCATGCCCACACACCACGATAGTTGTATAAAATCATATGATGATCTCTCGACATATACAACGTGTTATCCTCTTATAGTATGCCGCGCTTGGAAAATATTATCTGATTTTGATGGTAGTCACGCTTGAGCATCCATTACTTGATATGACATTGTCTTTAGTTACTTGAAATATTCACGCCTTGCTGACATGTATATGCATATCATGATGTTTTGTGTAACCTTAAATAGCTACTACTGTTTCATGGTCATATTATTTTCTTTTACATCCCTCTCATGCTCTTGGTATGTTTTGGCTGAACAGTTTGGCTTATTATGTGTTATTGTTATGTATGTTGTTACATGCTCCTTATGGGCACTCCTACTGTGTTGCGTGCTACTAGTACCTCTTATATGATCTCTACTTTCGAATAAAGAATTATTTGGTTTCATGCCCTAATTATAACATTGCTTAATTGCGATTACTATATGACTCATGATAGTTTGGTCTGTGCCTCGTCTATCTTTATCTTAATTGGTATACATATCTATGTCAATGTACTCTATCTATCCATGCTTAGTCATCACCGTTTTAGGTACATCGTTCTCAATTATATTTCATCTATATTCATGTTGTGTGGTTATATAGTTGTTTTGACTGGTTGCGAATCCTCATGTTAGTGGTTAGACCATAGCCTTGCATGTTTATATCTTGCCATATGTCATTAAATAATATTTGGTAATTAAGTATTTGAGAATTAAGTATTTGAGAATATGATTATGTGATTTATTGCACTCTTTATGTTATTTATAGGATTACTCTTATGATATGGGTGGTCGACCTATTGTGTATCGTCTTGTTTGTTGATAAAGTAGATCGTCATGTACTTACCCCTTTTCATGTTTTAGCGATAATATGTAGAAATTTCGCATCAACGATATGATATGTGATTTGTTTTACTATTTACATTATCTGTATAATCACTCTTGTAATAGGGTTTTGACAGTATACCTATCTTGCATATTTGTTATGATTGTTTATACATTTTGAATATTATCATTAGAGAAATCTTGTTATCTTTCGACACCATCATACTCTATCTTACATCAATAGTACCATGTGTAGGCCATAATATGGCACATGCTCAATTTTACCTATTACACAATGTTTTCTATACTTGTTATGCATGAATAGTTTTAAGCCCCGTATGCTCGCATGTACACCCCTACAGTTTAGATTGCACTTGCATGTTTATGCACCCTATTTTGCTTAATAATTGTTGATATTATACTATCTACCATATTGAGCTTATAGTGGTATGAAATATGTGTTGATATATGTCTGGGTGACATGCATGCATGAAGCACACACTTTACACTTGTCTTTCTCCAGTGAACTATATGATATTTCTTTTGTGACGTCTAAGACATGTTGATACTGTTCCTTACATGTTATGTTTAGTTCCCTTACACCTTAGTGGCATATAGGATTCCCTCACACATGTACTGAATCAATTTAGTATATTCGGGTAACAGATTGTTAGATCTACCTTGTGTATATCTATGAATGTTGAACCTTAATAGCATTTCCTAGTCATTATAGGTGATATTCCTTTCTAGTGAGGATTTGATTTGATAATAGTAGGTGTATTGATATTGCTATGATCATGATAGGTTATTTACCTTGTACTTTCCCACACGTTATGACACTGAAATCGTATTGCCATTGCTTCCTGAGATAGGTCCATGTTAGTGTGCAAAATTACAATGTTGTGTGTTTTTGACATGATGTGTTACATGATAATTTTAAGTGATACGATTATAACCTTAAGGGTTTCCCATGGGCATCGGCAAAATTCTTATGTTTTATCTTACTAGGTACTATTCGAGTCTATCTTCGTGTCCAAAGTTAGGCAAATTGCCCCTTAGCATCTCTTTCCTTCGGTTACAAACTTAAACCTTGCACCATCCTTGTATAATTGTATATGAGTCTTGGTTCTAAGAAGTGGGAGACGCGACTGTGTTTGGGGTGGGAACATGATTGAGTTAACAAGCCTAGCCTGGACGTGACCCTGACTTCGTGAGCGTGATAGTGCGTGTGAGTATGTGAGTTCATGATGCTTGATTGTGTCCTTTCATGTTAATGGTGATGTGTGAGTATGATTATTGTGTTCTTCTCTGGTTGATGGCAGTGTGTAGAATTATGTGATTATATGATCTGCTGAGGATGATGAGTTTCGTTATGAAGATATTTTGGATATGTTAATATTGAGTTTAATGTTGAGACTGATCATGAGAAATGAACTTAGGAAGTGGAATATGGGTTAGCCCTTAGAGGTGGATAAAATGCTTCTTGTGTCCCTGAAATCTGGCTGACTGACATAGGGGGGAGCTGACTCGGGTTCAAAATGTTTTGTTACTTTTAAAAAAGGATTTTAGTCTCGAAGAAGAGACTTGTTTTTAGAGGTGGATGATGTAAAGACCCAAAAAAAATATTATTTTATGACTTAAGATTCAAATTAAATATTACATTAATGAGATTCCGGAAATTTTGAAAATATCTGTCCTCGATCAAATGATTTTTATTTTGTTTAGAACAGATCTATTCCGTTTTCCTATACCGAGACAAAAAAAAATATTTTTTCGGATTTCGAGCTAAGAGATGAATATTGTTTTGGACCTATTGAGATGTGTGTGACAATTTTTATGACATTTCAAATTTAAATGGAATCTATTGAATTGAATTTTATTAATTGATGTGGCATGATTTTATTATGCGAAAATAACGGGTCTTTTTTTTTTTTTGTAAATTAACCTAAGCCAACCCTAATTTTTCCACATACATACTCCCCTACCTGATTTTGTGGCTCAGCAACCGCTCACCCTCCCTACTCACTCTTCCTTATTCCTACCTTCACATCTGAGCAGCCAGCAAGAGAACCCTTGCCTCCGCCGACCCGTCCACCATGGTTGCTGCGTCTGCCTCCATCTCCCCTATCAGTCTCACGCCCTCTCGATCTGCTCTCTCTCGATTCAGGGGTTCCATCGAAATCACCCAGGCCGCTCCTCTCCTCCGGATCTGAGCTTCCATGGAAGTCCCGTCCTCTCTTCGTCGAACCTCAACCCGAGCTTCCTCGCCCCCATGGCTCACTCGTTTCTCTCATGCTCTTCGTCACATTTGGCCGCTTCTTCTGCCTTCGACCTTCATCCCGAATCGGTGTCAGAGTCGAAGTTCTTCTGCTGATCTCTCGCTCCCTGGCTCGCTGCCTTCCATCTCGTCGCCCTCGAGCTCACCAACAAAGACGTAAGAGGCCAGGGCAGCAGCTACTCATCGGATCCGACTCCGCGGGGTCTCCCCTGCTCTCTCGCTCCCGCTCTTTCCTGCAATGGCCGAGATCAAGGCCGACCCTAAGCCGCCTCCGCCAACGACGCCTTGGGCCACCCACACCGGAGACGATTCCGTCGCTAGAAGCACGAGCCTTGGGTCGATGAACTTTCGCAGCCCCGATACCGAATTTCGAGCTTTCATTCAGTCAATTCCGAGAGAGGGTATAAATCCTCGGGCTTCAAATCCTTAATTGTGTGCTTTGGTTGATTTAATTTAAGTTTTAGATTTGTTTTTACTTGAGCTACTTGCTAAATTATGAATCTGTTTTAGAGGAATGGATAAATTGGTTTTGCTAGTGTGGATTCTCTGGCTTATTGCTACTATCTGCGGAAGTGTTGGTTTTGTTATATGTCTAAGTCAAATTTAGCCCTTCAAATTGAACAATCGTCCAATATGATCATTGTCACTAAATAGATTTGTTATCAATGTGTTTTAAGAGATTTGGCCTAGTTTTTTTTAACGAGAATGAGATCTATGTAAAATATTGTTATTTGATTAATGAATTGGATTAGTAATAAATAATTAAGATGAGTAAGTTTTGGGGTTTGGATATTCAATGCCTTGTTTTTTAAGAGATTAAGTTATGAAAGACCTTAATTGAACAACGTTGTAATTGTGGACTTGTTGTGATGCCTTATGATCCCTTTTGAGTGGTTTAGTTACGATCGTAATTATAAAAGGTTTCTAGAAAAGTTGATATACTCGGTTACTCCTTGAGTCTAATGTCTTTTATGAGAATTGACAAATTAAATGGATAAATTAGCTAAGCTTGAAGTTGTTGAACTACCTTGGTCATTATTGTTGCCTATGTGTTTATTTAGAAAAACCCACTTATTTAAATAAGATAAGATCCTTCTTGTAGAAACCTAAATCTTAAGCGTGAGTATAGATGAGATGTTGGTTGTTATATGCTTATAGAATTATGTCTATTGGCTAAATTTTTTTTAGCTAAGGAAAATAATCCTTTAAGTTATATCTATATTAATAAGATCTTGTTGTGATAATGATAAATTCTTACTAGGTTATAATCATGTGTTTAGTAGCCAATACCTTGAGATATGATTTAATAACTTGTCTTGATAAGTAAAGTTGAGATTTTAGATAAATAGATACCTTGAGGACTTGTTATGTTTTAATCTTGCTTGTGTTGACTTCGAGCTTTCATTGATTGATTTAGTGATAATTGAATTCATAAAGGATTTTAGAAATGTTGACTTATCATGGCGTAGTCCTTAAATATGAATGAATATATGCTACTTGAGGAATTGGTTAAGGAAATATTGAGCTTGATTTGAAGTAAGGTATTTTCAGAAATGTTTAAGTGAGCTTTATGAGAATAAAGTTGTTGAGGTTTTAAGATGCACTAGTATGCAATTTGGACTTGAGATGTAAGAGTTTTTGAGAAAACTCGAGAAATTGACCCACTTGATTTAATTTGATGGAAATGAAATGATATATGAGCTATGACTTATTGAGAAGGGATGTGAGATGGTATTTGATGGGCATGTTAAGGATGCTAGCTACTTGAATAAAATATTATTTAATCCCGTGTTGACTTGATAGTTTGCTTGTGTGTTGACTAAATATGTATTGATGAGCTATTCCTTGCTTATTACTTGCTAGTGTGACTGGATGATTCTCTGAGTGGCTTATTTGCTGATGGATGATTCTGTGAGTGGCTTGTTTCCCAATGGATGATTATCTAAGTGGCTTGGTTGCTGATTAATTGGATGTGAAGACTCCAGGTAAGTCCTCCGGGGCTTACTCAAGTAATTGGACCTCATGCCTGATGTGTTATATAGTATGTAGGTGTTGCATATGCATAAAAGCATGCCATGTAGTATCATGTTTAGGACTTGCACTTATGAATGAGCATCCCTATTCTTTATGCGTTTGAAACAGAACGACCGTTATCTGTGATAGTCCTAGAGTCTTTGTTAGGGTCATAGGGTAGCCCAGCCCCATCGGGTGCCCTGAGTCTATCGAGTCGATATGAGCATGATATGATTAGCCCAACACCATCGGGTAAGAGATGAGATGATATGATATGATTAGCCCAACACCATCGGGCAAGAGATGAGATGACATGATATGATATGATATGATGATGCCGTGGTGAGTGCACCACCACGAGGAAATTGCTATGCTATAGCACCGAACTGGCCAGTCTCTGCACTAGCGGGAAGGGGTGCAGAGGTAGGAGAGGGATATGCCACTTGGCATTCTGTGTGGATCCAATTTATCGCTTTCTGCATTATATAAACTGTCAGCATGCTTGTGTGATTTAAATTCCAGTAATGCATTAGAGCATCCTGTATTCTAGGTATAGCCGTATTATATGACCTCAGCGAGGACTTCCGGTCCCGCATGAGTGGCTCGACCTTGACTTGTGGTATAGTTTCAGGTACCCGCTCCCTTTGCTTGCTGAATTACTTCTATGGCGGGGTTTTCTCACGGGACGAGAGTGCTAAGAAGACTTCACCTATTCTAGCTTGACTTTACAAATATTTTGGTTAAGTTTGTCATTTAGAAACATGTTGTATCTATATTGATTTAAACTCGTTTTATCTCTTTTGAGTTTTGACTAGTTGATTTAGGACAGGTTCTCGTTTTAGCTCTTCTGACTGTCTCGAGGGTTTGAAATCCCCCTTTTTCTTCATTAAATTCTTAAGACATAAATAGGGTTATAACTTGAAGTTGATAAATAAGCAGCTCGTACTTGGATTGCAAGATCTGGCAGAGGGATAATTCTTTCCTCTAAACGTAACCCGGGTTTATAATCTGGGTCGTTACACACAAACTGCACTGCACATACTACTTACAAGAACTAAGAGTCAGATTCAGATGTAGACAATGGAACTTGACCTTCTTGAAGTAGACGAATAGTGATGGATTGGAACTCTTGTTGATTCTTCACAAGGTCACAGTGGCGGATCCAGGATTTCTCTCAAGGGGGGGGGGGGGGGGCTGAAAATTACAATGAACGATAATAAAATTCATCTTCCGAGTTCAATATTACAAATAAGTTCAATACTAGGACATCACTCCTTGGCAAAAACCCAATCTTCATGTTTCACTCCTTCTATTATCTCTAGAAACATCTTGTTCAACCCCAATCCCATCAACATTTTGAGATGGATTAGGAAGTTGGTTCAAGAAGTTGAAGATCCATCACTTTGCATAGATGACTTAGATCGAATAATAAAGTTTTCCATAATATATACCACCCTAAAAAATGAATCCATAAACCACAATTCCAAATCACAAACCACAAATTCACAAATTTATTTTTCAAAACAACAAATTCTACCAGCAATTTCTCAAAATTTATTATCAAAATCACAAAAACCTAATTCAAATTTAACCGAAATGGCCAAATTGATTCTCAAATCCACAAATCAAAAACCACAAATTCACAAATTTATTTCTCAAAATCACAAATTCTAATCACAAAATCTCGGAATTTATTATCAAAATCACAAACCCTAATTGAAATTTAACCCAAATGGCCAAATTGATTTTCAAATCCACAAATTTTAATTTAAATTCATTCTCATCTATATGAATTGATCATAAAAAAATCAAATTAAGAGGTAGAGAAGTAAAACAACATTGAACTCGATAGATCTGGACAATATTAGAAGAAGAAGAAGAAGGGAAGAACTATCTGCTGCGGGCGGCTGCAGGGGTCCGCCGGACTAAGGAGGAGCTTGCCGCTGTGGAGGTCGGTTGCGTGCGGTGCGCCGGTGCCAGCGTTCGGAGGAGGAGCCTGCTGCGGCAGGTCTGAGCCTCGGAGAACCCTCCTTTCTCAGTTCCACTGTTTGTCTTTGGTCTGTCTGAAATGAAAAAAAATAATGGGCTTTAAAGTTTAGGAGGCAAAAATAGGATTCGAACCTGGGTCTTTTTAGAAGACTCCTGAAAATTTTCTATCCGTCCCATCTACCATTGAGACAAAGCGTTTTTCTGTCTCCTTATTCACTTTACTGAATTTTATTACGAAAAAACACCAGATATATATAAAACATATACCTTTTTTTCTGGATTGAGCCACCCCGAGCCCCCCGTAGATCCGCCACTGCAAGCTCAACAACAATACTTCTTAGTTCATTTACCTCGTCTCAATGGGCTTGATCTCGAGCTTCATTACGAGCTTGTGAAGGCTGGCCTTGGATGGAGGGAGCACTCGCCTTGCCGATGCGAATAAGGGATGTACTTTTCCCCCAACCCATAAATTCTTCCACGAATGGCTCCACCACAAACTTCAATCCACAAATGCTTCTCAAGGTGTCTCTCTTAATATTCACATTCTACACCATCTTTTGAAATTGGCTCAGTTTGTGACTGACTAGCAACTAGATTTTCAAATTTGTCCTATATATATTATTTTCAGCAGCAACAAATAAGCAATTCAACAACGGTAGAAACAAGCATGTTTAAGAATTTAGCAAAGCATACAAGCTAGCATGTTGAAGCATTTTTTATAGTAGTAAATGAGTTATTTCATAGCAGCAAATGAATTATTTCATAATAATAAACTAAATGTTTTGCAGCAGCATATAAACAAATTCAAATAAGCAAATCAATAACCATGTTTAGCAACAAATTGCAATTTCGAAGCAGCATGGAGCTGAAGCTAGCCAGTTCATGTAACGTAGACTTTAGAAAGATTTTTGTCTTCCGTATAACTTATATGATTAACTCATGAAAAAATATTTATGAATCATGGTAAATAACTATTAATTTATCAATCTAGTAAAATATAATTGTCATGATAGAACTACGTACGTATAAATTAAAGATAATAAAGTTTAATGATGTTGAAGAAATCAATGAATATATATTTTTTTTGGTGAGCAATCGATATATGAATATTTTAAATCAATAGTATTATTAAGGAAAATTCACCATAATGGATGTTGGACGAGATCCGATCCAAACCCCATCTTTTGAGAACAACCTTAATTTACACCATATGAGAAATCTTTGGCTTCTTTCCTTCCTTTGCCTTCTACGAAGTCACGCAAATATATAAAAATAATAAAACTTATATAAAAAAACTAAGTAGCAAAAGCAAAACATAATAAGAAAATTTGGAAATCTCAACAACATCATTGAAAAGCATGTAAAATAAGTAAAGAAAAGCCCAATCGAAGTAAAAGCAAAACTGAATATAAAAATTTATGAACTGAAAAACAACTAAAATAAAACTAAGCGGCAACTTAATAAACTCCCTTATCTCCAACCCAAATTGTCCTCTTCAGGAGGAGGTGGTGGGTCTGGTGTTTTAGTCGGCGGAGATGGTGGTGGAACATCATTTGGTGGTACTTCATAATAGACCATCAGGTGGTATGTCCCTCGCTCATCTGCTTGGTACTTCCTTGGACCTCCATTCCTAGCCTAGTGGACGAGCTTGAACCTTCCTGAGTGGACTCTCAAACCTTCCACCCATTCGTCTCTCCAAGTCCTTGCTAGCCAGCGTATTGGAAAGCATTCAGTGTCTCAGCGAACGTGCCTCCCTTGCATGTGATCCTCTTCCTCTTCAGAGAATTGGCTTTTTGAGCTTGCCCACCATCATACACAAATACTTGTGTTGCTTCTTTGGTTCGGTGTACAATGGTGGAGGGGGAAGAGATTCCTCCACTTCATCCTCAGACACTTCATCTTCAACATGCATGCCACGTACTTTGCGAGGACCCCATACTTGAACTCGAAAGTCGGTTGCTTGAGATCGTCAAGAATCACCTTAACCTGGAATGGTAAAGGCGGTAGTGAAATGTGATGAACAACAACTTCTGTCTCCTTCTCAAGTACTTCTTCTTTCTTTTTGGGGTATCTCACAATGATCCTCGTGGAATGGGGACAGAGGAGTCGAAATTTGAGAAGAAACGACCTTGGAAATAGGCTCTGTCGACCCTGCAGAAGCTTCTGTCGTGTAAAGACCGAAAAACTTTAAATTTATATTTTGTAAAAATAATTATTTATATTTGATTAGATTCGGAGATTCGGAAAATTTTTGAAAATTCCGTCCTCGAGCGACATGTTTATCCTAAATCTTTTCAAAATAAATTCCGGCATCAATCTTTCGGATTTGAAATTTTGATTTAAAATTTGTTTGAGTCGGGTTTGGTTCAGGAGAGCGGGTTTCGGGTTATTCCGAGATTTTTAATTTGCCTAGTGGGGACCATTTCCACATTTTAAATTCTTTTCCCTTCTCTCTCTCTGTCTGTGTGTCTCTGTCTCTCTCTCTCTCTCTCCTGGCGGTTATATCCTTCAGAGACACCACCCCATTTGCCCTTTGTGCACATTGCCCTCCCAGCTCACATACACCCTATGCCTGCACCCGATTGCCCTTCTTGATTCCCCTATAAATTGAACATTTAGAACCCTAAACCTCTCATCCACACAAACACCAAGACCCTCAGCCTCCTCCCTTCATTTTCACACACAAAACAACCCCAAAGAACTGGCCCCCAAAGAACCCCCTTTCACCCTTCTTGGGATATATATATTTTTCGAAAATTATTATATATTATAAATTGTTTTAACAATAGTATTAATTGGTATATATGTGCAGTTATTATGGGGTGTTTTAATAACTAATTTTGGAAAATGGAATGACGTAGTGATTTAATTGATTTGAGTATTGCTTGATAAATTACTTAAAAAATGTATTTTGAGGTCTTCTAAAATGTATTTGAAATATTGATTGGAGTTGGAGATTTATAAAACCATAAGATGATATGTGATGTTATGTGATGATACATGTTGAGATGATATATGAGCTATTATATGTTGAGATGGTATGATATGTTCTGAGATGATATATGAGAAGAGTTGAGATGAGTTGAGATGAGAATATGGATAAGATGTGATGATGAGTTCTATGACTATTTCAAGCTTACATGTGTGATATTAATTATGCTTTGTGTAACTTAGACATAGACTTATATTTATGTCCATTTATATCTGCTAGGTGATCTGTGAGCATTTGGCTATTATCTCTATTGCTGCTTTACTTTGCTGTTCTGCAATTCCAAGTAAGTTCCTATATGGGCGTACTCAGATTCGAAAGAGAAAATCTCATGCTCGTGATCATATGACATAGTAGGTGTTGCATAAGCATATTAAAAGCATGCCATGTAGTATTATGCTAGGGTTGCACTCATGTGTGAGCATTCAGATACTCTGTGTGCTTGAGAACAGAACGGTCGTTAACTGTGAGTCTTAGAGTCTTTGCTAGGGTCATAAGATATCTCAGCACCACCGGGTTGTCCTGAGTCGTTGTGTCATTATATGAGATGATATGATAGCCCAGCACCATCGGGCATGAGCACGATGATACGATATGATACGATGTTGATATGATGATATGTGCACACATATGATGAAATGGCTACCGTGCTGGCCAGGTCCGCTCATGAAAAAGGGGGTGAAGTATGAGAGGGATATGCCACTTGGCATTCTTTGGGCGCCTTTACTGACTTTCTGCACTTATATTATATCCTGATAAAAGCATGTCCTGCGTGTTTATTTTTTGCACTGCATTAGAGCATCTTTATTATAGGAATAGCGTGTGTGTATGCTTACTTACGGGACCCAAAGTGCGTTGGGGGGGGGGGGGGGGAGGGGGACTCGGTCTGACCCCGCCCGCACAAATTGTTTTTAAGTATGCTTGCTCTATGCTTCTATGGTGTGAGAATCTTCGTATGATTTTTTCATGGAGAAGATTGGCATGAAGAGAATGTGAATTAAGGGGAGGTGTTGAAATATAATTCACATTAATTCATTTAAATGTTAGTTATGTTTTATGTTAGTCGATATCGAATGACAGTTAAGTTGTAATCGATATCGAGTAGAACTTGTTCTGGTCAATTTAGTTTTCTGGAGTTGTTGTTTAGGTGAAGTAATGGAGAAGTGGGGCGCAGTTATCATGTTAGTTTTCAATATTGTAAGTAGCTTATGTAGTTGGTTTGACAATGAATTGAATCGTGGAGTAATTGGCTGTTCAATCAATCTCTCTCTCCGTTTTCTGTTAATTGTCATTGTGACAGAAGAGGCTCCAGGTGTGGTTCTGGTGATGAGTTTGTGTGCATCAGGGTGTGGTTGATTCACCATTGTTGTGACAACAAAACAAACACTTATAAAATATTCATATTTATAATTGCATTATAAACATAATGAATAGGAATCCAAACACACACCCTACACATAAAAAAGTCCAATGAATGGCAAAACTGACAACTGTATATAACAACAATTGTAAACACGAGAAGTGGGCATGTAGTTAAATTCATCGAAGTGCTGGCATGGCTATCGATCACCAGCAGAAGGGACACAAATAATATAATATCTAACAGCATTTGGATTGAATCAAATTTGCAATAATCGTAGCCTCTAAACTGTTAGGGTCAATTGCTTGTTTCCATGGCAAGGCATAGAATCCAACAATGAAGACAATGGAGAGAAACACGTCGAATCCAATATAGATGAATCCTTGCTTCCTCCAACTATCAGTGACGCTCTGGAGCATGCCCGCCTTACAGGCATCACAATCATAACATAGTTCCTTGTACTTGTCATTGCTCCATAACCCACAATCGTTGTTCGTCATGTTGGCGTTTTCAGGTTTCATCCAGTTGGTTAGGGAGATGAATATGAACCCGCAGTCGTTAGATGGCTTGCAACAACCAGACTACCATGTATTTATGACCAATTGTAAGATGGTTAATTAATTAGCTAGAACATGCATAATAAAAATTACGGGCTAAAATATGTTATTTTTGTAATTGAAATAAGAACAATATTCGTAGAAATAGAAACTATTGGAAGACGATGGCATTTACCCCATAATTATGGTCATTTAACCATTTATCTCATAAAATTAGGCCAATTTACACATAAATTAGGCTCATTTTTCCATTACTCATTTAATTAGGTCCATTTACCTTCAAATTATACTCATTTTCACTTTGAACCTTTATATATATATATATAAAAGTGTGAATTTATAACCTAACAATAAATACTTTTCCCTACCCAAAAAAACTCTATTTTTTTTTATGACGATAAACCCACATTCGGTAACAAATAACTTATAATTAATTGAAACTCGAAAGGATAGGTATATAAACACACATAAGAATGCCCTAAAAAGTAAATAACCAAATTAATTAATTGAAAGGATAGGTATATTATGTTCTAATATAAATATGTATAAATTTACCTCGACAGGGGACAAGCGTGTAGCATTGAACTGGGTAACATTTTTACCACTCATCGAATAAATAAAGGTCTTACAAATGTTGGTATCAACCAAACAGCTCTTAGTGGCGTTCCAGGAGGGGCTGATAATAATCTTCTCCTGAAGACTAGAAGTGTAAGACTGAAGCCTATACTCCTTGTAAGCCTTGCCACTTATCTCCTCCCCGCCGCCCCCTCCGGTGAAGACGAACCCCACGATTATTAAGCTGAAGAGGGCGACAATAACGACGAGCAAGGCAACTAGGTAAATCCGTGAAAGGATTACGAAGGGGTGTTTGGATGCGATGTTGAGGCAGAGGGCAGCGGTGCCAAGAATGGAGATGGCTAAGAAGGAGATGCCGATGTGCGTCTCGGTCAAGCTTGTGAAAAAGGCATTCTGGGGTTCGCAGATGGCAAGCATGTTCCCAGGAAAGAGGATCCGCAGGATGGATAGGACGATTATTACCAAATTGAAGATGAATGCCGCAATCCAAATCCATCTGATTTCTGTAAAAGGATTTCTGATTTCCCTGTTTGTTTTTCGGCCGATTCCAACATGTAGCCATGAACCGATCTTGAGTGTAAATCGATGCATTTAATTAGGTGGTGTTTCTTTGTGAGTGTGGGAGGTTGTAGGATTTATGGATCAGATTTTTTTTTTGAAAGGTTCTGACAAAAAAAAAATATTTTGAAAGGTTGTCGCTGCGCACTTACCTTTATTTTATTTTTATTTTTCAATTTTCTTATTCCCAATTGTCACGTGGAGATGGGTTTGTCGTAACTAGTTAAAGTTATGAAAATAATTGGTGTTTTATATGTTAAAAGTATAATTATAACTGTGTTAAAATAAAAAATATTTAAAATTCAAGCATTAAAATGCTGATGTTAAACAACCATTTCAAGTCGGGTTGGGTCGGGTTGAGAGTCGGATCGGGTTCAAAGTCGGGTCAGGTTCAGAGTCGGGTCGGGTCGGGTTTATCTATGTTCGGGTTTGTTTCGAGTCGGGTCAGGTTCAGGTCGAGTTCGGTCTCGGGTTCGGGTTACGGATGACTCCAAATTTTCGGGTTTCGGTCGGATTCGGGTTCGGATGAGTCGGTCAGGTTTCTCGGGTCGGGTCAGATTTTGCCACCTCTAATCGTAACAAAGCACGTACTATATACAGTATATATATAATTACAAGTAGATACATATTTTGATTTAAAATATAAATACTTTCAAGAGTCAACGCATATATATATAGCCGATCCAGAACGGGGTATTAATTACTACGTACAAAATGGATATATAGGGCAAAAGTCCATAAAATAAAATCAACTGGGAAGGCCAACTCTGACTCATGATGACAAGATGTCACGATGACTTTCCCAACCCTACCCGACCAGTGAGTATAATCCGATTTAAATTGATTCATGACTTTTTTTCGCTTAGATCTACAAAAATTACTCGTAGTTAATGATTATATTATATTTGTCGAATTCATCTTCCAGTTGATCGAGTTTTTAATGACCTTTGACGAAATTTAATATTGGACCCGCTCTACCATACAACATGCATATACACAGCTTTCAGCATCATGTATATCAGATTGATATGCTCAGTGTTCCTAGATCATACCAAGAAGTAAGAACAGCTAATACTATTATTTCCAAATGTGCAAGCTAGTAGACCACAATTCAATTCCAAAATTCTACAAATACAATTTCAAAATCTTACAAATTCAAAACCTAAATTCTACAACTTTAATTCCAAATTCCAAAAACCTAATTATAAAGTTTAAATCTTACAAATTAAATTCAAATAATTCCAAAAACCTACACGAAATTGAAGAAATTATACATAATCTCGCAAATAGAACTTAGAAGAATCGGATTTTGTCTTGGAAAAATTCAAGAGTAGCGGTGAGCCGCCTGGCGCCTGCCACCGAGCCAAGGAGGAGAGAATGAGAGAGCGACGCCGATAGACGACAGGCGACGACTACAAGAAGGAGGAGGGGGTGGTTCTTGGTCGTGGTTCCGACGCCGACGGTCGCTTTTGTGGTCTGAATCGGTTGAATGGATCCACCAGCAAAAGGGGAAACGCCCAGGCGAGTCAACCTACCACCCTCCTCTTCCGTTCGACTGTCTTCAATCTTCCCCCTTTTCATTTTTTTTTTCAACGCTGCGTTTCAATTGATTTATTCCATTTTCCATTTTTTCTTTTACAAGCACCGTTTGACGTTTCCCTAAGCCTTTTCCAAATTTTTTGTATATATATGGCCCCCGGGTTAATTGGGCCCGAGGTGAGGGCATGTTGGGTCTCGCCTCAGGTTTGGCTCTGTGATCATCGCACATCGGTTTATCATATTATATTCTATCTACTCTTACATTTTTTTTCTTTGTGTGAAGTCCTATTGAGACCATGTTCAACCATGAGAAGCCTCTTTTATATTTTTCTTTGATCTTATCATAATTTTACACCTTATTCATTTTTTTGTTTAAATTTATTTTTACAGTTTTTCTATTGTGTGCCCTAGGGCACATGATAAAGATACATTATTTGGGAAATAAAATCTTAAAAGGAAATAGGTGAATCACATAATCTAATTTAAAGATTGCTAAACTAAGTATATCTAGGGGAAATATTTCCCAATTTGGCTTCTTATCCTATGCCCAAGGGCATAGGATATAAAAACCATTATTTTTACTTTATCTATCTCTTCTTAAACGATTTCCTCCATAAGTATAGGAAACATCTTCCCCTTTATATACGTACCATCATGAAAAAAGTAAAATTACTTTTAAATTAAAAAATAAAAAGGGAAGAGGTTACCCCTCTCTACCAAGATAACCTCTTCCATCTCATTACGCTAAGGTGTAGGCTACGTATAATCAAGGGTTTAGCATATAGTTACGTTAAGGTAAACAAAACCGGTACCCTTGGATGTAGATGCTCTAGATTAGAGGCTTGTTGCCTATTTTTGTTAGTTTTACAAAAAGTACTCTTACTCAATTATATATTAGATTGATCCATCCGGGGTTTAAGAGAAGAGTTGGTGAACATTTTTATTGGTTAGTGTTACTTTGAGATGAGATGTCGGGTATTACGTAAGTGATATAGAGATGGTTTTGTATAAAAGCATATTATTTGGGACCTAAACATGATAACATTCACTTACATGTAAAAGTTAAAGAGAAAAAAATAGAAAAGAAGGAGAGGAAAAAAATCATCATAAAAAATGAATTAGTTTGTGTGGGTATTTTAAAATTATTTTTGCATTGTATTGTGATGAAGTATATGTTATTGAAATGTTTGAAAAACAACTCACTGTAGGCAAAAAATTATTTGTAAGCCAGAAGAACTCACTACTAAAAAAAGATTATGCTTCCATTTTTTTTGAAAACAGATAGGCGGTCATCCCCCAAGGTTGGCACATATCTTTTTGATCTCTTGCACTCGATGAAGAAAGCCAGTGGGAATAAAAAACCCATATATAATTGAAAGAGAGAGGACTAGATTGGTTCTTTTGATATGTGTTTCAGCAAGAAGGATGAGACTATTTCTAGGTGAAAACAAAACCACACAAATCCGGTGTCATTAATTCTCCATTATCTTGTATAGTTATAATGAGCGATCAATGGGTTGCGGTTACAATCTTGCTAATTTGAAAAATGGTTTGAAAACTATTATTTTGCGGAAAAGTCTGCAAATTAAATGGTCTTATCACATTTGAAATATCCTAAAAAGGAGATCGATCAGCGCCACAATGCACACGTGGTATGGACTAGCGGTGGTGGTGTGCGCATATGGAGGTCTTCCTTCTCTCTAATTCATCTAACCAAGTGTAGGAAACAAACCCTTTATAAAAGGTTTTGAAAAGCTAACTCAATTCCGATGCGGGACACCCACATAAAGTAAATTGGTTTGTTTCCTCCATAATAATGAAATATATGCATTAACTAGGTAAGATTTCACCTACGATCCCCCACTAATGTATCAATTTCATTTTTAACAATTCTAAATTTGTTTTAGGCTTAGTGTTTAAGCACTTGTATGAAAAGCAACTATGCTCAACAGCAGAGCATGATCAAATATAGAAGAAATAGACAGAAATCATCAATAATATGCAGCTACTGGAAATAATGTAAGATGACTGAAAATGGCATTTATGCCTTCATGATGGGCGGCTCTAATCCCCAAAACCCTACCTTTGGGGGAGCAAAACATTGTCTTATATAGTATGCAATGTAAGGATCATGTGCCTTGCACATGGGACAGCTGTCCCTTATTACACTAGAAGACAAAAGAGTGAGAACGTGGCATGAAAACCATTTCTCAGCAATGTGCATCAGCAGAAGAAAGAGCTAGGAAATGAGCTAAAATATGATAATCTTCATATCCCCTCCTCAAGTTGGACTTGATGGGAGACCAACAAGACCCAACTTGGAAGAAAGAAAGTGATGTTGCTTCTCTCCAAGAGGTTTGGTGAGCACATCTGCAAGTTGTACACCAGTTCTGACATGTTGAGGTAGAATGAAGCCCTCTTGAAGTTTCTCACGAATGTAATGGCAATCTATCTTCAAGTGTTTAGTTCTCTCATGAAACACTGGGTTCTCTGCTATATGAATAACAGATTTACTGTCACAAAACAATGGAATAGGCAATGGCACATTGATCTTCAACCTCTGCAAAATGCCTTCAACCCAAACTATCTCACTAGCAGTGGTTGACATACTTCTGTATTCTGCCTCAGCAGAAGACTTTGAAACAGTCACTTGTTTCTTTGTCTTCCAAGAAACTAATGATCCTCCAAAGAAAACACAGTATCCTGTAAGTGACCTTGCACTAAACTGACAAGAACCCCAATCAGCATCACAATAGGCATTTAGATTCATAGAAGAATCCTTTGGATAATGTAAACCTGTGGAGACTGTCCCTTTCAAATATCTGACAACATGGACAACTGCATCAAAATGAGGTTGCCTTGGCTCAACCATAAATTGACTAAGATGTTGCACAACATAAGATATGTCAGGTCTAGATAAATTCAAGAACAATAAACGACCAATGAGTCTTCTGTATTTCTCTGGATCCTCCATCACTTGACCACTATCAACTGATAATTTCAATCCTCTGGGCAAAGGGAAGATTGCTGGCTTACAATCTGTCATCTGGCAGTCATCAAGTATATCAAACACATACTTTCTCTGATGAAGCAATGTACCATTCTTGTCATGCAGTATTTCCAGACCTAGGAAGTATCTAGCTTTTCCAAGGTCTTTGATAGTGAAGGCTCTATGTAATGCCTCCTTAGTCTGTTTAATCACAAGCTCATCATCTCCTGTAATCAGGAGATCATCTACATACACCAATGCCACAACAATCCCAGTTGGCACTGCCTTGATGAATAATGAGTAATCCTCACATGATTGAGAATAACCCAAGCTCATGAAGAACCTGCATAACTCATTGTTCCACTGTCTAGAGGCTTGCTTTAATCCATAAATGGATTTCCTTAGTCTGCAAACCTGCCCAGGTACACTTGTAATGTATCCTTCTGGAGGATCCATGTAAACTTCTTCTTCCAGCTTTCCATGAAGGAAAGCATTATTTACATCAAGCTGATATAAATTCCAATTTCTCATAGTGGCAACAGCAATCAGGATTCTCACAGTAGAGAATTTAGCTACGGGGGAGAAGGTGTGCTTGTAGTCCTTTCCCTTGATCTGATTATATCCTTTTGCTACCAATCTTGCCTTGTATCTCTCTATGCTCCCATCAGGTCTGTATTTGATCTTATAGATCCATTTACTGCCAATAGATTTATGACCAACAGGAAGTTGTGTCAACTCCCATGTTCCATTTCTTTCTAAGGCTTGCAATTCCAGATTCATAGCACTCACCCATTTAGAATGTTGTGATGCCTGCTTGTATGTATAAGGTTCTGGCTCAGCTGCCATACAAGCAAAAGATTTCACTATTTCAATATCACCACAGATTTCATCTCCTAGACATTCAGCAAGAAAGGACTGAGATAAAGAATTCCTTTGTCTTCCATTTCCACAGTCATAGTCTTGTAATCTTCTAGGAGCAACATGTTCTCGTGTGGACCTTCTCAAAGGTGGAAACACATTAACATCCTGCAGTATTTCAGCTGACATTTGGCCAATACTTTCACTGGAGCTGAAGGTATCTGCTATCTGTGAAGGGAGATGAGATTGAATATGATCTTCTCCTATAGGAGCATGTGATGGTGGAGAATAAGATCCAGAGATATCAGGAATGTGTTGAAAAACATGATCACTGTCAGAAGCAGGATTCACCAAGGGCAATTCCACCCTTTCTTGACATGGCTCTTCTGTAACACTTTCTGCAGTATCTTTGAAAGGAAAACTATCCTCTCTAAATGCAACATCTCTGCTAACAAAAAACATTTCTGGATTCCAAATCCCATAGCTTGTATCCTTTTTGACCAAAAGGATAACCTAGCATCACACATTTTCTAGCCTTTGGCTTCATTTTATCTTTACTACCATGAGCCACTGGAGCATAGCACAAGCTCCCAACAACTCTAAGATCATCATAAGTTGCTGGCTTGTTAAATAATGCCTCATGAGGTGTTTTCCAATTCAAGGTTTCAGTGGGCATTTTATTTATGAGATGAGTAGCAGCTAGTAAGCACTCACCCAAAAATTTCAATGGCAAACCAGCATGTACCCTCAAGCATCTAGCTGTCTCAACTAAGTGCCTGTGCTTCCTTTCAACTCTCCCATTCTGTTGCGGAGTATAAGGAACAGATTTCTGATGAATGATGCCTCTAGAAGCAAATAATTCAGTACACTGCCTCTAAACAAACTCAGTGTCATTGTCTGTTCTCACATTTTTAACAGAATGCTCAAACTGATTGCCAACATACAGTAAAAAAATCTCTCACTGCTTGAAACACCTGCAGTTTGTTCTTGAGCAAGAAAGTCCAGGTGACTCTAGTACAATCATCAAAAACAGTAAGAAAATAAGAAAATCCATTGTAGGTAACACATTTATATGGACCCCATAAATCCATATGAATTAATTCAAAAGGCTTACTAGCCATGTTCAAGCTTCTTTGAAAAGGAAGCCTATGATGTTTGGACAAGGAGCAAGATTCACAGTGAAACTCATTCAAAACAGAAGAGCTAAACATTTTTAAATGTTTTAACTTGGAAACAGAACTATGACCAAGTCTGGCATGAGCTATCTCTAAGCTTAAGCTAGCTTTATTACAACTTCTCATCAACTTCTCTTCATCTGCACTGGTACTTGGCATCTCTGAACAGATTTTGTAAAGCCCATGCTTCCTCACTCCTGACAAAAGCACCTTCCTAGATCCAGGGTCCTGGAAATAACAATGAGATCTAGTGAATATAGCAATAAGATCAGTTTTATCAAGAATTCTTCCCACTGATAATAATCTGCGTTTGAAGTCAGGAACAAGCAATACATCACTAAGCAACATAGAATCTGTCAACTGCATCTTGCCCATTTCAGAGACAGTTTTAATAGATCCATCAGGTAACCCTATGTGAATAGGTTTACTAAGTTTCTCTTTGTGACATAACACATGAGAATCAGCTATCATGTGATCAGTTGCCCCAGTATCTATAATCCAATCAACAGAGGTGTTTTCTTTCAAAACACTATTAACATTATTTAGAGGAACCATACCTGCAAAGTTGGCATAAGAATTACTACTCCCTTCATTCTGACCTTTTCCTCTCATTTTTCTGAGCACTTCCTGGTACACAGCATTTACCATGGCTGCATCAAGATTTCCCTCAGCATTATCATCATCTAAAGGACTGCTCTGAGATTGACTGTTCACTGATCCTGCCACATTTGCAGATCCTCTGTTACTGGACCCATTCTTCTCCTTCTCTTTCAGCTCCTTGAACCAATCAGGAATGCCATGTAATTTAAAACACTGCTCAGCTAAATGACCCTTCATCTTGCAATAAGAGCAAGTTGAATTCTGTTTAATTCTTTTCAACTCTTTCCAGTCCTTCACCTCTTTCTTGAACCCAGGACTGTTGCTGTTACCAGCAGCTTTATATTGAAAGTTACCAGCTCCTCTATTTGCTGCTAAAGCACTTGAATCAGCATTAATTCCTTGGGATCCAGACATCCCATTTGAAGCTTCATTACCTCTTTCAACTTGCTGAAGAATGTAATACGCTTTGTTGATACTAGGTAGAGGATCTGTAGCAGGAATAGAATTCCTCGCAGCATCATAGTTCTCATTCAAACTAACCAAGAACTGCATAAGCCTGTTACGAGACTCAATCTCAGTAAATCTCTTCTTCAGATCACATGTGCAATTAACCAAAGCTCCACACAAACACTCAGGAATGTTTTCTAGAACCTGCAGCTCATCCCAATATCTTTTGAATACATTATAGAGATCAGCAATACACATATTACCTTGCACAACATTACCAAGCTTCTTCTTGATTTGGAAGATCAAAGGAGCATTAGATTGTCCAAATCTTTCCACAATCTCATCCCACAAATTCTTAGAAGAATCCACAAACATGAATCCCTCAGCCACACTCTTAGTCATTGAGTTCAAGAGCCAACATCTCACCATATAATCTGCCCTGATCCATCTTTCTAAATCAACATTTCCTACTGCAGGCTTAGCACAAGATCCATTTATGAGCCCAAGTTTACACTTGGCACCAAGTGCCATCATAACACCTCGGCTCCAAGTCATATAATTAGTACCATCAAAAGGTATAGCTACTAATTGAGCACCTGGATGATCTGAATTAGACAGAAACAAAGGGTCACTGAGATTACCTTGTGTTGTCATGTCTTCAAGGTTTCTGTCTCCAGTATTCGAAAAACCACTCACAGTGAACATATGCAGCTATAATACCAAGATAAGCAATCCAAACAACCCAGAAACGAGCTGTCGCTCTGATACCATATGAAAAGCAACTATGCTCAACAGCAGAGCATGATCAAATATAGAAGAAATAGACAGAAATCATCAATAATATGCAGCTACTGGAAATAATGTAAGATGACTGAAAATGGCATTTATGCCTTCATGATGGGCGGCTCTAATCCCCAAAACCCTACCTTTGGGGGAGCAAAACATTGTCTTATATAGTATGCAATGTAAGGATCATGTGCCTTGCACATGGGACAGCTGTCCCTTATTACACTAGAAGACAAAAGAGTGAGAACGTGGCATGAAAACCATTTCTCAGCAATGTGCATCAGCAGAAGAAAGAGCTAGGAAATGAGCTAAAATATGATAATCTTCATAACTTGGTATCTTTCGATTTGAACTAAAGCACCCTTGTGAACATATATAAGAATATTCTCGATCTTGAGATTGACATAGGTCTTGAACCCGAAATATATTGAGAACGAAACTCATGAGCACACACCTTACCCATCTCCACGTTGATTCCATGATGATTATAAATAAATTTATGTTATTTCCTTGGGATGATCAAGAATGCTTTAGAAAGGTGTATGCCATTCGTAGAAGGAACTTATCCTTTAATTCACATCCATATAGGTCATTTTGCCAAACCTCTCTCATTATAGGTTATCGAAATGATTAAGAGCATATAGCTCAACCTCTCACTCTTTAATTTAAAAATAATACATCAAGTCCATCTCAACTAGACCACCCTATATGGGCTATGGGTAATGCAATATTCTCAAACAACTGCCTTTATTTATGATATCGCATGGCATATGGGTCTTAAACCCATACCTCTTGATGACTCTAGGACCATTGTCCCATTCAAGGGTGAGCATGAATGCCATTTATAATTAGATGTCTTAATGATTCATGTCTAATCCGAATGTATCTCTTCTTGCTATTATAGACACTGCTCTTTGCCACTTTTACGACTTGTGAGTCACATTGGATCAATATGGGAGGGCATATTCTCATCTATAGCGATATGTCCAACATTAGGTTTCTCATCCATTTGGCCTCTTTCCTAGTAAGATTGAAAGCTATATATGAGCTCAAAACCTATAGTTGATCGAGCTAGCACTAACTACTTTGCCGACTTCCATGATATGGATGCACACTACACAAGGTAAACACATGCATAACCACTTGTAGAAATAATATATTTGATCATTACTTGACACCCAAATAGCATCACAATGTCCCTAAAGTACATTTAGATACCCCATATAATGTAAGCCCCAATCCATATATGGTACATCTTGGATACCTAAGCAATCGCTTAATTAAGTGCGGTCCAATGATCGAATTTTGGGTAATGGATGTACCTACTAAGTCTATTTTATAACATAGGCAATGTCAAAATGAGTATAGTTCAGAAAAAACATAAGAGTTCCTATTATATCTTAGCTACAAAGATCCCGAAACACCTTGTCCTCTATTCTTCTTTGAGTTTAAAGCTAGGATCATAAGGTGTTTTTACCGGTGTGACTCCATGACTATCAAATTTTTTTAATATCTTCTCCACATAGTGACTTTGAGAAAGTGAAAAGCCATTTTACCTCTTAATTTCCTTTACACCCAAGATTAAATCGGCTTTACCTAAATGCTTCATCTCAAATTTAGAAGATAGGAAATCCTGGGTTAGTTGAATGACTTCTAAATGTGCGTAAAAAAGGAGCATGTTATCCACTTAAAGACATATTATAACACACATTTTATGAACCATTTTAGTGTACACACTTGCATCATTTTCATTAACAACAAATTCAAAGGCAAGGATGATTTTATGGAGTTTTTCATACAATTGTTTTAGACCTTGTTTTAGTCCATGTAAGGATCTTTTGATGTTAATTGCATACCTTACTCTCTTGTACAGGTTCCATGAATCTTAGAGGTTGTTCCACTTAACGATGTCTTGACATCCGTCTGATGAACCAACAACTTGATACTAGATGATAAAGCAAACAACACACGAATGGTGGTAATTTTAGTCACGGCAAAGTATGCATCAAAATAATCAACTCCATATTTCTGTGTATAACTCTTATTGAGTAGTCTTGCCTCGTAATGGTTAATACTACCATTGGTGTTAATTAGTTTCTTCTTGAAAATCCACTTGTAGGTTTGTAACATCAAGGAAGGTTAACAACTTCCCAAGTTTGGCTAGTCATTTACAAGTCAATTTTACTCAGTGTAGCATCTTTTAAAAAATTAGAATCTATATAACTCATTGCTTAGCTTCATTATATGTTTTAAGATCATCTTCAATCATATGAATGTAAACAAAGGATTCATTAATTACATCCATGTGAATTCTACTAGAAAAGAAATTCAAAAATCAAGACCAAATTAAACTAGTTTAAGTTATTATTTTCAATTTATTCTTCCTAGGTTTTCCTATGCAAAAGCAAAGAAGAAGATGCAGTTTCACCATGTCTATACTCATAGATAGATTTATCACTTAAGTGCATAAAATGATAGGCTGAACTATTTTTAGCATAACCAATGAAAGCATAATCAAAAGTTCTAGATCATAAAGTTTCACGTTTAAGATAAGAGAGATTTGGTGCATAACTCCTCCACAACTCATATGATGTCTTGTATAATTTCTTATTAGGGACCTTATTAAGCACAAGGTTTGCTAATAAAACAGCCTCACCCCACATATATATAATCAGATCTACCAGAATATATAAGCATAACATTCATCATCTCTTTTAATGTCCGATTCATACATTCAACTATCCCATTTTATTAAGGTGAATAAGGGGCATTCATCTCATGTATAATGCACTTACTTTCACAAAATGAATTTAGAGAGCTAGTACGTGCTATATTCTCCACCTCTATCAAACCTAAGCCATTTGCTCTTACTATCTAGTTGGTTTTTTTTTAATTACTTTCACTTTATACCTCATGAAGTTTATTTTGGTTTCAAATTTACTTCTAAGTTGATAAATCTTAATGTACCTCGAGTGATCATTTACAAACGTCTAAGACAACGATAGTTTCTTCAACAATGGAGAGGCAAATCCGGTGTTTCCTAACATGAGTCTCATGAGTCGATGCATGAAGTTTCGTGTGTTTTGGCTATTCCATCTAAAGGGATTCTCCCTAGCTCACCCATTCATGAACCAGGACCAAAGCTGATTGTTGAGGCCCTAGAGCAAGGAACGGGCCTTCTGCAATAGAGAGAGTTGAGATTTTGTGTTTGTCGAAAATGTAGATGTTAATTTTTTTTTTAAAAAAATTTATATTTACATTCGAGTAATTTTTGGTTGAAGATCGAAATTATGGATTAGAATTATTGATAACACGCATTTAGGTAGACATATTAGTTCATATTTAGCTTATTTAAGACGGATAACATGCATAATTTAGGTAGAATTTGCATATATACTCATTTAGGGGTGTAGTCAGAATCTAAACATTTTTATTAATTATTTCAGGTAAATGTGGATCCGAGGAGGAGATCGACATTGATTGTTAAAGAATTGTTTGAGAAAGTTAAGTTGATCTAAGGAGCATAATGAAGATCTAAAGAGATCACAAGAAGAAGAGAGCCTCAATGAAGAACAAGTCAGCCAAAGTCGTCGCCCGACAAACTGAACTTGTAACACGCTTTCTAGATGCCTTAGTTGTCCGATTGACTATTATGAGTATGTCTTAGAAAGTTCATTTCGAGAGCTACATTTTTCATGATGATTTCAAGACTAAATTTGATAAATATTTTCCATAAGAGCAATATTTACGGCCATGATAAACTTGGTTGCGACCGCGGCTTCGTCCCCGAAAGCTTATGCATCTTAACAGTGCCTCGGCTGTGGCAACCTTGCCGCGACCACATTTAGGCCATCATAGAATGCTTTTTAACTAATTCGAAGCCTAATTAGGATTTTATCTATCTTTAAGGCACAATTTTCTTATTATAAAAGGATATTGTTTAGGGTTTTTCTAGACAATCTAATCACTTTTGACAATTGAGATACCCTAGAGGCCGGAGTGCCTTCATGGTCATGAAGTGCTAAATTCTTTCGTTTCGACTATTGAAGCTTTGGTTAGTATCAAATTACGAGATTTCTATTCTTATTATATTTCCATTGATTCGTATTTGTTCGATCTTTTGCATTTATTATTGAATATTATTGGTTTCAACTAGCCTGATCACATAGTTGAGATTATTATTAGGATTTTGTAGATTTCTCGTAGTGAACCTTAATCCATAGTAGCAAACATGTCTTTTTAGGATTCGTACGACTAAATTGGCGTGTAGAGAATCAATTATATGTGAAACATTTGACTCATAGTTTGATGTTGCATGTACCTTGGTTAATCTCTAATGTTAATATATGTTATTCTCTAAGTCAAATCCTACCATATTGTGTTAGAGTTGCTTAGGAATACAAGTTACTAGGACTCATAGGACTAGTAGTTTATATGAGACCCGGACAAGAACAATAGTAGGATGAAAAGAAAATTTGGAGAAGAATCGATGATCGACTTGACTAATAGTACTTACTCTATGTCGGTCGCCTGAAAGAATAGTAATAAATGCTATAGATCTACCCATATTTCAGGCCACAAGCTTAGTTTTATGCCAGTCGCCTTATTGTACAATAATAAATATGCTAGGAGGAGGTCCATCTTTGGTACTCATTCAAGTGACGAAAATAAAATTAATGCTCATCGCTTGAGAAGTGCATTAAATGAGTACGTATTCAAGTGACAAACTATGATCCTTTGTTCGTCACCATTGGCAGACCAATGGGCTTGGGGTGGCATCAGCCAAGCCTAGAAGAAACCCGTAGAATTTTCTTCTGGATTTTTTGATGATTTTTTTTTACTAATTTTAGGGATAAAAGAGTGTAAAAAGAGTAAAGGATCACAAAAACAACTTAGTTCACTTGGTAAGAAGATCAAGGTAACTTATACCTTGAGGTTATGAGTTTAAATCTTTTTAGCTTCACTTTTTTCATCCTTTTTATTTTTTTTAGTTTTTTTCCTACTAAAAATGTCTAATTAAATGAAAAAATTAAATTTATCTCCAATATGTTTAAAAAAATATTTTTTTCTACATATACATTTAAAACAAATTCTCATTTTTTGATAATTTTTTATTTTTTCTACTAAAAATGACCATTTAAATAACAAATTTAAGGATTTTTCTAATGTATTTTTTTAAAAATATTTTCCATATATATATATATATATATATATATACATGCAAAAAAATCTCAAATTTTTTTTCCAGTCCTCCCTAGAAAATTTTTTGAGTCCATAAGTTAGTTATGAGACATACAGTTGGGTTCTCTGTCAGGGCGACCAACTTTATTTACTTGGTCGTCGTTTGAAGGCGGTAAAAAATTTGACAATCATTTGGGTGACGTGTTTATTAAGGTTCGTCACCTCACGTATATTAATGCAATGAATTTAGAAATTAGTTGGTCGTCCAAACCTGACTAGGGATTGGTTCCAATCTTAGGAGATTCTTACGACCACGTTTAGTTTGTTTGTCGCCAAAAGTGTTTTCAAGTGACGGAGCCATAAATGTCCGTCGCTTAAGAAATATGAAAGTGTAACTACTGTTTAAGCAAAATTTCATAAAGAATAAATTAAAAAAATCGCAAGTTCTTAACAATTGGAATACCAAAGTACAAAAACTACAAAATGATCGAATAATTTGTTATGCATATCTAATTAATTACATTCAAGTTAAATAAACCAACACAATGCTAGATTTAACCAATGATCGATATATGATGCATAATGTTTTCAATTAACAACATCTAATCATCCAATTATGGATCAAAACGAACAATACAATTAATATATAGGCAAATTCAAGATCCATCGATCAATTCAAGAAACAAAAACACTTGAGATGTGAATGTGACCAAAAAGTGTTCCACATCGGAAAGTTGAACATATCAATCCCTAGTATATGAGTGTCGAAAAGTTGAACATATCAAACCCTAGTATATGAGTCGGTGGGCTACTTCTTCTATTGCCAATTGGTTTTAGAATGGAACCTCACTCGACTTGTGTGCTAGGCTACTAGCGCATGTGCGCCCGTGCACACGACCCCCAGTCATTGGTCTGAGTCGGACTTTGATATGGTATCAGAGCGGTTAGCCTAACGGCCCGTGTCGATCCTGGTCTGGGTTACCCAGTTGTCCAAGTTTCAACTAGATGGTCATTCCTAGTTGGACTTGCGGGGGCGTGTTGAGATGTGAATGTGACCAAAAAGTGTTCCACATCGGAAAGTTGAACATATCAAACCCTAGTATATGAGTGTCGGAAAGTTGAACATATCAAACCCTAGTATATGAGTCGGTGGGCTACTCCTTCTATTGCCAATTGGTTTTAGAATGGAACCTCAAGTATATGAGTCGGTGGGCTACTCCTTCTATTGCCAATTGGTTTTAGAATGGAACCTCACTCGACTTGTGTGCTAGGCTACTAGCGCATGTGCGCCCGTGCACACGATCCCCAATCATTGGTCTGAGTCGGACTTTGATACGACATGACGTGATATTCACGAGTTAACTTGAGGAAGAAGCTTCCAAGACAAGCATCTCGAAACGGCAGACAGGACACACATGACTCGTCCTCAGCCACTCTACAACGCAGTCTTTGTGATAAACATGCGCGCACGACATTCTTGCAATTCCTCCGGCCATCTCCGCGTCCAAATTCTCGAAACAAATCATGCACGAATCATCGCGATAGTCTTCCAACTCCGCAGCTCCGACCATCTCTAGGGCTTCAATGGATTCTTCAGTAGCACGCTTAACCCTAAGCGCAGTCTCCACGTAAACGTAGGGCACACTGACAGGCTGCTGGGTCGACCAGGAGACATGGTTATGCACAACAGAGTTTATAACGACTCTCGATATCTCCTTAACGAGACGATCAACGCAATCTTGGGGTAACCCTAAGGCGGAGAACCTATCAGTCAGGTCTTTGAGGAGGAGATCCTTGAACGAATAATCGGGCACCATGCTTGTAGGGGAGGTCGAGTACGAGAGTGGTGCAGAATCCAACATTCATGGGGTCGAAGCCATCGAGTTTGTGAACCGAGACGACGTAGGGGCCTAGGACTATGTCATATGGGATACTTTGGATGTACGAGAGAGGAAATCGACTAAGTGGTGGTTGCTCCATACTGCTGATCGATCAATCAAATTGGAGTTGAGTGGATGGATGTATGATCGATGTATATGAAGGCTGAGGTTAACTTGAAGAGAGTTGTTGAATAGGTTTTTTGGGTGTAGAGAAATAGAATGTCTACTAATATGAGTTATATATGTATTTATAGATACAAAGGCTCAGGTTGATTGCAACACAAACAAAAATCCCTGATTATCAGCATATATCCAATTACACCTTCCAAAAATATATATATTTAACTTTTCCCCAAAGAAATATGCATTTAACGGTTGTTGTTATTACGAGAATATTTTATTACTGAATATAAAAAACACGGTTTTAAGATAGATATGGACTTGTTTAGATTTGATTTTTTTTAATTTTTTTTAAAATTATGTTTGGAGTTTATATATTTTAACTAGTATTCGTTACCCGCGCGGTTGCGCGTTTTGTTAATAAATTATATTATATTATATTAATTATATTAAAATATTATATTAGATAATTAATTGACGTGGCTTAAAAAAATAAAATCAAATTAATGTGGCTCACAAAAATAAAATTATATATAAATATATTATATTCAATTTGATCTAAAAGGTAGAATAACGCACCAAATATTTCTTCTTCATCTTTTAAAATAATAAATAATATAGTTTATTAACTAAAGCATGAAAATAATAAATATGTATAACAACTAATTCAAGTTATATTGGATAGATTATTGATCTAAAAAGATAAGTTTTTAGCTAACTATATTCGTTTATTAATTGATGTGGGCAAAAAATATAATACCACTTTAATCCAGAAAATGACACGTAAGCAAAAATAATCCCGCTTTAATCCAGAAAATTCCGTGGACGCGAGATTGCACCAGAGCCCATTTCAGGCCTCTGTTTTAGTATTTTATATAGATGAGAGATTGGAGGTCAATAGCACAAAAAAGAAAAAACTTTGTACTTTTAGCCCTAGCCCTTGAAATTGAGCACACATGGCATGATTTGGGGTAAAATTGTACAAAAGTGCAGGTTAAGCTTTACCGGTTTTAGTGGGTAAAGGGGAAAAAAGGGAAAAAAAAAGTGAAGCATTAAATGTTAGGGAAAAAATAAAAAAGAAAACTGAAAAAGAAAAAAAAAGCCTGCTACATTTAATGCATGTCAAATCGAATGAAATGTGGGGAAAAAAAGAAAGCGGATGTAAAAGGGAAGGAGAATCTGAGTTTCAGTTTCATTTTGGGTGACATGGTGTTTAAATTTAGGTAACACGGTGTTTAAGTTTGGGTGACACGGAAAATCTGGGTTTCAGTTTAAAGACTGATTTGACATGACATTTAATGCATTCTTTCATGTGACAAGGTCATAAAAAGAGGTGACATGGGTGATTTCCTAAACAAATTGGCAAACACACTAAAAAATGTGAAACTTCAAAATCAAACAAGTGTCATGCTAAATCCTTCAGGTGACACGGCCGAGAAGTGCTTTGCAACTGGAACTTCCATGGTGGCCATCTTCTCCATCTCTTTTGTCTTAGATTATGCAGGGGGTGAGAACAAAGGTTCATAAGTATCTACTTTTCTCCATAGATGAGGAGTATTTCATCAAATACACTTACCCATTGCATATGAGAACAAAGATTTATGAGAAATTAAGGTGACACGGGGATTATGATCACTGACAAGGGAACCGAATGAAGGCGACAAGTGCTCTACAACTGGAATTGCAAGCCAAGAGATTGGGGAAAAAAAAGGAAAGCAGGTGTAAAAAGGAAGGGGAATCTGGGTTCCAATTTCATTTTGGGTGACATGGTGTTTAAGTTTAGATGACATGGTGTTTAAGTTTGGGTGACACGGGGAATTTGGGTTCCATTTTAAAGTGACATGGTGTTTAAGTTTGTCTTCCATGGTGACCCTCTTCTCCATCTCTTTTGTCTTAGATTATGCAAGGGGATGAGAACAAAGGTTCATGGTTATCTACTTTTCGCCATAGATTAGGAGTACTTCGTCAAATACACTTACACATTGCATATGAGAACAAAGGTTTCTGGGAAATCAAGGTGACACGGGGATTCTGATAACTGACACGGACACGGATTTAGGGTGACACGTGCTCTGCACCTGGAATTTCAGACCGACATTTTATCTTCAATGGTGGCCTTCTTCTTCAGCACTTTTGTCCAGGGGAGGAAGAAACTGATTGTCTTCTCCCCTACTCTCTTTTTATACTTTGCAAATTGGAGGAAAACCCCTATCACATCCCATTTTCCCTTGTAATCATTGGTGTCTTATCACCCCTAGTTTTGGCGCCAAAAATCCCCACCAAAACCTCCTCTCTCTCCTGCTCTTTTTTACCTTCAACCTGTTGTTCCCTTCCACTTTTTATTTTGCACAAACTGACCCCTATGCTACCTTTGCCATTCTCCAAAAAGTGGTGACATTTTTGCAAAGTCACAAAAAAAATGTGTCTAGTTGTGCAAAAGGCCCTATTTTTAATTATGGAATAGTTTCCAAATAAAGTTGCTATAAAGAAATATATAAATTAGAAAGTCCGATAAAATATTATCCAGAATATAAATTATATATGCATCGCTATATATGTGGAAAACAAGTAATCTGGATTTGCTATATAGTATAGATAGATATTTCATGAACATAAATAAAAATAATTAAAATGATATTCAACATATAATAGTATTTAGTTGGTAAGGATGACATGTACGTAATGACCAAATTTGTCCCATTTTTTTTAAAAAATAATAGGTAAACAATTAAGGGAAATTAAGCCTCTTTGTGCCCAAACTTCCTTGTGCCCAAACTTCTTACAACAATATCACTTGATTCCACTTCTTTGTTGTCTGGAATAACAACTTTGATTACTATTGGAATCCTTCCACTTATCATCACCATTTCCTCTTCCTTGGCCTCTTCCTCGACCTCTATAGCTACCTCTACCTTTGTGACCCCCTTTGTAACCACTCCTACTTGAAGAGCCTTCTGACCTGGACCTTGAGGCATCATCCTTTGCCTAAAACACTTTTTCCTCCTTTACTTCAATGGTTCTACTGAGCCTTTTTTCATGGGCTTGCAGAGAACTAGTGAGTTCTTCAAATCTGTAGGTTGACAGATCCCTCGATTATTCAATTGCAGCAACAACATGATTAGATTTTCTAGTAAGGCTCCTTAGGACCTTACTTACCACAGTCTCGGTGCTCACAACTTCCCCATATGACTTCATATGATTGACAATACCTTGTACTCTCGACAGGAACACCTGCACGGACTCCTTTTCCTGCATCACCAAGGTCTCAAACTCTTTCCTCAGTGCTTGCAGTTTCACTGTGATCACCCTCTTATCTCCCATGTATTCTTGCCTTAGGATGTCCCAGGCCTCATGAGATGTTGTTGCAGCAGCAATCCTTGGGAAGATCTCATCATCTAAGGCGGTTTGAATAATAAATAGAGTCTTTGAATCTTTCTTTCTTTTCTCCCTCGATTGCTGATCAGGTTCTTCATTTCCATTGTCCTCGAACCCTTGATCCACCAGATTCCAAACCTCTTGAGACTTGAAGAGAGTGGACATCTTCAAGCTCTAGAAATGGTAATTAATTCCCTTGAATATAGGCAACTGAGGGTTGCTGGAATCCTATTACCAGAGTTCTGCATTTTGAGCAAAAACTTTCACTCTAGTGTTTCCCTTGTGTTTGAATCCTCACACCACTCGTTCCCTGGAGTAAAACCCAGCAAGAGGAATGCTCTGCTCTGATACCAAATGTTGAAATACTGATGATTGAACACCAGAATCCACTCACACAAACCAAACAAACGAGGGAGATATTTTGTAGGTTCTTCTGTCACACAGAAGAGAACCTTTGAACACAAAAAGATGAAACTGCCACTAGTCCATTTGATTGAGAAACTGAACATCATTACACCCTTAACCTTCAACAACTGATAAAAGAAACTACCCACTACTTTACCCACTAACATGACATCTACAACTGTAACATAACCAACTTAAATACAAACTGCTGTCATACTTGAATTCAGACTAACTTAACTCACACGACAGTTAACTAACCACAAACTGACTCAGCTCAGGAACTTCAAATTACATTCTAACATCAACTAGCTTGATCACCTAGTTGAGATTATTGTTAGGATTTTATATATTTCTCCTAGCGAACCTTAATCCATATTAGCAAACATGACTTTTTAGGATTCATAGGATTAAATTGGTGCGTATAGAATCAATTATCTGTGAAACATTTGACTCATAGTTTGATGTTGCATGTACCTTGGTTAATCTCTAATGTTAATGTTATTCTCTAGGTGAAATCCTACCGTATCGTGTTAGATTTGCTTGGCTTAGGAATACAGGTTACTAGAACTCGTAGGACTAGCAGTTTATAGAAGATCGGGACAAGAACAATAGTAGGATGAAACGAAAATTTGGAGAAGAATCGATGATCAAATTGACTAATAGTACTTATTCTATGTCGGTCACCCGAAAGAATAGTAATAAATGCTGGTCTACCCCTATTTCAGGCGACGAGCTTAGTTTTATGTCAATTTCCTTATTGCACAATAATAAATATGCCAGCAGGAGGTTCATCTTTGGTACTCATTCTAGTGACGAAAATAAAATTAATGCTCGTTGCTTGAGAAGTGAATTAAATGAGTACGTATTTAAGAGACAAACTATGATCCTTTGTTCGTCACCATTGGCGGACCAGAGGGCTTGGGTTGGCATCAGCCAAGCCCGGAAGAAAACTGTAGAATTTTTTTGGATTGTTTGGTAATTTTTTTTACTAATTTTAGGATAAAAGAGTGTAAAAAGAGTGTAAAGGATCACAAAACATCTTAGCTCACTTGGTAAAGAGATCGAGGTAACTTATACCTTGAGGTTATGAGTATAAATCTTTTTAGCTTCACTTTTTTCATCCTTTTTATTTTGCTTAGTTTTTTTTACTAAAATGCCTAATTAAATGACATAATTAAATTTATCTCCAATATGTTTAAACAAAAATATTTTTTTCTGCATATACATATAAAACAAATTCTCATTTTTTTGATAATTTTTATTTTGTCTACTAAAAATGACTATTTAAATAACAAATTTAAGGATTTTTCTAATGTATTTTTTTAAAAATATTTTCCATATATATACATGCAAAAAAAATCTCAAAATTTTTTTTCAGTCCTCCCTAGAAAATTTTTTTGGTACGTAAGTTAGTTATGACACATACAGTTGGGTTCTCTGTCAGGGCGACCAACTTTATTTACATAGTCATCGTCCGAAGGAGGTAAAAAAATTTGACGATCATTTAGGTGACATGTTTATTAAGTTTCGTCACCTCACGTATATTGAAGCAATGAATTTTGAAATTAGTTGGGTCGTCCAAACCTGACCAGGGATTGGTTCCAATCTTAGGAGATTCTACGACTACGTTTAGTTTTTTTGTCGCAAAAGTGTTTTGAAGTGGCGGAGCCATAAATGTCCGTCGCTTAACATGCAATCTGAAATAGTGTAACGTTTTACTCGTATCTTGTTGAACAGATTTTATGCTTCGTTTTTCACGGAAGGCCTTGCCCTCTATCACTGATCTATTTTACCACCTTAAAAGTACACCTTATATTTGTTCAAATAAGCACCCAATACAATTTAAAACAAGTTTTATAGTAATAAAAAAATTTACTTAAAACAATAAATTAACAAAAAAAATCTAGAAAAAGTATTTCACTTATTTTATTTTTGGAAAACTAACCCAAACTTTCAAATAACACCCAAAACAACATTAAACTAGTTTTTAATCAAAATTTCATAAAGAGTAAATTAAAAAAAAATGCTTATGAAAATTGGACAAAATAAATATATCGAATTTCTATAAGGGGGAGTTTGCAAAATGTCCAAAAAAGATGTCTCAATTGGTGATTTGTCCACACTTTGGGACAAATTGGTGAAATGTCCATCCCCTTCCCAAGTCTATTTTTTTATTATTTTTTTTGTCGTGCAAATATAAGAGTATGTTGTGCTTGTGCAAATATAACCCTATGTTGTGCAAATAAATGTCCATCCCCTTCCCAAGTCTAGTTTTTTTTTTTTTACATTTTGTCGTGCAAATATAAGAGTATGTTGTGTTTGTGCAAATATAATATTTTGTTGTGCAAATATAACATTTTGTTGTGCAAATGTAATATTTATTTTTTTCTGCATTTTTTTTCATTTCAGCACTTTTTGCTGTGCAAATATAACTTTATGTTGTGCATATATAACAATATGTTGTGCAAATATAATTTTATGTTGTGCAAATGTAATAATTTTTTTCCGTTTTTTTTCCGTTTCATCACTTTTTGTTGTGCAAATATAACTTTACGTTGTGCACATATAACAATTTGTTGTGCAAATATAACTTTATGTTGTGCAAATGTAAAAATAAAAATATAGTAGAGGTGGATCACATAATAAAATATTGATAGTTTTTTTAATTCTCATATTCATGGGGTAGTTTTAGTAATTTCACAAAAATTACTTCTTCTACCTTTGTAAAATCCCTGAACAACGATCTCGTCTTTCCATGGCCTCCGACCCTCTTTCGCTCGCTCGACCTCGACCTCGCTCGGTCCTGCCGCTCGACCTCGCTCATTCGCTCGACCTCGACCTCGCTCGCTCGCTTGACCTCGAGGAGATCTCGGATCCACCGAGGAGATCTCGGATCTTAGAGGAGGAAGGGGATCTCCGGCGATGCTGTCGCTGCTCCGCTTGCCGCCACCGTCATCTCGATCCCTCTCGCTTTCCGGCGCTCGCGCCTCTCCTTCCCTCAATCCTCAGTTTCATCGCGAAGAGATCTCGGATCTCAGAGGAGATCCCGCGGGAACTCTGGCGATTGCAATTAACAACGAGGATGGCGGTCGATTCCTCCCTCCAGATCTGGCGTCGATCTTCAAGTCCAACGCCTTGCCTCCTCCAGATCCAACGTCGATTTTGCAAAATTCCAGATCTGGCGTCGAGAGAGCAAGAGAGACGAGATCGAGAGAGCAAGAGAGCAAGAGAGATGAGAGCAAGAGAGACGAGATCGAGAGAGCAGGAGAGATCGTGAGAGCGAGACAGAAGAGAGATCGAGAGAGCGAGACAGAAGAGATCGAGAGAGCAAGAGAGAGACCCGGAGAAACTGAAGAGATAGGGTTAATCAAATTGGGGGAGATGGACAATTTCACAATTTGTCCCAAAACCCGCCCGGACACTCCGCTAATTCGTATGAAAATTTGTGCATGCGGCGCAAATTTTCTCTTCAAATCTATATACCTATAAAAATTGTGTCCTAGGCCCCTTAATGGCTCTCATTAAAGACATTTTCATTTCTTAATCCTTTTATTTTCCTTTATTTTGATTGATATTATATATTTTTTTTGGTAAGATGATGTTATAATTTTATAATTGTTATCACTTAGTCATTTATTAATGTATTCATAACTGGTTTATTATTTTTACTAACTTATGAAAAAATAATTATATTTTCATGAATTTCTATCCTCAATACTGACCCCATTCGCATAATTTTGAACCCCAATATATTTATGAAATTCATATCATTCGAATAACATATATTCATATAAAAATCAATTAATCCTTAATCTTTTATATCTATACCTATCAAAGCATATTTATGATCCCAATTTATGAATTTTTTTTGTATAAACCGAATATTAAAAGTATATTTTATCGATATATTTTGTTAGTTTTAGAATCCTAGCTTAATGGATTATAATACAAATAATAAATTCATTTGAATTTTTGCCTAACAATTTTGATCTAAAATGTAATTATTTAAGTAATAAAATATATAAGTTAATCCAAATTTAGCATGGATAATAATTTATTACTTTTTTATGTCACTTTTTTATACTCCATATTTCTACTCTCCTAATTAAAACGTGGTGAAAATTAATAAGACTATAACCAAAATGTTCTTATTTAACTAATATCTTTTAAAAACACCATATATAATAACTTTATTAAACAAAACAATTTCAAATTGATTATTTAATTAATAAAAATATTTTGTATAATATAATTCAACTCCTTTTAAAAAACTATAAAGGCAAGTTGTTAAGAAAAAAATTATTATATAGAATTCCTTTTTAAAAAATGTTAATTAAATAAGGGCATTTCGGTTATAGATTAAAAAAATATCACTGGAAAATTGAAATTGTAGTTGTAAAATAAAAGTTGGTGCTTCTCAATTGATCGAATACCTTATATTATAAAAGGTATTTTTATTTTTTAAAAATTAAAAGGTGTCTTTTATTAAAAAAAATTATTTCATGATGTGTCTTCTTGAAGAAAAAACCCATAAAAATATAAAGATTTAATAAATAAATTAAATCAAATTATCAAGTATATAAAATCAAGATAAACTATTTGTATACATATACTGTTTAGATTAGTCAATGAGATGATATAAAATAAGCTTTTAATTAAATTTATAAAATAGCAAAACTTATATGTAAGTCCTGTAAGTAACACGGGTATGCCTTGGCTAGTAATTTATTAAAAATGCTCTCTCAAGTACATTGACAAATTAATGACAACACCCGAATGACTCCACCTCTTAGCCAACGAGTAACGTAACATCTTTCGAAAATTGTAATGGAAGTTGACACACTATGCCATGACGCAAGTTAGGCAACGAACATACTTAGGTTCGTCGCTAGAAACAGGTTCAGGCAACGGACAAAGTTCGTATCGTCACCCCAAACAACCCCAAGGCAACTTCTATTTTGGATGAGGTTGAAGCCACGAACATAGAACAATGTTCGTCGCCTGAATCGACTCAGGCAACGAACCTATTAAAAATGGTTACCTGAACAAATGTCGAGGGGTGACAAAAAATAGATAGTACTCAGGCAACGAACATAATGGAAATGTTCGTTGCTGGAATGCTACTCAGGCAACGAACATGTTGTAAATGGTCACCTAAAAAAAAGTCGAACGTTGACCAAAAGTAGGGAGTATTCAGGCGACGAACAAGTTTCCAATGTTCGTTGCTTGAACTTGATTACAAGAATCTTTTAACGCTTGTCTAACAATGTTAATATTCAAGCAACGAACAAATATAAAGTACATTGCCCGAATGTAGAAGCTAGTTGGCATGCACTTTATTCTAGCAACGAACAAATATCTATGTTTGTTGCTTGAATTAAGGGTCCCACATGCGACATTTTAAATTGTGTTTGAGACAACAAACATTTCCTATGTTCGTTGCCTGAATGAATGGGTTAATGTTGTTGTATGAGCCTATGAGGCAACAAATATATTCCTATGTTTGTTGCCTGAGTGATTGAGATTGTGTTTATGTTGGAAAAAGAAATTCGTTTTTATAAAGTAGTTTAAGGTCATCAAAATTTCTCCTAAATTTGAATTTGATTGAGAAAGAGAATTAGAATTATATTGAGATTGAAAATATAAATATTGGTCTCATTTTTTCCTTATCTTTTAATAAAATCACAACCTTATAATTTTATTATTGAAGTATTATGAATGTTGAAATAACATTTCATAGTTTATGAATTATTTTGACCACTCATTTCACATCTTGAATTGAGTTTAATATTATCACCTATGGTAATGATACTCTTTTCAAATAAGTTAAGGTTATTATTTTGAATTACTTTATATATTATTAATGATGCAAATGATATTCGTTGTGTAATGAATGAACATTTTTTTTAAAGAAATATTTAGTTGTTAGACTTTTATAAAATAATTTAATTAAAAATATAATTGAAATTAATATAAATGTTGTTATATATGTATTTGTTTGAGATTGAGATTTTAGTTTTTATACTTAGATATTTTTTTTTATCTATATAAGTTAAGTATGAATATCCAATTTATGTTTGAGACTAAGATCGAGATTTGAGATTAAGATCAAGATTTGATATTGAGATCAAGATTAAGTTAAGGTCGAGGTTTGAGATTGAGATAAAGATTAAGATAGAGATCAAGATTTGATATTTATATTGAGATTGAGATTGGAATTGAGATTAAGATCAAGATCGAGGTTTGAGATTGAGACAAGATTGAGATTTGAGATTGAGTTAAATGTTGAGATCGAGATTGTAATTGAGATCAAGATTTGAGATCGAGGTTTGAGATTGAGACAAGATTGAGATTTTAGATTGAGTTAAAGGTTGAGATCGAGACTGTAATTGAGATCAAGATTTGAGATCGAGAATTCAGATTGAGACCAAGATTGAGAATTGAGATTGATCGAGGTTGAGATCAAGATTTGAGGTTAAGATTGAGATTTGAGATTTGAGACCAATATGGACATTGATATTTGAGGTTTGAGATTGAGATCGAGATTTGAGATTGGAGATTGTCAATTGAGACCAAGATTGAGATTTGAGATTGAGATTGGGGTTAAGATCAATATTTGAGATTGAGATTTGAAATTTGAAATTTGATATTGATATTAAGATTGAGATCAATATTAAGATCGAGATTTCATATTGATATTGAGATTAAGATTAAGATCAAGATCGAGGTTTGAGATTGATATATGAGACCAATATGGATATTGATATTTGAGGTTTGAGATTGAGATCGAGATTTGAGATTTGAAATTGGAGATTGAGATTGAGGTTAAGATCAATATTTGAGATTTTAGATTGAGATCAAGATTAAGATCAAGATCAAGATCGAGGGTTGAGATTAAGCTTGAGACAAAGATTGAGATTTGATATCGAGATTGATTTCTCGATTTTGTCATGCTCGAGGCCGAATTTGTAAAAGTTATAAACACGAAAGTTGTAGGTCTTTGAAATCTTTTTGCAACAAGTCTAAATACGCCTTGAGATTGAGGTTGAGATTGGGATTTGCGATTAAGATTGAGATCGAGATTTGAGATTGAGATCAAGATTAAGATCAATTGAGATTGAGATTGAGACCAAGATTGAGAACTTGAGATCGAGATTTGAGATTAAGATTGAGATCGAGAATTGAGATTTGAGATATTGAGATTTATAGATATATTGGTTCTAATTTTATAGACAATCTATTTAACAAAATAACAAAATTTTATATTTAAACATATAAGTGGTATAAAAATTAAAAAAATCATACAATCGTGAAAACTATTATTTATATATTTTAAAATTTATCATTATTGATATGTGATGTGAATACTAGTCAATTGAATTTTTTCAAAATGTATAAATAAATTATTGATATGTGATGTGAATACTAGTTAATTGTAATTTGGTGTAATAAGATTTTTTTTGGGTAAGCTGTAATAATCAATGTAAGTGAAAAAAATTATTTAGGCGGGATAATTACCGCTTGTTAATTTTGTTTGGGTGCATTGTGAAAATTGGGCGGTATAACTCCCGCTTGTTAATTTTGTTGGGAGCGTTCCCACTAACCTAGATCCACCGCCTCTCTTCATCTCTCTCTTCCTCTCAAACCAGATCTCCGTCCCTCAACTTCCTCTCTCGAACCCAGATCTCCAACAACAGCCCCAGTCAAGCCACCTCTCGAGCACCCTCTTCGATGCTCTCCTCCGAGCAGCCCCCAGTCGGGCTGGCCGCTGCTCCTCCTTCTCGGCCATCCGTCTGAAGCCGCTGAAGCCGCCGCTGTTGCTCCTGCTCAACCGTCCGTCCAAAGTCGCATTGCATCCACACGCCATCCATCTGGTTCTCTCGTCCTCCTCCTCCATTTCGTGCTTCAATTTTGATTTTCGCAATTTTCACTTCTCTGCTACAAACCCTAATTTCTTCTAGCTTTGCTATGTTTAGGGTTTTTTTTGGGACAAGTTCTATGCCTACAACCCGAAAACCTAATACTATTGACACTTCAGCGCTGATGTTCAACAACTCGAAGATTTGAGAAGGTAACGCTCATTCTAATAATCTTCTTCGTTGTCTAAAACTATATGTAGTCCCGCAAGCACAACCATTATCATCTTTATGACAGCTACTTTCAAATTCATCCATTCAATCAGGCAAGGTTTTCAGAATATCACTTAATCCAGAAATGGCCTTAAGCAACAACATGTTCTAGTTTCAGCGGCAAAAAAAAAACACTCAATCAAGTCAAGGAAATTTAAGAATCGAGCAGGAAAAATAAACAAATTGATAACATCACATTATTCTTTCTGAGAACATTCACTTTCTGCTGATCCATCCCCAACCGTCATATATTTGTTTATGTACATGAACTTACTATCAAAAGAGAATAACAATGAAACATTCATTTGGAATAACACCAAGTAATTAGATAAACCAAATATACAGGAATGTGTAACTACTTACAACCCTGCTCTATAGTTTAAGCACAATATGTTTAAGCATCAAAATTTCAGGGAGGCTTAAGCGTTTCTAGTTTTCAAAAACACTAAGTGGGGAGTTTAAGCTAAATAAACATAGCGAGCAAGTTGTTAAATGGAGAGAGATTTGAGGTCCCAACCATTCACCCTTCAACTACCCTTGCTGATTTCTTGCGCTCCTCCACTCCTTTCAAGAGCATCAAGCTCGGCTGCAGCAAAGGTCCCTCTTTTTCTCTCTTGTTTTTTTACTCTTTAATGGTTATATGGATCTTCTTTATCTTGTTCTTGTATGGTCCTTGAATTCATATTCCTTTTTTGGGTATAATGTTTATGGATTTTGGTCTTTTTCCGAGTGAGGCGTCTCCATTCCTTCACATGAAGCATTACTCCCGTGCATGTATGAAGTCTACACACTCATGTTATGACTACTATGTGTATATTTCAAGTCTACCTTAGTTTTTCGTTCTAAGTTATGAAGCGTTGTACAATTAGTCTAGGCTTAATCTACATTTAGTTTTAGAATTATCTATCCACTTTTTTTTTTTGTGTGGTCGCGCTTATCGTTAGAGTTATTTCTTGTTGAAGCATTATGTAACTCAATTTGAAACTTGGAAGAGGAGCTTATGAATTCATTTTACAACAAAGACGTTTTTGTTTTTGCGATAATTAAATATAAGATATTGCAGTTGTTAAACTTGTTTCTTGTCGAATCCATATCACCCATATGAATCCACAAACAGCTTAAATTTCGAGATATCTTTGCTTGTAGTTCATCACTTAAGATAAAGCAGCATTGATGGTTAATTCATGTCTTGCATTGACCTTAATTCACTTAGTGCAGGTGGTTGTGGCTCTTGCATAACTCTGGTTTCCAAGTATGACCACCGACACGATCAAGTGGAAGATTACACGGTTAATTCATGACTTGCACTTCTATGTAGTATGGATGGTTATTCAATTACAACAGCTGAAGGTATTGGGAACATCAAAGATGGCTTCCACCCAATACAACAGAGGTTTGCCGACTTTCATGCCTCCTAGTGTAGCTTAATGGAACAAAATCTCCCTTTTCTCCTATTATCCAATGTCTTTAATTTTCCGAGCCTTTAACCACTTTGTTTTACTTGATAGGGTTGGGTGAGAATATGTTAATAACTTCTGCCTTGTTTGTATAATATTCAACCTCAGTGCAAACCAAATTCAAGCATTTCAGTGCCCTTCACTCGAATGTGACCTTAAAGCTAGGTATATACTCTTTCTAATTCAAGTTTTACTCTGACCTTAAAGCTAGGTATATACTCTTTCTAATTCAAGCATTCTTCTCTCTTCTGTTTCCTCTCCTCTCTCTATTAATGTCTTCTTTCTCTCAGATTTTAAGATTTTATCATTAATGACTATGAAGTTTTATGGTTATACTAGTGTATTTAGGCTCTGTTTTCTCTCAGTTTTAAGGTTATCTTCTCTCTTCGATTGCTTTTTATATTGGCTGCAGTTGTACTATTGAGATTGTTCTCCCGAGAAATTTGGTTACACAAAATAAGCACTCGGACACACCCTTTATTCAATTTTGTTGGATATCTTGGCGGTTCATAGTGCTTCTATTTTAAGCTGTTCATTTTTTTTTATCATCAAGTACTAAACTTTCTATATGAAATGGATGGATTAATCTATGACTCTTGATTTGCATCTCAGTGATGCTCGTGCAACAAATGGTCAGCGCAACTCGCATGATCCCCAACCAACCACCCAGGTTAATGACACTCCTCATGTTAATGACACCCCTAACGACTCTTAAACTTTTGTGTATAGATCTTGTGTTGTGAATCTGAAACCAAATTGTGAACTGATTGTGAATATGTGTAACGGTAGGCTTTGCTAACTGATTGTGTATTTGCACTTTGTGCATGTGAATATAAATGCAGAATTTGTCAAATGTGAAAGTGAGCAGGTGTGTTTGTGCTTCAATGTGGCAACTAGGAACCCATAAATTGGTTAAATGTGCTTGAATATAAGCAGGCCTCAATGAGCTTGAATATTGTAAATTGTAAATATATATTTTTTAGCATAAAATTTACCAGGTAACGAAGATAGCATATAACCATTGCTTGAATTTAAATAAAAAAAATCCAAAATTGATTCGGGCGACGAACATTGAAAGTATTATTGGTTGCTAGAAAAACCCGGTGACGAACAAACTAGTCGCTTGAACCTTAATATCCGTTGCCACAATACTCAGGCAACGAACATGATGTATTCGTCGTCTGAAAATTCGGATATTTGGCAATATCCATATGATTTCAGGCGACGAACTTTTGTCGTCACTTGAATAGCAAAAGTTCGTCACCCGAATGGCTAAAAATCCGGTTCTTAGCCCGTTGACCATATTCAGGCAACGAATGGTTGGTTCGTTGCCTGAACCGTCTCAGGCAACGAACAAACGTTTGTTCGTCGCCTGAGTATTGGGGGGACGAGCTTGAGGCAACCACCATTCAGGCAACGACATGTTCGTTGCCTGAATGCTCAGGCAACGTGATGGGCATTCAGGCAACGATATATGTCCGTTGCCTAAATTGTGCCATGGCATAGTGACATGAATCCTATCGATCAGCAAGGAATTCATCACTGAACATATATCGACGCAAACTACGACTACCGGTACGAACATGGAACGTCTCGATCCGATCCGGCAGTACCCAATTAAGGGGTTGGAGAAGTAGCCCTTTTTAGGTTTTAGGTTTTCGGTTTGGATCAGTGGCGGATCCTGAAGCGGTTAGTTGAGGGGCGGAAAATTGACCTCTAATTTTTTTTTTGAAACAACCATCAATATTTGACGTTTTCGAGTTTAATTACGGTATTAAGTTATAAAGTCTAACAAAAGATAAGTATGATAGAAGTATATTAATTAATTTGGTAAATGATGTGAAAAATGATTTATATTGCTTCAATCTTGAAACATTTATAACTTTTTACTCAGGTATGGGATTTGAGCTTATAATATATTAAATTAAAGCTATCGACGAGACGAATATGTGTATTAAATTTTATTTTTGATTGGAGAGAGGGGGCGACAGCCACCTCTAGCCCTAAAGAGGATCCACCCTCTGGCCCTAAATTGGAATACCAAAGTACAAAAACTACACAATGATCGAATAATTTGTTATGCACATCTAATTAATTACATTCAAGTTAAATAAACCAACACAATGCTAGATATAACCAATGATCGATATATGATGCATAATGTTTTCAATTTAACAACATCTAATCATCCAATTATGGATCAAAACGAACAATACAATTCAAAGAATAATGATCGATCCACAACAGTAAATATATGAGCAAATTCAAGATCGATTGATCAATTCAAGAAACAAAATCACAACATGGCGTAATATCCACGAGTTAACTTGAGGAAGAAGCTTCCAAGACAGGCATCTCGAAACGGCAGGCAGGACACACATGACTCGTCCTCAGCCACTCCACAACGCACTCTTTGTGATAAACATGCGCGCACGGCATTCTTGCAATTCCTCCGGCCATCTCCGCGTCCAAATTCTCGAAACAAATCACGTACAAATCATCGCGATAGTCTTCCAACTCCGCAGCTCCGACCATCTCTAGGGCTTCAATGGATTCTTCAGTAGCACGCTTAACCCTAAGTGCAGTCTCCACGTAAACGTAAGGCACACTGACAGGCTGCTTGGTCGAGCAGGAGCGATGGTTATGCAAAACAGTGGTTATAACGAGTCTCGATATCTTCTTAACGAGACGATCAACGCAATCTTGGGGTAACCCTAAGGCGGAGAACCTATCAGTCAGGTCTTTGAGGAGGAGATCCTTGAACGAATAATCGGGCACCATGCGGTAACATGGAAAGATGTTCCGGCCGTAGGGGAGGTCGAGTACAAGAGAGGTGCAGAACCCAACATTCATGGGGTCGAAGCTATCGAGTTTGCGAACCGAGACGACGTAGGGGCCTAGGACTATGTCACATGGGATACTTTGGATGTACGAGAGAGGAGATCGACTAAGTGGTGGTTGCTCCATATTGCTGATCGATCGATCAAATTGGAGTACGTTGAATGGATGGATGGATGATCGATGTATATGAAGGCTGAGGTTAACTTGAAGAGAGTTGATGAATAGGTTTTTTAATTCTATGAGTTATATATGTATATTTATAGATACGAAGGCTCAGGTTGATTGCAATAAAAACAAAAAGCCCTAATTATCAGCATATATCCAATTACACCTTCCAAAAATTTATATATTTACCTTTTCCCCAAAGAAATATATTTAGCGGTTGTTATTACGGAGAATATTTTATTACTGAATATAAAAAACACGGTTTTAAGTTATATAGATATGGACTTGTTTAGATTTGATTTTTTGAAATTTTTTTAAAAATTATTTTTAGGGTTTATTTATTTTAATTATGAAATAGTTTCCAAAATAAGGTTGCTATAAAGAAATATAAAAATTAGAAAATCCGATAAAATATTATCCAGAATCTAGATCGAATTACATATGCATCGTTATATATATGTGGAAAACAAGTAATCTGGATTTGTTATATAGTATAGATAGATATTTCATGAACATAAATAAAAATAATTAAAATGATATTGAACATATAATAATATTTGACTTTTTCTAATGACCATAAACAATGAAAATTGTTAAGCCTTACTAATTAACTTAGTTGTCTTAACAATGAAAATTGTTAAGCCTTACTAATTAACTTAGTTGGTAAGACGTACATATTTACATGTAGTGATCAGGAGGTCACGAGTTCGTATCCACTCCCTCATATCCTCATATTGTAATGAACCTAGTGCTTAACTAAAAAAAACAATGAAAATCGACTCACCTATCCGTACTTCTTAATTTTATTTAATACAGTACTGTTTTTATTACAAAAATAAATTTGTTGTGAGGAAGAATAGGGATCGAAGAATATAGGAGATTCCAACTGAGAACATCACCGCATTTATTAATCCTTGAGAGGGCAAGTATGTAGGCAAGGATGGAGAGACGCGCTGAGTCCACTCCAATTCGTCTCATTTTAAAAAAAATAAATAATAGATAACCAATTAAGAAAAATTAATAAAAATATATTATTTATTTATTTATTAAATTGAGAGTTTTATTAATGAAAATTATATATATATAAGAAAAATGTAGCTCCTGAATTCTAATTTTTGGTTCCGTGGTTGTAAATATATGGGTTGCTACATAGACATCGAGGAATTGTACGTACACCACTATAACTAAGACACAAAACTCTCAAAGATCAATACAATTGTCCACAAATCTGCTAGGGTTTGTGAGAGAGCACTTGGATAAGAAATGTGATGATTCTTGTGAAGCTTTGTGTAGAATCAACCAAATCTGAGTATTATGAATCAAGAAGAGAGAGTTTACAGTAGAGAGAAAGAAGAAGATGATGATCTGTTGCTTGTCGGTTAGAGGTTGTGGGTTTATATAGATCACATCCCTCTACTCTTTCTAATTACAAGATCCATCCTCATATTCCTAAAGTGTACAAACTACCCTTGCCTACATATATCTCATTAACCCCCCCTCAAGTTGGAGAGGGGCTCTCAAAGACCATCCCCAACTTGACTGCCAGAAACTTATGTTGAGCCTCTCCAAGAGCCTTTGTCATAAGATCAGCAAGCTGAAGAGCAGAAGGAATGTGATGTGTAAGCAGAAATCCCTCCTGCTGTTGTTCCCTAACGAAGTGGCAATCTATTCTCAAGTGCTTTGTTCGTTCATGAAACACAGGGTTCGCTGCAAGATGCTGTGCTGATCTATTGTCACAGTAAAGAGGAACTGGTTTAGGAATGGTGACCATGAGCTGAGCAAACAGTCCATCTAGCCAGATGATCTCACTTGCTGCATAGGACATGGCCCTATATTCTGACTCAGTTGATGATTTTGAGACTGTCTTCTGTTTCTTGGTCTTCCATGAAACTAAATTTTTGCCCATCAACATGCAGTAACCAGATAAAGACTTAGCAGAATAGGCACACGACCCCCAATCTGCATCTGTATATGCAGCCAGATCTAGAGTTGAATCTGCTGCATAAAACAGACCTGCATTCAGAGTACCTTTTAAATACCTCAACACATGCATAATAGCTTGATAATGCGGAAGCTTAGGAGAGCTGATGAATTGTGACAGATGTTGGACAACATATGAAAGATCAGGCCTTGTCATGTTAAAAAACAACAATCTTCCAACCAATCTTCTATAACTTCTAAAGGGACACCCTCATCAGGTGATAACTTCAATCCTCTTAGAAGAGGAAACCTTGCCTCTTTGTTGTCAAGCATGTCTATATCCTTGAGCAAATCCAGCACATATTTTCTCTGGTGAATGGTCATCCATACTGAAGATCTAGATATTTCCATGCCCAAGAAGTAACGTTGTCCAAGATCCTTGATTGTGAATTTGCTATGCAGTTGCACTTAAGTGTTGATGATTTCATCTTCATCATCACCTGTCAAAAGTAAATCATCTACATACACAAGTGCAGTCACAATGCCCTTTGGAACAAGTTTAATAAACAAAGAATAATCTTGCTTAGATTGTATGAAACCTAATGAAATAAGAAACTTAGTTAGTTCCACATTCCATTGCCTGCTGGCTTCCTTCAGGCCATATAGTGATCTTTTTAAAAGACATACTTGACCTGAAGCAGCTTTGCCATATCCATCAGGTGGTTTCATATAGATTTCCTCATCTAGGAAGCAATGTAAAAAAGCATTATTTATGTCTAATTGATGAATAGGCCAATTTCTAACAGTGGCAAGAGATAAAATGCATCTAACAGAAGTAAATTTTGCAACATGGGAAAATGTATGCTTATAATCCTTATCCTTGATTTGATTATATCCGTTTGCAACTAACCTTGCCTTATACCTTTCAATGGACCCATCTGGCTTATACTTAAGCTTAAAGACCCACTTTGATCCAATTGAAACCTTGCCAGGAGGAAGAGAAGTGAGCACCCAAGCCCTATTATTCTCTAGAGCCTGTAACTCTTTATCCATGGCCTCAATCCAATTGGGTTCCTTCTTAGCTTGAGCATAAGTATGAGGCTCATAGATTTGTACCATATTTACAAATGAACTAACAAACTCATTTGAAAAATGATTAGTGTCACCAAGAACAATAGATAAAAAACTGTGAGATTCAGAACTATCTCTCTGAATGGATGGACATAAAAAATCCCTTAACTTGTTTGGAATCTGATGCAACCTACCTGACCTTCTTGGTTGTATTACCAAGCTTGGTACAGATTGTACTTCAGAACCTGTATCACTAGATGAAACAGAGTCTGGAACTTCGACATGAGTAAATGATTCATCTAAACTGTCATTACCTTCATTGTGACTAGGATTATCATGATGATTAATATAAGAATCATTAGTCACAACATTTTGCTGACCATTGTTTACCATCAAAAGATCGGTTGGATCTACAGGACTTACCAAAGGAAGAGAAACCTTAATATTACCATTTGCTCCAATGCTACCATCCTTGTCCTTAAAAGGAAACCTATCCTCAAAAAACTGAACATGTCTACTAACAATATATTTATGAGTATCCAAACAATACAACTTATATGCTTTCTGAGCAAAAGGATAGCCAACCAACACTCATCTTAAAGCTTTTGAATTAAACTTATCCTTTTTAGCCAAAGGATTCCAAGCAAAACACAAACATCCAATGGTTCTTAACTCATCCAAAGAAGGAGGAGAACCAAATAAAACTTCAAAAGGAGATTTCCATTGTAAAACAGCAGAAGGTAATTTATTAATGATGTGAGTGGCTGCAAGAACACAATCAGCCCAAAACTTAACAGGAAGATTAGCATGAATCCTTAAAGCTCTAGCAGTTTCAATCAAGTATCTATGCCTTCTTTCAACCTTACCATTATGTTGAGGAGTGTAAGGAGCACTCCTTTGATGAATGATGCCCTTTTCAGCAAACAAATTAAGACAATCCTTTTGTAAAAACTCAGTCCCATTGTCACTTCTAAAACATTTGACATTAACCTTGAACTGAGTTTGAACATAAGATAAAAATGAAGATAAAATTTGAAACACATGAGTCTTAGTTGGCATTAAGAATGTCCAAGTGACTCTACTCTTATCATCCATAACAATAAGAAAATAAGAGAAACCATCAATACTTTTGGTTTTGTAAGGACCCCAAATTAAATGTCCAAATGAACCAAATCAAAACAAGATGCAAATACAGACTGACTGATAGAAAAAGGAAGCTTATGCATTTTACTCAAAACACATGTCTCCCAACTAGGTAAATGTTTAACAGAAAAACCATGTAAGTGTACCATCTTGCTCACTGAGGCATGGCCTAATCTGAGATGGAGCTGTTGTAACATTGTATCACTCTTACAAGCATTAACAGTACTCAAAATATTAGAAGAAAATTTATTCAATCCACTTGAAACATTGATCTTGAAAGGCAGTTGCTCAGTAGCTATATGATCAGATTGCAGCATGTATAGTCCATATATTCATCTTGGCTCCAGAACCTCTGACTTGATTAGTGCCAAGGTCCTGGAAAAACCAATTATGAGATGTAAAAATTGCAGCTAACCCTGAATCATCAACTAACCTACCAACAGATAACAAATTATGTTTAAAAGTAGGCACTAATAAAACATTCTTGAGTATAATTTTATCATATAGGAACCAATCTCACCAACAGAAGTAATACTACCATCAGGCATACCAACATTAATAGGCCTACTGAGATACTTCCTATCACTGAGCAAGTAATCATATGCAGTCATATGATATGTAGCTCCAGTGTCAATGATCCAATCAGTTTCTTTAGAAAATTTAGCAAGCAAAGCCATATTCTGAGAAAAGGTATTACCTGCCATATTTGTCACTGCACAGTTAACCTGGTTTTTATCTTGCATAGCCTTAAGCAATTCCTGGCACAAGGCATTCACCAGGGATGGATCAAACATCCCTCCACTGCTAGATCCTGCATTACTGACAGTGTTGAAGACAGACCCCTTGTTGTCACCTTCCGCCAATGGTGACTCCAAGTTGCCATCAGAAGCTTCAAACACATTGTTAGCCACACTGCTGCCATCTCTGGGACCTTTATACCACTCAGGAAACCCATGTAACTTGAAGCAATTCTCCATGATATGACCTTTCCCTCGACAATGATAACAAATCTTGTCCCTGTTGTCCTTCTTGACATCCTTCTTTTTATTATGAAACTTCTCACCCTTCCTTGCCGCTACTAAAGCCATGTTATCTGCTTGAGGTGCAGACATCCCATTTGATACTCCGTTGCCACCTTCAACTTGTTGCACAAGATAGTATGCTTTGTTAAGCGTTGGCAAAGGATCAGTAGCCAGTATATTGTTGCACACAGAATCATAACCTTCACCCAACCCCATCAAGAACTACATTAAATGATTTCTACTCTCATTTTCAGAAACCTTCTTCATCAATTGACACGTACAATTCTCCATTACCCCACAAACACATCCATGAAACCCCTCCACAGTTTGCAATTCATCCCATACTTTCTTCAATTTGTTGAAGTACTCAGCTAAGGTCTTATCTCCCTTGGTAATATGAATCAACTCTTTCTTTAACTTGAAGATAAGCGGAGCATTAGTTTGACCATATCTTTCCAAAAGTTCTGACCATAATTCTTTAGCAGATTCCATGTACATGAAACTCTAAGAAATAGTACTCACCATCGAATTTAAAACCTAACACCTTACCATATAATCCGCCCGAATCCATCTCTGTAAATCAATCGATCCTATGGGTGGTTTCACACAAGAACCATCGATAAAACCTATCTTGTTCTTCGCACCTAGGGCAAGAAGAATTCCTCGACTCCAACCCAAGAAATTCGAACCAGAAAACTGAAATGACACCAGCTGTGCCCCTGGATTATCCGAATTGGCTAAAGCAAGAGGATCGATCATACCTGCAGCAGCATTATCATGAAACGTATCCGCCATAGCAACCCAAAATCACGATCACCAAGATCTGTCATCGTATTTGATCTCGCACCAAGCGAAACCAGACGACGTAGTTTGGGGCCGGAGTTAGCAAGATCTGTCATTGTAGAGTTAGCAAAGTTAAAAAAGAGAAATGAGAAGTGTAGAGGTAACCAGACGACGAGAGAGAAAAAAGAGGGGAAAATGATACTTGTTATAGAGAGGGAGGGAGATTAAACGGTGTAGTTTGGGGCCGGAGAGCTCCATCAAGAAGGAGGGATTCAAGTGAATAGATGGGTGAGATCCCGTGAGATTTAGAAATAGCATTTGTAACTCTCTCAAAATGTCAACATAAAATAGTCATTTCAAGTTTAAAAATCTAAACGAAATGTTGTGATGTGTGGATGATTGTCCCACATCGAAAAATACGGAACTCCGGACCTTGTATATAAGTCAGTGGGTTACTCCTCCTATTGCCAATTGGTTTTAGGATGGAACCCCGCTGGTCTTGTGTGCTCGGCTTGGGTGCGCATGATGCTCTCTGACGTGTGGACCCCCCACATTATATGGCCCACCGGGATTCATCACGAAATGAATTTTTTTACCAAAATATTGCTAGAGAGATTTTAAGTTAAGACAACATTCGGTCCTGATACCAACTAAGCTAAATATACTTTATAGTTTATTAATCTTTTAAAACTTTTTTACCCTTAAAATTAGAAAAAAAATTATATAAATAATTAAAAACACATAACCTTTTTTTAAAAAAAAAAAAACATTCCTCGAGCCAACAGGAGCTCAAACCACCCCTGCCCTGACTCCACCATTGCATACATCTATAGATGTATGCTACAATTTTTACCTGGTGCCCTTCATAAAATGGTTTATAATGGGATGGAGAGCTTTGGCAACATGTCTCTCTTATTCATGATATATTTTGGTTGTCGTCTTTGTTACGTTCTCATATTTTACTTTAGGTATTCTCTATCAAAATATTTGCTATATATGTTAAAATATATGGTATATACACTACATCAGAATGACATTCGGGTGACGATCATTTTTTTTTTTTTTTGGTGACTCATGAATTCAATAAGAGCGACGATCGCTTAGTTTAATTAGTTCCCAATGTTGCCCCATTTATAGGTCATATTTAGACAACAAACTTTGGACAATATAGGTTGCTTGAACATACTTCAATTCAAGTGACGGATACGTAATATTGGTCACCTGAATGGGTGCCGCATTTGCCTCATCTTTAGCTTTCCTCCATGCGACGAAGAATCCCTCCTTATTGGTCGCTTGAGATCGATTATACAATGAACAAAATACGCCTAGGACGTTGGTCGCCCGAACGAGTACCGAAATTGGCTCGCGCGCTCATCCTTATCTCTCCTTCAAGTGACGAAGAATTGCTTCAATTCAATCAATGGATATCACACGCCGATATAATGTTAATCGCCTGAACGAGTCCTAAAATTGGTCATCGATAGCAAATATTTAGGCGATGAAACTCCTCTATATTTCTGTCGCTTGAATTAGTTGATCTGTGTAAGACGTTTACTGAGGTGACCAAGTATGGCTATGTCCATCGCTTGAAATAACTTTTTTACATATCGCTTTAAATTTTTTTTTCTTTGCCACATTAATTTAAGATTACACTTTCTAAAACAATTTTCACTAGTCCATCCACATACCCATGGACGTCTTCAAACTCTTTCACATTTACTCCATTCTTCATCTCTTTCACAAATTAATAGCTAGCTGGATCTACAAAAGTAAATTTGTGGAGATTGATTGATGAAATTTGGCCTTTAGACTTTAGTTGTAGTAAAGGTTAATATGGATTTCATGCTCTCCTTTATTTATTTTTGCTCTCATATACATATAATGTTATGTTTATATTTAAGTGTGAAATTTTAGTTAGAGATTTTATGTTTAGGTTGATATTTGGTTTTAGATTTAGGTTAAAAGTGAAATAAACTTGCAATTGGTTTTAGAAATTGAGAATTTGTATTAGATTTAAGTGAGAGCTATTAGAAAAAACTTGAAATTATTTTGTGATGACTTTGGTCCCTTGTTTGGATGTATTCTTGGCATAGTGATGTTTCATTAAGTTTTTTTTTTTTTTTTTGTGAACTTGACCTTACTAACCTGCTTAATTTCCTAATTTTGTTCAACAACGTTTGGGTTGCTTTATTCAATAACATAATAGTTAATTAGAAAATATACTCTCATCAACTTACCTCATTTGAAATGAATTGATATTATTGTAAAATATCAAGCTTTAATTTACCGTACGTGATGTAAGACACGATATATATACAGGAAAAGCTGGCCATTCTCGATGCTTTTAAAGGCCATTCTCGACGCCATAAATTGTCGAAAAAATCAATTTCGGCGTTTTAAGAAAGCGTCGGTAATTTTTGCGTCACGAATGGTCAGCAGTCAGTTTCGACGTAAATTTGTGTCGGGACCCATTTCGACGCTTAAAAGCGTCGAGATTGGCATGCCATTTTCGACGCCCTAGAGCGTCGAAAATGGCTTACGAGTGCTATACTGTCAGCAATTTTCGATGCCTTATGGTGTCGAAATTGGCGCGCACACACACACACACACACACACACACATATATATATATATATATATATATATATATATATATATATACACACATATATAGGGTTGGGTTCAAGTAAGAAGCATCGGTCCAGTGAGAAGGAAAGAAGTAATTTGATTGGTTTACACAAATTAAAATAATATAAATTCATCTTAAAAAGAGCCTCTCCTGAACAGTATCCAAGCATCCCCGCGAACAGGCCCCTGCTCCCCCATTCGCACCCACGCAGGTGAGGCCACGCGCCCCCACCTGTGTTCAACAAATGCGCATCAGCGGATGAATGGCCGTTCACAAAATTAAAACCAACAATTAATTTTTAGAGGTTGGGGATTGAACCTAGCCCTTGAATTCCCACGCAATTGTGAAACCATTCTACCAAGACACTTTCATTGATAAAAATGTGCATTCAATTTAATTTAGTCATTTTTATCAGCTTGTTATAAAATTCAATAAACACCTTTAATTTATATTTTTTTTCGAAATTGTAATTAAAATATTGTCAAACTAATTTATTTAATTCCACCTTAATAGACATGTTAATTTACATTTCACCCAAAAAATTTTAAACAATAAATTAATTACTAATTTTATTTTTTTAATTACAACTCACTTAAACCACTACTATTTATTTCATGAACCAAAAAAAAATAACTAACAAAAAATAAACAAATAAGTAATTATAAATTAAATTTTTAAGTAACTAAACCACTCTCTATTTAGTCACTGAACCACTCTCTATTTTTTATAATTAAATTTTTTGTCACTGAACCAATCTCTATTTAGTCACTGAACCAATTTCTATTTAGTCACTGAACCAATCTCTATTTAGTCACTGAACCAATCTCTATTTAGTCACTGAACCACTCTTTATTTAGTCACTGAACCACTCTCTATTTAGTCACTGAACCACTCTCTATTTAGTCATTGAATCACTCTCTATTTATATGTGCTGAATCACTCTCTATTTAGTCACCGAACCACTCTCTATTTAGTCGCTGAACCACTCTCTATTTTTTATAATTAAATTTTTTAGTAACTGAACCACTCTCTATTTAGTCACTTAACCACTCTCTATTTTTTATAATTAAATTTTTTAGTCACACTCTCTATTTAGTCACCGAACCACTCTCTATTTAGTCACCGAACCATTCTTTATTTACTCATTGAACCACTCTCTATTTAGTCACTGAACCATTCTCTATTAAGTCACTGAACCAATCTCTATTTAGTCATCGAACCACTCTTTATTTAGTACTGAACCACTCTCTATTTCGTCACTGAAACACTCTCTATTTAGTCACTGAACCAATCTCTATTTAGTCACTGAACCACTCTCTATTTACTCACTGAACAAATCTCTATTTAGTCACTGAACCACTCTCTATTTAGTCACCGAACCACTCTCTATTTAGTCACCGAACCACTCTTTATTTAGTACTGAACCAATCTCTATTTAGTCACTGAACCACTCTCTATTTAGTCACTAAACCAATCTTTATTTAGTCACTGAACCAATCTCTATTTAGTCACTGAACCAATCTCTATTTAGTCACTGAACCACTCTCTATTTATTTCATGAACCAATCTCTATTTAGTCACTGAACCAATCTCTATTTAGTCACTGAACCAATCTCTATTTAGTCACTGAACCACTCTCTATTTAGTCACTAAACCACTCTTTATTTAGTCGCTGAACCGTCTCTATTTAGTCGCTGAAGCAATCTCTATTTACTCGCCGAATCAATCTCTATTTAGTCAATGAACCAATCTCTATTTAGTCACTGAACCACTCTCTATTTATTCACTGAACCAATCTCTATTTAGTCACTGAAACACTCTCTATTTAGTTACTGAACCAATCTCTATTTAGTCACTTAACCAATCTCTATTTAGTCACTGAACCAATTTCTATTTAGTCACTGAACCAATCTCAATTTAGTCACCGAACCACTCTTTATTTAGTACTGAACCAATCTCTATTTAGTCACTGAACCAATCTCTATTTAGTCACTAAACCACACTCTATTTAGTCACCGAACCAATCTCTATTTAGTCACTGAACCAATCTATATTTAGTCACTGAACCAATCTCTATTTAGTCACTGAACCACTCTCTATTTAGTCACTTAACCAATCTCTATTTAGTCACTGAACCAATCTCTATTTAGTCACCGAACCAATCTCTATTCATTTAGTCACTGAACCAATCTCTATTTAGTCACTGAACCAATCTCTATTTAGTCACTGAACCAATCTCTATTTAGTCACTGAACCACTCTTTATTTCATTAACCACTAATTATTTAATAATTGTAAATTTTTCATTCTTTATTTATTTTCTTTTAATTTTAATTAATTGTTTATTTATTTTTAAAATAAAATGGTTCATGAACAAATACTATTTTTTGATGAACCACTACTCTATATTTCATGAATCACTAGAACTTATTTCATGAACCACTTCTAATTACTTCATGAACCACTCTATTTATATGTGCTGAACCACTTGATTTAAACCCCTGAACCACTTGTTATTAAAAACCCAGAACCACTTGGTTTAAAACTCCTGAACCACTTGTTATAAAATGGTTGATGAACCAATACTATTTATTTATTTCATTCTTCTATTATTTTCTTTTAGTGTTTATTTTTTAATTATTTATTTATTTGTTCTTAAAATAAAATGGTTGATGAAGCAATACTATTTATTTGATGAACCAATACTACTTAATAATTGTAAAATTTTCATTCTTCATTTATTATCTTTTAATGTTTATTTTTTAATTAATTATTTATTTGTTTTTAAAATAAAATAGTTCATGAACCAATACTTTTTATTTGATTAACCATTACTCATTATTTCATGAACCACTACTCTATATTTTATGAACCACTATAATTTATTTCATAAACCACTTCTATTTACTTCGTGAACCACTTTGATTTATATGTGCTGAACCACTAGGTTAAAACCCTGAACCACTTGGTTTAAACTCCTAAACCACTTGATATAAAACTCCTGAAGCACTCGATATAAAACCCCTTAACCTGTTAGTATAAAACCCCTAAACCACTTAATATTATACTTTCACTTCAAGTCTTTATGAATTTACATATTACAAATAACAAATCCAAATGTTTACAGGCGGCAATTAAAAAAAAGGGCTAAAAAATATGCTTGTGTTTAATGGAATGCAATTTCCATTAACTCTTCCAATTGCCTTCCTCACAGGATTCTCATATCAATTTAACGATGCCTTTCAATTGCCTTCCATTATCGCTTAATGCAGTGCACAGATCAGTGGCTCCAGTGAGGGAAAGGGAGAGAGATTCTCAGATCTGGCGCCAACAGATGTGGGTGGACGGAGACATAAAGCTTGGCCCTGGATGTTTGATGGCGTTGACGACCTCGACAGGCTTCTAGTCTCTAATCCAACAAAATCAGTCCTTTGACCACCAAGGACGGACATGGATGCAGCAACCTTGCCACAGGAGAGATAGGAGGGGGACTAAGTCCGGCCGAGGATGCCATTGATATCGTCGAACAGGGAGCGCGCAGAACTTGAATTTGAGGTCGAGATGGGCAAAGCAATCCTCGGAGGTGGCCGGAGGATGTAATAGAGACCAAAAACATCTCGCTGGTGTAAGAAGCGCGAAGGAAACCGACGTAGCGTCAAACAGTGACAAAAACCAAGCCGATGTCAACCTGGCTATTGGCGGCGAACCAGTTATGAGTCGTCGGACACCCCGCAATCGAGATGAAGAGGCGGCGGCGGCGGCCATGGCCCATGGGATCTCAGATCCGACGATAAATCGAACAAATCTAGCGATGTTGCTGTCAAGGCAGCCGAGTGTACCGATTGGATCCAGAATTGAAGAATTGAAGAGATCTAAAAGACAATAAGAAAAAAGCGCGTGAGAGTGATTATTTCTTATTTTAATTAGTATTTAATCTGACCAATCAAAATACTTCTTTCCTTCTTACCAGTAGAGATACTTCTCACCTGAACCCTCCCCTATATATACATACATATATATATATATATATATATATATATATATATATATATATATATATATATATTTTCTTTCTCCTCTGTTGGCATATATGTATATATGTCACTGCTCCATAGAAAAAATAACCAAAGAATTGGTGAAAACGATTCTTCCACAATATATTAATCATGCATAAGTATCACAACTTAAACTATTTGGATCAACAACGTACAAAAAGTAGTTGAGCTGCAGTTTCAGTTTGTTTCCCATATGAAAGATAATATGAGTAGCTGATGATCTGCTCTATCCTCCATTTTAGGGATCTTTCCTTTGTTTAGTATTAGCAACAAAAAGGAGTACTTAAGCTCATCCTGGCGATTGCAAAGAACGGGAACCCTATTTCGACCTGAAAGAAACACCAACCAGCCAAAGGTCAGATCCACATGAGTTTACTGATTGCAAAGAACAAGACCGAGCCAGTGGACAATGTTAAAGGATTAAGTTCATACAGAAAAAGAGAAACTCACCTCAGAAAAAGAGAAACTGGCTTGAGTGAGATACTTACTGTGGCCTGTAAAACATTAAGATTTCACAATGAAATTACACATGTAATGGAAGATTGAGATACTAGTATGATATTGCTCACTTATTACTCCATCATGACAGTACTTTATAAGCTTTAAGTTACAACTTATACCTCTTCAAGGCATATTAGTCACATTTGATGATTGCTTTCCTCCGAATCACCACTAGTAGAAGCGACCTTAATACAAAAAAAAGAGGTTAGAAATGGGAGGAACCGAAATTGGATTAGGAAATATAAAACAAATCATTATGAAAATAAATAGAACCTGATAATCAGCCACGTCCAATGTAGCAGCCTCCATAAACTCTTTAACTCTACCGGTACGAATTTCATCTAGAGCTTGTAGCATCATTTGGTTAGATTGATCTACCTTTGCTCGAAGCTCTTGAGTTTCCATTTTCAGGCTTCTTAAAGCAGCTTCATTCACCACCTCCATCTTTTTTAATTTTGATTTCAAATGCTCTACTTCCATAAAATTGTTCATGCTCACGGCACCACCTCTTGTTTGTCTCAAGAAAAAGGACACCCCAAAAACGTCACTTTCTTTCACTCCTAAGCCAAATCCGATTGGCCTCTTAGGTTTTCCATCTTCATACATAAGCCTCTCAAACACGACATTTTCAATTTCCACTTTAGCTTTTGAAGAGCCCGTTTTTTTCAGATGTTCTTGAACTTGTTCATTTGCTTCCACCTAAAATCATATGAAAACATAATAGTATAAGCAATGCTTGAATACAAAAAAGAAGTAAAAAGAAAATACATACCAAGAACTCCGATGAAATTGTATCATCAACAAACCCTCCATCATGTTTGGTATGAGTCAATTTGAAAAACTCTAGGTGGCTACGTTGTCTTCCCTCTGATTCCACCTTCAATAAATTAACCAAAAAAAAACATTATACTCATCATTGACAAAAGATTATATTAAATAAATAAATAAATATATATATATATATATATATTAAATTACACATAATGAAAATCATACAAAATCAGCCCTTTTATTAGCATAACTAGTAGAACCAGTGATGTGCACATGACTTTTGGATGCTCTTGCCTCTTTTGCTTGTTTGGATTGTTCCTATAGTAACCATCATATAAATAGTTAGAAAATGCAAAACTGGTGTGAGCTTTATTCAGGACATAAGTGAGCTTTGATGTAACTTATCTTGAGAGGAGTGAGCTTTTGGTAAACTGGTTCTTAATGCCTCATTCAGAAAATGGGAATAAACTCGGGATTAAATGAATAAGTACCTTACTTTCTTCTGAATACCAATAATTAACCAAACGTATCCATTGGTTAAGCTCTTGTCCATCAAACACATCCTTGTAGATTTCCTCTTTTTCTCTATCCTTTGGGTTAAATTTTTTATCCTTCAAAGCATGTTTGTACTGCCTCCAATGTTTGGAAACACGCATGAGGATTACCTTGTCCTATGTGCCTCCGTTTGGGATAAGAAACTTAGACTGCAAAAAAAGTAATTAATCGCCATATGACATAAAATAAACAATGTAAATCCAAATAAATTTCAAAACATAAAGATACTAACTCGAACTAGTTGAATAATCTCAGCTTTAAATTGATCGTGAATGTCATTCTATGTCTTCTCTCCAATGGGGCATAATCTCTTATTTCTGGCCAAAGATCCAAGGTATTTGCCTAAAATAAAACCACCTTTGCGTATTGGTTGGTTGAGGTCATTGAAGTTGACAACGCATCTGAGCCCAACATCAAGGGTGTCTATATTGCGAGCTTGTACCGGTCCACTCAACTTCATACGCTTTCCTTCCCTATCTATTTACATAGTTGCAAATCAACAAACATATAAGAAAGTAAGAACACATTAAGCTACAATGCTAGTTGAGTTGAAAGATTTCAGAAAAGGTATTATTCCTTTCTGTTGACAGATTTCAGTTGCAACAGTTTATCCATTAAGAGTCTTAGAGCAGGGGATGATGAGCTTTAAGAGTTCGAAAACATGGAAAAAGAAATGTCAATCATCTGATAAAATGTCTAATTCACTCACCAATAATGAAAACCTCTTCCTTTTCATCAAAATCTGGCTCATCAGGCCAATCTTATTGTAGTTTTGTTTGCTTTACACGCCGAACTCTGGCCCGCTTGGCTTTAGTCTGTTTGCACTTTCATTTTCATTCTCCACTGGCTCACTATTGGCTTCTCTAACTAGCTCTTCCATGTGAGCATTGATATTAGGTGAAGGTGCACTAGCTAATCGCATGAGTAATTGACCCTTCAGTGGTTTGGGAGGCCTAGGCTTTTTTGTTTCTTTATCTTTTCCATGATGTGTAAAATGGCCTTGTGCATTTATCCTTTTCTCTTTGCTAAGAGTATGAGGAATACTTGTTGAATGGGCACTTACACTTGTCATTCTTTCTTTGCCATGGGAACCTTGAAGATGTCTTGAATGGGCATCTCCACTTGAATGGGCACTTACACTTGTCATTCTCTTTTTGCCGTGGGAACCTTGAAGATGTCTTGAATGGGCATCTCCACTTGAATGGGCACTTACACTTTTCATTCTCTCTTTGCCATGGGAAGATGTCTTGAATGGGAGTCTCCACTTGTTGAATGGGCACTTCCACTTGTCATTCTCTCTTTGCCATGTGAACCTTGAAGATGTATTGAATGGGCATCTCCAGTTTCTCCTATCTCTCTACCATGATTACCAAGAAGTGTAGGTGAGCTAGCTGAATAGGCATCTTCGCTGTCTTCCTTCTCACTCTAACATCTCCAACTGACCCAGACTCTAGTACTTGATCGTGAATACTTTTTGTTCTTTTGCTTCTATAGCTCATTTCAACACAAGAGAAATGGGTATCTTGTCCTGCATTGCAAGTGAGGAGTGGTCAGTGCTCACATTCGTAACAAAGTATAATAATAGATGTTAATAACTTTTAAAGTAATCTTTTACAACATTCATAACTTTTACAACATTCATAACTTTTACAGTATTTCATTACCAAGCAAAGTCACATTACCAAGCAAAGATGCAAACACATATTTATAAGTATATATAAAGTGTATAACTATACACACACACACACACACACACACATATATATATATATATGTGTGTGTGTGTGTGTGTGTGTAGACAAGCAGAGCATGAAGATCGAGTTCCAAACCACATTTAGTCATAACGATTTAAGGACCAGCAAGAACACCCTGCAAGCTCTTCAATCAGAGGCCAGACCGCTGTACAAGCACCTGAGAGAGATACAGACAGAGATGACTTGTTTCTTTTCATTGAACAATATTCCGGAGGAGATAGCAAATGTTATGAATGCTGGAAAACAAAGTAGGAATTTAAACGGATCAGAAGCAATCACAATTGGAGTCTTTTGAGAGTGAGTGGGAAGCTCTTGAAGAGAAAAAGAAATTAGACAAGTTTCTTATGAAATGTATAAGAATAAGCCAGCAAATTTTTAAAGATCTTTCATAAACCAAAATGAAGAGGAACCTTGTTTGCAGCAGATGATTTCCAGACGAGTGCCAATGCCAGCAAAGAGTTAACTTGCAAGCAAAAACTATATAGAAAGGGGGGAAATAAGTACTTAAAACATGAATTTATAATTTCTACCTTACAAAAAAGTAACAAGCTCAAATAAAATAAAGAACATTTATAATTTGTACCAGCTAGACTCAAACAAAGTTATGCTAATAAAGGTTACATGAATGGGATTCACAACTAAAGCATAACATTGCCCAAATCAAACAAATCTCTAGGTTTTGTCTTGATCACGTGAAACCAGTCTTTATGCATTTCAACTTCCACGAAAAAGACTTGTTTAGCTTGAGATGGAAACATAAACGGATCATCTTTCAACAATCTACCCGTATGCATCAACTTAGAGAAATTGACACAAGCACCTCCATTGGCATATGTCCTGATACCCATGTTTATGTCCACCCAATCACAGCAAAACACAATGACTTTGTAGACCCCATAATAGTCCGGCTCATATATATCAGTTATCTTCCCATAATATACTTCCCTATCAGCTTCCACAATAACTCCTGAATTTTGTGTCTTTCGAAGATGTTCTCGCTCGACAGTGTGAAACTTATAGCCGTTAATCATAAAAGCTTTGAATCTTTTGACAGATCTATTCTGACCACCTGCCAAAGCCTTTCTCAGTTTTCCATCATCATTGTCATCAACTATATCATGCACCTATACATACATAAATAAAAACACATAAAAACACTAAAAAAATTCATAACAAACTAAACAATTTCGAAGGCTAATTATGAACAAATTAACCTTGTTTTGAAGCCATTCAGAGAGTTCATTTATAACCCAATCATTCTTAATACTTTCGTTCACCCGAACTCTTGGATTTTGTTGTTGCTTTTGATGAATGAATTCACTAGTGTTGGGGAAAAAAGAGGTTAGATTCATGTATATATAGTTATTCATCAAAATCCTTGATAAGAAAATAATTTCAATTAATATGCATTGACACTTACTCTATTAAATCCTTCATCTCATTGGAATGTAGTAAAACGTAACGATGTGCTTGTTTCAAACTTCTATCGGTGAGTCGAACAACCTCTATCATCCCAGCTACTCGACCACCGGAGTTAAAAAGATATAAACTTCTGTTCTCTATAGCATCATCGTTCCTTCTGGATCTATTGAAGATTGTATCGATACCTTTCAAATATCTTGAGCAGAAGGTGATTGTTTCCTCTAAAATATAGCCTTCTGCAATAGACCCTTCTGGCCGAGCTTTATTACGCACATAAGACTTCAGACGGGATAAATACCTTTTCAAAAAAAATTATAGTTAATGAGTAATAAATTTTAACATCAATGTTAACACCACTGAGTAAAAAAATTATGGATATTCACCTTTCAATAGGATACATCCACCTATAATGAACAGGTCCATGATGTACATATTTGTACTTCTTTTTATTGCATCTTTTGACTTCGTATTTCATTCGATTTCCAAAGAAAAGGTTCAAAAGAATATAAACTTGTGTAAGAATGGGCTAAAGTGAAAGAAATAGGGTCTGCACAAGTTTTAAGCTAACCATGCAGGAATTCGAGCGAAATCGGAATCAAAACGGAGAAGCCAAGTGAAGCTGAGCAGAGGTAGATATCGACCTTCAACATAGATATCGACTGGAGCTGGACAAATCGAGCAGGAACAGAGACCTCAATATCGACCTCTGGTGTCGATATCGACCTCTTATCTCGACAGAAGCAAGACTCGAGTTAGAGATGCGGATTGGAAACTTTATCTTCAAGGAGGCACGGATTTATCTTGTACTTTTAAGATGGATAACAGCTGGAGGTTTATTTACTTTTTACTTATAAGTTTTATCAAAGTTAGTTTAAGTTTATCAAAATAAAAGACCTATCCTAATTGTTTGGATAGAGTTCATAGTTTAGATAGGAGTTACAATCCTTGGATAGAGAGGATTAGTAGCCTATAAATAAAGCCCTATGGGGCTGGCATTCAATCATCCAATCTTTTGAATCATCAATCAATACAATCAATAGAGTTAGAGTTATAGAGAAGTTTTAGGGTTTGACGTTTTGGAAAGTTGACGTTGAGTTGTAAAGCTTCGGAGTTTATTTTAATGCAAGTTTCTTCTTTTCAATCAACAATGAGTTCCATGATGAGGAGCGAGTAGTTCCCCAAAGCTCTTAGGATCGGGGTGAGCCCGACGTTAGCCATGCGCGCTTGAGGTAAGTATTTGATGTCGATATCGTTGTGTCTATCTCTCCTCCTACGATTCTATGTTTAGTCCTAATCGAAAGAAAAGGGATTCATGCTAACAACTTGAGTTATAAACGTAAAATTGGTAGAGACAATTAGATTTATTTGCAAGAGTAATCCTAAGAGTTGGTGTACGGCGAAAGCTTGTCCCGCGGGTGAAATAGCGCAATTGTCCGTCTTATTTATCTTAACGCATCATTGGTTAACGTTGTGGTAAACCCTAATCCTAGGAGTTGTTTCTTTTACATAGTTTAATTCACATAAACCACTGTTATTTCTGTTCATCCCTTCTCATCCATTCTTAAATCTTCGGCCCTTCTTTGCCGACAAAAAACTAACCCACTGCAGGAAGACGTTGATATCAACCCCAAACGTCGATATCGACCACTAAGTTCGTCGACAGTTTTCTGAGTCGACGACGATCATCACTGCGGAGGTTGCTGAACATCGATATCGACACCCGACATCGATATCGACCCTACTGTGTCGACTGGCAGTCTCCTGAGCCAGTCGATTTCGTGACTGACATCGATATCGACCCTTTCCAGTCGATATCGACCACTTGTTTTTGTCTCTACAGGTCTTATGTTGCAGAGAACATCGACAGCCGAGGTCGACATCGAGGCTCAAGGTCGAAATCGAGGCTACTGGTCGACGCAGACTTGAGATTTGAGACGCTACTAGGATCCCGCTAACACGCCTCCTCGTGGATCGATCCTGACTACCCTTCCATTACAACGGGAGGAAGTCTTGTAATTATTTGCATAGGCTAGGAGTTGGTTTACGTTTATTACATCTTTATTATTTGTAATTACTCGACATATCATTCCTCCCGCAAAAAAAAAAAACCAAATTTAGCCTCATCCACTAGGTGTATTAATAGGTGAACCATGATGGTAAAGAAGGTTGGAAATAACTCATTTTCCATTTCACAAAGGGTCAAACTAAGTCTTTTTTGGACAATATCTAGTTCTTCTAAATCGAGAGTGGTAGAGCACAAATACTTGAAGAAGGCTGACAATTCAGAAAGGATGTCAATTACCCTTGTAGCACTAGCTGCACGTAAAGCCACAGGAATGATATCTTGTATCAAAACATGATTGTCATGACTTTTAAGGTTCAAGAGTTTATGTTGCTTCATGTTGACACAATGGGAGAGATTAGACCCATATCCATCAGGGACTTTAAGCTTCAGCAAGACTCTAAAAAATCGTTCTTTTTCCTCAGAAGACATAGTGTAGGAAGCTGGAGGCATATAAGGCTCTCGATTTGTGAAATTCAATGATCATGAGAGTAAAACCTCAACTAAAAAAATCCAATTCAGTCAGGGATAAAATCAGCAATCAGAAGGAGCATAAATAAAGCATTGAAAGGAGAGATGAACATACCTATGAGACAAACAGAGAGGGAAGGCCATTTATCATTGAAAGTTAATCAACCAACAAGTTCATCTCTGCTTCGTTGCAATCGATTATGTCTATAACCTGTGACAGTAAAGTGACCATAAATAAAGCATGGAGAAGGAGAACTTGATCAATCGCGTTCAGTCAGGGATGGAGGGAGAGAGGAACATACCTATGAGACAAACAGAGAGGGAAGGCAGACGTGGATCTGATTTCGCCTCCAAACCCCTGATTTGAGTCGTATCTCGAATCGCCTCCTTGTGATTTTAAACCTCCTAATCTCAAATTTCCTCCAATATCTCGGATGTGGATCTCGAACAGAGAGGGAAGACGGAGATCTCGAATCGCCTCCTTGTGATTTCCTGATTTGGATCTAGTCCGAAGAAAAGAACCTCAGTCGATCTCGAACATAGAGGGAAGCCGAAGGGAGAGAGAAGAACAAGAAAGATGAGACAAACCTGCTCAGACTTCAGATGGCCGTCTCCGGTGGGCGGTGGGAGGCCGTCTCCGGTGGGCGGTGGGTGGCCGTCTCCGATGGGAGCAATTAGGGTTTTTCGGAAGTGTGAAGCAGAGAGGGACACGGGAGTTGGGAAGAGTGAAGAGTGAAGGCCGTCTCCTCTCTGTTTTGTTAAATTTTTTAGTTAAGTCATTCTCGACGCTTTAGGACGTCGAGAGTTTTGTCAATTTCGACGGTTATAGCTGTCAAAAAATTTCGACAGCTCAGAGCGTCGAAACTAAAACGTCGAGAATAAACCACTTTTCCTGTAGTGATATATACACGTAGTATTATATATTTAATATGAATATTTTAATTACTAATTTACAAATCTTGTATTTTGACATCGTTATTGCGTTAGTTAATACTACGGAGTAATTAATAGCTAATGTGTAAAGAGTGCACTCTCTCTGTACTTCTTCTCGATGTGGAATAATATATATTCACGAGATAACGACTTGACCTGAAATACAGTGGAAAGCTACTGTGGGTAATGTTCTGACAAATTAATTAGCAAGGTCATCTTTTGTTTGACGAAGTATAAATTCTAGTGCGACAAGTAACACGTTTTGATTCGTCAACTTTACTTTTATACTCAGTATATATACAATTATATTTGTGTGTCCTAACTATATAGATATATGATAAACATACTTTATTAAGAAAGAAAACCGTAAAAGAAAATGAATTATTGTATAATCTAATTTAATTAAAAATGGTTAAATTGGGTATTTAGGAAAAATATTTCACAATTTAGTTTCTTATACTATACTTTAAGGGTATATAATAGAAAAATTTTATACTTATAATTAAATATAATTTTTGTGTTTAGCTTGAAAATACAATTTATCGGTAGTTTCCATTGGTTGTTGACTGTTTCGAGCTCTCTCTATCCATATAGATCGTGTGCCAATAAATTAAAATCATGTAATTAATGTGAGGATGCAGGAAGTATGGGCCAAATCATGTAAATAGCTTATAATTAATTTGGTCCTTTAGGACGTCGTTTTGTATCTTCCTCTTTGCATAAAACCGAACTCTCTCTGTTAGCTTTGTAATTCAGTTAATTCATTCAGTTGTAACAAACTCGTTTCTCTCTCAATTTTCTCCTGTGTTCTTCGAGTTCTTCAGTTTCCTTCCATGGAAACTTAATCCTCTTCATGGTATCAGAGCCGAAGACATCATCCAAGGCAGTTTCTGTTACTCTGTTCTTAGTTTATGGTGCTCAGTGGCTTGTGATCATGGATGCAAATCGTGCTTTCAACTAGCAAGCTCATACGAATGGTGGATCGTCGGCGAATTCTAATTATTCGTTGTTTCTTTCGAATTCCGACCATCCAGGTATGGTCCTTCTCTCCAATGCTCTTACTGGTTCCAATTTTTCGAGCTGGAGCAGAGGAATTCACATGGCTTTAGGTGCGAAATTGAAGTTAGGGTTCATAACTGGATCTTGTGTGAAACCAGCGGAAGATGATGTTGATCACGATCGTTGGGTTAGGTGCGACTTTGTGAACATGAGTTGGATAGTTAACCCAATGAATAGCGACATTGCTGAAAATTTTATGTACTCCGAATCTGCGAAAGATCTCTGGTATAAGATCTGTGAGAGTTTTGGTGAGACCAACGCACCTCTCATCTATCAATTGTGGAAAGATGTAGTAATTTCCGTCAAGAGAATTTGCCTGTTGTTCTTTATTTTAACAAAATGAAGCGGTTTTGGGATGAGATCCAGTTCCGAGTATAATATTTAAGAAATATTTAAAACTACCTAAATTGTCCCTACTTTTGTCTTAATTATCTCAAAATAAAGTACAATAATATTTTTAAGGTAATTCAAATTTTAAATAAATGAGGGTAAATTGGGAAATATATGGGTAAAATATCTAAAGTGACAAGATTTTTTGAATAAAATCAAAACTCTAAAAAGACAAGTTTTCGCGAAGGGAGGGAGTAATTAATTATCGTTGTGCATGTACTATAGGTAAAGGCGGATCCAAGGGCCATGTTGTGGCACGTGCTCCCAGCCTCATCCGACGAACCCTCATATATATTCTCCTCGTCGATAGCCTTCATTCTGATATATAATACGTCTTACTTTAATATGCGAGTAAAAAGTTATGAATGTTTGAACATTTAAGGTATATTACTTTAATCTTATTTAAATAACCCACAATATATTTTATTTAGATAGAGATTCACGTACTATAATTTATTTCGAGTGTTTTGAAATGAGAGATTATATTACTCGATCATTTGGACAATTAGGTAAGAAGTTCCAGGTGTTTAAATGAGGAAAAATGTCATATTTTCTACTTTGCAAGATATTGGTGAAGTTTATAAAAAGATGGTCGAGGTAGGAATTCATAAAGCTAGCTTTTGACTTGGTATATCGTCTTATCGAGTTGGTTTTAGTGTAACCGGTTGCAAAAACTACAATGGAAAGAACTTTCTCTGCTATGGGTGTTATCCGGCCATATTATATTTGCGCATCAAGATGAGGGATGACTTTCTCTTTGAGAGTTTTGTCTGCTCGGTTTGAGAAAGATGTTTTCAAGCGCATTGATCGATGATGAGGTTATCCTTCATCATTTTCAGGGTATGAAAACCCTTAAATTGGTTTTACCGCTATTACTTGAGTTGAACTATTTCAGTATAAAAATCTAATTAGCAATGAAGAACACTTTGTACGTACTAGTGAACTCCTTTATTTTTTATCGCTATTTTGTAATATTGAAGACGTTATTTATTGTAAAAGTTAGTGTTATTTACTATCGTTTATCTCCGATGTGCCCCCACCCTTATCGGGTTCTTGCTTCCCCACTTACTATAGGGTTGGAAAGAAAGCGGGTAAGAAATGACATATCACCACCTGTCTAGTCTCATTTTCAAACTCATTCATCCTTATCCAGAGACAGATCTGAATATTTTCGATAGCTAATTGAAAGCTCTACTAATATGTAGAAAAAAATATAAAAAAATCATGTATAACTTAAAAAAATTAAACAAAAAGAGTAAAGAGAACAATTATAGTTTCCGCGTCATGACACGATTTAAAAAAAAAACAAAATATTAGTAATAAAATTAAAAAAAATTATATAATTAAATAAAATATTAGTTTAACATTTTAAATTAAACTTGTAAGAACAAACTTCTAAGAGAAGGGTGTAATATATGCTCGTTCAAGTTGGATTTTGTTATGATAGTTTATAAGGATTTACAAATAGATATATGTTATATATTAATTTAATATTTTAATTGAATTAGACTAATTAGTTATGTGAAAGATAATTGCAAAATGGGGGGGGGGGGGGGTGAAGTGATTGGTTGACAATGAGAGGATTAAGGTTGATATATGTGATACATATGCAAAAACTCTTCTGTTTTAAGAGTTTATATAGATATAGATATAGATAATAACTCAAAAAGTTTGCTTAATTGATCGAGTGGATAGGAAATGAATGAGTTTCAAACCCATTTGGCTTCATTATTTTTGAATTTTAATTTTCTTATTTTTTCCAATAAAAATAACTATTTAAATAATAAATTTAAGGTTTCTTTAATATATTCGAACACATAATCTTATTCCATATATACATGCATAAAAATTTCCTGAAAATAAATATATATTTAGCCCACCTAAACAAATTCATAAGGATGCACAGATAGACATTTTGTCATACACCTGGGACGCCGCACCACCAGGTCTTCGAAGCGTTCTTCTCCGTCTTGATTCTGGTAGGAAACCCTCCATTTGGAGACTACAAATCCCTATTTTTGGGGCTCAATCCATTTCGCAAACTCCCGTCGCCGGGCCGTTCCACCACCACACCTTCTCCCTTTTCGGAGTCCATTCGGCTTTTCCGACTTGGGTGGGTTGGATTTGGTCCTTATTAGCCTCTGTCTGTCTGCCCGGTGGTCATCAATCCGGCTTATCCCGGTTGCTTCCACTCCCCGTCGTTCGGGGTTTGTTGACCATCGTTTCCCCCTTCGCCAGTGTCGATCCTCTCGTCATCCCGACCCTTGTATTCCTGTGTTGGGCCGCCGGTTCAGTGCTGGCCTCCCGGTCCAGGTCGGATCTGAAACCCCTTTCTTGGTTGGCTCAATCACCCCCCTCTTGATTGTGACTTCCCCTCTCAGCCTCCGATTCTTCGCTCTGGGACCGGCGCTTTTCCGGCGGCTAGTTCTGTGTTGATCGGAGGTCTGGGCCGAGCATCTCTGGCTAGTGTCCATGCCCTGCTCTTTCGGTCGGCCGACCTCCACGTCCCCTTGGCGTGCAAGAGTTTCTTTCACCCTTGCACGCCAAACATCAAACTTAAAAAAAAATTAATTAATCCAATTATATATATATATATATAAGTATATTTCTCTGTTATACATATAATTATAAAATCCCGTAAGGGCTTCAAACTCTTCTCGAAAGGGCGTATACTAAATCTCGTTAAGGGTTGGAAAATATTATATATTTATAGAATATTAATGCTTTTCGAATCGTCCTTTTTGGTTCGAAGAGTTCCATTCACATTGCCGACGGTGGATCGATCTTCTCTTTTGACTTGTATGTGCCCTGTCTTATGGCTTCTGGTCGGTGCTTTGGAGTGGATGCGTCTGTCTTGTTTTGGGTTGCAGTATCGGGCGTCCTGATTGATCGACAACGGATCGTGGTGGTGTTCATGGTTGATAACTCCACTCCCTTGATGAAAATCGGAATAAGTTTCAAAGGCCTTGACAGTCTGTTTGTGTCAAAGGTCTTGAAGCTTTAACAGTATTGATGAAACACAAAACCTGTTCTATATGATATTATGTTCGAATATTATTTTATGTTATTATATGCTTCCATTATATTATTATATATACACTAACCTTTCAGGAAGTATTTTCGAATATTATTTCCTTCCTTATGTTGTAAATTGAGAAGATTCAAATCGGAAGATCATGGCCTCCGAAAGTTTCCAAAGATAGAAGATTCAGCTCAAGCCATGATCCTCTCTAGCCGTTGGTGAAGATCCTTAGGCGCCGATTTGTTTCAATAAAAAGAAAAGGAAGTAGAAGACAGCTACACACCTGTTGAACACAAGCTTTCATACACTCAAGCCTTCAAGCGAGATCTGTCTTCTTCGTGTGCTCTCTGCTAGTCCTTAAGAGTTTGTTATTTCATTTCAAAGCATTTGAGAGTTTCACTGTGAGCTTATAGGATATATTTCGAGAGAGTGTTATACTCAAGAGTTTGTAACTCAGGAAGTAGACACTAGGCGATTGATTCACTAAGTGTAAGAGGATTGTACTAGATAGCATAGAGAGGTGGGGCTCTTCTAGATTGGTCTAGGACTCCAAGGGAACGTGAGTTGACTAGATTGCAATTGTATAGGAGAGAGGCTTCTCGGTGAGCTACTAGGATCCTAAGTCTTGTGAATCAATAAAGGCCGGTTGAATCCTAGGGTTGTGGAAGAACCCTAGGCGGGGACGTAGGCCAAGTTCGTGCCGAACCTCGTAAACAACTCATCGAGTCCTTTACTTATTGCTTTACCTTATTTCTGCACTTGGTTCGACTGTTTAACTTTGTGATTCAGGTTTTCAGAGAAAAGACTAAGTCTAATCTCAAAGGATTTTGCACGTGCTTCAAAAGTCTTGAGATTCTGCGAAAAACCGGCATACACTATTCAACCCCCCTTCTAGAGTATTTCTATATTACTTTGTTTTACATTATCGAACCTTCAATTGGTATCAGAGCTTTACTCACTGCTTTTGATCTAACAATCTTGTGAGTTTTCGATCATGTCTGTTGAAGCAAGCGGAGGATTTGCACAGGGAAGGTCTACCAGCAGACCACCACTCTTTGTAGGAAACAACTTTGTCCACTGGAGATCATTGATGAAGATGTTCATCATAGACCAAGATCTGGAACTTTGGAACATTGTAGAGAATGGGCCAAAGATTCCAGAGAAAGATGGACCAAATGGAACCAAAGTCGCAAAGAAGAGTCTGAATACATCCAAGCAGATCTTGAACTCGTCTCCAAAAACTACAGGGCTATTACCTTACTTTATTGTGGTCTTAGCACTGATGAGTTTAACCGTATTTCATCTTGTAGGTTAGCTAAAGAGATTTGGGACAAGCTGGTCGTCACCTATGAGGGAACCAGCCAAGTGAAGGACAACAAGATCAGCATCTTCCTTCGAAAGTATGAACTTTTCAAGATGAAGCCTGATGAGTCTATCAAGGTCATGTTCACACGATTCACATAAATCACCAACAACCTTGTCTCTCTCGGCAAGAGCTTTACAAATGTTGAGAAAGTAAGGAAGATATTGAGGTGTCTCCCAAAAGAAAAGTGGGGTCCTAAAGTAACTGCTATAGAGGAAGCTCAAGACCTCACTACTCTGCCTCTTGACGACCTGCTTGGGAAACTGATCACGCATGAGATGATCCTTAATGAAGACGATGGAGAACTTCCAGCAAGCACTAAGAATTTGGCGCTCAAATCTAAGAAGGATGACAACAAAGATGAATCTGATTCCGAAGATGAGGATGATGATGAGGATGATCCTTTTGCTCTTATCACAAGAGGCCTTGCTCGAATCCTCAAAATGAAGAAACAATTCAACAACAAGGATGGATCAGTGTCTTCTAAATTCCGAGGTAAGTCTCAATACAACAAAAATGATAAGAAGACTAAACCGTTGTCTTGTTTTGAATGTGGTGAAACAGATCATCTTGTGAAAGACTGCCCTCAAAAGACGAAGAGCCAGTCCAAGAAGGGTGATAGATGGAAAAAGAAAGCCATGGTGGCAACTTGGAGCGATTCTGACTCCGACTTCGACGATGAGAAGGCCAATGTCTGTCTTATGGCATCAGGAGATGAATCTCACGATGAGAAGCTTGAGGTAACCGTAAGAGAACTTATGGAAAGTCCAAAGTAGGTATTATCGGAATTCCTTTCTAATATGATTGCCAATGAAGAGAAACTTATTGCCCAAACTAACACTCTTATTAAGAGAACTATGGACCAGGAAAGAACTATTGAGGATCTGTCTATGAGGGTCAAAAGTCTTGAAGCTTCTTATTCAGGTCTTGACATTAAAGTCAAGACTCTTGACTTAGAGAAATCTGAACTCAAGCAAGATCTCTCATCTCTGAGAAGTGAACATCATGACTTAGAGAACGAGAAGATCTCCCTGAATAATAAGATTCAAGACCAACAGACAGCCCTCAAAAGTTTTACCAAATCCAAAGGCACTCTTGATAGGATGTTGGGTGAGCAACAAAGTTCTCTAAACAAAATTGGTATTGGTTACAATCCAAGGTTTTTAAAGAAGCAACACATTACCACCTTTGTAAAGGCAAAAGGAAGCAGAACCTCTCCTATATGTCACCATTGTGCTCGAAAGGGACATGTAAAAGAGACCTGCCCCTATAGAAGAAAGGATCCATATATCATTCGAAATACATTCCCTGTTCATTTGAAAAAGAATGGATAACACAAATTTGGGTCCCAAAAGGCACTATTTTACCAAATATGGTTTATCCTAATAGTGGATCCAAATTTGCTTATTGGTCTAGCCACAAAGGTTGATGTTTGTTTTGCAGGAGATCACCAAGGTGAAGGAGCAAAATTGGATTATTGATAGTGGATGCTCGAGGCATATGAGTGGGAAGAGTTCTCTCTTTCATGATATAAAGGAGCAATCCACAGGAACAATCACTCTTGGTGACAAAGGAAAGTGTGACATCGTTGGTATTGGTAGCGTTGGGAGTGATTCCAACCATAGTATTAAAAATGTCTATCTTGTGAATGGTTTAAAGTATAATTTGCTTAGTGTTTCTCAATTATGTGATAGTGGCAATAATGTCAGATTTAACAAGAAAAGATGTCTAGTGTGCAGAGAAGATAGAGCTGATGTTATACTAACTGCATATCGTTACAACAATATATACGCTGTGAATGCTGATCAAGTGGCACAAGGAAGCTTAACCTGTCTAAAAGCTTTGACGGACGATCCAAAGCTCTGGCACAGGAGACTCGGTCATGTGAGTCCACATACACTACAGAAGCTTGTGTCCAAAGGGCTTCTAAGAGGACTACCTGAGATGGACTTCAAAGGTATTGATATGTGCAATGCATGCACACGAGGTAAACAAACACGTAGCTCTTTCAAACCCAAAAAGGTTGTAAGTTCTTCTTGACCCCTTGAACTTTTACATATGGATTTATGTAGTCCTATGTGAGTCAAATCTCCCAATGGTAAAAAGTACATGCTTGTTGTTTTTGATGATTTTTCTAGATATACTTGGGTTGCATTTTTAAAAGAAAAATCAGAGGCCTTATTTGAGTTTTCAAAACTTTGTAAGGAGTTGCAAACTTTAAGAAACGAGCCCATAGTGTCAATTCGAAGTGATCATGATAGGGAGTTTGATCAACTTCAGTTTGATTTGTTTTGTGCTAAATATGGCATCTCCCATAACTTTTCTACTCCTAGGACACCTCAACAAAATCGGGTTGTGGAACGAAAGAACCGTACCCTAGAGGAGATGGCCAGGACTATGCTTTTAGAAAATGCATTACCTAAAACCTATTGGGCTGAAGCTGTTAACACAGCTAACTATATTTTGAATCGCTGTCTTATTCGTTCCATCTTAAAGAAAACTCCTTATGAACTTTTCAAAGGCCGCAAACCACTTATATCTTATTTCAAACCCTTTGCTGTACTTGCTTTGTTCATAACAATGGAAAAGATAACCTTGGGAAATTTGATGTGCGTAGTGATGAAGGTATATTTCTTGGCTACTATACAAGCAGCAAAGCTTATAGAATCTTCAATAAAAGGACCCAGTTAGTTGAAGAAAGTATACATGTTATATTTGATGAATGCAATGACGGTTCTTTAAGTGAAAGTGTTGCAGATATAGATCTTAACATCCATGAGGAGAACGAGGAAGGTGATGATGCTGCTACCAAGAACACAGAGAAGAGGAACATGCAGGAACAGATTCTCAACACTGAAGAATTGGCCCGAGGTGTTGAAGATTCGTCCAAAGCCCTTGGTGTCCAATTCAACAATGTTGAAATGTCAGAAACTGCTGAAACTGAATCTAACAGGACTATGGAGTCAGATGTACCACAAATCAATCCTGCTGGTGTGACGAATCAAGGAGCTGAGACTAGCAAAAGAAAATTCAAATACTCCTCATCACACTCATTAAAGGATATCATTTCTGACCCTACTTCTAGTGTTCAAACTCGTTCTAAACTTAAAGATCTTTGTGCTTTTCACGCGTTTGTCTCTCTTATAGAACCCAAGAAGGTAGATGAGGCCCTTCAAGAGCCAGATTGGATCATTGCTATGCAAAGTGAGCTTAACGAATTTGAAAGGAACAAAGTCTGGACCTTGAAGCCTAGGCCAAAGCATCAATCAGTCATTAGCACATGATGGGTATTTCGAAACAAGCTAGATGAGAATGGTAAGATCGTGAGGAAAAGGCAAGGCTTGTTGCTCAAGGCTACAATCAAGAGGAAGGTATTGACTACGAGGAGACCTTTGCTCCCGTAGCCAGGCTTGAAGCCATTCGCATATTATTAGCATTTGCATCTTTTATGGGCATAAAGCTAGATCAAATGGATGTCAAGTGTGCTTTTCTCAATGGTTTCTTAGAAGAAGAAGTTTATGTGGCTCAACCCCCAGGTTTTGAAAGTTTGGAATTTCCTAATCACGTTTATAAACTTGACAAAGCGCTTTATGGTTTGAAACAAGCCCCAAGAGTTTGGTATGAGCGCTTGTCAAAATATCTTTTAGAAAATGATTTCAAAAGGGGGTTGATCGACAAGACTCTTTTTATCAAGACCAAAGGAAAGGACATTTTGGTTATTCAAATTTATGTTGATGATATATTATTTGGTGCTACTAACACATCTTTGTGCAAGGAATTTTCTGACATCATGTGCAGCGAATTTCAGATGAGCTTGATGGATGAACTATATTTCTTTTTGGGATTACAAGTTTATCAATCCAAGAAAGGGATCTTTGTCAACCAAAGCAAGTACACTAAGGATCTCTTGAAGAAGTTCAAGATGGATCAATCCAAAGCAGCCAAGACTCCCATGAGCTCAACATTATCCCTAGATCAAGACAAGACTGGGAAGAGTGTCAATCAAAAGGAGTATCAGGGAATGATTGGATCTTTACTATATCTTACAGCTAGTAGACATGACATCATGTTTAGTGTTTGCATGTGTGCTAGGTTTCAAGCTAATCCTAAAGAATCTCACCTCGTGGTTGTGAAGAGGATCTTTCGATATCTCAATGGCACTAAGGAGTTTGGACTATGGTACCCAAAGCAAAAGGATTTCACATTAATCGGGTATTCTGATGCAGATTTTGCAGGCTATAAGGTGGATAGGAAGAGCACATCAGGATGTTGCCAATTCTTAGGAGCATCTTTGATCAGTTGGCATTCTAAGAAACAAAACTCAGTTGCCCTATCCACTGTAGAAGCCGAATACATAGCAGCTGGAGCATGCTGCTCCCAAATCCTTTGGATAGCTCAACAAATGCGAGATCTTGGCATCAACCTCAAAGGCATTCCCATTAAGTGTGACAATACAAGTGCCATCTCCATTACAAAGAATCCTGTTCAGCATTCAAGGACCAAACATATTGATGTAAGGCATCATTTCATTAGAGACCACGTCGAAAAAGGTGATGTGTCCATTTCCTTTATTTCAACTGATTATCAATGGGCTGACATTTTTACTAAGCCTTTGGCAGAGGACAGGTTCACCTTCATTAGACTAGAGATCGGGATGCTTAATAAGGATGCACTTTCTTAGGGGGAGCTTTCCCTTTCCGAAAGATAAATTCTACTCATTGTCAAGACCCTTGAGTTTTATGTCAAGGTTTGTGAACTGGATGATAGAAAATAGATATCGGATCGTATATATTTGGTTAATATCTTTTTAGATATTTGATCAAGTATTATTTTCATTGGATTTCAAAATAATTTATTTATGTCACATATTTTTATCCGTTGAGATATTTTTGGAACAAAATATTTTCGGTTATTTCCCTCCTATTCTAAAACGGTTGAGAGAAGATTTGAATTTTGAATTGAAATATTTTTCAAATTGGCAATGTTATCATTACTTACATTGAAACCCTAGCCGAATACCTCCATGGCTCCCAAATCAAAGAAAGCTTCCACACCTAAAAGACTTGGCGCCTCCCCCAAGGGACGCCAGGACACTGCTACTTCTCCTACACCTGAACCCACTCCTCAAGCCATCGTCCCTGCTGTTGTCCAGAGCACCATCGCTGAGAGCACGACTACAGGAACCAAGGGCTCTAAAAAACGCTTTGCTAAGAAGCCTCTCAGTGCGAAGCAGAAAGGGAAAAAGAAGGTCATCGCTGAGGAGGTGGATGAGGAAGAAGAAGAGGAGGATCTTGATGCTATTCTGGAAAAGGATGCAGCCAAGGAAGCCGAAGAAGAAGCTTTGAGGAAGAAAAAGGCCGAGGAGGAGGCCGAGCTTGCAAGGAAGTTGGTCGAGGAGGAAGCTGAGAGAATCCAGAAGGAAGCTGAGGCGGAGGCTCTCAAGGAGGTTCCTTCTGAAGAGGAACCTGAGGAAGAGAACGAGGAGCAAGACGAATCCGGAGAGGACGAGGAGGATACCGATGGAGACAACGCTGAGGACTCGGGGTCAGAGGAAGAAGAGGAAGAGGAGCCCGAGCATGCTCCCTCTCCTTCTCCTCCTCCTCCTTCCTCGTCTCCAAAGAAGCGGAAAGCCTCTACAGCCAAGCCTCCTCCTCCCAAGCGCACCAGGAAGGGCACCCTCAAAAGCCTTGAGGCGCCTACCAAGAGGTCTGCTCCAACACAGGCTAGAAGGAAGAACGCTGATCCTCCCGCTCTCATTCAGGTAAATCAATCCCTCCACTCTTCATGGTTTGAAAATGCTGAAATGGCTGGTAAGTGGGTAGATGAGTTTCGAACTCGTAGGATCTGCTGTTCTGATTTTTTAGATATTGCGTTCTTTGAAGCTTTGAATTTACCATGCATTGCTATCCTTAAAAAATCCCCAGCTTGGACCCTTCTCAATCTTGAAACCGTCTATTATCCCCAACTCACCCACCTGTTCTATATAAATCTCAAAGCCAAACACACTGACGATGGTTGGTTCTTGGAATCTGTCGTCAAGGGAGTTAGAATCTCTTTCAGCTCCTTTGACTTCGCTGATTTCCTTGGCCTTCGTAGCCCTTGTCCACCCTCTCAAGAAAACCCCTCTAAAGAAGACTGCATTACCCTTGCCCGATTCAAATATCTTCTACCCGAGGCATCTATCAACACCTCAAAGCAGCTAACCCACTCATCCCTTACCCTAGAGGCAAAGATTATATTTAACATCATTGTGCGCTGCCTCTTACCCCGTCTAAACTCTGGCTCTCTCCTTACCGACAATGCCATGATCCTACTTTACCGAATCCTCAATGGCCTTGATCTTGATCTGGCCAACACCATTTTAAGATCCATGGCTCACACTAGAAAAGCCAAGAAAGGAACTCCCCTCCCCTTTGCTACCCTTTTGACCCAAATCTTCGAAGCTTCTGGAATCGATTTTAAAAATGAAGAACAGCAGCGTCATATGGGTAAGTTCGACTCCAAGAGCCTTGAAAAGATTGGCATCACTCGGCCCCCCCAAGGGACTTGGAGTCTTGCCTCTCCTTCAAAAGCTCTTCCCACTGCCTCAGCCATTGATGAACGCATGGACAACCTGGAGTTGGGCTTGGAGGAAGTTCGTCTGGATATCAAGAAGCTACACAAGGAGTTTATGACAGAGATGAGCGGGGTAACCAAGCTGTTGCAAGATCTGTGGTCGCGGCTCACTGATGATGCTCCGGACGATGAAGCTTAACCCTATCCTACCCTACCCTAACCCCAAATCTAAAACATTGCTGGTTTTTGGAAACTGTTTCAAAACTTTTGGTGACTGTTTTACCTCCTCCCTTTGTTGTAAGACAAAAAGGGGGAGATGATCTGTGGTGGTGTTAAGACTTTTTAAAACTGTTAAAATTGTTGCGATTTAAAGGTCTTGGAAGACCTTGGTTTTATTTTTCAGTTGGATGGTCTTCTTGCTTTAAAATTTTGATCCAACATTTGTCTAACCCATGCAGGTACTTAGTCCGATTTTACTTATATTATATATGCTTGACTAAGTTGCAGGGATGCACAGGTTTTTTCTTTCATCAAGGGGGAGATTGATAACTCCACTCCCTTGATGAAAATCGGAATAAGTTTCAAAGGCCTTGACAGTCTGTTTGTGTCAAAGGTCTTGAAGCTTTAACAGTATTGATGAAACACAAAACCTGTTCTATATGATATTATGTTCGAATATTATTTTATGTTATTATATGCTTCCATTATATTATTATATATACACTAACCTTTCAGAAAGTATTTTCGAATATTATTTCCTTCCTTATGTTGTAAATTGAGAAGATTCAAATCGAAAGATCATGGCCTCCGAAAATTTCCAAAGATAGAAGATCCAGCTCAAGCCATGATCCTCTCTAGCCGTTGGTGAAGATCCTTAGGCGCCGATTTGTTTCAATAAAAAGAAAAGGAAGAAGAAGCCAGCAACACACCTGTTGAACACAAGTTTTCATACACTCAAGCCTTCAAGCAAGATCTGTCTTCTTCATGTGCTCTCTGCTAGTCCTTAAGAGTTTGTAATTTCATTTCAAAGCATTTGAGAGTTACACTGTAAGCTTATAGGATATATTTCGAGAGAGTGTTATACTCAAGAGTTTGTAACTCAGGAAGTAGACACTATGCGATTGATTCACTAAGTGTAAGAGGATTGTACTAGATAGCATAGAGAGGTGGGGCTCTTCTAGATTGGTCTAGGACTCCAAGGGAACTGAGTTGAGTAGATTGCAATTGTATAGGAGAGAGGCTTCTCGGGGAGCTACTAGGATCCTAAGTCTTGTGAATCAATAAAAGCCGGTTGAATCCTAGGGTTGTGGAAGAACCCTAGGCGGGGACGTAGGCCAAGTTCGTGCCAAACCTCGTAAACAACTCATCGAGTCCTTTACTTATTGCTTTACCTTATTTCCGCACTTGGTTCGACTGTTTAACTTTGTGATTCAGGTTTTCAGAGAAAAGACTAAGTCTAATCTCAAAGGATTTAGCACAAGCTTCAAAAGTCTTGAGAATCTGCGAAAAAACGGCATACTCTATTCAACCCCCCCTTCTAGAGTATTTCTATATTACTTTGTTTTACATTATCGAACCTTCAATGGTCTTCGAAGATCCTTCATTTAGGTGGAGGCAACGTCGGTGATCGACACTTCCTTAGGAGTCACCCTTTCCGACTGGGGTACTGTCTTAAGTCTTTGCACTCTCCTAGGTTCTTGGCACTCGTGGTGCGTCTTGGTTCTCGATCGACTTCTCTTCTAGTTGACGACTTGTATGGGTTGATTGGTTTTTTCTTTCCTCTCTGGCGTTTTGTGTTACTTTGTCCTATTTGTATTGATGGTTTTTCGTCTGCCGACTTGCTCGAACATCGAGTTTCAGGTATGCCTGAACTCGAATTCTTACCTAATAAATAATAATAATAATAATAATAATAATAATAATAATAATAATAATAATAATAATAATAATAATAATAATAATAATAATAATAACAATAATGCAAAGATGATAATTTAGGCCTCGTTTGGTATGAGTGTTGGAATCAGAATTGGAATGGAAATCAGAATGGAATCAGAAATGGTAATGACCCATTCCTGCAGCTCGTTGTTTAGTATGATGTCAGAATGAACCATTATTGAATAATAATAATAATAATAATCAAAATAATAATATATTAACCAATAAAATAGTGATAAAATTAATCATAGTAATAGAAATTTAATATATTAATTATTAATAATAAACATAATTAGGTATGTGCAAAAAATTTCGGATAGGGGGCTATTTTATACAATTGCCTCACATAATTATTATAAAAAATAAAATTATATGTATTAGAGAACAAAATAGTGACAAAATAATATTAGTAATAGAAAGGCAATATAATATGACATATTAATAATAACAATAATATATATATATATTAAATAATAAAATAGTGATAAAAATAATAATATAAATCAAAATACAATAAAATAATAATATAATCAAAAAGAAAATATATGTCACCGATCAATCTAATCTTTTCGACTATATTTTTAAAAAGGTCCAGTATTATTTGGCTCATCAACACTTTGGTTCCTGCGCCTTGATCTTTCTTAACGAGCGATACTTGAGTCTAAACTCTAAATACCATAACTTCAACAAGTTTGGAGAGAGAGAGAGAGAGAGTATGTGTGTGTGGAGGCGTAATGGTTTTTAGTTTTAAGTGTAGGAGAGGAAAACAGAGAGCAATTTGGAGAGAGAGTGAAAGCGTCATATACTGTACAAACCGGTTTGTACAGTATAGGACGCAATGAAACGTCATATACTGTACAAACCGCCAATGAAGGGTCAATCATAAAGGTTTACATTTCTAGTGTGATAGAGGAAAACAGTGAGATATTTGGTGAGAGGGAGCGGAGGATGATATCTTTCAATGGTAGAATATAACCCTAAGAGATCACTGGTCTTCATATGTTCTTTCCATCGCACTTAGAAAACACACCATACGGGCACCACAAGGAGGCTTTTTCTCCAAATACTATCGCAAACCTCAAGTTTTTGTCTTTTGGAATCTTCACATTGCTCCATCTAACTAATTCTAAAAAAAATATAGCTGAAAAGAAGGTTTTTTTTTTGTCAAAGGCTATAACATATGATCCGCCAAATGGTCTAAAATTGAGATGTTTACACAACTAATAGCATTCCAATATGATATTTAGCCGGACCTTGTTTAGCAAGAAACCTCTGCATGAAGCTTATACCACAACTTTTTTTTTGTTTTTTCAAAAAAATATAGCCGAAAAGATTACATCGATCGGTGATATATATCTAGATTTGAGAAGCCACGTGGTTAGTGTGTTTATATTTTCTCCTTACAATATATGAGAAATCACAAGTTCTTTACATTCATAAATAGTTATATTTACAGAAATATGTGTACCTAGTTTTTTTTATCCAAGCGCACCCTAGATGCGCCTATATTTGTTATTTTTTGCAGGGGACATGCCAAAGGGTGTCACACGGGTGTGTGACATCCTTTGGAGCACCCTGGATGCGCACGCGGATGTTGTGCATCCCGCATGAGTTTACGGGAGTCCAATTTACCGCCCATTCTATTTTTTTGGGTGGGATGCATTAAAGTCCACCCCGGTTATGCGTATGCGTTTGTCTATCTCAATTATATCAACTAAAATTGAACATTTTCTAGTATTTTCTTAAAATTAATCTTATTCTATTTTTTTATTCTATATTTTTTTGTCCATCTCAATTATTTAGATAAACATTTATGCATTTAAATCGTAATTTTAGTGTTTTTTTTAAATCTTTTATAAATTTTTTCTTAGATAATTACACATAAAAAAAACCGATTACTTTTTACCACCCCTAGTTTAATTTTGGTTTCGCTACTGTACGCTTTTATGGAGAAATAAATGGGGAGGGTCGGGGGAGTGTACGTTGTGAAGACAAAGGTTTTATTTGGGAGATGATGAACTTCTTTTTTTTTATTAGGTAAGAATTCGAGGGTCAGACAGACCTGATACCTCAAGTGGCCGACAAGTCGGCAGACGGCGAACCATCGAACATACAGTAAACTAAAGCCACAAATTAACATAGATGAAAGAAAAACCTAAACAACCCATAACAGTCGTCGGCCAGCAGAGGCGTCGAGGGAGTACCAAGGCGATCCACGAATGCCGAGAACACGGGAGAGTGCGACGACTCACATAGCGTCTCGACGCTAAGAAGGCAAAGAACAGTAGCCCACCAACAGAAAAGATGAAACCTGTGGAAGTGTGGATTACCGACATTGCCCCCACCTAAATGAGGAATCTTCGAAGACCATGAACACAACCACGATCCTCTCGATCATACAGAACGTCCGATACTGCAACCCAACTCAGAACTAAACGCAACCAAGCCAAAGCAACGACATGTAACGGCCCGGATATAAATATCCGGGATAGGTTTCGAAGGTCGGATACCTTCATTCGGATGTTGCAATTCAGGTACGGGTCGAGGTTTCAAATCTCTAATCAGTCGAAGTTTCATAAATACAATTTAGACGAAAGTAAAGCGGAAATACGATTTAGATACAAAAGCCACGGCAGAGCCGGGTCAAAACCAAAACAAAGTGGGTGATTGCCATTTGTCAAGTTAGAATATATTAGCCGGATTCTTCGATTCGCCAAAAAGATTTCCCCGTCACAGAAGCATGGAGCAACAAGAGCGGTACTTAACACTATCCACGTAGTCAGGCCTGGTGATCGCCTGCGGGTCCTTTGACCGCGCTGAGGCCACATAACATGCCTATGCCTAAATAAAAGATGACTAATGCGGTACAAGATTTAAATCACACTATCATGCCCCTAGTACATATAATATGCGGAAAAGAACTGTAAAGGGCCCAAGACAATGCCAAGTGGCACATCCCTCTCCTACCTCTGCACCCCTTCCCATTAGTGCAGAGACTGGCCAGTTCGTTGCTATAGCATAGCATATCCTCGTGGTGGTGCACTCACCCACGGTATCATCATAACATATATAAAAAAATACGTAAATCTTGCCCGATGGTGCTGGGCTATCATATCATGCTCATATCGACTCGATAGACTCAGGGCACCCGATGGTGCTAGGCTACCCTATGACCCTAGCAAAGACTCTAGGACTATCACAGATAACGGTTGTTCTGTTTCAAACACACAAAGTAAACACATGCTCAGTTCAATGCAATCCTAGCATGACACTACATGGCATGCTTTAATATGCAACAAAACTACACATTACATGACACATCAGGCAGGAGGTCCAGGTTACTGAGTAAGTCCCATAGGATACTTACCTGTTGATGTAGAACAGCAAGATAACACAAGCAAGGGCCCAAATGCAAGTCCAAAGCAATCCAAAAGCAATACACACCTATCATCAAGCCATTTCCATAAGCGACCAGATCAACATTCATACTCATGAACCCAAGTTCTCAACATCCACAAAACCGAACGATAGTAAAACCGTTTTCCAAAATCTTTCCGATACGACCAAATCGACCAAAATCATTCTTTCAATCAACCCATTGATAAAATCATACCAACCATATTTTCGAACTCATAAGTCCCAAATTAAGTCAACTCATGTTCAAAATACTTTATCAAATCATACTTGGCCAAATTCCAACATTAAACATTTAAATCTTTAAAGTCAATTTCTCAAAATTATAGTATAGAAATAGTTCCGGCATTTCTTACTTATTTAAAAGTCATCGTCTTAAAATCACTTAATAAACATTTATATAATAGCACTTCTCAAATATTACTTTAAAACTCCATTTTTAAACAACATCTAATAACACACTCCAACTAATATTTAAATATACTAGATTACCAAAAATCAATCCATTTTAATAACCCACATTTATAAAACCACAACACTAAATTACTTTATCATTTCTGAAACATTTTTAAAACACCACATAATATCATAATAATATATATCGAATAATACCACTTTTAAACACTCTTAAAGTATATAAAATTTCAGAAATATATATATCTCACAAGATCTCAAAAATATAATAATAATAAACTAATAATAATTTAACAATTATATACTAACTATACATTATCACACAACATATAACTTAAAAATATAAAGCCCCATCAGCCCATCGAAGCAACCCAGCCCAGAATTATAACCCGAAAGAAGAAGAAAAGAAGCTGGCCCATACCCAAAAGAATAAAGCCCAAGAAACAGGCCCAAAGGCCATCTCTCTTACCAGTCCAAGCCCGAAATAAAGTAAAACAAAGGAAGAGGGGGAGATCCGAATGCCATTTGATATAACCCGAAAGGGTTTCGGGTTTGGCCCAGAAATTAGGCCCAAAATCACCCATTAGAATGATGGGCACCCAGCTCCCCGCCTGTCTTCCTCCTCATCCAGAAGAACAGAGTTCACGGACAACGAAGGGGACGAGGTGGATCCCAGGGCGTCTCCGGTGACCCTCACACCCAAAACCGACCCCAACCCGACCGAGATTAGATTCCGACCACAACTCAAGCAAGGAGATTCGAACGTGAGCAAAGGAAAGCGGGAAAGATGGGCTCACCGAGATTGAAGTTCGCCGGAGAAGAGGTTCGTCGGGGTCGAATTGGGCTCGCCGGAGTTGGAAGCAGGGAGCTCTTGGCCTGGGTCGGAGGTAGGAGTTATAAAGGCGTCGCTTTTCACATTTTTGGAGCGGAAAGGGAGGAAGAGGCTTACCATCTACAAAGCGGAAAACAGGGCACAAGAACGAGGAGGATGGCTCGACGGAGGCGCTGCCGCTGCTTGGAGACGCCGAGGATGGCGGTGGGACACTGCTGCCGCTGCTTGCTGAAGGAGGAGGAGGTAAAGGGGGCCGTTGTTGCTGCTCAATGAAAACAGAGGGAGCAAGAATGGTGATGGAATGGAGATAAAGGAAATGGTGGTCCGGTGGTGGTGTTTTGGTGGTGGTGGGGATGTCCAGCTGAGCAAGGAGAAAGCTTGGGTCATGGGTCACCCGGAAGGGAGAGAAAGAGAGGGAGAAAAGGGCTTGTGTGTTTAGATGAGTGAGAGAGGGATGGGTTTGCTTGTGCATGGGAGGGATTGGGTTTGAAGAAAAAAGAAGAGGAGGAGGGGAGCTGTGTAAGGAGGAAGAAGACAAGAGGGGAGGGGGACCAAATGTGTGCAGTGTGCAAGAAGAAGGCAAATGTGGGCAGTGTGAGGCAGGGGACTGCCGAGAGAGAGAGAGAGAGAGAGAAATAAAGAAAAAGGGGAAATAAAATAAATGTTATTGGTCCCCCGAACGAATAAGAATTAGCGGAATAGACTCGAAACCCGCTCGCCCGGTCGATTCCCGACTAAATCAAATTTAAATAAAATTTAATTTATTAATCTCAATATAACAGAATTAAATTAATTTCAATCAAAACTCGGAGTTTAAATTAATCTTTATTAATACTCGATCTTGAAAGCGAAAATCGAATCCCGTCAAAATCCGAAATTTAAATGATGCCGGAATAACTAAAAATCCAAAACTTACGCTCGAGAACGGGTTTTATTCCACTTTTACAAATTGAATTTAATAATAATTATTTAATTAAAATAATCATAATATATAAATATACTCGGTCTTTACACGACACGACGCTAGAAGAAGAACAAATACGAGCCAAAAAGGAAAGATCCAACATCAGCCGACAATTGTGGGCAAACCTCCGAGAAACAAGATGAAAGTTCGGGGAGGAAATATTATTACTATTACAATTAAGAATATTTTCCAATATCTTTCGAGATTTATTCAACCCTTTCGGGAATTTGGTCAAGACCTTTTTAGGTTTTTGTTCAAACCTTTTTGGAAATATAAACTAGTTAAAATAATTAACTAGCTAATTAATACATATACATATATAAATAATCCAACACCCTTAATGAGTTAATGTACATGCTTTCCTCGGTTTTTAAAAAAATTAGACCTCTGGCACCTAAGGCTAGACGTGGCCATAGTTCCGACCCGCAGGGTCGACGGGTCGAGAACCCGGGGGACATGACCTGAACCCTAACCCTGGGATTCCAACAGGTCCACGGGTTCGGGTCACCCGTCGGCGGGTCGATGGGTCGACCCGCCGGGTTGGGCCACGTCATGCCCACGTGGGAGGAGAGGGAAGAAACCGGGTTGACCCGCCGGGTCATGTCCGGGTTGAGCGGGTTTCGACCTTCGGTTGAACGATTTTGTGATTTTTTTTTGTCGTTTTGTGATGATTTTGTGACGTTTCAAAGGCAAACCCGTTCGACCCGACGGGTCACGGGTTATCTTCTCCCCGACCCTAACCCTAACCCTCAACTTGAGCTAACCCTTCGACCCTTTGACCCTGACCCGACGGGTCACCGACCCAGCGGGTCACGGGTCGACCCGCCCGACTCGTGACCCGTGACCATGTCTACCTAAGGCCCAATGAGCAACCTTAGGGCCCAAGGGTTGCCAAAATCCAAGCAATTAGAAACTCTACCAGTACCGCTGGAATTAACACTAGTAAAAAAGTGGGGGACCGGAGTACGTTTTTATATGCATGGGAGTATGCTTCTCTTTCTGTACTTATAGCGGCCGCACTCCCAAATGAGCACGCTTCTTGTTAAACCGTTCTCATAAATTTAAGTATGGTTTTGATGTGAAATCGTTCTTAAAATTGGCGTGTGATTTTATTAGTACGGTTGCTCTGAAAGCGTTCCTATTAACCGTAATTAATAATGAAAATAAAAGCCTGCCTTTTATGCTTTCATATATCTAAAAATCGAACCTGCAACCTCTTGCACCCTCAAACCGAATCAGACCGCTTCACACACCTACCACTTGAGCTACGAAATTTAGTTGTCCCTCTGTTCATTTACTTAATCTTTTTACAAAAAAAAATCTCTAATTTTGGTTTTGGAAAGACATTTTTCTTATAACATCGTACTCATTTTCATTTTTTTAAGAACGGTTTTTCTAAAACCGAGTTAAATATTTTGTTGCAAATAAACGAGAACGGTTTTAAAAAACACGTGTTACTAACAAGAACACTTTTTATGTAAAACCGTACTCATAATTTTTTAAAACCTCATCAAGAACACTTTTCTTATCAAACCGTACTTAAAAAAAAAAACAAGTACACTTGTTAAAAACTGTGTTCCTAATTGTCAAATTTAACACGTTTGTAATTTCAAGTGTACTAAATTTTATTTTTTTAACCACGATGTTCTTAAGAACCGTACTAATTATTAAAAAAAACGGTTTTTACTAAGAACTGTACTTATATTTGGTTGTGGGAGCACACTTTTCCTATTAAACCGTACTTAAAACAAAAAACAAGAACACTTTTTAATAAGCGTACCCAATTTAATGTACTCCGGTCCCCCCCCCTTTTGTACTAGTGTAATGGCCGAAACATAACGACGGCATCAGGGCGATCCAACACCGGAGGTGAGGACATACAAAATGAATACCTCACGAAACTGACCCACCAAACCCCGACAGCCCCAAAACCGAGCAGAGAAGGCAAGTCGAGGAGAGACAGGCGAAGACCGTACTTTGAGCCCAACAGATAGAAGCGGACTCGCCGGTGGTGAATCGGAAGGTCGAGTAGCCATTGGATAGGAGGCGGGGGGAATCCGGAGGGGGGGGGAAGGTAGCGGAAGCAGAAGGAACGGCAGCAGGCGGAACCGACCTCCACCACCCCGGAGGCACAGACCGAGGTTGCGACAGCAAGGGAGGTGCACCCTCCCCTCTCTTAACGGAGGTAAGAGAGGGGAGGGTAGGCAATCGGGGTTGAAATAGGGTTGGATGGAACACCCGAATGATGGAAGAAGGTGGATTTGCGCAATTCATTCCAAGCTGCAGCAGATTGGCGGAAGCCCTACAAAGCCCCAAACCAATTTTTGGAAAGGATGAAAATCAACACCGGAAGCCGGGGTTAGGGATATCCCATTCTCGGTTTACGAGGTCGCCGATGCCGACAAAAAGAACACCGAAGCTGGGGTGGAAGAAGGTGGATCGGCTACCCGGGAACCGAACACGACAACAACAGTTCGACGGAGGGGGTGGTCGGACCTGCACTACGGGGTGGTGAATACCTATAGGAGGGATTTGTAACTCCCTCTCTCTAGAATCCTAGAGAGAGGAGAGAGTTTTCTTTTATCTCGGTATGAAAGAAGATACAGATGATGAACTTCTTACAAATTTACAAGACACAAGTGTGTACGTGGACAATAGATGGACTGTTTGACAAATTTTAAATTATTTTATCTTAATATATTTGTATATTCATGATCATATATATGATCAATATAATAATTAATCTATATATATACTGACGATTTCTCTTGGTTAATTAGAGTTTACTAGTCCGAGCAAAATCATCACCACAACTAGAGAAACCTCTTTATATATAGTCTTCAATATATATCTCTTCAATCCTCAAAACAAATCCAACGAAGTAAAGATCCAATATCCCCCCAAGAAAAAAACAGTACAATATAGAAATGAGGCGCTCAAACATCATTACAGGCATCTTCAACGTCATAATACTCCTCTACGCCATCCTAACCCTGGCGCTCGGCATCAAGCTCCGGCACAGCGCCACCACCGTCTGCGACCACACCGCCGAGAGACAACTCATAGGTCTCGGCGGGGTCCTCTTCGTTTTCTCCGTCGCAGGCATCATAGGCGCGTGTTGGAGGGTCAGATGGCTGCTGTGGCTTTACCTGGCTGTTTTGGTGATCTTGATTGTGCTGTTGTTGGGCTCGATGATCTTCCTCTTCGTCGTCACCGGCAAAGGGGACGGGGAGAGTCTTAGCGGCAAAGCCTATAAGGAGTACCGGCTGCGGGATTACTCTAATTTTATGCAAACCATGGTTAAGGACGGATGGACGACGAGGAAGAGTTGTTTGGTTGATGGCAAGGATTGTAAGAGCTCGATTGATGACAAAAGTATCACTGCGACTCAGTTCTATGCCCAGAAATTGTCGTCTATTCAGGTCAATTTTCTCTCTCTCTCTACATATACGTCAAACAAGATTTTTTTTAATAAATAAAATGATGAAATAATATACTCCGTATTTAGTATACTAAATTATTGATTAATCTTTCTTTTCATTAATCTATTGGCCGGCTTCTTACTTTTAAGATTTGTTATACATGGACCTTAATAATTACATGGGAATTCGATTTTTTTTTAGTGTTAGTTCCACTTAGTCCTTCTACATCTGAATCGAGTATTGTGTGATTTATTTAAGGGGTACGTTGACCATCTCACTCACAAGCAACTCTATGTTTTTAAGGGAATTCGAATTTCGAACCTCTTGATATGAGATGTAACCCCACCACCACTATACCAAATTGTGATTGGTTATGAGAATTCGATCTATACATTGAAAAAGGATACATGTATCAAGATTAATTTGCAGGTGAAAAGGCTGGAATGTAGATGTAATTATGTAAACTAGTAGAATATATTAATATAATATTTTTAAATTATATTATTTATTTATATTAGTTTATTAAAATTATAATGATGAATGTAAAATATTAAAATTATAATATTTTTTTCAAAACTTTATAATTTTTAAAAGTAAATAGTAAATTTTTAATTTTTCTTGTTTTAAAACAAATCTCTTTTCAAGATTTTAATTTTTTTTAGAGTTTTTAGTTCTTAAAAAGCATATCGAAAAGTTAGGCGATCTGTATTTTATGAAAAAGGGAATATGTTTTTTATGAAGTTAATTTTTTTATTTGAATAATAGAATAGTGAAAAAAAATTATTCTAATAGAGTTGTAAATTAATATCAATTATAAAATAATTAAATCAATTTATATATACTTATATTTAAAAAAAATCAATATATTTTTTATCAATTAACCCAAATATATATAATTAGATTGTGACAAAATACCACAAAGTATGATGGTAATATATTATTTTAATAATATTTTGTGGGAATTTTTTTTAACTAGAATCAATCACAAAACACCACATAGAAGGATATGTATTGACTTTAGTATATGTACTAGTTATATTACCCTCAACGTACGCTGTTTTTTTATAAATTTTATTTATATAGAATAATTTTTAATTAACTTAAATAAAATAATAAAGGAAATATATAACTCTCAAACATGTTTCTTTTTGGTTATATTTGTGTCATATGAATATGATGTATGGATTCTAATGAAATGGATTTTGTGATGAAACAAAGGAATATTGTATCTTATTTATATGAATATTATTTCCTGTGATTGAATATAAATATTATGTAAATATGTAAATATGAATATAATATTATTTATATTCATATAATATAAAACGAACAACACTATATTCATAATTAATGGTTGTGGCCTGTGAGTGTGTATATATATATAGTACTACATGGCTAGAGATGGCAGTCAATTAGTTAATTGAGTTATTTTCGTTTTAGAGTATTAATCTGAATTTTAGTTAAAATGAACGCGTCCCCTAATTCCACCACAAAAGATTTCGGGTGGGCACCCATAAAGATTTTGTACTTCCGTTGTAACGGTCCGAAAAATAAGGATCTTCTTTCCCTTATTTGCCCTCCCTTGGGCCTAGGAAAGAAAACCTAATTATCCGAGTTACGTTTAAGAAGGCAAGGTTACCTTCCAACTAGATCTTACAACCCGAGTACGAGTCAAAAGTTTTCGAAATAAAAAGAAGCAAGGTTTGAATCAAAATACAATCCAAAAAAAATGCCACGACTGAGCCGGGTCAAAACGATGCAAAAGATTTTAAAAGAACGAAAGTTTAGTGGTCTCTCAAGTTCTCGATCTAACGCCAAAAGTCTGAACCCGCCAAGCATGCATATGAGCAAAGATAACGGCTAACGGTTACCTGAATCTAAAAAAAAAAGAAGGGGATCTGGGTCAATCATCGGGTCACTCCTGCGCGTGTGTAAACACTCTGAGAGGCATATAATAAGCATCCTATTCCTAAGATGAAATGTGTAATGCAAAACGGAAATTAAACAGATAAGCATGCGGATAAATAAATGCAGAAATAGATAAAGAAGCGCGCCAATTACAAGAAATGCCAAATAGCATGTCCCTCTAGGCTCCTAAGAAATCCTATAGCAACTCACCATCAAGGAGCTACCTCACCCTACGGTGCAGGCCAACTCCACGCAATGAGCCTACTAACTATGAAAGGAAGACAAGAAATGACACTTATATAAGGGCTAAGGCTCTAAGAGTCCTAATGCGCTTACTAGAAAGCCTACCGCATCGTCGAGTGCAAGCAATTTTCTATATAAGCGCTAACTAGGATGACAAGAATAATAAAAAAGGTCCCATTCGATAAACACCTATAACGGCCGTTTTTCTAGCAAAGACAAATAGCAAGTCATATGATTTCCGTTTTAGATCCTAAGCTTGATTCTAAGTCATATGGTGCATGAACACTAGCCTACTATATAATACTCAGTGCATAAAGCGCCTATCATGAGTAAGTTCAAGGAACTTACCTGGAGAAGCGCAGAATCCAAGCAATAAAACAATCAGGCAGATCCAGGCAGATTAAAGATCACCTAGAAGATAAGTAACATAATAAGTCTAAGTCTAGCTTACACAAGGCATATCAATTAATACACATAAGATTCACATAACATATACAAGTTAACTATCTCGTTTTCACCACTTGGGCATGTTATCATCATCACATCTTATTCATACCATCGTCATCATCACCATCATCATCATTTCTATTCATTACAGTATCCCTCATCACCTCATATTTCCAACATAACAACTTACTTCCAACATATATTATGTTTCCATCTCATATAATTGTACCCAGGTCTTTACTCACCTGATTTCACATAGTAAGGTTAATAAATTAATTCACTAAATTAACTCGAGAAATTCCCTTTTAAAACCATATTGAGCCAAATCCATTTATAAAACGTCGACCTTTAACCCATTCTCATAAAATCATACTACTCATTTAAAATAATCCCGGCAAGGTTTATTTCCAAAATTCATTACCTTATTAAATTCCAACTCATGGGAAAGATTTTAATAATATAAATATATATAGTTTGAATATAAATATTTAAATGTCACTTAGATATAAATTATAACTTAAATCACTAACATAATATAAAATCCAATAAATCTTCCCAAAAATATTTTAAATAACAATTTCTCTCCCAACCCTTTTTAAATACCATTTTCCAACTAACAAGTATTAAATAATCTAGATATCCAATAAATCATAATCATTAATTAATTAAATAAATAATAAATAAATAAACCCCAAACCGAACCAACTCGACCCAAACCGGACCGAACCGAACCGAACCCAATTAAACACCCAAACCCGGTTCTAATTTAACAAAATGAAAGAAATGGAGGTGGGGCCCACATCACCTTCCTCCTTCAAATTTCCCTCCTCCTGCGCTCGCCTGGTCCTCTCCGCAGGTGAGCCCGAGCTCGGCTCGTCCCGGCCTGCACTCCGGCGTCGCCCACACCACTGCCTTCCTCGGCCTCGTCGTCGCGGCTCTTTCGCTCACCCGCCCTCACTCCCAGCCCTCCTTGCACCCACGGCTTGCGCTCGGCCTCACCATGGCTCTGCTCGAGCTCGACCCAGCTCGCCGAACTCCCTCGACCCGCTCTCCTCAACTCCCTCTCCCTCCCGCTCTCGACCAGACCCGCTCTCCTAACCCGGAAGCAAAAGAACGAAAGGAAGGAAATCTCACCGCAGGTTTCGCGAATGTCGGAGCTCCGATCGGACTTTCAGGTGTCGTCGGAGGCTTTCGACGGATCCTCGGACCTACGTCGGATGTGGGTGAGTACAATGGAGGAGTTTCTAGGAGGTTTCGATCGAAAACGAGGGAGAATGGCTTACCGAAACAATCGATCGAGGCAAAACAGGGCAAGGTGATGGCGGCTGATGGTTTCGGCAATGGTGGCGGTGGTGGTCCGGCGCTGGGGTGGCTGGTGGCTGGCTGGGCTACGCCGAAGCTCAGTGGTGGCGTCGTGGGTCGGGTGGCTGGAGATGGTTGTGGCTGCTGCTGCTTCACACAAAACAGGGGAGGTGATGGTGGATGTGGTGTGACTGGCGACGGTGTGTGGTGGCGGGGCTGGTGGTATGGTGTTCGAAAGAAAAGGCAAAAGGGGAAGAAGGGAGTTGTGATGGAGCGGAGGTGATATGATGCGGTTGAAGCCGGGCAGGTTGGATTTTTAAAAGAAACGAAAGGGAGGCAGAGCAACAGAGGGAGGTGGCAGGTAGTTTGGGTTGAAGAGAATTAGAGGGGAATGGGTATAGGCTGCAAACAATACAAGGAGTGGGTGATGACAGAGGAGTGGGGGAGTTGTTGATAACGTGTAAGAATGTGTATAACATAATATCCCGAAAATAAATCGCGAAACCCGCTTTCCGAATGCATCTCGACTCGTTACAGAATAAAATAAAATAAACGATCGATTCCGAAAATAATATCAAGGTCCGAAAATATTTTTAAGCCTCATAATGAATAAAATGGAATAAATCCATTTTAAAAAAACAAGCCGGAATTTATTTTAAAAGAGCCAAAATGAAATTGTCAGCTTAAGGACGAAATTTTCAAAATCTTCCGAAATCTCAAAATAGAACTTTAAGTTTAACCGGAACTAATTCAAAGTTAATAAAATAATATTTTAAAATTTCCGGTCTTTACATCATCCACCTCTAAAAACAAGTCTCGTCCTCGAGACTAAAATCATTTTAAAACAAGGGGATGGAGTTTGAAATTTTCGAGTCCAAGGGTCATGTCGTTGATCCCGTCAGTACCTCACAAGTGCCCCCATGAGGTCCTCACAGTATCATCGTCTTGATCATGACATTCCCAATCGATCGTAACATGAATGTGATATGTGCACCTATCACATCCTTACCCCGACTTCTCAGTTATATCATAACTCAAAAGCATCACAACGTCCACTCGGTCTTAGCAAGCAATCTACAAGTGCCCCTGTATAATGCTTGTATCCACTTCGTGAGGCGCTATAATGTAAATCAGGTGAAGAAAATTTCTAAATCATTGAAAATCTCTGTCGCGTTTGGTCTTTTAAAATCCAAGTTAGTCCTTTTTAGTATCATTCAAAATCCTTCAAATCCGGCGTTAGTCAAGCAATTTCAGAACTCAAGAGGTAGAGTCATCCACCTCTAAGGGCTAATCCCATATTCTCTTCCTAGGTTCATCTTTCATAAATCAGTTTCAATTATATCAATCTCAAGTCATATCATGAATCATAAGCCATATAACTCATCAAAAGCACATCAAGGATAACATCGTACTAGCGTCCTATTAGCAAGTCATCACACATGTCATGCCAAGCATATCAAACAGCAATAACAAGGCATGGAACACATCATCATCAACCATGTATGCGCACGCAAGCATCGAGATCGATAAACACCTCATGTCATAATACCTAATGTAGAAGGGTCGGAGCGTCTTGAAGCTCCCATGTGGTAGACGCGGGGCGGTGGGGGCAAGCCAAGATCTATACCTCCTGACGTCTGTCCTCCCTTACAAGCTAACCTAAATGGCTCAACTAATAAATGCGCAAGCCCTACAGTAGATCCTCGGCCTCCTCGACCGCTACCTCGGCCGCCTCTAGCTCCTCCATCTCCTCGGTCTCTGCCGGTCGGTGCCCCTCTCCCCTGTCCCTGGGGGTATGTCAGTTGGGCTGGTCTAGGCGGCTCCTGAAGTTGAGGTGCTGGTGCATCTATAGACCCTCCATCCTTGGGTCAATAAGCTGATCGGTGTCCTCTAACTCCACAAGTGTAACACACCATCTGTCTCCTCGGGCATCTCTCTGTGGGCTGTCCATCCTCATAACATCCCTGGCATGTAATGCTCTGAACTCGTATCTCCTGGAGGGGTACTGCTGGTGCCCGGCGTGTATCTCTCCAGAACGCTCCTCTGAAATGGTCTCCTCTATCTACCATATCCCGGCTAGACTCTATGGCTCTCAGCCTCTTTTCACCTCGAGGAGGGTGAGAATACTGGTAGGTCGCAGCTGATAGAAGACGTTGTGTATCGTAACGCAAGACAACATCTAAGAATCTATCAAAAGGGACGTCGCCCAAGCTGAAAGCATGTAGAAGCACGGCTGGGTAGAGCCTCATAGATAGCAGTCGAATATGACTCGCGTCCGTCTAGCATAAATGGCCGCAATATACCAGCTCCTTCTTGAACTAGCGAACAACCTCAACAACAGATAGCGTCTCATCATAACTCCCCCTGTAGAAGGCGACCTCTCTAGCAGTCTGCAGTCCGGGAGGGCTGTACTCGCGAAGCAACAAGGATCTGAACTCATCATACGTCCAATCTGCTCGTTCCGCCTTGTATACGGACCATCTGTCGAAAGCATCGTCTCGTAGCTGGCCGGCCGCCAATCTATGGCGCTCCCCTGGTGGTGCCTCGATCAGCTCAAAGAGTCTATCGATGACTCTAAACCATAGCTCGATGGTCTGCCATCGGATCTCCAGTGAATAGAGGCGGGTTGCTCTGTGAAAACCTCTTCACCCAATCAATGCGCCTCTCTGCTTGAATCCCAACTGCGGTCGCATCTGCCACTGGCTGTGGTGCTTGCCGCTGTCCCCTCTGCCTCTGAATCATCTCTAGTATCGCCTGCTCAAATCCGGCCCTGTCTGTAGGCATCGGTTGCTGAGTAGGGGTCTCTGGCATCACCTGTCGGGTCCTATGAAGCAACTCGCGCACCATCTGCTCGAGTCCGGCCTGATCTATGGGCATCGGCTGCTGAACATGATCCTCTGGTGCAGCGACTCTCTGTGGACCCTCTGGAGTCTGACGTCCTGACGCCTCCCGAAGAACTCCTCGAATCATAGCGGTAATCATCTCCTCAAGGCCTACTCTGTCCGGAGGCATCTGCGGTGGCGGTATTGGTATCTCGACCTGCTCTGTCTCGTGTGTCTGAACTCTAGTAGTAGCATCGTCAGCGACTACCTGGCGAGGGGGTTAGTCCCCTGCCCCGACGTACTGGGCCCCCACGCCCAACTGCTCCGTGACGCGTGTCAACCATAACTACTGGACAAGAGAAGGGCTAGCCTTAATCACATATCACAGAAGCGATCATCGCGGTTTAATCTGATCCCCTTCAAGGGGGATCGCCCTCGAGCTTAGATCATATAAGTTCACCAAAGCTACCTAAAAGCTGCCCTTCGAGGGCCAACTGACCGGAGGGGCAACTACCTCTCGGCCTCTATACCGTAACCCAGCTACTCCAACCACCACGGTGTAAACTCCTTGGAGTCTTCTAGGCCCATCTGTAAAGTATAAGCTATGTTTCGCCTACCCATTTCCCAAGTCTACATCCATAAGAGATGAGCTATCGTCTCGTTCTACCCCAGCGACCCTATCTCTCAACTAAAAGATCCTACCGGTTTTATTCTGAAATCCGCTTTGCCCTTTTTGAAATGATTTTGAAACTTCTTCAAAATAGGATATCTGTGGGCGGTTTTGGAATTATTTTGCAACTCATGTGTACTAGGATTGAGCAACCTAGGCTCTGATACCACTTCTGTAACGGCCCGGAAAATAAGGATCTTCTTTCCCTTATTTGCCCTCCCTTGGGCCTAGGAAAGAAAACCTAATTATCCGAGTTACGTTTAAGAAGGCAAGGTTACCTTCCAACTAGATCTTACAACCTGAGTACGAGTCACAAGTTTTCGAAATAAAAAGAAGCAAGGTTTGAATCAAAATACAATCCAAAAAAAAATGCCACGACTGAGCCGGGTCAAAACGATGCAAAAGATTTTAAAAGAAAGAAAGTTTAGTGGTCTCTCAAGTTCTCGATCTAACGCCAAAAGTCTGAACCCACCAAGCATCCATATGAGCAAAGATAACGGCTAACGGTTACCTGAATCTAAAAAAAAAAAGGGATTTGGGTCAATCATCGGGTCACTCCTGCGCGTGTGTAAACACTCTGAGAGGCATATAATAATCATCCTATTCCTAAGACGAAATGTGTAATGGAAAACGGAAATTAAACAGATAAGCATGCGGATAAATAAATGCAGAAATAGATAAAGAAGCGCGCCAATTACAAGAAATGCCAAATAGCATGTCCCTCTAGGCTCCTAAGAAATCCTATAGCAACTCACCATCAAGGAGCCACCTCACCCTACGGTGCAGGCCAACCCCACGCAATGAGCCTACTAACTATGAAAGGAAGACAAGCAATGACACTTATATAAGGGCTAAGGCTCTAAGAGTCCTAATGCACTTACTAGAAAGCTTACCGCATCGTCGAGTGCAAGCAACTTTCTATACCAAAAGCCTACCGCATCATAGAGTGCAAGCAACTTTCTATATAAGCGCTAACTAGGATGACAAGAATAATAAAAAAGGTCCCATTCGATAAACACCTATAACGGCCGTTTTTCTAGCAAAGACAAATAGCAAGTCATATGATTTCCGTTTTAGATCCTAAGCTTGATTCTAAGTCGTATGGTGCATGAACACTAGCCTACTATATAACACTCAGTGCATAAAGCGCCTATCATGAGTAAGTTCAAGGAACTTACCTGGAGAAGCGTAGAATCCAAGCAATAAAACAATCAAACAGATCTAGGCAGATTAAAGATCACCTAGAAGATAAGTAACATAATAAGTCTAAGTCTAGCTTACACAAGGCATATCAATTAATACACATAAGATTCACATAACATATACAAGTTAACTATCTCGTTTTCACCACTTTGGCATATTCTCATCATCACATCTTATTCATACCATCGTCATCATCACCATCATCATCATTTCAATTCATTACAGTATCCCTCATCACCTCATATTTCCAACATAACAACTTACTTCCAACATATATTATGCTTCCATCTCATATAATTGTACCCAGGTCTTAACTCACCTAATTTCACATAGTAAGGTTAATAAATTAATTCACTAAATTAACTCGAGAAATTCCCTTTTAAAACCATACTGAGCCAAATCCATTTATAAAACGTCGACCTTTAACCCATTCTCATAAAATCATACTACTCATTTAAAATAATCCCGGCAAGGTTTATTTCCAAAATTCATTACCTTATTAAATTCCAACTCATGGGAAAGATTTTAATAATATAAATATATATAGTTTAAATATAAATATTTAAATGTCACTTAGATATAAATTATAATTTAAATCACTAACATAATATAAAATCCAATAAATCTTCCCAAAATTATTTTAAATAACAATTTCTCTCCCAACCCTTTTTAAATACCATTTTCCAACTAACAAGTATTAAATAATCTAGATATTCAATAAATCATAATGATTAATTAATTCAATAAATAATAAATAAATAAACCCCAAACCGAACCAACACGACCCAAACTGTACCGAACCGAACCGAACCCATTTGAACACCCAAACCCGGTTCTAATTTAACAAAATGAAAGAAATGGAGGTGGGCCCAACATCACCTTCCTCCTTCAAATTTCCCTCCTCCCGCGCCCGCCTGGTTCTCTCTGCAGGTGAGCCCGAGCTCGGCTCGTCCCGGCGTGCACTCCGGCGTCGCCCACACCACTGCCTTCCTCGGCCTCGTCGTCGCGGCTCTCTCGCTCACCCGCCCTCACTCCCAGCCCTCCTTGCACCCAAGGCTTGCGCTCGGCCTCACCATGGCTCTGCTCGAGCTCGACCCAGCTCGCCGAACTCCCTCGACATGCTCTCCTCAGCTCCCTCTCCCTCCCGCTCTCAACCAGACCCGCTCTCCTAACCCGGAAGCAAAAGGACGAAAGGAAGGAAATCTCACCGCGGGTTTCGCGAATGTCGGAGCTCCGATCGGACTTTCGGGTGTCGTCGGAGGATTTTGACGGATCCTCGGACCTACGTCGGATGTGGGTGAGTACAATGGAGGAGTTTCTAGGAGGTTTCGATCGAAAACGAGGGAGAATGGCTTACCGTAACAATCGATCGAGGCAAAACAGGGCAAGGTGATGGCGGCTAATGGTTTCGGCAATGGTGGCGGTGGTGGTCCGGCGCTGGGGTTGCTGGTGGTTGGCTGGGATACGCTGGAGCTCAGTGGTGGCGTCGTGGGTCGGGTGGCTGGAGATGGTTGTGGCTGCTGCTGCTTCACACAAAACAGGGGAGGTGATGGTGTATGTGGTGTGACTGGCGATGGTGTGTGGTGGCGGGGCTGGTGGTATGGTGTTCGAAAGAAAAGGCAAAAGGGGAAGAAGGGAGTTGTGATGGAGCGGAGGTGATATGATGCGGTTGAAGCCGGGCAGGTTGGATTTTTAAAAGAAACGAAAGGGATGCAGAGCAACAGAGGGAGGTGGCAGGTAGTTTGGGTTGAAGAGAATTAGAGGGGAATGGGTATAGGCTGCAGACAATACAAGGAGTGGGTGATGACAGAGGAGTGGGGGAGTTGTTGATAACGTGTAAGAATGTGTATAACATAATATCCCGAAAATAAATCGCGAAACCCGCTTTCCGAACGCATCTCGACTCGTTACAGAATAAAATAAAATAAACGATCGATTCCGAAAATAATATCAAGGTCCGAAAATATTTTTAAGCCTCATAATGAATAAATCGGAATAAATCCATTTTAAAAAAACAAGCCAGAATTTATTTTAAAAGAGCCAAAATGAAATTGTCAGCTTAAGGACGAAATTTTCAAAATCTTCCGAAATCTCAAAATAGAATTTTAAGTTTAACCGGAACTAATTCAAAGTTGATAAAATAATATTTTAAAATTTCCGGTCTTTACATCCGTGCCCTAAAAACAGAAGGGTACCTGGGAGATTAATTTATACCTTCCGTGTTTGAAACACGGGAGTTGTAAATAGAAATTGTACTTCCGTTTTTTAAAAACGAGAGTACCACTTTTATTTTTGCCTCTCGTTTTTAAAAAATGGAAGGCAAATCTGGGTTGTACTTTTATATTTTAAAAACGGAAGTACACTTTTAATTATACCTCTCGTTTTTAATAAACGGAAGACAAAACTGGGTTGTACTTTTATATTTTCAAAATGGAAGTACACTTTTAATTCTAACTCTCGTGTTTGAAAAACGAGAGTACAAATATTTTATGCCTCCTGTTTTTTAAATATGGGATTACAATTTTTAAAGTAGAAAAAACAAACGAGAAGATTTTAACTTGTAGGCAGCAATGTATGCATGCGGGTTGTTTGGCCTGTCTACTTCATAGGGCTGGAATGATGGAAGGGGTATATGCTGGACCCGTCCAAACTGGCGAACAACACGATCCGAATAGTAAGGCTCATACATTCTCATATTGTCGACGAGCCCTCTGTAGAATGACACTGATTCTAGGCCTTCTAAATCCCGAACAGGGTTCTTGTATGGCCACCAGCACACATTATCCACTTTTAATGTGTCAAACAACTTTCTATATATCACCAGTCTGCTAAGGTCCTTCTTCACCTTTCTTCGATCAATGTCGGGTGCAAACCCAAATGGCAACACATTTCCACCATCATCATCCACATTAAGTTTGACAAATGTACGCATAGATGGAAAATAATGCCATATCCACATCTACAGAGAAAGTATAGATAAATTAAAGAAAACTAAATCTGCTCATATTGTGTCATCATTATCCATAGCTAGATCTAGAATTATAAAGCCTAATTGAAGCCAAATCTATAATGACGTAATCAATAATTAGACTTGAAGGCTTAACCACTAACTATAATTCATATATATTCAACTTCCTAACAAAATTAACCAAATTATTCCAAATAAAAATTGAAATATATGAACTATATAGTTGGGTGAATTACATACATGGAGGAGAGCCCCGAAACCAGACAGCTGCTTTGTCTTTGCCCTGGAAGCCTCGCCCAATTGACGATATAGGAGCGCAAGAGCACATGTACCCCAAGCAATGGTATCGAGCTCCTCAATGTATTCCAGAATGACTCTTGCATATTTGGGCTTGATTCTATCACTGGATTTATCTAGGAACAGAGTTACACCGATAAATATAAAAATCCACAGTGATGCTATTGTCGTTGGGTTTTGATTGTTTGCAATCAATTCTTGTAATTGCTCCATCAATTTCTTCGTCAACAAACCGGACTTGCTAAATCAAGAGTTGATGTCCTCCTTTGATAACCCCCAAGCACGATGTATGTCAAGTTAAAGCTTCTTCTCCGACCCTCCAGAATCTCTCAATAACTCTCCGTCCACTTTTAGTCCGGTGAGATAGAACACATCATGGAGAGTTATGGTCATCTCCCCGAATGGGAGATGAAATGTATTCCTCTCAGGATACCAATGTTCAACGAACGAAGACACCAACAAATGGTCAACACATTGAATCTGGCACCGAAGCAAAGACGCCAGACCAGATTGCTCCACCAAAGTCTTCCAAGCAGATCCGTCGGGAGCATCATTAAAATAATGCCTCAACTTTGTTATAGTCCTGTCCCGCCTATGGATTGTCAAAAGCTTTTTCTACAAAAAGTGAAACATAATTAATTCATAAGCAACGTTTCTCTACATGTTAACTATTACCTACCCTAAAGTAAAGCATAAATCCTAGTTTGTTAGTTTGCTACTTTGCCCAATGATATATTTAACCTGCTGCTTGATGTAAAAATCCTTGATCTGCTAATGCAAATTACTCTTAGTTTTCCGAAAGGATGTAAAAATCCTTGTATTAAATTTGGATGATTAATATAAAAGAAACAATTCTGTATGATTAAATTTGGATGATTAAAAGTGACCCATCGGGACGAAGTCTGTGACTGAAAGTGAACTTTCGATACGCGAGCATATTGTGGAGGTGTTGCATTAGGGTCATATCTTGCATCTCATTCTTCTTGATTCTCGCCCTTGCATTATAAATTTGTTGTCTCGTGCTTAGATTCTCATTGAAAGTATTTTTCAATGTCGCGAGAAGGGGAATTGGCTTTACCCCGGCGATTGTCAAATCTTTCACTAGTTGTATCTCTTCATTCGTCAATCGTCCCACCATTTGGTGACCTTTCAGACTAGGAGGCAGTTTGTGGTTATGCGTACCGCACTCCACTCTCAGTCGCCATATATTTCTTTCGCCTTCCCAACCATACAACAACAATGGACAATTATTTTTCTTAGATCTTCCATCCCGCGGGACTATTACCAGTACATCAGCACCTACGATTTTCTTCTTACGATTAATGTTTTCTCCGTGTTTTTCACATCCCAAATACACTGAGCCATATCGGGTTGCAGAGCTATTCCAAGATTTTATAATTGTGAGAACAAAGTTGTTCATAAAAGCAATCTGACGAGCCCATTCTCACATCGATTTTCTATCCTTCCAGTAATAGTTATTCGCAAAACAAGGCGAATAATGGAATCCAACAATGTTCATTCTATCAAACTGAAAACAATTGAAATAGCGTTGAAAATAATCAAATTTCACGAATTGAATTTATTTTTATCATTAAATTCTATTATAAAAGGGCATAAATACCTGAATATTATTGTTGACTTCTTCATTACCATTGAATACATGGTTCGACATTCTTATATGAAAATTGGCAGCAACTAGGGCAAATACCGTATGGCCGCATAGGAATTCGTCATATTAAAAAGCATAACCTTTCGTTTTTTAAATACGCAAGGGATACAACATTTTGTACTTCCGTATTTAAAACACAGAAGGCAAAACAGCATTTTGTACTTCCGTATTTAAAACACGGAAGGCAAAACAGCATTTTGTACTTCCGTGTTTAAAAAACGGGAGTTAAAAAGCAGATCTATACTTTCGTTTTTCAAAAACGGAAGGCAAAAAGTAACTTTTGCCTCTCGTGTTTTAAAAACGGAACGCAAAATACAGCTTTTGCATTTCGTGTTTTAAAAACGGAAGGCAAAATACAGATTTGACCTTTCGTGTTTAAAACACGGAAGTTATGTATAATATTTTTTAAAAAATAAAAAAAGGGAAGTAAATAAAATGACTTACCTTCCGTTTCTAAAAGACGGAAGTACATTTTATTTTTGGGTGTCCCACCCAATTTCTTGTGGTGCGCTTAACACCGCCCAAAAGGAATTGAACTAACTAATATTTCAGTTATGCCAATTACGAGAATGAAAAATATTAGAAAAATGACAGAAAATAATATGAATGTAGTGATCTTAAATAAAAAATAATACGAACTTCCTAATTGATGATTTTATATACAAAATTATTATCATATTAACAAAAAAATATTATTATTGTGTTTTTGGATGTATTTCTCGGACCAAATTGGAAACACTTACATTTAAAAAATAATAGTGTACGTTGGTCATTTGCAAACAAAATACATGTAATTTACACAACACTATTATAGTATTATTTGTGTAAAATTATAATTAACTGAAACATATTGTTAATAGTTAATTAGGTATATGTATGCATTTTTTTGGGTAGTCGATCTATGTATGCATTTAAATTTATAATATATATGATTATGACTGATAAAAATGCAATAAAATGATCGCGAGCATCCTAGTCCGGCGGCTTAACGACAAATTAATGATATGATACATTGGCGCAGTCCGGTTGCTGTAAGCCATCAAACGACTGTGGATTCACATTCGTCGCTCCAACCAATTGGACAAAACCCACCACAACCACAACATACTCGAATTCAGATTGCGCCTTGTGGAAAAACAACGAGAGCGTGTTGTGTTACGATTGCGATGCTTGCAAGGCGGGTGTGGTTCAGGACATCAAGGTCACATGGAGGAAAGCCGCTTTCATATACATAGCCTTGGTCGCATTTCTCTTCATTGTTCTCACTTTTGGATGCTATGCAGTCCGGGGAAGTGATGACTACCACCGTCCCGGGCCTTAACCCATGCCCTTGATTTCGGCTTATTGATCCTTAGGCGTAACCTCAAAAGTAATACAGATGGAGATCGATCGAATCATATATAGATACATGTATGCGGTATATATATACTTGCGTTAATTTAGATTTGGTTTTCGTATATGTGCTTCTCGGATTGAATTAACTTTGTTGTTGTGTTTTAAATAATTTGATATCAAATGGAAATTATGTGTGTGTGTACTCGTAATTTGTCCCTTTATGGTCTTGAAGTGGAAACAAAAGCTCATTAATTTGTGGACGATTATATATGTAAGTGTTTGGATAACCGAGTCTTCACCCGGATCTCAGAGGCCTACTCCTATATATATATATCACTAAGGTAAAAATCTTGGAGTACAATCGTAACTATACACTCGATATGCACAAATATAAATCTCCTAAAATAATGTCTGCTAACATCATCCCTCGGTCGCAGCTAGAGGTGAGCGAATAGTAAGAGTGGAACGAAAAGAAGTAAAAAGAGGAGTCGGCAATCCTTTTGTGAAAATGTCCGCTTACTGATGTGCAAAATGGACATGTAATACCCGAACCTCGTCAAGAGCAACTTTCTCTCTGACGAAATGAATATCAATCTCGATGTGCTTGGTCCGCTGGTGCTGAATCGGGTTCGACGAGAGGTAGACGGCGGAGACATTGTCGCAATAGACCAAGGTGGCTGCCCGAAGCGGAACACGAAGCTCGCAGAGGAGGTTGCGGAGCCAGCAGGTTTCCGCCACGACATTGGCGACACCACGATACTCGGCCTCGGCACTGGAGCGAGAGATGTGATAATTTGCGGTAATTTTGACCGAATTAGTTGTTTGGTTGAATCAATTTCGTTTTTTAGGTTTAATTTTGTTGTCAGTTTATTATTTTTTCTAAGGAAATCGTTCAAGAAAACCCAGTTTTAGTGCTAATTTGTAAAAAGGCTTCCCCGTTGGCTGCCTTGTTAGCATTTTTGACCCGTAAGAAAACCTGTGGTAATATATTACCACTACCCTCAATGGTCGGAATATTTTTATTACATTTGAAAGTTGATGATATATTTTTACCATACCCCCAAAGGTGGGGATATTTTAATTAGTTTTCTCTTTTATTTATGCACTTTATAATCTTAATTGTGCACTTCATAATCTTATTTATGTAGTTCATATTATTATTCATACATAATCAATTTATTCTTGCACATTATCATTTTATTTATGCACTTTATCATTTTATATATGTATGCACTTTATAATCTTAATTCTGCACTTCATATTATTATTCATACACATCGTCATTTTATTCTTGCACTTTATCATTTTATTTATGCACTTTATAATCTTAATTGTGCACTTCATAATCTTATTCATGCACTTCATTTTATTATTAATATACAACATGAAGTTATATTTGCACAACAAAAAGTGTTGAAAATGAAAAAAAAAGTGTTGCCGTGAAAAAAAAGAAATTATTATATTTGTACAACATAAACTTATAATGGCACAACATAATGTTATATGTGCACAACATTAAGTTATATTTGCACAACAAAAAGTGCCGACACGAAAAAAAAAAAGTAATGCCGCGAAATAAATAAAAAACTAACCCGGGAAGGGGGGCACAGCGGTAGGGGCATGGAGCAAGGGGGCACATGAAAGTTGACATTTTGCTAATTAAATTAGACTCATTTACTTATAAATTAGGCATATTTACCCATAAAAATTAGGCCCATTTACTTATAATTAGATCCATTTAGAGAATTTTACCTCTTAAGAAATTTTAGACTTGAAGGACATTTTACATTTGATCCTATATATATATATATATATATATAGAGAGAGAGAGAGAGAGTATAAGATCATTTGTACACAAGCCTTAGGGTGTACCTTGTTCACAAATATTATTCGGTGAAATGTGAAACATGTAACGGCCCGGGTATAAATACCCGGGTTACGTTTCGAAGGTCGGATACCTTTGTTCGGATGTTGCAATTCAGGTACGGGTCGAGGTTTCAAACCTCGAAGATCAGTATTCAAAGCGGGGATTTCGAACCCCAAACAATCAAAGTCACAAAACCCAATTCGAACGTAAGTAGAGCAGAAGCAAGGTTTAGATACAAGAGCAACGACAGAGTCGGGTCAAAACCAAAACATATATTCTAAAGTTGTATAGCCAAATTAGCAGGGTTAGATAGATTCATTGCAATCGCCAGGGGGATTTTCCCACACCATAGAGACAGGGAGCAATCATACCTAAAAACAAGTGGTGCGAGCAGGATCAGACCGAGGCCCCAACACACCCTGTCCTGTAAGCAAATATACACATACGCTAATATAAAGATGATGCAAATGCGGAAATTAAATCACACTAACATGATCCTAATTTACAATATGCGGAAAAGAAATGTAAAGGCGCCCAAGAGAATGTCAAGTGGCATATCCCTCTCCTACCTCTACACCCCTTCTCGTTAGTGCAGAGACTGGCCAGTTCAGTGCTATAGCATAGCAATATCCTCGTGGTGGTGCACTCACCACGGCATCATCATATCATATCATATCATCTCATCTCTTGCCCGATGGTGCTGGGCTATTATATCATGCTCATATCGACTCGATAGACTCAGAGCACCCGATGGGGCTGGGCTACCCTATGACCCTAACAGAGACTCTAGAACTATCATAGATAACAGTCGTTCTGTTTTCATAAGCATAAAGAAATAGAATGCCGAATCACAAGTGCAATCCTAGCATGATACTACATGGCATGCTTTAATGCTTATACAACACCTAGTATGTCATATATTCACAAGCAGGTAATCTCTTTCGAATCTGAGTAAGCCTATAAAGGAACTTACCTGAATAAGCCGAGCAGCAGAGAACAAGGCAGAAGCAGAATCCAAGTAATGAATCATCCAATAGTAAGCAATGTCCAACATATCACAATCACCTAATAACATACAAATGCATAAGTCTATCTAATTCACACAAGGCGCCCCTAACTATCATACATCTCTTCTCATATATCATTTCAGATTATTCCATCTTATCTTATCACAATTCATATATCATTCCATATTCAGCTCATCACATCATTTCCAAAACAATCTCTCAAATAACTCAGCTTAGAAATCAAACAACCCTTTTAAAATCGTTTATCCATATCCCGACATTAAACACTTGGGCCTTAAAACCAATTTCCCAAAATCATATTATAGAAATCATTCCGGCATGTTTCTTATTTCAAAAACATTATAAATAAATTTCAATATTAAATCATCAAAATAACCTATGATCACAAATCATATTTATAATTCAAAACCAATAAAAAGGGGGGCTGGAGTACGTTTTTTTATGCATGGGAGTACGCTTCTCTTTCGGTACTTATAGCGGCCGCACTCCCAAATGAGTACGCTTCTTATTAAACTGTTCTCATAAATTTTAAGTACGGTTTTGATGTGAAAGCGTTCTTAAAATTGGCGTGTGATTTAGTACGGTTTTTAAGTACGGTTGCTCTGAAAGCGTTCTTAAAAATTTAGTACGGTTTTGACGTGAAAGTGTTCTTATTAAATGTACTTAATAATAAAAATAAAAAGTCTTCCTTTTTATGCTTTCATATATCTAAGACTCGAACCTGCGACCTCTTGCACCCTCAAATCAAATCGGTCCATTTCACACGTCTACCACTTGAGCTACGAAATTTAGTTGTCCCTTTGTTCATTTACTTAATCTTATTACAAAAAAAAATCTCAAATTTTGGTTTTGGGAAGACACTTATCTTATAAAACCGTACTCATTTTCATTTTTTTAAGATCGGTTTTAGAAAAACTGAGTTAAATATTTTTTTACAAATAAACGAGAACGGTTTTAAAAAAAGCGTGTTCCCAACAAGAACACTTTTTATGTAAAATCGTACTCATAATTTTTTAAACCTTCATCAAGAACACTTTTCTTATCAAACCGTACTTAAAACAAAAAAACAAGTACGCTTGTTAAAAACCGTGTTCGTAATTGTCAAATTTAACACAGTTGTAATTTCAAGTGTACTAAATTTTCTTTATTTTAACCACGCTTTTCTTAATAACCATACTAATTATTTTTAAAAGAAAAACAAGAACGGTTTTTACTAAGAACTGTACTTATATTTGGTTGTGGGAGTACACTTTTCCATGAAATCGTACTTCAAACAAAAAACAAGAACACTTGTTAATAAGCGTACCCAATTTAGTGTACTCCGGTCCCCCTTTTTGTACTAGTTTTAAAATTCCTAACTCACATGTTTAAATCCTCATAAAATGCATCAATTAAATAATCCAATCAAGATTATATTAAAACAATAAACAATATATAACGATTAATTTTCCAGAATTTATAATTATAACCAATCCCAAAATAATAATAATATTCAAATAATTTAACACTTACTATCCACATAATCTCAAAACAAACCATAAATATATCTATAACTCCATATCAATTAATATTACTTTTAAAACCTTTTTAAATATATTACAATTTCAGAAATATATCTTCACAAACAGAATAATATAAATATAATAATAATAATAATAATAAACTGTCAACAATGAAATATAAAACTTATAATATATAACACATAATATATATATATATACACTACCGAAATTAAAAAAAAAACCCACATGTCAGCCCAACCCTTAACCCAAACAGAAGCCCATGACCCGAATCCCTGGCCCAAAACCCAAGCCCATAACCCGGATACCCATATCCAAATTCTCAGATCTGTGTGTATGTGAACCGGCCGGGTTTTTTTTTTAAAGGGAGGGAACCGGACCAAGAAAAGAAAAGCAGAACCGGACCCTTGGACCCGTCTCCCCCAAATGAAAGAACAGAGAGGCTTGGCGACGCTGAAGCGGAAGAAGAAAAAGGAAGAGCCCAGGCCACCGGCGGCTCCTCTCCGGCCCAAGGCTCCCCAACCCGACCGTCATGAAATTTCGACCACACCCAACCCCAAGAAGGCAAAACGTGCGTGAAGGAGAGGGAGAAAAGAGATATTACCGAGGTCGATGCGTTCGCCGGAACGAGGGTCCGATTGGCTTGCTTCGTCGAAGAGGACCCAGGAGGAGGAGGTGCTAGTGTCACCTGCTGCTGCTGATGCTAGAGGTGGAAGGAGGGAAGCTAAAGAGGAGCTAGTGCCTTTTCCTCGGCAAAACAGAGGAGGCGTCGGGGAGCTTGGCTTCACTGGAGAGGGAGGGGCAGAGGAGCATGGGGCGACGACGAGGAGCTGGGGAGGTGGAGCTAAGGTGGTGAGGTGGTGGTGGCGGCTCGAAGAGAACGAAGGAAGGGCTTGATGAAACAGAAAGCCACGGGGGTTTGATGCTGGGGGTAATCAGGCGATTCAGGCCATAAAAGAGGGAGAGGGAATGCTTTGGTGCCAATGAAGTCGGATGAAGGTGGTGGGCTCTGCTTGGTCTTCCTGCAGGGGTGTGAGGGTGGGTTAGTTTTTAGCCAAAAGTAGTGAAGCATGGTGGCGAGGGGGTAGGATAAGAATAAGGAGGAGGGTGTGAGGGTGGTGTGGTTCTGCAGAATCAGAAGAGAGGAAGGGATTGAGATATGAATTGGATTGGGTGAGCTGCACATGGAAGAAGACAAAAAAAGGGGACCAGCTCCTTGAAAGGAAACCGAGAGAGAGGGGGGAGAGAGAGAGAGAGAATAAAAAAAAGGAAAAATAAAATAGGAATTAAAGAGGTCCCCACAATACCCATTCAAATTAGCAGAAAAGCCTCAAAACCAGCTCGCCCGATCGAATCCCGACTAAATCAAATTTAAATGAAATTTCAATTACTAATTTCAAGATAACGGAATTAAATAAATTTTTCGATACTCGGAGCTTAAATTAATTTATTAATACCCGGAACTCGAAAGCGAAAATCAAATCCCGTCAAAATCCAAAATTTAAATGATGCCGGAAGGATTTTAAAATTTAACTCGTGCTCGAGGACGACTTTTTATCCGCTTTTACAAATTGTAATGAATAATAACATATTTAATTAAATAATAAAATATAATATATATATATATATATAAATTATATTCCACCTTTACATTTATCCACCTCTAAAAACAAGTCTCGTCCCCGAGACTAAAATCATTTTAAAGCAATGGGAAGGAGTTTGAAATCGGTGAGTCCGAGGACCATGTCCAAGGATCTTGTAATCATCTAGGTTGATACGTTGTAATCCCTAACGACTCGATTGATCGGATCTTGCGACGTCTTAAGCGGCTCTCGCACCTGATGACTTGCTTGTGGAAGTATAGTGGGGGAGGATACCAATTAATTAGCAATTGGCTAATTGCCGTTGTCAACCAAAAGCGGCCACTATGGCAATTGAATTTGCCGACTGAAATACGGCGGAAGCACTTGATTGTAGAATGAGATGGTGGATCAAAATGGCGGCTCCTCTTTTTGTCAAATTTATAACGTAAATGAATAGGGAGTGATTTATACACCCAAATTTTTACTGTCTAAACCACACATCCCATTTTTTTATTTTTTTTTAAAATAGACTCTGCCCCTCTTGAGTCACAGACGTGTGACTCAAGAGGCATAGAGTATTTTATATATAAAGTACCATGCGCCTCTTGAATCACACGTGTGTGACTCAAAAGGGGCAGGGTGTGGTGTATATAGTAAATTTTTTGGGTGTAAATATTATCACCCAAATGAATTTGGGACAAATGACACGATCGTTCAAGAACGTGAAAAGTAGAACATGGGGGAAGTACGTAAAGGATGAGAACGTGATGGCTAGGGTTGAACAAAGAAGAGAACGTTTAGCCAAGCGCTCTTCTATTCAATTCAACGTGATAATAAAAGATGACAAACCTAACTTAAATAGAGTTGATAGTAGATGAGAGTGGTTCCTTGCAAAGGAAACCCTAGTTCTCTCATTTATGTAATTAATTAAAATTAAACATGGATAAATACTAAAGAGTATCTCAACTAACTAAAAATATCCAAAAATAACCCTAAGGAAGGAAATGTCAATTTCCCCACTTTTATTCACCTAATGATAATTATAAATAGGATATAAAGATTAAAAATGTCCGAGACAAAAAACCCGGCCAGGCCAACACCACTCGATATCGAGTGAAGTCCACTCGATATCGACCGATATCGAGTCCCTCTATGCAGTGATGTCAGGGCGGAATGGAGTTGCAGACCAACAGCTTGAGTTTCCGATTGATCTTTGAGCCCTGCGAGCTTCCCTCGTGAATCGTCTTATCGTCCGGATTCATCAGATCATAAACGCTATCATTCTCCTCCACTTGATCACGATTAGTCCTCGAATCGTCGTCAGAAGGATCAGTCGGAAGAAACAAGAAGAAATCTACGATCTTTGGCCTAGGCGAATCCGGCGTCATCTTGAAGTGCAAAGGCCGAATAGTGAGAGCCCTTTTCTCCACGGATCCTTGAAGGCTAGATGAAGGACGCGTCGGAAACAGAGATGGAATCTTTACTGCCGGAGAAGACGCAGGTAAAACTGGAGCTTGAGGGACGGTGGTCGTGGGTGCTGCCCCAAAAGCCGCGGCCGCGGGTAATCCAGGAGGTGGGGATGCTGAGGCCGCGGGCGCAGCCCTATTGGCCGCAGGCGCGGCCATTCCAGTAGATTGGCCTCCTGTGGTCGCGGGTGCGGCCCCCTTGTTCAGCCCACATGCTTTTGTTGTTGCAGTCGTTCCTTAGTGCATTGGCCGCCTTCTTGGCCTGCTGTTGGCGCTTTCGTACCTGATCCTTTAAAATAACTTGAGGAGAAAGGGGTAGGAGAGTAACTCTCCTCCCATCATAGTTAAAGGAATAGGTATTCAAGCGACCATTATGAATGACTTGCCTATGGAATAACCAAGGTCGGCCTAATAGTATATGACTACAATCCATTTTAACAACATCACACAATACTTGATCATAATAAGACCCAATATAAAAAGAAACCAAGCATTGTCTAGTAACCATAGTATCGAAGTTACCATCGGTGATGCCATTAAGACCGTAGGGTGTAGCTCGTGGTGTTATAGCAAGGTGGAGGTAATCAACGACCTTCTCGTTGATCAAATTACAGCAGCTTCCTCCATCGATGATGACCGAGAGTGTGGCTTCCCTAACCACACACTTGGTGTGAAAAAGGTTCTCCCGTTGATCGGCCGGCGGTGCTTCTTGAAGAGTGAGGATGCGCCGATTGACCAAGGCAAGTGCATCGGCGAAGGTGTTGAGGTCGATCTCGAGCTTGTCCTCATGAGACACATGTGCCGACTCCTCCACTTTGACTGAGCTACGGGGATCCTCGAGTGCCTCTTCCTCATAGTAGTAATCTCCGATGTCATTGAGCAATACCTTCTTCTTTTGTGGGCAATTCCTAGCGATGTGATCTGTGCTATCGCACGTGAAGCACCGCTGCTCACGGGAACGATCAAGCGGAGATGAGGCGGCAACCCTTCTTGTTTGAACTTCAAACCCTGTGCTAGGTGAGTCAGAGACTCCCTTGGGCTGCGAGGAAGAGTTAGGTGAAAACTTAGAAGCATTAGGAGAAGTAGGTGCAGGAACAAACCTTCGACCAAAAGATGATTGGCTCGACCTCTTCTCCTCCTATTGTTGTTCATATAAGAGCTGCGCTTTGTGACAAAGAGTGTTAATGTCTCTAAAGTTATGAATAGCCAAAGGGTTACGAATAGAAACATTGAAACCAGCAAGAAACTGTCTACAAAGGGCTCTTTCAGTAAGAAAAACATTCGCCTGGTGGGAGATTCTCTCAATCTCATCTCTAAACTCCATAGGAGTCCTAGTACCTTGGCGAAGAGTGGCTAATTTCAGCCTCATAGATTCGACATATTCCTCGGGTACGTGCCTCTTTTTCAAGAGGTAACGTAGTTGAGGCCATGTCTCTACTGGTTGCTTACCTTGCCTCCGACGGACATCCCTTGTGCGAAACCACCAAGAGCGAGCAAGTCCTGTAAGGTGAAGGGTTACTACCTCAAGTTTTTTCATCTCATCATAACGGAGGTGGTCAAGGACGTAGTCGGTGTGAGTCTCCCAAGCGAGGTACGCCTCTAGATCATTGGCGCCATCAAAAGTGTCAAGCTTTACCTTAACGTCACGACGTTGGGCGGCTTGATCATTGTTGCGATTCAAGTTAGGGCGGCCAAAGTTGGGGCGAGGAATATCATCAAAGGGCTCGTCGGCATCCTGGAAAGGGTCCTCAAGGAGGGGCATGCCATCAACAACCCTATCGTTCCGCTTCCCTTCCCAATCGTCGAAGACCGGGTGGTCTCGAATGGGTGTCCGAGGTTGTTGCCGTGGGGGAGGGGTGGTGGTATGACCCTCTTGGTGAGTGGTCTGGCCTGCAAAAGCTCCATTATCGTCCTCGGTCTCGCCGGGAAATGGGTTAGATCGATGTTTAGGAATATAAATTTAGCTATCTTCGAAAAGACCCTTACCATGTCTCTTACCTTTCGAAGAAGATGTCCCTTCTACATGAAATTCAGCAAGCTTCCTTTCCATCAATCCCATCAATTTGCCGGTAAGTTGAGCGTTGTTGGCGGAAAGCATCGACTCCAACCGTGTCTCCACCGCTCCGCTAGCGGAATCAATGACGAAACGCATTTGCTCATCCGTAATCGTACTCGGTGGTGGTGGTGTGCCCGAGGTGGTAGACTTGTTTGAGTGGTCAGCCATGTTCCTATATGCAAAATAACCACACAAGTGATCCGAACAAACCGGCAAAGACAAAAGCAATGCAAGTCTTTGATCCTATGAGTGATCAAGTGTTTGAAAACAAGCAAGTGAAGGAAAACAATGCACTACTTGACAACCTACCCTGGACACAGAACTATACAATGATGAAAGTAGCAAGGTAACAATGCAAAATGCGAGGAATAGCCACAAAAAGAGTATGCAAGGCGATGTAACCGATGATATGCGGCTAGAGAATGAAATTGCAAATAATAAGAGATGCAATGAAGAATACAATGTGAAGCTCCAAAAATCAGCAATGAGTAAAATAAAACGAGCAATCACAAGGGCTAAGAAGTGCACACACTCCGTCGACTATTATCCGACGGTTGCAACACGGTTCGGAGAGATATGGGTGTGACCAAGGCCCCGGTGTCGGCACGACTCTAAATCACACAAATAAGGGTTCTTTGTGGAGCTTAAAACCTAATAGATCATCAATATATATATCGAAAGATGTAGAATAGACAACTAAGCATGCAAAGTGAGTTACTAACTCAATATAATGCAAAAGGAGCTCTCGACAAAAATTTTTTTTTTTTGGGTTCGGCTTCTTCTCTTTTTTTTTTCCATGAAATGCCGGCCAAATGCTACAAATTGAACTACCGAACAAACCTAGTAGCATGAAAAACAAAATATGACATAAAATTAAGATGATCTAATTAGTAAGCAAAATTAACAAATAGGGTAAAAGACTAACAAACTAGGAAAAATAGGGTTTTTTTGTGGTGCAAGATCAACAATCACAATCAACCAAGAACTCAATCATAGACATGATATAGCAAAAATAAGGCAATGAAACTTGCAACTAAGAACTCAATTATCTTCCAAGTTATAGATCCAACAAGTAAATCACCAACTAATGCCAATTTTAGGGTAAAAGATGCAAAAATTGATGAATCTAATAGCAAATAAAAATCAGCAGTAGGGCTGTAAAAATAGGCACGAAATAAAATCACTCAAGTAAACGAATCAAGGCTTAAGACTTGCATAACCTTTGGCTCTGATACCAGTTGATACGTTGTAATCCCAACGACTCGATTGATCGAATCTTGTGACGTCTTAAGCGGCTCTCGCACCCGATGACTTGCTTGTGGAAGTATAGTCGGGGAGGATACCAATTAATTAGCAATTGGCTAATTGCCGTTGTCAACCAAAAGCGGCACTATGGCAATTGAATTTGCCGATTGAAATACGGCGGAAGCACTTGATTGTAGAATAAGATGGTGGATCAAAATGGCGGCTCCTCTTTTTGTCAAATTTATAACGTAAATGAATTTGGGACAAATGACACGATCGTTCAAGAACGTGAAAAGTAGAACACGGGGAAGTACGTAAAGGATGAGAACGTAATGGCTAGGGTTGAATAAAGAAGAGAACGCTTAGCCAAGCGCTCTTCTATTTAATTCAACGTGATAATAAAAGATGATAAACCTAACTTAAATAGAGTTGATAGTAGATGAGAGTGGTTCTTTACAAAGAAACCCTAGTTCTCTCATTTATCTAATTAATTAAAATTAAACATGAATAAATACTAAAGAGTATCTCAACTAACTAAAAATATCCAAAAATAACCCTAAGTAAGGAAATGTCAATTTCCCCACTTTTATTCACCTAATGATAATTATAAATAGGATATAAAGATTAAAAATGTCCAAGACAAAAAACCCGGCCAGGCCAACACCACTCGATATCGAGTCCCTCTATGCAGTGATGTCAGGGCGGAATGGAGTTGCAGACCAACAGCTTGAGTTTCCGATTGATCTTTGAGCCCTGCGAGCTTCCCTCGTGAATCGTCTTGTCGTCCGGATTCATCAGATCTTGAACGCTATCATCGGTTGCGTCTTCCGGGATTCTCACAACATCCTGGTCACGGTCGTGACATCACCAATTGGTCTAGTCAAGTGTGTAATAAGCGCCCTTATCACATCCTCGCTTCGACTTTTCGGAAGTACCACAACTCTAAAAGTATTATAGCGTCCCGACTAGGTCTTAGCAAGCAATCTATAAGCGCCCCTATAAAATACTTGTATCTACTTCGTGAGACGTCATAATGTAAATCTAGTTCGTAAATCCTCAAAGTGTTTTGTAAATGGAAAGATTGTCATCCAAATCATTGAAACTCTCAACTTCCTTAAAACCCCAAGTTGGCCATTTTCAAAACCGCTCAAAATCTTCAAATTCAACGTTTAATTAAGCAGCTTTACACCAAAACAAGTCAAATCCTTTCAAATCAAGATTTCGTCAAAGTCTCCCAAAAACCAAATCAGCTTCTCCAACCAATCAATCAAATTCAGAAGGTAGGAGGTGGAATCATCCACCTCTAAGGGCTAATCCCATATTCTATTCGTAGGTTCCAAAATCGAATCAATCTATCAGTCTCAATTCAAGCAAGATGCATAAGCCATAAGAAATGCCTAACTATATAACCATCCAATCTCCAATCAACATATCACACGACAAGTCTCAACACATACCAATCGTAATGCCACAAGGTCACATCCACATCTCCATATCATACTAAAGGTCGTAATATGCATCTCAACGACAACAAAATCATAACGGTGTCTCAACATCACACCAGAAGTCATAAAAGTATCTCTCATCATAGAATCAACGAACCAAAACCCATTGTCAACACATCAATACAACAAGGTCAGGCTATTAAGAATCAGCAGAGGGGAAGGTCAATCAATATATCAATCACCAAAACGTCAGCATACTCACAAAACATCATCTCTACTCGTACAATGCCATATAACGATCATTTAGCAATGACGCACCATTATATCATACATATATATATAAGTCATATTCACGATCCAATTCAATATTCATCATTTAACATCTCCTGATCATAATATAACATTATGCTCTCGCATAGCAACATATCATTATTTCATGATTCATACAACACATCATAACATGTTTCTAGAACAACATAGTAGGATAGCAATGTATCATTATTTCATGATAAGACTTGTCACTGCCAACTAGATTTCAATATTGCATATCAACATGAAATATCAAGCCATATCAGGTTCATCATGGTTGCTATCTAACATCATGCTAGTACATATTAATAAATCGCATAATCAAGAAAATCCTCACATCACTACCAGTCAAAATGAAACGCAAACCCCGCTCGCTCATCTCCCACTCTCAAGCCAAGACCGACCTTCATCTAGACCTACCAACATCTACTCGGATACTGCCCCACAGAAGAAACCCCAATTCATCTCGACCTTTTAACATCTTACCTTTTTCCCGCCAAGCACTCTCCCTAACAATCCACCTCTAAGACTCCAACCCCTAACTCTGTTTTCATACCCGAGCACTCCTGCATACTATGGTTCCGATATCCACAAGGATCATTTCTTACACTTCCCACACTTCCCAAGATATCACAACGTCATGCCCTGCTAACCACGCATCTTCCATAAAATTTTCTCGGTCACTACCTAACCAGCCTATCCTAACCATACCCCTTATCCAAGATTCACCTAAGAGCTCATCGAAACCACCAAGCATTGCCTCTTATAATTCCCGAACTCACTCGGTCCAACCCTAGTCAACACCCCTCTTCTGCAACCCTCCCCTTACCACCGTTGATCATTCTAACTCAAAACCTTTCTCCACTCTCTGACCGCTCTACCAAAAGGACCTCACTCACATGTTCGAAGAAGAAGCAATCATGGACATTATTACACGTAAGGACTACATCATATCACCAAGCATTTGTAACAACAGCATCATTAGTTCATCATTAAACATTGTAACATGTATCAAAAGTCTCAGTTTACCGTCATGCTCAACAAGTATTGCAAACATCATATATGAACCCAACTGAATCAAGCTAGCAAGTTTCATCATAATCTTAGCTAATAAGCAGTTCAGATTCTCGGCATTTGCAGTTCATACTATATAAGAAAGGAATTTAGATTATGCTTAGCAACTCAGAATAGCATCACATCAAGTCATCATGGCACATTAGGACAGTAAGGCACCGAGTCATATATATCATCATAGACAATGGATAATCAGGCATTAATCATCACCAAGTCATCACATCAACACGCAATTTTCAACGTCAAGTTAGTGCAATATCACCATCAATAAGTTCAGAAAAGATTAGCAATCCGAATGGAGGGCATTCCCACTTGCAAATCATATCGCGCTCAGTAACCGCAATCCTAGAAGCAAGCTTGTTCCGTCGACATCATCGATCCTGAGGCCCGTGGGTTATGGGCCCACGCTTCCGTTGGCTGCTCTATCGTTAGCTAACTTCCCGTCCCCTCTTCTTTGCGGTCGCTCATCCAATATGTCGCGTAGGAGTATAAGTTAGTGGAGTTAGGGGATTGACAAGAGCGGACAACCCAACGTTTCTTTTGGAGACAGAATGGACCAAAGCTAAAGATGACACGACTAGAGACAAGACTCCGACCCGGGAATAGTAACGATGCCCTTATAAAAGTCTATTAGGTTACAACGGTGACGAACAAAATGAATTCGTCATGGAGCATATCAGTCACATTAATCCACAGTAACATGTACCTATCTCAAGGAACAACGACATACATATTCATTCCAAAGACACGATCGAGTCCTACACTGATACACGTGAAACAAGCTAGTAGTATATGATTTCATGGAAGCAGATATGCCTAGCAACTTCAAGCAAGCTATGCGGGACCAACAATGATCATGTATGATTCGAAGTCATGCGGGATTTAATTGAAAATAACGAGCATCACGTAAATGATCAATGTAAGAGCATGGTATACACATCAACAAATGAGTCCAAATATATCATGGCAAAGTATATTATAACAATCAGATGAAGCGTCATACGAGGACACATAAGAGCAGCATAGTAACTATCACACCTAACAGCAATGATCACATAGTAGGTTAAGGATGACATGTAATTATACGACGAGATACATTTAGAGAGCATAGATCCTTCATGACGCTAGAGGTACATGATCAGGCATGGCATAGTCAAGAGTGTTTAAACGAGTACGACATGATGTACATGAAAGCAATCGGATCACCACAGAATAACCAAGATAACATCACGGGCGATAGAGTATAACCATGCTAGGAATGAATCATTATAGGGCGCATAAAATGGCATAATAACTGTCATATTATAAAACAAGCATGTTTACGTAATAGAATAAGTATGGCAAGTTACCATTTAGTGAGTCATATTGGAAATCATAAACCTTACATGATACTAATAGCACACATCGAACAAGAGTACAACTAAAGTGATTCAACCAGATTTATTCCTGATATTCATGCATCACGCATATGCAAAATCATGATATAGGGTGGTGTGTGATCATGCGAGGTGTCAAGTCATACGTTCATGCAAGTGCGAGAGGATATCATAGAGTAATAGAGAAATAGCGTCGGGCGATAACATGTAAGCATGCTAGGATCAACCCTCACAAAAAGCAAGTCGATCATCGAATTTAACATCAATCTAATCGGATAATAAAACATTTACGAGGGTAGAAAGACGGAGAACCACACCATCAAGGACCTAGTTCAAGTGAGAATCGGCAATAATGTAGGTAAGGTATAAATTCACACAAATCACAACCAAGGGTCCTGCATGATACTAATGGCTCAGCATGACATGTGATACATACATGTATTTAGTTGATTATGATGGCAATATGCAAGAATTCAATCACTACTATTCCAACGATATAGTAACATGAGAGGAACATAACGATGTATAAAGCAAGTCTAAGTAACGGGCAATATGACGAGATTATGGGAACATGAGTTCGAATCAGCACATACTAGGAGGAAACATGCATTCTCAAGACTCAATTATGCCACATATTCTCCATTCAATGCAAGGAACACACAACACCATCATATGCAAGGTAATCCACAATAGTTAATCTGACAACTACAAAATATATGGGCGTGCTATAGGTTCTTGTCACAGAAGGAATGATAGGCATTAAGGCGTCATCGGCGAGCATGCTAAGGAGAATATCTTACGAGCATTCATTCAAAGAAGAATTGATCACACTATCATGGACCTAATCCAAGAGAAGCAACAATCACATAGACTCATATCTTGTGGTTCATGTTTCTAATCAATCAACGATCATTAGGCCAAGTAGACATGCGATGACAACATATAATCATGAGAGATAGAAAGGTATAACACGGGACCTAGGCAATGGGACAAGCATGGGTACAGAATGTCATACAACTACGAATTCACATTAAATATCATCATCACAACATGTGCTGAGAATTACGTAGCATATAAGGCATGTTGCCATCAAATCATAACATGTATCCAAAGTAAGGGACTCACTCTATCATGATACTAGAACTGAACGATCATACTATCATGAACCTATTCACAGGGAGGACATCAATTATACAACATCCTGGCATATGACATATACATTCGTGCCTTAGTATGACAATGCAATATACTAAATAGATCATGTCGGGATGATATGGACATAATAAATGTAGCTCGCACCCATACAATAGTCATTATGAACATTAAAGCACATAAGCACAATTTCACACTAAGGATCAATCTATAGGTCAAGGAGTAGTACCACATTGTAACACACAATCATGGACAGAGCAATAAAGTTAACCCGATAGAGATCCATAAGGGCAACCACTGACTCTTCCTAACTGACTCATCACTCATCTGTCCCGTGGGACTCGGATACGACTTTTCGTGATAAGAAGACACTGATGGATCGTCACAAGAATTGATAAGGACAGCCCCGTATACATCTCACTCTCTAGCTCGGAATTACATCAAGGACCGTCTTCCAATACTCTCTCGGACAACCCTTATATTCAATCATGATTCCCGACACAACGTGTTTACCAACCCAAAGAGACACTGACATACGAGAGAAAGACTCGATAGAACCGTCAAGGGGCTAACATAGTGGAAGGGGCTGTCTCACACAAGCTGGGTTTGACCATATAAGAAGAGTACTCCCGCTATCCCGTTTGCACAGATCATTCAATATTCATTAAATAGTTAGGACATACCAGTCAATCTTTAGCATATCAAGCACTCAATCATAGAATCAGTTAATGACAATCACAATGATCTCCTTGGAGTCTTCCTGACCCATCTGTAAAGAAAAGCTAGTATTTCGCCTACCCATTCTCGACTACATCCAATAGGGATGGTCTAGCGCCTTTTCTACCCTCTCGATCCCTTATTAGTTAGTTCTCCTCTTTTATCATAAGCCAAGTTCATATTTAGTCCAATTGAGTTAGACATATTAAGTTTGTTTCGCCCCTTTAAAACGCTTTTAAATCTTTTGAAATTCATGGGCGGTTTTTCAAAACATACACTCGACCCTTGCGTACCCGAGTTGCACAACCTCGCTCTGATACCAACTTTGTAACGGCTCGGGTATAAATACCCGGGTTACGTTTCGAAGGTCGGATACCTTCGTTCGGATGTTGCAATTCAGGTACGGGTCGATGTTTCAAACCTCGAAAATCAATATTCAAAGAGGGGATTTCGAACCCCAAACAATCAAAGTCACAAAACCCAATTCAAACGTAAGTAAAGCGGAAGCAAGGTTTAGATACAAGAGCCACGGCAGAGCCGGGTCAAAACCAAAACATATATTCTAAAGTCGTATAGCCAAATTAGCGGGGTTAGATAGATTCTTTGCAATAGCCCGGGGAATTTTCCCACGCCATAGAGACAGGGAGCAATCATACCTAAAAACAAGTGGTGCGAGCGGGATCAGACCGAGGCCCCAACACACCCTGTCCCGCAAGCAAATATACACATACACTAATATAAAGATGATGCAAATGCGGAAATTAAATCACACTAACATGATCCTAATTTACAATATGCAGAAAAGAAATGTAAAGGCGCCAAAGAGAATGCCAAGTGGCATATCCCTCTCCTACCTCTGCACCCCTTCCCGTTAGTGCAGAGACTGGCCAGTTCAGTGCTATAGCATAGCAATATCCTCGTGGTGGTGCACTCACCACGGCATCATCATATCATATCATATCATATCATCTCTTGCCCGATGGTGTTGGGCTATCATATCATGCTCATATCGACTCGATAGACTCAGGGCACCCGATAGGGCTGGGCTAACCTATGACCCTAACAGAGACTCTAGGACTATCACAGATAATGACCGTTTTATTTTCATAAGCATAAAGAAATAGAATGCTCAATCATAAGTGCAATCCTAGCATGATACTACATGGCATGCTTTAATGCTTATGCAACACCTAGTATGTCATATATTCACAAGCAGATAATCTCTTTCGAATCTGAGTAAGCCCATAAAGGAACTTACCTGAATAAGCCGAACAGCAGAGAACAAGGCAGAAGCAGAATCCAAGTAATGAATCATCCAATAGTAAGCAATGTCCGACATATCACAATCACCTAATAACATACAAATGCATAAGTCTATCTAATTCACACAAGGCGCCCCTAACTATCACACATCTCTTCTCATATCTCATTTCATATTATTCCATCTTATCTTATCACAATTCATATATCATTCCATGTTCATCTCATCACATCATTTCCAAAACAATCTCTCAAAGAACTCAACTTAAAAATCAAACAACCCTTTTAAAATCGTTTATCCAAATCTCGACATTAAACAATTGGGCCTTAAAACCAATTTCCCAAAATCATATTATAGAAATCATTCCGGCATGTTTCTTTTTTAAAAAACATTATAAATAAATTCCAATATTAAATCATCAAAATAACCAATGATCACAAAACATATTTATAATTCAAAACCAACAATTCGCTTTAAAATTCCTAACTCACATGTTTAAATCCTCATAAAATGCATCAATTAAATAATCCAATTGTAAAGACTGGATATATATTTTATATATTATATTATTATTTTAATTAAATATGTTAGTATGTATTTCAATTTGTAAAAGTGGAATAAAACCCGTTCTCAAGCGTAAGTTTTGGATTTTAGTTATTCCGGCATCATTTAAATTTCGGATTTTGATAGGATTCGATTTTTCGCTTTCAAGATCGAGTATTAATAAAGATTAATTTAAACTCCGAGTTTTGATTGAAATTAATTTAATTCCGTTATATTGAGATTAGTAAATTAAATTTAATTAAAATTGTTTTAGTCGGGATTCGTTTGGGCGAGCGGGTTTCAGGATATTTTATCGGGTTCAAAATATCTAGTTGGGACCATATATTTATATATTTTCTTTTTCTTTTTCTTTTCTATTCTTTCCCTCTCTCTCTCTCTCTCCTGCGGTCCCCTCCCCCCGTCCTCACCCTCTGCTGCACTTCACAATAGCACACCTCCCTCCTGCCCAACAAACACAACCCACAACCTGCAATTCCCCCCAACCCACAACCTCCCTCCCCCTCTATGGAAACCCTCAGGAGAACCCACAAGAATCCTCTTCCTTGCCGCAACCCATCCACCCCAAGCAACCACCTTTTCACCTCCAACCTTCATTCTAGGGGAACCAGCTGCTACCGAGAACCCTCACCCCCTCCCCCACCTCCGTCCAAGTCGTGGGCTGTACCCCTCCTCCTTGTTTTGCCGAGAGGAGAGCACAGCAGCCCTTCTTCCTCTTCTCCGACGGCCATGAACGGCCGAGGCCGGGCCTGAGCCACCCAGGGACACCGTGGAGTCGCCGACATCTCCGATGCATCCCCGACGAGCCTCCGGCGAGCCCGACGAACCCGAAGACCCCTCGGTGAGCCTCCGAACCTTCTTCCTTCCCTGTTTTTTTTATCCTTGCACTTCCTATCGCCCTTTAACACTTGATTCCGTCGGAGAGAGAGAGTGGGCGAGCTCGAGAGCAGGCGAGGCCGAGAGGAGCGCGAGTTTAAGCGAGGGAGGGTAATGAGCGTGGGGTCGAGCGAGAAAGGGGGAAGAGTAGAGTGTGGGAGCGGGAGAGCGAGGCCGAGGGTCCGAGATAGGAGCTGAGGAAGAAGGAAGGAAAGCGGAGGAGTGGGCAACCGCCGCCGGCACTGGGCGCCATTCCGAGCAGAGGAAGACTAGGAAGAAGAAGACCCTGTGGGGTCCACTTCGGCCACATCAGCAGACCCGGCCCCACTCCCCTTTCTTTCCTTCTGGCTTCAGACTTGAATAAGGGGAAGGTGGACATTGGGCCTTTTCTTTTACTTTGGGCCGAATTGGTTGGGCTTATTTCTTTCCTTTTAACAAATCTGGGCTCGGTTTGGGTAGGCTCCAATGGGTATCCGGGTCCGGGCTTCTTTCTATGGGCTAATGGGTTGTTTAAATTGTGTTATATTTTGTGGTTATATGTTATGTGTTAAATTATATTATATGCTATGTTATTTATATATATATATATGTTATATTTTGTTGTTATTTCTGATTTTTAGGAAAATATATGTATATCTTTATTTGTTCTGAAAATTATATATATATATATATATATATATATATATATATATATATATATATATATATATGTGTATATTTTAAAAGGTTTTAAAAGTAATATTAATAGACATGGAGTTATAAATATATTTATGGATTGTTTTGAGATTATATGGATAGTAAGTGTAAATTATTTGAATATTATTATTATTTTGGGGATTGGTCATAATTATAAATTTTGGAAAAATTAATCGTTATATATTGTTTAATTGTGTGAAAATAGTATTAATTGGATTATTTAGTTATGATGCTTTTTATGAGGATTTGAATATGTGAGTTAGGGATTTTAAATTGAGTTGTTGATTTTGATTTATAAGTATGATTTGTGAACATCGGTTATTTTGATGATTTAATATTGGAATTTATTTATATAATGTGTTGAAATGAGAAGCATGCCGGAATTGTTTTATAATATGATTTTTGGAAATTGGTTTTAAGGTTTAAATGTGTAATGTCGGGTTTTGACTAAGTACGATTTTAAAAGAATTATTTGATTTTCTAAGTTGAGTTCTTTGAGATATTGTTTCGGAATTGAGATGATGAGATGAGATGAACATGAAATGAAATATGGTTGGTGATGAAATGAGATGGAATAATTTGAAATGGGATATGAGACGAGATATGAATAATAGTTAGGGGCGCCTTGTGTGAAATAGGTAGACTTATCCATTTATATGTTATTAGGTGTTGTGAATGTTGGACGTTGCTTGCTATCGGTGATTCATTTCTTGGATTCTGCTCTGCCTTGTTCTCTGCTGTTCGGCTTATTCAGGTAAGTTCCTTTATGGGCTTACTCAGATTCGAAAGAGATTACCGGCTTGTGAATGTATGACATACTAGGTGTCACATAAGCATTAAAGCATGCCATGTAGTATCATGTTAGGTTGCACTTGTGATTGAGCATTCTATTTCTTTACGCGTATGAAACAGAACGGCCGTATCTGTGATAGTCCTAGAGTCTTTGCTAGGGTCATAGGGTAGCCCAGCCCCATCGGGTGCCCTGAGTCTATCGAGTCGATATGAGCATGATGATAGCCCAGCACCATCGGGCATGATTTATTTATTTATTTTAATTTATGTTATGATGATGAGATATGATGATGAGATATGATATGCTATAGCATCGAACCGGCCGGTCTCTGCACTAACGGAAAGGGGTGCAGAGGTAGGAGAGGGACATGCCACTTGGCATTCTTTGGGCGCCTTTACAGTTATTTCTCGCATATTGTAAATTAGGATCATGCTAGTGTGATTTAATTCCGCATCTGCATCATCTTTATTATTAGCGTATGTGTATGTTCGCTTGCTGGACAGAGCGTGTTGGGGCCTCGGTCTGACCCCACTCGCACCCATTGTTTTTAGGTATGATTGCTCTCTGTTTATATGGCGTGGGAATGTCCCCCGACGATTGCAAAGAAATCTGTCTAACCCCGCTAATCTGGCCATACGACTTTAGAATTATGTTTTGGTTTTGACCCGGCCCTGCCGTGGCTTTTGTATCTAAATCATATTTCTACTTCACTTTCGTTTAAACTGAATTTATGAAACTTCGACTGATTAGAGGTTTGAAACCTCGACCCGTACCTGAATTGCAACATCCGAACGAAGGTATTCGACCTTCGAAACGTATCCCGGATATTTATATCCGGGCCGTTACAAAGTTGGTATCAGAGCGAGGTTGTGCAATTCGGGTACGCAAGGGTCGGGTGTATGTTTTGGAAAAACGCCCACGGATTTTTTAAGATTTAAAAGCGTTTAAAGGGGCAAAATGAACTTAAAATGTCTAACTCAATTGGACTAAATATGAACTTGGCTTATGATAAAAGAGGAGAACCAACTAATAAGGGATCGAGTGGGTAGAAAAGGCGATAGACATCCCTATTGGATGTAGTCGGAAATGGGTAGGCGAAATACTAGCTTGTTCTTTACAGATGGGCCGGGAAGACTTCAAGGAGATCGTTGTAATTGCCATTGACTGATTCTATGATTGAGTGCTTGATATGCTAAAGATTTGATTGTTATGTTCTAACTATTGAATGAATATTGATGATCTGTGAACGAGATAGCGGGAGTACCCTTATTTCCCTATAATCAACTCCGCTTTTGTGGAATTTCCCCTTTCCTTATGAACCCTTTTGACAATTCTATCGAGTCTCTCCCGGATGTCAGTGTCCTCCACGGGGAATTGGGTTGGTAAACACATTGTGTCGGGAATCATGATTGAATATAAAGGTTGTCCGAGAGAGTATTGGAAGACGGTCCTTGATGAAATTCCGTGTTAGAAAGTGAGATGTTACGAGGTTGTCCTTATCAATTCTTATGACGATCCATTAGTGTCTTCCTACCAAGAAAAGTCGTATCCGAGTCCCACGGGAAAGAGGGGTAATGAGTCAGTCGGGAAGAGTCAATGTTGCCCTTATGGACTTCTATCGGGTTATCTTGTTTGCTCTATCCATGATTATGTGATTCTATATGCATTACTCTTTGATCAACAGATTGATCCTTAGTGTGGAATTATGCTTATATGCTTTAATGTTCATAATGACTACTGTATCGGTTTGAGCTATATTTATCGTATCAATATCATCCTGACATGATCTACTTAGTATATTACATTGTCATACTAAGGCACGAATAAATATGTCATATGCTAGGATGTCGTCTAATTGATGTCCTTCCTGTGAATAGGTTCATGATAGTGTGGTAGTTCGGTTCTAGTATCATGATAGAGAAAGCCCCTTACTTGGTGGATACGTGTTATAAATTGACGTCGACGTGCCTTATATGCTACATAACTCCCGGTACATGTTATGATGATGAGCTTTAATGTGAATTTGTAGTTGTATGACATTTTGTACCCATGCTTGTCCCATTGCTTAAGTCTCGTGTTGTGTCTTGTCCTATATCATGATTGTATGTTGTTATAGCATGTTTACTTAGCATATTGATTGTATGATTGATTGAAAACATGAACCACATGATATGAGTCTATATGATTGTTGCTTCCCTTGGATTAGGTACATGATAGTGTGAACGATTCTTGATAAATACATGTTCTATCCTAGTATACATCAATTTGAACTCATGTCCTCATATTCTAGCCATGTTGCTTAGACTTGCTCTATACCTCATTGCGTTTTCCTCTCGTGCCACTATGTCGTTGAGATGTGATTGAATGAACTCTTGCATACCGTCGTACTAGCCAGTCAAGCGCATGTATGTACCATATGTTATATTGACTCACTAGTAACATGTTGGGCCCTTGGTTGCGACTTGTACGAATTCTACTTTGCCTGCGTTATTGTTGATTCACTCTTGAACTAGGTACCTGATAGTGTGGCTCTTTCCTCTTTCCGTCCTCTTAACATGTTTCACTCGTCTTGATTAGCTTAATGTTGAATTCGATGATTGACTAGCTTTCCGTGATGGTTGAACCTAGCATGCTTGAATGGTTAAAGTGCTTACTACTCTATGTTATTCTCTCGTGCTTGCATGAACCTATGACTTGACACCCCGCTTGATCACACACCACTCTATATCTTGATTTTGCATATACATGACGCATGAATATCGGAATGAATCTGATTGAATCATTTTGGTTGTACACCTGTTCGATATGTGCTACTAGTATCCTGTAAGGTGTGTGATTCCAATATGACCCGCTGAATGATTTCATATCATGCTTGTTCTATAACGTGACAACTATTGTACCACACATGTGCTCTATGATGGTTCGTTCTTAACATTATTGTAATCTAACACTCATGATGTTCTTCTTGTTACTTTTGATGATGCCTCATGTTCGTGAATAATATGTTGAACTCCTCTTAATGACTCTTGTCTATGCTTGTATCACATTATGTATCGCTAGTATCATGTAGGATCTATGCTCCCTAAATGTATCTCGTCGTATGATTACATGTCATCCTTAACTTACTATCTGATCATTGCTGTTAGATGTGATAGTTACTATGTTGTTCTTATGAGCCCTCGTATGACGCTTCATCTGATTATTATAATATACTTTGCCATGATATATTTGGACTCATTTGTTGATGTGTATACCATGCTCTTACGTTGATCATATGCATGATGCTCGTTATCTTCACTAAATTCCGCATGACTTCGAATTATATATGATCATTGTTGGTTCCACCCATCTTGCTTGAAGTTACTTGGCATATCTATTTCCATGGAATACTAGAATGTTAGCTTACTTCACATACATCGACATCGGATTTGATTGTGTCTTTGATATGAATACGACTGTTGCCCCGAGATAGGTACATGTTAGTGTGGATTGACGTGATTGATATGCTCCATAATGAATTCATGCTTGTTTATCACGAGTTGTAACCTAATGGACCCCATAAAGGCATCATTTCTATTCCCGAGTCGGAGTCTTGTCTCTAGTCATGTCGTCTTTAGCTTTGGTCTATTCCGTCTCCGAAAGAAACATTGAGTCGCCCGCTCTTGTCACTCCCCTATCTCCGCTAACTTAAACTTCTACGCGTTATCTTGGATGAGCGACCACATGGAAAAAGGGATCGGGAAGTCGAATAGCGATAGAGCAGCAAAGCGGAAGCGTGGGCCCATAACCCACGGGCCTTAGGATCGATAATGCCGACGGAACAAGCTCGCCTTGAGGATTACGATTGTTGAGCACGATATGACTTGCAGGTGGGAGCGTCCTTTATTCGAATTGCTAACCCTTTCTGAGCTTGTTGATGATGATATTGCACTGACTTGATGTTGAAAGCTGCTTGTTGATGTGATGATATGATTCGATGCCTTACAGTCCTAATGTGCCATGATGACTTGATGTGATGCTATTCTGAGTTGCTAAGCATGATCTAAATTCCTTTCCTATATAGTATGAACTGCAAATGCCGAGAATCTGAACTAGTTATTAGCTAAGATCATGATGAAACTTTCTACTTTGAATTGACTTTATTCATATATGGTGTTATGTGATAATTTCGAGCATGACGGTAAATTGAGACTTTTGATACTTGTTGCAATACTTAATGATGCTAGTTGATATGCTGTAGTCCCTATGTGCAATAATGTCCTTGATTGCTTCTTCTTTGAACCTGTGAGTGAGGTCCCTTTTGGTTGAGTGGTCAGAGAGTGGAGAAAGGTTTTGAGTGATTAGAATGATCGACGGTGGTAAGAGAAAGTTGCAGAAGAGGGGTGTTGACTTAGGTTGGACCGAGTGGGTTCGGGAATTAAGAGGTAATGCTTGAGGATTTTCGACGAACTCCTAGGTGAATCTTGGGTGAGAGTATGGTTAGGAATAGGCCGGATAGGCGGTGATCGATGAATTTTTACTAGAGAATGTGCGGTTAGCAGGGCATGATGCTTGTGAAATCTTGGGAAGTGTGGAAGTATAAGAAACGACTTTTAAGAGTATGAAGGATATAGTATGAGAGGGCCCTTGAGTGTGAGTTTAGAGATAGTAGTGGATTCTTAGAGGTGGATTGCTAGTGAGAGTTCTTGGTGGAATGAGGGGCGAGATTAGGGTCTTGAAATGAATTAGGACTTCTTTTGAGGATGTTACCTGAGCTAATGTTGGTGAATCTAGATGAGGCCGGTTTTGATGTAGGAATTGAGATCGAGCAAGCGGGGTTTGCGTTTATTTTGTCTGGTGATGATGTGAAAGCTTTCTTGATTATGTGATTTATTAAAATGACTTGGCGTGATATTAGATAGCGACTATGATGAACCTGATACAACCTGATATTACATGTTGATAATGAAATATTGAATCATAATTGGTAGTGACAACTATGCTCATGATATAATGACCCATTGCTATCCTACTATGTTGTTCTAAAAGCATGTTATAATGTGTTGAATGAATCATGAAATAATGATATGTTGCTATGTGAGAGCATGATGTTATATTATGATCAGGAGATGTTAAATGATGAATATTGATTTGGATCATGAATCTGACTTTTATATATGAGATAATGGTGCGTGATTGCTAAGTGATCGTTATATGACATTGTATGAGTTGAGATGATGATGTTTTGCGAGTATGCTGACGTTTTGATGATTCACACATTGACTGACCTTTCCTTTTGCTGAATCTTAATAACCTGACCTTGATGTGTTGATGTGTTGACAAGGGGTTTTGGTTCATTAATTCTGTGATGAGAAATACTTTTATGACCTTTGGTATGATCTGGAGATGTGATGTGACCTTATGGCACTACGATGGTATATGTTGAGACTTCCTTATGATGTGTTGATTGGAGATTGGTTGGTTATACAGTTATGCATTTCTTATGGCTTATGAATCTTGATTTAATTGAGACTGATAGATTGATTCGATTCTGGAAACTAGGAAGAGAATATGGGATTAGCCCTTAGAGGTGGATGACTCCACCTCCTACCCTCGGAATTTGATTAATTGATATGTGTGAAGCTGATTTGGTTTCCGGAAGAGTTTTGACAAAATCTTGATTTGAAGGATTTGACTTGTTTTGGTGTAAAGTTGCTTGATTAAAAAATTGAATTCGAAGATTTTGAGCGGTTTTAAAAATGGCCAACTTGGGGTTTTAAAGAAGTTGAGAGTTTCAATGATTTGGATGACAATCCTTTTATTTACAAACGCTTTAAGGATTTACGAACTGGATTTACATTATGACGTCTCACGAAGTGGATACAAGCATTGTATAGGGGCGCTTATAGATTGCTTGCTAAGACCTAGTCGGACGCTATAATGCTTTTAGAGTTGTGGTACTTCTGAAAAGTCGAAGCGAGGATGTAATAAGGGCGCTTATTACACACTTGACAAGACCAATTGGAGATGTCACGACCGTGACTAGGATGTTGTGAGAGTCTCGGAAGACGCAACCGAGACGATTACAAGATCCTTGGATATGGTCCTCGGACTCACCGATTTTAAAAATTCATCCCCTTTGCTTTAAAATGATTTTAGTCTCGGGGACGAGACTTGTTTTTAGAGGTGGATAAATGTAAAGACTGGATATATATTTTATATATTATATTATTATTTTAATTAAATATGTTAGTATGTATTTCAATTTGTAAAAGTGGAATAAAACCCGTTCTCGAGCGTAAGTTTTGGATTTTAGTTATTCCGGCATCATTTAAATTTCGGATTTTGACAGGATTCGATTTTTCGCTTTCAAGATCGAGTATTAATAAAGATTAATTTAAACTCCGAGTTTTGATTGAAATTAATTTAATTCCGTTATATTGAGATTAGTAAATTAAATTTAATTAAAATTGTTTTAGTCGGGATTCGTTTGGGCGAGCGGGTTTCAGGATATTTTATCGGGTTCAAAATATCTAGTTGGGACCATATATTTATATATTTTCTTTTTCTTTTTCTTTTCTTTTCTTTCCCCCTCTCTCTCTCTCTCTCTCCTGCGGTCCCCTCCCCCCGTCCTCACCCTCTGCTGCACTTCACAATAGCACACCTCCCTCCTGCCCAACAAACACAACCCACAACCTGCAATTCCCCCCAACCCACAACCTCCCTCCCCCTCTATGGAAACCCTCAGGAGAACCCACAAGAATCCTCTTCCTTGCCGCAACCCATCCACCCCAAGCAACCACCTTTTCACCTCCAACCTCCATTCTAGGGGAACCAGCTGCTACCGAGAACCCTCACCCCCTCCCCCACCTCCGTCCAAGTCGTGGGCTGTACCCCTCCTCCTTGTTTTGCCGAGAGGAGAGCACATCAGCCCTTCTTCCTCTTCTCCGACGGCCATGAACGGCCGAGGCCGGGCCTGAGCCACCCAGGGACACCGTGGAGTCGCCGACATCTCCGATGCATCCCCGACGAGCCTCCGGCGAGCCCGACGAACCCGAAGACCCCTCGGTGAGCCTCCGAACCTTCTTCCTTCCCTGTTTTTTTTATCCTTGCACTTCCTATCGCCCTTTAACACTTGATTCCGTCGGAGAGAGAGAGTGGGCGAGCTCGAGAGCAGGCGAGGCCGAGAGGAGCGCGAGTTTAAGCGAGGGAGGGTAATGAGCGTGGGGTCGAGCGAGAAAGGGGGAAGAGTAGAGTGTGGGAGCGGGAGAGCGAGGCCGAGGGTCCGAGATGGGAGCTGAGGAAGAAGGAAGGAAAGCGGAGGAGTGGGCAACCGCCGCCGGCGCTGGGCGCCATTCCGAGCAGAGGAAGACTAGGAAGAAGAAGACCCTGTGGGGTCCACTTCGGCCACATCAGCAGACCCGGCCCCACTCCCCTTTCTTTCCTTCTGGCTTCAAACTTGAATAAGGGGAAGGTGGACATTGGGCCTTTTCTTTTACTTTGGGCCAAATTGGTTGGGCTTATTTCTTTCCTTTTAACAAATCTGGGCTCGGTTTGGGTAGGCTCCAATGGGTATCCGGGTCCGGGCTTCTTTCTATGGGCTAATGGGTTGTTTAAATTGTGTTATATTTTGTGGTTATATGTTATGTGTTAAATTATATTATATGCTATGTTATTTATATATATATATATGTTATATTTTGTTGTTATTTCTAATTTTTAGGAAAATAAATGTATATCTTTATTTGTTCTGAAAATTATATATATATATATATATATATATATATATATATATATATGTATATTTTAAAAGGTTTTAAAAGTAATATTAATAGACATGGAGTTATAAATATATTTATGGATTGTTTTGAGATTATATGGATAGTAAGTGTAAATTATTTGAATATTATTATTATTTTGGGGATTGGTCATAATTATAAATTTTGGAAAAATTAATCGTTATATATTGTTTAATTGTGTGAAAATAGTATTAATTGGATTATTTAGTTATGATGCTTTTTATGAGGATTTGAATATGTGAGTTAGGGATTTTAAATTGAGTTGTTGATTTTGATTTATAAGTATGATTTGTGAACATCGGTTATTTTGATGATTTAATATTGGAATTTATTTATATAATGTGTTGAAATGAGAAGCATGCCGGAATTGTTTTATAATATGATTTTTGGAAATTGGTTTTAAGGTTTAAATGTGTAATGTCGGGTTTTGACTAAGTACGATTTTAAAAGAATTATTTGATTTTCTAAGTTGAGTTGTTTGAGATATTGTTTCGGAATTGAGATGATGAGATGAGATGAACATGAAATGAAATATGGTTGGTGATGAAATGAGATGGAATAATTTGAAATGGGATATGAGACGAGATATGAATAATAGTTAGGGGCGCCTTGTGTGAAATAGGTAGACTTATCCATTTATATGTTATTAGGTGTTGTGAATGTTGGACGTTGCTTGCTATCGGTGATTCATTTCTTGGATTCTGCTCTGCCTTGTTCTCTGCTGTTCGGCTTATTCAGGTAAGTTCCTTTATGGGCTTACTCAGATTCGAAAGAGATTACCGGCTTGTGAATGTATGACATACTAGGTGTTGCATAAGCATTAAAGCATGCCATGTAGTATCATGTTAGGTTGCACTTGTGATTGAGCATTCTATTTCTTTACGCGTATGAAACAGAACGGCCGTATCTGTGATAGTCCTAGAGTCTTTGCTAGGGTCATAGGGTAGCCCAGCCCCATCGGGTGCCCTGAGTCTATCGATTCGATATGAGCATGATGATAGCCCAGCACCATCGGGCATGATTTATTTATTTATTTTAATTTATGTTATGATGATGAGATATGATGATGAGATATGATATGCTATAGCATCGAACCGGCCGGTCTCTGCACTAACGGAAAGGGGTGCAGAGGTAGGAGAGGGACATGCCACTTGGCATTCTTTGGGCGCCTTTACAGTTATTTCTCGCATATTGTAAATTAGGATCATGCTAGTGTGATTTAATTCCGCATCTGCATCATCTTTATTATTAGCGTATGTGTATGTTCGCTTGCTGGACAGAGCGTGTTGGGGCCTCGGTCTGACCCCACTCGCACCCATTGTTTTTAGGTATGATTGCTCTCTGTTTATATGGCGTGGGAATGTCCCCCGGCGATTGCAAAGAAATCTGTCTAACCCCGCTAATCTGGCCATACGACTTTAGAATTATGTTTTGGTTTTGACCCGGCCCTGCCGTGGCTTTTGTATCTAAATCATATTTCTACTTCACTTTCGTTTAAACTAAATTTATGAAACTTCGACTGATTAGAGGTTTGAAACCTCGACCCGTACCTGAATTGCAACATCCGAACGAAGATATTCGACCTTCGAAACGTATCCCGGATATTTATATCCGGGCCGTTACACCAATCAATATTATATTAAAACAATAAAAAATATATAACGATTAATTTTCCAGAATTTATAATTATAACCAATCCCAAAATAATAATAATATTCAAATAATTTAACACTTACTATCCATATAATCTCAAAACAAACCATAAATATATCTATAACTCCATATCAATTAATATTACTTTGAAAACCTTTTTAAATATATTAAAATTTCAGAAATATATCTTCACAGACAGAATAATATAAATATAATAATAATAATAATAAACTGTCAACAATGAAATATAAAACTTATAATATATACACTACCAAAATTTAAAAAAAAAAAAAAACAACCCACATGCCAGCCCAACCCTTAACCCAAACAGAAGCCCACGACCCGGATCCCTGGCCCGAAACCCAAGCCCATAACCCGGATACCCATATCCAAATTCTCAGATCTGTGTGTTTGTGAACCGGCCGGGTTTTTTTTTAAAGGGAGGGAACCGGACCAAGAAAAGAAAAGCAGAACCGGACCCTTGGACCCGTCTCCCCCAAATGAAAGAACAGAGAGGCTTGGCGACGCTGAAACGGAAGAAGAAAAAGGAAGAGCCCAGGCCACCGGCGGCTCCTCTCCGGCCCAAGGCTCCCCAACCCGACCGTCATGAAATTCCGACTACACCCAACCCCAAGAAGGCAAAACGTGTGTGAAGGAGAGGGAGAAAAGAGAGATTACCGAGGTCGATGCGTTCACCGGAACGAGAGTCCGATTGGCTTGCTTCGTCGGAGAGGACCCAGGAGGAGGAGGTGCTAGTGTCACCTGCTGCTAGAGGTGGAAGGAGGGAAGCCAAAGAGGAGCTAGTGCCTTGTCCTCGGCAAAACAGAGGAGGCGTCGGGGAGCTTGGCTTCACTGAAGAGGGAGGGGCAGAGGAGCATGGGGCGACGACGAGGAGCTGGGGAGGTGGAGCTAATGTGGTGAGGTGGTGGTGGCGGCTCGAAGAGAACGAAGGAAGGGCTTGATGAAACAGAAAGCCACGGGGGTTTGATGCTGGGGGTAATCAGGCGATTCAGGCCATAAAAGAGGGAGAGGGAAGGCTTTGCTTCCACTGAAGTCGGATGAAGGTGGTGGACTCTGCTTGGTCTTCCTGCAGGGGTGTGAGGATGGGTTAGTTTTTAGCCAAAAGTAGTGAAGCATGGTGGCGAGGGGGTAGGATAAGAATAAGGAGGAGGGTGTGAGGGTGGTGTGGTTCTGCAGAATCAGAAGAGAGGAAGGGATTGAGATATGAATTGGGTTGGGTAAGCTGCACATGGAAGAAGACAAAAAAAGGGGACCAACTCCTTGACAAGAAACCGAGAGAGAGGGAGAGAGAGAGAGAGAGAGAGAATAAAGAAAAGGAAAAATAAAATAGGAATTAAAGAGGTCCCCACAATACCCATTCAAATTAGCGGAATAGCCTCAAAACCCGCTCGCCCAATCGAATCCCGACTAAATCAAATTTAAATGAAATTTCAATTACTAATTTCAAGATAACGAAATTAAATAAATTTTTCGATACTCGGAGCTTAAATTAATTTATTAATGCCCGGAACTCGAAAGCGAAAATCAAATCCCGTCAAAATCCAAAATTTAAATGATGCCGGAAGGATTTTAAAATTTAACTCGTGCTCGAGGACGACTTTTTCTCCACTTTTACAAATTGCAATGAATAATAACATATTTAATTAAATAATAAAATATAATATATATATATATATATAAATTATATTCCGCCTTTACAAAACATTATTCGGTGAAATTTGAAGGATTATTCGTATAAATTGTAAGTATTGTTTAGGAAATTGAGGTTTCTATTCGGTAGAATGTTACAAATTATTCAGTGAAATTGAGAAGTTTTCATTTGAACTGAACGGAAAAAGAAAACATAACATTATTCGGTAGAATGTGAAATATTATTCGGTGGAATTGGCCTTTTTTCAAAACAGCGAAATCATATCCGGGAAAAAAAAGCGCGCGTCAGCCTTTTGAATGTGGGTCCCACCATTTTTTTATTTAAAGGAAAAAATAAAAATCTCTTTTAATCCTAGCCTTCCATCTTCTTTCAATCAAAGACCCAAATTTGTGTACAAGGTACATCTTAAGGGGTGTGTACACTCGAACCACACCGTATATATATAGGGGTGCGCTCCGGTGAAAACCAAAATTACGGAAAAAACCTGTGAGGACCGACTTTTTAGCCCGGTTCACTAGCTTTATAGCCCGGTTTTGAATATAACCAATCTATAAAGTCACATATTTTAACCCGATTCTGAATATAACCGATCTATAAATTACATTAATGTAATTTTAAAACATGAGTTTTCAGCATGGTTTTTAGGTTTAACCGAGATATAAAGTCATGTGTTATTTTAAAACTAGAGTTCTTAGCACGGCTTCAAATAAACCAAGTTATAAAGTAGTCCTCACGGTTTTTACCACAATTTGAGGTTTTCACCCCTATATATATATATTCATTTTTTCAATCTCCTTTTTTACAACAAGCATAATAGAGAGAAGTTTAACTATTTTTTCATCATCGTAAAAAATAAGTTACAATTAGTAACAAAGAAGAGAGTTTTTATAAATTTAATTAATTAAGTGGTATTAATGTACATTATTATATCAATATCAATAAAAAGTTAATGTCAAAGAACATGTGTAACGCCATATTTATCAATTGATAATAGGGATACTAGAAATATTAATATTTTATTCTTCTCTTTCCGCCACATCATCATAGCATCTCATTCTCATTTTTTCCATTTTATCATTAGCATCCCTAGTATCCCGAAACCCATCTTTTTCTACCAACTCAATTTACACATATACCCCTCTTCAACAATTATTTCCATTCTTGATTATATTATTATAATCATTTTTTCTACTCCTATCAACTTCCACTTATTAAAAATATTTTTTAAATAATTATTTACTTTATATCTTCCATCATTTATTATTTCAAATTATTCCATAATTATAATTCAATTTTTCGGATTATATTTTGCATATTTATAATCAAAGAGAAATATTTTTTTTAAATATAGTCAAACATATTCAAAATTGATGTCTATATGTAGATAAAAATGAATCTAGTATTGTGGTAATTTTTATTTAATTTTTTTATATTTTTATTACCGAAATATTGATTTTAATGTTTAAAACACTTTCTCCCCAACGAAGATCTCGACCGTCCATTAGAGGACAAGTGTCCTCCATTCAGCTCCCCTCCTACAACCCTCCACTAGAAGAGCGACACGTGTCCTCTTTATTTGGGAAAATTGCATGCGCACCACTATTCTGTTTTGTTTTACTGATACAAAGTTACTTTTCACCTTCCGGGTATCGATACTTGTCAAGCATCTCCCTAATATCGCAAAAACCACTATTCTATTTTTGTAATACTAAATTTTCTAGTATTGATGTACAGTGTTGTGCCGATAAATATGGCCTAATAAAAGTATGATTATCTTTAAAATTAATTAAAAATAAATAACATGTAAATCAGCTATTGTGTAATCATCAATTAACATAATGGGTTAATTGATGATTACACAACTGTGTCTGAGCTACCGGGTTACAACTGTGTCTGAGTTGCCTCCACAAGCCTTTGATATTTCTGATAGTTGTCATCGACGACATCTTCGAACGCCGATTCTTCTGCAACCTCTTCAACATCCATGTAGCTACCGTACCCTGCGTGATAAGGAAAGGCGTCGTGCAGAATGTCCATAACAGGACCATGACCAGAGGAAGATGCCCCTTCATTCAACATTTTCATTCATCTCTGGTTATTTCTCGTATCAACTGGTATTTTTCCATGTTTGTCCCAAACAGTATAACTAGACCACTGTTAAGTAGGAGGAATGTCGAGTTCTTTAATACAAATATAAAGATATATAAATGTAAACCGACTCCTATGCAAATAATTACAAGACTTCCTCCCGTTGTAGTAGAAGGGTAGTCAGGATCGATCCACGAGGAGGCAGGTCAGCGGGATCCTAGTAGCGTCGGAAATCTCACGTCTTTCTTTGACCAGAAGCCTCGATTTCGACCTTGGTGCTCGATGTCGACCTCGGTTGTCGATCCTTTCTGCAACAAAAGACCTGCAGAGACAAAAACGGTAGTCGATATCGACTAGGGAAAGTCGATATCGATGTTAGCAGACGGAATCGACTGGCTCAGAAGACTGCCAGTCGACACAGGTAGTCGATTTCGACGTTGGGGGTCGATATCGATGTTCAGTAACTCAGCAGGGATGATCGTCGTTGATGTATGCATTTTTAGTCATATTTTGCATCATATTTTCATCTCATTTAAGTCATTTTATTTACTTTTGTGGTGGGAAAGTGTGTCGTTTGTGTTAGTTTTCGTATTATTTAAGATATGGAGTCTACACAAGCTTTGGTGGTGTTTTTGTAGGTTTTGAAGCTGATTTGAAGGAGTTTGGACACACTTTAGAGCGTAATGAAAAATCATGAAGGCAATGGAGATGCCAAGCAAAAGCAAAAAAATGGTGCAGCTGGAGAAAAGCCTTATTTTCGCCATCCAACACTTCGATTCAAGTTCTGGAGCCTTCATGAGAGTTGTAGTCCTTGAAAAGATCTTTCCAACGCATATTTATATGCGTCAATCGGATAAACGAGGACTCGGGAAATTGCATTTGAAGTCAGAGTCAAAAAGCTGGAGAAAAACAGAAGTTACTGCATTCAAACAGACCCTCGGCGCCGACACCCCAGACCTCGGCGCCGAGGTATCTGCGAACAGGAGAAGATTTTACGGGCTGATTTTATTACTTAATGGGCTTTTTAATTAGGATTTTCATATGAATTTCTTTTAGGATCTTTTAGTTAGATAGACTTGGGATATTTTATCCTTCCTTAGACAGATTTTATTATTTTCCTAAGATAAAATCTCTTTTCCTTAGAGATTAAGTCTTAAGTTTTATCTTTTAAATAAAGCCAATTAGAGGCTAAGGAGGGACGTTACAGCAGCTGAGTTTACAGCAGAAAAAAAAAAGCACGTTTGAAGCTTAGGGTTGAAGAATATTGAAGGAGACTTTGAGGTTTGGTTTTATGCAATTTGAGATTATGAATTCTTCCATTGTTTTTATGTTTTTCTTTGCAATGAGCGAGTAGTTCTCTTCTCTTCTAGGGTTAGGGTGAACCCAACAATAAGCATGTGTGTGAATGAATGAATCTATACTTATGTGATGTTTTTATCCACTTCTACCTATGTACTTCACCCTTGATGATAATCTAGGGAATTCATTGTTACAATTGAATTGACCAAAGGAGATTGTTAACTTTGATAGTAATTAGGGATTTTTGATGAAAGTTAAAAAGACCTAATTAAGAAAAGGTATAGTCAAATAAGTCTCTTATGCGAAAGTGAATTGATTTGTTTGATTGAGATAAAAGCATATTTCTCATAGGATTCATTGAATTATACATGAGTTTATTGTTGTGGTAAGGCCCTAATCTTGGAAGTCCTTTCTCATATATTGCATTCGTGTTAGTTACTTGTTACTTGAACGAAATTAGTGTGTTTTGCCCTGTTTTACAGCCGCTACTTGTGTCTTTATTTCCCCTATTTTCGACCATTAAAACAACTAGGATAGAACCGCTGACATACTCCCTTGGATCGACCTTGATTTCCACTATACTATAGAGGGATTCGAGCATAAATTTATTTGATTAGAGTGAGCATAGGCATCGATCTCCCATCACGCACGTCAGTCGTCGACTCAGAATACTGTCGACGACACTCAGTGGTCGATATCGACGTCTATTGGTCGATATCGATGTCTTCTCCTGCAAAGCTGTTAGCTTTTTCGTCGGCAAAGAAAGGCCGAAGACTTAAGGATGAATGAGGATGCGATGAACAGAAATAAAACAAGGTTTTGATGAATAAACTTATATAAAAAGCAACTCCTAGGATTAGGGTTTACCACAACATTAACCAATGCATGCGATAAGGTAAATAAGACGGACAATTGCGCTATTTCACCCGAGGGACAAGCTTTCGATGTACACCAACTCTTAGGATTATTCTTGCAAATAAACCTAATTGTCTCTACAAATTTTATGTTTATAACTCAAGTTGTTAGCATGAATCCCTTTTCTTTCGATTAGGACTAAGCATAGAATCGTAGGAGATGCTATAGACACAACGATATCAACATCTAACACTTACTTCAAGCACGCATGGCTAACGTCGGGCTCACCCCGACCCTAAGAGCTTTGGGGGACTACTCGCTTCTCATCATGGAACTCATCTTTGATTTAAAGAAATAAACTTGCATTAAACTATAAACTCCGAAGCTTTACAACTCAACGTTGGCTTTCGCAAATGCCAAACCTTAAAACTTCTCTCTAGCTCTATTGCTATTGATTGTGTGTCTGTCTGGATGGATGATTGAATGTCAGCCCCCCTAGGGCTTTATTTATAGGCTACTAATCCTTGCTATCCAAGGATTGTAAGTTCTATCTAATCTCTAAACTCTATCCAAATAATTAGGATAGACCTTTTATTTTGATAAAACTCTAACAACTTGATAAAACTTAAAGGTAAAAAATAGATAAATCTCAGCTGCTGTCTATCTATAGTTACAAGATAATTCGTGCCTCTTTGAAGATAGAATTGCCAATCCGCGTCTCGAAATCGTATCTATCTTCTGTCGAGGTGTGGTCGATATCGACCAGTAAGGTCGATATCGATGTCTGTATTTCTGCTCGACTTGTCCATCTCCACTCGATGTCAATGTTGAGGTTGATATCGATGATGTAAGGTCGATATCGAATACTTTTCTCTGCTATGTGATGGTCTGTCTCGACACTCAGTTCTGTGTCGATGTACTATAGTCGATGTCGATGTTTGAAGGTCGATATCGACCTCTCTTCTACTCTTCTTGGTTTCTCCGTTTTGACTCCGATTTCGCTCGAATTCCTGCGTGGTTAACTCAAAACTTGTGCAGACTCTATTTCTTGTACTTTAGCCCATTCTTACACAAGTTTATATTCTTTTGAACCTTTTCTTTGGAAATCGAATGAAATTTGAAGTCAAAAGATGCAATAAAAAGAGGTACAAATATGTACATCAAAACACCCCATACTTAGACTTGCTTGTCCTCAAGCAATAACCAAGCAATGACCACCACCTACAACACTCCTTCAAGTCTTTGCCCTCGTCGAAAGCAATATCATGAGCGGTAGCAAATCAAAGCAAGTGAATTTAACATCATAGCACATATTTAGGCGATCCATAGGCATATGCAATTTTTTATCCAACCTCACAGGGATAATGTGTTTGCACTCAACTCTCATGTGTTTAGGCTATGAAGATCAACTCTCAACTCAATTCCATACACCATCTCATAAACATTTCAATTTATGATAATCCACTTCGCAACCAATTATGAAAATGCAATAAGAACTATCAGGAGGACTTTCGCTCAATGGAAGACTTCAAAGAAGACTCCATTCGGCGGGGTTGTAATGGGGCTTAGTATAAAATAGAGGGTATGGAATTATTTGGCTATGTGGTGCTTGTATAATTTGGGAGACTCCTAAATCTCAACACTTGCAATATCCAAACCATAACTCTTCAATGTTGCACTTTCCAAGCTCAATCTCCCATAATGCTCTTTCCAAACTCATCTTTCCATAATATGCTCTAAAGATGCACTAAAAGATGTAAACCATACTATCAACCCTTCTTTCAAACTCTAATATGTCTCCCAAAAATATTACACTTGTATGAAACAAATAAAGGACTTAAGGACTTTGGCTCATGCACTATGTATACATATATCTCTTTTTTTTCCTTTTTTTTCTCGGATTTTTTTTACGAAAATAATAAATAAATACTAAAAAATATGTGCATTTATAAGGTGAGCCAAAAATCCCTTTACAAATTATGACAAGATGCAAATACCTACCAACCCATAAATTCCTTGGCTAGGGATAATTTTGTGGAGTTTGCAATTTCAGGCTCACGCTAATTTTCCGGCTTCAAGCAGAGATAATGCAGGGCAGGTAAAGAGAGGATAAAAATGGCTTAAAAGATGCCTCCATCATTTAATTCTTTGTAAACATAGACATATTTATGTATTTGCTTTGAATAACTATCACAACATTTAGAGATGCATAGGAAGAGTAAATTCACTCAACAAAGCGGAGAGATTTTTGATGTTCTCCCTATAGGCCAAAATTCCCACAAGAACAATTTTTGTTGGATTTGCTTTTTAGCCTAGGATCATATGTGCTCAATTTCATCACAAGTTCACAATCTACATAAAAATTTAAGGACTTAGGCTAAACCATCCAAATATGTCATAGGATTTACATGATCAAGTCAGCTATTTAGTTTTCATCATAGGACATCTAAGTAGGGGTTAAAAAGAAACTTAAAAATAAACATGCATTTTTTTTGTATTTTTGACATTTTTCTATTTTTTTGGTTTTTTTGACATTTTATAAAAGTAAAACTAAGAACAAAATTTAAACATGAATGCAATGCGAAGAAGAAAACCAAGATATGACCATAAGACATGTTTTTCTCCCACCCCATACTTCAAATATACAGTGTCCTCACTGTATTAAAAAGAAGAACAAGGGTAGAGAGAAACTCACAGCACAACCTGCGGATTCAGGTCGATTTCAGGTTGGGTCGATGCCAGAAGTCGATATCTATGTCAGTGGTCGATGTCGACTGCATTTGTCAAAGTCAAGGAAGAAGATGAAGTTAAGGGCTGCCAAGGGATGGTCGATATCGATAATTATGGTCGATATCGACCTCTGCTTTTTGCTCCTGATTCCTCGATGTCGTCTCTAGGAGATGGCTTGACCCTGGGGGGTCGATTTCGACTGGCCTGGCCGATTTCGACTGCCTCTGCAAAAGCTTCTTTTCTTCTTCGTCGTTTCTTTTTGCTTAGAAACCTGAAATCTTTGTTAGAAGTATAGATAAAGCCATGAATTATCTCAGTTTTAAAATTTTAAAAAGCCAAAAGTCAAATCCTAAAAACCATCTATGAAAAATTTAAAGGTTTTATGTACATGCTCTAGAGTTTTGAGTCTCTAGGCCGACTTCTCCGTCAATTCTTCACGAGCCTTTTTATGTAGGGACCCTTCAAGCTTGAGCCTTCTCCTGGATTATCTAGGTCCTTTTGATAATAGCGAAGTTCGGCAACCAAGGCTTCTTTGTTTTTAGGTTCTTCTTTGGACGCTTTCCTTCTCTTTCTTGACCTAACTTTAGCAATATATGCAAACCATGGAGCTTTGATCCTCTCATTAGTTGAATTATCAATAATTGGCTTAATTGATTTATCAATAAGGGACAGAGGAGGGTTGGGAGTCATACCTGGGCTTACCTGTTTGGGCCCGAAACAGAAATCTTCGGGCTAAGGGGTGGTCGATTTCGACCAAGGTGGGTCGATTTCGAGTGCTTTGGTCAATGTCGACCTGTGGGGGTCGATATCGACGTCAGGGACCCCATACTTAAGCTCCTGGCAATAATATGGCATATTCGATTTCGACCAAGGGGGGTCAATTTCGATGTTTTTAGTCGATATCGACTTGTTCCAGTCGATGTCGACCCTGCTTGCTGTTTCCGTCCTCGCCAACAAAAATTTTCTGAGCTTCTCCTTAGCCGGCGAGAGGACAACTTGCTCCAGATGCTTTGTTTTGCTCATGGTAGGATTGAAATAGAATTATATCACTTCGTTCCCTACAGTAAAGGTTACTAATCCTCGACGTACATTGATATTGGCATCAGCAGTAGCTAAGAAAGGCATACCAAAGATAATAGGTACTACATGATCTTTAGGCATCTCCAATATAATGAAATAAGTAGGCACAAATAATTTACCTACCTTTACCGGAACGTCATCAACTATACATGTGGGTCTGACGAATGAGTTATCGGCCATATAGAGTTTCATGTCCACAGGTTCAAGGGCGCCAATGTTCACCTTTTTAAAAATAGAAAGAGGCATGAGACTTACGCTTGCCCCTAGGTCACATAGGGCCTTGTAGTGATGTTGGCCGAGCCCCGCTGTGATTGAAAACTTCCCTGGATCACTCCTCTTTTCAAGGAAGTCCATCTTTGAGCACTCCTCTGCGATCTCTGCCATTGATCTCTTCTTGCTAAGGATGTCTTTGAGGAATCGCACATAGGCGATCATCTCGCATAGGGCTTCTGTAAGAGGAATAGTAATGTTAAGTCCTTGAAGAATCTTTACAAAATGCCTAAACTTACCTTTGGTGGGATCCTCCAATGCTTTGGATGGAAATGGCAACGTCTTCTTTGGCGGAGGGGCCAAAACGGTGGTCGGAGGGGCCTACTGGACATCGACATTGACTAGGACGTGGTCGATATCAACTGGGATGGTCGATGTCGACCTCTGTTGTGGCTCTGATGGCTTTGCAGTGGCCTCGATGTCGACCTGGTGTCGACCAGGGAGTCGATTTTGATGTCTCCCTCGACATCGACTGGGCCCGTCGGTGTCGACTGGATCTGCTGCTTTCTCCTCCGATTCCGTTCATGGCTTTTGTACTTTGTTGCCACTCCTTAATTGCATGGCTGCGATGTGGCCTAACCCGGATTGCCCCTTAGGATTGGTAGTTGGATGCCCAGGGAACGTTCCGGACGGTCTAGGGATTTGTGCCACCAATTGACCCATTTGGGTCTCTACGTTCTTTTTCCAAATATCCATCTCCCCAATCCTTGTGGTAAGGTGATTGAGTTAAGAATGGATTGCATTGTTGGATTGATCATTCTTAGCCTGATTCCGCCTGATTTCATCCAGCACAAGTTGTAGATCATCATTCCGTTGGTTCCTCTCCGTGTGCCCAAGAGCTCTATAAGGCGGGGGGTCCCTAGGGTTAACCGGGTTCCTTTGTGGTTGATGGAACCTTTGGTCTCCCCAATATTGGTGATTGGGACCCCTCATGTAGCGCGCCTCTTGGTGAGTCTCCGCTAGTTGTACTTGTTCAGCATGGGGGCACTCGATGGTGGTGTGCCGCTGCGATCCGCATTCAATGCAATCTTGGTTCGCTAAAAGGAACCTCACTTCCTTTTGGAGCTTTCGAAGTTGATCTTTATGGAATTGCTCCTTCACGTTCGGGTCGATTACCTTGGAGGGTTCATATAAGGGCATAGATGGGGCAGGCCTCGACGATGATGATGTGTCAGAAGCCTTAGGAGTCCCATATGTGTTGTCGAACTCCACCAACCTCTCTATGGTCTCCCAAGCCTCTTGTGGAGCGAGTTCAAGGTAGCCATAGGAGGTGTAAGTGTTGATCCTCTCCTTTGTTGCAGCATCAAGAGCATTGTAGATAATCTCCTGAATTACGTACGGTGGTTGGCCATGCGTCGGGCATGATCGTAGTAGGTCCTTAAATCTTTCCCAAACAGTCGCCAGAGCCTCACCAGGCTTTTGTTTGAAAGTCGTGATTTTCTGTCGGATTAACGCCGTCTTAGAAAGAGGGAAGAACTTGTTGAGGAATGCGTCCTTGACTTCATTCCAGGTGCGGAGCGATCTTGGGGCTAAGCTCTCCAACCACTGCAATGCTTTTCCTATAAGGGACCAACGGAAAGCTTTTAGTTGGACATATTCAAGACTCTGTCCATCAGCAATAGTATCACAGAGGTCTAAGAATGTTGATATATATGCCATAGGGCATTCATTAGGTTTTCCTTCATATTGATGCCTTCTTATTTTAGTAAGGAAGTTAGGTTTAATTTCAAAATTAGAGGCATGGATAAGAATCGCCGACTCAGGCACTGTGAGCGCAGGATGCATATATTGCTTGGCATTCCGAGGGAGGGCATTGATTTGGGCTTCTATTTGCCGCCGGCCTTCCTCCTCCCTATCTGCACCCTTCTTAAGTGTCGCCTCTCTAGTTGTTAAGTCCTCAACCTGCTTCCTTAGTTGCTCAATTAGTTCAGCTTGGTTCGCGTTGTCTGCCATTATTCTCTGAGCTTGGGCTCTTAGGTGGAAATAGCGTTCAGGGTCGTCTACTCCTTCGAATTCAGGTGGGCGACCAGCGCGTCGCATACACCTGCAAAGTCAAACTAGATAGAAATGTGAGATAGACTACTAGGGCGCGATTGATTGCCTCCCCCGGCAGCGGCGCCAATTTGTTAAGTAGGAGGAATGTCAAGTTCTTTAATACAAATATAAAGATATATAAATGTAAACCGACTCCTAGCCTATGCAAATAATTACAAGACTTCCTCCAGTTGTAATAGAAGGGTAGTCAGGATCGATCCACGAGGAGGCAGGTCAGCGGGATCCTAGTAGCGTCGGAAATCTCACGTCTTTCTTTGACCAGAAGCCTCGATTTTGACCTTGGTGCTCGTTATCGACCTCGGCTGTCGATCCTTTCTACAACAGAAGACCTACAGAGATAAAAACGGTAGTCGATATCGACTAGGGAAAGTCGATATCGATGTTAGCAGATGGAATCGACTGGCTCAGAAGACTGCCAGTCGACACAGGTAGTCGATTTCGACGTTGGGGGTCGATATCGATGTTCAGTAACTCAACAGGGATGATCGTCGTCGACTCAGAATACTGTCGATGAAACTCAGTGGTCGATATCGACGTCTATTGGTCGATATTGATGTCTTCTCCTGCAAAGTTGTTAGCTTTTTCGTCGGCAAAGAAAGGCCGAAGACTTAAGGATGAATGAGGATGCGATGAACAGAAATAAAACAAGGTTTTGATGAATAAACTTATATAAAAAGCAACTCCTAGGATTAGGGTTTACCACAACGTTAACCAATGCATGCGATAAGGTCAATAAGACGGACAATTGCGCTATTTCACCCGAGGGACAAGCTTTCGATGTACACCAACTCTTAGGATTATTCTTGCAAATAAACCTAATTTTCTCTACAAATTTTATGTTTATAACTCAAGTTGTTAGCATGAATCCCTTTTCTTTCGATTAGGACTAAGCATAGAATCGTAGAAGATGCTATAGACACAACGATATCAACATCTAACACTTACCTCGAGCACGCATGGCTAACGTCGGGCTCACCCCGACCCAAAGAGCTTTGGGGGACTACTCGCTTCTCATCATGGAACTCATCTTTGATTTAAAGAAATAAACTTGCATTAAACTATAAACTCCGAAGCTTTACAACTCAACGTCGGCTTTCGCAAACGCCAAACCTTAAAACTTCTCTCTAGCTCTATTGCTATTGATTGTGTGTCTGTCTGGATGGATGATTGAATGTCAGCCCCCCTAGGGCTTTATTTATAGGCTATTAATCCTTGCTATCCAAGGATTGTAACTTCTATCTAATCTCTAAACTCTATCCAAATAATTAGGATAGATCTTTTATTTTGATAAAACTCTAACAACTTGATAAAACTTAAAGGTAAAAAGTAGATAAATCTCAGTTGATGTCTATCTATAGTTACAAGATAATTCGTGCCTCTTTGAAGATAGAATTGCCAATCCGCGTCTCGAAATCGTATCTATCTTCTGTCGAGGTGTGGTGAATATCGACCAGTAAGGTCGATATCGATGTCTGTATTTCTGCTCGACTTGTCCATCTCCACTCGATGTCTATGTTGAGGTCGATATCGATGATGTAAGGTCGATATCGAGTGCTTTTCTCTGCTGTGTGATGGTCTGTCTTGACACTCAGTTCTGTGTCGATGTACTGTAGTCGATGTCGATGTTCGAAGGTCGATATCGACCTCTCTTCTGCTCTTCTTGGTTTCTCCGTTTTGACTCCGATTTCGCTCGAATTCCTGCATGGTTAGCTCAAAACTTGTGCAGACTCTATTTCTTGTACTTTAGCCCATTCTTACACAAGTTTATATTCTTTTGAACCTTTTCTTTGGAAATTGAATGAAATATGAAGTCAAAAGATGCAATAAAAAGAGGTACAAATATGTACATCAACCACATCCCAAAACGGGTCAAATCCGAGTGCATCTCATCTACAATAACCCATTTATTGTTCCGACACACTCTACACGGACAAAGAAAGTGAGTCGTCCCACTCTTAATCGCATACGCTCTGATAGCTTGCAAAAAATAAAAAATTCCTTGTTGATAGTCCCGATGAGCATGAGGGAACTGCATCCAACTTCAATTACCCATTGTTGTCCTGTCAATATCAATTTCAATCTCTACTTCCCATCATTTATCTCAATCTCAATCCACATTTCAATCCCAATGTCAATCTCAATCCACATTGTTAATGTAACACACATTCTCATCATTTATCTCAATCAAAACCATATTCTCTACCTATAAAATAATTCTCAATCCACATTCTCAATATACAAGATATTCTCAATCCATATTCAATAATACAAAAACACATTTTCACCATCCATTTCAATCACAAACGTCAAATATACGTAATCAAAATAAAAAACCAACATAAACAATCTACATAAACAATATTCTTAATCCACATTCTCAAACAAAACCTCATTTCCATCATCACCTCGTTCTCATTATCATTTTCAAGCACCCACAGAATATATACACATATATTCAACAACACAATACAAAAAACAACAAAATTTAAACATATCTTAACTAAACAAAGTGGAATGATGTTGATAATGTCGAAGGGAGGAGGAGGGGAGGAAGAGAAATGTCGAAGATGGGGTTTGGAAGAACAAATGACAAAAAGGAGAGGTTCTGTAATTTGGGGATTCAAAGAGAACATTTAGGCGGCGAACTTAGGTCTATGTCCGTCGCCTGAGGGAATAGTATTAAATGTTTTAGAACTACCCCACTCTCAGACGACGAACAAACTCCTATACTCGTCGCCTGAACGAACAGTATTAAATAGGACAGTTGGATGTACTATTTGGCCCACTCTCAGGCGATGAACAATTTCCTATATCTGTCGCTTGAATATGTACTATTAAATATGGCAAATGGAGTGCACTGTTTCAACCTATCTCATGCGACGACTTGATAAAATGTTCGTCGCCTAAACGTTCGGTCTTAGTAGTTCTAGTTGGGCCCTATTCTCAGACAATCATTCTCCTTCCTTTGTTCGTTGCCTGATTCTGTTCGTCGCCTAGGATATTTTCAGACGGCGAACTTTGATGATTTGTGGTCGCCCAAATATGAATTGGGTTGGATTAAAGGGGCGTGGTAGTCAGACGACGAATGTCTCTAATTCCGTTGCCTGAATCCAACTCAAGCGATAGACTCTCGAATGTTCGTCGCTTAGCATAGTGTCACTAAAATATATCAGGTAACTAAATGAGCAGACAATGTGATTAAAACATGTCTCATGCATCTGACATGCTCAAATTTTACCAATCAAATTTATGTGGATTGATTAGATCAACTTAAAAGGCAAATTAATTAGCACCAAAGTCAACAAAGGCATGCATATTTTGACGATTCCAACCATATAACTGAATGAACAAATAAGATATACATGTGTGCAAGTATAATGGCAAAACGGAAAACATAACCACAATTGTACAGTCCTCCATGCCAAGTCCTGGTCGGATATCGATAATCTATCTCCAGAAGGCACAAGAATTAAAAACATTTAAAAATGTTACCAGCAATGCCTGAAAGCAATTGAAGCTCCATACTGTCGTGGTTAATTTCTTGTTTCCATGGCAAAGCAATGCATCCAACAATGAAGACGACTATGAGGAGAAACACGTCGAAGCAAATGTAGATGATTCCTTGTATCTTCCAATGGTCCTTGACGTTCTGAAGCATGCCTGCCTTACAGGCATCGCAATCGTAACATAGCTCCTTGTCATCGTTGCTCCACGACCCACAATCGTTGTTTGTCATGTTGGCGTTTTCAGGTTTCATCCAGTTGGTTGGGGAGATGAATATGAACCCGCAGTCGTTAGATGGCTTGCAACAACCAGACTGCCATTTACCATCAATTGTAAGACTACGGTTAATTCGATAGAACACACGCTTCCTCTATTCATTAAAAATATGTTATTTACTATTTACTTTACCTACATTTTTGCATGTAAGGCAAAAAAAGAGCTCTAAACCTGATCAAAGAGCTAAATTATCCCTCGATTTTGGCCATTTATAAGATTTGCTTGTGTATTTGGTGCTCAAATGCGACCGATTTTCAGCTTCAATGTGGTTACTTCGCCGACTACAAGGTCTGCATCATTCTTTAACTCCATTCTTGTACCATAAGTTGGATTCATTTTGCAAGATTTTTGAGTTATATATATCTTGGTGGATTTTTGCTTCTGTCTACTAGTGACAACAGTGTTTTGTCCTGAGTTTTTTTTGGCCATGTCTCTTGCAATTCTCATATGCATTGATGGAGGTATTTTTTAATTCCTTTTATTTTTCTATTTATTTTCAACCAAAATGTTAACAATATAATTAGATGGAGAGCCATTTGGCGAAAGTTGTCAAACTTTCATAAACCATACGAATTAGCTTTAACCAAGGTCATTTAATTTGACAAAAAATACGTATAATATATTTTTTTTCTAGTGTTTATAAAAAATAAATAAATATCCAAAAATTTAAACAAATAAAAAAAATTCTAAGTCGTCATTACAAACATTGACTTTAATGTACTATTATTATTATTTCTCAATATGGGCCAAACTCGCTATTACATACAAACAGTGACTTGACTTTATTTTAACTATTTTCCAAAATAGTTTTTTGCTTATCTATTTTCCTATTTTTTTTAAAAAAAATTACTAATTTGAAAAAAATTCGAAGTGTTCGTAGCATCAATTCAATTTGGAAATATCTCAATAGTCAATTTTTTTGGGCCTAAATTTGTCCACAATTTAAAATTCCAGTCCTTGCGTTTTTATATATATTTTTTAATTTATAATTTTGTATGTGAAAAAATTAAATAAAATCCGCAATAGAATACTTTATCTCATCGATCACCATCCAAACTCGATCTAGAAGAGATAATTAACCAATTATACAAATAGAAATAATCGAACCCTAAAACAATAAAACTTGGGAATCTTGAGGCATTTGCTACGACGAGGCATATCATGTAATTGAAAATTTATGAAGTTCCTAAAGTCAAAATTATACATTAATTAAGGTAGCTATAATTTCTAAGTAGGATGATTGAACGGTGATGTAAATTTGTTTGTAATATATAGGACAAAAATATGTATATAATTAAGCGAATATATGTACGTACGTACCTTTATACTGTATTTTTTTACGTACACATTTCTTGTGCATCATTTAAGAATATACCGAGTATAGTATTTTTTTGGTCGGAACTTAAGAATAGTATATATGTGACTATGTGGAGAAAACCTAAGAATAGATTTGTTTTGGTCAGAACTTGAGAATATATAGTACTCCATCCCTTCGGAAATATAAGTTAATTGACTTTTTGGTACACTTTTTAAGGAGTTAAAAATTATATAAAATAATATTTTTTATTATTTTTTACATAGTCTTATATATATATATATATATATATATATATATATATATATATATATATATATTACTCAGTATATGGTTATGTAAAAAATTTAATAAAAAATATTATTTTATATAGTTTTTAACTCTTTAAAAAGCGTGCCGAAAAGTCAATCGACTTATATTTCCAAATGGATGCATTGAGTATTGTTTTTTTTGTCGAAACTTAAGAATTTTTTTTAAAAAAAAATAAATTTAGTCTAATTTGATCGGTTTACAGCTGAATCAGGTACTGTATGCATGATTGATTTAAGAGATTAATACTCTCACTTTAAAAAAAAAACTCTATATTTCAAGGGAATATCGAATCTGTTAGTATAGATATAGTCTCACCTACTCATAATTAGTTAAAAGGTAAACAAGGTAACATCAAGGAAATGTACTTAAGACGGATCAAAGAAAAAACAAAGAAAATATACTTAAGAGCTAGCTACTTGACCAAAAAAAAAGGAAATGTAAGAACTATATAAACATTGTTCTAATTTATACCAAAATTTACCTCGATTGGAGACATGCGTGTAGCATTGAACTGGGTAACATTTTTACCACTCGTCGAATCAATAAAGCTCTTACAAATGTTGGTGTCAACCAAACAGCTCCTAGTGGCGTTCCAGTGGCTGCTAATCTTTTCCTGAAGAGTAGAGGAGTAAGACTGAAGCCTATACTCCTTGTAAGCCTTTCCACTTATCTCCTCCCCGCCGCCCTCTCTGGTGAAGACGAACCCCACGATTATTAAGCCGAAGAGACCGAGAATAAAGACCAGCAAGGCAACTAGGTAACTCCGTGAAAGGAATACGAAGGGGCGTTTGGTTGCGAAGTTGAGGATGAGGGTAGCGGTGCCAAGAATGGAGACAATCAAGAAGATGATGCCGACAGTCTTCTCGGTCAAGCCTGTGAAAAAGGCATTATCGCCATCGCAAATAGCGTGCAAGCTCTCCGGATAACAGATCCGCAGGATGGATAAGACGATGATTATGACATTTAAGATGACTCCCACAATCCAAATCCATAGGATCTCACTGTTTTGGTTTTGGTTTTGGTTTTGGGATTGGTTTTGGTTTTCGCCTGAGACAAAGAGCTTCTTCAGGCGTTCATAACAATCGGATAAAAACTGTGGGATCTTCCTATTCCTGTTTCTGTTTCTGTTTTCGTTTTGGTTTTGGATTTGGCTTGGGACGAAGAAATTCTTAAGGCGTTCATAACCATGGGATATCAACTGAGGCATTTGGGTTTTGTTTAATTCTTTCTGAGGGGGAGGTACGTTAACGTTGTAGGCGTTGTGAGGGCCAGATTTTATGGAAGCTAGGTTGGGACTATATATATATAGAGGTATTAGGATTGTAAATGGGGATCATCGATCAATCAAGTACGTAATTAACCAAACTCTTTACCCCTTACCTCTATCTTGACTGATTCTCAATTTCTCATCACCTTCTTCTAAACTCGATCTAAACGTTAACATCTGGAGTAATATTTTTCCTAGCTTTCTCCTTTTCAACAAGGGTAAACGGGAGAAAACCACCCTTAAAATACACGCTCATAACCATCCTTTATATACTCAATTACCGAAAACCACCCTTAAAAACATCCTCGTTAGCAAATAACCATCCCTCTTTGATTTCGGTCAACAAACTGTTAAATATGAGAAGTTACCATGTTATCCCATATTTTTAACAGATTTTAATGAAAAGAAATTAATTTTAAAAAATGAATAAATTAGAAATTGTAGAGAAAGGGGCACACGAACAGTGGAACAACCATATTTGTGGAAAAAACATGCAGGCTCAACATGCTATTGCTGTCTTGCTTCTTATCCTTCAAAATTCAATAAGAATTCATCATAGCCAACACCAAATCTATTCAACTGCACTCAATTTTGGATTTTATGGTTGAAATTTGAAGAGTTAAGATTTATATAGAGGGGATATGAATTTTAGGGTTCAAATTCATTATTTGAAGGGTTAAGATTTATGAAGAGGAGATATGGATTTTAGGATTTAAACCTCCTTATGCTCTGTAGCAATTGATTTTTAGCATTATGCTTGAAGATTTGGGGCTTGGTGAAGATATTTTAAAAATATTAAAAAATTAAAAAAAATATATATTTTTTATTTAATTAAATTATATTAAAAAATTAAAGGGTATGATGGTAATTTCATGTATTTGATGGAATATTGACTGAAACCTAGCGACGGTGGTTCTTTGCTGACGGTCACGTTTTTAAGGGTGGTTTTCTGTAATTGCATATGTAAGGGGTGGTTATGAGCAATATAGTGTATTTTAGGGGTAGTTTCCTGCAATTTACCCTTTCAATAATACTCCGCATTGTGTTTACACGAGCTTCAGTATTAAACGTTGACCGTTCTTCTTTCTTTTTCTTTTTTAAACATTTTGATTTTTCCAAAAGTGTCATGTGGTGATGGATTTTTGGTAATAAAGTACTATATATAAATATATACTCCGTAATATATAATTACCAGAGGCGTATTTTCATCCGTTTACCAAAAAAAAATCTCTTAGTTCATATAACATCACCAATGTACATTTTGGAGTGTCTGTGACATATCATATCAATCACGTAATATTATTTATTAAATAAACTAATAAAAAAATATTTTAATTCATATCATCTCAATGCTAATTCTCTTAATTTCTTCATAATTTCCACTATTTCATGAACTGCCCTGCTATCGCAACCTTCAATTTATTATTGTAATTGTTATATCTCGATTAATCATACTCAAGCATAAAATTATATATTATAAATAATACTCCCTCTGTTAATTAAAACTTGTCGTTTACTATTCATGCACGTTTTTTTTAAAATGATAAAAACTATATGAAATATTAACTTTTTTTAAAATTTATTTTTATAAATTCATACTTAATAGTAACAAGTATGAAATTATTAAAAATATATATATATTAAAAAAGTTAATATTTTATATAGTTTTTAACACCTCAAAAAGCGTGCATGAATAGTAAAATGTCAAGTTTTAATTAACGGAGGGAGTATGTTTTTAAAATTATTTTTATTTATTATTCATCTCTTTATATTTATATTTATTTTTTTAAAATATTTTTATATCAGATAGTAATTTATAAACTATAATATATAATTAAAATTAAAATTAATAAATTTAATTCATACTACCTCCATCTTAAAATATATATATATATATATAATTTTTAGCACATTTTTTTAAAAAGTAAAAATTATATCAAACATCGACCTTACCTAATAACTATAATTATTTGTTTTATCATTGAATTGGAACACTAAAATCTTATCATTGGTGTGTGTCTATATATATATATATATATATATATATATATATATATATATATATATATATATATATATATATATATATATATATATATATATATATATATATATATATATATATATATATATATATATATATATATAGGTTGGATCCCATATAAGCAACCCTTACGGTGTAATTTGTGAGTAGAGAAATTATTCGTATGTACCAAGCGATTATTCGTGTATAATAATGTAATTATTCGTATGTATGAACAAATGTAATTATTTGTAAGTAACAAAAGATTATTCATATGTATGTACATACGAATAATCACTTCGTACCTACGAATAATGTCACTGTTCACAAGTTACTTTTAATCTCATCCATTTGATCTTCTTAATCCGACGCTCTAGATTTGCTCACAAATTACACAGTAACACTTGCTTACATAGGATCTATCCTCTATAGATAGATATATAGATATATATAGAGAGAGAGAAAGAGAGGGGGTGGATCAAATGTAAACAGGTCTTAAGGTGTAAACTAAGGCATCGTTTGGTTAGCTATCTACTTCCCAGAAAGTATAAAAACACAGGAATTGATTGACAATACATGTGTTTGGTATAAAAAATTAAAAATGAAAAACCCAGGAATTGGAATTCCCGGGAATTGAAATTCCTCCAAAATGGTGGAATTCAACTTACCATGAGGGGGTGGGTAAGATCTACTTCCCCCTTTCTTTTTCCAAATTACTTCTCTTTTTTTCCCAAATCTCATTTTTATTTTAATTTTGATTAAGAAAATTTCCAATTTATCCCTATAATAAAAAGGGTGTGTGAATAAATAAAGGCTATAAGAGTAATTTTAAATAAATTCCTAGGAGATTTCCCTCTTCAACCAAACAAATTATAGGAATTGAGTTCATGTGAATTTAATTTCAACCAAACATATTTTTATACTTCCCGGAAAGTAAAATTCATGGGAAGTTTATTTCATAGGAAGTAACTTCCTAAGAAGTGAAATTACTACGTTTAACCAAACGAGGTCTAAGAACAGATTTGGATCGTCGATTCGGATGAAAGGGAAGCTCGAGATTTATCATAAATTATCCAATTTTTTAAAATAAAAAATGCGGTACCCACTCTCAAACTATTCCACTCTCACTTGTTGCTATGCGTGAGTTTGAGACGAAAAAAATTGTGGGGCCGCATTCTTTTTTCTTTTTTCCTACATGGCAACATGTGGGTTCTATTTTTTTTATTTTGTAATTTTTTACATGATATCCGGGTAAATAGGTGAACAATCACCCTCTCTCTTATATTTGAATAATTTTTATAATTTAATCAAATAATATTCAATTTAATTGAATAATATATTAAATGTAACCGAATAATCATTCGATTAAATATGAATAATCTTTCTAATTTAATCGAATAATGTAATTTAACCAAATAATTGTTGAGCGATTTTCTGGTGTGAAAAATATTAATTAATCAGTTGTGCTATTTGATCAAGGTGGAGCATATAATATTGGGTAATTACAAGGAGAAGCTTTCAAATATGTGAATGATTACATTTACTTTCCAATTCCTTAGCGGGAATGAAATTTAGATATATATGCGAATAATTTTTACACTTTCTACGAATAAAGTATATCCCTATTCTCTCAATAGTCAATACATATTACCAATACACCTTGTTGTTCAAACGAATAATGTATGGACTTTCTACGAATATTCTTTCGTTTACTTACGAATAACGATTCTCAATTTACCGAATAATAAAATGATATAATTTCACCAAATAATCTTCAAATTCTTATTATTAAGTACGAATAATCTATGTAATTTCATAGAATAATGTACAATTTGATTAATTATTATTTAACCTCCAAAAAACTAATAAATGTATAAACAATCATCATCTTACATACAAATAATATTTATAATTTAAACGACTAATCTCTCAAATTTAACAAAATAATATATCTCATTTAATCGAATAATCTTTCTAATTTAACCGAATAATATAATTTTAACATAATCATATTGGTAAATAACAAATATGTATAAAAAAAACAAAAAAGAGGGAATAAAAACAAACAACTCCGTACATGGAGAGTGGGCGATTGGGCATTTGGAGAATGCGCGTGAGATTTGTTTATGTGGGGCCCATCGAATTTATTTATTTTTTCCAAAAGAAAATCTTGATTAATCTCAACCATTGATTCAATTAGAATTTATGATCCAGATTTGTTCCTAGTTTACATCCTACGGGGTTTTACGCAGGAACCAACCCATATATATATATACATACGGAGTATATAGAATACGGATCAAATGTTAACAACTCTTACGGTGTTAAATGTTAACAAATCAATATTCGGCAAAATTTATCAAATATTCATCACAATCACTCAATTATTCATCAAAGCTTTTCGACAACATTTAAGAGATTCATTTCAATTAATAATTATTGTCAATTAAAAAAAATTATCACCCAAAAAACTCAAACCCTTGCGCGTATATCCACCCCAAACTTCGTAATTGTGTTACTGTGATGAATATTTCTTAAATATTGCCGAATATTGATGAATATTTGGGAAATTGTGAATAATTGAGTGATTGTGATGAATATTTGAGTGACTGTGATGAATATTTGATTAATTTTAACAAAAGATTTGATGAATAATTGAGTGACTGTGATGAATATTTGATAAATTTTGCCGAATATTGATTTGTTAACATTTAACATCGTAAGAGTTGTTAACACATGACACAACCTCTCTCTCTCTCTCTCTATATATATATCTTCATTTTTAATATATTATCATAACAAATTAAGATATAAATAACAATCTCTTAATACTTATATTATATTATTATTAAGTATATGTATATATTAGTTTATTTGAAGATTTGATTTGTGAATAGATATATTTTTTTGGGCAAGAAAATATATGATAAAACCAAACCATATAACAAAGATCAAAGACGGATCAAACAGAAAACCTAAAATTTTTATCGTGACATCCTCTAATATATAGGGAGGTCAAGTCGTTTTTTTAAAGAATATATAATTCTATAGATATGATTTGTTTGGATTTGTTTTGGCAAAATTTTATCTAAATAACTTTTAATAATAAGAAAACAATTATTGTTATTGAAAAGATATATTTTCACGCCTTTTACATAGATAGAATTAACTATATTTTTCATGTCATTTACATTGTCAAACCATTACTAATATATAGGGAGATTACATATCGTTTTTCGTGCATTGTTACATCTCATGTTTAATAGATTATATCTATTATAAAAAGATTAAATAAAATACAATATATAAGATCTAATAAAATCAGGCAAACTTTTTAAATATATTCATATCTAATAAAATTGGGTCAAATTGTATCTTATGTTATATTAATTTTCTAAAAATATATGAAATTGGATTGAATTACATTAAAAAAAATTGAAAAAATATTAACTTCAGATTGATTTTTGGTAGTCATTAACATAAGACTGATTAAGTGAAGCCAAATTAATCTTTAGATTAATTAAGTAAAGCTAGATTTTTTTTAATTAGTTAGCAATACTACAATTAAGGAGAATGTTTCATGTGGTACAAACAACTTCTCCTTTAATATAATATAATATAATATAATATAATATAATATAATATAATATAATATAATATAATATAATATAATATAATATAATATAATATAATATAATATAATATAATATAATATAATATAATATAATATAATTAATGAATATAGGTCATGCATATATCATTTATTATGTTTATTATTTAGGGTTAATTAGAAAATTATAATTATTGGCTTCTTTCAATTTTAACCAATGATCAATTATATTTAATCATCAATTAAATATTGTAGCTAAGTTATAAATTCTCATAAATTTTTTAAAGATTTTCTTCTAACTTATGATTTCAAACAAGTTAATATATTAATTAATTTAATAATGTACGTACCTAAGCTACATAATTTCAATCATCAAGTTTTTGAAGTTTTTTTCTTTGAATAAAATTTTTCATAAAAGATAGATATTATACTTGATTTAATCAATCTTTTAATAAATTAAAAGATAAATATTGTAATAAGTAAAATAATAACTTAATTTGAGTCATAAAATTTGGAAGATACAAAATTTTATTTACCAAAATCACATATCATCAAATTGGAGGGTTCACCCTAATTGCATCGACATTAACTTAAATGAATATTTTAAATTTATAATTATTTTATATTCAATACGATAAATTTCATCTCATAATCTTTAAACCCTAATTGCATCGACAGTAACTTAAATGAATATATTGTATTAACAGAAATTACATAATAATTTGACAGATATGTTGACATTATTTTATGATTTTGTGTACTCTTTATTTTTTAATATTTAAAATTTTCCAAGGTTTTGATTTGTTTATTTAAGAAAATTTTAAGTAGATTAATTTCAATCAAACATAATTTATTTATCTATTATATATATATGTTGATGTTGATGTTGATTGTTATATATATATATAATATTGTATATTGATTTGAAATAAATATACTCTTAATTTAGTTTATTGTTATTAAGAGATTCAAATATTTCAACCAAATTAATTAACTATTATATATAACCTTCAAATTTCAAAAATAAAATATAAATTAAACATCGTTTACGAAGAACCAACACAGTGGATGGGTGGTCACAATATTTTTTTTAAAAAAGTAAAAATCATATAAAACATCGACCTTTTTATTAATTCTTTTAAAAATAATTTCAATATTTGTTAAAGCACGAGTCTTAAAGAAAAATTACGGAGTACAAGAGAAAGAGTTAACGCCGATCCAAACGCGGTATTAAAACGGATACTTCGAGTAAACACAATAAAATAAAATAAACTGAAAACGTCAAACTGTCAAACATGGCTGACAGATGGCTGATCGCAAGGTGACTTGTCAACCCCTCCCCGCCGGCTAGTGAGTATTATATACGGTGTACTATAATAAAGTCAACTATTCGACCAAAAATTAAATAAATAAAGTCAACTAAAGTCAAGCAAACCGAGTGGAGCGGAATTTTCTTGTAAAAATGATTCAATTAATTGGATCAGATTAACTAATAACGTATTTTCTATCCTATATTCTTGAGGGTTGGGGCATAGCTGCTGACTTCGTAGAAAATATAGTTTTAACAAAATCAACCTTGGTGGCTTTCCTAGGAGGCCATCTTTGTAGATGCGCTGATGAATGGTTGTCACCTCAGCAACCGCCATGGAGGAAGTGCTACATTGCAAGCCACCAAGTGCCAAAATCATGTAGAGTGTGCATACTTAGCTTAGGTGAGGATGCACACATCTGATTGTAATTTAGTTTTAACAAATAAAGAGAGTTAGTTAGAAAAGCCTGAAGTAGTATAAATAAAGGGGTGCTCTTCAGAAGTTGTAACTGAATCATTCTTGTGGTATATCTTGTAACAATGGAAGTTGTATCACTTTTCCCTCCTCCATGAATAAGATTTCTATATTTCTCTCCAATCTATAGCTCAATTGTAGTGGCTTTTCATGGTATCAAAGCAATTGTCAAGCTCTACTGCAGTTTGATTGAGCTTTCGGTTTCTTTTTCCTTATTTCGTTTTGATTTCTCGTTTGAATTTCAGTTTTCCGAAAATTGCTTCTCTGGAATTCATTTTTTTTCTAAGATCTGTAGTGATCTTGTTTCTCTATGTTTCTCCTTTTCCATTCTTGATCTAAGATTTGCAATTAAGAATGAACAGAGACAAAAACTCGTGATCTGATCGCCAAATTGAGTTCGGTGAAGTTAACAGTCGTGTGATCATCAATGATCCATTGGCCTTGTCCAACATGGATTATCCTAGCGCGCAGTTAGTCTCGAACCAACTCAACGGATCGAACTATCTCTGCTGGAGTTGCAACATATAAGGATGGCTTTGGGAGCAAAATTCAAGCTCGGTTTTATTGATGGGAATGTGGCGCTTCCGATTCAGATCTCGACACAACTGAATATCTCCAGTGGATCCGATGTGATTACATGGTACGTTGCTGGATCTTCAACTCCATGGTTGGATCTATTTTTTGAAAGATTTATGTAATCGAACTCTGCTAAACAACTTTTGGAAGAGATTGCTGAGCGCTTTGGTCAAACTAATGGACCATTAGTTTTTCAATTGAAACATGAGCTTAGTAGCCAAGTACAGGAAAATCAATCGGTGGCTGAATACTATGGGAAGAGCAAAATGATATGGGTTGAAATTGACAATCTGGAAAAAAATTCCAAAGTTCACTTGTGGTGCTATTGAGAAACATTGTTCCTACAGTTTGCTGAAATGAATGCTTGAGTTATAGAGCAAGAATAGGTTGATGGAGTTTCTTCTTGGTCTAAATGATGGATGTGAGGCAGTCAGAAACCAGATCCTATCTATGGAACCTCTTCCATCGGTCAACAGGGCTTATTATCTTGCACAACAGGTCGAACACCAGAAGATTGTTACAGGCTTATTTCCTTAAGGTGAGACTAGTGCTCTTAACATTGGTCACAATTTCAAAGGAAACACAAATGGAAAGAACTTTGATAAGAATGGTGCAGGTTCATCAAGGAGAGATCGCACTAATAAAGGTCACAGGAAATGCTCAAATTGCAATATGAAAGGACACACTGTGGATCAATGTTTCAAGCTAATCGGATATCCTGATTGGTATATGGAGATTAAAGCCAAGGAAGCTAAGGTGGGAAAGATACCAAGAAATCTATCAATATAGTTGCCTCTGAACTAATTCTGGACACTCCATTGGGAGGTCAATTTCTTGATGACTCTACTATCTAGAATCCACATCTCAACGCTGCCTTTGTCAATACTGTCTATCAGGAGCTTATTAGAATCATGAAAGGGAAAGGCAAGGTTAATGAGACAAAGATGAGTCACTTCTAAGGTACCACTACTATCCTATGTCTTAATGTTTCTACAACTCAATCTCATGCTGCTTCTGATTGGATAATAGACTCCGGTGCCTCTGACCATATGACTTGTCATCTTGAATGGCTTAAGAACATTAGAAAACTTGATCGTTCTATATACATATGTTTGCCTGATAAGACGATTAAGCTAGTACATCTAACTGGAAGTCTTAAACTAAACAATGAAATCATGTTTCATAATGTTCTATTCGTGCTTGAGTTCAATAAAAACTTGTTGTATGTTGGGAAAATTTATGATGATACAAACATTTTTGCAGTATTCACTAAACGGATATGCTATTTTCAGGACCCTAGAAGTGGTCATGTAAGCTTTGTTAAGAAGAGGTTTGCATGACTTTACAGGACTGTGGTTGCTGATGGTAATCTAGTTTAATTTGTCAAATTTACTTTCAACTTTTTAAGTGTAAATAAAGTCCCAAATAACACCGGTTGCAATCAATTGGGATGTACATCTAGTCATGAGTTACTTCATGCTAGGATGGGACACGTTTCTATTTCTAAGATGCGTCGAATCCCTAAGTGTAAGGGTCTTGTTGTTTCCAATTCGGTTTATGATGTATGTGCTAAGGCGAAACAACACAAGACAGTTTTTAGTAAAAGTGTTTCTGTTGCTAATGAATTGTTCGAATTGTTGCATCTAGATCTATGGGGTCCCTATCGTGTACCAAGTAGGGATGGTGCTCGTTATTTCTCGCGCGACTATTCTTGATTTCAAGAGTCGAGCTACATGGACTCATTTGGTACAAAACAAGCAATAGATACATCGGGTTATTAGAGATTTTTTGGTCTTGATCGAAAATTAGTTCAATTGCAAAGTCAAGAAGATCCGAATTGATAATGGGTCTGAGTTCATCAATAGAATGTGTTTGGATTTATTTGCTTCAAGGGGCATTATTCATCATCGGCCAGTCCCTTAGACCATCCAAAATGGTTGTGTGCAAATGTGCAAATGTGTATTTTTTAGACATTTTTTAACTCCATTGGTTGTTTTGGGTGTGTGCAAATGTACACATTTGAGCATGTAATATGTAAATTTAAGCACACCACCTCCCCTATGTGCAAAAACTTTTACAAAAATCAAGACAATTTTACTAGTTGATTTTTTTATGATTTAAATTTCCTTTTTATTTCAAATGAATTGTATTTGAATGGTGTGTAAAAAATACAAATTTTACTAATGGAGCAAATTATTAAAAGTGATGTGTATTTTTACACATCTTATGCAAATGTGTACATTTTACCCAAAACCATTGTGGATGGTCTTATACTTCCCAACAGAATGGTCGGATTGAGCGAAAACATTGTCATCTACTCGATACTGCGAGAGCTATTGAGTTCCATGACAACTTGCCAGTGATGTTTTGGGGTGATTGTGTATTAGGTGCTACACATATCATCAATCGTTTGCCATCAGCCGTTTTAAATTGGAAAACACCTTTAGAGTTTTTATTTGGCCAAGCTCCTTGCAACACAGATCTTCGAGTAATCGGGTGTTTATGTCATGTATTGGTTAATAATGGTTCTATGGACAAGTTTGCAGCTAAAAACCAACGTTGCTTGTTTCTTGGATATCCCTTCGGTCAAAAGGCCTACAGAGTATATGATCTGGATACCAAGTAAGTATTTGTCAGTAGGGAAGTTGTATTTTCTGAAGATGTGTTTCCATTTGCATGTACTTCTCCTTCTTCTGAAGCTATGGTTTCTTCGCCTCTACTTAATCCAGCTGTGTATCCGACTGATTATAGCCTAGCTGGTCCGTCTATTACAGTTGCTCCAACTAATGCTTCAAGTAGTTCCTCAACTCCAGTTGATTTTGATTTTGGTCAAGTATGCCCTTCTCCATCTCAACTCCGTGATCGTGTTTCTGAATCAGAGTCTAATAATGTCTCTCCACAGAGTGTGCCTATGTCCAATATTGTTGCCATCTTTCCTCACGTTCTACCTGATGATAATCTCTGTCGATCATCTAGACAGATTACTCGCCCATCACATCTCCGTGACTTTATCTGTACTACTCTACCGTCTCAGAGTGATCCTTTGCAGACCTTTATGGCTACATCTTTGGATGATGTTTGCTTATACTCTCCAAATTTTGTCACTTCTCTTAATAATGTGCTATCTGTATATGAACCCACAACTTACTCTCAAGCTTCAAAGGATCAACATTGGATTGATGCAATGTAAAAAGAGATATCTACTCTTGATGACAACAAAACTTGGGTCCTCACTCAGTTACCTCCAGGAAAGAAAGCGATTGTAAGTAAATGGGGTTTTAAGGTGAAATTTCGTCCTAATGGGTCAATTGAGTGATACAAAGCATGGCTAGATACAAAAGGCTACAACCAAATCAAGGGAAAGGAGTACAAAGTTACTTTTTCACCAGTTGTAAGTTCAGCACAGTTCGTCTATTTCTTGCCATTGCAGTTGCTTGAGAATGCATGACCCGTATACTAATTAGACGTCAACAACGCCTTCCTCCATGGGTCAATTGATGAAGAAGTATACATGCTACCTCCTGAAGGTTATTCTAAGGCAACAAATGGTCAGGTTTCTCCAGAAACAGGGGTTTATTCAGTCAAAGTATGATCATTCCTTATTTGTCATGTCCCTTCCTAATGATGGTCTTATTGCTGCCCTTGTCTATGTTGATGATTTAATCATCACTAGCACTAATTCTGCTCTCATTAATCGTGTTAAAGCCTATATGCCTTTAGCATTCACGATTAAGGATTTGGGCTTAATCCGATATTTTTTGGGCTTGGAGGTCTCTAGGAATTCAGCTGGTATGTTGCTTAACCAGAGAAAATATGTATTTGACATCATCAAAGATCTGCACATGGAGGATTGTGAACCTGCAGTTTTTCCATTACCTCGTGGCTTGAAATTGTCCATTGAAGATGGTGATTTACTTCTTGATCTGGAGACTTGTTGAAGACTGATTGGTCGGTTTTTGTATCTCAACATGACTCGCCCTGACATTTCATTTGTTGTCCAACATCTTAGTCAGCTCTCAAATTCTCCTCGTTTACTTCATCTTCAAGTTGTAGATCATGTTATGCGATATCCGAAGGGTTTGTTGATCTAGGCTTGTGCTACCCAGTTGCTTGTGATCTTAACCTCTCTGCATATTATGATGTCGATTGGGGTACTTGTGTATACTCTTCCCGATCAGTTTATGGCTATTGTGTTTTTCTGGGTTCATCCTTAGTCTCTTGGACGACCAAGAAACAAAAGATAGTTGCTAAATCTTCAGCTGAGGCTGAGTATCGCAGCATGTCATACATAGCCAGTGAGGTTGTTTGGTTGGACAACTTGCTTAAGAATTTGCAGATCTTCATTCCTTTACCTATTCCTTTGTTATGTGACAATAAGGCAGCAATCCACATCATGAGCAATCTCGTTTTCCATGAACAGACTAAGTATATCAAATTAGACCGTCATTACGTTTGAGATCATTACCTGGAAGGCTTCCTGTCTCCCCCATTTGTTCATTCGAGTCTGCAACTCGCTGATGTCCTCACCAAACCTTTGAGTGAGCAGCAACACAAGTTTCTTTCTTTCAAGTTAGGTCTTGTGCAGTTGTGCTCACTAGCTCACCCAAGTCCTACTTGAGGGGGATGTAGAGTGTGCATACTTAATTAGCAATTTAGCACACATTTGATTGTAATTTAGTTTTAACAAATAAAGAGAGTTAGAGAAGCTTGGATTAGTATAAATAAAGGGGTGCTCTTTAGAAGTTGTAACTGAATTCATTCTTGTGGTATAGCTTGTAACAATGGCAGTTGTACCGATTAGAATTTTTTTTAACATTAGCCAAAAAACGTTAAAAAATTGTGAAGTAGCCAATAATGCAAACTATTTTGGGATTTAGTCAAATGAGGGCTAAGTCGCTGTTTAACTCAGGCCCAACTTATAAAAATACTAAAATCGCTGTTTTAAATAGTAACTTAGTAGTTTTTTTTTTTATAATCAGTTTAAATAAAAAAAGAGGTAAAAAAAATTATACACGGGAGAGTAGCAACTCTCCCTTTCTTAAGTTGAAAATGTTTTTTTTAAAAAAAAACCAGAACCGCTGTTTAATACAGGGGCTCTTTCACTTCACCCAATAAAGCTTTCATACTCCCCTCTCTCTCCTTTATTTCCCCCCTCCCGTGTGCCTTACTTTTCTCTCCTTTTTCCTTGTGGACCCCACTCTCTCTCCTTTCCGTTTTCTTTTTCTTTACTTTTTTTCTAGACCTTAAAAATAATAAAAATGGTAGAGTCGCTGTTTAACTCTACCCTATATATTTTTTTTCTTTTCATTATTATTGCATAAAATTTTAATTTTTTTTTTAAAAATACTAAGTCGTTGTTTCAAAGAGCGACTTTAGTATTTTATTAATTTTTTTATAAGCTGGGCTAGAGTCGCTGTTTGAAACAGCGAGTTAACCCCGCTTTGGGTAAAACCCAAAATAGTTTGAGATTTTGGCTAATTCACAATTTTTTTTTCTTTTTTTTTGGCTAATTTGAAAAAAAATTCCACTTTCCCCTCATCCATGAATAAGATTTCTATCTTTCTCTCCAATCTCTAGCTCAATTTGCATGAATAAGATTTCTATCTTTCTCTCCAATCTCTAGCTCAATTTGCAGTGGCTTTTCAAGTCTCAGCCTCAGTGTTTCTAACAATGAAACATGTAGAAGCGTCACTGGAGGCTAGCTTGGATGCATCGAAGTTAATTATGTAACTTCCTTTATGTGGTTTCCAGCTAATGTTTCTCCTTTTCCTTTGTTTATTAGGTGCTATATATTTGTTTGGTTTAATTTCAAGTCATCATCATCAAAGCCGAGTTTCATTATGTACAAATACCGTATGTGCAATAGAAAACTAAAAATCGACCCTAACCCAATGAATGTCAAATCTGTAAATATGACAAAAAATTGTAAACAAGAGATGAAGTAGCTAGCTAGGCACGTACGTACTTGATCGAAGCCCTGGCTGGCTAACTTCACCAACAGGGACATCAAGCACATCTAAGAGCAGTTGGAACACGTACAGTTTGCAATAATCGTAGACTCTAAGCTGTTTAATTTTGTCAATAGGTTCTTAATTTCCAGGGCAAGCCATGACATCCAGCAATGAAGACGATGATGAGAAACAGCCCGAAGCTAATGTAGATGATTCCTTGCATCCTCCAACTATCCTTGACGCTCTGAAGCATGCCTGTCTGCCTTACGCGCACCGCAATCGTAACATAGCTCCTTGTTGTCATTGCTCCATGACTCACAGTCGCTGTTTGTTATGTTCAAATTCTCGGGTTTCAGCCAGTTGGTTGGGGTTATGAATATGAACCCGCAGTCATTAGATGGCTTGCAACAACCAGACTACCATTTATGGTTGCAAGATCAGTACGTGATATTAGAACATATTATTATGCATCACTTGGAAAAAATAAATAAAAGTAAATTAGGAAGATGGGCCATTTTTAGACATCAATTAAATTAAGCTTTTTTTTTTGTCAAAAATTAGGAAGATGGGCCATTTTTGTAATTTTAAAAGGAAGTGGTTGCTTTTGCAAAAGTTTTGAGGAATTTCTCTAACATAAATGCTAACTAGTATAGTCCCCGCGCCATGACGCATAATTTTTTTTAAAAAATAAATATAAAATTTTGTAAGTATAAAAAATTACTACAATATTATAAAATTAAATAAAATATTACCAAACGTTAATATAAAATAGAAAAAATAGATTTGATAAAATAAGTAAAAATAACAATAATATTTATGAAAAATATGTTAATATTACATGAGTTAAAGATTTAAATAGAATAAGTTGATTAGGTGAAAATCTATCCCAAAATAAAAGTGGTTATAACACATGATAAAAAATCCTTATGGTTTGTTAGTTAGATATAGCTAGATTAATTAAAGAACTTGTACAAATGTCATTAGTTGAATTTTTTATTCCTAGGTTAAGTTGATTGGGAGGAAATCATAAAATTAAGGTGATTATGACATCTAAGCAAAAATGTTTCTCATTATAAGATTGGGAGGAAATCATTAAAAAAAATGTTTAAAATCTTTATCATTTAAAATTTTATGTAGATTGTTTGGGTGAAAACTGAAAATCCAAAATATAAGTTTATTATAAAAACAAAAGTAGTTTTCATTATATATATAGATTGACTGCTCCAAAAAAATCATATATTTGGAACTATATATTTTTTTTATAAAAAAAATGTTTTTGAATTCATCCAATTGTTTAAAAAAATAGATGGAAATGATATTGTGTAATTAATATAGAATGAAATAATAGTGTATAGTTAGTATTAACTTTATTTTTTTGAATTAATCCCATTGGTTAAATAAAAAGGTATTGCCTAATATAGAAAAATCATATATTTAGAACTATATATTTTTATATAAAAAATGCTTTTGAATTCATCCTATTGTTTAAAAAATAGATGAAAATGTTATTGTGTAATTAATATAGAATGAAATAATATTGTATAGTTAATATTAACTCTATTTTTAAAAAAAGTTTTGAATTAATCCCATTGGTTAAATACAAAGTAATTGCCTAGATAGATTGTTTAAAAAAATAGATTGAAATGATATTGTGTAATTAATATAGAATGAAATAATATTGTATAATTAATATATAGATAGATATAGATATAAACATATCAAATAGATATCCAATTAAATATACATAGTTGAAAAAATAGGTTATATGAATATATCAAATAAATATTGGAAAAAAACTATTTCTAAATTATAAATTTCTAAATATATATATAAAATAGATGTTGCCAAAAATATCGGTGCGCGAGGAGGCGACACATGGCACAAATGCTTTGCTTTTAATTAATACTAGTACAATCCCCGCGCCATGACATGTATTTTACAAAAAAAATAAAAACAAATTTTGTAAGTATAAAATTAAATAATCTATTACCAAACGTTAACATAAAAAAAATAGATTTGATAAAGTAAGTAAAAAATAATAAAAATAATTACAAAAAATGTATAAAAATTATACTCCCTCCGATCCAAAATACATGTCGTTTGACTTTTTTACATGTATTTTAAGAAGCTAAAATATTTTTTTACAGCTTCATATTTGTTGGTAATAAGTATTAAATTGTAAAAAAAATAATAATAAAAAATTTAATATATTATACTACCTCCGTTCGGCAAAACATGTCATTTTTGTTCAAAAAAGCTTCTCATTGTAGGTATTTTGCACTTCACTTTACAAAAATGCCCTTGACATGATTGATAATTTGTTAGTTATAGTTTTTGAAAAAGTAAAAAAGGATGGTAATAATTGAGGACAAATTAGTACATTTTCTAATTGCCTTAAAACTTGTGAAAGATGCTAAAATGACATGTTTTGCCGAACGGAGGGAGTATAGTTTTTAGCTCTTTAAAATACATGTTGAAAAGTCAAACGACATGTATTTTGGATCGGATATAGTATGATTTTAAGATTTAAATAGAATATATTGATTGAATGAAAATCCTAAAATAAATGTGGTTATAACACCTAATAAAAATGCTTATTATTTAGTAGTTAGATATAGCCAGATTTATTAGAGAAACGTGTACAAATTTCATTAGTTAGATTTTTTTTTCTAGATTTAGTTGATTGGGAGGAAATAGTGAAACTAAAGTGATTATAACATATAAGCAAAAACATTTCTCATTTAATAGTTATAATAGATAAAGCCCATTGGTTAATTTTTTTAAAATTTATTATTTGAAAATTTATGTAGATTAGGTGAAAATCCAAAAATTAAGGTTATTATATATATAAAAAAATACTCCCTCCGATCGGTAATATTTGATGTTTTAGGAGATTAAATTTAATTTGATTAACAATATTTGATGTTTTAGAAGTAATAATTACACTCTTTTATACTTTTACACTAATATCAATATAATTTGTACTTTTTTCTTTAACCAATTACATTTGTGCATAATAAATGTGATGCGTGAGTAAAAATTATTTGATGGAGTATTTAGAGGGGGAAATGACATTTCTAAATTCTTGTGCATATCCTTAAAACATCAAATATTTTCAATCGGATGGAGTAGTTTTGATTGTGTGTGTACACAGAGAGAGATAGATTTGTTGCTTAAAAAAAGACTTCATATATTTGAAACTATGTATTTTTTTAAAAAATAAATTGAATTAATCCCATTGTTTAAAAAAGTTGTATGAAATAATATCATGTAATTAATATATAATGAAATAATACTATATAGTTAATGTTACCTTTATTAAAAAAATTTTAAATAAATCCCATTGGTTAAAAATATATTAAGAAATGATGTTATGTAAATAATATGTAAATAATATTAGATAGTTTAATTACCATAATTAAATGATATTGTGTAAATAATACCTTATAAAAATAACTTTGCGTGAGGGGACGATACGTGACATAGGTGCTTTGGTTTTAATTAATATATAGATACAGATGACAAGACGAATGAACAAGACAATTCCCAGTAAATTGCATACAAGTCATTATTCCCTTTACAAAATAATTATGAATTTGACCAAAACCTTTCAATGGAGGCTCCCATAATTCAATTGAATTCATACGTACAACTCAACCCTAGCTAATTCCAATTCGATTTGCTTAGTCATCAACGTACTAGATCAACTCAAATTGGTGATTCGATCAATTTAATTTGCATTCTGAACTAAATTAAACCCAATTCAATCAACTTAATTAAATCTTTAATTCACAAATCAAATAACTCAATTTATCAATTCAGAACCCTAAATCACGCTCAAATAAAACTACAAAATGACGAAATGACTTTAATCCCTAAAAAGTTTAAGAATTATTTATGGAAAACAGGATAAGCACATCGATCAAAACTTCAGCTATTATTAGAATTTGCTTCAAAATTTAAGTTTGCCTACTCAAAGATATATGAATACATGTACGACGTACGTAGTGTATGCACATCGATCAAGATCAAATATAAACCAGAAGTTTTGTTAGTGTTAAATCACGGCAGGTCATACACACGTGGGGAGTCATACGCCCAAACACAACACGCGTTAACCAAGCCGAGTACACAAGCCGATGGTAGTTCCATTCTAAAATCAATTGACATCAGGTGGAGTAGTTCATCCACTTATATATAAGGCTTGAATACTCTTTATAATTAAAGTGAGATAGTATCCCAACATCACATATTCTCAACAGTCAGTTTTCAAATGGACTCTTTGTAGTTGCAAACTATAGCAAAACAAAACTAGTAAGCCCTAGTAATTAATTAAAACTTTAGATCAAGACATCAGAACAATATTAAAAATCCTCAAACACGCACTAACAATTGTTTTTGTGACAAGAAAGTGGGATCATGTGGAAGAAAGAAACAACAATATATCAACTAAGAAACATCAACAACTAAGCTAATTAATTAACAACATGAACAAAGTTGATGGCTTCAAACAAAAACCAATAACAAACCTTGATTGATTGATACATTTTCTTTTGTTAGTGGCTTCAAACAAAAACTAACATCAAAAACAATAATGATCGAGGAAACCCCCAAAGCTAATTTTGATGATTGCTCCCTTCCTCCAGTTTTCCTTGATACTCTGAACCATCCCTGCTTTACATGCATCACAATCATAACAAAAGTTCCCTCTTATTGTTGCTCCATAACCCACAATCGTCATTTGACGTCATGTCTGCATTCACATTGATGTTCGCAGGCTTCATCCAATTGGTTGGTGTGATGATTTCGAATCCACAGTCGTTAGATGGCTTGCAACAACCAGACTGCAGTCATTTAGTTAAAAAACATGCAAACAAGATAAATATAAATTCTACTCCCTCCGATCCAAAAAGATGTCGTTTGACTTTTTAACACGTATTTTAAGGAGTTAAAAACTATATAATATATCAACTTTTTTTAAATTATTTTTTAACAACTTAATATTTGTTGGTAATAAGTATTAGATTATAAAAAAATAAAAATAAAAAAGTTAATATATTATATAGTTTTTAGCTCCTTAAAATACGTGTTAAAAAGTCAAACGACATCCTTTTTGGATCGGAGGTAGTATTATTTATTTGATTTAATCTATGCATGATGCTTAATCTAATTGATTTTATTTTGATTGAAATTCTTTTGATATTCAACATACGTCGACAACTGTAACTGATATTTGGATGAATAGATAAAGTTTGTAGCTTTATTAGAAACATGGATTAAATTTATGAATTGTTTCTAAGAAATATTTTAGATTAGTGATTCAAAATTAGTCAATAAGATCAATAAATTAGTGGCCGGATGAAATTGAACGTGTGTTGCCTGTTAGGGTTTGGTTAATTAGAGAAGTTAGTGGCGAACGTTGCACGGTAGTTTTAATTTAAGTTTTTAGGTTGCTACCAGTTTTAGTTTTAGGATTAACTAGATTAGTGCCCGCACATTTGTGCGGATACTATGAAGAAATCTATGGAAAGAAAGTGCTCCATGAGAAAGGTCTTTCCATGAGGAAGAAGACACCATTGTGTATGAGTTTAAGATGATTCCAAACAAAGGAATCATGAGGAGGCCGACCGAGAGATCGATGGTGCTCCGATCCATTTGTTTGTTGAAGACGGTTCAATCCAAGGAATCACGATGAGGAGTTCAAGAGATAGTACCCCAAAGTGATGAATTCCATGGCAGGAAAGAGAGGTCGAAGATGAAGGCCACGTGTCGGTACAGAGATGAAGATCTCGGAGTTGAAGTGTCTGTAGAAGTATATTGAAGTGTCCATAGAAGTGTAAGTCCGGAGATGAAGAGTCTAGAGAAGTATGCCGACAAGAAGGCGATGGCTGAAGAAGGCAAAGGCCGAAGAAGGTAGTTGTTCAAGGGCTCCAAGGACGAGAGTCTGGCCTAACAAGGCAATTGAAGAGTAGGCTCTAATGACGGGAGTCTGGCCAAACAAGGCAATTATCAGAAGAAATAATTTGTCCAACATGCCATTTATTGGGCCTTTATTGGAGGAGTGTCCACCAAGTGTGGTAAATTGGGGTTTGTCCACCTAAAATTTTATGGACAAAATTGCCCTCCTAAACCTAAATAGAGATCTCCATCCACCGTTGCTCTCAAGACCTGACTGCCGCTTCTCCCAGGTCTCGCTCTCCACAACAATGGTGTTTCCGCATCTCTCACATGGCTTCTAGGCAGATCTCCGATTTCCGCATCATTCCCATGGTCGTCTCTCCTTGTATAAGGTTTGTTCTCGATCTCCAACGATTTCCACATTGTCGCCGGATCTGGAGGCGGAGCTTCGACGTCGTCGGCCATGGCAGCCTTCATATCCCGTCTTCCCGAAGCCCTCTCCCTCTCGCCTGTCCTCGCACCTCATTCCCACCACCATATATCCTGTTACAGACGTCTTCGTCGATGAGGAGTAACACCTCACAGCCAGACGACATGAACGACGCCGAGAGCTCAGATCCAGTGCTCAGACGGCATGAAGCGAGTGAGAGAGAAAGATGGGAGAGAGATTGCTGAAATTGCTTGTTCGAGCTCTGCGTTTTTTTGATGGATTGAGAAGCAAAGGCCGAAGAAGAAGTTAATTAAGCTTGCATGTACTATTAATTTAATGGATTTATTTAATGGCAATGCAGAGGCCTGCATTTTTATCTATGAAAGCAAGCAATCCATTTATTATAGTTTAGACATATAGGTTGCCCCTGCTTTCTTATTTTTTAATAAATAATCTTGGTTGCATTATATATAGTCAAATTGATTGAAAGATTGTGTCAAGGCATACAAGTTCTACTTTGCTTTCTTTTTAGACATGCATTATCCATCTATCTGCCCATTATTTTATACTTTTTAAGCATTTAGATCTTTGTGATTGACGATGATACTTTATATCAATGCTAGTATGGTACCAAATAGTTAATCAAGAAGGGAGAAATCAATTTGTGCTTTTCTACCGAGGGAATGGTAAATTGACTTAACTAAATAAGTTATTTGTTAAATTCTTTGCAATTGACTTAACTAATTGGTGATTAGCATTTCAGCATTTCAGCATTACATTCCTCTTTCATCACTTTTAATCGTGTCAATACTTTTAGGAATATCTATTTTTTATAAAAAAATTAGTGGTGTCTGCAAATTTTTTTAATGTCAGCGGTATTTTGAGCGTTAGTGGATGTCTGCATTTCAGCAAAATTCGTTATGCTGAAATGCGGACTCTTAGAGAGCTTATTAGCTTCTTGTGTTTTTGTGTGATCTGAACATGCTGAAATTAATTCTTATTAGCAAAATTCATTATGCTGAAATGCTGAAATTAATTATTATACAATTGTATAAGCTACTATATCTTACACACAAGCATGTTCAGCAACACGGTTTCAACATGAATTTTGATGTTCCTTGCTTTAAATCTCCTTTAAAACACTACTAGAAAAAGCGGCCCTTCTCCACGTTTTTCTCTCGACGATACTCAACTCTGTCATGATAGAAATTAAGCGTGCGTTTATTACTGACATTATTTTCGACGTTTTTTTACGTCGGTAATTATAGACATATAAAATAGTGGAAAATTCTTCAAAAGCGTAGACAAATAAGGAGGTGGACTTAAAATACGGAAATCCCAAAATTTTTTACTATAATTTTTAATTAAAAAAAAAGAGCAAAATCACAATCCACCTCCCACGTATTTGCGCATAAGCACAGTGCTCTACCATTGAGCTAATAGGCTTTAAAGCCTATTAGCTCAATGGTAGAGCACTGTGCTTATGCGCAAATACGTGGGTTCGAATCCCGCATAGGCTAAATTTTATATCCCGCAACACGGTTTCAGCAACTCCGATTTCAGCAAATCCGGTGTCGAAGTGGTGACGTGAAACAAAAAGAAAAAAAAGAAAAAAAAGCAACCCCGGTTTCAGTAACACGGTTTCAGCAACTCCGATGTCGAAGCGCTGACGCGAAAAAATAAAAAACTAATTTCAGCAATTGCAACAGCAATTTAAGCAACTCTGGTTTCAACAACCCTGGTTTCAGCAACTCCGATTTCAGCATCTTAGGTTTCAGCAACGCGCGGAAAAAAACTAATTTCAACAATTTCAGCAACTTCAGTTTCAGCAACTTCGGTTTCAGCAACTCCGGTGTCGAAGCGCAGATGCGCGGAAAAAAAAACGCTGAAATAGGGGTTGATGAAACCAAATGTGCTTAAACAGGAGGGGGGCACATGGGGCGCGCGTGGGGGGGGGGGCAAAGGGGTTAAGAGGGCAAGGGAAGGAAGGTGGACATTTTGCTAATTTGGAAGGAAGTGTGGACATTTTCCCAATAAAGGCCCTAATTATGGCCTATTGCTCAATTGACCTTTATCAGAAAGTGCTCTATGAATTGAAGAAGACAATTTAAGCAACTCCGATTTCAGCAACTTAGGTTTCAGCAACGCGCGGAAAAAAAAAAACTATTTTCAATAGTTTCAGCAACTTTGGTTTCAGCAACTTTGGTTTCAGCAACTTAGGTTTCAGCAACGCGCGAAAAAAAAAACTATTTTCAACAGTTTCAGCAACTTCGGTTTCAGCAACGCGCGAAAAAAAAACGCTGAAATAGGAGTTGTTGAAATCAAATGTGCTGAAACAGGAGGGGGGCACAGGGGGCACGCGTGGGGGGTAAAGGGGGCAAGGGAAGGAAGATGGACATTTTGCCAATTTGGAAGGGAAGGGTGGACAATTTCCTAATAAAGCCCTTATTATGGCTTATACCACAAAATCCCCCAGATGCAAATGGGTAGAGAATGATGGTTTCTTGTGGCCATGAGTTTCGATGAAACTTGATCGAAATTTGTAAAAACTTGTTCAAAATTGATTTTATTTTTCGACGGTGAAAGATCAAATGCCTAGATTTATTAGATAAGTTAATAGGGTGGTTTATTGTGGTTGGATAATTTTGTTCCTCTCTTTTCTTAATCTAACGGAAGTAAATGATCAGTGGGGTGGTCTTTTATTAATAGAAGGCATATAAAGGGTGGTTTTCTACAATTTCTCTTTTAGCGGGTGATTTTGTGCAAATTGTTCTATTTAATGGGTAGTTTACCGTAATTTACCCTATAGAATAATACCATATATCGAACTTTTTTATCTCGAGCCCGGCCACCACGTGCTTCTCCTCTGTCTCGTTTTTATATTCTTCACATTTTTTACCGGGTTTTGTACGTAACTAAAACACAGTACGTTTTTAATTTCTTAATTAGAAAAATATTTTTCTATAAAAAAATATAGATATAGATTTTTTTTGGTGGGACAAATATAGATATAGATCGATGTGTAGAAACTAGACCTCTCAAAACACAACCCGATCCGGTCTACCCGACCCGAACGTCCGGCAAATTTTTGATCCGAACCCGGAAATTTTCTGGGTAATCTGGGTTTCGACCCGGTGACCCGGTAATTTTGACCCGATTTACCCAATCGATCCGGTGTTCCGATTAACCCGGTTGATTTATAATTATATATGATTAAATTTTTTTTATGGATATTCCAATTTATTACATTTTATAATTACAATCACTTGATCTTTCATTTTCAAATCAACTTTTATATTTATTTATATTGTGTAATACTCCGTCCGATCGATAGTATTAGATTTTTTGTTTTTCAACAGACTTTTTTAAGAAGATAAAAATTCTAAAAAATATTAAAATATTAAAAACAATTCTATGCTTATTACTAATTGCATGAAATTATTTTTAAAAAATTATTTGAAAATTTGATATTTTTTATATTATTACATTTTATTAAAAATTATGAAAAATAATAAAAAAAAATCAATTGTTTTTTAATAAAATGTAATAATATATAGAATATAAAATTTTTAATAAAATTATTTTTAAAAAAATATTTAAATTTTTGATATTTATATATTATTACATTTTATTAAAAATTACGAGAAATAATACAAATCAAATATTTTAGATCAGATATAATATATAATTACAAGCACTATAACTTATGAACAATGTCTTTAATTTTAGATTATTAAATTTATCGCAAAATTATCAAATTATGATTTTTTTTAATTTAAAAAAGAAAAAATTGGCCAACCCGAAATCGACTCAAAATGACCCGAAACCCGATCAAACCCGGGTTCGATTCAACCCGGAAATACCTGAAACCCATATTACCCGGGACCTGTATTACCCGGGACCCGAAGTGACCCGGTCCGAACCCGACCCGAATGACCCGTTTGACAGGTCTAGTAGAAACTATCTTTATTTTAAAAAAAAAACTGAAAAAGTATAAACAAGCAAATTATACAGACAAGCGCATAGAAAAGAAGTGGGTAACATTTACGCTACTCAAATCTATCAAGCTCTCACAGATGTTTCGATCAACCAAACAGCTCTTAGTGGAGTTCCAGCTGGCTTCAACCCTTATCTGGAGAGCAGCTGGGTAAGCCTGAAGCCTATACTCCTTGTAGGCCTTGCCGTTGATCTCTTCCCCGGCAGCCCCTCCGGTGACAGCAAACCCGAATATTATGAATGCGAAGAGGACGATGATAAGAATGAGCAATACGAAGAGATATATCCGCCAAAGGACTGTCAAATTCAAGCAGAGGTCGATGCCTGTAGAGATAGAGCTTGTTAGCTGCTCAAATAAGTTGTTATGTTTAACAACAAAGAGAAGAGGCAAAACGATGAGTTTTGATCCTCATTAGCTAACCATTTTTGGATGGAATAAAGTGGAGTATTTAAACTTATATAGTGGATAGCTTGTAGTTAGTTTTTCCTAATTCTGTAATCAACTGAATTCAGTTAGAACCTTGGCTTCTTCCCCAAGGTTTTCGTTCCTCATTTTCTGGTTTTACAGATCTGAGATCTACACTTGATCTCAGCTCCAATTTCGGTTTCTTAATCCTCTACATGGTATTAGAGCTTCTGGGATCTGATTACTGCTTCAATTGATGGCTTCTGTTCAAGATCAGTTCAATACTTTGCTCGAGAGAGTCGGTGAAAGTTCGGGTGCTGCTAATGGCGCTCACGTTAATCCACTATATCTTTCATCCTCTGATCATCCAAGTATGAAGGTAGTTGGTGCTCTGTTTAATGGTAAAAACTTTTCTAGCTGGAGTCGCAACATTAAAATGGCTTTAGGAGCCAAAATCAAGCTAGGTTTTATAACTGGAGCCTGCGTTAGTCCTTTGGACAACGAAGAGGAGTTAGCAAAGTGGATTAGGTGCGACTATATGGTAATGAGTTGGATACTCAACTCTATGACATTTGAAATTGCTGAACACTTCGTGTATGTTGAATCCTCGAGGGAACTGTGGAATGAACTTGTTGAACGATTTGCTGAGTCTAATTCTCCTCTTATTTTTCAATTGCACAAGGAACTGTGTAATATGAAGCAGGAGAACTTATCTGTTGCTGTTTATTACGGCAAATTAAAGAAACTTTGGGATGAACTGCAAATGATTGATGCTACGCCTACATGTTCTTGTGGTGGTCTTAAACATTGCAGTTGTGCTCTCCTTAAGAAAATTATTGACAGAGATTCTAAAATTCATCTCATGCAATTTCTCATGGGCCTTAATGAGGCTTATGACAATATTCGTAGCAACATTCTTTCTAGTGATGAACTGCCTTCGGTCAATAAGGCTTTTCACAAAGTGTTGCAGGTTGAAAGGCAACGAGAGATAACTGGTAATGGTTCTCTTTCTGCTGATGGTAGTGCTCTATCTGTCAACAAAGGTGGTAAGTCTCAATCTGGTTTCAACTCTGGGTATGGTTCTGGTAAAAAGGATTTCAAGAAAGGGAAATCTGATAGGGTGTGTCGCTACTGTCATGAAAAAGGACATCTCAAGGAGTCCTGTTTTAAGCTGATTGGCTACCCTGACTGGTATGAAGGTCCTCGTGGAAATAATCCATCAAATTTTGCTTCTAACGTTGAGGATATGGCAATTGATGAATATCCTCTTGAGGATGTTGGTTCTAAGAAATTTGGATTTTCTGAGAATCACAAAGGAAATACTTTTGTCTCTATGCCTGATCCAGTGATGGTCAATGCTATTTTCAATGAGGTTGTCAAGATGATGAAGAAAGGGAAATCTGTTGATATGATTGATATTGCTCATGATCAGAATGCTCATCAGAGCTTCATCAATTTTGCAGGTAGTGTATCTGTTGATATTGCATTTAATAATCTCTGGATTATTGATTCAGGAGCGACAGACCACATTGCTTCACTCCTTCTGTCTTCTCTTAGATAAGGACTTTGTCTAAGCCTGTTCTGGTTGGTTTGCCAGATGGTTCTATTCAAAGAGTGATGCAATGTGGAACTGTTACTCTGGGCACAGATCTTTCTCTCACGAATGTCTTGCTCATTCCTGAGTTTAAATATAATCTCCTATCAGTTTCTATGCTCCTTAAGCAAAGGAAGTTGTCTGTTGATTTCACTGAAATGTTGTGTGTCATTCAGGACCCTTCAACTAAACGTTTGATAGCTTTGGGACATCAAGTTGGAGGTCTATACAAGTTTCTTGCTGGTGATGTTACTGTGAGTCGACAGAACTTCTTGGATTCATGTCTTGTAAATGTTTACAGTACTGCTAGTAATAATGCATCTGTGAATGTTTCTTCTTATTTGAATTTGTTACATGCTTGTCTTGGTCATACTTCCTTGTCCAAGATGAAATATTTATCCTTGTGCAAATGTTCTCATCTGCAACACTACTACTGTGACACATGTTCTATGGCTAAGTTTCATCATCTCCCTTTTGCCATTAGTGATTCTCATGCTATGAGTTTGTTTGAGATTGTTCATGCTGATCTTTGGGGACCATATAAGGTTCCTTCTGCTTGTGGAGCTAGATATTTTTTGACCTTAGTGGATGATTGTTCTCATGCTACTTATTGGACTTTCCTATTGCAAAGTAAGGTCCAGGTGTTCATGGTTATTAAGCAATTTTTTGCTTATGTTAATACTCAGTTCAGTGCTAAGATCAGAGTCTTCAGATCTGATAATGGTACTGAGTTCATGGTATCTCAATGTCCAGAGTTTTTCAAAGCTCAAGGTGTTATACATCAACGTTCTGCTGCTAGTGTTCCTCAGCAAAATGGACGAGTTGAACGAAAGCACAGACATTTGGTTGAGACTGCTCGTTCAATTCGTATCCATGTCAATCTTCCTAAGAAGTTTTGGGGTGATTGTGTTCTTTCTGCTACTCACATCATCAATAAACTTCCTTCATCAGTTCTGAACTGGAAGACTCCTTATGAGATTCTACATGGTCATCCTCCTTCTTATGATGAGTTGAGGGTTATTGGATGTCTGTGTCATGCATCCAAACCAAAGACACACAGAGACAAGTTTATACCATCTGCTCGACGATGTGTATTGCTGGGTTATTCTCAAGGTCAAAAGGCGTACAGATGATATGATCTCTCAGATAAGTGTTTTTTCTCAAGCAGAGATGTTGTTTTTCATGAGAACATGTTCCCATTTCATGATGATACGTCGACTGCTGTGCCTGCACTTGATTTGGAGCTTCCTAGAGTGTCTCCTGCAGATGATTTTGTGCCTTCTTCACATCCTCTCTCTCACACATCTAATTCTCCAGTCACAGGACATGATTCTCCCTCTCCTTTACCTTCTCATGTTTCTGATTCAATGACAGCTGAGGATGGTAATCTTCAGTCACAGGATGTTATTTCTTCAGATAATGCTTCTTCTTCTCGAAGAGCTCAAGAGCATGTTCAACCACCTGTTCCTTTGGAGGTTCCTCATCGTCCCATTCGGGCTAAGATGAGGCCTGCTCACCTTCAAGATTTTATTTGTGATATTCCATCCACTTCTTCTCATTCTCAGGTTTTTTCCATATTATCCTCTGAGAATCTGTCACATCTATCTTCTAAATATGTTACTTCTTTGTTCAACACTATTATTGTATATGAGCCAAACTCTTATTCTCAAGCTATAAAGGATCCTAAGTGGACCGATGCTATGAATCAAGAATTACAAGCACTGCAGAAGAACAATACTTGGTTGTTAACTGCTCTGCCTGATGGTCACAAGGCCATTGGATGTAAATGGGTTTTTCGCATCAAGTATAAGGCTGATGGTTCTATGGATAGATTTAAAGCTCGACTTGTGGCAAAGGGGTTCAACCAGATTAAAGACAAGGACTACAAGCACACTTTCTCCCCAGTGGCCAAGTTTGCTACTGTTAGTATTTTGATGGCTATTGATGCTGTCAGAGGTTGGCCTCTTGATCAATTGGACATCAACAATTCCTTTCTTCATGGAAATCTTGACGAGGAAGTCTATACGAAGCCTCCTCCTGGGTTCAATGTTCCTCCTGGCATGGTTTGTCGTTTGGTCAAGTCTTTTTATGGCCTCAAACAGGCAAGCAGGCAGTGGAATGTGAAGTTGAGTCAGCTCTTACTTCAACTGGGATTTATTAAATATGCTCATGATCATTCCTTATTCATTAAATCATGCAATGGTAAGCTCACTGTTGCTTTGGTATATGTTGATGATATGCTCATCACTGGTGACTCTCCTTCTGATATTATCTCTCTCAAAGCTGCTCTTGATGATGCCTTCACTATAAAGGATCTAGGTCTAGCTCGTTATTTTCTGGGTTATGGAAATTGCTAGAACTTCTAATGGTTTGTTTCTTAATTAAAGGAAGTTCGTTTTAGATATACTTCAGGATGCTGAGATGTTAAGCTGCGAGCCAGTTGCTTTTCCTATGCAAAAGGGTCTTCAATTATCTCTTGAAAGTGGTGATCTTCTTCCTCATCCTGAAAGATATAGGAGACTTGTGGGTAGACTTCTGTATCTTACTCTAACCCGACCTGATATTGCCTTCTCTGTTCAACAATTAAGTCAGTTTCTTCAGTCTCCTCGTCTTCCTCACTGGAATTCTATGGTTCATCTCTTAAGGTACCTTCGTGGTACATTTCATCATGCTCTGTTCTTCAGTGCCTCTTCTAGTGTCACTCTACAGGCTTTCAGTGATGCTGATTGGGGCAACTGCACTTTTACTGGAAGATCTATTATCGGTTATTGCATGTTTGTTGGTTCTTCCTTAGTCTCATGGAAGACTAAGAAGCAGAAGACTGTCTCCAAATCTTCAACTGAAAGTGAATACAGAGCCATATCTTCTGCTGCTAGTGAGATCGTTTGGATTAAAAGTGTTCTTGGTGATCTTAAGGTTCCAGTTGCTCTTCCAATTTCTTTACACTGTGACAACAAATCGGCATTGCAATTGGCTGCTAACCCCTTTTTTCATGAGCGCACCAAACACATAAGGATTGATGGTCATTTTGTTCGAGAAATGGTTCAACAAGGTTTTCTGCACACTCATCATGTTTCTTCTTCCTCTCAGCTGGCAGACATTCTCACCAAGCCCTTAGGGGCTCAGCAACATCATTTTCTGGCATCCAAGCTTGGTCTTGTGCCTTCTCCCATGGCCAAGCTTGGAGGGGGGGGTGGGGTGGGGATGTAGAGATAGAGCATGTTAGCTGCTCAAATAAGTTGTTATGTTTAACAACAAAGAGAAGAGGCAAAACGATGAGTTTTGATCCTCATTAGCTAACCATTTTCGGATGGAATAAAGTGGAGTATTTAAGCTTTGTATAGTGGACAACTTGTAGTTAGTTTTTCCTAATTCTGTAATCAACTGAATTCAGTTAGAACCTTGGCTTCTTCCCCAAGGTTTTCGTTCCTCATTTTCTGGTTTTACAGATCTGAGATCTACACTTGATCTCAGCTCCAATTTCAGTTTCTTAATGCTCTACAATGCCAACAATAGATATGACTGAGAAGAAGATTCCGATTTGCTTCTCAGTCAAGGTTGTGAAAAACACGGTCTGACTTTGGCAATGTAAGTTCCTCGCGAACAGGATCTGCCAGATTGAGAAGACGAGTATCGTCAGGTTGAAGATGAACATAAAGACCCTCCTGTAACAATTTTTTCGTTTCGATTTCTTGGGTTTTGGCTCTTGGTGGCAACAGCTGAAGAGAGAAGAGATAGGCATTGTTCTTTTGTGAATTGTGATTGTGCAGTGCAATGCAGCAATCTGCAATATGTAAGTCCATTAATTAATTATATGTGGTTAATGTGCCAGATCGATCATGCGCGTTATTTTGCCTGGATTCGTGGATTGAGCCGATGCTATATATGTTGGCCCAAAGGTAGTGTTTATTCGGACAAATGACGGTTGTTATTTTAGGATAATGGTTAGAGCCCTCAACACCCAACCCGCCCCCAATTGATTCGATCCGAACGACTGGAAAAGTTAGGGTTAAGACTCAAGACTTGGAATTTTTGACCCCAGATTTTTTTTACCCGAATCCGAAAAACCGGTATTTATCTGGGACAACTCGATTTCGACTCGGTGATCAGACTAACCCAGTTTATTAAAACAAAACTTTGACCAATTAAAAATTTAAAGTCAAGAAAATCTCAAAGTCATATTATGGTAAGTTTAGTACTTAATATATTATTAAAATTATTTATTTAGAGCATCTCCAACCATTTCCCTAATTTTTTTCTAAAACTATACATATTTTTCAAACTATTTTTTGTTTTAACTCCAACAACTTGCCTATGTCAAAGTTTTAGAGAATGCTGCAGATCTAGGAAATTCTCTCTATTTTTTTCGCTGCTTCTCCCATTATAATCGTTCTTTTACGGACATTTCTTCAATACAATGAAAATTCAGTTTCAGAGCTCTCTCTCACCTCCCAAATTCTTGTTTGTAGAAAGATTCAACGACATCGAGTGCAATTCCCATTATCATCCTTTGGAATCTGGTTTTCCTTATAGTAAGCTCCTTCTTAATTCAAGTCTTTAAGACTTTGAATGGATCGATCTGTAAATCAATCAATATTTTGACTTATATCAAGGGTTTTACCGTAAAACCCTTTATATATTATTAAAAGGCAATTTAACTAATTAAATTTGTGTAATCCAAACATATGTACAAATACCATCTGTGCAATAGAAAACTAACCATCGACCCTAACCCGACGAATCTCAAATCCGTAAATATGACAAAAATTGTAAATAAAAGACGAATTAGCTAGCGAGGCACGTACGTATGTACTTGATCGAAGGCCTGGCTAACATCACCAACAGGGACAACAAGCACATCTAAGAGCAGTTGGAACACATTTTGCGATAATCGTAGACTCTAAACTTCTTTTGTCAATTGGTTCTTTCCATGGCAAGCCATGGAATCCAACAATCAAGACGATGATGAGAAACAACCCGAAGCTAATGTAGATGATTCCTTGCATCCTCCAACTATCCTTGACGCTTTGAAGCATGCCTGCCTTGCAGGCATCGCAATCGTAGCAAAACTCCTTGTTGTCATTGCTCCATGATGCACAGTCGCTGTTTGTCATGTTCGCATTCTCGGGTTTCAGCCAGTTGGTTGGGGTTATGAATATGAACCCGCAGTCATTAGATGGCTTGCAACAACCAGACTAATTAACATTTATGGTTGCAAGATCAGTACGTGATATTAGAACTTATTATTATGCATCATTTAGAAAAAATAAATAAAGTAAATTTATGAAGTTGATAGGACAACATTTAAGTATAGTTACGTTTAAATATCTCAAATAATTACTTCTAATTTTGACAGTTCTAGATTTGCTTGGCTTTTTTAATTAAAAGTCAAAATCCATTTCATCAAGAGTTCGCCTATGATAGAGATAGAGTACTTATAAGTTATAACCGAATATACAAGTAGTAATACTGTAATTGAATCGATCCTAAAACAATAAAATCAAATTTATTTAACTATATTTCGAAGATTTAAAATATATATATATATATATATATATTATATATAAAACAAAGTAATTACAACTTAATAATCTCATAGTTTTCTCCCGTCGATATTCTGAACTAACATTAATCAATTAAGGGAATCACGTCGCTGAAAAATTCTGAAGTTCCTAACAAGTCAATTATTATTTTTAATATTATTATTTTATAATAAATATTTTTAATTGTTTTTTATGAAATCGAATCATAACCTTTTAAAAGTTTATTGCGTTAAAAAATAATACTACTTGTTGAATTTTTTTGTTATGAAATTAATTTTTTTATTTGAATAATATGGACAAAAATTATTTTAATACATTTTTAAATTAATATCAATTAAAACATAATTAAATCTATTGTATGGGTAGATATATTTCAATCAAAGTTAATCTGAATATAAATAAAATATCAACAATCAAATATTTATTTGTTAATGATTTTAATAAGTGTGTCTATAAAATAGTTTTAATTAAACTTTAAATTTGAAGTATAAAATATTTAAATATATTGTATTTAATGGAATTCTAATGGAAACATGAACAAAATTTTTTTTAACTAAAGTCAACTATGATGTAGAAACCCCAAAAAATTAAAGTCAGTAACCTTTTAAGGAGTAAGATAGTACTTCTCTGTTGCAAAATAAAAGTTGTTTGACTTTTCTGTACGGATATTAAAGAAGTAAAAATTATATAAAATATTATTTTTTTAATGAAATTGTTTTTATAAGTTTATACGTTATTACTACCAAGTATGAAATTATTAAAAAAATAATTTTTTATAATTTTTTTACCTCCTCAAAAAGCGTGAAAAAAAAAAATACAAACAACGTTTAATTTGGAAATGAGGGAGTAGTAAGTTTGGTTTTCTATCCAAATTTAATAATTACCTCGATAGGGGACAAGTGTGTAGCATTGAACTGGGTAACATTTTTGCTCATCGGATCAATAAACCTCTTACAAATCTTGCGGTCAACCAAACAGCTCCTAGTGGCGTTCCAGCGGCTGCTAATCCGTGCCTGAAGAGTGGGGGAGTATGACTGAAGCCTATACTCTTTGTAAGCCTTGCCACTTATTTCCTCCCCGCCGGCCCCTTCGGTGACGACGAACCCCAAGATTACGAAGCCGAAGAGGACGAAAGTAACGACGAGCAAGGCAGCCAGGTAAGCGCGCGAAAGGATTACAAAGGGTTCGGATCGGAAGCTGAAGCAGAGGGCAACGATGCCGGCTATGGAGATCACCAAGAAGAGGACGCCGATATGCTTCTCGGTCAAGCTTGTAAAGAAGACGTTCTCGCTTTGGCAGATCGAGTTCCCCGGAAAGAGGATCAGCAGGATGGAGAAGACGATTATTATCACGTTGAAGACGAATGTGAGGATCATCAACCATCTCTCGATTTCCTTCTGCCTCTTGTTTTCGGCTTGATCTTGGCCGAATTTAATGTGGTATTTACCAATGTTGATCTGGTAGCAATTGTTTTGTTTAGATAGTAGAGGCATATTTAATTTTGGTTTTTGTTTCTTGGTGAGGGAGAGTTGGAGGATATGTGGAGGTTAGATTGATTTATGCAGGGTTCGCTGGATTTTTAATTTGACAAACGTATATATTATAAATTGTGAATTGTGAATTGATTGATTAGTCACAGTAACACATATATTATTATTCAATATAATTATTCGTATGTATTAACGGTCCCTTCATATAAAAATTATTTATACATACAATTATATTCTTATTATTCTTAATTTTATTTTTTAAAAATACAACCAACGTTGGATTCATTCCATTCATGTATATATATATTATCACGAGTTGATGAATTTGTCATAACACAGTATAAAATTATAAGAGAAATCGTCTTCAGTGGGAAAGTTCAAGTTGGTAAAATAAAATAAAATAAAAATGGAAAGGTCCAAGAAGACTTGAGACCGAAGCAAATCGTAGTAGCTAGGTCCGGAACAGTCAACTAGATTTTTTTCCCTTGAATTTGATAAATAAAGAGCGATCATCTGGGGTTCGAATCGGAGGCATTTTGATACTATCCACAAGTCCTTTTCGGTTGAACCATTCCGGAATTTTTTAGAATTTTTTTTCCTCAAGGAGGAAAAAAAAATGGTTGACTTTTGATAGGTACGAACCGAATCGATCCAAATGGTTCTGGCTGGAATCAACGGTCCGGAATTTTTGGACGGGTGGCCCAAGGCCTTAACCAAAAACTGCTAATTTGGTTTCAGTTTTTTTAGTCCTAGGCCGAAGAGGGTCGGGTTCAGGTGAGAAGCGCTGAACCGGTGAGAAGGAAAGAAGCGCTGTGATTGGCTAAATTCAGCCCCCGCCCACGCGCTTTTTTTTACCCACTCGCTTTTATTACGTTAATATCACACGCCCCCTATAAATTTACGCTTATTTTCTTCTGCTTTTCTGTTTCTCTCCTTCCTTGTTCTCCAAGCTTCAAATCAGCGAATCTCTCTTCGAATTTTCGCATTCAATTCTCGTCATCAAATCTTCTCTCGCACATGGCAGGATCATCGTCGTCAATTGAACCAGCAGATCTGGTCTCCAAATCACCAAATCTGATGCCTGAAACACAAATTGAAATCGAAGCCAATGAAATCGAAAGATCTGTTGCAATATTGCAGATGGAGAGAGGTAAAAATATTAATTTTGTTCTAATTGCTCTGTATTTTCTTAATTTTTGATATTATTACATATTAATGCAATTAAAACGAATTCCACGACTGAATCTATAAATATTGGTTCAGCGTATAACCTTGTATTGGTTCAGAGAAATTGATGAACCAATCTTTCTTAATTTGCTGAACCACTCTGTATTATTAGTTCATAGAGAAATATAATTGATGTTGAACCAGTTCCTAATATATCTGCTGAACCAATTATTATTATTACTAATAATTATACTGAACCAGTTCCTCTTGTATACTCAACCTCTTATTTTATAATGGTGAGCACACCCAGTTATTTGCTCTGAACCATTTCCTTATATCCGCTGAACCAATTATTGTCATGTATACTGAACCAGTTCCTCTTGTATACTGAACCAGTTCCTAATATATCTGCTGACCCAATTATTATTTTTACTAATAATTATACTGAACCAGTTCCTCTTGTATACTAAACCTCTTATTTTATAATGGTGAGCAAACCCAGTTATTTGCTCTGAACCATTTCCTTATATCTGATGAACCAATTAATATTATTACTAATAATTATACTGAACCAGTTCCTCTTGTATACTGAACCTCATGAGAACACCCAGTTATTTGCTCTGAACCATTTCCTTATATCCGCTGAACCAATTATTGTCATGTATACTGAACCAATTATTGTCATGTATAATTATTTTATTTATGAAAGTTCCCCTTATATGTTCTGAATTAATTACTAATAATTATGCTGAACCAAATTTGATAGATTGGTGAATCTTATATGTATTGAACCAATTATTATTATAATTCTGAACCAGTCCCTCGTGTATGCTGAACCAGTTTCTCATTTATCTGCTCAGCCAATTATTACTAATAATTATACTGAACCATTTTTCTTGTATGCTGAACCCCTTATTATTATAATGCTTGCTGCTCCAGTTCCTGATATAATACTGAATTATTTAATAATAATTATTGTGAACCCAGTGTCTTTTTTCTTATAACACAATGTAATATTCCTGTCAGATATTCCTACCCCAACTGTCATCCCTGTATCAGACATTGGTCCAACATCAGAGAACAGATTTGTCTTAGAGATATCACCAGGAGCTACAAAGTATTGGGTCCCGATATGTAATGAAGAATTTAAACCTACTGTTGGGAAAATTTTTGATACAATTGGTGAAGGGTCAGAGATGTATGAGACATATGCTTTAATTTGTGGGTTTGACACACGCAACAGCACGCTTTTACAAGCAGGGAGTGTGGTCAAGTTAAAGTACATTGTCTACAATAGAGAGGGGGTGAAAAATGGAGCAAATTCAACAGGAAAAAAGAAAACAGTTTCGAACAGATGTGGTTGTAAAGCTAGAGTTGTATTAACAAGGACAATGGATGGCAAATATAAGGTGAAGGTGTTTGAAGAACGTCATACACATGAACTTCAGGATAAGTTTACAGGAAAGTATGCAAAATCTAACTTCAAGCTAGAAATGATGCATCGAAAATTTGTGTTAGACTGTGCTCAAACGAAAATTGGTGCTGTTAAAGCTTACAAGCTCTATGAAACAATGATGGGTGGATTATCAGAGGCTGGTGCAACAGTTGTCCAATTCAAGAACTTCAAAAGGGATTTGATGGCTTACATGAAAGATTCTGATGCTCAAATGTTGATCAACAGATTATCAACAAAGAAAGAGATTTGCAGCGCCTTTTATTTCAACTATGCTGTTGATAATGAAGACAGATTGACAATGATATTTTGGGAAGATCCAATATCAAGAAAATTTTTTTCGATATTTGGGGATGTTGTCATATTTGATTCTACGTACAGAACAAAATAGGTATGCTTCTTTATCAGCTACAGTAAATTTTTAATACTGAACACTAATGTTTAAATATACTGAACCACTTCATGGTATATATGCTGAACCAGATACAGTAAATTATTAATGCTGAACCATTATCACATTACAAACTGACCCATTGATTAATGTATAAGCTGAACCATTTTCTGCTGTAATACTGAACCAATTATTATGTGTTCTGAACCAATTATTAATATAATGCTGAACCATGCTAAAATACGTATGCTGAACAATGCTATATTTTCCTTGATGAATTACTAATTATTAAATATATTGAACCACTCCCTGGTATATATGCTGAACCATTGCCCCCCTATACTTTTATACATTGAACTGTCTTTTCCTGTACATTATTACCCATTAATTTTACAATTTTATACCACTATACTTATTATATTATCTAATATATTTTTCAGATATAATATGGTGTTTGCTCCATTTAGTGGGGTAGACAACCATAACAAATGTGTGACGTTTGCATCAGGTTTAATTTTAAATGAAGATATAGCATCTTATTCATGGATGTTCCAAAATTTTAAAGAAGCAATGGGTGCAGAACCAAGACTTTTGGTGACAGATCAAGATCCATCAATGAAGGCTGCTGCTAAGTCCATATTATCCTCCACTGAGCACAGATATTGCATGTGGCACATTATGAGTAAGGTCCCAGAAAGAGTTGGCACCACTTTAAGCAAATGTTCAGCTTTTACAAGAAGTTTAGATGCTGTAGTGTGGAATGAAGAAATTGAACCGTTTGAGTTCGAGGAGATATGGAAGTCAATTATTGAAGAGTACCAATTAAAAGAAAATGATTGGTTTAAAAATATCTTCAAAATCAGAGAGTCATGGATCCCCGCTTACAGTAAACATATACCACTAAGTCGAGTTGGATGGACGACATCTGTTGCAGAATCCCAAAACAAGTTCTTTAAGCTGTATACAGATAGATTCTTCACCTTGGTTGAGTTATTGATGCACTATGATACTGCCATTGATAGCCAAAGACACAATTAAACTCTGTTGAACATTGCTGATCAGACAAAATCTCCTGATATGATGACTGATTTGGCTATAGAAAAATATTGTGCATCAATATTTACATTACATACATTCCAGAAAATACAGATGCAGTTGCAAAGGAAGTGCCGTGTTCTTAATGTTGAAGAAACAGAGGAAAAACATTTGTTCACTTTGAGAGATATTTCAGGTACCAAATCCTTCAAGGTTGAATACCACCCTAATAATCATTTCACAAAATGTAGTTGTGTGATGTTTATGAGAGAGGGTTTACCTTGTTGCCATGCTTTCCAAGTATTAAAAGATTTGGGCATTAGCAAATTACCTGATAATTTGGTTTTGCTGAGGTGGACAAAAGAAGCAGCATTGTCTCCAATTTTCAAAATTGATGATGTTATTGTTCAGCAATGTGCACAGATTGATGCATGTAAGGTGTTAAGAAGTGAAATTCTTAGAAATGTCCATAAGTGTCTTGGATTGATTGATCAAGATGAAGAGAATTTGAAGAAATTTTATGATTCAATAGAGGCATATATTGAGTCGTTGAATGAAGTGGCTATTGAAGGTAACCAGACACTTGATAAACAAAAAATAGTGGAAGATTTTGTTGGGGTGAAGGTTCCAGATCAGATTGTAGTGCAGGACCCAGTAAAAGCAAGCAACAAAGGCAGTGGAAAGAGACTAAAAGGTGGAAAAGAAAAAGCAATAGAGAAGAAGAAGAAGACAACACAACGATTGTGCAAGGAATGCAACAAATTAGCCTTCCATGACAGCAGAAACTGCAAAAAAATTCAAGCAAAGAAAAAAATGGAAGAAATGAATAAAGCTTCTCGAAATACCTCATAGACAATTTTATTTTATATATTTTTACTGTTTTGAATAATTAGATTTTGTGAAACATTCTCTTAATGTCAATGTTTACAGATTTATTTTTAATTAGATTTTCTGAACCATTTCTATTATTGGTTCACCTGAATCATATCTTATTATTTGTTCATTATATCTCTGAACCAAACTCAGTTATCTCTCTGAACCAAACTCAGTTATCTCTCTGAACATGTATCTGAACCACACATTATATCTCTGAACCACACTCAATCTCTATCTGAACTATCCTAAGTTATCTATCTGAACAACTCTCATTATATCTCTGAACCAAACTCAGTTATCTCTATGAACCAAACTCAGTTATCTTTGTGAAGAACACCCAGTTATCTCTCTGAACCACACTCATTCTCTCTTCTGACCCACACTTAGGTATCTCTCTCATTCTCCTATCTGAACCATCCGCAGTTATCTCTCTGAACCACACTCATTTATCTCACTAAACCATCCTCAGTTATCTCTCTGAGCAAATCTCAGAATCACACTCCATTATTGTAACGGCCCAGATATAAATATCCGGGATACGTTTCAAAGGCCGGATACCTTCGTTCGGATGTTGCAATTCAAGTACGGGTCGAGGTTTCAAACCTCTAATCAGTCGAAGTTTCATAAATTCAGTTTAAACGAAAGTGAAATGGAAATATGATTTAGATACAAAAGCCACGGCAAGGCCGGGTCAAAACCAAACATAATTCTAAAGTCGGATGGCCAGATTAGCGGGGTTAGACAGATTTCTTTGTAATCGCCGAGGAACTTTCCCACGCCATATAAACAGAGAGCAATCATACCTAAAAACAATGGGTGCGAGTGGGGTCAGACCGAGGCCCCAACACGCTCTGTCCAGCAAGCGAACATACACATACGCTAATAATAAAGATGATGCAGATGCGGGAATTAAATCACACTAGCATGATCCTAATTTACAATATGCGAGAAATAATTGTAAAGGCGCCCAAAGAATGCCAAGTGGCATGTCCCTCTCCTACCTCTGCACCCCTTTCCGTTAGTGCTGAGACCGGCCGGTTCGATGCTATAGCATATCATATCTCATCATCATAACATAAATTAAAATAAATATGCCCGATGGTGCTGGGCTATCATCATGCTCATATCGACTCGATAGACTCAGGGCACCCGATGGGGCTGGGCTACCCTATGACCCTAGCAAAGACTCTAGGACTATCACAGATAACGACCGTTCTGTTTCATACGCGTAAAGAAATAGAATGCTCAATCACAAGTGCAACCTAGCATGATACTACATGGCATGCTTTAATGCTCATGCAACACCTAGTATGTCATACATTCACAAGCCGGTAATCTCTTTCGAATCTGAGTAAGCCCATAAAGGAACTTACCTGAATAAGCCGAACAACAGAGAGCAAGGCAGAGCAGAATCGAAGAAATGAATCACCGATAGCAAGCAATGTCCACATATCACAATCACCTAATAACATATAAATGCATAAGTCTATCTAATTCACACAAGGCGCCCCTAACTATCATACATCTTTTCTCATATCTTATTTCAGATTATTCCATCTCATTTCATCACAAACCATATCTCATTTCATGTTCATCTCATCTCATCATCTCATTTTCAAAACAACCTCTCAAAGAACTCAACTTAGAAAATCAAACAACTCTTTTAAAATCGCTTATCTAAATCCCGACATTAAACATTTAAACCTTAAAATCAATTTCCAAAAGAATCATATTATAAAACAATTCCGGCATGTCTCTTATCTCAAAAACCATATATAAATAAATTCCAATATTAAATTATTAAAATAACTCTAAGCTCACAAATAATATTCATAAATCAACACCAACAATTCACTTTAAAATTCCCAACTCACATGTTGAAATTCTCATAAAATGCATCAATCATATAATCCAATCGATATTATTTTTAAACAATAAACAATATATAAGGATAAATTTCCAGAATATTATAATTATAACCAAATCCCAAAATAATTCTCATATCAAAATAATTTAACACTTAATATTCATAAAGTCTCAAAACAATAACCATAAATATATTTATAACCCCCATATCAATTAATCTCACTTTTAAAACCTTTTTAACTATATTTATATTAATAATTTCAGAACATATAAATATATATATTCATTTTCCAAAAAAAAAATCAGAATAATTAAAACATATAACATATATGGGTATATATATATATATATAAATACATAACACAATATATATATATATATATATATATATATATATATATATATATATATATATATATATATATATATAACGTAACAAAAAAAATAACAACCCAACCAGAATAACCCAACCCAACCGAAAAAGGGAAAGAAGAAGCCCAAACCCTTGCCATACCCGGAATCAACCCAGCCCACCTGAAGAAAGGTAAGAACCCAGAAGAAGAAAAAGAAGGGGGATCCGAACCCAAAATAAGGACCCAATCCGACCCGGATCCATAGAAGGAAAAGGTAGGCAGGGGAGGCCCAGAAATTAGGCCCAATAAACTTGTCTTCTTCCCCCCAACAGACAAACCTTCTGAACGACGAAGGGAAGCAGAGAAGAAGAAGAAGAAGAAGAAGGGGGGAGTCCAGGCCACCGGCGGCTCCTCTCCGGCCCAAAGCTCCCCAACCCGACCGGAGTCTCTCCCCGACCACCCCGGACACGAAAAGCTCAAAGCGAATCTAAAGAAGAGGAAGAAAAGGGGCTCACCGAGGTCGAAATCGGAAGACAGGGCGGGAAGAATGCGGCGGCGCTCCGGGGGTCTTCTGGCGACACGGCTAACAACCTGGGCTGCTGGAGGCTCCGGGAAGGTGGTGGGCTGCCTCTACCGGTGCCTCAAGGAGGAAGAACGAAGGAGGGAGAAGTGGGGCTTGGATTCCCTCCTCGGCAAAACAGAGGAGACAACGGGGGCGGTTGTGGTGGTCCGATGGCGGCGACGACGAGGAAGCAGAGCAAGGAGGTGCGAGGACGAGGGTGGAGGAGCACTGGCGCTTCTGGGCTTCCTTGGTGGTAGGGGATGGTGTTGGCTTGAAGAAATTGAAAGGAGGAGGCGGTTGTGGTGGTTTGAATTGCTGGGTTACAAAACAGAAAACGTGGGAGAGAGAGGAGGAGATGGAGGATGAGAGCTGCATGGAAAGAATACAGAAGAAGATGGAGAGAAGAGGAGGTGGGAGGCTACGGCTTTAGAGAGAGGAGCGGGTGTGGGGTGATGTTGGAATGAAAAGGGGGAGGAGGGACCAATGCAAGTTGTATTGCAGGGGAGGGGGGGACCAAAGGCAGCAGACGGGTAGGGAGAGAGAGAGAGAGAAATAAAGAATAAAGAAAAGGAAAATAAAATAGGATTGGTCCACTAAAGAAATTAAATTAGCGGAATAAACTCGAAACCCGCTCGCCCGATCGAATCCCGACCAAATCAAATATAAATAAGATTTAAATTACAAATCTCAATATAACGAAATTAAATAAATTTTTCTCAAACTCGGAGCTTAAATGAATTTTATTAATGCTCGATCTCCGAGAATCAAAATCCATTTCTAACCCAATTCAAAACTATATAAAAGTTCGTTTAAATAAAATTCAGTTGCTCGAGGTCGGAAATTTCAAAATTTCTAGAATCTAAATTTTAAAATCGAACAAAAATTAATATTTTTTTTAAGACAATAATATTTTAATTTTTCCGGTCTTTACAATTATCCCCTCTGAATCAGACTTATTATATCTCTGAACCACACTCATACTCCCCTATGTGAACCATCCTCAGTTATCTATCTGAACCACACTCATTATATCTCTGAACCACAATCAGTTATCACTATGAACCACACTCAGTTATCTCTCTGAACCAAACAGAAACACATTTTGTCAAAGACCATTATCTTTAAATAACTTACAAAGGGTCATAAGTATCTTCAGCAACATAGTTTATTAATTCAAACCCAAAACCTGAATTTAATAGATAGGGAGTGACACCTTGACTCATCAAAGGCATTTTTTTTCTTGCCTTTCCCCAACTTCAACAATCGTTCCCTTCTTTCTCATTATCTTCTTCTTTAACCTCTCTTAATTTTGCTGAACCATTATCTCATAATTGACGCTTAATAACCAGTTTACTTCCTCTCGTAATTGATGTTGAACATATGTACACTACATTTTTTGAACCATATCAATTATCAGAGATAACTGAGTGTGGTTCAGAAAGATAACTTGTAGTGGTTCAGCATCTAACCTTGTATTGGTTGACAGAACAACTATCTCCTAATTTTGCTAAACCTATCTCTTGTATTTGGTTCAGAGAAAAACATTATTGATGTTGAACCAATTTCTCCTAAATTTTGCAGGTATATAAAATGTGTTGCAATTAAAATATAATAATAATTCAAACTGAATAATTAAAGAAAAGTTAATAATTCAAACTTAGTACATATGGTTCAAACTGAATAATTTAAGGAAAATATAATGTTATACAGACTGAACAACTAGAAATTAAAAAGAGGTCTTTCTTCTTCTTCTTCTTCTTCTACTTCATACTGCTGCGCTATATCCCCAAGAAGTCACGAATCTTCTGCCTTCTTTTGTCTTCTTCATGGAAGACATCCCTGATGCAGTTGATTATGTTGTCTTGTACCTCTTCCAGTTCTTTCTCTAGTTGTTCTTTTTTTTCCTCCAACTACATACATTTTTAAATTTAAAAGTTAAATATTTTATTTAGATTAAAAACATATTCTGTAGAATATCTATAAAAATTACCGTCTGTAGAAGTTGCTGATCATCTTCTCTAGTTGCCTCTGAGATCTTGTATGCATTTGCATTTAACTGCCTTGTGATTGTAGACGAGTATTCTTGATGGAACTCAGCGGCTTCCATCAGTTCCCCCCTAATCCTTGCCGTGTTTGTTTCACAAGCCTCTTCTAAAAGAGGGATGTGATAACCTGGGTATAGGATCTCGTCCAGATCCCCATTCAACTTGTATTAATCTTGGCAGAACTGCATTGGGTTGATTAAAGCCATTGTTTTTTGTTGGTGGAGGGAGGTTTGTTTGTTACGGGGGCAAATGATGATTTTTGATGGATAAGAGAGGAGGAAGGGTATTCTTCTTTTATAGGCAGTTGCCCCTTTCCAACTTCCTTTTTTTTTCTGTATTTTAAAGAGCGGTTTTCCAATGCACTTTAACCTCTTCAACTTCCTTTAACTGTAATAATTATTTACCAGTGGCGCCTCTTTATGTCTCTGAACTTGACACAGTTATCTATCTGAATCACAGTAATTATCTCTCTGAACCACAATAAGTTACCTCTTTGGGAAGTTGAAAAGTTACATACTAATATTAAATACTGTAGTTTCCTATAAAAGATGGTATTTCATATATAAAAGTGTAGTAAATAAATAATAAAGAAAAGTTGAACAGTTACATACTAATATTAAATACTGTAATATTAATATTAAATATTAAATCCCAATTACAGTTAATAAATAATATTAAATATTATTTATTAACTGTAATTGAATCATTGACACGATATTATGCTGAACCACACGCAATTACAAAAGGAACCAAAATTAGCCATATATCTGAACCACTTCCACTTATCGCTCTGAACCACACTTAGTTATCACTCAACTTCCTTCACCTGTAATAATTACTTTAACCTATTTATGTCTCTGAACCTAACACAGTTATCTATCTGAACCACACTAATTATCTGTCTGAACCACAATAATTCACCTCTTTGGAAAGTTGAAAAGTTACATACTAATATTAAATACTGTAGTTTCCTATAAAAGTGTAGTTAATAAATAATAAAGAAAAGTTGAAAAGTTACATTCTAATTTCTCTGAACCCCCACATTAATATTAAATATTAAATCTCAATTACAGTTAATAAATAATATTAAATATTATGCTGAACCACACGCAATTATCTATCTGAACCAAAATCAGCCATATATCTGAACCCCCTTCAGTTATCACTCTGAACCACACTTAGTTATCACTTTGAACCACACTCATTTCCTCTGAACCCCCACATTTACTTATCCCTTGAAATTTATCTATTTGAACCACACTCAGTTATATCTCTGAACCACATTCAGTTGTCTCTTTTACCCAATGATTCTCTTTGAGAGGAATTGAATCATTGAAACCACTACTATGCAGAACCTCACACAGTTATCTATCTGAACCACTATCTGTTATAAGAACTACACAATCCCATAATATCAAATATATGAATATAAGACCAGATATTATACATTTGCTAATAACAAAAACACAAATTCCATTAATATTATACTTTTGCTTAAATCAAGTCCACCCAACACAGAGGATGCAAATTTTCTTACCCCAAAAAGTTAATATACATTGTCTTTCCTAACATGACAATATTGAACAAAATGTAAGTTTACAGGGTTGATCGACAAAGAGGACAAACGCCTTCAACCAGAAGCCAAGTCCGGAGACATTCTGGGTGGAAGAAATGTGAGCATGGCATTCCAAGGACGGGCACCGAAGCCATCATCGGGTCAAGACATATTGAACATGCCTCTCCATCGATCTCAAGATGATATGCCTCTTGTAGGGCTTCAATAGCTTCTGTAGTGGCTGGATGATGTTGTACAAAATCAACGTTGTTGCCTTCAACGTTGTCGGCCTCTATGTCAGAGTCGGAACTCGATTCGGACGAATCCTCGGAATTGTAGGACAAATTCACCTCGATGTTAGGGCAGAGACCATATTCTACAAAATCAGCGTCTTGCCGAAACCAAGAACTTGTAGCTTCCATTAAAAGCCCATTTGCTGCATGAGTTCGGATAACACTTGGGATCCCTGCGTCCGCTAAAATTTGATTGCAGCTTTCTTCGCTCAATGGCATACCGTTCAACCCGACAACGTGATGAAATATCTCAGGAATGCTAACGGAATGGGTTGACACCAAAATTTGAGCGGCGCCATAAAAAGAAGACTTTGTTCCTACGAGTTCAACCAAAAACTCGCCCACAGTCTGATGATACCCAGTAACAGCACCAATTTGATAAGCCATTGAAAAAGAGAAGCCCTAGAAAGACAACAACCAAACAGCAAATGTAATCAAACACTAGGGAAGATTTGAGGGATAATATGAAGAGAAACAACAATGAATACATTTACAGAGGTAGAAATGTAATCAAACACTAACCGGTACCTTGTGGTTCAGAGGGATAAACAACAAAATGCAGAGAATGGGGATGAGATTTGAGGGAGATGAAAGGACTAGGGAAGATTTCTTTCTTTCTTTCTTTGTCAAATGATCACAACTGTAGAGAATGGGGAAATGGGAAGATTTATCAGAAAATACAGCACGCAAAATGACAAAAATACCCCTATAACGCCCCCTAGTAAATTTAAATCGCATCCGTTAATTTTTTAAACCGCATCAGTAATTTTTTTATATTTTTTTTTCAAAATTTAAAATCATTAAATTATGCTGAACCAATATTAGTAAATTATACTAAACCAATATTTCATGAACTCCTGAACCACAAAATTATTTATTCTGAACGAATATCAATAAATTATACTGAACTAATATTTCATAAACTCTTGAAACAAAAAATTATTTATGCTGAACCAATATCAGTAAATTATACTGAACCACAAAAATATTTCAGCTATCTCTCTCTGAACCACTACAGTTATTCCTTCTGAACCAATGCTACGTTCACACAAAAATCATTTAATACACACATTTACCTATCTGAATGACAAGAGGAAAACCTGTCGTTGTTCCTGCCAAAGAATTACTCAAACCTACAACTAGTATAGTTGGTAAGAAAGAGGTCGATCCACAGGGAAATCTAGTAAGTTCAAGTGCTAATCTAATCGCATGTAACCAAAAAGAGAGTTTTTGTGAGAAAAAGATCCGCCTTTTGTCAAAGCGGAAAGAAGCAAACAAGGTAAAGGAGGTTGTAGAATGCAATAGAGAGAATTAGGTTCACCTACAATTTGTCACTTTAATTGATGAATTTGATCCTTGTTTCAGCCTCTAGTTCTCTTCTTTTCCTATCAATGTCCTTGTCCAGATCTTAGGTAAATTACTAGTCCTACGAGTCCTAGCAATCCTTATCTCTAAATAACCCTAACACGGTTAAGATTTAACCTAGAGATAGCATTAAGACTATGAATTAACCAAGGTATATGCAATATCAAGCTACGAGTCGATATTTAACATATATTCAACTTCCTACACATCCAATTAGTCCTACGAGTCCTAAAGGGATATGATTGCCACTTGGGTTAAGGTTCGCTACGAGGAATCTACAAAACCCTAGCAATTGAATGAATCTACTCTAACTAGTTGATCAGGCCAGAGAGAATAAAACACATTCAAGGAATTAAGCGCAAAGAAGTCAAAACATTCAAATAGGAATAAGAACTAGATTAAGAAACTCACAATTCAACAATCAAGATCCAAACTATAGGCGAAACCTTCGAGAGTTTAGTTGCTCATTCTCAACGTGCTCTCAACAATTCTCCAAAGTGCATAAGGTGAATAGTAGAATAACCTAAAAATGTCTTTTAAAGGCCTACAAAGGATCGGCCCAAAAATAATACTAAAAACCCTAATTAAATTGAATAAGTGAATCGGCATTTCTGGACAGGCCGCGGGGCGGCTGGCTCAGGCGACGGGGCGGCCTGGCGATCAGCGAAGTCCTTCGATAGTCTTCCGGCCGCGGGGCGGCTAGCTCGGCCGCGGGGCGGCCAGCGATTTCTTCCGCTTCTCTCCACGTGATTTGCTGTAGCTGACAATGCAATTCCTTTAGTTCTTTAACTCCCCTCAATTTCATTCCACCTTGAATCACGATTCCTGAAATAAACCATAATGTTGTGTAGATTCCGCATCTTCCAACTCAACAAGTAATCATGTAAATGCAACTAAAATATGCAATATTTACACCCAAACTATACTAAATGCAATCTATTATGCAATACTAATAATGCTCTATCAAATTCCCCCACACTTGAACCTTTGCTTGTCCTCAAGCAATAGAAAAAGTAACTTGCAACCCCACAGAATAGCCATTCATGTATCAACCTCAATATTCTTTAAGTGTAGGAAAAACTAGCAAACACAATAGATTAACAACATCATAGCACATAATATTCATGATTAATGAAATCAAGCAACCATATCCATTCTAGACCTCACAAGGAATATGTGTTTCACTCTCACTCAAGTGTTTAGGGTTAAATATTTACGCTAAAACTCAATCTTTAAAAGCTTAGCTACAATAGTCTCGCACCAGTGTTCTAGCTTTCCACCGCTGGTGACTCTACACACAACAAAAATCATAAGGTCTTTCAATTGGGTTGTAATGGGGCCAAGGTAGAAAACATAAGGTATGGAACAATTTAGGCCATGTGGTGCTCATAATCCGGGAACTAAGGATGCAACCAAATTACAATACCACTCACAAGATCATACCATAACTCTACAATGTATACAACTCCAATCTCAAGCATCAAACTTTACAAACCATACTCAACTCATTCTCTTATTATTATTTTTTCTTTTTTTTTCTTTTTTTTTCATATGCTCTTCTTCATGCTATATCAAATGATTTTCCTTGACTTTTACCCCTAAGTGAATTTTATCCTCCTTAGGTCCCAAGTAATGTGTAAACTACTAGCAAGAATCAAAACATCTCATAAAAGTACTCCCAACATACAATCCATCACTCAAACCATCATCCACAATATGAATATTCACCAACTATTCCTAATTTCCGGATGGGTTAGGCTATAATTGGCTATGGAAAAATCTTGTGGAGCTCAAAAGAATAGGCAATTAGGCTCAATATTGGCTTCAAGCAGAGGATAATATGCAAGGTGGGAATAGAGTCAAATAGGGCTAATAAAGGTGCCTCAATCATTTTTAAGTCATGTGCAGAAATCATAATATACAGCCTTGAATAAGATATCTAAATGCAAGCCAAAGAGGAAGCAATTAAAGAGAGTACACTCAACAAGCAAGAGGACATAATATATTTTGTCCAAATATAGGCCAAAATAGCTCACCAGGTCATGTCTAGAACTTCAAGATCACCCAAAATCAAATATCTTATGTGCTCAATCATCAACCAATTATGCTCACCAAATAGTGTGGAAATCAGATATCAAAGGTTTTCAACAATCCAAGCACATCATGGGGCATAAGTTTAATAAATAAATTAGAGGACAAGTGGCATCCATATGGGAAAATAAGACCTAATCATAGCTAATGCATAAATATAATAACATAAATAATATAATTTTTGGATTTTTTTTTGCGAATAACATAGACTAACATCAACTAAAATATTCCAACATGCAATCTAAAGTCAAAATGCAACATAAAGATAAAGTACATGTCATGCAAGTCTTCCCCCACACTTAATTCTGACATTGTCCTCAATGGCAAAAACATCAAAATAAACTGAAAGGGAAAAGAAAAGAAAAAGAAAAAACTAACATGATCACTGTGGAGGTAGTGGTGGATAAGGTGGAAACTGAGGATATGCAAATCGGAAGAACTCCTCCTGTCTCTGTCTCTGCAGCTCCTGAGCCTCCCATGCAGCCTGCTGTCGTTGGAGCACCTGCTCCTGTAAGCGTCGCATCTCAGCCTGGCTCTCAACCATATCCACCATGCTAGTCGTCAGTCCACGCACATCGCGACGGATGTCTCCTATATCAATATAGAGCTGCTGCTGATGATCTCACATATCATCCTGACGACGGGAAATCATCAGCTGATGCTGCCACATGGTGTCCTGGAGGACAGCCATCTGCTGCTGCTGCTCCCACATAGTATCCTGTCGTAGAGACATCGCCGTCATCCTCTGCTGTAGCTCATAACAATCTGGACCAGCACCTATCCCAAATGTGCCAGAAGGTCCAGCATCTCCACCTCCTACATCCGTCTGCATCTCAGGAACACCACCATCATCGCCCTGATCATCATCATCTCCACCATCCTCATCCTCATCCTCATCATCCTCATCCTCATCGCCCATGAAGAAATCCTCCGCCGTAGGACCAAAGGGAAGTGGCCGGGGTAATCTAAGCTGAATCACCCCAAGATGGCCTATCCTCCAAACCCACATCGGTGCTCTCCCCTCCAAATGGCCAGCTTTCCTCAGCTAGGCCTCATCATATAGAAATGAACCATGCAGGGCATCAGGGATAACGCTCAAATCAATACAATCCCATGCTATGAGAGTGATGAGACCCCCAAAGCTAATCGTCGCTGTCTTGCGCTTGTCTATGATGTCCTTGCAGTTGAAAAGGAACAAATCTACCCAACCTGGAATAACTGGGCTCTCTGGTGTCAGACACCACAAATATGACATATCCCGAAATGAGATCTTGTTGACCTCAGCCTGGGCAAAGAAGGTGTTGGCTAAAACCTTATGGATCAGCCGTAATGCAGGGTGCCGAATACTCGAGTTGTATTGGCCCTTCTTGGCCTCAAACGGCACCCTTGTCGCCACAAGCCAAAATGCAACAGGTCCCTCTCCCTTTGACACATCAAACCAACCTGCGGTGGGTGCGGCTGTCACTCCAAAAAGCTATCCCACTCTGTCCTTTGTCCTCGTGAACTCCCGTCCCAATAACCTAAACTCGATAGATGTAGACCGCACACTCAACGTAGCCAGGAATTCCTTAACTAAACCCGAATAGGTCGGAGCATTCTTATCTAAGAAATCCCCTAGGCCTCCATGTACTAACAACTGCCTAGTGCATACATCCATTTCTAACATCCGAAGGGTAGGTTCGTGAAAAAACTTGGTTTGAAAGAAATTCCTAGTATTCAGCGCGTTCCATCTCTCCTTCTGACTCCTACTCATTCCATGGGGTCTAGACATGTTTGCTTAAAGTTATGAAATTAACCCAAGAAAAAGTTCGAAGTAAAAACTCACGAAAATGGATGTTTCTGCAGTGGCCGCGGGGCGGCGAGGGTAGGCGACGGGGCGGCCGGCGACAGGTGGCCGCTGGGCGGCAAGGCTGGCGACGGGGCGGCCGGCGATGGTCGGCGACGGGGCGGCTGGTATGGCGACGGGGCGGCCTCAGAAAAACCGCCGGATCTGCACCTTCGACTTTCGATTTGCGCTCCGACGTCTCAAATTCCTCCCTCCGTTGGTGGATTTCTCCCAAAACCTTGAAGATCCTTCAAATCGGGTGTTTTTGGTTTAGATCTAGGAAGAATGAGGAGGTTGTGGGTGGTTTGGTGAAAGTTATAGGTGTACAATGGAAGATATTGAAGAAAGGGGTGAGGTTTGTGAAGATTGAAGCTTGAGGGAGGGTGTTAATGGAGGTTTTGGGTTGTGGGTGTGAGGTTGAAGATGAAGATGAAGATAGAGGAGATAGGTGAAGAGAGAGGGCGTGGGGGCAGCTGGGCATGAGGAGATGGTGATAAAGGGGTGGATAGGGTTAAAGGGGGTGGAAAAATGGGGCCCACACGGGTCCCAATTATTTTTTGTCCTATGTCAGGGGCCACGGGGCGGCCAGGGATGGCGACGGGGCGGCCTGCGATTGCGAAGAGATTTCGCTCGTTGTCGCGGCCGCGGGGCGGCCTGGCTGGCGACGGGGCGGCCCGCCCCTTTTTTGACCATCTCTACTTCTTTTTACCCTGCGAGGTTAGTATGCCGAAAACACCACAACTAAACTAAAAAAAATAACTAAATGCAATAAGAAAATAACATCTAAACTACTTACCTTGGGTTGCCTCCCAAGCAACGCCTTTAGTTAACGTCGTTGGCTCGACGTCATTACTCCCTAGTGATCCTCAATGCTTGGTTCACGAAGAACCAACTCATCACCATCCTCTTTGACAAAGTTCTCATAATATGGCTTCACGCGATGACCATTTACTTTGAAAATGTCTCCATTCCTCTCATTGAGTAGCTCTACTGCACCATGAGAAAAGACATTAGTAATCCCATATGGCCCGGCCCACCTAGAGCGAAGCTTACCTGGGAAGAGTTGAAGGCGCGATTGGAATAGAAGGACCTTGTCCCCAACTTTGAGGTCCTTTCGCAAAATATGCTTGTCGTGCCATGCCTTAGTCTTCTCCTTATAAGTGACGGAGTTGTCATAGGCATCCAGTCTCAACTCTTCCAGCTCCTACAGCTGAAGTTTCTTGAACTCCCCAACTTCATCCATTTGCATATTGCATTGTTTCACCGCCCAGTATGCCTTATGTTCGAGCTCGACAGGAAGATGGCAAGCCTTTCCATAAACTAATCAAAACGGAGACATCCCAATGGGAGTCTTGTAAGCCGTTCGATAAGCCCACAGAGCATCATCAAGTCTTACACTCCAATCCTTCCTGTTTGGGGCAACAGTCTTCTCCAAGATCGTCTTAATCTCGCGATTAGACACCTCAGCTTGCCCATTAGTCTGGGGGTGGTATGCAGTAGACACTCTTTGCGTAACATGATATTTCTTTAATAAAGCACTTACCGTCTTATTGCAGAAATGAGTCCCTTTATCACTGATCAATGCTATCGACACTCCGAATCTAGAGAATAGCTCTTTGAGGAAACCTGCAACAACTTTTGAATCATCAGTCCTGGTGGCCTTCGCCTCCACCCACTTGGAGATGTAGTCCACCGCAAGCAAAATATACAAGTTCCTAAACGAGCTAGGGAATGGTCCCATGAAGTCAATGCCCCAAATATCATAAATCTCACAAAATATCATGCGGGTTTGTGGCATCTCATTCCTCTTAGAAACATTCCCAACTCTCTGACAGCGATCACAGGATGTACAAAAAGCATATGAATCACGAAATATAGGCGGCCAAAAGAACCCTGCCTCAAGTACCTTTCTTGCTGTCTTTTGTGGTCCAAAGTGCCCACCACATTCATGTGAATGACAGAAATTAAGGACAGATTGTACCTCATCGTCGGGAAGACACCGACGTATCACTTGATCAGCGCAATGCTTCCATAGGTATGGATCATCCCAAACGTAGAAGCGAGCATCATGGCGTATCTTGTCCTTTTGAGCCTTGGAAAAGTTGGGTGGAAACTCCTGCGAAACTAAAAAGTTCACCAAATTAGCGAACCAAGGGCGGAGAATAGAACTTACCTTCAAAAGAAGTTCCATATCAGATTCTGCAGAGGCCGCGGGGCGGCCAATCCGGCGACGGGGCGGCTGGAGACGCTGAAAACCTGCAGTAACTCTTCGTCAGGAAAACTCCCGAAGATATGTGATTGCTCGTCCTGCCCATTCTTTCCTTGCAATATACGACTTAGATGATCTGCAACAAGGTTCTCCGCACCCTTTTTGTCCCTGATTTCGATGTCAAACTCGCTTAAAAGCAAGATGCATCTAATCAATCTTGGCTTGGCCTCTTTCTTCGTCAAAAGGTAACGAAGCGCTGCATGGTCAGTATACACAATAACTTTTGTACCAAGCAAATAAGATCTAAATTTCTCAAGGGCAAAAACAATAGCAAGAAGTTCCTTCTCTGTAGTTGAGTAGTTCCTTTGGGCGCCATTCAACGTCAGAGATGCATAGTAGATCACATGAGAGTTCTTCCCCTCTTTTTGTCCAAGCACGGCTCCCACGGCGTAGTCACTAGCGTCACACATCAATTCGAAGGGTTGGGACCAATTTGGCGCTTGTATGATTGGTGCACTAGTAAGACAAGTCTTCAACTCATCAAACGCCATCCTGCACTTCTCATCAAAAGCAAAAGTGACCTCCTTCTTCAGTAGCTCGCACAAGGGTGAGGTGATCTTTGAGAAATCCTTAATGAACCTGCGGTAGAATCCTGCATGGCCTAAAAAGGAACGCACTTCACGCACATTAGTAGGATAAGGCAATGATTGAATGATGTCTATCTTTGCCTTATCAACCTCAATCCCTTTATGTGAGACAATGTGACCTAAAACAATGCCCTCCTCAACCATAAAGTGACACTTCTCTGAATTGAGCACTAAGTTAGTGTCAACACACCTTCTAAGCACAAGTGCCAAATGGTTTAAGCAAGCATCAAAACTATCACATTGTACAGTAAAGTCATCCATAAAAACCTCAATGAATTGCTCTATATATTCAGAAAAGATGCTTACCATACACCGTTGGAATGTCCCAGGAGCGTTGCACAAGCCAAAAGGCATCCTGCGATATGCAAAAGTGCCAAACGGACAAGTGAATGTCGTCTTTTCTTGATCCTCCGGTGCGATGGCTATCTGAAAGTAACCTGAATATCCATCTAAAAAGCAATAATATGGACGACCAATGAGCCGTTCAAGCATCTGATCAATAAAAGGTAAGGGAAAGTGATCTTTTCGAGTTACCGCATTCAGCTTGCGATAATCGATACAAACTCTCCAGCCTGATTGGACTCTGGTAGGAACCAACTCACCTTCTTTGTTCTCAACCACTGTTATGCCCCCCTTCTTTGGTACTACCTGCGTTGGACTAACCCATTGACTATCAGAGATGGGATAGATCATACCTGCCTGAAGGAGTTTCAGCACCTCCTTCTTTACTACCTCCATCATAGGTGGGTTGAGTCTCCGTTGAGGTTGCCTGGAAGGTTTGGCTCCCTCTTCTAACAAGATTCTGTGCATGCAAGTAGCTGGGCTGATTCCCTTGATGTCCGCTATGGTCCATCCCAGAGCGGTCTTATGTTCTTTGAGCACCGCCACCAACATATCCTCTTGTTCCTTAGTAAGCTTGTTGGAGATGATGACAGGTAAGGTATCACCTTCCCCCACGAATGCATACTTCAAATGCTCAAGAAGTGGCTTGAGCTCAACAACGGGTGCCTGCACAACAGAAGGTAAGAGCTTCTCGCTCGAACCGGTTGGTTCCATAGGGGTACCTACTTGCAAATGAGTTGGGAGGGTGGACAAGTCTCTTATAGTCTCCTGCAGGTTAGTAGACAAAGCATAATTCAATGACAACTCCTCAATAGGAGCTTCTAAAGCAACCTGCAGGTCATCTACACAACTCATGTCAAAAGTATCCTGCATACAAGTATCAATGGCATCTACAAAGCATAAGGAAGGATTATATTCAACCTTCTCACCATCGAATTCCATAGTTAATAAGCCAGAATACACATCAATTTTTGTCTTAGTAGTCTTCAAAAAGGGCCTTCCTAAGAGAATAGGGGCATCTTGCTTACCATGCTCCATGTCTAAGACAAAAAAGTCAGCAGGAAAGATCAAGTTGTCAACCATGACCAAAACATCCTCTACTATGCCTCTAGGATAAGCATTTGAGCGGTCCGCTAGTTGGATCACCACTCTAGTCTCATGCAAAGGTCCTAAGCCTAATGATTCATATAAAGAATAAGGCAAGACATTAATAGATGCACCTAAGTCTAACAAAGCTTTATCAAACTTAGTCTCACCTATCACACATGGGATTGTAAACATGTCAGGGTCGCTACATTTCTTAGGCATACGCTTTTGAAACACAGTAGACACATGTTCGCTTACCTTAATCGTCTGCTTCCCTTTCAACTTCTGATTCCTCTTTATGGTGCAAAGCTCCTTAAGAAATTTAGCATAACGAGGAATACTTTTAATCAATTTGAGTAAGGGAATGTTTACCTCGCACTTACTAAATGTCTCAAAGATCTCTTTGTCATTCTCAGGCCTCCTTGTATCTCTAAGAGCTTCAGGAAAAGGAGGAACAGGTTTGTAAGAATTTAAAGGAGGGAATTCAGGCCTTACATAGGAGTCGGCAGGTTCGTCAAGGGCAAGGCCGCGGGGCGGCTCAGGGTGGCGACGGGGCGGCTCGCCGAACTCTGCATCTGCAGAATCGCCTTGGCCGCGGGGCGGCTCATGAGGGCGATGGGGCGGCTCGCCGAAATCTGCATCTGCAGAATCGCCTTGGCCACGGGGCGGCTCATGGGGGCGACGGGGCGGCTCGCGATGCCGCAGCTCTCCTTCTCCTTTATCTTTATGCATCTCAGGTTCTCCATAGTTTTCGTCATCTTGGTGAGTAGTAATCAGTTCCTTACCACTTCTTAGCGTTATTGCGCTGACGTTCTCCTTAGGATTCACCACCGTGTGAGATGGTAGCTTTCCTGAGTCCTTAGCCTGCAATTCACTTAGCGATTGAGCCAATTGGCCTACCTGTTTCTCAAGATTCTTTGAGTGCTCAACCTGGCTCATGAGTATCCTAGTGAGGGTTTTGATAGGGTCCTCAGTTGATTGATCCCCTGCGGGGGGTGCTCTCTGCCTAGAATCGAATTGTTGTTGAGGCCTTTGTTGGTGTCCCCCTTGCGGATTGTAAGGGGCTTGGTTATTACCATAGCCATACCCCTGGTAACCTGCATTATAATTGTTATTGAATTGATTGGGGTTACCATAGTTACCATACCTGGGCTTCTGCGGGACAAAGTTTCCCATGGCGTTGAGCTCAACATTAGGATCCTGAAGTAGCGGGCACATATCGTTTGGATGTAAAGGATCAGCACATAGCCCACATGCTTTGAGTTCCTGAGGGGTCCCTTTGAGCATCATCCTTCTCATCATCTCCTTCATCTCCATCATATCAGCTTGCAAATTGGAGCTTGAAGAATCCACAGCCAGTACTCCACGGGGATTTGCCCTCTTGCTATATTGTCTAGACCCTTCAGCAAGCTCTGAGAACAACTTCATAGCATCATTTGGGGTCTTGTTGAGAATGTTACCCCCACTAGCGGCATTCACCATTCGACGCTCATCATCAAGCAAACCTCCATGCAAATAGAGTACCAAGTCCTGTTGTGAGTAACCATGGTAGGGGCAACTTGAGCAGAGCTTTTTGAATCGCTCCACATACTCATACAGGGTCTCAGTTGCTAATTGCTCGATGTTGCTGATGGCCTTTTTGAGAAAGTTCAGCTTTGTCGCAGGGAAGTACTTCTCTAAGAACAACCTTTTCATCTATGTCCAGGTAGTAATGTTCCCTGCAGGCAAATAATAAAACCAATCATTAGCTGAATCTTTTAATGTGAAAGGAAAAGCTCGCAGCTTGATTTGGTCCTCTGTGACATCTGCGGGTCTCATGCTCTCAATGATAGCATGGAACTCTGCCAAATGTTTGTTGGGATCCTCGCCACTCAACCCATGGAACTTAGGTAGAAAGTGGATCCATTGAGCCTTAAACTCGAACTTGGTCCCATCAGCAAGCGCTGGAAACTGCACCGCCAATGGTTGTGTTTGAAGATTCGGTGCGGTGAGTTGCCTTAAGGTTTGGTTCGCGTTATCTAACGCGTTGTCACCCATCTCTGCAGTTCCTTCGGCTTCTTGATCAAAAGGTAATTCGCTAGAGTTGTTGCAAACCTCCCGCCTTAGGTTGGAAAGAGTCCTCTCAATCTCTGAATCAAAAGGAAGTAAAGATGGATTAGTAGCACGGGTGCGGACCATAAACGTGGTCCACACCAAGGGTAGCGATTAAACAACACAAGAAATTAAAAACATTTCCCCGGCAACGGCGCCAAATTTGACAAGAGGAAAACCTGTCGTTGTTCCTGCCAAAGAATTACTCAAACCTACAACTAGTATAGTTGGTAAGAAAGAGGTCGATCCACAGGGAAATCTAGTAAGTTCAAGTGCTAATCTAATCGCAAGTAACCAAAAAGAGAGTTTTTGTGAGAAAAAGATCCGCCTTTTGTCAAAGCGGAAAGAAGCAAACAAGGTAAAGGAGGTTGTAGAATGCAATAGAGAGAATTAGGTTCACCTACAATTTGTCACTTTAATTGATGAATTTGATCCTTGTTTCAGCCTCTAGTTCTCTTCTTTTCCTATCAATGTCCTTGTCCAGATCTTAGGTAAATTACTAGTCCTACGAGTCCTAGCAATCCTTATCTCTAAATAACCCTAACACGGTTAAGATTTAACCTAGAGATAGCATTAAGACTATGAATTAACCAAGGTATATGCAATATCAAGCTACGAGTCGATATTTAACATATATTCAACTTCCTACACATCCAATTAGTCCTACGAGTCCTAAAGGGATATGATTGCCACTTGGGTTAAGGTTCGCTACGAGGAATCTACAAAACCCTAGCAATTGAATGAATCTACTCTAACTAGTTGATCAGGCCAGAGAGAATAAAACACATTCAAGGAATTAAGCGCAAAGAAGTCAAAACATTCAAATAGGAATAAGAACTAGATTAAGAAACTCACAATTCAACAATCAAGATCCAAACTGTAGGCGAAACCTTCGAGAGTTTCGTTGCTCATTCTCAACGTGCTCTCAACAATTCTCCAAAGTGCATAAGGTGAATAGTAGAATAACCTAAAAATGTCTTTTAAAGGCCTACAAAGGATCGGCCCGAAAATAATACTAAAAACCCTAATTAAATTGAATAACTGAATCGGCGTTTCTGGACAGGCCGCGGGGCGGCTGGCTCAAGCGACGGGGCGGCCTGGCGATCAGCGAAGTCCTTCGATAGTCTTCGGGCCGCGGGGCGGCTAGCTCGGCCGCGGGGCGGCCATCGATTTCTTCCGCTTCTCTCCACGTGATTTGCTGTAGCTGACAATGCAATTCCTTTAGTTCTTTAACTCCCCTCAATTTCATTCCACCTTGAATCACGATTCCTGAAATAAACCATAATGTTGTGTAGATTCCGCATCTTCCAACTCAACAAGTAATCATGTAAATGTAACTAAAATATGCAATATTTACACCCAAACTATACTAAATGCAATCTATTATGCAATACTAATAATGCTCTATCACTGAACCACACTCAATTATATCTCTGAACCACATTCAGTTATCCTCTCTGAAACAATGATTCTCTTTGAGAGGGATTGAATCATTAACCCCACTACAATGCTGAACCTCACACAGTTATATCTCTGAACCACATTCAGTTATCCTCTCTGAAACAATGATTCTCTTTGAGAGGGATTGAATCATTAACCCCACTACAATGCTGAACCTCACACAGTTATCTGGCTGAACCACACTAATTATCTCTCTGAACCACACTAAGTCAGCTCTCTGAACCACTATCTGTTATAAGAACTACACAATCCCAAGAATTATATAAAATTGTCAAATACAAAAATGAAACTGTTCAGAAATATTATCCATCCTTTACAAATTTACTTTACACATCATCATATTTTTGTTAACCCTGGGCTAAAATTCTTAATTTTTCCCAAAATATTATATTTCACTTCATTAATAGAAGACTTCACAATTGCCTGCATGTAAAGCTCCCTGAGATTGATTAATGTTTTGGTAGAATTCTTTGAAAATCCACTATTCCAATCAGGTCCGTTGCTCCCCATAAATGTCTCCATGTGACGCATGCAGAAGACGCCACAATCAACAAAATTTTGATATGTTGCCCATTTTAACTCCATCGAGTATGGTTTGTAATTCCGAACAAGGTCTGCTTTGGCTTTCAAATTCTTCAAATCCAAATACTTTGTCAGAAAATTAACCTTCAATTAAGAAAAAAGACAATTAGTATATAGATAAGATAAAATGTTGAATAAAAACCATTTATACAAAAGAATAAATATACTTACAGTAACTCTTGGAATATTTTTATATTTGTTCTGAAAGTCCACTGCCAGCTTCATGTTATCAATTACAGCTACATCTTTTGTCTTCAAATTGACAGATATAATATAAAAGTGTTCTGATGCTAGAATTGGAAACATAATTTGTCAAAAAAAAACAAATATAATTAATATAAGAGTTACTGCAAGTATGCTGAACCACACTCAGTTATCTCTCGGATTATCCTTCTGAACCATATTCAGTTATCTCTTTGAACCACTATTACTTATCTCTCTGCCCCCCACTATCACTTATCTCTCTGAACCTCAGTCAGTAATCTGTCTGAACCATACTTAGTTATCGCTCTGAACCACTATAACTTATTTCTCTGAACCACTACAATTTATCTGTCTGAACACATCTCTCTGACCCACTACCACTTACCTCTCTGACCCCTCACTCAGTAATCTGTCTGAACCACATATAGTTATCTATCTGAACCAATATAACTTATTTCTCTGAACCACCACAATTTATCTCTATGAACACTATCACTCTCTCTCTGACCCAAATATAAACAAATATTAACATATAAAATGAATTTTAAATAAAACATACCAAATCGATTTCGCTCAAATTTGTAGGACATTTGACTGTAAGAAGTTCATCAAATTTCTCACGAAATACATTAAATCTCTTTTCAATGTCACCGTTCGTGGGGTACACAATTGAGTTTGCCTGGGTATACATGAAAAACATTTAAATAAAAAAATTAACATAATTTAATACAATCAACAAAATTAATTAAAATCTTAACTTACACTGATCGCGCAGGTGGCAAAGAATACAACTCCACGCATCAATAATTTGAGCATATCCGCGATGAGATTCTTCATAATTCAGAATACAACTCCACGCATCAATAATTTGAGCATCAACATACTGATCAAATTGTAGTGACTGCATTGTAGCCCGGGGGATTATGATGTCTTTGTAGCTGAAAAAAAGTTCCCTGAACCAGAAAAACAAACATTTATGTTTCTGAACATAGACTAAAATATTACTACTAAACCACACAGATATTTATAGTTGAACCAAATATATATCTTTCCTAAATCTATTATATTTAAAATCATGAACAACTTACAATGCATCCTCTTCAACTTCTGTCACATATTTGTATAGCTTTATAGCAAAAGCAGACTTCCTCTGGAGAGCAGGATTAACAAATCTATCATAAAATGGGCTCCTCATTTCTTTTGATGGCCCAATATCCTTCGATGGTTGAACCCTTTTTTCAACATTGGCTTTTGTTTTATCGTCGTCCTGCAGTATAAATTTATCAAAATATAACAAATGAAGAGAAAAAAAACTTCATTCACCCCTTATAAAATGAAGAGAAAAAAAATATTGGCCTTTCTACAAACCTTTGGCAATGGGATTTTCAAAATTGTTTTCTTCTTTTGTGCACCATCATCTGTAGAAACCACCAGTAAGATGAAGAGAAAAAAAATAGAAACATTATTTTGAAATACAATATAAATAAATATAATTAAAGAAACATATTAAAACAAAAATATTTAAAAATTACCTTTGAAATATCAGTTTCTATTGGTTCAATCACTTGGGGGGGCCCCTCTGCTGGTGCTTTTTCAGAAACCTGATAAATTATTAATACATGTTAAAAACATTTATATAACAAATATAAAGATTTAAATTAAACATTGCTAAATGACTTACATTCTTCTTTATTGATTGAATTGCAGCAGCATCAGCTAACCCCTAAAGAGGATTTTTAAGAAGATTAGTCTGAGCAACCACTCGTTGATCCTCTGTAGGAGACTGAAAAACAGCAGGCACGTCGTCTTCAGGGATCTTTGGAAATGTTTTTTCAACAGTCCTAAACACTTCTGCAATTGTTGGAGTATTCCCAGGAGGTGTGAGCCCAAGATTCCACGTCAATGGATCAGAAAGCCGAATTTTGTCCATCTCTTCTTTCTTGGCAATAGCAATGTCAACAATCCGCATAAGCCTATCAATTTCAGGATTGTCTGCAAACTCATCTGGTGTTAAATTAATTTCAGGAGAGCTTGAAGGTTGTTCACAAACAATCCGCTTTGCAGCATGGTTCAAATAACTAATCTCCACATCTTCATTTTTTCGAGAAACATATTCAGCTGTCAATTCTACAATATTTGAAATTGTTTTAACCAGTAAACACATCTCAGACTTGTATCTCTCTTTAAACCCCTGCAAAAAGAAGTAAAAATTTTGTTATATACTTAAATAATATTATAATTATAACTCAATTTTGTAAATAAATTTTAAAACAATACTTACATCTTTATTAGGACCTTCAAATAACTGAGCATGGTCCTTCAAAACTTCCTCACATACAGCCTCTACATGATCCGTTGTATTGTCCTCATTGACAGCTTCTTTATCTTCAGATAACTGTTGAGAAATGATATAAAAAATTTGTAATATTAATGCTGAACCAAATACTAATATCAATGTTGAACCACTACCACTTCGTAATTATTCCCATTTTAAAGTACTTTAATTTCATATGCTGAACTAATGAACAACTACAAGCAATTTATCCTGAACAATTACTAGCAGTTTATGCTGAACCACATAAATAATGACCCAGTTTTCTTTGTATATTTCTCAATAGTTATGAACCACACTCATTATTCTCTCTGAACCACACTCAGTTATCTCTCTGAACCACATTATTTATATCTCTGAACAACACATATTATTCCTATGAAACACACTCATTATTACTCTGAACCACACTCAATATTTGTCTGAACCACATTCATAATTTATCTGAACAACACTAATTATTTATAATGAAACACATACTATGTATTTAAAATAAAATTCATTTAACCATACTTTTTCTGTTGGGCCATCAATTAATCCACATATTACTGGACCTCCAATAGTTTGCTCTTCAAGCTCTTCAAATGTAGAGACTTGATGTGGAGCTGAATCAAACTCTAGTCTTGGCAATACACGACCAGATCCAAATCCATTGCCTCTCATTTCATCTCCTTCCCTTGCCTTAATTGAAGCAGTTGTCCAATTAACAAAGGTGGGCACTGATCTTGGCTTCTCTTGCCTTTGTAATCGAACACGATCAAGATAAAAGAACTGTGATAACAAAAAAAAATATAACAAAAATTTGTAAGATATTAAAAAAAATATAACAGAAAATATCAAAAAAAAAAACAAAATGCTCAATATTTATCTCACTTACCAATAAGAATGGGACTGAACAAGTGAAGATAGAATTTTTGTTACGTGCCCATGATTTTTTTGTTTCAACAAGACGATCGAGCAAAAACCCACACCAATTAAAGGTTTTAATGTTTTTTACATTTTCAGCTACATAAAAATAATTAAAATTGACAGAGCCATTTGTGTTGCTTTCAATCAACGTAGAAATTACAAGAACAGTGAAACAAGTCTTGAAAAATTGTCCACCATCTTTATCAACCAACATCTCCCGCACCACATCAGCTGCGTGGATCCTCTTGTTCCCAGAAACCACAGATTTCTTCCACAAACATAATGATGCATCATTCCTTGTGTTATATGAAGGATCAACAGGCACTGGAATTGACCCCATTGGCAACCCCAAAGCAATTGCAACATCAACATCTTCGATGAAAATTGTATCTCCAGTACCTGTAATGAGTGCAACCCTATATGCATCAAAGTTATCCACCACCCAATATGACAAAAACAGTGGGAGATGTTTCATTTCTAACTTGAGCAGAGAACTGAACCCAAGCTCTTCAATGCTTTTTAATTGAGAATCATTTAAAGATTTAAATGATTCAACCAAAGAATAAGCGTGTGTGCGGGATTCCAGCTTAAAGTATGTAACATTTCCTTTAGCAGTTACAATAGTTTTTGTCCTAAGTTTCACATCTTGCTCTCCCTTCACCACAACCGCTTCATCACTGTCAGACTCTGATTCTTTTGCAATTTTCCTCTTCTTTTGCCTTTCCTTCTTCAAATCTTGATTATCCCCAGGTTTACGTTTTAATTTGTCCATTGATGTACATAATTGTACTATTGTTTATTGCATCTTTTGACTTCATATTTCATTTGATTTCCGAACAAAAGTTTCAAAAGCATATGATCTCGTGTAAGAATGAGCTAAAGTGAAAGAAATAGAGTCTACACGAGTTTTGAGCTAACCATGCAGGAATTCGATGAAATCGGAGTCAAAACGAGCAAGCCAAGTGAAGCTGAGAAGAGGTCGATATCGACTGGAGACATCGATATCGACCCTGGATTTCGACACGACTTCTGAGTGTCGAGATAACCACACAAACCAGACTAGAAGCCTCGATATCGACACACATGCATCGATATCGACCATCATCATAGACATCGACTGGAGTGGGACAAGTCGAGCAGAAACACAAGCCTCGATATCGACCTCTGGAGTCGATATCGACCCTACATCGACAGAAGATAAAATCCGATTTTTGAGGCTCGGATTGTGAAGTCTATCAACGAAGCCATGAGTTATCTCGTTCTTTTAGATATTAGCAGTTGTTTGTTATCTTTTCCTTTAAGTTAATCAAAATAAAAGACCTATCCTAGTTGTTCGGATAGAGTTATTAGTTTAGATAGAAGTTACAATCCTCGGATAGTGAGGATTAGTAGCCTATAAATAAAGCCTTAGAGGCTGATTTGTTAATCATCCAATCATAGACTCATCGAAGAGAAGAACAATAGACAATAGATAGTTAGTTGATTTTGAGCTTTAAAGTTTCAAGCGCTTACGATAGTTGGCGTTGAGATTGTAAAGTGTTCGCTGGTAAGGGGGAGGTGTATGTAAATGTAAACTAGGAGAATAAAATAAAGCACAACTAGACTATCTCCCTGTCCCAAACAAATAATACAAGAATCCCCTCCCTTGTAGTAGTAGGGTAATTCAGGATCGAATCCACGAGGAGGTAGGTCAGCGCTTCCCTTGTTGTATTCACGATCAAAGCTTTCGACCTCAGCAGACACTCGATATCGAGTATACTGGTCGATATCGACCTCAGTTCTGGTCGATTTCCTAGCGCAGTTCCTGCAGAAGACAAAATAGCAAGTCGACGTCGAGCAGAGACCTCGATATCGATGTTAGTACTCGAAATCGACCCTTGAAGTCGATTTCGATGCTTGTCACAGAAACTGTTTTTGTAACCAATTTGTCGGAAAAGGATCCGAAGAAAATAGAATGGAGAGGGAAGATGAACAGAAACAAAACTAAGACTTTTATGAAGAACTTAATTGATTAAAAGGCTTCCAAAGTCGGGGTTTTATGCCACAACGATAACAATGCAAGTTTCATGCTAAAGATATGAACTTTAATGTCTTTCCGTCAAATAACTTTCGTTATCAACACTTAGGTGATTAGAGGCTTTCGCATAATTCCTAAGGGTTACTATCCAATTCATGAGTAATTCAAGTTCGCAATACGAGTGGCTTTCGCTTCAATAATGCAAATAACGAATCTCCCTAACTTTCGCAAAGGATCATGCATGGGGTAGAAGACGGAATCGCATAAAAAGTCATACCTTTGATGCACTTACCTCACATTGCTATCGTCGGGCTCACCCCGACCCTAGAAGTGGGTTGACTACTCGCTCCTCATCATGCACATCATCATCATTGTTATTGAAAGAAAGCTACTTTGAATTAAAAACTCCGAAAGAAAGTACAACCGAACAAGCCACTCCACTCTCGCTTTACAACTCCACTCGGCCACCTCTCTCTCTCTCCCTATTCTCTTATTGCAACTGAATTGTGTCTCCTAAAACCGACTCTTCTTCCTTAATATTCAATGTCTAAACTCAGCCCTATTGGCTTCTATTTGTAGATGACGATAAGGACTCGAAACCTTATCTTTATTCTCTATGATAAATAAATAAATAAATAAAAAGTAAAAGCTAAAACTTCATGGTGAAATCAGCCTCCTCATGATAACCCTGATGTTGATGATAGGAAATCTCGACCTTTGGATAGATATTGCAAGCATTGGATATAATTCTATCAAAATCGGAGTCAATTCCTCTGCTGGCATGGTCGATATCGACCCTTCCACTCGATATCGACCCTCCAAAATCTTATCTCGAGCTTCTCCTTCTCCTACTCGACTTCTATCAACTTGGTCGATCTGGCAGCATCGATATCGACCCCCAGACGTCGATATCGACCTCTTCTGTGTCGAGATGCTCTGTTTCCTTTCTGCTCGATTCCTATGTCTCGATGTACTCAATGTCGAGGTCTTTAGTCGATTTCGACCTCTTCAGAAGACTTCGAGTTCCTTTTCCGTTCTTCTGAATTCATCCATTTTCATCCTGTTTTCTGCGAAATCACATAGAAACTCGTGCAAACCCATATATTTGATATTTAAGCATAAACTACACTATTCCCATGTTTTCCCTTTAATGTGCATGCAAAAGACAACGAAATGAATTCATATGTGCATAAAAAATATGGCAATTTGCGCGCACATCAAACACCCCATACTTAAGCTTGCTTGTCCCCAAGCAATACTCTTAATGGTCATTCAGGGGAAGAAAGTAAACCCTCAACATCATAGATTCATTTTCATATGTCCCTACATTCAATTGCCATCCTCGAGAAGGTACTTATGTCAACTAAGTCCATGCCTGTGCATAAAAGCAATTTCACACTTATAAAGGAGGTAATATGCAAAAAACAATTTTAGTGACATTGCATTAATAATCAAGAGGACTTCCTTCAAGCTTGTGAGAAGTGGATTGGTAAAAGGCTAAAGGTGGGCTAATATTTGGCCATGTGGTGTTAAATTCGGGGAAGTATACTTTCTCTCCAAAATATTCCACATTCCTCCTTCATAATGTCTCACCTTTCACTCATCGTTCAATGCTTTTTTTTTACTTTAATGCTTTTACCTCTCTAACCTTAGCACTGCCTTCTCGCGAGTCGCAAACATGGGTGTCATGAATGGCCCCGGATACTTAGTACTTCGGACTCCTCACCTTTGTGTCCCATCTCGCCGAACTATTATCTCAGCGAGCAGGGTCGACCTACCTTTATCTCCTGAGGTGATCGGATTTTTTCTCGCTCATTTAATTTTCCATATTGTATCATCCCTGCCAACAACTTTATAAATGCACAACTCCATATAACTCCAAAGATGTCATCCATTCAAAAAAACTTTGTCCCCGGATAGGGTATAAGGTAAAAAATGGACAATATGTATATGTGGAGCAATAATGATCATGATAAGTCTCATATATGGCTTTGTGAATATGCGTAGGTAAGGCTAGGATATGAAATTTTGCTTGTATGGACTTTTTATAAAAAAATCCTCCATCATCTTATCATGCACATGTCAAAAGCAACTTCAAATTTTCATCTCCTTCATGATTTTCTCAAAAAATTTGCACTTATTGGGACTTCCCTTAACTAGGCAATCTCATGTTATATCTCTAATGAATCTAATTTTGCATCATAGAGCTCTTTTTTATACTTCCATGACTCTCCTTTTTTTCCAAAATTTTTTATGGGGGTCAATTAAAATAAATATGCAACCCTAAACTAAACATGAATATGCAAATAAGCCTTTCCCCCACCCCATACTTAAAATCTACAGTGTCCTCACTGTATTAGAACTAGGGTTAAGAAGAAGACTTACTAAACCATCACAAATTTCAGGAGTCGAAGAAGACAGCAGGGAAGGTCGATATCGACCCTTTACATCGATATCGATGTTCTTTCTGATCTCTGCTCGGGCTTCAGGGTGATTCGGCTCGATCACAAACCCTATCCATGTCGACCTTGAGGTCGATTTCGATGTCCGACATCGATTTCGATGCCTTTCTGTGTGCTTTTCTCTCTCCTGCAATTTGAAAACTAAACACAAAATATGCAAAACAATAAAGTGTCTAAAACCAAAACAAAAGCTGTCTTAAAACCAAAACCAAGTCTTTGTTACAAGCTCTAGATTTTTAAGTCGCTAGGCCGACTTCTTCCTTTGCGCTTTTCAAGGTGGCATCTGCAGAGCCCATGTGGCTTGGGCCTCAAATATCACTCCTTTCTTGTCCCGCAGCTGCATTCTCCCGGGATTGATTTGATTCACTGTGAATGGACCTAAGCTCTTATCCTTGAATCTTGTAGGGAACCAATGGTCTTTAGATTTGGCAACATAGACCTTGTCTCCTATCTCATATTGGCTTGAACTATCATCGGATACCCTACATAAACGCACATGCCAAGGCACACCTCTTCCAAATAATGATAAGTCCTTAATTGTAATTGAACAAGAGGAATCCGTACCTTGACTTACCTTCTTCTCAGTCTGTGATTCAGGTCGATGTCGATGTGCAGAGGTCGATATCGACCCCTGTTGTACTCCTGTAGGATCAGTCGATTTGGGGAGTTTTGACTCGATATGATCAGGTCGATTTCGACCCTCAGAGCTCGATATCGAGGTCTCCTCGCCTCTCTTCTCAGCGCTGATGGTGGTCGATTTCGATAGGGTGTGGTCGATATCGACCCTTGACCCCGATATCGATGCTTCCTCTTTTCCTCCTTCGACCCTATACTTATGACCTGTCACAGAATCTTGAACATTAGTGGTCGATATCGACTTACCTGGGTCGATTTCGATGTTTTGTTGAGCTCCTTCGTTCAAGATTGCTTCAACTTCCTCTACTTGGGCTTCATTGATGGCTTTTATCTCCATTGGCCCTTGACTTTGCACCGTCTTGTTGAAGGAATACTCTATTACTTCATCACTAATTGTGAGTGAGAGCAATCCTTTCTTCACGCTAATGTTGGCATCGACGGTTGCTAGGAATGGCCTACCTAAAATAATTGGACAAGCAGGGTCCTCCGCTATGTCAACAACTAGGAAATCAGCGGGGACAAAGAATTTGCCTACTTGTACTGGCACATCTGTCACTATCCCAGTTGGAATAACTACGGTATTGTTAGCCATGTATAATCTTGCATCCACGGGCTCCAGAGGACCTATCTTTACCTTGTGCCAAATGGTTAGTGGCATCATGCTAACGCTAGCGCCCAAGTCAACTAAAGCATTAAATTTGAATTGACCTAGACCTATAGCGATAGAAAACTTACCTGGGTCCACCCGCTTTTGTGGTGGCTCCAACCTGTTGCATTCCTCTGCGATCTCAGAGAGCGATCGCTTCTTACCCAAGATATCTTTAAGGAACCTCACATAAGATGGCATCTCGTGAAGTGCCTCTGTGAATGGTATAGAGACATTAAGCCCTTGGAGCATCTTCACGAACCGTTGGAACTTCTTTTCCGCTGGGTCCTTAGTCACCTTTCTAGTTGGGAATGGCAACACCTTCTTCCTTCCTGCGGCTGTAGTGAGGTCGATATCGGCAGCAGTGGGGTCGATATCGACTGGAAGAGTCGATTTCTGTGGTGACGCAGAATTAGGGTCGACATCGATGGGAGGGTCGACATCGATGTCACCTTGGTCGATAACGACAGGGGGGGTCGATATCGACGTCTGTTCTGGCTCCTTCTCCTCCACTTTTCGCTCGGGCGTTTGTAATTGACGCCCACTTCTTAGGTTTACTGCCGCGATATGACCTGTGGTTTTTCCCTTTTGGTTGGGCACAGTGGATCCAGGGAGTGATCCGGTCGCTTTGGGCATTGCTTCCGCCAATTGACTCATTTGAGTCTCCATGTTGCGCTTCCAAACGTCGATCTCCCCAAGTCTAGAATTGATGCCCTGCAGCTGAGTATGGACGGAGTTATTGGCTTGTTTGAACTCAGCGTGGTTCCTCCGCATCTCATCAAGGATGATTTACAGGTCATCTTTCTTAGTCTCCCGCTCTGGGTGCCCTGGTGCCCTATAGGTTGGGGGATCCCTTTGATAGAACCTTTGATCACCCCAATTTTGTTGATTGCCCCCTCCATAGGGGCCTCTCGTCCATTTGACCTCCTCATGTTGTTCCGCCATGGATACTTGCTCAGTATGTGGACAGGCACTGGTGTTATGCCTTATCGAACCACACTCCTGACAAGGTTGATTGTTGCTCAGGAACCTTACTTGCTTTTGAAGGCGGCGTGTTTGATCGTTATGGAATTGTTGCCGTACTTCAGGATCTATCTCCCTTGGAGGCTCATATAGTGGCATAGATGGGGCAGGCCTTGCATCATAGGCCGCAGCAGCCCCATAGGTGTTGTCAAAGTTCACAAGCCTCTCAATGGTCTCCCATGCCTCCGTTGGTGTAAGCTCAATGTACCGATAGGAGGTATATGAATTGATCCTCTCCTTATTCGGCGCATCAAGGGTGTTATAAAAGATCTCTTGGATGACATATGGAAGTTGCCCATGCGTCGGGCATGATCTCAGCAAGTCTTTAAAGCGCTCCCACGCCTGTGCTAGGGTTTCACCTGGCTTTTGTTTGAAAGCCGTGATCCTTTGTCGTAGCATCGCCGTTTTAGAAGGTGGGAAGAACTTGTTCAAGAATGCATCTTTCACCTCCGCCCATGTCCTTAGCGATCGTGGAGCCAAACTTTCAAGCCATTGTAATGCCTTTCCTGCCAAAGACCATCGAAAAGATTTTAGTCGCACATACTCTAAGTTTACTCCATCAGCAACTGTTTCACATAAATCCATAAAAGTAGAGATGTGTTGCAGGGGACATTCATTATGTCTTCCTTCAAAAGTATTTCTTTTAATCTCAGATAGGAAGTTAATTTTCAGTTCATAATTGGAGTGAGGAATTATAATGGCAGATTCAGGAACATGAAGCGGCGGATGCATGTATTGCATCGCCGTCTGTGGATACTGATTTAGCTGCTCCTGGGCTTGTCTGCGCGCATCCTCCTCCCTATCAGCACGGGCTCGCTCAGCAGCAGCAGCGGCCCTTTCAGCAGCGATTGTAGCATTGTGGTCCTCGATTTCCTTTCTCAACCGCTCTATGATCTCAGCCTGCGTCTCGTTGTCAGCCATAATGCGAATTGCTTTGTTGCGAAGATGGTAGAAACATTCAGGCTCGTCAATTGGTTCCAGGATAGGTCCGCGATCAGAACGTCGCATAAACCTGCAGAATAAGCTTAGAAAAAGATCGTGATTAACTTAGGTGGCGATTGATTGCCTCCCCGGCAACGGCGCCAATTTGTTCCCTGGTAAGGGGGAGGTGTATGTAAATGTAAAATAGGAGAATAAAATAAAGCACAACTAGACTATCTCCCTGTCCCAAACAAATAATACAAGAATCCCCTCCCTTGTAGTAGCAGAGTAATTCAGGATCGAATCCACGAGGAGGTAGGTCAGTGCTTCCCTTGTTGTATTCACGATCAAAGCTTTCGACCTCAACAGACACTCGATATCGAGTATACTGGTCGATATCGACCTCAGTTCTGGTCGATTTCCTAGCGCAGTTCCTGCAGAAGACAAAATAGCAAGTCGACGTCGAGCAGAGACCTCGATATCGATGTTAGTACTCGATATCGACCCTTGAAGTCGATTTCGATGCTTGTCACAGAAACTGTTTTTGTAACCAATTTGTCGAAAAAGGATCCGAAGAAAATAGAATGGAGAGGGAAGATGAACAGAAACAAAACTAAGACTTTTATGAAGAACTTAATTGATTAAAAGGCTTCCAAAGTCGGGGTTTTATGCCACAACGATAACAATGCAAGTTTCATGCTAAAGATATGAACTTTAATGTCTTTCCGTCAAATAACTTTCGTTATCAACACTTAGGTAATTAGAGGCTTTCGCATAATTCCTAAGGGTTACTATCCAATTCATGAGTAATTTAAGTTCGCAATACGAGTGGCTTTCGCTTCAATAATGCAAATAACGAATCTCCCTAACTTTCGCAAAGGATCATGCATGGGGTAGAAGACGGAATCGCATAAAAAAGTCATACCTTTGATGCACTTACCTCACATTGCTATCGTCGGGCTCACCCCGACCCTAGAAGTGGGTTGACTACTCGCTCCTCATCATGCACATCATCATCATTGTTATTGAAAGAAAGCTACTTTGAATTAAAAACTCCGAAAGAAAGTACAACCGAACAAGCCACTCCACTCTCGCTTTACAACTCCACTCGGCCACCTCTCTCTCTCTCTCCCTATTCTCTTATTGCAACTGAATTGTGTCTCCTAAAACCGACTCTTCTTCCTTAATATTCAATGTCTAAACTCAGCCCTATTGGCTTCTATTTGTAGATGACGATAAGGACACGAAACCTTATCTTTATTCTCTATGATAAATAAATAAATAAATAAAAAGTAAAAGCTAAAACTTCATGGTGAAATCAGCCTCCTCATGATAACCCTGATGTTGATGATAGGAAATCTCGACCTTTGGATAGATATTGCAAGCATTGGATATAATTCTATCAAAATCGGAGTCAATTCCTCTGCTGGCATGGTCGATATCGACCCTTCCACTCGATATCGACCCTCCAAAATCTTATCTCGAGCTTCTCCTTCTCCTACTCGACTTCTATCAACTTGGTCGATCTGGCAGCATCGATATCGACCCCCAGACGTCGATATCGACCTCTTCTGTGTCGAGATGCTCTGTTTCCTTTCTGCTCGATTCCTATGTCTCGATGTACTCGATGTCGAGGTCTTTAGTCGATTTCGACCTCTTCAGAAGACTTCGAGTTCCTTTTCCGTTCTTCTGAATTCATCCATTTTCATCCTGTTTTCTGCGAAATCACATAGAAACTCGTGCAAACCCATATATTTGATATTTAAGCATAAACTACACTATTCCCATGTTTTCCCTTTAATGTGCATGCAAAAGACAACGAAATGAATTCATATGTGCATAAAAAATATGGCAATTTGCGCGCACATCATAAAGATTCGAAATTTTCCATTTATGCAAGTTATTTCAATTCAAGACATGTCTACGATCAACATGAGTGAGTAGTTCCCCTTTCTTCTAGGGTCGGGGTGAGCCCGACGATAGCCATGATGGTAAGGTAAGTATGTCGTTAAAGAATGTATCTTTATCTCCTTCTACCTTGTTCTTCATCTTTAAATGCGAATTTAAGGAACTCATGTTGTAAAACTTGGGTAGTAATTAGGGTTTCTTTTCGAAAGATTATAAACTCAATTATGACGAAGGTAAACACCAATTAGGTTAAGTAATTGAAAAATCTCTTTTCCTATTGGTTGGTTTAGGTGAAAGCCTTTTCCTTTATGATAAAAGCATGCATCTTTAGTTGATCCTTATTTCTACTATCATGGTTGTCGTCGCGGTAATCCTTGACTTTGGAAGATCTTTTCCTTTGAGTTTACATTAAAATTTGCCCGCCGTTCGTTGAGTCATCGAAAAACCCAACACCTTGCTTATTTCTGATCATTGCTTCCTTTCCATCCTTGATTCTTCGGCCTTTTCTTTGCCGACAAAACCGCTAACCCACTGCAGGAAAGACATCGATATCGACAGCGGAGGTCGATATCGACCAAAACTGATAGATCGACGGTTTTCTGAGTCGATCTCGAGACTCCTGGGAACTTCTGCAAGCATCGATATCGACCACTTTGTCTCGATATCGACCCCCTGTATCGACTGGCAGACTTCTGAGCCAGTCGATTCGTGAACTAACCTCGATATCGACCCCCACCAGTCGATATCGACTACCGTTTTTGTTTCTGCAGGTTTTCTGTTGCAGACGACATCGACAGCCAAGGTCGACATCGAGGTCTGACATCGAGATCGAGGCTTCTGGTCGAATAGAAAGGACGTGTCTTCAACGCTACTAGGATCTCGCTGACTCGCTTCCTCGTGGATCGAACCTGATTCCCTACTACTATAGCGGGGAGTCTTGAATTTATTTGAAGAGGCTAAGAGTTGTATTGGTTTATATTTTATTATATATTTCGATTCAATTCTCCCCACGTCAAATTTTGGCGCCGTTGCCGGGGAAGCTATCAATCGCGCCCTAGTAGTTTATTTTCACGGTTCTTTTTAGTGTTGTTTTATAGGTGTATGCGACGTACTGGTGACCAACCTGAATTTGAAGGACTAGACGAACCAGAACGCTTTCTTCACCTAAGATCTCGAGTCCAAAGAATCATGGCGGACAACGAGACCCAGGCACAACAAATTGAACGCTTAAGGAAGCAAGTAGAGGATTACGCTACCAGAGAAGCGGCACTAAGAGAGCGTGCTGACAGGGAAGAGGAGGCCAGGAGACGATATGAGATTCAAATCAACACCCTCCCCCGGAATGCTAAGCAATACTTGCACCCATCGCTCACAGTGCCTGAATCGGCTATTCTAATCCCTACTTCTAATTTTGAAATTAAGCCAAACTTTTTAACTGAAATAAGAAGGCATCAATATGAAGGGAAACCTAACGAATGCCCTATGGCACATATATCAACCTTCTTAGACCTCTGTGATACAATTGCTGATGGACAAAGTCTTGAGTATGTTCAACTGAAAGCATTTCGCTGGTCTCTTACAGGAAAAGCATTGCAGTGGTTGGAAAGCTTAGCCCCAAGATCGCTCCGCACCTGGAATGAAGTCAAGGACGCGTTTCTCAACAAGTTCTTTCCTCCTTCTAAGACGGCGCTGATCCGACAGAAAATCACGGCTTTCAAACAAAAGCCTGGTGAGGCTCTGGCAACTGTTTGGGAAAGGTACAAGGACCTCTTACGATCATGCCCGACGCATGGCCAACCACCGTACGTCATCCAGGAGATCATATACAATGCTCTTGACGCTGCAACCAAGGAGAGGATCAACACATACACCGCCTATGGCTACCTTGAACTCGCTCCCCAAGAGGCTTGGGAAACCATTGAAAGGCTGGTGGAATTTGACAATACATATGGGACTCCTGAGGTTTCCGACGCACCATCATCGTCGAGGCCTGCCCCATCTATGCCATTGTACGAACCCTCTAAGGTGATCGATCCGGATGTAAAAGAACAATTTCATAGGGATCAACTTAGAAAGCTCCAGAAACAAGTGAGATTCCTATCGGCAAACCAGGATTGCATCGAATGTGGATCACAGCGACATACTACCATTGAGTGCCCCCATGCTAAGCAAGTGCAACTAGCGGAGACTCATGAGGAAGCCAACTTCATGAGGGGTCCCAATCGCCAATATTGGGGAGACCAAAGGTTCCAACAACCACAACGGAACCAGGTTAACCCTAGGGACCCCCCACTCTATAGAGCTCCTGGGCACCCTGAGAGAGACCAAAAGAAGGATGATCTTCAACTTGTATTGGACGAGATAAGGCGAAACCAAGCTAAGAATGATCAATCCAACCATGCTATCCACTCTCAACTCAATCACCTTACCACAAGGATTGGAGAGATGGACATTTGGAAGAAGAACGTAGAGACCCAACTGGGTCAATTGGCGGCACAAATCCCTAGACCGTCCGGAACATTCCCTGGGCAACCAACTACCAATCCTAAGGGGCAATCCGGGTCAGGACACATTGCAGCCATGCAACTGAGGAGTGGCACCAAAGTTCACAAGCCACAAAAGGCGACGGAGGAAGAAGTAACAGAGCCTGTCGACATCGACAATCCAGTCGATGTCAACCCTGAGGTCGATATCGACACCACTGTCGACCCCTTCGCCGACGTCGAAGACACTGCAGAACCTGAGAGAGAACAACATAGGTCGAAATCGACCCTACCGGTCGATATCGACCACCCTCCTGTCGACATCGAGGTTCAGCAGGCTCCTCCAACCACCGTTTTGGCTTCTCCGCCAAAGAAGACGCTACCCTTCCCTTCCAAAGCAATGAAGGACCCCACTCAAAGCAAGTTTAGGCGCTTTGTAAAGATTCTCTAAGGACTGAACATTACTATCCCACTTACAGAAGCCCTAAGCGAGATGCCCGCCTATGTTCGATTCTTAAAAGACATCCTTAGCAAGAAGCGATCCATGGCAGAGATCGCAGAGGAATGCTCCAAGATGGATTTCCCCGAAAAGAGGAGCGATCCAGGGAAATTTGCAATCACCGTGGGACTTGGCCAACATCGCTATAAAGCCCTATGTGACCTAGGGGCAAGTGTAAGTCTCATGCCTCTTTCTATTTGGCAGAAGGTGAACATTGGTGCCCTTGAACCTGTGGACATGAAGCTCTATATGGCTGACAACTCATTCGTCAGACCCACAGGTATAGTTGATGACGTTCTGGTAAAGGTAGGTAAGTTCTTTGTGCCTACTGATTTCATTGTATTAGAGATGCCTGAAGATCCTGTAGTGCCTATTATACTTGGTAGGCCTTTCTTAGCTACTGTTGATGCCAATATCAATGTACGTCGAGGGTTACTAACCTTTACTATAGGGAACGAAGTGATAGAATTCTCTTTCAACCCAACCATGAGCGAAACAAAGCACCTGGAACAAGTAGTCCTCTCGCCGGCTAAGGAGAAGCTTAGAAAATTTTTGTTGGCGAGGACGGAAACAGCAAGCAGGGTCGACATCGACTGGAACCAGTCGATATCGACTAAAAACATCGAAATCGACCCACCTTGGTCGAAATCGAGTATGCCAGATCGCTGTCAGGAGCTTAAGTATGGGGTCACAGAGGTCGATATCGACCCTCACATATCGATATCGACCACAGCACTCGAAATCGACTCTCCTTGGTCGAAATCGACCACCCCTCAGCCCGAAGATTTTTGTTTCGGGCCCAAACAGGTAAGCCCAGGTATGACTCCTAACCCTCCTCCGTCCATTATTGATGAATCAATTAAACGTATTATTGATAATTCTACTAAAGAGAGGGTCAAAGCTCCATGGTTTGCCTATGTTGCTAAAGTTAGGTCAAGAAAGAGAAGAAAAGCGCCCAAAGAAGAACCTAACATCAAAGAAGCCTTGGTCGCCGAACTTAGATACTACCAAAAGGACCTAGATGATCCAGGAGAAGGCTCACGCTCAAAGGGTCCCTACATAAAAGGGTCATGAAGAATTGACGGAGAAGTCGGCCTAGCGACTCAAAAATCTAGAGCATGTATATAAAACTTTTAAATTTCTCATTGATGGTTTTTAGGACTTAAGTTTTGGCTGTTTGAACTTTTAAGACTGAGATAATTCGTGCTTTATCTATATTTCTAACAAGATTTCAGGTTATCAAGCAAAAGGGACAACGAAGAAGAAAAGAAGCTTATGCAGAGGCAGTCGAAATCGACCAGGCCAATCGAAATCGACCCCCCCAGGGTCAAGCCACCTCCTGGAGTCGACATCGAGGACTCAGAAGCAAAAAGAGTGGTCGATATCGACCCTAATACTCGATATCGACCCCAATCAGGCAGCCCTTGTCTTCATCTTTTTCCTCGACTTCGACAGATGCAGTCGACATCGACCACTGACCTAGATATCGACTTCTGGCATCGACCTCAACCTGAAATCGACCTGAATCCGCTGTGAGTTTCTCTCTACCCTTGTTCTCTTTTTAATACAGTGAGGACACTGTATATTTTAAGTATGGGGTGGGGGAAAGACATGTCTTATGATCATAACTTGGTTTCTTCTTCGCATTGCATTCATGTTTAAATTTTTGTTTTTAGTTTTACTTTTATAAAATGTCAATGATTCCATAAAATGTCAAAAATCCAAAAAAAATAGAAAAATGTCAAAAATCCAAAAAATGCATGTTTATTTAAAGTTTATTTTTCTTTAATCCCTACTTAGATGTCCTATGATGAAAACTCAATAGCTGACTTGATCATGTAAACCCTATGGCATATTTGGATGGTTTTGCCTAAGTCTTTAAATTTTTATGTAGATTGTGAACTTGTGATGAAATTGAGCACATATGATCCTAGGCTAAAAAGCAAATCCAACAAAAATTGTCCTTGTGAGAATTTTGGCCTATAGGGAGAACATCAAAAATCCCTCCGCTTTCTTGAGTGAATTTACTCTTCCTATGCATCTCTAAATGTTGTGATAGTTATTCAAAACCAATGCATATATATGTTTATGTTTACGAGAATTAAATGATGGAGGCATCTTTTAAGCCAATTTTATCCTCTCTTTACCTACCCTGCATTATCCCTGCTTGAAGCCAGAACATTAGCCTGAGCCTGAATTGCAAACTCCACAAAATTATCCCTAGCCGAATTGAGCCTGACCCCCATTTGGGAATTGAGACTTAGATTGGTTGGACTAATGCCTTGTGGAAAGAATAGGGCATAATGTCTAGTTGTAAGCAAGGAAATTATAGGATGGTACATATTTACATTTTGTCATATTTTGTAAAAGGATGTTTTGGCTCACCATATAAATGCACATAGTTATTTCAATTCGAAAAAAAAAAATCCGAAAAAAAAAAAAAATATATATATATATATATATATATAAAGTGCATGAGCCAAAATCCTTAAGTTTTTTTTTATTCATACGAATGTTATATTTTTGAGAGGTGTATTAGAACTTGGAAGAAGGGTTGATGGAATGCATCTTTAAGAGCATTATATTGAAGAGTTATGGTTTGGGTAATGCAAGTGTTGAGATTTAGGAGTCTTGATTCCCGAATTTGAAAAGCACCACATAGCCAAATAATTCCATACCCTTTATTTCATACCAAGCCCCATTACAACCCCGCCGAATGGAGTCTTCTATGAAGTCTTCCATTGAGCGAAAGTCCTCCTGATGATTCTTATTGCATTTTCATAATTGGTTGCGAAGTGGATTTTTATAAATTGCAATGTTTATGAGATTGTATATGGAATTGAGTTGAGAGTGATCTTCATAGCCTAAACACATGAGAGTTGAGTGCAAACACATTATCCCTGTGAGGTTGGATTAAAATTGCATATGCCTATGGATCGCCAAAATATGTGCTATGACGTTAAATTCACTTGCTTTACTTTGCTACCGCTTATGATGTTGCTTTTGACAAAGGCAAAGACTTGAAGGGTGTGTTATAGGTGTTGGTTATTGCTCGGTTATTGCTTGAGGACAAGCAAGTCTAAGTATGGGGTGTTTTGATGTACATAATTGTACTATTGTTTATTGCATCTTTTGACTTCATATTTCATTTGATTTCCGAACAAAAGTTTCAAAAGCATATGATCTCGTGTAAGAATGAGCTAAAGTGAAAGAAATAGAGTCTACACGAGTTTTGAGCTAACCATGCAGGAATTCGATGAAATCGGAGTCAAAACGAGCAAGCCAAGTGAAGCTGAGAAGAGGTCGATATCGACTGGAGACATCGATATCGACCCTGGATTTAGACACGACTTCTGAGTGTCGAGATAACCACACAAACCAGACTAGAAGCCTCGATATCGACACACATGCATCGATATCGACCATCATCATAGACATCGACTGGAGTGGGACAAGTCGAGCAGAAACACAAGCCTCGATATCGACCTCTGGAGTCGATATCGACCCTACATCGACAGAAGATAAAATCCGATTTTTGAGGCTCGGATTATGAAGTCTATCAACGAAGCCATGAGTTATCTCGTTCTTTTAGATATTAGCAGTTGTTTGTTATCTTTTCCTTTAAGTTTATCAAAATAAAAGACCTATCCTAGTTGTTTGGATAGAGTTATTAGTTTAGATAGAAGTTACAATCCTCGGATAGTGAGGATTAGTAGCCTATAAATAAAGCCTTAGAGGCTGATTTGTTAATCATCCAATCATAGACTCATCGAAGAGAAGAACAATAGACAATAGATAGTTAGTTGATTTTGAGCTTTAAAGTTTCAAGCGCTTACGATAGTTGGCGTTGAGATTGTAAAGATTCGAAATTTTCCATTTATGCAAGTTATTTCAATTCAAGACATGTCTACGATCAACATGAGTGAGTAGTTCCCCTTTCTTCTAGGGTCGGGGTGAGCCCGACGATAGCCATGATGGTAAGGTAAGTATGTCGTTAAAGAATGTATCTTTATCTCCTTCTACCTTGTTCTTCATCTTTAAATGCGAATTTAAGGAACTCATGTTGTAAAACTTGGGTAGTAATTAGGGTTTCTTTTCGAAAGATTATAAACTCAATTATGACGAAGGTAAACACCAATTAGGTTAAGTAATTGAAAAATCTCTTTTCCTATTGGTCGGTTTAGGTGAAAGCCTTTTCCTTTATGATAAAAGCATGCATCTTTAGTTGATCCTTATTTCTACTATCATGGTTGTCGTCGCGGTAATCCTTGACTTTGGAAGATCTTTTCCTTTGAGTTTACATTAAAATTTGCCCGTCGTTCGTTGAGTCATCGAAAAACCCAACACCTTGCTTATTTCTGATCATTGCTTCCTTTCCATCCTTGATTCTTCGGCCTTTTCTTTGCCGACAAAACCGCTAACCCACTGCAGGAAAGACATCGATATCGACAGCGGAGGTCGATATCGACCAAAACTGATAGATCGACGGTTTTCTCAGTCGATCTCGAGACTCCTGGGAACTTCTGCAAGCATCGATATCGACCACTTTGTCTCGATATCGACCCCCTGTATCGACTGGCAGACTTCTGAGCCAGTCGATTCGTGAACTAACCTCGATATCGACCCCCACCAGTCGATATCGACTACCGTTTTTGTTTCTGCAGGTTTTCTGTTGCAGACGACATCGACAGCCAAGGTCGACATCGAGGTCTGACATCGAGATCGAGGCTTCTGGTCGAATAGAAAGGACGTGTCTTCAACGCTACTAGGATCCCGCTGACTCGCTTCCTCGTGGATCGAACCTGATTCCCTACTACTATAGCGGGGAGTCTTGAATTTATTTGAAGAGGCTAAGAGTTGTATTGGTTTATATTTTATTATATATTTCGATTCAATTCTCCCCACGTCATCCATAACAACTGCCAATGGGGTTTCCTCTACAAACACCAAAATTAATAAAAAAAAATATCAATAATATCCATGTACACGATATCAGCCCCCAGTTACAGTAAAATTTATGAACAGAACAATCAGATATTTAAACAACGAAAATGAAGTATACTTACCATCAAGTAGCCGAAGTTCCATTTTAATAAACAGCGTTGAACTGTAAGAAAAAAAAAAGAAAAAAGAGTAAATAAACGAAGAAATAACAACTAACTATAGAAGAAAATCAAATAACTACTCTCATTCAAGCTTACCTTTTCACGAGAGAGGAGTATTTGATATTGAAGACCGAATCGACTCTTTAGATATTTGGAGTAGGGTTTAAAACGAAAAGGGGGAAATGAAATTTCAAAATGATCACAACTGCAGATAATGGGGAAATGGGAAGTTATATCAGAAAATACAGCACGCAAAATGACAAAAATACCCCCTGCCCGAAGGAAATTTAAAGCATGGTTCGGTGGTCCACCCCATCCCAGTTTTTTTTAAACCTTGTCCGAATTAATTATGATTAACCAATATTAATTATGCTGAACCAATATCTGTGAATTATAGTGAACCAATTATCCTTTCTCAACCGCTATTTAATAATTCCCTGAAACACAGTCAGATATGAACTCTGAACCACACTCATTCTCTATCTGAACCACACTCAATTATCTCTCTGAATCACACTCACTTATCTCTCTGAACCACACTCTCTATCTGAACCATCCTTGGATATTTCTCTGAACCACACTCACTTATCTCTCTAACCCACCCTTAGTTATCTCTCTGAACCACACTCAGTTATCTCTCTGAACCACACTCACTTATCTCTCTGAACCACACTCATTATATCACTGAATCACAATCAAACTCTTTCTGAACCATCCTCAGATATTTCTCTGAACCACACTCATTATATCACTGAATCACAATCAAACTCTATCTGAACCATCCTCAGATATTTCTCTGAACCACACTCATTATATCACTGAATCACAATCAAACTCTTTCTGAACCATCCTCAGTTATCTATCTGAAACACTCACTAATATTTTTATCAATCAGACTCATTATCTCTCTGAACCACACATTCATTATATCTCTGAACCAATATTTAATAATCTCCTGAAACACACATGCATTATCCTCATAACAAAACAAGAACACACATATGATAAACGTTACTGAGTATGTAATAACCAGTCATTTAACGGAAAATGAAACTGTTCAATCAGAAAATCATTCCACCCCAAACTACATAATACTTCAAATCCAAAATGCAAAATCATACAACCTCCCTTGATAACATCTCAATTACCATCAACATATATCCTAACATTTTGCTTTATAGAATCCTTCACTTCATTGATAGATGAACATATAATTGCATGCATATAAGCCCTCCGAAGATCCTTAAGCGTGCTAGGACAATAGTTTGACAATCCACACTGCCACCGTTTTGCCCCTGTGAAAGTCTCTAAATAACGCATGCAATACACCCCGCAATCCACAAAATTATCAGTTGTTGCCCACCTTAACCCAAGATTGTACACTTTGCAGTTGCGAATAAGATCTGCCTTGTTGGAGAGATTCATCTGATCTAAGTAGTGACTCATCAAATTGACCTTCAATAAAAAAAATAACAATACTTTAAAAATAAAATAAAATAAAAATCATATAAAAATTAGAAACTTACAGCATCCGTTGGAATATTAGAATATCTTGAGTCAAAGTCAACTAACACCTTCATGTTATCAATGATAAAAACTTCTTTTCCAATAAAATTGAAGAATATAATATAAAAATGAGCATTATGAAGAACAGGCAACATAATCTGCACAAGGAAACACACAAAATTTTAAAATAATAAATACAAATGATAAAATACAAAATTAATTGATATTTATTAAGAAAAACTTACAAAATTAACTCGAGCCAAATTTGGAAACCCTGAGACCGTAAGAACCTGATCAAACTTAGTACGAAAGATGTTAAATCGGCTTTCAAAACTCAAACCCACCATTCCAACAACCGACCCAACCTGAAAAATATAAAACAAACTCACATAATATAATGAGAAATATAAAATTAAAGTACTCAGTAATATAATGTAAATACAATAACTTACACTGACATCGCAGGTTGCAATAAATCTCTTATACCCGAAAAATTCCTCTTGACAGTTAAGAATTTTAACAAAAGCATCAATCACTTGTGCATCAACATATTGGCCACAAAGCAATGATTGAAACACCATGCGTGAAACATTTTGTTCTTTAAATTTGAAAAGAACTTGCCTGTTAAAACAACAGGATTACAGCCAAATTTGATAATAAAGAACAAATATAATGAAAAGTCTAACACAATTATCTTTCTCATTATCTCACTGAACCACAATCATTATATATCTGAACCACAATCAAATCTCTCTCTGAACCATCCTCAGTTATCTCTCTGACCCACACTCAGTTATCTCTCTGAACCACACTCAGTTATCTCTCTGAACATATATCAGAACCACACTCGTTCTCCTCTCTGAACCACACTCAGATACCTCTCTCATTATCTATCTGAACCACACTTATTACATCTCTAAACCACACTCATTCTCTATCTGAACTATCCTCAGTTATCTATCTGAACCACACTCATTATATCTTTGAACCAAACTCAGTTATCTCTCTAAACCAAACTCAGTTATCTCTCTGAACATGTCTCAAAACCACACTCATTATATCTCTGAACCACACTCAGTTATCTCTCTGAACCAAACTCAGTTATCTCTCTGAACATGTCTCAGAACCACACTCATTATATCTCTATCTGAACTATCCTAAGTTATCTATTTGAACAACTCTCATTATATATCTGAACCAAACTCAGTTATCTCTCTGAACCAAACTCAGTTATCTCTCTGACCCACACTCAGTTATCTCTCTGAACCACACTCACGTATCTCTCTCATTCTCCTATTTGAACCATCCTCATTTATCTCTCTGAACCACACTCAGTTATCTCTCTGAACCACCCTCAGTTATCTCTCTGAACAAATCTCAGAATCACACTCATTATCCCTCTGAATCACAATTATTATATCTGAACCACACTCATTCTCTCTCTGAACCACACTCATACTCTCCTATCTGAACCATCCTAAGTTATCTATTTGAACCACACTCATTCTCTCTCTGAACCACAATCAGTTATAACTATGAACCCAACTCAGTTATCTATCTGAACCAAACTCAAACACATTTTTTCAAAGACCATTATATTTAACTAATATAATAAGAAAAAAAACTTACAGAGGGTTATAAGTATCTTCAGCAACATAGTTGATTAATTCAAACCCAAAACCTGAATTTAATAGATAGGGAGTGACAACTTGACTCCTCAAAGGCATTTTTGTTTCTTGCCTTCCCCCAACTTCGACAACTGCTCCCTTCTTTCTCATTATCTTCTTCTTTTCCTTTTCATTTTTAATTTTCCTCTTCACCTCTGTCATTGTTGTTTCATCTACATAGAAAAAGAATGATAATAATAAACTGTAAAACCTTTTTTTTACAAAATAAAACATAAAAAAATAAGAAGATTTATGCCCACCGTCGAAGATGATGTTTTCCATTACAATGCACCGATGATGGAGAAAGTTAAGTTTGGAAAGAGAAAATACACAAAACGGTAGGTTTTTAATATAGAACAGAGAGAAGATATCGATAATGGAGAAGATAAGTTTGGAAAGAGAATATATCAATGCGAACAGATAAGTTTGGAGAGCTTCTCACCGTTTTTTTACACGCGAAAAGACAAAAATACCCATAATTTTTTACACGCGCCCCCACGCGCCCGTCTCCTTTTACAACGAAACAGAAATAATATTTTAATCCGTGTCAGCCAATGAGAAGCCTTCTTTCCTTCTCACCGGATGGAGCGCTTCTCACCGGATCTTGATCCGGCCGAAGAAACCGACCTTATAAGAGCATGTCCAACAGCTTCTCTAAACAATTCTCCAAAATGGAGAATTATGAATCACATATTCTGGATTTTTTTGGTTTGAAATCCAACAGATTCTCCATTATCGAGTTTACCCCAAAATATATAGAGTTTTCTCCAAATTTAGGGAAATATCTCCATTTTTTCTCCTCATTCTCTATTTTGGAGAATGTAATGGGGAAGCTGTTGGACCAAAATCAACCTTGATATTCTCCAAAAATCCATTATGGAGAACCTGTTGGAGTTGCTCTAAGGGTATGTATTGCGGTCTGTGCTACTACTGTCTGTGTTGAAGAAGAAATTATTCAATTCTATACAAGGTTAGTTGGCTTTGCTCTTCATTATTATAACTCGATTATCAACTCTCGTTTTTACCGAATTAATTCGTTCCTCAGAGGCCACAACAACTTCAGTCAAAGGTTCAAAATTCAAAGTGTAGATATCTACTACAAATGGCCCTTTAGAGCCCTTTTCACTTGTATTCATTCTTTCTAAACTGAACCACAACATCACATAGTATAGTGAAAGATTGGGAACGTAAGGGTGTCCACCGCACCCAGAAATTCTCCATCTTCTAGGAGAGAAAAACTGCGAATTGATTTCAATGTCTTGTGATGTTTAAGCGGGATTGAGCCCCACAATGGAAGATGGAGAGAAAAGGGAGCGGGTATTTTAGATTTTAGGGCTGAAGGTGAGAGGATAGTGAAAGATTAATGATTCAGAAAATTTATCAAGTGAGAAGAGAGAGACAACGGGCGACCATGGCTATGGGAGCAACAAGCCTCAGTATGAAAAACAAGCCAAGACAGGAGGGAGGAGGCGACAGCGGAGCAAGAGCGAAGATTGTGTGAAGTGTGAATAGGAAACTGGGAAAAAGCCAGTACATGAGGGCGGAGGCGGAAGATCAAGAACAGAAGAAGTTAACCCTCCTTAACCTACTCACGTACATGCGGCTTTTTTTTCCTTTTTTTAAATTTAAAAAAAAACAGTTTCGGTCCAAAATAAAAAATTTTGGTTCGGTTTCGATTTTTGGACTGAAAACCAAATTTTGGATTTGGGGGCCCGAGGCTCGAACCACATACCACATGGGCCGACCCGAAACCGAGTTTTTCGGTTCGATTTTTGGGCCAGGCCACATTTTGAACAACCCTATTTTGACAAGCCAAAGTTCAAGCATGATCATCCCGAATGATGATGTTACAAAGCTCCCTTAAAAAGGGAAGTGACTTCATATTACAGGTGTCATTAGTTCTAGCAATGAAATCTGCAGTCCAGTTTGATTCTCTATAGCAGTGTTGGAATTTAATAACATTGAAATGTCTTTCGTGTCCCACTTTGGAATTTTGATGGCGAGAATATGTTGTTTTATGTGATACGAGAAGTATTGATTAAGTAATTGTTCATCCCAATGCTTTTGGGGGTCTATGAGATCTGGTACTCAAACATTGGGTCGTGGTTTATCTTGGTAGCATAGAAGAGAGAGAGAGATTAGAGAGTCAGGGATCTGTCCACAAATTAATGGATCTGACATTGCCAATAATCTAAAGAATGCCTTTTTGGAATTGATCTCTAAGGTTAAGAAATCTTCCGAATTACCTAATGTATTGTTTCCAGATTTTGTAGTGAGTGACTCTGAGTGAAGGTATTTGTCCCTAATTTTTTTAACCCAGATATTATCATGATCCATATAAATCTTCCACAAACAGAAGCTAATTAAGTTAATGTGTTAAATAAGTTAAGAATTAATTTGTAAAACATACCATTTTTTGGGCATAAATTGGGCAAATGTCCACGGACCTATCCAAATTAGGTTAAAGACCACCTCTTTTTTTTTAAATCACGCGCTCTATGTGCCCCCTCCATCGAAGAGATCCGGAACAAGGCATCGACCTCTTTTCGTGCTCTCTGGTCCCTGGAAGAAGGCAACCGTTGCTGTTCATGGTGGCTTGAAGAGATCCGAAACAAGGCAGCCGTTGTTGTTCATGGTGGCTCTCTTCCTCTCTTTCTCATTCATCCGATCGATCTCAATCTTCAATGGGAAAGTACAGTCGCTGGATTAGACCGGAGGTACCTTCTCTCTTTATCTCTCTTTTCAGCACCGATCGTCACTTCATCCATTGTTGAATATTGGAGATTTGATGACCAACTGATCATAAACCACAAGAATCAATTGCAACATCCATAGTTGAATCTTGTGACAGTATCACAGCGATCAATTTAGCAAGAGCTGAAATCTCGAGGTCGTTCATTGATCGTTGTCCACTATGTTCTGGTTTTTCTGTTTTCACTCTGTATTCTGGTTTTCTGCTTATTTGTCTTGATTTCTGCTACGCATTTGGATTTTGCTTCCAATTTTATGCTTGTTTTTGTCGATTTGTAATCTGATTTGGAGATCGGTGGTCTTCGGTCTCTTTATATTCATTTTGTATAATTGTTGAATTGTCTCAAGTCTCCTTTTTGTGATTGTTTGCTTGATATATTGATATATGTTATTGATTACAACTTTGTTTCGAAGTGTTCAGATTCCCCACCATAATGTGGCAAGACGATGTTTTTTGTTTCATGTTCATTGGTGAGAAAATTTCTATGATATTTTTTTCGATAATCGATCATGTTTTAGTGATGTACGTACTTCCTAATCATTAGGGCCTCGATGCGCCTCGACTGGCCACATTCAAGCAACTTAATTCTTCTACATAAAAAATGATGTCTTAGCTTGTTCTTCTGATTAGAGATTTAAGTACAAATCTGCCACTAAAGTATCTTTCAAAACTTGTAAAAGAGAAAAATAACTTATTTGGCTCGAAATAAGCGATATATTTGGTTAATTTCAACCAAAAAGAAGTAAACACGCACAAAAAAAAGGCGACCCTTTTTAAATCCGATTGAACAAAAATGGACTATACAACCGATTTCAATGAACGAATTAGATCGAAGTAGGTACGTAAAAACTCGAAGTCTTGGAATGACTAACAACATGGACAAGCAGCACATCTAAGAACATTACCAATATTGGGACAACATTGTTCATAAAACCTGACTTCACATCCATTGGGGTCAATTTCTTCACTCCATGGCATCGCACAACATCCAACAATGAAAACGATAATGAGGAAACCCCCAATTACAATTTTGACGAATGCTCCCATCCTCCAATTATCCTTGATGCTTTGAAGCAGGCCTGCCTTACACGCATCGCAATCGTAACAAAGCTCCCTCTTATCGTCGCTCCACACCCCACAATCATCATTCGTCGTTGTGTTTGTAGTCCCATCAATGTTGGCAGACTTCGTCCAGTTTGTTGGGGAGACAAATATGAACCCACAGTCGTTAGATGGCTTGCAACAACCAGACTGCCATTCAGTTAAGAAATTTATGTAATGAAAACTTGTGTGTAACGGCTGCAATTGAGTACTTGATCGAATTGCTAAGGTATATAGAACCGTTGTGAATGATTAATCATAACACGACCATAAGTATTTAGGGCTCGTTTGGTTTAAAATTTGGGAAAGTAAAGGGAATGGAAATGAATGTAGTACGTCTATTTGTAGTTTAAAATACATTGTTAAAAATTTAATCATTACCCTCGATCTCCTCCCAACTAGGGCTGAAAATCACCCGTGGTTGACCGATTCACCCGACCCATCCGACCCGATTATTAGGGTGAAAACCCGAAAAAATCGGGTGATGGATGGGTGATGGGTCGGGTGAAATGGGTGATGGGTCGGGTGATGGGTGATATAGTTTCCACCATTACCCGACCCATCACCCGACCCATTACCCGACCCGCTTAACCACCCATTAGCCCACCCGATTATTATAAAAAAGAGGTTAGTATATAAATAATATAATTTAACATAACTAATATATTTCTCATTTTCTACCTCTAGTTTCTCCATTTTTCAAGTATTCTTGTTCAAAAAGGTCTAAAAAAAATATAAACTTGCATTATTTAACTCCATGTCTTTTTAAAATTTCTTTTATTTGTATTGCATATACTGATAGAGTGTAAGCAATTTGGCTCTTTCCAACGACTTTGTTAGCATTTACTGTATTAATCCATAATTAACCAAATCGTATTTTTCTAATTTGTCACGAGATTTATAACAATAATCCTCTTTATGCAAAGATATTAAAGAAATGACACATGAGTCTAATTTCTAAGAACATAATTTTTCTATACTTTTTTAATTTATTTTAAATCTAGTAACCGAGTTAAATTCATCTCATTTAGTTTGATATATTAAACTTCTAATACTAATTTTGTAAGTTAAGGATAGTGATATAATGTATGAATAAGTCTTTTATTCATTTAGTAAGATTCATATGTTGACATGGTTTATAAAATTATCGAATATGAATGATTTTTGGGTATGTCTGATTCATATGTTGACATGGTTTATAAAATTATCGAATATGAATGATTTTTGGGTATGCCTTGTGACTCATTTTCTATAAATTTCTTTCACCCGATTAACCACCCGACCCACCCGATTCACTCGACGGGTCGGGTGATGGGTGAAACATTAGACGGGTGGGTGATGGGTCGGGTGAAATTTTTTTGTGATGGGTCGGGTGAAAAAATGGGTCTACCCATCCATCACCCGATCCATTTCCATCCCTACTCCCAACTTTCCATACAAAATTGGTTTTGTTTCTCCTTATTTCAATCACTCATTTAAACAAGGGGTAACTATATCTCCTATAATCTTATAATCATTATCTTTCCTATCTTATTTTTTATACAAAAAATAGCATTATTCTCTTATCTAGATATATTTTCCTATACAAAATTTATTTTTATTTTGTTTGTCTTGTATACTTGTACCAAACGAGGCCTTAGTATATAAGGTAAAAGGGAGGCATGTGGGAGATTGAGAATGATTTTCGAAATTGGATAAAAAAAAATTTCTCAATTAATATGACACATGGGATTTTTCATAGTTATGTAAATTTTTTTTTATACTACAATAAATAAATAGATAATTTTTATTAACATAAATTTTATTAATTTATGAAATCTAATGTATTCCCCACTAGGCCACTACGTACATTGCCATGGGTCACTGACTCCTCGTATATGTTGGGGCCGAAACCAATTCAAACAGTCACATTTATTTCAAAATCCAAAAAAAAAACTCTCATGATCTGGAAATGTTCAAAGTTGTTTGGGTTGACTCGTTGGAACCTAATATATCCCATATATGCATTTTCCTACAAAATTTACGCAATTACAAGAAAATGCTCTCCTCAATTAGAGATACAAATGAAATTGATCCGAAGTTTCATTTAGAAACTATTTTCTTCACTTTTATATTGCTTATTTCCAATTCCGTCTTTCTAAGCTCTATATATTAGATGTTTTTATTTAAACATTTACCTTGAATATATAAAAAAAAATACATTTTGTTACAATATAAAAAACATTTAAATTAAAAAATGGTTAAATTTTATCTTGAAGAATCTTCCAAACTAAAATCGGAATACTTAGACTAAATCTAACAACTTTTATAAAATTTATCCACATTGAATAAAAAAAATATTTTCTAAATTATTTTTTGCTATACAGTCGCTTTCATATATTTCAAAAATTTTGGCGAAATATCTTATTATTTTATGCTATTTTTCTATTTTAAAGAATAAAATGGAGAATTTAACAGAGAAAAAGGATTCAAATTAATTCTCACAAATCTAAATTCACACATCATTGAAACTTTAGGTAAATCTTTCTAAATCTACATCATTTCTTAAATTCTATCCATAAGAACTCTAGATTAAGCACATCTATCCTAATTAGAAACTATTTTCCCAAAATTGAAAAACCAACAATTTTACCTCGAGAGGAGACAACCGCATAGAACTGAACTGGGTAACATTGTCGACCCCTCTCAGATCAGTCAATCTGTTACAAATCTTGCGATCAACCAAACAGGCCTTAGTGGAGTTCCAGCTGCCCGTAACCCTTGCCTGCAGCGCAGCTGAGTAAGACTGAAGCCTATACTCCTTGTAGGCTTTGCCCTCAATCTCCTCCCCTGAAGCCCCCTTGGTGATCACAAAGCCGAACCCTATGAAGGCGAAGAGGATCACAATAAGAATGAGCAATACGGCGAGGTATATCCTCGAAAGGATTGTGAAATTGCAGCAGAGGGCGACGATGCCCACAACCGAGATGATCGAGAACAAGATGCCGATATGCTTCTCCGTCAAGGTAGTGAAAAACACGGTCTGGCTTTGGCAGTGCGAGTTCCTCACGAAGAGGATATGTCGGATGGAGAAGAGGAGTACAACCACGTTCAAGATGAATATCAATGCCTTCGTGCAACCCATCAGTTTCCACCTTGGTTTTTATTTGTTTCTTGGTTGTCAATTAAGAGTGTTTGAAGGGAGATTAATTAGAAGGATATTTATAAGAAATAATTTGTGGTATAAGCACTTTTTTGCCCCTCATGCTTGTTTAATTAGTTTTTTGTCCATCTCTAATTTTCTGGACAAAATTGCCCTTCATGAGATCTAAATGTAATCTCAGATATCTCTCTCACTCTCTTCCTCGCCGTTTCAGCAACTTCGTTCGGCGATCTGTCTCCCATGGCTTCATCTCTGGCGAGAGGAAACGGTGACCTTCCTCCGGCCTCGATCCGCCAGCGGTGCCTTCCTCCCTCCCTCTTCGTTGGATTGCTTCCACAGTCAGAGGAATCGTCGATGATTTCACAAATTGAATCCATCGTTCTGAAGCCCCAATTACAGTCATCCCTTATCTCCCAAAAGCGAAGCAAGCGAACAAGAGAGAGATAAAGAGACATGAGAATCAAGAGCGGAGTTTCGTACTCATCTTCCACGACGATTGAATTCCATGAGGATCCGATGAGAGTTCTCAACGGCCTCAACAAGAGAAGAGGAGGAGATATTTGTCAGACCGCTGACTCCTCCGGCCGCCGGAAAAGGTCTAAGAGGTCTCCGAAAATCGCCGGTTGGGGCAGAGATGGGGGAGCAACCTCTTCGACGCCTTGCCGGATGATGTCGTTGTTTGCATCCTCTGCAAGATCACTTCCTCCACCTCTCGCCCTGTCGATTTCGCCAATCCCCTTATCTCGCATGTGTTTTCGTATCTATCTCACATTCTCACCGCTTCTGCTCTTCCGACCTAATTTCGCTTCACTTGAATTTTGCTTCTGCTCTTCCGACCTGATTGATTTTGCTTCTGCTCTTTCGACCTGATTGTTTTGCGTGATTGTGAAGAACAGATGCAAGAGATTCAACGGTTTAGGGCTCCATCCCATGGTGCTAGCTAGGGCTTCCGCTCTAAAAGCCGAAAATTGGTCCGATTCCGCTCACCGCTTCTTGAAGATCTGCACCGAGGCTGGAAACGTCGAGGTTTGATTATTAATTATTGTTTTGAGGTTTCAGAAATTAGTTATTGTTTTGAGGTTTGATTTTTGGTTTGTATCATCAAATTCCTAATTGAAGTTGTTTGGCTCTTTTGAATTCTGATTGGAGTTGTTTAGCCCGTTTTTTCAGATCAATTTGTTTACAATTGTGTCTTGCTGAAATCTCTTAAATTGTGATGTTGTTCTGATTACTGAAATCTCTTAATTATTGCTGAAATCTCTTTAATTTGCTGAAATTATTGTTGTAATTGCTGAAATTGGTGTTGAAATGAGGCAACTCCGATTTTAGCAACTCCGGTTTCGGCAACGTTGGCGTCAGCAACTCCAATTTCAGCAACCCCGGTTTCAGCAATATCGGCGTCAGCAACTTCGATTTCAGCAACTCCGGTTTCAGCAACACGGTGGACATTTAGCTAATATGAATAGGTTGGTGGACAAAATGCTAATAAAGACGGAAAATATGGACATTCTAGTAAACACCCCTATTTATAATTATAAAACCGTGCATAAATTTGGGTTTTTTTTATCTCTAGGCTATATTTTATAAAACCTCACTAAAATTAGAAAGTCTTTCAAGTACAAGTCGAATGTAATTGGACAACTATTTTTTTTAAATATAATAAAATTCGTTGTCTTTGAAAAATTCGTCATAACTAATTTATTTTGATACAAGAAAATACTCAAAAGATTAGGGAACACCCTATCTAATCTCTCGAGAGGTCGTCGGATTGGCAGACGGACTAATTATCATGATACAAAACAAGCCGAAACACATAACTAAAAAATAAATGGGCAGCAATAGGCTGGACCAGCGAAACTAAATCCTCATAACTAATTTTAAAGATATTTAGAAGATGCGATTTTATTAAAATAATTTAATAAAAGTATATACAAATAAATTTTGATTTTACTCTTTCAAGTCTCAAGAAACATTTAACAAAAGTATGTTGTCAAAAGATCAGGTATCTAATCTCTCGAGAGGTCGCCAGATTAGCAAACAGACTAGCTATCATGATACAAAAAAAACCAAAAAACAAAACTAAAAAATAAATGGACCCGCAAAACTAAAACGTCATAACTAATTTTAAAGATGTTTAGAATATGTGATTTTATTAAAATAATTTAATAAAAGTATATACAAATAAATTTTGATTTTACTCTTTTAAGTCTCACGAAACATTTAACAAAAGTATGTTGTTGATTTTTGAAATAAAATTACAGTTTGTCTATTGTGTGCTCTAAGGGAATAGGATAAAGGATACTTTGTTGGGAAAGAAAACCCTAAAAGAAAATGGGTAAACCCCATAATCTAATGTTAAAATGGCTAAACCGGTTGCATCTAGGGGAAATATTTCGCAATAGAGTTTCTTATCCTATGCCCTCAAGATAATAAGATAGAAAAACCGATAAAATTATATATATGGTATTTCTAACCTATTTTCAAGTTAAAACTCTTATTAGGAAAGATTTCCTGCTATATACAGCATAAGCTCTAAGAAATAAAGAAATTTAGTTAAAACAATTTTTCTAACTAACAAGTCTTTGAGGCATAGATTAAGCGCGCATCCATTTTGAGAAAGATTTTTCAAGTATTGATTATGTTAGCCATATTTTAAAAAGATTTGTTAGAATCAATTAACTGAGATTTTGAGAATGTTTTCCAATATAGTTTTTTTGAGTTAAAAGTCAATAGTAACTCAGGAAAAAAAAAATAAGTTCGAAAATGCTTTTTGAGTTAAGATTCTAAATCTATGACTTAAAGAAATAGATTACAAAAACCAAATTATATATGAGTATGAACAATATATAGAGTAATTTTTGAATTTATTGTCTTTTGACCTGTTTTAAAATTTTTGTTCTTCCAAATGTCTTCACTTTTTTAATACATAACGAAAAGAGTGGACCTTTGGACAACTACCTAGACAAATCCAGCAACGCGTAGAAATAAAAACTTAAAAAACACACTATTAATAGCAAAAAGCTTATATATATAAAACGTTGAATGGGCCGAGTACATTGTTTCCAGGCGGTCGTGAATAAGTCGTAACACGTAGAGTATAAAAATACAAGAGAAAACATTCAACGAAATGCAAGATAAATGTTCATCAAATAATTAAAATACAAGAGAAACCGTTGACACAGATCCAAAGCTTCCGTACTGCTTCAAATGAAAAGGGTCAAATTCTTATCCAAAACAGTCAATTACTCAATTATATACTACTACATTCCACATCTCTTTAACTTGCATGAATGGTTTAATGTTGTGATTTGCTGTAATTTTGACAATTAGGGTAGGTCAATTTATCACGTTTCTGAAACATAAATTTTCAAAATTTCACAAAACCATTGTACAAACTATCTAGAGTATCAAATGGAATCTGTTTGATTCAAAAACAGACTTCAAAATGATTTGAAAACCAAATCATCATGAGTTAATCCAATATCCGCCAAACCTTACTAAATAAGGATACCATATAGTGACTAATAGGTCATGAGTTCGAATTTTCACTTCTCTATTCTAATAACCTACTTATGAAAAAAAGTTAATCTAAACCCAAAATAATCTACACCCGAATAAGGGTGTGCATAAACGGGTATCCGACATGACATGGTTATCCGTGTCGACTGCCGGATACCCGAAACCAGTGGCGGCCGCAGGATTGGCTAGAGGGGGGGCGAAATTTATGCTTCGGAAATTTTTTTTCTCAATTTATATAATGAAGATTTTTTTTAAATATTGAAAATAAAACAATAAATTTTGGTATAAATATGGTATTTTATTACAAAAATTCATATAAAAAATTTAATATATATATGTGTGTGTGTAGCATTATGAATATTTTTTAAAAAATATTGAAAGAAAATTATAGATTTTTAAAAAAATATGTCATTTGTAAATGGAAAAAAAATTGATACAATTGAAAAGTAAGTTAAAAAACTCATAAGTTATGCTTTAAACATGACATTAATAGTAAAAAAATTCATATGAATAAAACTTATAAGATTTTTCAAAAAATATGTTTGTAGCAAAATGAATACTCGAATTAAAAATATTACAAGAAAACTATAAAATTGATTTAAATATACCATATGTAATAGAGAAAAATTGATAAGAATAAAAAATGTTACAAAGGCTAAAGAATGAGATTTGAACCCATAACCCTTTGCATTAAATGAGTTTCCTTTTTCTTCCTTTACCAATTAAACTAAAAAATATATGTGTCCCTTTCTACATTTTTTTTATTTTTTAATCTTTATTTTTTTTATTTTTTTTCCATAATCTACATTTTTCCGTCGCCGGAGGGAGGGGCGGCCGCCCCCCTGCGCACCCCCGCGGCCACCACTGCCCGAAACCATCAACACCCGAACCTCCCACACAGAAATGATCTAATAAGGGATGGGTATCCGAATTGGATACACAATTTGGATTTGTATACCTGAAACGGATACCCGCGCCGATACGATCCGATAAGTGAATGATGCTATGGGTTACAGGAGAACGAATTAAGCCAAAGAAGAACAAAGCTTACAAACATCAACAACAATTACAAGCAAATAAGCTAGGAGCAATTACAAGCCAAAACCGCAATTTCAACCCCTAATTAAGAGCTTCGAGAAATAATTAATAGAAATTCAGAACCCTAAATAACATGGACCAAACAACACATCTAAATGCATTACGATTTGTAGTGCTCAAAATTTACATTCCTACTCAAAATGTGTAACGGACAACAAAATTTGGAATTAAAGTGAACAACGTACACAACTGATTTTAACAACAACAAAAAAGTACAGTTTACAGGACGTGAGGTGAGTCAAAAAAAAAAACTTAAACCTATATATTTAACATTAAAATCTTGAAGAATAGATAACAAGTTCTTTTTCTTAAAAAAAAAAGAATGGGACGTATAATATCAAATTCTTTCGACTAACAGCAAGGGCAAAATCCACATCTAATAGCACTAAAAAGAGAGGGACAACAACCCTCATAAATCCTAACTTCATGACCATCGGGTTCAATTTCTTTATTCCATGGCAATGCGCAACATCCAACAATGAAGACGATGAAGAGGAAACCCCCAATTATAATTTTGATGATTGCTCCCTTCCTCCAATTGTCCTTGATGCTCTGAACCATGCCTGCCTTACACGCATCGCAATCGTAACAGAGCTCCCTCTTATCGTTGCTCCACACCCCACAATCGTCGTTCGAAGTGGTGTTTGCAGTCGCATATATGTTGGCAGGCTTCGTCCAGTTGGTTGGGGTGACGAATATGAACCCGCAGTCGTTAGATGGCTTGCAACAACCAGACTGCCATTCAACAAATAAGAAGAAAAACTTGTGTAGCAATATATTGCGTACTTTGAATTTCGAACCTGTTTAAAGAGTTGCAATTTGCAAACAAGACCAACATATCATATTTCTAATTTATCACACTTAATAATTTAGTTTGTTCAATCACGCCAAATAAATGTTACATTTCATAAAATAGGATAGAAAAGGGGTAAAAAAAAACAAGACTTTATAATGTTATATATATATATATATATATATATATATATATATATATATATATATATATATATATATATATATATATATAACAATTAAACCCCTGCATTTTCATCTAAACTTTATTTATTTTTTATTAGAAGTTGAATATATCCCAGCCTATAATATAAAAATGTTATAATCCTCTAATAATTAGAAGGGCATAATTTGGGGTGTAATTAATTAAATGCCCCATTCAAAGCCAAGATGTGAGATCTGTGCTTCGTTTGTTTTGACAAGACAGAGAAGGCAAACTTGTGAGCATGTATATGTAGGGGTGAGAGTTTAGCTTTGGGTGATATCCGACGGGGTATGGGTAAACCGAAGAGAGTTTGTTGAAAGTTATTCGCTTCCCAATAGATCGATATATGTCTATGGATTGTTTGACAATAACTATGCTGGAACCCATTTGGCCCCGACATAGGTGTTAGGGCTGCAATGAAGGGTGGTATGAGAGCCACTGAATGAGAAACGTATATATTTGCCCCCGACAGAGGTGCAGATCGTATACGAGACAACGTCCCCCAAGGATTTCACCGGCTTCTCTCACATGTGCACTCGAGAGAGAAGATGGAATTGGAAAAGGCGCTCAAAACGGGAAAATGGTATGAGAAAATAAGAGAGGGAGAGAGTCGATTGTGTTTCATTGTGTTTGAAACCCCAACCCTCGATCCCCTTATATAGATGCAGAAATTGTCTTTACGACGCAAGCAAAAGGAGATTTCAGTCTATCTTCAGAAGATCGATGCTTATCCAAAACCGAAAAAGATAAGTTTTCGCAAAAGGATTATTTCAGTGAAAAATAAGAAATTTGCGGATAAACATTAACAAGTCCGTCTGTAATATCTTCGACCTCAAAAAATAAATTTTTCGTAAAAATTTAACTCCAACTTCGGAGCACGAGCCGAGCCGGACAGACGATGGCACCGGGCGCGTGTGTGGGTGCCCCATCTCCTCCTCTACCCCTCAATGTAGGTAGTGGAAAAGTCTCCTTAAAAATACATTTAGGATACCCTTGAAATTTCCATGTGGGATGGGAGAAGTCCAAGACACACCTTAAAACCACCAACTCTAGGCATTATATCCAACAATCCCCTCAAATGCCGAGAGAATGGTTTAAAAACTGAGGTTTTAAAAACAAGTTCTGAATGTGTCGAGGTTAATGCTTAGATGGCACTGTCCATGAGTTTTCAGCAAGTGATGGAGAAGTTTATATCTAGAAATGCTGATGTTTAGACGCCCAATCACCTTAGCGTATTCCTCTTACCGGAGTTTTTTACTAACTCTATGGTAGCATCATATGGGGTCCTAACTGGTGTCACGACATAGTTGTTAAACATTTTCAATAGCTTCTCTACATAATCAGATTGAGACAAAGTAAAGCCAATTTTAGTTCTAGTTACTTTAACACCTAGAATCACATCTTTTTCATCTAAGTCTTTCATTTCAAAGCCAGAGGAAAGAAAATTTTTTGTCTCATTTATCACATGCATGCTAGTGTCAAATAACAACATATCATCAACATATAGGCACCCAATAACACAACCAGAATTGTACATCTTGGTATAAACACATTCATTAAATCCACTAACCATGAATTCAAAACTCAACACAGTGTTATAGAATTTCTCATACCATTGTTTAGGTGCTTGCTTTAAGCCATAGAGAGATTTCTTTACATCCATTTGATGTACCAAAAGCTTGTTCCATGTATATTTCCTCATCTAGATCACCATTCAGAATAGTTGTCTTTACATCCATTTGATGTACCAAAAGCTTGTAATTAGATGCTAAAGCAAATAAAGTTCTAATGGTTGCAATCTTAGTTACAGGAGAATATGTGTCAAAATAATCTACTCCATGTTTCTGTGCGAATCCTTTGATTACTAGTCTTTCCTTAAATCTTTCTATAGAACCATCTGTTCTATGTTTCCGCTTAAAGATCCATTTACAACCAATGGCCTTATAACCTCTAGGCAAATTAACTAGTTCCCGAGTGTGATTACTTACGATAGATTCAATTTCACTGTTTACAGTATCTTTCCAGAAACTAGCATTTACAAAAGTCATAACTTCTCTATATATTTTAGGTTCATCCTCTATCATGTGAACATAAAGTAGATATTCATCAGTTTCATCTAAATCACGGAATTCAGCCAAGAAAGCAGTCAGAAAATCAGGACCAAAGCTAGTTTTAGTTCTACGTCGTTTACTTTTCCTAATTTCACTAGGTTCTTCAACATTGACAGAAGCAGGTAAAGACAAAGACGCATGTTCAACAACAATAAGAATACTATCATGATCTTTCTTCAAAGGAAAAATATGCTCAAAAAATTCAGCATCATTGTATTCACAAATAGACATATCATGCAAGCACATAAATCTATATGCATCATTGTTCTCAGCAAAACCAACAAACATGGCATCGACAGTTTTAGATCCAATGTTATCTCTCTTAAATATAGGGGCAGGTATCCCAACCTTAGCTAAACACCCGCACACTTTCATCAATCCTAGGTTAGGAGGATTTCCTTTCCATAGTTCCTAAGAGGTTTTGTCTAACTTCTTATAGGGTACCTTGTTAAGAATGTAGTTTGCATAAAAAACAGCTTCACCCCCACAAAGAACCAGGTGACCCAGAACTCACAAGCATAGAAAACATCATGTTTTTTAAAGTTCTGTTCTTTCTCTCTGCTACTCCATTCGATTGAGGGCTATAGGATATTGTACGTTCATAAATTATGCAATTATTCTCACATAATGTTTTTTAAAATGTTGTCCATATTCCCCACCTCTATCGAATCTAAGTCTTTTAATTTTCCTGTCAAGGTTGTTTTCTACCTCATCTTTGTAGATTAAGAACATCTTTTCTGCTTCATCTTTAGATCTTAGCAAATACAACTTGGTATATCTAGAATAATCATCTACAAATGTGATGTAATACCTTTTACCACCTCTGCTTTCAGAGTTCCTAAAATCAGTTAGATCTGTATGAACTAGTTCTAGCAATTTAGTGGACCTGTTAGTTACAAGTTTAAAAGGTTTCTTAGTGAACTTAGCTACCACACAAATTTCATATTTTTTATGATCATTATTACCTATGACAGAGATCTATGCTTCGTTTGTTTTAGTACAAGATAGAGAAGGCATACTTGTGAGCATTTATATGTAGGGGTGAGAGTTTGGCTTTGGGTGATATCCGATGGGGTATGGGTAGACCAAAGATAGTTTGTTGAAAGTTATTCGCTAAGACCTTTCTCACTTACCGCTCCCAATAGATCGATATATGTCTATGGACTAGGAGTAGGGCTATAGGCAAGACGGAAAAAAGGCAATTGACAACACCATTTACACAAAAATGACACACAAGTCCTTCTCATTTATAAAAAAAACAATTATAGATCTACTCAAGAAGAAAATTAAAAACTAACGCTTATACCTCGTTTCACTTGGACGAGCCACACACGGTAGAGAGAAATCACTCATACCTTGTTCATTGTGGTAGATTTGGTAGGGATCTCAACAGATCTATCAAATTTAAGGTAAGAAGGTTCATTTACAATTGATTTTGATTGAGTTTTTTTAAAAAGAAATTGTGTGTTTTAGGGTTTGAAATTAGAATTGAAATTGATGAAATTGGTTGTTGTTTGTGTGTTTTGTTTAATTGTTGTTGATTTGGGTGTTGACGTGTTGTTGGAGTTGAATTATGAGTAGCAATTGTAACGAAAACGAAAGAAATTGCTCGTTTTGTTGCTATTGGGGTCGTTTACTTTGACGTTTTTTCATGGTTTACTGTCGGGCATAAGACTTGTGTAGATTTAGCGAAGTGATGATTTATGCTCGACTATTGTCTCCAAGGAGGAAGGATGCAGAAGCAGAAGTGGCCAAAGAGCAGCAACCTCGTTATTTAGTCCCGGAGGAGAAGCATTTCCGGGCACGGGTGAACCAAAACTCGAGGTTGTCCATTCTGGCGAACATTGATGATTAGCTCGACCCATATGACTGGGGGAAGCTCAAGGGAAGTCAATTCGCAGGGGTTATCAATGTGGCTAATCGGGTCAAATTTTCGTCACAGCTAGTGCACTACGCTTTACAACGCCAGCTTGTGACGGAAAAGAAATGGGAGAGTTGGTACATGATGCAGGGACAACTCCGTCGTTTCTCAATGAAGGAGTTCGCATTAGTCACTGGGCTGCGTTGTGGTTGACCCCGGGCAGCGGACATGGTAGACGATAAGAACGCTATGTAGGTTTTTTCCATTCACTCTGATTCGTAAACGAGAGTTTTGGACCTTTTTGCAATTTATTTGAAAAAAATGAACAGAACATGGGCGTGAAATTATTTAAAATTATCTTAAAAATAGTCGTTTTGGATATTTCTAAAGCCTCAATCATTCTATTTTTGTTTTGTTTCCTGTTTGCTTTATATAGGTTTCCGTTTCCCTTCTTATGTGTCTTGCTTTTGTTGTATTTGCACTGATTAATTTGCCTCTAGTTGGTCTCCTTTTATATATTCACTATCTATATACAATCCTTCTATATTAATTGTCTTTTCGATATTTTGAAAACACCCTCTCAATTTTTATTTTTATTTTTTGAGAAAAAACACCCTCTCGATCAATTAGTTAAAAATATATTAAGGGTGCGTATATTTAGATATGATCTCGCTTCAGTGCTAGATACTCCATCCGTCTCAAAATTTAAGTCATTTTATGATTTTGCACAAGTTTTAATAAAACACTCACCCCTCAATCAACATCATCATTTCACTAGCCTTTTTTATAAATTTTATTGTTTTCTAATATCCACTATATTTTTTTTAACCAATCAAAATCTTTGAAAAAGTCAACAAAACAAAAATCGATATAAATCATCACTATCTTCAACCTAGAAAACCAATGACATCTATTTTGATACAAAAATAAGAGTTTAAAACGACCTAAATTTTGAGACGGAGAGAGTATATGATAGATCGGATTATTATAATATTGTTATTGCAGGCATGTTTATGTAGAAACTTTGGAATAAAAAAAACATATATATATATATATATATATATATATATATATATATATATATATAATATATGTACATCTCTCTCTCTCGATCAGTAGGTAGTTGCCCTCAACTGATTGTTACTTAAGAATGTGAAAGGTTGACTTGATCGGTAGTAATTAATTAAGAAGAATGTCATATATCAAATACAATCACAAGAATGTCCTATATGAATCAACTTGCCTCAACTTGACATTTTTAATTTGTTTTGAGAAAACCTCAACTAGACATTATATATAGACACCCTCTATATATATATATATATATATATATATATATATATATATATATATATATATATATAGGTTTAATTGTACACAACCCTTACGGTGTAAACATTTGCGGATAAATTAATTATTCTTCTATTTCACATAATTATTCATACTTAACAATGTATTCATCAGTGTGTATAGAGAGAGGTTGGTTCGATCTGGTGTACACATACCTTATCATGTACGCAGAAATTATTTGTCTATTTATACACGATTATTCATTTGTACAAAAAGTGTTAAAAATGTAATTAAGTTTTATTGTAATGAATAATCGCATAGTACCAACGAATGATCATCCAGTACACCAAATAATTGTAAGTTGTTTTTAATTTCATCCGTCGATCTTCTTAGTTCAATGACTCATATTTGTTAACATAATATACTCCATAAGCAAGGATTACATATATATGATCTATTGTCTATGTCTTCACACACGCATGCACACATGCACACACAAAGACATAGACAATAGATCTATCATTTGTGAAGACCTCTTACAGTATAATATATGAACAAATCTGAAGCATTCGAATAAAAACAACCCTTGTGATTTACATGAAATTTGAAGTGAAAAATTATTCATTTGTAACAACATAATTATTTGTACATAACTCATACGAATAAGTACGAATAATATGCTACGTACCAACGAATAATTTTCATATAAAAAATCTATTTACACATATGAATAATTATATTACGTCAAACGAATAATCATGATGTTTCCTAAAAATAATCACCTTGTTCACCTTTCACACAATAAGAAGTGTTACCGGATCCATCACTGATATATAAATAATCACTTATTTAGTAAAAAACAAATAATTACAAGTTATTTTTAATTTTATCCATTTGATTTTCTTAATTCAATACCAAAATTTGTAATGATACATCGTATAGACAAATGATCTACACTTTATCTATTAAGGTATACACATATATAAGATAAGATGAGTTAACAATAGATTAATTTTTCCGAACAAAGTGATCTAAAGTTCGAGACCTTAATGTAAAATTAGCCACCATTGGAGCTGTAACTGTTTTTTCGGGATAAAACTTACTTAAAACGAGTGAAGGTAATGGGTAGATTATGAGATTTTCACCCATAATTACCTGCACCTTAATTTTGTTAAAAAAATACATTATATATTATAGGTATTTTAGATTTTACTTAACAAAAATACTCTTATAAAATAGTATATTTGTTATTTTCGTTAAAGATTATATACGAGGTTAAAAAGAAGCTAGGGAGGAAGTAATTAATTATAAATTAACCACTCCAATAACCCGCAACTACTCATATAAAACTGAAATTGACTCAATTTTGTGCCCTAAAAAGTAATTATAGATCCATTTAAGGAATATATATAAATAAGAGGGAGATACCTCGAGAGGGGACAACCGCATAGAATTGAACTGGGCAAGATTTACGTTTCTGAGATCAATCAAGCTGTTACAAATCTTTCGATCAAGCAAACAGCTCTTAGTGGATGAGTTCCAGCTGCCTGCAACCCTTATCTGGAGAGCAACTGAGTAAGACTGAAGCCTATACTCCTTGTAGGCCTTGCCTTCAATCCCCTCCCCGGAACCCCCTTTGGTGATAACAAAGCCGAATACTATGAAGGCGGAGAGAATGATTATTAGAACCAGCAACACGACGAGATATATCCGTGAAAGGATAGTGAAATCGCAGAAGAGGGCGACGATGCCCACAATCGAAATCACCGAGAACAAGATGCCGATATCCTTCTCCGTCAAGGTAGTGAAAAACGCGGTCTGGCTTTGGCAGTGCAAGTTCCTCACGAAGAGGATATGTCGGATGGAAACGAGGAGTACAACCACGTTCAAGGTGAATATCAAAACCTTCGTGCAACCCCTCATTTGTTTAATTCCACCTTGAATCGGTTTTTGATTAATTTGATTCTGAATTTATGTGAAGAGTTGGAACTTGGAAGAGCTAGAGATTAGGACATTTATATATATAACGGATTTTCTTAGGTATATATAGATTAAAACCCTATTAATAATAATTAACCATATTATTTAGATCGATTTTTTTTTTGTTTCTAGGCTAAATTTTATAAAACTATTATTTTATTTTTTAAATATAAAACTGGCTGTCTTTATAAAATTGGCCATAATTTAAGCTAGTTTAGTATCGGCACATTTTGCGATTTCTTTAAATATCAATGTGATTGATATTAAAAGGACGTATAAATTAAAAAAAATTATAATGAATTAAAGTTTAAACACTATCACTATGCTAGTTAACAACTCAGGCGACGGACACAGTTCGTCATCTAAGAGGGCATTTTCGTCGCCTGATCACTCAGGCGACGAACATCCGTCGTCTGACGCGTGGTCGTCTTGACGCCGTCCCTAGCGTATTCAAACGACGAGTATCATGTTGGATGGTCAGGCAACAAACTCTTATAAGTTCGTCACCTGAAGTGAATTTAGGCGACGGAATTGAAGCTCATGGATCCCTCATGGGTCCCTCACCTGAGATGTAATCCTGGCATAGTGTATACTACTTATTCACCTTGTGCATTTGAATTTAAATCAATTTGGTATTACTCATCAGCTCTCGAGAATCAGACTTATCTGATTTTGAATATTTACTTAATAAATAATAATAATAATAATAATAATAATAAAATTAGGTATTAACACATACTATTTTAACTAATTAATTCCTTTTAATACATTTGAATGGTTATATCAACTTAAAGATGACAATCAAAGAAAAATAAATTAATTTGTATATGTATTCTTTAATATTTTTTTATAATTCAAATAAATTTGGTATTAACATCCATTTAAGTAATTAATTTATTATATTATTTGTTATATATATATCAATTTAAATATGACAATTAAATGAGAAGAAATCAATTTATAGTATATTAATTCTTTTATTTTTTAAATTTAATAAATTTGCTACTGGCCCTTGCTCTACTAATTAATTCCTTTTAATATTTTCTAATTGTCATATCAATTGTTCTGACATATGCTCTTGGAAAAAATAATCAAGAAACAAGATTTGAAAAAAGTTTTCTTATTTTAATTAATTAGCTTTATTAAAAAAAAAAAAGAAGAAGAAAAATTGAATTAGCCTACGCTTTGCGTTATTCTCTCTAACATATATAAGTATATAACCGATCGCTTAGTTAGTTTTTCTACGTTGATAATATGATACTCGGTAATTCAAAATTATGAATTGAACATGCCGTAGGTATTCGAATTTTTTATATTAAAAATAATTAGAGAAAATTTGGAAAATAGGCACTTTTTGACCTAATTGACGGAATGTTCAAGGTTTGGGACAAATTGTGAAATTGTCCATCCCCTACCCCTAATTCTCTCCCCTCTCTCTCCGGTCCTGTCTCGCTCTCTCGAACCTCCATCTTCCTCCTCTCTTTGATGCCGGACTCCTGTCTCGCTCTCTCAAACCTTCCATCTCCGGACTCCTGTCTCGCTCGCTCGCCACTGCCTCCATCTTCCTCCTCTCTCCGGACTTCTGTGTGTGCTTGCAATCATTCCTCCCGTCTCCTTCTTCTGCACCAATCGAGATGCGGCAATCGATTGCAATCGTTCCTCCTGTCTCCTTCATAGATTGCAATCGAGATGCGGCAATTGGATCTGTGTGTGCTTGGAACGATTGCAATCGATCTCAATTGGATCTCAATTGCAAAATCGAGGCCGGATCTGGTCGACGTCTCCGGAGGCGGTGGCGGAGGCGGTGAGCGAGCGAGCGAGGGAGCGAGATCGGAGGCGGAGGCAGCGAGGCACAGCGGTGAGATCGAGCGAGATCGATTGAGGCCGGAGCGAGCCGGAGGCGGAGCCAGATCAAATTCCAGATCGGGGAGGATTCCGGAGGAAGGAGAAAGATTTTTTGTTAAATTACAAAAATGACCCAATAAATATGGAAATTATAAAAAATATCTATATTCTATTACAAAAATCACCCTATGAATATGAGAAATTAGAAAAACTATCTATATTTTATTATGTGATCCATAATCTATATTTTTATTTTTATTTTTGCACAACAAAATGTTATATTTGCACAACTTACGGTTATATTTGCACATCGTACTCTTATATTTGCACGACAAAATGTAAAAAAAAAACTAGACTTGGGTCATATTTGCACAACTTACGGTTATATTTGCACATCATACTCTTATATTTGCACGACAAAATGAAAAAAAAAACTAGACTTGGGTCATATTTGCACAACTTACGGTTATATTTGCACAACGTACTCTTATATTTGCACGACAAAATGTAAAAAAATAAAAAAAAATAGACTTGGTCATATTTGCTCAACATACGGTTATATTTGCACATCGTACTCTTATATTTGCACGACAAAATTTAAAAATAAAATTTAAAAATAAAAAAAACTAGACTTGGGTCATATTTGCTCAACATACGGTTATTTTTGCACATGCACAACATACTCTTATTTTTGCACGACAAAATGTAAAAAATAAAAAATAAAAAAATAGCCTTGGGTCATATTTGCTCAACATATGGTTATTTTTGCACATGCACAACATACTCTTATTTTTGCACGACAAAATGTAAAAAAAAAAATAGACTTGAGTCATATTTGTTCAACATACGGTTATTTTTGCACATGCACAACATACTCTTATTTTTGCACGACAAAATGTAAAAAAAAAAAGAAAAAAAGAAAAAAGAGTGAGGCTATAGGCAAGATGATAAAATTGCTATTGACAAGATGGACACTCCACCAATTTGTCCAAAAATGTGGACAATTCACCAATTAGGACAACTTTTTTGGACATTTCACAAACTCCCCCAAATAATTAATTTTTGCTGGAGTAAAGTGATATATTTGGGATATAATATATGAATTGATATGGCTGTTATTATTTAATGGAATTATAATATATGTGTAACAATATTATCATATATGCAGTATAAATTTATTATTTAATTCTAACGGATTTTCTATCCTATAGCCTTAATTAAGACATAGGATAAGCATTTCACAATATAATTAATAAACCTATAATAAAGGAGAATCCACCCTATATGATTAAATTGACTAAATTTTGTTAAAATAAATTAATAAAAGTAGATAAAAACAAAATTTGACTTTACTCTTTCAAAATTTGAAGAAAGAAGTATCTTATTGATTTTTGGAAGAAAATTTATGGGTGAGTTTTGACCTGTTTTTAATTTTTTTGTTCTTTCAAATGTGTTCATTTTTTATACAATACATAAGAAAAAGATTCGATTTTTGGACAGCTAGACAAATCCAGCAACCGTAGAAATAAAATAACAAAACAAAGATTAGTGTACATAAAAAAAAGTAATATAATAGCAAAAAGCTTATAAAAATAGTTGAATGGGACGAGTACATTGTTTCCAGGCCGTCATGAATTTGTCTTAATACATTATAAAAATACAAGAGAAAACATTCCACGAAATGCAAGATAAATTTTCATTAAAAAAATTACAAGAAAAACCGTTGACGCAGATTCAATGCTTACTTTTTTTTTTTGGATAACTGATTCAATGCTTACTACTTCAAATGAAAGGGTTAAATTCTCCTATCCGAATTTACTCAGTTATATACATTGTGGATCTCGTTTACATGAAAGGTTTAAAGTTGTGATTTGGTGTAATTTTGAAAATTAGGGTTGTCTTGTGAATGAGAAAATTTCACAAAACAACCCATGTTTTCAAAATTACACAAATTTGTGCAATTGTAAAAACTACAATTAGCTAAGTTTGATCCAATCCGAAAATCCAACCAGACTCAAAAACCTTCATCAAAATGAAATGAAGGCGAAATGGCATGAAATTCATGAGCTGCTAAAATTTGACAATAATTCGACCTGATATTACCAAAAACTCAGACCTAATAGAGTGCGAACATCTATAAAATTTTATTTTTTTGTACGTCATCATTTATGGTAGGAGATTCGCTTTTACTCTCTATTGCCAACCTTCAATGCAAGTTTCGCCATCTTCGTCGACGATCTTGCTCTGCAAATTGGCTTCTTCAATTCCTCAAATCAACCCATACTAATAACTAAATTCGGAGCACAATGCACCAAAAGCAAGAAAAAAAATGAAAAATAAATTTAAGAGCAGATTTGAAAAATGAAAGATGAATGAAAGAGAGGGCGACAATGATGAAGCAATTGTGCAAGTGCAGGCGGGTAATTTGCATTCCCTAAATCCTCCTTTAAAAATGCGGTTGATAAGCCAGATCATGGGCCTTATTGGGCCTGATATGGGCCGATGCTATGTTGGCCCAAGGATGTGTTTATTCGTACATCATAGAAATATTACCCATTACCAAGAGTTATTTTTATAAGATGGTAAATTTGTTGCTAACTTAAAATGAGTTATTCACTTGCTTAATATTTTTACTCAATTTTATGGATAATTTTTCCATTCAATATTAAATGATTTCTCATTTATAATGTCACGTGTAGAGTTGGTAAGATCCGACCCAATCCTCTTGAAACCGATTGACTCGAATCCCCCAAAACTTCATATATCACCCAAAAACCGATCCAACTCGACCCATTTTAACCTAACATCCGAAAATACTTACAACCCAACAAACTAAACGCAAATGAACCGAAATCGAACCAATCTTAACCCAATAAGACTCAAACTCATCATAATCAAAACTTGAAATAATCCAAACTTAAAGATAGATTATATTTAAAAATTTTCTACAATTTATCTTATGTTATAGTTATTTTTGGCCATAAAGGATTTAGTTTGGGTCTTATTGAGTTTCAGTTGATTCGAGTTAAGTTAATTCATACCATGCTCTAAACGAGATACACCAGAGTTATTGTGGTCGTTGTCGTCTTAACCATCTGGTTTGGTACGTATCCATGGGCTGCGTAATCCGAATTTGAGTGTTACTCTTGCTATCACGTACGTATGATAATACGTTCTAACCATATATGCCATTCAATTCAAGATTCTGTTGTACGTAGAGATCGATCTTATTAAAATGGGAAATTAAGTTATATATATTTTTTAATTAATTAATTAAGAAACGTAGGCTTCCGACTTCCACTAGTACGTTGTCATTATGAAACAATACGTTACTTATTTCGGCAAGCAAACAACTTGTATTAATTAGTAATGATGGCTTTATCTTAATCTTGAATCCTCTTTATATATAATTCATTGACAACTACACAACTAACACAACGTACATCATCTCCGATCCATTCAATTTATTTAGTGTGTGATCGGACAATACAGGATGCCATCTCGATCATAATTTAAAGTCCATAGGTTCAAAAATCTCTGTTTCTCATTATAATATTAATTAATTAATTGTAATTGATTAAATCTATGTTTGTGTGATTGTTTGCTGGTTTTCCGGCCTTCCTCTCGGTCTTTTGGTGTCTTATCTCTTCTAGTTGAAATGTCCCTCAAAATATTCTTCATATTTATCCGCACGTTTAGGGACAAACAAGAACAGCTACCAAAAGAAAAGCGAGGGTAAAATAGCCTCAAAAATAAAAGTGAGGGACATCCCATGTCAATAAGTTCGAAGTTCGAATCTTCTTGTAAACATAGAGTCGCTTGTGAGTGGAAGGGTCAACTCCTTAATTAACGGACCACATTGTACCCGATCTAAATGTAGAACAACTGAGTCGATCGAACTGGACTAAAAAAATAATTATTTCGAGGGTAAGAGACGAGGGTGTAGTAATTTGATACTAAATGGTTATGAAACTAGCTGTAACAATGTGGGTAACCTAGCCGAGGGTAAACTAGAGGACATGGTGCATAGCCTCGAACAAAGAGAAGTGGAAACAGTAAGTCTTCATCTTTATAATTTTGGAATGAAGAATTTCTCAATTGAGTTGAAGAATTTATCAATTTTGCGAAATTACAAGTGCAATTTATGTACAAAGAGAAGATTATTTCTCCTTGTTTGAAGTTTAATTAAAAAAAAAAAAATTTCAGGATGCAGAAATAGTATGTCTTCGTCTTTATCAAAAAGTTATGTTGATAACTATTATTGTTGAATTTCCGATCCTAGACTCAAAATCTGTCTAAATAAAGTATGAATGGTTTCAACTTCTTTGGAGTAGGAATGAATCTATTTGATAATTTGAATCATTGTCATAATGATATTTGATATATGGCTCATACTAGCTAGTTTTGTTTCTCTCTAATGGTTTGGTGTTGGTAATACAGATGATTTTGCTAACGATATAAATAGTTAGAGGAGGAGTTGGAAAGCACAATAGAAATTGTAGAAGAAATGAATATGCCATATATCAAATGACAACTTCTGGTGTTATGATCTAGGATTTCGTATTCGGCTTTGATGGGTTGAAGATGATAGAAGGTGTTAGCTAGCAATCCATTTAAGTTCTTTTGTCATATCCAAGTACATATGAGTTAGACAACTCGTGAACCAAACGCCAGAGGACCAAGACCAAAAATTAAATAGAAGATTATACAAAACTAATTGAATTTCCAAAGAAAAAACAACCGCTCTTGATCCTTGATTGACCGGCTTCTACATGTATATATATTGTGTCTATATTTATGTAGAACGTAATTATACACATGAAGATTGAATAGTAGGCAAAGATGGAAGCAAACACCATGTGAAAGCCGGAAAACCCTCAAAGCAAACCCCTCTTCGCTCCTTATATATAATTAAACCCACATCAACAAATCACACAAAATCACAACAATTAGTTAATCACTAAAACAAAATGAGTTGCTCAAACAACATCCTAACCGTGACCCTCAACGCCCTAATCCTCGTCTTCTCCGTCCCCATTCTCATCACGGGCATCTGGCTCCGCCAGAATGCAGCAACCGTGTGTGATGGCTTGGTGGAGAAGCAACTCATCATTCTCGGCGTCTTCCTCCTGGCCTTCTCCATTGTGGGCATCATTGGTGCCTTTTTTGGGCTCCGGTGGCTCTTGTGGGTGTACTACTTTGTGATGGTGCTCGCTGTTTTGATCCTATTAGGGTCCATATCCTTCGTTTTTGTGGTCACCTACAAAGGGTATGGGGAGGATCTTAATGGGAAAGAGTATAAGGAGTATAGGGTTCAGTCCTACTCCTTTTACTTGCAAAAGAGGGTTTATGATTGGAATACCGTTAGGAGGTGTTTGGTTGACAGGGACGCTTGTGGTAGCTTGATTCGTCACTCCAACACCACCGCCACCCAATTTTACCAAGAGAAGTTGTCTCCTATTGAGGTATCAAATGATACATTCTCTCTAGACAATCCATGTATCTGTTCAGTTTTCACCAGATCCCTGACGTAAACACAACAGATACATGAATACTGATGAAAATGATATGGGTTTGTAATTAAAGTGTTTTCATGATTAGACAATACCGTACCTTGGTAGCCCTATTTTTTTTTGGATACATGAAAACCATATGAAAATATAACCATTACTAAGATTCCATTCTTATGTGAAAACCAATTTCCCAACATAATAGTAATGATAATGTGCCATCATATATATTTTTATTTGAACTAATTAAAACACTTGATATGATTAAGTTTTATAAATTTACATGTGAAATTATGATTCTAACTCTCTTTTGTGATACGATGGCAGTCCGGTTGCTGCAAGCCATCGAACGACTGTGGCTTCAAATTCGTCACTCCAACCAATTGGACGAAGCCGAATGCCACCAGAACGACCCTGCATTACTCGAATCCAGATTGTGCATTGTGGAGCAACAATAAGAGTGTGCTATGTTACGACTGCGATGCTTGTAAGGCGGGTGTGATTCAAAGCATCAAGAACCACTGGAGGAAAGCCGCTGTCATCAACATTGGATTTGTTCTCATCGTCTTTGTCCTCATCGTCTTCGTTGCTGCATGCTTTGCATTCGCAAGCAGCTAGATATGGTTTTATTCCATCAGTTGGGTAATTTGTAAGTATTTTTCAATTACATTGGATGAACTGTTTGAATTGTTTGGCATCAAATTTAACTTGTATAATCGTATATCAAGAAGTAGGCCAGGCCTACATATGTATGCTTGTAAAGTATGCCATTGACTTCCAATTACCATATACTTGTTGTAGTTTGTTCTATTGTTTAAAGGAAAAGGACCAAAAATAATGGAAAAGTATCAATGTTGAACAAAAAATAATGGTCGGAAAAAGTATCGATGTTAAATAAAAAATAATACAAACTCTAAAATTGACAATTTCATATACAAACTCTTGCCCTATTAATAAAAAATAATACATATGTGTTTTTCGGTGAAATTTTGGCCAAATTTATCATGTCTATATCAGAAATACATGTGACATAATTTGTTTTTTTTTTTTTTGACAACACACTACATCGGCTCCACGAAAAACACAAGAACGGGTCACGCACGCTCAAGTGCACATGCACAATTAACCAAACCGAGCACACAAGCCGAGTGGGGTTCCATCCTAAAACCAATTGGTGTTAGGTGGGGTAGCTCATTGGCTTATATGCAAGGCTTGGATTCATCATTTTATCAATGTGGGATACTATCCCATTTCATATTCTCAACCAGACCCAAAAATTTGCGAAGCATCACAATCGATCATGATACGTATCAAGGCATGAACGAATGGAATGGACCCAATATTCAAGGATTTCATGAACAATTGAGAGAGAGAGAGAGAGAGAACAAGCGAGGCAAAGGCCAAAGGCAATTGAAAGCAATAAAATGATTGAATTGGTAAGCAAAATGGAGAGGCCCAAGAAAGAACAGGTAGATGGAGTGGCAGGATCTGCCATGAGCCCTACATCTTGCATGAAATTGAAGACCAAGACAAATGGGGGTGGTATGCAAAAATGAAAGATAGACGAATATGCAAATGAAAGGACCTAATAGCAATTAACTAAAAATAATCTTATTAATAGTCTTTTCATCATCTTCTATCTAGCTTTTCTTGGGTGATTTTATGTAATTTACCCTATTTAAGACAATGCAAGTTTGATGGCAATCACAAGTTTAGTTTATATATATAAAAAAAAGAAGGGAAAAGGTATGAATTAACCATATTGCATTATATATATCAATTGCAAACTAGATTGGATACATGCTAGTCACACAACTGGTTTACAACAAAATGCACACAATCTACTCTTATATCCATAACTTAGGTCCTTCTTACAATTAGGAACAAGGTGCTCATTCTTATGAAACCCTTTCAAGTTGGTATAACACACCAACTTCAACCAGAACAGTCTGCTCGATCAGATGTAGTTAACTCCACACTGGTTTGAAACCATGCTTGAGAGCAGCCTCCCACACGACATCGATCTTGTCCACGTCGATTGCTCCCACCTCGTGATTAGTCCATCCCTCGAGAAAATGCACCACTCCCCCTGCGTGGCATGCGTGCACCACACCCCTCCCCATTGTGTACTGTTTCATCGAACCATCAAAACAACGGGGAAAAAATTAGTCGCAAATCAGACTCATGGCTTCTTATATGTTGCCTCGGATTAGGCCTTCGCTTGAGGCCCTGAGTATATATATGATCAGTAAGGCAGTCGTTACCTCGCAAACTGACAAGCCCTGAACGTCTTCAGGCAGCTTCATGGCTGCAAGATCCCCATATGTGCAGTCCCTTCGGAAGTGAAGGATTGGAGGAACCACAAACTGATGGAAGTGGGTGCCTGTGGGTGCCATCATCTGTTCCCTTCGCGTGATCCATTTGCCCACAATCCATGTCTGAATTCGGAAAATACAAAGCATTTGAATCTCAAGCTTTCTTTGTGCGAAACTCATAATCTTTAGCTGAGCTTAAAATTAAGTTGTTCATTCAGATTTCACCTTGCAATTCTGGGCTGCTTGATACTTGGTGACTTGCACAAGGTATTTTTGGCATTCCACAGGAGCTTCCTTTCGGATCATCTGGAACCTTTCGGTTGATACAGTCAACATCTATGTAAAGCAACAAAATCAGTGTCAAAAGAGGTTGATCATTGAGTAATTTTGAAGCTAGCTAGCTAGGGAGATATGATCTTTGTGATCAGGCAAAGTTACTAACCAAGACCCTGATGTTTCGCCTACATAGGTAAAGGGCGATGGCTCTTCCGAGTTTAGAGGTGGAACCGGTAAGGAAAACCTCTTTAACATCTTCAGGGATCTCGTGAATGGTGACGGCTGCTGTCAAGGTGTTTCCATGAACAACGCGTACTCTCAAGTTTGGATGCTTGTTAACGAAGAGCACCCCACCGCCATTTAGAGCTTCATTCTGCAGTTAACAGTACCAAGAATAAGCATTCATCCTCAACATGCTATAGTCATCAAATGATCATTAAATGGAATATGAAGGGAGGTACGTACCTTGTTAAGGGCTGCAAGGCTGATGACCTTAACTCCTATTCTATCGGCTTTAAGAATTGCGAGCTCTATCTGCTTGTTGATTCCCCGGGTTGCAAATGGTAAGAAGTACTGCAAAACAAAATTAAAAGCCAAACAATAAGACCATATATATTGAATATGATAAAGAGAATAATAAGCAAGGGACATGTTCATTCATATTGGACATGATCATTAGATATTTAAATTGTTAGGAGGAATGATGTTAGACCTGGAATCCGTATCTAGGAACAGTCCATGTCGCGTGGAACTTATTTCTGAGGTTGTAGAAAGAGGTTGTGAAGCTCGTTGCCCACGCCCACATTCCTAACATAGACACGAACGAGACAGGCAACATAGGCAAGAGGATGAGCCTCATGCGAAAAGCCATTGAAGCGCATGATCGGAAAATGAACTGGGCATGGACCGCTGCAGAAAAGTCCACTATATGGGCAAGGAAGACAAAATCTGGCACCCTCGCGTATTTTTCTGCATCAATGAAAGGATTTCATGAATCATTACAAGTCTGTAGAAAAGTTTAGCATCTGAAACCATGTAGATGTTAATCAAATTAACAAGCTTCCTAGCAAAATCAAAGCAAATTAGAGAAAAGTGATTACTGGATGCTGCCTTCAAGCTCAACTCCTTGTGGAGCCCCCATGACTTGTTGTTGAGAGTGTTGCCAAGTGCATCAAACAGAGGCATGAAGAGGCAAAAGTTCGAGTCCTTTTCCGAGTGATGTAGGCTGTGGTATCTGCATACAACATGCCAATAAATGACCAACATATCACAACTCATTCATGCCAGCTACAATTCCTATAACTAAGAATCGGCCAACTACAACTGTTTTAGATAAGAATTGATTTAGTGTATTAAAGTCTAACTTGGACCGATGACTACTAGTTTAGCACATAAGCAAGTGAGCTTCCATCATAAAACCAATTGACAATAGGAGGACTAGCCCATCAGCTTATATACAAGATTTGTTATACCGGTACTTTTGTTGTGTGACCCTTTGTCCCTATCACATCTCAACATAATGAACTACTTACGTTGGGGTGTAAAGAAGGTATCTAAGAGGCGGAAATGCTTCGAAAATCTGGTAAGGGAGGATTTCGGCATTGCACTGGCCCAAGCATCTCAAGAAATCAAACCCAAGGACGTAACCATACATCAAACTAACAGATCCATGCCCAAACAGGCTAGTGCCTAAAACCGGCACTCCTATGATGGGGATCATCAGCAGGTGCTCCAAATACGTCGCGTGTTCAGCTGCCACCAACACACCAATTTCAAACAACATACTAAATCAAACAGTATACATATACAGTATACATATATAGCTCTTTTGTTTATTGATGCATATATAAGCGACGACAACTGTTTTGAAAAGGGCTTAGGTGACATGAGCTAACCTGTAAAAGGCGTGGGTACCGGAGAAGAATGATGAAGAGAATGATATCTCGAGAAGAGGAATTCCCCATGAAGCTTTTTATGAAGATAGTAATAAAGAGGCTCAGAGAACACAATATGCAGTATCAAAGCTGTGATAATCCCCTTTGTATCCCACATAGGGAGACTCCTTAAAGATGGGATCATGTAGTAAGCCAAGGCTCCCACAAAAGCTTGTAGGATCAGAAAATTATCCCTGCAGTTAAATGCGCGGAAACAGAATTACAAACGACAACAACAACGACGACAACTTGGTGTATCCCTCAAAAATAGAGATTATTTATGTAGTTTGTGAGGATGCATATATATTACCAATCCCATTCTTGATCAATTTGGTTGAAATCCAAGCCTTGCTGCACAACGCGGCGTTTGGTGGTAAAGAAATACATGTAGCTGTAGGTGCTCCATAGCTGATGAAGGAAGCCTCTGAGAGCACAAAGGAGGAGGATGTGGAAGCACCAGCTGCTTGTGATGTCTTCTCCATTTGCCCACAATCTCACCACTTGTCCCACAAATGGCCCATATAGCAAGTACTGTAATGAACCCAAAAAAAAGCACCAAAAAAGAAACAACATTCAACAAGAGAAAACACCCATGACCAGATGCAAGAAGAAACCATCAAATTTAACATATTTTCATGAAAGTTAATTGCATTTTGAGATGGGTGTAACCAATAAGGTATGTACCTTAAGAGAACCCATGTTTTGCCATGGCCAATCACATAGTACTGCACCCATCTCTGTTAATCTCTCCAAAAGGAACAGCCGGTGTGGGAATTTAAAGCTAAGAAGGTAGGAAGGAAGTGGAAGTCTTGAATAGGGGAATGGGTTTGGTTTCTGTTTCCAACTAAGGTGGAGATGCACAACTTTTTTTCCCTCTTTTTCTTTGGTTGTTTTCCTCTGTGGATACCTTGGTTGTGTAATAGATCTGTAAATCAACACCCTATTTATATGTAAGTTGAGGTGACCTTTAATTAAATAGGTGGTCAGCTCAAGAGAAACTACATTCTGAACAAGTAATTAAATGCAATTGGGTGGCAGTTAGATGCATGAAACAAACTTCAGCTACTAACTTGGCCATGAGGAGCTACTAGCTTGGCATGATTCAAGCGGAGAGTAACTCCCTACTGCCAGTCCTCCACTCCTCTTTTACATTTTTATGTTATGTGAAAGATTAAAAAAATAAAATTTAAGAAACAAGATATGATAAAGATTTGAGTATTATATGATATATTGAACAAACATACTATCTATCTATATATATATACTAAAATCGATATATAGCGTTCTAAATGGCGCATTGTGGTTGATTTTAGGGAAAAAAATCAATAAAATAAAATGTTGTCGTAGTTTATAAAAAGTTATATAAGTCACAATCTATCTATATATATTTCACTTAATTGATAAAAATATAAATAAAAAATATTTCATAGTCGTATTTACCAAAAATATTTTTTAAAAAATCAATCCGATTTCTATTTATCCATATATATTCTATCTCTTTTCTTTTTATCCAATTTAACAATATAAATATAATATGGGGAAAGATATTTACATCGCTAATTTTTACTAGTTCCACCGCTAACCGGTGGGTTTAATCCGTATAATCAAGGCCACTGCAACGTACAACGGTGGATATGATCCAATTTGTGAACCGTTTCAAGCCACTACAACTTGTTACGATGGCTTAATTAATTAGTGTAATTATCGCACCCGAAAAAATTAATCAAGGCACCAAAAAAAATTGCCCGTCAGATCCATGGCCAGACACACAAATTGTTTGGAAAAAAAATACATTGTCGGGTTATAAACCCGATAGGCAAATTGTTTGGAAAAAAGTACATTGTCGGGTTATAAACCCGATAGACAAATTGTTTTGAAAAAACAATACACTGTCGTGTCCATAACTCGACAAACAAATTTTTTTTTAAAAAAAAAAATACATTGTCGGATCGTAGGCCTGACAAGCAAAATTTTTTTAAAATTAAATTAAATTTTATTTATTAAAAATAAATACCTGTTGAGCCATAGAAAAAATTTTATTTATTAAATTTTTTAAAAAAATTAATTTTTAATTTAATTTTTAAAAATTCATTGTAATTAAATTTTTTTCAAAAATTAAATTTTAATTTAATTTTTTCAATTCATTGTAATTTATTTAATGAAAATTAAAGTTGTAATTTATTTAATGAAAATTAAAGTTGTAATTTTTTGAAATTAAGTTGTAATTGTTTTTTTTAAAAAGCAAGTTGTAATAGAAAAAACTCGTTTACGAATGAGTGATAACAAGAAAAAACACTTATAAGAATTAGTTATAACTGGAAAATAGACATGCAATCTGACAAAGTACAAAACTACAAAGATACGAATTAGTCATAGAAAAAACACATCTACTGGCGAAAAAACCAGCGATGCTGACTTGGGTCGTTGTATTCATTTAGGGTGGCCCTGCATTCTGGGTGCACTTGTTGCAAGGCTTTCTTACTGATTAGGGTCTCAAGAAGCACACGGAATTCCTCTTTGGTCGGAGCACCGACACTGTTATATCGGTCATATAACTCTAACGCCATAGCACCAGCATGTCGAGCGCGCTGCATCATTGACTAGAAGTGTGAAATTCTACCTATGTTGTGAACATATTTTAATAATCACCTTCAAATACAAGAGTTTTGGGGATGCGTACCAAATTCACTTCAATCTGTGGAGGGAGAGAACGTCGTGGACCCGTCTCACTATTGTATGATGACTGCAATAAAAAGGGCTTGCAGTTGGTCACGTACCATCTGAGATAATTTTCATCTACATGGACCCACTGTCGTAGGGCATTTTCAAACAAAATCACAATATGCGTCCTGTCGATAATCCCAACGATTGTAGTCATCGGTGTAGTTGCATACATACTCCTTCGCGGTTTCTGGGTTCTCTTCATATGGTTTGATAGGCTCAAGCAGAATAAACTTGACATAGCCAAATTGTCGCACAATGCGATCTGTATGATATGCCTCAAGCCAACGAAAGCACCTAATCAACCCTCTATAGGACAAGACGACCACATCTCCCCTCCTGAATTTCAGGGGGGACTCTATAGGGCCACCACTCCACATGTCTGCTCTCAAACCATCTATCACTTGTCGATACATATAAGGTTTGTTATGTTACGGCCCAAATATAAATATTCGGGTTACCTTTCGAAGAATTGGATACCTTCATTCGGATCTTGCAATTCGAGTACGGGTTGAGTTTTAAAACAAAGTTTTTAGTGCTCAAAGAAGGGATTTCGCACCCTAAATTCGCGATAGGGCCATTGGGTACCCCGAACCTGTCCTACTTGTCTAAGTCGCTCAAAACGTTTCTGAAAAGCATAAAAAAGGAAATCTCATAATACAACTTGCCACGGCAGGGCTGGGTCAAAACCAATTATAAGAAAATATAAAGTAGCAAAAGTGTGTAGTTCATAGTCGGTCTCTCTCTCCCTCTCACTGCGCCATAGAATATCCCTCCGCCATAACAACACATATATGATCAAGCAAGGGTACGAGTACCTGAAATTAACCACGAAGTCAAGGTCGAGCTACTCATGCGAGCCCTAAAGACCTCGCTGAGGACATATAATACGCTCTAAACCTGGATGAGAATGATCTAATGCAATACAAGAATATTAAACATATAAGCATTTTGACAGTTCATATATAATGACAGAAATGCAGTAAATGGGCCCAAACAAAATGCCAAGTGGTTGTCCCAATCTCTCAAAACCCATGCCTCGGTCGGGGCGGGTATCTCTCTCATGTTCGTACCTCAGCCGGGGTCGGATGTCCGCCTCAATCGGGGCCAGACGACTCGGTCGGTGCCACAATATATCTCATGCCTCAGTCCATACCTCAGTCGGGGTTGGACACTCGGTCACCGTCGCATTCATACATATATCTCAGGAAATCATACTCTCAGATGACTCTATCAGGACAAACCCGAGGTCTTTAGGGCCTATGACCCTAAAGACCTCTCAGGAGCTGGGTTTTAGACTCACGACTTACGGTCGTTTCTACCAATCATATTCAGAATACGTATGCTCATATGTTAATGCAGAACCTAGGCATGCTACTACATGACATGATATTATAATGCCTACATACTATATGACACATCAGGCATGAGGTTCTAACTTGAGTAAGGCCCAGAGGACTTACCTAGAGTAGCAGATCGACAAAAGCAATAAACCAGTAGTAAGCAAGCCAATCACGTCACGGATCACCGAGGTATTCTTCAAGCCCGGAAAGTCGATCGATTTCGCCTCGATTCGCCTTGCCGGAGTCGGAGTTTCGTCGAAGGTGGCCGACCCGAAGCGCGAAAGCAGGGGAATGGGAGGACGAGGGGTGCTCTACGCGAGGGGCGGCTCCGGCGTCGTCGTGGCTCAAGGCTACTCCTGGGTTGCTGCTCGCCTCGTCAGTGTTGGAGGAAGGATTCGAGGCTTGGGCTGGCTGGAGTTCAAGGAGGCTTTCGGCGCTCGTAAGGTGCCCAGAAGGCCGCTATGGGGGTGCTTCGGAAATAGAAGGGAGGAGGGTGATGGTGGTGATTGTTGGCGTGTGGACAGGAGGTGATGGAGTGAAGGAAGAGAGATGGTGTGTGTGTGTGGATTTGCACAAAGGAGGGGCTGCGGTTCGGAGTGAAGAAGTTATGCAGAAATTGAAAAAGGAGGGATGGAGGTGAGGGGTGTACAGGGGAGGTGCTGTCGGATGAAGACAGGTGAGGGGGGGAGGGGGTGCTTTGTATGGGTAGGGGGCTAACTAGCTATTAGTAGGGGGTTTTAGGGTGGCTAAGGTATTAATTTGTGATGAAAGTCAACTTTTATACCCGAAAATAAATCCCGAAACCCGCTTTCCGATCTTAACCGGCACGATTTAAAATAAATTTAAAATCGACATTCAAATCCGAATTAAATAACGAAACCCGAGAATATTTTCAAGTCTCGGAAAAATAAAGCGGAATTATTTCGTTTTCAAATTGAGTAACAAGTTTATGCCGGAATTGTTTGAAAGAATTTAAATAAGTCGTTGGCTCGAGAACAGAAATTTTAAAATTTTTCGGAGTCTCATAAATTGGATAAATTTTCAACCAAAATGAAATTTAGAATTATAAAAATATTATTTAAAAATCTCGGTTTTACATGTCAACTGCTTTTAACAGAGTGTGCTCAATTTCTATGTGTTGACCAATGGGTCCACCTTCCACAACTTGTGGTGACATGTTGACATTGCCTCGAAAAGTAGAGAAGTAGTGCCATATCCAAATCTGAGAAAAAAAATTTCAGTTGTCATTTAATAAGCTAACAAATCCAAAAACAAATAGTATTTGTCATTAAACTCAATATCACTTACGAATAATAGCGTATTGAGATCACTCAAAGACTTGCAATTGGCTCGAAAAGCTTCTCCAAGTTGGTGATATAGGTATGCCAAAGCACCAGTACCCCATGCTAAGTTACCCCAGTCATTGGAGTGGGTATCCAACACTAATGCCGCAACATGACTCTTTATTATGTTCCCTGTCTTATCCAAGAATAGTGTGATGTCGACAAAGAAAAACAAGCAAACACTTGCTATAGCATAAGTGTTCCATCAATTTAATGTTTATTTTTCATCTACAAATTAATATCGGTCCTAACACATCCTTAAACACCAAAAATTACAATCAAGTTTCAATGTAGGAATCCATTATCCATTTTATAATCGGGATAAACCGATACTCGTATATTATTTCATTGCGAATAGTAACTGTAGTGGGAACAATCGAGCAAAACATGTGATGATTATTACTATTAACAGTACAAATTTATTTTGATGCAATTCAATCAGTCCTTGTCCATTGGATGATAGATGACAACCACGTCAATTAAGTACTCCAATGTTGTATCGACTAGATCAAATTCCACATAATTTGTTCAGCCTCTTGAACTTAGTAAGAACGACGAATAGAATAGATAGCGATTAATAAATTATGAGTTTGAATCTCTCTAACATCTCATGGAATAACAAAAAAAATTGTTCACAAAAAAGTATTATGTAGTTTTTAGTCTATGAATTATGGACTAACCTATAATGAGTACATAAAAAATAAATTCAATTTAAGATTAAAATTTAAATAAAATTTTTCATAAAAAATCCATAAAATGATTAAATTTTTAGTCTTTGGAGATATTTTAAATGAGTAAAATCTTACCTGACATAATAAAGTATTTTGCAGTTTTTTATAGTTGGCGGAAAGTTTGTGACACTACTCCCTCCTATCCTATTAAAATTATAAGAGTTTTTTTTATTTTTGTGCACATAGTTTAAGAAACTAAAAATTATATAAAATATTAATTTATTTTTTTTATAATTTAATTCTTATTACTAATAATTAGTACTCCTATGTTATAAAAAAAGTAATAAAAAATTAATATTTTTTTATTGTTTTTATAATTTAAGAGTATAGTTTTTTAAACTTCTTAAACTACCTTTAACTATATATATAAATAAAATGTCTTTCATTTATAATCGGAGAGCATTAGTTTAAAAAAAGTTGTCAAACATGACCTAAGTTGAGGTACGGGCGATCAGTTGGGCTGGGCCAACCGCCCTCATTAATGAAGGGGCATTGACAAGTGTGGCCAGCCGGCCACTGCGATCGAAATTACAGTACAATGCAGCGTCTATTCCCAACTAATGTTGTGTTTGTTTTGTTTTTTTTTTCCGTCTTTTAACTTAATACTTTATCCGTCTCAAAATTTAAGTCATTTTAGGATTGTACACAAGTTTTAATAAACATTCATCTCTCGACCAGCTTCATAATTCACTCATTTTTTTATAAATTTTATTTTTTTAATACCAATTACATTATTTAACCAATCAAATATTTATAAAGGTCAACAACACTAATCAATACAAATCATTACTCCATCCGATAAAAAAATATTAGATATTTTAACTCATTATACAGTTTTTAAAGAAGCTAATAATTAAATAAAAAATTTCATCCCTTCTCTTAAAATCTAATTTTTGATCAAAATTAAGATACTAAGGTCGTGTTTGGTAGTAGATTTTTTTTGGAAATTATTTTGGGAGATGTAGATTTTTAGGAGATAGACTTTATTTTTGTAGATTAAGAAGTTTTTGAAGATTGAATTTTTTTTTTAATCTAAAATAACATATATTTTGATACAACTAAATTAATATAAAACCACCTAAACCTTGAAATGGAGGGAGTATATAGACATAGGTTAGATAACTCTCTAGCCTTTGTTGACTTTTAACGAAATGCCCAGTGGATATATATTTTGTCAATATTCTACGTTAGATACTGGAAAACTGGAAAACGACCAAATTCCTCTCAATACTCTGTCTTGGTTTTTATCATGTTTTTAACTTTAAAATTTAAAAATGTTCAATTTGTTAATTTTGTTTCGGCGGGCTCGGAAAGGATACCGTTAAGCGAACTGCACGACGTACTGTATGCAAGCAAAGACCAAACCTATGTTGAGAAATCCGACCTGAATCCAGATCCAGCCATCCCAAAATTTCATCAACAGAAAATATATACTTACCCGTCACACCTCACAGTCTGACACCAAACAGAGTTAACCATATATCCAAATATATATATATAAATACTCCATCCGTTCAGCAAAATATCTCACTTTACTATTTACGCACGCTGATTTAAGGGATAAAAATTATATAAAATATCTAGTTTTTTAATAATTTTTTTTAACAATTTCGTAGTTATTATTAATAAGTACAAACTTGTTAAAAAAATTTATAAAAAAATAAATATTTTATATAGTTTTTATCATTCTAAAAAAGCGGTGCGTGAATAGTAAATGACATGTTTTGTCGAACGGGGAGTATATATAAATAAAATCACTCAAAACACATACAGTAACCTTGACAGTTGACACAAACCCAAACTCAAAATAGGCTGAAACCCAAACGCCAATGAGAGTTTGTTGATCTACCAGTCGCGACGAGTTGCTCATTAATAATGATCGAGTGATATAGTTGACGCCAGCGACTTGATCGGCAGCAGGCCTAGGATATTACAGTAGTGTTAATTACTACTCCCGTTTTCAAATAATTGATTTTTTAAAGTCAAATACGTATTTTTATAATGGTAAAAACTATATAAAATGTTAAAATTTTAATTAATTTTTTAATAATATTATACTTATTATTAATAAGTATGAGTTTATCAAAAAAATTAATATTTTATATTATTTTTATCACCTTAAAATACCTGTTTGAATAGTAAAAAGTCATTTATTTGGAACAGAATGAGTACCTCTGTAAAATTTATAAAATATTATTTTTTTAATAAATTTTTGTTATAAATTCATACTCCGTATTTATTAGTACAAACCAGTAAACCACTATGAAATTATTATAAAAAATAATTAAAAAATAATATTTTATAAAGTTGGGATATTATCTATTCTCCCTTCGTTAAAAAAATACAAAACATTAATTTTTTTAAAAAAGATTTTTAAAATTTTTAAAATGACATATTTTAACTAACAGAGAGTAACATTAATTTTGTAAGTTTTTAAAACAAATTTGTACTTATTTGTAATAAGTATTAAAAAAATTATAAAAAGTTAATATTTTATGTAATTTTTATCTTTAAAAAAAATATGTGAAATAGTAAATAACACATTTTGTCGAACGAATAGGGTACTTATTACTAATAATACTACTTCTATTCGGTAATATATAAAATTTCATTTTTTGACATATTTTTTTAATAAGATAAATACTAAGTACTCCCTCCGTTCGGCAAAACATGTCGTTTACTATTCATGCACGCTTCTTTAGAATGATAAAAACTATATAAAATATTCATTTTTTATAAATTTTTTAACAAGTTTGTACCTATTAATAATAACTATGAAATTGTTAAAAAAATTATTAAAAAAAATAGATATTTTATATAGTTTTTATCTCCTAAAAAAGCGCGTGTGAATAGTAAAATGACATGTTTTGCCGAACGGAGGGAGTATGAAATTGTATAAATAATTATTATGAGGCTGAGATCACCTAGCTAGTCCACAATTACGGTCCATTATATAGTCTGTATCGTTTGATTGGATGTGCCGAATTATTTTATTATTTTTCTTAATATATAGGGTAGTTTTATAAATTTTTTTCAAACTAATAAACAAAAGACGGGCTATAAAAAATACTATAAAGGTGGATTAGAGAATGCTCATTATGTTATATACTCGTTTTTAGTAAATAAGAGTAATTTCCATAATATTTTAAAATTTTATAAACATTTTCAACCATAAATTAAGATAATAATTCTAGGCTATATTTATTATTATTTTTTTAAATAAATAAAATAATTCCTAAAATACGATCGAGCCCTTAAATTCAAAATATGAATATATTTACAATCAAATTGGAGTTTAAAAATATTAAAATATAATATATTTAATGATAAATTAAAGAAAATAGTTGAATGGGTGGTGAGTTGTAAACAAATACCATTTAAAGGGTGGTTTTCTGTAATTTTGAATTTAAAAGGTGGTTAAGTGAAAACACCCATATTTAAAGGGTGGTTTTCTGTAATTTTGCCTTTTTTTTTTATCGTAACCCTTCAATCATATGTGCAATCACTCCCTTCACAATTTTCTTTAATTGAAGTATCGGGGCCCATCCATGTGTTTTTCGTTCAATTTTTTTAATAACAGAATGACTGGTGCTATATTGGGTTTATATGTTACAGGTAGATCGGTTAATCGGGTTTCGAATCAATCGGGTTATCGGTCATTTCGGGTCGAGCTAAACCGGGTTTGTTCCGGATTCGGGTCGACCCACTGGGTCAAAAAACTCAAACTTTTTGAAGACTTTTTAAAAATATTAAAATAATATCAAAATTAAATTGTAATATAAATATGTCAAATTAAACTAAATAATAATATTAAAATTAAATTTATAAATATTATAATAATAATATTTTAATATTTTAAGCATAAAAAATCATATTTATACAAATAAATGTTCTTAATATATTATAATTATAAAATATATAAGTTCTTTAACTTATGAGTGACCTTAAAAAATACAATTACATGACGAATCTGTATGAGATCAATTTGGTGTATGTGTAGTGTCTACATAGTGCTGACTCACTAGGTCGATTTTGACCCAACGGGTTACCGGATCTTGACCCTAAAAGTCCTGAGTAATTCGGATTCGGGTCGATTTCGGGTCCTGGGTCTAAAACACTGGGTTCAAACCCGTAAAATTACCTGGCATACGGGTCGGGTTTTTCGGATCGAGTCATATTTTGACAGGTCTAGTTATAGGGGAGCCAAATCGTCTGTCCCCCTCCTCCGTCTCCCACTCCCCAAACTCCTATTGAAAAATAAAAATAAATTAAATTAAAATTAACAAGTAAAAGAAAAATGATGAATTTTATGAGCAGGGACAAAGGAAATGGACAAGAATGGGGATAGAGGATTTGGACCCTGTTACAGGGGAGACCCAATTTCCTTCTCAAATTAACCCATTGTTCTCCGAGCAGCCCAAATTAGTTGATTGACCTCCTAGACAGTTTTACTATACGTCTTTTTTCATTCCCTCTCTTCTCCCTCGTTTTATCGTTTCTCTTTTCGCTATGTTTTTCTGGTTTCAATTGATCGTCTTCTTCTCTCTTACTACCGATCGTTGTTGATACTTCCAATGACTCAATTGAGGAATGCATACCGAGGTTAGTGTAATTTCAATGTGGTTTTCTTGTTAGGATTTACTTTGTTTTCATTGACTGTTTCATGAACCTAGGTTTAATCATTTGTGATGTCTTCTATTATGTGTAAGATCTTCCGTTTCTGAGTTAGAATCCTATAAAAGGTAGTTCAATGTGAGCATTTTCTTTTTAATTTTCTAGGTTATTTTTGTCCGTTGGTTTTTTGTCTTTTTAGCTCGCTGTTTGTCTGTGTTTATTTGTTCATGTTTATGTTTTGTAGGAAATAAGATATTGGTTATTTACTGAAGAGAGGTTTCCTTCACGCAGCAACCTTTACTCTTATTTTGAAGTATGCGAAATCATCAATAATGGTTTGTCCGCTTTTGATTTTCAGCAGCTTAAGAGTAGTTGTTTAAGTTTAGTCTTTCTTCAATGATCACAATTTCATGGGTTGGTTTGCTTGTTTTTCTTTACTTGAGTTTCATGGCATAACTAGTCTTCCACTTATTGAATATGATCCTTTACTTCTTAAGGCTATTACATTTAGAGAGTTTTTTTTGGTAAGGCAAAATCTCTTATGCAGATATACTTAAGATTTTTAGAGATGAACCTAAAAAATCTCCAAAAAAGTTAGCGATGGCTAAACTATTGGTTATTGGGAAGGTGCGTTGTTATTTAAACGTTGTGAGGTTGTGAGCTTGGATCATCTAGCCCTTGCATGTGATGCTGAACATTTTGAAATATTTGATTGGGGTCTCGAATGTTACCACGTATTGTTTAAATGTCTAAGAAAAGTATCTTCTGTTGAGATGAGTGTTAAAGCTAGGGGGATATATGAGCTATTTGGATATCCTCTAGCATTTCATGTGATTTTTTTTCCTTTTTGGCTTTCACTAATTATTTTTATTTGTATTTTTTTTTAAAATAAGCTTGTTGTGTGTGTATTTAACAAGTGTGAATTTTGGAAGCGTTCTCTTCTATTGATGAAAAACTGAGGTGTACTTTTAATTATGTTGACAATGACCCAACTTCTTTACATTGGGTGTGTAATGTGAACTGAAATGTAGTCATTAACGAGCAGTGCCATTATTTAGCGGAGAAGTGGTGAGCTTTTTATTTGCACCTTTTATTGATTGTCAGCATCCTTATATGTAATGATCGTTTGTCAGCATTTATTCTTTTAATTTGATTATCAGCATTCTTGTATTTGTAAGAAGGCCCCTGTTTATCCAAAGTATGGAAAATTTGCAAGGAAGACTGGAATGAAGTTTGTAAAAGAAGTTGCCGACGAAGTTTTCGACTGTGTGGGGGAGCCTGTTTTTTCCCAATCCCGAAAAGACCATCATTATCATGTGAGACATGTTAGGAAGGATTGTTATATGATGAGATTTGGAGGTGCTGTTGGTGTGGGTTCTGCATGTGTTTCTACTACTCACCCCCGATGATCCTGTCGAGTTTGAAGTCCCTTTGGTAGTCCTTTTGGCATGCTTTAGATTGAAGCGGAAGGCTTTTGATTTGGGTGCTTCTAAGGAGGGCAAAAAGAGACAAAAGAGTAAGCCACTCCCGTCTTCCATTGTGTGGAGGGGTTGCTCTATAAAGGGGAAAAAACTAAAAAATTAGTTATGCAACCACGTGGAGGAATTCTTTGCAAAGTGATGACTATTTCTTTAATAGTGTAGATTGTAGAGGATAATTAGGATCTTGGAAGTATCGTCTTACAATAGGATTAGGATGGGATGAATATGGGGGTGGCTTAATGGTAAACATTGAGGAGGGTTAATGAGAGGTATTAGGTATGATCCCTATCTTCACCCTTTATCTTAGGTAAAAAATTACGATTCACCTTGCTTTTTACCATCGGATCTAGTCGGTCAACACAAACCGGTTTACTTGATACGTGACTCTTGCCAATTGGATTACGTACTCGAGATTTACCATGACTTTGGGTTATATATCCTCCTTATCAACAAGCTAAGGATCGGACGAATATGATAATATTAGCAAGTGTATCAATTAGTGGAGAGAAGTACGTGGAATTCTATTAATATGATAAGATTCACCTCGATCGATCATCAAGCGTTATTGTAAACCATTGATTGTTTCTATTAATATGTCTTATGAACAAATTGTCGCCACTTACGAGCAAGCTATCACCACTTAAAACCAACAAATCGCCACTATTTATGCCTAAAAGATCACAACCTAAGACCAATAAATCATCATGTAAGGTTAAAAAACCGCAACTAAAGGTTAATAGATCGCCACATATGGCTAATACGTATGTCGCTACTAAGGTCAATAGATCACTACTTATGACTAACATATCGCCACTTAAGACCAACATATCTTCACTTATGGCCAACAATAAGCTACTTAAAATCAACAAATCACCACTTATGGCTAAAAGATGACCACTTATGATCAACAAATCACTACTTAAGCCAACGAATCAACTGTCATATATAGGAAACATATTGTCACTTATGGCTAACAAATTGTCACTTATGGCTAAAGTTAGCCAATTTTATGCCATTTTAATACACCACTTATGGCATTATTACCACTCTTTTGGCTTAGTTTATGTACATTCCAATCTATTTTGACTCACTCCATTAACTTATACTCCCTCCGTTAATTAAAAATTGACGTTTTACTATTCACGCATGCTTTTTTAGGTGTTAAAAACTATATAAAATAATAACTTTTTAAATAATTTTTTAAAATAATTTCATACTTCTTCAATTTTAAAAAAAGTTAGTATTTTATATAGTTTTTATCATTATAAAAAAGCATGCATGAATAGTAAATGACAAGTTTTAATTAACAGAGGGAGTATAACTTACCAAATCACTTTAATTAGTAACTTTTGTTTGAGTAATTAACAACTGCTATAGCTTACTAATTTTACTATCTGCATGTGTTTCTTAATTGAGAATGTTCAGTACACATGATACAACAAGCTATAAGATCAATCTTTTAGACAAGCATTAATAATAATTGTAGGGGTGTTATGTGAACACAAGTAGCTCGAATTCGACTCGTACTCGCAAGATAAAAACTCGGTTCGAGCTCGTTCATTTTCTAAACAAGCCGACTATGAGCACATTTTTAAGTTCGGTCTAAAGCTCGGCTCGTTCGAATTAAGCTCGAATAACTCGAATTTTATGGAATTTCTAAAATTTCCTTTAAGTTACTGTATAATAAGCAAGTAGAACTGCTTAAAACTCGAAAGAAGCTCGGCTCGAGCTCGTTCATTTCCTAAACGAGCTGAGTATGAACACATTTTTAAGCTCGAGTAAAAATTCAGGCTCAGCTCGAGCTCGTTCATATTCTAAATAAACAGAATATGAACATGCAATACTCGGCTCGTTCGGCTCGAATAACAACCCTAAATAATTGTCACCTGTCAAAAACAAGTAAAGAACATCAAAACTGTTGGCTTCCCTCATCACTAGATCTCAAAGCGGAAACTAAAAAGACAATTGAAAGGGAAAAAATAAGTCAATCCGAGTCTAGGGGCATTATCGTCTTTCATTAAATAAGAGATAAACCTCCATTAGTAGGGATGAGCTGATGAGAGTCGACAAATTCTTACTTGAGCGTCGAAGAGTTCTTTGAGGAAGACAAGCCCCCTCCCAACCTCGTTTATTTTTTTAATTGCATGTTTCAAATCATTGTATGTCAATCAATCTCCACCAATAATTATTGTGCGGATTTTTCCAATCATTTAGTGGCATAAGTGGTTGAAGGGAAGCTGGATGCAAAATATATGAACCAACTATTACAAAATATCAGCTTTGTTTAACCCCCTCCTTAAACCAAAGTAATTAATTAAATTAACTATCTTGATTCACATTTTAGTCGAAATATGAAAATATCAGATAATATGCAGTGGAAGAATATAAAATGATCAACAGATCAATCAAGGAAGTATAGAACAAAGAGCATTTCTATCATATTTTGTAAATGGCATGAGTGCCTTCATTAGGGGCGGCTGCAATCCCCAAAACCCTAATAGAAAGGGAAGGGTGCAGGCACTATATATACTATGTCTTACACTTGATCATGTGCCAAACACATGAGGGAAAAACGGATGGGACAAGGGCCCTTATTACACAAGAAGACAAAGCTGAGGACAGCTGTCTAGGATAGTGGAAATGCAAAAAGAAAGTGCAGTAAAATAAGGCAGTAGAGGTGGTCCAAGCTGAGGTGGTCCAAGCTGGGCAATGATCATGATCATGTGAGCTCATGAGCTAGGCCAACCTTGATCATATAACTTCACATCCCCCCCTTAAGTCGGGCTTGATGAGAAGCCAACAAGACCCAACTTGAGTGAAAGAAATAAATGTTGCTTCTCTCCAAGTGGTTTAGTCAAGACATCAGCAAATTGCACACCAGTTCTCACATGTTGTGGAAGAACAAAGCCTTCCTGCAGCTTTTCTCTCACAAAATGACAATCAATACGAAGGTGTTTGGTCCTCTCATGAAACACTGGATTCTCAGCAATGTGAATAGCAGACCTGTTATCACAATAGAGAGGAATAGGCAAAGGGACTGTCATTTTCAATCTCTGTAACACACCTTCAATCCAGATGAGTTCACTGGTGGAAGTAGATAAGCTTCTGTACTCTGCTTCAGCAGATGACTTGGATACAATTACTTGCTTCTTAGTCTTCCAAGATATAAGAGATTTGCCAATAAAAACACAATACCCAGTGAGAGATTTAGCACTAAACTGACAAGCAGCCCAATCTGCATCACAATAAGCAGATAGAATAGGCAAAGAGTCCCTGGAGTAATGCAATCCCACTGACATAGTGCCCTTCAAATATCTAACAACATGCAAGGCAGCATCATAATGAGGTTGACGTGGTGCAACCATGAATTGGCTCAAGTGTTGGACAACATAATATATATCAGGTCTGGACAAATTGAGAAATAGCAGTCTACCAACTATTCTTCTGTATTTCTCTAGATCAGGCATGATCAAGCCTGAATCAGTGGATAACTTCAAGCCATGAGGAAGAGGAAAAATAGCTGGTTTGCAGTCCAACATTTTGCAATCTTCAACAATATCAAGAATATATTTCCTCTGATGCAGAAGAGTACCTTTGCTGTCATGTATAATCTCTAAACCAAGAAAGTACCTAGCCTCACCAAGATCTTTGATGGTAAAAGCTTTATGTAAGGCATCCTTGGTTTGAGTGATCACAGTTTCATCATCACCTGTGATTAATAAATCATCAACGTATACAAGAGCCACCATAATCCCTGAGGAGACATGTTTAATAAATAATGAGTAGTCTTCACAAGACTGAACAAATCCCAGCTTTAACAAGAACTTACAAAGTTCTGTGTTCCATTGTCTAGAAGCTTGTTTAAGTCTATAAAGAGACTTTCTTAATCTGCAAACTTGGCCCTTTCTGTCAATAGGATACCCTTCTGGAGGAATCATGTATACCACTTCTTCAAGTTTCCCATGAAGGAAAGCATTATTAACATCAAACTGATATAATGGCCAACCTCTAATAGTTGCCACAACAATCAAAATTCTCACAGTTGCAAACTTGGCAACTGGTGAGAATGTGTGTTTATAATCTTTGCCTTTTATCTGATTATAACCTTTTGCCACAAGCTTGGCTTTATATCTCTCAATAGATCCATCAGGTCTATATTTAATCTTATAGACCCACTTGCTTCCAATAGCTTTCTCACCAACAGGAAGACCAGTGAGCTCCCATGTCTCATTATCTTCAAGAGCTTTGATTTTAGTTTCCATGGCTTCTATCCATTTGGAATTCTGAATTGCCTGCCTATATGTATATGGTTCTGGCTCACAAGCCATACAAGCGAATGATTTCAATATCTCAGGATCACTATGCATTCCTCACCAAGGCATTGAGCTAAAAATGATTGAGACAAAGAATTTCTCTGTCTGTCATTGTTGCAAACAAAATCTTGATATCTTCTAGGCATCACATGCTCTCTAACAGATCTCCTTAAGGGAGGAAACTCATTCATGTCATTCAAAAAATCAGCAGACACATGACCATCTGAGGTTAAAGAGTCTGCAACTTGAGAAGGTACAAATGAGACACTAGATTCACCTTGCTGATGTATGACAGGAGCAGGAGAATCTGTGTCTGTCATAAGTAATGAATGTTGAAAACTGGCTCCATCATCTGGGGCTGGATTCACCAAAGGCAACCTTGGCTCATTAATATCTGTATGAGTACCTTTCTTTCCCAATTCATCCTTGAAGCAAAATATGTCTTCTCTGCAGATCACATCTCTGCTAACAAATATTTTCCTGGTGTCAAGGTCAAGTAGCTTGTATCCCTTTTGCCCAAAAGGGTAACCCAGTAAAACACATTTCCTTCCTTTCTGTTTCATTTTATCTTTCTGATCATGTGCCACAGGAGCATAGCATAAGCAACCAATCACACTTAGATCTTCATAAGTAGCAGGCCTTTTAAAAAACTTCTCATGAGGAGTCAACCAATTAAGCACTTCTGTAGGCATCTTGTTGATGAGATGAGTTGCTGCTAAAATACATTCTCCCCAATATCTGATAGGAAGACTAGCATGAATCCTTAGACATCTTGCAGTTTCAACAAGATGTCTATGTTTTCTCTCCACTCTACCATTTTACTGTGGAGTGTAGGGGACAGATCTCTGATGAATAATTCCCTTAGAAGTGAATAGATCAACACATTGCCTTTGCATGAATTTTGTACCATTATCAGACCTGATAGTTTTGACAGAGCAATCAAACTGATTTGAGACATATGCCAAGAAATCTCTAATGGCACTGAACACCTGCAATTTGTTCTTTAAAAGAAAGGTCCAAGTGACCCTTGTGAAATCATCCACAATGGTAAGAAAGTAAGAATAACCATTGTAGGTAACTGAATGATATGGACCCCATAAGTCCATATGAATTAATTCAAAAGGCACATTGGCAATGCTTAAGCTTCTTTGAAAAGGAAGTTTGTGATGCTTAGATAAAGCACAAGATTCACAATGGAATTCATTCAAGTTTAAAGAGTTAAACATTCTCAAATGTTTCAACTTAGATAAAGACCCATGTCCAAGTCTGGCATGTACTGTCTCAAAATTCATACTAACTTTATTACAACTTTTCAACAAAAACTGATCATCATCTTCTAAAGCTGGTGTCTCGGAGCATATTTTATATAATCCATGCCTTCTGATCCCAGTCAGCAAAATCTTCTTAGACCCAGGGTCCTGGAAGTAACAATGAGATTTTGTAAATATAGCTATCAGATTAGTATCATCAAGAATCTTCCCCACAGATAGCAATTTGTGCTTAAAATCAGGCACATGTAGGACATCACCCAATGTGACATCATCAGTTAATTGCAACATTCCCATGTCAGTAACTGATTTAATAGAACCATCAGGGAGTCCTATGTGGACTGGTTTGCTCAACATTCTTCTGTTGAACATACTTTGAGAATCAGAAATCATATGATCAGTTGCTCCAGTGTCCACTATCCATTCATCAGATAAAACTCCCTTAGAAGCTATATTGGCATTATTGAGAGAAAGCATACCTGCAAAGTTTGCAAATGATCCATTGCTACTGTCAGCTTGACTCTTTCCCTTCATCCTCTTCAAAACTTCTTGATAGACTGCATTAACCATTGCTGAATCAACACTCCCCTCTGCATTATCATCATCCAAGGGAGTGTTTTGCATTTGATTTCCCATAGAACTAGCTACATATGCTGAACCTCTACCATCAGTCCCATTTCTTTCCTTTTCTTTCAACTCTTTGAACCAGTCTGGGATCCCATGCAGTTTGAAACACTGATCAACTGTGTGCCCCTTCATGTTGCAATGTGAGCACTTAGAATTCTGTTTGATCCTCTTCAGTTCCCTCCAATCCTTCCATTCTTTCTTGAATGGAGGATTGCTATTGCCAGAGTTACTATTCCAAGATGACTTGTACTGAAAGGAACCCCCTCCTCTGTTAGCTGCCATGGCACTGGAGTCCATCGAGATTCCTGAAGAACCAGAGTTCCCATTAGAGGCTTCATTTCCTCTCTCAACTTGTTGAAGAATATAATAAGCGTTATTAATGCTTGGTAAAGGATCTGTTGCTAAAATGGAGTTCCTGGCTGCATCATAATTGTCATTCAAGCTAACAAGAAACTGCATCAATCTGTTCCTTGATTCAATCTCAGTGAACTTCCTCTTCAGATCACAGGTACAAGCAGTAATAGCACCACATAAGCATTCTGGTACACTTTCTAGAACCTGCAATTTATCCCAATTCCTCTTGAAAACATTATACGGATCTGCAACACTCATATTACCCTGCACAATGTTTCCAAGTCTCTTCTTAATCTGAAAAATAAGAGGAGCATTGGTGATAGCACACATTTAGGTATGCATATTAGGTTGCATTTAGCATGATTTAGATGTTTAAAATGCATAATTTAGGCTAGATTTGCATTTATACTTGTGATGTTGGTGGAGTCGGAATCTACACGTTTTTATTGATTATTTCAGGTAGATGTGGATCCCGACAAGGAACGAGGAGGCTCATGGATTAAGGAAGAGTCAAGAAGAGGAAGCTACAAGAAGAGAATGGGAGCGGAATTGAAGTTCGAGAGCCTAAGTGAAGAACAAGTCAACAAAAGTTGTCGCCCGACAAGCTGAACTTGTATCGCACTTTCTGGAGGCCTCGGTGGTCCGATTGACTATTATAAGCATGCGTTGGAAAGCTCTTTTCGAGAGCTACAACTTTTATGTTGACATCAAGACCAAATTCACAACGGAAAAATTGATATAGGCTGGAAAAGCCGCGCCCGCGGCCACCAAGGCAGCGCCTGCTGCCAGAATTTCAGAGCTCACTGCATTAGCCGTGCCCGTGGCTTGGGAGGCAGCGGCCGCGGCCTTGCTGGGCCGAATCATCGCCGATTTTTATATCTTTCCTAAGTTGGGTCTATCTTTGGAAAACACTTTCTAGGGTTTTACGACGGTTCTTAGGCATATTTAAAGGCTTGTTTTAGGGTATTTTAGGGTTATCATCCAATCTTTTGACAATCGTTAGGCTTGTTTTAGGGTGTTTTAGGGTTATCATCCAATCTTTTGACAATCGTTTGACAATGGAGGGCTAAACTATTTGGTTTCGCCTACGATTTGAGACTCCGTTTGGTTGAATTGTGAGTTTTCTATTCTTGTTCTTATTTGCATCATATGTTTCATCTTCTTTGTGCTTGAATGTTTTATGGTGTTTGATTCTATCTCGATTGATCACCTTTTTAGGATCTCATCATCGCTAGGGTTTTGAATTGTTCGTTATGATTCTTAATCTTTCGTAGCAAACATGTTCTAGTGGACTTCGTTAGAAAGCTTGAATGTGTAGGAAGTTGACTATAGGTTAAATATTAGTTCTTTAGGGGATTGATATTGCTTTTAAGCTTTATACATCTTGAGACTTATTGCTATTCCTAGGATTAAACCTTAATCCGTGTTAAGATTGCCTAGGAGTAAGGGATTATTAGAACTCATAGGGCTAATAATCTATTTAAATCAAGATAAGAACATTTGATTGGAAAAGGAAGAGAACTTGAGTAGGAAACAAGGATCAAATTCACCAAATAGGGTTGAGAATTGTAGGTGAAACTATTTCTTAACTATTGATTCTCCTAACTTTTTAATATTTCTCATTCTCAATCACTCAAAACCCCTCTTTTCTACAAATTGGTAAATACACACTACATAGGAATACTTGATTCTCTGTGGGATCGACCTCTTACTTGCTTGCTATACTAGTTTGTAGGTTTGAGTTTTATTTTGATAGGAAACACAACGATTTCGTCCTGTCAATTGGACTGTCCAAACCTCTCCACTATCTCATCCCATAGATATTTGGATGAACCAACAAACATAAATCCTTCAGCAACAGATTTAGTCATAGAATTTAATAACCATAATCTCACCATATAATCTGCACGAATCCATTTCTCTAAATCAACAGAGCCAACAACTGGCTTAAGACAAGATCCATTAATAAAACCAAGTTTACACTTGGCACCAAGAGCCATCATGACTCCTCTACTCCATGTCATGTAATTTTTCCCATCAAAAGGAATAGCAACAAGTTGAGCTCCTGAATGATCAGAACTAGATAAAAATAAAGGATCCTCGAGGTTACCTTGGTTAGCCATATCCTCTGCTGATCTGCCTTCTGTATGAGTGTTGTCACTGATAGTAAACATAAACCCTTACTCCAAATGCTTAGATCCCAAAGCAAAATCACTGAAAAATGACCTCAAGCTCTGATACCATATGAAAATATCAGATAATATGCAGTGGAAGACTATAAAATGATCAACAGATCAATCAAGGAAGTATAGAACAGAGAGCATTTCCATCATATTTTGTAAATGGCATGAGTGCCTTCATTAGGGGCGGCTGCAATCCCCAAAACCCTACTAGAAAGGGAAGGGTGCAGGCACTATATATACTATGTCTTATACTTGATCATGTGCCAAACACATGAGGGAAAAACGGATGGGACAAGGGCCCTTATTACACAAGAAGACAAAGCTGAGGACAGCTGTCTAGGATAGTGGAAATGCAAAAGAAAGTGCAGTAAAATAAGGCAGTAGAGGTGGTCCAAGCTGAGGTGGTCCAAGCTGGGCAATGATCATGATCATGTGAGCTCATGAGCTAGGCCAACCTTGATCATATAACTTCACACGAAATCTTAATTTTAGTAATTCCGTTTAATAACATAACACCGAGGTCAATTCAAAACAAATATAGCATTAGTATATAGATATAACAATGGAATGAAATTGTTTTTAATCATATAATTGGAAACCATGTAATACTTTTTATGTCAAAGTCAAAATACAGCATTTATATGAAACAACAATAACTAAAACTAAATTAAAATACGACACTGATAATATAATTTTTCATGGTATGGCATTTATATGAAACAACAATAACTAAAACTAAATTAAAATACGACACTGATAATATAATTTTTCATGGAATGGGATGGGATAACACCATATTATATATGTCTTTTTTTTTTACAGTAGGCAAAAATTTGGATGTACTAATGACATCCATGATCATCTCGCAAGATGATGTTCTGGAACTCACAACAACAATCGCTCAAAATAAAATTACAATTAAACTGAGATTTGGCAATAAAATCAGCTGCACCATTGGCCTCTCTATAGCAATGCTGAAAATTGATGCTCTCAAATTCTCTTGTAAATGAAAGGATCTCTTGGACAATTTGAGTGATCTCCCATGGACTATTGTTCGCATGATTAATGGCGTCGATGACGATCGCACAATCACTCTCAAGTATCAATCTACGGATTCCCATCTCCGCTGCCAATCTTATACCTGTATAAACAGCAAGGGCTTCTGCCAAAATGACAGAACCCCTCCTAACATTACATTTATGTATCCGCATAATTTGACCATTATTATTCCTTACAACACAACCAATCTGTGGTTGAGTATCAGTTTTCACCGAATCATCAACATTGATCTTAACTACATCTATTGGTGGACATTTCCACATCATTTTATCAGGAGGTCTAGCATGTTTAGGTAATTTGATTTTAATCTGACCTTTATTCCAACAAGAGATATTATCAATAGCTCTAGTTAACACATAGATCATACTTGTATCGGAAGAGTTGCGAAAAATAATTCTATTTCTGAGCTCCCAAATTGAATGCCATAAATGACATAAGTCTGTAAAATCTAGATTAAGAGCCCTAGTATTTAGAATATTTTCTTGAACATCACATGTTAAATTTGGAATAATGAAGCATTTGTTCAACTTAACACCCAGATTTTGAATAAGGGATTTTGTAATTTGACAATTAAACAATAAATGATTTGTATCTTCAATATCAAAATTACAAAGAGAACAAGTACTAGGAACTCTATTTATATATCTATTTAACCGGACAGTCGTGGGTAGGATATCTGAGAATATTTTCCAAATAAAATTTTTAATATTCGGAGGGATATTAAGTTTCCAAATCCAATCTGCTGGAATTTTGTTCATATTCCTAGTTTTATAAAGCGAGGAAGTTGATTTAACATAGAATTTTCCATTATTGCTGTAAATCCAAATTAATTTATCTGGAATATCAGTTACAGGAATATGGATATTAGTAATTGCTTGAACTATATGAGAAGGAAAGATAGAATTTAACTTATTAGTATCCCAAGAATTGGTATTTGTAAATAAATCGCTAACTTTTAAGTTAGGATCACGATCATTCCGGAACCTATGAAGATATTGTGCATCTACCCAAATGTCAGACCATAGATTAATGGTTTTCCCATTGCCAACTAACCAGAGTAATCCTTTAGAGAAAAGATCCCTTATATTAAGAAGCCTACCAAATTGCCAAGAAGTTTTGAAATTACTTCTTTCCATAAGAGATTCTGTCGAGAGATATTTATTCGTAATTACCCTAGACCAAATATTATCTGGATCAGCCATGATTCTCCACAGAAGTTTCATTTGTATGCCAATATTAATTTGCTCAGCTGATTTAAAACCTAACCCGCCATCTTTTTTGGGAGTGCACAGATATTCCCAGCTAATTAGAGGATGATAGTTATCAGATTCAATTTTATTCCAGAAGAAATTTTTGTTGATCTGATCAATTTTTTGTAGGACTCCTTTTGGAAGAAGAAACGATTGCATTAAATAATTTGTTTTAGAATTTAAGTTTGCCTGAATTAGTACCGATCTACCAGCTTGAGAGAGAGTATTGGATTTCCATTTGGATAGCTGCTTTTTGAGACTATTAATCGCCTCATCAAATATGATATTTCTAACCCTACCACTAATAAGAGGAATCCCTATGTATTTTTCCATAGATTTCGTAACTGGAATATTTAGCTGTTGAGCAAGGGACTGGGCTTTACTGATAGGAATATTTTTAGAAACTTGTAAAGAACTTTTATTATAATTTATAGTTAATCCAGACATATTGGAGAAAGTATTTAGAAGATTTCTAATTGTGTGAAGACTTAAATCATCAGCTCGTCCAAAAATTAAGGTGTCATCTGCAAAGGAAAGAAATGGAATAGGATCACTATTATTTGTAAGTTTGATTCCAACCAAAGGGTCATATTCCAAAGATTCTTGTTGTAACATTCTTCCTAATAGTTCCATAACCAAAACAAAAATATATGGTGCAAGAGGATCTCCTTGTCGAATTCCCCTATGGGTATGAAATGTACGGCCCGGTAAATTATTTACTAAAACTGAAAAGCTAGTTTTGGTTAGGCATGTCATAACCCAATCAATCCATCTAGAATCAAAACCGAATTTATTTAGAATAATGCGTATAAAACTCCAGTTTATTTTGTCGTAAGCTTTCTCCATATCTAATTTTAATGCCATCCACCCAGCTTTACCTTTTTTGTTATGAAAAGAGTGGAAAACCTCATGAGCTATTAGTATATTATCTTGAATATTTCTACCTTGTACAAAAGCTCCTTGAAAAGGGTTAATTATGCGTGGTAATAAAGGCTTCAAACGGTTAGCCAAAATTTTCGAAATAACTTTATAAATAGTATTGCATAGACTAATTGGACGGTAATGGTTAATATTACTAGGCGTTTCAATTTTAGGAATAAGTGCAATGAAGGTTGTATTTACTTCACTGAGTAGCACTCCAAAATGGAAAAAGGATTTAATAGCTTTGCAAAATAATTTACCGATAATATTCCAGTATTTTTTATAGAACTCTGGTGGAAAACCATCAGGTCCTGGAGACTTATCATCTGTAATTGAAAAAAGGGTATCCTTGATTTCGTCATCTGAAACATGTTGTGTTAAATTTCTATTTTCGGATTCAGTGATGGTCTGATCAATTAAGTTTATGAAATATTGATTATTACTAACCGGTGCGTTATTTGTAATAAATCTTTCAGCCAATTCAGTCGTAATTTCATTTCTAATTTGATCCTCATCCACAATCACAAAACCATCTTTATTTGTAAAACTGCGAGTGACATTTTTAGAATTTCTTATTTTAGATATTGATTGGTAGTATTTAGTATTTCTATCTCCAAATCTTAAGAAGTTTGATTTTGCTCGTTGTTTCCAGAAGGTATTATTAAAATCCATAAGAGCTTCACGTTTACTTAACAACCTATTATGCCTAATATTTATGGCCTCATTTGAATTCCCACTAATTTGTTGTGTTTGAAGTAACAGAAGTTGATCTTCAATATCCTTTATCTGTCGGAAATTATTATTTGGGTGAGACTTACACCAGATCTTTGTGTTTTTTTTAAGCAGTTTTTGTTTTTGTAGAAGTGTAAACATAAACGACCCATGTAGCTTATTCTGCCAAGTTGATTTAACTAACCTGTTATAGTTATCATTACTAGTCCAAGACATTTCAAATTTAAAAGGTGAACCAACTCTGATTTTCGTACTTCCTATGGACATAGACATTAAAGAATGATCTGAAGTCGTAAAAGGATGATTGTGAACTGATAAATTAGGGAATTGTGTTAGGATGTCTGTATGTACCATTACTCTATCTAATCGCTCATAGATATTATTAATAGGATTTTGACTCTTCCTCCACGTTATAGGACTACCTGTACAAGGGATCGTATGCACATCTAATTCTTCTACAATCTGTCGAATTCGCATAAATCTATTAGCCTGCGGAACTAGCCCACCAATTTTGTCAGAAACTGATTCGATTTCATTGAAATCTCCCATAATTAAACATGGGAGAGATTGGTTATGAATAATAACGAATAATTCATTCCAGAATCTATTTTTATCTACTTGATTTGAAGGAGCATAAATGAAAGTAATAATAAAGCTAAAGTTATCAATATTAACTCGGTAAATAATGTACTTATCTGATGCTGAGATTTGTTCTAAAGATTGTGTAAATTTTGAAGTCTTGAATAAAATCCAGAATCCCCCTTTTGTTCCAATTGAGGCAATGTGATGTGCATTGTTAAAACCTGCCCGAATATAGAGGGATTGGGTCGGAGGCTCAGTTGATTTGGTTTCAGCAAGGACTAAAATGTCTAGTTTATTTCTTTTTTGAATATAAGCTAAGTCTTGATTCAGATTTGATTTTCTTACACCCCTAATATTCCAATATGCAATGTTTGTCATTTAATAAAATGTTTTATACATACCTGCTTTGTGAGCATTTCTAAGACCATCAATAAGTATGATTGACAATTTTGAGTAACCCTGAAAAAAACAATTGTAATAATATTCATTTTTTTTCCGTAAAAATAATTGATGTTATATGTTACATGGTTATTCATCCACATATTGAATAAAGGAGTGCTCTGAAAATTATAATTTGTAGTATTCTCATATAGATTTTTGATCTTATAAATTTTATACTTAAAGCAAATAAAATAGAATATTCGAATGATATAAGGAGTATGCCATAATTCATGATTTTTATTGTTAAAGCTGATCAAAGAAATGCTATTGAAGTTATATAACACAAAATTAAATTGATTATGATTATATGAAAGCCTATTTACCCAAATCTGATTTATTTTTTGAATTAAAAAAATCTGCATCTTAAAATAGGTAAGATCTGCATAGTAATCCCAAATATTAAGTTGAAATTGGCTAACAGTATTAAGGAAAAATTGGAATATTACAATAATAATAGATAAGCAATTATTATTGTAAAGGTTGAAGATATATGTGATGAGATTATTGTGATTAGCAAGAAAGTAGCAGCTGAATTTGTGACTGTCTTGACAATTGCCTTTCCGGTTGAATTTCTTACCGATGATGAAATAGATGATGGAGTTGTGAAGTTTGTTGGTAGGATTACTAACCCCCATATTATTAGGAGTATAGATATGGATCTCAAATTTGTTAAGATATTCAAAATCTCTCCAATTCCGTTTCCAGAGACACAAAAGGGGTGTTAACCCAAGTATCTTGCTCTTGCTGTTAAGCTCTGCTGAATCAGTTAGCAACCAATAATTTTGTGAACCCATGATTTTGGCTGTGAGTTGAGCCGATAGTAGATTGGTATTTAATAGGATATAACAGCAAAAAAACCATAACCTAGAGGTAACAACCACACACCAGTCAAAACCCTTAAGCAGAACACCTATCGACACCCTCAAAGAGCCATCCCTATGAACAACAAAAACATGGATGGTCTTTGGATCAGCTATACAAACCGAAATCAAGCACACAACCCCTACTTTACTACGGTAAGTCGAGTTAAAGAGCACTATAAGACTAAACTTATTACAATACCAAAATTTGAGGGGATCACAGGCTATAACCCGAGCACCCGCCACATGATAGGAGCGATTTGCCCAGACCCTCGCTCTATCTTCAGTAGTAGCAAAACGAAAGAGAAACCAGTCATACCCAATTAATTCGATGAACCACTGACCTTTTAGATATCGCCAGTCGACCCTCATCTTAGCCAGAACTTGTTTGAAGTCTACTTGATTGTTAACAAAGCGTCCCACCAAAGCCGTATCCAGAAGTTTGCAATGGATGTCGTTGATGATCGGGATTTCAAGATCTTCTGTCTGTGGATCATCACCTATATTGGGCTGAGCCGGAAAAGTATGGGCCATCGTTGTTTGAGTGGGATCAATTGAAGTAATAATATTAGAGGTAAGAGGAGTAACCACACAAGGAAACCCAGGAGGAGAAGAGCTGAAGTCCATATCAGTCGGAGCCCCATGAACTACTGCAGAGAGGAACGAAGAAGACATGGAATTTTTTTTTGTGAAGAAACCAACAATCACCACCAGAAGAAATAATAAGGCAATTAGCATGATTATTATCCCAGAGTAGATGTGAAAAAGTAAAACAAATGAGGGTAAACATTAGGATCTGGCCATCTAAAACATGGACAGGTAGAGCATTAGAGAAGACGTGGCAGTCATGCATTAAGAGAGAGTGAACAAAAATCATCTGAACTCTGTAATTATCAACATCAATACCATAATATGTATAATTCACAGTTAAAAAGAACCGCCTATAAGAAGAGCCAATCATGATTAAGATATGGATTTTGAATTGAAAGTAAAAGTAAAGGCCAGCTCTGCATATGAAATTGTATTGGATTATAGTTGAGACAGCAAAAAAAAATTCCCAGATCCAGCAATCCTGCCCAAAGGAATAATCAGCATAATCGGAGGAAATCATAAAATTTTAAAAACATTTATACACCAAACTTATGCTCTGTATCTGACAATAGGCCATCAACTGGTCGATTCTTATATAGGAAAATTCCCAGCAAAGCATATCTAATTTACGATCAAGAGTAGCATAATTCTTTCGGAAAATACCAAGACCAGCTTTCAATTGAAACAATAAATCTTTAATAGCAATCATTCTGGGATGTAGAAGGTATTGTAGCAGATTAAAGGAAACAATCAGGGGTCTCCAACAAGAGCAAAAAGGTCTGATTTTTAGGAGAAAATTGAAACGGGAGTTTAATCTGGAATTCAAGACACCATTTAAATCAACATAGATCGTTAAATTTTCAGCATAATACAATTCTATTAGATCACAAGAAGGATAGCTATTAAGCTGATGATATACTCCAATCCGATTATTGAGGCCATGGCTGTTAAGCCCAATTTGATAGCTAAACCAATTAGATTTAAAGTTCCAGCAACAGACACTGATTTCCTCCACTGAGGAAAATCAGTACGCACCCAAGAACCAAACCAGCAGAAAGAAAGGCTAGAGAAGAAAAGAAGAAGAAAGGCAAGAGAGGGAGGAAACTTTGTAAAGTGACGATAAAGTTTATTGTTTTCAAGACCAATAAACTTTATCAAATTAATTAAACATTGAATTGAAGAGAGGTTGCACGAGATAGATGTTGTAGGTAATTTCCACGTACCCCAACGTGCCCACTTTGTATAAATGTTATAATTATATTGTTACGCGTGTATTCATTGCTATGTCATATCTTTTTCATGGTTAGTTATCGCTTTCTAAATGCAACTGTACTGTATAGCCTCACAAATAAGTCAGTTGTAAGTACAATTTTTTTTTTTTTATCAGAGTCAGTTGTAAGTACATGATTTCATTTGTTAAGCTCGGCTAGTACAGTAATAGAATAAGAATTTCGAACCGAACTAATGTTGTAGCGCTACAACAGTAGTTCGGTTGATGAATATATACAGTATGTTACTACTAGACATGGAGGTTCACACTTCCGTATGACTGCGTAGTCTGCGTGTATCATGCACCAGGACAATTTCAACACATGAATAGCCGTGATATATAGAATTTTTTTTTTTATTAAAACCAATAATCTATGGAAGAACTAGTATGTCTAGAGGTGGCAATTGGACGGTTCGGATATACCCATTTTGGTTCGGTCATATGTTGGGTCGGGTCATATGTCGAATATATTGTATATTCGGTCAGGTTCGGATGGGGTCGGGTAATTTTCGGGTTGGGTAAGTTCTGGTCAAATGGATTTTGGGTTGGGTTGGATTGGGTTGAGTCGGGTCACAATTAATTTTATTATAAAATAATTATTATTTTTATTTATCTTAATTATTGACTGTTAAAATTCATTTATTTAGTTATATTATGTCACATTATATATAATTCACGTTATTTGAGTGTTTAAAAATAAAAACCAATTATAAGGATGAGTCGGGTCTTGTTCGGGTAGGGTCAAGGATGAGTCAGTATGGGTTGGATCGGTTTTGTCTATATTGGTGTTCATTAGAGTATCAGGTCAAAATGGGTTGGGTTCAAGTTCGAGTTCGGGTTGTGCATAACCCTAGATTTTTGGATTTCGGCCGAGTCTAGATTTGAGTGAGTCGATTCGAGTTTTCGGGCCTGGTCATATTTTGTTAGTTCTAAGTACGACCACCAATCAATCTTACATACTTAGACTTGAGATACAATCATCATATTTTCAAAGCAAGAATATTCATTTACAATCTCTTAAGAATCTCTTAATAATCACATAAAATCTTCAATGTCACAATTACAATTAGATAACTGGCATGTTGTCTTGTACCAACATAGCCATTTTAATTAAAGATAATTTACTCCATGTATTTTAACATAAAATGTAGTACCCTCAAATTAAAAAAAATAATTAATTAAACATCGAAATGACAATCATCGTGTACATGCTTAGCTTATAATAATATCCACTAACCATATTAACAATAATATTTAGCCTAGTTTTTAAATAAGCAAAGGTTAACACTATTAATTCAATGATCTCAAACAAAATACGGGGCCTTTTGAATTTCACTTCATTATTATGTTTATAATTCACTTGTAAACAACATAATAACTTGAAATTACATGTCCTAACTATAGAAGTCTCGAGAGACAGAGTATATCCTTGACATTGGCTATTTCCACCTTATCGCGGATAATCTCATTTTTAATAATGCCTAGTCTAGTAGGTGCATTGTACACATTTATCTGATCATCCTCATTTCTTTTACCATAACCCCTTATTCCTATGCTTTCGTGGTTGCCCAACTCTCAACCAGCCTTTTTGTATAGAATTTACTTTTGAGTGAGTTTTAGGGGTAATTTTGTAGGAAAATTAGATGTGCAGCGGAATTGCAGAAAACTATTTTCTAACATCTAAGTCGGGATCTCATGCATGAATCGATATGAACAATATAGAAGGAAAAATTCGTACCTTTCTTGTGCGGAACCTTAATTCGAAATCACCTTTGGAGAAGAGAGCATCAAATGCGACTCCTCTATTTGATCCACACGAGCACGGGATCGGATCTCCTTGCCTCCGTTTGCTAGAATGAACGATCGAAAAATTAGAACTCACACCTAACACAAATTAGGGATGCTAGTGCGTTTTGGAGGGAGAAGATGCACAATGCCAAAAATTAGTTTAAGACTTATTCCTAATAAGTCTCTTTATATAGTACACAAACTAGGTCAAACTTATTCCTAGTAAGTTACCTTTATCTTTTATCTTCTAGGCACAATATCTTTCCATAAAGATATTATATCAATAATAATAATAACTTATTATTATCAGCCATCAATTATCCAATTCCTAATACTCTTTTGTGTGTGACCTTATATGACCCAAATAAAATAACAATAGATTAAATCCAATTTAATCCATAAATTATAGTTGACTTTTAGCAAAACACTATAATTACTTAAAGGCAAAATTACAGAAAACCACCCTTTAAATATGTGTGTTTTCACTTAATCACCCCTAAATTTAAAATTACAGAAAACCACCCTTTAAATGGTATTTGTTTACAACTCACCACCCATTCAACTATTTTCTTTAATTTATCATTAAATATATTATATTTTAATATTTTTAAAATCAAATTTGATTGTAAATATATTCATATTTTGAATTTAAGGGCTCAATCATATTTTAGGGATTATTTTATTTATTTTAAAAAAATAATAATTAATATAGTCTAGATTTATTATCTTAATTTATGGTTGAAAATGTTTATAAATTTTAAAATATTATGGAAATGACTCTTATTTATTTATATTTTAAATAAGAGTAATTTACATAATGTTTTAAAAATTTATAAACATTTTCAAACATAAATTAAGATAATAATTCTAGACTTTATTGATTATTATTTTTAAAAATAAATATAATGATACCTAAAATATAATTGGGCCCTTAAATTCAAAATTTGAATATATTTACAATCAATTTTGAGTTTAAAAATATTAAAATATAATAAATTTAATGATAAAGTAACGAAAATAGTTGAATGGGTGGTGAGTTGTAAACAAATACCATTTAAATGGTGGTTTTCTGTAATTTTGAATTTAAGGGGTGGTTAAGTGAAAACACCCATATTTAAAGGGTGGTTTTCTGTAATTTTCCCTTACTTAAATTATTCAGATTATAAATCTTCATTTTAATCCTGTTATATCATTAGTATTTTGCACATCAATTAAATGACACATATTTCTTCAATCTCCCACTTGTCCTTAAGTGGATGTGCAATTTCAATTTCTTTGTCACTTAATGTTCAATTTGATGATATGATAGCATCTTATGTTATTCATATCAATTCAAATTATTTCTTGATCCTGAGATTGAGTTGTCAAATAAACAAATGATTACTTATTAATCAATTCGAGCATGGCCATACATTTTACAAATATTACTCTTCGAGTGGACGGAACATTGTTCCTACTAAGATATCTACATATCTAGAATAGGAGGATTTCTCCAATCTTGTATGACTATAGCTCCCACTTAAATTTTAGCAACCCCAGTCACTGCCTTTATGATTGCCTTTTACGGATTAACGATTGACAATGTCAAAGCCTACCAATCATCAAGTGAGAGGGATATCACCCGCATGTCTGAGGAATCTACTAATAGTATTTTAACCTTAAATTCTTCAACTTATTTGAAAAATGTTAAGGTAGGTATGCCCAACAAGTATCCACCATACTTGTCTATACAACTGATTAGACATATCCATGTCCCTATAGCCCATAAAACTTGGCGCTATCAATCAAGTTGCATAATAGTCTATATTAAATCATTTATGTCCCATTTAATGGTTCAGACTACGACAAAGCATAATTCATAATATAAGTTCACTTAATAGGGTTTCAACCACCATGACTTTCGCAGTGATCCTATTGATAATTATTAATTATTAGGACATTTTTATTCAATTCTAAACCATAATTGAATATAGTGAAACTTTATTATGAACAAACACGATGCAAATATGTTTCAACAATCTTGATCAATATCTAATGCCTTAAAACATATAAATCAAAGCCATTCACCAATGGACTTGAGTTTCTTTGTAACGGCCCGAGATTATGATTCCCGAGTTACGTTTCGAGGGATGAAACCCCTGGTTGGGATCTTGCGCCTCGAGTACAGGTTGAAGGTTTGAAACCAAAGATGCGTAGTTTAAAGTGGGATTTCGCACCCAAATCTGGAAGGTCCGTTTGAGACCCCGGGGTAAACCCCTGTACCTGTCCTAAGTCTACAACGCACAAAACCTTTTATCATGCAAAGGACATAAGTTCTGAAAACGATACAACCAGTGTCGCGGCAGAGCCGGGTCAAAACAGAGTATAAGTAGGAAGAAATCCCAAAAGTATGAATCTGGTGAAGTCAGGGTTCAAACACTCACTCTCCGCCATATGAATGGACCCCATCATAACAACACATAATCAAGCAGTGGATCGGGTACCTGAAACTATACCACAAAGTCGGGCCAAGAGATCGCCTGCGGGTCCTCTGACCGCGCTGAGGACATATAATACGCCTATACCTAGAATAAAGGATGCCTTCATGCAGTACTGAAATATTAACCACACTATCATGCTCCTAATTCATATATGTAGAATATGAAGTAAGGCCTTAACAAAGAATACCAAGTGGTATATCCCTCTTCTACCACCACCCCCCTTCCAGACAGGGTGGAGACTGGCCAGTTCGATGCTATAGCATATCACATCTCATCATCATATCGTATCTCATGCTCATCTCGTATCTCATGATATATATATATATATAATGACTCAAGGAGGACAACGCCCGATGAAGCTGGGCTGCCCTATGACCCTAACAACGACTCTAGGACTCACAGACAACGGCCGTTCTGTATTCAAACGCATATAGAATAAGAATGCTCATTCGTAAGTGCAATTCCTAAGCATGATACTACATGACATGCTTTTATGCATATGCAACACCTATATACTATATGACACATCAGGCAGGAGGTATTGGTTACTGAGTAAGCCCCGGATGTACTTACCTGGCTAGAAGATCAACAAAAGAAGGGTCTAGCACACAATAGTCACGATCACAGAGTATCACCTAATTACATAAAGAGAATATACTGAGTATACTTCTATAGCTTTTCTGATCACATATATTACACACTCATACAAGCAGATAAATAAGCAAGCTCACACCAACCATACTTTCTGTTCATCATGAACAACATTTCTTATCAACTTAAGATAACCTACATATCATACTTCGCCAGATTCGCATTTTACTATATCATACTCATACTTTGCATAAGGATATATATCATTATCATCATTGGTAACCAACATTTAACACCTTATAATAAATCACCACAAGTCATGCTATTAGTCACACATATCATGTCGTTAGTCAAACGATCATATCATCATGTTAGTCCGTCACCGAACAAGTATAAATCCCCAAGTTAGTTCCAAAACCGTTTTGAAATCCGAATCAACAAGTTAAGAATTCCGACCCTTGAAAATACTCGCAAAATTCCTTTTTCAATTTATTTATAAAATATTTTTGAATCCATTAAAAACCCAAATCACTTTTATTTAATAAAACCAATTCTTTATAGATCTCTCAAAATAATATTTCATATTTAAATTCTCGAATAATATTATAGTATTTTAAATACCGCAACCAATTAAATAAATAAACCGATTAACCCGAACCGATCCAAACCCAACGAATCAAACCGAACCGATTTAATATAATACAATAATATATATATATATATGTGTGCGTGTGAGGTGGGGCCCACGGCCATCTTCTTCATCATTTCAAACCGAGCTTCCCGCCATGCCCGAGCTGGACGCTACTCAACCTCGACCGCAGCTCGTCGCCGCGCTCCTGCCTTGGCTCGACGTCGCCGGCCTGACCAGCTCCGCCTCGCCTCAGCTGCCGTCCCCAACCTCTGTGGCTTAATCGCAATCTCTCTCTCTCTCTCTCGCACAACGCTTCCCGACCTCGCGCTCAACATCGCTCGCTCACGCTCAAGCTCGCCGGAGCTCGACGAAGCTCTCGAGCCTCACCCGACCCTCACACTCTCGACACACACCCACAGCCCTCACTCACCTCTCACACTCTCGACACACACCCACAGCCGACAAGAAATCGAATCGAACGAGGACAAATTAGGAGCTCACCGAGATGGATTTTTTGCGACTTCGGAGCTCTCGATCGGAGTTCTGGGCTTCGTCAGTGGCTCTCGATGGCTTGTCGGACCTACACCGGATGTGGGTGAGTGTGATGGCGAAGACCGTAAGCGATTTCGATCTCTGAAGTAGAACGACTTACCAGAACGGGGCTTCGCGAAACAGAGCAAAATGGTCGTTGGTGGCTCGTCGGCGGCGCTTGGCGGCTCCTAGGTGGCATTGGGGTGGCGGTGGACGTCGGAGGAAGTGGCGGGATGGTGTTGCAGCTGATGGGCTTGAGGAAGGAGGAGGGACGGAGCTCGGAGCTTTGGCTTGGGCCCGAAACAGGGGACGGGGAAGGAGGCTGCGGTGCTCGACGGTGATTGTGTGACGGTGATGGAGGTGCTGATCAGGAGGGAGGAAGGAAATGAGGAAGGAAGCAGGAGGGAGGTGATGGTGAAGATGAATGAGGATGGATAGGTGACGATGGGATGGTGATCAGAAATGGTGTGGTCGGTGAGGGCGGGTGATGGTGAAGGTGAAGCGACGGGAGCAGGTAAGCGTAATTGGCGGGAGGGTGATGGATTTGAGATGCGTGTTCAACTGGTAAAACCAAATACCCGGAAATATATCCCGAATACGCGAATTTTGAATCCCGAAAATTTGTTTTCGAGTGTTAGTTTTCCCGAATCCCGCTTTCTCGATCAATTAGATTTTTAAAACGTATAAGGATATCTCCATCCGAATTTATTTTAACTTTTCGAGGCGAAAAGACGGAATCGTTCGTCAAATATTTAAATTCAGGTCGGAATCTGTTAAACGAGCTTTAAATCCGATCTAAATTCAATTTTAATTCTTTTTTCCGAAAAAAATTAGGATTTGAAAATCCGAGCTTTTACATCATCCACCTCTAAAAACAAGTCTCGTCCCCGAGACTAAAATCATTTTAAAACAGGGGATGAAGTTTGAAATTGGTGAGTCCAAGGATCATGTCATTGATCCTGTAAGCACCTCATAAGTGCCCCTATGAGATCCTCACAGTACCGTTGTCGTGATCCTAATATCGCCAATAGATCGTAGCAAGAATGTGATATGGGCCCCTACCACATCCTTATTTCGACTTCTCGACTGTATCCACTTCGTGGGGCCCCCATAAAATAGCATAATAGCGTCCCAGTAGGTCTTAGCAAGCAATCTACAGGTGCCCCCATAAAATACTTGTATCCACTTCGTGGGGCGATATAATGGAAATCTCGGGTTGTTTTAGTTTCCCCAAAATTCAAAGTTAGTCCTTTTAAAACACCTTTCAAAATTCCCTAACCCGATGTTAGTCAAGCAAATTTCCAAATCTCAGGAGGTGGAATCATCCACCTCTAAGGGCTAATCTCATATTTCCTTCCTATGTTCCAAGTCATAATCAAATCTCATCAATTCAGTTCTATCATCCTAGTAATTCCAATTCAAGGGATCATATATCATAGCAATTGTTCAACATAGCAATCGTATCACACATTCATAACCAGGTCATACTCATGTCACAGACAGTCACATACCATAACACATCTAGCATCGTATCGTTCATGGTAGGATTTATCACACCATCTCACAGAAGTTACACACCATATCAATCAGATAAGCATGTCATATCAATCAGATAAGCACATCATACTCATGCTATTGCCAAGTGTCATCGCATTAGAGGCAAACAAGTACTTCCGTACATTAGCATTCCATCGAGTTCAGGGAATAACTATGTTAGTACTAACATTTCACTATTGTCAACGACCATACATCATAGAATCTACATCGTCTATAGCATAGAATTCGCACCACATTCGGCCCCAAGTAAAGCATATGCTAGATCACATCCTCAAGAGAACTTGTCTATAACTACCAATCATGACAAGACATGACCACTAGCCATCAGCTCTTGCATTAAGATCAAATTCATCGAGGTCTACCAAGTCAATCTACTACTAGTTCTAGACATCATTACATCCCGCTCACATACAACCTTTCTAGCCTCATAACTACCCGCAATCAAGGCCAATTACCCAAACCAACTACTAGGTATTCCAAGTCCTATGCCACAAAGCCATCTAAGGGTCAATCCACTTCGACATCCCGATCTAAAGTCCTACCTTCCATTCGACCATTTAAAACTATCTCTCGAAGTTCCCAAATCACAAAATTCCCTCATTCCGACAAGCTGTACAACTCGATCTACTACCAAGACTCCATATAGAACACATCTTGCCCTAGGGATCCTCTACTAGTCCCATCCTTAACCTCTAAGAGAAATTCCGAGTCCTCAACTAAGCCGCTCTCACGATTGATCTAGAGGCTTCTTAACAATCTCGCTTACTTTTTTTAGGCTCTCAAGACTCCACCTGAACATCATCCCCCAAAGAGACATCTCGAATCACCTTGCTAACCCGATCATACTTCCCGCACCACTAACCACTCTCACTAACCATCCACCTCTAAGAACCCAACTCATACTCATCATCTCACACTTGTCACCCTCGACCAACTCTAACACAGAAATCCATCTCGTGCTATTCCCAACCACTAATTACCAATACCCTCATTACCAACGCCTATCCTCAAAGACTAACCACTGATTTTACCTACTCATCCCATTCCAGAACTCACGAAACCTGAACCACTCATGACTCATAAAGTTGACCTACCCTAGATCCTCTTCCCAGCATTTTTTGAATTTACCTCAGTTACCAATCCTTAACCACGACCATTCTCCCCAAGGAAACCTCATGTCACCCTATCTCGAATTACCCACAACATCGCAACTTGACCAACTCTCCCACGATTTTCCAACCGATAGAATTCCCACAGAACTCCTATGACTTCCTCATCCGAATCTCCTAAGTGCCGCAATTTCGCCAACCTTCCAAAACCTTCTTCCTCTAGCGTTCTCAATGCCTTATGCCTTGCCTAGTTCCCAAATCTATGCTCAGAATCCCCCTATCTCAATCTCAAGCCCACAGTCTCACTAAAATCTCAACGACATCCTTGCCTAGCTACCCGTCTTTCATCAAAGATTCATTTTATACTTCAAATACCTCAATAGTCACAATAATCTCCCCACATCAATCTCGACTCCTCCCTGATACTAAATTTCCTCCAACATTGCATCTAAAAATCCTTTCCTCATGATTTCTCCAAGCATTACCAATCCTGCCTAGACAACCCCAATACTCATCACACGTACAGCCTGATATGAACAACCTAACATCCAAGACCGATGATTTCCCAAGCAATCTTATACTACTCTTCCTTAGCACTTCCTCAACCTCATCCTTTACAAAAAACCGCTCCCAATCACCTCTCATAGAACCTAGTCCCCAATTCTACGGTTCCTTAGACATTCCTCAACCGATCATCCACAATGCCGCCCACGATTCGCTCCTAAACTATCTAGACACTCTTCCCTGGGCATACTAACCCGCCTCACAACACTTCCCCTCAAGAATCCTCACGATACACTCCTAGCTCTCTCATCCACCTCTAGAACTACGCCAACTGCCTATACTCACTCTCACTCTCAAGGTCACCCTCATGGAACTAATCTAGACCTCAGCCGCTACCCTCCTATCCTAAACGCTCACACCGCGCACCCACTACCTACCGACACTTCTAGCTAGGACATCTCCCTCAAAATCTTGCCATACTAGCCCCACTCCCCACCTAAGACCTACCTGGAGGCTCATCTATACTCATAGACCAGTATCTTCGACACATCCCAACTCACTCGGCTCTACCCAAGCTAACGCATCCTTCCTGCACCCATCTCACACAACTAATGACCCAAATCCGAAGACCTCAATCCACCTGCCACTTTCCGACCCGTCTTACCGAAGAATCTCATGAATCAAGCTCAAGAAGAAAGCGCTACCATATATATAACCCATAATATATTTACTAGGAAATCAGTACACCAAGCATCGAGGCACACCATCATAGAAACAAGTTAGTTAGACAATCACTCGCCACCAGTTTAACATATCAGTCATCACACGCCAATTTATGTCAGCTCCATGCCTATTGCACCATGCCAATTCCAATTGATATAGAAGAATTCACGATTTGAATGAAGAACGTCCTTCCTTGAGTCATCTAAGAGAATCACGTCCGCGTCTACCATCTTCGAGATGTGTCCGTCCTTTGTATACCTTTGGTGACGTATGTCCTGTGGTCTATGGGTCATGGACCCATCACACTTCCATTGCGCCGCTTCGGTGCCACTTGGTTGTCAGTCCTTTCTTACATGTCGGCGCTCATCGAAGGATCGCAAGGTTTAGAAGTTACGGAGATAGGGGAGAGACAAGGGCGGATAACACAACTTCCTTAAGGGTTCAGACATGGACTAGGACTAGAGACGACGAGACCAAGGATAAGATCCCAACCCGAGAGTTACAATGATGCCTTTATAATTGTGGCACACAAACACATAAAAATCAAGAGATATCATCACATTATTTCACACTAGTATGCACCTATCTTAAGGAATATCGATTTAGGCATTCATAACATGTTCATATAATCATCTTTATATGTGCGCAAAACAAGCTAGCAACATATCATTTCATTCACCAATCATGCTTGACAGACTAAGAACATGTATGCAGAGACTGACATGGGACATATATGGCATAAGTTATACAAGACCTAGCAACGTCACAGGATATCATATGCATGACTTATCACTTATTTAGATACACACATAAGCAAGTCATAATATTGTGGGGTTGAGGCAAGCATGCTAAGATGTACCCTAAAATCATGCTAAGGGTATGATCAGTTCATGCAGGGTTGGTATAGCAACTATCTCATCACATACATCCATATTCGCGCAGTAAGACTAGGACGTCACACAATCATACGAGGGCCTATCACTGGGAGGTATATGTCCTACATGATACTAGCAATACTCATTAAACATGTACACAGTCAATGAGGACCAATTAGGTTAATATGGCATGCTAAGTCATCCAATTCACGTTTTAAACATACAACGAGAGTTGACCACACTATCATGGACCTAGTTCATAGGGAGATAGTAATCATGGGAATTCAGTACATACGGCACATACATCCACTCATAAGTGCAACTATGCAAGGAACCAGGCAAGTCATGCTGAATTATACCAATATAGCATGTCATGAAATCACAAGGAGGCTATCATTATAACTTGACAGAATTCTCTAAGGGCAATCAACGACTCACCACCCCGTTTCCCCGTGGGACGCTAGTATGACTCCCTGGGTAGGACACAAGGACATTCACGCTGTTTCCGATATGTGAGGGTAGAACTCGTGTTTAGACTCTTGTGGCAAGAAGACATGGTTGGCCATTACGAGGATCGAAAGGGATGGCTCCATAAGACAACTCACTTCTACCGCGAAACGCTTTAAATCTTCACTGGCCCCCACTGGCATACTCAGGTAACCCTCACATCCGACACGATTTCCGAAGGTAATTAGTTGACCGACCCAAATTTCTCGTTGAAGACCCCGACCTCAGGTACGAGACTCGATAGAAGCATCGATGGTGGGATACGAAACAAGACTCGAAACGGGGAGAGCTGATGCTTCTCGACCCTTGCTAACATGCCTAGATGTTTTGGTGGGGCGAATGACAGAGTCAGAACCATCAGGCGGGTTTGAATTATGGAAGGGGTATTCCGACAAGACAGGAATTTCGATTACATAAGTACAAGGTTTTCTCCCGCTATCCCGTTTGCACGGTTATTCAACGCATGATTCAAGTCAAGGCATACTGATTAGTTCGGTATCCTAAGCACAATAACACTCAGCACGGAAGCAATCAATAAGATTAATATGATCCTCTTCAAGGAGGATCGCCCTCAGGCCCAATTGAATATATAAACACAGAGACGATTTATGCCGTCCTTCGATGGACGGCTGATCGGAGGGGCAAAACCTCACGGCCTCCTAACTCGACACTCCAACCTCCGTGGTGTTCCTTGGAGTCTTCTAGGCCCATCTGTAAATAAAAGCTAGTATTTTGCCTACCGTTCCCCGAGTTCTACATCCATAAGGGAGGTCTATCGCTTTGGTCTCTACCCACGAGATTGTTTCCCCTTTATTCATTTAGGTTTTAAGTCCAATTAAATTCATTTTTCCCTTTAAACATTTTCCAAAACCATTTGAAATCATTGGGCGATTTTCAAAACCATCTTCAACCTAGTGTACTCGGATTGCAAAACCTGGCTCTGATACCACCTTTGTAACGGCCCGAGATTATGATTCCCGAGTTACGTTTCGAGGGATGAAACCCCTGGTTGGGATCTAGCGCCCCGAGTACAGGTTGAAGGTTTGAAACCAAAGATGCGTAGTTTAAAGTGGGATTTCGCACCCAAATCTGGAAGGTCCGTTTGAGACCCCGGGGTAAACCCATGTACATATCCTAAGTCTACAACACGCAAAACCTTTTATCATGCAAAGGACATAAGTTCTGAAAACGATACAACCAGTGTCGCGGCAGAGCCGAGTCAAAACAGAGTATAAGTAGGAAGAAATCCCAAAAGTATGAATCTGGTGAAGTTAGGGTTCAAACACTCACTCTCCGCCATATGAATGGACCCCGTCATAACAGCACAAAATCAAGCAGTGGATCGGGTACCTGAAACTATACCACAAAGTCGGGCCAAGAGATCGCCTGCGGGTCCTCTGACCGCGCTGAGGACATATAATACGCCTATACCTAGAGTAAAGGATGCCTTCATGCAGTACTGAAATATTAACCACACTATCATGCTCCTAATTCATATATGCAGAATATGAAGTAAGGCCATAACAAAGAATACCAAGTGGTATATCCCTCTTCTACCACCACCCCCCTTCCAGATAGGGTGGAGACTGGCCAGTTCGATGCTATAGCATATCACATCTCATCATCATATCGTATCTCATGCTCATCTCGTATCTCATGATATATATATATATATATATATATATATATATATATATAATGACTCAAGGAGGACAACGCCCGATGAAGCTGGGCTGCCCTATGACCCTAACAACGACTCTAGGACTCACAGATAACGGCCGTTCTGTATTCAAACGCATATAGAATAAGAATGCTCATTCGTAAGTGCAATTCCTAAGCATGATACTACATGACATGCTTTTATGCATATGCAACACCTACATACTATATGACACATCAGGCAGGAGGTATTGGTTACTGAGTAAGGCCCGGAGGTACTTACCTGGCTAGAAGATCAACAAAAGAAGGGTCCAACACACAATAGTGACGATCACAGAGTATCACCTAATTACATAACGAGAATATACTGAGTACACTTCTATAGCTTTTCTGATCACATATATTACACACTCATACAAGCAGATAAATAAGCAAGCTCACACCAACCATACTTTCTGTTCATCATGAACAACATTTCTTATCAACTTAAGATAACCTCCATATCATACTTCGCCAGATTCGCATTTTACTATATCATACTCATACTTTCCATAAGGATATATATCATTATCATCATTGGTAACCAACATTTAACCCCTTATAATAAATCACCACAAGTCATGCTATTAGTCACACATATCATGTCGTTAGTTAAACGATCATATCATCATGTTAGTCCGTCACCGACCAAGTATAAATCCCCAAGTTAGTTCCAAAACCGTTTTGAAATCCGAATCAACCAGTTAAGAATTCCGACCCTTGAAAATACTCTCAAAATTCCTTTTTCAATTTATTTATAAAATATTTTCGAATCCCTTAAAAACCCAAATCACTTTTATTTAATAAAACCAACCCTTTATAGATCTCTCAAAATAATATTTCATATTTAAATTCTCAAATAATATTATAGTATTTTAAATACCACAACCAATTAAATAAATAAACCGATTAACCCGAACCGATCCAAACCCAATGAATCAAACCGAACCGATTTAATATAATACAATAATATATATATATATATATGTGTGTGTGTGTGTGTGTGTGTGTGTGTGTGTGTGTGTGGTGCGGCCCACGGCCATCTTCTTCATCATTTCAAACCGAGCTTCCCGCCATGCCCGAGCTCGACGCTGCTCAACCTCGACCGCAACTCATCGCCGCGCTCCTTCCTTGGCTCAACGTCGCCGGCCTGACCAGCTCCGCCTCACCTCAGCTGCCGTCCCCAACCTCCGTGGCTTACTCGCAATCTCTCTCTCTCGCACAACGCTTCCCGACCTCGCGCTCAACATCGCTCGCTCACGCTCCAGCTCGCCGGAGCTCGACGAAGCTCTCGAGCCTCACCCGACCCTCTCACACAGCCCTCACTCACCTCACACACTCTCGACACACACCCACAGCCGACAATAAATCGAATCAAACGAGGACAAATTAGGAGCTCACCGAGATGGATTTTTTGCGACTTCGGAGCTCTCGATCGAAGTTCTGGGCTTCGTCGGTGGCTCGCGATGGCTTTTCGGACCTACACCAGATGTGGGTGAGTGTGATGGCGAAGACCGCAAGCGATTTCGATCAAAAACGAAGGAGAACGACTTACCGGAACGGGGCTTTGCGAAACAGAGCAAAAGGGCCGTTGGTGGCTCTTCGGCGGCACTTGACAGCTCCTGGGTGGCGTTGGGGTGGCGGTGGACGTCGAAGGAGGTGGCGGGATGGTGTTGCAGCTGCTGGGCTCGAGGAAGGAGGAGGGACGGAGCTCAGAGCTTTGGTTTGGGCCCGAAATAGGGAACGGGGAAGGAGGCTGCGGTGCTCGACGGTGATGGAGGTGCTGATCATGAGGGAGGAAGGAAATGAGGAAGGAAGCAGGAGGGAGGTAATGGTGAAGATGAATGAGGATGGATAGGTGACGATGGGATGGTGATCAGAAATGGTGTGGTCGGTGAGGGCGGGTGATGGTGAAGGTGAAGTGACGGGAGCAGGTGAGCGTAACTGGCGGGAGGGTGATGGATCTGAGATGCGTGTTGAACTGGTAAAACCAAATACCCGGAAATAAATCCCGAATACGTGAATTTCGAATCCTGCAAAATTTGCTTTCGAGTGTTAGTTTTCCCGAATCCCGCTTTCTAGATCAATTAGATTTTTAAAACATAAAAGGATATCTCCATCCGAATTTATTTTAAATTTTCGAGGCGAAAAGACGGAATCGTTCGTCAAATATTTAAATTCAGGTTGGAATCTGTTAAACGAGCTTTAAATCCGATCTAAATTCAATTTTAATTCTTTTTTTCCGAAAAAAATAGGATTTGAAAATCCGAGCCTTTACATTCTTAGCTCTAGTGTGACTATCATGCTTGGGCTTGGTAAGAGGTTTAGTCAACGGATATGCAATGTTGTTATCTTTGTGTATCTTGCATATTCTCACGTCACCTCTTTGGACATAGTCTCATATGACGTGATACTTCCTAAGCACGTGTCTGGATTTGTAATTGCAGCTTGGTTATTTGGGTTAAGCAATGGCACAATTGTTGTCACAATAAATCTCAATTTTTTAACCCTTTGGATATCACACCAAGCTCGGCTAAAAACTTCCTTATCCAGATAGCTTCCTTAATTAGCAGCATCCACTGCAGCGATGTACTCAACCTTTGTTGTAGAATCAGTTATTGTGTCTTGCTTTGAGCTCTTCTAGCTCACAACTCCTCCACTAAGATTAAAAACGTATCTAGATTAGGATCGGAAGTCGTCTCTACCTGTTGGAAGATGGTATATGTGTATGCTTCAACGATCAACTCATCATGTCCTCCGTACACCAAGAAATCATCCTTAGTCTTTCTCAAGTACTTGAGGATGTTCTTAGCTGCACTCTAGTGTGCTTCACCTAGAATCGATTGGTATATACTGCATACACCCGTACTTAAGGAGAATGCAACATTTGGACGAGTATATATCATGGCATATATAATGGATCCCATTGCTGATGCATAAGGGATCTGACTCATTCTATCCAGCTCAGCATGTGTTACTGGACACTGCTTCTTGCTTAGATATAGACCATGTTGCATGGGCAAAAATCCCTTTTTGGAATCTTTCATGTTGAACCTGTCCAAAATCTTACCTATATAAGCTCTCTAACTTAGTCTAATGAGGCTCTTGGATCTATCCCTATAGATCTTGATGCCTAAAATGTACTCGACCTCTCCAAGGTCTTTCATTGAGAAATTCTTCTTGAGCTAGTCTTTTACAGACTCAGACATTTGAATGTCATTCCCAATGAGTAGTAGGTCATCCACAAACAAAACCAAGAATACAACTTTGCTCCCACTAAACTTTCTGTAAACACAAGGTTTGTCTCCACATCTGATGAATTCAAACTGTTTAATCACTTCATAAAATCGAAGGTTCCAACTCCTTGATGCTTGCTTAAGTTCATAAATGGATTACTTAAGTTTGCATACCTTCCTAGGATTTTGTGGATCCTCAAAACCTACAGGTTGTGTCATTTACACATCCTCTTATAAGTATTCATTTAGAAATGCGGTCTTGACATCCATTTGCTAGATCTCATAATTATAATAAGATGCAATTACTAGGAGTATCCGTATGGATCTAATCATGACGACTAGTGAGAAAGTCTCATAATAGTCAATACCATGAATCTGTTTAAACCCTTTCACAACCAGTCTTTCTTTGAATAGATTTACCTTTCCATTCTTGTCTGTTTTGAGTTTATAAACTCATTTGCACTCAGTGGGCACTATCTCATCTGGTGGATCTATCAAGTCCCATACTTGATTCTCAGACATAAAATCCATTTTTGATACCATGGCATCATGTCACTCCTTGGAGTCTGGACTCATCAAAGCATCCATATATGTAGTAGGTTCATCACTTTCTAACAACAGAATGTCTAGACTTGTAGTCAATATGAATTCAGCAAATCTATTTGGTAGCGCTCTTGCCCTTTTTGATCTACATGTGGGTTGAGCAACTGGAGGTTCCACCATAACATTTTGTGGGTTGTGAGGAATGGGGACTTGCATCTCTAATTCTACCTCCTCCATTGTGTGAGTTTGAGTTTCATCTTCTTTTGGAATTAGGTTCTCAAAGATCATAGCCTCATTCATGGAGTGATCTATGTCTTCTTGTTGCTCGGTTTGTTACTTCTCTCAAACTTCTTCGAGATCAACATTTCTCTCACTTGATTTTTTGGTAACAAACTCTTTTTCCATAAAGACACTATCCCTAGCAACAACCAATTTGTGCTCGATGGGATTGTAGAAATAGTACCCTTTAGTTTCCTTAGGGTACCCTACAAAGAAGCACTTATCCGATTAGGTGCAAGCTTATCTGTTAGTAAACATTTTACATATGTTTCACATCCCCAAACCTTGGGATAAGGCAAACATGGAACTTTTCCAGTCCATAACTCATACAGAGTCTTTTCTACAACCTTAGATGGAGTCCTACTTAGTGTGAACATCGCGGTTATGAGAGCATACTGCCAAAAAGATATTAAAAGATTGGCAAAACTCATCATTGATCGAACCATGTCCAACAAGGTCCTATTCCTCCTTCCAAAGACATCATTCATTTGTGGTGTTTTGGGTGGAGTTAGTTGTGATACTATCCCACAACTTTTCAAATGATGATCAAATTCTTGACTCAAATATTCACCACCACAATCAGATCGGAGTGCCTTAATTTTCTTGCCAAGCTGGTTTTCAACTTCATTATGAAATTCTTTGAACTTTTCAAATGATTCAGACTCGTGCTTCATTAAGTAGATGTAACCATATCTACTTAAGTCATCAGTAAAAGGTGACCTTGTAATTTTTCCCATTAGACATGATTCACATGTGTTAGATGATTCACAATCAAATGATGTCAAAATTCCATCTTTATGGAGCTTCTTCATATGATTTAAGCCTATGTGACACAATCGACAATACCATAGATAGGCGTTATCACCTACGTCTGTCTTCTGCCTTTTGGTACTTATGTTGTAAATGTCAGATGTTTGATCCAAAATGTAAAGTCCATTACTCAACACAAAATCGGCATAAAATTTTTTATCTTTGAAAATAGACAATCGTTGATCTCTAGTAGAATAATTATAGCCTTCAAAATCCAAAACAGAAGCTAATTAAAATAAGGTTTCTAGTAATAAATGGAACAAAATAACAATTATTAAGTTCTAAAACTAAACCAGAAGGTAAATGTAGACTGCAAGTGCAGCAGCCAGGGCCGGATCTAAGATTTGTAAGGCTTGAGGCGAGATATAAAAACAGGCCCCTAGTGTATGTAATAATCAAATTGTTTTAATAAGAAAAAATAGCTAGATAATGACCAGTCTAAATCCCATTAAATTACATAAAATTTTTGTTAAAAACATTAATTTGTTTCTCTAATCCATCGTTTGAATAGTAGCTGGTAAAATGTTTCAATTATGTTGATTATGTACACAAATTTCATAGATTTTTAGATGAAATAAATTATTTTAATAGATTACCCATTAAATCATGAGAATGGTTAAAAATATAAAAAATCAATAAATTCATTTAGCATATTCAATGTAGCTTATGTGTAAAAAAATTGGAACGTAATGTAGTTTATGTGGAACACAATTTTTTTTTCTTTTTTCTCAAAAAGAAAATTTGAAAGGAGAAGTGAATGGCAGTTTTCTAATGTCCATCTTCCATTGTCCATTGGCACAAATTAGGCTATAATCAACTTGATTGCATATTCGAGAGATTTCTCTCCTATCTTGTCACTAATTGGAAATACTCTTACAAAATCTGAAAAGAAGAAAATAGTGGTAACCTAGTAGACAATATGGTATATAAGAAATCGAACAATCTTTAGAAATGAACTCATTCCGAATCGAAAATCTGTTAAACACATCATCGCAACTCACTTGGAAAATTGGAAGAATAGCTTCATGCATGGAAATGAGGATGATTTTCCATTTATCCGAGATGATAAATTGATAATGCTACCAAGCACACACAGTCAAAACTACGGCAAAAAGCTGCTAAGTGGAGAAAACCACCTGTTGGCACGTTTAAATTAAACTTTGATGGATCTACACTTGATAACAACGACAGCTCAATTGGCTACATCATTCGAGATTGGGAGGGTAGAACGATTCACATTGGCTATGACAGAATTGGCAACCTGACTCCACTGAGAGCTGAGGCTTTGACATTAAGACATGGAATAATCAAAACTCGTGCGTTGGGAATAAACAAGTTACAAATTGAAGGGGACTCCCTTATAATCATAAATCATTTAAAAAAATTTGAAATGCCTATGGGAAATTGAATTGGTGATGTCCGATATCAAAACATTACTGTTGAGTGTGAGAGAAGTTTCTTTCTCTCACGTGCCCTGAAATGGCAACAGAGTGGTTGATAAGGTTGCACACTTTTGTCGCTCGGCCAGGGGCTTTGACATTTACACTAATACATGTCTTTATGACCTCATCCGCAAGGATGCTATCGGGTAGGATTATTGTTCGCTAAGGGGAGTGTGGTAAAGTAGGAGATTCAAATTTTTAAAATAAAACAAAGCACAACTATACTATCTCCCTGTCCCAAACAAATAATACAAGAATCCCTTCCCTTGTAGTAGTAGGGTAATTCAGGATCGAATCCACGAGGAGGTATGTCAGCGCTTCCTTTGTTGTACTAATGATCAAGGCTTTCGACCTCAGCAGACACTCGATATCGAGTATACAGGTCGATATCGACCTCAGTTCTGGTCGATTTCCTAGCGCAGTCCCTGCAGAAGACAAAACAGCAAGTCGACATCGAGCAGATACCTCGATATCGATGTTAGACCTCGATATCGACCCTTATGGTCGATTTCGATGCTTGTCACAGAAACTGTTTTTGTAACCAATTTGTCGGAAAAGAGTCCGAAGAAAATAGAATGGAGAAGGAAGATGAACAGAAACAAAATTAATACTTTTATGAAGAATTCAATTAATTAAAAGGCTTCCAAAGTCAGGGTTTCATGCCACAACGATAACAATGCAAGTTTTATGCTAAAGATATGAACTTTAATGTCTTTCCGTCAAATAACTTTCGTTATCAACACTTAGGTGATTAGAGGCTCTCGCATAATTCCTAAGAGTTACTATCCAATTCATGAGCAATTCAAGTTCACAATATGAGTGGCTTTCGCTTCAATAATGCAAAGAATGAATCTCCCTAACTTTCGTAAAGGATCATGCATGGGGTAGAAGACGGAATCGCATAAAAGTCAAACCTTTGATGCACTTACCTCACATTGCTATCGTCGGGCTCACCCCGACCCTAGAAGTGGGTTGACTACTCGCTCCTCATCATGCACATCATCATCATTGTTATTGAAAGAAAGCTACTTTGAATTAAAACTCCGAAAGAAAGTACAACCGAACAAGCCACTCCACTCTCGCTTTATAACTCCACTCGGCCTCCTCTCTCTCTCTCTCTCTACTCTCTATTGCCACTGAATTGTGTGTAAAATTGAATTTTCTTGGATGCTAACTTCGATATCTAAACTCAGCCCTATTGGCCTCTATTTATAGATGTCGATAAGGACTCGAAACCTTATCTTTATTCTCTAAGATAAACTAAAACAAAGTAAAAGCTAAAACTTCATGGTGAAATCAGCCTCCTCATGATAGATCTGGTGTTGATGATAGGAAATCTCAACCTTTGGATAGATATTGCAAGCTTTGGATATAATTCTATCAAAATCGGAGTCAAATTCCTCTGCTGGCATGGTCGATATCGACCCTTAGACATCGATATCGACCCTTCCAAAACCTTATCTCGAGCTTCTCCTTCTCCTACTCGAACTGGCACTCGACTTCTATCAATTTGGTCGATCTGGTAGCATCGATATCGATCCCCAGACGTCGATATCGACCTCTTCTGTGTCGATATGCTCTGTTTCCTTTTCCGCTCGATTCCTATGTCTCTGATGTACTCGATGTCGAGGTCTTTAGTCGATTTCGACCTCTTCAAAAGACTTCGAGTTCTTTTTCCGCTCTTTCGAATTCATCCATTTTCATCCTGTTTTCTGCGAAATCACATGGAAACTCGTGCAAACCCATATATTTGACAGTTAAGCATAAACTACACTATTCCCATGTTTTCCCATTAATATGCATGCAAAAGACAATAAAATGGATTCATGTGTGCATAGAAAATATGGCAATTTGCGCGCATATCAATTATTCCACCCGAATTATTACTTGATAAAAAATAAAAAAAAAGTGGGGGGAAAAGTTAAAAGAGTTAGTGGGAGAGGAGGGAGATAAAATTTGGAATGGAGTAGGGCCTTAGTAGGGAAAAGTTGGAAAGGTTAGTGGGCTAGCTCCACACCCTCCTTTTATTGCTTTTTCGGAGCATTTATTTTATTTTATTTTTTTACATTGAGATTTACTTTTTACTATGGGTCTACATATGGGCCCCTAGAATTATTGGGCCTGAGGCGATGGTTTGTTGGGTCTCATCTCATGTCCGAGCTTGGCAACAACCCTTGCTTCAGTTCTAAATCGAATATCTACCTCTCCATTAGTCAAGCTTCAATGCCTTTTTAGTCCCTGCACATTCGTAATAATGTGAGAACTTTCATAGCCTAAGTCGGATATCCAACTAGAAGCATTAGCAGATAGGACTATGCGTACCTAAAGTGGAACTCAGTTCCATTCTTTTTATCTTTCAGGTACTTTGGGCAATTTTCCTTCCAGTGACCCCTGGTATGGAAGTAGAAATAGTCATGGTCAGCAACTACTTTAGCTTTCTTAGAAGTTTCCTTGGATTGGGTAACTGGTTTACCCTTCCTTTTTGTGTTCTTATGTTGTCCAGATGTCCCTTTATTAAACCATTTTCCCTTTTCCCTTTTGGACCATAAAGATCTCCTTCTTGTTGCCCATAATCAGATTTTGCTCAACGGTCTTAAGTATCCCATGCAACTCTTCAAGCGTTTTTACAACTCCGTTCATATTGAAGTTTATCTTGAACTGAGTAAATCCATCATACAGAGAATGAAGTATGATGTATGTAGCCAACTCTTGGCTATAAGGGTGGCTAAGTCTCTCCATATTTTCAAAATGAGCAATCATTTCAAAGACATGAGGACCAACTAGCTTGTCTTTCTCAAGTTTACAATCAAGTATTGCCTTATGAGTCTCTTACCTCTCCATCCTCGCTTGTTCCTGAAACATGACTTTTAAGGTGCGAATGATGGTGCAAGCATCCATCTTTTCGAACCTCTTTTGAAGGCTCGACTTCATGGAAGCTAGCATAAGACATGTGACCATCACTGATTTTTCTCTGATTTGTTTTTCCTAATCTTTCTCATCTTGAGTAAAGGCATCAGTCAATTTTGGGATAGGGGTGTCAAGTACACTCTCTATTCCTTCAAACATGAGAACAATTATCAGATTTCTTTCCCACTCAAGAAAATTATTGTCGTTCAACTTATTCTTCTCAAGAATTGAACGCAAATTGATGATGGTTGGGTTATCGTTTCTATTCATGATATTTACAACATATAACATGCAAAATATGAATCATGTCTGTCATGCAAAAGCTTAAAATTTAAACTTGCTTTAAATGTAAACAACCTAATGCCATTTTATCCATAAAATAAATTTTCCTTTGAATAAAATGATTCCAATATCCTATTACAAATAGGGAAAACTATTTAAAATACCTCCACCTTTAGGGGATGGTAAAAATATATCCTCAACTTTCAAATCTAAGAAAAATATCCCGACCTTTGAGGGTAGTGGTAATATATTACCACGGGTTTTCTCACGGGTCAAAAATGCTGGCAATGCGGCCTAAGTGGATTTTTTTTTCCGACAATACAGCCTGCGTGGAAGCCTTTTTACAAATTAGCACTAAAATTGAGTTTTCTTATACGGTTTCCTTAGGGGAAAAAACAAACCAACAACAAAATTAAAACCGAAAAATAAAATTGATTCAACCAAGAAACTAATCCGATTAATATTGCCTCAAATTAACACAACACGACTATTCTCTTCTTAACACCGAACCGACAATAACAGAAACCACAAAGAGGGGAAAAACAAAACTTACTCAGCCAAAGTCCATGAACGAATTAAAGAGGAAGAAGATGTGAGAGAGACAGCTCAAGATGGGCGACCACGAGGGAGGAAGATTGACATAGAAGAGGAACCATGAGTTGTCTGGAAGACCTGGAAGACAGTTCAAGAGGCGACCACAGACGAAGATAGGATGGAGGAAAAGGTGTTGGGTATGAACCCGGTCCAACTATTTTATTTTTTTCCTAAGGAAACCGTTCAAGAAAATCCTTGTAAAAAAATCCACGTAGGCTACCTTGTCTGCATTCTTGACCCATGAGAAAATCTGTTGTAATATATTACCACTATCCTCAAAGGTCGGGATATTTTTATTATATTTGAAAGTTGAGGAAATATTTTTACCAAACCCCCAAAGGTACCTAGGGGTATTTTAATTAGTTTTCCATTACAAATAAGACGTTAGCGTATGTGACAAGGTAAGTAACTTTTACTAGTTATAACATTTATAACTCTTGGTTGATAGATCACATCGTTTGTATACACACACACACACACACACACACACACACACACACATATATATATATATATATATATATATATATATATATATATATATCCCATGCCTCAAAATCTATAACTTTATCTTTTGGTCTTTTGTTGAGTAGAACCAATTCAAGGCTATAAATCCCTTATATAGATTTGCCAGTACTATCCCAAGGTCAAAGCATGGACACTTTGCTTTGGCAAAACCTATCCATCAAATTATAAGGGCCTCATAGGTTATGAATTGGAAAGACATACTCTCAATTTTCTTGTAAGGGAACTAAGTTTGTCATACAAGTCTAATTATCAAGTGAACGAACAACAAAATCAGACACGCAAACAAAAACCAAACAGATGCACGAAAATAAAATGTGATCCTACTATGACCCCTAATGAAAAGAAACCAAAAAAAAAGATAAATCTTCAAGGTTCTTCTTGGATTCTCTTCCTTGATTCTCCTTTTGGATCTCCATCCTAGAATCTCCTTTTGGATCTCCATTCTGGAATGTTGTAGCATCTTCTTTTGTACAATGTATAAATAAATCTACTTCCAAAAATTAAATTACAAAAATAAATAATGATACGCAGATCATGTACAAAAATACATAACGATACACATATCGTATTTTATATCCTACTTGAGCCATACTAGTCACTGCATGCAATAATATCAATTATCAAATAAATATTAATCACAATTAATATAATATAAAATTATTAATCAAATTAATATAAATAAAAAAATAGAATATTAATCATATTAATAAACTATTTAACTCAAATCAATTAAATTATCTAATAAAATAACTAATTTAATATTCTTGTTATTTTAATTCAAAATCAGCAATTGTATATATGAAATTAATTTTGTGGTAACTATTACCTTGTATAATTGGATAGAATATTTCATTAGAGATAAGATATCTATCATATCTAATTAAGGTAATTTAGGATCTTACACTAAACTCCTAATATACCATTCATAACCTTAATTGTCGCCCCAACCACTCCCACTCAAATTCTATAACAATTTACAAACTTTTGACTATAGTAGGATTAAAATAATAAATTTTCATAAACCTTACAATTTATATATGAATCAAATTCACATAAAATTTATCAATTTTATGCATCAAAATAATGAAATTCCCAATTTCTTAAATTCAAATCAACATATACTTATATAAAACATTTAATGAGTTATACAATAAATCAATTCTACTGTATGAAGTATACCAATTGATTTAAGGGAAATCATCAAAGCTACCTTGAAAAATAAAATAAAACAATTGATGCTTACGTAGTACCCAATACAATTTCAATCAATTCGTATCTGTACACAATTAATTGGTGCGGCCTTGTATCGGAACAAATTCCGAACCCGTATAAAATTCAACACATTCAATTAATCAAAATTATATTTTAATCTTACAAATTATTACATATATAAATTTATATATTGCTAAATTGAATCAAAACTAACAAGAAAGTTAATTGATCATATCAATTTATGCAAGAGACTCTGATGCCACTGCAGAAAAATTAGATGCGCAACGACATTATAGATAATTATTTTCTAACATCTAATTCGGGATCTCATACATGAATCGATATGAACAATATAGAAGGGAAAAAATCGTATCTTTCTTCTGCGGAACCTTGATTCGAAAATCATCTTCGGAGAAGAGAGCATCAAACACGACTCCTCTATTTAGTTCACACGATCAGGGGATTGGATGAACAATCGAATAATTGCAACTCACTCCTAGCACAAATTAGTGATCTAGTGGTTTTTGATGCGAGAAGAAAAGATGCACAATGCAAAAAATTAGTTTAAGATTTATTCATAATAAGTCTCTTTATATAGTGTACAAACTAGGTCAAACTTATTCCTAATAACTTATTCCATAAAGATATTATATCAATAATAATAACTTAATATTATCATTAATCAATTATCCAATTCCTAATACTTTTGTGTGTGACCTTATTGGACCCAAATAAAATAACAATAGATTAAATTTAATTTAATCCATAAATGATAGTTAACTTTTAGCAAAGCATTATAATTACCAAAATTATTCAAATTATAAACCTTCATTTTAATCCTATTACTCCCTCCGTTCGGCAAAACTTGTCGTTTACTATTCACGCACGTTTTTTTATAATGATAAAAACTATATAAAATATTTATTTTTTTAAAAATTTTTTTAACAAGTTTGTACTTATTAATAATAACTACATAATTGTTAAAAAAATTATTAAAAAAACTAGATATTTTATATAGTTTTTAGTTCCTAAAAAAGCGTGCGTAAATAGTCAAACGTCAAGTTTTACCGAACGAAAAGAGTATATCACTAGTATTTTATACATCAATTAAAGAACACATATTCTTTCAAATTTCTTATCACACAAAACTCTCGATGTCTTCCTTCGTACCATCCCACCGATTCTTAATGTCTTCATCTACTCCTCTGTCACTTTGTATACTGATTCTAAATATTTGAAACTATTTTTCTTTGGTTACCGCGTTGGCACATAACATCAACTATTCAAATCCCTTTCACCATCTCTCACCTCGTCCAAGTTGAACGTACCCCACATACGTACTCTGTTTCCTGTTTAATAATTTGAACCCTTTGGCTTCAAGCATGTTGCTCCACACACCCGTCCTTAAACTATACATACAGTATTAAATTTACCCAGATATATAAGTGGTCCACATGAAGAGCACATGAGCAGTTAAAATCACTTAACTATCATTGGTCCATTAAGGAGTTAATGGTAAGTAGGTGAAACTAATTGACAAAAGGATAATGAAACAAGCTACCGAAGCTTTTAAAAATACTAAATACACTGCTTATCTCCGCAACTCTTTGCGGAAATAGGTTCGCAACCAGTTGCGGACTACTTTGGAGGTCGTGTCAAACACGTCCTTTGAGAATTTCAAAAGTCTGAAGGAAAAAAAAAAGAAAATTAAATATAGGCAGTCCGCAACATATTGCGGTGTCCCATATCTATATGTAAAAATACTAGAAAAGCGTTTGATAGCTACAAAGATTTAGGCACGAACTGATTCGAGGGTAAATTTGACACTATTGCCCTCGCATACGCCCTCGAACTATTATGTTGAGCCTAAATGCCATTGAAAAACATTTGAGGCTATTTTTTAAGTATAAAATACCCTGAAAATATAGATTGAGCGTAAAATCGAGGGTATAATACCCTGAAAATTGCATTTCGAAGCCAAAATCAAGGTTAAATTAGGGTTAATATTATACATTTTCATATTCAAAACCATATTCGAGGCTAAATTGCCTTCAAAAATAATTTAAGGGAAATTTCAATACTAATTTTATTAGGCTCGAAATAATTTGATGGTACTTTTGATGTCATTTTACTCTTGAATTTACCCACAAACTATTTTGAAAGCCAAATATTGATCCTATTTAGCCTCGAAAAATCTAAGTGGGGCATCACCTCAAAAAATATTCGAGGGCACGATTGAGGCTAAAGCTTCGAATTTAGCCTCAAATCTGTCGAGGCAAATACCCTCGATGCCACCCTTAGAATATTTTTCGCTGCCACATTTCGATGGTATTTTCGATGCCACATTTAATCTCGCTCGTCTAGCCCTCAAATTGAGTTTTGAGGGCAGGTTCGAGAGTATTTTCGAAGCTAAATTGGAGTCAAATTTCCTTACTAACTCTGCGCAAGGTTGTGGACCTTTTTTTTTAAAAAAAAAAATCTCTCATACAGTCTGCAACCTGATGCGGACTACTTTTTCAAAGATGGCTGTTTGTTATATTGCTCAACCAAGTCTGCAACTTGATGCGGACCATCTTTCCTCAATTACGATGTTTGGCACAGTGACTGAAGCGCTCCACAACCACTTGCGGACCCAGTTCCGCAAAAAGTAGCTTGATCAGCGGTGTATCTAGTAAAAATTACCAGTGTACTTATAAACCCCCTAAAAATATGGCTAGCTATAAATAGAAAGGTGATTGATGTAAATGCATTTGAAAAGTGAGAACCACTTTAATTTTGACCAATTAACGGTCAAGCCAAAGTCAAAACCCACGTCTATCAATTAATATAGAATGGGCCTAAATACAGACGAATTAAATTTAGCAGAGAAACACATATGGCCATATGGGGGGTATGGTTAAGCCATGGGATAGCTTCGGTCCCCTCTAAATATACACAGAATACACCTATATACTTTCTTCATTAAATTTGTATAGTTCGTTTAATCCTTCAAATTCATGCACCCTTTATTTCTTTTTTCTTTTAAAATGGAAAACGATTAGGATAGGCCATGAGCGATTTATAAAGTATTATTTTAAATGAGCACTTATAATTTTAGATTTGTATTAGGGACTAAAATAGTGTATGATCCGGAAAGGTTAATCTGTCCATTACCCTATTAAGTTTTGGAATAATTAACTATACTATTCTTATGGCTCGCGATCTTACGCGGTGTTTTAATGAAATATGTTTTATTATATCATTAATGTATTATTACATTTATTATTAATTTATGAAAGTTAATATAGTTTACCTAAAATCTTTCTATGGAAGTTTGCAATTATCATAAATTAAACTAAGATTAAATTCACTTTAAATCAATATATAACATGTATAAATAAATGAACGAATCACTTTATAATATACTAGTTTTATTACTCGCCCGTTGTGCGATTTGTTAATATATTTTATTATATAAACCATCTTTGAATTAATATAAATTATTTATCCATATAAAGTAAATATATAATCTTGAACTGTGTTATTTTTTTAGAATGTAAACACATGTTTAAGTCTAGATTAATCATGTTTGTTCTCTTATTAAAAAATAGTTAAAATATATTTTTATCTTGTGTCTTGATTTTATACTTTTTAATAAAAAAATATGATTTGTATAGTTTAATAATGATAGTGCCGTTTACAAATTGTTGGTGCAAGAGAAGAGATCTACAAAACCCTAATCTCATCCTCAAATCAAAGTCATATTTTATTAAGAGCCCACCTTCATTAATCAACATAAATAATTAAATTGAATTGAACATAATAACTAAAATAAATTGTTATTGGATGAAATTTTATTTAATATATTTGCAATTGTAAAATATAACGTCATTAAAATGTAAATTGTACCCACTTCCATTGAAATTATTATGCTACTTTGTTGATTTTGATTTCTCTATTAATCGTTTAAACCATACTTAGTAAATAAGTTGAAAGCTAAATACAATTTTAGTGTATACGTATTAGGGAATATTAAGGATAATTTCTTAAAGATTAAGATTTAATTTAATTAATTTTATGACACATTAAGATTCTTTATCTTATCAAAATCGCGGTACGTGAAAAACTTCACAAAGATAACTTTTTTTTTGACAAAAACACATATTTATATATAGATATATTATATTTAATTTTGACCAAGTATTGGATAGACTATTTGATCTAAAAAGATAAGTTTTCTACCCAACTATATTGGATTATTAATTGATGTGGCCCAAAAATATAATACAACTTTAATCCAGAAAATGACACGTAAGCAAAAATAATACCGTTTTAATCCAAAAAATTCCGTGGAAGCGAGATCGCACCAGAGCCTGTTTCTGGCCTCTGTTTTAGTATTTTATATAGATTGAACAAAAAGATCAATCTATTTAATTAATTATTAAATATTATATTAATTCCAAATTATATTTCTATATTCTACTTAATTTTTCTTTATTAGAAGACCTATATTTATATGCTGTTAGCACCGGCTTTATTTGTACAAAGTTAAGTAATCTTCTTAATGATATGAGTTTTTTTAGATATGGTTTAAATTGTATCAAATTGTCCTATTTTCATTATAACTTAGAAGGTAAGATGATATATATATTCAAAGTCACTAATCAAGATATATAACATTTTAGTGATAAAGTTGCAATTGTACGTGTTTTTTTAATCATAATTTGATGTAAAAGGTATAATAATTAACCCCAATTTGACGCTAGATATATATATATATATATATATATATATATATATATATATATATATATATATATATATATATATATATATATATATATATTCAATTTTGACCAAATATTGGATATCTTATTTGATCTAAAAAGATAAGTTTTCTACCTAATTAAGATATAATGTTGAATATTTATAAAAAAAACCTAATTAAGATATAAGGTTATATTGGATAGATTATTTGATCTAAAAATATAAATTTTTTACCTAACTATATTGACTTATTAATTGATGTGGACCAAAAAAATAAGACCACTTTAATCCAGAATATGACACGTAAGCAAAAATAATCCTGTTTTAATCCAGAAAATTTCACGTATGTGAAATCGCACCAGAGCCCGTTTTAGACCTCTGCTTTAGTATTTTATATAGATGTTCACCAAACAATTCTAATTAATTAGCTAAATGTCCACAATTTCCTTCTGTTCCCTTCCCATTTTATTTTTTTTTTCATTTCATTTTTTCCTTTTCTTTTTCCCCTCACTTGAATTCTCCATGGTAAATAATTGGGATTATGTTAATCATTTTCTACGTACTCCATCCATCTCGAAATTTAACTCATTTTAGGACTGTGTATAATTTTTAATAAAACACTCACCCCTCAATTAATATCATCATTCCATTAACTTTTTTATAAATTTTATTGTTTTTTAATACCCAATATATTTTTTAACCAATCAAAATCTTTAAAAAGTCAACAACACACAAATCAATACAAATCATTTCTATCTCGTATCTATAAAAACTAAAATGACATATATTTTGATACAAATAAATTAGTTTAAAATGACTTAAATTTTGAGACACATGGAGTAGATGATTGATAAAAAAAAAATTGACATGAACTCTAACATTGTATTGAGTGCTTTAAGTTAACATGATACATGAGGATCGAGACAAGATGGTAATGGAAGTGACTAAGAGGCGGATCGTGTGGTAAGCAAACCCAGTAATTGCTAGGCAAAAATTTTGAGAGTGGCTTGAAAAATATAATATTGTTGGATAACTATTGTCTAATTTGACTCTTAGACTCTTAGTTATGTTTTAGTATTCATTTATGAGTCTTATGCCTATTAAAATTTTAAATTTCACAGGGTTTAAAATTATTTTATGGTTTGATTGTAGTTAATTAATGAAATTAGTGGGTCTATTTTTTATACTTTACATAATCCATTATCTTAACATTGACAATTTTAAAATCTCTTTTAAATGGGGCATTTTCTAGATAGGCCATAATTAGGTCTTTATTAAGAAAATGTCCACACATGTTTCCTAATTGGAAAAATGTCCACCTCCCTTACCTTGCCCCCTGTGCCCCCTCCTATTTCAACAGTTTTTTTTTCCGCGCGTTGCTGAAACCGAAGTTGCTAAAACCGGAGTTGCTTTTTTTTTTCTTTTTTTTTCGCGTCACCACTTTGACACCGTACCGGAGTTGCTGAAACCGGAGTTTCTTTTTCAAAAAATGCTGAAATACTAAAAAATATTTTTCCGCGCGTTGTTGAAACCGAAGTTGTTGAAACCAGAGTTGCTGAAACCGAGGTTGCTGAAACCGAAGTTTTTTTTTTGTTTTTTTCGCGTCAGCACTTCGACGCTGGAGTTGCTGAAACCGGAGTTGTTTGTTTTTTCCGCGTCAACAAAAAATGCTGAAATGCTGAAATGTTGAAATGATGAAATGATGTCATATATGCTTTTGTGTAAGATAGAGTAGCTCATACAATTTATCGCAATTAATTTTAGCATTTCAGCATAAAGAATTTTACTAATAAGAATTAATTTCAGCATTTCAGCATTTCAGATCACAGATTAGCCTTGACGAAACATAAAAAAACGCAAAGGACGTATTAGATCCAAACGCAAAAATAAACACCACACGACCACATATCCAAGCGCAAAAATCACACACATATCAGATTACATCACAAAGGAATCCAAACTCTCCCTAAACCGTATTGTAAAGACTCAGATGTTAAAATCTTGATTTTCGGAAAAAGGAAATTAAAAAAAAAATTAGAACGGATTTGGTCGGGTTTTGTTTTTATAATAATAAAATAATAAACTCGCTCTTAATTTAATAATAAACCAAACTCGAGATTCTTAAGACATTCCGGCCCAATCTTGAACCTTCTAAGGTCGATTCCGTCCTTTTTCTCAGAATCCCAAAATTTTATTCAGATAACGATATACTTCCGGCTTTCAAAACAAATTGATCGAGAGAGAGCAGGATTCGAGATTTCAACGTCGGAAATTTAAATTTCTGACTTGGAACCAAAACTCCGTCCTCTATCACCCGTTCTTATCCAATTCCAACTCATCTCATCAAATTTGGGTAAAGTCCTATCTCTTCTTCCCTCCGTCTCTTATTGATTTCATTTCTTTTGGAAAACAAACAAACAAGCCCTTGTCCCTTTTACACAAAATTAGAACCCATCCCCCCAAATTTCATTTTCAAAACCCAAACTCCTCTCTCTCTCTCTCCTTTTGCCGTGAGTAGCTGCCCACTTCCTCCTCCTTGTCCATTTCCTCCCTTCCACCACCACGTTGTAGTCACCACCAGCACTACACTCCCCAGCCTCCGCCACCACCACTTCCCGTCACCACTAAAACGCCGCCACCACCGTAACCTCCGTCCCTCCCTCTCTGTTTAACGAGAGCCGAGTATCCCAGCGCCACCCCTTATTCTTCCTCCTTCGTCCTTCTTTCCCGAGACGCCAGCTGCACCTCCCACAACCACCTCGGAACCACGAGCAGTAGCAGCAACAGGAAGGCTCCTCCCGAAGACGAAGCACAGCCCTCGACATCTCCTTCCCCTGTTCGTCGGTTCAAGATCGGTAAGGCTCGATTCTCCCTCTTTTCCCTTCCTTTCACCTCTAAATACAATAAAGATGAAGCTTTGACCCCCTTCCACTCTCCCTAGATCATCCCCGGTGAGAATCCATCTCCGGCAAGCCCAATCGAGCTCCGATCGAACGTTTTCCGGCGAATTGAACTCGGTGAGCTCCTCCCCTTTCTCCCTCTTCTTTGGTTGCGTTTGGGTTTCCTTGCGTGTACTTGGGGCCGGGATGAGCGTCGGAACAAGGCCACCGATGGCAGCTTCTCTTCTTCCTCTCTTTCCTCTTCATTTTCGAACCCGGGAAACTTGTACTCTGTTCAATCTTTTTCTTTAACAACAGAAGAAGAAGATAGCTTGTGGACCCCACCCGTCCAACTCAGCCGGCCCCACCTCTCTCGCCCTTTCTGTTTACAAATGCAAAAAAATAGAATGGCCATTTGGGCCTAATTGTTTGGGCCGAGATAGGGTTTAAAAAGAAAACAAAGGTTGGGCCTAATTTATTCAATGAAATCTGATTTGGGGTTTAAGAAATAAAGGGGGGGTCGGTTGTAAATCTTACAAATAAGGGGCGGTTTTGGTAATTTTATAAGGGTCAGATTTTATAAAATAAAATGGTTGGTTACTTAAGGGGTTGAAAATATTATTTGGAAGTGTTTTAAAGAAAATGGTATTTAAAATATTAAATATTATTTTGAGACTTAAAAAAATAAATATTATTTTGAGATTAAAAGATATTATGTTATGATCTTATAAAATCTTGGAACTTAAAATATGTTATCGGATTAAAACAAAAAGGAATTTGGCAAATATTTTCAAGAATCGGAATTTCTAGCGAATTGACTCGAACTTTGAAATGGCTTGGGAACTAACTTGGGAATCCGACTTGTTCGATGACTAACTAGCATGATGATATGATTGTATGACTAATAGCATGATATTGTGATGATGTGTTATGAAAGGTTATACGCTAGTTACTTATGATGATGAAGTGACATATAAGCTAAGTGTGAGTATAAATTATGATATGCCAATATTGCTATGATACGATGTCGACGTACTTGTTGAATACGAATTATGAAATAAAATATTGATATGTGTCCTTAAAATGATAGTAGGGAGTGTTGATATATGATTGAAAGGCATGATATGTTCTTAAATATGAAAGTATGAATATGATATATATATATGAGGCGATGACATGTCACCATATGTTATTATATGATATGATAATAAGTTAAAGCATGATACGATGTTGAGATGATGAGTTGAGATGCTACTTGATGAGTTATATAGAGACTTTGCGATGAGATATGAGATGAGTTGAATGACGATGATGATATGGAATATGATGATGAGACTTTCGATATGTGATGAAATCGTGTGTGCTTGTATGTTTGAATACATAGACTTATACTTCCCTTATGACTACTAGGTGACTTTGAACTGTGTGATTGCTATAATGTTGTTCTGCTTCCAGGTAAGTTCCTTTATGGGCTTACTCAGATTGCTACAATGCCATGTAGTATCATGCTAGGATGCACTTGTGAATGAGCATTCGGTTACTTTGTGTGTTTGAAAACTGAACGGCCGTTATCTGTGAGTCTTAGAGTCTTTGCTAGGGTCATGGGAACATTCGTGTTTTATACCGTTTCGATCCCCAATCGAGTTGATGAGTATGATCTATATATATATATATATATATATATATATATATATATATATATATATATATATATATATATATATATATATATATCTCTGATACGGTTCGGCATAGACCGAGCGCCCTACCTAGGAGTGGGTACGAGAATATATCTGTTACGGTTCGGCATAGACCGAGCGCCCTACCTCAGAGGGGGTACGGGAATATATTTGTTACGGTTCGGCTAAGGCCGAGCGCCCTACCTCGGAGTGGGTACGGGAAATACAGAGATATGGGGATATGCCACTTGGCATTCTTTGGGCGCCTTTACAGTTCTTTTTGCATATTATAACCTAGGAGCATGATAGTGTGATTTAATATTTGTATTGCATCAAAGCATCTTTATTATAGCGTATGTGTATACTTGCTTGTGGGACAGAGTGCGTTGGGGTCTCGGTCTGATCCCGCTCGCACAACTTGTTTTTAGGTATGATTGCTCTTTGTTTCTATGGCATGGGAATCCCCCGGGCGATTGCAAAGAACCTGCCTAACTCCACTAATTTGGTTATATAATTTCAGAATATATGTTTTAATGATTTGGTTTTGACCTGGCCTCGTCGTGGCAAGTTGTACCTTGCTTCCGCTTTCACCAGTTTCGAAAATGAATTTCCGCGATATAGTCTTAGGACAGCTTAAGGGTTCCTAGTGGCCTTCAATTGTTTTGGGGTTCGAAATCCCTACTTTAAAATACCGATCCTTTGAGGTTTGAAACCTCGACCCGTACTCGAATTGCAAGATCCAAATGAAGGTACCAACCTTTGAAATGTATCTCAGGTATTTATATCCGGGCCGTTACAAAAGTTGGTATCAGAGCCAGGTTTTGCAATTCGGGTATGCAAGGGGCGGGTGTATGTTTTGGAAAATTGCCCATGAATTTCAAAAGATTTGAAGATGTTTTAAAGGGGAAAAATGAATTTAATATGCCTAATTCAATTGGAGTAAATATGAACTCGGCTTATTAAATATGATGGATCAAACCAAAGGGATCGAGTGGGTAGGAAAGGCGCTAGACCATCCCTATTGGATGTAGTTGGGAAAGGCTAGGCGAAATATTAGCTTATTCTTTACAAATGGGTTGGAAGACTCCAAGGAATTGCACCGAGGTGGTTGGGGTAGTGAGTTAGGTAGAGATCGTGAGGTTTCGCCCCTCCGGTCAGTCGCTCCTCGAAGAGCGACATTAGATAGCTTGATGTGCTTATGTATTAATTGGGTCTGAGAACGATTTCCCTCGAAGGAAATCATTATAATTGGTATTGACTGATTCTATGCTGAGCGATTGTTATGTTTAAGATCCGATTGGTAGGTCCTGACTATGAAATGTGTATTGAATGATCTGTGCAACGGGATAGCGGGAGTACCCTTATTTCTATTTGGTCAAGCCAAGTTTGTGTGGAACAGCCCCTTCCACTATGTTAACTCTTAATTATCTTATCGAGTCCTTTTCCCGGATATCAGTGTCCTCCACGGGAAAATCGAGTTGGTAAACACATTGTCTTCGAGAATCATGTTTGGATATGAGGGTTGTCCGAGTGAGTATTTGAAGATGGTTCTTGATGTAATTATGAGATAGAGAGTAAGGTGTTTCCAGGGCTGTCCTTATCAATTCTTATGATGATCAATCAGTGTCTTCCTGCCACGAAGAGTCGTACCAGAATCCCACGGGAAAGAAGGATGATGAGTCAGTTGGGAGGAGTCAATGGTTTCCCTTAGGGACCTCTGTCCGGTTATAATGGTGGCTTTTTCTGAATTGCATGACATGACATGATTTTGTAATTTCCGGCATGTATCTTGCGAATGACCATTAGTGAACAGCTACTCATGTTGTTACATCTATGATTAGATACCTTGCTCAGATCTCTTATTGTACCTTGCTTTCTATCATGATTATATAGCATGTCTACTTGACCTATTGTATTGATCGTATTAATGGTTGGTTAGAAGCATGAACCACATGATATGGATATTGCTTTCTCGTGAGTTAGGTACATGATAGTGTGATTAGATCTTCCTTGTATGAATGCCTCGTAGGATGTTCTCCTTGGTATGCTAGCCGATGACGCCGCGATGCTTATCATTCCTTTTGTGACAAGAATCTATAGCATGCCCATCTATTTAGTATTCCCCAGACTAAATATTGTTGATTTTTCTGCAATCAATGTTGTTGTGTGTTAATTGTACTAAATTGAATATATGTTAGTATAAATGAGTCTTGATAAATACATGTTTCATCCCAGTATACATTGATTTGAACTCATGTCCCCGTATTCTAGTCATGTTGCCATGTTACTTAGACTTGCACTATACCTCGCTACATTTCCTCCCATGCTTCTATATTGTTGGGATGTGATTTAATTGAAGTCTTGCTTAATGTCGATTAATCAATCAAGTGCATGTATGTATCATATGTTATGTTGAGCCATTAGTAACATGTAGGACCCTTGGTTGTGACTTACGCGAATCCTACCTTGCCTACACTATTGTTGATTCTCTCTTGAGCTAGGTCCCTCATAATGTGGTTCTTCCCTCTTTCGGTTCTCTTAACATGTTTCACTCATCCTGATTAGATTAATGTTGAATTCAAAGATGGATTTGCTTTCCGTGATGGTTAATTCTAGCATGATTACATGTTCTCGCTCGGTGGTATTCCTCTATCACCCTATGATATCTTCTTGTGCTTCCATGAACGTATGACTTGACACCTCGCATGATCACACACCACGTTATATCATGATTTCGCATACTCATGACGCATAAATGTTAGAATGAATCTAGTCAAATTACCTTGATTGTATTCATGTCCAATATGCGTTATTAGTATCCTATAAGGCTTATGAATTCCAATATGACTCGGGAAATGGTGACCTGTCTCACTTGACCTATTACGTGAACATACTTGTACTGTAATGTGATAGTTGTCGTATCGTTTTATGTGCCCTATGACGGTTCATTCCTAGCATGATTATAATCTATCGCTCATGATGTTATCTTGTTTACTCTGTGGTGACCCTTTTGCTTTGATGTACATCATATTGAACTCATTTAATCACTCTTGACTATGCCCATGCCTTATCATGTATCGCTAGCATCATATAGGTTCTATGCTTCCTAAGCGTATCGCATCGTATGATTACATGCCATTCTTAACCTATTATGTGATCATTGCTGTTAGATGTGATAGTTACTATGCCGCTCTTATGTATTCTCGTATGACACTTAGTCTGGTTGTTATGATATATCTCGCCATGCTATATTTGACCTCAGTTGTTCATGCTTGTACATTGTTTCATATACATGATGCTCATTATCTTCATTAAATCCCGCATGACTTTGAATCATACATGATCATTGTTGGTTCCGCATAGCTTGCTTGAAGTTGCTAGGCATATCTCCTTCCATAGAATAATAGACTACTAGCTTGTCTCACGCACATCAGTGTAGGACTCGATTGTATCTTTGGAATGAATATGTATGTCGTTGTTCCTTGAGATAGGTATATGTTAGTGTGGATTAATGTGATTGATATGCTCCATGATGAATTCGTGCTTGTTTGTCACAATTGTAACCTAATAGACTTCCTTAAGGGCATCGTTAATATTCCCGGGTCGGAGTCTTGCCTCTAGTCATGTCATCCTTAGCCTTGATCCGTGTTTGTCTCCGAAAGGAAATTGGGTTGTCCGCCCTTGTCGCTCCCCTATCTCCGCTAACTTGGACTCCTACGTGATACATTGGACGAGCGACCGCATGGAAAAGGGAATGGGAAGCTGGATAGCGGTAGAGCAGCGCAGCGGAAGCGTGGGCCCATACCCCACGGGCCTCAGGATCGACGATGTTGACGGAACAAGCTCGCTTCGAGAGTTGCAGTTACTGAGCGCGATATGACTTGCAAGCGGGAGTGTCCTCGATTCAAATTGTTAATCCCTTCTGAATATATTGATGACGATACTGCACTGACTTGATGATGAAATTAACGTGTTGATGTGCTGACTTGGTAATGAATATTGCTTGATTATCCATTGTCTATGACGATATGATTTGATGTCTTGCAGTTATAATGTGTCATGATGTCTTGATTGTGTTGCTACTCTGAGTTGCTAAGCATGATCTAAATTCCTTGCCTATATAGTATGAAATGCAAATACTGAGAAACCTGGATTGTTTATCTGATAAGGTTATGATGAAACTTGCTGGCTTGAATTGACTATATTCATATATGGTGTTTTGCAATAATTTTGAGCATGACGGTAAATTGAGACTTTTTGATACATTTGCAATGCTTGATGATGAACTTATGAAGATATTGTTATAAATGCTAGCTGATATGATGTGGATCTTATGTGTGATGATTTCATGATTTCTTCTTCTTTGAACGCGTGGGTGAGATTCTTTTGTGGAGTGGTCGGAGAATGGTGGGAGAAATTGAGCGATTAGGATGGTCGATGGTATTATGAGGTATGTCGCAAGAGAGGGATGTTGGTTGATGTAAGACCGGGTGAGTTGGGATTTATGAGAGGTAATGCTTGGTGGTTCTGATGAGCTTTTAGGTGAATCTCGAGTGGGGGTATGGTTAGCAATAGGTCAGCTAAGCGCGATCGAGGAAATTCTAGAAGAAGTGTGGCTAGTAGGGCAGAATGTTTGTGATATCTTAGGTAATACGGGAGCGTAAGGAATGACCTTTGTGAGTATTGAGGACATAGAGTGAGAGTGTACCCGGGTGTGAGGTTAGAGATACAAGTTGAGTTCTTAGAGGTGGACTGTTAGTGAGAGTGCTTGGTGGAATGAGGGGCGAGATCGGAGTATCGAAAAGAATTGGGACTTCTTTTAGGAGACATTATTTGAGCTGATGTGGGTGAATCTAGATGAGGGTGGTTTCGATTTGGGAATTGGACTCGAGCGAGTGGGGATTGCATTCTATTTGGTTAGTGGTGATATGAGGATCTTCTTGATATTGTGATTTATTAATATATGCTTGCATGATGTTAGATAGCGACCATAATAAACCTGATATGGCATGATATTACATGTTCATATGCAATAATGAAATCTAATTTGTAGTGACAACTGTGATCATGATATATTGATACATTGCTATCATACTATGTTGTTCTAGAAGCATGCTATGATGTGTTGTATGAATCATGAGATAATGATATGTTGCTATGTGAAAGCATGATGTTATACTATATGGTTGATAAGCATGATTATGAACATGTAAGTGATGAATATGACTTAGAGCATGAATATGACTTATATTTATATATGAGATGATGGTGCCTGACTGCTAATGATCGTTGTATAGTATTGTGATGAGTTAAGATGATGTCTATTGAACATGCTAATGGTTGATGATTGATATACTGCTTGATTTTCCCTTTTGCTAAATCTTAATAACATGACTTTGGTTGTGGGGATGTATTGACAATGGGTTTTGGGTCGTTGACTATGTGATGAGGAGATACTTTTATGACTTCTGGTGTGATGTCGTGACATTTGTTATGATTTCGGTATATTGTGAGATGCATATTATGGCCTTTAGTATGATGAGCGAGATGCAATTGTACTTAGGATTATGATCGGATTGAGTTGGTAGACCTAGATGAGGTTGATCTTGGCTAGAGAGTTGATGATGGATGAGTGGCAGATATGTTCTGTTTACTTGATGATGTGACCCATTGCTATGTGATGATAGGATAGAGACAACCATGATAGATGTTGTCCTTGCGATAAAATGAGAATCCCTGACATGAATAATTATATGATATGATGACCTCCAATATATTGCTAGGCGATAGGGTATGCGATTGACTTGAGAATGTGAATGTGGATTGATATACTATATGACGTCTTGAGTTCTGAAATGTGAAACTGATAAGAGCTGAACTGATCGATAGACCCTGATTCTGACTTGGAACTTAGGAAGAGAATATGGGATTAACCCTTAGAGGTGGATGGTAGGATAATTGGGAAATTGGGGACGTTTTTGACTAATTTCGGAATTGAAAGATTTTGAACGAAGATATAAAAGGAACTCGCTCTAATTTTTAGAAAAACTAATGCAACCCGGGTTTTCCCTTATGACGCCCTACGAAGTGGATACAAGCATTTATGAGGGCACCTGTGGATCACTTGCTAAGACCTAGTGGAGACTTCATGATGTTCTTTTGAGTTATGATATAACCGAAACGTCGGAGTGAAGATGTAGTAGGGGCCCATACCACATTCTTGCTACGACCGATTGGGAGTATTATGATCATGACGACGATACTGTGAGATCCCATAGGGGCACTTATGAGGTACTTACGGGATCAATGACATGATCCTTGGACTCACCTATTTCAAACTTCATCCCCTATTTTAGAATGATTTTGTCTCGAGGACGAGACTTGTTTTTAGAGGTGGATGATGTAAAGACTCGGATGTTGAAATCTTGATTTTCGGAAAAAGGAAATTAAAAAAAAATTTAGAACGGATTTGATCGGGTTTTGTTTTTATAATAATAAAATAATAAACTCACTCTTAATTTAATAATAAACCAAACTCGAGATTCTTAAGACATTCCGGCCCAATCTTGAACCTTCTAAGGTCGATTCCGTCCTTTTTCTCAGAATCCGAAAATTTTATTCGGATAACGATATACTACCGGCTTTTAAAACAAATTGATCGAGAGAGAGCGGGATTCTAGATTTCAACATCGGAAATTTCAATTTCCGACTTGGGACTACAACTCCGTCCTCTATCACCCGTTCTTATCCAATTCCAACTCATCTCATCTGATTTGGGTAAAGTCCTATCTCTTCTTCCCTCCCTCTCTTATTGATTCCATTTCTTTTGGAAAACAAACAAACAAGCCCTTGTCCCTTTTACACAAAATCAGAACCCATCCCCCCAAATTTCATTTTCAAAACCCCAACTCATCTCTCTCTCTCTCTCTATCTCTCATTTTGCCGTGAGTAGCTGCCCACTTCCTCCTCCTTGTCCATTTCCTCCCTTCCACCACCACGCTGTTGTCACCACCACCACCACACTCCCCAGCCTCCGCCACCACCACTTCCCGTCACCACTAAAACGCCGCCTCCACCGTAACCTCCGTCCCTCCCTCTTTGTTTAACGAGAGCCGAGTATCCCAGCGCCACCCCTTATTCTTCCTCCTTCGTCCTTCTTTCCCGAGACGCCAGGTACACCTCCCACGACCACCTAGGAATCACAAGCAGTAGCAGCAACAGGAAGGCTCTTCCCGAAGACGGAGCACAGCCCTCGACATCTCCTTCCCCTGATCGTAGGTTCAAGATCGGTAAGGCTCGATTCTCCCTCTTTTCCCTTCCTTTCACCTCTAAATACAATAAAGATGAAGCTTTGACCCCCTTCCACTCTCCCTAGATCATCCCCGGCGAGAATCCATATCCGGCAAGCCCAATCGAGCTCCGATCGAACGTTTTCTGGCGAATTGAACTCGGTGAGCTCCTCCCCTTTCTCCCTCTTCTTTGGTTGCGCTTTGGGTTTCCTTGCGTGTACTTGGGGCCGGGATGAGCGTCGGAACAAGGCCATCGATGGCAGCTTCTCTTCTTCCTCTCTTTCCTCTTCATTTTCGAACCCGGGAAACTTGTACTCTGTTCAGTCTTTTTCTTTAACAACAGAAGAAGAAGATAGCTTGTGAACCCCACCCGTCCAACTCATCCGGCCCCACCTCTCTTGCCCTTTCGGTTTACAGATGCAAAAAAATAGAATGGCCATTTGGGCCTAATTGTATGGGCCGAGATAGGGTTTAAAAAGAAAACAAAGCTTGGGCCTAATTTATTCAATGAAATCTGATTTGAGGTTTAAGAAATAAAGGGGGGTCGGTTGTAAATCTTACAAATAAGGGGCGGTTTTGGTAATTTTATAAGGGTCAGATTTTATAAAATAAAATGGTTGGTTACTTAAGGGATTGAAAATATTATTTGGAAGTGTTTTAAAGAAAATGGTATTTAAAATATTAAATATTAGTTTGAGACTTAAAAAATAAATATTATTTTGAGATTAAAAGATATTATGTTATGATCTTATAAAATCTTGGAACTTAAAATATGTTATCGGATTAAAACAAAAAGGAATTTGGCAAATGTTTTCAAGAATCGGAATTTCTAGCGAATTGACTCGAACATTGAAATGGATTGGGAACTAACTTGGGAATCCGACTTGTTCGATGACTAACTAGCATGATGATATGATTGTATGACTAATAGCATGATATTGTGATGATGTATTATGAAAGGTTATACGCTAGTTACTTATGATGATGAAGTGACATATAAGCTAAGTATGAGTATAAATTATGATATGCCAATATTTCTATGATACGATGTCGACGTACTTGTTGAATACGAATTATGAAATAAAATATTGATATATGTCCTTAAAATGATAGTAGGGAGTGTTGATATATGATTGAAAAGCATGATATGTTCTTAAATATTAAAGTATGAATATGATATATATATATATATATAGGCAAGAGTTCCAGTGAAACAAAGAATACGGTGAAACGGTGAAACGAATGAATATTGTGTTATATTAATATGAATATGGCATTATGTGGATATGAATATGTGAATATTGTGGTGTGTGGATATGAATATGGTGTTATTCACTTTATATTATTTGAATATAAATAATAACATATTCATATACCCATATTTAAATCATATTCATATTCACACAACATAATATTCATATTTATATATTCATATAACATAATATTCATATGAATATGACCCAATATTCATTCGTTTCACCGTTACACCGTATTATCCGTTTCATTAGAACCTTTCCCTATATATATATATAGGGTGTGGTTTTAGTGTACACACCCTTAGGGTGTACCTTGTGCACAAATCTCAGCCCTTGATTGATGGGAAATAAATGGTGTAGATTAATATGGATTTTCTTTTTTTTTTAATTATAAAATAGTGGGACCCACTAGCAAAAACTACCCCTTGCCCCTCTCTGTGCGTGATCTCCCCCAACTCCCATTGTTTCATTTTTTTGGTTTTTTTAAGTTGCTTTTTTAATATAAAAAATATTTATTGCTTTGTAAAAAATAAATGATTATGGGTGATTTGTTCGTAAGACCCATCTGTTTTTGTTCATTTTAAAAAATTGACAATTCAACCGAATAATGTTTCACATGCTATCGAATAATTTTATGTTATCTTTTCCATCCGGTTCAGATTAAAATTTACCAATCTCATTGAATGATTTGTCACATGCTACCGAATAATATTTTTTTGTTCATCAGTTTCAAATAAAAGAAACCTCAAATCTCAAAATAATACTTACGATTTATACGAATAATGCTTCATATTTCACAAAAAAAATGATTCACATTTCACCGAATAATGTTTAGTTGTGGAGTATACTCGTGCGTGATGAAGGTTTTTTTTATGTTGTTTTTCAAGCCGAAGACTCCATAGACTGACGAATAATGAATCATATTTCATCGAATAATTGACCTACTCATTACCATCAGTAACCAAAATTCAACACATACGTCTGAATAATTGACGAATACTGAATCAAATTATGCATCACGAAAACTCTATACTAAATTCGACACGTACGTTTGAATAATTCTCCATTTTTCCCGAATAATGCGGGAATTTCAACATTAATAAGTAGAATATGTTAGTTTTAATTTGTATTTGGAAACAAATCTTTAATTTACAAAATTTGAATCCATCGGTTACGGTGAACAAAATAATTCGTAATTATGAAAATACAAAATGATTTACAAAGTGTAGAAAACTTTTTTTTATAGCCTAAAAAACTATTTTGACGGTCGATGACGGACCAAAGAAACAATATTATAAATAATAAAAACATAACATCATTGATTTTTAAATTGTACAATTATCTTCTAAAAATGAGCAAAAAAGTAAAAAAAAAAAAAAGAAAGAATAAAAGACAATTCCAAATTGTGGATGCATCGGCATTAATAAAATTGACAATGAATTGTTTTAACATTCACGTGCCCATTAACAAGAGAGTGGGAGAGATGATGATGTGGGACCCATTAATTGTAATTAAAAATAAATTAAAAATTAGGATTAATTTACACCATTGATTTCAATCCATTTGATGGTCTAGATTTGTGCACAAGGTACACCCTAAGGGGTGTGCACAAATAATCCATACTCTATATATATATGAGGCGATGATGTGTCACCACATGTTATTATATGATATGATAATAAGTTAAAGCATGATAAGATGTTGAGATGATGAGTTGAGATGCTACTTGATGAGTTATATAGAGACTTTGCGATGAGATATGAGATGAGTTGAATGACGATGATGATATTGAATGTGATGATGAGACTTTCGATATGTGATGAAATCGTGTGTTCTTGTATGTTTGAATAGATAGACTTATACTTCCCTTATGACTACTAGGTGACTTTGAACTGTGTGATTGCTACAATGCTGTTCTGCACTTCCAGGTAAGTTCCTTTATGGGCTTACTCAGATTCGAAAGAGAATACCTGCTTGTGATTATATGACATACTAGGTGTTGCATAAGCATTAAAAGCATGTCATGTAGTATCATGCTAGGATTGCACTTGTAAATGAGCATTCGGTTACTTTGTGTGTTTGAAAACAGAACGACCGTTATCTGTGAGTCTTAGAGTCTTTGCTAGGGTCATGGGGGCATTCGTGTTTTATACCGTTTCAGTCCCCAATCGAGTCGATGAGTATGACCTATATATATATCTCTGATACGGTTCGGCATAGACCGAACGCCCTACCTCGGAGTCGGTACGGGAATATATCTGTTACGGTTCGGCATAGACCGAGCGCCCTACCTCGGAGTGGGTACAGGAATATATTTGTTATGGTTCGGCTAAGGCCGAGCGCCCTACCTCGGAGTGGGTACGGGAAATATAGAGATATGGGGATATGCCACTTGGCATTCTCTGGGCGCCTTTACAGTTCTTTCTGCATATTATAACCTAGGAGCATGATAGTGTGATTTAATATCCGTATTGCATCAAAGTATCTTTATTATAGCGTATGTGTATACTTGCTTGCGGGACAGAGTGCGTTGGGGTCTCGATCTGATCCCGCTCGCACAACTTGTTTTTAGGTATGATTGCTCTTTGTTTCTATGGCGTGGGAATCCCCCGGGCGAATGCAAAGAACCTGCCTAACTCCACTAATTTGGTTATATAATTTTCGAATATATGTTTTAATGATTTGGTTTTCACCCGGCCTCGCCGTGGCAAGTTGTACCTTGCTTCCGCTTTCACCAGTTTCGAAAATGAATTTCCGCGATATAGTCTTAGGACAACTTAAGGGTTCCTAGTGGCCTTCGATTGTTTTGGGGTTCGAAATCCCTACTTTAAAATACTGATCCTTTGAGGTTTGAAACCTCGACCTGTACTCGAATTGCAAGATCCAAACGAAGGTACCAACCTTCGAAACGTATCTCGGGTATTTGATTCCGGGCCGTTACACGTATTAGATCCATGCTCAGCAAAAAGGCGTATTAGATCCAAGGACAAGGCATACAAGTAGAGTCCAGGGGGAGAGCCTTAGTTAAGAAACAAGTAGAGTGTAGGGGGAGAGTGGAATTTCAGCAGATCGAGACCTCAAACTCGACCCATGGTGCAAGTCTGAAGTTGGAGATCCCTTGTCTTCCTTGAAGATGATGAAGCCATAGTGTCAGCAACACAGGCGCGTGTCCTCCTTTGTGCATGTTCTCCTCTGGCAATCGACGACGTAAGATTCCATCACCGTCCAAATCCCGTCACGTCCGGGCTCCCCGCCGCAAGATCCGAGAATCTCGTGGAGCATCATGACAAGGCGGTAGTTCCTGTGGTTGTGGTCGTCGCCGATGATGGTGAATCCGATGATGCAACGGCGATCTCTGCATCGACAGAAAAAGAGAGAGAGAGAGAGAGAGAGAGAGAGAGAGAGAGAGAGAGAGAGAGAAACCTTGCTTGTGGCTAGATCCCTTCTCGATGGTGTGGCATTGAGCGCACTCCGCATCGAAACGGAGGAGGTGAAATTGGAGCGCCTGAGATTTGGAGGCGAACAACAAGGAAGAGAGCGAGAGAGATCTGAGATTTGGAGGGGCACACGTGGGTACTGTTTTGGAGGACGTGGACAAAACCCTAATTTAATAAGCTTGGTGGACACTCCCCCAATTTGAGCCCAAAAAAGGGCATGTTTGACAAATTACTTTCTTTTAAATTTGTAATGAAATACTATATAATTAGAAATTGTATTTTCACTAGGTAAAATTTTATCTCTTTGTTGTGGTTATTTTTTTCACCCACCTAACTTTAAAATACTAGATCCGTCACTGAGTAGACTAGCAGAAATATGGTCATTACAAAGCATATGATCATTCCAGATCGAGGAAGTGAATACCAGTACTCTCATTAAATACATAAATGGATAACTGCAATATATATAAACAAAAATCATAGGAACGTTGTGATTCATACGCTTTTTTCATTAATTGATATTGCTACCATATTCTTAAACCATAACTTCATATTTGTGATTCATATGCTTGAGTTTACAAACTCATATATTATATTTACTATTCATTCCCCCCCCCCCCCCCAAAAAAAAGATATTTAATTTACAATTCATATACTTGACGTATAGTTTGATTAAACAATTTTTTTTGATATAAGGATAGAAATTCGATTCTCTAGACAAACCTAGAAAAAACAAGAGCCCGAACAAGTCGGGAGATGGACCAACCATTATGTACAATCAAAGCTAAATAATATAAACAAATGACTGAATAGAAATAATAAGAAGCAAATGACAGAAAGAAAAAAGCAAAAAGAAAGTACAAGTCATCCTACACTAAATTACAAGCTAGCAGAACCAACGACCGATCAGTCAAACGGAAGATGCTCACAGAGAACTCTATGGATCACTAGCGGACACCTCAACTTGGACAGTTGGACTCTATACAATTTATTTGATTCAACAATAACTCGATTATTTTAAAAAAGATTCAATTAAATCCCAATTTAGTTGAACTATGGTTCATCCAAACACCAATTCAGTCAAAAACCGATTCAACCGTAAATCCCAACTAACTTTGCCCCATTTTGACCTAAATCGATCCCCAACAAAATCACTTTGAAATATTATGTAATCCAACCCAACCTGAATAGTCATTATATACGATACTGTAAACGTGTGAATCAACACAACTCACACCTAGATCTCCATAAGAGAAGCTCTGAAGAAGAAGAGGAAGAAGCCAAAAAAATTGTTATTCATTTTCTTGGTTTTCTGTTGAGCCCATACGTACATTGGCTTTATATAGCCATTGACCCCTAATTACACAAGATGACTAATATGCCCCTCCTATGTATACAATACAAACATATATTTCTATATCCCCCCTTCAAGTTGGACTAGTGATTGAAACTAGGCCTAACTTGGAAGACAAAAAATGGTGTTGAACCTCACCTAATGGCTTTGTAAAAATGTCAGCCAGCTGGTGCTGAGAACGTACAAAGAAAGGATTCAAAAACTCACCCTGTAACTGCTCTCTAACATAGTGATAGTCTAGCTTCAAGTGCTTCGTTCGCTCATGAAAAACGGGATTTTCTGCTATATGGATTGCAGCCTTATTGTCACAATGCAAGGCTATGGGTTTTGGAATCTCACAATGCAAACAGGAAGCCAGAGAATCCAACCAAACGAGCTCACTTGCTGTTTTGGACATGCTGCGATATTCTGTCGCAGCAGAAGATTTGGACACAGTAACTTGTTTCTTCGTTTTCCAGGAAACCAGAGCATTCCCTAATAAGACACAAAACCCAGTGATCGATCGTCCACTGAACACACAATTCCCCCAATCAGCATCACAAAATGTAGTAAAGGAGACATCATTATGAAGTGGATACAACAGTCCCAGATCAGGAGTACCATGAAGATATCTCACCACATGAAGAGCTGCTTGCCAATGAGGTACACGGGGAGATGATATGAATTGGCTAAGATGTTGAACAACAAATGAGATGTCAGGCCTGGTGATATTTAGAAACAAAAGACGCCCAACTAACCTTCTGTATTTCTCAGCATCTGGAAGAAACTCCCCATCATCAATCGACAATTTGAGGCCTCTCTGCATAGGAAACGCAACACTTTTGCAATCAGTCATTTGTGTGTCTTCAAGTATGTCAAAGACATACTTCCTTTGATTCAAATGTGCCATGTGCTGATCTTGATATTTCTAAGCCCAGAAAATACCGAACCTCACCCAAATCTTTAATTGTATAAGCCTGATGCAAAGCCTGTTTTAGAGCCTCAATTTCAACCAAACTGTCACCAGTAACCAGAAGATCATCAACGTAGACTAACACCACAATCAAGCCTTGAGGAATAGATTTAGTGAACATACTGTAATCATAAGAAGACTTAGTAAACCCCAACTGATTAAGAAATCTACACAATTCAACATTCCATTGGCGGGAAGCCTGCTTAAGTCCATATAAGGACCGTTTCAGTTTGCAAACCTTAGGTGACTTAGCCTTATCATAACCCTCAGGTATCCTCATATAGACTTCCTCATCTGAAAAACCATGCAAGAATGCATTATTAACGTCTAACTGATGCACAAGCCATTGCTTGAGAGTAGCAAAGGCAAGCAATAATCGAACAGTGGTGAATTTGGCCACAGGAGAAAACGTTTGATGATAATCTTTTCCTTTAATTTGATTATACCCCTTTGCTACAAGACGAGCTTTCAACCTTTCTACTGAGCCATCAGGCCAAAACTTGACCTTATAAACCCATCGACAGCCAATTGCTTCATGTCCAAGAGGAAGATTAGTAATCTCCCAAGTTTCACTGCTCTCCAGTGCCATCAACTCCTTTTCCATAGCCTCTACCCACTGAGGATCTGCAGGTGCTTGCTTGTAGGTTTGAGGCTCAGGAGTAGCTAAGACATGACACAAGGAAGCTGAATAAGCAGCAGAATAATAACCCTGATCAGACAACTAAGCAGCTATGAAGGATTGAGATTAGGACTGAGCATGAGCTGCTAGGTCGTCGATCCGACTAGTTGAACATCCGTGAAGAGGAGCTTTGATACCATGTAAACGTGTGAATCAACACAACTCACACCTAGATCTCCATGAGAGAAGCTCTGAAGAAGAAGAGGAAGAAACCAAAAAAGTTGTTATTCATTTTCTTGGTTTTCTGTTGAGCCCATACGTACATTGGCTTTATATAGCCATTGACCCCTGATTACACATGCAAGATGACTAATATGCCCCTCCTATGTATACAATACAAACATATATTTCTATAGATACCCGACTAAACCCAAAATGACCTATGTTCAAAACGACTCGAGCTGACCTAATCGGTTTGCATGATTTTAAGGTCTAGCTAGTTGAAGCCCATTACGATTTAGACTCGATGGGTTACAATCTAACCCCTAAAAAAAACTACTTTCGAGTGAGTTCTCGACCCCTGCAGTACACTGTTCCTCTAACCCTAACTCCCCATTTCCCCCTCTCGATTGCATCTCCCCTTGATCGATCTCTCTAGTTTCGAGTCCCTTTTATCCAGATCGCCATATATTCGTCAAGTGATTGCAAGCCCCCGAGCCATTAGTGCTTCCCCTTCGTCGAGTGTTACAATTTATATACATTTTAATGAATTAAAAACTATATAAAACATATATTGGTTTATTAATTTTTTTTATTGTTTCATATTTATTACTTATAAGTATAAAATTATTTTTAAAATAATAAAAAGTTAGTATTTTATATTATTTTTATCATCTAATTAAAAACCTATATAAATAATTTAAATGATATATTTTTTCTTAGAACGAAAATAGTATTATTTGAAATAATTTTTCTAATAACATCTAGGTCCAACTGTGTATGCTTAATTTCAACTTTTTCGATTGGATCCAGTTAAGTTTTAGTTTGTGTACCGAAATTGTCAACTTGGTGGTGTTGTAAATTGTTGACCGTTGATTAAATTTGACCAATTATGATCCATACCGGTTGACTTGTGACATCGACCATAATAAACCTACATAAGTAGTACAACCTAGTGCTTGTGTTAATTAAAATGGTCGGTACGGTGGTGTGGAGACATTAATTAAATACATTTCATAGATACATTTCAAGTATAGTCATAGAAATGCATGCATTATAAAGGCGTGGGAGGTATGGTGTATGGCGTGCATGGGATCCGAAGCCATACATATATGGCGCAACTCCTCCCGGCCCCTTCGTATGGTTCCTTTCAATTTCATGATTCCAGACATCTAACTAACTCATGCAACGTAACATTAAGGGTGTGTTTTGATTGCATAATTATGATTATATGGATAAACTAACTCATTCTTATAATTACCCGGCCTGATCTGAACACAACCGAACATACATTATACCCGACATATGACCATTCGAATGAGTATACCCGAACCTCACCCGAACAACTCGATTGCTAGCTACTTCTAAACTACATTTGGGCTCTCCGATCCATTTAAATCTTTAAGAGAAGGGAAATAAATTCCATTTAGTATTCAGCAAAGAGGAAATCAAATTGTCAAGCATTACTAGCTTAGTTGGTAAGAATGACAGGTAATGACCAGTAGGTCATGAGTTCGAATCCCCCTCCTCCATATTGTAATGGACCTATTGCCTACCTATGAACCAAAAAAAAAAATCAAATTAGATCTCCATGTTTAGGCAAAAAGATTCCGATCTCCATTTTTTTCATTTTCTATGAATCATCTGTCCGAGTTGAAGTATAGAACTGATGCGCGCGATTGACTGCGCCAAAAAGAGAAGGTAATAACATCCTTGGCAGCGTCATGTTACCAACGAAAGGGAGACAGATTAAACTCGATCCACGACATTAGCAAGTGCCCCTTCTCCCCAAATCTAATTCTACAAGTTCTACAATATACAAGAAGATAAAATTATAAAACATGTTTTATTTTTGTAATGACAAACACTCTCTGTAAATACTTCTCATCTAGATATATTTTCCAATACAAAATTTGTTTCATTCTATTTACCTTACGTACATACAGGGGCGGAGCTGGGGGGAGATAGGGGGTCACGTGCCCCCTTTCTCATTTGACGAACTAACTAGGTGTATTCTCCTCGTCGATCGTTTCGTTTTGATATATCATACGCCTTATTCCGACATCTGAGTAAAAAGTTATGACTGTTTTAAAATTAAAGATATATTAATCACTTTAATTTTGTTTCAATAGACTATAATGCTTTTATATTTTACTTAAATTAACATTTACATACTATAATTCATCTCGAGAGCTTCAAAATGAGAGGTTATTCTAATCATTTCGACAATTAGATATGAAGTTATACAAGGTTAAAATTTTTATATCTGGTTATACATTATTATATGTTATGAGTGCAACAAGTTATATATTAACTAGGTTGTCATTCGAGCCAAACAAGTCTAGTATTGTTTGATTATATTTAGCTAATTTAGAAACTAGTCAAGCTCGAGTCGAACCTATATTTGAACTTGAGCTTATACTCGACTTCTTTAGTAAGGGAACGAGCTTGAGCTGAGTTTTTTTCCCAAGTATTATGCAACTTTACTTGCTCATGACATAGTAACTTAAAAGAAAATTTGTAAATTTCACAAAATTCGTGCTATTTGAGTTTCAATCAATCCGACCTGAATCATGAATCAAGCATAAAAATGTGCTCATAATCAACTCATTTTGTAAATGATGCTCGAGCCGAGCTTTTATTGAGCAAAACTCGAGCCAAGTTTTAGCTCATATAACAATCATAACCTTAACTTAATGTTTATTAGATTGCGTTTCCTATACTTATTTAGTTAATTTTTTCCGGATATTTCATTTATATATTTATATTTATTTTTTAGGCTAAAAAAATGATAGCGTTTTATCATAAACCGATAACATTTTATCGTAAACTATATATATCTTACATGTATAATTGTGCCCCCCTCCGAAATTTTTCTGGCTCCGCCACTGCGTACTTACCTATACCAAACAAGCCCTCAATTTGTTTTTGATTGCTTGAAATAAATTAGATATTGGGTCTTGTTGAATTTGCTAAAATCGAAAGGAAATATTAATTCAGGCAATGGAATATCGATTGAGATCACCTACTACAAAATCCTCTCTAAATGTCCCTAATCACCACCCGAATTTAAAAAATAATTAAAATAATTAAAATTTGAAAAAATTAAGAAAAAGATAAAATGTGGGGTGGATTGGGAGAGGGTACAGAGAGACAGGAGATTTTCGGGACAGCACATCCACTCAGGTGGAATAGATGTTCGCAGTTAATTGCATTAAAATTTTTCAAACACCAAATTAATTATTTTTTATGCCTCTTTAACTTGATTCCTATTAGCTACAGACCTACAGTTGTTGTACCCCAATAAAACTAGGGTCTTACTATTTACACGGTGAATTTTTCTCCGTTTACATGGTTCGTAACCGCGCACTCGCAATGTGCGGTTGCGTTTTTTTTAAAATAAATAAAAGGAAATACAAGGAAAGTTAATCAATTTAAAAAATAAAATAAAAGCAACCGCGCATTCGCAATGCGCGGTTGCGATTTTTTTATTATTAAATCTTCATCTTGTAGTTAGACCTGTTCATCGTCTTCGTTCTGCAGAATCCGTGCTTCAAACGCAGGCCTCCAATGGTAGTCGGCTAGAGCCTAGAGGCGAGGAAGACAATATATCTGGTATGGGTATTCGGTCGATTTCATTTGGACTCGAGTGTTTGGATCTGCTTTCAATTGATGACGGATTTGGACTCGAATGTTTTGGATCTGGGTTCATTTGGACTCGAGTTTTTGGATCCATGCTTCAAACGCAAAATCTCTTCTTCTTTGTCGGCCATGGATTCCGTCTCCGACCAGAGGCGAGGAAGACAATAGATCTGGGATGGGTATTCGATCGATTTCATTTGGAATCGAGTTTTTGGATCTGCTTTCAATTGATGACTGATTTGGACTCGAATTTTTTGGATCTAGGTTCATTTGGACTCGAATTTTTGGATCCGTGCTTCAAACAAAGAATCGCTTCTTCTCGTCAGCCATGGATTCCGTCTCCGATCAGGGGAACACCTTGTTGGTCCAAGTCAACCCGGAGATCCACGACCTCACCGAGAAGGAGAAGCGCCGCCAACGCCACGAGATCGAGCTCATCGCCTCCAAGAACTTCATCTCCTTCGCTGTCATCGAGCCTCTCGGTGGGAGGACTTGTAAGGGCGGAGGAAGAACCCAATGGTGGGGAGTTGGGCGGAGGTGGTGCCGGAGAGGAGGCCTGGCCACATAGTACAAAAAGGGGGACCAGAGCACACTTTTTTTATGCATGGGAGCACACTTCTCGTACTGTGCTTATAGTGGGTGCGCTCCCAAACAAGCACGCTTATTATTTAACCGTGATCCCATATTTTAAGCACGGTTTTGTGTTGAAGCGTTCTTAAAATTGTCATACACCCAATATCCGTTCTCGAATTATAAGAACGCTTCAATTGAAGTGGGCTAAAAAAAAAAGTTTTAGCACACTTTTTTTCAAACCGTGCTTAATAATAAGCACACTTTAAATAAAAAGTGTGCTCTTTCATATATCTCTCAAATGGATATATCCATCTCAACAATGGTCCAATGCAATACCTTACCTCTCGAACCAAGAGTCGAACCCACAACCTCTTGCACCCTTATACGAATTCGTCCGCTTCACACGCCTACCACCTGAGCTACGGAATTTTGTTGTAACTTTGTGCATTTACTTAATCTAATTACTAAAAAAACTCTAAATATAAAAAAATTATTTTTTTCGAGAACGGTTTATAAGAATAAATGAGAAACGCTTTAAAAGAAAAATGTGTTCCCACTAGTTAAATTTGGTTTTGAGAAGACACTTTTCTTATAAAACCGTGTTCGTTTTAATTTTTTTTAAGCACGCTTTACGTAAAAATCGAGCTAATTATTCCTTTCGAAACAAACGAGAACGGTTCTATATATAGAAAAGTGTGTTGATTTTAGTTAAAGTTGGTTTTGGGAACACACTTGTAAAATGAATCCGTGCTCGTTTTAATTTATTTTTAAGCACACTTCACATAAAAATCGGGCTTAATAGTTTTTAGAAATAAACGAGAACGTTTTTATAGAAAAGCGTGTTCGTTTTAGTTAAATTTCGTTTTGGGAACACACTTTGAGAATTAAACCGTGTTCGTTGTAATGTTTTTAAGCACGCTTACACGAAAACCGGGTTAAATATTTTTTTACAAATAAACGAGAACGGTTTTATAGTAAAGCGTGTTTGTTTTAGTCAAATTTGGTTTTGGGAACACACTTTGAAAATTAAACCGTGTTCGTTTTAAGTTTTTTTAAGCACGCTTTACACGAAAACCGGTCTAAATATTTTTTTAGAAATAAACGAGAACGGTTTTATGGTAAAGTGTGTTGCTTTTAGTTGAATTTGGGGTCGGGAACACACTTTTAATATAAAACCGTGCTTAAAATAAAAAAATAAGCACGCTTGTGAAAAACCGTACCCAACTTACCGTGCTCCACCCCCTATATTTGTACGAGTACAAGGGATCTAGGATGACGAAGAACGTTTGCATCCGCGTAGTGCGGATACGCTGTCAGTGGGCCCCTCCATTCTCGCACTCCGCAATTGGAACCCTTCACTGTGTAATGGGCGACAAAATTGACCGTGTACATAGCAATCTCGTAAAACTATTACAAAAGCTGATTTTTTTATTGCTTGAAATAAATTAGGTATTAGGTCTTGTTGAATTTGCTAAAATCAGAAGGACAAGGATTATTAAGGCAGGCTGTGGAATATATGTTCGCAGTTAATTGCATTAAAAATTTTCAAACACCAGATTAATTTTTTTCTTATGCCTCGTTGTCTTGATTTTAGCTACTGTTGCTGTACCCTAATAAAACTATTACAAAAGCTGAGTTTCTTAATCAACGTAAATAAAGTCTTTAAATTATTATATTATTCAAGGTTAATTAGGTTAGGCTATGGCTATAGGTAACAAGAATCCTTGTATAAGTAGTTATTTGTTGTTTTTTTTTTTTTTTTGGAAATTTCCGTCAACTCTATTTAACTAGTAGTTTTGTTAGCAAAAAGAAGTGGTTTAAACTTTTATCTTTACGTGGTTCAAGATTTGTACAACATATGGTTCAAGATTTTGAGAAGTAGTGTGGAACTTATTAATAAGAAGTGGTTCAAGTTTTTTACACACATGTGGAGATCAAGATGTGAATGTGTGGTTCAAGATATTAAGAAGTGGTTTAGAATCTTAATAAAAAGGGGTTTAGGGTTTTACACACGTGTGGTTCAAGATTTTAGCAAGAAATGGCTCGAGATATTAATTAACAAGAAGTTTTAAGCATTTATAGACATGTGGTTCAGGGGCTGAACATGTGTGGTTTCATGTTTTTATGAAGTGGTTTAGAATATGGGAGAATTGGTGAAATGTGTCCAAAAAAGTTGTTCTAATTGGTGAAACGTTCACATTTTGGGACAAATTGGTGGAGTGTCCATCTCGCCCGTAGCAATTTTATCATCTTACCAATAGTAATTTTATCATCTTGCCTATAGCATAACTCTTCTTTTTTTTTAACATTTTGTCGTGCAAAAATAAGAGTATGTTGAGCATGTGCAAAAATAACCGCATGTTGAGCAAATTAGACCCAAGTCTAGTTTTTATTTATTTATTTTTTTTACATTTTGACGTGCAAAAATAAGAGTATGTTGTGCATGTGCAAAAATAACCGTATGTTGAGCAAATATGACCCAAGTCTAGTTTTTTTGTTTTTTTTTTAATATTTTGTCGTGCAAAAATAAGAGTATGTTGTGCATGTGCAAATATAGCCGTATGTTGAGCAAATAAGACCCAAGGCTAGGTTTTTTTTTTTACATTTTATCGTGCAAAAATAAGAGTATGTTGTGCATGTGCAAAAATAACCGTATGTTCAGCAAATATGACCCAAGTCTAGTTTTTTTTAAACATTTTGTCGTGCAAATATAAGAGTACGTTGTGCAAATATAACCGTAAGTTGTGCAAATATGACCCAAGTCTAGTTTTTTTTTATTTTTTATCATTTTGTCGTGCAAATATAAGAGTACGATGTGCAAACATAACCTTATGTTGAGCAAATATGACCCAAGTCTAGTTTTTTTTATTTTTTTATTTTTAAAATTTTTTTTAACATTTTGTCGTGCAAATATAAGAGTAGGATGTGCAAATATAACCGTATGTTGAGCAAATATGACCCAAGTCTATTTTTTTTTGTTCTTTTTTTTAAACATTTTGTCGTGCAAATATAAGAGTACGTTGTGCAAATTTAACCGTAAGTTGTGCAAATATGACCCAAGTCTAGTTTTTTTTTTTTACATTTTTCGTGCAAATATAAAAGTACGTTGTGCAAATATAACCGTAAGTTGTGCAAATATGACCCAAGTCTAGTTTTATTTTTTTTAAACATTTTGTCGTGCAAATACAAGAGTATGTTGTGCAAATTTAACTGTAAGTTGAGCAAATATGACCCAAGTTTAGTTTTTTATTTTTTTATTTTTTTAACATTTTGTCGTGCAAATGTAAGAGTACGTTGTGCAAATATAACATTTTGTTGTGCAACAATAAAAATAAAAATATAGATTATGGATCACATAATAAAATATAGATAGTTTTTATAATTTCTCATATTCGTAGGGTGATTTTTGTAATTTCATAGAAAAGTCCTTCTTCCTTCCGCCGCTCGACCTTGCTCTGCCAGGAACTACGCCCCGCTCGACCTCGGAAACCTCTAGTCCCTCTCCGGATCTCCGGCGGCTCGACCTCGCTCCGGCCGGATCTGAAGCCTCCAGTCCCTCCCTCGCTCGCTCGACCTCGATCGCTCCGCCTCGCTCGGCCTCGCTCGCTCACGACGCCGCAACTCCAATTGATCCACCGGTTTCAGATCGGCTTCGAATTAATTGATTCCGACTCAATTGATTTGCCAAATCAATTAGTCGAATTGAATTCATATCTGGAAGAACAATCGGAGAATGCGAGATCCGGCGACGATCTGGAGGATGTGAGATCCGGCGACGTCGAAGCTTCGCCTCCAGATCCCGCGACGAGCGAGGGCGAGGACGAGAGAGCGAGAGGGCGAGCGAGCTCGAGGGAGTGGCCGGAGAGATCGAGATAGCCGGAGAGATCGAGAGAGTCGAGAGATCGAGAGATTGAGAACCTATTCAAGGCTCGATGGATCTATTTGTTTTGATATATAATTGGGGAATTAGTATATATAGTGGACAATTCACCAATTTGTCCAAAAGGTTGGACAATTCACCAATTTGTCCAAAAAAAAGTGCATGTTTGACAAATTTTTTCTTAGAATATTAACAAAAAAGTATTTTAGAAAATTATTAATTAATAAGTGGTTTAAGCTTTTATACACACATGATTCAAGAATAGAACACCATTTGATTCAAGATTTTAAGAACAAGTGATTTAAGATATTAATAAGATCGAAGTGATTTGGCCTTTCACTTTTACATTTTTTTTCCCAAGTTGTTCAAATATTTTATATTTTTATATAATGTTGTTTAGGATTTTAAACTCTTTGATTTAAATTATTTTTTCGATCTCTTAATGATTTATCCGATAAATTCCATTACTTTTTACTCTGAATGACCAATTTACAGCTCAGCAACAACCCAAGCTGTCGCCTGAAAGGGGTTTTTCGTCATTGCATAATTCAGGAGTCATCCCCGCAAGTACGCAAGCAACCATATCTCGCAAAATATCTTGGTAACCCCGTGCATAACGGGCGTCCAATAAATTATGCACTCTCATGAGACAACGATGAAATTTTTTCCCTCGAAACTTCAATAACCTCAACATCTTGAAAGATTAGTAGCTACGGTGTCTTGAACAATAAGATAGGTCCACGACGAGGTTAGATATATACAAAAACTAATAAATAAACAAAATAAACTTGAGTCCCCAGCAATGACGCCAAAATTTGACAGAAGGAATTTGTCGTTATTCCTATCAAAAGTAAAACTCAAACTTACGTACGAACTAGAATAGCAAGCAAGTAATTAAGAGGTCAATCCCACAGAGAATCAAGTATTCCTAAGTAATGTATATTTACCAATTAGTAGAAAAGGAGGTTTTGGTGATTGAAAACAAGAAAACACAATAACTATGAACAAGTTAATAGAGATAACAATTAAGAAAATAGTTTCATCTATAAATATCAACTTTAGTTTGATTAGTCGATCCTCGATTCTTCTTCAAGTTCTCTTTTCATCCTATTATTGTTCCTGTCTCGATCTTGTGTAAATTACCAGTTCTATGAGTCCTATTAACCCTTACTAATTAGATAACCCCTAACACGGTCAAAATTTAACCTAATAGTAGCATTAAGATTAAAGATTAACTAGCTAGAGTAAATATAACACCAAGCTAGGAGTCAATATTTAACATATAATTGATTCTCTACACACCAATTTAGTCCTACAAGTCCTAAAAACACATGCTTCTATTATGGATTAAAGTTCACTATGAGGAATTTACATAATACTAACAATAATCTCAACTAGTTATACGAGCTAGAAGAAATCAACAATTCGCAAAAGAATCACTATAAATCAATAAAAATAGAACAAGAATAGGAATCTAACAACTTTATCAAACCAAAGCTTAAATCCATAGACGAAACGGAAGAGTTTAGCACTCCATGACCATGGAGGCTCCCCTCTAGGATTTTCTCAATTGATAATCTCAAAGTGTATTAGATGATGAACTAGATGTTGAATTATATGTCTAAAAAAACAACCTAAAAATCTTTAAATAGGCCTAACAAAGTCGGTTAAATATAAGATAGAAATATCTAGATAAAAGATAAAAAAAATAGGAAAATTCGTTGTTTCAGACACGCAAGAGGCCGTTGGGCGGACGGTGATCAGAAAAATCGTCAATCTTGTCCTTTGAGCCACAGGGCGGCCATGGGTGGCCGCAGGGCGGCCTTACTGTTCACAACATTTTTTCGCTTTCTAATTTGTTCTCGATGTAAACATGAAAGTTATAGATCTCAAAAAAATCTTTCCAATGCATACTTATAATCGTCAATCGGATCACCGAGGCCGCCATAAAGTGCGAAACAAGTTTAGCTTGTTTGGCGACCACTTTTGTTGACTTGTTCTTCACTTAGGTTGTCGAACTTCAACTTTGCTCCCGTGATCTTCACTTTTCTTCCTCCTCTTGACTCTTTTTTCATGCAAGAGTCTCCTCGTTCCTCGTCGGATCCGTATTATCCTGAAATAATTAATAAAAACATATAGATTCCGACTCTACCACCCTAGCGAGTTTAAATGCAAAATGGTAACTAAATTATGCAATATATACATCAAACCAAGCTAAATGCAAACTATATCTTATGCCTACCTAAATGCGTGCTATCACCCTGTGCGTTGCTTGAAGTGTTTGAAAACTTTGATTCATATATTTTATGAACTATTTGGGAGTATTTTGACATATTATAATTAATTGAGCATGCATTTATGATCTTTGTTAGGTGTGACTACTCTAGCTCCATGATTAATTACTTTCTCTATAAATTGCATTTTGATATCTTTATTGAGAATGTATTTATATGATTATTGTGGATGATCTTAACATGACCGAGACATGATTTTCTATAGCGTTAATTAATTATACTCTATCCAACCCGTACATATTTTTCCCTACTTGAAGCCCTTTGGGCCTTATAATCCTATTTTTTTAGCTCCACAAAATTCATCTTAGCCAATTGGTAGTTTGACCCATCCTTGAATTATGAGAAGAGTTGGTGAATATTGGTTGGAGTTGCCTTGAATTGAGATATGTTAGGTGTTTCATTTGAGCTTAATATAGTGGTTTTGTATAGGAGCTTACTACTTGGGACCTAAGGAGGATAAACTTCACTTATAGGTAAAATTCAGGAGAGAATAAAATGAAAAAAAAAAGAGAAAAAAACATCATCATCATCAACGGAAAAATGAATAATCTAATGTGGTTATGTGATAATTATACACGGAATTGTTATGGAATGGAGTTAAATATTGTTTTTGTGGTTTATGATCTATTGTGGTTATTGGCGTTTCTTTGGTGGTTGGGATCTTTTTTTTTTCCAGATTTTTAGTACCACATGGCCTAAAATTTACATACTCTATGCCTTATATATGTTTCTACCTAGTCCGATTACAACCCATTCAAAAGAGCTCATGAATTTGAATGCATGTGAAGTCACAAGCGAGGGATATTTAGAACAGTGATCCAATTTTATTGTAGGTATGTGTCAAGGACCGAGTCTGAGCGTAAATGTTTTAACCCTAAACACATGAGTGAGATTAAAGCACATTTTTCTTGTGAGATTGAATGGAGATTCTTGCTTTATTCTTTTGATTGCACCTATATATGTGATGATGTTATTTATCGATCTTTGTTCCTTATTTTTTGAGTTTAAGTGTTTTACGAAGTGGATTACATGGATTGTTTGTCTGTGGGGTGTTAATTTGACGTTGGTTTCATTGCTTGAAGACAAAACAAAGGCTCAAGTGTGGGGGAATTTGATAGTACACATTTATTTAGGATGCATTATATTGAGCATGATTTAGATGTATATAATTCATGGTTTAGACTAGATTTGCATTTATACTCGTTTTGGTGGTGAACTCGGAATCTACACATTTTTTTATTAATTCAGGTAGATGTGGATCAAACGAAAAATGAGGAGGCTAATGGATAGCGTCGAGAAGGGAAAGACAAGTGAAGAGCCCGGAAGTGGATTTGAATTTTGAGAGCCTAAACGAAGAACAAGTCAGTAGAAATAGTCATCCGACAAGCCGAACTTGTAACACAATTTCTCGTGGCCTCGATGGTTCGATTAACTACTATGAGTATGCATTGAAAAGAACTTTCCGTGAGCTACAACTTTTATGTTGAAACTTTAGTTTGTTAATTTGTGAGATTTATATCCTAGTATGTTCTATGCATATTGATTTGGATTGATTTTCTTGCAATTCTTATTGAGTTTGTAGATTCTTCACGGAGAACCTTAATCCCCATTAGCAAGCATATCTTTTTAGGACTTGTAAGAATAAATTGACATGTATAGAATTAAGTGTTAAATACCGACTCGTAGCTTGATGTTGCATGCATCCTCATTAATCCTTAATCTTAATGCTACTATTAGGTTAAACCTTAACCGTGTTAGGATCATCGAAAATTGGTAAGAATTTCTAAGACTCGTGTAAAACTAGTAATTTACACAAGATTAGGACATGAATATGCATAGGATGCATTAGAAGAGAACTAAAAGAAAAATCGATGATCAACCTACCAATTAAAGTGAATATTTATAGATGGAAAAATTATCTTAATTGTTATTATCTCTCTAACTTGTTCATAGTTCAGTATTATTCTCATCACCCCTCCTCTATTAATTGGTAAATATATTTCGCTTTGAAAGATGTTAGATTTTCTGTGTGTTTGACTTCTTATTTGCTTGTTATACTAGTTGGTTATTTTGGATTTATATTTGATAAGAACAGCGATAATTTTCTCTTATCACTCGATCACGCGAGTTCAATTTTTCAGTTAGTTGCTAGATTTTATCCTTTTAATAAGTATTCAACCAAAATACAATGAGATGTGATTGATTTATTGATAGATGCAGTATTGTATAGTATTGTATACAGTAGCTAGCAAGGGATCGACAAATTTGGATGGTGTTGCTCCCGCTCTTTAATTATAGAGTACCATGGGCGAATCAAGAAAAAAACAATGGGCGTGCAATGTAAAAGTAAGTACAATTCAGATTTCCAGCTGCGGTAGGATGAACCACTTAAAGACATAGGATCGATGATCGATCAGTAGTATAGTAAATGTAGGAGTAGATTCATGGTTGTGAATTAATGCCCGGCTGTCGGTACTTGACGGTGGCAATGGGGCGATGTGCATACGTACATTTAATTGATGATCTAACGCCAATGAATGATTATGCAATTTGCATTTGGGCGTAGACACATCGAAGCTACTTGGAAGTTGGAAACCAGCTACAAGCTGAGCGGTCGACGACATGATATGCATCCATCCCCATCCCTTCCCGTTTGTCGATCGATTAAACAAATTAGAGCGTGCGTGCGTACGTGCGCGCGTGCATCCGCGTACTCAACCCTCTCTTCGATCAGTCTTCAATATTTGATAGAGACATGTCATCTATCAGCTTTGAGGGCTTCTTCAATGGGGATATGTATGTGACAAAGGTTGTATACATGTCATGTCGCCTACTATTCCCGGAATTAGGGATGATGGCCAAGGTTTCAGAACTACTGATTTTCAATTCCTTTTAAAAAATTTTAACCATAATTATTTTATATTGAGCTAATCTTTCGATTTTTTAAAGTGGTACCTTTAAAAAAAATTTCCTTTTTTGTTAACTGTGGTAACTTTTCCTTTTTTTTTGTTAACCCACCTTTGGTGGTAAACTCCGGTTCTGTTTATGAAAGGGTTCAGTGACACAAGGAAGAATTTTCCTTTTTTTGTTAACCCACCTTTGGTGGTAAACTCCGGTTCTGTTTATGAGAGGGTTCAGTGACACAAGGAAGAATTCGAAACATTGGATCCTTACTGGCCAGTTTGTGGAACGAGTATAGTGTGACCACGCACCCTCTTCAATTTCGTTAATTACAGAATCCCGTCCACTTATCCATTTGTTCCAACCTCTGCACTGTGCCAGTTGATAGAGTTGGGATCAAACCCAAATTCGACAAGTACTTAACATATTAATATGGTCTCCAGGGTAGGGGACCCTATATATAGATCCAAGTATTTCCAACAAGTGGCCTCGTAGATCCTCCATGGATAATAAAAACCAAACAACCAACTTCAACCATTCTTTATATTGAAATATTCATCTTCTACTTATTAATTTATTTAAATACTCCATTATAACAAACAATTAGAACATACAATATTATTATATCACATGTTATTAACATTCTTTGCAAAAAATCACCAAATTTTCAACTTCTTTATTTATATAGATGTCCATATTTCGTTTTTAAAAATAATCCATTTTCATTATTCAATTTAAAAAATATAATTTATTTTAGAAAGTAATACTTTTTCTTAAATATCCTCATTATTTACACCTGGTTTAAAAAAAGAACTAATTTTATTTATTGGAAAAAATGCAAAAAAAAGCATCAACTTTAGGGATGGTTACGTTCGATGACAACAACTTTGGAAAATTATATAATAATCACCAACTTTGTAGGGTGGTTGCATTAGGTAACACAAACTTTCGAAAAATAAAAAATCACCCCTTGTTAATATTAATCACATTTTCCAATTGTTTTTTAAAATTTTTTAAAAACACATTTTTCAAGTTTATAAACTCATTTTCAATTTTTTCAAAACATCATTTAAAAAAATATAACTATTATATTATCTAAGTTGATATCATTTTAAGAAACTCATTTTCCATTTCAAAGAGATTAATTGGTATTTAATTTTTGAAAAAAATTTGGGTTAATGATGTAAATAAATTGAACCAGGATTAAATAATGAGGGTATTTAAAAAAAGAAAAAGTAGTATTTTCTAAAATAAATTACATTTTTAAAATTGAATAATAAAAATGGATTATTTTAAAAAATAAAACATGGGCATCTTTATAATGAAAATTGGGTGATTTTTTTTGCAAAAAATGTTAATAAGAGGTGATATTTCCAAAAAAAAAAAGGCGGGCCATTGATTGCAAGCCCATGTATTTTCTTTTAAGACTTCATCTCTCTCCCTCAGTTTGGTTTTGTCTCTGTTCCCCTACTCAATGGCTTCATCCCTGATTGTCAGGTGAGGAAGCAACAAGAGGCATCGATTGTTCTAGAGTTTTCCATTTGCATCTTATGTGGATTTCTCGACGAATCTAGGAATGTGCTTCTTGAAGCAGGTGGCCGTGAAGGCATCAGGAATGCCGAAGAGGATGGATTTCTTGGCATTAGGGAGATTGGAGGCAATGGTGGTTTGGATCTCGCCAACTTAGTCAAAGGATAAAAGGGTGGCACTGGGGAGCATATAGTCGACAGTGAGAGAAGCGAAGTTTTGGGTTGGACTATGCGGTGGAGTGAGAACTAAGGTGGTGATAGTGTCGATTGTTGATGCAAAAGGTGAATCTAGTACTTCGTCCGCATTAACCCCGCAATCAGTTGCAGGGCTCAGTCAGCAACCTGTTCTTGAATCAGTTCTTCTACTTACAACGCAACTGGCCCGATCCAATCATTTCCATGCGAAAAAATTGTCCTCAACCTCGATTTTTTGGGTAGGTAGAATTATAATCACATTGAATTTCGAAAAACCAACAATTACACTGGTAAGCAACAAACCAATATTCACATGAATATACCAAAACATAGTATATTGTCATACAAAATCAAATGTCACATCAGCCATAAATAAAAACTATCCAAGTATGGATCACTTCATTTGCACAAACAAGGGGCCGATGGTGTAGTACCGAGAAAGTATGTGTCTAATCTACAACTACAAAGTGTCATCAGGCTCTGTCAAAAGGCGACCCATCTCTCCACCAACAGCCTCAATTCGAGCAGCAATGTCATTACTGCGAGAGTGAAGACAATCAATTTTGGAGAATCAAGAATAGGGAACCACTAGGGGTTGCTTAGGCTCTAGAGCTGGTGTTGGAGGTCGTGCAATATATGGTTCATCCATGGGCTTCGGCTCATATGACAGAACAAAAGTGGGGAGGGTGCAAATGTGCGTTTGAGCTCGAAACTACTATAGGTAACCTGTCGCGACGGCCCACGGTCGGGATGGAGGGATTGGTGGTGTGCCATCAAAGTCCACCAGGTGTGTAACTCGATCAACCCATTGGTTTGCCTTGAGTGGTAATATGAGCTAATTATATATATTTTAATTTCATAACACGTAAACAACATGATTGTAGCGATGTAATCGAGTCCAACATGATGCCCTGTGTACGACCACTGAAAATCCACGAAATGTGTCAGCCCGCTTTGATCCGCTATCGAAAGCCAAATATCTTGTCTACCCTCCATCTGAGTCATAAGCCAAGACAACACCCTACTACACTAATGAGAATCAAACTTATTGGGGGAGTCATCAGGAGCCACCCAAATAATCGAAGCGACGGGCTCTACATAGCTCAACAATAAAGTCATGATGCAGAACCCCTTACGAAGCCCGTCTCATTCCCCTCCACCTCACCCGACTCTTGTCCAACCTGCTGCTCCTACCCCTATGTAGCCAGTTGCTATATATATATATATGCACTATGTTTTTATCTACTTGCTCAGTTGTGTTTAACAGGAAACAGGTGCATAGGTTTTGTCTTTCATCAAGGGGGAGATTATTAACTCCACCTTGATGATAAGATCTTATTATTGGATAATAAGGCCTTACTTGTTGATGAAAGCCAAAACCTTGGTTTTCAGGTTTTGGTAAGGCCTTACAGATCTGGGCTCTAGTTTGACACGAGCACCAGTTGAGTTGGGCTTGGGCTTACAAATACGATTGCTCTAAATATTACTTGGACCAATATACTATTGGGCTCAGTTTTAATGGGCCATGCCTATAAAATCGGTTTAAGTCTAATCTAATATATGTTGGGTTTTTTGTTGAGAATTTCATGGGATTTGTTTTAACAAATCGACTCCCCCAGTTGCCTTCAAACATTGCAACAGATCAAATCTCAGGAAGATCCAGGAAGATCCAGGAAGATCCAGGAGTAGCTTATGGAATGGATTTCAAAATGTTGAAGCATGTAATTGGGCGCATCTTTAGCAACGGAGGATGAGAAATTCAAACGTTCAAATTTATTCAAACTTGGATGGGCTGGCCTATATAAGAAGACCAAGAAGATGGCAGTATACATAAGTTCTACACAGCGCATAATGTCTTCTGCAATCCCTTGTCTTCTTCAACATTCGATCTCACATCTCTCCTTGCTTTGAGCGTTTATACTTGTTTGAGTGTGTGAGGTTTCTTTCGAGCTTTATAGTACAATTCATTAGGGTTATACTAAGGGTTATTTACCCAAACGTATAGGGTACTTTGGTATCCATAGAACTTTGTTTCACTGGTGTGTTTGGGTTGCTAGATAGGAAGTTAGTTTAGAAGAGGGAATGTCTTCTAAAGGTTGTATCTAGAACTCATAGGAAGAAGTGAAATAAATTTGTGTTGAATCTTACGGGTTGAACAACCCTAGGCGGAGATGTAGGCAAGTTGAGCCGAACCTCGTTAACAATTCGCGTGTTCTTTATTTTCCTTCATTTGCCCTGCTTTCTATTCGATGTTCTTGCTTTAACTCGTTGCTGTGTTTCAGATAAGGTCTTGTCTCTGGTGGTAAGGTCTTACAATTTTTATATTGCGAAAAGTTGCCATACTCTATTCATCTCCCCCTTCTAGAGTATTTGTCTACTGTTTATCTGCCTATTATGCACTTCAATTGGTATCAGAGCCTAACTCATGTACCTTAGATATCATTATCTTTGAGTCTAACCATGGCAGGTGAAGGTCAAGGTGGCTTCGGCCAAGGAAGATCCATCTCTCGTCCACCTCTCTTTGTTGGGAACAACTTCACGGATTGGAAATCCTTGATGCAAATGTTTGTCATTGATCAAGATTTGGAGCTATAGCATATTATTATGCAAGGACCCAATGGAACAAGAGTGGACAAGTCTGAGGAAGAATACACCCAGACCGATCTAGAGAGTGTGGCTAAGAATTTCAAAGCCATAAATTTGTTGTACTGTGGTTTGAGTACGGATGAGTTCAATCGGATCTCTTCGTGCAGAACAGCAAAGGAGATCTGGGATAAATTAGTGGTTATTTGTGAAGGAACCAGCCAAGTCAAAGAGACCAAAATTAGTATCTTTCTTAGACAATATGAATTGTTTAAGATGAATCCTGATGAGTCGGTAAAAGCAATGTTTACCCATTTCACGGAAATTGTGAATAACCTTGACTCATTGGGAAAGACTTTTTTGAATGAAGAGAAAGTCAGAAAGATCCTAAGATACTTGCCCAAGGCTAAATGGGGTCCTAAAGTAACTGCCATAGAAGAAGCTCAAGACCTTAGCACGCTGGATCTTGATGATCTATTATGAAAGTTGATAACCCATGAAATGATCCTTAATGAGGACGATGGGGAACTTCCTACCAATCTCAAAAACCTAGCACTTAAGGTTAAGAAAGAAGAACCATCGGAAGATTCTGATAGCGACGATGATAAGGACCCTTTTGCTCTCATTACTCGAGGGTTAGCCCGTTTATTAAAAATGAAAAAGCAATTCTCAAAGATCACCTCGTCAAGGCATGTCCAATAAAAAAGAAGAACAAAGCCAAGAAAAAGGAGTCCAACAAGAAAGTCATGGCTGCTTGGAGCGACTCAGATTGTTCAAGTGATTCGGATGCAGAAGAGGAGCATGCCAACCTGTGCTTAATGGCAAAATCTGACGAAACCAAGGATCGACATTTAGATGGAGTTGTAAGAAATCTTCTCTCTAGTCCTATAGATATTTTATTTCAATTTTTGAAAAATATGATTTCAGATGAAGAGAATTACAACAAAGAAATCAGCATCTTGAAAGAGAAGGTAAAGGATCAAGAAATATGCATAAGGAAGCTGTCGCATAAATTGCAAGATCTTGACAGTCAAAATTCAGAACTTATCACTGAGGGTAAGGCCCTACGATCAGACAATTCTGAACTTAAGGCAAACCTCTCATCTCTTAAGGATCATAATAATGACCTTGAGAATGAAAAAGTAAAACTGTCTAGAAAATGTCAAGATCAACAAACAGCCCTAGTGCAATTCACTAGTTCCAAAGCCACTCTTGACAAGATGCTTGGAGAACAACAACTTTCTTTAAATCGAAGTGGTATAGGATACAACATGAATTTTCCTACAAAGCCTACTACCAAGTTCGATAAGGCAAAAGGAAGTTGGCGATCTCCAACTTGTTTCTTTTGTTGTAAGAAAGGTCATGTAAAGAAAACGTGTCCTTATAGAAGAACGGATCCTTACATTATTCGGAACACGTTTCCTGTATGGTTAAATGAACGGAGAAGACAGATTTGGGTTCCAAAAGGGACAAGGTTACCAAATATGGTTTACCCCCACAATGGATCTAAATCAGTTTATTGGTCTAGCCGGAAAGGTTGATTTTGTGTTTTGTAGGATATCACCAAGACCAAAGATAAAAAATGGATAATGGATAGTGGTTGCTCAAGGCATATGAGTGGAAAAGAATCTATTTTTCACAATCTAAAGAAGCAATCCGGTGGAACTATAACTCTTGGTGATAAAGCAAAATGCAACATCGTTGGTATTGGTAACATTGGTGTTGATTCAAATAATTATATTAAAGATGTGTATCTTGTTGATGGGTTGAAATATAATCTTCTTAGTGTTTCAGAGCTTTGCGATAAAGGCAATCTTCTTAGCTTCAACAAGAAGAAGTGTGTCGTACAAGATGAAGAGACTGGAGATATAGTGCTTACTGCCTATAGAGATTCTAACATCTATGCTGTAAAAACTGATCATATTTCAGGTTCTAATCTGAAATGTCTCAAGGCCTTATCAGAGGAGTCAAGAGTGTGGCACATGTGTCTTGGACATATCAGCATGCACACTTTTAGCAAACTCAAATCCAAGGATCTTGTTCGAGGTCTTCCCAATTTGAATTTCAAGGTGGATGATCTTTGCAAAGCCTACTCAAGAGGTAAACATACCCGTAGCTCTTTCAAAAAGAAGCAGGTCATTAGTACTACTAGACCTCTAGAGCTTCTACACATGGATCTTTGTGGACCTATGCGAGTTAAATCTCCCAAAGGAAAGCAATACATTTTTGTAATTGTTGATGATTATTCTCGATTTACTTGGGTTTTCTTTCTTAAAGATAAATCAGAAACTTTTTTTTATTTTTCAAAGCTTTGTAAGGAGTTGCAAACCACGAAAAGCCTACCTATCGTTTCTATTAGAAGTGACCATGGTAGAGAGTTTGATCAATTAAACTTTGACCTATTTTGTGCGAAATATGGTATTTCACACAATTTTTCAGCGCCTAGGACGCCTCAACAAAATGGGGCTGTGGAACGCAAGAACCGCACCCTAGAGGAAACGTCAAGGACCATGCTATTAGAGAACGATCTGCCTAAGTCATACTAGGAAGAAGCTGTTAACACAGCAAATTATATATTCTCAATAGGTGTTTAATTCGATCAACGTTGAAGAAAACTCCCTATGAGCTTTTTAAAGGAAGAAAACCAAGTATCTCATATTTCAAACCATTTGGATGTACGTGTTACGTGCATAACAATGGTAAAGATAATCTTAGGAAATTTGATGCGCGGAGTGACGAATGTATATTTCTTGGATACTCGATTCAAAGCAAAGCTTATCGAGTATATAATAAACGTACAAAAGTAGTCGAAGAAAGTATCCATGTATTATTTGAAGAAAGTGATAACGGTACCTTGAGTAAAGGTTTTGCAGATCTTAACCTGAATACTCATGAGGAAGACGAATCAGAAAGAGAAGCCAACAATCAAGAAAGGAGAAAATCCAGAAATATGCAGGAGTCATTTCAAGATCTTACTGAGCTATCACAAAGTCTTGAAACTGTCTCAAGGCCTTACAAATGAAGCCAGTCTTGAAGATGGACCACTTCCTGAACCACAAGGCCCTTATCCTACGAATCCTCCTGAACCTCAGGAGCCTTATCCTCACATTTCTGGTGAACCAACTCCTAGTCAAGGGTCTACAAGAAGAAAATTCAAACATGCTTCATCTCACTCCTCTTCGGATCTCATTTCTAATCCCTCATATGGCATTCAAACTCGTTCTAAACTTAGAAATTTATGTGCTTTTCACGTGTTTCTCTTGTAGAACCCAAGTACACCAAAGCTCTTCAAGAACCTGATTGGATTATAGCTATGCAGAATGAGCTTAATGAGTTTGAACGAAATAAAGTATGGACCCTTACGGCAAGGCCAAAGGGTAAATCTATTATTGGAACTCGTTGGGTATTTTGAAACAAGCTAGATGAAGGAGGAAACATCATTCTAAACAAGGTACGTCTTGTTGCTCAAGGATACAATCAAGAGGAAGGTATTGACTACGAGGAGACTTTTGCTCCCGTACCCAGACTTGAAGCTATTCGTATGCTTCTTGCCTTTGCATCTTTCATGAGCATAAAACTTTTTCAAATGGACGTTAAATGTGCCTTTTTAAATGGTTTTTTAGATGAAGAAGTTTATGTCGCTCAACCTCCTGGTTTTGAAAACGATGAATTCCCAAATCATGTCTATAAGCTCGACAAAGCTCTTTATGGCTTGAAGCAAGCTCCAAGAGCTTGGTATGAGCGACTTTCAAAATATCTTTTAGAAAATAATTTCCAAAGGGGGTTGATTGACAAAACTTTATTTCTCAAAACTCAAGGGAATGATATTCTTGTTGTACAAATTTACGTGGATGATATTCTGTTTGGAGCTACTAACGAATCTTTGTGCAAGGAGTTTTCAAACATTATGTGCAGGGAATTCGAGATGAGTATGATGGGAGAATTAAACTTCTTTCTTGGTCTTCACGTTCATCAAAGTTCTAAAGGTATTTTCCTTAATCAAGGAAAATACACTCGAGAACTTCTCAAAAAGTACAAGATGAGTTAATCCAAAGTGGCCAAAACTCCAATGAGCTCCACTCTCTTTAGATCAAGATCTTATTGGAAAACAGGTAAATCAAAAGGAATATCGAGGTATGATCGGTTCTCTTTTCTATCTTACTGCTAGTAGACCTGACATTATGTTCAGTGTTTGTATGTGTGTTAGATTCCAAGCTAATTCGAAGGAATCACATCTCATAGCGATTAAAAGGATTTTGAGATATCTAAATGGTACAAAAGATCTCGAATTATGGTATCCTACTCAATCTAGTTTCAATCTTGTTGGATATTCCGATGCTGATTTTGCAGGATATAAAGTTGATAGAAAAAGTACTTTCGTATGTTGTCAATTTCTTGGGTCATCTCTTATAAGTTGGCATTCCAAGAAGCAAAATTCAGTGGCGCTTGCAATGACCGAAGCTGAATATATTGCTGCTGGAGCTTGTTGTTCGCAGGTCCTATGGATTGCAGAACAACTCCAAGATCTTGGAATCAACTATAAGGGCATACCCATAAAATACGACAACACAAGTACTATTTCTATTTCCAAAAATCTTGTACAACATTCAAGAATGAAACACATAGATGTAAGACACCATTTTATTCGAGATCATGTAGAAAAAGGTGATGTGTCTTTGACATTCATTTCTACGGAGTTACAACTTACAGATATCTTAACTAAACCTTTACCCGACGATAGATTCAACTTCATACGATTAGAACTTGGAATGCTTAACAAGGAAGCATCAATGTAGGGGGAGCAATCATTTTTTTATTATTCCCTACATCCAGATCTTGATATAAATTTCAAGACCTTACTAATTGATAGTATGGTGTTGATTTTATCTTGGAAATATTATACCCGGATCAAATCTTTTTAGTTATGATCTCTTTAGATCAGCAACTGAAAGATCTTTTTGGTTTTCGTATTTACTTTATACAGTGTATTTATCCTCTTATTTTCAAAATTTTAAAATTGGATTTGGTTGGTTAAGATTTGACTGAGATTTTTCTTGGGGAGATCAAGGGTCACACGGCTTGTACCCTTCTTCTATCTCCTATTTATACCCTTCTCTTCTTTCCCGTCAAATCACGTCTTTTTGCTCTCTCTTCTCTCTCTGAATTTACTCTCTCTCTCTCTCTGAGTGCTTCCACTTCTCCAAACCTCACATAACTCCCAAAATCTCCATGGCTCCTAAACGATCTTCCTCCTCCTCTCATGGGTCTGAACCAAAGAGGATCAGATCAGTGAACTACAAGGGAAAAAGAGTTGAAGAGCACCTTCCAAAGGCGACTCTCATGGAACTGGAGACCGAATCGAAAAGTGAAGAGGCCCCTCTGGTTCGACGACAGCCCAGAAGTCAGTCTCTGCAAAGGAATCCCCCTACTCCGAAGAACGCCCCTCCTCCACACCGCCTCCGGTCTCCTCCTGCAGATTTTGAGGTATTCTCTGAAGCCCCAATTTCATGCTTTAAGAACCACACAAAGGCTGGAATGTGGAAGGACGGTTTCTCAAACCGGCCGATGAGCTTCTGTGAACACGTGGATCTAGATTTTCTAGAATCCATGGGCCTCCCTTGTGTCAATCTCCTCCAGAACTCAAACATTTGGACCTTTCTAAACCTTGGTACGATTGCATTTCCCCGTCTTACCCGCTTGTTTTTTGTCAATCTCTCTGCTCACCGAGAAAAGGGTGTTCTCACCCTCTCCTCTCAAGTCAAACAAAAGCACATCACTCTCACGGCATCTTCTCTGGCCATCATTCTTGGTGTGCCTGAGAATGTCGATACCAAAACTTATCCTCCCAAGGATGTTTGTCTGACCCGAGCCCAGCAAGATTTTTTTGTTAATCATGCCTCTTCATCCTCCAAACCTAAAACCAAACACACCCACAATGCTCTTACCTTGGAAGCCAAGCTTGTCTTTACCCTTCTGGCTCGATGTGTCTTACCCGGGAAGAATTCACAAGAGCTTATCACAGATAATCTCATGGAACTTCTCTATCTAATCATGGCTGGCCATGAAATAGATGTGCCCAATGTGATTCTTTCCTACATGCTGCATGCCATCAATACCCCTTTAACTGCTCCCCTCCCTTATGCCAATTTGTTCCCCAAAATGTTTGAGTTTTTTGAAATTGACAGAACGGGAGAAGAGCACATGACTCACAAAAGTCACATTGATGAGGATTGCTGGCGTCGGCTGGGAATTGATCAAACCTTGGCTGGTGGCTGGGTTCTGAAACAATCCTCCCAAAGTGCTTAGTTCACTCTTGAACAGAAGGTTGAGAGTCTAGAAATGGAAGTCGACGCTCTACGAAAGGATCTAAATGCAGCCAGGGCTGACATTGTTGACAGGCAGGATAACACCCACGAGCAGCTCAAGATGGTGAACGAGAAGTTGAATCAGCTCTTGTTCTTGTCTGCCTTAAACCATCAGGCCACCACTTCTATTTTACCCTTGGATGGTGATATTGTTGATCACGTCCAAGAGATATGTAAGAATGTGGTGGTTAACTGTGAAAGGAAGGTTCTTCGAAGACCCATATTGTGCCCCATATATCCTGAGCCTTCTCTGCTGACAGTGGAAGCTTACGGGCTGGTCAAGAAGTATAGAGACGAGGAGGCAAGAAGGCTGGCTAAGATGTAGGCAGGTCATCGCGTCACCAACGCTAAGAACCGCTGGAGGGAGAAGATTCACAAAGTTCAGCGCGACCCCGAAGATGTTCATCCTCGCTATGGGGAGTGGTATGAGGAGGTTGTGGAAATCTCAAATGACGAGTGATCTTTCTTCCTCTATTTTCATCTGACTTAGCTTTTGAACTGATTTCATGACTTTTGCTATTGTTGAACATTTGTCTGTTGGTTTTGAAGGATTTTTGAACTAGTCTTCCCCTCTTTTCAAAAGACAAAAAGGGGGAGAACTTTTGGATGCTGGTTTTGTAAGGCCTTACTTCTGTTTTGATGGCCTTAGCTTTTTAGGTTTAAAACTTGATCCAACATATTTTGATATTCTGCTATATATATATATATATATATATATATATATATATATATATATATATATATATATATATATATATATATATATATATATATATATATATATATATATATATGCACTATGTTTATATCTGCTTGCTCAGTTGTGTTTAACAGGAAACAGGTCCATAGGTTTTGTCTTTCATCAAGGGGAGATTATTAACTCCACCTTGATGATAAGATCTTATTATTGTATAATAAGACCTTACTGGTTGATGAAAGTCAAAACCCTGGTTTCCAGGTTTTGGTAAGGCCTTACAGATCTGAGCTCTAGTTTTACACGAGCACCAGTTGAGATGGGCTTGGGCTTACAAATACGATTGCTCTAAATATTACTTGGACCAATATACTATTGGCCTCAGTTTTAATGGGCCATGCCTATAAAATCGGTTTAAGTCTAATCCAATATATGTTGGGTTGTTTGTTGAGAATTTCATGGGATTTGTTTTAACAAATCAACTCCTCCAGCTGCCTTCAAACGTTGCAACAGATCAAATCTCAGGAAGATCCAGGAAGATCCAGGAGTAGCTTATGGAATGGATTTCAAAATGTTGAAGCATCTAATTGGGCGCATCTTTAGCAACGGAGGGTCAGAAATTCAAACGTTCAAATTTATTCAAACTTGGATGGGCTGGCCTATATAAGAAGACCAAGAAGATGGCAGTATACATAAGTTCTACACAGCGCATAATGTCTTCTGCAATCCCTTGTCTTCTTTAACATTCGATCTCACATCTCTCCTTGCTTTGAGCGTTTATACTTGTTTGAGTGTGTGAGGTTTCTTTCGAGCTTTATAGTACAATTCATTAGGGTTATACTAAGGGTTCTTTACCCAAACGTATAGGGTACTTTGGTATCCATAGAACTTTGTTTCACTAGTGTGTTTGGGTTGCTAGATAGGAAGTTAGTTTAGAAGAGGGAAGGTCTTCTAAAGGTTGTATCTAGAACTCATAGAAAGAAGTGAAATAAAGTTGTGTTGAATCCTACGGGTTAGACAACCCTAGGCAGGGACGTAGGCAAGTTCAGCCGAACCTCGTTAACAATTCGCGTGTTCTTTATTTTCCTTCCTTTGCCTTGCTTTCTATTCGTTGTTCTTGCTTTAACTCGATTCTGTGTTTCAGATAAGGGCTTATCTCTGGTGGTAAGGTCTTACAGTTTTTATATTGTGAAAAGTTATCATACTCTATTCATCTCCCCCCCCCCCCTCCCCCTTCTAGAGTATTTGTCTACTATTTATCTGCCTATTCCGCACTTCAAACACATCATAACCCTCCTTAGAATCATAATCATTTTTCCAACACATCACAACCCTCCAACATATCATAATCATTTTTCCAATATAATCAATTTTCAGAAATATCAAGTCTTCAGTTTTCATACATTTCATGTATATTAACATATAAAAAAATAAAATATATTCAGTAATTTACAATGTATCATTTACCGCTGTAATTTTTATTGTCGATCTCTTGTTTTTGTTGGTCTTTTTTGCCTCTTGACAACCCCCTTTCGCCGCCGCCATACCACCGTTAACACTAACACCAATACTGTCGTCCATCTCTGGCACCCCTGTCGTCGAATCCACCGTCACCATCACTCCATTCGCCACATCCCCACAGAAGCCATTGTCCCCCACCGCTGCTGCAACTACCATCCCCGTTTTCATTGCCACATCCGCTGACCCCGCCACCACCAACGTAACCGCCACATTCACCGCCTCCGTCATCGGATCTTGTCCCTTCACAATTTTTTTTCTCTCAATCTATCGTTGATCAATCGCCTAAATCTCTTCGATCTATCTCTGTCTCATAATTTGAAAGCTCCGTCAATTGTCGCGGAATGACGGAAGAAGAAGGGTTGGTTCCGCAACAAGTTGCGGAACCAACCCCCCAATCGCCACATCCCCACCGAAGCCATTGTCACCCACTGCTGTTGCAACTACCATCCCCGTTTTCATTGCCACATCCCCTGACCCCGTCACCACCAACGTAACCGCCACATTCACCGCCTCCGTCATCGGATCTTGTCCCTTCTCCATTTTTTTTCTCTCAATCTGTCGTTGTTCCATCGCCTAAATCTCTCCGATCTATCTCTGTCTCATAATTTGAAAGCTCCGTCAATTGTCGCGGAATGACTGAAGAAGAAGGGTTGGTTCCGCAACTTGTTGCGGAGTCCTTTCGGGTTTCACACTAGCTTGTAAGGCCTTGTTTGGAAGGCCTACAGTGTTGTTGCGGATCATAGTCCACAACATGTTGCGAAAATTAGTGGTATATGCAGTAAAAATTACCGGTGTATTTAACTTTTGCGTTTTTAAAAATCTAAACCACCTTTTATTTCCCTAGTATTGCACAAAATCACCGTTTACTTTTAAACTACACATAACTATCCATATTTTTGCTAAATGAAACACAAAATCGTACTCATTTTAAAAACTAAACAAATTCACCCATTATTGCACAAAATTCAGCACAAAACCCCTCGTAATTTTTAAGAGTATAATGATATATTTGTAAATTTCATTAATTAAGAAAATATATACAATGTTAAACTGATAATGTTTTAATTAATGAAGAGGTTGAGTATTTATCAACTTTCCGTAACAAACTCTCTTCTTGGCCCGCCGGCCTACCTCCTAATTTTCCAAATTAAAGGCACCCTTACCCAACTATTCGAACAAGAATATAATAAAACCAAGGCCATATATATCAAATTAGTTATACGTTAAAATTTCTTAAGAGGATAATTAATCCGTTTGTAAATGTGGTCATGTGGAGAGCAAAAAGACCCGTCACTGAACTCGATCCATGGCGGCATTCATGAAGGGTGTTGCTTTTCTTCTTAATTGACTGGTGGCTTTCATTCTATTAATTTTGGATTTAGATGATTAGTTCATCATGTACTAAGCTACTAATTGATGGCGATCGATATCAACAGTACCAACAGTCTGATCGATAATGTACGCATTAATTGTTCCTATCATAAAATTAAATAGATCTTTGTTCCTCGTTATCTTATTCTCATCCAATTTGATTGGTTTTCCATTTGTTCAAATGGTTTTGTGTACCCCTATTTAGGGGTACTTACGTCTCTCCCGATAAGGATCCAGATTCCTGTAGAGTTGAACTTCGTGAATTTTATAATGATTCTACAGAAATTTATCAACGGTAAAAAATTAAATTAAACAATGGCTAATTAAACTAATTTAAATATAAACAACTTATTTAGATATGTGTGTTTAAGATAACTAATTTTATACTCCCTCCGTTTTGAAATATAAGTTCATTGACTTTTTGCACGCTTTTTAAGGAGTTAAAAACTATATAAAATAAGATTTTTTTATTAATTTTTTTACATAGTCTTATATATATTACTAATAAGTATATAGTTATGTAAAAAATTTAATAAAAAAATATTATTTTATATAGTTTTTAACTCCTTAAAAAGCGTGCTAAAAGTCATTGGACTTATATTTCAAAATGAATGGAGTATGAAGTTGGAGTATTTTACTAACTTCATGAGATCTAATGTGACTCTCCCAATGTATATATTGTTAAATATCATGTATTAGGATATATTATTTTAATAGATATAATTTGGTAAATGTATTATATTTAGAGATTGTGTATATCTTCTAAATCTTGGAGTCTAAGAAATGGAGTAAAGATCTCCTACCTCACATTGTGTAACCCTCGGTGTATCAATTAGTTATTTTTGTATATAATTTAAAATTGAAAAAAAAAATTATATTCATGTTCCACACACTAACATTTATATGTTTATAAACCTTTATCATGAAAATCATTACTTACAAAAATATAAAAATTATTTTATAACATCATTGATCTTTTAATTATACATAATTTTTAAATAATAATTTTTTTATGATAAAAATTCATAAATATGTAATATAAGTGTATGGAATATGAATTTAATTTTTAAAATTTTTTTAAAAGTTAAATTAAACATAAAATAATGAAGTGATATGTCGAGTGTTACATAGTGTGATGATGGGGATCTCCACTGTTATTTATACTCTAATTGTGTAATGAAAAACAAAAGCAAATGTTTTCACAAACCCTATAATTATTTACATGGTATCAACCTTATTCTGATCTTCCTTAAACCTCCCTCCTTTTCTACGCCGACCCCCTTACCTGGATATTATGTCACATTAGGTTCTTCCTCGATCTCTTCAAAGTCTAAGAAATAGGTCACTTCTTTTCTTTCTTATGTGGAGGTTGAATATTTGTCATTACATCGACTTACACAACTGAATTAGCTTGGCTCACTCGTCTATAACATGAGCTCCAAGTCCTTGATTTGACTCCTGTTCCGGTTCACTGTTTCCCACAGACTACATCAATGAAGTGTTTCTAGAAAATCATCAATATTTATTACCTCATTCTGATCACATATTCCTTATTTTATAAGAAAAGGGCTGATAATACCTGTGTAAATATAACTCGAATGAAAGCTTTTAATATACTCTTTGGATTTAAGAACTCGATGTGTGGTCTATTTTCTTCATGAGGAAATGGGATTGCGATCTCTTTCTTATTCTTTCTTATTGCTCAATCGTCGTCTTTGAGGTAACTTGCGAGATGAATGGTATATTCTAAAAGCGTTTCTTCTCATTTAAGAGTTATGAGAACTCAACTCCGAGAGTTTCAAGACTGAGAGAGAATTGCAAAGTTTATTTAGTATCTCGAGAGATCGATCTTGATTTATGATGTGGAAGTGGGTATTTATAGACTTATGTGTGGGTGGTCGGTCAGACCTCGTGGTACAAACGCGATACGTGGACCAGTGGGGCACTGCCAGCGAGATGGTGGTATCACTCTCGCACGAATTAGTGTCGACATAGTGTGAGTGATGTCATTTGGTATGGCGGGCGCCGCACAGGGTGAGCCAGTGTTTGTCCGACAGTGAGACAAACATGTATCTTCATGACCAACTCTCTTTTGTCTAATCGCGAACACAAGATTTATAGAGTGAACTGTGTTGTGGATCGCGATGTTTCAAGTAAGTGAAGATCTTGGTCATGAAAATGAAGAAACGATATGGCTGAGTTGATCATGAATCATCATGAGGGGCGGGTTTACAACCTGATCGCATAGTCAGCATTGTGTACTTGTTTATGTTTTACGTTGGGTGACCTATTTATGATGTATAAATGATAATTTTGAGTTGGCCATTTTATTGAGTTATTGTCAATTGGTGCTTGTATTGTTTGTGCTAAAGCTAAGCAAAGCAGATTGTCTTTCCCTTTAAGTATAATCACTTCTACTAAGGCTTTTGAATTGATGCATGGGGTATTTATTATACTTCCACTTATGATGGACATCGTTATTTTATCACCATTGTTGATGACTTCACTAAAGTCACTTGGACACATTTAATGGCCAGTAAGAGTGTTGTTTTTTCTCTACTAAAAGATTTTATCAACGTTCACACCTAGTTTAGTAAGGTTGTTAAGATTATTAGGAGTGACAATGCTCTTGAAATTGGGACAAACCTGCAAGTTGTGGATTATTTTAGATCAATGGGCCATCGTTCATCAAACTAAATGTGCTTACTCTCTGCAACAAAATAGGGTTATAGAATGAAAGCATAGACATCCCCTTGAAGTTTGTAGGGCACTGCTATTCCAATCTCTTTGTCCTCTTCGATTTTGGGGAGATTGCGTATTGATTGATACATATCTCATTAATAAGTTTCCAACACATGTATTAAGAGGACAGTCTCCTCATCAATTGTTATTTTATGTGCCACCTTCTTTTGCTCACCTTAAAGCGTTTGGTTGTTTGGTCTTTGCATCAACATATAAGCCTGGAAGTGGCCAACTTCAGCCTCAAGCATCTTCTTATGCTTTCTTGGGTTATTCATCTCATAAGAAATCTTACAAGTGGTACAATCTCACTACACACAAAATTCTTTTCTCCCGAGAAATGGTTTTTCATGAAACCCTCTTTCCTTTTCAAACCACCTCTCCTTCATAACATTCAACTATCCCTCTTTCTGCAAACCTTCCTTCTACAGACCTTCTTTCCACATACATTATTCCTGTTTTACCTCCTCCAAGAAGGTCTATTCGAACCCATTATCCTTCATCACTTACAATATTTTTTTATGGAGCTGCTTGTTCTTACTTGCCTCATTCTCGTATTTTTCTTTCCCATCATCTTTGCTTATGATTTGTTAATGCAGTACCTGATAGAGAACCTTTGTCTTCTGCTGAGGTTGTTCAGTCTTCTGAATGGAGAAATGATATGTCCTTGGTGCTTGATAAAAGGCATATCACTTCTGCTGAGGTTGTTCAGTCTCCTGAATAACACCTAGACAATTGTTGATCTTTCTCCAGGTAAAAGGCCTATCACTTCCAAATGGGTATATATACTCAAATATAGAGTTGATGGTTCCTTAGAGAGACGTAAGGCTCGACTTGTTATTAAAGAATGTTCTCAAAAGACTGGCGTAGACTATTATGAAACCTTCTCTACAATAGTAAAGATGATTAGCATTCAATGTTTGATTGCAAATGTTGTCAAGAATGCTTGGCTTTTATCACAATTGGATGTTAATAATACTTTCTTACATGGTGATATTGATAATGAAACTGCCCTTGGGATTGAACAATGATCATGTTGGCAAAGTTTGTAGATTGAATAAGTCTCTATATGGACTTAAACAAGCTTCAAAGACAATGGTACACAAAGCTTTTAGATGCTCTCCCTACATAAAGTTACACTCTCTCTTTGAATTATTATTCTTTGTTTTACAAAAAGTTTGGTTCTTTAGTTGTCTTTTGGCCATTTATGTTGACAACATTGTTGTCACTTGGAATGATTTCTCTGCTATTACTAATTTGAAAGTTTTTCTTCATAACACTTTCAAAATCAAAGATTTTGGAGCTTTGAACTTCTTTCTTGGAATGAAGGTCCAATATGTTCCTGAGGGAATGGTTATCACTCTGAGGAAAATTGTCAAATAGCTACTTGATGACTACACATTACTTCCTGATCCTTTGGTTTAAAAATGACTCATTGGCAAACTGAATTTTCTTACAAACACTATAGACCCGACCTCTCCTTTGTTGTCCAAAATCTTTCCCAGTTTATGAAATTGTCCACGTATTCTCATTGGGATGCTACAGTTCATGTCGTTAGATACCTTCGAGGCACCATCTTCAGATTTCTCATTACAAGGATTTTTTGATTCGGACTGGGCAACTTGCCTTTGTTTAAGGAAATCCATCAATGGATACTATGTCACACTAGGTTCTTCCCCTATCTCTTGAAAGTCTAAGAAATAGGTCACTACTTCTCTTTCTTATGCAGAGGTTGAATATCTGTCATTACATCAACTTACAGTTTGATTAGCTTAGGTCACTCGTCTATGCCATGAGCTCTAAGTCCTTGATCTAACTCCTGTTCGGTTCACTGTGACAGTCGTGCTACGATTCACATCATGTTCTTCAAATCAATATTCTAAATCGGATCGGTAAAAAGGTGTAAGGATCGGATCGTAGAATCGAATCGTAGGATTGTAAGATCCAACCACATGGATGAATTTTTTTAAATGAAATTAATATGTTTAATATTAGATAAATATTATGCTAAATCGCAAAAAATACACATAAAGATGGTAAAATTTTAAAAATAAACTAAATATAATATAGATTAACTAAATATATTATAAATTTCTTAGATTTAAGTGTAAATATTAGAAATTTCTTACACAAACATTTTATAGGATTGTTAGAATCGCAAAAAAAAAAAGTTCGGGATCATTTTTTCATTTTTGGATGGTATGACCGTTGGAATCGTAGGATCAAATCGAGATTTTAGCAACATTGATTCACATTGCGAAGAATTACGTGTTTCATGAGCATACGAAACACATTGACTGTCATTTTGTGAATGAAAAGTTGCTAGTCGACATCATTTCACTCAGTTACGTCCCTACTCAATCTCAGTTAGCTGACATACTCATGAAACCATGTATTCTTGCTCCAAACATAGCGATAAGTCGTCCCACCAACCACACCAAAGAGCTAAAAGCATCTTCCAGAAAATAAACAAGTTCGAAATGCCCAAAAACAAGCCAAAGTGCATAGTTATCGTAAAAGCAGGTAGGCTGGGGTTTCTACCAGAAACCCCATCTTTGCATCTGCCCCTACTCTCTGGTTTTATTCCAATTGATGACAACCTATGTTTTAACCCGGCTTGCGAAGAGTGACATTCTTTTGGGTCGCTTCTATGGAAGTGGTTCTTACTCTCACTAGGGTATATTCCCTCCATACTTGAATGATTGACATTTTGGACACTTTTTAAGTGGACAAAATAATTGACCCTTTAGATATCATTAAATGATGAATCTTTTCACTTTTGGTTATTAAAATTTATTAATCATTAAAATTTAACTTGTAGTACGTACAAAAATACATGCATGCAACGGTGACATTAAATGATTAGATCGATTCTTTATTTTATTTCTTTTTCATTTTTAGAATTCTTAAAAAGTGTAAAAATGTCCAAAATAACAATTATGCGGATATGGGTCGTTGGAGGAAGTATATCGTTGTGCATATAGCACCATGAACTTCAATCGTATAACCTCTGTGGATGGAATAAAACACTAAAGCGCATGACACTTGCATAATGGATTCCTCTTGCGTGGGTGGTATATTTCCAACACGATGATGAATATATAAATTAATTTTTAGGTTACCACTAACCTACGCCCCCAATTTGCAAATTAAATGCATGTACAGTATATATCCATATTGCAGATGCATTGCTCATCGGATCATAGTTAAAAGTAAGTCTCTACTATATATATATATATAATTTAGTTATAATATAATAATTATTCTATTATACCTCTTTGTTTATAATGCCATGCCTTAAAATTCACGATCGAAGAAAAACATGTTTACAAAATAAACAACTAAAAGGATAATTCAAGTGCAGAGATCGACAAACGGTATGGTATAGTCCATTTCAATTTTCATTCGTTTAGTCAATTAGGCTTTTCGATCTGACACGTTTACGCGACTTTCATCAACAAGGTATGGGTAACACTACAGAGAATATACGGAAAAATTAAGGGGGAATTTTGCTATAGGTCATAATTAGGACCTTTATTAGAAAAATGTCCACCCTTTTCCCAAATTGGCAAAATGTCCACCTTCCTTCCCTTGCCCCCTTTGCCCCCCACGCGCGCCCCCTGTGCCGCCCTCCTGTTTCAGCACATTTGGTTTCAGCAAACCCTATTTCAGCGTTTTTTTTTCTTTTTTCGCGCGTTGCTGAAATCTAAGTTGCTGAAATCGGAGTTGCTGAAAACAGGGTTGCTGAAACCGGAGTTGCTTAAATTGTTGTTGCAATTGCTGAAATTAGTTTTTTATTTTTTCGCGTCAGCGCTTCGACATCGGAGTTGCTGAAATCGTGTTGCTGAAACCGAAGTTGCTTTTTTTCTTTTTTTTTTCGCGTCACCACTTCGACATCGGGTTTACTGAAATCGGAGTTTTTTTTTTCAAAAAATGCTGAAATGCTGAAATATATGCTTGTGTATAAGATATAGTAGCTCATATAATTTCAGTACTTCGACACCGGAATTGTTGAAGCCGTTTTGCTAAAATCGGAGTTTTTTTTTTCGCGTCAGTACTTCGACACTGGAGTTGCTGAAATCGTGTTAGGGTCTTTATTAGAAAAATGTCCACCTATCTTTCCAAATTGACAAAATGTCCACCTTCCTTCCCTTGCACCCTGTGCCCCCCACGCGCGCCCCCTGTGCCCCCTCCTGTTTCAGCATATTTGATTTCAGCAACCTCTATTTTATCGTTTTTTTCCGCGCGTCAGCGCTTCGACACCGGAGTTGCTGAAACCAAAGTTGCTAAAATTGTTGAAATTAGTTTTTTTTGCGCGTTGCTGAAATCGGAGTTGCTGAAACCGGAGTTGCTTTTTTTTTCTTTTTTTTTCGCGTCACCACTTCGACACTGGAATTGCTGAAACTGGAGTTTTTTTTCAAAAAATGCTGAAATGCTAAAAGAATTTCAAAAAATGTTGAAATGATGAAATGCTAAATATATGATATGCAAAATGAAATTATTATGAAAATTACCATCCAATGCAACCAAGTGGATGATAAATGAATCAAGTCACATAATTCCACAATGAGGAAATTGGCCACCCATTTCACATCATTATCACGCAAGGGGAAATTGAGTCAATCTTGTAATTAACTAATCAAAATTTGAACCAAAGTTGATAGTAATGAAGTTGAACCACAAGAGGATGCAAAAATCAAAATTTGCAGTAGCATAACTAGCCAGATCAAAGGGTGCAAAATACATGATTTTTCAATGAAGGATGTTGATGTGATTATGAAAAATACTGCGAAAATCTCCTGCAGTAGCGGGTGATTGAAGAAAGAGAATGCCAACAAATAAAACAAACCCAAATAGACCATGAAAGGCATCTGAAATGGTATTCAAATGGAAGATAAAACCAACAGAAGTAGTAAAAGCTGCCAAACTAGCCACGTACCATTGAATAACCAAACCAAAAATCTTAGATAGATGCAAGCCAAATCGATTCCACATTCAGCATCCTTAGATAGAAGTAGTAAAGTCTATGCCACATCTTCTACTCAGTTGGTAAATTAGGGATATAATTAAAAGTCTATGCTCCATAGGTGTGTAACATCAATGTTAATTCCGCATTTTAGCATTACGAAGGGTATGAGTTCCATCAATTCCCCATCCAAATCTAAATCGTCATCGACTTCGGATACCTATGGTTTGTTGCCTCTTCAGCAAACTCACCGGCACCACCTCCAGTCATCGGCAGCGATAACGCAGGGGAGAGAGATACCAAGAGACTGACCGGAAAAGTGCTGAATCCTCAAACGGAAAAGTGCGGAAACACATGGAGACACCATTGAAGAAGCCATGGGAGAAGAGATCACCTCGGATCTCGCGGCCTCCGCGAACCTCGCGCCCATCGATGTCTTCGGCGGTGCTCTTCGGCGGCGCACCGAGATCCGAGATCGAGATCAATTCGGTGGCGTACGAGGATGGAGAGCGCGGGCTGCAGGGCTGCCATGGGAGAGAGAGATCGATTGCTTATCCGATCCAATTTTCGTGTTGAGCAACGAATCGGAAGAACAATTGAGAGAGTGAAAGGTACGGTGGACTGGATGGGAAGAGGGGATCTCGTTCGGTTGATCTCGATTTCTTGCAACCTTCCTCTGGTTTCTCATATGGATTGATCGGATTGGATTTCCAATTTTCTCCCGTCTATGTGGTTTGGGGGCACTGTTTTGGAGGAGGTGGACAAAACCCTAATTTAATAAGGGTGGTGGACACTCCCCCAATAAAAGCCAAAAAATAAGTCGGTTTCGCAAATTTTTTCAAAAATTAATGCCTTACAAGTTCGTGATTGAGAGTCGTGTGCTATTTTAAAATCAATTGACAATAGTCACTACTACAATAAGAGGCTATTGTGGCGCCTAGAAACCGCCATATAAAGTTCCAAATCCGCCCCTTAAAGTCTAAGGTAGCGGTTTTTTAATCGCTACATCAGCTCGCGCTACCTTAGCTCAAATGTGGCGGTTTTTTAAAGCAAATGTAGCGGAATATAACCAATGTAATTAACCGTCACATTAGACTATAAAACCGCTACCAAATGACCTAATGTAGCGGTTTTCTCCAAAATGTTGAATTTTTTAGGTGGCGATTTAAAGGGCTTTGGTGGCGGTTTTGGTTCATTAGTGGCGGTTTTTAAGAGATTTGGTGGCGGTTTTGGGAATCATACGTGGCAGTTTTTAAGAGCTTTGGTAGCGGTTTTGGTAGTCATAAGTGTTAGTTGTTTAAGAGCTTTGGTGGCGGTTTTGGGAGAGATTGTGGTAATTTTGAAAGACATATGTGGCGGTTTTGAGAATTACAAATTGTCCTTTTTGCCATAGCTGGCGGTTTATTTGAGAATCACAAATGCCATTGCCCAGTTTGTAATATGGTTGTTTATTTAATTTATTCAATTTGACCTGTCAATATGTATATTTTATAATCCCAAAATTACGTAAATATTAATACTTACATTCTTAAAAAAATACAAAAGGTATTCGTCCTTACAAAGTTTACCATCAACCATAAGATTTCATACAAAATTTACACTTGAATTGGCTTCCTGCAAGTACTCGAAGCTAGGAGATCAAGAGCTGCCAAGTTCACCTAAGGCACACAATAAACAGTTGGGCAAGTACTTGAAGATTGGAGAAGAGCTGCCAAGTTCACCTAAAGCACAAAATAAACAGTTGGTCCTTGAAGCTATGCCAATCACCTAAAGCACAAACCAATCCATTGTATATCTAACCAAATAGAGCCAAGTGCTTAAAACAAACTAGCTATATCTAGACAACTATATATTATTATATGTACGTACCCATGCCATATATGCAACCACCGTGCCGTTTTTGCAAATAACAAAATAGGCCGATCATATTCTTTAATAGGGAATAAATGCACACTTGACCTTGATTGGTTGACCAAAATGCATTATCGATCTTCATTCCTGTCAAGAAAAAAATAAGTATATATATTATATTGAAACGACCAAAGAGATAGAAGATTGTCTACTAATTAATACACATACATAATTTTCATTTTCAGATAAAAATATAGCCACTTTTTCGGATAATATAAGAACATGGAGAAATCGAGATTCACTCTGTTGGGATAGGTCGATCAGGTCAAGTTGTTTCTGCTACAAAGACCTTAAGGTAGATGAATGCAATTGTATGAATTCCAATTGAATTCACTCAGTATGAATTCCCTCAATAGAATAATTCACGTGCAGTTTAAATTCATGACACCTATCCCAACACGAAGAAGCACATTTCAAATGATATAGACTAACAATGATCGGAAAGTTGAAATAAAATGCCATTGCGCATTCATGAAGACAAAACGCACTTCTGCTCAGGTTCTTTACTAAAACAAATTAATCATACTAGCATCTCCCTAACTGCTAAAACCACACATGAATATTGTGCTGCAATATAGCCTATAAAGTGATCTCAAAGATATTTGTTAACAGACTTAGTAGGGTACTAAGCTTACTAGTCTCTCTAGCACATGGGAGAAAACGTCTTTCTACTACATGAGCTTATTAGGAAGTACACGCGAAAAAGGATCAACCCACGAGGAGGATGGTTGGTGTAAAACTGAAAATCGAACCTCTTCCTATTCACAAACAAGAGACCAATGTGAGTAAGGATATTGGGTGAATCTAAACAACTAGAATCTGTCTAAATGGAACCACCCCTAAAGATATTAGGTGTACACAGTCCAGCAGAAAGCAACAAAAAAAATTGAGTTGCATCAGAATGGATGCAATAAAAACAATATGAACATATGCAACAAGTATGAAAACAGATGACTACTTAAACAAGAATTTCAAGACATTATGCAACTAAGTTTATTGATTATGAGAGACTTCCTAGTTCTGTTTTCTTCTTATCAAATTCAGAAACCATGTTCCATGGCACTGGAGGCCACACAACCCATATAAAAACCAATTGCATCATACCAGTGGGTTTTTTAGGGTAAGATAGTATCATCTTTGACAAGTCCATTTGCTAGAAGAATTTGCATCATACTTATTCTAGTTATTCAGTCACTCAACATAGATTGGCAGGCAATTAAGATGAAACAGATGTATGAAGAGATATTATTAATCACTTCCTTAATCATAGCAGCTGCTGCTAGAGCAATTGCATTCCTATCTGAAACAATCCTAAAAGTAAGCTCAATGATAAACAATTTAATAACTTTAAGCTCATACATCCTAAAGTGAGCACAATGCCATCCACCTTGTGAGAAACTCAAAATTGAAGAAGCACATGTACACAGGCTGGGAAAAACTAAAGAGCAAGGAGCAAAATGCACCTAGGGTACTAATAAGTGTATTTTTTCATTAATTGGGTCTCTTATCATTACTAGGTATTGTCAAATTACTTGAGTTGTTTTATAATATTTGAATTTGATGCAATCTTGGACTATGTTTTAATTTTAAGTGTTTAAGTCTATTAACTTAAAAGCTGGTTAATCAATGTGTTAAATACATATATAGTAAAATAATTATTTTGAACAAAAAACCAAAGGATAGACAGAAGGAAAGAAACTGGAAAGGTTGACAAGCAGATTTATCACACCGTAGGGAATAACTATAGGATTGATTGCTGCCACCAGGAGAACTAGTAATGCTCAATCAAGCAACCCAAGCTTCAAACAATTAGGTGTCAACACAACCAAAATTCAGTATACTGTACACACATGGTTCAGCAAAAAAAATTAAGGCTAACTAAGGCATGAAATCGAGCATATATGGGACAGGCAATGAACCAGGAACAACACAACACGCACTTATTAGCAATAATCTCTCCAAAATATGCTACGGGATAGGCATTGAAATTCCAACTCAACCCAAACAGCCAAATACATCATAAATTTAGCACAAAATTGATCATTGCCGGTAGAATCGAAAACTTGACCAACAAATAGTAATACCAAACCGACCTAATGCCCAAATAAGATCAAATCCAATAGTTCTATCCGGCATCAATTTATCACCCATACATCAAGCATCAATAATCGGATAACCTCAACAATGCACACAATTCCCCTTTTGCATTCTCATTCGTGCAGTTCACATACAAAGACTCAATTCCATGCCAAAAACTCAAAGAATCACCTTGATAATCACAAAACCCTCACAACAGAACCCACAATCACACACTTAATACCCAAATTTCTAAAATTTATCAAATTCGAAAAACCCTAGAAATTTGGGGATTTAGGGAAAGTTACCTCAAGATTTCAATGGAGGAAGGAGGAGGATTGTGGCTGGAAAAAAGGCCCGAGATGGTGGCTGGGCGGCGCTGGTGGTCGGCGGGAGTGATTGGAAGCCGTTGTGGCTGCTGTCGGCCTAGAAGATCGATGCGAGCAAGAGAAGCGAGAGTAGTTGTGGGGCTGTGCTGGTACGGTGTTGGGGTTGTGTCCGGCCGTTCCGGCGGTAGTGGTGAGAGGCGACAAGCAATGGTGGATTCGGCGGCCAGTGCTGCAGTGGTGGATGGCGGAGGGAAGAGACGCGAGAAGGAGGATCGCAAACCTCAAGCGCGACTGTGCGTTCTTTCGTTTGTACTCAGTATTATTAATTTATTATAGAAACAAATTATACCAAGTTTGAGGATGACCACCGCTACATATGACTCATAAAAAACCGCTACATAAGCTTTATTTTTTTTTTTCCAAAAACCGCCACATTAGCCTGGTTATAACCGCTCCCTTAGCCTTGAAAACGGAAAATGGATTTAGAATTGTGAGACATCCAAAAAACCGCCACATATAACGCCACATAAATTAAACCGTCACAACCCACCGCTACATTAGATCGTTTACGTAGTAGTGAGTAAAAATAATCCACTAGTTTATATAATAAGACTCATTTATTCATATTTTGTCTCTTCGCTCTCTCAACATTTCTAACCAATTAACATGTAAATCTTAATAATTCTAAACTAAAACCAATTAACATTAATAAGGTGCGTTAATTTGGTACCCATTTTCGAGAATTATGAATGAGAATAAGAAACAAACGATTCCAGGAGTAGTCTAATAGATAACCGGATTAATTGAGGTTTCCTATATATCTTCTAATTAAAAAAAATTGAGGATTCCTATCAGGCATGCTATGTAACGTCTATTTCATTATCGTTCAAGTTGTTCCTCGCGGTGCAAAGAGCGATCAAACCCCCATTTATTCAATTGCCCAATTGCACATGTGTCCCAATTATAAATCACAGTTGCCAACCATATCGGTAATTTGCATGGTTTTATTCCGTGTACGAAAAAATGTTAACGCAATATTTTAAAATTATATCTATTATTTATATTTAAAAAATTATTAAATATGATTAAAAAATAATAAAGGGTGATTTAGGTAACTAGTCCTTTATGAAAACCTAATTAAGTAATTAGACTCTAAACAAAATAAATTAGGTGGGGTGTACCCCTTCCTTCCCTTCCTTCCTTCCACTTTGCCCCCTTCTTTTTCTTCCTTACTCTCACATTGACCATTGATGTCACTTTTTTATGATGCCATTTTTTCACCGTTGACCACTGATGCTACTTTTTTGTGATGCCATTTTTTCACCGTTGACCACTTATGCCACTTTTTTTATGCAATTTTTTGATGTCATTTTTTTTACCGTGATGCCATTTTTTCAAAGTAGTGTTTTCGATGCCATTTTTTAATGACATTTTTTTCTTTAATGTGATGCCCTTTTTCAAAGTATGTTTTGATGCCGCCTTTTTAATCAAATCATTTGATGCCACTTTTTTAATTAATCAATTATATATCGATATATTTTCATTGATTATACTTTTATTGACTAATGACACATTTATGATTACACTGATTACACTTTATTAATGCAATCATAGTGGGGAGATTTTTATTATATTTTTATATAATTGATGATACAAGATCATAAAATGTGATTAAACTTCATTGATGACATCTTTTATTAATGACTTTTATTCATTGATGACATTTGTAATTACACTTCATTGATCTCACTCATTTGTGATGACATCTTTTGTTGATGACATTTTTATTACATTTTATATAATTGATGACATAGAGTATAAAATGTGATTACATCTTTTATTGACGACTTTTATTCATTGATGATATTTGTTATTACACTTCAATAATCACAATTGTTTATGGTGACATTTTTATATAATTGATGACCAAGAATCAGAACGTTTCCCTTCAAAGAATTAGAATGCTTGAAATCAATGATTTTTCACATCAGTCATTTTTTATACTAATGATCATTTTCCCAAATACTAGCATTGAATAGTTGACATAAATGATTTGACTCCATTTTTTAGTCTGATCATGTCCAAATAATTTCAAATACGGGATCACTAAAATGAGTATGAGGAGTGATTCAATAAGAAATGTGGGATTCTAAAACATAAAAGTAGTTCCAACTTCCAAGTCAATAGTCTATCTGATTTAACACAAAATATCTTTTTAATTAAAACTTGAACAAATGCTTCAACTATGAAAGATTTAACTAAAAAAGCTCAGTTGAGCACTCGAACGATTTAGATTCTCAAAGGACTTCATTGTGTTCACATCATACACTAGAACACAATCTCAAACATGTTTCCGAAGGATAAAGCCATAAGTCCATGTCGATGGACTGAGCATTGTAGTTGGTAGCTGAGCCTTTCAGGCTTGTTCTACCTCCATCACCATCAAGCCTTTGAGCAGTTCCTATGATCGATGATTCTCTTCTAGCACTTCTAACCGCATCAAATTGGGTTTAAGAAGAACTTACAGAAGCAATGCAGCACTCAACAACCCGCTTATTGTAATTTGTGGAAGCAGTGACAGCTTATAGAATTCAGCTAGTGAATGTGCTATTACAGATGAACCCCCAGCTAGAAGTTGGACATCAGTTGCAAGTATAGAATTAAAATCAATTAGCTCCACAAATCCAATCTTTACCATGATGGAAATGATGAAAATTGCCTGTATAGATGGTCATTTAGTCAAAGAGCAAATGAGACATCTCATGGAGAGTCCTGAAAAAGGCGACTTACTAAACAATTCAATTAAATGTAGAAGTGAATCAATCAAATCAGGTGTGCACAATATATCACCATAAACAACATTTAGGACGAGTTCTCATATCAAGTGTGAGCAACCACTAGTACGTTACCTATCAAAATAACAATAATCTCAACGAAACAGCCATAAATCTGTATTTCTGTGGTGTATCAAGTCTAAAAATTTATTTCCAAGTGGTGTGGAAATAATCTGTTTTGTATTAAAAATATTCATTGTTTCATTGATAATAGGCATAAATCTTGTTCATCTAGTAAAGCAAAAAGAGGTGCACGAATCAGTAACTTCATTTTGTAACTAACCAATTTATAGCAAATAGAATGCTTAAAAGTTCATGTGATTTCTTTAGGAACAACAGTCAAAATCCTATTCAGTCAAAATAAGGTAATAACAAAGAACCTGATCCATTCAACCAACCTAAAAAAAGAACTTGATCCATTCCACCAGGCAAGGCTCCAATGTGCCGCTCACATTCACATGTCAGCTGTGCAATTTCTTTCTGTAAGCCAAAAAAAGCAGTTAAATTAAGGGAAACACACGCAACAGAAAACAAATAGACGAAAAAGTTGAAATCAAATTTAGTAGAAACACTTCCCATATATATTTTTTAATCACAGAAGCAAGACCTATCCCACAAACTATTACGATTATGTAGTTTAATCTCGTTTGCTAGATCAACAAAGTTCAAAGATAGAAATAAGAACAAAAGGACCCTTAAAGTTGAGAATTTGGGCTACCTGCGAAGAAATGATCCATTTTGGAACATATGTATCTGATCTTTCATTAGTGGTTTTGAAAAATAAAATTTTGATGTTATTTCCAATAACATATACACCATAATAAGAATTTCCATTTTAGAAGACAAATTTCCATGAACAAGTCAGCACCTTATAAGAATTCTATATCAGTGGGGGTTGATTGTTAGTCATAATGATAAAGATGACTAATTAACATGAGAAAAAAAAGGAGAAAAGGAGATAAGTAAGGCCAAATTCTCAACGTTATCTCCTTCATCAGAGTGCTTGAGTTCTTCCCTTTCATATTTGATACTGTATTACATATAAAGTATAAACGATAACCCAAAGAATGAACTAGTTTTTAAAATCACAGGAGTGCACAAATGACTGAGGAATATTGGCATATATGTTAAAAACATTGAGGTCAAAAGCATACCACAAACACACAGAATTTAATCCCAAAACGTTCGGGTTGTAAAAAATTAAGAGAGGCTGAAATTGAGAGACAAAAACAACATCTTACTCCTGCCAGGCGGAGAGGATGAATTCGGCGACTGAGGAGCATCACTTTCCCATGGCAGTGCTTGCGAAGACGGAGGCATTTGAGGAGTTGAAGCCGGCGACGGAGCACCACCTACAAAGGTCGAACCCGCCATAGCGCTGGAGGAGGCAGGTGCTTTGCGTCCAGAACCATTCATCGGCATGATTAAAGGTGATTTCGGGAGGAAATTGGGGGATTCGGTTTTGAGTTTTGAAGAATTAGGGTTGAAATCGGGAGGAATCGGTACCGTAACCTGCTGCCAAATCGATTTTGAGTTTTGAGGAATTTGTGCCTCACGCCAGAACGGAGAGGGAAAGGGCGAGCAAGGCGCCTTTGGAACGGTCCGAACGGAGCCATCGGAGGTTGAGAGAGAAGAAGATCGAGAACCGCCGCCATGGACGAAAATCTGACTAGAGAATGAAAGAGAAAGGGAACGGGGAAGTGGGTACAGAGACCTAATTAAACATTGAAATGGGATAGCACGGCTAATAAAACATTGAAATGGGTTAATTACCTAATTAAATGCTCAAAAGGGTATAATATACCAAAATTTCTCAATAATAAATCTAAATTACAATATGAGAATTCAACTAATAAAATCAAAGTGTGTGAGAAATATAAAATAAATTAATTTAGATATAAACAATTCATTCTACCAAAAAAATAATATAGATCTATATAAAATTACAACTATTAAATAATTAATTTCGATATAAATAATTTCTTCATCCAAAACTAATCTATATGTAAATAAAATAAGAGGAAATTGGGCCTACCGGCCTAATTTCTTAACTTAATTAAACAAAGAAAAAATTTGCGGTACAGGCCATTTTTTTGGGCCAAATTCAAAAACTGTCCACTGATTTATTTTATTGGTAAAATGTCCATCTAGTAAACCCTAATCTCAGCTAGGCCCCCGCTTCTCTCCTCTTTCCTTTTCCCCGATTCCTTTTCCTGGTAATCCAGATCTTGAAGGCGATGGAGAAATCGAGACGGAGAGAGGAGTCTCAACAATCCATTGCCTAGACCGAAACCTCCGATCTGCAACAGGAGATCGAATAGGAGCTTATCCATGGCGAAGTTGCTGTCCACCGGCACGTCTTCATCGTCCTTGAGGGAGCAGGCGAAGCCTCTAATCTGCAACAGGGAGATAGATGTCTTCATCCATATCCTAATCTTCGATCTCAGATCTGCAACAGGAAATCGCTCGATGTCTTCTTCCTGCCACACCAAAGCCTCCGGCCTTCGCTCTCTTCCTCTCTCGCCATCGTCGCCCGTGCATTCCCGCATCTGTAACGGGAATTTCAGGATCGATCGGCCGAGGAGGCGACCTCATTCCAGATCTGGCCAAGGAGGCGACCTCTCCCAAAGCTGATGACATGTGGGCATGTGCTCTGTAAGCAGTCCATCATGAAGCTTTCCAAGAGCAGCACCAAGTCCTTCAAGTGCCCTTACTGCCCGTATGAGATCGAAGCTCCACAATGTAAACAACTCTACTTCTAATGCTTTAAATTTAAATAATGGGTTATGCACTTTTGTGTTCTATTTGCTCTTAATTTCCCTCTGCTGCACACAAACTAATGTGGATGGACCTTGTACTTCCCTCTTTCTATTTTCTGTTGAATGGTCTTTTGTGTTCTTTTATGGTCATGCTTAGCCTTAAAGAGTGTGGGAGAGGGGCATGGTAGCTCCTCCCATACTCTGCTTAAGTAATGTAAATAGACATTCTTTTCTATATCATGTTTGAAGTAGAAGTCTTGCTCAGTACCATTTACCATCCCGTGCATCGATTGCGAGACGAAGGGCTGTTTATGCCCCGTATCGCTACCATTTTTAGCATTTTTTCCTTACAAAGCTTGTAAACATCTTGAACAATTTAAACTGAAAGTGATATTAAGGATATCCTGAATCTGTTTTACCTCATTTTGTCCTTTCAGGCATCTTTTTATTTATTTTGCCCCTTTGAGTCACAATGTGTGTTTGCTATGATGGAATTGATTGGGAAGTTTAAATAGAGGACACACACTAGCTGATTACATTCTTCCCAAACTTGCAGTTTAATGTAGTTGTACGCAAGTGTTGCTCTTCACCTTAAGATGATATGCTGCAACATATGCTGAAATAGGGGTGAAGAAGACTATGACTTAATTAATTAAGGGAAGATTAATGTAGAAATATGAGTCTAACAGTCAAAAGATATTTCTAGGATCCTATACAATTATTTATATTTAAAAAATTTCATCAATTATATGGATTTTTGTAATACACTATGTATAGCATAAGGTCAAAGATATTTCCACACGTAACTATGAAAAAAGTGTCGTATGACCCACTGTCAAAATGTAATACAATCAACGTTGTGCGAATTTGAAGATAATAAGTTCCAAATCAGTATTTATTACATTTTTTAACATTAGATATTTCCGTAAGCAATTACATTTTTGAACATTAGATATTCCCGTTCGCATTTCAGCAAAATTTGTTATGTTGAAATGCGGACGGTTGGAGAGTTTATTAGTTTCTTGTTTTTTTTTTGTGATCTAAAATGTTAAAATGCTGAAATACTGAAATTAATTCTTAGTAGCGAAATTCGTTATCCTGAAATACTGAAATTAATTCAGCATCCCTGGTTTCAGCAACTCCGATTTCAGCAACTTCGGTTTCAACAACGCGTGAAAAAAAAAAGAAAAAAAAAAAGCAATTCCGGTTTCAGCAACTCCGATGTCGAAGCGCTGACGTGAAAAAATAAAAAAAACTAATTTCAGCAATTGCAACAACAATTTAAGCAACTCCGGTTTCAGCAACCCTAGTTTCAGCAAATCCGATTTCAGCAACTTAGGTTTCAACAACGCGCGAAAAAAAAAAATTCAACAATTTCAGCAACTTCGGTTTCAGCAACGCGCGAAAAAAAACACTGAAATAGGGGTTTGCTGAAACCAAATGTGCTGAAACATGAGGGGGCACAGGGGGCGCGCGTCAAGGGCAAAGGGGCAAAGGGAGCAAGGGAAGGAAGGTGGACATTTTGCCAATTTGGGGAGAAGGGTGGACATTTTCCTAATAAAGGCCCTAATTATGGCCTATAGCACAATTCCCCCTTACACAAATGTCCACTGGACCGTTGAAATTAAACAAAAGTCCATCCGGCAGGAGTTTACCAATCCAAGGCCTAATTAAGCTGCTGAAGGAGTGATGTTTGGTTGTAGGCCAAAATCTTCAGATCTGAGCCGCTCACGACGTGGCCGACGGCTCCATCCCCTCCTTGGTGTTCCTCCGTCAGCCATCTTCCAGATCCGCCCTTGTCCCTTGTTCTCTCCTCCTCCGCCTCCATCGACTGTGCATGTGTCACGTGACATGCAATTGTTTCAATATTATTATAGATTATATATATAAATATAAATAGATAAGCGATAATATAAGATGATAGGTCATTACATCAAATTAATGGTCCAAATAGGGCGACATTGAATAACAATATTACTAAATTCAAAGGAGATGGCGAGCAAACATGCCAATTGCGAATCGAGTACGCACAATTACAAGGTGATGACAATAGGTATATATCGTCCGGCGGGGATACCATGCGGCCGGCATATCTCCCACCCTCATTCATTAAATTTAATTCCGAATTTGTTATACAATATATTTATTGCGTCCAAATTTTTGGCTTATATATCTTATGCGTACACATTAAGTTATTAACACATGCACAACCCAACCTTCTATGTATACCGTACTCATATACACGGGTCGAGAGTATTGACCTAATTTATACCTTATCGAAATATGTCATTTTAACTTTATGCATAATTTTTAATAAAATCAACAAATATATTATTTTACTCTTATTTATTATAATATATTTTTACTTTAGCAAAAACTACAATCTATGGCGGAGTTAGGTGGCTTGAGGTAGTTGTGGCCCCCTAGAATTTTTTTTAAATTTTTTTTTAAAATTTTTATTAACTTTAGGGATAAAAGAATGTAAAAAAGGTAAAAAAATTATAAAGACAACTTAACTTAGTTGGTAAGGGGATATTTATTACCTTAAGGTCATTAGTTCAAACACCTTTAGTTTCACTTTTTTTATAATTTTAGTTTTTCATAATTTTTTTATTAAAAATGTCTAATTAAATAACAAATTAAATTTTTTATCCAATATATTTGAACAAAAACATTATTTTCTACATATACATATACCTATAAAAAATCTCATTTTTTGATAAATTTTATTTTTTCTAAATAAAATGACTATTCAAATAATAAATTTAAGATTTTTTTAACATATTTTTTCTTACAAAAATATTTCATGTAAAAAAGATTCTCAAAAAAATATATTTGTAATGTATTAAGTCAAATCTTTTGCTTATATATATCGTATACGTACACATTAACTCATGCACAAGCCAACCTTATATGTATACCGTACTGATATACATATATAGGCCGTGAGTGTTGACTTCATTTATACTCCATTCGGGAAGAATATATAAACTGCTAATTTTTACTATATCTCATGATAATGCATGCGGTGACCTTTATATTTAATCGTAGTCGGCCACAATAAAGTGTGGTGAATTATCATTAATATTAATTAAATAAATGAATTTTTAGCTAGGTAACCCTGAGGTATAACATAGCTGCATTTCTCTTTCTAGTGACAAAGAAACAGTGGCGATCGGGAACCGATTCGGCCCTTTCTTACACATGTTTAGTTTTGAATTTTTTGTCTCGTGTCCAAAAGTTTAGTTTTGCTTGTAAAAAGGGTATTTCAACCTCTGTGGTGTGGGTGATATTTTACAATATTGAAAAGTTATTGGATTTTTTTTGTGCTCTGCTTTTCAGTGACGACTTGATGGACGTTGTGCTCGAAGCGGGGTAGGATTTGCAATCGTGCGTAGGAGGATAAAGTTGGCGTTGTCTGGATGAATTTGCAGTTTTTTGGAATTTCACCAAGCGTGTCATCGTGTCGAGATCAAGCAGGTCTTCCTCAATTTCAATTTCATCTTTCAACAAGCACCCCTGTCGCCTGCTGACTTTTTTCTCTGCATATTCCTTCTCTGTAAAATTTGCTTTCTATTGTTGGCTCCTCAATTGTTTTCACTTGTATGTGTTTCCGATTGAGCCCTATGAGCTAATGGGAGATCGCTTCCCTGGGTTTGTTGTTGTTCTTGGAGATTATGCAATAGCTAATTATCCAATTGATTCTAATGAGATTAGGGATAGTGAGCGATCGACAGAGATTCGGCTTCTTCAGCCTGATGTGGATGTCAAGAGCAATATGACCCTAGCGGGAAAGTGTTCGTGATACTTATTCGTATGTGGTCCTTCAATTCTTTTTATGTTAAAGTTACTACCCTGAATTCTTGTATATTTATGTGACATCTGAACACTTTTATGCAACTTTCATCTTGTAATTATGTTTCTAGACACTCCTCTTTGTCTTTGCTTCCACCTGGTCATGCTTTCGGGTTGGATTATGTTTTAATAGGCTTGGAGGTTCCTTGTTGAAATCAACTAATATTTTAGTGGTTAAATTTATTATTTGATATCAACATATTGTAAGGTGTAGTAGCCTTGCACTAATCCTGCTTCTTTGACCTTGTTTTCAGAAAAGACATTAGGTTTGCAGTCACTCAAGCAGTTGAGGCAATTGAGAAGGGTTTTACCAAGTTTAACCATAAATTGCACAAGATCTTTGATAACATCAAGCTAGAGAAAAATAAGAGGAGAACGAAGGATGATAGTTGCATTTCCAATACACCTCGCAAGGTGATTCTTGGAATAGATGATCTGCTCTTGAAGGGAAGTATGAGTGACAGTGGGGCATCAAGGGGAAGACACCACTGATAATCAGTGTACACACAAGAAGTGGTGGTGAGAGTGGTGGTTAAAGTAGTAGTGATAAAAAAATGTTGTTAAACTTTGTCATATAGTCAATTTGTCAGCAGGAAAATTTCGATAGTAGAAAAATGTCAGCATCCAATTTGTAAGCAAAAAAATTCAATAGTTTTTAAAATGTTAGCAACCAATGATTTGTCAGTAGAAAATTTTTTATAGTAGTTAAAATGTCAACAGTTAATTTGTCAGCAGAAAATTTTCGGTAATAGTTAAAATGTAAGCAGACAATTTGTATCAAATTTTTTTAATAATAGTTAAAATATCAGCAGTAAATTTATTAGTAGAAAATTTTGATAATAGTTAAAATATCAATAGTTAGTTTGTCAGCAAAAAAATCAATAATAATTAAAATGTCAACAATCTATCAACAGAAAAATTTCGATAATAGTTAAAATGTTAGGAATAAATTCGTCAATAATAAAATTTCGATAATAGTTAAAATGTCAGAAATTAATTTACCAGGAGAAAAATTTTAATAATAGTTAAAATGTCAATAGTCAATTTTTCGAAGAAAGTTTTCAATAATAGTTAATATGTTCGTAGTCAGTTTGTTAGTAGAAAATTTTCGATAATAGTTAAAATAGCAGCAGTACGTTTTGTCAACGGAAAATTTTCAATAATAGTTAAAAAATCAGCAGTCAATTTGTTAGTAGAAAAAATTCAATAATAGTTAAAATGTCAACAATCAATTTGTTAGCAGAAAAAATTTGATAATAGTTAAAATATTAGTAGTACATTTGTCAGCAAAAAATTTTCGATAATAGTTAAAATGTCAACAGTCAATTTGTTAGGAGAAAATTATCAATAATATTTAAAATTTCAGCAGTCAATTTGTTAGCGGAAAATTTTCGATAATACTAAAAAAATATTATTCGAAAAAAAGAGGAAATAAGAAAGGGGAAATAAGCCCTACACAGATGGTCACCAGTAAAAAGAAAAAAATATTAAGGTTAAGATTAAATTAAATGCTAAAATTATATGGAAGATGTTGAAGAGTTTTTTGAGGCATGTAAAAACACAATTGCATGTGTGACAAGTCGCAAGCATGCAACATGTGAATTTGTGTAGTTTTAATCTTCAAAACTGCGTCAAGTGGAGGAGAGGCGGCGAATGGCTCCCGGGAGGAGGATCAAGGAGCGGGATACGACAGAGCTCCGCAACCTGCAGAAAACCAAACCGAGATCTCTGCTGACGAAAGACTTGGTGGGGCAGGTAGGAACGCCCATGTTGTTGTCATCACTGGCGACAAGAACCGCAAACTCAGCGGCGGTGGGAGAAGGATCGACTAAGCTTGATGGGTTGTTGATGACTTGTAAACAAAATTTCTTCAAACTCTGATTTCATCGGTCCACAAGAACCAAAAGCTCGAGAGACCAAAAACCGAAACAAGGGGCTATTATGTCGATACTTGTCCATAATGATTTTTTAAATACAAGTATGTTAAAGTGTGCTACTTTTAAATATCAATTTTCTATTTGTGTTCCACTAAATTATTTCATGTATAATTTTTATTTTAAAATAAAAATAAAAATTATATTTATGTTACATAAACTTATATTTATATATTTATAAATTTTTATAATAAAAAATCAATTTTTACAAAATATAAAAATTATTCTCCAATATAATCAATCTTTTAATTATATATATTTTTGAAAATGTGATTTTTTTAAATAAAAAATTATATATATATATAGAGGACGGATCAAATGTTAACAAGTCTTATGGTGTTAAATGTTAACAAATATTGACCATTGATCTAATCAAAATGGAGGGCTACGATTATTCAGGATTTTTATAATTTTTTTTTTTAAAAAAGGTGGGTCCCATAGAAAAACTTACCCTACTCTCAATCATCCAGGCGTGTGAATCACAACACAACCCAAAATCCAGATCTGGCTTTCAACGGGGATCCATGGCCGCTCCACTTCACCATCCCTCACCACCATCCTACCCGACGAAACCCATGGCCGCCGCCTCCTGCTAGCGGCGATTGCCCGTTCTTCATCGGAATACCCAACACGGCCCAGATCTCACTAATTGAACCCTTGTAGGCTACCGCCGGTGAGTCAAACCATCAATCTGGCTCTTCACGCCGCTCCTCGTCTTGCCTTGCCTCGCATCCCTCTCCTCGCCTTGTCGTGCCCGTCTCCTTCTCCGTTCTCCTCTTTCTTCAAGCTTCGTTCGCCCTGTAATGGATCCGTCTTCGGCTCCGCTGCAATGGCCCCGCCACCCCGTCTTCGGCTCTGCTGCAATGTTTGATATCTTCCTCTGTCTTCAAGTCATCTCCCTCTTCTTTTCCCTTTTTCCTTTTTTTTTGTTGAGTCAACATTTTTGTCTTTGAATTTCAGGGTTCTTTGGTTTCAATCTCGTTTCTTAGTACAAAATTGAATGTGTTCTTGTTCCAATTTCTCATTACAAAATTGAATCTGTTCGTGTTCCAATTGAATCTGTTTTTGTTCCAATTTCTATGTGAATAGCTACAAAATTGATTATGTAATTCCTTTGTTCATTAATGCAGATTTTAGGAATTCACAGTTCATTTGGAAGTGTCTGGTTGTTTTGTTTGGAGTATGTTGATTTGGTTCGTTGTTTGGCTGGGCAATGATTGTTCCTGTTCAGAATCACTATTCGACAAGTTCATAGTTTTTATTCGGTGATAATAAGGAATTATTCGGTGATAATATGAAATTATTCATATGTATGTGGTTAATTAGAGGTGGGAAATCAAGAATTACATTTATATACTCTTTTAACCTAGCGAATAATTACTATCAACTTAGCGAATAATTACTATCAGCCTAGTGAATAGTTGAAAAATTGACCAACCTTTTTGCTATTGTCTAAATGATAACTCCTATTTACAGACGAATAATAACGATCAATTTAACGAATAATTACTATTATCCTAGCGAATAGTTGCAAAATTGACCATCCCTTTTGCTATTATCTAAACGATAACTACTCTTTACACACGAATAATAACTATAAGTTAGCGAATAATTAATATCACCTTATCGAATAGTTCAAACAGTGCACCACACAAAAAAACAATGTTGCCCTACTAAAAAAAAACGTTACGCCACAAAGTGCAAACAAAATCTGGAAGTTCAGAGTCATTATTCGTTGATAATCTGGAATTATTCGGTAATTTGTTTGTTATTATTCATCGAACACACAGTGGAAGCAAAATCTCCTCATCCCCCACAAAAAAACGCTACCTCAAAAAAAAATCAACGCACGCGCTTCTTCTACAGCAAGTTGGTTGTACAAGTGGTGGGGCCTACCCTTTTTTATTTAAATAAAAAGGAAAACTCTCAATTAATCTCACCCATCCATTTCTAATCAATTAAAGGCTCAGATCTGTTAACATTTAACACCGTAAGGGGTGTGTACACTTGACCCAACCTATATATATATATATATATATATATATATATATATATGAATATGAAATAGACCAATAGTATTTTTCAAATTAAAATTATACACTAAATAATTAAGTGGTGTCTCAAAAATTGTGGAGGATCTGGTTGGTGGTAATCAATCAATGGGTTTAAATAAAATCAGGTCTTTAAAATCTGTGAGAGGAGACAGAAGAGGAGGCAGGATTCAGGGAGAGAAGATTTGAACTTAGAGATAATATATAACGTGTTAGATTTGATTTGTAGTACGTGTTGTTAAAGCAAGCGTGTTTTGGTTCCAAGTATTATATATGTGTGTAGGAGGGAGGTTGTGCAGTTGGGGACTTGGGGGTTGAGACAGGTGCCACTCCCTGGCCCTTTGTTTGTCCCTCAAACAACAAAAAAAATAAATTAAATTTTCTTTCTTTCAAGATAGGCAATCAATATATATATATATATATATATATATATATATATATATATATATATATATATATATCTATATTATCTTAATATATGCATGCATTACTAATTTTAATTATCGGTTTTTCTATCATGATATAAGGTTGGATAAGAATATATATATTAATTTTCAAATATTTTTTAAATTTTAATTAGTTTGTTTTTTTATTTTAATTAGATTTCTATGATTAATTATTTTTTTAGTAGAGAATTTTTTAACTAGAAATTTAGAATTTTTCCTATATCTTTAGGGCATAAAATAGAAATATATACCATTTAATTACTGAGCTGCTGTGTATATACTTCATTCACATATTTGGTAGGTGTCCAATTTAATTATTTTTTTATTATTTTAATGGAAAGGTCATCATATATCTTGTTGAGATGTTAAATATGGGAAGAGAAGAAAAAGTATATTATATAAAGTTGGATGGAATTGCATCTGGTTTATAGGTTGGCTTTATAACAAATGATTGCATCAGTAGACTATCTTCATTTATGAATTTTAATACGGATTATGATATTAGAGTGGTTAACTAAATTAATAGACTATATATATATATTAATTGATTTTAAGATAATAACTCTTATCACACTTATATTCTAGACTTGTCACACTTATATATTAATTGATTTTAAGATAATAAGTCTTATCACACTTATATTCTAGACTTTTAGTGCATTAATCGGACTTGAACTTGATTTGGAAACATGGTTATTAGGATCCCGATCCGGATCTTATGATCCTACGATCCTGGACGAGTTTCTGATCCGGATTGGGCATATATATTCGGTAGTGCTAGGATCTGCCTAGGATCGGTAGGATCTGTTAGGATCTTACGATCCTGAGAAAATAGTGTGATTGTAACAATGTTAAAATTTGAGTTATATGTATTATATTTTGTTGGATAGTGGGTTGATTTTGTTAAAGTCAACCCATGGCGTTTTTGTTTTGAAGCTCATCTCCACTCTCGGACATATGAATGGCTTCTTGCTCCATTCCACTCAGTAGAGTCGATGATTGAAATGTGAAACCCTAATCCGAGTGGCGAGCAATCGGCGGTTCGAATGGTGAGCAACAAGTATTCATAGTGTTTTCCTTATTTCAATTTATAGTTGATGATGTTGAAAGTGAAACCCACGACTCAACCCATGGAAGTGGTATTGGTATGGATACATTATCTTGCAATGAAGATGAAGATGTTGAGATAAATGATGATGTTGATGATTTCCTTGAGATGGAAGTTGAAATTGTTCATGATGTGGTCAATTGCGATGATGACATTTGAAATTAGAGATGACATTGTATATTTGGATGTTTGATTTATCTCTTTTATGTTTGTCACATTTTAAGACATTATCCTTGTATGTTTATCGCCTTTTGAGACGTTATCTTTGAGAAATTATGAATGTTAAGTGGTTATTATTGACTATGTTAGTTATTTAGTTTATTTAATGGATGAAAAGATTAGTTTTATTTTAAAATGAAGGTATTTGTTTGTTATGGCTATTATAAGACATTATTCTTAGTTTTATTTTCACTTTTTTATCTAAAATATATTTTGACATCTCCTAAATTTTCACCTCATTAAAATTTTTTTTAAAAATGCTTTCTCAATTTAAAATTGCGTATTTGTTCCAAAATCTTGAATGAAGAATGCAATAACCCCAAAGAATATAATATTTGATTAAACTTTACCTACTTTTGTAAAACTTGATGTCATGCATCCACATTTTGTCAAATGCAAGCTAGATGGAGTTGGGGTGTAAGTTAGAGCATATCCAGCCGTTTTTCTACGAAATTCTCCAAAATAAGTAACTAAAAGTGGTATTCTTGAAATTGTTTCAATTTAGAAAATCATTTTGATATGAAAAAAAAAAACTCTTCAAAAATTAGGAGGCCGGATGTTGTAGATTTTGAAAATATGCCTTTTTTCCTCCATATATATTTTGAATAATGGAATGTGAAATTGGATGGACAAAAATAAAAGCCTTAAATTCTTCAAAAATCCAAATATCAATCTATCAATCTATTATTATATATAATAAAAGAATGAAGATATTGGGCCCAATATCCATCAATCATCATCAATATATAATACTAAAATAGAGACGTGAAAATCCTATGTGGCGGGCTCTGGTGCAATTCGCTTATGTGTCGTTCTCTGGTGCAATCTGGGCCGCCTTTTTTGCCACGTCAGTTAATGATGATCCAATAAATTTAAGCCACGTTAGACGATAACCCCATTTATTTATATATGTGTCATCCTATGTGTCCATTTTAATTAATGATTAAATTATTTTTTAGTATAATTTTTTTTGATAAGGTAATAATTCGAGGGTCAGACAAGCCTGACACCTCGAGAGGCCGAAAAAGTCGGCAAACGGCGAACCGTTAAAACATGCAAAGACAATAACAAAAGGTGCAAATCAGTCAGAACAAGCAAACAAATCTGGACGACCTAGCAAATCTAATCTAATACATTGGGGACAACATATACTACGAACTAAAGCCAAGCGCCACCAAACAGCGACTATTTTTTAGTATAAATATTCAACCTCATATTTGCAAATCTTATCAGTTTACCTTAAATAATTTTTTAAGTATTTTATCTAGAAGTGTTTTCCCATTATTCCTATGACTATTGAAAAAAATTTGAAATAACCTACAGACGTATATACATTGTAGCTAGGTACGTATAATAACAATTGATGACATCGTACGGTACATATTTTATATGGATATATAACCTACATATTTAAAAGACTAGATGTGAACCGTGCTTTGCACGGTGGGACTCTTTTTTACAAAATATGCCGTGTGTGATATTGACCTAAAGAAATAGTAATTTTTGGGGGATTTTACTATGCCAATTGGAAATGACCTTTGCATCCATCTTCATTCCAATGGTCTCAATCGAAACTGTTCTATCGACCGCCTTTGCATCGCAATCCGGAGAGAGCATGGCAGCAGCTGCCTCAGCAGCCATCCTCCACTGATCTGCCTGCACCTTCAACATCCTCATCTCGGCTTCTAGTTCTGCATTCGCAACCTGTGTGGCGTATAATTGTTCCACAAACTTCTTAGCTCTCTGGCTGCTCTTGTCCTCTTCATCTCTCAATGACACAACATCAACAACAGCTTCGTCGTTCACATTGTGACCGATATCGGTCCTCCACATCTCATTCTCCTCTTCCAGTGTCTGCATTTGTGTTTCCTTGTCAAACAAGGCTGACTTCAACTCTCTGATGTCCTTTTCAGTGGCCTGATTTTCGACGATTTTGACACTTTAACTCTTCAACTGCTTCTTTCGCCTTTTTCAACTCTTCCACCAATGCCGCCTCCTTGAGGCTTGATTCCGACTTTACTCTCTCCCCAGCTTCGTAAGCACTCCTAATTTGAAGTGGTCTTTGGATATATTCATTCTGGTACCTCGCCTCAGATGCCTCCAATGCCAACTTCAACTGTCCAACCTCGAGTTTTGGCGAATCAATCTCCATGTTGAGCTTGTTTGCCTCCTCAACCTCATGATCATCAGTAGGTTTGTTGGACAAATCTTGCTTAAGTTGGGTCACAATCATCTCCAATGTGTTCACTTGCGCCTTCGATTTCTCTAGTTCCGAAGCTCGGGTGTGGTAGCATTCCTTTGCTTCCAATCTATCTGACCGAATCGCTTCCACAGCTTCATTAGCTGCTTTCAGCTGCCTTTGAGTGTCACTAAGCCTTTGATCCAGAAGCCCTATACATGTATCAATATTTCGGTATGTACCTTGTGGTAATCATTATCATAAAAGGGTGATGATTAACAAGAACTTACCAATGTAGCAGGCATAGCTACGATTTCAAAGGCGAGATGACTGCTATCAATTCCTGCTTTGCGAGTGGTGAGTATATGTGCTACATTGCACGCTATTTGGAGTGGTTTAAGAAATGCCTAAATAGAAGCCAATTAATCAAAATAAGAAACGGTTCATGAAAATCCAATTATAAATGAGCTAAACAAGAAGCTTAATCCTAACATCACTAATGGCAAAAACAGAAACAGATAATAGACTATGCATCCTAACTACTCAACCTCTAGAAAAACTGACCTCGATGTCACCCGTTCATGCTTCTCCATGGACTCCCATGAGCAAAACAATCCAACCTTCAATTTCTGCACAAAAACACCACTCTTAAGTGAGTACAATTCTACAAAACACCATTCTATGGGTTAAAATGTTATGATATTAAACCAGAGAAGTGATACAAGAAACTCAATAGTTCAAGCAAATTATAGAATGTCTGCTCCAGCAGTCCCGGGAAGACAGATAAGTGGAGGAACAACCTTTGGACCAAAGTCATAATATCTCCACTGCTTTGTATGAATCTACGATAAACAAGGGGGCTATGAAAAGTTGCATCATCAATTACACAAGTGTAGCCTGCAGACAGCTAAAATCTCTATACAACTATGAAGTCGATCAAAATAATAATTTTTAAAGAAGGATCGCGTGCCTTAATTGGATCAAAATCGGCAAATAAACAAATGCTTGATTCATTCCACCAGGATACAGGATTATAGGAACTCAAATTAGCAGTAAAAAAAAATCATGGATCCAACATATGTCATAAACCTATTTCAAGAAGCTTGACATACCATGCAAAGCTTGACATACCATGCAAAGATGCCATAAAAAGACATCAAAAAAGAAAGCAGCAGAAACCAAAGGAGAGAAATCAATAATAAGGAGAGAAATGGCAACAAAAGTGAGGAAAAAAATCATGTAGAATATCCATAACTGGCTCACTCTCAAAACTTCAATCAAGTGAATGGTACTTGAACCAATTAATAATTACAAATTTTAAGTCCAATGGCATCTTCTGTCACCTAAATTTGGACATACAACACCATAAAACAAGGTCTACCACATTATCAGACCAAGCCTATTCATGGTATAAAAGAACTTTTGGTCCATTTTCTTGTTAACTATTAGTAGTGATTTTGGGAAGTTTTTATTGTTTACCATTTTGACCATTTTTTTAAACCTTGTAAGACTATTGAGTCATCAGAAATGCTTAGGTCCATCTTGTAAGAGCTAATGTTTGACTCACCTACTTATTACACCACACTACTTACAGAGTGAATGAATTTTAGATTAAACTAATCACAACTGCTATGAATTTTACATTAAACTAATCACAACTGCCAAGGCAGGAAACCTTCTTTTTAAACCACTCATGATGATCACAAAACATCATTAAATGAATAAAACATACCTTGCAATGTTGAGGGCAAATCTTAAAACCTTTGATGGAGACAAGCGCCCTTTGTTTGAAGATAGCATTGTAGATCACCCTGAAATAATAACACGAAACTATCAAATCTTAATGCAATGATATTTAGTGAAATGCATGTTCATAGCAGTGTAAACTCTTTTTCTATTACCTTTCCTTTTCAATCAATGAGACAGTATGGAAAGACCAAGATGCTTCACAGCACTATTCTAATCAATTATACCTACAACCTCATTAATTTCTCTGCTTTTAATTTTTGCCAGTGAAAGAAATAAAATTAAAAAAAACTCCCCAAGCACAATACATACAAAAATGCAATAATGTCATGGTTTCCATTGATAAAATTGTAGCAGCATTTAAAGGGATTTAGAGAAAGAGGGAGGTCAAGGCTTGTGATGACACAACAGTAATGGCTGTATCGTATAGACAAGGGGGTCTACATATTGTGTAACAGTGAAATAGATCAACATCTACAGTAGCATAAGATTTGACTGGGATCAAGAATCTTATAATCAGCATGCGTAAGAAATAGCAAAACAATAGAAAAGAGGTTTGAGACAGGAAGACCATTAACACTTCTATCTGTTACATTTTACAGAAGCAAGAACAGTTAATGTCATCTATTATGTCATCCTCTGAATAATTCTTTTTACCACCAAAACATTTATCAATTATACAAAGAGGGTAAAGCAAGCAGACTAGATCAAAACAAGGAATGTATCATAAAATTAATCAATAAATCATTATGACAGATTCTGAGGAATTAGGCAGCTTGTGGGGAAAAAACAATGAAACCAAACGGAGTGTATCAAAAACAAAGCAAACCTGAGCTTTATGAAGAAACATGCCTGAACTGGTCCGAACCTCACTCGGTATACTCTTGCCGGATTCATTATCAGCCACCATTGATTTCTCTAGCTTGTCCTTGGCCTAACAAATTGATGCACAATACCAAATGGAGAAATTTTGAAGTAGTAACTAATTCAAAAATAATATATTGCACAATAAGCACTTGAGCTTCAAACGAGTTTGAATGGATGGACAAGATAGTGAAGAGAAGGAGAAGAGTTCATTTATGAGTTCTCACCAAATAAGATGGTTGTTGAGTTCTCCAAGCTGGTAGGGACATGAAATAGAAAAATTCCAACAACAGAACTCTGCAACGCTTGTGTCAGATTAGTCAATAACCTGTTTCACAACAATAAAACTTTGATTAGGCATCAGAAGCTGATAATGAGAGCAAAAGAGAGCATGAGTTGAGAGTTGAGACATATAATGAGCTGAATGTCACCAATATAACAAGGTCAGCGAGTCGTAGCATACTCACTCATAAGAATAAGCGTTGGAGATGCTGATGGTGCCCCCTTCGTGTGTTCATCTTGATGATTATTAGTAGAAAGGGGATATCAGTAGATTGTGCATCAGAAGTCAACCCCGGGTCTGAGAAGGATGAGCGCAGGTCCCATCAGTGTCACCAGGAACAGGCATGTGTACCTGGAATTGTTAGGTCAAAGCATGCACCTTCGCAACCATCTCCGGATGTGGCTCATCTAACATTCTCTAAGCATCCTGATTAGAATCAGATTCAATCAAAGTATATGCATTTGCAATCACACTGGGATCAATAAAACTTTATATTATAGGTAAATTTGAACAACAAATTAAAAATTATGTTCAAAGAGAAAGAAGAAACACGCCAAAGACCTTAATAATCTCCGGATATTTTGAAACACACATCAACCAAGCTATCGATCTCATTAACTAAAAATGTAAACCTATATCAACCCAATCAACCCAAAATCTCTCTTAAGCATTTCTACAAACACCTTGAAGGCATAAAAGTAAACAAGCACCAAGTTGCAATATCTAAACCCCAATTTAACGAATCTTCTATCATAAATGAATAACTACTCTCAATTCCTAATCTCAATTCAAATCAATTCATTAAACTAAAAAATCAAAACTGCAGGGACCAGCTGACAAGGCTCGGAAAACACCATAAATATATATAAACTATCCTCTCTTCTTACAATTCAACCAGCAGATGGACCTCGAACAAAGTATCATGTCAGCATCACATAAAGGAAGCCCGTGATTGATGTATTTCGTATCACAGCAACTTCGCCTCCTTGAGAGCAGCCTCAAAGCCATCTTCACTATTCCAAGAAGGAATCTGAAACAGCACAAGAGAACGGGGATATTTGGTGGCATTACTAAAAAAGTAGAAGCACTATATCCATTTTAAAAATAGTTAAGTTCGCTAAATTTCACTACAGTCTACAGCTCAGGTGAAGTTTGATAATTACCTCCCCAATGTGCACCCCAAAATGCTCCCCAAGTTTGATAATTACCTCCCCAATTAGCTTGAAACGAGTTTCTTTTTATTTTTAAGGAAAGTCATTAGATATATCATGATGAATAATAATACGGGAGAAAGGTGAGCAATTATTTTCCTTGGAATCAGTAGGGATGGCAGCTGAATAGAAAAAAAAAATATACGCAAAAGAGTCAAATCGTTAGCTAGGCAAATCACTAACTGTTAAGAAATCTATTTAAGGAAAAAGTCCTAACAAGATCCATTGTGATCACATATATCTTCTCTATGTTTTATATATTGCATGGGACAAAATTATAGATAATTTTCTCTATAAGAATTAAACATCTATTTCATGGCATAACAGGCATCTTAGACAAATATTGTTAGAAATTCTTATTTGGTTTAAGTATCATCCTACAAGATGCCTTATTTAGTGATGGGTAAGCATCAATATTTATGGTGTCAACATTTTAGCCGAATGACATCCTCCAGACTAATCCCATATTTTCATGAATCCCAATCAAAATTTCGGAAGGAAAAGAAAACAAATAGAAGATTAAAACACCTATAACAATTTGCTTCAGCCTCCAGATCTTTTCAACTCCTTTGAAACAACAATAAAAAGAAAAAAGATTACCTACGTACTGCAGTTACTGATGATGAATCAACCACAAACAATAGAGTAAAATTATATTGGTATAAATTACTGGTTACCAATAACTTCATGATGCCATTAACGAAGTACTCCATCCTCTCTTGCAAGTAGATAGGATCATCTTCAGATGATTGAACACAGAAGAAAAATCCAAATGTATGATATGTCATTCGCGAGCCACTCTGAACAACACAACAAAGTTGCTCCATCATCCTACCATAAATGGATTAACACGGAAAGATGGTTAAAAGGCATAACATGAAACTGGATGATGTCCCGTATTATGGCACTGGATATACAAAAATCTTTTGATATCTTATATTAGTAAAAATATTATGGGGAAGGGGGAAAATAGCCTTAAATACTAACATGGAAATTGAGGGAAAATGGGGAAGGAAAAAAAAAAGCAATAGCAACATGTTAAGAAGCCACACATCCCGAAAGCATCACCTAAGTTGATTGAAAGGTGGCTCTTCCACAATCTCATCAAGAGATCAAACGAGATCTTCATTCTAATAGAGTCATCTCTATTATCCTGTTCAATCTTGTAGTGAAGCTGCACATAGAATGGACAAAGAGCGTTGATATCATTAAGTATCACTTTAAATAAAGGTGACAGCAGCAACAGAACAATGCAGGGGAAAAAAGGGGGTTTTAACATTAACAAAGGTAGCAACCACCTACCTCAAGAAAAGGATCACGTGAAGCTGAATGCGGGCTGAATGCTAGCTAGCCTTCTTATTCTCTTCAAATCTTCCCTACTATATATTAATACATTCACCAATTTTCAAAGCTTCTTTTTGCCCACATAAAAAGAGGGAATAAAATATATGTTGTTACTTGTCAGCCAGACAGAAGTTGTCCTTGAAGCTTCTTTAGGTCCTAAGATATTAGAGTGTTTAACATGAAGAGGTAGATAACTACAGGATGACACCGGGCAGATCAAAGTTTAAAGAAAAACCATAAAACTTACTAACAAATTTGTAGACCATGACACAACCTTTCTTAATGAACTTGCACCTCTACCAACATTGGACATATTATTAACCTGAGTAATGAACAACAACAGTCCTAAAATCCTTCCAAGTGGATTCAAGTTTATCTTTTGTTGTTTCACATATATTTTAATATTATAATCATGATTCATGATATATGATCAGCTGCCAAATCTCTTCTAAAGCTTGTAGTTTATCTTTTCTTGTTCAACATATATTTTAATATTATAATCATGATTCATGATATATGAACATCTGTCAAATCCTTTTTTTTTCATTTTCCGATCTAGTTGTTCCAAGAAGGTGATGTTTGACTTATTGAGCCTTGTTGACATGAATATGGATTAAATTACAGATAGAATTAGGCCATCAATATTATTATATTTTTTGTGGGAAAAAAAGCATCCATCAATATGGATTAAGATCATGAGTTGACTATCATATTATGTAATTTTTTTTGCAAACATGTCTACTTATAATTAAAAAGTACTTATTTGTCTCTCCAGAAAAATGAAATTCTTAGTTTGAGATTTACCTTTATTTTCAATAAAGTGCTTAAGTACTATTGAATAGCTCTAGATAACCTAATGTGCTAAGATTATTTTATAAAATTATGCCAAGAGGTATTACCTAGGAGCAGTAGAACACCATAATTCATGAAACAACTTTTACACGAAATATTATTTATGCTACATAAAAAGCAATTTTGGCAGATTACTTTCCATTTCCAGCAAGTCAAACATAAATATACACACTCACACAAACTAATTTCCTATCAACAAACTCTAATCTTAGCATAACACCCCCTGCTCTTTTAGCCACATTGGCCACTATCCAATTAATCTCAGCATGCTATAAAGTATAAACAACAAAAGATTCACACCACTTGTCTTATGTAGAATAAACATTATTTCTTTGTAGACATTCAACATAGATGCCATAAGAAAATTAGACAGGTCAAGAATATGCAACAAACTCACATGAACCGCAACAACCCTAAAATCCTTGCAAGTGTATTCAAGATACGTGAGACAGAAAATGCCAATGCAAATATAAGACCATAAATTCACATCAAACTGGGAAATCAATGTCAATATCTAATTTTAAAATGAAAGCCATCAACTTGAGGAGACGACAAACCAGAAACAAGGAGAGAGCGGCAAAGGAACAGAACGATGAATCAAGCAAATTCATTTAACAACGAGATCTAACATACGAGATGACTTCACCGAAAAACTTGAATTCGTAAATAAGGATGAGAACGGTTGAGAAAGTGAAGGCGTACCTCAATCACACAAATGAGAAATCAAATTTCCCGAGGAAGGGGCGGTGCACAAAAGAAACCGATGGCAAGAGACGAGTGCCAATATCAAATTGCTAGAGACAACAGGAGGAATCAAATATAAGACCACCTGCAAGAGGCAAGTGCCAATATCAAACAGCAAGCAATTAGAATTGAATTGAGATGACTGAAATTATCGAAATTGAGCAACATCAAAACGACGAATATTTGACCTAATTACCAAAATAATTCATTTACCTGGGGAGAAAGAGCTTTGCAATATAGACGAGAGTGGGTGGAAAAGAAGACTAAATCTATGAAACTACAACCGATAGAACAGAGACAAGAGCAAGTGGCAACATTTACAGATAGAATGAATGAAGAAAGAGACAGAAAAATGCCAATGCAAATATAAAACCCTCAATTCACATAAAACTGGGAAATCAATATCAATATCTAATTTTAAAATGGAATCCATCAACTTGAGAAGATGAAAAATTAAGAGGAACCAAATCTGAGACCACCCGTAAGACAAGAGCGGCAACCAATTAAAATTGAATCAAGATGACCTAAATTATCGAAACTGAGCAATAACACAACGAAGAATATTTGGCCTAAATTTTTGAAACTACAACATACAAAAATAGAGATGAATGCAAGTGGTGAGGAATCAAAGGAGGTACCTGGCTGACAAAGCAGGCGAAATTGGAGATCGGGACTGAGATGTGGTAACCGAGCACAGGGCAATACATACGAATCTGCAGAAAATCAATTGAAACCCTAATATGCAATTTCATGGCGGAAAAAGAACAAAGGTAGAACACAAAGGGCATGAATTGTAGAAATCTGAATAGAAATCAACTTCATTACCTGGGACGAAGCATAAAATCTAAACCTTAGCAGCTTCATTTCAATTGATAGAACATTTCTCCTTTATCATCAACTACGAATCCCTCAAACAAAGCAACCCTAAAACAAGAGCGAAAACCATAAGGCAATTAAAAAAATTGCGAATTCGGATATGAAATCCCTAATCTGATGAAGAGGAAAAAATTAAAAGACGAACCTGATTGGAAGAGGGGAGCGATTGAAGCCGAGAACTCAATTAAGCGTTGATTTCAAAATCAACAGCAGGTGACAGCGCGCGAGAGGAGGGGATCGAAGAAGGCCCATGGCTACAGGCCGGGAGGGGGAACAGATGGATGAAGTAGGTCAGCGAGGGGAGCAATTGATCCTTGCCTCCCTGCTCATCTGTAGGCAAGAGTAAGGGAGGCGGTGGGAGAAGAGTTGAGATTTAGCAAAACAGACGGAGAAGATAGAATCAGGAAAGAAGTCGAGGCCACGAGGTGGGGAAGAAAGCGGTATAAAGCAGAGTTAATTATAGCCATAGATAAAAATACATATAAGTGATGAACGGTTGGGATTGCTCTAACCCTCCCTCGTATTTATAGTAGTATAGATTAGGGTACATATTTTATATAGATATATAACCTACTGCTAGGTTACTAGATACGTATAATAAGCTACAAACATGGAAACTAAATACACCCCAAATCCTGCACGTCGGAATTAACGTGCAAGGTTGAAGTGGGTTAATTAATTTTTTTAGAGTGTTAATTAATTGGAAAGGTCTGCACGTTAATTCCAACGTGCACTTTTGATGGGGGATTTGCGGTGTATCTAACAACACCCGCTACAAATAATCTACATATTTAAAAAAAATCCATCATGAACCCTAATTTTACATATTTTATATAGATATATTATATATGATCATATTTTATATATTTAAAATAATAGTTAACGACACCGTATGGTACATATATATTTTATATAGGATTATGCATAGTATGTCACATATATATTTTATATAGGATTATACATATATTTCTTTTCTAAAATTTTATCATCAAATTTGACGTATGATACATTTTTTTTAAAAGGTTGACGACATGCATATTCATCCAAATTTGCCGGCATGTATAATATTAGATATATTATTTTATCTAAAAAGATAAATTTTCTACCTAATTAAGATATAAGGTTCAATATTTATTAAAAAAAATCTAATTAAGATATAAAAAGATAAGTTTTCTACCTAATTAAAAGATAAGGTTGAATATTTATAAAAAAAATAAGTGAGATCATTAATTAAAATGACAAAATTATATTGACTTATCAATAAGTTGGCTCAAAAAGATAAATAGGCAGTCTATTTATAATTTTTTGTTTATTTTCCAACATAAACAAAATCTTACGTTATTACCAATATTAAATCAATACCATGTTGTAATTATCAATATGCCATCTTTCATAATTTGATTATATATTCCCATTATTCCTATTTATTTTTTTGTTTATGTTATATTACCGCGTGAGTGTGTAACACCTTTATTTATGTTTCATAACTTTTTTTAATTGTTTTTTTCTTCTTTTAGTCCCCAATCGTTGCTATTGTTTATTTTTAGTGATATAACTAAAAGACTTAAATTCGGTAAATGGAAATGATTAATCAATATCAAGCATCAATCATTTTACTTTAAGTTATTTTATAAATATTTTATCTAGAAAAAAATCTAGATTATATTAATTTATAAGAAAAAAGGTTAGATTAGTTTTATCACTAACGAAAATTGATTAAATTACATAGACATAGAATCATTATATATATATTCTATTAAATTATTAAACAATCATATTAACAAATAGAGATAATTCAAATCAATAAGTGTTTATATTTAACAAACAATTAATTTTTAAACCAAATTTATGCAAATATTGCTCACATACCAAGTAATTTTGTTTATCTTTAAACAATCACATTAAAGTATCTTTAACAAATAATTAATTTATAAACCAAATTTATGTAAGTACTGCTCACGTACTAAATTTATGAAAATATTGCTTAAATACCAATTAATTTATAAAGCAAATTGATACAAATATTAGATCCATTATACATATTGCTTTGTTTAGCGATAAAATAATTTTTTTTATGAAAAAAAATTAGTAAAAGAATAATTAATTACTTCATACAAATTTGAAATTATATGTTCGGCCTTACTCCGGCCTATAGATTAAATTTTACCTTTAAGTGTTCATAGATATATATATGTGAAATTAAAAAATCAAAAATAATATTTATATAATTTTTATGATCTTACACAATTTATGTATGAATAATAAAAGTCATATAAAAAAACCGCGAAAATCGCGGACAATAAAACTAGTTTTTATAAATTCATTAGCTATTTGTCCACCCTAAAAAAAATTAGTATTTGTCCAAAAAGTTTTCATAATACCAAGTTTTCCCTCCTTTTAATTAATATCTCTTCCTCTCTGATGTATTTGAAGACTTGAAGCTCTGTGCCTCTTCTATAGATCTGTTTTCGGTGGCAGTGCCTCGGTCGAGCCTCGATGATGGAGTCACCGGAGATCGAAGATCGCAATCAAATAAATACGAACGCCAGCTTGCCTTCTTCATTGGAGATTGGCTCCGTCGAGCCTCGATGGGGCGAGATCTACAAAGAACCGCTTGATTGGCCGATGATGGAAGAGGAGATCGTGGTCGAGAGGAAGGCCAACAACTTAGATCTCCCGTTCTCGCTCCGAATCCGTCAAGCCTCGATGGGGCGAGATCTACAGAGAACCGACTGATTGGCCGATGATGGAAGAGGCGATCGTGGTTGATAGGAAGCTAAGGCTAACAACTTAGATTTCCCGTTCTCACTCCGAGTCATAAAGAGAGCCAATCAGATGAAGAAGCAATTGGAATCCGTGACTCGACTTATTGCTCCGTGAAGAAGGTGTTTTCGTCCATGGTGTTCATCATCTGGGAGCTCCATAGTTACACCGTGCAGATGTCGTCTTCTTACTGTTGATTGGCACCTGGAATCGTTTCTGGAGTATGGCGACTTCGTTGTCCTCCCATTGTTTGTCGTCTTCTTCCCTTCCATGCGCTTCTTCCTGGATAGATTCGTGTTTGAGGTAATGTCATCCTTTGTGTGGTCATTACTCGGTTTTGGAATCTGTTGAGGTTTCCGATTGGCTTAGGGCTTGTAGGATTGATTGATTCATTGAGTGCTAGCTTCTGTGATCTTACCGATTTGTTACGCTACAGTTGAAATTGGAATCTAATGCTTATGAGTTGTATGATTGTATTATCGATTGATTGAGTGATCCATATTAATGCCGGTGATCTGTTGTTGATTTTTGAATTTGGTCCATATTCATGCTCCATTGAACATTTACTCCGTACATCATGCTTTCAGTTGATCATTATATCCATTGCGTCCTGTTTCTTCCATTAAGTTGAAGTTCCAAGATTACATTGACTTTTTTATGTTGAAAAAGGCAACCTATTTTTACAAATTTGCAGTAGCGAATTTTAATCTAAGTTGAAAGGACTCAAGGAGTGTATATTTTATTCATTTATCTTGAAATGTGTTTTGATCAGCAAAACAAATCAAGCACTTGCAGTAACAGTAACCTCGTCTTCCCGAGCTCACTTTTTTTTGTTAGGTTTAGCCCCTTTAGGGTTTTTCCTTAGGATTTTCCTTTGGTTACAGTGTCTATAACTCTGTTTTTATTTTGGTTGCAGTGTCTACGACCCTGTTTTTCCTTGGTTACAGTGTCTATGACCCTGTTTTTATTTTGGTTACAGTGTCTATAACCATGTTTTTATTTTGGTTACAGTGTATATAACCTTGTTTTTATAGTGGTGGCAGTGCCTATGACCCTGTTTTTATTTTGGTTACAGTGTCTATGACCATGTTTTGATTTTGGTTATAGTATCTATAACCCTGTTTTTTATAGTGGTGACAGTGTCTATGACCCTGTTTTTATTTTGGTTACAGCATGTCACCACTAATAAGCGTGGTGACAGTGACCCCGTAAAAAAAATATGAAGTTGTCACCAAAAAATTTTCATGTCACCACAGATGTGTCACCACTGATAATGGTGATGACAGTGACCCCGCAAAAAAAACTCTTGAAACGAAATTGTCATCAAAAAATTTTCATGTCATCACACACGTGTCACCACTAATAAGAGTGGTGACAGTGACCCCGTAAAAAAACTCTTGAAACGAAGCTGCCAACAAATAATTTTCATGTCACCCCACGTGTCACCACCGATAAGAGTGGTGACAGTGACCCCGTAAAAAATGAAAAAATAAAAAAAAAACTCTTGAAACGAAGCTGTCATCAAAAAATTTTCATGTCACCACACGTGTCATCACCAATAAGAGTGGTGACAGTGACCCCGTTAAAAAAAAACTCTTAAAACGAAGTTGTCAACAAAAAATTTTCATGTCACCACAGGTGTCGCCACTGATAAGAGTGGTGACAGTGACCCCGTAAAAAAAACTCGTGAAATGAAGTTGTCATCAAAAAATTTTCATGTCACCACCGATAAGAGTGGTGACAGTGACCCCGTAAAAAAAACTCTAAAAACGAAATTGTAATAAAAAAAATTTCATGTCACCACACAAGTGTCACCACTGTTAAAGAGTGATGACAGTGACCCCGAAAAAAAAAACTCTAAAAACGAAACTGTAATAAAAAAAAATTTCATGTCACCACACACGTGTCACCACTGTCAAAGAGTGGTGACAGTGACCCCGTAAAAAAAACTCTAAAAACGAAACTGTAATAAAAAAAATTTCATGTCACCACACACGTGTCACCATTGTTAAAGAGTGGTGACAGTGACCCCGTAAAAAAAACTCTAAAAACGAAACTGTAATAAAAAAAAATCCATGTCACCACACACGTGTTACCACTGTTAAAGAGTGGTGACAGTGACCCTCTAAAAAAATATAAAAACGAAACTGTAATAAAAAAAATTTCATGTCACCACACACATGTCACCACTGTCACCACTGTTAAAGAGTGGTGACAGTGACCCCGTAAAAAAAACTATAAAAACGAAACTATAATCACAAAATTTACATGTCACCACACATGTGTCACCAAAAGTCAATGCCTTTGACCGATCAATGGTCAATGGTCAAATTAAAAAATGGGAAGGAAGGGCAAAAGTGTCAATTGTGGACACTCCCCTAATTTCACCTCTCTTTTGTCCTAGGGCTTAATTTTTGCCCAAATTATGGACAATCACCAAAATCGTCTGATTAGATTTTTTTAAAAATATTATATTTAGTGTTTCCCCAATTTTCTAGAAGTGGGTATATTTTTGGAAGATTTTACCTAGTTTTAAGATAATACTAGACTTATAATCCGCATGTTCTTGCACAATTGGTTAATAAATTATATTTTATTATATCAGATATCTATGTTTAATTTTTTTTATTACTAAATTGTGAAAGTAAAAAAAATACTTGAAATATTTTTATAAAAGTTTTAAAGTGACAACATAGACAATCACATAAAAATTATAGTATGCAACAAAATCGGTAAACAAAACTTTTGAAGGTGATACATGATATACAATCAAAATCTTCTTGAATTTAATTAATAAATAAAATGGTTAAGATTAGGATTTAAAAAAAATGAAATCTTTCCATATTATATTTGTGTTGACGTTCAAAATTATGGTTAAAATATGTTTTTAAGATATACTAGTGTAGGTCCCGCCCCGTGTACGGAGAATACATTAATACAATTATTAATATAGATATAAATAAAATTAATTTGATAGATTATAAAAAATCTAATTTTTTTTATTTAGATTCTCTCAGAATATATATAGAATTCACATTTATAAGGTAATTTTTTTCTTCTAATCTACAATTAATTGAATCTCATGTCATTTATTAGATAACTTTTTAAAAAAAATATTTTAATATTATTTTTTGTTAAATATATAGTATATATCTAAAACTAATATTGTTTTTCCTTATATAATATTTCCTCTTTTATAAGATATTCCATCTTTTCAATTATATGAGTTAATGGTAAAATAAAATAATTATTTTTATTAGATTTCCTTTTTGACAGGAGAAAGTTTTGCGAGAGGCACTCACGCGCCGCCACGTATGCAGATGCACTCGCGCGCCGCCACGAAGACAACAATGCATCGATTTTAGTATATTTATATAGATAGATAGATAGATTGTTTAGTTTATCAAAATGTGAATTAAAATTTAAGTCACAAGATGTTATCAAAATGTAACTGACCAAACATATAATAAGAATATATCCTTTATATGAAATAAATCTTAGTTGCCGGAGTATTATATAATAAGATATATATGAAAGATGATCCATCATTGATATATTCGAGGGAGAGTAAAACTTTAAAACAAAAAACAAAATTTGTGACGTGAAAAACATAACCAATTTTAGATGGATTATTTTATATAAATTATAATCTTAAATTTTATCCGATCTTTAAAAACATATTGGGCTATTTTATTCTTAATTTTCTCTATTTTTCAAAGTTTTAGTTTTAGAAGACATATTAGTAAAAATAATAAAATTGCACTTTGTTTGACAGTTAGGATTATTAAAACAAAATTTAGGTACTCAGAGGCGGAGCCAGGGGGCACGGGGAGCACATGTCCCCTCCCTCATCCGACAAATTATCTAGGTGTATTTTTCCTTATCGATAGCTTTGTTTTGATAATACGCTTTAATTCGACATCTGAGTAAAATGTTATGAATGTTTTAAAATTGTAGGTGTATTAATCACTTTAATTTTATTTTAATATATTATAATACTTTTATATTTTACTTTATTCATATATTATAATTCATCTCGAGAGCTTCAAAAACATAGGTTATATTATTTATTTTGAAAATTTGGTAAAAACTTACACAAGTTTAAATTTTTTATATATATAGTTATACACTGTTACATGTTAAGAATATGTTAGGATGTGGTAGAGCTAGGCACGTGACTAGCACATGTATGGGGGAAGCTACAAGAAGTGTTGATAGCTTGTAACCGAATTCATTAATACATACATACAAGATTAAGGGGGTTATTCTCTCTCAAATTTCTCTCTCTCTGGTTAGTTAGGAAATCACTCAAGATCCTAACAAGTGGCATCAGAGCTCGGTGATTTTTGGCCATGGCAGAAGGTACGCATCTCAAGGTTACGGAGAAGGTGGATGTCTAGCTCCAACAGCTCCAAACATTCACGGCGAGTTCTCACATAAGATTGATGGAGGCTATTCAGAAGCAAGACGATCACCATCGGACTCTCCAGGAACAGCAACAGACAATGATTGCGATGAAGCAGTTGTCGGAGGAATTTCAGGCAAGGACAGAGCAATTCCAGATGAGGATAGAACAGAGCGTCGCTCAGATTGCGGAATGGATTCGAACCCAGAATCAAAAAGCAGCACTCAAATCAAGTTTTGTGATTCCGGCGACGGATCACCAAGAGAAGACGCCACCGGTGAACAATCGGGAAATTCCAAAGGAGACGAATGCATATAGACCGCTACCGATGAGGAACGAAGGCATGCTCAATGGCCAGAACCGATTTCCCAAGGTCGATTTTCCGACTTTTGATGGGAAGAAACCACGAAGTTGGGTGAGGAAATGCGAAAAGTACTTCCTTCTCTTCGGAATTCAAGAGCATCAGAAGGTGGAATTAGCTGCCATGTATATGCACTACCGTGTGGATACATGGATCCAGGGTTACCTGATGTAGAAGAAAGGGGTAAGGTGGAAGGAGATGAGCAAAGCATTGTGTTGCAGGTTTGGGGAAAAGCAAGGTGTGGAAATTGTTGATCGAGGAATTCAACAAATTGAACTAGAATGGGGATCTTGAAGACTATAATGAAAGATTTGAAGAGCTTCGAGCAGGTATGCTTTCGTATAATCCTCACTTGTCGGAGTGTTATTTCGTCACTAGCTATATCAGTGGTTTGAAAGCTGAACTCAAGCCTTTGGTTAAGCTTGGACGACTAAGAGATCTCGTTGAGGCTCTGGAACTCGCATGATTACACAGTGACGCTGTACAGGCCCTAGTCAAAGTGAGTAAACCTCCATGGAAACCTGGGTTTACGGGTGAGAATGGCCAAGATGGGAGCAAGGCTTCAAAGGATTTCAAGAGGACAGCGGGGTTATGCTTTAGATGTGGTGACAAGTATTTTTTCGGTCATAAGTGCAAGAATTCAGCAGTGAGATATGTGGCCACCCAAGATCTGGATTCTGGTGGAGAAGAGGAATCGAGTGAGCCTGTCATAGAGGAGCCTGGAATAGAAGAAGGAGATCAGGAAGGGTCTATGCGAGCTCTCACTGGGAACGGATCAGATACATCGATCATGGTCAAAGGTTATGTGGGGAATAGAGTGATCAGTGTTTTGATTGATAGTGGATCAACGCACAGTTTTGTGGATCCTCTGATTGCGAAAGAGGTAGGATTCAAGTTGTTGCTTGCTAATATGATGATTATAGAAGGATTGAACAAGGGTAAGTTGTTCTGTCGTCAGGAATGCAAAGGATTCCAATGGAAAATGCGGGGAGGAGATTACAGATTTGACATCCGGGCATTGAAAATTAGGGATTTTGAGTTGTTACTTGGGGTGAATTGGATGAAGAAGTACAATCCAGTGCAATTTGATCGATTACAATAGAATGACAACTGCTTTCTCCAAAAATGGCAAGAGAGTCGAATTGCAAGGTATGAGTGAGGATAAGACAGAGGTTGTCATTAGACATCTTACAGGGAAGGAGCTGCAATTGTTGATCAAAGGTAATGAGCATGAATCCATTACACAGATTGCCCAAGTGTTTCAGTTGTGTCCTAAGACGGAGGTTACTCAACCAGCAGTTTAGGAAATCTTGGAAAGGTTTAAGGAGGTGTTTGCGGAACCCAAGCACTTACCTCCAGAAAAGGGATGTGAGCATGGGATTCCGTTGAAACCGGGCACACAACCAATTTGTTCGAAGCCTTATAGGTATCCTCATGGGCAGAAAGACGAGATTGAACAACAAGTAAAGGAGATGCTGGCTAGTGGGTTAATCAGGCATAGCCAAAGTCTTTTTGCCGCTCCAACATTGTTGGTGAAGAAGAAGGATGGGACTTGGCGATTTTTTATAGACTATAGGAAGCTTAATGATGCAACTATTAAGGACAAGTTTCCCATTCCCAACATAGAGGAATTGTTGGATGAACTACACGGGGTTGCTGTGTTTTCAAAGCTTGACTTACGGGCAGGTTATCATCAGGTGAGGGTAGTAGAGCCTGACATTCCCAAAACCGCCTTCAGAAGACACAATGGCCATTATGAATTTAATGTCATGCCATTTGGGTTGACAAATGCCTCGACAACATTTCAATCCTTGATGAACATGGTATTTGCTGAGCTTCTATGCAAGTTTGTCTTAGTATTCTTTCATGATATCTTGATTTACAGCAAGACGCTTGAGCAACATTTGGCGCACCTGGAGACTGTGTTGAATATCATGAAGAAGCACCAGCTTTTTGCTAAACTTTCTAAATATAACTTTGTTGTATCTAGAGTGGAGTATCTGGGTCACTTAATCTCAGTTGAGGGGGTGGCGACAGATCCCTCTAAGATTGAAGCAATTGTGAAGTGGCCTGCACCAAGGACTAAGAAAGAACTGAGAAGCTTCTTGGGGTTACCAGGTTACTATAGAAGGTTTATTAGAAATTTTGGGGTAATTTGTCGACCTTTGACAGAGCTACTTAAGAAGGAGAAGTTTATATGGGGAGCGGCTAGTGAAGCTGCATTTCATAAGATGAGAACTCTACTATCATCTCCACCAGTGCTAGCATTACCAGATTTCTCTTTGCAATTCCAAGTGGAAGTGGATGCTTGTGAGGATGGGATTGGAGAAGTTTTGATGCAACAGGGCCGTCCATTAGCTTATGCCAGTAAAGCACTTCATGGCCAACACCTCCTCCTATCCACTTATGAAAAGGAATTGTTGGCAATACTGTATGCAGTGGAGAAGTGGCGCCACTACCTGGAGCCTGCTCACTTTGTCATTGTCATAGATCACCAGAGTCTGAGGTACCTATTAGACCCGCAGGTAACCACCCATTTTCAGAAGAAGGCCATCAGGAAAGTATTGGGGCTGTCTTATTCGATTCAATACCGAATGGGAAAGTGCAATGGAGTAGCAGATGCCTTGTCTAGGAGAGGATTGTCATCAGTGGAGTCGACAGAAGGCTCATGTCATGCTCTGGTGGAAATTACACCATCATGGATTCAAAAGGTGGTGAGCAGCTATAACAATGATGCCGAGATTGACAAGATCAGAAGTGGGGCAACAGTGGATCCTCAATCTCCGTTCAAGTGGCAAGGTGACATTCTTCGTTATAAAGGGAGGGTGGTGATTGGTGATAAAGAGCAGTTGAAGCTTCAAATCACTCAAGCTTTTCACTCTAAAGCCATGGGTGGACACTCAGGGATGAGGGCTACTTATCAGAGAATCAAGGCTTTGTTTATTTTTTGCCACATATAAAGCTCTTCATTGATACAAATATCAAGGAATGTGATGTTTGCCAATGCCATAAGCATGAAACTGTGGCGTACCCGGGTTTGCTACAACCTCTTCCAATTCCGGAAGCACCATGAACGTCGATTGGTATGGATTTTGTGGAAGGATTACCCAAATCAAATGGGTTTGATGTGGTGCTGGTGATAGTTGACAGACTGACCAAGTATAACCACTTCTTATTGCTCAGTCATCCATTCACAGCTAGCCAAGTAGCCAAGCTCTTTATGGACAATGTCTATAAACTGCACGGGCTGCCTAGGGACATTGTGTCTAATCGAGATAAGGTTTTCACGAGCCATCTGTGGAAGGAGTTGTTCAATTCCTGGGCTGGGGACGACACTCAAGATGTCTATGGCTTACCACCCTCAAACAGATGGCCAAACAGAGCGAGTCAATCAGTGTTTGGAAACTTATCTGAGGTATATGTCTTCAGTAATGCCCAAGCAATGGGCCAAGTGGTGGTATACCACGACCTACCATACCGGTTTGAAGACGTCACCTTTTCAAGCTCTTTATGGTTATCATCCACCACAGCTGGGGCTCCGTTCAAGCAATGTCACAACAGCTTCGATTGAAGAATGGTTTCAGGAACGTGAAACTGCTCTGAGCTTGTTGAAATCGGGCTTGACCATAGCTCAGGAGCGTATGAAATTTTTTGTAGATAAAAAGCGTTCAGAGAGGGTGCTGCAAATTGGAGATATGGTGTATTTCAAATTGCAACCGTACAGGCAAACATCATTGGCTTTGCGCAAATGCCTCAAGCTCAGTGCCAAGTTTTATGGGCCATTTGAAGTGGTGGCCAAGGTGGGGGAGACAGTTTATCGTTTAGCATTGCTAGATTCTTCTCGTCTCCATCCTGTGTTCCACATCTCATAATTGAAGAAGCGAATTGGACCTGCAGTGCCAGTGTGCCTCGAGTTGCCTGCGACAGATGACTCAAGGGTGGTCATTACTGCACCTAAAGCGGTACTGGACTCGAGAGTTACTCACCTCACAAATGGTGACCTAGTGGTGGAGTGGCTAGTAAAGTGGGTCAATTTGCTGACGGATGAAGCAACTTAGGAACCTGCAGGCCACATTTTACACCAGTTCCCTGATTTTTCTTCTTCTTGAAACCCTGAGGACAATGTTTATCTTATGAAGGGGGTGGTGTTAGGATGTGGTAGAGCTAGGCACGTGACTAGCACATGATGTGGGAAGCTATAAGAAGTGTTGATAGCTTGTAACCGAATTCATTCATACCATACAAGATTCAAGGGGGTTATTCTCTCTCAAAGTTCTCTCTCTGGTTAGTTAGGAAACCACTCAAGATCCTAACAGAATACAACAAGTTAAATATTGACTCAATGTTTATTTATGGTATTTTATATCCTTATTTTGTTAGTTTTCTTTTCTTCGAGTATTTCATTTATTTATTTTTTTATATTTCTTTATTTTTTTAATGAGAAAAAATAATAGAGTTTTATTTAGTAGTATAGACCTCTAATTAGAAATGATGAACTTTTTAATTTGTAATATCGTTTAACACTAGTTTGTCATATCGTTTGACACTAGTTTATAATATTGAACATGTTGGGTGTTTTACGAATTTTTTCTCTTTATGTACAGTTGAAAGACGCTCAATTGTTTTTTCACTTTTGTATCAAAAATATATTTTTTTTGAATTACTTTTGTGTCCCTCCTCTTAAAACTTTCTGGTTCCGTTCAGTTCCCTCCTCTCAAAACTTTCTAGCTCCATTCCCATATAATTATTGCAGATGCTCTTACAAAACTTTTGCTTTAAAAAAAACACGAGTTGTTACTTGTTAAACCCAATGGACCACCTAATATTTGTAAAAGACCCAAGCGCCACTATTTAATACTCCCTCTGTTGCAAAATATAAGTCCCTTTATTATTTGGCACGTTTTTTAACGAGTTAAAAAATTTATGAAATATTAATTTTTAATTAATTTTTTTACATAGTCTTATACATATTAACAATATGTATAAGACTATGTAAAAAAATTTAATAAAAATTTAATATTTTATAGAGTTTTTAACTCATTAAAAAGCGTGCTAAATAGTAAAAGGTCTTATATTTTACAACAGGGAAGTACCGAGTGTTTTGAGAACCGTTGTCAACGTTTAGTCGTTTAGACTTCAAAATAATTTAACTAGTTATTTAAAAAACACTCTAATATACACATGCTGGTTATATCTGTAAAATACATCAACTTAAAAATTTTACGAAATTATACACATGTTGGTTATCCTTTTGATTTGCGTGACCTCTCGAATTTTATAATTTTGAGCCCCATTATTTATACTATCGCCCACTGGTCAACTAAGTAGATGGAGATTTGTTTCATCCATATGTCCAACTCCTACCCTATTGCATTTAGTGTCTCTCTAAATTGGGGCGTCCACAACTTATGCCCACTTGTATATAAATAAGGGTGAAGATTAGCAGATGAAACACATTCAAACTCAATTCCTTCACCTCCACAAAAGCAAATATATCTAAACTATTGTTTTTTAGGCACATCTTTAATTTTCCACACCAACTTCTGCTATTGGATATACCATAGAGAGATGGCTGCACCTTTATGTGACTGGCCATGGCAAAACATGGGTGCTCTTAAGGTACATATATACATATATATATATTACTGAATATATATAACCATCTCAAACTTTGTTTAAACTAAACCAAATTTGATGGTTTCTTGAATTTTGTTTTTTTTTTGTGTATTGTTAGTACTTGCTATATGGACCATTTGTTGGACAAGTGATGAGAATGTGGGCAAATGGAGAAGACATGAAAAGCAGCTTCTGCTTCCACATCCTCCTCCTTTGTGCCCTGCGAGGCTTCCTTCATCAGCTTTGGACTACCTACTGCAACATGTATTTCCTTACCAACAAACGCCGCATTGTGCAACAAGGCTTGGATTTCAAACAAATTGATCAAGAATGGGACTGGTAAAATTCACTATCTAACAAAACAACAAATATTAAACAACAAAATTGCATCTTTTTTAATCTTTGTTTGTAATTCTGTTTCTTAACTGCAGGGACAATTTTCTGATCCTACAAGCTTTTGTGGGAGCCTTGGCTTACTACATGATCCCATCTTTAAGGAGTCTCCCAGTGTGGGATACAAAGGGGATTATCACAGCTTTGATACTGCATATTGTGTTCTCTGAGCCTCTTTATTACTATCTTCATAAAAAGCTTCATGGGGAATTCCTCTTCTCTAGATATCATTCTCTTCATCATTCTTCTCCGGTGCCCACGCCTTTTACAGGTTAGCTAATGCAGTGCCGTCCAATCATTTTTTGAGGCTCGGTTCATAAATTCATTAATGATAAATTTTATTTAAAAAATTTTTAATTTAATAATCTCTTATATTTAATTTTTTTTATAATTGTTGTTAACATTAGGGTATATTATACAAAATTTCCCTTAAAATATTTTTTAAAAAATCATTTGTTTTTTTAATTAAAGTTCTCTAATCCATAGTACTAAGGATTTGTTTGGATGGTTATGTATTATGATTTTTATTGCATAATTATCACTCTTATGCTCTATAAAATTAATATTGAAAATAATTTAGTTACTAGACATTTAAAAATGTTGCAATTATTTGTATACAATTATTTAAAAATGTTGCAATTAATATTAAAAATAAATGGTTAATGCACCGTTCTTGCTTTAAAAACTATTTTCTGATTTAAAATATACGTCGTTTGATTTTTCCACACATATTTTTTTATTTACTTTTCCATACACATTTTACTGAATTAAAAATTATATAAAATATCAACTTTTTTTCTTAATTTTTTACAATTTAATACTCCCTCCATTCGGCAAAACATGTCACTTTACTATTCACGCACGTTTTTTTAGGGAATAAAAACTATATAAAATATCTATTTTTTAATAAATTTTTTTAACAATTTTGTAGTTATTATTAATAAGGATTTTTTTACAATTTAATACTCCCTCCGTTCGGCAAAACATGTCACTTTACTATTCACGCACGCTTTTTTAGGGAATAAAAACTATATAAAATATCTATTTTTTAATAAATTTTTTACCAATTTCGTAGTTATTATTAATAAGTACAAACTTGTTAAAAAAAATTATAAAAAAATAGATATTTTATATAGTTTTTATCATCCTAAAAAAGCGTGCGTGAATAGTAAACGTCATGTTTTGCCGAACAGAGGGAGTAATTATTAATGTTAGGTATTACTATTAAATTGTGAGAGTAAAAGTGATGTAAAAACTAAAAAGTGATTAATTATAATTTAAGTATTCATGGCTATAAAAAAGTTATGCACAATTAAAACTTGTTTAAAAAAACCACGGAGCATTAATTAATGAGGCCATTGGAAAAAAAAACACTTGCATTTAACACCACCTTGGAAGTTGATAAAATGGAAGAACAGAGGTAATTAAAAATGGGCAAAAAGGAACACTGGTGGAATTCGAACTACCGATACATAAATGTGCGCTTATCTTTCACTGCTTTACAAACCATTATGCCAAGATAAATTTGTAGTTAATTTTAAAACATTTATTATCTACATAAATTAGTAAAATGAGGCCCTATAAAATCCAAGGCCATGTGCAGTCGCCCACCTTGCACTTGCCCAGGACCGGGCCTGAGCTAATGTCAACCAAGCCCTTGTCAAAACAGTTGTCGTTGCTTATATGTGCATGAATAAACAAAAGAGCTATATATATAGTGTTTGATTTAGTATGTTGTTTGAAATTGGTGTGTGGTGGCAGCTGAATACACGACGTATTTGGAGCACCTACTGATGATCCCCATCATAGGAGTGCCGGTTTTAGGCGCTAGTCTGTTTGGGCATGGATCTGTTAGTCTGATGTATGGTTACATCCTTGGATTTGATTTCTTGAGATGCTTGGGCCAGTGCAATGCCGAAATCCTCCCTTACCAGATTTTTGAAGTATTTCCTCCTCTTAGATACCTTCTTTACACCCCAACGTAAGTAGTACATTAAAATCCATTCTTATCTATAGAACTTGTAATTGGCATGAATCGGTTTATAATATTTGGATTATTTCTTGGCATGGTGTGTGCAGATACCACAGCCTACATCACTCGGAAAAGGACTCGAACTTTTGCCTCTTCATGCCTTTGTTTGATGCACTTGGCAACACCCTCAACAACAAGTCATGGGATCTCCACAAGGAGTTGAGCTTGAAGGCAGCATCTAGTAATCACTTTCTCTAATCCGCTTCGGTTTTCTCTTATTGGCATCCAATTACTCGTCCTCTTTCTCAAATGTTTGAATTCACACATGGTTTTTCTTGGAAGTTATTTTGATGCTAATTCACGAAATCCTTCATTGACGCAGAAAATTACGCAAGGGTGCCAGATTTTGTCTTCCTTGGCCATATAGTAGACTTCTCTGCAGCAGCGCATGCCCAGTTCATTTTCCGATCATTTGCTTCGATGGCTTTCCAAACGAGGCTCTTCCTCGTGCCTCTCATGCCTATCTCGTTCGTGTCGATGTTAGGAATGTGGGCGTGGGCAACCAGCTTCACAATATCTTTCTACAACCTCCGAAATAAGCTGCACGCGACATGGACTGTTCCTAGATACGGTTTCCAGGTCTACTACTCTTCTTCCTCCTTACAATTTAACCATATCCAACATCAATGAACACTTACTTTGTATTACACTCTCATATTCAATATGGTCTTATTCTTTGCCTTTTCGCTTTCGTCTGCAGTACTTCTTGCCATTTGCAGCCCGGGGAATCAATAAGCAGATAGAGCTCGCGATTCTTAAAGCCGATAGATTAGGGGTTAAGGTCGTCAGCCTTGCAGCCCTTAACAAGGTATACCTCCCTTAACAAGGCACTTACTGATAATATGCATATGATGATATGTGAAAGTATTAAGGAACTGTAAAAGCGGATTGAAGCTAATTATTATTGGCATTGTTGTGCACAGAATGAAGCTCTAAATGGTGGTGGGGTGCTCTTTGTCAACAAGCATCCTAACTTGCGAGTACGCGTTGTTCATGGCAACACCTTAACAGCAGCTGTCATAATTCATGAGATCCCTGAAGATGTTAAAGAGGTTTTCCTTACCGGCTCCACCTCTAAACTCGGAAGAGCCATCGCCCTCTACCTCTGTAGGCGAAACATCAGGGTCATGGTTAGTAAACTTCTAATCCAACATCACTAAGATCTAGCTTCCAAATTCCACGTATTTTGACACCGGTTTTCTTGCTTATATGTAGATGCTTACTCTATCGACCGAGAGGTTTCAAAAGATCCAAAAGGAAGCTCCTGAGGAGTGCCAGAAATACCTTGTCCAAGTCACAAAGTATCAAGCAGCCAAGCATTGCAAGGTGAGTAAGATTCTAATATTTTGTTGTTAAATTACAATGGGGTTCCATCTTAAAATCAATTGGCATTAGGTTAAGTGGCCCACCCACTTATATACAAGGCTTGATACACTATTTTATCAATGTGGGATACTATCACTTTCATATATTCAACATTTCTATTGCGAATGCAGACATGGATAGTCGGAAAATGGATCACTGCAAGAGAACAGAAAATGGCGCCTGCAGGCACCCACTTCCACCAGTTTGTGGTTCCACCAATCTTGAACTTCCGAAGCGACTGCACATACGGTGATCTTGCAGCCATGAAGCTGCCTGAAGACGTTAAAGGCTTGTCGGTCTGCGAGGTAAGTAACGTCCGATTGCCTTATCCAAAGTGACTTAAGAACACATATGTGTCTCATGTCTTGCTGATTTTGTTCTTGTTGTGATGGTTTGATGAAACAGTACACGATGGAGAGGGGAGTGGTGCACGCGTGCCACGCGGGAGGAGCAGTGCATTTTCTTGAGGGATGGACTCACCACGAGGTGGGAGCAATCGATGTCGACAATATCGATGTCGTGTGGGAGGCTGCTCTTAAGCATGGCTTCAAACCGGTGTGGAGTTGATCACCCTAGCTAGTCTAAACAAATGTTATATAAGGGGTTTGCAAAAACATTTACACAAAAAAAAAAAGTAATAATAATTGGTACTCATATGTAATTGTAAGCAGAAGAAGCAGCCAAGATTTGATTGTGTGTTTTCCTCTTTTTGAGAAGCAAACTGCAACAATTATATAAATGCACATCATCCCATAACAATCGCAGGGCGCAAAGTCCATCGCCAAGCTCTTCATCGTCCCAATGATAATACAAGCAATGAGCCCAATTGGTAACTTAAGCACATGTATTCACTGCTAGAAACACGCGTGATTACCACGAATTTAGTCTCAAAAGTAACCACGAAAATACCCTCGAAAAACCTTACCAACGAAAACAACCTCTGATTTAACCTCGAATCCAAATTCGATCCAATAAACGAGACGAAAAATTAGCCTCAAAAGTTTTATTCGATGCTAAATTAGCCTCAAATTTTGCTTTGAGGGTAATTTTCGTAACCTTGAGCTCAAAGCATGTAACTTCGAATTTAGGAACAAATAAAATTCGAGACATTATTCGAAGTATAAGTTTTCGATGCTAAACAATATCGAATGTTGACCATGAATTTGTTCGATGGTAAATTTCGAGGTTAAATTACCCTTAAATTTAGCCTCTAAAAATTTGATAATCACCACGAAAATTTAATTAAAAATATATCTTAAAATTTTAAAATTCATTGTTAGATTCGAGGCTAATTATGAGGTTGTTTTACCTACGAATCTAGCCACATATTTAGTCTTACTTTTCTTTGTATCCAATATTCATTTATAAAAGAAATTTTAAATTTCAAACTTTAAAACGGTAAATCATTCAATGCACATAACAATCAATTCAACCATAAAATAGTAGCTAATTTCACTAACAAAATATACATTCAAGCTTCTTCACAACCATGTATGTGCTTTTAGAATACCAATATCTACCCACGTATATTCATCCACCTAATACTTAATAGTCTTCCTAAATATGATCACCATAACCTTGTAGTTAGAAAACAAAAGGCTACTTCAATGTGTAAGTGCACAAAAGGATCATCTCCTAGAGCCCAACAAAAAATAGTAGCTAACGCAATAAAAACCAACAGCACTAAGGATTAGGGTTGGAGTTTGAACCAAATGAAGTAGATGACTTGTTTGGACCTCCTTGAAGTTGAACAAATTATTGCATGAATTCTTTTGTTGGTTTTGTTGTTGTTTCATGAATTCTTGTAAAGTTGATCGAATCTCTTTTATCTCTTCCTTAAATGGTTGAACTTGGGCTTCTTCAAACGATTGTGATGAATTTGAGGAATTGTTGTGATGAACTTGAGTTTCATCATTGCAAGCATCCTCGGAGGAAGGATATTGGACAGCAACTAGCGATCAAAGTCATCAAACTCCTAATTAAGAAAATGATCAAAAAAACCATTAAGCAAAGAGAATAAAAAAAACACCATAAAATTGCAAGATGAATTGTTAATAATCTGAATTTAAACTGCAGACTAACTACATAACCAAATTGCATAATTTAATCAAAACATCAAGCTAAATTGAAAGTTGACCTGCATATTCACCCTCCTAGATTTCAGTTTCATTTCAAGCTCAACTACAAGCTGAGATTTAATATTTACTCCCTCCGTTTCAAAATAAAAGTCGTTTGGACTTTAGTGCACGCTTTTTAAGGAGATAAAAACTCTATAAAATTTTATTTTTTTAGTCAATTTTTTTCCATAATTTCATACTTGTTAGTAACAATTATGAAATTATGAAAAAAATTGATTAAAAAAATAATATTTTATATAGTTTTTACCTCATTAAAATGCGTGCGAAATAATAAATTGACATTTATTTTGAAACAGAGCAGCAGATTTCCAATCTACATTTTACGACAGATTTATTGCCAATTAAATTGAAAGCTAGAAATTTACAGCAGATTTATAACAGATTCATCTATGCTTTGAATAATTCATCTATGCTTTGAATAATTTATCTATGCTTTGAATAATTCATAGCATAAAACAAAATAGATAGACAACTTATAAGGTTAAAAACTGAATCATTTCATCTAGGTAACAAAATTTAAGGCTTGGGGAAATTCTTTTAAAAACTGAGTCATTTCATCTATCATAGTCCATTTCCATTCTTCTAAACATGAGCTACTAAATATCGTATTTCAGTTCGTTTGTTTTATTTTTCTAAAACAGATGCATACCTGTTTTTCTTTTGATTTATCTAGGTCATTTGCTTGTCTTGGGCTTCTTGGCCTCTTAGCTCTCCTTTGGTTCCATTTCTCCTAGACCCGGGCAAACGCAGGCGCGGGTCGGGCTTGGGCCGGGCTTTACACGAGATTTTGCCCGTTGTTGTAGGCGTGGGCCGGGCTAAGCCCGCTTGACGAGTTGAAAGTCGTGTCCAAGTCCGTCCGCAAATGCGGGTGCGGGTAGCCCGCGGGTACCCGCAAACCGAATCAATTTTTCTTATTAAAGCTAGTCGTTGCGGGCACGAGTCGGGCGCGAGCCGGGCGCTATATGTCCAATCCCGCACCCGTTGCGGGTGCGAGCCGGGCCTAGCAGCCCGCATGCGCTTTTCCCCATGTCCAAGTCCGCCCGCTAAAGCTGAAATGCATGAAGCCTTAATATCAAAGTCCCATCACATGCAAGTGATTATCTTTCCTTATAAGAGTACTCGATGTACATACAATGGTTAAAATGATGACATAATGTATTAGGTCCCGAAGTACCATACAAAGTTGTACTATGATGTATTAGGTCCTCCGGAACAAATGTTGAAGAGCACGTTAGGACCTGAATTACCTTATGATTGTGCATTGAAAGTAACTTAATATCAAGACACATAAGTCAAGTGTGTTGAAATCAATTGTAAAATATGAAGACATTTCAGCTTGTAAACGTCAAAGACAATGTTGATGTAAAGACCCAAAAATTTTGAACAATTATTTTGCAAAATCATGATTTAATTCCGATTTAATTTCTATGATTTCAAAAAATTTGAAAAAATTCCGTCCTAGATCAAATAATTTCATTTTTAATTCTTTTCGAAACGAATTCCGGTATAATTTCAAAACGAATTTATTTCCGTTTTCTTATACCTAGTCCAGTGCAATTTTTACGAATCTCATTATTATTTTATCGTCCAAAGAAATTTATTATTATTTCGGATTTAAAAATTTATAATTTATGTCAGGATCGATCGGTTCGGGATAAGGTCGAGAGAGCGGGTTATGGGGTTATTTATTTCGGGTATTTTGAATTCTCTTTGGGACCACTCCATCCTCTCCCCATTCGGACCCAGCTCACCTCCGTGTGTTTCTTTTCCCAATCAAGCACAACAACTCCCACACTTCCTCCCTCCTCACTTTCTTGCCTCCCCAATTTTAGCATGATGCCAAAAGGACCCTTGACGATCAGCCGACCAGCTCCACGCCTCGCAGCACTGCCTCCCGTTTTCTGAATACAGTACATCCCCTCTTCTTTTGTCTTCAAAAGAGCCAAATCCCTCACACATAGGGTCGGGAGGTGGGTGGATAGACCCCCATTTCACCCGACCCACCATAGATGACCAATCACCCCATCCATATCCACTTCACCCATATCCATCGGGTGAGCGGGTGAAATGGGTGAAATATGGATGACATATAGGTGATTTTTGCTAAATGCACATCATTGAATTCTAATCAAGCATGTAGACAAAACAGTAGCTAAAATAACATCATCTTAATTACACATTTAGTCTTAAATAAGTGACCATAAGTTTAAATAACATTGTCTTAAACACATGATCGTAAGTCTTAAACACAAACGAGAATTTAAATAGCATTGTCTTAAGGAAAATAAGTTGTCCAGCAACAACAAGACAAGAGTGGTAGAGGACGTAGAGGGTAAGAGGTATGCAGAACGAAGTGCTGATTAGGAAGTTAGGGTTTAGGAAATTAGAAAGTTTAAATATTTTTTTATATAAAATCTATTATGTGTATAAAATATATAAATAATATTTTATAATGTAGATAAATGGTGGATATGGTCGGATGGTGAATCGGATGCGGGTGGAAAAAAACATCACCCCACCCAACCCACCACCAATTATCCACTTTACCCATATCCACTTTCCACCCACTTTTTTTTGAGTTTTCACCCATTTCTTCGGGTTGAGTGATTTGAGTTCGAGTCGAGTTTGGGTGAAATTGTGATCCCTACTCACACACTCATACAAACAAACCCACACTCCCCTCTCCATTCGCTCTCTTTCCTTTCACCCCCTTCAACACAAACCCAAACAACAACACCTTCACCTCTTTGTCGACGGCCTCCTAACCTCCCCTTGCACTCCCTGTTCTCGCCGCCAGCAGCCCCCACACCACCAAAACCTCTGTTCTGAGTTGCCGCCGCCCACCAGGCGCCACCACAACCCTCCCCCCCCCCCCCCCCCCCCCCCCGTTTGTTCCCCTGTCTCGCGGAAATTAGCCCTAAGCCGCCCTCTCTTCGATCTCCTCCCTACCTTTCGAAGTTCCTGAAGCTCCACTCCTTTCCTTCGAAGACCGACATAGCCAACTGAGCAGCCCCAAGAGCTCCCAGTCGTCGAAGCCATCCCCCGAGCTCCGTTCCCCTGTTTTCCATTCAAAAAAACCCGGTGAGGTCCTTCCTTCCCCTTTTTTTTTATCGAAAGCTTAAGAAAACTCCGCCTTTCTCACCCACCATCTTCGATCTAGTACTGAGGAGCGAGCTCTGCCTCCGACGAAACCCGAAAAACCTCCGGCGAGCCCGACAAACGAATCCCCCTCGGTGAGCTTCGTCAAACCCTCCTTCATGTCTTGTTTTTTGGTTACCGGTGTGCTCTTCGTCCCTTTTCATTTAGTCTAGCCAGAGAGTGAGCGTGAGAGCGGGTCAGTGAGTTCGAGCAAGGGCGTACGAGTTGGCAAGAGAGTGCAAGCGGTGAGGGAGCAGTGAGCCAATGAGGGTGGAGCTGAGGACGGTATTCGGGTAGGGGAAGGAGCGAGCAGGGCCGGACCTGAGTCGAGGCCTACCCAATCAGCCCAGGGGCCCATCGGGATGTTTTATTTATAATACATAAAAGTGAAGTGGAGTTTGATATAAAAGGTTGATTTGGCTTAATGGTGATGTGATGGAGCGTTTTTAATTAGGATTGCAAACAACCCAGGTTTGAATTCTATCCCTCACATTTTTTTTCTATTTTTTTTAAGCATTAAAACCCCACTTTATTTCAGTGAACCGCTGCCGTAAGCTCCACTTCGACCGACCTCATCTCTGCAACAACGATTATGTTCCCAATGATAAAGTGCACATGTTAACACAAATCAACATGCATATTAAATATGTATATTTTGTTACAAATTGTGCTCCAATGGTTACTTTTGAGTGTGCAAAATATGCACATTTGCACACAAAGTGTTCAAATATAAGCACATCACCTCCCTCGTGTGCAAAAACTTTTATCACTTTTCAATAAAGTTGGGATCATTTCTATTGGTTGTTTTTAAGTTTTTCTTTTTCCTTTTTAATTTAATCATATTTATTTAGAGATGGATGTGTATAAAATACACATCTAACCAATGGAGTAAAATATCAAAAAGTGATGTGTATTTTTGAACACCTTGTGCAAATATGTACATTTGCACACTTAGCCATTTGAGTTAGTCTAACAATGACAAAAAAACAAACCATAGTTGAACATTTGAATTTACATAAATTCTAATTCTGAAACCTTACTTATCAAGCCATTTTAATCCCACTCCCAATGTTTCATTTCCCATACGAATTTCAGAAATAAGCATGCCAAATGCTCATGTAGAGGAAATCCACACTAGGCTCTAGTATTGAAGGGTCATACACCATTGTCATCCAATTCTGAAACCATTGAAGAACATCTGCATTAAATTTGCTTATGTCGCTTTGTTATTATGTGTAAGAGATCGTGATTTCCTTCCGGATAAAAAACCAAATCCCCTCTTTTTAGGGGCTTAATTCTCCTCTCTCATCCAAGCATCCATGATTTTTCTGCCACCAGATCTTGCTTTGGTAGTATTGAAAATAGTAGAGGGCCCTATTTTAAAATCTCGCATCAGACATTAAACATCTCAGGTCCAGCCCTGGGAGCGAGGTGCGAGCGAGAACGAGGGAGCTGCGAGCCAGGTGGTGAAGGGGAATTGAAAAGAGTGGGGCCCATCGTTTTTTTTTAATTTTCTGTTTTTGTCAAAATTCTGAAAGAAAAGAAAAGAGGGGCTTTGGGCTGGGGATTTGGCTGATTTCGAGTGGGCCTGTTTGGGATGTGGGTTGGCTTCCTTCTTTCCTTGGGTCCGGTTCCTCTTTTATGTTGGGTTCGGTTCAGCAAGGGGCCGGTTCTCCTTTTGTTTTGTAGGATCCGGTTTGGCAAGGGTTGGGTTAAATTTTGGATTGGGCTGAATTTATTTAATCTATTTTATATGTTATACTAAGGGGGATTTGCAAAAATAACCCTCTTTTGGGAAATCTTTGTAGGGTTAACCCAATCCGAAAAAAAATTGCACACCACCGGATATCTGAGTTCAAGGTGCAACCGGTAGCCCGTTGCAAATTTTTAAGGGAAGAGGGTTAACCTTTGCAAATTATTTGGATAGTGGGTTATGTGTGCAAACGGAATCGGATATTGGGTTAGTTTGTGCATTTCACTCTTATACTAATTTATCATATTAAATTTATTTGTTATATTGACTTGTGATAATTATTTATTTTAAATGTTATGACTAAATATATTTTGATGATATTTAAATTGTTAGAGGAAGTTGGTATAGTTTTATTGAGATATCAGGATTTAATTCAATTGAAAATATCGATTTTTTAGGTTTATTTAAAATATTGATTCAATTTATGAGGTTTATGCGGAAATTTGAGTAAGTGTTATTTTAGAATGAATTATTTTAACTAACGGCTTGTCCTAATCTGAGATCAAATTACTTTTAGAAATTATTGAACCGGTTTACTTGGAACATGACTTGGGAATGTGATTAATGGAATTAATTGAGAAGCAATATTGGTTGAGATGTGAGTAAATATGAATTGGAAGTATGATTTGATATTTTTGGAATTTCGGAAAGATTGTTAGAATCAAATTAAGGGAGTTGTTGAGAAAAGAGATGATTTGAGATGATGATGCTATGATTAAGAAATGATAACGAGATTCTTTTAAGTTTTATGAATTATGTGTAAGTAGTAAACGGGTCATGTATGTGCATTAGACTTAGACTTATGATGTTAATTAATACGTGCTAGGTGACCTGTGAGCTGTTTGGACTCTTTTCATGTTGCTTTTGGATTTTCTCATGCTAGGTAAGTTCTCCGGGACTTAATCAAGAATTCGGACTCTCATGTTTGGGTGTCATGTAGTATCTTAGGTGCAAGCATCCTGCATTTCATGTAGTATCATGCTTAGGATCGCACAACTGCTTGAACATATGACTTGTCGTTGCGCTAGTAGAACGACCGTTAATTGTGAGTTTGGAGTTTTTTGGTAGGGTCATAGGATGACCAAGCCCCATCTGGTTCGTACCTAATCGAGTCATTATGATTATGGTTATGATTATGAGAAAGCATTGAGAAAGAAAAGTAACATGAGCATTAAATTCAGACTAGAAAATGAGATTGTTGCTATAGCATTGAACGCGACCGGTTCCTGCACTAACGAGAATGGGTACGGGAGTATGAGAGGAGGGATATGTCACTTAACATTCTTTGGGCACTATTTACCGCACTTTATATATTTATATATTGTTAAAGCATGCTCGAGTGTTTAATTTTCTACATTGCATTAGACATATTATTTAGGAATAGGATGCATGCTATGTGGCCTTAGCGATGCCTTATGCCTTATGGTATGCGTGATGTGGCTCAATCTTGACTCCGTAAATAGTTTCAGCTGGCACCCACCTCCCCTTTTGACGTGCTGAGTGCTGCTTGACGGGCTCTAGCCATGGCGGTAGTTAGCGATTGACTTCTATACGCTTTCTTTTGGTTTACCTTATCATGGTTTTGACCCGAATACATTGTGGAAACTTTGTATACCTTACTTCTTCTTTTTGGCATGTTTCGTTTGAACTCTAATGATTTTGGGCGTATTAGTAATTAGGAGAGATATTGGTGTAAAAACATCAGGTCCCCAATGGAAGCGAATTGACGAATTTGCGGATATACCCTACCTAGAAAAAAAGGGTTACAAAAGTACCCCTATTTCTGCCAAATTGCAGAGGATGCCTATTTGGGCATATGTGCAATAAAAGTATTGTAAAGTTAGATATTTTTAATTAATAAGAATGTATAAAAATAGGATTTTTGAGAAATAAAAAAACCGATCTTAAGAAATTGGGAAAATAGGATTTTCGAATATTAAAAAACAAATATTTTTGGAAATTGGGAAAAATAGGATTTTCGAAAATGTAAAAAAAAAAAGATTTATGAAAATTGAGAAAAAAACAGAATTTTGAAAAATTGAAAAAAAAATAAAAAAAACCCGAATTTCAAAAATTGGATAAATAGGATTCTCGAAAATTTAAAAAAAAAAACAGATTTTTGGAAAGTGGGAAAAAATGGGTTTCGGAATTTTTTTAAAAAAAACGTATATATGGAAAAAAAACATAATTTTTGGAAATCTAAGGGAAAAAACAGTTTTTTGAAAATTAAAAAAAAAAAGAATTTCTAGATATGAAGAAGATAAAGGGAAGATTTTGTTAGATAAAACATGAAAATAATCTTTATTTTTTATAAGTAAATCTCCTTCCAAATCAACCCTTTAATGTAAAAAAAATCTTTTAAAGATATGGCTATAACATTTCCTCATTTAAGGTAGTCACGTTTTATTTTATATCCTGACATGCATATAACAATATCCTATCAATGTTAAAGCGTCTTCCTGTCAACATTTGTTTTTTATCTTGTCATGTTTATAAGAATACTCTGTCAATGTCTTGTTTTTATCCTCTGTCGTGTTTATAAGAATACCCTGTTAATGTCTTGTTTTAAATTGTCCTGTCAGGATATAGTTGTATTCTTGTCAAGTGTCAAAACGTAAGTGAATGATGTCCCAACCGAACTATATTTTCAGTTTTTATTTCTTTTTTTTTTGTCTTTTATTTTCTGTTTTTTTTTTCTATCTGATTTTATCCTTTTTTTCTTTCCAAAAACTACTTTTATATGTATATTTTTTTTGTTTTTTATTAAATCACCTAACTTTTTTTTAGGCAAATATGCAATTTTATTAGGTATTTTGTAATAAAATTAGGTATATTTGCAACAAAAATAAAAAACAAGGTATATTTACAAATCTGTTATGGATTTGGGGTATATTTTGCTATTCTTCCTAAGCGAATTTAGTGTACGAAATCCATTCTTTAAAAAAATTAACTCTTTGTTTTCAAAACAACCCGTACTTGAATTGTAAGATCCGAACGGAAGTATCATTTTCTTCGAAACGTAACCCAGGTTCTATAACTCAGGTCGTTATAGTTGAGACTCGACCATCAACGTCATCAAGTTAATTAGAAGTTTGAAGAGCTTATCAAGAGCTTATCAAACTGAGAAGACTATGAGAAAGATGTTGAATTCAGGGGAGCATACACGCATTGCACTCTTTTTTCCTTCGATCAGGTTTTGTCCCACTGGGTTTTTCCTTATAAGGTTTTTAATGAGACAGTATGACTAAAGCATATCAAATGACATCTGTACTCTTCCTTTAGCCGTAGTTTTTGTCCCATTGAGTTTTCTAGACAAGGTTATTAATGAAATAGTTTGTGATGTTAGAGGTGTACATTCAAGGAGAAATGTTATAGAATCATAATTGTGGATGATTCACCTACATAACCCTTCTTCTCCCTGAACTCTCACATGGTGGAAAACAAAGGGTTAATAACTTTTATGAGATTTTTATCATTATGTATTCCTTGCGTATATAAGGCCATGAAAAGCTTATGTGAAGGAGACACAATAGAGTTGATCTTCCTCATACACTTCTTTTGCGATTGTTTTATTTTCTCTCGATATAACAAGTTGGAGAAAAATATACTATTACATACAACTAGTTCAGTACCCGCACCTTGTGCGATTTTGCAATATAAATAATAATGTGTTTTAAACTAAAAAAATGCATAAAAAATTTGTAAATAACCTTAAACCCTAATATTTTTTCATTTTTTTTGGAATTTATATAATTTTTCTAATAACATCCATTCAACTAATTAACTTCCTTTGATATTTTTTTATTGTTATATCAATTTAAAAACAACAATCAAATGAGACGAAATCAATTTATATATATTCTTTCATTTTTTTTGAATTTAAGTAAATTTTGTATTAAAACTCGTTGGATAAAAAGTTGGTAAAATTATATCTCTAGCAAAGATACTTAAAAAATTACAATCGTAAATAAATTCGTAAATACCCTGCAATAACAACACCAAAAAAAAAGGGAGAAGACGTCAACATTTGTGAAATAACATTAACAATCTAATTCTAAACTATATATAGGTCAAAATCTACAAATCTATCCATAATTATATATGTATAAAATCCAAAAATATATCTCATAAATATATCAATATCTTCAAGATAGGAAACTTTTATTTTTTATCCACAAAAGCAATAGATCTTCCATAAAAAATTGTGATTAAACTCTCCCAAAATTATATCCATATCTAAAAAAATTTAGAAAAAATATATTAACAAAAATTGAATTTCATGAGTTGATAAATTTTATACGGCTAAGTATTATTTCAATTTTGTCAAAACCTTTTACCTTCTAAAAATATGTTCATATTGATAAAGTTATTTAATTAGTACAACCATGCTAACTGCTAAGTATTATTTCAATTTCGTCAAAACTTTTTATCTTCTAAAAGTATGTTCATATTGATAAAGTTATTTAATTAATATTGATAAAAAAATTTAGAAAAAATATATTAACAAAAATTTAATTTCATGAGTTGATAAATTTTATACGGCTAAGTATTATTTCAATTTCGTCAAAACCTTTTATCTAAAAATATTGATAAATTATATCTCTAGCAAAGATACTTAAAAAATTACAATCATAAATAAAGTCATAAATAACTTGCAATAACAACACCAAAAGGATGGGAAAAGACGTCAACGTTTGTGAAATAAAATTAACAATCTAAACTATATATAGTCAAAATCTAATAATCTATCCATAATTATATATGTATAAAATCCAAAAATATATCAATACCTTCAAGATATATAATATTCTTATATTATAGGTGAACGGGGGTAAAAAAAATTAATGGCAAATCGAGTTGAAATGATCAGCTGGCTTGCAAATTTGCATGGGCCCTGGATAATTAAGTTGCCATAAAAATATCAATATTTCAAGCTACAAATTGTTGACCCAGCATTAGGCAAGCACTAGTTGGGCCGGGTTGTGAGCCGCCTTAGATCACCCATATTTTCAAGGCCAAATTGCAGAAAACCACCCTTTAAATAGGGTATTTTGCAAAAATTGCAGAAAACTACCCGTTAAAACCATTTTCTTTGCAAAGTCACACCCTTCACCCCATTTTCATTAATTAAATGTTAAAGTGTATGAAAATTTAATTATACCCCTTATTTTTATTATTATTTTACTCAATTCAATTGGTATTAGTTGATATTTGACTTTTTGACATATTTTTCAAAACAAAAAACACTATAAAATATCAAAAAAAAATTTAAAAATTTCATACATACAAAAAAAACTCTATAAAAAATTGATGTGTAATTTATTTTTTATACATATAAAAAAATGTGTAATACTAGGGCCACTTGAAGAAAATATTTTTTTTAAAAAAAATAATATTTCATATAGTTTTTATTATTCTAAAAATGTATGTGGAATAGTGAACATATTTTTAGAATAATAAAAACTATATGAAATATCATTTTTTAAAATTTTATTTTCTTCAAGTAGCCCTTTAGTAATATACACTTTTTAAAATATATAAAATATCAATTATATCTACTTTTTATAGAGTGTTTTTACTAATAAGTGTGAAATTGTATATAAAAAATGATATTTTATAAAAAAAATACTTTTGAAAAACATGTTAAAAAGGTAAAAATTAATAAATATCGATTGGATAAAGTAAAATAATAATAAAAACAAGGGATATAATTGATTTTCCACGCACGTTAATATTCAATTAACGTAAATTTGGTGATGGGTGTGACTTTGCAAAGAAAACGGTTTTAACGGGTGATTTTCTGCAATTTTCGTTTTAAGGGGTGGTTTCACGCAAAATACCATATTTAAAGGGTGATTTTTTGCAATTTGGCCATTTTTTTATGCATACTTTATATGGAGTATTTATATAAAAACAAAACTACATTGGGCCCTGGGCCAGCTTGCCCCTGCTTGTGGGCCAGGACTGGTGTCAACCAGATCCAAGCGAGGTTGCAATTGAGGGGGCGTGTTGAGATGAAAGGATTGTCACCCCACATTGATTGTGGGGTGGTATAACAACACAAGAATATAAGGAAAGAGATGCCCCTACACAATGACTTAAGCTTTTGTGTTAAAATTAGAAGGGTGGATCCCGACTTTATAATCAAAAACAAAATAAACCCGACACAACTCCCGTTTTCATACAACCCGATCAAAATCACCCACTACATTATCGAAATCGCCCGATGGCCTTATATAATTGGAAGTGTAAATTTTGAGTTTTACAAGTGTAAATGTACACTTTTTTTTTAATCCTTCTAGAGTGTAATTCGTCACTTAATTTCAACATACATTATTTACTCATTTGTTTTGTAGATGAATGGTAATAATGAAGATGCCTATAAAATTTTGGAGGAGGAAATAGCCAAAGATGACCATGTCTTTGCATAAGTTGTTAATAATGAAAATGCATATAAACGTTTGAAGGAGGAAATAGCCAGAGATATTGACAAGGGCTTTGCAGAAGTTCGAAATGAGTTGACAGAGCTGATTTTTATGATTAGAGAGGAAGTGGTTGAGATCAAAGGCAAGAAAGAAGGAGCTTAACAAGTATCCATTTTAAAAACTGGTGTAAGATATATTTCTTCCTCATCATTTGCCTCATCCATGGAGGCATGTATGAATTTTGTGAAGTCAACCATCAGACAAGAACTTGGCGGGCAAATCCCATGGAGCATAATCTTTATTGCTGTGATTCAAAAAGCTCCAGCATTTTGGAAGAAAATTACTTCACCTCCGTCACAAAAACCCTGGAAAAAGGCTCTAATGCACTCTGAAATTTTGGAGGAAATAGGTAAAGATGACAATGCATATGCTGATAATAACGAAAATGTATATAGAAGATTGAAAGAGGAAATAGGCAAAGATATTGAGGAGGGCTTTGTATATAGAAGATTGAAGAAGGAAATAGGCAAAGATATTGAGAAGGGATTTGCAGAGGTTAGAAAAGAGTTGACAGAGCTGATTTCGATGATGAGAGAGGAAGTGGCTAAGATCAAAGGGAAGAAAGAAAGTGGCCATGAATCAATCCTACAAACTAGTGTTAGATCTATTTCTTCCTCTTTATTTGCCTCGTCTCTGGAGGCATGCAGGGATTTTGTGAGGTTAACCATCAGACAAGCACTTGGGCAAATCCCTGGAGCTTGATCTTTATGGTTGTGATTGATAAAGCACCAACACTCTGGAGGAAAATTACTTCACCTCCATCACCAAAGCTGTAACGGCCCAAATATAAATATTCGGGTTACGTTTCGAAGGATTGGATACCTTCGTTCGGATCTTGCAATTCGAGTACGGGTTGAGTTTTAAAACAAAGTTTTAATGATCAAAGAAGGGATTTCGCACCCTAAAATTCGCGATGGGGCCGTTAGGCCCTCCGAACTTGTCCTACTTGCCTAAGTCGCTCAAAACGTTTTAAGTTCGAAAACATAAGGAGAGAAATAACATAATACAAGTTGCCACGGCAGGGCCGGGTCAAAACCAAATACGAAGAAATAAGTAGCAAAAGTGTAGAGTCCAAGTTGGTCTTTCTCTTCCTCTCACTACGCCATGAGATATTCCCCGCCACATCAGCACATGATCAAGTAAGGGTACGGGTACCTGAAACTAACCACGAAGTCAAGGTCGAGCCACTCATGCGGGCCCTGAAGACCTCACTGAGGACATATAATATGCCTATACCTAAATAAAGGATGCTCTAATGCAGTACAGAATATTAAACACTCAAGCATGCTAGCAGTTTGTATACATATATGCAGAAAGTGATTAAATGGGATCCCGCATAGAATGCCAAGTGGCATGTCCCTCTCCTACTCCCGCACCCATGCTCGTTAGTGCAGGAACCGACCGCGTTTTATACTCCCGCACCCATGCTCGTTAGTGCGGGAACCGGTCGCGTTCAATATCATAACATCATCAATCGTATCAATAGTCATGCTCGTCAATTTAACAGTCTGACTCGATGAGGACTAAGCCCGATGGGACTGGACCGTCCTATGACCCTAGCAAATGACTCTAGGACTCACAATTTAACGGTCGTTCTACCATACGCAAGAAGAATACGGATGCTCGATTAATTGTGCAACCTAAGCATGATACTACATGATTATGCGGGATGCAACACCTACACACTATATGACACACCAGGCATGAGGTTCTAACTTGAGTAAGCCCCGGAGGACTTACCTGGTAACGCAGAGCAGCAAAAGGGAAGCAGCAAGAGACAAGCAAGCAGGTCACTGATCACCGAGATGGGTTTTTCGCGACTTCGGAGCTCTCGACCGGAGTTCTGGGCATCTTCGGTGGCTCGCGATGGCTTGTCGGACCTACACCGCATATTGGTGAGCGTGATGGCAAAGACCGCAAGCGATTCCGATCAAAAACGAAGGAGAACGACTCACCGAAAGTTAGCTTGCCAAAACAGAACAAAAGGGTCGTGGTGGCACTGGGGTGATCGACGACGGCTCCTGGCAGTTGCGGCTGCGACGTGGTGGTGGCCGGCGACTCTATGGTGGCGTCTGGTGGCTGGTGGCAACTGATGGAGGTGTGGTGGTGATGGTGATCATGAACAACGTGATGGTGAGGTGTTGAAGGTGGAAGAGAGCAGCTGGAGGAAGATCTGTATGATGGAGATTGGAGGAGTGTAGAAGAAGAGAGTGGGAGTGGTGATGGTGAATAAAGGTGATGATGGTGATCAGATAAAATGACGGGGGGGAGCAGGTAAGATTGTGGCGTGTGGGTTTGGTTAAACCAAATACCCGGAATTAAATCCCGAATACGCGAATTTCGATTCCCGAAATTAGTTCCCGAATATTAGTATCCCCGACTCTCGTTTTTTCGATCAATTAGATTTTAAAACTTAAAAGGATATCACTATCCGAATTTATTTTAATTTTCGAGGCGAAAAGACGGTATCGGTCGTTAAATATTTAAATTCAGGTCGGAGTCTGTTAAACGAGTTTTAAATCCGATTTAATTTAATTTTAAATTTCCTTTTACCGATAAAATTAGGGTTTAAAAATCCGTGCCTTTACATCATCCACCTCTAAAAACAAGTCTCGTCCCCGAGACAAAAATCATTTTAAAACAGGGGATGAAGTTTGAAATTGGTGAGTCCAAAGATCACGTCATTGATCTCGTAAGTACCTCATAAGTGCCCCCATAAGGTCTCACAATATCGTCGCAATGATCATAATATTCCCAATCACTCGGGCGAGAATGTGGTAGAGGCCTCTACCACATCCCCACTCCGACTTCTCGGTCATACCATAACTCAAAAAGCATCATGACGTCTCCGCTAGGTCTTAGCAAGCGATCCACAGGTGCCCCCATACATGCTTGTATCCACTTTGTGGGACGTCATAATGAAAACTCGGGTTGTAATAACTTACTTTAAAAATCTGAGTTCCTTTAAATCACCGTTCAAAATTCTTTATTTTCGACGTTAAACAAGACATCCCCAACTTCCCAATCAACTAACATCCACCTCTAAGGGCTAGTCCCATATCACCTTCCTAGGTTGTTTTGAGCGACTTAGGCAAGTAGGACAAGTTCGGAGGGCCTAACGGCCCCATCGCGAATTTTAGGGTGCGAAATCCCTTCTTTGATCATTAAAACTTTGTTTTAAAACTCAACCCGTACTCGAATTGCAAGATCCGAACGAAGGTATCCAATCCTTCGAAACGTAACCCGAATATTTATATTTGGGCCGTTACAAAAGCTTAGGAAAAAAGCTCCATCACCCAAGTCAATCTGGAAAAAAAATGACTGATGTGAAATTGTGGAAAAAGAAAGGTATTTTTTTTAAAAAAAATTTCAATTTTCAGTTTTTAGGCTTCAATTTTTTTAAGTGTTTGTTATTTTTAATCGGCAAAATTGTAGAAAACCGCCCTTTAAATAGGGTGTTTTGCGATAAACCACCCTTTAAAACTAAAATTGCAGAAAACCACCCTTTAAACCATTTTCTTTGCAAAGTCACACCCATCTCCCCATTTCCGTTAATTGAATGTTAAAATGCGCGAAAAATCAATTATATCCCTTGTTTTTATTATTATTTTACTTCATCCAATTGATATTAATTAATTTTCTTAACATGTTTTTCAAAAGTAAAAAAATCTATAAAATATCTTTTTTTATATATAATTTCATAATTATTAGTAAAAACACTCTATAAAAAGTAGATATAATTGATGTTTTATATATTTTAAAAAGTGTATATTAATAAAGGGCTACTTAAAGAAAATAATTTTTAAGAAAATGATATTTCACATATGTTTTAATTCAAAAATATGTTCATTATCCCATACACATTTTTAAAATGATAAAAACTATATGAAACATTATTTTTTTTAATTTTTATTTTCTTCAAGTAGCCCTTTAGTAATGCACATTTTTTAAACGTATAAAACATAAATTACACATCAATTTTATGGAGTTTTTTATAAGTATGAAATTATTTTTTAAAAAATACAATATTTTTCTTGATATTTTATAGACGTTTTTACTTTTGAAAAACATGTCAAAAAGTTAAATATCAACTAATACCAATTGAATGAAGTAAAATAATAATAAAAACAAGGGGTATAATTGATTTTTCACACACTTAAACATTCAATTAAAAGAAATTGGGTGATGGGTGTGATTTTGCAAAGAAAATGATTTTAATGGGTGGTTTTCTGCAATTTTAGTTTTAAGGGGTGATTTCTCGCAAAACACCCTATTTAAAGGGTGGTTTGCTGCAATTTTTCCTATTTTCAAAAATATGTTATTCACATCTCCTCTCTATCTCTCTCTTCTCTCTCTCTCTTTTTTTTTTGGTAAAGTGAGAGCTAGGGATAGCAACGGAACGGGTTCGGGGGCGGGTATTCTCTCCGTCTTCGTTCCCATCCCTGTTTATTAACGCAATCTCCGTTCCCGTCTCCGTCCCTGCTCAGGGACTATGAATCGCCCCTGTCTCCGTTTCCGTCCTCGACGGGTTCTTATCCCCGTTGGGGAATCTCCGTTCCCGCTTAATTTTTCCCATTTACATTTTTTGCGGATTTTCCATCGGGTTTTCCATTTAAAACTCACGGGTTTCCCCCATTTAATAGAAAACTATAAGATATTATTAAAGTTATGTCAAAAATATGATATGAATATTACATATAATATCTCATAAATGTAAATTATAAATTATAAATTTAAAAGTGAGAAAAAATAATTTAAACTTATATAAGATTGAAGCAAAAAGGGGGATTCCGTATTCCATATCGGGGCGACGGGGCTCGTTGCGGGGTTCCTCAACGCGCTAAGGATGGGGGCGGGTCAGGGATCGGGGTGAGTACAACTATCCTCCCATCCCCATTCCCGCGCGAGAAATTACTTTGACTCTTATTTTCATCCCTGTTCCTATTTAATTTCTCCATCCCCATCCCCACAATGGAGATTCCTCGCGAGGATGAGAGAGTCCCCGCTCCATTGTCACTCTTAACGAGAGCCAAGTGAGAGGCTCATGGAATGGATTAATCAACACTCCTGCAGGTGAAACATCTAGAGAATGGAAACCAACATTGAAAAGAAAGGCAAGATTATTGGGGTTTGAGATTGTTCGTACAAGATTGAGATGATTGTATTGAGCACCTTAACCCATACTACCTCCGTTTCCTTTTAATTGACTTTTTACTATTCAGGTACGTTTTTTAAGGTGTGAAAAACTATATGAAATAATAATTTTTTAAAATATTTTTTCGATAATCTCATGCTTATTGGTGATAAGTATAATATTATTAAAAAAATATTATTAAAATATTAATATTTAATATAGTTTTGATCGTTCTAAAATTACGTACATGACTTGAAAAAGTCACTTAAAAGGAAACGATGGAGTATTTTGTTCTCAAATCGATTTTGACCCCTCGAAAATTCTTACCTCAATAAAAAATAACAAATTTTTTTTTTCTCAATTTAAAGTTGTCTAACTATATATTCCAAAATCTTCATGCATGCATGCATGAATAAAAAATAACAATTTTTTTTTTCTCAATTTAAAGTTGTCTAGCTATTTATTCCAAAATCTTCATGCATGCATGAATAACGCAAGTGGTATTCATTAAAAATCTAGGTCATGCAACTACATCTCTAAATTCTCTAATATATCAAATGTGAGCCCCATTGTTAAATCGTCTTCAATAATTTCCCCAAAAAATTTCTACAATAAGAAAGAAAAATTAATATTATTTAAATATTATTTTTGTATAACTCTTAATCATGTTTCTAGATTTTGCCTATTGGTAAAATAGTAGTTGATGGGGGTAGCTGAGAAGTTGATAGATTATTTGTCTTAAATATATGTTAATAAGATAGTATGATGCTTGATAAGCCTACTTAGTTGTTGGGTAGCGGATGGAAACTTGAGAATAAAAACCAAAAGCTCTAAAAAACTTGGGTAAGTAGCTGTTGAAAAACTTATATTCCAAAAGTTAATCAAATTAAAATTTTATATTTATTTTGTTTAAAACTATATAATATCAAAATCTATAAAAAGCTAGCCGATGGTGCCAAATGGAGACTAAAATAATCATTTTGATAGGAAAAAAAAAAACAATCTCCTCAAATATTAGAAGAATGTTGTAGATTTTGGAAGTATAACTTTTTCCCCACCATCTATACTGGGGAATGGAATGTAAAATTGGTTAGAAACAAAAAAGTTTCAAATTCTCTAAAAATTCATATATAAATAAAACTAGTCATTATAACATGTGCTTCGCACGAGATAATATTTTTAATTACATATTTTAGAAAATAATATTAATTTCTAAATTTAAATATGTATTTATTCATTTTACAATACTATTAAAATTTATTATATTTTAATATTTTATACTTAAATTTCAAACTTGAATATATTAAAATTATATTTATGATACGGATAAAAAAAATTATATTAATATATTAGGGGGAAAATGTGTAAAAACTTTAATTCTATATTTATTTGGAGGGTGAAAGTTCTAAATGTGAAAAATATTATTGAATTTTATTTAAAAGTTAAAGAAAATGTTAATAAATATACTTTTAATAAAAATACTTTTGAGCTTGGAAAATATTTAGATAAAGAAAATATTTAGATAATTTTCTTCATTTTTATTATACTGTGTAGGTGTTTACAAATTACACAAGAAAAGGAGAGATTAATTATTATTATAAAAAATATTATTAAATTTAAAAAATTCTAATAACTTATAAACTTATTTTAATTTTGATTAAAAAATATTCTATGAAATATTTTTAAAATTATAATCATTTTTAAGAATAAAATAGGAAAAATTGTTCATATATACATCAAGTTTTTTTTTAAATATTTTTGTAAAATGTAGTAAAATATATTTTTTAATCTATTTGAGATTCTAATTTAAATATAAAGCTTAAAATATTATAATATCATATATATTTGACAAAAATCATATATTTTTGTGTGACCTCTCATGTCTTTAGAGAAGTCAATCAAGCGTTGGATACGCTCCTCTTGATGCGATCCTTTACCAGTGTTGGATGCTCCCATGTCTTGATAGAACTCAATCAAGCGGCTGATAAGGTTTCCAGGCTTCGATTCTCCTCGAATGCTCTTGTCTTGGCTTCTCATCTCGAGCTCTTGACTCTCGTCCATAAGGACGCTCTTGGGTGATGAGTTAGCAGGGTCCGACTATATTCAAATTCTTTGCATTTTAAAAAAATAAAATTTGTGTGACCTCTCGAGTCTATAATTCAGACCCCTACATTTAAAATTTTACCCAGTGGCCAACCAACTTAACCAAGTAGCATGAAGACTTGGTTCATCCAACTTCTACCCTATTTCATTTAGTGTCCCTATTTGCGTGGGGCGTCCTCTTAATTAAGGTAAAGCCCCCTTGTATATATATAAATAAGGGTAAAGATTGGAGATATAGCACACATTCAAACTCAGTCCTTTACCTCCCAAAAACGGAAACTAAAGTGTTGTTTTGGGGGTTTTCATTTTCGTTACATTTTCCACTTCAAAAATCCCCCAAAAAAAACATGGGTGCACCTTTATGTGACTGGCCTTGGCAAAACATGGGTGCTCTTAAGGTACATTACTGAATATAACCATCTCAAACTATGTTGAAACTAAACCAAACTTGATGGTTTCTTGCATCTGGGCATGCATGTGTGTTGCTTTTCTTGAATTTTTTTTTTTTTTTTTTTTTTTTGCGTTTTGTTAGTACTTGCTATATGGACCATTTGTTGGACAAGTGATGAGAATGTGGGCAAATGGAGAAGACATGAAAAGCAGCTTCTGCTTCCAAATCCTCCTCCTTTGTGCCCTCAGAGGCTTCCTTCATCAGCTTTGGAATACCTACTGCAACATGTATTTCCTTACCAACAAACGCCGCATTGTGCAGCAAGGCTTGGATTTCAACCAAATTGATCAAGAATGGGATTGGTAATTCATTATCTAACAAAAACAAAAATATTGCATCTTTTTAGTCTGTTGTGTTCATTACAAGTTTTGTTTGTTGTTTAACTGCAGGGACAATTTTCTGATCCTACAAGCTTTTGTGGGAGCCCTGGCTTACTACATGATCCCATCTTTAAGGAGTCTCCCACTGTGGGATATAAAGGGGATTATCACAGCTTTGGTGTTGCACGTTGTGTTCTCTGAGCCTCTTTATTACTATCTTCACAAAAAGCTTCATGGGGAATTCCTCTTCTCTAGATATCATTCTCTTCATCATTCTTCTCCGGTGCCCACGCCTTTTACAGGTGAGCTCATGTCAACCAAGCCCTTTCCAAAACAGTTGTCGTCACTTATATATGCATCAATAAACAGTTGTGTTTGATTTAGTATGTTGTTTGAAATTGGTGTGTGGTGGCAGCTGAACACGCGACGTATTTGGAGCACCTACTGATGATCCCCATCATAGGAGTGCCGGTTTTAGGCACTAGCCTGTTTGGGCATGGATCTGTTACTTTGATGTATGGTTACGTCCTTGGATTTGATTTCTTGAGATGCTTGGGCCAGTGCAATGCCGAAATCCTCCCTTACCAGATTTTCGAAGCACTTCCGCCTCTTAGATACCTTCTTTACACCCCAACGTAAGTAGTACATTAAAATCTATTCTTATCGATCTATAGAAATTGTAATTGGAATGAATGAATTATGATATTTGGGTTATTTCTTGGCATGGTGTGTGCAGATACCACAGCCTACATCACTCGGAAAAGGACTCGAACTTTTGCCTCTTCATGCCTTTGTTTGATGCAATTGGCAACACCCTCAACAACAAGTCATGGGATCTTCACAAGGAGTTGAGCTTGAAGGCAGCATCTAGTAATCACTTTCTCTAATCCGCTTTGGTTTTACTCATCATCTTTCTCAAATTTTCAAATTGGCATATCCTAATTCTCAAAATCCTTGCTGATGCAGAAAAATACGCAAGGGTGCCAGATTTTGTCTTCCTTGCCCATGTAGTAGACTTCTCTGCAACATTCCATGCCCAGTTCTTTTTCCGATCATTTACTTCGATGGCTTTGCAAATGAGGCTCTTCATCCTGCCTCTCCTGCCTATCGCGTTCACAGTGATGTTAGGATTGTGGGCATGGGCAAAGAGCTTCACAGTCTCTTTCTACAACCTTAGAAATAAGCTGCACGCGACATGGGTTGTTCCTAGATACGGTTTCCAGGTGAACCCTTCTTCCTCCGAAAAATTGAACCAACATATTAACCATATCCAATATGAATGAACACTTGCTTTTATTACTCTTGTCATATTCAATATGATCTTACTGTTTGAGTTTTCATTGTCTTTTGGCAGTACTTCTTGCCATTTGCAGCCCTGGGAATTAACAAGCAGATAGAGCTCGCGATTCTTAAAGCCGATAGATTAGGAGTTAAGGTCATCAGCCTTGCAGCCCTTAACAAGGTACCTCCCTTCATATTCCATTTGATGATCATCTTTTGATGACCATCTTGTTGGGGATGCTGATTTATGGTATTGTTGGGTGCAGAATGAAGCTCTAAACGGTGGTGGGGTGCTCTTCGTTAACAAGCATCCGAACTTGAGAGTACGCGTTGTTCATGGAAACACCTTGACAGCAGCCGTCACCATTCACGAGATCCCTGAAGATGTTAAAGAGGTTTTCCTTACTGGTTCCACCTCCAAACTCGGAAGAGCCATCGCCCTTTACCTGTGTAGGCGAAACATCAGGGTCTTGGTCAGTAACTTTGCCTGATCACAAAGATCATATCTGCCTAGCTAACTAGCTTCAAAATTACTCAATGATCAACCTCTTTTGACACTGATTTTGCTGCTTTACATAGATGTTGACTGTATCAACCGAAAGGTTCCAGATGATCCGAAAGGAAGCTCCTGTGGAATGCCAGAAATACCTTGTCCAAGTCACAAAGTATCAAGCAGCCCAGAATTGCAAGGTGAAATCTGAATGAAAAACTTATTTTTAAGCTCAGCTAAAGATTATGAGTTTCGCACGACGAAAGCTTGAGATTCAAATGCTTTGTATTTTCCGAATTCAGACATGGATTGTGGGCAAATGGATCACCCGAAAGGAACAGATGATGGCACCCACAGGCACCCACTTCCACCAGTTTGTGGTTCCGCCAATCATTCACTTCCGAAGGGACTGCACATATGGGGATCTTGCAGCCATGAAGCTGCCTGAAGACGTTCAGGGCTTGTCAGTTTGCGAGGTAATGCATATACTTAGGGCCTCAAGTGAAGGCCTATAATCTGATTTATGACTCTTTTTTTTCCTTGTGTATTGATGGTTTGATGAAACAGTACACAATGGGGAGGGGAGTGGTGCACGCGTGCCACGCGGGAGGAGCGGTGCATTTTCTCGAGGGATGGACTCATCACGAGGTTGGAGCAATCGACGTCGACAAGATTGATGTCGTGTGGGAGGCTGCTCTCAAGCATGGCTTCAAACCAGTGTGGAGTTAATCAGCCTACTCTAAACAATTGTGTAATTGATGTTTACCAACTAAAAGGGGTTTGCAAAAAATGAAAAAAAAAACCCATGAGATTGAAGAAGCCATATTAGATTGTGTGTGTGTTTCTTTTAAGATTGTTTGTGTGATTTTGAAATTAACTTGTATAATTCATATCCTATGCTTTTAGAAGATAGGATAAGAAGTTAAAAGGAGTAAGGTTTATGTATTAAAAAAGTTTTATTTATTTAAAAGAAATAAATCGCGCGGTCAATAATAATTGTAGCATTAGGGTCTTAAGATCTATCCATCCATGCTACCTTAGTTGTATATTGGTCTCACTTGAAATCTAAAAAGAAGGAGTTATTTTAAAATGAGAACGACTTGAATCACTAATAAATCACTTTCAAAAGTGTACCTTATTCTACTATAACTATTGGAGTACTTTGGAGTTGGGAGTCAGCTCTGTTAGTAGGTAGGACAAGAGGAGCTACTTAATACAACAATCAAATCAAGTGACTTCAAAACAATGGTAATTGCGAATCCAATTTGTAACAAAGTATGAAATCAGCAGTCAAAGGAAGGAAGAACACATGTTTTTGCATTCAAGGCTTATATAACTGTGAGCTTGCCTTTGTGTTGGAGGTCTATTGGACCCAATTTGGGTTTTTATAGAGCAATAAAGACCACTTACTAACCATTATATACTCCACTCCCTATAACACAAATATTTTGAGATTTATTTAATCTTAAAAAAAAATTTAAAATTCTACAATATTTATATTACTGATCTATTTTTATATATTCATAAAATTTTATTTTGAAAATTTAAAAATATAAATTTATAAGTATATAAAAATAGATGTTAGTAATATAAATATATATATTTTATTTTTTTTAGATTAAATAAATGTCAAAATATTTTTATGTTGTAAAGAGTGGAGTATGTAGTGAAGTAGAAGATCTCCGTTGCCAAATCAGCTATTTCTAAATATTTGGCCCGCACCCTCAACCTCCCTAGCCCAAAATTTAAACCCAAAAAAATGTGTTAAACTTCCTCTCTCTCAAGCAAATAGATCGATCAGTTTTTTTTTTATGACAAGGAAACCCACCATTTATTGACAAATCTAGAAAGAGTCACACACTAGGTAAACCAGCTAGTGTCAACCAGCTCGACCCACTAACAGGGAGTAAGACAAACCTTGAATTTTCACCCAAGTAAAAGGGCAAAGGAAGAGATCGAACCCAAGACCTCCTAAAGAGAACATAAAAACTGAAGGTCAACATTTAGCAAAAATCCTTTAAGATTGACATGTAAGAAAAATAGCAAAGCAGCAATGAGATGTGTCATCTCCTTTCAAAAAAACCCATTTTGATGACGATGTAAGAGCATGCTCAACGCAGAGCCCCAAGGTCCTTACACCCACCACATCGGATAAAAAAAAATTCAGCCGAAGGTAAGGGCTTGGTGAGAAAACCCCTTATATAGGTGGCCGTTGAATTGAGGCCCCAGTAGCTTGATCGAGGTAGCGTCGGGAAATTCCACTTTTTAAATCATTTTTTAATGCTTTTTCTACAAAAACAATTTTAAATAAAAAAAAATTTAAGTGTGAATTAATTTTATCTACCCATAGACATCTATTTTATATATGTTTTTTCAAATTATGCTAATAATACTCATATACTATTATTTTTATCATATAAAAAGCTAATTTTTTCACCCATTTCACCTATAAATAATTATAATTATAATCATAATCATAACAACAACAACAACAACAACAATAATAATAATAATAGATTAATTGAAAAAGGTATATTAAAAAGTAACTTAAGGGCCCGAGAGTCGGGCTCTCGAATGAGGATGCAAATAATAAAAAGTTGGAATGAGGCCCTTAAGCTGATGTGGTAGAGGAAAAGTAAGTTAAGGGCCCGAGTCTCGGGTCTCTGTTGTGCATGCTCTAAAATGGAATTAGAAGTAGCAACAATGACATTTGCAGCAACAATGGGGGATATTCTAGCAGCGAACTCTTGTAGCGGCAAGCACAAGCAGCCAAAACTTTTAAGATAACAACGACGAATCTAGCAGTCTATCTAGCACAACAAGAGTTTTACCTCTCACCATGACATATGAATTGTCCAACTCGTCCTATCAATTTCAACCCTAAATCAGCGTTTCATCAACAAAGGAGCGCGATTTACAACTCACAAAAATGCAAACAATATCAAAATATAAAAAGACAAAAAAGCATAGGAAGGATTGAACGAACCTCTAATTCGAAACAATCGACCACATGGTGAGATTTCAATCCCCAAAAGTTAGGGTTCGAATTCACAAAAAATGGCACTCCGAATTCCGAATCAACATGGATAGCTTAGACCGAAACAAATTCATCCACAATTGTTGCTTAACCATGTGAGAACCTATTTCGAGCCTTAGATTACCCAAAACTAAAGGGACGAGCAACACCTCCCTCTCCTCAATCTTACAAGAACAAAATCCCACAATGCCTAATGCCAAGAGGAAGAGAGAAAGGGAGGAACTTACATCAAGGAATATGAGACAACCTCGTTCTTGAATGGGAGGTCAATGGAGGAGAGAAGCTTGGAAATCTATTGGAGATGGACATCGAAAGTATGGGCACCAGAGTGAAGGGAGAGGGAGGCACCAAATTGATTGGAGAGGGATGTTCGCTGTTGCTGGGTAGAGGTCGGAGTCTGCTCGGGATCGGAGGTTGGGGCTCCGAGACTCGGCACCGGCGGCTGGTGAGGTCGGGAAGGAGGCTCGCAGCTGGCAGGCTAGTGGGCGGTTGGGAACTCGGGAGGAAAGGAGGCTCGCTCTTGTCGTCTTCTTCTTTTTTTTATTGAGCGTACTATATTTTTTCAGTTCAGCCCATTTTTGTTTTAAACGGGTCCAGTTCAATTTTTTCTTTTAAAATCAGACCCGTGTGGTCTTCTCCAACTAGTGGACAAATTTTACACTTCCTTTTTAACATATTAAGCACAGTACTCTCGAGTTAAATATTACTCTATCTGTTCGGAAATAAATTATGTTTGACTTTTGTGCACGTAGTTTTAGGAGCTAAAAACTATATAAAATCTTATTTATTTTAATTAATTTTTTTCATAGTTTAAATATCTATTAGTAATAAGTACTCCCTCCGTTAATTAAAACTTGACGTTTTACTATTTACGCACGCTTTTTGAGGTGTTAAAAACTATATAAAATATTAACTTTTTGAACATATTTTTTAAATAATTTCATACTTATGACTATTAATTATGAATTTATAAAAACAATTTTAAAAAAATGTTAATATTTCATATAATTTTTATCATTCTAAAAAAGCGTGCATGAATAGTAAACGACAAGTTTTAATTAACAGAGGGAGTATTAAATTGTGAAAAAAAATTAATCAAAATAAATAAGATTTTATATAGTTTTTAACTCCTAAAGCTACGTGTAGAAAAGTCAAACATCATTTTTTTTTAATAACATAAAAAGGTAATGGAATTAATTGGGTAATTTGCCATGTTTGCAATTAATGAACTGTGTCCGGTAATTGAAATGTCACCCTCATTTCGATGAATATTTAAAGTCTTCCACCAATTAATTAAGTAACAATTAACTAAGTCATTGTGATAACTCAAGTGCAACCATAATTCAAGTGGATATCTTTTCTTTTACATAAATAAATAAAAATACTCCGTAATAAAGACTTGTTTGATTTTTCCGTAGCCTGAAAATAGTTTGAAAAATCAGTTCCACCAAACAGATTTAATTTTGGAAAAAAAAAAAAAAAAAAAAAAGCTTGCAAGAAAAACCGAAGAACACTCCGTTTTGGCAGCCCCCTTCCTCTCTTCTTCATCCCCTTCCTTCAACCTTCATACTTACCCTAATCCCCCCAAAATCAATTATCTTCCAAATTCTGAATATGCTCAGAACGAATCGCTACCAAATCCGCCCCCTCGGCGCCAACACGCACTTCAATCTGGAACCTCCGACCTCCTCCGCGAGCCACCAACCACCAACTTCGCCGGCGGAGGCGGCGGGGACTCACCAACTGATCAAAACCAAAGCGAAGCTTTTCTCCTTCCTCCTCCAAGGCCTAATCATGGCCGTAACCGCCTCTCTCTTCTACTTCTCCACGGGCCTCGTCGCCGTCATGATCCTCTTCCACCTCTGCCTCCTCGGCGGCGCCCTCCGCCGCCGCTGCGGCCGCCGCAGCAACCACCACTACCTCCTCGACTTCGAATCCGACATCGTTAGCACCGCCCCGCCCCGCCTCTCCCCCGCCGAGCTCGAGGAGCTGCCCGGAACGAGGCTCGCGCGAGGATCGGAGGACGCGTGCGCCATCTGCCTGGAGGATTTGCTCGACGGGGATCGGTGCCGCGAGCTGCCGGATTGCAAGCACGCGTTCCACGCGGGGTGCGTGGATCGGTGGCTGGCGAAGGCGGTTGCCTGCCCTGTTTGCAGGACCACCGTGGGGGTCGCCGCAGAGGAGCAGCCCTCCGAAGCGGGAGAGGGAGGAGGTCAATTGTGGTCCGTCTTCGGCTATGAATGAATGAAACCTTCGCTATTTTTTGTACACTTGGCAAATCATGTAATATATATTACAAATAATCTGTTGTAGATATGAAAATTGCACGTTTTTTTGGTTGAATTGATTGTTTGATTTTGATTCGAAATTGGCTTACTCAATTGATTTTAGCACAAAAGAAGTTACAGTAAAAACAAAAAAAAAGAGTTTAATCAATTTTTCGACATTCAAGAAAACTCGAGGAACCATTAAATTTAGATGATCCTCTCTCTGGTTAGTTGCTCTGTTATTTTGTTTTTATGCTACTCCGTATGTGATAAGGATAACAAAAAAAAAGGGAAAATGGGTTTTTTTGCAACGAGGAAAATGATGTTTCTATAGTTTATTTGTTTAATTGGACATAGGCGTGCAAAAAAAAAGTCCCGATCTAAGGCTATGTTTGATATATAATTAGTTATAGTTTTGATAATATATAGTTTTAAATAAAATAAATATAAAATTATAATTTATTAACTTTTAGTATATGAGTTTTTCAATCGGTGCTCATTCAAATTTTTTTGGAATTTTTTATTTTCTATTTACAAAAATTTTCATTAGCTATCCTATCGGTTAAATTGTCAAACTGTATATTACCTTATTAATATATATTTAACACAAATAATTCATCAGCTTAAACTACTTAATCGATCAACTATCATTTTATTGAACCTAGGCTAAATATTGATATGTTTGACATTAAAAATATTTTAAAAAATCAATCTTTGAATTTAATTAATCATTAGTAATTTAATCATTTAATATATTATATTTAAAACTAATCACGTAACTCCGTCAAAAATCAATCATTTAATTAAATTTCAATTTAGAGCATGTTAATTTACATTTTAGAACACAGTTATTTTACCCTTGAAATTAAATAAAACTAGTTTTATTACCCGCGATCTTCGCGGTTTTTTTATATGACTTTTATTATTTATATGCAAATTGTGTAAGATCATAAAAATTATATAAAATATTATTTTTTGACTTTTTAATTTCCTACTTATTATAAGTTTATTATTGGTGATAATTTTTTTTGAACAATTAACTTTAATCGCTAAAATATTATAAAATACATAATTTCTCTTGCTCCACTTCACATATATATATATATATACACACACACACTTTAATATCACAAGCATCTATAAAATTAAATTATTTCTATAGAAAAATAAAGATCTAATTATATTGAATGGTTGATTATGAATACTTAATGGTAAATTTTAATCTATAGGCCGGATTAAGGCCATTTAATTTCAAATTTGTATGATGTAATTTCATTATTCTTTTCCTAATTTTTTTCATAAAACAAAATTATTTTATCGCTAAACAAAGAAATATGTATAATGGATCTAATATTTGTATGTGATCATCTGAATTCACAATAAAATATAGTTTAATTACTAAAATTGCTATTGGTTAAAAAAATGTGGAGAGCTAGAATTGATCAACAATAAATTAGATCAAATTGGTCTATCTTTATTATAAATTTGCAAAGGTACGTACGTATATATATATATCTTTATTTTCATTAAAATAACCTTCATAACAATATATAAATGTAATAGAAAATATCAATAGTTTAGTGTTGAGTAAGTTAATATAGGTTTTTAAGAAAGGTGATTGGAATAGTACATAGTTAGAGATTATTAAGAAGATGACGAAGTATCAACTAAAATAATTTAGAATTAAGGGGAAAAAAGCAAAAAAAAAAAAGTGAAATTAAGTTTAAAAATATCAAGTAAAAGTTTGAAATCTAACCCAGACTTTTCAAAGATGTAGATACAACATTATAACAGTCATACATGAGCAATATTTTGGTTTATAAATTAATTATTTGTTAAAGATAAACACTTATTGATTTGAATTATTTCTATTGGTTAATGTGATTGTTTAATAATTTAATAGTATATATATACTGTAATCAATTTTCGTTAGTGATAAAACTAATCTAACCTTTTTTCCTTTAAATTAATCTAATCTGCATTTTTTCTAGATAAAATATTTATAAAATAACTTAAGATAAAATGATAAGATTTGTAACCACTTAAGATATGAGGTTGAATATTTATACTATAAATTAATTTAATCATTAATTAAAATGGACACATAGGATGACACATGTATAAATAGATGGGGTTATCGTCTAACGTGACTTAAATATATTGGATCATCATTAATTGACGTGTCAAAGACCCGGGTTAGATTACATCAGAGAACGACACGTAAACGAATTCAACCAGAGCATGTCACCTTCATTTAGAATTGTAAAAGTTGAAATATTAGTTAATACGCAGCAAGTAATTCTAAGCTAAATAAAGATTAAATTCATTTAGAATCAATATGTAACATACATATATATATTACTAATAAAGTTTTTATTTATTTTTTAAATGATAATTGATAATTGAATGATAAATGATTTAATAAAATTGGACCAATAAAAATTAATACGCAGCAAATTCAAATCGGCTCCTGAATTCAAATCCACCTTCATTCACAAGTAAATTATTTAAATATGTATAGATCGACTAAAAAACTTTAAATAAAATTTTATATAATTTAATATAATATTTTAATCAACATAAACTAACACCAACATCTCCATCATGATATTCTTTAAAAAAAGACTAATTGGAATATTCTATCTTAAAACTTATAATTACTTATCTATTGATATTATTTATATCAATATATAAATCAATATACAAATATTATGCCTAAATCTTTAAAAAAAATTAAGATGGATTTTCTTACAATTTGATATCTTCAATAAATGATTGGAAATATATTTATAAAAATAGATTAATATTTTATACACATAGGATAACACATAAATAAATAGATTAGGTCATTGTATATTTGTATAAAAAACTTTTTCGATGGTAATATATTATAAAAAGCAATTATATAATATGAAATATTATTATATATAATTATATAAAAAAAAATTAGTCTCGTGCGTAGCACGTGGCTAAAACCCTATTATTTTAATAAAACTTTCAGTCGGTCATAAATTAAATTAAATTTAAATCATGTTTAGTGAAATTCAATATACAAACTAAGAGGTTAATTTTGGTTAGATGTCCACGTTTTCTCATGTAATCTAACCCTTTTAACCACATCAATTAATAATTTCATATGTTTTAATCAAATCATTTAACCAAAACTATCTAAAATTAATAGAAAATATATATAATTGAATTATGTGATATCTTTTATGTTATACACTAATAATACTATATTTTAGCTAAATCGTTATCTTACCTCACATTTTCATATCTCCAAAACCCTAATCTCATCCCCAACTAAAATTCATATTTTTTTAAGATCCCACCATCATTAATCAATATATATAATTAAATTGAATTGAACACAATAAGTTCAGTTACGGTTATTGGAATAAATTTTATTTAATTTATGTAAATCTTTTAGGTAAATATTAATCAAGATATGGATAACTATATTTTAAATATTTTTTAATTAAAATTATTTAATTATAATTATCAATTAAGGTGGACACATAAGATGATATGTGGTTAAAAGAGGTGGAATCATTAATTGACGTGGCTTAAATATATTGGTTCATCATTAATTGACGTGTCAAAAAATCCGGATCAGATTGCACCAGAGAATGACACGTAAGCAAAATCGACCAGAGCCCGCCACATAGGATTTCCACGTCTCTGTTTTAGTATTATATATTGATTACATATTACCCTTCCACATCTCTCCCCGACTCCCTCTGGCTCTGCGATTTCGTTCGGAGGTTTGAATTTGTGGTTTCAACTTTCAGCAGTGGACAATGTCGATCTGCACCACCAACAGCGTAGGCTTTTCCGGGTTTGGTGGCTCTTCACGTAAAACCGCATCTGAATTTTCAATCCAAATCTCATTTCCCATAAATTTCTAGGGCGATATATCAACAACCCTTTCGGAAACTCACTCTTTTTTATTATTTATGGAACCCCTTTTAACTAGGTTCAGTTTACGCTAAAAACACTTGGTCATTGCGATCAAAATTGGTTATGGTTGTTGTGACCACGGTAGCATATGTCTGACACTCCTTAGTCGTTGCGACCCATTTCACTCATGGTCGTTGCAACCAACTCCACATGTGGTCGTTGCGACTATGATCATTGCGATCATGCGCTAAAGGGAAATAATATCATACGATAAACGGAATTCGGGTTAACAAATACTAAGAAATTGATAAGTAGAGCATATGTTTCAATGCCAAATTTATTTAAATTAAAATTAAAATTAAAATAATATATATAATTGTTTTTTCTTGTCATATTTAAATTGGTATACCAATAACAATTAATAAATATTGATTGATATTAATTAATAGAACCGGTGCTAATGCAAATATCTTTAATTTAAAAAAATAGATAAAAATATCAAACGTTAATTAAAAAACGCACATAGTGCGAATAATAAACTAGTTTAAACTAAAAAAAAAGTTATTGTGATATATTTCACCCTAAAAATATTCATGGAGCAAAATATCCTTTAGAAAAAGAGGAAATAATAGTAACTAGACTATTTTTTGGCCCGTTTGTAAAACTAGACTACCCGGCCTAAAATTTGCAAAACTAGGAGGGACCCAATTTATTTGCAAAAAATATCTGGGTTTCTTATCAGTTGTCACCGACCAGAAGAAGTCACTAGGGGAGCTCGTAACTGTTGTGTTGGGAGGGGGATTTAAAATCACAATCGGGGGAGGAGGGAAAGGGTTAATCACTACTTGAAAGCGGGAAAGAAGAGAGCGAAATCCGGCGGAAAAAAGGAAGGAGCGAAGGAGAAAAAGGCAACAACGTAGAGAAATCTCGACCAAGGAGGAACCCAGATCGAAGAAGGGGGTAAGTCATTCATAGTCTCTGCATTTGTAATTTCCACTGCGAAATTGGGAATTTGGGGGTGCGATTTGGGGCGGTTTTGGAAGAAATGCAAATGGAGGGTGGTTGCATAGCAGTAAAGGAAGGAAATAGGTTTCAGATTTCAAGGGTAGGGCATGTGGCGGTGGGAGAAGGGAAATAAAATGGAGGGCATTCGGATGGCTTAGGGTTAGTGGGTGTCGGGGAAGAAATTGGAGGGCATTCGGATGGGTTAGGGGTAGTGGCTGTCGGGGAAGAAATTGGGGATAAATGGGGAAGGAGGGGTTCAGAGATAGGGAGAGATACTAAGCAATGCAGAAACTAGGGGACTTGTGGTAGAGGAAGACTGCACATGTGGTAGGAGGGAAGAAAGACCTAGGTTTGTTGAGTTGCTGCAGCATTTGTAGGATAGTTTTATTAAATTGGTATGATAGTTTTGTACAATTGGTATGCCAGTTTAGGTGACCTGAATGTCTGAAAGTCTTTGTTGGTGATAATTATGATGCAGGTACGCGTTGTGTAATCACAAAAAAAATGGTCAAGACAGGGAAGAAGAAAGCCCACGCAGGACCTAGCAGTCAAGGGGTAAGGAAACTCATATTGTTACATGGTTATACAAAGGTGGTTGACAAAAAAAACTAGGTACTGACATGGTTTGTGCATGTATTGCAGGTTGTCGTGGCGGTTGCTGAAGACAACCACTTTAACGGGCGTAGTGTGGCGAATTTCAGTTATGAGCTGATGGATGGGATAGACTGCGTGCTTGACCAGGATGATTTTAAGACGCTGACGAAAAGCCAGTTGGGGGGGCATAGTGAGGATGAGGTCGAGAAACAAGTTTGCTGCACAATTGGTGCACTTTTGCCTACTGTGGCAGCTAAAGTCAAAGAAGCAGCACAAGACATGGTATTCCCTGTAGGGGCAACATGTGCGGTTCTCTTTGCAAGAATTCGCGGTCATCACAGGCCTAAACTGCTCACCACCCTCGAGAGACCTCATGGAGAACGACCATGCCACAAGGACGTTGTGTATCAGTTGTTTAGGAAGGAGAATGTGAAATTAAAGGATGTGGAGAATGCTTGGTCGAGGGAAAAAGAAACTGACACGGGCTCACTAATGTGCAAGTGTCAAGTACATGTATGCCCTCCTAGTCACAGTTTGTAGGCGCTCCCCACCCCGAGGTTGGAAGGTAGAAAGCAGTGAATTGACATTATGAAGTTGTAAATTTATAAACTGAATGATAGTTTGGAACAATTAGTCGGCATGGTGGTGGTTTATCGTTGGAAGGTGTTTTGTTAATACTTGTAATATCTTGTGTAAACTGTAAGAAGGTTTTGTGTTTGTAATGCTTTGAACTGTTTTTATGTAAGTCTAGAATGTTGTCTATGTAATACCACAGTGTACGCCTACGTACCAATGCTTACGTGACACTGCCGTAGGATATAGTTACAGACTTGGTAGGAGATAAATTCGTTAATGGTAGGATAACAATTGGTAGGAGAGATACACACTAATGGTAGGATAGTTTAACTGTAATGGTAGGATAAAAATACGATATTGGTAGGATGATAATGTAATCACCGAAATTCCCAAGTGTAGAACTAAGTACCAGGAAACTTGACACTAATGGTAGAATAGATGCACACAAACGGTAGGATAGATGGAAACTAATGATAGGATAAAAAAAGATATTGGTAAGATCAGAATGAAAACCCAATAATTCCTGTGTATGACTTGACGCTAATTGTAGAATAGATGCACACTAATGGTAGGACAAAAACAAGTAATTGGTAAGATAAAAAATGACACCCAGAAATTCCCGTGTAGAACTTGACACTAATGGTAAGATAGATTTTTACTATGGGAAAGATGTAAATGCATGATTGGCTTTACCAAAACACAACATATCGGAGACTTAACCAAACACAAAATATTGTAGCCATTACAAGTTTCCCCATAATATATCCCACACTTGACATAAACGTCCACCAAATCACGCTAATTTCGACGACGCTTTGACCCTCTTGCCTCTCCCCTTGACGTATACCACTTGGACTTTGGCCTCCCCGACATAAGCTTCACAACGGGTGTAAGCAACGCTTCACAGATATTTTTGGAGGCACCCTCCAGGTGTCACGAGATGGAACTGGGTAGATGACATTTTTGTAGGACGTGCATCCGCCCCACCTCCATAAAGACCATCATCCAAGTCAACCTGAGTAATGGGAGGCCCGGTTAGGAGTATTTCACCTTGACTGGGAGTCGAGACGTCGTCCGCCCCTTCGGAGTCTTCCGACTGATGTCCATGGGAGGGAGTGGATGGGCTTGTGGGTTTGCACCGTAAGGTGATGTGCAGTGCGATTGGCTAAGCTCGTGCGCCGGATTCATTGTTGTAGAACTTGTAGGCTTCGAGGTCATCGTCTTCCCGGACCCGAATCGGAGTGGCCCGCCCTCATCAAAGGAGGGAGGTAGGTGAGCTCAATGTCGTATAAGATCGTGTCAACGTTGAATTTGGAAACGATCTTCTTCTTCAGTTGGTCATAGCCAATATTGTGTGGCACCACCAAAGCTGCACTATGTGCCTCTCCCTTGAACACCAAGCTACCACTCCCGGGAGCCCACCAATCGCCAAAGATGACCTTCAGACATACCATATCACCTATAGCACGACACGGGAACAGAGCATCAGCCTGGGGGGTAGTTCTATTATAACAAAAAGGAACAACTGCGCAGAATAAGTACAAGATCACTTACCCATCGCTGCCACTGCCACCGGACAAACTGCTTGCACTTTTCCAAATATGGAAAGACAATTTGCAACTAATGGTAGGACCGAGGTAGCCTATTGGTAGGATGAGAACTGTGCAGTTTCCAGAAATGAACTGGTGGCGTTTCCCCTCACCTTTCCACTCCTCTTCTATTCTGCCTCTCTCTTTACAGAGAAATTAATGATGTTTCCCATCCATCACTCCAGCTTATATAAGTATTTGAGGGATACCCTTAATTGCCATCATTGCATTTTCCCCTCATTAATGCTCCCCTCCCCCAAGGCTTTCTTTTTTTTGCGCCAAATAGGGTCTGACGACCCTCCACTTGCAGCCGTACATAAGCCTCCCCCCCTATTTCTCCCCACTTGTTGCTACAGTGGCCAATTTCTACCATCCACTTCCCCAGCCGGTTACCTCTACATATTTGCAAAAGTATACCATATGCTACTTTTGCAAATTCCACACCTTGTGGTCTAGTTTTGCCAAGTTGCCAAAAAATGGTCTACGTTTGCAAATTGGCCTTAGAAAAATTAAACGTGAACAAATGTTCCATCATGAAACTATAAATACAAGTTTCATTAGAGATCTGGAAACCATCGTGAAATAATTAAGGCCCTGTTTTTCTATGTTTTTTAGGGGTTGGAAGGGATTTAGGGGGTGAGGATTAATTCTAGAGAGAAGAGTCGGGGTGTTTGACAAGGGGTGCAGGGGGTGGTCTGGCACGGGTGGAAGGGGTGGAGATCAATGGATTTTCCCACCTTATATACCCAAGGTAAAAGGGGTGGGATTACAGGATGGATTGTGTCAAGTTGAAATTGCCCTCATTTTCTTCATTTTGTCCTTCCATGGCGAACGACCTTAATCGAGGAAGCCCGACCAACTCCTCCTCAATCCCTCACCCTCACTAGTGCTTCTGCTACTCTGCCCCCTCCCCTCCCCTCCTCCCGAAAATCCCCTATTGTTGTCGAATCTGAGCATGAGGCTGCCGCTGTCGCTGCCAAACGGAGACGACTCCTTGGCAACTGAAGAGATCTCGATAGCCTGAAATTCCGCAGCGCAGAGAGAGAAATTGAAGTTGCGAAAGGGGGACAATAGTGAATGAGAGACGGAGGGGAGGATACCGGAAGATGGTGATGCTTAGAGAAGGGCGGCTTCAAGGCCGTGGAGGAGGCGGTGGTGGCGGAAGCCATGGAAGTGGAGATTGGAGGAGTGGGGCGCTTACTTAGATTGTGGTTTTTCACGCACACCGAGACTCTGGCGAGACTTTCACCTTGTTGTTGTTCAATTGTTTGCAGTGACGTGGTGGGACTTGATTGCGAGATTGTGAAATAACGTTTTGCATATTGTAATAAGAGGCTAACTTGATAATTTTATCAAATAGCATTAAAAAAATAACCCTCAATCAACCAAACACTTACGAAATTATTTTTAAAAAATGATCTCCATCTCCCCCATCATTCCATCCCAAAAACTAATCTCTATCTTCTCCACCCCCTAAGATTAATCTTCCCCCCTAAAATTTTATCCCGAAGAAAACACACCCTAATATTTGAACATTATCAAGTTGATATCCCTTAACAATACACTACCTTTGTTTCTTTTGTCAAAAATTAATTAAAATAGTGATTTTTTTATATAATTTTTATATTTTTATCATTGCTAAAAAGTGTGAATAAATAATAAAAATAGTAAAAGAAATGAGCGCTCGCTTGCACTTGCTTGAAATCCAATATTAGGATATATTATTTTAGTAGATAGATTTTGGAAAGCATATTATATCTATATTATATCTATAAGATGTTAATTTATCCTTATGGGATTGTATATATATCTTCTAGAGCTTTGAGACCTAAGAAAGATGTGTGTGTATATACTTAAATTGTACAATGAAAAACATTCCCTATAATTGTTTACATGACATTAGAGTCGGATTCGACTAATTTCGGTCTAGGCTTTGGATTAGTGAGATTGTTGGCCTTGTGACATGTCTCGTGCATTGGTTTTCATTTAAGTGCACGTGGCAAGTGCAACTTGGTGGCTAAAAAACCATTACACTTGAGGAGGCATGTTGTAATATGGATTGTTCCACATTGAAAATATGGAGGATTACTCCTCTCATTTTTTGGTTTTGACGACCTTGTGTTTGCAGCCCAAGCCTCAACTTTCATAATTCAGAAAATAAATGAGTACGTACTCGTTTTTGTTTGTTCAGTTTTATTGTTTATTTCTTAATCTGCTATGCAAAGTTGTTGTCTTAGTCACTCCTGAGTTTAGTTTTAGATGAGGCTGCAATCTCATACACTTTGCTGATCTAGTTGATCGTGGGAGTGTCTGTGGCTTCTGAAGATCTCTCATTTAGGTGGAGGGGGAATGTCATTGGTCCACACTTTCATAGGAGACATATCTATCTCATTGGTGGGTTTCTGCTCCAATCTTCCCGACGGTGAGACACCGTAGAAGTTTATTGACTTCTCTGTTTTCTCGTTATTCACAATCCATCTCTGGGTCTTCATCGTTGTTCGGATTGATGTTATGCACGGATAGTGTTCATATCTTTGTCTTTTTTATTTTCTCATTTGGTTTTATATCCAATGTACTATTGTGTCTCTCAACCTCTCGCTTTATTAGACACAAATGATGTCAGATGTTTCAAATCCTTGTTAAAAATTAATTGAAAAAAAGGAGGGAGCAGCAAATTTCGCTCATGGATCGAAAGCATAAAATTGAAGGTTGTGTCAGATCATGTACTGATCAAATTTGTCACTGGCCTCGGTGCTTCCTCGTTCACGGCTAATAAAATGTTTGTTCCTTTAATAGGCCAAGTGGAACGGGACTAAGTGTACTGTAATTCGGTTGTAGTTCAACTAAAATGTACTAGTTTTGGTTACGATTGGACAAGGTGAGTACAGATGAAGCAAGGTAGCAAAAATGGCAATACAGATCTCTTGCTTTATTTGGTGCTTCATTTAATGTAATATAAAATTATTTTAATTTTTATTTCATTTGAAAAAACTCATTAAAATTATATTCATATTTTAAACATCTATTTTTATACGTTTATAAAATTTTTATTTTAAAAATCACATTTGAATTTTTTTTAAATTATATTTTTTAAAATATCATCTTTTTAATTTTAAATTTTTAAAGTATATTTTTCAAGATAAAAGTTATAAACATATAAAAATAGATTGTTGAATCTAAATATAATTTTTTATGGATAAAATAAAAATTAAATAATTTTGTATTAAACCAAGTGAAATAGCAATGAAGTAGGAGATCTACATTGTAAAAAATGGTGGTATTAGGTATGAATAAGATTATGTTCAAGCTATCGAGTCTTGCTAGCTTAGCTGGTAAGGATGACATGTAGTGACCAATATGTCACGAGTTCGAATCTCATCTCCCCCTATTGTAATGACCTAAGTGCCTACCTATGAAACAAAAAAAAAAAAGATTATCCACAGCTCAAGGGATAAGATTCTGTTAAAAAGCCAAATATTCGAGCCTTCTTTGTGCCACATTTGCTGCTTCTTTTCTTGCAACGGTGTTTTGACGCTAATGAGAGCACAAGGTCCCGATCTCCTGTTATACTTTTTGTGTTACCTTTTATGTTATATAATTGATATAAATTATAAATAAAATTAAGAAAAATATACTTTAGGCTTAAATCTATACATTAACCCTAAAAGATAAAGATTTCTTTTATTAAAAAATTGATGTTTAATGTGTATTTTTATAATATTTTAGCCTCTTATAAAAAAATACCCTATGACTATGTGCATACATCCTAAAAAGGGAAAATATTAAAATATACACGCACAATAAATTTTTTATGATTTAACCACTTAAAATTCATATACAAATTTAAACATCATAATTTGAGTCATAATTTAGATTAATTTATAAAGTATAATAGAAACTAGTACAATTCCCGCGCCATGACGCGTATTTTTTTTATAAATAAAATCATAATATCTAACAAATGACTATCAAATAAAATAAAATATGTTTGATTAAATGTTTTGATTTGAACCAATTTATTAAAAAATGTATAATGTACTAAGGAATAAATTATATGATAATTTAATGTTTTAAATTGAACCAATTGATTAGAAAACTAAAAAAAATCTATTTTAATTTCATTGGTTGAAAACCCTATAATTATAGTGGTGATGACACCTCATAAAAAATGCTTCTGTTTTAATCTATATAAAATACTAAAACAGAGGCCTGAAACGGGCTCTGGTGCGATCTCGCGTTCACGGAATTTTCTGGATTAAAGCGGGATTATTTTTGCTTACGTGACATTTTCTGGATTAAAGTTGTATTATATTTCTGGCCCACATCAATTAATAAACGAATATAGTTAGCTAAAAACTTATCTTTTTAGATCAATAATCTATCCAATATAACTTGAATTAGTTGTTATACATATTTATTATTTTTATGCTTTTGTTAATAAACTATATTATTTATTATTTTAAAAGATGAAGAAGGAATATTTGGTGCGTTATTCTACCTTTTAGATCAAATTGAATATAATATATTTATATATGGTTTTATTTTTGTGAGCCACGTCAATTTGATTTTATTTTTTTAAGCCACGTCAATTAATTATCTAATATAATCTTTTAATATAATCAATATAATAAAATATAATTTATTAACAAAACGCGCAACCGCGCGGGTAACGAATACTAGTAGTTAGATATAGATGTAACTAAAAAAGTATAACGGGACGTGATCTGTGTTGGAGCTCATAGGCACAAAGTAGGAGGTTGCTCAGAGTGGGTTATCCTAATTCCTAAGCCGAAAGGTTAATCATTAAAGATTACCTACTAATCGATCTATCCAAATATATTTAATTGTGTGCATATATATTCTAATGCTTATAATCCTTGTTATATGTATTAAAGTATTAAACAAAAACATTTGGTTTATTTGGTCATAGTATGCCTAAGCACTAGTGTTAGATAAGTCCACTAGAAAAAATGTATGTCGTGACCAAGGAAAAGTCCCTTTACCTAGTCAAGATGGCACCAATGGCTAGTGGCGAGCAATAAAATATTCGGAGGGGGCATAATTATACATGAACGATATTATTTTAAATTAAATCGATATAAAGAATTATATATAAATATATAATATGACAATAAATAATGTTATTTTATGATAAAATGTCATTGGTTTATAATGAAACGTCATCATTTGTTCATGTTAAAAAAATATATAAATAAATAAATAAATAAAATATCCGAATAAAAATCAACTAAATGAGGATATGAGACGCATTATAATAAACATCAAGTTAATATTAGGGTTGTTATATGAGCCGAATAGCTCGAGTTTGGCTCGAGTTTGGCTCGAGTTTTGCTCAATAAAAGCTCGGCTCAAGCGTCATTTACTAAATGAGCTCAGTATGAGCACATTTTTAAACTCGATTCAAAGCTTGGTTTTGCTCAACTCGATTTAAGCTTAAATAACATGAATTTTGTGAAATTTACAAAATTTCATTTTAAGTTATTATATAATGAGCAAGTAAGGTTGAATAATACTTGGAAAAAAACTCAGCTCGATCTTGTTCATTTAATAAAGAGACTGAGTATGAACTCAAGTCCAAATATAAGTTCATCTCGAGCTCAACCCGTTTCTAAACGAGCTAAATATAATCAAGTAATACTAGACTCGTTTGACTCAAATAACAACCCTAGTCAATATGTAACTTTTTTACTCTTAAGATATAATAATCTATAACCAAATCTAAAAATTTTAACTTGTGTAACTTCTTATCTAATTATTGAAATGATTAGTATAACCTCTTGTTTAGAAACTCTCAAGATGAGTTATAGTATGTGAATGTTAATTTAAGTAAAATATAAAAGCATTATAGTCTATTAAACTAAAATTAAAGTGATAAATGTAACTTCAATTTTTATTAAACATTCATAACTTTTTACTCAGATGTCGGATTATGGCATATTATATATCAAAACGAAGCTATCGACAAGGAGAATACACTTAGGTAATTCGTCAAATGAGAGAGAAGGCATGTGACTCCCCAAGCCCCTCCTTGGCTCTGCCCCTACCAATGGCTAGTCATAGTCAATGGCGGATCCAAGATTTTATTTAGGGCGGCTAAAAATAATTTTGAGAATTTTTTTTTATGTATATATGAAAAAAATATTTCAATATATTAGAAAAAATCTTAAATTTATAATTTAAATAGTCATTTTTTAGTAGAATTTTTTTTTATAAAAAAACCAAAATTATCAATAAATAAGAACTTTATTTGTATTTATATACGTAAAAGAATTTTTTGTTTAAATATAATGGAGGAAACTCAAATTTTTTATATTTTTTATATAGTCATTTTTAGTAGAGGAAACTAAGGAAAGAAAAAATTTATAAAAAAAATAAAGCTAAAAATATTTGAACTTGTGACCTTAAAGTAATAAATACTTCTCTTTAGCAACTAAGTCAAATTATTTTTATAATTTTTTTATTGTTATTTTTTTGTTTAAGTGATAATTCGAGCTCAAACATACCTGAAATTCGAGAGGTCAACAAGTCGACAAACGGGTGAACCGTCAAACATACAATAAAGCCGAAAATACATGAAAAGAAAAAAGGTGCAATCACTACATAACATGCACTCTGAAATGAATGAAGTTAAGCAGAACTAAAACCATAACGTTAAGCACGCCGACGAAGAACAAAGCCAAGCACCACCAAAGAGAAGCATTGTAGGTCAACGGTACAACATGACTCTAACTCCTGTGAGCAATGAAGATGAAGCTCCAAGGACCAATCTCACGGATACGGAGTCGCCATTTGCACACTACCACGATCTCAACCTGTCCCGAGTTCGGACGCAACACACCCAACCAAGTTGTAGGCCACTCAGAAACACCAAAGACAAAGCCACACACTACCCGATGAAAATACCCGAAAATCGGCCAATAAAGACATAGATTTCAATACTCGTAAAAGAGGGGCATCGAACCTTGCAAGGAATGAGTTGTTTATATAAATACAAAGCTAAAATATAAACATGTATGCATTTATATATTTATATAAATTTTGTTGTGTGTGTTTGGGCCAGCTTTGGGCCCAAAGAACAAAGCTACGGCCCAAACAAGGCAAAAGTTGCAGGCAACCAAGTTAGCCAATAGAGCCACCATGCAAGACCTAGCCACACCACCGGCAGCTACCATCAAACAACTGGGAAGGAGGTGTAGAGCAGGACACCAGAGAGGGGCGAGGTTCAGGGAAGGAGCCAGAATCGGCCCCAACACCACCAGCCAAAAGCCGAGGAGAAGCGAGCAGAATAAGGGTTCAAACCGGGGATCGAGAGAGAGGCGCACCACCAGGCCACACTGGGGATGAGGGAGCATCATGTGAGTCTGAGGCAAGAACCGAACAGAGTTTGCAGCCCAGGCAAGGACAAGGTGAAGAAAAGGAGAAGCAGAGAACCTTGAGCAACAAAAACCCCAAAAAAAATTTTGAGCTTTTGTTACCCAAAGAAACCTGATTTTTCAAACAAATGGATGAAGAAGGATGGATTTACACCAAACAAACCAAACAATTGCAGATTTGGAGGAGGGGATACAAAAGCCCCAAAAGGAAATTTGGAACGGATAGACACCCAAGAACGAAGACCAGAACTTGGGGTTTTTGGGACGATTTCTCGAACCAGGTGAACGGAAACCAAGCTAAAGTTAACGGCGGCGCCAAGGCAGACACCGGGTACGAGATGAATCAAAGGTGGGTACACAACTCCGGGCTAGACTCAGCAAGAAAGGCACGACAGAGGAGGTGGTCGAACCCACTAGGAGGGGGTTGGAAGCCCACAAGGGAAGTTGGAGCTCCCCCTCTCTAGATTTGCTAGAGAGGGGAGAGAGTTATTTTTTTTAGGTCATTAACATTATATTGTGCTATGTTTCTACAATTTTTTTATTATTTTTAAACTGGTTTATCCTAAATTTAATAAAAATTACAAAAAAAAAGTATATTTTTTTCTAGACGTTTTTTCTGGGCCAAGGAGGCTTCAACCAACCCGAGTCCCCCTGGATCCGCCAATGACCATAGGTCACAAGATAAGGCTCTCTCTAGATCCGTCAATGTCCATAGTTCACAAGGTAAGGCTTGATGGAGTATATATTCCTAAGCTATTTGAAGGCTTTCAAAAGATTAGATATATTGAAGTCTTTTGTCTATCTATGCTTTTGGGCTCTTGAAATCCAAACAATTTCGAAGCCCAAACTCAGTAAAGACACTCCTGAACCATCCATAATGGTTTTGTGTAAAATGTACACATTTGTACAAGATGTGTAAAAATAAACATCACTTTTTAACAATTTACTCCATTGGTAAAATGTGCATTTTTTACACACCATTCAAATACAATTCATTTAAAATAAAAAGGAAAATAAAATCATAAAAAAATCAACCAATGAAATTGTCTTGCGTTTTGTAAAAGTTTTTGCACATAGGAGAGACGGTGTACTCAAATTTGCACACTACATGCTCAAATGTGTACATTTGCACACATCCAAAATAACCAATGAAGTTAAAAAAGGTCTAAAAAATATACATTTGCACATTTGCACACAATGGTCTAACCGTTGGCTCATCTTGGCGTCTATATAAGCTTTCTTTAGGTACCCTAGCACGAGCTCTCTTCCCTTCAAAGATCGACACGGATTCCTCTAAGGTTTCTTGAGAGCTCCTCAAGGATGACGATTCCTAGTGGTTCTTGTTTTGCTTAGTGTTAACTGAGATATTTGTGAAGCATCGGCGATGAAAATGAAGACAGAGTATCCATATGTATTCAACCTTTGTAATAGGTTTTTGATTTTAAATGGCTAGTGAATTGGGAGAACCTCCTCTACCGAGATTCCGCAGATGTTGATAAATTGAACAATGTAAACAAAGTGTTGTATGCTTCTTGTTTATCATTTCATTGCGCTTAGTGTGTAGATTGTTCGAATCATAGAAAGATAAAACACATCATCACATTATATTTCATGGTAATTAAAGTTATCTATATCAATATTATAATACTAAAGGAGAAGTCGCCTAACCCATGTGGCGGCTTCTCCTTTAAAGTAGGATTTTTTTTTTATTATAGGATTTGTTATTAATTGTTAAGATTTGTTAGTTAGAAAATCTAATTAAGTAAAGATTCTACCTTATCTAATTAAGCAAACAAATCTACTTAATTAATTATTATTTAACTAATTAAAATATTAGAAAAATCAATTATTATTTTGAATGGGATATGATTGCAATTTTGAATTTGAATAACAATTCGGATAAACTTAAATAACTAACAAAATCTACATCGGATCTATTCAATTATTATTTATTATAAATCAAATTACTTATTTAAATACATAATTAATTAATTATTTATTTTTTCCCTAAATCTTAACCAATTGATTTTATTTTTAAATTTCTTTTTATTAATTTCATTAAAATTATTTTGAATTGGATATGATTGCAATTTTGAATTTGAATAAAATTTCGGATAAACTCAAATAACTAACAAAATTTACATTGGATCTCTTCAATAAGATTCTTATACAAAAATACCCCTTGTGTCTTCAATTGTATAAATTCTACCATCTCTCCATCAATGTTGTCTTCCTCACTGTAAATTTTTTTATTGATCATTCTAATTTCTTGCAATCTTATCACCAATCTAATTTTTAGCATTTTATCTTTCTATTTTGTTTGTTTATAATTTATTCCAATTGATCTTAATTAGTATGTGCATGCAATTGTTTGTTTATAGGATATTGTAAAAGTAAAACTTTGATAATCGACTTGATTTAGTTCAATTTATGTTCTTCTGCCCCCACTCAATATATAACGTTATAGTTTTCGAGGTGAGCAGTACTAGAGTTTAGAGTACAAACAAAAAAATTTATATATTTTTTTAATATGAAATATTAAATATATTAATTTTAAATATACCGCACAATAGTGCGGGTACTAAACTAGTAAACTCTTAATTTAGAAGAGTTCATGCTGAGGTGTCAACATTAGAGAGATTTTAGGGGTTTTGACCAATTATAATTTTCTTTTTTCTCTTTAATCCTCTTTTTTTTTTAATTCTCCTTTTTTCTTCTTTTTCTTTTAATTCTCTTTTTTTTTCTTTAATCTTACTAATAATCTATATCTATATCTATATATATAAACTCTTAATTTAGAAGAGTTCATGCTGAGGTGTCAACATTAGAGAGATTTTAGGGGTTTTGACCAATTATAATTTTCTTTTTTCTCTTTAATCCTCTTTTTTTTAATTCTCCTTTTTTCTTCTTTTTCTTTTAATTCTCTTTTTTTCTTTAATCTTACTAATAACTATCTATATAAACTCTTAATTTAGAAGAGTTCATGCTAAGGTGTCAACATTAGAGAGATTTTAGGGGTTTTGACCAATTATAATTTTCTTTTTTCTCTTTAATCCTCTTTTTTTTAATTCTCCTTTTTTCTTCTTTTTCTTTTAATTCTCTTTTTTTCTTTAATCTTACTAATAATCTATATCTATATAAACTCTTAATTTAGAAGAGTTCATGCTGAGGTGTCAACATTAGAGAGATTTTAGGGGTTTTGACCAATTATAATTTTCTTTTTTCTCTTTAATCCTCTTTTTTTTTTTAATTCTCCTTTTTTCTTCTTTTTCTTTTAGGGCCCGTTTGGTATCCATATACGTATATCAGATATCAGATATGGGTATCAGATATCGATATCAGAGATATGGGTATCAAATCTGATATCTCATATCTGATATCCTGTTTGGTATGTTAAGTATATGGGTTTTAGATTGGGTAGAAATCAAAGCTAATTCCAATGTCAATCAACCAAAAATCCAAACAGCAAACACCTAAACAAACCTAAAAAATCAACAAACACAACCAAAACTATCACTTGTTTTTTAATTTTATAAATTCGAAGGTTGGTTTGTTGCTACTGTACAGTGCACAAGGTTGGGATGCTGTTGTTTTTTTAATTTTCTGTAATAGAAGGGAAATGAGGTTGCTGTTGTACAAGGTCATAGGTCAGTTGCTACTGTAAAGTGTACGCATGCCCTGGGTTTTTCTGGGCTGCATACAGTTGAGGATGGAGGATGGAGGACGGTTTGGAGGCAGCAGCCAGCGGGCATAGTCGAGGATGAAGGACGGAGCAGCCAAGGTCAGAGGGGCGTGGAGGACAAAGCAACCATGGTCGGAGCAACCAAGGTCGGAGGTCGGAGCAGCCAAGGTCTGAACTCGATTTGGGTGTTGATTGAGGCAGAGGAAAGGAAAAAACCCTAACCCTAGATCTGAATTTTATTCTATTAAGCAACAAATTTCAACAAATAGAAATCAAAATAGCAAACAATAGAAGTGAAGAACGTTTGATCGGTTGAGAAATCAAGCTTGAAGGAGGAATTTACAGCCAAGACTTCTACGCAGAAGAGACTAGGAAGAAAGAAGAGGAGAGCATCTAATTTGATATCCCTCCTTGAAAGGGTATATGAGAATTGAGAAAAATACAAAGGAAGGGAAATATGGGTATATCAAGTTGATACCCATATACCCATTTACCAAACACAGGTATGGGTATGAGTGATATCCATACCCATACCTGATATACGTATATCAGTACCAAACGGGCCCTTAATTCTCTTTTTTTCTTTAATCTTACTAATAACTATTGAGCTTAATTCAAAACATTGAATTCAATCTAATATAACTATTGGGCTTAACTCAAATTCATTTACTAACTATCTATATCTATATACTATATTAATTTATGTCATATGTCCTCTCCATGTTCAAAGTTATTTGTGAAAATATTATTTACATAATATCATTTTATCATGGTAACTATATTTTCTAATATTTTTTTTTGAAAAATATTCTAATATTCATCACCCAATATTATTTGATGTTACATTTTTTAACCAATGGGATTAATTCAAAACTTTTATCTTTCACTATTTATTATTTATTTTCTCTTTATCTCTTTAACCCAAGTGTATTTTTTTCTATTGTTTTTAACACATTTACTAATCAATGGGTTTAATTAAAAATATTGAATTAAATCTAATGTCTATGATTTATCTATATCTAAATATTATTTATAAAAAATCGCGCAATGGCGCGGGGATTATACTAATTTATTATCTATAATCAATAATTTTTTCAAACAATTAATATCTTATTGATATAATAATTATATGTATATTTCATTGGCACATATTTTTCCTACTAAATTTTATAGCTTTTATAAGCCATCAATATATAAAAGGAATATATATATATATAGATTAATAACAATGTGACTTCTTTTTTAGTTTGTTTAGCAATATGTCATTTTTGAGGATTAAATTAGGTAATAGCCTAATAGGTCATGGGACAGATCAAATTAGTTAATAGGACATTTATGACAATTTTACCTTGAATGGTACTCTTCCCCTAATCGACTCTAAGATGAACCATCTCCGCGTCTAAATCCGATACCAATCATCACGCGTCGGATTGCCTTGGCATGTTGAGACTACGAGCGATTGCTGAATTTCCAATACTTGCAATGGGGTGGTGTTCCTCTTCCCCCCTATAGCGATGTTCCTTGGGGATGGCGATGATTATGAATAGGAGGCAGATGTTCTAGGATTCTTCATGGTGTTGGATGTGCATACCTGAAAAGAAAATATCCCACGTTGAAAGTGTTAGAGGTTCTAAGTTAGCATATAAAAATGGTTACTCATCCCATGGTTGTCCTACCAAATGCATAAACGTAGAAAGTCTTTCAATTTGATTTTTCGCAGTTGTGTTTTTTTTTTCTATCAATGATGAGAATTCCTTCAAAACATTCGAATTTCTCCCCTAAAGAACTCAATTATGTCCAAATGTCTTGATAAATTGGTCCTAATCTCTCTTGACTTGATATAGAAGAGTAGTTGTAGTTATCTTGATAAATTGGTCCTAATCTCTCTTGATGATTGATATAGAAGAGTAGAAGAGGGGGCCGATGTGTACTCTAGACTTGAGTCGATATAGAAGAGTAGAAGAGGAGGCCGATGTGTACTCTCGTCTTGAGTCGGGAGAATGGATGCATCTTTTCAATGTGAGACTCAACTAAAAGTTTGATACGATTTCAAAGAGTGTTTGTGAGTCAGTCTTGTGTAGGAAGAGATTCATTTATGTAGGAAGAGATTCATAAAAAACATCAACTTTAATTGTTAACAAAACTGAGAACGTATAGTTACTTATTTTTATAAACAGTAAGATAGACTTGGTATAAGGATAGTATAGAATAGTTGCAATGTTGTGGTATTGTTGGAAAGAAAGAATTCTTATCACATAAACTAATCTCCATTCACGTGTTTCACCTTCTCCACTCTTAATTTGGTCCGAGAATTAGAGATTTTGCTTTTTGAAAGTGTGAATTAAAGATTATTTTTGTAAATGATTCACAATGTGTTTGGCTAATTGCCCTTGCCCCTTGTGTTTCTGTGTTGGGTGTCCCTATATACACCGCAAATCTGCGGATTAAAAGCTGCTAATCAACGTCGGATTTGACGTTGTAACGTTAATTATAGTACAACGTCGGATCCCACGTTGTAATATGTGGTATGCAACGTTGTGAATCTAAGGCTAGGACGGGGTGTGTTGGGTAGATTGCAACGTCCAATTTGATGTTGTAAAGTGGGCTTTCAAAATGCAACATCCAATCCGATGTTGTAACAACATCGAATCCAATGTTGTAAACTGTGCTTTCAAAATGTAACATCCAATCCGACGTTGTAACAACGTTGAATCCAACATTGTTACAACGTCCAAATTTTTTTTCCAAGGCAAATTATTAATACATGATCAACGTTGGATCCGACGTTGTAACAACGTCTAATCCGACGTTGTTACAACGTCCAATTGAACGTTAATTTGCGGTGTATATAGGGAACGCGTTCTGTGTTTAAGAAGAAAAGAATGAGTAATAAATCAATAGACTTTTATATAACCCATCCAATCAAATTATTGATAGAGACATTGTGCTCTTCTACAAAGATGATTAATTTGAACAGAAAATGGCGTAAAGAAACAAGCAAAAAAAAACTCTACTAATAATTTGAAAATCTTTTGAACAGAATCTGAAAAGGCCATAAAAATGACAGTTGAGTCTTCTTTACCGATTAGAACCTGAACCAACTTTTGTAGCTTTTAGGTGACCAGTTTTATTGAGACGTTGTTAAGTTAGCAAATCATGAACTCTATATCCATACGGAAAATTCACTTGAATACTACCTACTAAGAATCAGAATCTTCACTAACCTGCACTACTAACCGGTTATCACTTGGGGTTCTTAGATAGCTAACAAAGATTTAGGCAATGTTATGGACGAACAAAACACCAATCCCCTGCAGGAGGCCCACAACAGTGGCTTCTCCGCATATCTACGGGCATATGCAACATGATCACTTGGTGCACGAGATCTGCTGACCCACAGCTTTTTATACACAAAATTTGGTTAGTGCAAAACAATAAAATGTTCAAATGTGCTACTAGTTATCACCTATATAGTATTAGGAATAGATCATAATTTTGGTCCAATTTTTGGGTCCTGGGTTTGGCTATTGTAGGCCATAGAACTTCAACAGCTTGCACATTCCAACTTCAAGGGAAAGGGGAAGATAACTGAAAGTGATCTTGGGGTCAAAATGTATTCACAAATTTAAGTAAATTAGGCCTTAACTAAGAACACAGTACCCAGTGGGTGAGCTAGAGGGGCTCGGCGGAAGAAAAACGTAGAAATGTTTTTATTTTTGAATTTTTTTTTTTGGTAATTTTTAATAATTTTAGAGATAAAATAGTATAAAATCAATAAAGAATCACAAATACAACTTTAACTTAGTTGGCAAGGAGGGGTATTTATTATCTTTAGGTCATGAGTTCAAACAAATTCCTCGATCCGCCAATAGGAGTACCTTTCTCCCTTTTTACTTTGGCCAACACAATTTCCAAACCTATGTACACGCATGTAGCATGGAGTATTTGTTAGATGATTAAACAAAGCTTAGCAAAATATTAGATAAATTTCAAATAATGCTTAGTAGTACATTGTTTCCTATACTTCTATACAGTAGCAGATTTAACCTTCTATGGAGCACAAATGCAATTATACAGGTAAACACTGACAAAGCACCAATTTGGGTGAATCAACCAGAACGGTAAACAAACACAAATTAGGTAAAAAAAAGCCAAGGGAAAAGAAATCTGCAAAACTTCCTGTCTTTTGGACATTTCAGCATTAAGTGTACAACAGAAACTGCTTATCTTGTTGTAACAATGAATACAGAGAACAAGAACTATCAGATAAAGTAATAATTGGGTGCATACCTACAGAATGAAGTTATCAATCATATGAGATATCACTCCAACACCATCAGAATTCAACCAGTAGCGGTTGACCTATATTCAATAAGGAAACTCTCGTTAGTTACCTTGTAAATAGTTGGAAAACTGGAAATGTTAACCAAATTCCAATTTCCAGATAGCCACTGCACCAGAGAATTGATTATTTTCCAATTTTTCCTTTATTTGGATAAACAACAAATTTCGATAAGAAATAAATTTGATATTACAGAGTGCCAAACTGCCAATTCCTACAGGATTTATACAACATCACAAGTGTGGTCCAAATATTTTGAAACTATTTATGTTTGATAATAGCTTCATCTGGAAATTAGAACAGCATTTTCCCTTAAGCTACTTGGTGCCCCAAGGTAACAATCTCAAAGCAGAACTGTAATGCACCTTCGATGACAACTTAACCGATTTAACTCTCTTGGCAAGTGGGCAATATCATTTTTCATCCACACAACCTAATGCTATAGTACAAATCCAGGCCCTTTCCCTAAATTCTTATCAGCATTCAGTCATTCACATATTCAATTATTTCTTTTTCTTTTTGGTCAGACATATTGAATTATATCTAGATCTGCATAAAGCACTTCATAAATATCAAGAAGCAATTAAATAATACTCCCTCCGTTAAAATATAGAAGTCTTTTGACTTTTTGGCACATTTTTTAAGAGCTAAAAACAATATAACATATCAACTTTTTTACTAATTTTTTTTATAATTTCATACTTACTAGTAACAAGTATAAAATTATTTTAAAAAATTGATATTTTATATAGTTTTTAACTCCGAAAAAAACATGGCAAAAAGTAAAAGGACTTGTATTTTTTAACAGAGAGTGTAAATAACAAACAAACCAGGAAGTTCTACAAAAAGTACCAAGTGAGAACATTTTCAGCAAAATTCAACCTCTTGCTCATGCATAACTAGGTGAAGGACAGATTATCTGTTAACAGCTAGTACTTTCAGTAACTAACCTGAATGGTATTGTGTGCTACAAATCGTTGACTACTTTTGTGGAAACTCACATCAACACGTACCCAAGGTACTTGTCTAAGCCCTTTAATCATCTCCTCTACAAATGGGTAAAAAAGCTCTTGTAAGATAATAGAACACATTAAATTGCATGGAGGGAAAAAACAAAAACCATAAAAATATGGCACGGAGAAAAAGCAAAAATAACCATTTTGTCTATTCTATGGCTTATCCAATCAAGGGAAAAATCTACAAACTTGACAAACGAACATAGTTTTCAGTCAAAGTATTAGCACAAACCTTCAAAATCAATATTTTGATCTTGAGTATATAAAGATACTTGACAATGATTGTCTTCTGAACTTTCAGGTTCAATGTAAACAATATGGGGATATTCATCATTCTTCACAAAAAGATCAACCTGGAATTCAAACGAAACCATAATTAAGTATTTTCAGGCATGATCTTACAAAAATGGAATACATACTTTATGATAAAGCTCTCCACCTCAGGAAGTTCATGTGGTCGTCGGATAGATGATGTTCTCCAGCCAACCACATCTTAATATAAGTCAAGATAACCTAATCTTAAATAGAAGAAAGAAATGGATAACCTAACACAAGATTTTTTTTGTGGCAACCAAGTCAAAAAGCTGAACTCCTTCTATAAAGGATACAATCGTAACTTGTATTTGCATAAGCAACGCGGCGCTTGAAAGAGCGTAAAGCTGAACTGCAAAGGAGCAAAAGGCAGATTTAGCAGAGGATTTAGTGATAGACATAAGGATTTTCACGTGGTGATAATCCAAAGCTTTTTACTAACATGAATTTATAGTCATATGAGTCAGTGACCATTCTAAGAAGAAGTGGAGGTTTGTCATCATCATTGTCTGTAAGGAAAAGATGCTTTCCAGACTTTCCTGCAATCAGATGTGCTGTTTGAGAGGCTTGCCTCTCCAAGAAAAGAAATCCACAAAGGGCAGGCAACTGTGACAGACACAAAGAAGAGAGTATAAAAAATTAACAAGTTATCCAACATTTATGTAGCCCAAAATAGACAAGTCTGCATCATTCCAAATATATATACATATATATATATATATCTTTAACTTCAGATATAGTAGTTCTTCTCCACTGGAGAGAAAGCATACATCACAAATCCAATGAGGATCGTCTACTTCATTGATTTCATTGGCTCACATGTCCCCACTCACCACTCCCACAATCTTTCGAACAAAAAAAGAAAACATTTATAACTGTCAAAAAGTTAAATGCCCTGCCTGTTTATAATAAAAATAAGTCTAGTTCTATCCCAACTGTCGTTTACCAGTGCACCATCCCTTATTATTTTTACTTTGATTTGTTTATGTTGACACTACAAAATTTAACTATTTTTGTTTGCTTGGTGAAGGCAATTTATATGCCTTGCAATCCTAGGTTTTCCTGGACACTTTGAACTTGACAAGCTTGTTGCCTGGAGTAAAGAAAACCATATCAATTGGCTGAAGATGGTTGAAAATGGCGACACTCAGTTTTGATCAAGGCTCATGGAGAGTATGTTACTTAAAGAATAGCCACAAGAATTTTGAAGGTTATACCTTCTTTCATGCTTAAGTTTGATTACCATTGGAAGTCTTTAATTTTAGCATTTTCTCCCAATAAATAACAATCCTCTGCTTGTAGATTGTGAATGTATGTAAGAAATTATTAATAAAAGGGAGTTTTAGTGGAGATTCAGTTGCTATGCAAGCATGCACCATGTGTTTGCTTCTTTTTTCTGCAATTTGTGCCTCTTAAATGAACTTGGAAAAACATATTTTGGACATTTTACTCCCATTCAATGCTAGGATCATCGATCAAAGTATCGTGGCTTGGTGTGTGATTAGAAGGAAAAATGTGCTGGAAGAAATGTTCAGCAAAAAAAAAAGGCAGCCTTTAGCAATTTCAGCAAAGAACAACTCTAGAAAACAGTGACAGAAGAGAATTTTATTTTTAAAATTGATATATTATGATAATGCATACTTGTTGCCAAACAAAAGTCATGGTAGAACTCTACTTCTCTTGTCAACAGACAGAAAAATTTTACTTTTAAGTTTTTAATAACCATAAATGTTTTGATTGTGTTTTTTATTTTTTCAAAGGTGGGAGTGCGAATACGTGGGCCAATGTAGGGTCTGTCTGGAAACATGCTGATCAGTATGTTTATCAAAAAAAGTTCATTATCGGCATAAATAAGCTTGTTAGACCATCCACAATGGTTTTGGGTAAAATGTACACATTTGCACAAGATGTGTAAAAATAGACATCACTTTTTAACAATTAGCTCCATTGGTAAAATGTGCATTTTTTACACATCACTCAAATACAATTCATTTAAAACAAAAAGGGATATAAAATCATACAAAAATCAACCAATGAAATTGTCTTCCTTTTTGTAAAAGTTTTTGCACATAGGGGAGCTAATGTGCTCAAACTTGCACATTTCATGCTCAAATGTGTACATTTGCACACACCAAAAACAACCAATGGAGTTAAAAATGTCTAAAAAATACATTTTTACACATTTGCGCACAACCATTGTGAATGGTCTTATCGGCAATCAACATATTGCACCACACAGGCCCGTTATTAATGATGCAGGGACTGCTATAGGTTGGAAGCAGACAACTCCCACCGCCACAAATATATTTAAACAAATCGTTACAAAAACTACATCAACCTATTAGATGGGAGCAGCACTGCAGGGCAGAGAATCACTAACTCACATAGCTCCCTGAATTAGAAGGGAAGACAACTAGAATAAACCATGTTTGACGCTTGTGTATTAACACTTCCCAGTAATCAACATCAGTCACCAATGATACTCAACCATATAATTGAAACTGCCAATTTTAAGACACATACAGAACACATTTGTTCAAAGAAAAACACGGAAAGAAGCAACTTAATATTGAACAAAAGAGGTCGAACAGTCTTTAGAAATATCCTCCTGACTTACTTGGGAAATGGATGCGTACACAACGGACATCCAAACCACACCTTTGGCAGGATACACTGAGTTAATGTTGTTTTATAGGTCTAATAGTATTGAATGTTAACAAAAATCCTAGCTTCCTATCCCTTGAAAAAATGATGTCCATGTCAAGAGTTTAGGGTTTAGGGTTTCGGGTTATTATCCATCTCCTTATAAAAATCTTCAGCAGAAAATAAGTTGAAATATAGCAAGAAGCCAAGAACCTAACCATACATCTTAGTATCTTACCTGTCTGTGTCCACCTGAGCCAAGGTGCGGAGTTGCAACAGTTATAAAGTTCATAGGTTCTAACCCAGCGATTCTAGCCTTGTCCATTTTATTATTATGACTATCAGTCAAGCAATTACTTTCACTGTCCTTGGACTCTGATTGTTCAGGAGGTTCATAAAGCTTTCCAATAGCATATCTCGCAACAAGACCACCCAAAGAGTGAGCAACGAAGGATATCTTTTGCAATCCAGGCATACGTTGAACAACACTCAACACCTGCACTAAATTTCAGATCAACAAATGTGACAGATTAGAATATATTTTCCTTTTTTCCACAGAACCAAGAAGTGATTGGCAACTACCTCATTAGCTAGCCTCTCACCCATCATATCAACACCATCCATAGTCAATTTTGCATAGTTGCATCCACTGCCTGCACCAGGAAACAAGGAATGTAAGACTTGGAAGTCTCACAGGATGTAGCTTTTCTCTGTTCATGCTTATTCATACAAAAAACTTTCCTCTATCAGGTAAGTCTCAACCATTAAAAGTTTTCTTCTTCTTTTGGACCAAGAGAAAAGTAGTCTAGTACTCTGTTAGAATCTATCATACTCACAGATACACTGGGCATTAAGGAATTTTAATGCAGTACTACTAATCTAACTAACCAAAACTGATGGACCCAACCCCTACTCAATACTCGCATAATATCATGCTCTGATTTTACATTGTCACATATAAGCCTATACCAATCTTCAAAGCCGCGATGACATCTTTGATAAATTTTCAAATTTATCACAAGCCAAATATAGTAATTACACGTGCAATCGTAACAGATTTTAGTTGCAGTGCAATGACATTTTTCCTTTTACCAAATTACCACCAGCCACAAAGAGAGTCAATCAACTAGCTTTCCTGTACTCTTCAGTATTCTAAGAGGGGGACAATCATATTTTAGCTGCCATACATGATTCGGGTGAAGGATATCTAGTGATGGGTGCAACTCAACAAATCAGTGCACCCAGTACCCTTTCACCCTCGCTAGGGTTCCTCTCAGTGCACTCTGTTCCCTTTCATTCTCAGGTAGTCAGGTAGTGAGGTAGCCACTAGCCAGGAATACATATAGCTTGCCGACACTACAGTCGACATTTCCCATTAGCTCTGACCATTCTCAGTTAATTTCACTGAATTGATCACTTATTCATGCCCGATCAAGTAAGGCATTCCCCCTATTTGAATAAAGCAGTGGAAAAAACAACATCAGAATACTTCAATAAAAACAGAACAACTTACAGTGAGCAACAACTTTATCAGGAATCCTCTTCACAAACTGCTGCGCAGCGAATTTCCAGTCCGCGGAGCTAAAATCACCGACAGCAACCGAAACCGTCCAAGTTGAGAGATCAAAAGCCAAATCACAGTGATCGGAAGACCAACGAAAGCAAAAGAGCAATCAATACCTTCCCATGAGACCATTAACCATGACGACGAGATGCTCAGGAGGAACCCTAGCTCTGGCCATGTCGGCGTCAAGCACATCTACGCCAGGACAAACCGGCGAATCTTCGATCCCGATCTCGGTATCCTTCGTCTTGGCCGCCATCTCAGGAGTCCCCTGAAGATCACTGAAACAGCAAATCCAGGACCTAGCAGGGGAATACCGCTTCATGAAATCAAGGGAATCAGGCAAAATCGGGTCCCTTGTGCTTCGCTTGAATCCGTTTCTTGTGAAGGGGAGATCAATTCCTTGAAGCGCGAATCGGAGGAAGCGATAGTGATTGCGAATGGAGGAAGGTGGAAGAGGGAGGGAGTTGGGGTTGGGGCTGATCATATGTGGGGAACCCAAATTGGTACGTTTTTCCAGTGATAAAGCAACTGTGATGGTGAAGGCGGATTGCAGGAACTGTAAAAATTCTGTACAAAGATTCTGGATTTTTCTATTTTGTTTTTCCCTTTTCTGTTTTTTGGTGGGAAAAATAAAGGAGGTTGGGCCCATTTGGTCTCATATTTTAACATTAATATGGGCCAGCCGCCCAAATTATTCAGATGGGCCCCGAAGTAGGAAGCCTAAATTGTTCATAGAAATAGGCCCATTATGAACGTCAATTGTCTAAATGCATAAAATTGGGACTTTTTCTAAAAAACTTATGAAATGAAGGAATAACATATATATTTTTAAATTATATATATCATAGTAAAATAAGACCCTCCCGTGAGAAAAAGAACGCGCCCCTACGCGCGGGTACTACTCCTCCTACAATCCCTGCTGTGTCACTTCAGCTACCCCCCTCTCTTCTGGAAAATTTGGCTTCGACGTACACCCAAATCCCATCTTATCTTCTGAAACCAAACCAAAGTAGTGATTATTGCCCTATAATCTCTCTAATCCACTGGATCGGCTATCCTTCTAGGCCGATTGTTGGCAAATCCTTACTGGATCTTTGGATTACCTCTTCGATTGGGTTTTCGTGTGCGATTAGGGTTTTCTCTAATCGTACTCCTCCTGATCTGAGATCTGTTGGTTGGGGCTCTTGGATCTGGTTAATTTTTACTGTTTGGTCAAATCGACCGCCTCCATGGCCCGATTTGTGGTGTACGATCGTCAGGAGTTCGATGGCTTGGTCGCTCTTGATTGGCTATGTTGTAATCAGTCCTGGGTTGGAAGGTGTGGAGTACTGCAACAAGAAAGCGAGGGGCGTGCTTCCTTTGGATCGTCCGGGTGGGTTTCCTGCTGCTATTTCGATCTTGGTCTCAGTTGGTGCTTACTATTTAAAGGTGGGGGTGTACAACAGGTTTACTTGCAATTTCTCTTCTCCATTCTCTAATTTCTTTCTTCAGATTTCTAAGATTTGTGAATTTCCCTTGTGTGGTGTTTTTGGTGCATGCATGGCTCCATCCGGAGTGGATAAGGGGAAGAAACCCATGGTGGCAGATGATCCTGCCCCTAAATTGTCAAACACCCGAAAGGGGATGCCGGAGGGCAAGAAACTCATGGGAGATGCCCAAGCCGCTTTCTCAGCGCAAGGAAACAATCAGAAGAAGAAGGCTGAAAAGAAATTCAGGAGAAAGACAATCAATAGAGAAAAATTGATTGCTCTCCAAGGAAAGGTCCAGGAGAACATTTCCGCTCTAAATGTCTCCTCCCTTTTTGCTACAATTATTGGAGATCCTATGGAGGCCAAAGACGTGAGGAAGAAAATTAGGTACGTGTGGAAATTTATTTCTGCTGGTTTCCAGTTGATACCGATTGCGAACAACTGGTTTGAGTTAAGGTTTGATGTGGCTTCTGATCGGACCTTGGTATGGGACAACCGCCCCTATCATGTGTCGGGTCAATTGATCCTTCTTCGCCCGTGGAGGCTGGAGTTTGACCCTTGGGCCGAGCCAATTACCACTCTTGATCTGTGGATTCGGTTTCCTGGTCTCCCTCCAAAATATGTTCATGATGAAATTCTTCGTGACATTGTTGAGGAAAATGGGTTGGGTCAAGTGATTAGAGTTTCTGCTTTTAACTCAAAAGGTGCCAGATTCCGTTATCCACGGGTCTGTGTTTCTATCGACATCACTCTTGTCTCAGGGAGAAGCATCTTTGTTGTTAATGAGCTTGGTGAGGTGGAATCATATCCCATCTGGTTCGAGGATTTCCCTTCTGGCTGTGGAAGTTGTGGTGCACTGGATCACCAATTTGATGAATGCCCATGTCGATTGCAATGTAATGCATCTGGACCTGTGCCTTCGGCCTTCCCTACTAGGGCTGAGGGTCTTGTTTCAGATGATGAAAAGAAGGAACCCAATGGAAATGAGTGGGTTAAGGTAGTTGGGAGGAAAGTGATGCCCCCTCCTCCTACCTTTGGGCACTCTAAAGCTGATTTGTTACTAAGTTTTGGTAAGAATGTCACTCTCTCTACTGAGTCTTCATCTTCTAAATCCACTGAGAAGAGTGCTGAAGTTTCTGCCACCACCGTTGCTGATCCTGTGATATTGGAGCCTGATGCTCCTATGTCTGAGCTGGCTATGATGATTGCTCCTGAGCCATTGGATGTTGAGCCTTCAGTGCTGCTTCCCCTCTCTGCTGCTATACCCCCAAATGATGAGAACTCAGATTTTAAGGAGGAATTGCAACCCGATCTTGATTTGTGGGCTGCCGACGATGAAGAGGTTACAGATATTGACGATGAAGCCTTTCTCGATGACATACTGGAGGTTGGTGGGCTTGCTGATCCAGGCTTCACTCAAGCCGACTATGAAGCTATGCTTGTAGATGTGCCACCTTCGGTGGAATTCATTTTACCTGATCTGAGTCGACCTGAGTGTCTAGCTGCCTCCATCCAAGATCACTTTGTCACCCCAACTGCCTCCCCTGTGCTGGAAGTTAGTGCCTCATCGAGGTCTGAGTCTGGTAAGCGCAAAATCAAGATCGAGGAAGGCGATTCGGCTTGCTCCACATTAACTCTGATGGGTGGGAGCAGCAAAAAGGGGAAGCATGTCTAGTATCCATAACTCCGATTTCTGGTTGATGTGCTTTGGGGGTTTGGTGCATCTTCCACATGTAGCCTGCAAAAAAACTCCCTCTCAGTGGCAGGAATCTCAACTGTTTTCAGATGAAGTACTAGTTCAAGGTAATCTCACCCTACGGTTTGTTTGGATCACTTTGTTGTACCTAGGGTGGAGTATGCGGGAATGGCTATGGTATTTAAATGTAGAATGTATCGGTATGCTTAGGAAGATCAATTCCCTTTGTAACATATTCTTGATCTTTTCTTTGCTTTGGTCAATTAAGCTTTGGTGTTTGCATATGGACTATAGGCTTTATCTATGTAGAATGAATTATGGCTGGAGAATCAAAGGAACTGGTGTACTATTGCCTATGATAAATGTATTAGAATTAAATGTTCCTGTTTATCCATTTGCTCTTCCACTTAGTGTTTCTATGTCACTTACTGGACAAATAATTATAAATCTAATGACACGTTGGTTGTACACAAAACCTCCTATTAAACTTGTAACTGTATCTATGTTCATGATCAACAAACCCAGTTACATCATTACGGTCACAAGAAATACCCTAAGTCAACCCACTTCCCTCCACATTTTACAACAAACTCGGATAGATCTCAACTGTAAATGTCAACGAAGGCATTGCTGTCAATCTTTGAGCCAACCCAATCGATCAATCATAAACTCTTTCAGGGTTTTAAATTTTCTTCTTATTTATGTTTGGCTGTGCAAATTAATTCCCTACGTCTCAAAGTGTCGGAAGAAAGTTTGCCTGTCACTTGCAAACTTTTTGTATGTACAGTTTACGAGCAATCACTTATGTGTGCTCATCATCCGTGTCAATGACTATTGTTGTGTGGTGGAGACCAGATTGTCGCTGTGCAACTGGCAACTATACGATTCGATTGTCCGTTGGTTAATTTCGCACAATAATAAGGTATATGTTTGGGGTGGAACAATTAAAATTTTTTTATCTAAGAGTTATGGTCAAGATTTCCTTTTTGAACCTTTCCGCTTGTGTACTAACGATCACACAGATTGCGATTATTTTTGTCAATCATATAGTATAGCGCCCTTTACTAGTGTCGTTTGTATGTTAACCATAGACTGGTTAACGTATTCATTAACAATTTCATCCACAATTTCTTGCGGTCTTGATAAACTGGTGCTCAAATCAGGAACTGGTGAACTTAACTTGTCTAAGACCAGTAATAACTACTCAACTGTCTATATAAACTCTCTTAAATCTTTCATAGAAATAATCAGTTCATTCATAAAGTATGTTGATGGCAAGAATTGGAAGTCTTATCTAAAAGGACCTGTAGACTGTCGCATGACCGGTATGGTCATTAGGGAGAAAACCTTTTACTACATCAAATGGAGGTTGGTTCTGGAACTATTTAACAAATTATTGGCAAAACATGACGTGTATAAAGGCTGTACCAAAAAACTAATGCCTTCTTCACACCTAAGACCAACGAATGTAGTGATTGTTGAACACATGCATGTGTTTAGTCCTTCTAAGCAGTACAGGAGCATTTATTTTTCATACCGTAATACAAATGAGAATAATTTTTCTCCGTCAGAAGCACTGCACCCTCGGCTTCGGACGGATTGCACAATAAAATAATGAAAGCTTGTTTTTGGAATGTGAGAGGAATAGGAAAGCCGAATATTTGGACAAATCTTAAAGCTATGCGCATAAATGAGCACATTTCTTTAATGGCCATTGCAGAAATTAGAACAAACAAAATTCCTAAAGAAAGCAGTTGGAAATCGACTGGATACAATAATGCTGTTTGGTCAGTTGGAAATGATAGAACAGGAGGAATAGGACTATTATGGAATAACAATGTTTTACTAAATGAGTCTATTGAGGTTGATGTGGTGCTACCTAGGGTGATACGTGCAAAATACTCTTGTATAGATAAAAAATTCACAGGCGTGTTTTTCTTTGTCTATGCCCCACCACATGAATCTGAAAAGGACATTTTCTGGTCCGAGTTATCGACTATTGTCACAAGTGAATCACTACCATGCTTAGTGATAGGAGATTTGAATGAGATTAGTAGCAGCGAAGAAAAATGGGGGGGAGTATCTAATAGTCAAGCCAGATATGTTAGAATAAATCTCTTCAAGAACAAATGCTCTTTGCTAGAGATACCATCTTCGGGCAATCAATATACATGGAGGAAAAAAAGGGACGGGGAGAACAACATCTGGGAAAAACTAGATCGTGTTCTAGTGCAACATGAATTTCTGGAAACATTTCCAGATCTTGCAACATTTAACGGAGCGTTCACCGACTCCGATCATTGTCCCATCTCTATATGTCTAACGTCTGGAACAGAATTTACACCTCCACCTTTTAAGCTGGAAAACATGTGGTTAAAGAGGAAGGACTTTAGGAATATTGTCAAACAAGCTTGGCGAGCCAGGTGCTCTGGCTCTGCAATGTATAAATTAATGTATAAAACAAAGCTTCTAAAAGGTAAAGCCAAGGTATGGAATAAAAATACCTTTGGAAATGTCTTTCGTCAAATACAAATAGTGGAAAAAGATCTGATCAGTATTCAATCAAGTTTTTTACAAAGAACAGGTAGCGATAAATTTATTGAGAAACAACTTATAAGGAAAAAAGAACAACTCCTACAATTTCAAAAAGAGTACTGGGGTCAGAGAGCAAAATCAAAACATCTTAAACTCATAGATTCAAACACAGCTTACTTTCATAGAGTAGCTTCTGGAAGACGTAATAGGAAAATAATAAGACAAATAACGACTACTGAAGGAACTCAGATTATAGGAGAAGAAAATATTAGAGGAGAAATCAAAAATGACTTTGAGAAGCGATTCTCAAGAGAACAAATAAATATGACTCTCCTTAACGAATATCTTGAACTAATTCCATGTGCTATTACGGACGAAGAAAATAGGACTCTTATTCAGCAACCAACTAATGGTGAGATAAAAAATGCGGTCTGGTCTTTGGGACTTAATAAATCCCCCGGGCCGGACGGAATGACAGCAGAATTTTATAAGACATACTGGGACATTGTTGGTAAAGATGTCATTAAAGCGGCCAAAGCTTTTTTCCATTCAGGCAGACTTCTAAGACAAAGTAATCATACATTTATTACTCTACTACCAAAGTGCGACAACCCATCTAAAACCACTGACTACAGACCCATTAGTCTGTGCTCAACAATCTATAAAATTATATCAAGAATCTTAACAGAGAGGTTCAAAAAGGTAATCGGAAAGCTAATTCACCCGTTTCAAGGAGCATTTGTATCGGACAAAGCTATTCAAGATAATATTCTCATAGCACATGAGATATTCCACTCATTTCAGTCAAGAAAAGGGAGAGAGGGTTGGTTAGCTATTAAATTGGATATGGAAAAGGCCTATGACAGAGTAGATTGGTCCTTCACAGAGGCGGTTTTAAGGAAATTTGGTTTTAGTGAGCATGTCATTAAATTAATCATGGAATGTGTAACAACAGTTTCCTTTTCTGTTTTAGTCAATAATGGGCCCACAGAGGTATTTAAACCCTCAAGAGGATTACGACAAGGCGATCCCCTATCACCGTTTCTATTCATCCTGGGTGCAGAAGTGCTCACTAAAAAACTCACCTCAGAGTCTAATTTTAACCATTCTGGCATTGGTTTCCAATTCGGTCATTCTGGTCCTAAAATTCCTTTTCTTGCATTCGCCGATGACATCATTATTTTCACAAAAGGTAACATGACGGCTTGCGGGAAAGCAAAGAAAATCATTGATGATTACTGCCAACTATCTGGACAGAAAGTAAACTACAATAAATCTGCCTTTCAAGGCTCTCCAGGGATATCTGCATCGAGAATAGCTACCATTGAAGGATGTTTAAACATATCAAAACAGGTGAAATTGGATAAGTATCTGGGGTGTCCAATTGTAAATGGTAGAGTAAACGAAAACACCTTTGAAGAACTCATATCCAAAACAACTAACCAATTAACAAAATGGAAAGCCGATTCTTTATCGCAACATGGTAGGTCTGTGTTAATAAACTCAAATTTGGCTGCCAAGCCACTCTTCTCTATGCAAAGTTTCATGCTCCCTGTGACAATTCACTCGGCACTAGACAAAATCAATAGGACGTTCTTCTGGAATAAGGATCTTCAGTATAAACCACTTATAGGATGGGATAAAGTTTGTAGACCAAAATCGCAAGGAGGAATGGGATTACGAAAGACGAAGGAAATGAATGAGGCACTACAAATGAAACTTATCTGGAAAATTTTAGCGGAACCAGATAACTGCTGGGTCAAGATTATCAACCACAAATATTTAAAATCTACGCCGATACTAAAATTTGAGAAAAAAGGCAATGCCTCATGGCAATGGACGCAACTTAGAAAACTTATCCAACCCTTTAAGGATGGTTTAGCTTGGTCAGTTGGAGATGGGAGCTCCATTAAGTTCTGGAAAGACAACTGGGCTCCAGTCCAAAATATCCAATCGGTCTGCCTTGACCCAACAACAATTAACTGGGAAGAAACAGTTGATCAGTACATTTATAATGGGGCATGGGACTTGGAAAAACTTAAATTAGTAGTGCAGAGTAACACCGCAAAACAAATTGCTGATATTCCCCTTCCGATAAGTAAAATACAAGACAGAATGTATTGGTGGCCGGACAAAAAAGGATGGTTTACAACCTCAAGTGCATATAAATTAAACACAAAAGCTACAGAGCTAAAAACTGATAGTAATGCTTGGATATGGAAACTGAATGTTCCACCTAAAATTAAGAATTTCATGTGGAAAGTATGTTACAATGGACTCCCAACGGCCGCCCGGCTCTCTCGACGTGGAATAGCGATCCCACCTTACTGCACAATATGTAATCACCATGAAGAAGACACCACTCATTTATTGTTTGAATGCAAATACTCACTCACCTGTCCAAGCTTATCATCTAAATTGAAATCTGAGATCTCAAACTATATCACATTAACAAGAGACATTAATTCATTAATGACAAAAATGGACAGATTACTTAACACACAGCAAAAACAACAACTGGCATTTCACTGGTGGACTATATGGATTGTTCGTAATAAACTTATTTTCCAACAACAAAAACTTCCAAATGTGGAAGGCTTTGTTAAACTCGTCGACTCTTTTTCTAATGAGTGGAGTAAAGCAGAAAAATATATCAAGGAGGAAGAATATGACTTATACCGACACATAAGTACCCCTACGGAAAGTCTGAGTATAAGGAAGAAGAACGGCAAATGGAAAAGACCACCGATTGGAAGATTGAAATTGAATTTCGACGGTTCCGCCTCCGGCCGAAGGCAAAGCTCGATTGGGTATATTATTCGTGATAACACGGGGCAGTCATTAGCAATGGGAAATAAACTTATTGGATACCAACCCCCTTTAATGTCTGAAGCTTTGGCTTTAAGAGCAGGAGTACAGAAGGCCTTGGAGATGGGAATTTCTAATCTAATCATTGAAGGCGACTCACTGATCATCATCAATCACTTTCAGTCTAAAACCAAATGTCCATGGGAAATTGAGCTAATACTGTCAGATATTAGTTATCTACTCACTGGGTTTTACGAAGTCTCGTATTCGCACGTCCTTCGTAATGGCAACTGCGTAGCAGATAAGGTTGCACACCTTGCTCATGTTGCCTCCAGCCCCTACTTAGACAATGACCCAGGTCTTATCGACCTCATCCGAAAGGATGCTATCGGATAGCGGTTTGCATCCGAATCTTTACTTAATCAAAAAAAAAAATATATATATTTTTAAATTATTATTGCTTTTAACTCTAATAATTTCTTCACTCGGAAGGTTTGAAAAATAATTAAGTTTTAGAGAGTGGTGCAGATTTAAGGAAAAGTTTGTCTATTTTTCTGTTACTTTTCTATTTTTGAAAATGAGATAGAAAATCTATTGGATTAAAAAATAATTAAAATTCTTCAAAAGCTCTAAAATCCCCAAAATGAAGAAGTTTTTGGGATGTTCTTACACTTTTTTTTAAATCAAGAAAGATTCATTTCTCTAAACAAGTTCAAAGATTCGAGTTTATATTCTTCATTTAACATAGCCTCTATGTTTACATGGCACGATCAGCATATTGCTACACCTTTATTTTCTCTTTTTTCTTATATTATATCATGACGGTTACTGCCGATTCATCAACCTTTCAAGAAATTAGGTAGTATGTTGTCTAATCTCTCAAATAAATTCATGTATAAAAAACAATACGAGAAAACGGTATCGAACCAAAACATCACCACCACCACAAAAGTATTTACAAAATGTTCATAAGAACGGTCACTCTGTCACTGTCAAAGTAATCACTCTATCCATGGTTTTTAGGATCGAGATTCTAGTATAGAAAAAGTTTCAAAGAAAGAACCAAATTTTTGATCGAGGCAAGGCTCTAAGTTCGAATTGTAAGGATCATAAGATCCTAGAAATAAGTGAAAATAAAATAAATACTAATTAAAATAAAACAAACCATACCAAACAAATACCTTGAATTTAAAACAAAACTAATCATTTGCCCCATTAAACAAACTAACTAGCATAGTCAAATAATAACCATTTAAGATTCATAATTGGTCATTGACAAAGTCTTAAAAAGTAGTATAATAATAGCTACTCGTCGCCACCAAGAACTTGAAAAAATCGCACGTTACTGCCCCAATTAGTTCTTCATTTTCAAGTAATGGAGCTTAGGAGGATTGACAATGAATGAATTAGAATGAGGCTTAGGGTTTCAATTTATACTAAGGCCTCGTTTGATATAAGATTATGTATGATAAACAAAATGAAAATAAATTTTGTATGAAAAAATATATTGTTGATAAGTTGTGTGACTTTAGATGAGAGAAGAGTGCTCATTTTTTCATGAAAAATAAGATAAAATGAGTAATAATTAAAAGGGTATAAGAGATATAGTTACTTCTTGCTCAAATAGATGATTAAAAGAGGAAAAACAAATTTTGTGTGAAAAAATTGAGAGATGGGAATGGGGTCAGGTAATGAGTAAAATTTCTAGCAATGTATTTTAAATTACAAATAAACTACATTCACCTCATTTTCATTTACCTTTTCAGATTTAATTTACCAAACAAACCCTAAAAGTAAGGGGAAAAAAAACAAATTGGACCTGTTCACATGAGAGATGGCTTAAAAAATACAAATTAAGGACGTCATGCTCTTTATTATAGGTGTCCAAGCCCAAATTCCAACAAAAGTAACATATAACATAATATTATAAAGTATTGTTAAGAACATAATATTTTTTTATATCAACGATCTTAGCCAATTTCTAACGATCTTAACAGCAACGACCAATTAGTATCTTTATACACGATCATGTTAAAAAAAACTAGCCTAGAATCAAAAGATTTTACGATCCTACTATCCGAATGTGGATCCTAATAATCATGACTACATCCTAACTCGGCAACTTTGCCCACACATATTATTCTTAAAAATAATTAAGTTGAATGGTGGTAAAAACAAATGAGAAAATACAAGAGGGTGTGCTTAAATGAAAAGGAAGGGTTTAGGAAACAAACAAGACGGGGATCACGGGTGCAACAACTTATAAATTGCCCCTCTTCACGGACCTCACATTCATTTCTTATATAATTCTGCCTCTCCATATGTCAACATAAATTATTATTTCTTCTTCTCGAAGAATCACTCATTTCTATTTTCTATGGACCTTAGCATTTACACTTCTTTTCCATTTCCAATATGCATAATTCGTAGCTCTTACAATCATACATGTCCAAACGTGATAATGGTTCGTGCTCTCTAAAATAACTCGTACCTATTATAAAATTTCAATTGGCCATATGGCTTGGGAGGTCACGCGTCTGAGCGCATCATACGCTAACCAAGTCAAGCACACAAAACTAATGGAGTTTCATTTTAAAATCAATTGACAATGGGAAGAATAATCCATCAGTTTATATACAAGGCTTAGATTATTTATATTATTAATATGTGATACATTTTGCATCTTCTGCACCTATTATAATTTAAAGTTGTATAATTAAAATTTTCATACATTTCCGGAACGAAGCGTCAAACTCAGCTAATGTTTGATTTCAAATAACTCAAAGTGATCTCACCTCGATAGGTTGTTCAACTGTTTAAAACCGAATTGAACCAAAAATTGAAACTCCAAAAAAGACGAATTGAGAACCGAAATTAAACTCATAAGTTTGGTTAGGTTTCGATTTTGTATTGGGTTCGGTTTTAAGCCGAGATTTGCTAGAGAGGGGAAAAATCGAATCGTCCTGATTGGTTCGAGGAATTTCTTTCACATTTCCGACGGTGGATCGATTTTCCCTTTTAGCCCGTATTTGCCCCGTTTTCTGGCGTCTGGTCGATGCTTTGGTGTTACTGCGTCTGCTTTGTGTTGGGTTGCAGTATCGGGCATCCTGTTTTGATCGACAACGGATCGTGGTGGTATTCGTGATCTTCGAAGATCCTTCATTTAGGTGGAGGCAACGTCAGCGATCCACACTTCCTCAAGAGTCGCTCTTTCCGGCTGGGGTACTGTCGTGAGTCTCTCCTCGCTCTTGGAACTCGTGATTCCCGATCGACTTCTCTGCTGGTTGACGTCTTGTATGGGTTGGTTGGGTTGTTCTTTCCTCTATGTTGTTTTGTGTTATTTTGTTCTAATTATATTGACGGTTTTCCGTCTGCCGGCTTATTCGGCCATCGAGTTTCAGGTATGCCTGAATCGAATTTTTATCTAATTAAAAAAAAAATCATACATGTCAAAACATGATAATGGTTCGTGCTCTCTAAAATAACTCGTACCTATTATGAAATTTCGATTGCCCATATATGACTTGAGAGGTCACACGTCTGAGCACATTATACACTAATCAAGTCAAACACACAAGACTAATCAAGTTTCATTTTAAAATCAATTGACTATAGAAATAATAACCCATCAGTTTATATACAATGGCTTGGATACTTTAACCTAGAATCGAACCTAAACTCATAAGTTGAATTTAGGTTAAATAATCCCGAATTATGAACCCCCGTTTGTAGGGTCAGTGGTCACAAATATGTGGTCGACATTGACACATTTGATTGGAAAATCAGAATACACCTTTGTGATTTTATGACATCTGTTCACTCCCAAGACCTTATGTTCCTATGTTGGACACTTTCAATAATACAATTGTACATACCAATGACAAACAAACAAACACATATATATACGCATACAAACTAACCCCAACTCAACCAAAATCGTATCAAAAAACACTAAACCTAACTAGCTACGGTACCTCATCAAACAATGACAACCAACTACATTGTTGTCGTTTGTCTCCTTCTCTTCACCACAACCGCCTCAACTGCCTCAACCGCCACGCCCGAAAACCGCCCGCTAAGCCCAACGGCCACCAACGACACCATCTACAACGTGTCGAAGCAGCTCTGCTGGGGCTGCGTAGGGGAGTCCCTGGACTTCCTAGTCGCCCACAACCTCGTGAGGGCGAGGAAGTGGGAGCTGCCGCTGGTGTGGGACCCGCGGCTCGAGAGCTACGCGAGGTGGTGGGCCGGGGCGCGGAGGCAAGACTGCAAGCTGGAGCACTCCTTCCCGGAGGATGGGTTCAAGCTGGGGGAGTGCATCTTTTGGGGGGGCGGCGCGTCGTGGACGCCCCGGGACGCGGTCGGCGCGTGGGCCGACGAGGAGAAGTACTACCACTACGATTCGAATAGCTGCGACGAAGGGGAGATGTGCGGCCACTACACGCAGATCGTGTGGAGCACCACGCGCCGGGTTGGCTGCGCTCGGGTTGTTTGCGACGACGGCGACGTGTTCATGACTTGTAACTACTACCCTCCTGGGAATTACATTGGCGAGCGTCCTTATTGAATGCCTCACCCTTGATCGATCGATCTAGCCTCAAATATTGTTGGATCTATTTAATTTTGTCAAATTTTTGTACGTGTATTATATGTTATAGAAATCAAAATAAAATGTTCACTTGATTGATTTGTATGATTTGAAACATGTAGACTAAGGAAAAAGGCATGATAATTTTTTCAAATTTTCTTTAAAATGGAAAATTAAAACTCATATTTTATAAATTATTTTTATTCTAACCCACCAAAAATTTCCCATTCCAAATATTCCAAAAAATATTTAAGTTTTGGAAAATGCTATATATTTGGAAAATAAAAAGTTTTTTTATTGCTTTTTTATTTTAGAGAATGTGTTAGAATAAAAAAATCAAATTGTAAAAAAAAAATTAAAATTCCCTAAAAGAAAGAAGTTTAGACAACTAAATACTGTACACAAATTTGTTGAAAAATGAACTATTGAGTGGGGCACGGAGTTTTTATTTTTTTTATTTTTATAATGTAAGAATTCGAGATCAGACAAATCTGATTCTCGATAGACAAAAAGACCGTCGAACATATGACAGAACAAGGAAAAAGGTGTAATAACAAACATCACGCACTATAAAAAAAACGAATCTAAGAAAACCTAAAATTAGCAAGTTGGGAACATAGACTAAGAACGAAGTCAAACACTACCATGAAGTAGTATCGCTGATTAACGATACATAAAGAATCTTCTGTGAACAGTGAATGCGAACCTAACTCGTTTTTAGAACACAGAGTGGTTCCGTATGTTTCTAGTGAATACATTTGGGACATTGTGAAATTTCTGTTAGGATCCGAGTATATTGAGTTAGGACCCGGGTTTAGGGCCAATATTGTGTTAACTGATGTTGGGCCTGTTTTGTAACGGGCTTAGCCTATAAATACTGAATTCTCAATTGTAATTGATCATCAGAAAATTCCAGAAAAATGTTTCTTCCCTCCAAACTTGTCTTCTTTCTCAAACCATAATTCATCACAGAAATCTAACTCGAATCTCAGATCAAACTTGAATCCAACAATTTCACATAGAAAATGAAATGATTATGAACCTAATATACAAGGAGATGATAAATCTAATTAGTGTTCATGACTTCATTGCGATGGTATACGTGTTGAATTTTATTTACTTTTGGTAATCTTCTAGAGAAAGCACCGAAAATATAGACAACTTACAAGAGTCCATCACGTACGCAGTTGACAAAAGTTTTTTTAAAAAATGATATATGAACTCTACATATATATGATATATTTAGCTTGTCCAATATGTATGGACTTCTAAAAATTGCAGTTTTTGCAGCAACAACACTGCAAACTGTTATTCAATATTGAATTCTATATATGGTATCTAAGCAATCTCAGAAAACATTATTAAGCAATCGAACTCCTCGTTCGAGATCGATCTCCGATCTCGTATACACATCGAGGGATAACGGATCACTCTAATCCAAAACAAAGTATTACAATACAAAAAAAAAAATCGAATGTTGTTTCGCGAGATCAATCAGGGCCTTGCCTAGTTCATGCTGAGCTGCTGATCACAGGCAGCTCACCGATGTAATTTTCTGCAGTCAGGGGCTTCTTCTTTTCAACCGCGGATTGATTCTGATCGAGGAGAGCCACTGGTTTGGGTGACAAACATGTTTCTTGCTTCGCCATGATCGCGTGGAAGCATGGCTGGTTCGTTGAGGACAGCAGACGAGCCCACATTCGATCAGTGATCACCACATGGTTGCGCTTCTCAATGATGTGCTGTGCAAGAGAAACCGATCTTTAGTCCTGAATGATCATATCAAAGAGAGAGATTCTAAGAGTTGCTGGAAGTTGGTAACTCACCTGGAAAGGTATGTAGCATTGTCGTCCATTGACTTGGCCGACAGTGAAGCCTGTGTAGCCAGCCATAGCTCCATGAACCGCGCTCTGAGCTAGGAGAGTGCAATACACGTTGTCTGATGCGTTACTTGGAATGGCTCGAATCATGTAGGTAGGATCTGTGAAGAACAAGAGGCAAAGGAAGAAAGATCAGCTAGTGTTTCGTGTTTCGTGTTTCATGTTTCGCAGGCAAAATAGGGTTGATTGTGGCTTACCAATATACTTGAGAACGATTTCCATCTTCTTTGTCTTCTTAAAATGATCCTGCCATCAACTCATATGTTAGAGCTATTTGCACTCTGCGTGAAGAGTGAAGAGGTCGGAGAAACATGTCATACCTTGATCTTATCGGACATCCATTGGCCTACATCTTTGTGAAGGACGTTTCCGGATTCATCAACCTGGCCAGTCTGCTCTCCAGCACCCTCTGCCACTACAATGACCATGTGGCCATTTTCCTTGAGCCGTTTCTCGATGAACTCAAAGAGGCCGCCTGGCCCTTCCATGTAGAATGGTGACTCGGGAATCAAGCAGCAGTCTACATCTCGGTTGGCAAGGGTAGCATACATAGCAATGAACCCTGCACTCGATACAAATATCATATCAGATCTTTTATGTAAAACAAACAAAGGATTGAAATTAGTTCTTCAAACCAGAGAACTAAAATTTCATGATTTGCATTTGAGGTCATTAGTTGGAAGGCTTACCGCTGTGGCGGCCCATGAGCTTCACAAGACCAATCCCATTCTCGGCACTCTCTGACTCAACATGTGCAGCGTTTATAGCACGCTGTGCCTCTTCCACTGCAGTATCAAATCCGAAGGATTTGTCGATAACCTGCAATTGAAAACATTCAAGTAGTAAGGACCAGACAGACTGTAAGGTGTAACAGTGGAGCGGAAGAAGCAAAGCAAAGCAAGCAGTGCTTACTGGAATGTCATTATCTATGGTCTTTGGAATGGCTGCAACAGAAACCTGAAGACCTCGCCTTTTAATCTCCTGCAAATCGGATGAATCCAGTTGTAAGATCACAGCAAGAAACGATTTCTCAAAGTTAGAAATGAAAGCGTAAAGCCAAACCGTGCAAAGTTTTACCTTGTATATGACTGATGCCCCCTTTTGAGTTCCATCTCCTCCTATGATATACACCTGCACGTTGTTATATGAACCAAAGATTTAGTTTGATACATATATAGAAACCTGTGTTGTGTGAATCAAATTCTTTTATGCTATCCAAGCCTTTTGATTTCTACAAGGTCGTCGTTTCCTCAAATTCAACTTTCCCGCCCCTTCACCTCACCGTCTGCTATGGCATCTATTGGATCTAGTTCTACCTCTACACTCAAGGGAAAAGACTAGTCATTCCCAATATTCCTTTTTAGGTATCTTAGAGACTGATGTCATGTAACTATTAGACAATCTACTCGACTAAGAATCATTGATTCATTGCTCTATACACTTGTAGTCGCTGTAGATATTAAGCATTCAAATCTAAGAATCATTAGTGATCATTACAACATACAAAATACCCAGGATATCCCGCTCCGGGCAGGGTCTGAGGGTCTAGATATAGGTACCCTTTCCCCGATTAAGTCGAGAGGATGTTTCCGAGTGACCCAATTAAAGACTAATATTAGTGATCATTATGATAAAGATTTAAATCTTTATCGTTATGATAAAGATTTAAAAAGCAATATGATCATCCATCGTTGTTCAGCTTTAAGTAGGCCAATCCTTGACATAATATTTTGGCTCTGTTTGGTAAAGTATATGTTAAATTAAACTGCTAAATTTTTTTATAAGCGATGTTTGGTACGTAATCCTAGCTCATACAAATTAGTTGTTGAAAAATAAAAGAAAGAATAGATTAATTAATATATATAAAAAAAACTCTTAAAAAATTGAGATAATTAGTTGTTGAAAATCCAGTTCCGAAAGCTTATTAAACCTTAATCTTTGTTTTATCTCATTTAAAACTATATACTATTTAAACTAAATGCTCTGAAAAGCTACTAATGTTACCAAACAGAGCCTTAGCTATTCTTTGTGACGGTGATAGTGATAGTCTAACACAGAACAATCCAATCTTATTTGCAGTTCTACCTGATTGATCCCGCGATCTTGGATGCTGTCCACAATCTTAGAGGTAACATGTCCGCCTCTTGAGCTTCCGAGCACAGTCCCACCCCTCTTGTGAATGTTATTCACAAACTTAGGAGTCAATGGAATCGTGTCTCGCGCATAAAACCCTCTGTATCCTCCCTATAAGCCAGAAAAATAGATCAAAACAGGCACAATTTAACCTGATTTCAGTTAACAGAGATGCTCATACATACATACATACATACAACAAGATCGAAAATGAACAAATTATTCACCTGGATACCCATGATTTCCTTGACACCATACATGTAGTCCAAGCTGCAAACAATTTCCCTTATCACAGTATTAAGCCCCGGGCAAAGACCTCCACATGTAACGATACACGCTCGTACTTCTTCGGCTTTGAAATACACCTAAAGCCCCAAACAGATCAATTCACTGTCTTACTGACCAGTTGAAATTGGCAGACTCTTATCAACAGTAAAATTCAATTTACCTTCTGACGAGGCCCTGCGCGCCGAAAATGCCTGCCCCTTTCACCATTGCTGTGTTGAATTGCCTGTAATTCATGAAGTTCTTAATTAGTACTGGCATTCAGATTAAGATACTCCAATTCGTGGAGGAAGAAATTGGATTTAGATTTACCCTTTGAACTACTGTATCTTCATTGTCAACAAAATATTGCCTGAAAAATTATAAATCAAGTGTCAACTTGTTGACTTTAAAATTCTAAGTATTTGATAGTAACAGATTAACATAAAAAGGCTCTAAAAATCAGAAAAATAAACTGAACTGAATAACTGATCGATCTACATCTACTTGAATCAGAGAAACTTACTTCACACCGGCGTATGCTGGATTTTTCTCCAAGGGATTGGAATAGAACTGTACAATAGAATCGAAAACACAGCGCGATCGATCAAATTGGATGTTGCGGATTCCCAATTTAAGTAAGATTAGAGAGAAAGGGGGGAAACTTACAGAGATATCAGAGAGGTAATCGGTGAGGTGAGGAACGTCATCAAGCAAATATCCAGCGGTGCCATGAACAAGCTTCTCCTCTGCAAACCCCATCACGCTTTCTTGCTTTTCTGATTCTTTCTGGCTAGGGGAAAGAAGAATCAAAGCGCTTCAGTTACAAGCTAATATAGGCGTTTCGTATAGTATCTAGTCGAGTATAAAGTGGTTTATATACCTTGGGATCGATGAATCTGTGAAGCATATATATAAGATTGGGGAACAGGGAAAGGGGAGGAAGATGAGAGGAAGGGGAAAGTGGTTGATTTACGAGACGAGGTTTGAGAATTTGACGATCCAATTTGGGAGACCGGAGACCGCCAGTGTCGACGAGTTCGTGCAGTATTTGAAAAGGGGGGAGGTGGTGGTTTTGGTTCGGTTACAAGTGGAAGTTTCTTGGGCAAGAAAAACACGAAACAGAAAAAAAGGGAAAAGAAAAAGAAAAAGAAAAAACAAACGGTGGGTCTCGTGGTTTTGGTGGGTTTTTGAATGAGACTGGTGTGTGGGGGGGGGGGGGGGGGGGGGGGGGGGGGTGAGAGCGGATTCTCCGAAGTCTCGTTAATTTCTTGGGGAGGAGTGCGGCCGTTGATTTTAAGCACAAAATTTGTACAATAAAAAAAAAAAAAGCAACCCCAAAAAAGAATGACTCCGTAGTAACAGTGAGACGGAGTAATTGGACAAATGTTTTTTTTTACTGATTTGATGTTCATAGATCTAAATCATCTAATTAGTCAGCGGCCGACATTTCAGAAAAAAAAAAGCATTTTGCATAACTAGACTATTTTTTTTAAGTTTGCAAAAATGTAATGGTTTGGTGAAATTTGTAAAATGACTTAGTAGGCTAGTTTTGCAAATAAATTTGGTGACCTACAGTACCAGTTGCTGGTCACATACTAAAAATTTTCCCGCAAAAAAAATCAAGAATAAATAATAGTCCTGAAGACTTGTATAGGGTTTTAAAGTTTTAAACATCCCATGTCACTTGAAGGATTTTGCGTGTCACCTGCTACTTTTTTCTTGTCACACGTTTAGATTCTCTTGACACTTGTTCAAATACTAGTTTTCTTCTTGTTACATATGTTACGATGTTAATAGTCTATGTAGGATTCGAACCTACATCTATGTGTATTTAACACATTGCCCTACCTTGAGTTAATAGACTTTAAATAGTTAATAATATAATAATATAATCACTTATTTTGTAAATTGTATATGTCATCGATGTGAATTATGCATGTCACCTTTTGTATGGTCGTGTCACTTGAATGATTTACCGTGTCATTTGTTTGATTTTGAAGTTTCACATTTCTGAGTGTCTGCCAATTTGTTAAGGAAATCACCCCTGTCGTCACCCGTTTGTATGGCCGTGTCACTTGAAGGATTTACCATGTCACTTGTTTGATTTTGAAGTTTCACATTTCTGAGTGTCTGCCAATTTGTTGAGAAAATCATTCCTGTCACTTGTTTGTATGGTCGTGTCACCCGAAGGAATTACCGTGTCACAGTTCAAAGTTTCACATTCAATTAATAATATAACAATATAATCACTTATTTTGTAAATCGTATATGTCAGCAATATGAACTATGCATGTCACCTGTTTATATGGCCGTGTCACTTGAAGGATTTACCATGTCACTTGTTTGATTTTGAAGTTTCACGCTTCTGAGTGTCTGCCAATTTGTTAAGGTAAGAAAATCACCCTTGTCACCTGTTTGTATGGCCGTGTCACCTGAAGTAATTGCCATGTCACAATTCAAAATTTCACATTCAATTAATAATATAACAATATAATCACTTATTTTGTAAATCGTATATGTTAGTAATATAAATTATGCATCTCACCTGTTTGTATGGCCGTGTCCCTTAAAGGATTTACCGTGTCACTTGTTTGATTTTGAAGTTTCACATTTCTGAGTGTCTGCCAATTTGTTAAGGAAATCACCCATGTCACCTGTTTGTATGGCCGTGTCACCTGAAGGAATTACAGTGTCATAGTTTAGAGTTTCACATTCACTTTATTTTTGAAATGAACCATGTCACCTTTTTGTATAGCCATGTCACTTGAAGGATTTAACGTGTCAGTATTTCCACCGAAACAATTGAAAACCAAGTACGTTCATAAACAAAATGCAAAAAAGAAGAAGAGAAAAGTAGGAGAGACCAAATGGATAAGAAGGAGATAAAAATCAAAAAATGAAAATTGCTTGACTTAGACAAACCGTTCTCCGACGACGCCAATGACATGCTAGCGGTGGACTCCTTGTGAGCAAATTGGCCGAGCCCTAGGTTGAGACTCCGTGAGGAGTAGAGGATGTTCGGGAGCAGGGACTACCTAGGGTAATCAGAGACCGCCATTGGAGTAGATCGAGGGAGCTTGGAGGAGAGAGGAGGCAGATCTGAAGAGAGAGAAAGGAGAGATGAGGGATTAGGTGGGTGGCAACATTTTATTTTTATGGTTTTTCTGATGGGATTCTTTCCTTTTTATACTTGCTTTTTCTTTTTTTTTTAAACAAATAACCTGCTTTTCTTTTCTTTTTATTTATTGCCCCATTTACCCCCTAAAACCGGTGGAGGCAACCGGTTATTCCTTGCAATTTTTGGTCCATTTGGGTTAGTTATGCAAAATTTCAAGGACTAGGTCTACTTTTGCAAAGTTTTTATTTTTTTTGGGTTATTTAGCTACATTCTCTCAAAAAAAATTTTAAAAAATAAAATATTATATGCACAATGAGTTTCAAGTTAAACACAAGGTTAAGATATCAAAATTCGACTCGGACTGATGACTGGGGGGTTGTGTGTACGGGCGCACATACGCTAATAGCCTAGCATACAAGCCGAGTGAGGTTTCATTCTAAAACCAATTGACTTTAGAAAGAGTAGTCCACCGACTTATATACTAAGACTCGTTATGTTCAACATTCGATGTGTGACTCTTTATAATCTCATTCACATCTTTCAACATAAGATAGGGTTAAGATACTCATTTTCGATTATTTTTTTTTACAGTAGTATTTGAAAATCAAAGATCAACCTTGATTATCCTTCTCGACAATGGTACAAAGCTCTTTATTGATGGGAGGGTAATCATGTTACAAGTTTTGCTAGATTTAGCAATGTAATACTCACAGGAAATAGACTATCTGAAGTAGTGTCTAAAGTCGATGTTGCTGAAACTTCTCTTCAGATGGTGAATTTTCTCAATCGTTCTGAATATTTCTCATGACACTTTCGTCTTATCTTCAATAGTTGTTATTACTCCAAGACTGTGTCTCCTTCTACGATAATGTTCTGAATTCCTCTTTTAATTGCTGCCTTTATTCCAATACAGATGGCAAAAGCTTCTATTTGTAAAACTGTGACCTTCGATATTGACATCTGAAAATATCAATGACTTGAATATAACTATTCCTAATTATACCTCCGACACTACAATTGCATAAGGATTTGATAAAATCATCTACATTTATTTTGTAGAAGTCTCTAGGTGATCGTTTACTATTTACATTTATATTCCTTTTATTATTTTGTAGAAGTCTCTAGGTGTTGCATTTATATTCCTTTTATTATTAAAAATAACATTGTTCTTGAGTTCCCAAATAGCTTGTCATAGAAAATATAAATCGGTGAAATATTTGTGTATCTTTTTCATTGTCATCGAGCTTTCTAGGGGATTGGGAATTTTTTTTGGTTAAAAGGAGAGACGGAGCTCTCCGCGCATCTAGGCGCGCTTTTATTAAAAATAGGGGATTGGGAATTGGTGTCCTGAATAGGAATTATTTCCATGTGATTTATTTGTATTTCGATATAATTGAACGAGATACTGGGCAATTTGTTCGAAGTTAATCAATAATAATAGTCATGTGGTTGATTAAAAATTCACAGTGTGAATATCGAACTAAAAAGGAATTCGGTCAAATTGGCGAAAGTTTCTTACGAAAATAACAGGGCTTATTTGATTTAACACGGGAAGAACAATTCCCGAGAAGTTACTTCCCGTGAATTGAATTCCCACAAATTGCACTTTTCGGAAATTGAAAAAATATGTTTTGTTGGATTTTAGATGGTATGAATTAAAATAAAAGAATTGGAAATTTATAATTATTAAAGATGGAATTACAATTTACCTAGGGGGAAGTAGGTAAGTTAAATTCCTTTGAAATGAAAGAATTTAAATTCCTAGAAATTTAACTTCTTTGGTTTTTATGTGGCAAAAAATCAAACCAAACATATACTCCCTCCGTCCGCCAATACATGTCTTTTTTGTCAAAAATACATATCTTTTTAGATTTAATCATTACACTTAAACTACATCTTAGATATAATCATTACTCTAAGTTTTGCATCACCCCTACTCTCCTCCTTACAAATTAAAAAAAAAAAGAAAAAAATGGAAAAAAAGAAACTTTTTTTATTTTAATTTATTACTATTCCACTAATACTTACGGAGTATAAGATTTCTTAATTCCCGTGTATAGAACTAAAAAGACATGTATTTTCGGACGGAGGGAGTATATTTTATCTACTTTCTGAGTTTTTATATTTCTTGGGTTTTGAGTTACCAACCAAACAAGCCTCTAATGGGGCATGTTTATTTTGAAATGCATATTTTTTTAAATGTTAAAAATTATATAAAATATTAATTTTTTAAAATAACTTTACTTATTAGTAATAAGTATAAAATTATAAATAACTAATAAAAAGTTTATATTTTATATTTTTTCTCAATCATTAAATTCATTGTTTGAATTTTTTATACGTTTGCTAAAAAGCTAAAGTGTTTGATATTTGACTTTTTTTTATTATTTTTTACAATAATTTCAAACGTATTTCTAATAAGAATGAAATTATTTTAAAATAAAAATTGATATTTAATAATCCTTTTGATATAAATTATTCGACAGAAGCTAAAAATTCTATAAGTATGAAATTATTTAAAATTTAGCTTTTTAACATTCTTTAAAAAATTATAAGTATGAAATATTATATTTAAAAATTATTTAAAATTTAACACTTTAGATTAGTAAAAGTAAAATATTTTAGATTAGTGGTACTATAGTTTTCATCATTTTAAGAATGGCTAAAATAATTATTTTTAAAAAAAAAACCGATTTGATCAAAACCAATGTTATTGAGGTAGAGGTTACAAAACAATGCAGCAAGTCAAATGACACAAATTTAAAATTCAACCTCAAATTGTGGGCTTAGTTGTTTCTGTTACAAAGTGGTGGATCTAAGTATGGGAGACATCGGGGCGTCGCCCACCCCGATCCGAAAAAAAATATAAAAATATATGTGTTATATAAAAAAAATGAAAAATAAAATAGAAGTATCTTTAATAGCTTAGTGGTTGAGCTCACCCCATTTTAAGTAGGATTCAATTCAATTCAACCCTTGTTCAAAATCCCACTAGACACATATTTTCATTTATTTTTTTTCTCAATCCATTTTCCATTATTTAAAATTCTTACAAGTTATTTGATATTTTATAATTAAATTATACCGAGTAATATTTTCTTTCAAAATTTAAAGTATTCTTTTCAGATATAATTTTTAAAAATTATTTTCCATTAAAATAATATAAAAATTATCCATAAAAATTGTGCCCACCTCTAAAAAGATTTTGGATCCGGCTCTGTTTCTGCATCAACTTTTCAGCTTTTAATTTTCCTATATTAAAAACTTACGGAGTATTTGAAAACTTGAATAATAAAAATGGGATTTTTTTTTATATAAACGTACGTTTAATTTTGAAAACTTGTATGATAAGTTTTTTTTTAGTACGTTGTATTACATTGCAAGGTTCAGTTTGTGATATGTAATTGTGTGAGAATAATCTTATTCTTTAAGCCATCCACACTAGACCTGTCAAAACACAACCCGACCCGAACGCCCGAAAAAATTTCGACCCAAACCCGAAAACCCGAAAATTTTCTGGGTAATCTGGGTTTCGATCCGGTGACCCGATTGACCCGGTAATTTTGACCCGATTTACCCATTTGACCCGGTGACCCGATTGACCCGATTGATTTATAATTATATATGATTAAATTTTTTATGGAGATTCTAATTTATTACATTTTATAATTACAATCACTCGATATTTCATTTTCAAATCAACTTTTATATTTATTTGTATTGTATAATACTCCGTTCGATCGATAGTATTTGATTTTTTATTTTTCAACGGACTTTTTTAAGAAGATAAAAATTCTAAAAAATATTAAAACATTCAAACAATTCTATGCTTATTACTAATTGCATGAAATTATTTTTAAAAAATTATATGAAAATTTGATATTTAATATATTATTACATTTTATTAAATTATGAGAAATAATAAAAATTAAATATTTTAGATCAAATATAGTATATAATTACAAGCACCAGAACTTATGAACAATGTCTTTAACTTTAGAATTTTAAATTTATCGCAAAATTATCAAATCATGATTTTTTTAAATTTAAAAAAGAAAAAATTGACCAACCCGAAATCGACCCGAAATGACCCGAAAACCCGATCAAACCCGTATTACACGGGACCCAAAAATACCCAAAACCCGTATTACCCGGGACCCGAAGTGACCCGACCCGAACCCGACCCGAATGACCCGTTTGACAGGTCTAATCCACACGGATCAACCACGCCAGTGCATTTGTATTGGACTGTTACACCTTGTTTGGACAATCGGATTTAAAGAGATTTTTAGAAAGAAAAAGAAGGGAAAATAAATTTAGTGTTTGGGTGGACAATTAAGATAAAGAGAAATAATTTTAAATTTAAATAACTGTTCAATTTGATGTGATTTCACAAACCATCAAAAGGGTGGAATTTGTCACAGTCAAGGTGGCCCAATGGTGTGGTGTAAGGCGGGAGTAAGGAGATTCCGGGTTCAATCCATGCCTCCTCATCTTTCATTGGGTGAAAATCCAAGGTTTCTATTAGTGGGTCGAGTCGGTTGGCACAAGCCAGTTTACCTGGTGTGTGACTCTTACCGGCTGGATCATGTGCCTAGGATTTGCCACTAAAGGTGGTTTCCTCGTCATAAAAAAGGTGAAATTTGATGGGAAAGTGAAATTATTTTCCTTCTCTTCACCCCCTTTTCCTTTCTCAATTCCTCACCCCTTTCTTTCCCTAAAAAACTTAGGTTGTGTTTTCCAAAAGGTGGAATTTTAAGGGGTGGAAAGGGTGGAGATTATTTTTAAGGGGTGGAAAGGATGGAGATTATTTTTAAGGGATGGAAAGGGTGGAGATTATTTTCCGTTAATAACCCTATAGGTGTTTAGCAAACGGAAGATGGATTGATAAGTGTGTAATGGAAAATGATTGAATTACCCCCGTCTATACCTTTTCATCCCCAAATTCCCTTATCCATCTTCTCTGGTTAATGTCCCCGAGTCGGTGAAGACACTGCTGCCCAACACTCTTGCGATTCGCCACCGTAAGGGCGCGCCCGGACGGAGCACCAGGACGTCGGAGTGTGAGCTGTCAGCGACATTCCCCCTCTGCTCGTCATCCCACTAGAGAACCCCTCCTGAAGCACCAGCTCGGTTCAATGTGAGTTTTCCCTCATCTGCTCGAAACTGTGCATGTTCATCTACTTCTATTGTTAGGATGATTGTTGGTGATCTGTTATAGATTTCAAAATTGAGTAACTTCCCATCTGCTTGTTCAGTTATAATGACGGAATTAGGTGTCAATTTTGATGATATAGCCATGGACATAAGGGTACTTTGAGGTTAGGATTTCGACATTGATGATATTACCTAATTTTACTTCCCTTACGGTCCTATCAATTTGTATTCTTGTGTCATGTTAGTTGTCTGAAGTTTTTCTATTATAGTGTACAACTGCATGCGTTTGTGGTTGGAGAGTACTCGACTAGGGGGGGGGGGGGGTCTGACAGAGAGGGAGCATGAAGGAAGCAGACGAATACATATAGACGTTTCTGTTTTGCTCCTTCAATCTGCGTGTGTAGGAATGTCTGAACAATGTGCGTATGACTGTTTTGTAGGATGCTCTAATGTCATGTTTTCATTTTGTTATGTTTCTCTTGTGGTGAATGTCAGCTTCCCCTTTTGCTTCTAGGACAATGACATGTTTGGTATTATGCATCCTGTCATGTTAGTTGTTTGTTGCTTGAGTATCGATATAGTAAGTTGTTCGAATGTCATTCACCCATCACCAATTTTATGCACCGAGCGTGTCGATTGCGTATTTCATTTGCGGTGTCATTGTGAGCATCATTCAATTGTGATCGTCGTCCTCATAATCTACAACACTGTATTTGGTGACGTTGAACTACACTATATTAGCTATAACCCGAATGTTCTTCTAGCTGCACTTGCTTGTCGTACAAAATGGCACCATCTACCAAGGGAAAGGGAAGGGGAAGGGAAAGTCTGGGGAGAGTGGTTCTCCAAGATCAAAGTCATTTTATTGGTCACACACATTAGTGAAGTCACTGCCGGAGCTGCTTCTTGCGTATCGACGGTCGGTTGGTAGAGAACAATCGATTAGTTGGAAAAAATTGAAGGTTGAATTTGAGAACTTGACTAGACAAAAGTGCAACCATTTCACGTTGAAAAACCGTTACCGGGACATGAAACTCGACTGGGGAAAGTGGAAATCTCTGAAGCATGGAGAGACCGGACTCGGGTGGGATGCAACCAAGGGTACCATCGCAGCCATGGATGAGTGGTGGGACAACAAATTAAAGGTACATATGAACCCATGTGTTGTTGGACTTCATATCACTGCCATTATCTTTTTGAACGCCTCCATTGGGTGATAATTGTGCCTAGGCGAATCCCGAGTGCACCAAGTTTCGGAAGAAAGGTATCCCTCCAGAGTTGGAAGATTTGTTGAGCCAATTGTATGAGGGGTCGGTTGTGACAGGTGAATATTGCATTTCTCCATCCATGGAGGTGTCGCACTTACCACCGGCTGCATATACTGTTGTCGGAGACGATAACGTTGATGAGGATGACAACAACGACGATGGCGATGTGCAGGGGTCTCAATTCGATCCCCTAGTGTCGTCATATGTCCCCATAGAGGACGAGTTTCAGGAGCTGTTTTTGACCCAAGCGTACCATGTCAGTCCCACCCTTTTTCAAGATGTTGTCATGGGGATTAGTGGGAGTCGGGCGACGAATGGGACCAGCCCTGATCCACACCCTACAGCTGCGCAGGGAAGTGGAGCGATTCCTGCCCCCCCCAGCAGGCCCTTCCTCAACAGCGGGGCAGACGCGGAAGCGAGCTGCTGGAGTAGGCGCCCCTGGGTCCTCCCAAGCCACGAGAGATCGTAGTTTGAGGAAGTCAGTCGGGTCCAAGCTCTATCAACAATACGTGAACATGGTGTAGGAGACGAATTGCAAGTTGCTCGCCATGTTGGAGAAGGATTCAGTGTGTTCAAGCAAGCCACTTACGAAAACAGCTGAGGTTATGGAAGTCCTCGACGAGATGGTGAAGGAGAGATTCCTGACTGAGGGTGAGCCGATTTGGTGCTTCACGGTGCAGATGGCTAGAGACCCCCTTTAGGTGGACCTGTTCTTGAACATCAAGCGCAACGAGGGAAGGATGAAGTGGCTTCAATGGGTCTATGACCTGAATAGGGGTCGAACGACGGCTCTAGGATAGTCATACGATAGAACTTCCGTCTCATGTTGTTTGTTTCTGTCAATGCTGAGTGTGTTCAGGATTGTTGTTTTTTTTATGGATTCGATTGTGTGTGTTCTCTGCATGCAGTTTGTTGAGCTGTGCTACATCTCCTCCCTAAAACAATTGACATAACATTCTCTTCAGTTGATGAGTTTTCTTGCGTATGGACCCGACTCGGTGTGTTCTCTACATGCAGTTTTATTAGGATTGTTCTTGATCTGTTTACTGTTGTTGCTCGGTATAACTTCTTGTGTGATGATTATGTATCTCCTGCAATAGTTGGTGACATGAACTGTGCTATACAGGGACGAGGACGATGCTGATTGTGTAAGGGCTCCGAAACGTATACGTGTCCTGATTGCAATACTCATATCACAACTGCATTCTTTGCTGGTTCATGAGTACTATTACAAGAACGTCTTCAAGATCCCTTGATACATTTCTGAATACACCGGAGCTCGTTAGGTTGACGACATTCTCACTCACCCGACAGATACAAGGAGTGTAAACACGTTCAGAATGGAAAGGCATGTGTTTCTTCGACTCTGCTCCGTGATCCAGAACGTCCACGGCCTGCGGGGCTCCATCCAACTATCCCATATTGAGAAGGTTGCAATCTTTGTGAACACGATGGCCTGGGGATCGAGCCAGCGCAACTCCTATGAGCGGTTTCAATGATCGGCACACACCATGTTCGAGGCCATTGGTGACATATCGAATGCAATCGTTGGCCGCAATCGCGGTTTAGAAGGGCTAGCGAAGAATGTTATCAAACCAAGAGATCCCCTATTTTGAGAGATCCCGAACAACATTCGCAACGACCCCCGATACTGGCCGTATTTCAAGGTAACCTCCATCTTCCCCCGTAGTGATTGTCTTGGATGTTCCACACATCCAAAGCGATCATACCGCGCGACAATTTGCAGGGTGCATAGGGGCAATTGATGGCACACACATCCAAGCGATCATACCGTGCGACGCCCAACAACGCTTCTGAGGCAGGAAGGGCATATGCACCTACAACGTGATGGTCGTTTGTGATTTCGATTTGCAGTTAATATTCATCTCTGCCGGATGGGAAGGGAGTACCGATGATGCCATTGTCTTCGATCATGCGTTGCGTAACCCTGCGTTTTGCTTCCCCCATCCACCGCCTGGACGATACTATGTGTGTGACAAGGGCTACATGGAGAGAGAAGGATATATGGTGCCCATCACCAACACCAAATATCATCGAGCAACGTTTGAGGCACAAGCTCCGTCAAATGAGAGGGAAGCATTCAACAAATCACATTCTAGTTTGCGCGGTTCCATAGAGTGGTCGTTCGGAATATACAAGAGTGAGTGGAAGATCACCCATTGCCTGTCCTCGTATCCAATCCCCAAGCAGGTTGACATCATCACTGCTTGCTTCGCCTTGCACAACTTCGTTCAACAGAATAAGGACGATGATGGAGGGTGTGTAGAGGAGGACGATCCCCGATTCACCAAGGCCAACGGACATGAGGAGTCATCATCTAGTTCTGACGACGACATCGACGATGGGGACGACGATGACTTCATAGCACCCGGGGCGTATGATGACGACCCCTTCTATGAGCCAACTCCTAACAATGACAGAGGTGCTAGGATGAAGGCCCTCCGCGTGGAGATCGCAAAGCAGATTTGGTCTGATAGGAGAGGCCGCATGTAGCAAGTCATGTAGGCCATCGCACTTTGGCGACGACAACGATGTTGCCAATCCTTGTAACTATTTTTGTTTCTAGTCTCCTCTTGTATGCTTTGATGTAGACCATGTCCGAACACCCCCCCCCCCCCCCCCCCCCCGGTCACCCCCTTTTGTCTTTGATCACAGGTGTGTTCACCATATGTATGTGTTTTTAACATTCCGGACCCCTTTTGTTGATATCTGGGTCCGAGGAGTTACGTTCAACCTTTTGTAAGGTCATCTGGGGTTGTTATTTATAGGAATGTAACATGTAATGTCATAAGTAGTTGTATTCGGAATGTAACTAGTTGTATTCGGATTGTAACTAGTTATATGGTTCATTAAAAATGTCTGGTTTTGGTTACAGACAAGGCGTCATGACGACAAGTAGTTATTGTCACTCACCCCACGGATATAACAATAGATTTCGTAAGGTGATATGCAACTACTTGTATTCGGAATGGCAAGTTCATCAACACAAGTTCTGCAACAATTTCTTGCACACACTTCATGAAGACAAGTTCTACAACAATTTACATTGCCTCAGCGAAACACCTACACCAACATGAGGCCGAAGTTCGTTGTAACTTTTTTACACCTACACCAAAATGAGGCTGAAGTTCACAATCAACCTCGGGGATGCTCCTGCTAGTTAACTTGACTGCTACCTACTTGATCGACATACACAAAACGGGATACAAGACATGATACCCAAGCAATGATCTGCCCACTAAACCGTAAAATGGGGGTCAGAGTTCTGCATAGGGGATGCTCCTAGTAGTTAACCATACATATATGATAGATAGTCGTGAGCTGCGACGACTCTTACACCTTGACAGCGACCATGACGATAATGACTGTAGTTGCGATGGCTAAGGAGTACTTCATATAGGCAATCTTCTTGTCGGAAGCCTTCTGACGTCCCCACAGCGGGACGATGTAGGTTGAAGTTATGACATGCTATATTTCAGGATTTGTTTAGAATTAATTACATAAGCCACTGCAGCAGTTTAAAGAGATCGATGATCAGTTAAATTTGAACAAGAGCTGAAGCTAAAGAAAAGGCAGACCATAGAAAACAAAAATAAATACATAAAGTGAACATGGGCTTCATGTTAGCAAGCTGAGAAATCTGAAATGGATCCCATAAGATATGATGCAAACAAGTTCTTGCAGATGGATGTGCACCATATATATGAATTAGTGAGCAAGCCAACATCCACAACAATAAAGATAATAGCAAATTTTATTGAGTTGCTTTCCACAAAGATATGAAGATAATTTAGATTAGGACCAAAGAAAAGCCAATCTTGATAACTATGATTCCATTTTCTCACCAGACAAGCAAAGCAAAGAGCTTTTCTAATTCTTCGTTAGCAACATTCAATTTAAGATGACAGGTGGAGACCCTTTACTGTCGTATTCGAGAAAGACATGCTACATAAAGGAGGGAGCGGGAAAAAAGCAGAAAATGAGAAACTAGGCAACTGCTTGCTGAATGGAATGTCCCACCAAAATGACATGAAAAGGGGGGCTAAAAGGAAAAGTCCAAACAGACAGAAGCAAACAAAATAAGTAAACTTAAGAAAGAAATAAAGACAGAAATGGAAAGGGGATGAAATGAAGAAACTATGCATATCTTCCTCCAACATCTGCAACCAGTTGTTCTTCAATCACTCCCCAAAATCCAAATCCTACCAAAACTTAAAAAAAAATACATGAAAATTACTTGAGAAATACTAGATAAATACTTGAATAATACAACAAGATGCACATACCTATTCCTATTTGGATTCGGTAAATATGTACAGAAATTCCAAGTACCCATTCATCATGTTCATCTTCTAGGACAATGATTTGGAAAAGCTTACAATGAACACAAACTCATCCGACAAACGTTGAAACTGAAATAATGTTAAAGGGATAATAAGGAAGATACACACCTTCTTCAGAATCTGCCAATATTGTCGACATTTCATGCCTCTGCGACACCCTATTGATTTTTCTATGGAGAAGGAAGAGAGGGGGGCCATTAAACAGGGATTGAGAGTACCTTTTGGAGTTCGAGATCGATCGTTGGAGGAGGAGGTGTTGAAGTGCTCTTCATCGGCCGATTGTTCACCTTCACTCAAGATTTCTTCCCCTCTGCTTCGGAGTGAGGGCAAAATTTGGTGAATCTTGGCTCCACCTCGTCCACCCACTCTGATCAAGGTACAAAAACCACCCGATCCCCACCCCCTTCACCCGCCCCCAACCATCCCCTCCATCTCAAAGAAAACACTTTGGCGCACAACCCCAAAACCACCCCCACCCCATATAACCCCGTCCACCCCCTTTTATTTTACAGGAAAACAGGGCCTTAGTTGCCAAACAAAACATAATACTTAGGCCCTGTTTTCCTCCCCATTTTTTACGGGGTGGAGGGGGTGGAGGGGGTGGGGGTAGAAGGCGGTGCAACGTTTGGCTCGGGATGGACGGGGTGGGGTGGTGCCAGAAATGGGAGTGCAAGGTGGAGGGGGTGGAGGGATTGCACCATCTCCTTCACATCCAAATTTGCCCTCTGCGTTCAATAACAGGTGAAGGAAGAGGAAGGCGAAGCCTCTCTCGGAGTGCGAAGGAGCAGACCACCGGCGACGCCATTAGCACCACTGTCCTCCTGAAATCAGGGGCCTGTCGACATATTTCAGAGATTGGGGTCGAAAGGGGGAGATACTCACATGGCCATTTTCGGAGATCCACAACTCCGTCGATAGATTTCGATGCTCGCTCCTCGCCACTGTGGGTTGGAGCCCAGCCGGAGGGCATCGTCGGCACCTGGTGGCCTCGCTCCAGCGCAGTTTGTGCAAACTCTCGCTCTGCAGGTCAGGTCGTCGGGTACTCGACGTTCTTGTTTTGCTGAACCCAGTGAGGATGAAGCTTAGGGAGGGTTTGTTGCTCAACCTAGTGAAGATTATTAATGGCCGAGGGTAATATTGGTATTTCACGTCATTACCTCAAAAAATAATCCCCAGTCAACCAAACACTATACGAGATACCTTTGGAAATTAATCTCCACCCTTTCCATCCCTTAACATATATCTCCACCCTTTCCACCCCTTAAAAATAATCTCCACCCCTTAAAAACCCTCGCAGGAAAACACAGCTTTAACAATTCTCTATTTTGGAGATTTTAGTGTTTTTGGAGAATTTTAGAATATTTTTTGGTCCAATAAATTCTTGATTTTATTCTCCAAAATAGAAATACTTCTCTAAATATGCAAAATTCTCCAAAAATAAATGATTATCTAAAAATTTTAAATGGAGAAATTGTTGAATTTTTAAAGTAAAAATAATTTTAAAAATATGTGTTTTCTTAGAGATGGTCTTAGAGTATCTATATATGCTAGTTTTTTAATTTTGAGAGTTTTTCTAAGAGATTTTTTTTTAAATCCAATAGATTTGTTATCAAATAATTCTATAAATCGGTAAAATGGAGAATTTATTAGAGTTTAAATTAAAAATAATTTAGGAAATATATATTTTGTTTTTCCCATTTTGAAGAAGTCATAGGAGATGGTATTAATCCACTTCTTTCCTATCATATATTTTTTTTGGTCAAAACCTATCATATATATCAGCATAACATCATCATTTTTTTTTTCATTTTCACAACCCTTAACTTATTTTTAATCATTTTATTTTTTCTTAATTAATTAATGAAATTATGTTTATCATTATTTAAAATTTATTTATTATTAATTAAAAATGAAGTTATACAAATAATCTAAATTAATTCAAACATTAGTTTAATGAAATTATTTTTAACTCATTTAGAAAATATGTGCATCCCAGGATTTATTTTTTCATTTTTTTCAAAGAACTTTGATTAGGTAAGTGCTATTTTTCAATATTTATAACAAAAGTCAAAGTGCAACTCGTTTTCGTGTACATATAAATATGTCCTCATAAATTGGAGGAATACATACTTGTAAACGTAATATAGATATATAATACGGTCATTTTCTCTGATTAAAGAAAGGTCAATTTGATTGAAATTATTGACCACCGGTCACAAAATTGCCATCTAGAATACGGAGTATATACGTAAACACACACATAGAAACAAAAATAAATAAATAAATAAATTGAACCAAATGCATGGTTGCTGTCGTAAGCCATCCAAATCAATTAGCTATCACTAATTAGGTTATACAAGAAAACCATCTCACTCACACATGTTAATTTTTTATTTCAGAAATAATGTAATTCCTTTATTGTTGTTATTATTATGAAATCATCACACATGCTTCCAAGTATATTTGTAATTAATCGTAGTTAATTTTGAGGATTACACAATGGTGAATTAGATGATCAAAGAGTATATAATATGTACTAAAGTCCGTTAGGACTTGGGATCGGCGGGATCGTGGATCGTGTGCACATGTGCGTTCATGTGCTAATAGCCTAGCATATAAGTCGGGTGGGATTCCATTTTAAAACCAATTGGTATTAAAAGGAGTAGCCCACTAGGCTATATACTAATGCTTGTTTATTCATATTATCAATGTGGGACTCTCTATTGATTTCTTCACATTCTTTCTCTCAACAATTTGTCAGAGTCGCTTTTGATTAAGGGCTTGTTTGACAAGTCATAGATTAATCTAGTTTCAAATTATAATTCAGTTTAAGATTATTTTTTTGATGAGATTTAAGTATTTGTAGATAGATTAAAAGAATAAATTCTTGTTTGACATGACAAATTACATAGAGTTTTGTAAATTTATTTTTTCGAAAATTGCAAAAAGTTTTACCACAAGTCCACGATTTTTTTTAAAAAAACTCCAATTATGCCAACAGGCCCTAATTAAATACTCCGTATATATATTTATTTTCTTTCTTTTGTTTTGGCAACAGATGAAAATTGAAAAAAGAGGGTAAATAAAAGATAAAATTTGCCTAATATCCACGGACATATCCAAATTAGGTTAAAAGCCACCTCTTTTTTATTTTTTTAATCAAGCCCTCTGTGTGCCCCCCTCCATCGAAGACATCCAGAACAAGGCAAATAGCAGAGATCTCACCCTATTTTGATTTCGACTATCAGTTGTCGGCGAAATAGCAGAGATCGGATCGGACGAAGGATGCGAGGGCGGTGCCGACGATCTGGACATCTTCTAAGATGGCGGAAAGAGATCGAATGTTTGGGAAAGGAGAAAGCAGAGGAGGAGGAAAGAGATCGAAGGTCTGAAATCATATTCCAATTCAAGGTCGGAGCTAGGCTTCGAACCGACGAGGAAGATTAACACTTGCCAGATGAAGAAGATTAACACTAATTTCAGCAATTTGATGCTTTCCAACTGATATGAAGGCGCCGCCCTTCTCCCTCGTCAGCAGCCATGGATATGGAGGCGAGCTTGGAGCCGCCAAATCTGAAATGTGAAGCCAGATCTCCTCCTCCACTGCCATGTTGGTGCTGATTGCACACAGTCGCATCTCGTTGTGAAGCACAGAGCACTGTTACGGTTTCACCTGTTTCAATCTCCAATTTCAGCAAGTTCCTCTCCCATGGTGCTCTCTCTCTCTCTCTCTCTCTCTCTCTCTCTCTCTCTCTCTCTCTCTCTCTCTCTCTCTTTCTCTTCGCCTTCGGCCTTCGCTCTCTTCCACTCCTGCCATGGCCGCGCAATCAATGGAGATCTGGAATCAGTGGAGAGAGAGACTGACGTCCTGTTTGATTTTCATCGATCTGTTTGATTTCACCTTCATCTTCGCCTTTGGCCTTTGCTCTCTTACGCTCCTGCCATGGCCACGCAATCAATGATCCGGAATCAGTGAAGTCGTGTGACATCACTTGCCATATTGGTGTTCTTCTTCTTCCTCCTCGACTTGCCTATTTCTTCGTTTTTAATTGCCGCTCGACTAGGCTGTGTTCGTCCTCGCCAATCAACCAGGCTGCGTTCTCCTTCCAGTCGAGGAGCTCGTTTCAGCAAACGGACGACACTGGTCTCACTCTAGTTCAGTTATTTTCTTTCTTAATTGACAGATTGATTTGATTCGTTTTGTTTTGATTGTTACTGTGGTGATCGAATATGAGAAACTAGTTTTTTCGATTCAGCATTGGCGCTGGTGGTTTCGAGTCCGCGAATTAGTTCGTTCCGAGGGGATCGCAAGCCATGGATGCTCAAGGATTTCCTCCTCGACAACCTCGATTCGTGCTCCTCGAGCGGATGTCGCTCCTTTCCTCGGCGGCAGTGCTGTGTCGCCATCCGAAACCTCATCGAGATCGAGGTCCGCAACCGCAACTCCGCTGGATCCACTTGTCGGCGCCTCTCCAAATCCTCATCGGCAATGGGTATGAATGTATGAATCAAATTTGTACTAATTACAAAAAGATGACCAAGTTTTATATTTGCATTAATGGTCCAAATTTTTAGAATCTTATATTTTTGCTTACTAATCTCTAATAATGAAGCAAAATATAAAATTAAGCAAATTTAAAGTCTCATAAACAATTAGTTTGGTGTCAAGCAACTTAAGTTTCAGCAATTCCGGTTTCAACAATGTCGGCGTAAACAACTCCGGGTTCAACAACTCCGGTGTCAGCAACTCCAGTTTTAGCAACACGTGGCGAAAAAAGTGCTAACGCAAAAAAAAAGAAAAATAAAACAATTCTAGTGTGAGCAACCCCGGTTTCAGCAACACGTGGCGAAAAAAGTGCTGACGCGAAAAAAAAAGAAAAAAAAAAGCAACTCTGGTTTCAGCAATGCGCAAAAAAAAACAACTCCGATTTCAGCAACTCCGGTGTCGAAGTGGTGACGCGAAAAAAAAAAGAAAAAAGGGAAAAAAAAGCAACTTCGGTTTCAGCAACTTCGATTTCAATAACTTCGATTTCAGCAACGCGCGGAAAAAAAAACTAATTTCAGCAATTACATCAACAATTTCAGCAACTCCGGTGTCGAAGCGCTGACGCGCGGAAAAAAAAAACGCTGAAACAGAGGTTGCTAAAACCAAAGATGCTGAAACAAAAGGGGGTAAAGGGGTAAGGGAAGGGAGATAAACATTTTGCCAATTTAGAAAGATGGGTGGACATTTTTCTAATAAATGCTCTAATTATGGTCTAATACTCAATTATCCCTAAATAAAACTGTGATGTTAAGAGAAGAAAATTGGTGATGACAGCCAACTTTATATAATAGAAATTGAAGGAGGTGGTTTCCATGCGCAAGGAAAAATCACCATCACGCATTGTATGTGCCTTGCACATGTTGAAATGTACTACTGTATTACTTTGTATAACGTCACTCAAATTAACTAAGGATTATATATTCTCTCCCTTTATTTACTATAAACGCATGTTTTTTAAAAATAATAAAAATTATATAAAATATTAATTTTTAAAAGTTGATATTTTATATAGTTTTTATCATTCTCAAAAAACTTGTAACAGTAATAAACGATATGTTTTTCCAAACAGATGAAGTATTACAGTGATACATTTTAGAAAAAACAAATATTTGGATTTGGGTTATAAAATCGTTTTTTCTAACCTATATCTTAAGAGTATAGTTTAAAAATTTCAATCGAGAAATATCTCTCAAAATTAGATTTATTTTAGGTTTTCTTAACATTGCTTTTTGAGGGCCGATTCTATGTAAATTTCGTAGAAAATCTTTCCTAATTGAGGATTTTAAGTATGCCAATGAGAGAAAGATTAGAAAGATTGTTATAATATTGAATTTTTTTCAAAAATATTGATTTTTTTTCAAATTAGCCAAAAATGAAAAAAAAAATTAGGGAATTAGCCAATAATACAAAGTATTTTGAGATTTAGTCAAAATGGGGCTAAGTCGCTGATTGAAACAGCGACTCTAGCTCCACTTCTAAAAAAACTTAATAAAATACTAAAGTCGTTTTTTGAAACAACAATTTAGTATTTTGGGATTTATGATACATGATTCATGAAACTACACCGAATGCGATATATATCTGGATTAACACTTTTTTTTGGTCGGAATATTTTTTTTTTGGTCAGGATGCTTGGATTAACACTGGGTTTGAGATAAACGAACTTGACTTTATTCCTAATCAGTAATGCGGATATAGGAGACTCGGGGCGGTTGAAGTCCTAAGCCCGAAAGAAAAAATAGTAAAAACTTTTATGTGTTTTTTTTTTTTTGTATTTTATACTAAATTTATAATAAAAGAGTTTAAAAAGAATATAAAATCATAAATATAACTTAGTTAAGTTGGTCTCCAAGAATTGTGGAAATAATTAAAATAAAATAAAACTGTTAAATTATTGGAAACACACTACGCTCCACCCTCCGTTGTTTCTGTTGCTTAATTCCTCATTGGTTGGGTTTAGTTAGTGTTTTTGGCGTGTCTTTGGTGTCTAGTATTTCGTTCGTTGTTGGTGTGTACAGTGAGTCTCGATTGATCGGGTCGTGGTTGTGTCTTCACGATAGCTCTATTGTCTGAGAGACGCTTCTCTGGAGTTCTATCTTCACACCACCAGAGGATCATGCCTTGGTATACATGTTCTCATGGTCGGCCTTTGGGCGGTGCATGAGGTCCGATCGCGCAGGGCCCGGAAATTTTTTGGGGCCTAATTATATAAGAAGCTAGAGGTATTAACATAGAATTATCTTGGCTCACTGGTTTTGTGTTGTGTCTTTTTGCAAAAGAGATGTGGTTCGACTCCTCATAAAAACACCTTTAATTTTATTGGGCCCTTATTGTCCCCAGTTTTCAGAAAGCTAATTTTTTTCATGGCCCATCTCAATCTCTCCAGTTTTAAAAAAGCTAGTACTAATTTTTTATAGGGCTTAATAAATTTCATGAATATAGGTTATATAGGCCACACACATTGGTTAACTTTTTTTCTTACTTTTCATTTAATTGAACATTTTCTTACCAATTACACTTCCAGTTTTTCATCCAAAAAAATACTAAACCAATAACAATTATGTTTATTTATTTAAATTCTTCATATTAATAGGGTCAAGATCACCAACTAAACCATTTACATTTACGTTTAACTTGTTAACTAAATGTGAATTAACTACACTCCTTCCCATATTAAAAATTATTTGAACTTTTCTACAAATTTTTTAAAATTTCATTTTTTTATATAATACTGATTTATATATATATATATAATTTCATGTTGAGTACTAAAAATATGATTAATGAAAATTATAATTAATTTTAAATGCATCAATTAAAATTTAAAAAGGTCTAGGATTATTTTTTGCACAGGGCCCCGAAAATCATTGGAACGGCCCTGCATGTTCTCTAGCGGTGCTAGCTAGTAACACCGCTTTTTTCACGTTTGACATGTTCAAGTTTGGTTTGTTTGTTAAACGAGCTCAAGCCGAGCCGAACCCAATTTTTAAACGAGCTTATTTTTTTTTATCAAGCTTGACTTGTTTAGGAAATGAGCTTATTTTTTTTAAATGACTTTATTTTTTCGAGTTTTAAGTAGCTCTACTTGATCATAACATCTTAACTTAAAGAAAATTTTAGAAATTCCTTAAAATTCGAGTTGTTCAAGCTTAAATGGAACAAGCCGAGTTTTCAACCGAGCTTAAAAGTCTGTACAGGCTCGATTTGTTTAGGCAAGTGAACGAGCTCGAATCGAGCTTTTTTTTAGCCGATCCCGAGCCGAGCTCGAGTTGTTCAGTTCATCTAACAGCTCGAGGTGCTACTCTAGTAGTGTTTCGCTGGCTTTCCACCAGCATCTTTGGCTGGAGTACTGACGTCTGGCTCCACATGGTTTCATTGACGACTTCTCTTCCTCCATGCTTCAGTAAGCTGGGGTTTGGATTGTTGGTTTATTATTGACCTTTTTTGTCACGGTATTTTTGTCTGTCGGTATTACCGACCTATCGAGAATTGGACCTATTTGATGTCGAATTTCTAGTTTATTTTTTTAAAAAAATATATAAAACCTATAGAATGAAGCTAGACAAGGCCGGCCCCACTATAGCTACGATTAGTGGGAATCTACAAGGGTGGGTAGAAGAATATTCTAAATAGCTAATATTCCCTTCTTTTTAGTTTTAAAATTTTACTTAAAATATTAGTTATTTTATAATTTTCATATTATGGGTTATAAGAATTCTCATAAAAAAAGTTATCAATTATGATTGATTATAAAGAGTAATGGCAATTAATATATAATTAGTAAAAATGTGATATTTTTGGGCTTTGCTTAATATGCGTATAAATTACTAAAATGGCTTTAAGGTAGGAAATGGTCCGTATGGTACAATTATATACATATAGATTATTTTATAAAAAAAATATATACTCCGGTATATACATAGTACTTGTATATAGTACGTGGCAAGGTAAGTGGAAAAATGGCATGGGGTGCCAACTCCGTGGTAGCCTATTAATTATCGGCCACCCCTATCAAATCTCCATCATAGCATGCAACATGCTTTGTTTTTGTTTTTTTTTATTAGGAAAAAATTCGAGGCCAGACATATCTGAACCTCGAAGGCCGACAAGTCGGCAGACGGATAACCTTCATAAACAAACAAAAATACAATGAAGGTGCAAAGTACAAGAAAAGCGCTCTACAAAGCGAAGCTAAACCCAACTAAACCATAAAAGATGAGGATGTAGACGAACGAACTAAGTCAAGCGCTACCCAGAAGCAACACCGCAGGCCAGCGGTACATCAGGAGTCACCCGTGGCCAGTGAAGACGATCCTCCAAGGAAACAACCTTCTGGGAAAAGGAGACGCCTCGATACATACTGTCACGACCCCGGCCTGTCCCGACATCGAACAGCCAGAACCCCATCAACCGGATAAGAAAGTCCAGTCCCCCAAAACGCAAAGTCACACATCACCTGCTTCAAACGCACCAGAGACCCTAGCGGGATTTAAGCTAACCCTACCGGAATTTAATTATAGTAAGATGATAATAATTTATAATAATTTATTAATTCTATTTAATATGAATCAATATCTTAGGGCCAACTTTGGTAGCAGCCTCCGAAGAGGTGGTAGCAGCCTCCGAAAAGGGCTCCAATCAACCGCTCGGACCAGGAGGAGACGAGCGGAGGTTATCGGAGTGTTGATCGTTGGTGACGCTACAACCACTTATTGTTGTCCCGAAAGGGCTTTTCACGTCTCTTTTTTTTTGGTCAAGAAGGGGGCTAATGCCCCAAGTTTTATTGAATGATTAAATTGGAAAGGTGTCCCGTTGGGCTTAGCCCGTGAATAAAGCTAGGGACATAATCAAACACTTGAAAGTTAACATCCAGATGAACTCCTAAGTTGGCTAAAGCATCAGTCTCCCTATTTCCTTGTCTCTTGACCAGCCGCACCACCACATCCCAGCTCGCATCACCAATCAAGTGGCGACTCTGCAGAATCAGGTTGTGATGAGCAACAGGGGCTCGTTCGTCGTTCAACACCTTATACGCCTCCGCGCAATCCAATTCCAAAACCAGCTTAGCTATCCCCATCTCTTTTGCCAATTTCAGCCCCTGATAGGCAGCTTGCAGCTCAGCCTCAAGCGCCCGACATATACCTATTCGACATGTGAATGCTTGTAGAAAACCCCCATCCGCAGATCGAAAAATACCCCCTCCTCCTGCTAATCCCGGATTACCTTTCGAAGCTCCATCCGTGTTCAGTTTGACCCAACCCGGATCCGGAGGCACCCACATCGCCGACTGATCCATTCTTGTTTCCACCTCAGCCCTCAGGCCTGCATTGGAGCCTTTTTCCCGGGCTTGAAAGTACGCATTGATTGTTGACCACACTCTATAAGACACACCTTTAATGTCGTCATGTCCTTGAAAAATCAGATTATTCCTTGTCTTCCAGAGCATCCAGAGCATTGTGAAAAAATTTGCACTCCATCTCACCCTCCTTCCTATGTTGCTAAATATCCATCGCTGCACATCCAACTCGGCGAAGAGGGTCGGCGGTGGCTGGCCTCCTGTCAATCGTCTCCATTCCTCTTTGATGTCGGCGCAATCCCTTAGCAGATGGATCGTCGATTCGTATTCACCACATCTCAAACAGGCCGCGAAGTCTGACATGTGCCTTCTTTGTCTTGCTGCGTTCGTGAGGATATATAGCATCATGGGCTGCTAGAAAGACAAAGGTCCGGACACGTTGATGTGCTGGCAACCGCCAAATGTCACCCCACCCTTTCGATTCTGACATCCCTACCGTAGGGATGAGCTGTTGAAGCGCCGAGGCCGTCGTGAAGGTGCCGGAATTCGTGTGACACCAGAAGAATTTATCCGCTGCTCCTTGAAGATCACTCACCTGTACTGCTTGCAGTCTTCTTTTGTCATTCTAATTCAACAAAGGATCAAGAATCTCCCAATTTCAATTATCAACAACCCACAATTCAGCAACTATTGCACCCATCAGATGCTCCGGCAGAGCTTGCAGAGCCCCATCCTCCAGGGTGCCTTCTCGCAGCCAAGGATGTGTCCAAAAGAGGGTAGATTTACCATCCCCAATGCTCGTCCTCAGCCCGGGCGTCAGCACTTCAGCTCCATGGACTAAGCCGGACCATTTATTTGACGACCGTCCTTGCCGAACAAACATGTCAATGTCAATTCTTCCATTGCAATACTTGCCTCTTGATGTACATATTTGTACCTTTGTTTATTGCATCTTTTGACTTCATATTTCATTCGATTTCCAAAGAAAAGTTTCAAAAATATATAAACTTGTGTCAGAATGGGCTAAAGTATAAGAAATAGAGTCTGCACAAGTTTTGAGCTAACCATGCAGGAATTCGATGTAATCGGAGACAAAACGAAGAAGCCAAGTCAAAACGAAGAAGCCAAGACATGTCTTATGGTCTTAACTTGGTTTCTTCTTCGCATTGCATTTATGTTTAAATTTTTGTTCTTAGTTTTACTTTTATAAAAATGTCAAAATCCAAAAAAAAAAATACAAAAATGTCAAAAATACAAAAAAATTGCATGTTTATTTTTAAGTTTGTTTTTTAACCCTACTTAGATGTCCTATGATGAAAACTCAATAACTGACTTGATCATGTAAACCCTATGGCATATCTAGATGGTTTAGCCTAAGTCTTTAAATTTTTATGTAGATTGTGAACTTGTGATGAAATTGAGCACATATGATCATAGGCTAAAAAGCAAATCCAACAAAAATTGTCCTTGTGAGAATTTTGACCTATAGGGAGAACATCAAAAATCCCTCCGCTTTCTTGAGTGAATTTACTCTTCCTATGCATCTCTAAATGTTGTGATAGTTATTCGAAACCAATGCATATATATGTTTATGTTTACGAGAATTAAATGATGGAGGCATCTTTTAAGCCATTTTTATCCTCTCTTTACCTACCCTGCATTATCCCTGCTTGAAGCCAGAACATTAGCCTGAGCCTGAAATTGCAAACTCCACAAAATTATCCCTAGCCGAATTGAGCCTGACCCCCATTTGGGAATTGAGACTTAGATTGGTTGGACTAATGCCTTGTGGAAGGAAAAGAGCATAATGTCCAGTTTTGAGCAAGGAAGTTATGGGTTGGTGCATATTTACATTTTGTCATATTTTGTAAAAGGATTTATGGCTCAACATATAAATGCACATATTTACTTATTATTTTAAAAAAAAAATCCGAAAAAAGTAAAATATATATATATATAGAGAGAGAGGTTGGATCCCGTGTAAGCAACCCTTACGGTGTAATTTGTGAGCAGAGAAATTATTCGTAGGTACCAAGCGATTATTCGTGTATAATAATGTAATTATTCGTATGTATGAACAAATGTAATTATTCGTATGCAACAAAGAATTATTCATATGTATGTACATACGAATAATAACTTGGTACCTACGAATAATGTCACTGTTCACAAGTTACTTTTAATCTCATCCGTTTGATCTTCTTAATCCGACGCTCCAGATTTGCTCACAAATTACACAGTAAGGCTTGCTTACACATGATCTATCCTCTCTCTCTCTCTCTCTCTCTCTCTCTCTCTCTCTCTCTCTCTATATATATATATATATATATATATATATATATATATATATAGTGCATGAGCCAAAATCCTTAAGTCTTTTATTCATACAAATGTTATATTTTTGAGAGGTATATTAGAACTTAAAAGAAGGGTTGATAGTATGGTTTACATCCTTTTAGTGCATCTTTAGAGCATATTATGGAAAGATGAGTTGGGAAAGAGCATTATAGGAGATTGAGCTTACATTGAAGAGTTATGGTTTGGGTATTGCAAGTGTTGAGATTTAGGAGTCTTAATTCCCGAATTATAAAAGCACCACATAGCCAAATAATTCCATAACCTTTTATTTCATACCAAGCCCCATTACAACCCCGCCGAATGGAGTCTTCTTTGAAGTCTTCCATTGAGCGAAAGTCCTCCTGATGGTTCTTATTGCATTTTCATAATTGGTTGCGAAGTGGATTATTATAAATTGCAATGTTTATGAGATTGTATATGGAATTGAGTTGAGAGTTGATCTTCATCGCCTAAACACATGAGAGTTGAGTGCAAACACATTATCCCTGTGAGGTTGGATCAAAATTGCATATGCCTATGGATCGCCAAAATATGTGCTATGACGTTAAATTCACTTGCTTTGCTTTGCTACCGCTTATGATGTTGCTTTTGACAAGGGCGAAGACTTGAAGGATGTGTTGTAGGTGTTGGTTATTGCTTGGTTATTGCTTGAGGACAAGCAAGTCTAAGTATGGGGTGTTTTGATGTACATATTTTTACCTTTGTTTATTGCATCTTTTGACTTCATATTTCATTCGATTTCCAAAGAAAAGTTTCAAAAATATATAAACTTGTGTCAGAATGGGCTAAAGTATAAGAAATAGAGTCTGCACGAGTTTTGAGCTAACCATGCAGGAATTCAATGAAATCGGTGTAAAGACCGAGTATATTTATATATTATGATTATTTTATTAAATAAATTATTATTAAATTCAATTTGTAAAATTGGAATAAAAACCCGTTCTCGAGCGTAAGTTTCGGATTTTAGTTATCCCGGCATCATTTAAATTTCGGATTTTGACGGGATTCGATTTTCGCTTTCAAGATCGAGTATTAATAAAGATTAATTTAAACTCCGAGTTTTGATTGAAATTAATTTAATTTCGTTATACTGAGATTTGTAAATTAAATCTTATGTATATTTGATTAGTCGGGATTCGGTCGGGCGAGCGGGTTTCGAGTCTATTCCGCTAATTCGAATTCGTTCGGGGAACCAATAACATTTATTTTATCTCCCCCTTTTCTCTCTCTCTCTCTCTCTCTCTCTCTCTCTCTCTCTCTCTCTCTCTCGGCAGTCCCCTGCCTCACACTGCCCACAATTTCCTTCTCTTGCACACTGCACACATGGTCCCCTCTCCCTCCTCCTCCCCCCCCCCCCCTTCACTTGCCTTACTGCAGCACTGCCTCAGCCTCCCCTCCTCATTTCTTTTGTCTTCAAACACCCAAACAAACCCCCACCCCCAAAGAAGCTCAAACCCACCCTCCTCTTTCTCTTCTTCTGGGTAAACAGAACACTCACAGCCAGCCCTCCTCCTCACCATTTCTCCTCCAATGCCGCACCACCTTCACCCCTCGTCGCACACCACCACTCCCACCTCCCACCGCTGCGTTGTGCTCCACCACCACCATCATCTCCCAGCGGCAGGCGACACCAGCTCCTCGTCGTCGTCACCAGTGAACACCACCGAGTCGGCGCCACCGAGAACCACCATCCCCTCCGTTTTGAAGCTCCGAGCGTCGAGCACCCAGCTCTGAGCTAGCAGCAGCGTCCTGAAGTTCCTCCCCCCCTGATGGTTGCAGCAGAAGCTCCCAAACGCCTGCCGGAGCCTCCAGCGCGCCGCCGTGTGCATCACTCCCCTGTTTCTGATTTGAAGGTCGGTTTTGAATTCCGTTCGTTTTCGATTCCAATCTCTTTCAATCAAGCTCCTTACTCCACCCTCCCTCTTCCTAGGCCCAAGTAACCCCTCCTCCATCGCCACCGCAGTCAGAGCAGGCCGTCGGAGCCCTGACATCGGAGAATCGCGCTAACGGTAAACCTTCTCTCCCTCCTTCCTCCCTTGCGTCGTTTCTCTCTTGATGGGTGGGTCTTGGTCGGGGAAACTTTCCGGTCGCCTGGGTTTGAGTCGGGATGGGAACGGAGCTCCGGCGAGGTCTGTTTTTCTCCGCCTTCCTCTCTCTGTTTTCCGTCAATCATCTCGGTCTGAGCTTGAAGAAGGTCCCCTTTTTGTTTCGTGTTGGGTTGGGCCGGGTCAGACAATTCGGTTCCGGGTTATATCATCTACCAAATCTGGATCTCCCCCTCTTCTTTTATTCTTATGGGCTTGGACTGGCAATCGGGTTTGGGCTTCTTCTTTCTTTCCTTTACCGGGTATGGAATCGGGTTTGGGGTTGTTATCCGGGTCATGGGCTTCTGACTGGGTTGGGTTTTGATTTCGATTTGGGCTGGGTTAGTTGTTTAGTTATTGATATTTATAGTATGTATTATTTTTGTTATGTGTTAAGTTTATATTATATGATATATTTTATATATATTTTATATTATATGTTTTTCTGATTTTTGGACATGAATATATATTCTGAAATATTTTAATATATTTAAAAGGTTTTAAAAGTAAAATAATTGATATTGGGTTATGTATATACTTATGGTTATTGTTTTGAGATTTTATGGATAGTATGTGGAAAATATTTGAATATTATTATAGTTTTGGAATTTGGTTATAATTGTACTATTCTGGAAATTTATCCTTATATATTGTTTATTGTTTAAAAATAATATTGATTGGATCATTTGATTGATGCATTTTATGAGAATTTCAATATGTAAGTTGGGAATTTTAAAGTGAATTGTTGGTCTTGATTTATAAATATGATTTGTGAGCTTAGAGTTATTTTAATAATTTAACAATGGAATTTAATTATATATGGTTTTTGAGATAAGAAACATTCCGGAATTTTTTTATAACATGATTTTGGGAAAATGGGCCTTAAGGTTTAAATGTTTAATGTCGGGATTTAGATAAGCGGTTTGAAAAGAGTTGTTTGATTTTCTAAGTTGAGTTCTTTGAGAGGTTGTTTTGAAAATGAGATGATGAGATGAGATGAACATGAAATGAGATGGAATAATCTGAAATGGGATATGAGACGAGATATGAATGATAGTTAGGGGCGCCTTGTGTGAAATAGGTAGACTTATGCATTTATATGTTATTAGGTGTTTGTGAATGTTGGACGTTGCTTGCTATCGGTGATTCATTTCTTGGATTCTGCTCTGCCTTGTTCTCTGCTGTTCGGCTTATTCAGGTAAGTTCCTTTATGGGCTTACTCAGATTCGAAAGAGATTACCGGCTTGTGAATGTAGGACATACTAGGTGTTGCATAAGCATTAAAGCATGCCATGTAGTATCATGCTAGGTTGCACTTGTGATTGAGCATTCTATTTCTTTACGCGTATGAAATAGAACGGCCGTATCTGTGATAGTCCTAGAGTCTTTGCTAGGGTCATAGGGTAGCCCAGCCCCATCGGGTGCCCTGAGTCTATGGAGTCGATATGAGCATGATGATAGCCCAGCACCATCGGGCATGTTTAATTTATTTTAATTTATGCTATGATGATGAGACATGATATGATGATGAGATATGATATGATGATGAGATATGATATGCTATAGCATCGAACTGGCCAGTCTCTGCACTAACGGAAAGGGGTGCAGAGGTAGGAGAGGGACATGCCACTTGTCATTCTTTGGGCGCCTTTACAGTTATTTCTCGCATATTGTAAATTAGGATCATGCTAGTGTGATTTAATTTCCGCATCTGCATCATCTTTATTATTAGCGTATGTGTATGTTCGCTTGCTGGATAGAGCGTGTTGGGGCCTCGGTCTGACCCCACTCGCACCAATTGTTTTTAGGTATGATTGCTCCCTGTTTATATGGCTCGGGAAAGTCCCCCGGCGATTGCAAAGAAATCTGTCTAACCCCGCTAATCTGGCCATACGACTTTAGAATCATGTTTTGGTTTTGACTCGGCCTTGCCGTGGCTTTTGTATCTAAACCATATTTCCACTTCACTTTCGTTTAAACTGAATTTATGAAACTTCGACTGATTAGAGGTTTGAAACCTCAACCCGTACCTGAATTGCAACATCCGAACGAAGGTATCCGACCTTCGAAACGTATCCCGGATATTTATATCCGGGCCGTTACAAAGTTGGTATCAGAGCCAGGTTGTGCAATTCGGGTACGCTAGGGTCGAGCGTATGCTTTGGAAAACCGCCCATAAATTTCAAAAGATTTGAAAGTATTTTATAGGGGCAAAATGAATTTAATATGCCTAACTCCAATTGGACTAAGTATTGAACTTGACTTGTTATAAAAGAGGAGAACCAACTAATAAGGGATCGAGTGGGTAGAAAAGGCGATAAACCATCCCTATTGGATGTAGTCGGAAACGGGTAGGCGAAATACTAGCTTGTTCTTTACAGATGGGTCGGGATGATTTCAATGAGATCGTTATAATTGTCGTTAACTGATTCTAGGATTGAGTGCTTGATATGCTAAAGAATTGATTGTTATGTTCTAACTATTGAATGAATATTGATGATCTGTGAACGAGATAGCGGGAGTACCCTTATTTCCCTATGATTAAGCTCAGCTTTTGTGGAACCGCCCCTTTCCTTATGAATCCTTTGATAGTTCGATCGAGTCCTCCCTTCGAATATCGGTCTCCTCCACGGGAAATCGGGTTGGTAAGCATAGTGTTTCGGAAATCATGGTTGGATAGGAGGGTTACTTGGGGAGAGTATCGAAAGTTGGTTTTTGATGTCATTCCAAGTTAGAAAGTAAGTGTTTCCGAGGTTGTCCTTATCAATTCTTATGACGATTCATTAGCGTCTTCTTACCACGAAAAGTCGTATCCGAGTCTCACGGGAAAGATGGGTGATGAGTCAGTTAGGGAGAGTCAATGTTGCCCTTATGGACCCCTATCGGGTTATCTTGATTTCCCTGTTCATGATTGTGTGATTTTATATGCACTACTCCTTGACCTACAATTGATCCTTAGTGTGAATTTGTGCTTCTGTGCTTTGATGCTCATGATGACCATTGTATAGGTTCGAACTACATTTATTATGTCCATATCATCCCGACATGATCTGTTTAGTGTATTACATTGTCATACTAGGGCACGAATAAACATGTCATATGCTATGAAGTTGTATAATTGATGCCCTCTCTGTGAATAGGTTCATGATAGTGTGATCGACTCTTCCTTATATGAATGTCTCATAAGATGTGCTCTTTAGTATGCTAGTCGATGATGCCTCGATACTTATCGTTCATTTTGTGACAAGAATCTATAGCATGCCCATCTATTCCGAATTCGTCAGATTAACTATTGTTGATTATTTTGCAAGATAATGTTGTGTGTGTTAGTTGTGTTGAACGGAGAATATGTGTTATAATTGAACCTTGAGGAATGCATGTTTTGTCATATTATGTGTTGATTCAAGCTCATGTCCCCATATTCTAGTCATGTCGCCATGTTGCTTAGACTTGCTCGATACCTCGTTGTGTTTTCCTCTCGTGCCACTATTCTAGTCATATTATGGGTTGATTATTTTGCAAGCGCATGCATGTACCATATGTTATATTGAACCACTAGTAACATGTTGGGCCCTTGGTTGTGACTTGTGCGAATTCTACTTTGCCTACGTTATTGTTGATTCACTCTTGAACTAGGTACCTGATAGTGTGGCTCTTTCCTCTTTCTATTCTCTTAACATGTTTCACTCGTCCTAATGAGTTTAATGTTGAATTCGATGATTGACTAGCTTTCCGTGATGATCAAACCTAGCATGCTTACATGGTAAAGATGTCTATTACTCTATGATGGCTCCTCGTGCTTGCATGAACCTATTACTTGACACCTCGCATGATCACGCACCACCCTATATCATGATTTTGCATCTGCATGACGCATGAATATCGGAATAAACCTAGTTGAAATTCTCTAGTTGTACTCATATTCGATGTGTGCTATTAGTATCATGTAGAGCTTATGACTTCCAATATGACTCGCTGAATGATTTCATATCATGCTTGTTCTATAATGTGACAACTAATGTACCACACATGTGCTCTATGATGGTTTGTTCTTAGCATTATTATAATCTAACACCCATGATGTTCTTCTTGTTACTTTTGATGATGCCTCATATTTCGTGAATAATATGTTGAACTCCTCTTAATGACTCTTGTCTATGCTTGTATCACATTATGTATCGCTAGTATCATGTAGGATCTATGCTCCCTAAATGTATCTCGTCGTATGATTACATGTCATCCTTAACTTACTATCTGATCATTGCTGTTAGATGTGATAGTTACTATGCTGTTCTTATGAGCCCTCGTATGACGCTTCATCTGATTATTATAATATACTTTGCCATGATATATTTGGACTCATTTGTTAATGTGTATACCATGCTCTTACTTTGATCATATGTATGATGCTCGTTATCTTCACTAAATTCCGCATGACTTCGAATTATATATGATCATTGTTGGTTCCGTCCATCTTGCTTGAAGTTACTTGGCATATCTGTTTCCATGGAATACTAGAATGTTAGCTTATTTCACATACATCGACATCGGATTTGATTGTGTCTTTGATATGAATACGAATGTTGCCCCGGGATAGGTGCATGTTAGTGTGGATTAATGTGGTGGATATGCTCCATAGTGAATTCATGCTTGATTGTCACAATGGTACCCTAATGGACTTCCATAAAGGCATCGTTGCTATTCCCGAGTCGGAGTCTTATCTCTAGTCATGTCGTCTTTAGCTTTGGTCTATTCCGTCTCCGAAAGGAACATTGGGTCGTCCACTCTTGTCACTCCCCTATCTCCGCTAACTTAAACTTCTACGCGTTATTTTGGATGAGCGACCGCATGGAAGACGAATAGCGATAGAGCAGCGCAGCGGAAGTGTGGGCCCATAACCCACGGGCCTCAGGATCGATAATGTCGACGGAACAAGCTCGCTTTGAGGATTACGATTGTTGAGCACGATATAACTTGCAGGTGGGAGCGTCCTCTATTCGAATTGCTAACCCTTTCTGAGCTTGTTGATGATGATATTGCACTAACTTGATGTTGAAAGTTGCGTGTTGATGTGATGACTGTTGCTTGATTGTCTGTTGATTATGATGATATGATTCGATGCCTTACAATCCTAATGTGCCTTGACGACTTGATGTGATGCTATTCTGAGATGCCAAGCATGATCTAAATTCCTTGCCTATAATGTGAACTGCAAATGCTGAGAACCTGTACTGTTTATTAGATGTGGTTATGATGAGGTGTGTTAGCTTGACCTGATTAGGTTCATATATGATGTTTTACAATCCTTGTTGAGCATGACGGTAATTTAAGACTTTTGATACCTGTTACAATGCTTAATGATGTTATTGATATAAATGTTAGTTGAAATGGTGTAATCCTTATGTGTAATATTGTTCATGATTGCTTCTTCCTTGAACATGTGAGTGAGATCCTTTTGGTAGAGTGGTCAGAGAGTGGAGGAAAGGTTTAAGTGATTAGAATGATCAGCGGTGGTAAGGGAAAGTTGCAGAAGAGGGGTGTTGACTTAGGTTGGACCGAGTGGGTTCGGGAATTATAAGAGGTAATGCTTGATGATTTCGATGAGCTCCTAGGTGAATCTCGGATAAGGGTATGATTAGGGATAGGCTGGTTAGGTAGTGACCGAGGAAACTTTATTGAAGATGCGTGGTTAGAAGGGTTCTACGTTGTGATATCTTGGGAAGAGTGAGAAATGTAAGAAATGACCGTAGTATACAGGGATACTCGGGTGGGAAAACAGAGGTAGTAGTGGACTCTTAGAGGTGGATTGCTAGTGAGAGTTATTGGTGGAATGAGGGGCGAGATTGGGGTATTGAAATGTATTAGGACTTCTCTTGAGGATGCTACCTGAGCTGATGTTGGTGAATCTAGATGAGGCTGGTTTTGATGTAGGAATTGAAATCGAGCGGGCGGGGTTGCATTTTATTTTAACTTATATGATGTGCAAATTTTCTTGATTATGTGATTAGCTAATATGTACTGGCATGATGTTAGATAGTGACCATGATAAACCTGATACGACCTGATATTATATATTGACTGACCTTCCCCTTTTGCTGAATCATAATAACCTGACCTTGTTGTGTTGATGTGTTGATGACGAGTTTTGGTTCATTGATTCTGTGATGAGAGATACTTTTATGATTTCTGGTGTGATGTTGGGACGTTGTTATGATTCTGTTATGTCGTTGAGATGAATATTACGACCTTTAGTATGATATGGAGATGTTGATGTGACCTTGTGGCACTACTCTGGTATATGTTGAGACTTGTTGTGTGATGCGTTGATTGATAATTGGATGGTTATACAGTTATGCATTCTTATGGCTTATGCATCTTGCTTGAATTGAGACTGATAGATTGATTCGATTTTGGAAACTAGGAAGAGAATATGGGATTAGCCCTTAGAGGTGGATAACTCCACCTCCTACCTTCTGAATTTGATCGATTGGTATGTGTGAAGCTGATTTGGTTTTCGGAAGAGTTTGACGAAATCTTGATTTGGGAGGATTTGATTTGATTTTGGTGTAAAGTTGCTTGATTAAAAATTGAATTTGAGGATTTTGAGCGGTTTTGAAAATGGCCAACTTGGGGTTTTAAAGAAGTTTAGAGTTTCAATGATTTGGATGACAACCTTTCCATTTACAAAACGCTCTGAGAATTTACGAACTGGATTTACATTATGACGTCTCACGAAGTGGATACAAGCATTTTATAGGGGCGCTTATAGATTGCTTGCTAAGACCTAGTCGGACGCTATAATGCTTTTAGAGTTGTGATACTTCCGAAAGGTCGAAGCAAGGATGTGATAGGGGCGCTTATTACACACTTGACTAGACCAATTGGAGATGTCACGACCGTGACCAGGATGTTGTGAGAATCCCGGAAGACGCAACCGAGATGATTGCAAGATCCTTGGACATGGTCCTCGGACTCGCCGATTTCAAACTCCTTTCCATTGTTTTAAATGATTTTAGTCTCGGGGACGAGACTTGTTTTTAGAGGTGGATAAATGTAAAGACCGAGTATATTTATATATTATGATTATTTTATTAAATAAATTATTATTAAATTCAATTTGTAAAAGTGGAATAAAAACCCGTTCTCGAGCGTAAGTTTCGAATTTTAGTTATCCCGGCATCATTTAAATTTCGGATTTTAACGGGATTCGATTTTCGCTTTCAAGTTCGAGTATTAATAAAGATTAATTTAAACTCCGAGTTTTGATTGAAATTAATTTAATTTTGTTATACTGAGATTTGTAAATTAAATCTTATATATATATTTGATTAGTCGGGATTCGGTCGGGCGAGCGGGTTTCGAGTCTATTCCGCTAATTCGAATTCGTTCGGGGAACCAATAACATTTATTTTATATCCCCCTTTTCTTTATCTCTCTCTCTCCCTCTCTCTCTTTCTCTCTCTCTCTCGGCAGTCCCCTGCCTCACACTGCCCACAATTTCCTTCTCTTGCACACTGCACACATGGTCCCCTCTCCCTCCTCCCCCCCTCCCTTTCACTTGCCTTACTGCAGCACTGCCTCAGCCTCCCCTCCTCATTTCTTTTGTCTTCAAACACCCAAACAAACCCCCACCCCCAAAGAAGCTCAAACCCACCCTCCTCTTTCTCTTCTTCTGGGTAAACAGAACACTCACAGCCAGCCCTCCTCCTCACCATTTCTCCTCCGATGCCGCACCACCTTCACCCCTCGTCGCACACCACCACTCCCACCTCCCACCGCTGCGCTGTGCTCCACCACCACCATCACCTCCCAGCAGCAGGCGACACCAGCTCCTCGTCGTCGTCACCAGTGAACACCACCGAGTCGGCGCCACCGAGAACCACCATCCCCTCCGTTTTGAAGCTCCGAGCGTCGAGCACCCAGCTCTGAGCTAGCAGCAGCGTCCTGAAGTTCATCCCCCCTGATGGTTGCAGCAGAAGCTCCCAGACGCCAGCCGGAGCCTCCAGCACGCCGCCGCGTGCATCACTCCCCTGTTTCTGATTTGAAGGTCGGTTTTGAATTCCGTTCGTTTTCGGTTCCAATCTCTTTCAATCAAGCTCCTTACTCCACCCTCCCTCTTCCTAGGCCCAAGTAGACGTGGCCACGGGTTCGACCCGCCGGGTCGACGGGTCGGACCCGCCGGTTCGAGAACCCGGGGTACATGACCCGAACCCTAACCCGGAAATTCAACGGGTCGACGGGTTCGGGTCACCCGGCGGGACACGTGGCAAGAAATCGGGTACCCGCCGGGTTTGGCGGGTCAACCCGCCGGGTCAACCATTTTAAAAAAAAAATTTGGTTTTGAAAAAAAAAACTCAACCCATCAAATACTTTTAACTTTCACCACACTTTCGAAATGGAAAGATTTAAGGTGGACAAAACATGGTACGTGGGAAGATATATATATACCTTCATTCCACTCCATCATTTCATCACACTTTAGATGTGGGAAATAAAAGGTTGGATTGTGGGAATGATAAGTAGGGATATGAGAAGATATATATATAGAGAAAATAGAGGTAGATAGCACACTTTCGATGTGGGACAGAAATATGAGATATTAAAGAAATTGTAGAAATTGATGTTTCGACTAATCGAATTATATGATGTAAAATGTAATGTAATTTAAGTATTTGGATTATATGGTGGAATATATAATGTAATTTAAGTCTTTGGATTATATGATGTAACATATAATATAATTAAAGTCTTTACCTCTTACGATTTAATGAAATGAATAACACATGGTGATGGAACATCATGATACATTATATCAAATTTGTTGGATTAATCTTTCTATTTAATTCAATTGATAGTTGTGTTGATCTATTGATTAATCATAAGTGTTTTATTTTACTTGCATTATGTTACTTTCTTGGTTGTTGATTTCAAATCTAGGCTCATCTTCATATAGATATATGATAATCTTTCTCGTTTAAAGTTGAATTAGCCACATTTTGTGTATACACATAATGATGATGTTATTGAATTACCTATTTGTGTTGCATGTTATAAAATGAAAAGACACATTTGAAAAGTATTGCCCAATAATATATTTCATTGCCCAATAATATATTTCATTATTGTGCTTGAAAATCCGAAGTTCTATAACATTTTCAAAATAACTGAAAATCGACTTTAAGGATACCATACATGTGTAACAACTTTATCAACAACAATATTTGTATTCTTTGAAATTATATCATAAAGACTCCTAACTTAGTATCATATATCATGATTTCATAGTGGAGCTACCAAATAACACAAATGTTTAAGGTATTGTGTTGAAATTCATATTTTCTTGCTACCCGTTCGTTATTTTGATCTTTCATAATTGATAGGTAAAATATTTTTCAAAAAAATAATATTTATATAAAGTGTAGTACTAGTGTTTGTATATGATAAAAATTTATAAGTATGGATTGACATGAAAAAACCGAATGATCGAGATTGAAGATATGATTTAGTTTCTACTTATTTTTGTCCCACATCCTATCCCACATTGAAAACTAGAGGAAAGGGGAGGGGGAGGGTGCTAAGTCTATAAAATAACCAAAGGATGGGTAGGATTTTCATAACATGCAATGCATAAGAATTTATATATTATGAATAAATAAAATTCATAATAATTATAAATATAAATTCTAGTTTTTTTATAATTTTTTTAAAAACTTTTTGACCCGTTGGGTCAATCCGACGGGTCGACCCGCCGGGTCGTAGTCGGGTCAACCCGCCGGGTCACGGGTTCACTTTCCCCCGACCCTAACCCTAACCCTTAACCCGAGATGACCCTTCAACCCGTTGACCCGAACCCGACGGGTCACCGACCCGGCGGGTCACGGGTCGACCCGTCCGACCCGTGACCCGTGGCCATGTCTAGGCCCAAGTAACCCCTCCTCCATCGCCACCGCAGTCAGAGCAGGCCGTCGGAGCCCTGACATCGGAGAATCGCGCTAACGGTAAACCTTCTCTCCCTCCTTCCTCCCTTGCGTCGTTTCTCTCTTGATGGGTGGGTCTTGGTCGGGGAAACTTTCCGGTCGCCTGGGTTTGAGTCGGGATGGGAACGGAGCTCCGGCGAGGTCTGTTTTTCTCCTCCTTCCTCTCTCTCTTTTCCATCAATCAGCTCGGTCTGAGCTTGAAGAAGGTCCCCCTTTTGTTTCGTGTTGGGTTGGGCCGGGTCAGACAATTCGGTTCCGGGTTATATCATCTACCAAATCTGGATCTCCCCCTCTTCTTTTATTCTTACGGGCTTGGACTGGCAATCGGGTTTGGGCTTCTTCTTTCTTTCCTTTACCGGGTATGGAATTGGGTTTGGGGTTGTTATCCGGGTCATGGGCTTCTGACTGGGTTGGGTTTTGATTTCGGTTTGGGCTGGGTTAGTTGTTTAGTTATTGATATTTATAGTATGTATTATTTTTGTTATGTGTTAAGTTTATATTATATGATATATTTTATATTATATGTTTTTCTGATTTTTGGACATGAATATATATTCTGAAATATTTTAATATATTTAAAAGGTTTTAAAAGTAAAAATAATTGATATTGGGTTATGTATATACTTATGGTTATTGTTTTGAGATTTTATGGATAGTATGTGGAAAATATTTGAATATTATTATAGTTTTGGAATTTGGTTATAATTGTACTATTCTGGAAATTTATCCTTATATATTGTTTATTGTTTAAAAATAATATTGATTGGATCATTTGATTGATGCATTTTATGAGAATTTCAATATGTAAGTTGGGAATTTTAAAGTGAATTGTTGGTCTTGATTTATAAATATGATTTGTGAGCTTAGAGTTATTTTAATAATTTAACAATGGAATTTATTTATATATGGTTTTTGAGATAAGAAACATTCCGGAATTTTTTTATAACATGATTTTGGGAAAATGGGCCTTAAGGTTTAAATGTTTAATGTCGGGATTTAGATAAGCGGTTTGAAAAGAGTTGTTTGATTTTCTAAGTTGAGTTCTTTGAGAGGTTGTTTTGAAAATGAGATGATGAGATGAGATGAACATGAAATGAGATGGAATAATCTGAAATGGGATATGAGACGAGATATGAATGATAGTTAGGGGCACCTTGTGTGAAATAGGTAGACTTATACATTTATATGTTATTAGGTGTTTGTGAATGTTGGACGTTGCTTGCTATCGGTGATTCATTTCTTGGATTCTGCTCTGCCTTGTTCTCTGCTGTTCGGCTTATTCAGGTAAGTTCCTTTATGGGCTTACTCAGATTCGAAAGAGATTACCGGCTTGTGAATGTAGGACATACTAGGTGTTGCATAAGCATTAAAGCATGAAATGTAGTATCATGCTAGGTTGCACTTGTGATTGAGCATTCTATTTCTTTACGCGTATGAAACAGAACGGCCGTATCTGTGATAGTCCTAGAGTCTTTGCTACGGTCATAGGGTAGCCCAGCCCCATCGGATGCCCTGAGTCTATCGAGTCGATATGAGCATGATGATAGCCCAGCACCATCGGGCATGTTTAATTTATTTTAATTTATGCTATGATGATGAGACATGATATGATGATGAGATATGATATGATGATGAGATATGATATGCTATAGCATCGAACTGGCCAGTCTCTGCACTAACGGAAAGGGGTGCAGAGGTAGGAGAGGGACATTAGGATCATGCTAGTGTGATTTAATTTCCGCATCTGCATCATCTTTATTATTAGCGTATGTGTATGTTTGCTTGCTGGACAGAGTGTGTTGGGGCCTCGGTCTGACCCCACTCGCACCAATTGTTTTTAGGTATGATTGCTCCCTGTTTATATGGCGTGGGAAAGTCCCCCGGCGATTGCAAACAAATCTGTCTAACCCCGCTAATCTGGCCATACGACTTTAGAATCATGTTTTGGTTTTGACCCGGCCTTGCCGTGGCTTTTGTATCTAAACCATATTTCCACTTCACTTTCGTTTAAACTGAATTTATGAAACTTCGACTGATTAGAGGTTTGAAACCTCGACCCGTACCTGAATTGCAACATCCGAACGAAGGTATCCGACCTTCGAAACGTATCCCGGATATTTATATCCGGGCCGTTACAATCGGAGTCAAAACGAAGAAGCCAAGTGAAGGTGAGCAGAGGTCGATATCGACCTAAGACATCGATATCGACCCAAGATTTCGACACGACTTCTGAGTGTCGAGATAAGCCACACAGACCAGACAAGAAAGCCTCGATATCGACAATACTACATCGATATCGACCATCATCATGGACGGGACATCGACTGGAGCTGGACAAGTCGAGCAGAAACACAAGCATCGATATCGACCTTTGGTGTCGATATCGACCTTACATCGACAGAAGATAAATCCGATTTCGAGACTCGGATTGTGAATTCTATCATCAAAGCCATGAGTTATCTCGTCTTTCTAGATATTAGCAGCTGTTTATCATCTTTTCCTTTAAGTTTTCATCAAAATAAAAGACCTATCCTAATTGTTCGGATAGAGTTCATAGTTTAGATAGAAGTTACAATCCTTGGATAGCGAGGATTAGTAGCCTATAAATAAAGCCCTAGGGGGCTGGCATTCATTCATTCAATTCACAAGCAAGTAAGACAATCAATAGAGTTAGAGTTAGAGAGAAGTTTTAGGGTTTGACGTTTGCGAAAGTTGACGTTGAGTTGTAAAGCTTCGGAGTTTATTTTTAATGCAAGTTTCTTCCTTTCAAACAACAATGAGTTCCATGATGAAAAGCGAGTAGTTCCCCAAAGCTCTTAGGGTCGGGGTGAGCCCGACGTTAGCCATGCGCGCTTGAGGTAACTATTTGATGTCGATATCGTTGTGTCTATCTCTCCTCCTACGATTCTATGTTTAGTCCTAATCGAAAGAAAAGGGATTCATGCTAACAACTTGAGTTATAAACATAAAATTGGTAGAGACAATTAGGTTTATTTGCAAGAGTAATCCTAAGAGTTGATGTACGGCGAAAGCTTGTCCCTCGGGTGAAATAGCGCAATTGTCCGTCTTATTTATCTTATCGCATGCATTGGTTAACGTTGTGGTAAACCCTAATCCTAGGAGTTGCTTTTTACATATTTTATACACACAAAAACCCCTGTTTTATTTCTGTTCATCCCTTCTCATCCATTCTTAAATCTTCGGCCTTTCTTTGCCGACGAAGAACTAACCCACTGCAGGAAGACATCGATATCGACCCCAGACGTCGATATCGACCATTGAGTTCGTCAATAGTTTTCTGAGTCGACGACGATCATTCTGCGGAGTTTGCTGAGCATCGATATCGACCCCTAGCATCGATATCGACCCTTCTGTATCGACTGACAGTCTTCTGAGCTAGTCGATTTCGTGACTGACATCGATATCGACCCTTTCCAGTCGATATCGACCACTTGTTTTTGTCTCTGCAGGTCTTTTGTTGCAGAGAACATCGACAGTCGAGGTCAACATCTAGCTCAAAGGTCGAAATCGAGGCTTCTGGTCGACGCAGGCTTGAGATTTCCAACGCTACTAGGATCCCGCTGACACGCCTCCTCGTGGATCGATCCTGACTACCCTTCCACTACAACGGGAGGAAGTCTTGTAATTATTTGCATAGGCTAGGAGTCGGTTTACATATTTACATCGTATAATTTGTACTCGACTTACCTCTCTTAACACCTCTGACCACCCTACTCCACAACGACGAAGGTTCCTGCATCAGTCTCCAACCGAGCTTGGCGAGCACTGCGTGGTTGGTCTCTCGCATCGGTCGGATGCCCAGCCCACCTACCGCCATCGGAGCATGGAGGACATCCTTTTTCAATAGGTGGATGCGTCTGCGATCAGTCGTAGAGCCCCACACAAATCCTCTAACCACCTTATCAATCTCATCACAAACACCCCTCGGCATATACGTCGACTGCATGGTATAGAGCGGCAAACTCGTCAACACATATTTGGCTAGTGTCACTCTTCCTGCCATCGAAAGAGTCCTCGTTTTCCAACCACTTAGTCTCGACGACACCTTGTTCAGCAGGGCCGTGAACCGCTCTCTCGTCATGCGTCCGCAGGTAGTAGTGACTCCAAGGTATTCACCGAATCTCTCAGTAATCGGCATACCCAAAGTATCACTTATAACTCCTTTGTTGTTCGCCGCCACATTGCGCGAGAACACAACCGAGCTCTTAGCGAAGCTCACACGTTCCCCTGAAGCATTACAGAACATGTCCAGACACTCCTTGATCACACTCCCTTGCTCCGGCGTTGCTTCACCAAACAATACGAGATCGTCGGCAAAGAAGAGGTGCGAAAGGGCCACTCCGCCGATTTGAATGGGTCTCCAACGTCCCTCATCTACCGCATCTTAAATTATATGCAATAGATACTCCATACATAACACAAAAAGATACGGCGATAGAGGATCCCCTTGCCTTATGCCTCTTGTCGGTTGGAAACCGCCCGCCCGCTCACCATTCCATAGGACGTCCGTTCGACCCATCGATTGACACTTCAAAATGACATGTATTAATCCCGCCGGTAGTTGAGCCCTCTCCAAAGTTGCCCTTAAGAAAACCCGCTCGATACGATCGTACGCTTTCTCGAGGTCTACCTTAATAACCATCCATTTCCTTCGTCTCCGTTCGGCCATGGAGTGAAGCACCTCTTGCACAACAACAATGTTATCGACAATCTGGCGCCCCGGGATAAAGCTTGCTTGGTTTGGCGCCACCAGATCACCAAGAATCGGTTTGATTCTATTTACAATCATCTTCATGGCTATCTTGAAAACAACATTTAAGAGGGAAATAGGTCTAAACTGCTGGGCTCTAGAGGGATTGTCCCTCTTAGGAATAAGGACCATGAGAGCATCGCCGATACCGGTTGGTGCCTGATTGGAGTTGAGCATCGTTAGCACTGTGTCCTTCACTTGCTCCCCTACAAGGCTCCAATTCCTTTGAAAGAAGACCGCTGGAAACCCGTCCGGCCCCGGTGATTTGTACGGGCCCATCTGTTTGAGAGCCGCCCATACTTCCTCGCTTCTGAACGGGGTTGCAATCGCTGCCAACCTCCCTTCATCGATCAAAGGGAACGTGTTGCGACAGGTAAAGGAAGCTTGGGAAGGTCTATTCTCCTCGGACATGTATAAAGTGGAAAAGAAGGAGACCACCATCGCTTTCAGTTCAGCTGGATCCTCCACCCACTCGTCTCCCTCTCCCTGCAGCCGTGAGATCTTGTCGAGGTCGCCTCACGATGGTCGAAAGGTGATAGAATTTGGTATTTCTATCACCCTCCAAAAGGAAGGCCGCCCGCGACTTTTGAAACCATAAGAGTTGCTCTTGTACCAAGACCTCCTCCAGTTCCCACGTCAGCCGGTCTTCCATCTCTAGATAGTGCGAGCACACGTTCACAGCAAGCTTGAGTCGAACTCCTTTGATTCTCTTTTCCAGCCGTTCCTTCCTTTTGAAAATGTTACCAAACGTCTCTCTATTCCACTTACTGAGTTCCCCCTCCAAATGTTTCAATGCCACCCAGTTTTTCTCTTCCTTAACCCATTTTGCATCCATCAAACTCCTAAATTGCTCATGGAGGAGCCATGCTGAAAGAAATCGAAATGGTCTGTCCAGAGGTTGCTCGCCCCTTTTTGGTTCCAGCTCCATCAGAATTGGAGCATGATCAGAATAAGGAGAAACGAGGTGGGTAACTGAGGCTTTAGGGTACTTCAATCTCCAGTTTGGGCAGCACAATGCCATATCAAGCCGAGCCATGGTTCGAGTCCCTTCATGATTACCCCTCCACCACGTAAACGGGGGTCCCGAGTAGCCCAGATCGATCAGCTGCATTGATTCCGCCCACTCCTGGAACTCTTGGGAAGATCTGTTCGACCCCACCGAGGAGCGCGGGGAGCGTTCCTCTTGATTCATTGTCGCATTGAAGTCGCCCACTAAAGCCCATGGCTTCGTGTACCTTTATGTTCATGTTCAACCCAAAGATCCGCAACATGCTTTGTTAATTGTTCCTTTTACTTTGTTGATTTTATTTCCTTTTTATATATATATATTTTACTTTTAAACTCTACTATATAATTTTCTTTTTTTTCTTTTTAAATTTCTTTCTCCTCTAACCTAGTAAAACAAGTGTTACTACTACAGTTCATGAGCCATGATGCAATTTTTTAAAATAAAATTATAGTATTTTAATATTATAAATTTAAATAAAGAATTAATAAAAATTAATATAAAATAAGAAATGTAGAGGTCATAAAGTAAAATTTTAGAAAAAAAATCATAATAGTATATTAGAAATATTTATTAAAATTATAATATCATTTTAAAAAAAATTATTCTCATTTAGAGTAGTATATAGATATACTGATTGGAAAATAAAGAGTAAGTTAAGAAAATAATTAAAAAGTGATTAAGAAACAATAATATAATTTGATTAGTTTCATATGAAGATATATAGATTTCATATGAAGATATAGACGGTCTCTCTTCAGATTTCTTCTCATTTAAAAAGTAAATAAATATAAATATAAATATAAATATTTTGAATTAATCCAATTGGGCAGAAATATAGATATCGGGGTGGCTATATACACCAATTGCAGGTGCTATATGCACTCCAGTCAGTCGGATGGATCTATGATTTTAGGAAATATCAAATTGATTATCAAAGAGCCTAAGAGCAATCCCAACAGTTTTTGTAAAAATTCTCTAAAATAGAGATCAAAATATCTAAAAAAATTATCCTCACACTCCAACAACTTCTCTCTTATACATATTTCTACATTAATTATAGGGAAAATCGCAAAAAATATCCTAAACTTTAGAGGTTGTTGCGCTCAATAGCCTGAACTATAAAAAATGCAGAAAATAGCATCAAGTATTTACTTGGTTACAGAAAATAGTCTCAACCTACATTCAAATTCAAATAATTACTTCAAATTCAAATTATTTACAAAAAACAGTCTTAGGTTGCCTTTAAATTCAAATTAATTACAAAACCTCTCCAAAATAATTTTTATTTTAAAAAATCATCACTTCTAATATAAAAGATGTTACACTTAATTTTTGTTATCTAAACTCATAGGAGTCATAGCTGAATTAATTATAAAAACTATCTCAAATCATATAAATATAACTTAAATTTATTATTTTAAAAAATTATTTAGATTATTTACATAATCTAATTAATTTTGCGCGTTCCCTATATACACCGCAAATTAACGTCCAATCCAACGTTGTAACAACGTTGAATCCGATGTTGTAATTTCACTTAAAAAATCCGAACCTTGTAACAACGTTGAATTAGACGTTGTTACAACGTCTAATTCAACGTTGCTAATACGGGCCAGATCGGGCCTAATATAAGATATTAAAAAACAAAAAAAAAATTGATTTACAACGTCCTTTTGGACGTTGTGGGTTTTTTTTTGGTGTTGTGGGTGGGTTGTGAAAAAATGTGTAAAATTTACCATAGCAACGTCCGATCCGACGTTGTTAGCCCAGTTCGGCCCGATCCGATCCTTCACTTCACATATTACAACGTTGAATCCGACGTTGTAATATAATTAACGCTACAACGTCGAATCCGACGTTGATTAACAGCTTTAATACGTGAATTTGTGGTGTATATAGGGAATTTTTTTTCAAAATATTCACAAATAAATAAAAAATTACGAAAATATTCACTGTTTTAAACATTTTACATAAATATTCATTTTTTGCAGGTTCATCAGAAAAACGCGGTCCTACTCCGCGTTTTATTCACAAAGCTGGACAGAGAATTGGCGCCAGAGTTGGGGATTTAATTTCACGAAAGAAACGCGGTCTCAGACCGCGTTTCTATGGGCATTTAATTCAAAATTAATTCGCCCAACTGAAATGCTGATGTGGCAGTAGAAACACGGTCTGAGACCGCGTTTCTTTTGTTGACTTAATTCCCTTCGGCAAAAGTTGCTGACTGGGATTGACGTTACAAGAGAAACGGGGTCTGTGACCGCGTTTCTCTGTGTCGGTTTCAAAAAAAGAAAAGAGTCAAATATTCCAATTGAATGCAGCCCATAAAACGCGGTGCCCAACCGCGTTTTATTACCATCACATAACCCTACGCAACTTCCCCTTCCCCACTTCATCTTCTTCCTCCGTCTTCGAGATCAAAACCCGCCTCATCCCCCTCCGTCTTCTGCAACCCACAACCGACCACCCCACCCGCGTCCTCCCCCCTCAATTAATCCTCCTCCATCTTCTATTGAAAGAGCGGGTTTGTTATTGGCCTTCGTTGCTCGATTCCAAGCCGCCACAAGGTTAGGGTTTTTTCTTTAAAAAATTTCGGACGATTATGGAATTGTTTGTGGTTGTTGATTGTTCAAATTGTTTGATAGTTATATGTTGTTAGTTCTTATTATTGAATCGAAATGGTTTGAATCGAAATGGTTTGATAGTTTTAGATCTAAAATTGTGATGAATGATCACAAAAATATAAATTGCATAGGAGTGTATATGAAATATTGGAATATTGGAAGATAATACAATTTTAGTAGCATGATGAAGATTAGATTATGATAAGAGAGTAGATTTGAGAGTAGATTTCGATAAGAATATAAATTTTAGTAGCATGATGAAGATTATATTATGATAAGAATATAAATTGTATAGGAGTGTATATGAAATATTGAAATATTGGAAGATTAGATTATGGAAGATAATACAACTGGGACCCTAGCATGATGAAGATTAGGTTATGGTAATACAATTTTAGTAGCATGGTTTGAGAGTATATTTCGATTTGTGTAATCTATACTTAAAAATGATGAAGATTAGATTATAATAAGAGAGTAGATTTCGATTTTAGTAGCATGAAATATTGTAATCTATACCTAAGTTTTTTTGAAATTCTGAACACGTTTATTTCGGTAATTGATAAGAGAGTAGATTATGATTCAGAACACTTTAATTTGTGATTCTGACAAGTAATTTTGTGATTCTGACAAGTAACCTACTTTTTTTAGTGCTTCTGACAAGTACATTTGTGATTCTGAACATAGTAATTTATTTGTGTTAGGGAGGTAGAATGGCAATGCAATTGAATCCCGGACCGCTTGTGACTGAGGTGCTCCATAGACAGCATCTCCATAGGTCAACTGATGTGTGGAATGGCGAGGAATATGTAAGTACATATTATTTTAATCATTTGTTAAAATTAATATGAGACAGTACAAACAAATGAGATATTAATGCTTGTCAGTGTTATGTTTGTAGACGAATGGTGTCATCCAACATAGACTGCACTTGCGGAAGATAGGGCGAGATGCAGCTGTCGATCCAAGAGTTATGCAGTACATAAAGACGGCAGGATTCGACTGCATCTACAAGCTAGGGTCCCAGTTGGAGATTGACAATGAGTTAATCACAACGTTGATAGAGAGGTGGAGACCTGAGACCCACACCTTCCACTTGAACGTTGGAGAGACCACAATCACGCTACAAGACGTTTCAGTTATATTAGGACTACATGTCGACGGTCTTGCAGTTACCGGGAGTGCTTGGTACGATTGGCCAACTGTTGCGGAAACGTTGCTTGGGCAAAGACCCACACCAAATCAGATAAGGGGATCGTCGGTGAAGGTGGCCTGGCTACGAACACTATTGGTGCCTTTACCAGAAGATGTGGATGAGCATGTCGTGCAGTGCCAGGCTAGGGCGTACATTCTACTGTTGTTGGGAAGTGTCATGTTTGCGGATAACAGCGGCGGCCAAGTACAGTTACTTTACCTCCCACTCCTAGCGGATTTGGAGGCCGCTAGCGAGTATAGTTGGGGCAGTGCGACATTAGCCTTCCTCTACCGACAACTTTGTAGGGCAACGTCATGGGAGAAAGCCGAGATCATAGGCCCTTTCATCTTATTACAGGTACAGTAACTATGTCGTGTTCTTGTTTTCAATTTCTGTGAATTTGTAACTAATTACCTCTACAATAATCCTAGTTGTGGGCATGGGAGCGCATTCCCATTGGACGACCACGATGTATTATCCCACTCGGTGAAGATGATGACCACAATGCCATTCGAAGGGCTCGGCGGAAAGAAGCTAGGAAGAAGACTGGTTACAGTTCACAACCTCCCCCATTTAGCGCACGATTTGTAGATGGGGAGGACTCGCTGGCTATGAGGTGGTTGAATTGCTCATACTCCTATGGCACTACCCCGAAGACGCTGATGTACTACCGAGATGCATTCGATCGACAAACTACAGACCAGGTTAGTCAGTTATGTTCTCACATCCCGTCATTGTATATGGAAGAATGAAATTCATATCTTAGTTACATACATTAACGGACTATGCAGTTTATCTGGGAGCCGTACACGAGCGATGTATTAGCTCGCCTGGCTCCCATCTGTACACAAGGTGGGAACATCTGGTGATCTACTACACCTATGATCTGCTTTGAGATTGTAGAGGAGCATCACCCGGAGCGGGTTTGTCGCCAATTTGGGGTTGTGCAAGTGGTGCCCCCATCATGTGCATATGACGAGGTGTTGCACAAAATGGATCGCAGGGGAAAGCATCAACACGATTGGGCTCAGGTTCATGCTCAATGGATCAAGATGTGGAACGAGCGAGAGAACTCCATTCATGTCGCAGCTGAGGTGGACGATGAGGATGAGGCCCTAGCACAGTATATGACCTGGTACACACGTATCACCAGGCGCCTTATTAGTCGACCTACTAGTGCTCCGGCGGGGGTCTATCAACTAGTGGCTCCTGACTACCACAGGATAGTATTTAAACCTTCATCTTGCACTTTTTTATTTAACTGAAAAACCATCCTTGTAGTTGCTCCAACTATCAAAACCTTATGTCCAGGGGAATTTCATCATGGATGCTAGTGCTCGAGCAACCCAAACTGTTGAAGAATCGCATCAGTTCTACGCCCAACACCAGTACAACTCAATGATGGGAAAAGTGGACGAGTATTGCAGCTACATGGCAATGCAGGGATCACAACTTCTTAGTCAAATGTCGTTCAACCCAACACTACCTCCCAGGCCGATACATACAACTGAGATGCCACCAACAACCTTTGGAATGTCCTCCCAGCCGAAGATGGGGACCCCGTCGTCAATGATTTTTCCTTCATACCCATCGTTTGGTACCCCAGGTGGCACACCTTCGGCCATGATGGACCAATTCAACCAGCCACGATTTATGTTCCCCCAGTCGACCTTCGTCGCCTCTGGAGCCACTTCCACCCAGTTCGGGCCTGCTCCTACGTTCTTGACCACACCGCCTCTTCATCAGGGGCGGGTATGCTGATCCCTGCAACCTTTATGGGGAGACACCTCCATGAAAGCCTGGTCCAGACCCGAACTTGTACTGCCAACCCGATGATGAGGATGATGATGCGTAGCTTTACTTTTTTCTTATGTTCTGATGTTATGGACTCTTTTGTAGTTTCTTCTGTTTGACTTTTCATAACTTTTGTGCTTGACTCTTCCAAATGATGTGGTTCGTTCAGTAGCATGAAACACTTACACTTGGAGTTTTTAGATTTGACATCTATTACCTATTATTTTGATGAAACATACATCACTGAGAGCAAGGTTGATATCTTTGACACATACAACATCCATAAAACATACATAAAGAGTAGTAATCAAATGTTCCATACATAAAACATAGTTCAGCTCCACTTAAAAACTTTGACACATACAACATCCATAAAACATACTGGCATAAATGGTAGTAATCAAATGTTCCATACATAAAACATAGTTCAGCTCCACTTAAAAACTTTGACACATACAACAAACTGACAACAACACATACCAACAATACATAGGAGCTATATATAGAAGGAGCATAAAGCTCACGAGGCTGATGGGCCCGCACGACTTGGGCAACTTCATCTGTTGTGCCCATAACCTCGACAGTTGCCACAACGCACTTGACCTGGGACTCCAAAATCCATCTCATTCCTAATCCTTCTTGATGGGGTTCGACCAACATCTCGCAGACGCGATTGATCGGCGACTAACCTGGGACCTTCCACTTTTGGCCAGTTGAATGGTTCACCTACTGGCATAAATGTTGCTTGGTATGTCAACCAGTATAACTCCGTCGTTAAGTACCTGTCCACTAATGGTACGAAGGAAATGATCTGAGATCTGCAAACCGCCAAGACATGTGCGCAAGGTACCCATAGCAACTTCCAGCTAGCACATGTACACGTCCTACGACGTAAGTTCACGGTGTACGACCGCCCACTTCGCCTACCCTGTGACCCCCGGGGGTTCAAAATCACCTCAAATATTCCATTCTGTAAATCAAATGATATGACATGTGCATTTCTTCCAGCTTCAATACCTACTCCAATCTTCCTATCGGTCGCTTCTGTCAGTGGGAAACCTTGCGAGATGCGAGTGCTTGCGTCCCCTCTCCTCCGCACAAAGTAACTGTTCACCTTATAAAAGGTTTGTCGAACAAGAGTTGTGATTGGAATATTCCTCGCACCCTTCAGCACAGCATTAAAGACCTCAGATAAGTTTGTTGTCATCACACCATACCTCGCCCCCCCATCCTTCGATATGGCCCACTTCTCAGGCTCAATCGCAGCTAAGTACTCCCAGGCCTCGGGATTCATCTCCTAGAGGGCGCGACACCCCTTCTCGAAACCCTTTGTGGTAAGCTGGTAAGCAGTCCAGCCTACCATGTCTTTCACCTTATGATCTTGGAACGCGAAGTTCACATTAGACTTCAAGTGTCGAATGCATATTCTATGATGTGAACTCGGAGCCCTTCATCTAAGCAGCTCCTCCATAGTTTTCAGGATGCCCGGATGTCTGTCTGAAATAAAACATAATCCGAGTCTCTGAGTGACGTGTCTCCCTATACAGTCCATGAACCAAGCCCAACTATCTCCATTTTCACTCTCCACAATTGCAAATGCTAGAGGGAAAAGCTGATCATTTGCATCCATACCTATTGCCATTAACACAACATGCTTGTACTTTCCATACAAATGGGTGCCATCGATCGATATCAAAGGACGACAGTGTGCAAACCCAGCAATGGATTGTCCGAAAGCCCACAAAACACGACCGAATGTCTTCTCATGCGGATTTGGGGAATCCAGATTGCACCATTCAACCACTGTTCCCGGATTAGTAGCTTGTAGCGCAGCCATGAACCTTGGCAACTCCATTTACGACTCCTCCCAATCACCATAGATCTCTGCAATAGCTTTCTGCTTTGCCCTCCAGGCTTTCATGTATGACACACAAATCCCATACCTTTTAGTTAGATTATCTTGTATGAAACTTGGCTTCGTGTCTTGATCCTTGCGAAGAAACCCAAGAATCTCACCTCTAATGAAACTTGAGGTGACGTTACGATTATCCAACTGCAAAACCTCTCCAACGCAATTGGTTGCATGAGGCCCATTGTAATTGACGACCATCCACATATCAACATTTCGATCAACACGACGAGCAGATAGTCTCCATGTGCATCCACAATTGTCCTTCCTATCACAAACCACTGTGTACCATTCTGGACTCGCCTTCTTTGTCCTGTATGGCTTACTCAAACGCACAGAATACTCTGTCAAATCACATTTCAGCTCCTCCAGCGAGTTGAACATTTGTCCGCGAAAAAACTGTCTTCCATCATCTAATGGGACGTGTGAAGTTAACTCTGGCCATGAGGTTGTTAACATTGGATCAGCTTCAACAATATTCCAGTTGGGATTAGAGGCCTCGCCCCTAATCGCCGCCTCCCTAGTAGCATCATCGTCCTCTTCAGAATTATCCAAGTCGTCTTCGTGATCAACACCGAGAGCGTCAACATATATCTCACTCAGTTGTTCAAACCCTTGTTGAGATATGTTGTTATGCTCATTCATCCTATATTTTCATCAACATTATGTCAGTTTATCATAAATATTAAATGCGATTATATATTTCAATATATTCATCTTATTTCATCACCAAATATTAACTACACTAAACAATCATATAAGTTCAATAATCCTATTTCAATTTATTTCATCCTATTTCAATATACAAACGGGATCATATATTGAATATATTTCATCAACATATATTAACTAAATAATCCTACAAGTTACACAAGTTATTCATGTTAACAAGGACTATATACAGATTAAATATTAAAGATTAAAGATTCAAAACACATAATTTTAAGCACATAATTTTAAGCACAAGTATGGGAGAATATAATCATACAACAACAATTTTAAGCACAAGTATGGGAGAATATTAAAACAACTATATACAGATTAAAGATTCAAAACTACATACAGATTAAAGATTCAAAACACATAATTTTAAGCACAAGTATAGGAGAATATTAAAGATTCTAAACATTTTAATCATTCAAATAAGAGCGAAAAATACAAATAAGAGTGTGACACTAACCTTAACCACAACTTTAGACAGCAATGTGAAAATATATAGATTTGATAATTGATGGAGAGCTTCAACCGCACTAATAATGGAGAGTTTCATGTGAGAGAAGCAAAGGAAAGGGATAATGAATAGGAAACATTGTGGTCGGATGTATATACTTAAAAACGCTGTCGTAGTCCGCGTTTTATATATTCAGATTCTCCTACCCTAATAGGGGGAATCTCGCAGAGGGCTATGGAACTAAGAAACGCGGAAGTAGGCCGCGTTTTACTTGTAATCCACCAAAAAAGAATCTTTGACTGTTTTTTTTTCTGAAACTACACAGAGAAACGCGGTCTAAGACCGCGTTTCTTTGTTTAATCCACGCTCAGTCAGCAATTGACCTGTGGGGCCCCATCAGCAATAGAAACGCGGTCCTATACCGCGTTTCTTTTGCCAGGTAAGCATTTTCATAAACGACAATAAATTTCTTTTTTTTTTAATATAGAAACGCGGTCTCATACCGCGTTTCTTTCTTAAACTTAAACCCCCAACTCTGGCGTCAATTCTCTTTCCAGCTTTGTGAATAAAACGCAAAGTAGACCGCGTTTTTCTGATAAACCTGCAAAAAATAAATATTTGTGTAAAATGTTTAAAACAATGAATATTTTTATAATTTTTTATTTATTTGTGAATATTTTGAAAAAAAAAAATTCATATGTAGGGACACACTTAATTTTGTTATCTAAACTCATAGGGTTGATCTGATCACTAGAAGTGAGAACGGACGGACGGATGGATCGCCTCGTTCCAGAATGCATTCGTCACGTGCGTGCACGCTCCCCGCGCGCGCCTTTTCCATTACCTCATTCATCACTTGTATAAAATTGAGGATATTTGACCACTCGTGTTTATTTTGAACTAATTAATTACTTCCTTCGATCCAAAAGACATACTCCCTCTCTCCAAAAATACATGTACTTTTACTTTTTAGCACGTATTTTTAGGAGTTAAAACTACGTGTACAAAAACGTGCATGAATCTACGTGCACAAAAGTCAAACATCATTTATTTACGAACGGAGGGAATATAGTTTTTAGCTCCTAAAAAAACGTGCTTGAATAGTAAAAAGATATGTATTTTTGGACAGAGATAGTATCGTTTTGTATTTTAAAAAACTAAAAACTATATCATATATATTTACATTTTTATTATTGTTTTTTTTACAATTTAATACTTATTACCAACAAATATTAAGTTGTAAAAAAATATTAAAAAAAATAAATATTTTATATAGTTTTTAGCTTCTTCCACGTTTAACCAAACGAGCCCTTAAAATACGTGCTAAAAAGTCAAACGACATGTATTTTGGATCGAAGGGAGTATAATTTGTCAAATTTATGGTTGAGAGACGTGATTTTTTTAAAAAAAACCATTTAAATTATAAATTAAAACAAGCCTAGTATTGTACTCCCTCCGTTAATTAAAAGATGACGTTTTACTATTCATGCACGCTTTTTGAGATGTTAAAAACTGTATAAAATATTAACTGTTTAAATATATTGTTTTAATAATTTCATACTTGTTACTATTAAGTATGAATTTATAAAAACAAATTTTAAAAAAAAGTTAATATTTCATATAGTTTTTATCATTTTAAAAAAGCGTGCATGAATAGTAAACGACAAGTTTTAATTAACAGAGGGAGTATATACATTAGTGGGTTATTTCTCATACTGTTGATTAATTGATGATAGAACTCACTAGACTTATGTGTTGGACTACTACTACATATGCGTCAGTTTACATGATCCCTCAGTCACGAGTTTCAACAAACTTTAATATTATTTAGGATTGTTAATTCTAAATCTTTGCTTTTAATAAAATTTTTTCAAACCTGTGCTTATGGTCACATGTTAAAAAAAGCCGAAAAAAGAAAGAAAAAAAATCATAATTTTATTACATTTACCTTATGATAATGCATTGAGAAAGTAACGAGTAGCAAGTAAAAATTTTAAGGGTGATATGAAAAATAGAATGGATGACATGGATGAAAAGTAGGAAATGAGGCTTTTCAAAAGGCAAAGGAATGGAAATGTGACATGTACGAGATAAGTGGTGACATAACAAAATGCAATGGCGGATATGACTCAAAATTAGATAAGTGGTGGCATAAAAAAAATGCAATGGGTGATATGACTGAAAATTAGAAAATGTAAGAGATGACATAGAGAATGTAATGAATGATATAGAAAACAAAGAGGCAAGAGAGTTACCCGATGGGTGTTAGATTGATATATTTATAGAATGGAGTGATCGAGTGACATGATAAGGCTAAGGAGCCGGTGATATTCAAACTTGTGTAGGACATCACGATATTTCTACTCGCTGACAAACAACAACGAATTTGATCTCTAGATTGTAACGGCTCGGATATAAATACTCGGGTTACGTTTCGAAGGTTGGATACCTTCGTTCGAATGTTGCAATTCAGGTACGGGTCGAGTTCTCAAACCTCTAAAGATCAGTATTCAAAGCGAGGATTTCGAACCCCAACCAATTAAAGTCGCGGAAATTCAATTCAAATGAAAGTAAAGCGGAAACAAAGTTTAGATACAAGTGTCACGGCAGAGCCGGGTCAAACCAAAACATAGTGGGTGATTGCCATTTTATCAAGTTAGAATATTAGCCAGGTTCTTCGGTTATCCAAGAGATTCCCCGTCACAAAAGCAAGGAGCAAACAAGAGCGATATCTAACACTATCCATGAAGTCAGGCCCGGTAATCGCCTGCGGGTCCTCTGACCGCACTGAGGCCACATAACATGTCTATACCTAAATAAAAGATGACTAATGCAGTACAAGATTTAAATCACACTATCATGCCCCTACTATATATAATATGCAGAAAAGAACTGTAAAAGGCCCAAGACAATGCCAAGTGGCATATCCCTCTCCTACCTCTGCACCCCTTCCCGTTAGTGCAGAGACTGGCCAGTTCGGTGCTATAGCATAGCAATTTCCTCGTGGTGGTGCACAAACCACGGCATCATCATATCATATCATATCATCTCATCACTTGCCCGATGGTGCTGGGCTATCATATCATGCTCATATCGACTCGATTGACTCAGGGCACCCGATGGGGCTGGGCTAGCCTATGACCCTAGCAAAGACTCTAGGACTATCACAGATAACGACTGTTCTGTATTAAAACACAAATAGTAACCACATGTTCAGTTCAATGCAATCCTAGCATGATACTACATGGCATGCTTTAATATGCGACAAAACTACACATCACATGACACATCAGGCAGGAGGTCCAGGTTACTGAGTAAGTCCTGTAGGATACTTACATGAAGATGCAGAACAGCAAGATAACACAAGCAAGGGCCCAAATGCAAGTCCAAAGCAATCCAAAAGCAATACACACCTATTATCAAGCCATTTCCATAAGCTACCGAACCAACATTCATACACACGAAACCCAAGTTCTCAACATCCTCAAAACCGACCGATAGTAAAACCGTTTTAAACTTTTCCGATACGATCAAATCGACCAAAATCATTCTTCCAATCAAACCCCTTGATAAAATCGTACCAACCATATTTTCCAAACTCTTAAATCCAAAATTAAGTCAACTCATATTCAAAATAATTCCTCAACTCATACTTGGCCAAATTCCGACATTAAACACTTAAATCCTTAAAGTCAATTTCTCAAAATCATTGTATAGAAATAATTCCGGCATCTCTTTCTTATTTAAAGACATCATCTTAAAATCATTTAATAAAGCATTTATTAATCATACTTCTCAAATAATATCACTTTAAAATTTCATTTTTAAACAACATCTAATATCACACTCCAATAATATTTAAATGTAATAAAGTTACCAAGATAAATCCATTTTTACCATTCTCATTTATAAAACGACAATACTAAATTACTTTATCATTTCTAAAACATTCAATAAAACACCACGTAATATTATAATAATAATATATATATCAAATAATACCATTTTTAATCACTTTAATAATATCTACTAACAAAATAAAATACCAACATCACATAAGGTATAACATATATATATATATATAACCCACTAACAATTAATATTACTTTTAAAACCATTTATAATATATAATAATATTTTCAGAATATATATACATATCCAAAAATCAGAAATAACATATTATATAATATATATATAATATATCACATAATATAAACTTAACACATGACATAAAATAATACATACTATATATCAATAACTAAAACAACTAACCCAGCCCAAACCGAAATCATGACCCGGCCCAGATCCAAGCCCAAACCCGCAATCAAAACCCAGCCCAGCAACCCGGAAGGAGGATCCGAATCCGAGTCCAAACCCCATGCCCATTTCAGCTTATTAGTGAACCGGTTAAATGAATTGAACCGGACCAAATAGAAGAAGAAAAGAAAACCAAACCGGCCCTGAACCCGTCCCCTTCCCACAGCTCTCGCCCCTATCCATCGGAAAACGAAGGAGAAAATGGAAGACGAAATGCAGACCTTGCCGAACTCTTCTCCGACCCAAACCTCTCCCAAGAAACCGGAAAGTTTCCCCGACCAAGACCCACTCAAAGAGAATCAAACGCAAGTAAGGAAGGAGGAGAAAGTGAGAGATTACCGATCGTGTGAATCTCCGTCTCCGAGGGGCTCTGAGGGCGGCTATTGTTGCGAGGGCTCGAGGAAAGGTGACCCGAGGCCTAGGAAGGGGAAAGAGACGGGTAAGGGACAATTTGGAGGAGATTCAAATCGAAATCGAGTTTAAACAAAAATGAACCTCAATCGGACAACCAGGCTGTTGTGGCTCGTTTTTAGGCTCCGGCAGAAGGCGAGGCCCTCTTCTTCGGCGTCTTCAACTCCTGGGAGTGGGATAGCTTGGTGAGGGGATTCCTGGTGCCTCGGCTGCGGTCGGACAGGCTTTCTCTCCTCTTCTTATCCTCACGGCAAACAGGGGACAATGCTCTTGGCTCCGGCTGTGGTTGCGACTCCTGGGGCTAAACGACGAAGCAATGGTGTGGCTCAATCTGAGAGACAAGACAGGGATGGTGGTGGTCTGTTTGAAGGAAAGAGAGAAGAAGATAAGGAGAGGGTGAGGGTTAAGGGTGCAACGGAATGCAGGAAGAGGGGTGGGTTTGAATTTGTGTGGGTGTGGGCAGTAGATGGAAAGAAGACAAAAATGTGTGCTGGGTATTGCAAGGTGAGGACTGGTCCCCAATCGGCAATCTAAGAGAGAGAGAGAGAAAAGAAAAGGGGAAATAAAATAAATAAAATGGGTCCACACGAAAGAATTCAAATTAGCGGAATAGACACGAAACCCGCTCGCCCGATCGAATCCCGAATAAATCAAATTTAAATAAAATTTCAAGATAAACGGAATTAAATTAATTTTTATCAAAATTCGGAGCTCGAAGGTGGAATTAAAATCCGCTAGAATCTAAATTCTCAAAATGATACCGGAATGACTTTAAAATCAAAACTAACGCTCGAGGATGGGTTTTATTCCACTTTTACAAATTAAATTTACTAATAATAGTATAATATATAGAATAATAATACAAAATATATATTCAGTATTTACATAGATAATACATTTACAATCCCCTATAATTATAGCTCTCTCGATTGATATATTTATAGAATGGAGTGAGTAACATGATAAGGCTAAGGGGTCGGTGATATTCAAACTTGTATAGGACATCATGATATTTCTACTCGCTGACAAACAACAACGAATTTGATCTCTAGATGATGACAATATTTACAATCCCCTATAATTATAGCTCTCTCGATTGCACGAATTAATATACTCACACTTTGCTTAAATGTTTTTTTATAACAAGAGAATAAACATCCCATTAATTATTAAACACAATCCTCACTTCTCACTTCATCTCCTTGCCAACATGGTAAGGCCAAAAATGAGTGGGAATTTAAGTCCACCATTTTGCCGCCCACAATATGTCCACCTCTTAACCTATGATGATCACCAAAAAATTGCGACCTACAATTGATAAGAAAACCATTTGAGAGATCAAGTGTGATTTAATTCTCATTAGGCGACGAATCAGCATACGAAAATTGTCTAAACATGCAATAGAAAAACTAAAAAGCAGGTGTACGTAAATAAATAGAAATGAACTCTATATATAACAAAACGAATCTAAACAAACCTAAACCTAACAAGTTGAGCACTCGTGCGAAAAAAAAAAGCACTTTATGACACTTGATAAATCTCAACTCCATCCTTATTTTTGCAAATTTCTTTTTGAATCAATTTATTGATACAAAAAGGCCTTATTTTTTTTTAAAATGTGTTTTTGCCTTCGATTTAATTCGCATAAATAATTTTAAGCAAATACTGTAAAATACAAAAGTTGATTTAAGAATTGAATCAACTACATTACTTCTAGTTATCTAGAATGTTTTTTTTTTAAAATAAGGGGGGTCATCGGGTCAAGATGCAACTGGAGTTGAAAGATAAAAATGTTGACCGCCACCCTTTTTTTGGTAAAGGATTTGACGATCATTTAGTCCAATTCAATGACAATTGCAACAATTAATTAATTAAATCAATATAATTATGCACGTCGAAATTAAAGAAACTGTAAAACTTGCGCCATGATATTTTGGTGGTCGTCTATATTAACTCCATCTATTCAATTGCTGACCACCCTATATAGCTAGGGGAAAAAATCTAATTCTTAAACCGGGAAAAAAATATCGAACTCATTTACCATTTGATAAGGAAAAAAATATCTAACTCATTTACCATTAATATCTAACTCATTTACCATTTGATAACACAATTATACAAGTTAGATAAGTAAAATATAAATTAATTTTTTTATAAGTCAACAAGGTATATATTTAATAACCCTAACTTTTGTTGATGAGAGTGAAAGAAATTTTTGTAAATTTTGAAATGATGAAAATTATCATATATAAATTAAAGTTAATACAAAATTTAGCTCTTTTTAAAACTATGAAATACTCCATATTAAAAATCAAAAACTCCAAAAAACTAAAAAAATTATCAAAGAGATACTTATCTTTTTAATAGTTGTGCGATTCCTACATTTCCGCCTTATCGGAAATCTATGATGTATGAATATGGATGTCTTCATGTTGAAGCTTCATTTTGTGTGAGGGGGGTATTGGTTCCATTCCACATCCTCTACTGGTTTTGAGGTGCACTTTTATTATTCTTTTGATCGTCCAGCATGTATATATAGTTGCTCAGCAATGTAACTTCTCTTTCATAAAATACATCGTAATTTGAGGCATAAATGATTGATATGTACTCTCATTAGTTTCATCCAATGAAGTATATGAAGTCTTCCAAATTAATCAAGTACATATATTTTTTATACATGAAATAACATTGTGAGAAAGAGTATAATGTAACTACTAGTATTGCTTTATAATTATATAAAATATTTATTTTTTGATATAAAATAATAAAACTATAATAAACTTTTAGGGTGGTTGAACACTTGAACCTCAAATCAGATCAATTTTTTTTAGGGTGAATAGCAAATATAGCATCCTTACAAAATGTCTAACCGTTCCCTAAAGAATTCTCTAAAATAGAGAATTATAAATCATATATTTTGATATTTTTTTGGCTAAATTCCAACAGGCCATTTTTCTTCTCATTCTCTATATTGAAGAATGTAATGGGAAAATTGTCGGATAAAAATATCTCAATATATATTCTCCAAAAACTCAAGATGGAGAATTTGGGTCGTTCTTAGTACCTCAAATTTTAAAATTTTACTCTCTTTTTTATCTTAAAGACAAACTTAAAAAAATTTAATTTATAAACCTGCATGAGGCCCTATGTTCAATTCTTCCTATATGCCTTTCTCAAAACAGAAAAAATCTTCCTATATGCAAAATTTAGAACTGGTAAAATTCAACTTGAACCCGAAAACCCAACTTGATCCACTCGAAATCGACCTAACCCAACTCATTTTTGACCCAGCATTCTAATAAACGATAATCGATATTCGAAACTGATCCAAATTATACAAGAATGAATCGAACGCGATTTAACCGAAACTCAATCAATAAGACCAGAACCTGGTTATACATTATAATTGAAATTCGAAACAACCGAAACACGATATAACCAAAACCTGGAATAACCGAAACTCAAGACAGTCAAAACCAGAAATAGTTGAAAATCGAACTCGGGCCGAGCCACCCATTGACACCTCTACCAATGATAACATTGCATATAAAACTATTTTTTTATACGAGGTAACCCACCTTTGACGGTAAATCCCGAACACGTGATCCAGTCGGTAGGAGCCACGCGCCAGGTAAATCGGCTTACGTCGACCGGCTAGACCCAATGATAATAAACAAACTAATTTTGTTATCGATTATATAGGTTGTGGACTTGTGGCACACCTTAAGAAGCATTTAGAAATCGTATGCATATTTGGGCCAAGTTTCGATTTAGGTTGGGCAGAGTTGGGAATGGGCTGGGCATGTGACAGACCCAGAGGCACATGTAATTTCCCATATCACTAAAAATGCTAAAAATGGCCTCAAAATTTTAGAACTACGTACTAATTTGGGCAAAATTTTCGGAATTAGTAATTTGGACCCCCAAAAAAGTTATACATCGACTGCAAAATTAGGCACGAATCAGCATAAATTCATTTTCGATTTAACTCCTATAAATCCAACAACAAACTTGTCTAACATACACCCATTTATCCTCGTGTAGTAATTTGATCACTGCTTTATACTTTATAGACAAATTAATGTCGATATTATTTTGAGTTGATATGATTGTTTTTTTTAAGGAAATTAAAATAAAAGAAACATTTTATAGATACAAAATTAAAGCTAAAAAAGTCAACAAGAATGCAGAGTGTGGTGCTTAATACTCCAACGTCATACAATAATTGTTTTTAGACTATTTATGTACGTTTTTTAACAAGTTAAAAATTATATAAAATATTTATTTTTTAATTAATTTTTTAAAATAATTCTATACTTATTAGTAATATGTATGATATTATTTAAAAATATTTAATAAAATATTGATATTTTATATAGTTTTTAGCTTCTTGTTAAAGACAATTATTGTGAGACGGAGGGAGTATTATCGTATACCACGTGGACTAGTTTAAAAAAATTGACAAAAGATAATTAGTTTAATTTTTTTTTATGATCGGTAAATTTCTATTAGGATATTAGGATAATCTTATCGAGAGTTTGACTCTACTAATCTTAACCCCTAGATTGACGGTACGTAGTTACGACGGTCTTTTATGCACGTTCTACAACAATTTTGATTTTTTTTTTTGTAAGTTTCAATCTATAAATTTAAAAATAACTAAAATAAAAGTTGAAAGAAAAAAACAAATTAAATAAAGGCTAAACATAGTAGATGTGTATGGATGACTCTGCAGAAACAAGGCCTTATCTGTTTTTTTTAACAAGTATCCTCAGCTCTTTGAAACCATATTTTTCGCTGATAATGACCTCCTCTTCTGGATAAACCCAAACCCAAAACAGGCAATATATATATAAGTTACACAATAACTCCTCATAAATTAGAAAATCGGTTACCTCGTCACACAAAATCATCCATTAATTAAGCTTCAATCCTATATATGTCTGTGTGTTCTCAGAACTCATCGATCTGAATCTGATCATATTGCTCTTAAGGTGAACGATCAAATGGCAAAGGAAGAAAATCAAAGTTTTCAAGAAATTCAACTGCAAGAACAAGTTGATGATGATTCAGCATCTTCTTCATCCTCAACAGTAACAGATGTAATGGAGGAGGATGCATCGTCTTCTTCTTCTTCTTCAGGACCTCTCTTTCAACTGTCTGATCTCATGTCCCAACTCCCCATCAAGTCAGTCAATTACTTGTTCACTTTCTTAATTAATTGATTTTTTGAACTTTAATTTCAATTAGGGTTTGGAAATGTGACTGTATAGGAGAGGGCTTTCAAGCTACTATGAGGGGAAGTCACAATCTTGTACATCATTTGGAGGCTTGAAGGGAATAGAGGACCTTGCAAAGAAGGAGAAGAGCCCCTACAAGAAGAGGATGAAGGTTTGCAGGACCCAAAGGCATTGGTTTCCAAGGCCCACCATTGCTAAGAAAGCTTCATCAAGATCAATGGCGGGGAAGCTTGCAGGGAGGAACCATTTACTTGCTACATGTAACGAGCCCACCATTCCTATACAAAAGCAATTACCTATCTAGCTAGCTAGCTGATTAGTTTAATTTTGTGGGGATGGATCTTCTAATATGTGTTAATTTACACTTATACATAGAAGATGCATGTATGGTAGATTTATATTTGAGCTAGGCATCTAAAGATAGAGGTATAATCCAATTGATTATAACTTGTAACTAAGCTTGATAAATAAGCCCTTGCTCGCACTTCGATCCACAAGTCAAAGTATATACTCCTTTCGTTTCATAATACATGGTTTTTTAGAAGATAAATTTTGTTTCAAATTAATAGATGTCATGATTTATATTGATTTGTGTGTTGTTGATTTTTTAAGATATTTTGATTGACTAAAATGTGTGATGGGTATTAAAAATAATAAAATTTATGAAAAAAGTTAATGGAATGATGATGTTTTTTAAAAGTGAAGTGTTTTATTAAATCTTGTGTCAATAGCAACCCATGTATTATGAAATGGAGGGAGTATATGGTTTTTGACAAGCATATTATTACTACGTATGTACGACTTTGAATCTGTTTGAGGGTGGCGATTAGTTTAAGTGGTATGATATTCTGCGTCGCACAACCACTAGGTTTCACCACACATTCTCATCCCACACATGTTTGCAAACTACACCGTTCTTTATATGACCTTAAACAAGCACCTCGCGCTTGGTTTTCTAGGCTCAATGATTACTTGTGTTCCATTGGTTTCTCTTCTTGTCCTTCAGACACTTCTCTATTTGCATATCGCCAAGGTTACAATCTCGCCTTCGTTTTGGTGTACGTCGATGATCCATTGTTTTTAACCTCTAATCCATCCTTGTCTGTGAGTTTTGTTGTTGCTATATCCAGGGACTTTCTTGCTAGAGATCTGAGCGAAGTAAACTATTTCCTTGGGATCGAAATCAGTTGAGACCCCTCAGGCTTCTCGCTTTCTCAAGCAAAACACATTACAGAGGTCCTAACAAAGGTTGGTATGACCAACTGTCGCCCAATTTCCACACATATATCCACCACGTTAGATGCAGTTGCTGCCTCTCCCCTGTTTCATAATCCTCGGCTCTATTGAAGCATTGTCGAAAGCCTTCAATATCTTAATTTCACACGTTCGGACATTGCATTTGCCTTGAACAAAGTCTCTCAATTTATGCACAAGCCCCGTGAGGTTCATTGGCAGACGGTTAAACGCATCTTGCGTTATCTGAATCACACTAAGGACCTTCTATTTCCCATCTCCTCAGCCTCTCGCCATAAGCTCTCGGCCTTCTCTGACGCCATTGGGGTACTAATCACCTCGATAGACGATCCGTGGGCGCTTATTGTATCTTCCATGGTCCGAACCTTGTATCTTGGTCGTTGAAGAAACAACCCACTATTTCCCGATCTTCAACAGAGGTTGAGTACCGTTCTCTTGTCACTACAACTAGTGAACTTATTTGGCTTCAAAATCTATTGGGCTCCATTAGCATGGCTCTTCGACAAGCACCTACCCTTGTGGTGTGATAATCTCGGAGACACTTAATTGGTTGGTAACCCAATGCTCCATCATCCCATAAAACATCTCTCGTTGGACTATCATTTTATTTGCGAACATGTAGCAAACCGATCCCTCAAGGTATCCTTCGTCTCCTCTAAAGACCAACTGGCTGATCTGCTCACAAAAGCTCAATCCTATGCCTTGTTTCAACGTAATCGCTCCCATCTTTGTCTTCACCAGCTAGGATCGTCGGGGAGTACTGGCCAACTGTTAAACGTACTTCAAAATTAAATTAGTTTTAGGGTTTTTAATTAATGTTATTGCGGTTTCAATTAGTGGGCAACGTGTGTTAGCTAGGTTAGAGATATTAGGATTAGAATTTATCTAGTTAATTGATTTATTAATTGTTAGTGGTGTGGATATTGGTAGAAGTGGCCATATATATTTTTAGGATTGCTTTGTTATTTCTTATCCTATTTAAACAAATTTGTAATTGATTTTAATCAAGCAGTAATTGAATTGAGATTTGCCCACAAAATTCTATCTTTTAGTTCCAACATTTGGTATCCGAGCCAGGGTTAGAAAATTTGGTGTGGGTGTCCTGCTTCATACGTTTCTTCTACTTTCCACCAGAGAAAGAGAAGAGAAAAAATCAAGGGGGGAGACGTTTGCTAAGTGCAAGCATAAGAGGAAAAAAAAGGAGTGTTTTTAGAGATAAAACACAAAATTTGAAGAGCGATGTCGGGTGCCAATGGAATTAACCTTGCATCAAATGCTATAATTCCAATTTTCAAAGGGGAAAAATACCATTTATGGAGTTTGAAGATGAAGACCTTGTTCAAGTTTCAAGAGCTTTGGTGTATGGTGGAGCAAGGATATAAAGAACCGGATCCATCACCGGTTGATCCCGACCAGCGATTGAGAGAAAATCGCAAGAAGGATGCAAAGGCGTTGTTTCTCATCCAATCTGCAATGGATGATGATATATTTCCCAGAATATCATCACCTAGCACGTCTCATGAAGCATGGGAGATACTCAAGCAAGAGTATTTTGGCAACAAGAAGGTAATTGCTGTGAAATTGCAATCTTTTCGTCATGAATTTGAAACGCTAGCGATGAAAGAGAAAGATTATATTCAAGATTATTTGTCTAGAGTATCTGGGGTTGTAAATCAAATGAGTTCCTATGGTGAAAGGATCATGGATGAAACTATTGTTGCAAAAGTGTTGAGATCCCTAATTAAAAAGTATGACCATGTTGTTGCTGCTATTGAAGAATCTAGGGATTTGTCCGATTTGTCTTTTGAGGGATTAATGGGCTCATTGTTGGCTCATGAGGATCGGATCAATAGATCTGATGAGAGTATAGAAGAGAAGGTCTTCCAGGTGAAGGAAGAAAAATCAACAAGGGATGGCAATGATCGAAACGACTCCATTGAGCAAAGGGGTTCGATTCAATGCAACCATTGCAAGAAATTTGGCCACAAGGAAGAGAGTTGTTGGCACAAAGGTAAATCTCAATGTTTCAAGCGCAAGCGATTTGGTCATATCCAAAGAAAGTGCAGGTTTCAAGTTGAAGAAGAGCAGTCACACATGGCACAAGAAGTTTTCGAAGAAAAGCTCTTTTAGATGATAAAGTGCGTCTATATTCAAGTCAAGATGAAGTTTAAGAGAGAAGTGCTCTAATTGAAGACATCCAATAATTGCAGGAGATTTTTAAGCAAGGGATGGTGTTGAACGTGCTTCAAAATTAAATTAGTTTTAGGGTTTTTTTTAATTAATGTTATTGTGGTTTCAATTAGTGGGCAACATGTGTTAGCTATGTTAGAGATATTAGGATTAAAATTTATCTAGTTAATTGATTTATTAATTGTTAGTGGTGTGGATATTGGTAGAAGTGGCCATATTTTTAGGATTGCTTTGTTATTGTAATACATCAAATCTGTAATACATCAAATCTGCATCTCGTGTTCATCGATCCTCCTGCATAGACTAGAAGAGGAAGAGGCGGGGCTCGCTCCCCCGGAGGAGCCTCCGACGCTCAAGTCAGAATGTGTCGGCTGTATGACAAGCCCCCTAACTCTAGTAGTTCAATCATATTTATAATGAGAATTAGGGTTTGATTATTTCACCTTGTAAATGACGATTATGCCCCTGGACATCTTATGGAATTACTTTTGCTCTATCAATTACCCCTCGGGTTTCCTTATCACGATCTAGTGATGAGGGAAGACGAATAATTCGATACTCTTCACTTGTTATGATCAAAGATCACCAGTAATGCTTGCCCCTTGTCTTCCTTGTATCCTGCAAGCTTTAGCATTCTCAACCGAATAACACAATATAGTGTAGTGGGTGCATTATTAGCTGATCAACTAAAAGCTACTGCTAAAAAATGATTAGATGGATTTTTTGCCATAAAGGAGAAACAGTGTCAGTTGATGACATTCTTGCTTTTATTTATGATTGACAATTCGATGGTTTTCATTAGGGTTGAGTGTTTCGTCTTTAAATGACATACTTATTGCTTGATTTTTCTTTTTGCTCGCCCTTAACGGGGTTATTATGGTTTAAAATTGGCTTTAAGTGGTCGTAAGTGACGATTCTTTGCCCATAAGTGGCGATCTATTGGCCTTGATTGGCGATCTATTAGCCTTAAGTGGCGAACCTTTGGCCTGAAATCGGCGTACTTTGGCCTTAAGTGGCGAACCTTTGGCCTGAAATCGGCGTTCTTTTGGCCTTAAGTGGCGAACCTTTGGCCTGAATCGGCGTTCTTTTGGCCTTAAGTGGCGAACCTTTGGCCTGAAATCGGCGTACTTTTGGCCTTAAGTGGCGAACCTTTGGCCTGAAATCGGCGTACTTTGGCCTTAAGTGGCGTTCCATTGGCCATGAGTGGCGATTCTATTGGCCATGAGTGGCGATGATTTGGCCATGAGTGGCGATTTTGTAATTGTTTTTTTTTTTTTTGCTTTGATATAATGTTGTTCGATATATAGATGCACATATAAGCATTTGGAGAATTTATATGTCACCGATGCAATTAACCATGCAATATGATTAACTAAAGAACAAACTTTTCATAAAATAGGACATAGAGAACTTAGCTTTTGGGTCTCGTATGCCGGACCGGCCGGGCACGGTGCGTTGCACTTCCAAGTGAGATATCTTGCCTTATGAAAGTTGGACCTTTTTTCCACAAATAGCTTAAATGTGCGGGCTGAACTGCAATTTCTAAGAACTCTGGGTTGATCTTGTAATTAGTCCCAATTTGCAAAGTAACGTCTCGGATTAATTATTTTGTAATTAACCCCAATTTGCAAAGTAACGTCTTCCTCATAGGGCTTGTACTTTGTAGCAGGCGGCGGCGCAGGATCTCGAAGCGGCGTCCTCGGCCCATTGTCCCTCCTACCGGACCACGATCGGCGGCATAGGTCAGGAGCGGGCAGCGGGGACCTTGGGGTGTGCTTTCGGTGTGCCGCGGTGGTGCGTCGAGGCTTGATCAACCAGCGTAGTGCGGCGGTTCAATGACCAAAAGGGCTACATTTTCATCGTGCCCCAGTCCTCGATCGGATCTGGCGGGTTTCGAACCCTAAGGGAGGGCGATCCCGTCAAGTACAGCGTCTCGGTCGGCGATGACGACAAAACCAGGGCGATCGGTGTCACCTCCACTGACGGCGGCGCTAATTTCGATAACCGCAGAGGCGGAAATCTTTCCGGAGGTGGAAGAGGACAGCACGGTGGATTCGGATTCAACTTTGGAAGCGGAGGCGGCGATGTCGGTCACGGTGGCGGTGGCAATTGCTACTCCTGCGGATCAGCCGCTTCATCTACCCTCACAAACAATCGATCTTTGTTGCTTTTTCATTGAGAGATCCGATCTTATGGCTTTTTTATCGAATCCCCACGGACGGCGCCAAATGTAATACATCAAATCTGTAATACATCAAATCTGCATCTCGTGTTCATCGATCCTCCTGCATAGACTAGAAGAGGAAGAGGCGGGGCTCGCTCCCCCGGAGGAGCCTTCGACGCTCAAGTCAGAATGTGTCGGCTGTATGACAAGCCCCCTAACCCTAGTAGTTCAATCATATTTATAATGAGAATTAGGGTTTGATTATTTCACCTTGTAAATGACGATTATGCCCCTGAACATCTTATGAAATTACTTTTGCTCTATCAGTTATTTCTTATCTTATTTAAACAGATTTGTAATTTTGATTTTAATCAAGCAGTAATTGAATAGAATATATGTTTTAGTTACAAAGAACAGCATCAGCTCTACTCACAAGCCCAACGCAGATGATAAGAAGCCCACATCTAAAACCCAATGTTTATCTTTAGAACATTCATGAATAGTTTCCTTATTATCTCTCTCTGTGTATTCGGTTATAGATGAGACAATAGAAACAAATTCTTGCAATAGTTCTCCACCATCCCACGATTACTCTGCCCTCAGAAGATTCACTTGAAATCTACGAGTCAGTGTTTGTTGTAAGACAATGGTGAGGAGTGAAAGTTAACACTCCATCCGTTCGGTAAAACATGTCACTTTACTATTCATTCACGCTTTTTTAGAGGATAAAAACTATATAAAATATTTAGTATTTTAATAAATTTTTTTTAACAATTTTATAGGTATTATTAATAAGTACAAACTTGTTAAAAAAAATTTATAAAAAAATAAATATTTTATATAGTTTTTATCATTCTAAAAAAGCGTGTATAAATAGTAAACGACATGTTTTGACGAACGGGAGTGTTAGTTTCACTATGCCTATAACGACACTCAGTTGGAGATATAATTAGTCATTGCCTGAACACTCAAACGACGATGCATGTGGTCACCTGAATTGGATGTGCTTGTGGCGTCACCGTTTGACCCCTTGAAGCTTAATTCAATTCAAGCGACCATATACAAAGTTGTAGAATATTTAAAATTAAATTAATACGAGGATACGAACAAAATAGAGTGATGGAGTGAACATATATATTAGCTTGTGATCGAACATACTATAGGAATTAATATTTAAATGTGCACATATATATTATAAAGAAAAATAGGCATATTTAATTTATTCGATCAACTGTCTATATATTTCTCCCTGCTCCTCACTGTAGAGGCCGGCCACTTCTCACAGGAAAATGACCCTCTATATATATATATATACAGATCTAGTAAATTAATTTTGGAACAATCACAATTGTTTTTTTGGTTTTCTTTTGCAATTAAGAAACGATCGATCTCTTAATTTAGTATAGCACGATCAATCATCATATCGACCGCAAGTACGTGGGTGGCTATAGTTAACGATTTGAATATCTACAAATCAATCCATTCGGATCCGTCAATGAAGCCAAGAGAGAGAAAAGGCTTGGCTTCTTCATCAGTGAGCTCCCTGGACCAAGCTACCCTCCCTGCAAAGTTTGCTCCTGCTCCACTGCACTTGTATTGCCCATAGTACACCGTCCTGCGCCCCATTATTCCATCATTTGTTTCCACATCAATCATGCATCAAACATTTTATATATATATATATATATAGGTAGATAGATAGATAGATATATACAGGGGTGGAGCTAGGGGGTGTTCGAGCACCTCGGCCCGGAAAAAAAATACAAAAAAAAATAATTTTTTTACATATATTTAGTATTTTTAAGGTAATATAAGATCTTTAAAGGACATTTGAAACAAAAGTGTTGTCTAGCTCAAGTCGTAAAGAAAGGAAGGAGAACCAAAAGGTTTTAGGTTCAAATCTCAAATGCTTCACTTTTTATTTCTTTTACTATTTCATTAATTCTTCTTCATTTCTATCTATATTTTTTTGTTTCTATCAACTATTTCATTAAAAAAATGTCATATTTATGTTTTACTATATCATTAATTCTTTTTTTATTTCTCTCTACATTTTTTTTGTTTCTATCGACTATTTCATTAAAAAATATCATATTTATATTTAAATTAAAAAAATCACAATTTTAGTGTTTTTTCATTAAAAAAAAGTCATATTTATGTTTTAGTATATCATTAAATATTCTTCTTGATTTCTCTGGGTATTTTTTATGTTTCTATCAACTATTTCATTGAAAAAAATGTCATATTTATTTTTAAATTAAAAAATCACAATTTTAGTGTTTTTTCAATTTTTTCTTACAAAAAATCTTCTTAATAAGTATACACCAAAAAAAAATCCTGGCTCCGTCACTGGATATATATATTAATTAACAACTACCCACAACATATACAAATATTTATTTATAAATCAACAAATTCATGTATGTATATGTATGATATGTTTGAAATGCAATGAGATTAAAAGATCGTCCTTAATCTCGCATAAAAATATAAATTAAATAAGTTAATATATAAATCGTTGAACTACTCATTCTATTACCAATTGGTTTCATAGAACTTCAACGTGCTTATATGTTGGGTTATTAGCGCATATCCAACTGTGCACGTATGTAATAACGCCGATCACAAATCACAACAAACTTCAATATAACAAATTTACAACTATATATATATATATCATACCTCGATGTTCTTATATATAGGGATACCCTTCTACTATTAAACTTTATTTAAAATAGTTAGTTTTAGTAGGTGTTTGTTTAGGTTTGATTAATTTGTATTATTAATTTCAAATGAATAGGTTTATCTTAGGACTTGTTAATTAATATGTGCGAAAAAGGAAGTAACATATAGCTAGTGCGTGCGCATGCAAGGGTAGCCGCCCGGAAAGGGTAAAAAGTGTCACTATTGCCAGTATATATATGGATAGGTTTTCATCGATCTGCACTAACTGGTTTGGGTGCATTACACGTTAGGTTTTTGCAGGCTAGTGCTAACATATATAGATATATAGATGCCCAGAAAGCCAAAAAAAAAAAACTTATCAATCAAAACTAGGTAGCTTGGTTGATTTGTCCTTTCAAAGAATCCACAGAAATCCACAAGAAGCCAACAACCATATATTCTTAATTAGATGCTTTTACCATGATATATAAACGTACTAAACCTAAACTTCAATTATACTATATTTCTATTTATATATATATATATATCCAGTCACTAGATTCTGTTTGCTCTTTAGGCTATATGGAGGTGGCGCTGGCTGGTGGGTGGTCTCTTAAAAGCTAATTTGATTATAATATGTAAATGGGTTTATTCATAAAGGGTATATATATATATGTTGAGAACAAAGGAAGTGATATATATGTACACAATTTCATAACAATAATCAAGCAAAAGTACCAGGAAATGGCTATACCTAGCTTAATGTTTTGTTTCTTAGATATATAGACTGAAGAATTAATAAGATTACGTACATTTCGCGAAGAGGGTCACCCCAGTTATACCAGCCCTTGGGGAGGATAATGTCGTCCATGTACGTGTAGGCGAAGACGACCCTTGAGAAGGGACCCCATGCCCTCCCGAGGTACAGCGCCCCTGACCCCGTCACCTTGCAGTTCAGGAACGAGAAGCCTGTGTCCTCCCCCATGCTGCTCCTCCCTTGTGCCGTTACGGCCCCTAGGTTTTGTGCAATTGCATGTACTTGACATCCCTGCAGCTTAATCATATGAATACATTATATATATGCTATATATATATATGTACATATATATAGGTTTTGGAGAGGTCGACATGTGGCAAAAGTCGTCGAGAGAAGAATTTTTTTGGCAAATAAGAGATTTGAAGACATGGGATCATACCATTGTTGTCATTCTCTACAGAAGTTTGGCGTTTTTAGGGTCTTAATTTTGTCAAGACATGTATATAGTCCTACCATGTGACTTTTTTTTTTTTTTTGAGGTCTTGTGAGCTTCATAAAGTATTTTTCTTATAGTCTTTAGTTCACGGGGTTCTTAATACAATTTACCAATATCTACATCTCACCTAACTTGAAATTCCCATATTAGGCAACAAAAAAACGCTAAAAAGGACAGGAAAAAAAGGAATTAATTGTTGCAAGACCTCAAAGAGGGAGAGGCCATTGCCAAAGATGAAATCAACAGAGCCTTCAATGTAGCAGTCCTTGTAATAATGTCTGCCCAATTGATCATACAAGGTGTCTTGCCCTCCCAAGAACCGGCACCCGTAGAACGCGGCTGTGTCCGCCGATATCCTAAATGCCACCGCCTGCTTCCCAACTGCCCCCGGTGGTGGAACCGGTGTCGTGTTCTGCAGTGCAACCCTTTCCATTTTCAATCGAGAAAATAGGGGAGATAGTGAATACTTCCAATATATATATATGTACCAATATATTGATTTTAATACCTTGAAAGTGATGTTTGTTGCAATGAAATAAGGGGAGTTCACTGCGAAAGTAGCGGACCCGAAGGTCCCTAAAGGCCGGCCATTGGGTCCGAGTGTCTGAGCCGTGTCTCCCCATTGAACTATGGTGTTATCGGCTCCTTCGCCTTCGATGGTTATGAAGGACTTATATGTAGGTATCTCAACTTTTTCCCTGAAATTTTTGTTAAAAAAAAAAGATAGAAACAAAAAGTTAACAATACGTGTATAACAGCTTAAGCTTTTGTGACAGAAGGCAGATTGATTGAAAACATACGTGTAAGTTCCGGCTTTAACCTTGATGACAACACGGACAAGGTTAATGGGAGGCAAAGAATCAATGGCATCTTGGATGGAGGTGAAATCCGCGGTCGAGGAGTCGTTACCGACGAAGAGAGTATAGGAAGGGAAGACCTTGTTCTTGGCAGCTTTGAACATGGTGTGATTAAGGCTCCCAACAAACTTGACCCACTTGAGGAATTCCACTTCTGAATTGTGGGTTTGTGTCAGATTTGTCACAAATTGCCTCATATGGGTGTTCTTGATCCTTGTCCTCTTCATGGGTCTTGCACTGGATTGCAGAAATTGGAATGAACTGAGGAGGAGGAGGAGGAAAAGAAGCAAAGGAATTGGTTTAGGCATGGTGGAATATTTGGTGGGTTTTGAGATTGAGAAAGATGGAAAGGGGGAGAATATTGGGTGAGTGATGGAGAAAGTGAGATGTTTATGAACACATTTATATAGGCTAAGTTTGGTGGGTGGAATGTGTTGCATTTGAAGGAGTTTTGGAGGGTAATGGGGATGCAATGAATGGTCACGGGTGCTTCTTACTGACATAAAAGTACACCAGTCCAACTGCAGGTAGAGAGGTAGAAGAACACATTGAATCATAGACAAAGCTAAAAGAATGTAAACCACAAATCTGTCCAAGATAGGAGTTAGGTCCCTTGAACAATGTCTCAAGGTTCAATTTCTTTTTTTTTTTATTAGGAAATAATTCGAGGGTTGGACAGACCCGACACCTCGAGAGGCTGACAGAATTGGTAAACGGAGAACTGTCTAAACATATAACGTACTAAGCAAAAAAAAAAGATGCAGTACAAACGGTGTAAAACACACAAATACAGTCAAACAAGCAAACCTAACCCAAATATACTGGAGACAATATAGACTATGAGCCGATACTAAGCACTACCATAGCTAACGGTACATCAGAAATCCTGTGGACAGTGAAGACGATCCTCTAAGAAAAATTTCGTATCGCGAAGTCGTAAAGTTCAATTTCTTGTTTTGTCAATGAAATAACTCGGTGTTCAGACTAACTATTTTAGACTATAAAGGATGAAACGTAGTGATTATAAATTTGATCTTCTTCCTCCTATTTCTCTTTCATTATTGAACTCTAGTACCCAACTCCGAATTAAACAATATAAAGAAAAAGTTCTAAATTTTTTTCCTTCCAAAAATTATATAATGTAAAGAAAAAGTTTAATCTATTTCTTCTGTTCGAAAAAACATATCGTGTATTATTCACACTTTATCATCGTGGAAAAACGTACGTGAATAGTAAATAACGTGTTTTTGTTGACTATATGGGATTACTATAAATTCAACCATTCCGGAATGGCTCACTGGAAAGGACTTGCGGGTAATACCCAAAGGTCCCCAGTTCGAACCCCGGATATGGCCGCTCTTTAATTACAAATTCAAGGGATTATTATAAATTTTGATACAAGTTGAGGAAGTGATCAACGCCATTCACCATGCAAATTAAAAATCGTACTCTACCTTTTTTTTTTTTGAACAAGAAAGAATTTAGCAGTAAGCAAAGCATACTAGCTAAGAGCATCTTTTCGGATGATACTGCAAAGGACATCATCTGGAGGGAGAGACGAGCCGGAGAAGTCGATCCCGATGTGAGATAGACGGTCAGCAGCTCGGTTTCCGTCCCTGAAGATATGAGAGATCTCATATTCAGAAAACTGTCTCAGGGCGAATAAAGAGTCGGAAAGAAGCATCTCTATTTCGCCAAATCTAGAAGCGCCTGTGCTAAGGCATTTGATAATACTGAGATTATCGCCTTCAATACAGATACGCGTAATGTTGAGTTCCACTGCTCTAATAATACCCTTCCATAGGCCAAAGCATTCGGACCCAATGACGGAAGAAAGAGGAGAGGTGCCAGATTCTGAATACAGAACACTACCAAGGCTATCACGGATAAGAAATCCATAAGAGCTGCAGTTGGCAAAGGATAGGGCTCCATCGAAGTTTAATTTATACCAATTATTTCGTGGCTTAGTCCATTTGGTTATGCGTTTTCTGGTATTACAAGGTCCGAGACCCTTTTTCTTAATTTCCGTGTCAGAACTTATGTCATCAATTTTTGCTTTCTCCCAGTTAGACAACTGGTCTTTTATGTAGGAAGTTATTGTTTTAGAATTAGGATTGAGGTTATCGAAAAGGGCTTTGTTCCTAAAGTACCAAGAGCACCACCAAGCGGTAGCAAGAGTGGAAAATTCTGATTTACCAAGGGAAGCATAAAGGGTACATAAGGTTTCATTTGTGTTAACTGTGGTGTCGTAGGTACATTGAAGAGTGTTGTGGGTTTTGGGGGAGAGTTGTTGTATTGCATGATTGGTTGTAGGGCATTGGAATAAGAAGTGATCTATGTCCTCATAGTTCATACCACAGAGGGGACAGTTAGTGGGAATGCCCGCTCCACGGGAAGCCAGTTTGACAGAGGTGGGTAGGCCGTTCTTGGATACTCGCCACAAGAAGTCTTTTATTTTTGGGGGCACATCTAAAATCCATATCCAGTGAATTTCAGATGTGGAATGGTTTTTTATTGTGTGAATAAGTTCGATTGCTGAAGCTGTTGAGAACCAACCATTTTTACTATAGGCCCAGTATAGCCTATCTTGGTGTATGTTCTTGGGTATTGGGGTTTGTATAATAGTTTTGAGGGTTTCCTTGCTGACGTTGTTGCGTATAGTGTTTTGTAGTTTATCAACATCCCAAACCTTGTCATCAGTAATGAAGGTACCCACCATGAGATGATCGTCAATTACGTTTGAGTTTATTGCTTGGGTCAACAGGGGGGTCTTTTCAACCCAAAGGTCGTGCCAGAAATTTATTGATTTTTCATTGGCTATTCCCCAACGCAAACCGCTTTTGAACAGTGGAAGAAGAGAGATCAACTTTGACCATTGCCAGGAAACAGTTCCCTTTTTCTCATAGTTGAGTATAGTTTTGTCCCTTAGGTATTTTTGTGATACTAGCCTAACCCATGGATTGTTTTGGTTCCGCTAGTATTTTCCAGAGGATTTTTAGCTGTAGTGATTTGTTCATATCTTTAGAAAGGCGAAGGCCCAATCCGCCTTTAGAACGCGATTTACATACTTCGAACCAGTTGATAAGGGGCTTATGTTTAGGACCCTTGTTCCAAAGGAAGTTCCTGTTGATTTTGTCTAGTTCTTTATGTATCTGTGAAGGCAGGAGGAAGCATTGCATGATGTGTAAAGGTTTAGCAGCTAAGTTGGCTTTGATTAGTGTGCATCTACCAGCTTGTGATAGGTTGTTTGCTGTCCATTTTGTTAGTTGTGTTCTACTAGCGGTTGTGATATCGTCGAAGGTGGAGTTTGTGACTTTGCTAGATATGACAGGGCATCCCAGGTATTTCCCTAGATTGGTTGTATATGCTATCTGGAGTTCGCTCTTTATTGTATTTTTTATAGAGTTTTCTATGTTTGCTGTGGTATGAAAGGCTGATTTATTAAAATTAATTCGCTGGCCAGAATATCGGCAAAACTCTTGGGTAATTTTGTTTATTTGGTCACAGGCTTTCTTAGTTGTAGATGGGAAGATGATGATATCGTCTGCGAAAGCTAGGAACGGGATCGTTTCACAAGATCTTTTGATCGAGATGCCAAGGTGACTGCTAGGTAAATTCACGTCATGTTGTAGCCCGCGGGCAAGGACCTCAGAGAGTAGAAGGAATAGGTACGGTGACAGAGGGTCTCCCTATCGCAGGCCTTTGGATGGGAAGAACATGTCAGTAGGTTCGTTGTTAACAAGGACCGAGTAAGTGACTGTTGTTATGCATTCCTTTATCCATGAACAAAATCTGCTGTTAAATCCAAATTTCTCCAAGATTTCTAGTAGGAAGTCCCATCTGACCATGTCAAAAGCTTTCTCCATATCTAGTTTTACAGCCATCCAGCCAGATGATCCTTTTTTATGTTGAAAAGAATGGAATATTTCGTTTGCAATTAGGATATTATCTTGGATAGAGCGTTTAGCTATGAATGCACTTTGGAGCGGGTGAATTAGTTTGGGGATTATATGTCGTAGTCTGGTTGCTAGGATCTTAGATATTATTTTGTAAATGGTTGAGCAGAGACTAATGGGTCTGAAATTAGATGTCGTTTGCGAGTTATCACATTTGGGTATTAGCGCAATAAAGGTGTGGTTTATTTGTTTTAGTATTCTCCCACTGGAGAAAAAGCCCTTGGTGGCTTTGATGACAAAGGGACCGACAATGTGCCAGTAAGAGTGGAAGAATCCCGCAGGGAAACCGTCAGGGCCCGGGGATTTATCTCTTGCTAGTGAGAAGACAACAGACCTGACCTCAGAGTTTGAGATTGGTTGGGTTAGCCAGTCATTGTCCGCGGTAGTGACCTCTGGTGTTATGTATTGTAGTAGCCGACTATGTCCTTGGATTTGTTGTGTGGCAGAAAAACGGCCAGAAAATTCCAATTTAATTTCGTCTCGAATTTGTGCTACTGTGTTAAGGGTAAAAATCGTACTCTACCTTATTGTTTGTCTACAACTCTACATATAGGATTGTGTGATTTTTTTTTTCAAAATATTCCTAGAAAATTAAAAAATTACAACAATATTCAGTAGGGGTGGGCGTGGATCCCGGTCCCGTCACGCTTTAATTTTTCCGGGACGGGACTGGGACGGGATTCACCTTTTTTTTGAATCTCACACGGGCCTTATCCCACACGGGACGGGACGGGACGGGACCGGGACGGGACTTGTCCCTCAAATAAAAATAATAAAATATTTATAAAACTTGAAAAATAAATAAATATTTTCATAGTTCATGCTTCATAGAATGATATCACCATAATGTTAACACTCCCAGCAGCACAATTTCATACAAAAAAACATTGTCAACAGCACAAGCCTCCTGTAACCCTAACCGATTAGAATTGAATAGAGATTTCACTATTTCAAAATGAAGAATAAATTGTTTTGTTTGCCTCCTAGAGCCCAAATCCTAACCCCCCAAGCCCATAGTAATTTTTTATTTTCAAATTGCTTACAAGCCTTACAGTATTATTGTAACTTGTGTTTAAAATAACTAAATATATCATATAAATCACTAAATTATTAAAAAATTTAGTACTACCAAAATTAAAACTCTTGTCCTGTATAAATATAAATATAAATATAATTATAATTATAATAATAAATATAAATATAAATATATACTTGTATTTATACATATAAATTATAATATATATATATATATATATATATATATATATATATATATATATATATATATATATATATGCGGGACGGGACCGGGATTTGCGGGATCCCATAGTCTTGTCCCGCATCCCGTCCCGCATAATTTTTGCGGGACGGGACCAGGACGGGTTTTACTTTTTTTTCCTTAAATCCCACCGGGACCGGGACGGGTCCGGGACGGGACCGGGATTTACAGGATTTGTACCCACCCCTAATATTCACACTTTGAAACATATTACAAAACTATTCATTATTTGTAGAGAAATCAGAAAAACGTGGTTTCAGACCGCGTTTTATGTGTAAGAGGAAAAATGGATTTGGCGCCCGGAAGAGGGGATTTGAATTACTATAGAAACGCGGTTTGAAACCGCATTTCTATAGCCACCTTTCCACCTAGCATGTCATCAGATTGGAGTGGTTGAGCTAGCAATAGAAACGCGATCTGAGACTGTGTTTCTCTGGTAATTTTTCAGAAAAGTTCGTCGTCATGACGCCGTACCTCATCCCTCGTCATTAGCCATGGACCACTTCTCCGGCTCTATCGCAGCAAGGTAATCACAAGCCTCGCTATTCATCTTCTGTAAGGCATGACATCCCTTCTCGAACTCACTTGTTGTTAGCTGGTAAGTAGTCCAGCCGACCATGTCTTTAACCTTACTATCATGGAACTTGGAATTCACGTGAGATTTCAAGTGTCGAATGCATATCCTATGATGTGCGTTTGACGCACTCCATCTAGGCAACTCTTCCATGGTCTTCAAGATGCCTGCATGTATGTCTGAAATATAACACATAATCCAACTCTATTAGTGACATGTCGCTCTATACAATCCATGAACTAGGCCCAACTATCTCCATTTTCACTCCCGACAATAGCGAAAGCAAGAGAGAAAATCTGATCGTTTGCGAACATGCTTGTACTTTCCATACAGATAGGTGCCATTGATGGATATCAAAGGACGACAATGTGCAAACCCAGCAATAGATGGTGTGAAAGCCCAAAATACACGACCGAAAATCTTCTCCTGAGGATTCGGAGAATCCAGATGACACCATTCGACACCTGTTCCCAGGTTTGTCGCTTAGAGTGCAGCCATAAACCTAGGCAACTCCGTGTACGAATCCTCCCAATCACCATAAATCTCTTATATAGCTTTCTGTTTTTCTCTCCAGGCTTTCATGTAGGACACACAAATCCCATACCTTTTCTGCAGATGTTCGAATATGGTGCTTGGCTTCATGTCTTGATCTTTAATGAAAAGCCCGAGAATCTCACCCCTAATGAAATTTGAGGTCACATTGCGATTATCTAACTGTAAAATGTCGGATACACAGTTAGTCACATGAGGCCCTCTGTAATTGACGACTGTCCACATTTCAACAGTTCAGTCCACACGACGAGAAAATCACCACGAGCACCCACAACTGTCCTTCCTATCACAAACGACCGTGCACCAATTTGGACTCGCCTTTACTGTACGATATGGCTTCCTCAGTTTCACAGAGTACTCTGTCAAATCACATTTCAACTCATCGAGTGTGTTGAATAGTTTCCCGCGAAAAAACTGTCTTCCATGCATCTTCTTCTTGTATGTGCGAATTCAGTTCTTGCCAAGAACTTATTCTCATTGGATCAGCTTCCACGATATTCCAATTGGAATTAAGGGCTTCATCTTCAATCAACCCCATCGCCGCCTCCCTATTAGCATCATCTTCCTCCTCGGACTCATCCAAGTCGTCTTCGTGATCAACCCCAAGAGCGTCAACGTATATCACAGTCTGCTCAGATATCTTGTTCTGCCCATCCATCCTACGTTAACATTGACAATAAGTCAATTCATTCGAAATGGTAATTGTTCTCGCTAATATATCTTCTCAACATCATATTTCAAATTTACATTTTGTCTCGATAATAAATTTCTTCAACAATTATCACCTATATTTACATAAATTTCATCAACAATTATATCAACGATCAACAATTATCAAACATCATTTCTAATTTATAAACTCACTCATATTTCAATATATTTCATCAACAATTGCCAACTATATTTACATAAACTCACTCATGCTAAGAACTACATAATCCTCATTCATTATATGTCATCAGCAATAACAAAATTACTCATCTTCCAACTTCTCAATTACCAATATCAAATACATATATGGCATCAAAATAAGAGCGAGAAATTAAAAATAAGAACAATAACTAACCTTAAGTAAAGATGAGATAATGTATATATTGGGGGAGTATGTGTTGCAGGTTGTTTTTCGTTATAGCTGGAGTGTTTTCGCCTGGTAAAGAAGCACGGGAAGAAGACGGAGAAGAAGCACTTGAAATTCATATTGATAAACATAAAAACGCGGGCCTAAATCGCATTTTTACTTAGGGTTACAAAGATTCCCTAGCAAGGGAGGGGAGAATATCTGAGCAAGGTATTGTTGTCATAAAATGGGGCTTCAAGCCGCGTTTTATGTGTATCATCAATCCATCACCCTTCGCCAGAGAATAAGAATCTTTTGACTTTTTTTTCTGAAAAATTATCAGAGAAACGCGGTCTTAGACCGCGTTTCTATTGCCAGCTCAGCCACTCCAGTCTGATGCCAAGTGAAAAAGTGGCTATAGAAAAGCGGTTTCAAACCACGTTTCTATAGTAATTCAAATCCCCTCTCCCGGGCGCCAAATCCATTTTCCCTCTTACACATAAAACGTGGTCTGAAACCGCGTTTTTCTGATTTCTCTACAAATAATGAATATTTTTGTAATATGTTTCAAAGTGTGAATATTGTTGTAATTTTTAAATTTTCTATGAATATTTTGAAAAAAAATTCGGATTGTGCTATATGTACTCTAACGAAGGGATTCAGGATCCGTTGCAATTACAGTACGACACATGTTCAGTAATTATTGCAAGTTGTAAAAAAAATATATAGACGGATTTAGGATATGTCCATTATAAAAAAAATAAAAAATTATATAGGATGGATCAAGGATCTGTCCTAATAGATTAAGAAGCAAAAATAAAAAAGAAAGATAAAGAAAAGGAGTTGCCAATGACTAAAAAAACAACAAGGGTGGATCGTGTAAAAAAAAAAGAAAACAAAAAGAAATAATGACAAGAAAATATACAAGGACAGATAAGTTAAAAACTTCCTATATATGGAAAAGCTTTCTCGATGGCACACTTACAAAAATAAGACTACAAAATTAAGGAATAGACTTACCGCTAGGGTGTATACTTTGCAGCCATAATGATGAAGAAACAACACATATATTTACTGAGTGTCAAACAACCCTCACGATCTTAGAAAAAATAGATCAGGGGATACAATGAATATTACGAAGATGGTTTATCCATCTCTCAACTCATTTCGATATTTGAATACATCAAAAATATTTGTCTAATGTATTGAATCTTTGCCCTTTTCAAAAAAAATAGCATCCTTTTAGAAGATGATCTCAAGTTTTGGATGTGATGATGTCCATATCATTAGCTGAAGATGATGTAGATCCATTCAAAATATTGAAAAAAAAAATCAACTAATCAATTTCTTTATTTCAAACGCATAAATTTAAAAGGAAACCTTATCAATGACACATTGATCTATTTGAAAATGCGTCAATTTGAACCTCCTTAGAAAATGCAAGAGGTGAATACAGATGTCCAAGATAACCAAACCGATCTCCCAATGACCATCCAACACATTGCAGGTGAGAAGCTAACAATACACTACCAGTCCCTGGCAAGCTTCCCAACCGACAAGAAGTTACACTTGAATTCAGATACAAACAACACTTCTCATAAACACAAACCATTCGAAGTAGGCACTGCTCCAATATAGTGGATCTTTGTGACTTGTCCCGTAGGCAATGTTATATTGTAAGGATTTGCTAATCTTGTTTTAACCTCAAACAAGGACTCTTTTGAGCACTATCAATAATCCATGATGCTTTAGGAAAGAGATTAACAATGGATTTCACAATACATGTAAAACCAGAGAAGTCATCATCTATGTTGTTCCTTTTGTTTGCTTTGCTATTGAGCATTTCCATTAGCTGTGCATACTGCTAGTGAGTCAATTATGGAATAACAGCTTCAAAACTTCCTTATTCTTGAGTGCAACTTGCAAATCTCTTCGCTTTGTTGAACCTTCCACTTACATTTGGAAAGCCATGAAGCATATAACACCTATCGACATTGTGGCCAGACCTTTTGCAATGTGTGCAAAACCTTTTATCACCTATCTTGCCATAGTTGCTTGATCGTGATGATGTTGATTGCCCAACCGTACTAGAATTTTTTAAACCAGAACCAAAACTAGAACCAGAATCAAAACCAAATGATGCATTCACATCAAAAAAAAGACCCTGAATCAAAGTTAAGGCTCAAATTCTAACCTCCTCTCTAATCGTCTTCTTGTAAAAGAAGTGAATATGCATCACTTAAGGATGACAGAGGATCCATCATAAGCAAATTGCCCCGAGCAGCAGTGAGACTCATTCAAACCCATCAAGAACTATATCATCTTTTGGCTTTCTTCGTTTTGACGATTTCGTGCATACCCCACAAGTGCAAGAGGAAAATCACATCATACTCCCTAGCTCGTCAATTAGTGCTTTATATTTTGTGAAATAGCTAGAGATGGAAGTCGTACCTAGAGAAATTGAGTCGATCTTCTTTTTGATTGTATACATTTGTGTGCCACAAACTTTCCCATAGCAAGCTTCCAATTCATCTCTGATCCCCTTTGATGTATCAATGTATACTACGTTGCTTTTATTGTCCGGACTTAAGACCATTATAATTAGCCACGATATGACCATATTATTACAACGCTCATGTTCTCTGAATTTTGGTGCATTTGGAATTGGTTTCTATAAGCCGCCATTGATGAAGCATACCTTGTTCTTGGCGGACAGGACAATTCGCATGAACCTCCTCCACTCACCAAAGTTCTTCCCGTCAAACCCTTGTGTAACCAATTGTAGTCCCAGGTGATCACTCGGGTGTATGTACATAGGATCTGGTTGATCTTGAGTTGCAGTCACCATTTTCCATCAACAAGAAACTCCGTTTCTTCGGACAAAAACTAGCTAGAGACGAAAGACGGGAACCAAAAGAAATAAAAAAAACCTTGCAAAAACGAAAACAAGTGATCAAAATTATTGCCACAGAAATTGAGAACCGAACTCAAGCAAAAAGATGGAAAACAACCAAAAACATGGCTTCTTGAATTGGAAATGAAAATCTGTTCTGAATTCTACAAGCTCAACTATGAGCTTTTATACCAACTGAGATTGGGTTGGGTCGATCCATATTACAAGCCCAATTTATTCATGCATCTATCGGGTCTTAAGCTAATCAACTAGTGCCATATGTAAACTATTTAATACTCCATGTAATATGAATATCATCATCAAAATATCAAATCTTCCAAGCTATGCATGTGTGTCATCATTTCTGCAAGTGGATAAGGATTAGAATTTTTATAATAGTAACGGTATAAATTTTTTTTGGAAGCCGGATAAGAATTAGGAGAGACGCCGACGAGGGGGCTTCTTTCCTAGAGCGTCCGAGCGGACGAGAACCCGAAGATCCTGATCTGTAGCCAAGCTATCATCGGCAGGGTAGCAGTACGTCAGACGCGCAATCCGGTCTGCAACTGCATTTGAATCCCTGAAAATATGACAAATAGCAACATTAGAAATAGAACGGAGAATTAAACTCGTATCAGTCATCAGCAACTCGATATTCTAAGGGCAAGACCAGTCACCCAGGAGAGCCTTTATGACGACCAAACAGTCTCCCTCTACAAGGAGGTTTTGAATTCTGAGCTCTTTAGCCCTAGCCACACCCATGTGTAGGCCTACTAAGGCTTCTGCAAAAACCGCAGACGTGTTGTTGCACCTACCTGATCCCAAGTCAAACACCTGACCTAAATGGTCCCGAATGACATAACCATAGGAGGCTTCCCCCGACCGGCAGTGAGACCCATCGAAATTTAACTTATGATAGTCCTGAGGTGCTTTGTCCATCCTTGCGTTTGAACCACTGATTCCCTATTGTTTGATCCCCTTGTGGCACCCCCCCCCCACCCGTGAGGAGGTAGTCGATGCTTTGTTTTTGCTAATACCTTGTCCATCCATACAGTTTTTCCAAGTGTCAGTACTCGATCGACAGAACATGGCTATTTCCCGATAAGTAGTCGAGGAGGTGCATTGGAAGGTCAGCTGGTTACGGAAGAACCAAAGGGCCCACCAAGAAAATGCCAATGAACCCATTTTATCCTTTCCTATGGTATTATAAATGGAAGAGAGGATCGTATTTGGTTTAGATAGGTTGTCTACACCATGAAGGATAGGTATGGCAATACGCAGTTCCATTTTCAAAGCAATAACCATGGGGCAATCAATTAAAATATGATGAATAGACTCCGTGGTGCAGTCACAGAAACAGCATCCCGAAGGAACTGCAATATGGATTCGTTGAAGCCTATCAGTCGTCGGTAGACCATTGCGAGAAATCTTCCAAAGGAAATGTTTGATTTTCTGGGGGATGTTAAGTTTCCATAGCCAATGGCAATCAAAACTGGTATCACCATCATGCTGCTTGATGATAGAAGTGGTCGAGCTCGAAGTGTACCAACCATTTCTACTAGGGCCCCAATATAGTCTGTTAGTGAGATTGTTTTCTGGTGGTTTAGTGTCAATGATATTTTTGATAGTGGTCGTAGTGAGCATGTTCTGTAACTCAGATTGTATGTAGTCAACAACCCATTTTTTGTCATTAGTTATGAAGCGCTCAACCGACCAATTAGCAATTGAATCACTGATTGGTGCAATAGCTAAGTCTATTAATGGTGAATTGAGGACCCAGTTGTCCTTCCAGAACTTGACCGAATGTACATCCCCGATAGACCAACGAAGGCCCGACTTGAACAGATGTCGTATTCCGACCAATTTAGACCACTGCCACGAGGTGTTTCCTTTTTTTCATAATCCATCAACAGAGTGCCTCTTAGGTATTTTGCAGTAATGACACTGACCCAGATATTTTGTGGTTCTGCAATAATTTTCCACAGTAATTTCATTTGTAAAGCTAAGTTCATAGTTTCCGCTTTGTATAAGCCCATACCACCTTTTATTGTGTCAGAACAGATTTTGTCCTAGCTTACTAGTGGCGTAGAGTTTGTTCCTTTATTCCAAAAGAATTGTCTGTAGACTGAATTCAGTAAACATTATTGAGGTAGTCGTCGAAGACTTGGCCATGGCATCAACCATGTAGTTTATCGTACGCCTGATGTGGGCAGTTTCCACCTCCCAATTTGGTTCGTCCAGCCACCTCATACACTGCATAACCAGGTGGTAGTCCCCCAAAGCCTCCTTTCTTTTCTTGTCAAGCAGCTCCCATGCTATGTTAGAATCTGTCTCCAGGATCAGTCTTGAGAAGCCAAGTTTCTTTGTCATTCGTAGGCCATGGAAGATCGACCATATCTCCGCCGTGAGAGGCCGACATCTACTGCAATTGAAGTGGAAAGCTGCCAGGAACTTACCCGACGTCCCTGTGAAAACCCCTCCGCCCCAGCCTCGCCTAGATTATCCTTTGCCGCTCTGTCGACATTGAGTTTAATTTGCCCAGGTGGAGGTGGGCACCAAGTGGCTCGATTGACAGAACCACTAGGCGTGGCGCATAGAGTTGGTCGAGGGGCAGTTGCGTTCTCTATGTAGTCCCAAGCATCTTGGGTCGCTTTGACAATCACCCTCTCCACTTCATTCTTTCCTTCAAAAATCAGTTTATTCCTACATCTCCACACCGTCTAGAGCATGGACATAAAGAACGTTGTCACGTTGATATCACTATGGGTGAGTCTAACAGCAAGATCGGTTTCGTCTAACAACAAGATAAAATTTATGTATTTACGTTCGGGTCTTTTCCTTTTTTTTCTTTCTATTGCCTTACTCTCCTCTGTCTCTCTCCTCACGCTCTCTCCTTCTCTCCTCACGCACGTTCGGTCATCAGATCCAGCACTCTAGCAGCCGCCGTCGGTCACCTTTCGATCTCTCTGTGTCTTCTTCATCCTTTAGTTCTGAACTTGTTTTGCCTCTCCCCGTTCTGGATTTCTACAGCCTCCAAGTGTAACCATCGGTGGAAGGGAGTCGGCAGCTATCAACAATCAGTTTCAACTATTCATCATTAAAGTCGTCGGTGGAAGGGAGGCTCTCAGACGACGTAAGCGATTCTATTCAATCGAAACTCCTTTCTTTCAATATATAAAAATAAAAATCTTCTCGTGTTCCTGTTACTGTGGAATTGAAATCTGATATCGACTTTGAATCGGACGGTTAAACATCTTCGCCGAAGGATCAGAGATGGGAGTGGTAGCGGAGAACGGAGGCTGCAAGTGCGGATCTGACTGCAAATGCGACCCCGTTCCCGGTCCGACTCCAGCCTCCGGCACCTCCCCCTCCCTCAGATCCCTACCTCGCTTCTCCCTTCCCCCTTCTCCCGCCTCGCACACCTGCCGTTTCGACCCCTGAGCGCAGCCGCACCCCCACCCCCACCCCCATGCCCCCACCCTCGGCGCTAGATCTCCCCCGCCAGCCTCCGGCACCACCCTCTCCATTAGATCTCCAGTTCGCTTGAATGATGCTTAAATTAGGGAAGAATCGATTGGGATGAGCTAGGGCTCGTTGTATTGAAGCGGCAGCGCCCTAACAAATTTATCTTGTTAATAGATAATATACGTCTTGCGAGTAGACTTTAGATTCGTAGCTAATAGTTAATGTTTTTTTTTTTAATTTTCTCTTTTTTGACTGAAAGGTTGTTTTAGGAATTTAAAGCAAATAGAAAATAAACCCCCAACATTTCACAACCAACCAGTAAGACGCTCTACAAGTCCACCATCACCCTGTTTAGACCACTAGACACTAGTCCATCACCACCGGTCAACCGCAACAGTGCAGTTGGCGCCACCAGTACCACCAACGCCAACCAACATCACAACAATAACAACAATCGGGGAACAATCGAGAGTTAATCTCTCAACCCCAAATCAAAAATTACTAATTTGGAAAACCTCCAAACAATATCAACAATGGAAAACCTCCCATGGCTATTGCCAATTTACCAACAATAGGGGAGATCCCCCGCCTCATCATCGCACAACTATCGAAATACCCTCGTACATCACCATAATCTTGGATCTTCGCCTGCTCTCCTGAACAACACCGACTCTCTCTTGTAACCCTTGGAATCTCAGTCCCAATCTTCGCTTCCTCATCCGAGACATTCAGACCATCCAAACCATTTTTGTCGGTTAACCCAACTTGATTTTGTTTAGGATTGTCAAGAAATCAAAAAGCCCCAAATCTGTCCATTAACGGGAATCCTCGAACCCCTCGAACCTATAAACCTAGACCCAGACCTAACGACGACCCACTCTATCAACTTTCACTAGGGCTCCTTCGTGGCTCCTCTGGACTGCAATCCATCAAGATTTGGTGCATATTGGCCGTTTCTGGGTTTAATTTCACTTTCACAAGTGTTCTCTTTTCAAATCTAAAACCAATTTGTAATTACTTGGCTTTTTCTTTTCTCTGCTATGGCTCTAGCCATAAGCCCCGATTTCTGAATTGAAAGGGTGCCTTATCCCCCCTATTCACCATATCACCTTCGGTTTACCCAACTAAGTTGTGTGGGGTTTATCCCCCGATTTCTGAAAGGCTGCTTCCATTGTTCATCACCCGCTCCTTCTCCAACGTTTCTGTTTATGAAGCGTTCAACCTTTTGTTCGTGTGTGAGGGCTTGACTCTGTCACCGCCTGTTTTGTCGCCCTCCTCCTTGGTTGTGTTGGGTACTATGGCTTGGGTGGCAACCGTATAACGGTGGCTCCTCCCAACTCTCCACATCCATCACAGAGGAGTACCGTGAAAATTTTCAAAAAAAAAACCTTTTACAGTTTAAAACAAAATAAAAAATAGCAATATATTTTGCCCTAGTGCTCCGTGGCCCATGGACCCTCCTCTCTTACTCCTATTGGGATTTTTTTAACTTTTCAACCTTTCAAATTACAATTTCAAAAAAAAAATTTGGAATAACCTCCCTACTTGTTAATAACAAAAAGCGGAGGTGCTGGAAAACTCAATGAAAACCCTAAACACTCCCAAAAACGCGCTTCTCGCGCCGCCGCGGTTCTTCCGCCGCCCAGGACTTCCCGTCCACTTGCTCCCCCAGCAAAATCACCCCTCTCCCATCAAAGACCTGCTCCTGCAACTCATTTCGGAGGTAGCTCCCTCCTTATCACCTGCAATTAAGCTTTGTTACCTCTCGCCGAGGTCGCATAATGAAATCCTTCAAGTGGTGGCCGCCGATCTTGGCATTGCGCCTACGGGTTCGTGCTCTAGAAGTGCGCTCGGAAGCAAATGGGTCGATTTCCTCCAGATGTTGTGATTGGATGGGCCTCGGACTGGGTGGTGGCTCGTTGGACTCCCCGTCGTTCGTCTCTTTGGGCTGTGGAAAGGCTGGATGTTCTTTTGGTGTTCTCTGCTTCTTCTTGGTGGACGATGGCTCCTATACCCGACCAAATTGACCGCCAAACAGTGTACTCCTGGTTTACCTATTCAGGAGATCTCTTCGATGCTGCTTCTATGGGTAACCACCTTGCTGCTGTCTCAGTGTGCTTGCTGCTGCTGCTACTCTCGGCTGTCAACACCAACACCAACCTCTGTCATGTTTTTACTCAAAGGAGCCTCAGGAATCTTTCAATCACTACACTTAATGGTGCAATACCTTTTACTACAAAAAAAAAACTCACACAATATTGGCCTACAAGCCCAGCTACATTATCTTAATACATGTGTACCACCTAATTCTTATATTACTTTGACTCCTTACCTGACCAACTTCTTTTCCCTATCTTCGATGCTGCTTCTATGGGTAACCACCTTGCTGTTGTCTCAGTGTGCTTGCTGCTGCTGCTACTCTCTGCCGTCGACACCAACACCAACCTCTGTCATGTTTTTACTCAAAGGAGCCTGCTGCTGCTGCTACTCTCTGCTGTCGACATCAACACCAGCCTCTGTCATGTTTTTACTCAAATGAGCCTCAGGAATCTTTCAATCACTACACTTAATGGTGCAATACCTTTTACTACAAAAAACTCACACAATATTGGCCTACAAGCCCGGCTACATTATCTTAATACATGTGTACCACCATATTCTTATATTACTGTGATACCTTGCAGGTGGAATAATTGGTGCACTTACAATCCAACAACTGAAGCACACTGGTTTGGGGTAAACTGCCTGTCTTGGGGTTCTTACATTCTTCTTGTCTTCACCTGCAGCATCCACCTTAGGAGCCTTGGTTGTCTCCTTCGGATTAGTCACCAACAATGTTATGACGGAAACTATGGCTCACCAGCCCACCTTTTTCTGTCATCCAAACTAAATACACCTCACAAAGACATTGTAATTTCACTTTACCGTGACCAGTACATCCCCCTTAGTCATTGTATGTATGATATTTTATCAATTCAATATAATCCCAGGGAGAATATTACTTCTGTTCATCACCTGTATTATAATAACATTACTCGTTTTTCTTATAACTCGAATTTAAATCTCTCAAGTTGTCTATTCAGCAAAAGCAAAAAATCCTTCTCGAAAATCACTACCATGTATACTCCCGATGTTTCGACTTCACAACTTCTTTTGCCTTTCCAGGTTCTCATGTTTTCACTAGTGACCATTCAATACACATTGCTTATATATACCAACTATTATGTCACAATAAATTTGTCATTAACTATGATCAATAGCTTTCGCACACAATTTCTGATCATTAAAGGTTTCCTATGAATATATGCTCCTGGAACTGTTGTGGCATGAAAAAATGCAACTTTTGGACGAATACAGAAGTGTTCTGTTAAAACAATTACATCAACGTCTTAGCCCTTATTGAAACAAAAACAAATAATCCACCGCCAGATAACTTCTGGAAAAAATGTGGTTTCTCCAACATGGCCTTTGATCATGCCATTGGCTTCTCTGGTGGGATATGCTTGCTTTGGAAAGATCTTTCCCCTTCGGTGGGGGAAATTTCGCTCATATCTATAAACCATAGATTCATTCATATAAATTATCATGATGCGATTCTGAAAAACTCTTTTGCTATTATTTTCGTTTATGCTCCTCCAAATCTCGTCGCAAAGGATGGTTTCTGGGACACTCTAGTTTTGTACACATCCAACCTAACCTTACCTTTCTGTCTAATGGGCGATCTGAATGAAATTGCCATTCCGGAGGATAAGCTAGGAGGCATTGTACCGGCAAACAACCGATTCACAATAATCCAAAATTTAAAAAATACTCTCTTACTTCATGATGTACCCACTCACGGGGGAACATATACTTGGCAAAGGAAGAAAACTGGATCCCAGAATAACAGTTTCGCTAAATTAGATCGACTGCTAGCTTAAAGCGACATCATCGACTTTTACGATGGACTAAGGGTGAAAATACACTCATTTACAAATTCGGACCACGCGCCAATATCAATGGATCTAAGATCTCAAACAAATTTACCCAAAAAACCTTTCCGATTCGAACTGGCTTGGACCGCGCGGCATGATTTCAAAAATATTGTGAAACAAGCTTGGCGGGAAAACGCGACAGGTTCAAACCAATTTAAATTAGTAAAGAAAACCGCTTTACTTAAGAAACTAGCCAAAAATTGGCACAAGGAAAACTTTAACAACAACCACAAACAAATATTTGAAACTGACGAAAAAATCATGCGCCTACAACAGATTCTGATTACGGAACAAAGAACAGATGTCCTTATCCAACACAATAGATTACAAAATAAAAGAGAAAAAATGCTCGACTTTCAGAGGCGCTATTGGAGCCAAAGAGCAAAACTTAAACATGCTAAATTAAATGATTGTAACACAACATACTTTCACAGAATTGCCTCTGCTAAAAGAGGGATAAAGGTGATCAAACACCTAACCTCTACTTCGGTACTGCACCTCACGGAACATTCCTAAATTAGAACTGAGTTTGTCAACAGTTTCCAAGCACATTTTAAATCTTCGTATAATCATAACATCTCTTTTTCAGACGACCTTCACGTAATCGGTCATGAAATCTCACAAGAGGACAATCAAAATCTAACCTCTGCAGTTACAAACGGTGAAATAAAACGGGCACTGTTCTCAATAAAATCTGATAAGACTCCGAGACCGGATGGTATGCTGGCGGTTTTTACCAGCAATACTGGGATATTGTCGGACCTTCGGTAATAAGGGTCGTAAAGGCATTCTTCCACTCAGGAAAATTGCTACGACAACTAAACCATACTTTCATCACCCTCATACAAAAAATAGATAATCCGAAAACGGTAAATCATTTCAGACCGATCAGTCTTTGCTCTACAGTTTACAAAATAATTTCCAAAATTCTGACAAACAGAATGTAAAGGCCGAATATATTTTTATATTATTTTAATATTATTTCAATTAAATATACTATTATTTTATTCAATTTGTAAAAGTGGAATAAAAAAAAACCGGTCCCCGAGCATCAAGTTTCGATTTAAAACCATTCCGGCATCAATTTAAATTGGGATTTTTTTGACGGGATTTGATTTTCGACATCGAGTCCGAGTATTAATAAAAATTAAATTGAGCTACGAGTATTGATATAAATTCATTTAATTTCGATCATCTTGAATTAAAAATTTAATTAAATTTGATTTAGTCGGGATTCGGTCGGACGAGCGGGTTTCAAGCCTTTTCCGCTAATTTGAATTCTTTAGTGGACCCGATTCTTTATTTCTTTCCCTTTTCTTTTATTTCTTTTATTTCTCTCTCTCTCTCTCTCTCTCCCCTGCGGTCCCCCTCCCTCCTCTGCAATTCACACACAAGCCACCACGCTACTGCCTCAGCCTCCCCTCCTCACTTCTTTGTCTTCAGACGCCTTCCCACCCCTCCCCTGCATTGTAGTAGCCCCACTCTCCTTCCATCTTCTCTTCTCTTTCACTCCAATCGGAAACCCACAAGACAACCCCTTTTTTCTCCAGATTTCCCGAACCACCAGGCCACCACTCTCCTTTGCTCCGATTGAATCCATCTCCACCACAACCTCAGCCCGCCTTGCTCATGTTTCGTCGGCCACAACTCCATCTCTGTTCCTTGTTGAAGCGTCGAGCAGCAGGAGCGCAGCCCCGAGCACGCCCGAGACGAAGCCGAGCCAGGAGCACCCGGAGCCAAAGCCGACCACCTCCACCCCTGTTTCCATTAAGGTCGGTTTTGAATTCCATTCGTTTTCGGTTCTAATCTCTTTCAATCAAGCTCCTTACTCCACCCTCCCTCTTCCCATGCCCAAGTAGCCCCTCCTCCATCGCCACCGCAGTCGGAGCAGGCCATCGGAGCCCTGACATCGGAGAATCGCACAAACGGTAATCCTTCTCTCCCTCCTTCCTCCCTTGCGTCGCTTTTCTCTTGTTGGGTGGGTCTTGGTCAGGGAAACTTTCCGGTCGCCTGGGTTTGAGTCGGGATAGGAACGGAGCTCCGACGAGGACTGTTTTTCTCCTCCTTCCTCTCTCTGTTTCCCGTCCGTCAGCTCGGTCTGAGCTTGAAGAAAGAGTCCCCCTTTTTTGTTTCGTGTTGGGTTGGGTCGGGTCAGGCGATTCGGTTCCGGGTTATTTCATCTACCAAATCCGGATCTCCCCCTCTTCTTTTATTCCTACGGGCTTGGACTGGCAATCGGCTAGGCTGGAATTTTAATATATTTAAAAGGTTTTAAAAAGTGATATTTATTGTTATGGAGTCATATATTTATATATATGGTTATTGCTTTGAGATTTTATAATAACAAATGTTGAATTATTTGAATATTATTATTTTGGGATTTTTATAATATTCTGGAAAATTTATCACTATATATTGTTTATTGTTTTAAAATAATATTGATTGGATTATTTAATTGATGCAATTCATGAGGATTTAAATATGAGATTGGAAAATTTAAAGTGAATTGTTGGTTTTGACTTATAAATATTATTTGTGAGCATAGAGTTATTTTGATGATTTAATATTGGGAATTATTTATATAATGTTTTGAAATAAGAAACATGCCGGAATGATTTCTATAATGTGCTTTGGAGAGAGTTGGTTTTAAAGTTTAATGTCTAATGTCGGAATTTGGCCAAGTATGAGTTGAGACATCAATTTGAATACGAGTTGACTTAATTTGGGATTTATGAGTTTGAAAATATGGTTGGTATGATTTTATCAAGGGGTTTGATTGAAAGATGATTTTGGTCGATTTGATCGAATCGGAAAGATTTTGGAAAACCGTTTTACTATCGGTCGGTTTTGAGAATGTTGAGAACTGGGTTCGTGTGTATGAATGTTGGTCTGGTAGCTTATGGAAATGACTTGATGATAGGTGTGCATTGCTTTTATTGCTTTGGACTTGCATTTGGGCCCTTGCTTGTGTAATCTTGTTGTTCTGCATCAACAGGTAAGTATCCTACGGGACTTACTCAGTAACCTGGACCTCCTGCCTGATATGTCATGTAATGTGTAGTTTTGTTGCATATTAAAGCATGCCATGTAGTATCATGTTAGGATTGCATTGGACTGAGCATGTGTTTACTTTGTGTGTTTGAATACAGAACGGCCGTTATCTGTGATAGTCCTAGAGTCTTTGCTAGGGTCATAGGGTAGCCCAGCCCCATCGGGTGCCCTGAGTCTATCGAGTCGATATGAGCATGATATGATAGCCCAGCACCATCGGGCAAGAGATGAGATGATTTGATATGATACGATTAGCCCAGCACCATCGGGCACGTTTTATTTATTTTTATGATATGATGATGAGATATGATATGATGATGAAATATGATATGATATGATGATACCGTGGTGAGTGCACCACCACGAAGAGAGTGCTATGCTATAGCCCGAACTGGCCAGTCTCTGCACTAACGGGAAGGGGTGCAGAGGTAGGAGAGGGATATGCCACTTGGCATTGTCTGGGGCCCTTTACAGTTCCTTCTGCATATTGTATATATACTAGGGGCATGATAGTGTGATTTAAATCTTGTACCGCATTAGTCATCTTTTATTTAGGCATAGGCATGTTATGTGGCCTCAACGTGGTCAGAGGACCCGCAGGCGATCACCAGGCCTGACTTCGTGGATAGTATTAGGTACCGCTCTTGTTGCTCCATGCTTCTGTGATGGGGAAATCTTTTGGCGAATCGAAGAATCCGGCTAATATATTCTAACTTGACAAATGACAATCACCCACTTTGGTTTGGTTTTGACCCGGCTCTGCCGTGGCTTTTGTATTTAAATCATATTTCCGCTTTACTTTCGTTTTAATTGTATTTCTGAGATTTAGACTGATTAGAGGTTTGAAACCTCGACCCTTACCTGAATTGCAACATCCGAACAAAGGTATCCGACCTTCAAAACGTATCCCGGATACTATCATGATAGAGTGAGTTCCTTACTTGATGGATACATGTTATAAATTCATGTCGACCTGCCTTGTATGCTACGCAATCCTCAGTAACTGTTATGATGATGATCCTTAATGTAAATTCGTGGTTGTATGACACCCCGTATCCATGCTGGTCATATTGCTTAAGTCTCGTTTTGTGTCTTGCCCTCTATCATGATTACATGTTGTTATAGCATGTTTACTTAGCATATTGATCGTATGATTGATCGAAAACATGAACCACATGATATGAGTATATGATTGTTGCTCTTCTGGATTAGGTCCATGATAGTGTGATCGACTCTACCTTACATGAATGCCTAATAAGATGTGCTCTTTAACATGCTATCCGATGATGCCTCGATGCTTATCATTCATCTTGTGACAAGAATCTATAGCATGCCCACCTATTTTGTATTCCTCAGATTAACTATTGTTGATGCTTTTGCAAATGAGTATTGTTATGTGTTAAATATGCTAAGATGAGAATATGTTAGTGTAAGTGAGTCTTGACAAATACATGTTTTATCCCAGTATACATTAACTTGAACTTATGTCCCCATATTCTGGTCGTGTTGCCATTACTTAGACTTGCACTATACCTCGCTACACTTCCTCTCCTGTTTCTGTATTATTGGAATGTGATTGAATTGAAGTTTTGCTTAGTGCCGAGTAATCGATCAAGTGCATGTATGTACCACACGTTATATTGAGCCATTAGTAACGTGTAGGATTCTTGGTTATGACTTACGCACATTTATGCCTTGCCTACTTTATTGTTGATTCTCTCTCGAGCTAGGTACCTGATAGTGTGGTTCTTTCCTCTTTCTGTTCTCTTAACATGTTTCACTCGTTCTGATTAACTTAATGTTGACTTCGATGATTGACTAACTTTCTGTGATAGTTAAACCCAACATGCTTACATGGTTAAAATGTCTATTACTCTATGACATCCTCTCGTGCTTCCATGAATGTATGATTTGACACCTCGCTTGATCACACATCACTCTATATCCTGATTTTGCAAATACATGACGCATGAATATCGGAATGAACCTAGTTAAATTACTTTAGTTGTACTCATGTTCGATGTGTGCTAGTAGTATCATGTAGAGCTTATGACTTCCAATATGACCTGCTGAATGATTACATATCATGCTTGTTCTATAATGTGACAGTTATTGTACCATTTTATGTGCCCCCTGATGATTTATTCCTAACATGATTATAATCTAGCACCCGTGATGTTCATCTTGTTACTTCTGATGATGCCTCATGTTTCGTGAATATTATGTTGAAACCTCTCTAAATGACTCTGGACTATGCTTGTATCACATTATGTATCGCTAGTATCATGTAGGACCCATGCTCTCTAGATGTATCTCGCCATATGATTTCGTGCCATGCTTGACCTAATATATGATCATCGTGAGATAGTTACTATGTTGCCCTTTATATGATCTCGTATGACGCATACACCAAACTTGTGCATTGTTCATATATGTGATAATTATTATGCTACTCTTATGTGTCCTTGTATGACGCGTCATCTGATTATTATCATATATCTTGCCATGATATATTTTGACTCATTTGTTGATTTGTATACCATGCTCTTACATTGATCATATACATGATGCTCGTTATTTCACTAAATTCCGCATGACTTCGAATCATATATGTTCATTGCTGGTTCCGTCTATCTTGCTTGAAGTTGCTAGGCATATCTGTTTCCATGAAATACTAGAATGTTAGCTTGTTTCACAAACATCAGCGTAGTACTTGATCGTGTCTTTGATATGAATACGAATGTTGCCCCGAGATAGGTACATATTAGTGTGGATTGATGTGATTGATATGCTCCATAATGAATTCGTGTGTGTTTGGCATAATTGTAACATAATAGACTTTCTTAAGGGCATCGTTACTATTCCCGGGTCAGAGTCTTGTCTCTAGTCGTGTCATCTTTAGATTTGGTCCATTTTTGTCTCCGAGAGAAACATTTGGGTCATCCGCCCTTGTCACTCCCCTATCTCCGCTAACTTAAACTCCTACGCGATACCTTGGACGAGCAACCACATGGAAAAGGGATCGAAGAGACGAACAGCGATAGAGCAGCGCAGCGGAAGCGTGGGCCCATAACCCACGGGCCTCAGGATCGATAATGTCAACGGAACAAGCTCGCTTCGAGGATTGCGATTGTTGAGTACGATATGACTTGCAGGTGGGAACGTCCTCTACTCGAATTGCTAACCCTTTCTGAGCTTATCGATGATGTTATTGCACTGACTGGATGTTGAAAGCTGCTTGTTGATGTGATGACTGTTGCTTGATTGTCTGTTGACTATGATGATATGATTCGATGCCTTACAATCCTAATGTGCCTTGATGACTTAATGTAATGCTACTCTGAGATGCCAAGCATGATCTAAATTCCTTGCCTATAATGTGAACTGCAAATGCTGAGAATCTGAACTGTTTATTAGATGTGGTTATGACGAGATGTGCTAGCTTGACTTGATTAGGTTCATATATGATGTTTTGCAATACTCGATGAGCATGATGGTAAACTGAGACTTTTGATACATGTTACAATGTTTAATGATGAACTAATGATATTGTTGTTATAAATGCTAGTTGATATGATGTGATCATTATGTGTAATAATGTCCATGAATGCTTCTTCTTTGAACATGTGAGTGAGGTCCCTTGGTAGAATGGTTAGAGAGCGGTTAAGGAAATTGAGTGATTGGTATGATGTGAGGGTCTCCCTGGTTATGTGATTTATTAATATGTACTGGCATGATGTTAGATAGCAACCATGATAAACCTGATATGACCTGACATTACATGTTGATATGCAATATTTAAATCTAGTTGGCAGTGACGAGTATTATCCTGATATATTAATACATTGCTATCCTACTATGTTGTCCTAAAAGCATGTTATAATGTGTTGAATGAATCATGAGATGATGATATGTTGATTATGTGAAAGCATGATGTTATACTATATGGTTGATAAGCATGATTATGAGTAAGTGATGAATATGACTTGGAGCATGAATATGACTTATGTGTATATATGAGATGATGGTGCCTGATGACTAAATGAGCGTTATATGGTATTGCAAGGAGTTGAAATGATGTTTTGTGAGTATGTTAGCATTTCGATGCTTGGTATATGGTTAGATCTTTCCGTTAGCTGAAGTTTAAATGGCATTCCCTTGTGTGTTAATGTGTTGAAAATTTATAATAATCTGCCGACCTCATGATGAGATTCTGCTATGACCACCTTTACCATGCTAATGTTTGAATGGACATGCTAAATCTGTTATGACTGGTTCCACTTGTGTTGCGATGTTGAGATGCGATCGTGAGATTCGATTTGTAGTAGCGTACTGACTCCATGACACCTAACCTCCTTGATCTCTTGACATGTGTGCTTGCGTGATAAGTTATGAGAATTCGATGATGCACTTGTGATGCCTTCTGTATGAGGTAGATATACTTTATGACTCACGTTATGATGTTAAGATTTTGTTATTACTTTTGGCATGATCTAAAGGGATGGTATGATTTATTTTATGAGTAATCATGTTATGCGGTTGAGATGTCGATTGTTTGAGATTATCATGATTGATGTTGAGATTGCCATATGAGAGGTGGCTGATGATGTTATGAGTCGATGAGTTGATTAATTATGTGCGTATTGAGTTGAGGATGATGATAGAAGGATTATGGAAACTAGGAAGAGAATATGGGATTAGCCCTTAGAGGTGGATGACTCCACCTCCTACCCTCGGAATTTGATTGATTGGTATGTGTGAAGCTGATTTGGTTTTCGGAAGAGTTTTGACAAAATCTTGATTTGAAAGGATTTGACTTGTTTTGGTGTAAAGTTGCTTGATTAAAAATTCAATTTGAAGATTTTGAGCGGTTTTAAAAACGGCCAACTTGGGGTTTTAAAGAAGTTGAGAGTTTCAATGATTTGGATGACAATCTTTCCATTTACAAAACATTTTGAGATTTACGAACTGGATCTACATTATGACGTCTCACGAAGTGGATACAAGCACTTTATAGGGGTGCTTATAGATTGCTTGCTAAGACCTAGTCGGGCGCTATAATGCTTTTGGAGTTGTGATACTTCCGAAAGGTCGAAGCGAGGATGTGATAGGGGCGCTTATTACACACTCGACAAGACCCATTTGGAGATGTCACGACTGTGACCGGGATGTTGTGAGAATCCCGGAAGACGCAACCGAGAGGATTACAAGATCCTTGGACATGGTCCTCGGACTCACCGATTTCAAACATCTTCCCTTTGCTTTAAAATGATTTTAGTCTCGGGGACGAGACTTGTTTTTAGAGGTAGATGAATGTAAAGGCCGAATATATTTTTATATTATTTTAATATTATTTTAATTAAATATACTATTATTTTATTCAATTTGTAAAAGTGGAATAAAAAAAAAACTCGTCCCCGAGCATCAAGTTTCGATTTAAAACCATTCCGGCATCAATTTAAATTGGGATTTTTTTGACGGGATTTGATTTTCGACATCGAGTCCGAGTATTAATAAAAATTAAATTGAGCTACGAGTATTGATTGAAATTCATTTAATTTCGATCATCTTGAATTAAAAATTTAATTAAATTTGATTTAGTCGGGATTCGGTCGGACGAGCGGGTTTCAAGCCTTTTCCGCTAATTTGAATTATTTAGTGGACCCGATTCTTTATTTCTTTCCCTTTTCTTTTATTTCTTTTATTTCTCTCTCTCTCTCTCTCTTGCGGTCCGCCTCCCTCCTCTGCAATTCACACACAGGCCACCACGCTACTGCCTCAGCCTCCCCTCCTCACTTCTTTGTCTTCAGACGCCTTCCCACCTCTCCCCTGCATTGCAGTAGCCTCACTCTCCTTCCATCTTCTCTTCTCTTTCACTCCAATCGGAAACCCACAAGACAACCCCTTTTTTCTCCAGATTTCCCGAACCACCAGGCCACCACTCTCCTTTGCTCCGATTGAATCCATCTCCACCACAACCTCAGCCCCGCCTTGCTCATGTTTCGTCGGCCACAACTCCATCTCTGTTCCTTGTTGAAGCGTCGAGCAGCAGGAGCGCAGCCCCGAGCACGCCCGAGACGAAGCCGAGCCAGGAGCACCCGGAGCCAAAGCCGACCACCTCCACCCCTGTTTCCGTTAAGGTCGGTTTTGAATTCCATTCGTTTTCGGTTCCAATCTCTTTCAATCAAGCTCCTTACTCCACCCTCCCTCTTCCTAGGCCCAAGTAGCCCCTCCTCCATCGCCACCGCAGTCGGAGCAGGCCATCGGAGCCCTGACATCGGAGAATCGCACAAACGGTAATCCTTCTCTCCCTCCTTCCTCCCTTGCGTCGCTTCTCTCTTGTTGGGTGGGTCTTGGTCGGGAAAACTTTCCGGTCGCCTGGGTTTGAGTCGGGATAGGAACGGAGCTCCGGCGAGGACTGTTTTTCTCCTCCTTCCTCTCTCTGTTTCCCGTCCGTCAGCTCGGTCTGAGCTTGAAGAAAGAGTCCCCCTTTTTTGTTTCGTGTTGGGTTGGGCCGGGTCAGGCGATTCGGTTCTGGGTTATTTCATCTACCAAATCCGGATCTCCCCCTCTTCTTTTATTCCTACGGGCTTGGACTGGCAATCAGGTACGGGTCGGGCTCTTCCTTTCTTTCTGTCCGGATTAAACTGGGGTTGTGGGTTGGGCTAGGCCGGATCCAGGTCATGGGATGGATTGGGTTGGGTTTTGATTCTGCTTTGGCCTATTGTTTGGGTTGTGTATATGGGTTGGGTTTTGTTAGATATTTCGGTGGTATATACATATATATATATATATATATGTTATGTATTAAATTATTGTATTGTGTTATGTTATTATATTTATATGATATAGTATATTAATTGTTATTTTGGATATTGGGAAAATAGATATATATATATATATATTCTGGAATTTTAATATATTTAAAAGGTTTTAAAAAGTGATATTTATTGTTATGGAGTCATATATTTATATATATGGTTATTGCTTTGAGATTTTATAATAACAAGTGTTAAATTATTTGAATATTATTATTTTGGAATTTTTATAATATTCTGGAAAATTTATCACTATATATTGTTTATTGTTTTAAAATAATATTGATTGGATTATTTAATTGATGCAATTCATGAGGATTTAAATATGAGATTGGAAAATTTAAAGTGAATTGTTGGTTTTGACTTATAAATATTATTTGTGAGCATAGAGTTATTTTGATGATTTAATATTGGGAATTATTTATATAATGTTTTGAAATAAGAAACATGCCGGAATGATTTCTATAATGTGCTTTGGAGAGAGTTGGTTTTAAAGTTTAATGTCTAATGTCGGAATTTGGCCAAGTATGAGTTGAGACATCAATTTGAATACGAGTTGACTTAATTTGGGATTTATGAGTTTGAAAATATGGTTGGTATGATTTTATCAAGGGGTTTGATTGAAAGATGATTTTGGTCGATTTGATCGAATCGGAAAGATTTTGGAAAACCGTTTTACTATCGGTCGGTTTTGAGAATGTTGAGAACTGGGTTCGTGTGTATGAATGTTGGTCTGGTAGCTTATGGAAATGACTTGATGATAGGTGTGTATTGCTTTTATTGCTTTGGACTTGCATTTGGGCCCTTGCTTGTGTAATCTTGTTGTTCTGCATCAACAGGTAAGTATCCTACGGGACTTACTCAGTAACCTGGACCTCCTGCCTGATATGTCATGTAATGTGTAGTTTTGTTGCATATTAAAGCATGCCATGTAGTATCATGTTAGGATTGCATTGGACTGAGCATGTGTTTACTTTGTGTGTTTGAATACAGAACGGCCGTTATCTGTGATAGTCCTAGAGTCTTTGCTAGGGTCATAGGGTAGCCCAGCCCCATCGGGTGCCCTGAGTCTATCGAGTCGATATGAGCATGATATGATAGCCCAGCACCATCGGGCAAGAGATGAGATGATTTGATATGATACGATTAGCCCAGCACCATCGGGCACGTTTTATTTATTTTTATGATATGATGATGAGATATGATATGATGATGAGATATGATATGATATGATGATACCGTGGTGAGTGCACCACCACGAAGAGAGTGCTATGCTATAGCCCGAACTGGCCAGTCTCTGCACTAACGGGAAGGGGTGCAGAGGTAGGAGAGGGATATGCCACTTGGCATTGTCTGGGGCCCTTTACAGTTCCTTCTGCATATTGTATATATACTAGGGGCATGATAGTGTGATTTAAATCTTGTACCGCATTAGTCATCTTTTATTTAGGCATAGGCATGTTATGTGGCCTCAACGTGGTCAGAGGACCCGCAGGCGATCACCAGGCCTGACTTCATGGATAGTATTAGGTACCGCTCTTGTTGCTCCATGCTTCTGTGACGGGGAAATCTTTTGGCGAATCGAAGAATCCGGCTAATATATTCTAACTTGACAAATGACAATCACCCACTTTGGTTTGGTTTTGACCCGGCTCTGCCGTGGCTTTTGTATTTAAATCATATTTCCGCTTTACTTTCGTTTTAATTGTATTTCTGAGATTTAGACTGATTAGAGGTTTGAAACCTCGACCCGTACCTGAATTGTAACATCCGAACGAAGGTATCCGACCTTCGAAACGTATCCCGGATATTTATATCCGGGCCGTTACACAGAATATCAAAAGTTTTCGACAGACTTATTCATACTCTTCAGAGTGCATTCACAAAGGGAAGAGCCATTCAGGATAATATTCTTGTAGCACACGAAATATTTCATTCTTTCCGAACGTCAAAAGCAAAATGTGGCTACATGGCTATCAAACTAGATATGGAAAAAGCATATGACAGAATTGAATGGCCTTCCTTTTTGCGGTTTTACAGAAATTTGGTTTTGATGATAAGTTTATACTTTGGATTAGAGAGTGTGTACAGACGATTTCTTACTCGGTGCTCATTAATGACGAACCATCGTCACCTTTTCAACCGTCTAGAGGTCTTAGACAGGGTGATCCTCTGTCTCCGTTTCTTTTTTATCCTCGTGGCAGAGGTACTTGTAAGAACACTGCAACGACAAACGACTATTTCAAAAGATCTGGGCTTCTCTATGGGTCACCCGGGTATTAGGATACCATTCCTAGCTTTTGCTGATGATATTATGCTCTTCGGAAAAGCTAACCAAACAACATGTCACAACCTGTCTAACATTATACAACGTTTCTGCATTATTTTGGGACAAAAAGTAAATTTAAACAAATCTAGTTTCCAAGTTTCTGCTGCTACCTCAGCTACAGCAATTCATACTATATCAACCTCCCTGGGGATACCACAAACTAACAATCTTGAGAAGTACCTTGGTTGTCCTATTGTCAATGGCAGGGTAAATCGTGATACATTTGCAGATATTATTTTAAAAACTAAACAACAACTATCTAAATGGAAAGCTTCATCTCTTTCTACTGAAGGCCGGAAAGTTCTAATCAAATCAAATCTCAGCGCTCAACCGATCTTTATTATGCAAGCGTTCATGCTGCCGCAGAATATTCTGCGGGAACTAGATAAAGTTTACAAACAATTTTTCTGGAATAAAGGACCACATTCTACACCTCTTGTCAGTTGGTACAATATCTGCTCAGACACACTAAAAGGTGGTCTAGGCTTGCACAAAGCAGAAATAATGAATGTAGCCTTACAGATGAAATTGCTTTGGAAAATTATGGCCGAACCGCACAACATCTGGGTAAGAGTAATCTCTGCTAAATACCTTAAAAGTGCCCACTTAATGGACTACAAAAAGAAGGGTAACACCTCTTGGCAGTGGTCCAAAATGATCGGAATTCGACATCTGTTCAGTCCGGGCCTACGTTGGTCCATCGGTGATGGACGCTCGGTTAAATTCTGGAAAGATAACTGGGTTCTTAACACTCCCTTAATAGACTCAGCTACAACCCCGATTAGTGATACCATTGCCGATTGGCCAGTTAACCGCTTCATAACAAGTGATAACAAATGGGATGTGGATAACATTCAATATGATTTGCAGAATAAGCTCACCTCGGCGACCATTAAAAATATCCTTGAAACACAATTACCAGATAACAATCATCTTTATAGAATCTATTGGGGCCCTAGTAGGAATGGCTGGTTCTCGACGAAGTCTGCGACTTCGTTCATTACGATGCATGAGGGTGTTCTCAGTTTTGACTGCCAGTGGATATGGAAACTTGACATCCCTCAAAAGATCAAACATTTCCTTTGGAAGATCTCTCGGGATGGTCTACCTACGACTGAAAGGCTACAACGAATCCATATGGCGGTACCTTCGGGCTGCTGTTTTTGTGACTGCACAACGGAATCTATTCACCATATTCTTATTCAATGCGCAATGATCCAAACCCTGCTCAAGGATTTACGCATCACGATCCCTGCTCTTAATAATATCGCTCAACTTGCGAAGCCTAGTATTATCATGTCTTCCATCTATAACTCGGTTGGCAAGGTGAATATGTGTTCTTTGGCTTTCGCCTGGTGGTCCCTTTGGTACTTCCGAAACCAGCAAACTTTCAATCAAACTACAAAGGTTTCGTATCGAGAAATCGCTCTTTTCTGTCGTTCGACTCGTACGATCTAGAAGGACCATCGAGATAAAAAGGAGGACAACCGAATCACTGCAGTGAACAACCCTGCTCGGGATAATGCTCCGAGGGAAACACATGGTGCACAACCTATGTTTCGAACTAAAGTTTGGGAAAAATCTCCCCAGGGTTTCCATAAACTGAATTTCGATGGTTCTTATCGCCAATCGGGGATAGCTTCCTATGGTTATGTTATTCGTGATGAGGTTGGTCTTATGCGTGATTGGGGCTCGGGTAGGTGCAATAACACTTTGCCAGTTTTCGCTGAAGCCTTAGGCCTTCACAGGGGCGTGTCGAGGGCTAGAGAACTCAGGCTTCATAATCTCCTTATTGAGGGAGACTGTTTGGTCGTCATAAATGCTCTCCTGGGTGACTGGTCGTGCCCTTGGAATATCGAGCTGCTGATGGCTGATACGTGGTTGAATATTAGTTCAATTTCTAATGTTGCTATTCGTCATATTTTCAGGGAATCAAATGCAGTTGCGGACAAGATTGCACGTCTGGCCTACTGTTGCTCTGCCGATGATAGCTTGGATACTGATCAGGATCTTCGGATTCTCGTCTGCTCGTACGCTCTAGGAAAGAAGACGCTCCGTCGACGACTCTCCTAATTCTTATCCTGCTTCCAAAAAAAACAAAAAGCGGAGGTTTTATCTCGATCCTAACCTAAATTAAACTCTGGACAACCCCTCTACGATTTCACCTCTGAATAAACCTACTCTAAAAATAATAATAATAAAAATAAAAAAAATAATCTCGAAACCTTCTTATCAAACCTCCAAAAATAATAAATAAATTATTATTTATATACATAAATGATGATGTTTTTACGTTGTCACAAAGATTTTTTACCGCCCAAATTCTAGAGTGTTGTTTGTTTGCTCCGAGAGGGGTATACTTTTGAGCTTTGTGGTCTTGTCTTTTGCCGCCGTACGAGAGGTCGTGGACGTGATCGAGATCTGACAACTCGCTGACGACCGAGTCCATATCTGAGGTCTCCACTTTGTTCCCCAGGGATACCCTGCGTTGCCTCTACCAACTGTCAGAAGATTTGGCTCACATTGTCTTGGTTCCAACATTGTTCGCCTTTACTTGTTTCGACCTTTATTCTCTAGCTTTTTTGCGGTGTATTTGTCTTTGATGATTTGTCCTGTATTTTTCGGTTATTTTCATAACGGTTTGTCCGTTGCCGATCTTTTCGGCCTCTCGACCCACCGGGAATATCCGGTGCGTCGAATTCTTTTCGGTTTAAAAAAAAAAAGCAAATAGAAAATAGAAACTAGAAGCCTCGAGAATACCTTTGTGGCTTATACCTGCCGTCAATCCTTAAAAATACTCTGAGGTCGGCCTACTCTTCCTTTCTCTTCACCGTAGGTTTGCCGGCGATCGGAGGTCCGTTGGAAACTTGGAACCCTGTCCCACTTTCTAGTCTCGCCAGAAACAAATCTGAACATATTCTGACCTAAACCCTAATTTGCTGATTTTGGCGTTTTCGGTTTCGGGATAATTGCTTTGGGAATTTGATTTCCTGCTCCAAGTCTTCTCGACTTGAGGCCGGTTGTGTTGGTTGAGCTTTTGAGGGGACGAAAATGGTGTTGATTAAAGATGAAACCACCGTTGACGAGGTTAAAGAGACATTGAAGGATCGCGATACAAGCGGCTCTGCGGTGGAATCGGAGGATGCTGGATCGGAGAAGGTAAGCAAGGATGTTTTGGATGGGTTCGAAACGGCCAGCGAAGGTGACCTTGGTGAAGACAAAGAAGTCGAAATTGTCGGTGGTGATGTTGAAGGAGAAGCTGAGCGGCATGAAGGCGATGAAGAACAGGGTGTGCCTCCGAAGAGTGATGCTTATGAAGATGCATTGAACGAAGATGAACTGAAGCAGGTTAGTTTTCTCTCTTTCCCTCTCTCTAGTTGGATTTGCTTACGATATATTTGATTAGGGTGCGCAATTTCCCAAAGTTGACCCTTGAGATGTGTCCTTTGAAGGCTTAATGGTAGTATAATACATTGTGTTGATTGCTCATTTGTCAATCCTTATTAGACCATGTGTGGTGTGCAAATGTACAAATGTGTATTTTTAGACACTTTTTAACTCCATTGGTTGTTTTGGGTGTGTGCAAATGTACACATTTGAGCATGTAATGTGCAAATTTGAGCACACCACCTCCCCTATGTGCAAAAACTTTTACAAAAAACAAGATAATTTCATTGGTTGATTTTTTATCATCTTACTTTCTTTTTTTGTTTTAAATGAATTGTATTTGAATGGTGTGTAAAAAATGCACATTTCACCATTGGAGCAAATTGTTAAAAAGTGATATGTATTTTTACACATCTTGTGCAAATGTGTACATTTTACCCAAAACCATTGTGGATGGTCTTAGTACTGGTGTTGTAATAGCTTGGTTGATAGGAAATTGACCTTTACTGCGCTGTTGAAGTTGATATGCTCGCCTCAATTCCTTGGTTCATTCTTTACTGGCACATTTTGGGGGAACTGCTAGTTTGGTTATTCCTTGCTTTGTTTTAACATGTCCATTAAAAGTTGAAAATTTGGCTTTGTTTTGAAACAGAGAGCCTTATCACAAGCGAATGATGCAAAACTTGAAGGTAATATGCTATTTAAAGATGGACAATATGAAGAAGCATTGTCAAAGTATGAGGCTGCCTTGCAAGTTGCTCCAGAAATTCCATCCGCTGTTGAACTGCGGTCCATTTGTCATTCAAATCGTGCTGTATGCTTCTTAAAACTGGTATGTGAATTTTAGTGTAACGGATTTTAAATTTTTTGTGTTGATGTAAATAGTGCACTTTTATTTTGACTTATCTAGACTTTGTTAGGAGCAATAAGGTATGCTACTAGGTAGTATCCTTTCTTCATAGACTTGAGTCAAAATTTGACTGATAAAACTTAGGGCCCATTGGGTATAAGATTATATAAGGTAAACGGAATAGAAATAAATTTTGTATGGAAAAATATATATGGTAGATAAGTTTTGCGAGTCTAGATGAGAGAAGAATGCTCATTTTTGCATGAAAAATTAGATAAGAGGGTAATGATTAGAGGAGTATAGCCTTCTCAAATGGGTGATTGAAAGGAGAGGAACAAAATAAATTTTGTATGAAGAATTGAGAGATGGGGGTAATGATTAAAATTTCTAATAATGTATCTTGAATTACAAATCGACTACATTCATCTCGTTTTTGTTTACCTTTTCAAATTTTATACCAAACAGACCCTTAGCTTCTTTCAACTGCTACAGTTCAAGCAACCTTTTGCTGTGACACTTGAGCTTCATGCTAATATTCTCCATCCTTATAAGTAGTTCTTGCAATGAATTTTGAGGTGGCAAGATGTTTATTTGTATGATGTGGATGATATGAATAGAATTGAATCCAAGTTATTGAAGTTAGAGCCCCTTGGTGTCTACATACTGTGAAAGATGCAAGATTATGCCCTTCGTAGTCAGAGGCATTAGGTTAAGACTTCGACAGAGGAGAGATGCACCTTTTAATACAAGAGTAAGTAGGGAAAGTGGCCAATTATATTTATTTAGGGAACTTTCATGTGATAATATGTAGTCCTGGTTGTTCTGAAGGGCAAGGGAGGGGACTTGTAGAATGTTTATTTTCAACTTTGCATCTTCCACAGTACTTGGAGTGTAAGTTTACTGCCTTATTTCAATTGACCGTGGTTCCCTGCCCCTCCTGCTTTCTGAATAGGAATTTTGTCTGAATAGGACCTCCCTCCTGTTTTCCTCACTAACACATTATGCATGTTTTGAATGTGCACAAAATATGTGCTTGTTTAACATTGGTCACCATTTCAATATCAGGGAAAGTATCAAGAAACAGTTAAGGAATGCACAAAATCTTTGGAGCTAAATCCTGGATATATGAAAGCCCTTATTAGAAGGGCAGAGGCAAATGAGAAGCTTGAACATTATGACGAAGCTATTGCTGGTAAGCGTGTATTTCATGGAAGAACCTTTATTAGCTTCAATAACATGGAGGGCCACCCGTACACCATATTTCTCACTCTTGTTTGCCCAAGCCCAACTAAACTCATGGGGTGTAGGAGCTTAAGGGCCCTGTACTGTCCCGTTAGCATGGATGACAATCAGGTGCACCCTTTTTATGCGTGTTTCTTTGATCTTATATTTGCTGTGCTTTGCAGATAATAAAAAGATTTTGGAACTGGATCCTTCAAATTATGATGCTAGAAGATCAATTATTCGTTTGGAGCCTTTGGCCAAAGAAAAGACGGAGAAGATGAAAGAAGAGATGATTGGTACTCTCACTCTCTGCCTTTGTGTTATTTTATTTTTGCTCTGTACACAAACACACCACATTTTTGTGAGCTTGTTTCTTGAAAAAAAAAAATTATGTGTTTGCTTCCTTCCAGACGAGTAGCATTATTTTTCAGTGGAAAAGATATATTTCAATGTTTCACAACATTTACCTGCCTAATTGAAGGATTATATATTTAGAGCACAATATCTTTAAAATGGGATGTACACCTACCTGCTCTCTTCAAGCAGCTAATTCTTAAATATCTGTTCATGATTAGTTAATCCAACAAGGGTGTTTTTGGTCTTAATAGCTGTGGAGCTAGCTGAAAGCTTTATGATTGGATGATAATTGTTCACTAGCCACTGGATTTTGGTTGATGATTTTTTATGAAATTAGCTTTGTTGTACTTGTAGCTGATAAATTTGAATCTCATAAAAGGACATTCTCCTTTGAAAATATTTTTAGTATTAATGTTTGGTTGAATAGAATGAGTAAAGGCCACTTTAAGATCAGAAGTTTCAAACTAACTAAACTTATAAACGTCCGTTTCGTCTGGGCAGCAAGATAAAATGAGATCTTTAGCTTATTGAGGAGCATAGGGATAAAGGTTCATATTGTTTTTTTCTCTCCAAGAAGATAATATAAGCTCTTAAAAATGGCAGAACTCCTAATAAGCTAAATTGCAAATATAGGCTGGCTTCAGGATAGAGCTAAACCCAGCTTTTTCTCCTTGCAAGATTACATATATCACAAATTTAAAAAAAAAAAAAAACTGATTACAAAGAAAAGATCAAAATCTAACCTTTAAAATATATTTTAATGGATGTGATCTTATAAAATCCACCCATAAGAGTTTTTATCCAACTCCACTGAATCCAAATCCCATTTCTTTATAGCTATTTGACAAATCAAATGGCTAAAAGGTATGATAAAGTATGTTTTGAACTACCTTTAAATTTCTTGTGTGGCTACCTGTTATTGATACAAATGATACCTTAGTGCCGCAACCTGCTAAAGAATTTGTTATTGAAACACGCTTGGTCTTTTCTCTGTACAGACCTTGCTTTTAACATATTCCTATGTCGCGTGGTGGGGAAACTCATTTGTTTTCACCACCTCATAGTCTTGTCTTCCTTCCACTGACTTGTCATGTTGATTCACATGCTTGTCCCAGAATTTTAATCTGACATCTTACTATTATCTAATGTGAGCAGGAAAGCTAAAGGATCTGGGGAACTCTCTGCTTGGCCGCTTTGGAATGAGTGTGGACAACTTCAAGGTCGTCACGGATCCTAAAACTGGTTCTTCCACTATTCAGTACCAACAATAGTTTCCTATACTGCCATTAATCAAACCTATAAATATTATTGAACAGTCAAAGTTGAAGCAAGTGTTTGAACTGTTTTCTTGTGTTATATCATGGTGAGTGGTGACTAGTGTTTACAAAATGAACATGCTAGTTCTGCAAGGGTGATATTTTGAATGCACTTTAGCATATTCTTGCAGACTTGCATTCATTTGGAGGTTGAGTTCCTTGGAACATTTCTGCTGGTTCAAGTATGCACATTTATGATTGAAAATTAAGCAGATTTATATGCAAACCATTCCTGGCCTACTTTACTTTGCCCATATACATGCATGAAGGTACTGGATTAGTTGGTACTTAATAAGCTAGACTGTAACTTAATTTAGTTTCTAGTTTAGAGGGAAATGAGAAAACAATAGTTTGCAGAAGAATGGAAGGGCACAAAGTAGTACAGTTTGCTGCATTGCACAGGGAAGAAGTTATTCTTCTTCTTTGGCATAGGGATTTTGAACTGTCTGTTAGTTTTGGATGAGCTGATATTTAGGTCGGGCAATCTTATTCCATAGAAGGATAGAAACTATCTAAACTAGGAATGCCGATGGAATGGGAATTGCCTGTGAAGATTTACACCCTTGTGGATTTTCAAATCCACCACTGAAGCATCTATTATCTTGGCTCATCTGGACTCTGTGAGCCATAACCTTCAGAGCCATACTCCAACTCAAAGTGGCTTCTAATAACTTCTGCTGCTCCAGAAACAAAATTTGCTTCAGTACCGTCAACACACAAGTTTATGAAACGCAGCACAATAGTCAATCTACTCTTACAAGTGAGGTAATCATTACTGTTATGGAACAACTGTACTGGTTCAACACTATAACCAGGCAGCAGCAATAACTAGTCAACAAGACTGTACAAGGAGGTAAACCCTGGTCCCTGGGTATGGTTTTATTCTTCAGTTCTTGAGAACTCTTTGGTCTTTGTGCAGAGACAAGCTGAATGATCGATCATGCTTGCACGGTGTTCTCAGTTCCCTCTTCTTGCGCGAGCTGGTTTTTGACAGTGCTCCTCTAGGTATTCTTTGCTGTTCATCTCAGTCAATCTGCATAAAGCTTGTGCATCAGGGGTAGATTTAGAATAGACAACGAAGCTAACACACAAGGTAGCCATTACTGCTACCTACTGATGGTGCGATCCTTGGCAAACCCGAGCTTGTTGTCAACGCACAAGTCAGCATCATCGTTTCCCCTTGTCCTAGTGGTTCGTAGCGCCCTAGCGTCAGCTATTGTGACGATCCTCTCAAAGAGCTCTTGAGGACTCCCCTCGGCTGTGCACAATAGCCTTGCCCTGTTATCGTACATCACCTGAAAGCACAAGCACGCAAAGCAAACAAATTTGAAGTATACATAAAACTCACTCAGCTAACCACACAAATGGCATAACAGATAAGACACCTACATCAACTAATGTAACAAATCGGTAAGCTGATGTACGGTTGTGTAGACCGAAAATTGGCACGCCTTCAAGGGCTAGCGTATGGAATTTCTCTGCAAAACGAACAAGGATTTCCTTCTGAACCCGTTATGTTGCACATTTTAGAGCTTCACGAAGCACAAAATGTACAAAAGATGAAAGACTGGGTTGAGAAGATGGCAAGTAATTAAGGGGAGAAGCAAAAGAACAGATTTTGCAACTAACTGAATAACCCCAAGTAGTTAGCTGCACCAAGTGGTCTGTCACAGAGTTCATCAAAAGGGAAATATGCACATCCCTTTGCACCAGAAGTGACCTAATCACAACCGAAAGAAACGATTCAACTCGCTAACATGATTCGAATAAAGTTTGGGAAATATGCACATCCCTTTGCACAATCACAATACGCAGAACTATCATGTTCGAAAGCCGAAAGGACAACATTGTGCAATTTACCCTAAAGGAACACTTAATTCAATCGCTATAAACAGAACTATCATGTTCGAATTCGTTTGTGTACTGTACCTTTAAAGTCCTACCCATGTCAACTTCTACAGCCTGTGGGCGAGCTTCATCATCTCTGAGCAACTCCTGAAACTTTGTCCTGAGAAGGTTTGATAAATCCTTCCCGACAAAATAAAATCCTTGCTCGTGCTGCAGGAAACGCACGAGCTCTAAAGATAAATACTTTGTCGTATGGAAAAAAAAAATGATAGGAAGTTATGTACGTACGGAGGTTAGACGTCTGTAGTCCACAGATGAAGAGATATCATGGACTTTACACCTTTCCTGTATTGCAATGAAAGCTACCTCAGAAACCGAAAAAGGAACGATTGTTACATGGTGAGGATATGTTCTCAAAACCACTGAATGTAACAAATCATCTTCATCATCACCTTCAAAGTGGCAATAAAAGGCCTAATAAGATCTCTTTGATGTTCACCTTCATACAGGCCATCTGGAGGCCGATTGGAAGTCGCTATCATGATCTATTGAACACCAAATACGTAAAAATCAGACGCTTTCAAGATGAGCTAACCGGATGCAGTTTCTTGGAACATAATCTCTTCAAAGAACATAAAGAAAGTAGGATGCTTACAACACCATTGTTAAATAGGTGCCCGAAAAGGCGATGCAGGATCCAGGCAACACCTATATCAATCACCTAGGATATGAAGGTAAAACCATAGTTACACCATTGATTCATTCTTCAAATCGGGATTTCAAATTAACCGAAAACTAAAAGAGTTTACCATGAATTCATCAAGGCATAGTAGAATGGATTCAGCTGATATCTCTGCAGCTACGACTTCCAGGGGGTCCGAGACACCTCTGTGCTTCTGCAAATAAACTACGTAAAGCACGAATTCTTCAGTACCAAGCTCACAAGTGAGTATAAACCCGTTAACTACCTGTAAGCGGGTTTGTATGCCCAACATAAAGTCGTAAAAATGCACTCTCTTCTTCCTCCAATTTGAAGGCCTGAAAATTTTGACAAGAGTCTTTCACAAAGTGTCCGAGGAAACTCCAAAGCGAAGTGAGATCTGTTACAATCTCAAGCATTCTGATAAATTGAACTCACAGTTGATCAAAGAACAAATCCATGAGCATGGTTTTTCCGGTACCAACTCCACCATAAAGGTATAGTCCTTTAACTGGTGAATGTGAAGATTGATTCAATAGACGAGACCACAACCATCTAGTTCTGAAACACGAGTACATTGATCAGCCGATGATGAAACGTACTCTTAACATTGATAACATGGAATAGAATGGAAAGAGGTTGTTTACCTGCTAGATTTCTCAGAAGTTGTATACAGGTCCAGTCTGCATATATCGGCATTCTCAACAAGCTCGTCATAAAGCCTCTGAAGCTCGTTTAATGCTCCAAGCTGCAACAACCATTCGCGAGAAATGCTTTCAGTCTATCAAATTTACGAATTAGTAGTCCTCTCAGTGACAATATCACATAAGATGATGCAACAGAAACAACCATTCCCAGTAGCTATCAATGTCACACCTGGCACCTATCGCCTTTCGAAAGTTTGCCAGCAGCTATTCTTCGTTCATATTCCACCAAAGGCCCTCGTCTTCCTGGCTCTACCGCTAAACGAGAGCAAACAAAGCCTTTCATAAGCCAAAAACCGAGAACCATGACGAGAAAAGGGGACCTCTTCCGAGCAATACTTACCTGTAGATAAGGTTCTTGAGATTCCATAGAAGGAGATCCTGCCTTTCTTAAGGACTTCCACATTGTCAACAAGCTTATACACAAAAGTAGTCGATTTTCTACTCGGGCAGTTGCATCCTTGATGCCTCCAAATCAATCCCATTAGACGAATAAAACGGCCACCAAGAGCTCTCATTTTGTATTGCAAAGCGCAAACGCGATCCTAGGACACTAAAACAACCATACAACATTAGTAAGATCAAGTGTAACGCATCAAATTCATGCCACATTTCAACAGGAACTAAAAGTAGAAAATCCAAGATCATTTCAGGGAAGTAGGAACACGGTAATCCAACCAGAAAATTGAACTTGGATTTCACTTTGAAAATAAAGCACCTGATGCAAATAAAAACTTGTTCTTTCAGCCCAGAAGAAAATATTGTATCTAGGATCAACAATGTATAGAATCTAAAAAAGTCTACAATTTTGGATGAGCTTGTATCAGACAAGGCAGCAAAATTTTGACCCTTTCACAGATTGAATTACAAGCATAATCTATAATTTAACCAAGTTTTGCACGAAACAGCAGCCATTGTAATAAATTATTTTCTAAGCCGGCCAAGAAAAAGAAAAAAAAAGAGATTATATGGCAATCTAGTCTAGTTTTTCATACATGCTAACACGCGCCATTGCTTTAATATTGCAGTCTCATTCAAGGTTTACAATCTGGAGGGTGCTGGATTTATTGAACCACATCTATTACCACTGCTTTAATATTGCAGTCTCATTCAAGGTTTACAATCTGGAGGGTGCTGGATTTATTGAACCACATCTATTACCACTCCGTATTATAAAACCAGAAGCAGGACTATCCTAGATGGACCAGAAGCCTCCGTTCCAAATGTCGTCTATCAAAAGCCTCTATGTGAACCACTAAAAGACCTCCATTTCGTTTGTTTTCACCGCGTCATCATTGTAATAGAAAGAACAAAAGTATTGAGGTATGATCTAACAGTGCTTTACTTTTGTTCTTTTGTAATATTGGATTCATAGCAGCTACACGCAACATTTAAAAAATGCTTTAAAAAATATAAGATTTTGATATTTTGGAATACTCTCTTAATTGCAGACATATGTACAATCCATTTCTTTTCCTTCTCACTTTTTAATGTAAGTTCACATAATCACACACACTCTGCCATGAAAGTTAATAACTAGACAAAAAAACCCATTCCAACATGAATTTCACACCATTATCTGATTAGTAATGTACAACACCAATCTAGGTTCTTTGCCAAGTTCAATTGCTCAATCCCTTTGACTGTTTGTAGACCTGTGGTAACTAGTTCAATTGCTCAATCATCGGTAGGAGCTTCTTGTTGATGCATTTGATGCTATATGTTGAAGTTGCTCTGTGGATAACAAACTGGGCAACCTGCAAAACCCTTGCCTTTTAAATATCATGTGATATTTTTTTTTATTTTTATTCCTAACTTCAACTTTCCTATATATAATGAGACTGGATAAATGGTTACCTTTTGGACTTCCCTGGATATGAATATGTAAGTTAACACCAGTTAGTTCAGAGTTGTCATCATACAATTCCATGTCCAAATCCGTATCAGAGCTTTCACTTCCGCTGTCTTGTTGGAATGCGAGGCCATCCTCAATCGCGATAAGGACTTCATCGTCTGGTTTTTGGATATAATCTTCAGACTTGTGTTGCCCATGATCCTTGGTGTTTGCTAGAGCAATGCCATAAGCAGGCTGCATTTTCTCAGTAAAGCATTTCTTACTTTTCTTTGGTTGCTCCGAAGAGAACGAATCGAATGCTTGTGTGAGCATTGCAACCTTTTTTTGTTGAGCTGGAGCGAGCTTCGTAACGACCTCTTGAAGTGCATAGTCAAGCAGCCATTCTTCCCTACTTTTATCCATAGCCTTAATAAACTTGGTGGATCCTACCATTTTCCATAGCTTCTTGTAAGACTTGGATGTTTTCATCATGACAGTATCTCTCATTTCCGAACATGGCTCTGCTTCCCCTACCATTTTTTCTTGCTCCGGTGCTTTGCATTGTTCAGAGGACTTCTGATCAGATAATTGCTGATCATGAAGGTCGAGGAGTTCATCGATTGCTTCTTGGACCAACTGAACTGCATCAGCCTGTTTAAGCTCATGCTTCTTGCTTCTTGTAAGGTGATTACCTCTTACTGTATCACGCTTCATGTCACTCGCAGTGACGCGTTGATATACCTTCTGCCACACATTACTAAACTTTTCCTTGTCAAAGTGGAAGTCGGTATCTTTACCTACATTGTTATCAAATTTGCAGCCTCCAATTGGATTTTGGATAGGGGCCTGCACATAAGTAACAACTTCTTCAGCTCCCTTTGTCGGCTCTTCTTCTACTATGGCGTGATGATCAATACTCATTGCTTCTACTTGAATTCCTTTGGGAGCTATTGGCTCTATATATTCAATCTGAGGATTAATGTTGCCAGATGATCTGGAATTGGCATGATCTGATGTGATGGATCTCTTCTCCTTTGCAGGTAGCATTTTCGTTGGATTACGGTTTATGTTTGTGTCTTGTGTGACTCTTTCAAATGCTTCTACTAAATTTGCTACTCGTTTTCGCTGAGCAGGATCCAGCTTAGTGATAACTTGCTGAAGTGCATTGTCGAGCCTCCATTCTTCGGTATCTTTCCTCTTATCCATGCTAAGATGCCTCAGCAAAGCTGTTTCTTTTCCACAATGTACCTCAGATGATGACAAGTTTCGTCGTGGCCTAAGTTTCTCCATTGCTTTAATGAACTTTGTGGTGGCAATAACTTTTCTAATTCTTTGAAAACCATTGGATCTTTGCCTCTGGGGAAACCTCGTTACACTCGACTTATCTCCCTCTCCGAGGTCTCCTTCTGCAGGATCCAATAAAGGTTTCTCTAACGAGTCTCTTGTATTCCTGCAAGCTTCAGCATTTTTGTCAGCCATGTTTGAATTAACAGGCTGCTGAGACGACAATTGTTCGTCGAGGAGGAGAATTTCATTGACTGCTTGTTGTACAAACTCGATTGCCTCAGCCTGATTAAGCTCTTGTCTCTCACTCTCTGCTACTTGAATCCCGCCTTCCTCGTCTCTTCCTTTCTCAGAAACTTCGCTGGTTAGCTCATTTCCGCGCACTAAGAAATGACTAGCATATATCAGGTTCCACATATTGGTGTACTTTTTCTTGGTAGCAGCTGAATTCTCACACTGAACCTTACTCAAGTTAAATTCTTCGGATGCTGCCTTTGTCAGTTCTGTCCAAGACTCGCCGGTAACTGTTTCATTCATAGTTTCCAGCATTGAACATGCTGTTTCTGTCTTGGATTTACGCTTTCGGCTTCTGCTCTTTTGCTTCTTTAACGAACCTCTTTTATGCTCAAGCAATGGTGCTGAAGAGGCACTCACATTGCCATGAATAGAACAGTATGTGTATGTGCACACCTGCGCTGTTGAATCTAGACCCAGCTTTGGAAACATGCTGCTCTTTATGGTTGAAGAACAAGTAGAAAGGTCAAATTGTGTGTTTCCCACTTCATGGGATTTGGATTGCTTCTTAACAAGTAGCCTCCTGTTTCGCAGACTCGGTATCTTCCATAGAGTCCTTGTAGGCTTCATACCGGATGCATCTTCTGAACCGTTATTCGGTTTCTGTTATAATCAAAGGCTTGTTCAGCTCTTATGATTGCTGCAAGAAAATTGGAGAACAACAAAAATATAAAATATAAAAAAACTTGCCTTTGTTGTTTCATCATCATCTGTCATGAAAATTGAGGCCTGATCGAATCTTGACTCGGACCAGCGCCTTCTTGCACTGTGTGAACCTTTACCATCCATATCATACGGTTGTGAAGCTGACATTATCGCCTCCGATGATGCTTCTCCTGGTGCTTCGTCGTCATTTGTCATCGCGATTGAGGCCCTGTCGAATCTTGACTTTGACCACCGCCTTCTCGGCAACTTTACACTCTTCATTCTGTTGAGCTTGATGGATCCTGATCTAGTCTGTTGGATGCTTGCTTCGACGTCATTTGTCAGCACAATGGAGTCCTCAAAATCGCGGCGTTTGTAATGAAATGCATTGAGCTGAACATTTGAAGTTGTAGATGAAGAAGGCAATCTTGATCTTGATCTTGATCTTGTAGTAGACATTTTCCTTGACCTTTTCAAACCGTAGATCCTCTTGACATCATCTGCACATATTCGCAATAATCGGCATATGAAATCATATTTCGATTGCAGAAACTCTGTATATGGATTCGGTATAGGACTTACCACCAGGGATTGGCTGCAAGGACCCTCTTTTTGCATAGGAACAGCTGGTGGCCTTCATGTAATTTGGGGATTCTCCAAGCTTACCAATGCTACCAACCTGAGCCTGCTTCGACGTCTTCTGCGACGAGCCTTGTTCAGCCAGAATCGGCTTCTTACGCTTCAACGACAATCTTGATCTGTTGAGGCTTGCAACCTTGACTGATCTCAACTTGGTCAGCTTCTTCCTTGGTTCTGATGTCTGTTTGTTACAAGTAGTTCTGATACCCATCTTGATTAACTTGTTGAGCCTCAACTGTTTCTGTTTGTTAGAAACAAACAGAAAGAGCTCTTTGGTGATGGATGTGAGAAGAAGAAAGAAAAAAAGAGGATAGATTCAGACAATAGATGAGAGTTGTGTTGTTGGTGGGTTTTTATCATTTTATGAATACCTCTTCAATCTTGCCAAGTTGGATGATTAGGTTAGATTATGATTTTTTTTACTGTTTCTTTGCTTAGGTCTGGTAGGAAGCTTCTCAAATGTGATACCTTGGTTTATAAAAAATCAAAATCAAACAACTCTTGACCTGTCAAACCAAATAAAGTCAATTTAAGCTTCTCAAAAGTGATACCTTGGTCAGAACTCAAGGTATGATACTTTTTTGGATCTGGTTGAGTTTTTTTTTAAAAAAAAATATTGTATGGATGAACTGAAAATGTATCTCATAAATTTCTAAATAAAAGAAAGAATAATAACCCATCAAAATTTAACAATTAGAATATATTTTAACACATAAGAGTTTTCAGTCAAGAAGACAGATAAGAAATTAATTCACCTATTTCCATTGATCTTGGTTTAATTTGTCCATCCGAGTGGAGTCGTTTCTTGGGTGCGGCTACATTTAGTTCCGGATAAAGTTGCAATTTCGGGCGCCCTGCTAATCGAGTTGAACGTGGCAGTGTTTGTGATTCTCGAAGATCCCTCATCTAGGTGGGGGAACGTCGTTGATCCACACTTTCCCAGGAGACGCATTTTCCGCTGATGGGTTTCTGCCTCTGTCTCCCCGGCGTCGAGACATCGTCAGTCTCTTGACTTTCCCATGTTCTCAACATTCGCGCAGTCTTCACTTGGTGTTCTTCGGCTGTCTATCTGCTGGTCTAGTTTGCTGAGATCTTTTGTAATTTGGGTTTTCTTCTTGTATTTGCTTTGTTTGGTTGTATCATGACAGTTAGACCGTCAGCCGAATCCCTTCGGCCTCTCGATTTCCCATCTGGGATTTCGAACTATTTCCTGATCAAAAAAAATATCCAGGATTAACAATGTACTATATAGAATCTAAAAAAGTGTTCTGATTCCATAGAGGGGCAGCTGAACTCCTATTTCCAGCTGATACAATGAGAATCTTGGCCCTGCTTGTCACGGCTGAACAAGAACTGCGATGGCCGTGGTAGCGAGATTGTTGTCGCTAAGGACGTTGATCAGTGGACGATGCCAGCAGGTTACCCGTTTGGGAATCCTGGATCCCGACACAGATGAGAGCAGATATGCGAGTAGAAACACGGTTTATGCTTACCATGAAGGCAGTATCAGCAAACTGCAGCAAAACTCATAGTTTCTTTGACAGCCAACTGAAAACGTCTTCAGCGTTTCCATGGCGATCCTTTAAAGCCGGGGTCTCATGAATGCATAGAACGGATTCCGAAACACAATACAAACAGTAAGCTAACCATCACTTCAACTTAATATGCAACAATAGTAATGGGTCAAAACTCAAAACTATTAACTAAACAACGACGACGACAAGGCCAAGACTGTACACGAAGGTAAACCATGAATACGGTTTTTTTATTGTTTGATCGTCATTCAAAAGTATCTTTCAACAGCAAAGTGTTTCTTATTTGTTTACAGATAATGCTGTGACAAGCTGATAGATCATGCTAGCATGGCGTCCTCGGTTCCCTCTTCTTGTGCGAGCTGGTTATCGATAGCATGCTGCTCTAGGTATTCTTTGCTGTTCATCTCAGTCAATCTGCATAAAGCTTTAACATTAGCAGGCTGTAAAAAAAACATTTCATATCGTGATGATAGCACTAATATTGAATGAAGCAGACAGCGCAACAACGATGAAAAACTTTTCTCTAGCTCTGCAAAAACTGCTTTCAGTTCCGCCAAAACACAAAGTGGAAGGGTTTTAGCTTCGGTTTATTTTGTTGTCAAAAACACTTCACCCAAAATAAGATACACAGTTTCTTTCCTTTCGTATCGTATAGGGCTTACCTACTGATAGTGCGATCCTTGGCAAATCCAAGCTCATTGTCAACACACAAGTCAGCATCGTCATTTCTCCTTGACCTGGTGGAGGTTCGTGGGGCCCTCTGCTTAGCGTCAGCTATTGTGATGATCCTTTCGAAGAGCTCTAGAGGGCTCCCCTCTGCTGTGCACAGTAGCCTTGCCTTGTTCTCATACATCACCTAACAGACAAGTTTGAAGTTATATACATACCAAGAATCTTACTTATCAACCCAGTATAATCCCGCTTAATGAAGGGTGTCTGGGTGATCGAGATGTATGCACTCTTACCCTCAGCAAATTGAGAGGGCGTTACCTAAACAGGTTAAACAGATGTCTACGGTAACAGAGTAGAGCTAAAGTCTTGGTTATGGTTATTAGATCATGAATTTTCAGAAACGGGGTTGGTATGAGATCCATCAATAATTGTTCCACAGACACACACGAAGATTCCTCAAGAATCTAGAAATTATCAACGTCAGCCAAAACAAGACTGACCCTTAGTTTATGGTTTGCCATTAAAATTATTCATTTATATCTAAATGAAATGAGTGGCCGAAACACTTGTAAAGAGATGATCTTATGGAAATTAAACCCAATTAGTTACAACCAAATGGTGTAACAGAGAGAAGAGAGACGTACATCAACTAACGTGACAAAGCGATAAGCTGCTGTACGATTGTGTAGCCCCAAAATTGGCACACCTTCTAGTGCTAGTGTATGGAATTTTTCTGCAAAAGAAGAGCAAAGATTTATTGGTAAACCTATTACAAGGCACATTATAGAGCATCAGAAAATGATGTATAGGCAAAAGATCTATGAAAGATAAAAGGCGGCCACGATAGCAAGAAAATGTACCATAAAAATATCAGACAATTCAATCATGAGCTCGTATATGTTAAAACATGAAAAAGAGAAGCAGAAGAAAAGATTTTGTGACTTACTAAATAATCCGAAATAGTCAGCTGCACCAAGTGGTCTGTCACAAAGTTCATCAAAAGGGAAATATGCACATCCATTTGCACCAGAAGGGACCTAATGATAGCAGGAGGGAAAGATTAAAATCCTACATAAATCTACCAGGCCTTATCAAACAAGTAAAAAAATTTAAAATTTCAGGGGAAATCACACAAAACCACTCTTAATTTAGTCCACATCACATGAAAGGAAAAAACAACCCTTTATAAAAACAAATGCATTCAACCAATTTTGTTAGCAAGTAGCAACTCAGCACACATGCATATTTATAACTTCATAAAAAAAAGAAGAAGTCTGGTATATCCAAACTATGCTTTATTTGGTGTTTTTTTCTAAAGTGACGAATTTTACACATTTCATACTGTTTTAAAAAACAATTTTACATTAGTGTGATGGGCAGGCGCTTTACATTAACACATTGTTTGTGGTTGATTAAAAAAAGTTTTTGCAAGGTTAAATAGTATGGACAATGAATAACAAATAAAGTTCGGTTTGAAACAGAATTACTAATAAAGTTGGATAAAGGGTGATAAATGCAATTTTGACTAATAAAGGGTGCTTTCTGCGAATTGAGTTAAATAAAGGGTAGTTCTGTGTAAAATACCCTAAATTACTTTTAATCTTGTCTTTTTCTTTTTACTGTAAGCAAAATCGTCACCTAGGAATTTGTTTGTGAATATACCTTTAATGTCCTACCCATGACAACTTCTACATCCTGTGGGAGAGCTTCTTCATCCCCGATCAACTCCTGAAACTTAGCCTTGAGCAGGTCTGATAAGTCGTTTCCAATAAAATAGAATCCTTGCTCATGCTGCAGTAAAACAACATGATCTAAAGATAAACAATATGTGGAACATGGAACAAAGGCAACTGGAAATGGAACTGCAAATGAGAAATATAAAACAACGAGAAAAAGTATCGTACGTACAGAGGTTAGACGTCTGTAGTCCACAGTTGAAGCAATATCATGGGCTGTACACCTTTCCTGTATCAAAAAGAAAGCTGCTTTAGAACCCAAAGGAGAAATGGTTATTACACCATCAGTTATCTTAGCATTCATAACACTAGATGCAGAAGCTCTCAACCTAATAAATAGCAAAATGATGCCAAAGAAAATCGATGAAAGGTAGACTAGCAACGAATCCTCTTCATCACACCTTCAAAGTGGCAATAAAAGGCAGAAAAAGATCCCTCTGTAGTCCACCTTCATATAAGGCATCTGGTGGCCTATTGGAAGTTGCAACCAGGATCTGTTGACAAGCCATTCATCGAGCACCAAACATGTAACAATCAGATGCCAAATATGAACTAGGAGCAAGCAATTTCTTGAGAGATCAACCCACAAAGAATTTAGAGAAAGTAGGGTGCTTACAACACCATTGCTAAATAGGTGTCCGAAAAGGCGATGCAGAATCAAGGCATCCGCTACATCAGTCACCTGAGATATGAAGTAAATATTGTAATTAGTGGTTACATCATCCTTCACTAAATATGGCGTTTGAAGCTGTTTTAGAAACTAAGATGTTACCATGAATTCATCAAGGCACAATAAAATGGATTCATCTGATATTTCTGCAGCTACGACTTCAAGGGGGTCAGATACACCTTTGTGCTTCTGCAAATAAATTATGTCACGAGCGAATTCTTCAATACAAAAGCCGGTGGGGACTGGGGAGGGGAACCAAGTAAGCAAGGGAATACAAGACTTTTAATTACCCGTAATCGACTATGTACGCTCAACATAAAGTCATGAAAATGTATTCTCGTCTTCCTCCAATTTGAAGGCCTGAGAATTTTGAAAGAGTCTTTCTCAGTAAACAGAATAAGCACAGCCTAGCAGTACCATCAACTCAAGCACTCAGACTAAACGAACTCACAATTGATCAAAGAACAAATCCATCAACATGGTTTTCCCAGTACCAACTCCTCCATAAAGGTACAGTCCCTTAACTGGTGAATGTGAAGATTGATGCAATAGACGAGACCACAACCATCTGCTTCTGAAGAATGAATAAAAATCTTTGATCAGTCAGAGGTAAAACCTACCCTAAGTTTCTAACATTATGGAATACAATGAAAAGGGTACAGGGTGTGGATTTTCTTTCGATAAAACAATTTCTTTGTGATTTGTTGTAATACGAGGATTAAAAAAAAACGAGATTAATGGAATCCACTTGATAACTAGATGAACCAAAGGAATGGTTTACAGGGGGAAAAACCTCTTCACATCAATTGGTTACCTGCTAGATTTCTCGGAAGCAGCATAACGGTCTAATTTGCATCTATCGGCATTCTCAACAAGCTCATCATAAAGCCTCTGAAGTTCGGTTAATGTTCCAATCTGCAACAATCAATTGCAAGAAATGTTTTCAGTCTGCTAAATTTACAAATTATTCTGTTTAACCTTTTGATGTGATAGTCATTCAGTCCTCTTCAACCTAATATCACGTAAGATGAAGCAATAAACCAAGTTTGCAGCCATGGACATCTTGCACCTAGATCAACTGCTGATAAGATATTTATAAGAAGAATTGAAGAGAGGGAGAGAAAGATCAAGACCTAAGGATCCCTTGATCGTGAGAAGTACCCCTTTTTTAAGTCAGAAAAACATCAAACTTTGTAACATTGAAGACAAAATAACTGTTTCTGAAGGAAATTTCATCTAATTAGAAGTGTAAAAGAAAGAACCACTTTGAAATCCTAGTAAGATTACAAAGGCATACATGACATCATATAAATTTTTGCAAAAATTCGCTAACCGTCATAGACCAAAAAAAAAATTTGAGAGGATGGAAAACAAACTTAAAAGTGTTCATCAGCACAAAAGTAAACACTGATATCACATAATATCAATTTCACACCTGGCAACTATCGCCTCTCGAAAGTTCACCAGCAGCTATTCTTTGTTCATACTCCACCAAAGGCCCTCCTTTTCCGGGCTCTACCACTAAACAACAGCAAACAATAAAATCATGACAAGAAAACCGGACCTCTTCCTAGCAAAACTTAAAGAGTCTTAGACAAACATACACTCAGCCTCAAAGTGATAGACTTACCTGTAGACAAGGCTCTTGAGATTCCATAGAAGGGGATACTGCCTGGCTTAAGTAATTCTACACTGCCAGCAGGCTTATACACAAAAGTCAGCCTTTCATCTATAAACTGATTTCTCCTCCCTGCCAAGCTTCTACTCGAGCAGCTGTATCCTTGATGCCTTAAAACTGATCTAATTTGACGAACAGAACGGCCAAGAAGAGCTCTCATTTCCTATTGCAATCGTGGTCCTATGAACACTAAAACAACCATACAGCATTACTGAGGACAAGTTCAATGCATCAATTTCATGTCACAGTTTTCGACGGTACATAAAGAATCCAATAAGCAGTAAAAAATATATACTATAAAATACACAAATCTAGGCATTCATAGCAAATTGCTAAAACATCCCCCGCTCACCACCAATCAAAGTAGATATACAAACAGCAAAGGAATAAAGCCAGCATGATAGTGCGTGTAAAAACAGTACGAATTTGTACAATTTGCAAGTATAAATTGGTAATTGGAATCAATTTTCTTATTTTTATATCAAAACCCTAAACCATGGGCGAATTCCATATGATTTCCAGAAATCCTAAAGTATGGGTGAAATCGGAAATCCCCTTCTCTAAATTTTAATTGGAACTCGAAATTCAGCAGAAACTGTAGCAGTACTAGGTCAACCCAATAAAGGGAATTCAAAAAGTATGAAGATAGATTCATTTCCAAAAGAAGCAGCTTAAAGAAAATCATAAACTATAAAACAAATATCTCAATTTGAGCAGGAAACAGGAACTAAAAAGCTAGACCCGCAAAACCAGATCAACCCAGAAAAGTGGGAACGCGGAAATCCAGCAGCAACTAACAAATTAAACTAGGATTTGATTTTAAAACAGCAGAAATTCATCCAAGAGATCGAAGAAGAGAACAACACCTGATGCAAAAGGATCCAGAAGACAAAGAAGCTGTGCCGAGGGTCAATAATGTATGGAATCTAACAAGCAGATTTACAATTATGGATAAATATTAATCGCACAACAGGACTGGTAAAAGCTTTATCCTTTATGAATTTTATGCTCGGATTGGGATAAGGAAAGAGGATAAGAGGACAATGAATCAAAAGGAAAGTGGGGAGCTTTTCTATGCTTCTGGGTTTTGATTAGAGAAGCTCCCCAAAGTTACAGGTATTGGTGAATTGGGGATAGATAGAGACTAGAGAGCACGAAGCACGCTAGTGTATATTGTGTAATTTATGTTTTTGATATACATGAGGATTTGAAATACCGGACAAAATTTTATTAGATGGTTGACTACTGTCATGATACACTAAAAAAACAAATAAACAACTAGGAGCATGCTCATTCGTGAACCAGAACTTGGCTCTTAATTTACTTTTCCTCTTCCACGTCAGCTTAAGGGTCTCGTTCTAGTTTTTATTATTTGCACTCTCAATCGTGAGCCTGATTTTTGGGCTCTTAAGTTACTTTTTAATATTTGTCCTTTTCACTTACATTATTATTATTATTATTATTATTATTATTATTATTATTATTATTATTATTATTATTATTATTATTATTATTATTACAGGGGAAAATGTGTGATAAAATATTTTTCTATTGTTCAGCAAATAAAATATGATTATTTGCATGATTTTTTCTGATTAAATATATACAAAATGGGTGTCTATGGGTGTGTATGGATGTAACCAAAATAAACAGTTTATTAAATGTTTTTAACAGTTTATTTTGGATGTGTTTATTTTTTAAACAGCTTTTTATGGTTGTTTGGATGACCAAAATAAACAAAAACGTGTTAAAAATTGTGTTTAAAAAAAGCTAGAAAAGGGTGCTTATTTGGGTGTTTATTTTACACAAGTACTGTTTTACCCCTTCTCTTTTATCTTATTTGGTTTAAAAGTACCACAATACCCCTAATAAAAACCAAATAAACTCCACTTTTTACAAATAAACTGTTTTTCGTCCCATACGGAGATTATCTTGTTGTTTAAATTTTTAACTACTTTTACCAACAGTTTATAAATTTTACCCTGTTTATAATTTTAGTCAGTTTATTAACTTCGTCCCATACGAACCCTATGTGTAGATAAAATTAAATTTCATTCGTAAATATTTTTTAAAAAAAAAAGTGTGAAAATTGTGTAAATTCAATTATAAAAAAAATAAATACAAAAGGGCTGCCATGCTACAGTGCTACAATAATGTGAGCTTGTGGAAAAACTAACTCCCGAAAGGGCTTGACTAAATTCCGAAAGGGCTCGACTAAATCCCGTTTGGGCTTGAATAAATTCTGGTTGACAAATTCTTGTGGCGTTTTTGCACGAGTAGTGTGTGGCTCTACTTTTGGCGTGTCTAGAAGGTCTTCTGCTTGGTTGGGGGCGTGAAGTTTGGAGTCGGGACTGGCTGGGGTCGTGGTAGTGCGTTCAGGGCGACTCCGTATCCGGGAAGGAGCTTCCTTGGAGTTTCGTCTGCACTTCCCACAGGAGATAGATTCTTGTTGTACTGTTGCCCCGCGGTGCTACTGTTTCGGTGGTGCTTGGCTTCGCTCTTCGCCGTCGTCCGCAACTGTTGGGAGGAGGTCTTTTTAGATCGTTCGTGTTGTAGAGTTATTTTGCTTGTTTCTTAGCGCCTTTTTCTATTTTCATTGTATGCTTAGGCGGTTTCCGTCTGCCGATTTGTCGGCCTCTCGAGAATTAGGCTTGCCTGATCTCGAATTCTTACTTAATCAAAAAAAATGTGAGCTTGTGGGTGTTGAAACGCAGCACTTCCCTCCCCTTTTGACATAAATGATGTCGTTTCCCTCCTTTCCTTTGGTGTTGCACGCACGTGTTTCGCATGTGCCATGATCCCCAAACTTTCAGTCCCTTGTAGACAAGCCCGGAAGGCTAGGCCCTTTCCTTCTTTTTTTATTTAAAACAAAAATCCTAGCTGGCTTCATCTAAGGGCCTGGAGGCTCACTAATGTTTTTGCTCTAAGCAAAAACCTCGTAACCCTTTAGACAAGCAGTACTAAGCTTGATGTGAAAGGTCCGAGAACGGTACGTGAACAACGGAAGCTAACACGATGTCTCACCGACAGAAAGACAGAGAACAGAAATCCACAAAAATAGAAGAGATGACTCGTAGGGAAGTATGGACCACACGACATTCCCCTCGCCTGAATGAGGGGTCTTCGAAGACCCCAAATACTACCACGACATTCATGATGGTCCCGTATAACTACACCTTCTTCCGAAACTAAACACAAAACCACACAACGTACCACAAAATAGCAAAATGACCATCATTCTAAAGCTAGAAAAGGCCCAATTTACCACAAGTATAATATTCTTTTTTTAAATTGTTCTAATTGTCGGATCTATTTTGAATTGAAAATTCTTTTCATTCATATGCTTCATGGTTGACTCGCAATCATAAATTGTTCTAATTATCTTGTGCTTGACTCGCAATTAAGTTCTTTTTATGAAGTAACCAAGCAAAAAGATTTCTTTTCCAATTTTCTATTCTTATCTTTTCTTTATCTTTTCCAATTAATTTCTTTTTTTCTGAAGTACACTCAATCAATTTCACAATGTATCTAATTACTTAAAAAATTGGATCACTTCTTATAGACTCGTTGATTTCGCCATTCCATAATTTTATTCTGTTACTCCCTCCGTTTTGAAATATAAGTCCATTGACTTTTTGCACGCTTTTTAAAGAGTTAAAAACTATATAAAATAATATTTTTTTATTAAATTTTTTACATAACTATATACTTATTAGTAATATATATAAGACTATGTAAAAAAATTAATAAAAAATATTATTTTATATAGTTTTTAACTCCTTAAAAGCGTGCAAAAAGTCAATGCACTTATATTTCAAAACGGAGGGTGTACTTTTTTCTAAAAAAATGAGTATTTTTTCCTGGAAATTCTATAAACTTTTTCGTTGGTACATCTATGAAACTGATATTTTGAATAATTTGTACTCCCTCCGTTGCTGAAAAACATGTCACTTTAGAATGATAATTTGGTTAATAAAAACATGTTATTATTAGTACTTTTGCATTTAATTTACGAAAATGCCCTTGTAATGATTAATTGATGGTTAGTTGTAGTTTTTATAAAATAAAAAAGTAGTGTAATAAATGAGGGTAAAATAGTATATTTGTTGATTTTCTTAAAAGTTGTGAATAAAGTTAAAATGACATGTTTTGGCGAACATAGAGAGCATATAACATTGGCTGATTTTGTGCATAGTTACTAGAATTATTTTGTTGCGCATAGTGGATGAGTTATTCCTTGTAGAGATATGCATTGTGATTAGAGCAGGCAATACCCGATCCGACCTAAACCCGACCAGCACCCGAATAATTGAAAAAAAGTTTAGATCCACGATCGACCGACATGATCCATGTTAAGCCCGAACCCAAAAGCAATTCGAACCCAATAATAACCCGAACTCGATTATATTCGAATGGACCGACCCAAAACCCGAAATTGCCCAACCTGAACACATCCGAAATACGAAATTACCCGAACCTGATTATACCCGACACCCGAACTACTCAAACCCGATTATATAATCCAATACTAAAGAGGAGGTACCCTCTAATAAACACTGTTTAAACTCCTTTGTACAATAACGTCAGAAGTCAAAGACCAAAGGTAAGTTGAAACAAGCAAGAAATGTGATTTGAGAATAAATTAATGAAGAAGGAATAGATACATAAGCAAAGGTACAACCCGGCGTTCATCCTAAAAGGGGCAAGCAAACCAAACATGTAATTAAGGCAGCTGTTTATACTTTATAGATGGAGTTGGATGAACAAAAGGTAAATAATGGCAGAGGTAGTAATCCCCAATAATTTTTGAAAGGCCATGTGATGGCAGATAAGTAAGCCCTTGCGTGTGCCAAGTAGCCAATGCTAAACCTGCACAGAAAGCCGAAAAAACCCAGCAGGCAGCCATACCAAAATATAGGAAAAGTATGCCTGAAATCAGAATGCATACATCCTGACCCCCCAGACCCTGCCTTAACGCGGGATATACTGGGTTGTTGTCGTTGTATGCCTGAAATCAGAAGGTTGAAACCCACAGCAATTGAGAGGCCTTAATGAATAATCAAACCTGTGAAATGTATCCATGAAAAGAAATATAATCAGTAAACATGACTAGCATGCTATCAGAAGCAAGAAGTTGAAAAAGAAAAGGTTGATGATTTACCACTTACCAGCACATGAATTACACCAAAATTGGCTTTCTCTGAACACAACTTTCCAAAATGCAATATAAGAAGACATCTAGCAGCTCTATTATGGAAAAGAATCATCCTGGAGCAACAATGTCCAGGGCAGCTTACGGCAAAAGTGACTCTTCCGATGAAGCCTTAATTGATGGATCATGGCTCACAGCAAAATTCTCAAACATGTTAAATGGCTGATGTGCATCTTTATCGGTAAGCAAGATCTCTAACTTCTCACAAAAACAGTCGACACTCAAGGGGCATGCTTCAGAAGCACATACAAGGAAAGCTCGTCGAGCTATTGACCAAGTTTCCAGAATTTTGAGACACCATTAAGGCAGCCAGAGAAATCCCTTGGCCATTAGTGACGAACACAAACTGTTTACTTTGCCCTTAAGCTCATGCTTCGTCTTTTCTGACTCATTGCAAATCGCTTAGACATGGCAGGATTGTAGAACCTTCTCATATGCTCTGACAGTCTATGGATTGCATGGAGGTTACCAAGCACAGAGAGTTGTTCAAGAAATGACTCATACGTGCGATATGGCAATTTCATTCCTCTGTTCACAATATCTTCCAAAAGCAGGTAGGCATCGTCAACTTTGCCACATCCAAAAAGCCCTTGTATCATCAGGCAATAAGTATTAACATCCCGATGGCATCTTCTCACATCCATCTCATTCCAAGCATCGAATGCTAATTCAGGTTCACCCAATGCAAAGAACATCTCAATCAGCATATTGTAAGTATGGACACTTGGTTCTACGCCGACCTCGATTATTCTCCAGTACAGACTAAATGCTTCATCTTTTCTCTTGTCATCGCAAAGAACGTTGAGAAAACAGTTATAAGAAACAATATCAGGAGGGTACCCTCTTTTTCCCATCTCATCCAAAATTCTGTAGGCTTCCTCAATCTTTCCGGCTGCGCACATTCCTTCAATCAAATCCTTATATGTCGTAACATCAGGAAGGCATCCACTACTCAACATGTCTTCCAACACTTTAAAGCTTTCATCCATCCTATCGTTCTTCACCAGAGCCAAAATGATAATTGAGTAAGTTTTTGCAGTCGGAGAAGAAAGCGTTGAACCTCGTTCCTTCATAAACTTGAAAAGCTCAAAAGCCTCATCGATCATCCCCAATCTAGAGAATGTATCAATCGCAGTGTTATATGTAAAGTTGTCTGGGGTAAAACCCAAGCCAATCATTTCATCCAACAATTTCATTCCTCTTGCCGGGTTTCTCACTCTACACCACCCAAAAAACAATATATTGTAAGTATTAGCATCAGGCTTCATTTTACTCTTCACCTTTTTGTACATAGCCTCAGCAGCTTCAACCAAGCCACACTTACAGAAGGCGTCAAGCAGCATATTAAAGGCATTGATCTCGGGCTGCGTCTTCACCCTTATCCTCTTCTTCTTCGTGAACTTCTGAAGATGTGTCAAGTACTTCTCAGTGTACCGTCTTAGGATTGTCAAAAGAACATCAACAGGGACAGACTTCTTGTCGTTCCTTTTCATGTAATCCAGCATATCACACACAATTTTGAACTGCTTAACCTTGTACTTTGTACTCGATAAAATGTCAATCATATCATTATACACCCGAGTTTCGTGATGGTAATTCTCCTGGCACCCTGCCCACATGAAGAACCTGAATGCAATCTTCTCCTCATACCGCAGCCTATCGAGAACCTCAGCTACCAATTCGGTCGACAATGGAATGGCAGCTTGATCAAGAGCTTTCCCCATATCACATTCTCCGGAAACATTGGCCATGATAGTTTCATACACTCCATCAGCCTGACACACCGAAGCCTCCTTACTAACTACATCCTTTTGCTCCAGATTCAGGATTTCATCCACAGTAACCTCCCTCGACGAGCACATTCGCAGAGAGATAGAGTATTGATTCGGACTCTTATTGAATCCGTAGGAAGAGAGACTCAGATGACTGAACTGAACTAAAGGATGATTGAACGCACAGGTAAAAGAACGAGCTGAAGAAATTGAGCAGGAACAATTCTGATGAATAAAACTAGATAATTGCTTGCAAAACCTAAGACCAGAGGAAAACCTAAATCTCGACATTCTAAACCGAAGGTGTTATGCTATAGGAGGCGAATCAGAACCATAGCGATGCTGTAATTCGAGAGAAAAATGCAAAACCTAATTGAAAAAACAGAAAATTAAATCAAAAAAAATTCACAGAAACAAACAAGGCAGAAATCGGAAGATAGATAATCAGAAAGTGTACCGGCAGATGAAGGAAGGAGAGATGGGAGGGCGTCGGGGATTGATTTCAAGCGCTACAGCCGAAGTCAGCTTCAGCGTCACCACGGTCGTTGGTCGCCGGAGATTCGATGTGGCGGTGGTTGGTCGAGCGGCTTCGCGGTGGCGTCCGGCGTAGCTCGGTGAAGGGTTTTATGGTGCGGATTTTGTTTTGGTGGTGAGCAAGTCATTTTTTCTAGCTACTGTGTTTGTGTTTGTTAATTTTAGAGGAAAGGGTAGCAACTACACCAAAAATGGGCCTATTTGCACAACTAGACCATAAGCTCAAAAATTGGCCCAAAATAACCTCTCTACCCCCAAGCAAATATAACAACAGGTTTTTTGATACTGTTCATTACCCATTGTAGGAGGTGACCTGGGAAGAGAAAAGATGAGAGAGGCTAGAACTCAGATCCGTCGCTGCCTCCTCCGAGCCAAATCCTGGGTGAGCACCATTGGAGAACACGATTAGGGCCCCGCGGATGAACGACGAATCGATCTTGTTCCAGATCGACTCCCGATTGCGCAAGAATTCGTCGATCCCTCTGCAGCAGTCCACGCAAAATTCCAGGGTTGAGAACGGCTTCGATGAGAGAGGCCCTCTCCTCGAGCTCAACAGGGATCCCAAGGAGAAAGACGACGCCGATGATGAAGATGGGGAGGGCGCGGAGGGGTTCCGGATTCTAGGCCACGCTAAGTGCCTCAACAAGCGGCGTCGCGACAGGGATGACTCTACCCTTGGTTGTTTTTCTGAAAAATGTGGAGAAAACAACGATATCGGTAGGATTGATGGAAACTAATGGTAGGAGAAAACAACAATATTGGTAGGATCATAATTGAAACCCAGTAATTCCTGTATAACTTGACACTAATGGTAGGATAGATGCACACTGATGGTACGATATATTTATACTATTGGAAATATGTAAATGCATAATTGACTTTACCACAACACAATATATCGGAGACTTATGAACACACACTCCGTATTAGCCTATGTGAGAGTCGAACTCACATCTCTGTGTGCAAACACAATGCTCTACCAATTGAGCTAATAGGCTATTTATCATCGTAATAGTAAAGACCAAGTATTTGATGAGTTTCGAAGTGCCCATTGAACCCCAGGATGCGTCATTTGACGGAAAAAAAAAACCCCAGGATGCGTCATTCTCCCCGTCGACAATGGCAATATTCTGTGCCACCACCATAGCTGCCGTACGTGCCTCTCCCTTGAACACCAAGCTCCCACTCCCGGGAGCCCACCAACCGCCGCACACGACATTTATACATACCCTATCATCTGAGGTACGCCACGGGAATAGAGGATCAGCCTGGGGGGTAGTTCTGATATAGGAAAGAGGAACAACTACAAAGGAAATGTACAAGATGACTTACCCATCGCTACCACTGCCACCAACAAGCTTGTTGCACTTTTCCTGAAATGGAAAGACAGTTGAACACTATTGACAGGCCAGAACTGTACTATTGGTAGGATGACAACTGTATCGTTTCCTCGGATGCACGTGTGCCTTTTCCCCCGACCTTTCCGCCTCTCTCCTGCTCTGCCTCACTTTTTGCAGGGCATGTTGGGGTGTTCCAGATCCTCCTCTCAACCTTATATATGTGCTTGGGGAACACCCATCAATGCCATGATTGCATTTTCCCCTCATAAATGCTCCCCCCTTCCCCCCAATGAAGAACCCCGTTTTGGCGCCAAAATTACACGGACATCCCGCCAAAACCGCTACGGACAATCCCCTCCATATTATCTCCAAAATTTCCATGTATGGTAGGACAGTTTTGGCCTATTGGTAAGACGAATGTCTTCTATTGGTAATCCAAACGTGTCCAGTTCCCAGAATTGAAGGTGATGCTTTGCCCTCACCTTTCCACTCGTCTCCTATGTTGGCTCTCTTTTTTGCAGAGCATTTAATAAGGAATGACACCCATCAATCAAGATTTTATAAGGGTTGATTGACACCTTTAATTCCAATTATTTAAATTTCCCCTCATAAATGCTCCCCTTATTTCCCTACTTTATTTGAGCCACACCCAAATTCCTCTGACATGTGCAGTACCTCCCCCTCCTGATTTCTCTAGGCCAACTGATGCAGCTACAGTGCTGGCCTCCCCTTCACCTGCTACTTCCTCTCCCGGTGGTATTTTTGCATTTGCAAAAATATACCACTTTCTACCCCTAGCCAAAAAAGAGGGTACATGTCTACTTATGCAAATGGGCCCTTTTTTTGGTTTACTTATGCAAAGAGGCCTTAATTTTACCAATGAAAAATAACCGATAATAATACGAATTATTAACGGTGAACCAAAAATATGAAAACTCTTTCATATACAAACTATAACACATTAAACCAAAATTGATACAAAGTCCAAAATTCACAAATTATAAATTATTTTGAACTCAAATTATAATTACTAGTAAAGGTTGGAAAATTTTGTAAAATTATGGAGAAATTATATTAACGGAAATTTAACGAGATACCCCTGAGGTATCGCTTAATTCAAGTGGTGACCAATTGTTTTACACCTTTCATTTGGTGCCCCTGAGGTTATAACTCTTTTCGCCTCGTGCCCTTACCGTTATTTTTTTAACAGTTCCGTTAGTTGAAAATAAAAAAAATCAATTAAAGAGATGAAGAACTGAAGAAGGTTGAGCAGGTGAATCTCAATGGGGGTTGGAGTTTTCCTCCCTCTTCATGCTCACCTCAACTCGCTTTGGCACCAATTGAAGCTGAAATCGACATATTCAAAGTGCAAATCTCCACTTTGCTATTTGTTTTATGGCTGAAATTCATCGTACCCACTTCCTAAATGCATTTGGATTATTGAATCAAAATCCCACAAACCTCCTGTTGACTCCCCTGTTTCTCCACCTGTATGTGCCTCCATTGCTGGTGAAGCTAAGAGCTTCGGACCCTATCGTCCCCTCTGACCACCTGCTCCTCATCTTCATATCTCCTTTTTCTCCCCTCGACCTTAAATCCGAAAAATACAACCCCCCCCCCCCCCCCGCGCAGATGGTGTCCCCTTGCAGATCTATGGCTACCCAAGTACCCATGATTCCTCCAGAGCCTCCTCCACTGGAATAACGCATTCATTTCGTCCTCCCCTCTTCCAGATCCGTTACCCATGATTCCTCCAGAGCCTCCTCCGTTGGAATAACGCATTAATTTCGTCCTCCCCTCTTCCAGATCCAAAGGTTTTCAAGTTAGATCTAGCGCTTTTGTGCCCAGATCGATCTGCTCAGACCGATGGATAAGACGCTTTCCAGTTTGGCTAAGGGCCACTGGGAACCCATTGCTCCTCCGACTACCACCGCTCGACCACCACCACAAAACCTCCGTCCAAATCCTCCCCGGTGTAGCCAAGCGCTGCCGGCCTCTCTTGAGATTAAGCCTCTTCCATTCCCGTCAAATCCACCCCTGACGGCCTCCTCAAACTCGGATCTCTCAGATCCCATGGTCCGTGGTTCAGATCCGACAAATGGTCAGTATTCATCGTCGTTCTCGCTCCCATCGTCACCTCCCTGAATTGATTTTTTTTTTTAATTTTCAACTAACGGAAGTTACGGAACTGTTAAAAAAATAGGGATAAGGGTACGAGGTGAAAGAAGTTATAACCTCAAGGGCACGACGTGAAAGTTGTAAAACAATTGGTCACCACGTGAATTAAGCGATACCTCAGGGGTACCTCGTGAAATTTCCGTTATATTAATTTGGACAAAACTGAAAACCCTAATCCCTTCCCAGCTTAGCCATCAACCATGGTTGTCTACCAAAAACAAAAGCTTTCAAACAATGGCCCCCAAATGTCGATATACCGGATCTACCCTAACATTTCCATCTTCGTCCATCCCCAATTGTCGATAACACCCGTCGTCATCGCTGGCGGCTCGCCGGCCATGCCATCTTCATTCTTCAAGCACGCTGACCACTCGACGGTGACTATCGATATCATCTTGGTGGTCGATGGGCACTCGACGGTGGCGCAGTACATACAAGTGACATCCCGTGCGACAAACGAATGTCGCTTCCGCCAGATCCGCACCGCCTACAGAGTAGCATCGATATCGTACCTCCGTCGCTCCGTTGCTTCGCCATTGTTGCCTGCTCCTGCTCGATTGTGGAAGATGATGACATTCTTAATTTTACAATTTTGTCCAAATTAATTATTAATTACATGTTGAGTCCAAATGATTTTATAGTTTTTGAATTTTGGAACTTGGTTTAATGTGTTATAGTTTGTATATGACTTGGTAGTTTTCAAAGTTCGTATTATTTTTTGTTTACCATTGATAGTTCGTATTATTTTTAGTCATTTTTCCTTTTGTTAAAAATTATTCATAGAGACTATAGACAATAGGGAAAAATGGCTATTGACAAGACTATTTTCACAAAATTGCACACAAGTCATTCCCATTTGACAAAGTAATTGTAAATCTACCTAAACCAAAACCAAAACCCCTCCCATCCTCCATTTGACGCCACACCAAGATCACCTCGTGTGCTTTCAACGAGCCACCAAGAGCAACAATTTTTTGGAGTTTTGAGGTCTATTTCAAGGAGATTTTTATAGATCTGTCAACTTTGAGGCAAGAAAATTCATTACAAGTGGTGTTTATGGTTTGGTTTTGTATGAAATTGAGGGTTTTAGGGTTTGAAGGTTTGGTGATTATGGTTTGGTTAAATTGGTTGTTGTTGGAGTTTTATGTTGGATAGTTGTTGATTAATTTGATGTGAGTGTCGGATGTTGAGTTATTGGAACATAAATTGATTAAAATAGTCAAGGTAAGAGTTGGGATTCGTCGCTGCCGGATGTTGAGTTTGGTTGTTGTCAGGATGGGACCTCGGCTGCTGTCACTGAGGGAAGGTTGTAATCTCGGCTTTTGTCACCGAGGGAATGCAATAACGTCGACTGATTTTACCGAGCCTCCTGCATACCCTCGGCTGATTTAAACCGAGCCTCCTGCATAACCTCAGTTGTTGTCACCGAGTCTCCTGCATTCCCTTGGATGAGTGTGAGTTAGTGTTTTGCTTTGTATCCACTATAACTGACATGCTTTCTCCATAAATAGACACCCAACTGTGTGATTTTTGTTTCTGTTGGTTTAATCATATTTTGTCAGGTGAACTGTCCATAGATCTTACCGCGTGGTTTGCAATCTTTTACTGTTTCATATTAGTATGCAAAAGTCATGTTGTTGTTGGTAGTATTGTATCACTATTATGGATTTTTATTTATTTTATAGAGAAAAGTTTAAAAATGATATTTCTAATTGCATGTGATTGCTTGACAAAAAGAAAGAAGAAATGAATATGCCTAATCCTACAAGTTAATCAATATTTATTTCACTCAGGTTTTGAACTTGAGTCTGAATAGCATACGACAGAAGTGGTGCTAAACAAATCCGGTGATTTAAAGATAACTTCAGGCGTTCAAGGATTATCTGTTCTCAAGACTACACGTATATTTTTTCCCTTCTAGTGATTATTTTACCTAAATGCTTTTAAATATAATAAAAGCAAATGCTCCTTTGCCTTTCTCGTGAAAAGTTAGTTGGTATCATGCAAGCGTTTTTTTTTATGAATGCAGATGGTTAGAGGTCGTGAACATCTAAACACCTCTGCTCGAAGAGCAAGGATGAACCCTGAGGCTTCCATGTCGATCACAAGCAAATGAAAATCCTTTCATGTCTTAACCAAATTAATTTGTTTGTTTTTATCTCTTTACATATTCATAAAATTTTAAGGAATATGTATCTATCTCTTTCTTATTCATATAGATGCTTTATTTGAGTACTTAAGAATTTCAAAATTAAGGATAGTAACATCTATGTAGCTATTTAGCGCTTTCGAACAACCTTGTCCAAATTTATGGATGAACCTCGTATATGTACACCGAGCCTATAGAGTAACCTCGGTCGCTTTTGCCGAGGCTATGTTATAACCTTGGTCACTTTCACCGAGGCGATGTTATAACCTCATTAGATTTTGCAGAGGCTATGCTATAACCTCGATAACTTTGAGTTTCGTTATTATGATCACGATAGTTTACACAATCATCGATAACTGTGGAATAAACATCAAAACAATTATATCGATTGAAATTTAACGTTTTATTTATAATCGTAGGTTCATTACAATCCAAGAGCCATATAAGAACAAATTCATAACTAAACCTAAAAACTTGATTGAAAAAAGATACATTCAATGCTAATTTTTCTTCAACTTTTTCACTATAATTGATCTTCAAGGACCTTCTTCTTTGCCGATAAACAAATTGACAGCCTTAAGTGCAAGCACCCATTTACCCGCTTGAACCAATCGTCGAAGATCAGGATTCCTACTTAAGTTTTAATGGTTCAATTCCTCTTCATACATCGCCTCTAGGGTTAGAAGAGGCCCCGTTCCCTTGTGAATGTTCGATCCTAGAATTGATGGCCCGAATTCCTCCATCACATTCCGCATGAAACTTCGAACTTCAACAAGGTCATGAATATGTTGCTTGCGTTATTCCGCCATCTTTTTGAGTTGTGAATACTTTGTATCACTATGACGATCTTATATAGAATTTTTTCACTCGTCAAACCCTAAATTTTCCCTCCTAATCTCTTAATTTTCCCTCCAAAACCATCCCGGGCTTTTGTAGGCGTCGTTTTGGTAAATATTTACCCTAGAACGAAGTGACATGTGAAGCTCAATATATGTAGCTGAGCTCCGACCATACCCTTGCTCAATCTAGCCGAGGTTCCATCCTAAGCTCGGTTTCTTTTACCGAGCTTCCTTCTTATCCTAATTCCTAAGTAAAAAAAAATTACAAGTAAAAAAATTATGGGCAATTTCAAATCTAACCTGAGACTGTGCGGAGTATATACAAGGTAAAACCAATGGGATAACTTCTACATTTCAATTTTATTTGTTCATATAAACACCGTCAATGTAACATCAATAGGTATTTGGTGTTTTGTAAGAATGTTTCTGAGCTAACTAGATAACCTCATCTTAGCAAAATGAGGTTATTGCATAGCCTCGGCATATGTTGCGGAGATTAATACATAAGCTCGGCTCCATTTATCGAGGTTAGGTCATTTACTCAGAAAATTTCCCCGGCCTTCGCTTCGACAACTAAGCTAATCGAAAACCATCCCGAAGTCATTGAAAATCATTCGAAAGAATTCACTAATCAGATCGAGTCCTTTCTTCATACAATTCAATGACTTTATCATGTATTTGAGATTAAGGTTCAACGAATTCGATAGGTATATGAATGTCATAGGGTTTCTCATTTCCTCTCGGGCAAATTCATAAATATTTTCGAAAGTAGACAATGACTTATCGTGCAATTTGGTGGTATCAATCTTGTCAATAGCCATTAAATATAAAATTACATAAAAACACCCATTAAATGATTTTTATTTTCAAATCACCACTCGTTCTCTATTTCTATTAGAGTTTTGTCAAATATATATGATATTATAATATTTTAAGCTTTATATTTAAATTAAAAATCACAAATAGATTTAAAAATATATTTTACTAATTTTTTTTAAAAAAACTTTATATATATATGAACAAATTTGTTTGATTTTATTCCTAAAAATGGTTATAAATTTTATAGACTTTTTTTAATCAAAATTAAAATAAGTTTATAAGCCATCAACATTGTTTAAATTTAATAATATTTTTATACTTTTTTTTTATTAGGAAAAATTTCGGGGGAGAAAACTCTACCCGAAGGCATCCTTTCGGATGAGGTCAAGAAGACCAGGATTATTCTGAATATTAGTACCCCAGGCAGAGTGGCAAAGGTGTGCAACCTTATCAGCCACTCTATTGCCTATACGAGGTACATGGAGGAAAGAAACCCTTTTCAGATTTGTTAACATAGTTGTAATATCTGACAGAATAAGTTCGATTTTCCAGGGACATTTTGTTTTTCTGTTAAGATGGTCAATAATTATTTTGGAGTCCCCCTCAATTTGAAGTTTGGTAATTTGTAAATTTAGTGCGTTCTGTACCCCGAGTTTTAGAGCAAGAGCTTCAGCTCTTAATGGACTTTGATGACCGAGTTTTTTATATCCTATGTTGATTGTCCGACCTTCCCAGTCACGAATAATAGTCCCAGCTGTGCTGGCCTTGTCTAAGAGGGAAGAACCATCAAAGTTTAATTTGAGAGTTCCTCGGGGTGGCTTACGCCATCTAATGTTTATGCGTTTAGTTATCTGTCGTCTATCAGGTATGGTTCGAGGCTGTATGTCGGGGTCATCACCGAGTCCGCCTTCAAAACTAGAAGATTTGCTCCAATTTAACTCGTGTGTTTTAATGATGTGGAGCGTGGTATCTCTATTGGGAATTGGAATCGACCTGAAGATATGCTGATTTCGAGAATACCAAACGGTCCACCAACAGAAAGCTAGCTTAGCTTTGGATTTATTGTTGATGTTGTTTCCAATGTACGCCATAATTGGTTTAATGTCTCTCGATTGCTGAAGCATTGCTGCTATAGTTGTATTGGTATCGGTTGGGAATTTGAGGAGGGAGGTCATGTATTGACATTCTAACAGAAGATGGGCATCATCTTCTGCAGCACAACTGCACAAGCAGCAAGTGAGGGGCACCGAAACGCTCCGTTGCGCTAATCTAACAGCTGTAGGGAGACCGTCTTGGCTTATTTTCCATAAGAAATTTTGGACCTTTGGTGGGATGTCCAGGTTCCAAATCCAGAAATTAGGATCGGGGCACTGAGATGACTGACCTGAAATCAGCTTATATGCACTCGAGGTGGTAAACCAACCCTCCCTGTCCGGCCACCAGTATAGTCGGTCCTCAAAGGGAGCAGACGGCAAGGGAATATCCAGGATTTCGTCGACAATGTTTGAAGGTAGCACCTGTCAGAGCTTCTCAGACCACCATGTGCCGGCCATAATATAATCGCTAACGGTCTCCTCAAGATTAGCAGATGGAGGGCGTTCACCCCTATCATTCAACGTGAGACACGAAACCCAGTTATCCGACCAAAATTTTACCGATTTTCCATTTCCTACTGACCAGATCAGCCCTTTTTTGAAATAATCAATGAGGGTTGTCAATTTGGCCCATTGCCAAGATGAGTCACCTTTTTTCCTATATTCCAGTAAATTAGAAGATCGGAGATACTTGTGTCTAATAATGGAGACCCATGCGTTTAAAGGTTCAGCTAGAATTTTCCATAAAAGTTTCATTTGAAGGGCTTCATTCATATCTTTTGATTTCCGGATTCCTAGTCCACCAACCTGTTTTGGTCTACAAATCCTATCCCAACTAATAAGTGGGCGATGTTGAAGATCCTTATTCCAGAAAAATGTTCTGTTCACTTGATCCAATTCTTTATGTATCGAGGCTGATAGCAAGAAGTTTTGCATAGTGTATAGGGGTTTGGATGCTAAATTTGTGTTTATTAGGATGGCTCAACCTTTTTGTGATAGCGCATTAGCACGCCATTTACTTAATTGTTCTTTGGATTTGCATATGATGTCCTCAAATGTGGCTTTGCTTACTCTACCATTGATGATGGGGCAACCCAGATACTTCTCCAGGGAAGAGACATTTGAAATATTTAGACAGTGGCTAAGCTCGGAAATCTTTGAGTCCGTAATTCCTTTGGTTGCTTGGAAGCTAGATTTATGGTAATTGACCTTTTGACCAGAAACTTTACAGTATGATTCAATTATTTCTCTGACCTTGTGCACTGCCTCAGTACTTCCTTTAGAGAAGACGATTATATCATCCGCAAAGGAGAGGAACGGGATACGAGGACCACCTCGACCAAATGTGAAGCCTATTTGACTTCTTTCTGAGTTTGATTCCACCGTTAGACTTCGCGCTAGAATCTCCGCTCCGAGAATAAATAGAAAAGGGGAAAGGGGGTCACCCTGACGGATGCCCCATGTATAATATTTTTATACTATTTGTAAACACCTACACTATATACTCAAAATGGACAAAAAATCTAAATATTTTTTTTAAAAATATTTTCCAAGCTCAAAATAGACCAGGGCAAACGCGAGCGTGGGTCGGGCTTAGGACGGGTTTTATCCAAGATTTTGTCCCGCTTTTGTGGGCGCGGGCCGAGCTAAACCCGCTCAATGAGTTAGATATCGTGTCCAAGCCCATCCGAAAATGTGAGTACGAGCTACTCGCAGATAACCACAAACCTAATCAATTTTTGTTGCCGCTGCTACTAAGAGTCCGAGCCTACTGTAATTCAACGTTTAAACCAAAAAAAAAATAGTTGTTGTAACCATTACATGTTACCGTCGGTATTGTACTTCAAGTCTTCAACCTAAACCCACACAATAAAGTTGTTGTCGCTAGTGTAGTTTAACAATTCAACCAACAAAAAAAACCGTTGCAGTGTTATAACAACATTGTTGTTGCTGAGTAATGAATTGATGCTATATAATCATGAAGATGATGTATCATTTTTTAGGTTGAAGGAAGAGTGAAGAACTCAACTAGGACTCTAGGAGGCGAAGGCGCTGAGAACGAGCGGAATCGAAGATTCAAGGTATACTGTATCGGTCTTATTACTTTATTTTTCTAATTAAAATTAATTATTAAAATTATTTATTATATATATTTTATAATTAAAAAAATAGCGGGTACTCGTTACGGGCAGGCCCGTAATGGGTATTCATATTAGCGGGCGAGCGGGACAAGCCTGGCGGGCTGCCCTGCGTTTGCCCGACCTCACATCTTGCACACAACGAATAAGTGATTTCATGAACTCATCAAGGGTGTTATTCCCAAAGTTGAATGAATCACCTACAACTTTTAGGCGTGTGGCCACGAACCTTGTACTCCTTGAGGTCCCAAGACAGGGACGCTCACGCGTCCTACGTGTTGCAACACATGATGACTCAGCTAGCGAAGGAATTGGCTGGCCAGAGTTGCACCTTCCCAATCTCCTGCCCCTCGGGGGACGACCATGAGTCCTACATGAACAACAGGATGAGGTTGGTCTATACCCACATGTTGTTGTTTGAGGGTCATTGGGCTCCTCTAGTCGTATCTCTTCCTCATCAGAAGAGTCATCCATGTCCCACCACTCTTGTGCGTTATGCTCAAAGAAGCTTAATCAATAGGGTTGAAGGTTCGATAATGTAAAACAAAGTAATATAGAAATACTCTAGAAGGGGGGTTGAATAGAGTATGCCGGTTTTTCGCAGATTATCAAGACTTTTGATGCTCGTGCAAAATCCTTTGAGATTAGACTTAGTCTTTTCTCTGAAAACCTGAATCACAAAGTTAAACAGTAGAACCAAGTGCGGAAATAAGGTAAAGCAATAAGTAAAGGACTCGATGAGTTGTTTACGAGGTTCGGCACGAACTTGGCCTACGTCCCCGCCTAGGGTTCTTCCACAACCCTAGGATTCAACCGGCTTTTATTGATTCACAAGACTTAGGATCCTAGTAGCTCCCTGAGAAGCCTCTCTCCTATACAATTGCAATCTAGTCAACTCACGTTCCCTTGGAGTCCTAGACCAATCTAGAAGAGCCCCACCTCTCTATGCTATCTAGTACAATCCTCTTACACTTAGTGAATCAATCGCCTAGTGTCTACTTCCTGAGTTACAAACTCTTGAGTATAACACTCTCTCGAAATATATCCTATAAGCTCACAGTGTAACTCTCAAATGCTTTGAAAGGAAATAACAGACTCTTAAGGACAAGCAGAGAGCACACGAAGAAGACAGATTTCGCTTGAAGGCTTGAGTGTATGAAAGCTTGTGTTCAACCCGTGTCAGCTGTCTTCTTATTCCTTTCCTTTATGTAGAAGCAACATGGCGCCTAAGGATCTTCAACCACGGCTAGTTTGGATCATGGCGTGCCCAATGATCTTCTATTTTTGGACACTTTGAAGACATGATCTCTCCAATTTGGATCTCCTCAATATGCACCATAAGAAAAGAAGTGATTCGAATAATACTTCCTGAAAGGTTAGTTAGGCATATAATATAATGGAAGTATATAATATTAAATAATATTCGGACATAATAATATATAGAACAGGTTTTGTATTTCATCAATACTGTTAAAGCTCCAAGACCTTTGACACAGACGAGCTGTCAAGGCCTTTGAAACTTTATTCCGATTTTCATCAAGGGAGGGAGTTATCAAGGGTATACTATATTATGGAGTTTCTTAGTCAATTGTCCCCTCTTCGATGCTTTCATAGCAGGGGGTGAGGTGGATGATGTATTCGGGCTCCTAAGATTCATGTAAGGGTAGACAAAGAACTTATATGATGGACCACCATCTCTCGATATGTAAGCGTCTATCATCTCCATCATATTAACTTCATGAATGTAGACATCTGAGGCATTTGGAGCAAAGTCCAATATTTCATTGTCCATTTTAAATAGGCGCTTAGAAACCCGAATTTCTTCCACTCGATGGACACATGAAAGGCCACGAGACGTTCTCACCCACCAACATTTACACTTTAAGGGGGCGTTATGGGAACAAGACTCCCGTAGGGGGGCGTACAAGTGATCCAAGACCGACTTTGTCACCTTTTGAACAATATCACAAAACATAATATCGTCGCAATGACCGTCTCTTGCCTCCAATTTTGTTGGATTCAGTGTGGACTTTGAGAATCTGATTCTCCAGCATTATGTTGAGGTGCTCAAACAATGTGTCCAGCCCGTTGGTGCTTGACTGCATCCGGCCCTTAATCGCTGTGTGAGCCGATTCAACCCTAAATATTATAAGTAAAAGTAGATTAAAATCAACATATATAAACACACTAACTTAAAACGTAATGCAAACTATAATGAAAATTTACCTACTGGTGCAATGGTTACTTAAGTGAAAATTTTGGTTTGCCCAACAATACACTAGCTTCTCCTTGTGAACTAGCAATGTATCCTCGAGGTACCCCATCAAGTCCCCATATTGAGTTTCCCACACGGTCTTCATTGCAGCTAGCTATCGATTGATTAGGCGCTTGGCTTGACTATAAAACCTACTCTAAATAAACTTCGTCGAGGGTCATCTCGTCAGAGATGAGACGAGCGGCTAGTGCCCGAAAGAGACGACGGTGGAGATAGGCCACCCTTTGCCTATAGGGAGAAGAGGCGGCAGGTTTAGGTTTTCAGAGAGTTTCATGGTTATACAAATCGAACTTTTTTTTTATAAGGTAAAGATTCGAGGACCAGATAGACCTTATTTTTTATATATATATAAGTTTCATGATTATACAAATCGAATTTATATTAATCAATTATAAACAATTATAAATATTAATCATTTGTATTCCACTAAGGGTGTGTTTGGATTCTAATGCATTATATACAATTATTAATTATAATTATTTTATAGCAAGGTTAAAATAACATAAATTTTAGATGAAATACATTGTGAATTATGTCAATTAATTAATTAAAGTTTATAATGTTATGCAATAGTTGGTTTGTGATTTACACATATTTTATTTAAAATTTATATTATTTTAAATATTTTTAAATTTACTACATCATTTAAGTGTTTAAATATATTATAACATTATATCCAATTCCTAAATCGTTACCCATATTTTTAGTAGTTAGCACAAATAATTTCTATTAGCTGGTTGTTTATTGATAAGGTAATATATGATCCCCTACAATTACTTTATTTCATGTAATAATTTTTTTTTATTAAAATTAGGGTCCATGATACAATTAATTTTTTTTAAAGCACATGGGAAAGATATGCTAGTTATTGATTGTAGTAGTATTTTCTTATGAAGATTTTATTAGGTTGGTGTTAGGATCCAAGATGTTCTTCCATGGGGGATTGAGAGGGAAGAGAGATTAGAAAGAGAGCGAGAGATAGAAGAAGATAGAAAGTATATAATTCATTCATGCCCCGATTACAACATACCTGTATTTATACCATCATACCCCCTACTTTCTAGTAATTGTAATACCAATCCCTTATATCCTAATTCCTAACATTACTCCCCTCTTATAAAGTTTTGTTCTCAAAGCTTATTAGAGGTCAGTACTAATACTAATGGAAAGAATAACTAGATCAATATGATGTAATACAATACATCCCACTTGAAAGCTATTAAAGTAACAAGTGTGAGACTGGTGTAAAAAAAAAAAGCTTGCTAGTACCTTTCTAGGAATGTCTAGAGCTGCTGCAAATTGCTTCCATACTCCATGCTGACCCACTCCTATGACAACACACGTATTCCAGGCAGCAAAAATCAACAGCTAATTCAACAACTAATTCCAAGCACAAGTCATACTACACACTCACAAGCATATACATGCATTTGAATAATTTAAGCCAGATAATTCTTGGTGAATTCATGACCAAAGAATTTCTTAGCTCTTCCAAATGTGCATCACCAATCATGTCAGCCCATTTCATTGCCAACATCAGTAGTATCGCACCATCCTATCCCCTTGTACCAATTGCCATCACTGTCACCCTTAGGTCCTTGTAAACAATTGCTTTTAACAACAACATAGAGTAGGTAGCCCTGTTCCACCTGCTTGCAGCATGAGCTTTGTAGCAATATTCATGACATCATACATTTGTTGGCACCAATTTGTAGTAATCTGTTTCACCATAAACTTTTGGTTTGCTGCATATATATCATACACAAGGTCCCTCATGGATCATACACAAGGATAATAACTCCACCTCTTAGATTCGACACAAATGGGCTCGGAATGCTAACCCATTGTAGGAGTTTCCAATGCAGAGATAAGTTGAAACCCCCAAAAAAATTAGAAATATGAGTGCCCTCGATTAGACTCCCAAAATGAGCAGATTAAGCATAAACTTGACCTCGGCCTTTCACCGGCAATGGCTCAATGTCGCCTAATTTTCCTCTATCATAGGGCACTTTAATGAAGTCTTGGTTCGATTCAATACCAAAACTAACACTTCTTGTCCCGAAACTAGCAAGATTCAAGCAAAAATTACCAATTTTTAAACCAGTCACTAACTGAACACCCCTTCTAGATATTTTGACAAACACCTTGTTCACACTAGGAGTTCTCAAACACTCAAACGAATCCGTTCTACTATTACCTAACCTAATTTCCAGTCAAATGAGCAAGAGTTTTGGTCCAAGTATTCTACATAGAATGACAGGCACATTTGTACTGTACACTAACTTAGTCGAATGAGCAAGAGTTTTGGTCCAAGTATTCTACATAGAATGATATTTTCACCATTAATTTTTACTATCTACACCGCTAACCACCACACTATGTTGCGGTGAGTTAATTACTGATAACCGAACCCACCATTTTGGCCAAGGCAAGGCAATCGGAGAGAACCAGAAGTTTTCATCGGAAGTCGCCTACATGTAATTTGTTGTCTACCCTGAGTTCTTGAATCTTGGTGGTGTGGAAGGAGGCAAGGGCGGCCTGTAGACATGGCAAAACGTGCAATTGCACAGTATTTTGAATTTTTTTTGGGCCTCAATTTTTTGTAAAGCATTTATATAATTAATATAAATAATAAAGAGAGAAAGAAGTAATAAATAATTATTTAGCTCAACTGGCACTAGGCCATCAACGCTCTTTCAGCTTTTCAATTGTAGTTGTGTTCGAATCGCTTTGTACTAATGAATAACTGATAATGGTTTTCGTATTATTGATTTTTTTTTCAGGGAATTTTTTTTAAGGAGGGAGGGGGGGGGGGAATGGAACAAGGGGGTTCGATATAATTTGATAATGCATGATTTGTATAGGCAATTCAAGTCATTATTAAGTCATTTATGTTGCATTTAAATAGGTTTTTAGCATAAAGTGCATTCATTGTCTTTAAAGTTGCAAAGTTCGGAATCTACGCGTTTTTATGCCTATTTATGCAGATTTCCAAAAGTCAAGCTAAATGAGAAGAGGAAAGCTACATTATGGAACCTTAAAAGCTTAGAGAAGAGTCGAGCAAAAAGATAAAAGAACCAGACAAGACAAGATGAGAAGAAAGAAGAAATATGAAGATTGTTGAGGCCACAAGATCAGCGCTCGTTGACTCACAGCACTCGTTGAAGACTCTACGGTGCTCGCTAGATCAGCACCCGCCGCTACCCCATTGGTGCCCACCGATCGCAGTTTTTGGAAGATTTTCTCTCGGTCGAATCTAACCCATTGACTTTGCTTCTACCTTAAGAATCCCGACTCATAAGGTTTCCTATGCCTATAAATGCAAATCTCATTAGCCCCATTCAACACACAATTCACTCACCACTTCACATCTCTCACACCACTTTTCTCTCTTTTCCCTTTTCCGCTATTTTCGTAAGTCATGCTTGGCTAAACCTTTTATATAGTTTTGCTTATATTTTATGCATAGGTTAAGAACATGTGAGGGTTGTTTGAATATTATTATATAGTTTATATTTGGTTTATGCATATTTGGTTATTCATTACTCTTGTTCTTTACATGTTTATGTTGTTTATTCGTCTTAATTGGGCATTAAGATAGGTAAACAACGTGCTAAGTGATTATAGTTAAATCCACTATTGTGGGCCTTAATCCGATATAGTAGCAATCATATCTTGATGAACAAGTTGAAATTTATGAATATGAAAGAGTAATGACACGTAGTTTAATGTTGTTCTTAGCGGATGCGATATTTGGGTTGACAACTAGGTGACACGTCGAATTTGCAAAAAAATTACATTAATTATATGCTTATGTGATTATGGACTTATTGCTTCTCGAACCTTATGCAAGAGTTTAGAGAGTTGATAGTGATCGAATCAAGAAGCTATACAACTCTGTGCACAAACCGACACTAAGATAGGCAAGCATAACCAAACAACCCGATGATCATGGAATTATCTATGTTGCGTATATAAGTAGAACTATATTCTCATCTCATTATTATAGTCGTTTCAATCATTGCTTTACTTACTGCATTTCTTTCATTATTACTATTACTCTTTGTTACGAACTACTTGCTTACTTACTACGTTCCTCCAAACTCGCACGTACTCTTTGTGGGATCAACCTATACTTGCTGTTAATACTCGTCATTAGTTGAAGGTATAGATTTACTATTTGGGGTGTTAGAACACACGACATTCTAACGCGCCCTAGTAGCAATTAAAATTGATATGAAAAAAGACTATGACAGCGTAGATTGGACGTTCACTAGAGGTGTTTTGGAAAAGTTCGGTTTCCATCGTATCAGCAATTGGATTAAAGAATGTATATCTACTGTCTCTTTCTCTTTGTTAGTTAATAACGGCCCAATAGAGATCTTCACTCTTTCTAGGGGACTGTGACAAGGCGATCTCCTATTCATTTAATCTTATTATCGGAGCTGAAATTCTTGCTAGAAAACTTGTTAACGAAGCTAACAACTCTGAAAAACATTGGCTTTAGGTAGAAATTATGAGTGCACGAGTCACAAGCAAAGAATCCTCAATACTAGATGATCAAAAGTTGAAACAACCCCAACCAACCTTTCTGAACCCTATGAAAGGCCATATGAGAAGCAATCGCCAAGTGGTACATTTAGTCGATCGTCTTCCTCCAGAACGCCTTCACCTTCTTGGCTGCAAAGCATCCGACTATGAAAGTCGGTCGAATTTGGATCTTGTCGCCTCGGTTTCGGATCCCTTACTCCGAGGCTTCGATGCGGGACGCCACCTGTGTTAGTGGGGAGAGGAGAGTTGATGTAGTCGGCCTCCAAGGAATGATGAAGGAGGTTAGTTGTAGATATACAATGGAGAGCGATAATGTGCAGTCAAAAGAGGATGGGGATCTGAGGGTTAGGAAGGGCTAAAATTAAAACAGGTGTAGTTTGAGTATTATATAAACATATATGGACATTTACTTAAACCCATAAAGCCCCGTTTGGTATGAGTGGTGGAATCGAAATGTGAAGGGAAATCGGAATTGAATCAGAAAATGGTAATGACCCATTCCTAGAGGTGGTTGTTTGGAATGCTGTCGAAATAAACCATTACTGAAATAATAATACTATAATATATATATAATAAAATAAAATAAAAATATGCATTAAATAATAATAAAAAAAAGTGATAAAAATAACGATAGAAATCAAAATACAATAAAATAATAATATAGTTTACAAGAAAATATATTTTAAATAATAAAATATTGTTAAAATAATAATATTAATAAAAATATAATAATGATATTTTTTTAAAAAATAATAATATAATATAAATTAAATAATATAAATTAAATAATAAAATAGTGTTAAAAGTAATAATATTAATAAAAATATAATATAATAGTTAATAATAATAATATAATGAAAATAATATATATTAAATAATAAAATGGTAATAATAATATGTATAAATATAATGTAATGTAATGTAGTATAATAATTGTAACGGCCCAGATTTCAAAATCCGGGTTACGTTTAGAGGGAAGAATTTTCCCTCTGCCAGATCTTGCAATCCAAGTACGAGCTGCTTATTTATCAACTTCAAGTTATAACCCTGTTTAAACTTTAAAGATTTAATGATATAATTCAAGAAAAAAGGGGATTTCAAACCCTCAAACAATCAAAGAATCGAATCATTATTTGTGCTTTCGCACGTGAATCTGTCCTAATTCAACTAGTCAAAACTCAAAAGAGATAAAACGAGTTTAAATCAATATAAATACAACCTGTTTCTAAATGGCGAATTTAACCAAAACATTTGTAAAGTCAAGCTATAATAGGTGAAGTCTTCTTAACACTCTCGTCCCGTGAGAAAACCCTGCCATAGAAGCAAATCAGCAAGCAAAAGGGAGCGGGTACCTGAAACTATACCACAAGTTAAGGTCGAGCCACTCATACGGGACCGGAAGTCCTCGCTGAGGTCATATAATACGCTTATACCTAGAATAACGGATGACTAATGCAGTACAAAATTTAAATCACACTATCATGTCCCTAGTAGATATATAATATGCAGAAAAGAACTGTAAAGGGCCCAAGACAATGTCAAGTGGCATATCCCTCTCCTACCTCTGCACCCCTTCCCGTTAGTGCAGAGACTGGCCAGTTCGGTGCTATAGCATAGCAATTTCCTCGTGGTGGTGCACTAACCACGACATCATCATATCATATCATCTCATCTCTTGCCCGATGGTGCTGGGCTATCATATCATATCATCTCATCTCTTGCCCGATGGTGCTGGGCTATCATATCATGCTCATATCGACTCGATAGACTCAGGGTACCCGATGGGGCTGGGCTGCCCTATGACCCTAGCAAAGACTCTAGGACTATCACAGATAACAGTCGTTCTGTTTCAAACGCATAAAGAATAGGGATGCTCATTCATAAGTGCAAGTCCTAAACATGATACTACATGACATGCTTTTATGCATATGCAACACCTACATACTATATAACACATCAGGCATGAGGTCCAATCACTTGAGCAAGCCCCGGAGGACTTACATGGAGTCTTCACATCCAATTAATCAGAAACCAAGCCAAGTCTTCACATCCAATTAATCAGAAACCAAGCCACTTAGATAATCATCCATCGGGAAACAAGCCACTCAGATAATCATCCAATCCCACTAGCAAGTAATAAGGACGGAACAACTCATCAATACATATTCAATCAACACACAAGCAGGTTTCCAAGTCATCGCAAGACTAAGTAGGTAATATTTTATTCAAGTAATCTAGCATTCTCATCATGACCAACATTCCCAATTAACATTGTTCTCATCAAGTATGAAACTTAGCTCAAAGTCTTACCAATATCATCACTCAAAACATCTTACTTCAATTCAAGCTCAGGTTTTCCTTACACATTTTCTTAAGTGATTCATCATCATCATTATATATCATCATATAACATCTCATCATTTTTCATAGCCATTTTCATAAATCAACTCAAGATTCCAAGTATCGATCGTGTTTCTAACTCATATATTCATATCTCAATAACATACTTCATATATTTCATACCATAACCCACGTAAATGCTCAAGTAATTTCATTAATCAAATTATCAAGTCAACTCAAGTAAGTAATAAATTATCAAATCTCAATTAACTCAATGAAACCATAACTCCTCCACCATCAGAAGAAGTCAACAATTTAGCTCATGTGAATTCTCGTGTACTAAATCCTCTCAAACACAATCAATTAAGATGAGAACTCGTGAATCTCCACACTTAAGTCTACAAGCTTGACAAGTTCCTAAAACACCTCTTATATGATTTTAATAATCAAAGTTGATCATACTAATCTTAATCTATTTAACTTAATTACCCAAACGAGGTCATGACTCATAAAATATCACAAGTATAATAAGTTCTCAAGATGTCTTTCATATCCTATAAGCTTAACCAAGTCTTGTCTAGCTCTTATAAGATCTTATTAACCAAATTTCGTCCGTCAGGAAGGAGATTGTCACTAATAAATAAACGAGGAAAGTCGATGAGAATCTCTTTTATCCATTTAATTCCTCAAGTATCCTATATTCATTCATATATAAGGAGTAAGCCATGAAAAATCAACATTTCTAAAATCCTTTAAAGTTTCAATTATCACTAAAACGCTCAAAGGAAGATTTGAAGCCATCACAAACAAGATTAAACATACAAGTGCTCAAGATATCTTTTATATATCTTATGTGCTTATCCATTCTAGTCAATTGAAGTCATCACTATGTAAATATAACAACTATTCATTTTATGGTTCAACCGATTCTAACTATAGTGAGGAGGTCAAATAACTTTAGTTATTACCTTCTAAAGCTTAATTGGGTTAAAAAGCATATATAATATTATTTTCTATTGAGATTATAACAATTATTCAGCTCATGAATTCACAAGACAAATCATGTCAAACCCAATTCAACTTCACTCATATCAACCAATTTAGTCAAGTAGAAATAATGCATATGAACTCAATTCCACCAACTAATCCAAACACATTTTTTTTTCATCCATAAACCAGATTAGAAAGAGTCCCAAGGCCCAAGAATTTACCCATGTTCCCGATCGAAATTGTGGGGTCAAGGTTCGAGGGGTTCGAAGGGGTCCATGTGCGTTCGAGCGCTCAGAAGGAGGGATGCCGCGACTCTACAGTCGTTTCTCCCAGGAGCGAGGCTCTGCTCTTCATCCTCAACAGAATGCAGCTCCGGCGTGACACCAGCGGCAGCGCTCCAATCGGCTCGAGGTCCAATTCAAGAGGTGCAGGAGGTGGCTTCGTCTTCACAGCGAGAGAGGGCAACCGTGGATGAGGGAGTAGCTATCGGCGCCAGGAGCTGCTCCGTCTTCTATCTGCTCGAGCATCGACGGCCGGACTTCCGAAGACAGGACGGGGAGGTCGGGAAGGAGAGGTGGCCATTAAAGGAGAGGGTAAGCTTAAACCGAGGAAGATCGAAGGTACATGGGAGGGCGAAAGAGAGCGACAGTGAGGGAAAGAAGGCAAGCAGCCATGATAGAGGAGCTTGGAAGCTCGGGTTCAGCGAACCAGAGAGACGATGGTGGTGCGAGGCGAGAGCGAGGGAAAGCGAGAGAGTGGGGGGCCGAGGAGGAAGAAGCCGCCATGGGAGGGAGCTCGAAGAAGGAAGGATGGAAGGAGGTTAGAGGAGGCAAGGGGCGGCCATGGGAGCCCCCGAGCTCAAGGTCGGCGTCTCCGGATCCGAATGGGAGGAGGGTTAACAGTAGAGAGAGTAGAGGCGGCACAATAGGATAGAGGGTATATATACCCGGTGAACTAGGGTTAGGTTAACTTATGAAAATTTACAAAATCAATCCGCTATTCTTAATTTATAGAAATATTACCACTTCAAATAACAAATTTAACCCAAATATATTCTGGTATAAGAAAGCGGAACGAGGCTGTTTTCAATCTAATGCAATAAATGCCAAAACTGACTCAATAAAATAAATAAATAAATAATTAGAACATTTTGATCGAGGAAGGGGATTTTCAAAATTTTCGCAAATCTCAAATTTTAATATTGTAATTAAGCCATAATTCCTAAAATAATATTTTAAAACTTTGGATCTTTACAATAATAATAATAATAATAATAATAATAATAATAATAATAATAATAATATTATTATTATTATTATTATTATTATTATTATTATTATATGGAAGAATAGATGAATTTATGGGTTGGAATGAAGGATTACCTATTATTTTGATGGGAATGAAATTTGCCCCAAAATAGGGAATGGATGATTCCTCAGAATCATTCCGATTCCAAGTTTTCATCATATGAGACGCTTAAATCAGGAATCATCCATTACGATTCTTAATTTTGATTCCCGAGAATGTATATGAAACGACCCCTATAAGTGGTGGGCATTATTCGAATTTTTCTTCTCTCATAATTCGCTTACATAATCATTAATTAGAACTTATAATACTCCATCCGTTCGGCAAAACATGTCATTTACTATTCACGCACGCTTTTTTAGAATGATAAAAACTATATAAAATATTTATTTTGGTATAAATTTTTTTAACAAGTTTGTACTTATTAATAATAACTACGAAATTGTTAAAAAATTATTAAAAACCCTAGATATTTTATATAGTTTTTATCCCCTAAAAAAACATATGTGAATAGTAAAATGACATGTTTTGTCGAACGGAGGGAGTATAATATATATGCTGATTTCATCTGTCGGTGGACTGAGAGCTGGTGCTGACACAGGGAGTCAGTACCAGCATGCTCATAGATATGACCAGCTCGCAGGTGTAGCTTCACTACACCCCTAGCTGTTCACTTAGGAAGTTGGTACATCGATACCGTGTCAATAGCGAGAAAATGAACGTCAAATAAAATATGAACGTGATAGGATGAAAATCAAAATCAATCATAATTAAAATCAAGTACATGCGAGCCCATGGAAACGCATACTGACCTAAATGCTATTGGTCGCTCACATTAAATCCTGACCATTCAACCTACTATCCAATAAGAACGAAGCACGCAACCGAGGTTTCAGTGGATCATGCACCATCGGATTTCTACCCCCCACACCCCTTCTATCACACATCAATTAAACGGTTCCCCCGTCCTCTCTTTTTTCTTTTCAGAAGTTTCCTCTGCATCGTCCAAATCGACCGAGGAGAGAAAGAGGCGGCCGGAAAACAAGGCCGCCGGCGAACTGAGCGAATCAGCATAAGGAATTGTGTTTCCGGCAGCTAGGTAGAAATTATGAGCGCGCGAGTCACAAAGCGATCAGGAAAGCTCGTTGATGGGGAGGAGAAATTCGGACGACTCGAATCGGCGGGAAAGAAGTCGGCGATGATGGCGAAGATGATGATGTTGATGCGGAAGGTGTTGACGAGAGAGAAAGAGAAGAGGTTCGAGAGGCGATTGGTGAAGTACGAGGCGTTGCCGGATTACCTAAAGGATAACGAATTCATTCGAGATCATTATCGTTGCGAGTGGTCTTTGAGGGATGCGGTGCTGAGCATCTTCGCTTGGCACAATGAGACGCTTAACGTCTGGACGTATGATGCTACCTCTTTCAATTTTTCCTTTCGTCTTCTCCGATTTTTTCAGTTTTTGATTTCTCGATGAAGTCTCGGTGTTTTCCTCTGTCGAATCTGAGCTGAAAGCGTGTCTAATTTTGGGAATCCAGATTGACCTGATCAGCAATTCGTTTCGACGAGTTTATGTTTATGGATTCGATTCACAAATTGATCAATTGTTGAATGTTTTGAGTGCAGGCATCTGGCCGGATTCCTGATTTTCGCAGCTATAGCGGTTGCGAGTTCCATGGAGAAGACGAAACTCGAAACCCTGATTTCCAGCATTTTCTGGTTCTCACTCAGTTCCTCTACAGCATTAATTGCTTTCAAATTCAAAATCGAATCATATGATTGTCCATTTGTCGTTTTCAAATCTCACTTTCGTTCTGTTCTATCTTATATTATCTTTTCTAGATTGAAAAGTAGGCCTGGTTTATCTTTTTTAACAGGAAAAGCGAATCGATTTTAAATGTTCACAGTTGGATTAAAATACAACAAAGTCTAACAAAACAGCCAAATCAAAAAAGAAAAAAAAAAAGAAAAATCAAACTTATCTATTGTTGTTTATGGGGACAGGCAACCAAGTGCGTCGCCATTGACAACGATCCTTGTGAGCTTGAACAGTTCAGAAAATGCATATCATGTGAGTTCGTACTTTACACCGCGTTTCCTTTCTCCCTTGACTTCTTACTTGCGTTTTTTCTATTCGTTTTATTCTTTCTTCATCTGTACTTTATCATCAAATTGGCAAATCCAATTTTTTTATTTATCTTGGCCCATGTTACTACTATGTCTATGTTTGTATTTGTATGTGTAGTTGTTTGGTGGTGGTGGTTGGATACTTGGATTTATCATATATGAGTTGATGTGAAGTTGTGCATATTTCCTTTGCTTCATTTTTCAACTAATGTATTAGTCCATTACAAGGGGGAAAGTGGATTTAACTTAAATCACACTTAAATCTATTATATTTTTATATGTAATAAAACAGAATGATTTCTTCTCAATAATAATATTTTTAATCAAGTAATCAACTATATAAAAAATAGTATTTTTAACCAATTAAACTTTTTTCATTAATTAATAAAATATAGCAATATAACTTTAAGATAATATTTTATCCAATTTCATTATATATCGATATATTTTTACAAGATCAATATATGATTAGAATAAGATTTTACTCAATTTCATTAGATATCGATTTATTTTTTATAGGATTTTACCTAAACTATATTATATAACATAGATACATTCTACTCCCTCTGTTTCGTAATAATTGTCACATTATTTTTCGGCATAGTAATAAGTATGAAATTATAAATAAAATCATTAAAAAAATAATATTTTATAGAGTTTTTACCTCCTTAAAAAATGTACACAAAAATCCAAACGACATTTAATTTGAGATAGAGGGAGTACAATATATATGTGTGTGCAAATTTAAAAATCAATTAATATGTGGCAATATAGTCTCACCTAAAATCAATCTTTTAATTCAATGAACTATTAACAGCAATTATATCAGTTTATCTATCCTATCTAAAATTAATCAAATAACTCTACCAAAAATAAGTCCTTCAATTCAAATTTTTGATAAGTTTATATCAATCTTGTTAAAGAAATGATAAAACCTAAAATATTATTTACATGAAACTGGACACGCTAATACTCCGTATAAAAAAAAGTAGTCTTGTACGCATAAATAACCGAATTGGGCCGACCATGATAGTGAAAGAAAACCGATGAGCTCACTCCAAGGGGTAAGTGTGAAATGGTGGGTGGGATAATGGTGATTTTAGGTTTGATTTGTTTGTTGGGGTTGAGTTTAATTTGTTTGTTTTCTTACTCTTCACTATTTCATCTTTGGTCATCTCGTTGAACTAATTATCGACTTTATTGAAATGGGTGCTTTGTATATTAAAAAGGTGGTAAACTAATTAAAATAACACCAAAATTTATTAAAACGGTTAAATGACTATTTCAACATTTATATTTAAAATTATTAGGATATTTCAACATTTATATTTAAAATTATTAGGATATATCTTAAGTTTTGTCTGTTTTGAGTTTTGATTATAACGAGTTATAATTTTCTTGGGTTTCAGTGAATTCAGGCTCAATTTTCTTGGGTTCAATTTATTTGGGTTTCGGTTGCCAGATTAAAATAGGCGAATTGATTGTCGAGTGATTTTGTAAGGATTCAGATCAATTATTTCAAACGAATTAAGTCGAGTTTTCGAGTTCCGATAAGACCTTTTGTAACTCTACCCACATTTGTTTCAAAATCATTTCTTTTTGAAAATATACCGATGATGAAAATAATTTAGACCCACCACGTGCACCATGGGCAGTTCGCTCCTTCCCACCCGTGGGGCACAAATTATTACTCCGAATTTGATTCCCTAACTTTTTTTTTTTAAAAAAAAGCTTTTTAATTGAGTATTTGAGTTGGATACTCCGTAGTTGCTGACAGTCACAGATGTTGTAATTCAGGACCCAGTGGACTCACTATAATTGTGGGATTTTTTTTGGTCCAAAAGGACATGGACTTCATGGGAAATGGGTTGAGCAAATATTTGATTCATTTGAAGATTTATAGGGAATTGGGACTTCAGTTTTCAATTGGGTTCAAGTATTCATGGGAAATTGGTGGAGTATTTCAGTTCGATCCTTTAGGTTTGCATTTTTTGTTGTTGTTAAGTATTCATCTCGAATTGAGTCAAGTTTTGGGTTAACTTGGATTGGTTAGGAAAACACTCCAAAACACACTAAAAAATTCTCATGTAATGTAACACAAGTCTAGCAATTTCTTTTTTTTTTATCAGGTATGAATTTCGGGAATAACTCTATCCGAAAGCATCTTTATGGAGGTTCTGAAAATTTATTAGTAATTTTTTAACTACCATTTACTATATTATTATGCTTTTTTAAAAATAACAAAAAAGTATATAAAATATAAATTTTTAATGAATTTTTAAAACTAATTTCGTCTCTTACAAAGAAACAGAGGGAACTAAGTATTTCAAAAATTAGAATAAATTTGGTAATATAGCTGATAATGGGGTAATTGAAGCTCAGTTTAAAATAGATATTAAATAAATTGCTCAATTTTTTATTATAAGCTAGAAAAATATTTGATTTGATAAGATACAAATTGAGGGATGGAAGAGAACATAAAAAATATATTTGCCACTATAAAAAGAAAAAATTCTAAAAGTTTTGAATGAGTAATGGATAAAAAAACCACCATTCATTATTAAGCTCGCAAAGCTCATTTTAGCTTTAAGTTTAGTTTGAACTATATAGCACAATAACCTTTTAAAAGGTACTGTACTAACTTGAGTAAAATGGACCCTTAATTAATTTATACTACATGTAGACCTGTCAAAACATGACTCGACCCGAAAAATCTGATCAGTACACCCAGTAATTTTACGGGTTTGAACCCGGTGTTTTAGACCTAAGACCCGAAATCGACCCGAATCCGAATTACCCGGGACTTTTAGGGACAAGACGCGGTGACCCATTAGGTCAAAATCGACTCGGTGAGTCAGCACTATGTAGACGCCATTCAGGCACCAGATTGACTCCACAAAGATTCGTCATGCAATTATATTCATTAAGGTCACTCATAAGTTAAATAACTTATATATTTTATAATTATAGTATGTTTATAAACTTATTTATATAAAAATATGATTTTTTATGCTTAAAATATTAATAAAATATTATTATAATATTTATAAATTTAATTATAATATTATTATTTTGTTTAATTTGAAATATTTATATTATAATTTAATTTTGATATTATTTTAAAAATTCTTCAAAAAGTTCGAGTTTTTTGACCTGGTGGGTCGACCTGAACCCGGGATAAACCCGGTTTGGCTCGACTCGGAATGACCTGTAATCCGATTGATCCAAAACCCGCTTTATCCGGGATCCGAATGACCCAAACTCGAACCCGACCCAAATAATCTATAATCTGATGGATAGGTCTAAGTACATGTCATCTCACATCCAACGAGCTTGATTCTTGAAAATTTGATTCCAGTTGGTATTTGGTGGTTTCTTTCCAAAATTTTACGGCTATGTTTAGAATTGAAAATTACCCTTAGTGGACCACTCACCCGATCACGAGTGAAACTTAAAAATAAATTGGACATAGAATTTAGATCACATATTTACTCATGTTAACAATCTTTTGGATAATTAACAAAAATTGCTTACAAATAAGCTTTTAGTTGATTTTTTTTTTTGATGAAGAGTCATGTAAAATAACTAGGAATTCGATGATGAACTTTTAAATCTCAACTTTCAAAATAAGACAACTGACTTTCGTTAGGAAAAATTCAGAGTACTTTCAGTTAGTCATTTTGTGAGTTTTAGATGGATTGATTTTACTTTATTATGGTGATTCTTTGTCCTGGTTTCTCACATAATCGTTACTACGTATTTGATATAGTCATACTTCATATAGTTGTAGGTTTAATTGTACATCTCGACGCTCCAAACCCTCCTTCGAGAAGACTCATACTACGTGGCCATGTTTTCTGCAATGTTATTGACCTCTCCTGAAACGCTTGATTGCGCAGGGCGCGGAGAGGAGACACTTCTCGCAGTCATCGCCACTCGTCGAGGGGAACCGAGCTCTCGGAGGCCCCGACAGCATCCCACATTGGCCGTGGTACGTGTTCCTAGGGGGAGCCATGGGCTGCTTGATCTGTAGCTCCCTCTCCCACCTGCTCGCCTGCCACTCCCGGCCCTTCAACCTCTTCTTCTGGCGCCTAGACTACTCCGGCATCTCCCTCATGATCGTCTCGTCCTTCTTCGCCCCGATCTACTACGCCTTCTACTGCCAAATCCACTGGCGGATCCTCTACCTCACCACCATCTCCATCGCCGGCGCCCTCGTCATAGCCACCCTCCTTGCCCCTTCCCTCTCGTCCCCTCGCTACCGATCCCTCAGGGCCTCCATCTTCCTCACAATGGGCTTCTCGGGCCTGGTCCCGGCGACCCATGCTGTGGTCCTCCATTGGGACCACCCGCAGATCTTCCTCGCCCTTGGCTACGAGATCCTCATGGGGCTGATGTACGGTGTTGGGGCGGGGTTCTACATGAGCCGGGTGCCCGAGAGGTGGATGCCAGGGGCGTTCGACATTGCAGGCCACAGCCACCAGATCTTCCACGTGTTTGTTGTCGGCGGGGCCCTTGCTCATGCCGTTGCCACCCTCGTCATACTCGACTGGCGCCAAGGGATGCCATCCTGTGGCTTAGTAGTACAGAATTGAGGTCCATGGCATTGTTGTTGTTGTAGTAATAGTAAGTAATTTATGGTTCGATCCTAGTTCGCCCTGACTTGCCCAGTTGCCCCGATTTTACCGCCCCTTCGAAGGCTCGCAGAGAGCGGTTTGCATTGATGAAGTTCATACCTCAAATTTCTCATATTCTTTGGAGGAGAGTTATATGGTATTTTTAGATGGGAAAGCTTCAAAGGCATTGCTGTGTTGAGTGTTGACAGTGTTGTAATAGTACTCTAGTAGTTAGTATTCAGAAGCACAAGTTTAAACATTTACCAACTTTCACAGCTTGATCGAGCTAGTGAAAAATTGTCAATAGTTTCGGGTCGAGATTAAGATTAATTAGCGGTGTGGCTAATTGCCTCAGTCTCGATAAGAAAAATCCCTTATCGACTCATCTTTAACAGGACATCAAAACAGAAACCCATGCCCTTAACCCATAGGCTCTTTGACCGATTTAGCGATTTTTAGACAAGAATAAAATTAGGTGAATCTTGTATACAAATGATAAGAAAACGATCTTGATCGATCACCATGTAACGACCCAAATATAAATATTCGGGTTACGTTTCGAAGGATTGGATACCTTCGTTCGGATCTTGCAATTCGAGTACGGGTTGAGTTTCAAAACAAAGTGTGAGTGCTAAAAGAAGGGATTTCATACCCTAAATTCGTGAGAGGTCCATTGAGGCCATAACCTGTCCTACTTGACTAAGTCGCTCAAAATCATTTATAGTTCAAAACATAAAGAAAGGAAATTGACAATACAACTTGCCTCGGCGGAGCCGGGTCAAAACCAATATAGACGAATATAAACATCCAAAGTGCCAAGTCGGGTGGTAATTAAATCTCTCGGTCTGAACGTCCCAAAAGAAAAACCTCGTCATGGAAGCACGGAACAAGCAAGGATCAAATACCTGAAACTATACCACGAGTCAAGGTCGAGCCACTCATGCGGGCCCTGAAGACCTCGCTGGGGACATAAAATGTGTCTATACCTCGCTGGGGACATAAAATGTCCCGCACCCATGCTCGTTAGTGCAGGAACCGGCCGCGTTCAATGCTATATAGCAACATCTCATCATTTCATACATCATGTGTCATGTCTCATTTCATATGTCATTATTTTCTTTCTTTCTTTCTCATGGTATGATATCATACTCGATTAGGAACAAACCCGATTAGACTAGGTCGTCCTATGGCCCTAGCAAATGACTCTAGGACTCACAATTTAACGGCCGTTCTACCATACGCAAAGAGAATACGGATGCTCGTTCAGTTGTGCAACCTAAGCATGCTACTACATGAATATGCAGGATGCAACACCTACACACTATATGACACATCAGGCATGAGGTTCTAACTTGAGTAAGCCCCGGAGGACTTACTTGAAGAAGCGCAGGATCCAAACAATATAGCGGCAAGAGTAAGCAAGTCCAACAGATCAGATAGCCTAGTAATTTCATAAATAACATAATAAGTCTAAGTCTAATTTACACCAAGCACACAAGTTACATATGAAACACATAAGATACACATAACAATATAACTCAACCGCTTCATCGTTATCAACATTAATTATCATCTCATCTCTATTTCCCATCTCGTCTCATCATATCACTTAATACGACATCTTTCTCAATTCGGTCATAATATCATCATCATCATTAGTCAACTCATCTCGTCATCATCATCACATCACATCACATCATATCATCATATTTTATCTCATCAATTTCCATAATTTAATTTAAGATTCTATCATGTCGGATCATGCTTCAATTCACATAGATTTAGGAAATAACTCATATAATTTCACAAGTAGGAGTCATAATTCAATTAACCAAGTCAACTCAAGTAAATCAATTCAAAATTTCTCAAAAACCATTAAATTCCCAAGAAGTCTATTTAATAGCCAAATAATTCTTTCAAAATCAAACTTAGCAAATTCCATTTATGGAACATTAAACCTTTTACCAACTTGCAAATTCCTTCTATCAAAATCATCCCAGCATATTTCATTTTAAATATTTCTAAAACACATATAAAACCACCATATAATAACATACTATATCCCAAATAATTATACTTTTCATCCAACTTATAATATATAAATTATTTACATAAAATATTAATTATCTCAAAACTCAGAATAATATATAATAATAATCTAATAATTAAATAATAATTATACACTAACTATATAACATAACATAATATGTGAAAATGTAAACAACTTTTTAACACCACCAAATCGGACAGCTAGGCCCAAACTAGAAGCTCGGACCCATTTCCGGATCCCAAAACCGAGCCCACCCAAACAAAAGCCAAACCAGATTTTTTTTAAAAGTGAACCGGACCAAAAGAAAAAGAAAAAGAGGGGGGGGGGGGAAATCGGGTCAGGCCTTCCATCTTCAACCCTGGGCTCTGCGTGAACATAAGAAGAGGAGGAGGAGGGAGGCCTTCGCCGGCGGCCGGCCAGCCCTCGGCCCGACCATCCCAACCACCCAGAATACAAGGGACACGAATGGAACAAGGAAGGGCAGCCAAGGAAGTGAGAGAAAGGGGAGGAGCTCACCGAGTTCGATTCGTTGAAAACGTTCGATCGAAGCTCGATTGGACTCGTCGGAGATGGATTCTCATCGGGAACGACCTAGAGAGAGTAGAAGGGAGTTAAAGCTTCGTCTTTAAGCCATTAAGCCATTAAGAGGTGAATGGAAAGAGAAACGGGGTCTCACCGAGTCTAAAACGAAAACAGAGGGAGGGGCAGCGACGGGGCTCATTCTCGGCCTTCGGGCTCTCCTGGGGCTCCTTCTGGTGGCTCCGAGCTCGGCTTCTACGGTCTTTGTGAGGAGGAGTCGGAGGTGCTGACTTCGAGCTCGAAAGAGGTTCAAGTGAAAGCGGGCTCGATTGTTTTTGAAAGAAGCTGCAGGGGAGCTCGAAGCTTTCGGTGTCTCGGCGGCAAGGAAGGAGGGAGAGAAGTTGCTGGTGGTTGCGTGAATGAATTGGAAATGGGTGAGCTGCTGCTGCCGAGAGGTGAAGACGAGGTGTGGTAGTGGTGATGTTGATTATTGAAGGAGAGCAGGAGGTTGGAGGTGATGGATGAATGAAGGGGTGGAGTGTGGAGATGGGGTTTGCATCTACAAATAGACTAGAGGGGAGGGGATGAGTGCAACTGTAGGGGAGAGGGTAGGTGAGTTGAGTGTATAAAATCAAAATAAATACCCGGAAGTAAATCTTGAAACCCGCTTTTCGACCTTAACCCGACACAATTAAAATAAACTTTAAAATAAACATTCGAATCCGAATTAAATAACGAGACCCGAAAAATATTTCCAAGCCTCGGAATAATAAAGAGGAAATAAGTTCATCTTACCGGAATTCGTCTCGAAAGAAAAATAATAATAATAATAATAATAAATAAATAAATAAATAAAAATAAAATAAAATAAAAATTCGTGTGCTCAAGGCCGGAAATCTTCGAAATTTTTCGAAGTCTTAGAAGTTAAATAAAATTTTGAATCGAAATAAAATTTATAATTATAAAAATACTATTTAAAAATCCCGGTCTTTACATTATCCACCTCTAAACACAAGTCTCGTCCCCGAGACTAAAATCATTTTTAAAAAAAAACCAACGAAGCCTTCCATAATCCAAGCATTTTCTCCCTATGTCAGTCAGTCAAGTTCCAAGGACTCAAGAGGTGGAAATATCCACCTCTAAGGGCTAATCCCATATTCGCTTCCTAGGTTCATGTTTCAAGATTAATTTCAACATTTCAAACTTAAGATCACGACATATTCAGATATCTCAAAACATCACACCATCGAATAACATATCATCTCAAGATTCATCAAGGTCAAAGTCTATTATCATATCAAAACTCAAGGGATCACCATGTCAACCAATAACATATTAAAATATCATGTATCAGCATATCAGAATATCAATGAAATCAATTATCACCCCGTCGAAACATCACATTACAAAATTCATCATATCAAATATCGTCATATCCAATATTAGTATAGTAGAATTTGTCATAACAGAATTTTCGTCTCATTCTATTAGCACCATACTAACTCTTATTATTAACATCTCATACAACACATATCAATAGGCCCTAACATTGAGAGAATCTGCACATAGTTAGCGATCAAAACAGAACACAACGATTACTTACACCTCACCATCGAGCTCTCAAAATCAAAATCAGGTTTAAGGTATGTTCATCAACTCAAATAAGATTTTGAATCCCCTAATGCATCCAAATCACGCTTATCTTATACCCACAACTCATAGATGTTCTCTTCAGTTTTTCCATAAAAGTTCACAAGTTAAAGCCTAGACTCAAATTCCTGTGTTTATAGTTCGCGGTCTATGTGTGCAAATCACCCCCTTTCAGGGGTCTCACTAAACGACAAATGTGACTCCTGATGCGAGATTGCAAAACGAGTTAAAAAAGAAGGTCGTTCGTTTCTAAACATAGGTTGTCAACCAGTATCACGATTAGTCTTCTTTTTTCCTTTATGGCTATAAAGTTTCCTTATTTACCCAAAAACAACGCGATACGTAAACCTGTACCCACTTGCTCAGCTGCCCGAACTTCAATCGGCTCATCCCGTGTGGCGCCTACCACCGTAACGCCACATCATTTTTACTATGACAAAGTAATCAACACGCTAGCAAGGTAGCACCTCGCTGTCAACACCTCACAACACCCACACCATGCCGGCAAAAGGACATGAACCCACGTACCATTTTTCAACCACGAGGTTGCAACCAGCTGCTCGCTTAATGTCCTATAAATACCCTTCTTCGCTTCAGAAATATGGATCTGATAGAAAAGAGAAACTGAAGTGAGCTCTACAATCACCTCCGAGACCCAAAACCCTCGGAGTTGAGTTACCAAATCTCTTGATCGGAGAAAAATGTCTTTTAGAATATATAGTCATCTTGCAACATTTCCTCAAAGACGACAGTTGAACAGTAGCGAACCTTTCTCATCCCGATCCCATAAGCTGAGTTATTTTAAAGTTGATATCAACGAGCATTTGTCCATATCACACAGGTAAATACAGTAAATATGTCATCATCACGTGGTAATTAGTTAAGGACATACCTCCTTTGGTTGCTTTCTTGACTTCTTGTATGTGTCGAAATGGCTTGTATGCCGGCTTGAACATACCCTTATCCTTTTGTCTGGTCGAATCACCTTAGGGGTTGGCATGCGTGTTGACCCAGGGGTGGTGAAGCCCGCTTGTTTCGGTCTCTAACCCCCCTCATTCTTTATTCGAATTTACCTACCTACCCCCTATTTGGGGGGGGGGGGGGGGTTGTGTGTAGTTAAGATGAATTTCTAGAAACGCTTCAACATTGTGTTTATATACTAGTATAAAATATATTAGACCCCAAAAGAATTCGGGCCCTATGCAAACAGACCATTTGCACCACCCTCTAATTCGAGCATGCGTAGGAAAAAAGTATAAACTTGGTTATATATGTAAGGAAAAATAAAAAATGATAAAAAATAATAAGAACTATCAATATTGAACCAAAAATAATATGAACTTTAAAAATGACAATTTCATATACAAACTATTGCTATATTAACCAAAAATAATATCGTGGTGGTTTCCAGTGAGTTTTCCTGCCATATGGGCGATGTGGCAGCCGGAAAATGTAACAGGGAAAAAAAATATACTCCCTCCGTTAATTAAAACTTGACGTTTTACTATTAATGCACGTTTTTTGAGGTGTTAAAAACTATATAAAATATTAACTTTTTAAACATATTTTTTAAATAATTTCATACTTGTTACTATTAATTATGAATTTATAAAAACAAATGAAAAAAATGTTAATATTTCATATAGTTTTTATCATTCTAAAAAAACGTGCATGAATAGTAAACGACAAGTTTTAATTAACAGAAGGAGTATTTACTAACAAATATAGGTAGAAAACTGAAAAATGTAAAAATGAGAATCCACTGTTCATTGTCTTCCTCAACTCTCTGCTTACCGGAAGATCGCATGGGTGACGATGTCATCTTCCTCGAGCTCCATTAGCATCGTCTTACCATTCTTCTCCAGCTTCATAGCTATCATTTCTCATAATTATGACACTTCACTTCCCCTTCAGAATCCCAAGTATCACCAATTGAACCCCCTAATTGAAAAAGTGACCCTCGAAATTTTGCATTGAACCTATAAATCGAGGGTTACCATAGGGTACAATAAAATAAAGGTTTCAATAGATTATATTACTCTAGATTACACTAATCAAGGGTTACAATTACCAATCTCACATGATTTCGGGATTTCACGATACTTTCAAACTCCTAACACAATTACTACCTCTGTTCCAAAATAAAAGTCACTTGACTTTTCAGCACATATTTTAAGGACTTGACTTTTCAGCACATATTTTAAGGACGTAAAAACTCTATAAAATATTTTTTTTAATGAATTTGTTTTAATAAGTTCATACTTATGATCAATAAGTATAAAATTATTTAAAAAAAAATATTTTATAGAGTTTTTACGTCTTAAAAAGGGTGCACAAAAGTACACACAATTTTTATTTTGGAACAGAGGAAGGGAGTAATTAGCCATATTAGCATGGTAGGAAAAGCACGGTCTAACAAAATTGAAAATTTTAGGGTAAGGATTGAAGTGGAAGTAATTGCCGGAATTGAACGCCGGCCACCATATGTACTACGGAGTAATAAACTAGGTAATCTCAAATTTAAATTAAGTTTGGGGTGGCCGGTAGTTTTAGCTTTCAAACGTAAACAAATCTTACAAAAATCTTATCTATAATATAAACAATCTTATCTATATTTATTTATTTTTAAAATTTTTTTTTAAAAAATACTACTATAAGGGTATTTAGGTAAAATCTACCCTAAAAAAGTATAATTACTAACCCAAATACCCTAAAAAGGTGAAAATTAACACGATTTCTGTTTAGCGCATGATATTTTTTCCCTTTAGCGCATAGTCGAAATGACCATGGTCGCAATGACCACAATGGGGTTGGTCGCAACGACCTTGGGTGAAATGGGTCGCAACGACCAGATTCAAGGATTGTCGCACCGATCAGGGTTTTTAGCCCGGGTGAAAAGTGAACCGTGCTAAAAAGGGTATCATGAATAACAAAAAAAAGAGACTTTTTAGCTCGGTTCTTTTTGAAACCGGGCTAAAAAGTCTCTTAATATTGCAAAAAGGAAAAGAACAGCTTCTTCTGCATCACACCAGCGCTCGAAAGTACAGTAAGGAATCCATTAATGGTGGATTGCATTATTTGACAATTTCGCTCGATCTTTAACAAGTTTGAATCCAATTCATCCCCAACCACCTCTCTATACACCCGCCATGGAACCTCCTGACCTAGTGCATATTACGATTTATGAATTCTCCCCTTCAATGGAGTCTCCTCCCACTTTTTGATTCCCCGCAAAATTGAGCACACAAGCTACCCAATTTTCTTTGTTTCACTTCTTTATGTGGGAAATTCGGACCCAATTCGAGTTCGGATTGACCAATTAGGGCTTTTTAACAAATCAAAATTTCAAGAAGTAAAATCGCTAGCAAAATTGATACCTCAACTCTGCAATTAATTCTCTTTATTGCCTCTGAGAATGAGATTGCAGTATGGAGGAGGAAAATTGATTTCGCATGTCGCCTTCGTTTGCCAAATTGTGATCGGTGTCGGCGGAGATGATAGGTGAAATGTGAGGGGCAATGGTAGGTAATTATTCTAATAATTAGGGGTAAATTATTTATGCTCTAAAAAGGAAAATGAAATGCTTTAAAAAGTACATCCCAAAATGAAAAAGGTACATTCTCTCAAATTTTCACTTTAAAAAATATAATTATTAATCAATTATAAAAAAAAATATTAATATATTAATATAATAATTGATAAACTTGCCAGGAATTTAATTAAAGGTTTAATTTTTGGTAAGTTATATGATTAATTTTGGATATAATAGATGAATTGATACTCCTATCTTAAGCATATATTTAATCTTGTAATAATATATCGATATTTAACAAAATTGAGTAAAATTTTATCTTAAACATATATTGCTAAAATTTCGATTGGTTAATAAACCTACAATTAAGGAAGATTTACCATGTGACACAAACAATTTATTCTTTATACAATAGAATAGATAATAGATATAAAGGAAAAATAAAAAATAATTAAATATGCTAAATTTTTTATATTTGCGATCAAATCCATTATCTTCAAACATCTTATAATGACGGGTCTATAGTCGATCGGTGTAAGCCAGTTTACTTGACGTGTGACTCTAGTCGGCTAGTCCACGTGTCTGGATTTGCCACCAAATGTGGGTTACCCGTTAAAAAAAAAATGATTTACGTATTACAACCTCAAAACTGTGGCTTCAACTCTAACAACCGAGCCTGACGAGATATTAGCGATAATTCGAATAGTTGTCGTTTATGTTTAATGTTTGTTTGTGCCTGACATGTATGTACCTCGAGTGATTCGACACACACCGATACTGAAAGTCGAGGGCTGTGGACGTCTAGTTAGTCCTCATCGACTCCAGAAGACGGTGAATTACACTGTCCGTTTGACGAGATAATCACCATCTTCGGTACAATTTCCCCCCTTCGCTGTCCCTCCTCTGTCAGCATCTTATTGTTTTGGGTATATTCTCTGGTCCCTCTGTGTTGGGTATATTATGCTTCATGTGGGGGCGTTGCTCGTCGTGATGGTGATTCATGGCGTTCCTTCAAATCTTAAATTGCACTTATATACCCTTAAATTACTCTTTAATACATTTAATACTCCAGTTGACTTTTTATTTGGGTGTTTCTGTGCCTTTGTTTTGTCCAGGCCTCTACGGAAGGTTGTGGGTATTTGACTTTTGTGGAGTTTTGAAGCTGAGAGGAGGTGCCGTTGGAGAACAACTCTTCACAAACGGAGTAAGCCTTGGTTGTTGTTGTTCTTTCAATTCAATGGGTGTGTTTGCCTGCCTTGAGAGAGTTCAACTGTTAGGGTTTTTGTGAATAGATTAGGTTTTGAAAGTTCTGGGGTTTTCGCACCCATGCGCTGATGGGTGAGGATCTTACAAGTGGTTATTTCAGTAAAGTTGTAGCCTTTAATCTAATCCCTTCTCTTCTGATGGAGGAGAAGCTAGATTTCTGAATTTCTGATTGAGAGGTTGTGAAATTGAGCATTTGGAGGGGGTCCAATGGATGAGGGTGCTGGTAGTTCCTGGATTGGAAGAGCTAGGTTTTCACGAACTGTTTACCTTGGATTTAACCGATCATCTAGTTTGGGCTCCATGCCACTGAGCAATGTTCCGAGGCGAAGGGGTCTGGAGGCACCGGTTTCTTCTAATAAATCGGTGCCCCTCCCATCACATCCTCAGATTCAATACAATCCCTTGACAAACAAGCAGAGATCTGTGTCACCTCTCCCTCAAATTGCGGTTTCGGATACATTTAGGGAAGCTCAATCTCAGTCCGAAGAGCCGAGATCCTTGACACCACACAGTCAGAGGAAGCAACCTGAGAAGAGAATTGTGGGGAAGTTGCTTCGTGGGGATTCTTGGAATGCCCGTAAACCAACTATCAAGTGGACACCAAACAGCAGCCCTACCAGGGATGTTGCTGCACTGAAACATGCCGATAGACAGGGTCGCAAGGACTCTGCATGGTCTAAGTACTTTGATCATGGTGGAGGGAAAGTTACAGCTGTGGAAACTGCGGATGAGCACTTGATTGATCTCTCTCAGTTGTTTATAGGACATAAGTTTGCCTATGGAGCACATAGCAAGCTTCATCATGGAGTCTACAAGGATGAGCCTGTTGCGGTTAAGCTTATCACCACACCGGATGATGACGAAAAAAAGGTATTGAAAGTTCGATTGGAGAAGCAGTTCAATAGAGAAGTTACTCTTCTCTGTCAGCTTTACCATCCGAATATAATAAAGGTAAAGGAACACCTATTTAGAAATCTCGGATTTATCCCGAGTTGATATCCTCTACTTTATTGTCTAGCTGCACCTCTTCTGGGTTATATATAGGTAGTTATTTATTTATTTATTTATTGAAACGTAAGTTTAATTCCGGAAAATAAAGGTGCATAGTTTACCCCAGGGATACTAAGGTGAAAAACAACCAATAAATTCTGATTCTGGTAGTGTATTTTGTTTCCATATAATGTGCATATTATTGATGTTCTTGTTGCTTGTTCAGTTTGTTGCAGCAGGCAGAATCCCACCTGTCTTTTGCATAGTCACGGAATTCTTGTCAAAGGGGTCCCTGAGATCCTACTTGCATAAGCTTGAGCATAAAACTCTTCCATTGAAAACAATAGTTGCTATCGCATTAGACATTGCCCATGGGATGGAATACTTGCACTCTCAGAGTATCATTCATAGGGACCTAAAACCTGAAAATGTTCTCATCAATGAAGATTTCCACATGAAAATTGCTGATTTTGGGATCGCTTGCCATGAGGCAAACTGTGATCCATTTGCTGATGATCCTGGCACATACCGTTGGATGGCGCCTGAAATGATAAAAGGAAAACACAAGTCTTATGGACGCAAGGTTGATGTGTACAGCTTCGGGCTCATTCTTTGGGAAATGGTGTCTGGAAGCATTCCCTATGAGGATATGATTCCTATCCAAGCTGCGTATGCCGTAGTTAACAAGGTCTTATTCTGAATACCTTGCAAAATTTAATTTTTGATTTATGCTACTTTTGCTCTAGTTGCCCTCTCATGTTCAGTGCTGTTTATAGTGTTTAGTTGGGCCATTATAGTTGACATATTTAGTTAATGTCACTGCATTTGAGATTTTAATCCATGAAATGAAAAAATAGTTCACCTATTCTGATAATTGACTAATTAGCTTTTCTTCCAAGACAACTGCTAAGGGCTTGTTTTTTTTGTATCACGGTTTCCCGTTTCCTTTCTGTGCTAAAGTGCGTGCTATGGTTGAGGCATGTGCCTACTGCTAGCTTTCTAGAATATCTTTTTGCTCCTTTTGTCTAGTTACATATTGCTTCTTCGCTAATTACTTTATGCCAAGCTGAATCATAATGTTTCTTAAGATTTGGAAAATGCCAGATCCCTTTTTAGGTATTTTCAAATTATTAATGGCAGCAATAGATTGGAAAGTTTGAATTTTCCATGTGTTTTTGGTCCAAATACCTCATGGCTTTTCTAATGGAAATCTTTTGCATATCCACATCAGCCTCCATGACATGATGAAGTTGGTGGAAAATCTTGAATGCTAGGGTTCAGAACTTTGTCGTCAGAACTATACCATGTTTTTTTTGGTGGTAAATCCATTTGATTGATATGAAGACTTTTTTTTTCCTGTCAATTTTAAAATATGAAAAGTATATTATATATCCACTACATTGGGGTGCAGAAAATGCTTATGAAATAAGGTGGAATTATTCAAGTGGATTTTCCTGAATACCTTTTTTAATTATTTCTTTTTATGGAAAATGCTCACAAAATACATTTTCCTAAAATACAATTCCTCAATTAATTCATGTCCCTAAACCCATTTCTTTCCTGCAAATTGTGAAATTAAAATGTTTTGTCTGAAATAATTATATTGCAAAATGTTACAGAAACTTACAAGTCAAACTAGCTATTACACTGGATGATGTTGAATAAGCTTTGTCTTATTTTTTGAAAAACGGGAAGAATATCCTGGATAGTTTGAAATCAGGGGTAATCATGAATATCTAAATTTCTCTTTCAAACATATGGGAAAAAACAGAAATGAACCTTTTTTCCAAAACAAAAATACGGGGCATGTTTGATTATATATAAAGATTGGACTTTTAAGAGCTCTTGAAATAATCATAACTCATAAGTTTGAGATTAAGTTCACATGCAGAATTTGTTCAGTAGGATTCTATATTTCCAAATACTCTTGTTATGTTATTGTTTGTTATAGTTTGTTTGTCATCTTATAAATTTTGGTTAAAGTCTTCAAAAGGTATCAGCACATTAAAGATTTTGCAAGATCATTTAAACAAGCGAGAAAAATGATTTTGATGCCTTATTATGTGGCTGTTCATCCTTTTCTTACCCAACAAAGTCAGTTGCTGATATTCTTATCTCTTCCTATATCTGTTTCTTTCATCTCTAAAGCATGTCTTTAATTGCTCCCCATAATACCTATCTTCTCAATCTCTTCCTCCCCCTCTTATGATCTCTGTAGAGAAGGATTAAAGTAGAGGGAAACTACTTACAGGAATCAGAATTGGTTAAGAAGGAAAGAGCAAATTTTGTTTCTGAGAAACAAATAGGGAATTAGGAAGGCGGCTTTCTGTGGTGCTTAATGATATAAATTACAAATTATTGACATATAGGGTAGTTCACCAACCAGAGAATTAATATCCAACTTTCTGTTGAAAGTACATATGGAAAAGTTGTTTTAAAGTGATTTTTGGTTGGTGCATTTCCATGAAAATAGTATGTGGCTCTAGAACTCATGAAGGCTAATTACCTTATCATTAATCTTTTATATCTTGCATTGATCTATTTCGTTTGAAGAAAAGTTGCTTATTATTATATCCTATCCGGCGAAGAGTTTTGTTCTAACATAGAACCCGGATTTGCAGAATTTGAGACCTTCTTTTCCCAAGGATTGCCCTCCTGTGATGCGAGCTTTAATTGAACAATGTTGGTCGTCAGAGCCAGAGAAGAGGCCTGAGTTTTGGCAGATTGTGAAAGTCCTGGGGCAGTTCGAAGCATCGCTTGCGATTGATGGTACTCTGAAGCTAGTACAGAATATTGTGTTTCAAGATCGTAACAAGGGTCTCCTTCACTGGATCCAAAAGCTCAGTCCAACACATTCTTCTTCCAAGTGGAACCTCAAATTCAGTTAACCCTTTTGTCACCTCACACCTGAATAGCTTTGTGTGTCACACAGTAATTATAGGCTTGTTTTTAAATGACTGTTTGGATGATTGGAGTGAAGTAAAAGAGATTTATATTGTCGATGAGCATGCATCGTAGGATAAGTGTTCTTTTTAGTTGAAGTGCACAAAAGAAATGAATGGTAGCATACAGAATTGGAATAATGTAAGAACCGCTTTGTTTTGGTTCGCAAATGTGCTTCTGGATTTCAAAAGTAAAAAATTCTTGATACATAGAAAAGAAGGGGTTGGTATAAACATTAATTCTTTTAGTTTGATTGTTTTGTTTTGAGATTTCTGATTGCTGACTATATATAATGTAATATTATTACATGTGGTATATAAGATTTGGTTTGGTTTGGGATGTGTTTATGTCTAGTTATGATGTCATTTGCTTCAAACTTATGATTCTTTGTTTCATGATACTTGTTGATTTGTTTTGCCTGCAAGACCACATGAAAGACATTTGAAATGTTATACTTTGAAGATATCATGGCTGTGTAAATTCAAGATGTGGAGAACAACTCACTGATAATTCCGGCTCCTTGGCGAAGAGAAACAGGTAAGAGATCTGCACTCAACCTGTTATCACTTTCTTTCCCTTGGCTAATCATCGCTCCTTTTTTGAGCAAAACAGAGGCTTTTGTTCTGCATTATATGGTCTGGAGATGAATGCTTGTTGTGGTTATGGTCCTAATGTGTCAGTATTTATGTCTTCTGTATAGCATGTTCCTGTTTGGGAAGGATGCATTCGCCTTTTTTCTGGGTTATGCTGCCATGTTCTTTTGTGATTAAAAACACAAGTCTGATGAGTCATATGCAGTTGATGTGCTTTCCATCTGATAACACTGGTTCAAGGCTTTGCTTACTTACTCCGATTTCATTGTTATTTAGGGCTTTGTTAATATTCATGCATTTTGCATTTTCTGGTTTAGTCAACACTCTTTTTGTTAGTTGTGTATGCACAACATGCAGATTCCGAGACTCTTTGGTTCACCAACACTCCGTATCTTCCTTTTCATGACTTGATTTAAGTAGAGGGTCAGACATTTTAGAGCTCTCCAAAATGATCAGCTATCAGCTATCGGTTGCTCTCTAGTCATAATCCTAGCTTTGTTGTGAACCTGTTTTGTTGCTTGCCAAAACGCTGAAAACGTGCAGGAATGACATTGGTTCAACTCTCTGTCTGTAGCGGATGATGATCTGCTAAGGAGATGCAGCGAAACAGAGTGACCATGGCAACTTGGTAAGGAAATCAGATCTTCGCTGAACATGATACTGTGATTATCCTGCATACTGATTGCTCACTTTCATATAGGAATCTAATACTATTCTTGTGATGGAAATCCATCTTTGATTATGTGCATTCTGTTGCCGCCTTTGTCATTCAGTGCGCGTTTTTATTGGTGACAGGAATAGGATTGAAGTTTGAGATTAACAAATGGATCTGGAGTTGTTAATGCGACGAAGTTAAGCTTTCTGTTTATTTCTAACTGGAGCCTTGTGGTTTGATTTCGTCCTCTCTTATTATGAAAACGAAAGCCTGGGGACGGGGGACTAAGAATTGAAGTCGAAGCTGGGAAGATCTAGTAGCTAGGTTTTCTGGGTTTTTTTAGTGTAATCAACTATGATCATCTGGCACTATGGGCAGGGTTGGGTTATTGTAGTTTAGGGGATAGATCAAATTAGCAAATTGACCAGTTAATGATAATAATAATTTTTATTTTTTAATAAAAAAACTATAACTCATTTACCAAAGCTGGCCTGAAGCAATGCCAATGTTACAGTGATAAGGGTGAGGTATCTTAATTCGCTACTTTGTAAAATGTCAAGAGTTCGCCCATCTTGGAGGAGAGGTTGAAGTGTTTGAGAAATGTGATTGAGACCATAAAGAGTCTCACATCGAAAGTTGAACATAACGAGTCTTAGGGCTACTCCTTCTAACGCCAATTGGTTTTAGAATAGAACTTCACTAGGCTTGTGTGCCAGGCTACTACTAGCACATGTGCGCCCGTGTACACGACCCACACTATGAGTTTATAATTATAACTAAGTACTACAAAATGGGAGCGTGGGAGGTTGTATCGGGTCCAAATTGTCTATCTTCGTTTTTGTCCCATTTTCCGGTCCCTCTTCATAAACCTTTTTATTTTTTTTTCTTTTACTATTTAATTTTAATTTTAATTTATTTTTATTTTTAAATAGGAGTGTGTGAGGAGGGGACAAGGGAGGAGGACGAGGAGGGGTCAGAGGACTTGGCTCCGGTTGTACCCTATGTGAACTTGTAGCTAGATTAAAAGGAGTGACAAAATGAGCATTTTTCTCCCTTTTAGATTTACAAAAATTTTTTGTTATATATTTTTCCATATAAAATTTATTTCAATTTCATTTAGGCATTTACCCTACAAAATCGTATATCAAATGAGCCCTTAGTACACCGGTAGAATTATACACTTGCTAATAAAGTTGTGCCAAATGTCTTAAATTAGATTTTAAATTCTACTCCATTCGTTAATCAATATATGTCGTTTGTTATTTACATATTTTTTTAAATGATAAAAACTATAAGCATTAAATATCAATTTTTTCATAAATATTTTTTTTTATATAATTTCACACTTTTAGTATTAAGTATGCAATTACAAAGAAATAAAAAATATATTTTATATAGTTTTTAACTCCTAAAAAAGCGTACATAAATAATAAAGTGACATATTTTGATTAACGAAAAGTTGATAGTGATTGCATTTTTTTAGGGTTCATTCTTTCCTATTTAGATAGGCTCTGAATCTGTCGTCAATCTCTTTCTCCTTCTTGTTCCCTTCTCTAAAACAAACCCAATTTTTTTGGTGTATATTGTTTTAATCTATTTTTTTTTTATTTATTTTAATTTTTAATTTGAAGTTTGTGAGGGGAGAGGACGGAGGATAGAAAAGGGGACATCTTTGGAGGCATAAGATTCGAAGCAATTTAACGGGTAGTTAAATCTTTTAGGGAATAGTGAGTATGAGTAGTTATTAAAAAAACTTACATAGATTTTGTTTAGTGCATGGAAAAGTTTCTATTTTGCATAAGGTTGTCCGCAATGACTAAATGTATATATGTCCGCAATAGACTCTAAGTCAGAATAGACTAGAAAAAATGAAGCTTGTCTGCAATGGACACCGTTTGGAGAGATATGATTATCGCAATTTACATGAACACAGTTTGGAGAGAGATCAAGGTTCTAGTTGGCAACACAAGTAACTTTTTAGAGATTTTGATTTTAATATTATAAAGTTTTCAATGAGATAAATATAATATTTTAGTTTAATTAATTTTATCAAATTTGATTTTTTCAGAATTTTTCTTTTTCTATTCACAAATCTATTCATTTTATTCTTTTTCATCAGCTAGTTTGTATAAGCTACCCTAGCTATCAATTAAGGCTACCAAACACCTTACTAGCTTATAAACAATTAAATTTAACAGATATTTAATATACATAATCTATCAGTACCTATCAATTACATGTTACCAAACTAACTCTAAACTTCTTGTTTTTTTTTATTAGGTAAAAATTCGAGTTCAAACATACCTGAAACTCGATGGCCGATCAAGTCGGCATACGGAAAACCGTCAACTAACTCTAAACTTCTGGACTTGTAAAGCTTATACTATTGGTTAAATAGGAAAACTGATGCATGAAGTATAATACTAGGTAGACCGTAGACCGTAGACCCATTCACTACGGAGTAACAAGGACAAAATTCAACACAAATCATAACAACATGATCTCATGATTTTCATGTTAGCATTATGTCAGCAACCCACATCAGCAGGTTGACATCAGCACCAAGATGTTGCTAGCAATATCAAAAAAAGTTAAAAAAGAGGTCGACAAGAAGAATAGACCCTCGTTGGATTCTTGTTCTAGATTTAACCCACCTAATTATGCTTTGATGCTTTTATTTAACCAATCTTGGTGTATTTCTTTTGTTTTGTATCTTTCTTACAGTACTAAAGTTCAATTGTTACTGAGGTAGCAAATAAAAATAAAAAGTAAAAACAAATAAACTAGTACGCATATCATTAGAAAAAACTAATGTATGATTGTGGAGAGGTGCACCAAAACGTAGATGATCATTCTAGAGATCCGATCTTTTTGTTCTTATTTAGGTAGATCATGTATCACTCCATATATTAGGTGTCAATTGATGCATTAGTATTGGTCCTAGTATCCTTTCGAGTTGAACGGTTGTAAAGACTACTGAGCCCGCGATGTACTAAAAGGAGTGGTTATTAGAGGCTTGGTCAGAACATCTACAAGTTGGTCGTGTAAGGATAGAAAGGCAACTTGGAGTATTTGATATCAACATAGTTAAACTTATCAATGATATTAAATGTATAATTTGCATGAAACTATGAAAGAAACAAGTTCGATCTTGATGATTTGGTGGAGTATTTAAGACTTTAGAAACAAATCCATCTTCGATCTTGACAAAATTAATACGATTTCAATAATCAAATTTGCTAAAAACTAATTGATATTATGGAAGAGTACAAAGATACACTACGAGGAGGCACCATTGATATTCCAAACTTTATCAACAAACTCAAACTTCCGCCTAGAAAGAAGAAAAATATATGATGGAAAAATCAGAAAGAACTTAGTATAAATTGAACTTTGATGAATCACTATCTCCAAATGGTGACTTGGTGAGGGATTCCTTGATTATGTATCGAAAAACATTATGCTAAGATTATCAAGATAGGAAATAACTTAACTTTGACCGATACACTTTTAGGGCCTGAAGCTTATACACTTTATTGTAGAAGTTGTCGTAGATAACTTTCTTGTTTTTCGTTATCTTTCAAATTATTTTCATTGAAAGTTATATTGTTCCTCATGGTCCACATTCCCAACCAAAGTGTAGCCATATTCGACTTTTGTGCTTTATTTAGGCGGACAAAGATGGCATTTGTAATTTGTCTAATCGTTCAGACTGTTGTGGTCATGACTCTTATGAGGTTTGTTGTAGTGTTGTCGATCTTGGATAGTAATTGTAGCGTGTGAGTGCACCTTATGAATAGATGTGTGTCATCTTCATCGGATTGATTACAAAATGGACAAGGTAGTGGGATCGCAACTTCTTTAGTGTCAGTCGAATTTCGTTGGGGTTCCATTATGGACAAGCTTTCATATGAAGTTTTTGACCTATGGAAGACACTATTTTCCCAATCCATGCAATATTTTTTTCTTGATTTCTTTGGTTCCACGTGATTCTGTCAAGGGTTGTTGATGTTGAAAAGAAATCATGCCTACTAGCATGGTAGTAAATTCGTTCTTCAATCAATCCCGGTATTTTGGATCATGTTTACTATATTTACCTGACTTAATTTGTCAGTTTTCCACTCTTTATCCGATCATATATATTGATGGACTTATTCATTTTCGTTGATCGTGTTATTTGGTAATAGGTGGTGTATGAGTTTTTTCTGCAGTTATCCATACATCTTAAATGGAAATTTTTCCTATCTTCAATTTGATTAGTTCGTGAAGGAATTTATCTTTGATTTCCACATGATGCTTATTTCTTCTTTGTGTATTCCTAGAGGAGATGTTTTTCATGTATTTTTCTCTTATGATTTTCACCTATAGATTCTCAGGTTCCGTAAAGATTTTTTAAAATAATTTTATTTACAGGGCTTTGTTTAAAACTTTGAATTTGTTTAGTCCTAAAGTTTCATGCATTTTTGTCCTGCAAATTTTATCCTATCCGATCAACGGTTTGTTGACCTGTGCATATATCGGGTTGAACAAGAAAACCGGTCGGAACCAAACTAGATCAAGCTATCCAGTTCGGTTTTTTGTTTGCATTTTAAAAGAATTCTAGATCCAATTCGGTTCTAGTTAAAATCGGCGGTTTATCGATTCAAACCGGAAATGACATGAATTTAACCTTTTTCCTAAAAATCTATATTAATATGTATTGTATTGTATAGCTCCATGCATGCATATATCTTATTTAAGTCATGAGTAAATATTAATTTCATAGGTAAATGTTAATTTTGTAGACTAATTTTGGTCCTTGATCTAATGATGTCAAACCCAACTTTTTTTCTTGACTCATCACATCTCTGCTATAGTTTTCATCCTAGGATTTCTACTTCTATAATGAATAGGTGTGATGAGATAAGGTCTCTTTTTTTGACCTCCCTTCTTGGGTTGAAAATGTTTGTTGGATCATCTTTCACTAATATCACAAACAAAACTGTTTGCAAACATTCTTTAATCCACAAGATGAAGTAAGCACTAAATCCGAATTTATTTGGTACTATGAACAGGAAACCCGTTTTACTTTGTTATAGGCTTTGACATCATATATTTCATTTACTCTGTTGTAGGCTTTGACATTATATATTTCGTGTGGAAGATTTCATCCGCAATTAGTACGTTATCTTAGATAACCTTGTCAAATACAAAGGCCTTTAGCTTTTTAAATCGCGATTCCCTTTCCAGATGCACACTAGGCGAAAAGATCTTTTCGTTTCTCCGAAAATCACTGGAGATAAAGATTGAGAGAGTGAAAGCCTAGACTTTTACAATCTTGATTCACTAGAGAGGGATCGAGGTTGTGCAGATTCACCAATTTGTGGGAGAGAGATTTCATTAAGGTGATTCGGGCAAGAGACGTATTGTTCGTGGCTTTAACATGTATTTTAACTTGAGCTTTAGATTGATTCCCCTTTAGGTGACAGAGGACATTGTCATTTGTCTATATATGTTGGTTACTTGGAACTACATGAACTGATGAGCCCTAGTCTGTCACATGAGCCTATACTAAGCAACGTATAAGGCACGTCTAATTAATTATTAAGAGAAATTAAGAAATTTATTTCCATGTCATGAGAATCAATGCATGACAAAAAAGAAAAAAGAAAAAAAAGAAGAAGCTAAGTTACATTAAATAGTTGCAATAATAAATCACATAAATACATGAACAACATTCACATGCATTAACTACAGAAGGGATCAATCATACAACTTAATTGAATTGTTTCATCTCTGAATCCTAATTAATTACTCCTGTTTAATTAACAGTTTCACCACAAGGAGTCCATATTGAATGGTTGGTCCTCTTGTTGAACATGGTGTTGTTGTTGTTGGGATGGTGTAGAAGCTAAATTCATGATGCTATTGTTATTAACAAATGTATCCGAAGATGAAATTGGAATAGTAGTAGTAGTAGTGATTGCATTTGTTAGATCACCAGCAGTTCCAAAAGGATATGATCCTACTTGCGGTAGCAACGAGTAAATGTCAATGTTGTTGGCTGCAGCTTCCCTCGCTTGGTAACTCTTGATCTGCAGCGCCTTAAGGAGCAAGGAATTCACAGTCGTGCTAAGGCTCGGAGATAGCAAGCTAGGAGGCCAAGACGACGAGGAAGAAGAAGCAGTTGCAGCTCCACCTCCGCTGATGCCTCCTCCTCCTAACCAACTGATGTTTGGGTTCAAATTAGGGTTGATCAAATGGTTGAAGGTATTGTCATTGGTGTTGTAGGGGGTGTTTGTGTTGAGGTCTTGATGGTATCCTTGCAAGGGCGGATGTGCGACGAAGCTGCTAGATGGGCTTGAGGAGTTCAGATTAGGAAGCTCAAGATCTCCGAACTCATTCGTGTTATTTGTGTTGGTGTCATCTGGGGAATCTAGTGATGCTTGGGAAGATAAAGCTTGTTGCGGTTTCTTGATCATTTCAGTCTTTCGAAAAACCCGACAAACCACCCATTCCTCCTAAACCAAACAACATATTACTCGATCAGTAACAAGTTATATATATATAGAGAGACTCATATATAATCAGGGGCAGCCCCAGGGTGTGGCGGGCGTAGGCGGCCGCCTCACCCTTCGCGACCCATGCGCCCCGGAGTTTAAAAAAATAGTTTATATATATATACATGACATTGTTGTAATAAGTAAAACTAGGATGAAATAAAATCAACTAATTTGTTTAGCTTAGTTGGTAAGTGGGAAGGAAGGAAACTAATATGAGACAAAAGGTTTGAGGTTCAATCCCTACTAGCCTCCTAATGAAATCAGAGTAAAATGAGACCAAAGGGAAACCACTACCATAACTATCAAGCAAATATAAGTCTACTTTTCTATAATCCATTGCTAAGATGAAAGTCGTAGTTTAGGTAAAAGAGTTTATTCAAGGTCAATATCTCGGTACACACTAAAAATTTCACCCCACCTTTCAAAGCATCCTGCGGCCGTCAATTATATATCAAGTTATCAGTGCTTTCTAACTATATTTTAAAATTGACAAAAAAAAGAGATATAATATAATACATTCATATTTAACAAAATTGGGTAAAATCTTGTAAAAATGTATCGATATCTAACGAAATCGAGTAAAATCATATTTAAACATATATTGTTATATATTGAATAAGAGGAGCCTAATAAAATTTAGTTTTTATCTTGAATATACACTTGTATTGATTAATGAGAAAAAAATTCAGTTGATTAAAAATACTACGATTAAGGAGAACCAGCTATCAACTTCGATTCTCATTGATAGCTTGTTAAACAAAACTAGGTGGCCAAATATGGCAATCGGTGAGGAAAAAAGAAGTGAATAAATTAGCATGTATACCTTGTTAGCCCTGAAGGAGTGGTTAGTGTGAAGCCTATACTCGTGCATAACCCAGTTGGTCTTTTCACCTTTAGGAGCTCTACCTTTGTAAAAAACTAGGGTTTTCTTCATCCCAACTACTACTCCACTCCTCAAGATCTCCTTGTCTTTGCCTGTGGTCTTCCAGTAGCCTGCTTCAGTCGCCCGGTTTGTTCGCAGCCCCGTCGGGTACTTTCTATCCCTTAGGCTGAAGAAGTACCATTCTTTCTCTCCCATCGATGCTTTTTCTGCACCATCCATCCATTAATCGAAACCTAATTAAATTAAAATCAATCTCAATATATTGATCGATCTAGATAGCTAACCTGGAAGATCCCATGGCTCGCACTTGTTAAGATCGACGTCTGCTACCGCCTTGGAGACGAATCCGAAATCAGAAACCTTTGGGGTCAGATAATAGGTGATGAGCTCCTCGTCGGTCGGATGGAACCTGAACCCTGGAGGAAGAGTTTCCTCCATATATTTGGACGAGCTTGATCGAGCTTGATTGATTCAATTTGTATGTACGTACTTACAATGGTGATCGATGAATCCAATTAACAAAACCAATTAGCTATGATCAGATCGATCTTGATTGCTTAATTGTCGTCAGAGACCAATATTAATATATAGGTGGGGTAGTTCCATCTGATACGGTCCAACTCACACTCTAAATGTATCAACTTCCCAACCAAAAATATATGAATATGATATGAGATATTAATTCAATTCATTAATCAGCTAGTAGCTATCTATAGCGTGATTTCATGGACATGGTCGTCTTTTAATTTAATTTTTCGATTTAATAATAAAACTCTTGATCCATCTTGAAGAAGAAGCGGCTATTAATGTTTCCGAAGTCTTCAAGTTTATTATTTTTTTAATTATATGAATTTATTTTCATTGATATAGTAACAACCAACACTTTGACAAATTAAAGATGTGCTATATGTGGTTGCATTAAATTAATTGAATGCCCTTCGGTTTGCTCATATGTATAGGCAAGGAACCCGAAACTAAAATTTGGGTAGACTAGATAAACTAATTATTTCATATATTCATAATTTTCATTAATTAAAACTCTTATTGTAATAAAAAAACACAATTTTTATTAATTTTTTTCTTATTTTTTTTCCTTTTTTAAATATTTTTTAAAATGGGATGGGGTGGAGCTGACCTCAGCTCGCCCCTAGTTACGCGCTTGTATATGTACCATTTTTTTTTATAAGAGTAAAAATTAAGCTGGTTTGACCTAGCCGATAGCATTCTTTCGGATGAGATCAATAAAATCTTTATTTGATACCAGTGCAACCTCAGAAGAAGAGTGATTAAGGTGTGCAAACTTATCTGCCGCTCTGTTCCCTTCTCGAGGCACATAGGAAATTTTTGTTCTCGGGAAAGATTTAATTATCCATTTAATGTCGTATATTAGAAGAGCGTTATATTTCCCAGGGGCAAATACCTTGTTGTTTTAAGTTTTGAATAATTGTAAGGGCGTCACCTTCAATGACTAGGTTCTTGATATTTCGCTGGCTTGCCTATAATAGTCCTTCCCATAAGGCCAGCTAGGGCTTCTGTCACGACAGGAGTTTGTTTACCAAATATTTTATTTCCAAGATTGATCGGGTTACCGCTAAAGTATTGAATAATGTATCCTTCGCTACTCACCCCCTCCGAAGATACTGCTCCATCAAAGTTTAGTTTCATGAATCTGTTTTCTGGTTTCCTCCACCTAATATTCTTTCCTACTTATTTTTCGCAAAGTTGTCTTGTGTAAACGATCAGAATCATTTTCATCTTCCTTTTGGTTTGTTTTTTTCCAGTTTTCCCGAGTAGCTATAACTCTTCCCTCTATTTCCTAGAGCAAAATGATTCTATTGTCCCTGAATTTTACTTTATTCTTGAAAGACCATGTTAGCCACCAGTTTAGAGCTAGTTGTTCCTTTTCTTCTTTATTAAGCTTTCCCCCCAACTCTATCATGATCTCTTTAATGTCCCTCGTTGTCTCAGGGATTCGTAATATCTTCCACCTTTAGAGGGTGCAAACAAGATCTTTTAATAAATTCACACTTGATGAATAGGTGTGCCTCATCTTCCCCCTATGCACCACAAAAAGGACAATCATTTGGGATAGGTACCCCTTGTTAGTTAACCTCTCATTTGTAGGAGATCCATTTTGGCAGAATTTTCAAATAAAGTTTTTAACTTTCGGTAAAGTGTTTAGTTTTTAAACCCAAAAGTTTGAGTCATCTGCTTCTCTGCCTGAATTTGTTATACTCTCTCCGTTCGGCAAAACTTGTCGTTTACTATTCACGCACGCTTTTTTAGAATGATAAAAACTATATAAAATATTTATTTTTTTAAAATTTTTTTAACAAGTTTGTACTTATTAATAATAACTACAAAATTGTTAAAAAAATTATTAAAAAAACTAGATATTTTATATAGTTTTTAGCTCCTACAAAAGCGTGCGTGAATAGTAAAACGTCAAGTTTTGTCGAACGGAGGGAGTAATTTTTATGACACTTGCCGTTGTAAGCCATTCACTACTCGTCAGGTCCCTATCTAGTACAATATGTCCGGCATTGGGTTGATTGGAGATGGTATGCCTATTAGTTCTTTTACAATGTCGTGGGGGCATACGATAGAAAAACTGATAATATAATATCTTTATATCCAATGAAATTTAGTAAAATTTTATAAAATTATAATATTATCTTAAACTCTATTTCCATATTTATTAAGTTGAATCAAATAAAAATATGTTAAACTCTTAACTTTAGTAAAAAAAATTATATCTAATGAAATTGGGTAAAATCTTAAATTATATATATATATTAATTTTATCTTAAACATATATATGATTGAGTTTCTATATATATGATTGAGTGAAACTGGATAAAATTTTGGCAAAATCTTATCTTTAAAATATATTGAATAAAAGGAATAAATTTTAATTGGATAAGAATACTACAAAAAGTGAAGTTGTCACTTTACATAGGCAACTTCTCTTTTATTTTATATATACTAGTATGAGTCTCATATCATGCACAGTGTAATTTTAAAATTTAAATGATAAATTAATTATTATATCATATTATTATAAAAATATTAATAAATTAATATAAAACTATATTTATCTCATAAAATAAATAATATTAGATTATTTATCATCATATTTTTTTTATTGAAAATCAAAATAACAATCAATAGGATAGTATTATTGTTGTATTACATATACTAAAATATTTTAATTATAAAATAAAAAATAATTTAAAGTTTTATTAAAAGTTAATATTACATTAATTAGTACCATTTAGCAACCCATTAAAATTTGTGCTCATTAAAAGCTAGTAGTGCATTAATTAATACCACTCATTAGAGTTGGTGATGATTTTATATTTATTACAATAAAATAAATATATTTACATGATTTTTATTTTATATATAAAATTTTTAAAATAAAATAATAATAAATAATAAAATAATTATTAATTTAGAAATTTTATTGAAATTTATTTTTGCATATTTATACAAGTTAGTATTGCATTGATTATTATTTACAACTGGTTAAAGTTGTTTATTATTTTAATAATATAATAATAATTAATTTAGAAGTTTATCAAATATTAATGTTGCATTAATTAATATTTACCACCCTTTAAAGTTGGTGATTTATTTTAATTTATTAAGGAGTATAATTTATATTATGGGTTAAAGCTACTCCTAATCTATCATGTTTTTTAATAACATAATGATCCTAATCCATCATGTTATTTCCTAAAATTACCTTGATATAGTATAACATGTTTATAGTATTTTATTTTACATAAAAAATATTATGTGCAACATTCAAAATAATAATATTAACACTTATTTCAATTAATACACCAAATTAAGATAATAAAATATATAAACATAGACCATAGATCATTTGTAAATACCTCTTACAATGTAAGATGTGAATAAATCTAAAGTGTTGGATTAAAAAGATCAATACTTTAGATTTATAAGAAATTTTGAAGAGAAAAATTATTAATCTATAACAACATGATTATTCGTACATAACTCATATGAATAAGTATGAATAATATATATTTGATTAAAATAATTTTTTTATGCATGATGGATTCATTAGGATATTATAATAGTGTATTATAATTAATATATACTTAATAATAACACAATTCATTGAAAATAAAGAGGGAATATGTTGATTAATAAGATAGATTTAATTTAAAAATAAATATTGCTGAAATATAATTTGATGAAGTAGAAATATATTATGTTAATAAAAATAAAAGTAGGTGTAGTAGGACAGGTACATTTAAATGATTTTCTATTTTAAATAAGAAAAGTTTAACTCATGTACTTTTATAATTATTAATTAAATTAAAAAAGTTTATTTTAAATATTTATTTATCATACTAAGAGAATTAAGAAGAGGCGACACATAAGATAAGAGTTTATTGCTTTAATATATACCAAACCTTACTTTAAATATAAGATATTTTAATCATGAGTCTCTCAGAAGATCTTACCAAAAAAAATGATCCACACAAATGAAATTCCTTCTCAACCATAACAGCAACCACAACTACAGTGCACCCTATAATTTGATCTTGAAAACGTCTTTTAGTTCTAACGATGTATGATATATCGGTTCACGATTTTCATGCCTAGATGTGGTATTGTTAACCATGCATTTGGAAGGAGTCTATATATTGACACTCATATGACTGGAGGGTCGCATACTCGTGTGTACATAAACATAGTTAGGGGTGGGCTGAGTGGCTGATAACTGCTCCATTCTGCCCTATTTTTTTAAAAAAATTTAAAATAGGTTAAAAAAATAAATAAAAATTATAAATTTTTTATTAGAATAAAAGTTTTATTAATGAAAATTATAAAAATATAAAAATTAAAATTTAGCCTATATATCGTCCAAAAAAGTTTTGTGATGCAAACGTGTGCAGCAAATAATCACTGTGACACTTTATTCTAAGAGCAGATGTAATCATGTAATTTTTTTTTTTGATAGGGAAAGATTTCGGCTAACCAAGGCCTAATCGATTGCATCCTGACGGATGAGATCAAGAAGATCTGGATGAGTGATAAGTGCATTACCTCGCAAAGAGCGGCTAAGGTGTGCAACCTTATCTGCCACGCTGTTTCCAATGCGAAGCACATGCGAAAAATTTACTTCAGAAAATTGTTGACACATCGTGAGAATATCCGCTATTAAAGTTCAATCTCCCACGGGCATTGTCCTCTTTTGTTAAGAACGTTTATGATAATCTGCGAATCACCTTCCACTTCCAGTTTCTTGATTCTAAGTTCCAAGGCTTTCACTATGCCATCTCGAAGAGCAAGTGCTTCAACCATTATAGCTGTTTTTACACCATATGAATTGTAACCTATTGTAATAGGAGAACCCATCCAATCTCTGATGATGTAGCCAATATGGCTATTCTCCATGGGGATGGCTGAACCATATTCAAAGTTTAATTTCATTTTATCAATCGAATGTTTTTTCCACTTAACTTTATTTATTTTGGTACTTTTTTTCCTTACTTTGTTCATTTTAGACTCTTCGTCATCTTCCTCAAAGGCCTTCGCCTTGCTCCAATTTTCTTTGTTAAATAGGATGAACCTTTGGATTTCCGTTTGACTTGGGATAGCTTGATCTCTAAATCCGACTTGGTTTCTGAAGTACCAAGTTGTCCACCATTTAGTAACCAGATCTCTCTTTTCTTCCTTGTCTAGCTTTTCCCCAAGCAAGGTCAAAATTTTTTATAGGTCCCTGGTGGTCGGAAGGATATTTTGTAGAATTTGTTGTACTTTTGGTATGCAAAGAGTGCCATGTTTACTGAGAGGACACTCGAGAAAGAGATGGGCATCGTCTTCATATTGAGTATCACAGAGAATGCATGTAGTGGGAACTGGGACTCCGCGCTGGGCAAGTCTTACGGCGGTAGGATTGGCTTACTTTCCACATAAAATTTTTAATTTTTGGAGCACAATCAACACGCCAAATCCACTCATTTGGATAATCATGTGCCACTTCAAGTTTTGTGATTAATCTCATCGCACTAGTTGTGGTGAACCAACCATTCTTATCCGGCCACCAGTATAGTCTATCCGGCATAATCGATACCGACAACGGAATCTTTACGATATCCTTAACTAGGTCCCAATCACAGACAAGGCTGAGTTTCTCCACCCACCATTGACCACCTAGTATGTAGTCGCTGACTTTTTCTGTTAAATTTATAGAGTCCGGAAGGTGCAATTTTTCACTTAAAGGTTTTGTATCTATCCAGTTATCAGTCCAGATGTAATCATGTAAGTATACATTATGGCATGCATGTGTATATTTTATTTCAATAAACATGTACAATTGAAAATTTTAACTATAATAAATTTAGGTATTTACTAGGAATTTTGTCATGCGCATAACATAATTTCTTGTATAAATTTAAGCCCCTCATACTTTAATTCCTAGATTTGCCTCTTCTTTATTTTAAAACCAATTTTCAATATGTGAGATAATTTTATCTTTTCCCATCTCAACTGTTCGAGTGTTTTATAAGCTAGTTTTTTTATTAGTGAGAATTAATCGATAATTTAAAATCTTGTGTTAAAACAAAAAAAAAAGTTGATATATATGGCTGGGTCATACCCACTTTGACCCGTTATGTTCCATAAATCCATGATTATTATTATTTTATGTATTTTAGTTAAAGAAATCTAATTTAGAGAAGGTAAAACTAATTCAAATAACTCAAACTTTGGTGGGGTGAGCAGGTAGCACCACGAACTTTATAAAGGGACAAAAATAACCCAAACTTTTACTACTATGTGCTTATATCACCACTAGGCACCAATATCTTTTTTAAAACAAAAAATAACACCTAACTTTTATAGTTTTGAAATCAAATCTAAAATAATACTTAAACTAGGTTTTTTTAATCGAAATTACACAAAAAGTAAATTTTTTTTTAAATAAAAAAATAAATTTTCAAACTAAGATAATTGAAAAAAATATCGCTAATTTATGTCATATTTTAAAAACCCAAAATTTGGTTTGAACAAATGATATTCGTTAGAAATATTTTTTAAAAATATTTCTCAAAAGAATTTTTTAATAAAAATTACGCAAAATATAACTTTTTATATATCTTACCTTTAAATATTTCTCAAACGATATAACTTTTTATATTTTTCAAATAGGACCTAAAAAATATTAAACTAAGTTTTTAATCAAAATTACACAAAATATACCTTTTTTTTAAAAAAATAAAATTTTCTGCTTAAGATAATTGGAAAAAAATCGATAATTTATTTCATATTTCAAAAAGCCATAATTTGGTTAGAACAAATTATATCAGTTAGAAATATTCTCAACTGAAATACTCCGTATATTTTTAATTTGTTCTATTTTTGTTAATTTATTGTTTTTTCAATTAAATAATAAATTAAAATAATTCATTTGAGAAATATTTTACAAATATAATTCCAAATTATATCATTTGTTCAAACCAAATTATGGGTTTTAAAAATATGACGTAAATTAGCGGTATTTTTTTCAACTATCTTAAGTCAAAAAAAAAATTTCATTTAAAAATATTTACCTTTTGTGTAATTTTGATTAAAAACCCTAGTTTAATATTGTTTCAGGTTCTATTTCAAAATTATAAAAGTTAGGTGTTATTTTTTATTTTAAAAAAGACATTGGTGGTGATATAAGCACATAGTAGTAAGAGTTTGGGTTATTTTTGTTACTTTATAAAGTTTATGGTGCTACATGCACACCCAACCAAAGTTTGGGTTATTTGAATTAGTTTTACCTTTAGAGAATACGCAACACTTGCACGCAGTGGCGGAACTTAGTGTAGTTAGGAGGTGACCATGGCCCCTCGGGCGGAAAACAAAAATATATGTAATATATTTTATGATATGTAAATAGTAAAAGAGTATTTTAACAATTAATTTCTCTAGTTTAATTAGTTAGTAAATAATGATAATTATTTTAATCAGCAAGTTGACATTTTAACATAATTTTTTTGTAATTCGTATAAAACAAATAAAAAAAATCTGAAAATATTTTTTGGCCCCTCCGACCAGTAATAGTATCCGTCACGGCCTAGACGCGGTACTCTTGGACGTACAAAAGCTTCCTGCTTTAGGTAACTTAAAACAATTAAACAACAAGATATTCAATTGGATGGATAAAGTGGAGGAACAACAAGGGATGGGATAAATTTAATAGATTTAGTTTGACCTGAGTGAGTCGGTGGCTAAAGGGGTTTAGGGTAAATTATGGGAATTCACCTAAAATAATAAAATTTACTTATTTATTACGGAGTAGTATTATTTTTTTCTTCCAATGAAACATCTTTTGTTTCCCCTTCTTTTTTTTATGTTAAAAATATTTAATCAACAATTTATTCTTAGACCCTCCACAACTGTGCCATTTTTTCAGATTGAATCATAGGATACTTACATTAATACTTACATTAATGGGTCTGTATGAAAGCCAAAAATACAACTAAAAAAGCAGTATAATTAGGTTGTTGAAATTTTTACCTGTGTATGGATGCACAAAATAAGATAATTGTGGTTAAAATTTTGAGTTAAAAAAAAAGTTAATGAAAGGAGTTTTTTTGTGTTTAAATTTTTAACTATAAAAATCAAAACACTCTTTTTACATTTTTTATTTATTTTTATAATTAAAAAATCTTTGTTTTTTCCCGTTAAAAGTATCCTCATTCTCCTATCTTATTATAACACACTATCGATAAATTGATAAATAAATAAAGGATTATGATTCTAGAAAGGGCAACTGATAGCTTAGAAAAGACTTTAAAGATGGTAACTAAAGTAAATTAAAGGTCGTGTATGTTAGGATTGACTAATTAAAACGTGAAAGTGGTGGTGGCGGCAGTGGTGATTACTGATTTGTGTTACAACTCACCACTCCCTTAATTAAGAGATTGTGCATGTACGTATTTTTCTCTTGGGTTGGTCACCCTTTTTAACCCACTCCCTTCTTTTCTCATCTTATTCTGTACTTTAAACCAACTAAAGCCTTCTCAAGCGACGAACCCAGAAATGCACGTCGCATAACTTACAAAATGGCGCAGTAACATATCCTCACTTATATGGGTGCTTGAATAGTCAAGGCACGAACTCAATCAGTCGCCTGCAATGGTGGATTCTGAAGTGGTTAGTTGAGAGGACGGAAAATTGAACCTTAATTTTCTTTCGGAAAAATCATCAATACTCCGTATTATGAATATGTAATTAGATTAAAAACATAAATCGTATATACTTTATTTTAGGGTTTTCAAATATTTTCATATAACATACTAATTTGAAGTTTTCAGGTTTAATTATAGTATTAACTATTATGTTACGAAGTTTAACAAATGATAATTACGATAGAAGTATTATCAATATGATAAATGTGTGGAAATTAAATAATTTACATCGATTCCGTCTTATAACATTCATAAATTTTTAATCAGGTGTTGGATTTGAGCTTGTAATATATCAATTCGAATTTATCGATGAGAGGAATATGTATATTAAATTTTATTTTTGATTGGGGGGCAACTGCCACCCCTGGCCCTAAAGAGGATCCACCACGGGCCATCTGGTTTAGGTGACCAACATATATGTAAAGACCGGAAAATTTAAAATATTCTTTTCTTAAAATATTAAATTATGTTCGACTTTAAAATTAAGATTCTGGAAATTTTGAAATTTTCCGTCCTCGAACAACTGAATTTTATTTAATTCTTCGGAAACGAATTTCTATATAGTTTTGAATTGGGTTTTAGAAATGGGTTTTATTTTCGCTTTCGAGATCGAGCATTAATAAAATTAAATTAAGCTCCGAGTATCGGAAAATTTATTAAATTCCGTTATCTTGAAATTAGTAAATTTAAATTTTAATCAAATTGAGTTAGTCGGGATTCGATCGGGCGAGCGGGTTTTAAACCTATTACGCTAGTTTGAATTGGTATTGTGGGGCATCTTTTATTTCCTATTTCTTTTCCTTTTTCCTTACTCTCTCTCTCTCTCCCCCTCTTCCTCCCGTTCTGTTGCAACCCAAACTGGTCCCCCTTTCTTTTGTTTCTTCCCCATTATGTGCAACAGACCCCAATTGCCCTCTACCTCACCCTCTCTTCCTCCTCCCTCTTTCTTCCATTTGATCTCTGCAAAACTCTCAGCCTCTCCTCTCTCTCCCCTTTTTTTTTTTCTGTTCTGTGACCCATAGGAAAACCACCACCACCACACCCTTGTCACCGTCAGGGGAACCCAGCCTCGCTCTTCCCCTGCTTCACTCGAGTGAAACCGAGCCCCACCCCTCCTTATCTCGAGCGGCTAGAGACGACCACCGAGCACCACCAGCACCTCTTCCTCCCAAGAAGCGGCCGTAGCAGCAGCAACGAGGGTTCCTCTGACACCAGCGAGCACACGGAGCCACCAGCGCCGCCGCCAGTTCTCCGCTCCCCTGTTTCCGTTCAAGCAAGGTCGAGCCTCCCTTCTTCCTCCTTTCATTTCGAACCTGAGTAAAGCTCCATCTTTATGCTGTTTTTCCCCCGACCAGATCAGGTTGTTCGATTGGAGCTCCGACGACGCTCGATTCAACCCCGACGAACGCTTTCGGCGAGCACATTGGCTTCTCGGTAATCTCTCTCTTCCTCCCTCCTCCTTTACCTCGCTTCATTTTTACTGGCCGGGTTGTGGTCGGAATTTTCCATAGATCACCTGGGTGTGTTTTGGGGCCGGACGGACCTCGGAGACCTGAGCTACTCCTCCTCCTTTCTCTCTCTGTTCGCCGTCGGAGAGCTCGGCTGAGCTTGAAGAAGGCTTCCCCTTTTCCTTCTTGTCTTGGGCTGGGCTGACCCGTTTTCCATACGGGTTATTTCATATCCTAGATCCGAATTCCCCCTCCTTGCCACCTCGCCTGCCACATCAGCGTGGGGCCCCTTTTTTTTTATCTGATTCGGGCTGGCTCGGCTGGGTTGAAAATAGAGGAGGATTGGGCCTATTTTCTGGGCCGGGTAATGATTCCGGGTTGGGCTCTAGTGGATTGTTGGGCCTATTTTTCTGGCTCCCTTTTCTTTATTATCCAGGTTGGGTTTCTTCTTCTCTTTCTTGTGCGGGTGTGGGCCTTTGGATCTGGGCTTGGGAATTCGGGTTTTAGGTTGGGCTGTGGGGTTGTGTTTTATGTTATATATATATATATGGTATGTGTTATATTATTTTACATACATATGTTATATTACATGTTATTTCCGATTTTTGGATATGTACATATATATTCTGAAAATGTTAACATATATTTTCGAAAGGTTTTAAAAGTGATATTTATTGATATGGAGTTATATATATATATATATTTTTTAGATTGTTTTGAGCTTACATGGATAGTAAGTGTGAAATATTTGAATATTATTATAGTTTTGGAATTTGGTTATAATTGTACTATTCTGGAAATTAATCTCTATATGTTGTTTATTTGTTTTAAAATAATATTAATTGGATTATTTAATTGATGCATTTTATGAGGATTCAACTATGTGAGCTAGGATTTTAAAGTAAATTGTTGGTTTTGATCTATAATATTAATTGTGAACATAGGATTATTTTGATGATTTAATGTTGGAATTTATATAATGTTTTGAAATAAGAAACATGCCGGAATTATTTTATAATATGATTTTTGGAAATTAGTTTCAAGGCTTAAGTGTTAATGTCGGAATTTGGCCAAGTATGAGTTGACTTAATTTTGGATTTAAGAGTTTGGAAGATATGGTTGATATGATCTTATCAATGAGTTGATTTGAAAGAATGATTTTGGTCGATTTGATCGTATCGGGAAGATTTTGGAAAACGGTTTTGCCATCGGTCGGTTTTGAGAATGTTGAGAACTTGAGTTCGTGGTATGAATGTTGGTCTGGTAGCTTATGGAAATGGCTTGATGATAGGTGTGTATTGCTTTTGGATTGCTTTGGACTTGCATTGGGCCCTTGCTTGTATTATCTTGCTGTTCTGCATCAACAGGTAAGTATCCTACGGGACTTACTCAGTAACCTGGACCTCCTGCCTGATGTGTCATGTAATGTGTAGTTTTGTTGCATATTAAAGCATGCCATGTAGTATCATGTTAGGATTGCATCGAACTGAGCATGTGTTTACTTTGTGTGTTTGAATACAGAACGGCCGTTATCTGTGATAGTCCTAGAGTCTTTGCTAGGGTCATAGGGTAGCCCAGCCCCATCGGGTGCCCTGAGTCTATCGAGTCGATATGAGCATGATATGATAGCCCAGCACCATCGGGCAAGAGATGAGATGATTTGATATGATACAATTAGCCCAGCACCATCGGGCATGTTTTATTTATTTTATGACATGATGATGAGATATGATATGATGATGAGATATGATATGATATGATGATACCGTGGTGAGTGCACCACCACGAAGAGAGTGCTATGCTATAGCCCGAACTGGCCAGTCTCTGCACTAACGGGAAGGGGTGCAGAGGTAGGAGAGGGATATGCCACTTGGCATTGTCTGGGGCCCTTTACAGTTCTTTTCTGCATATTATATATATATACACTAGGAGCATGATAGTGTGATTTAAATCTTGTACAACATTAGTCATCTTTTATTTAGGCATAGGCATGTTATGTGGCCTCAGCGCGGTCAGAGGACCCGCAGGCGATCACCAGGCCTGACTTCGTGGATAGTGTTAGGTACCGCTCTTGTTGCTCCATGCTTCTGTGACGGGGAAATCTTTTGGCGAATCGAAGAATCCGGCTAACATATTCTAACTTGACAAATGACAATCACCCACTTTGTTTTGGTTTTGACCCGGCTCTGCCGCGGCTTTTGTATCTAAGTCATGCTCCCGCTTTACTTTCGTTTAAATCGTATTTCTGAAACTTCGACTGATTAGAGGTTTGAAACCTCGACCCGTACCTGAATTGCAACATCCGAATGAAGGTATCCGACCTTCGAAACGTATCCCGGATATTTATATCCGGGCCGTTGCAAAGTTGGTATCAGAGCCAGGTTGTGCAATTCGGGTACGCAAGGGTCGGGTGTATGTTTTGGAAAAAAAAACCGCCCACGGATTTCGAAGATTTGAAAGCGTTTTAAAAGGGCAAAATGAACTTAATATGTCTAACTCAATTGGACTAAGTAATGAACTTGACTTGTTATAAAAGAGGAGAACCGACTAATAAGGGATCGAGTGGGTAGAAACGGCGTTAGACCATCCCTTTTGGATGTAGTCGGAAATGGGTAAGCGAAATACTAGCTTGTTCTTTACAGATGGGTCGGGAAGACTCCAAGGAGATCATTGTAATTGCCATTGACTGATTATGTGTTGAGTGTTTGATATGCTAAAGATTGATTGGTATGTCCTAACTATTTGATGAATATTGAACGATCTGTGCGAACGGGATAGCGGGAGTACCCTTCTTCTTCTTATATGGTTAAGCTCAGTTTTGGGGAACCGCCCCTTTCCTTATGAATCCTTTGATAGTTCAATCGAGTCCTCCCTTCGAGTATCGGTCTTCCACGGGAATTGGGTTGGTAAACACATGGTGTCAGGAATCATGATTGAATATAAAGGTTGTCCGTGAGAGTGTTGAAAGACGGCCCTTGAGGAAATTCCGAGCTAGAGAGTGAGATGTTTACGAGGCTGTCGTTATCAATTCTTATGACGATTCATCAGTGTCCTCTTGTCACGGAAAAATTCGTATCCGAGTCCCACGGGAAAGAGGGGTAATGAGTCAGTTGGGAAGAGTCAATGCTGCCCTTATGGACTTCTATCGGGTTATCTTGATTGCTTTGTCCATGATTATGTGATTCTATATGCATTACTCCTTGACCTACAATTGATCCTTAGTGTGAAGTTGTACTTATGTGCCTTAAAGTTCATAATGACTATTGTATAGGTTGGGCTCCATTTAGCATATCTATATCATCCCGACATGATCTACTTAGTATATTGCATTATCATACTAGAGCACGAATAAATATGTCATATGCTAGGATGTCGTCTAATTGATGTCCTTCCTGTGAATAGGTTCATGATAGTGTGATAGCTCGGTTCTAGTATCATGATAGAAGTGAGTCCCTTACTTGATGGATACATGTTATAATTTCATGTCGACATGCCTTGTATGCTACGTAATCCTCAGTAACTGTTATGATGATGATCCTTAATGTAAATTGTGGTTGTATGACACCTTGTATCCATGCTAGGTCATATTGCTTAAGTCTCGTGTTGTGTCTTGCTCTTTATCATGATTGTATGTTGTTATTTCATGTTTACTTGGCATATTGATCGTATGATTGATCGAAAACATGAATCACATGATATGAGTCTATATGATAGTTGCTTCTTCTGAATTAGGTCCATGATAGAGTGATCGACTCTTCTTAGTATAAATGCATTTAAATGACCTCCTTAACATGCTGGGTGATGACGTGTCGATGTTCATTATTCCTTTTGTGACAAGAATTCATATCATGCCCATCTACTTCGTATTCGTCAGATTACTTATTGTTGATTAATTGCAAGTTAATACGGTGTGTGTTAGTTGTGTTGAACAAAGATATGTGGCATAATGGAGTCTTGGCGAATGCATGTTTACCCTAGTATGTGTTGATTTGTACTCATACCCCATATCCTAATTTCGTGGCCCATTATTTAAACTTGTGTTATACATCGTTAGACTTGCTCATGCTTCTATATTATTGTAATGTGATTGAATTGAAGTCTTACTTAGTGTCGAGTAATCAATCAAGTGCATGTATGTACCATATGTTATATTGAGCCATTAGTAGCGTGTAGGATCCTTGGTTGTGACTTGTGCGAGTTCTACTTTGCCTACCTTATTGTTGATTTTCTCATGAACTAGGTCCTTAATAGTGTGGTTCTTTCCTCCTTCTGTTCTCTTGACATGTTTCACTCGTTCTGATTAGCTTAATGTCGAATTCGATGATTGACTAGCTTTCCGTGATAGTTAAACCCAACATGCTTACATGGTTAAAATGTCTATTACTCTATGATATCCTCTCGTGCTTCCATGAACGTATGATTCGACACCTCGCTTGATCACACATCACTCTACATCCTGATTTTGCAAATACATGACGCATGAATATCGGAATGAACCTAGTTGAATTACTTTAATTGTACTCATGTTCGATGTATGCTGTTAGTATCATGTGGAGCTTATGACTTTCAATATGACCTGCTGAATGATTACGTGTTGTACCTGTTCTATGATGTGACAACTATTGTACCCTATATGTACTCTATGATGGTTTGTACTTAGCACGATTATAATCTAGCACCCATGATGTCCATCTTGTTACTTTTGATGATGCCTCATGTTTCGTGAACATTATGTTGAACTCCTCTTAATGAATCTTGGCTATGCTTGTATCGCATTATGTATCGCTAGTATCATGTAGGACCCATGCTCTCTAGATGTATGTCGTCATATGATTCCGTGCCATGCTTGACCTAATATATGATCATTGTGAGATAGTTATTATGTTGCCCTTAATTATGATCTCGTATGACGCATACACCAAACTTGTGCATTGTTCATATATGTGATAATTACTATGCTACTCTTATGTGTTCTCGTATGACGTTTCATCTGATTTTTATAATATACCTTGCCATGATATATTTTGACTCATTTGTTGATGTGTATACCATGCTTTTACCTTGTTCATATGCATGATGATCGTATCTTCACTAGATTCCGCATGACTTCGAATCATACATGATCATTGTTGGTTCCGCCTATCTTGCCTGAAGTTGCTAGGCATATCCGTTCCCATGGAATACTAGAATGTTAGCTTGTTTCACAAACACCAGCGTAGGACTTGATTGTGTCTTTGATATGAATACGAATGTTTCCCCGAGATAGGTACATGCTAGTATGGATTGATGTGATGGATATGCTCCATAGTGAATCCATGCTTGTTTGTCACAATGGTACCCTAATGCACTTCCGTAAAGGCATCGCTACTATTCCCGAGTCGGAGTCTTGTCTCTAGTCATGTCGTCTTTAGCTTTGGTCTATTCCGTCTCCGAAAGAAACATTGGGTCGTCCGCCCTTGTCACTCCCCTATCTCCGCTAACTTGAACTCTTACGCGTTACATTGGATGAGCGACCGCATGGAAAAAGGGATCGGGAAGTCGAATAGCGATAGAGCAGCGCAGCGGAAGCGTGGGCCCATAACCCACGGGCCTCAGGATCGATAATGTCAACGGAACAAGCTCGCTTCGAGGATTACGATTGTTGAGTACGATATGACTTGCAGGTGGGAGCGTCCTCTATTCGAATTGCTAACCCTTTCTAAGCTTGTTGATGATGATATTGCACTGACTTGATGTTGAAAGCTGCTTGTTGATGTGATGACAATTGCTTGATTGTCTGTTGACTATGATGATATGATTCGATGCCTTACAATCCTAATGTGCCTTGATGACTTAATGTGATGCTACTCTGAGATGCCAAGCATGATCTAAATTCCTTGCCTATAATGTGAACTGCAAATGCTGAGAATCTGAATTGTTTATTAGATGTGGTTATGACGAGATGTGCTAGCTTGACTTGATTAGGTTCATATATGATGTTTTGCAATACTTATTGAGCATGACAGTAAATTGAGACTTTAAAACACAGTTGCAATGCTTAATGATGAGCTAATGATGTTATTGATAAATGCTGATTGATATGGTGTAGTCCTTCTGTGTAATAATGTTAATGATTGCTTCTTCTTGAAACATGTGAGTGAGGTCCCTTGGTAGAATGGTTAGAGAGCGGTTAAGGAAATTGATTGATTGGTATGATGTGAGGGTCTTTTTGATCATGTGATTTATTGATATGTACTGGTATGATGTAGATAACAACCATGATAAACCTGTATGGCATGATATTACATGTTAATATGCAATACTGAGTTAAAATTGGTAGTGACAACTATGAACATGATATAATGATCCATTGCTATCCTACTATGTTGTTCTCAAAGCATGTTATAACGTGTTGAATGAATCATGAGATGATGATACATTGTTATGTGAAAGCATGATGTTATCCTGTATGGTTGATAAGCCTGATTATGAATAGGTAAGTGATGAATATGACTTGGAGCATAGATATGACTTATGTGTATATACGAGATGATGGTGCATGACTGCTATTAATCGTTATATGACATTGTGATGAGCTAAGATGATGTCTGAAAAGCATGATGACATTTTGATGTTGATATACTGTTGATCTTCCCTTTTTGGTTGAATCTTAATAGCATGATTTTATTGGATTGATGTGATAATATGTTATGATAATGCGAGATAGAAATTGGATAGGATGACTATGCGAAATTATGCTTTACATGAGATCCCTTGTTATGACTGGTTCTACTAGTGTGCGATGTTGAGATGCGATCGTGAGATTTGACTTGTAGTAGTGTACTGACTCCATGACACCTAACCTCTTTGATCTGTTGACCTGTGTGCTGATATGATTATGAAAATTCGATGATACACTTGTGATGCCTTTGGTATGATATAGATACACTTTATGACTCGTGATATGACGTTGAGATGTTGTTGTTGCTTTTGATGTGTTTGAAAGAATGGTATACTTTATGTTATGGGTAAACATGTTACAAGGTTGAGATGTCGATTGGTTGAGATTTTCATGATTGATGTTGAGATTGCCATATGAGAAATGGTTGACGATGTTATGAGTCGATGAGTTGATTATTCATGTGCATATTGAGTTGAGGATGATGATAGAATGATTTTGGAACCTAGGAAGAGAATATGGGATTAGCCCTTAGAGGTGGATGACTCCACCTCCTATCCTCGGAATTTGATTGATTGGTATGTGGGAAGCTGATTTGGTTTTCGGAAGAGTTTTGACAAAATCTTGATTTGAAAGAATTTGACTTGTTTGGTGTAAAGCTGCTTGATTAAACATTGGATTTGAAGATTTTGAACGGTTTTAAAAAGGGTTGACTTGGGGTTTTAAAGAAGTTGAGAGTTTCAATGATTTGGATGACAATATTTCCATTTACAAAACGCTTTGGGGTTTAACAACTGGAATTACATTATGACGTCTCACGAAGTGGATACAAGCATTGTATAGGGGCGCTTATAGATTGCTTGCTAAGACCTAGTCGGACGCTATAAGGCTTTTAGAGTTGTGGTACTTCTGAAAAGTCGAAGCAAGGATGTGATAAGGGCGCTTATTACACGCTTGACAAGACCAATTGGAGATGCCACGGCCGTGACTAGGATGTTGTGAGAATCTCGGAAGACGCAACCGAGACGATTACAAGATCCTTGGACATGGTCCTCGGACTCACCGATTTTAAAACTTCATCCCCTTTGCTTTAAAATGGTTCTAGTCTCGGGGACGAGACTTGTTTTTAGAGGTGGATGAATGTAAAGACCGGAAAATTTAAAATATTATTTTCTTAAAATATTAAATTATGTTCGACTTTAAAATTAAGATTCTGGAAATTTTGAAATTTTCCGTCCTCGAACAACTGAATTTTATTTAATTCTTCGGAAACGAATTTCTATATAGTTTTGAATTGGGTTTTAGAAATGGGTTTTATTTTCGCTTTCGAAATCGAGCATTAATAAAATTAAATTAAGCTCCGAGTATCGGAAAATTTATTAAATTCCGTTATCTTGAAATTAGTAAATTTATATTTTAATCAAATTGAGTTAGTCGGGATTCGATCGGACGAGCGGGTTTTGAACCTATTACGCTAGTTTGAATTGGTATTGTGGGGCATCTTTTATTTCCTATTTCTTTTCCTTTTTCCTTACTCTCTCTCTCTCTCTCCCCCTCTTCCTCCCGTTCTGTTGCAACCCAAACTGGTCCCCCTTTCTTTTGTTTCTTCCCCATTATGTGCAACAGACCCCAATTGCCCTCTACCTCACCCTCTCTTCCTCCTCCCTCTCTCTTCCATTTGATCTCTGCAAAACTCTCAGCCTCTCCTCTCTCTCCCCTTTTTTTTTTTTCTGTTCTGTGACCCACATGAAAACCACCACCACCACACCCTTGTCACCGTCAGGGGAACCCAACCTCGCTCTTCCCCTGCTTCACTCGAGTGAAACCGAGCCCCACCCCTCCTTATCTCGAGCGGCTAGAGACGACCACCGAGCACCACCAGCACCTCTTCCTCCCAAGAAGCGGCCGTAGCAGCAGCAGCGAGGGTTCCTCCGACACCAGCGAGCACACGGAGCCACCAGCGCCGCCGCCAGTTCTCCGCTCCCCTGTTTCCGTTCAAGCAAGGTCGAGCATCCCTTCTTCCTCCTTTCATTTCGAACCTGAGTAAAGCTCCATCTTTATGCTGTTTTTCCCCCGACCAGATCAGGTTGTTCGATTGGAGCTCCGACGACGCTCGATTCAACCCCGACGAACGCTTTCGGCGAGCACATTGGCTTCTCGGTAATCTCTCTCTTCCTCCCTCCTCCTTTCCCTCGCTTCATTTTTACTGGCCGGGTTGTGGTCGGAATTTTCCATAGATCACCTGGGTGTGTTTTGGGGCCGGACGGACCTCGGAGGCCTGAGCTACTCCTCCTCCTTTCTCTCTCTGTTCGCCGTCGGAGAGCTCGGCTGAGCTTGAAGAAGGCTTCCCCTTTTCCTTCTTGTCTTGGGCTGGGCTGACCCGTTTTCCATACGGGTTATTTCATATCCTAGATCCGAATTCCCCCTCCTTGCCACCTCGCCTGCCACATCAGCGTGGGGCCCCTTTTTTTTTTATCTGATTCGGGCTGGCTCGGCTGGGTTGAAAATAGAGGAGGATTGGGCCTATTTTCTGGGCCGGGTAATGATTCCGGGTTGGGCTCTAGTGGATTGTTGGGCCTATTTTTCTGGCTCCCTTTTCTTTATTATCCGGGTTGGGTTTCTTTTTCTCTTTCTTGTGCGGGTGTGGGCCTTTGGATCTGGGCTTGGGAATTCGGGTTTTAGGTTGGGCTGTGGGGTTGTGTTTTATGTTATATATATATATATAGTATGTGTTATATTATTTTACATACATATGTTATATTACATGTTATTTCCGATTTTTGGATATGTACATAGATATTCTGAAAATGTTAACATATATTTTCGAAAGGTTTTAAAAGTGATATTTATTGATATGGAGTTATATATATATATTTTAGATTGTTTTGAGCTTACATGGATAGTAAGTGTGAAATATTTGAATATTATTATAGTTTTGGAATTTGGTTATAATTGTACTATTCTGGAAATTAATCTCTATATGTTGTTTATTTGTTTTAAAATAATATTAATTGGATTATTTAATTGATGCATTTTATGAGGATTCAACTATGTGAGCTAGGATTTTAAAGTAAATTGTTGGTTTTGATCTATAATATTAATTGTGAACATAGGATTATTTTGATGATTTAATGTTGGAATTTATATAATGTTTTGAAATAAGAAACATGCCGGAATTATTTTATAATATGATTTTTGGAAATTAGTTTCAAGGCTTAAGTGTTAATGTCGGAATTTGGCCAAGTATGAGTTGACTTAATTTTGGATTTAAGAGTTTGGAAGATATGGTTGATATGATCTTATCAATGAGTTGATTTGAAAGAATGATTTTGGTCGATTTGATCGTATCGGGAAGATTTTGGAAAACGGTTTTGCCATTGGTCGGTTTTGAGAATGTTGAGAACTTGAGTTCGTGTGTATGAATGTTGGTCTGGTAGCTTATGGAAATGGCTTGATGATAGGTGTGTATTGCTTTTGGATTGCTTTGGACTTGCATTGGGCCCTTGCTTGTATTATCTTGCTGTTCTGCATCAACAGGTAAGTATCCTACGGGACTTACTCAGTAACCTGGACCTCCTGCCTGATGTGTCATGTAATGTGTAGTTTTGTTGCATATTAAAGCATGCCATGTAGTATCATGTTAGGATTGCATCGAACTGAGCATGTGTTTACTTTGTGTGTTTGAATACAGAACGGCCGTTATCTGTGATAGTCCTAGAGTCTTTGCTAGGGTCATAGGGTAGCCCAGCCCCATCGGGTGCCCTGAGTCTATCGAGTCGATATGAGCATGATATGATAGCCCAGCACCATCGGGCAAGAGATGAGATGATTTGATATGATACAATTAGCCCAGCACCATCGTGCATGTTTTATTTATTTTATGACATGATGATGAGATATGATATGATGATGAGATATGATATGATATGATGATACCGTGGTGAGTGCACCACCACGAAGAGAGTGCTATGCTATAGCCCGAACTGGCCAGTCTCTGCACTAACGGGAAGGGGTGCAGAGGTAGGAGAGGGATATGCCACTTGGCATTGTCTGGGGCCCTTTACAGTTCTTTTCTACATATTATATATATATACACTAGGAGCATGATAGTGTGATTTAAATCTTGTACAGCATTAGTCATCTTTTATTTAGGCATAGGCATGTTATGTGGCCTCAGCGCGGTCAGAGGACCCGCAGGCGATCACCAGGCCTGACTTCGTGGATAGTGTTAGGTACCGCTCTTGTTGCTCCATGCTTCTGTGACGGGGAAATCTTTTGGCGAATCGAAGAATCCGGCTAACATATTCTAACTTGACAAATGACAATCACCCACTTTGTTTTGGTTTTGACCCGGCTCTGCCGCGGCTTTTGTATCTAAGTCATGCTCCCGCTTTACTTTCGTTTAAATCGTATTTCTGAAACTTCGACTGATTAGAGGTTTGAAACCTCGACCCGTACCTGAATTGCAACATCCGAACGAAGGTATCCGACCTTCGAAACGTATCCCGGATATTTATATCCGGGCCGTTACAATATATAGCGGAGTTCTTCACTTGAATGTTTTAGGGACGACAACCAGGCGACGAGGTTCAAGTGATGACAAATTCTTCTCTTGAATACTCAAGCAAGTCGTTGTCCGAGTGTGTTTCTGTCACAATGATTAAACTCGTCATTCCATTAGCTTAAGATTTCGCCCATATTGTAAATGTATTTTAATAAATCTTTGACTTATAAATAACTGGTTTGATATTCAGAAGGTAAAATTAATTTTTTTTGTCAAATGTACGGCTTGCTGACCCCGATTTTTCGAGTGGGCAAACATTTTGCTGAACCAATGCAACTCTGAAAGCCGATATCAAATATTATATTTAACGAAAAATTCTCCATGCGTATAGTAACCTACCTAAATAATAAAAAAAGGTGATAGTAGTGAGTGAAGGATGTGATCATCCACACCCTTTGAACAAAAAACAATAAATCACATAATTAGAAGATGGTACTAATTCGATCACGTTAGCTGCTCTCCTGATTGCTCGACCCTTAAGCTATTTCCACTATTCCTCTATCAGACAAAAGAGAGAGAGAGAGAAGCTAGGGTTAGGGTTTGGTATTCAAGCTCTTCCCACCTCCGGCCGGTGAAACTCTTTTTCTTCGACGACGTCTAACACTTGAGAGTTCCCTTGGTTGCCATCAAATTGCTCAGTGTTGGGTTCTACTCTCGGATCTGAGTCTGTATATTTAGATCTGAGATTGTAGGAAGAAGTTCTTCTTCTTCTTGCTTGTTTCGTGTCTTTTGTCTTTGGTTTTGCTTAGAACTTTACTTGTACTCTTCAGATTTGTCTGATCTGTTTTTTCTCCCTTATTTTGATAGTGGATTAGGGTTGACTCTTGAGGCCCCGGGGATGTAGGATCACGGATCCGAACCTCATAAAAACTCTTCGGTTCTTTCCTTTACTCTGCTATCGTTTGATTTTTCTTTGTTCTTCAAACCAAACCGATACGATCTTGCTTTTCAATGTGGTATCAAAGCATGTGTTTTGTTGCTAGCGCTTGAGTGTCCTTTACCCAACCTACCCGAGTCTTGATAGATCTCAGAGAGCGGGAACTGGCGTAGGAAGCGGGTGGGCCTATGTAGGGTGTATCGCCTGGTGCCATTCCTCCCTACGCGACACAACAAGATCTGTTCTTGGTTTTTCAATCGCTTTTGTTCTTGAAAATATTTGCTTCCGCCTTTTTTTTGTTAAAATGATTTACTGTCTTAGTTTCTTTATAGTTCTTGTTGTTACTCTGCAACTATGTCTGATTCTATTCGTTTGAAACCTTTCAACGACACTACTAAGTTTGCTTTGTGGCAGGTGAAGATGAAAGCCATACTCATCAAGGAGAAATGTTGGCTTGCAGTAACGAATAAGTTTCCAGATGGAACTAATAAAGAAAAGTCATGGAGACCGATCTTCAGGCTCACAGTGAGATCATGCTTCGTCTCTCAAATGAAGTGGCACGACAGGTATTAGGTCATTCCATTGCTGAGGCATTATCGGATGCCCTGGAAGGTTTGTATTTGGTAAAGTCTCTCCCATCTTGTGTAAATCTGTTTAATAAATTGTTTAGCTTTAAGATGAACACTGCTTGCACCTTGGCTGATAATCTTGATCGTTTTCTAACTATAACTCAAGATTTGCAACGTTGTGGTGATAAACTTGATGAAACTCAGCTTTGTGTGCTTCTGTTGAATTCCTTGCCTAGCTAGTTTGACACTTTTAAGGATGTTTTTCAATATGGTAATTTTGCTTTGGTTAAGAAAGACATTATTGAATATGTAATCCAGAAAAATGAGTCCTTAAAGGTTTTAAAACTGCTAATGATGCTAAATCTAAGCCTAAGACTGAAGCCAAGGATGAGGTCCTTATGGCTAATTCCAAAGGTAAGGGTAACAAAAGGAATAACAACAAGAAAAATGATAAGCAGGGGGCAGTCTAAACCCGAGAATGGCACTTATAAGACTTCTGGCATTGATAAAACCAATCAGAAATGTCATTATTCCTCTAAAATTGGCCATTTTGAAAAGGACTGCTATAAAAAGAAAAGAGATGAGGAAAGAGCTGCTAAACAACAACCTGCTATGCCTGTTGTGTGTGAAACCCACCCCTATTATACTCATGAAGTGCTTGCCTTACTTATGAATGATGCCTCTGATTGTTGGATTCTTTATTCTGGGTGTACTATGCATGCCACTCATCATAAATCTTGGTTTTCTGATATGAAACAGTATGATATGGTGATGTTATGCTTGGTGATCATTCCATGTTGAAAATTAAAGGCATTGGTTTTGTGGCTATGAAAATGCATGATGGTATGATTAGGGTCATTAAGAATGTTAGATGGGTTCCACAACTTAGAAGGAATCTCATGTTTGAAAGTACCTTAGAATCCCTGAACTGTGATATCAACAGTAGTCATGGGATAAGGACAATCTCAAGGGATGGCAGAGTTCCGATTAAGTGCATTAAGAAAAATGGCCTATATGAGGTCCAAGCCACCCCTGAGATGAATTTCTCCTCTTCAATGATTGCTTCTGATGCTTGTATCTCCCTTCCTGAATCTGTTATTTGGCATAATAGATTAGGGCATATAGGAAATACGAGTCTACATTATCTGTATAAGCATGGCATTTTGAATTCCAAACCTTCTACCATTGATTTATGTGATAATTGCTTAATGGAAAAACAAACTAGGAAGAGTTTTAGTAAATCTTCTCATATTGCTAACAAACCTCTTGAGTATGTCCATTCAGATCTATGGGGCCCTGCACAGGTTGAATCTTCTGGGGGTAGAAAATATTTCATGTCCCTGATTGACCATTATAGCAGGAAGGTTTGGGTTTACTTGCTGAAGACAAAAGATGAGGCCTTTGAGGTGTTCAAACACTGGGTAACAAGTGTTCATGTTGTAACTAGTCTTTCTGTCAAATGCTTAAAAACAGATAATGGTTTGGAATTTTGTAATTCTAAATTTGATTCTAATTATTGCAAAGAGGAAGGTATCAAAAGACACCTTATCATTCCTGGCACCCCTCAACAGAATGACACTGCTGAAATGATGAATAGGACTCTCCTAGAGAAGGCAAGGCGTGTGTTGATATCTGCTGAGATGAGGCACTCTTTATGGGGTGAAGCCGTTGCCACAACTGCTCACCTCATAAATAGAATTCCATCCTCTGCTATTGGTTTTAAAACTTCTTTTGAAATGTGGTATAATAAGAAACCTGACTTGAACTATCTTAGACCTTTTGGTTGTGTTGCCTATGCTCATAAGAGTGATGGTAAACTCAACCCTAGGTCGCAGAAATGTGTTTTGTTAGGATATCCTGAAGGTGGTAAAGGTTATAAACTTCTTATTATTCAACCTGGAGCTTAATAAACTATTATCAGCAGGGATGTTGTCTTTGTTGAGGATGAATTTCATTTTAAAAATGTCTTTACTCCTTCTGTTGAGAAAACCTTGCAGGTACCCACAAGGTCATCTACAACCCACTTCTATACCCCAGATGGTGAAGATGCTGATGATGGAAATGATCTTGATGTGGATGCTCAAGGATCTCCAGAGGATTCCTCAGACACTGATGCTAATGATATGCAACCTCACCAATTGGATGGGGCAGCTCAATATGAACCTTCTGATGATGATTCTGAGAATGAAGTTGATGATGATTCTATCTCTACCAGTTCTAATGCTCCCTCCCCCCATTTTGAGTCTTTAGATCCTGCTAATGTGTCTATGTCTGATGTGCATGCTGCTGGCTCTAATAGCATTTCATCTCATGAAAGGCATGATTTAACAACATGGCAGTTAACCAAAGATAGATCTCCTAGAACTAAAATTCCAAATAAAAGGTTCATCAATAACATTGTTGAGTTTTCTTGTGTTGAATCTGATGTGGTTAATAGGTTTATCCCAGAGACTTATGAGTAGGCTATGAAATGTGTCCACTCTGCCTCTTGGAAGAGGGCAATGTCTAAAGAAATTGAGTCCATGATGGCCAACAAGACTTGGACTCTTGTGAAGAAACCTGATACTGCCCGGTTTATTGATAGTAAGTGGGTATTCAAACTTAAAGATGGTAACTCTAAGAGTGATCCCCCAAGGTACAAAGCTAGGCTTGTGGCCAAGGGGTTCACTCAAAGAGAAGGTGAGGATTACAATGAGATTTTTGCTCTTGTTGTGAAGTATAAAACTCTGAGATTGTTACTTGCTATAGCTGTTGTTTATGACTTTGAGTTAGAGAAGATGGATGTTAAAACTGCCTTCTTGCATGGAGATTTAAATGAGACAATTTGTATGAGACAACCAAAAGGTTTTATTGATAAATCAAAATCCGATTTTGCTTGTTTGCTTAAAAATTCATTTATGGCCTTTAACAATCTCCTAGGCAATGGAACATTAAGTTTGACACTTGTATGAGAAGACAGTTGGGTTTCAACAGAAGTAAATTTGATACTTGCTTATATTTTAAGAAACCCAAGTCTGGTTCTGTGCTTTATGTGCTCTTATATGTTGATGATATTCTTTTGATTTCTAAATCTTCTGCTGATGTTGTCAATATAAAGAAAGAGTTGTCAAAGCATTTTGACATGAAGGATCTTGGCCCAACCAATAAGATACTTGGTATTAACATTGAGAGAGACAGGAAGAAAGGTAAGCTTTGGCTTGACCGGACAGACTATGTGTTAAAGGTATTGGAGAGATTTCATATTAAGAATGTGAAGCCAAATGCTATCCCTTTGGGTTCTCATCTTGATTTAACTAATAATCATGCTCCTTTGTCTGCCTCTAAAGTTAAGAATATGAAAATATTCCTTATGCTGCTGCTATGGGTTCTGTGTTGTATTGTATGATATGCACCAGACCTGATCTTGCTTTCTTTATTAGTGCCTTAAGTAGATACATGTTTGAACCAGGTGAGAAACATTAGCTTGCAATGAAGTATTTGTTAAGATATTTGCTTGGTTCTGCTAATATGAGATTATGTTATGCTAAGCATACTTCTTTTGATGAGTTGTTTGGATATGTTGATTCTGATTTTGCTAGTGATAAAGACAATAGAAAATTTGTTACTTCTTACGTCTATACTTGGGCTGAGAATTGCATATCTTGGAAATCTCAGCAACAACCTATAGTTGCACTCTCTTCAACTAAGGCTGAGTATATAGCTGCAATTGAGGCTTTCAAAGAAGTCATCTGGTTGCGGGGTATACTGCGCGAGATTGAAAAGAAAACTTATACTTCTTTTTTGCATATAGATAATCAATATGCACTGTATCTTTGTAGAGATCCCATGTATCATGAGAGGACTAAACATATAGATGTCAGATTTCATACGTGAAAAAATGGATGATAATGTGATACATGTTATAAAGATTGATGGTACTCTTAACCCTGCTGATTTTGGAACTAAAATTGTGCCCAGAGACAAATTTATGTTTTGTAGGGATTTCCTTCACTTGAGTGAAGGAGACTGATGGTTCTAGCAGGTATAAGGGCCGAGGATAGACCCAGTGACCTAATCCATACATAGGCATGGTTTTCCTAAGTGTTTTATACCATTGTAATATATTTGTACTCTATGTATTATGTATGTATGACATGAATGGCTAAGCAGTGTTGTATGGCTAAGGGCATGGACCAAGACCTTGGGTGTGAGCTTGACTTAGAATGGATCGGATTGAGCCATTTGTGGGTTGATCACCTAACTAGACAAGCTACCAAGGACCTTGGGCCTAAAGCTCATTGCTTGCTCCACTGGCCCAACACCTTGAAGCCCAATGCACGGATGCCCTTGAGGAGCCAACAAGTTGAGACGACGGATGCTTCTAGGGTTGGTCTATATAACGAGATGCTCTCCTGATTGCTCCCATGCGAATAGGAAGCGCATGGATACAAGGCAATAAAAAATCTCTACCTTTTTGCCTATCAATGAGCACCGACTAATGGTTGGAGCAAAAGACTTTTAACATACTAAATATACTAGTCAGGGAACTAGGAAGAGAAGTAGCCCGACCCTTCAGCTACTTCCACTGTTCCTCCATCAGAGAAAAGAGAGAGAGCGAGAAAAGCTAGGGTTAGTGTTTGGTATTCAAGCTCTTCTCACCTCCGGCCAGTGAAGCTCTTCTTCTCCGACGACGTCTAACACTTGAGAGTTCCCTTAGTTACCAGCAAAGAGTTAGGGGTTGGGTTCTACTCTCGGATCTGAGTTTATATCCTCAGATCTGAGATTGTAGGAAGAAGTTCTTCTTCTTCTTCTTGTTTGTTTCGTGTCTTCTGTCTTTGGTTTTGCTTAAATCTTTACTTGTAATCTTTGGATTTGTCCAATCTGTATTTTATCCTTTATTTTGATAGTGGATTAGGACTGATTCTTGAGGCCCCGGGATGTAGGATCGCGGATCCAAATCTCTTCAAAACTCTTGTGCGTGTGTGAATGCATATATCGTGCATGTTTTGCTGGACGGCTCACCTAAAATTGGGGTGCCTTGCCCATGTCTTGACTTTTGACAATGATGATAGTACGTTTCAATATATATATATATATATATATATATATATATATATATATATATATATATATATATATAGCACAAAAAACAATAAAAAAATAATGTATTGAAATAAAATAAAATAAAAAAATGCATTCACATTTCACACATACTTTTTTTTTATTAAGTAAAATTTTGAGCTCAGAAATACCTGAAACTTGATAGACCGACAAGTCGGTAAACGGGAGAACCGTCGAACATACAATAAAACGAAAATTAAAAAAAATGAAAAAAGGCGCAATCATCACGTTACATGGACATCGAGATGAACGAAGCTAAGCAGGACTACAACCGAAGCGTTGAGAACGCAGACGAAGAACGAAGTCAAGCACCACCTAAGGGAAGCACCGTAGGTCAGCGGTACAGTAAGACTCTAACTCCTATGGGCAGTGAGGACGAAACTCCAAGGACCAATCTCCCGGATACGGAGTCGCCCTTCGCACATTGCCACGACCCCAACCTATCCCGACTCCGGATGAAGCAACACCCAACCAAGAAGCAGACCGCTCAGGAACACCCACCACAACAACGACACACGCAAATCGAAGAGAACACCCAAAAACCGGTCAATCAAGATACGAGTTTCAACACCCGTAAAAAGAGGGGTAACATCTTGCGAGCAAGGGTTATTTATATATAAAAAAACACACATATATATATATATATAAATATATAAATATAAATATATAAATATATAAGGAAAGAGTCGACCTATCTCTTTGATCTTCTTAGCGTATATAATCAACATTTTGATTCCCTGAATGAAAATATGATAATACACTACTCTAAAATTATACTCTTTTTAAATTTAAAATATATATCATTTACAGAGTATAAAATATCAATTTTTTTCATTTTTTTTACAATTTAATACTTGAAGTTAATATTTTATATAGTTTTTAGCTTTTTAAAATATGTGCTGAAAAGTTAAATGATATATATTTTTAATAGACTTTTATATATTAAAGTATATTAAAAATATAATGCGGCGAATTTGAGTTACAGTTTGCTTTTAAAAATATATTTTCAAAAATTTTAATTTTTCTTAACTAATTTAATAATGCAGTAAATTTTTGTTTTATTTTTTTTATTGTTATAAAACAAATCTATGTAAAAGATTTTAATTTTTTTAAAAACACTAAACCATAACTTTTATCCTACTCTTAGTCTTTTAAAAATAGTTTTTTGTTATACAATTAAAATATTTTTATTAGAATAATATAACTGTGACGAAAATTGTACATATATAGATTTGTAGTTCATATTTTTTTGTTAACTAATAATTTATACTGGGTAGTTTCTATTTTTATTAACTAATGTGTGGGCGTGCGTGTATGAGAGAGAGACAAAACAACATATCTAGGATATCTAGGATGTAGATGTTTCTGTAACATTTAACCACAGATGTCAGGAAAGAATCAATACGAATCAAATAAAAAATAAAGACAGAAGTATGTCGAAACTTGATTCGCAATCACTTTTGGAGAAAAGAGCATCAAATTAATGTAACTCCGTTAGTTCACACAAGCGTGAAATTAAATCTCCTTGATTTCATTAGCTAAAACGAATGAACGAAGGATTGCAACACACCCTTTTGGAGTAGGGAGGTCAGTGGTTCGGGTGGATAGAATAGGAGAGAGACACATTATATAATTAGGTTAAAATTATTCTCATATAAGCCTCCTTATATAATGCATAACTTAGATCAAACTTATTTCCAATAAGTTATCTTTTATCTTCGATCTATCCACAATATCTTTTCACAAAGATATTATATTAATGAATAATAATAATAATAATAATAATTATTATTATTATTATTATTATTATTAAATCAATAATCCAATGCTCAATACTATATTATGTGTGACCATAAAGTGAGTGGCGGAGCTAGGGGGTGTTTGGGGGTGCTCGACACCCCCGAATGGAAAAAAAATAATTATTTAGTATTGTTAAGGTAATATAACATCTTTAAATGATATTAGAAACAAGAGTGCTATCTACCTCAAGTGTTAAAGGAAGGAAGGAAGGAAAGGTCTGGGTTGCCTCGAAATTAACCTTTGATGAGGAGCTCACACACCACAACCGGAAAACTCGAATAAGTCAACCACGAAGAAGAAGAAATTTGAGATAGAGCAAACAAGACGAGGGATCCTTCAAAATAAATTTCGACGGATCCAAACTACCCTCGGGTGAAGCTTCTGCAGGTTTCATCATTATGGACCACAACGGGGAAGTCATCGAGTGTGGTGGCCTCAAATGTGGACACGTCTCAGCTTTGGTTGCATAAGCTCTGGCAATAAAAGGGGGCATAGCCAAGGCTAAGGAGCGTGGGATGCCCGGAATCATGATTGAAGGCGACAACCTTACCATCATCAATAGTTTGCAAAGCCTGTGATTCTGTCCGTGGGAGATCGAGATGCTGATATCTGACACCCTGCTCCAACTCCAACAATTTTAAAGGGTGCAATTCGGCCATATTTTTCGGAAAGTCAACTCGACCGCCGACAGGATTGCGCGACTCATCCACACAATGCCCACGTAGGACCTCCTCACTGATTCTGCTCTGAACGCCCTCATCCACAAGGATGCCCTTAAATAGTAGTCTAACAGGGTTTGACCCCATCCAAATCCCTACCTTATCAAAAAAAAAAAAAAAAATTGTATGTACAAATGAATTGAATCACTTTTCGGTCATCAAAAGTAAAAGTTAAAGCAGTCACTCCATCATTTTTATCAGATTCTTTTATTTAAAATGTTATATCAAACAAGGAAGTAAAATATGGTGGGTTCTTTTTTTTTTTAATACAACGATCAATTAAGTGTAAAACCAACCAAATTACAGGTCATTACACTTTTTTGGGGGGCTTGTATAGATAAGGGCATAAGGCAAATTCCACTATTTTGGAGAAATTGAAATTAAAATTGCTAGGAGGGAATGTCTAATGACAACATTTAATTCGTCTATTCACAAGATAGACTGTAGCAAACACTCTTATCCTTTTTATTTTTTTGAAAATAATTCGTCAATTAAGTGTAAAACCAACCAAATTACAGGTCATTACACTTTTTTTGGGGCTTGTGTATTTTATTTGAAATTTATTTTATTTTAAATATGTTGTAAAATATGTTAATCATATTAAGTATTTATACTTATAATTAAATTATAATTAAATTTCATTGGAATCATATCCAAACATAGGTAGATTACATGAACCAAACTTTAATTTACCTTCTCCTCATTCTGTATACTATTATTTTCCCTAATAATCTAACAAGTAAATGACGAATCTAGCTTTTTTAAACCCAATTGGCTCATGGCAAAGCATGTTTTAAATGCTTATCCTCCTTTGTACAGTTGTACGGAGATAAGAATCAAATTTTGTGATCAATTACATTACCTATTTTTTTTTATCTTAGTCCAGTTCGATCGATGTCAGTTGGAGCTCAATTACAGAGAAACGAAAGTTGCCATTGAAAATGTAGAAACGGAAAAGAGGAATTGAGCTGAGACAGAGAATGAAAATGAAGGGAGATTGATTGCTTGAGTTGTAAGATTCTGTTACAGTATTTATAGACGAGGGAGAGAGATAGAACAATCTGTTACATGAGATATGATCCTATACAACTCATCTCTAACTTCTTCCTGTGGAGCTGCACTCTTTATGATGATGATGAGATGAAGATGTAGCTTAACACCCCCCCTCAAACTTGGGGTGGAGACAACCCAAGTTTACCCAACAATTCATTCTGCTGAGATGAAGGAAGAATCTTGGTAAGGACATCAGCAAGTTGACAGTCAGTTGGAACATGACACAAATCAAGAAGGCCTTCAACCACTTTCTCACGAGTAAAGTGGCAATCAATTTCAATGTGCTTGGTACGTTCATGATAGATTGGATTCCTTGCAAGATGGAGAGCTGACTGATTGTCACAGAATAGAGTAACTGGCTTAGAAGGAGAGACACCAAGTTCCTCAAGGAGTTGAACAAGCCAAGTGACTTCAGCTGCTGTCTGAGCCATGGCCCTGTACTCTGCTTCAGTGGAGCTTCGAGAAACAGCACCCTGTTTCTTAGATTTTCAGCTAATGGGAGAGGATCCAAGGAGAATTACAAACCCAGTTACTGATCGTCGACTAAATGAACATGATGCCCAGTCAGAATCAGTAAATGCAGCCACCTTTGGTGAGTCAAAGCCATTGAGAACAATTCCATAGTTCAGAGTGCCAGCAAGGTACTTGATAGTATGATGGAGAGCAGCTAGATGTGAAGTTCGGGGAGACTGCATAAACTGACTCAATGTCTGAGTAGCAAAACAAAGATCTGGTCTAGTGTGAGTGAGAAAGTTCAGTTTCCCAACCATTTTTCGAAAATAAGAAGCATCCTGCAACAGATCACCACTGAGAGGATCTAGTTTGAGATTCAATGGCATGGGAGTACATACTGGATGAGCATCTGTAATGCCAGAATCCAAGAGAACCTCCTGACTGAACTTGTGCTGTTACAGATGAATACCTTTGGGACCATATGAAACCTCAAGACCCAAAAAATAATGAAGCACACCAAGATCCTTAATGCTGAATTTCTTGTCCAAATAGGACTTAAGGTTAGAGATCTCAATAGGATCAAAACCTGTGACCAACAGATCATCTACATAGACAGCAATGATAGTAATATGACCATTATCCTTCTTTGTGAATAAAGAATAATCAAGCTTGGACTGTTCAAACTGAAGAGACAACAGTGCAGTGGTAAGTTTATGAAACCACTGTCGACTGGCTTGTTTAAGGCCATAGAGTGACTTCTGCAATTTGCAAACAAGGTTAGGTGCAGCAGGAAAACCTTCAGGAAGCCTCATGTAGACATCCTCATATAAATCCCCATGCAAAAAAGCATTGTTGACATCCATTTGATGCAGAGACCATTGCTTAGCAGCAGCAACAGCAATGATTGTCCTTATAGTTGTCATCTTGACAACAGGAGAAAAAGTCTCATGATAGTCGATCCCCTCTGTCTGTGTGAATCCTTTAGCAACAAGTCGAGCTTTGTGGCGCTCAAGACTCCCATCAGCTTTCAGCTTCACTTTGAAAACCCACTTGCATCCAATTGCCTTCTTACCTGCAGGAAGAGGAACAAGGACCCAAGTGCTATTGGCAGTCAAAGCATCTATCTCTTTCTTCATTGCCATCACCCAATTGGAGTCTTGGACATCTTCTTTGTATGATGTGGGTTCAACATAGGCTGTGATTTTGGACAAAAGGGACAAAGAGGTAGTAGGAAGGGTAGAAGCAAAGAAGGCAGTTGGAGAATGATGGACTGTGGAGCAAACATTGCACACATAATCATTGAGATGAGCAGGGGGATGATGAGTCCTGGATGATCTTCTGACAATGGGGAGCTGTGAGTTAGGGGGATTAGCCGCAGGAGAGGCTGCAACCTCATGAAAGGCAGCAGGAGAATCAGTGTTTGATGAATGTGTTTGAGTAGAGGGAACTGAAGGAGAAGATGTATGAGGAAGAAAAATGCTAGAGGGAAAATGTGTTTGATTGTCATCATGAACTGGAGGTGGTAAAGGTATGTCAGAGAAAGTGTTTGAGTGAAAAGGGAAGTATGTCTCATGGAAGACAGCATCCCTAGTATGAAACACAACTTTAGTGTTCAAATCAACAACAGTATAGGCACATTTGCCATAACTGTATCCCAAAAAGACACAAGGACTAGCTCTTGGCTGAAATTTATCCCTTCCCCTTTTTAAAGTACTAACAAAACAAAGGCAACCAAATACTTTCAGATGGGAATAAGAAGGGGGTTTATGAAAGAGTAGCTCATATGGAGTTTTATTTGATAACACAGGTAAGGGACATTGATTTATCAAATATGTGGCAGTTAAAATACACTCACCCCAATACTGAATAGGTACTTTTGATTGAAATTTTAAGGCTCGAGCAACCTCAAGTAAGTGCTTGTGTTTCCTCTCAACTACCCCATTTTGTTGAGGAGAATCCACACAACTGGTTTGATGGATAATACCATGCTTAGCAAAGAAAGAAGATAAAGATTGGTCAATGAACTCTGCAGCATTATCTGATCTCATGGCCTTGATAGGCAAATGAAATTGATTTTGAACCAGAGACACAAAATTTATCAGGATAGAAAAGGTATTAGTTTTGGAAGACATGAGATATGTCCATGTACACTTAGAGTAATCATCAACAAGTGTGAGAAAGTATCTAAACCCATTATGAGTAGTGTGTTGATAAGGTCCCCATGTATCAAAGTATATCAAGTCAAAAGGAGCTGCAGATTTATGATTTCTCAGAGAGAATGGTTGTCTGTGTAGTTTAGATAAAGGACAAATCTGACAAATAGATGTAGGAGAAGACACATGAATAGAATCATCAATGTATTTTATTTGAGAGAAAGGTAAATGTCCCATCCGGCAATGTAACAATTCAGCTTTACAACTAGCAGAAAAAGTAACATCAACTGTCCCTTCAGATTTGGAAATAGGTGCAGTATTACAATGAGAAAAGTCATACTGTAATACAGAAGATAAAGCAGGAAAATGTGTCAACTCATATGGTTTGTGTGCAATGTATAGACCACGTTCTTCACTTCCAATTACCAGAGGATTCCTCATCGAAGGGCCCTGGATGATGCATGAAGTGGGAGTAAAAAGAATATTAGACTTGATGTCATTGGTGAGTTTCTGAACAGAGAGCAAATTGAATCTAAAATCTGGTACATGAAGAACATCTTTGAGGGAAATGTGTGAATCAACATTGACAGTCCCAATGTTGGAGATAGTAGCTTTCATATTATTTGGTAAGGTAATAGAAGAAGGTTTAGTTAAGGATTCAAAGGAATGAAACAGGTTAAGATTGGGAGTCATATGGTCTGTGGCTCCACTGTCCAATATCCAAGAAGAGTTAGCCAATGAAGAGAAGAGATGAGAACTCATACCTGCCAACATAGCAGAAGATTCCTTGACCTCATGCTGTTGAAGAAGAGAAAGCAATTGCTGATACTGCTCTTGAGTTATTGGAGAGGAAGAAGAAGCATTAGCAGCTATCTTCTTGGATTTTCCTGCAGATGGATGATCAGTAGGATAACCGTGCAACTTCCAACATTTGTCAACAACATGGCCAAGTGACTTGTAGTGAGTGCAGAAAGGTCGAGATCCATTTGAAGATGAGTTTGCAATACTAGAAGCATGAGATCCAGTTGATGAAGATGGATATCCATGAATTTTCCAGCATCTGTCTATAGAATGGCCTGATATCTTGCAATGATCACAGAAAGAAGCAGTAGAATTCGAAGGATAACCATGAATTTTCCAGCACTTATCCATAGAATGACCAGAAACCTTGCAATGATCACAGAACGAAGGTTTCTTGAAGCCTCCTTTGGACTGAGATGCAAACGCAGATGTATCATTTCCAGATGCAGATCCTTTGCTCAAACCTCTCTGTTGCTCATCCTGAATCAGAAATCTGTATGTGTCATCGATGCTTGGAGGAGGAGTTATCATCAATATATTCCCTCGAACATCCTTGTACGCAACATTGAGCCCCATTAGAAAAAAAATCACCTGCTGATCCTGGATCATCCTTGACATAGTAAGAGTAGATCCACATTCGCATGATTCACATTCAACAAATATCATGTATTCATCCCAAAGCTTCTTAAATTTGGTAAAGTAATCCGGAATACTAAGATTTCCTTGTTCAACAGCAATAATGTCTTTTTGAATTTGAAATAAACGAGTCCGATTTGCAACACCAAATCTACTTTCCAAATTTCTCCAGATCTGTGCTGCAGTTTGACAGAAAACTATAGATTCAGCTATGTCTTTGCTAACAGAATGAAAAAGCCACGAAAGTACCATGTTGTTACACCTATCCCAGTGTTGCTGAAGAAGAGGATCATCAACTGGACGACGACAAGTTCCAGTAACGAAGCCAAACTTATTCTTCGCTGACAGAGAGACCTCCACAGATCTCCTCCAATGGCTGTAATTCCGGCCATCGAGAATTCGTGTGGAGAGAATCGAACTAGTACTATCCGAATGATGAAGATACAACTCACTCATCGGATCTATACCTCCATCTTCGGGACGAGGAGCACCAGAACCTTCTCCTTGCTCTGATACCATGTCAGCTGGAGCTCAATTACAGAGAAACGAAAGTTGCCATTGAAAATGCAGAAACGGAAAAGAGGAATTGAGCTGAGACAGAGAATGAAAATGAAGGGAGATTGATTGCTTGAGTTGTAAGATTCTGTTACAGTATTTATAGACGAGGGAGAGAGATAGAACAATCTGTTACATGAGATATGATCCTATACAACTCATCTCTAACTTCTTCCTGTGGAGCTGCACTCTTTATGATGATGATGAGATGAAGATGTAGCTTAACAATCGACTCAGTCGCTCTACATCTGGATCGGATACTGTGTAGTCCATTTAATGGGTTGACCCTCCCACTCACAAGCGACTCCATGTTTCCAAGGGGATTCGAACTTCGAATTAACCTCTTGGCATGGATGTAGCCCCACAACCACTACACCAATTTGTGATTGGTCATTACCTCTTTCCTTAGTGGTGGGAAAGAGGTCACGAGGTTAAAGTTTAAATGTTATTAGTGATATTTATGTTAGGGTAGATATATTAATTTTTATAAATTAGAGTTCAATGTCTACCAAAAAAAAAATTAAAGCTCATTTTCGATTGATTTGAAGATTTTTTTTCAAAATATTCATAGAAAATTAAAAAATTACAACAATATTTACACTCTGAAAGATATTATAAAAATATTCATTTTTTGCAGAGAAATCAGAAAAACGCGGTTTGAGACCGCATTTTTTGTGTAAAAGGGAAAATGGATTTGGCACCCGAGGGAGGAGATTTGAATTACTATAGAAACGCGACGCGTTTCTATACCCACCTTTCCACTTGGCATGTCAACAGATGGGAGAGGCTGAGCTGGCAAGAGAAACGCGGTCTGAGACCGCGTTTCTCTGTTTAATTTTCAGAAAAAAAAGTCAAAAGATTCTTATTCTCTGGTGAAGGGTGATGGATTGATGATACACATAAGCTGCGTTTTATGACCTCAGATATTCTCCCCTCCCTCGCTAGGGGGAATCTCTGTAACCCTAAGTAAAAACGCGATTTAGAACAGCGTTTTTATGTCTATCAATATGAATTTCAAGTTCTTCTTCTCCGTCTTCTTCCCATCCTTCTTTGCCAAGCAAAAACACTCTAGCTCAAACGAAAAATTATCTTCAACACATACTCCACCAATATATACATTAACTCATCGTTATTTAAGGTTATTTATTGTTCTTATTTTTAATTTCTTGCTCTTATTTCGATTATTTAGATGATATATGTATTTGCTATCAGTAATTGAGAAGTTGGAGGATGAGTAATTTTGTTATTGTTGATGACATATGAGTGAATGAGGATTACGTAGTTCTTAGCATGAGTGAGTTTATGTAAATATAGTTGGCAAATGTTGATGGAATATATTGAAATATGAGCGAGTTTATAAATTAGAAATAATGTTGATAATTGTTGATAGTTGATATAAATGTTGATGAAATTCATGTAAATATAGTTGATACTTGTTGAAGAAATTTATTATCGAGACAATGTAAATTTGAAATGATGTTGAGAAGATATATTAGCGAGAAGAGTTACCATTTCGAATAAACTAACTTATTGTAAATGTTAACGTAGGATGGATGGACAAAACAACATATCTGAACCTCAGCCCGAGATATACGTTGATGCTCTTGGGGTTGATCACAAAGACGACTTGGATGAGTCCGAGGAGGATGATGATGCTACTAGGGAGAGGGCGATGGGGTCGATCGAGGATGAGGCCAATCCCAATTGGAATATCATGGAAGTTGATTCGATGAGAATAACTTAATGGCAAGAATTGAATTTGCACATACAAAAAGAAGATGGAAGACAGTTTTTTCATGGGTAACTATTCAACACACTTGACGAGTTGAAATGTGATTTGACAGAGTACTCTGTTAAACTGAGTAAGCCATATCGTACAGTACGTAAAGGTGGGTCCAGATTGGTACATAGTCGTTTGTGATAGGAAGGACAGTTATGGGTGCCCGTGACGATAGTCTGCTCGTCGTGTGGACCGAACTGTGGAAATGTGGACAATAGTCATTTACAGTGGGCCTCATGCGACTAACTGTGCATCAGACATTTTACAGTTAGATAATCGCAATGTGACCTCAAATTTCATTAGGGGTGAGATATGTGCATACCACGCCATGTACTATGACATCGCCTCATCCTCGTCGTCCACTGTGGGGGCTGCGTGAACCGTGTTCTCTCGCTCATTCCAATTCTTGATCCATTCTGCATGAACCTCAACCCAGTTGTGCTGATGCTTTCCTCTGCGATCCATCTTGTGCGTGAACTCATCAAATGCACATGCTGGGGGAACCACTTGCACAATTCCAAACTGACGTGAAACTCGCTCTGGGTTATGCCACTCCACTATGTTGAAGCATATCAGAGGTGTAGTAGATCGTCATATATTTCCACCTTGTTGGCAGATGGGAGCAAGGTGAGCTAAGACATCACTAGAGTACGGCTCCACACGAACTGAATTGTAATAAAATGAAGGTAACTGAAATAGTTCAGAACTATATTATATACAAGGTAGAGGAAGTACTAGGGTGAAGGCTAACCTGATCTGGGGTCTGACGATCAAATGCGTCTCGGTAGTACATCAATGTCTTTGGGGTAGTTCCATATGAGAATTTTCCAGTCAACCATCTCATGGCAAGTGAATGCTCCTCGTCGCGCCCAGTAAATGGTGGAGCTTGTGACCCATAACCTCTCTTTTTCCAAGCCTCTTGCCAGCGAGCCATCCTAACTGCATTTTGGTCATCAGCGTCGACGTCCAAAGTAATGCATCGCGACCTTCCAATGGAGATTCGCTCCCATGCCCACAACTAGAAATTGATTACAAGGAATTAGTTAACAAGGTCATTGGAGTAAAGGGAGAAAATGCTACCTTATTTGGTGTACCTGTAACAGTATGACAGGTCTAACAATCTGAACTTTCTCACGCTCTGTGGCTCTGCATAGCTGGCGATAGAGAAAGGCTAGGGTAGCACTACCCCAATTGTATTGTCCAGCAGCCTCCAAATCAGTAAGTAGTGGAAGGTATAGTAATTGGACCTGCCCTCCACTACTATCAACAAACAGGACCCCAACCATTAACATCAGAATGTATGCCTAGCCTGGCACTGAATGGCATTATATATCCTCAGCATCTTCTGGTAAAGGCTGAAGCAGTTGTTGCAGCCAGGCGGCTTTCACCGATGAACCCCTAATCTGGTTCGCTGGGGTCTTTGCTCGAACAATTTCTCTACAACAGTTGACCAATCGTACCATGTAGATCCAGTAATTGCAAGCTTGTAAACCGAGGGCGCCGAGGTTGAAGATGAACGGCGACGAGATGTAATTAATGGGGTAAGAGGCGGTTTCGTGTATTTTTAGGGTTGATATATAAAACGCGGGTTGGGTCCGGGTTTCATTAAATGCAACGAATAAAACGCGTTCCCAAACCGCGTTTTACCATACCTGCCTTTGACTTTTTTTTTCTAAAAAATTAACAAAGAAACGCGGTCTCAGACCTCGTTTCTCTTGCCAGTTCAGCCACAATGGCCCAAAACCATCCGATGACATGCCAAGTGGAAAGGTGGCTATAGAAACGCGGTTTCAAACCGCGTTTCTATAGTAATTCAAATCTCCTCCCCCGGGCGCCAAATGCATTTTCCCTTTTACACATAAAACGCGGTCTTAAACCATGTTTTTCTGATCTATGCAAAAAATGAATATTTTTCTAATATCTTTCAAAGTGTGAATATTGTTGTAATTTTTTAATTTTCTATGAAAATTTTGAAAAAAAATTATGATTTGAGTGCATACACACACACACATATATACACACACTAAAATAGATACGCGATGTTTAATTTATGTGGCATTCTATGGTTGATTTTAGGGAAAAAATCCTGCTAAATTGTTTTTATTAAAATAATATATTATCATAATTTATAGAAACTTATTATCTATATATGGAGTGTATTTTAGTTAATTGATATAAATATAAACCAAAATTATTTTATAGTCATAGTACTTATCAAAAATATTACGGAGTAATAGATAAATTTTTATAGGTGTTATTTTATTTATATCTAGATTAATTTTTATTTTATTTTCCACATACTTTGATTGTTATTAGTTTAATTCTCACATTTTAATTCAATTTTATTATTTTGATATATTTTAAATAAGTTTTTTTATATAGATAATAGTTATAATTTTATAATATATATTACATTAAGGGTGATTTAGGTGATTAGCCAATTTAGAATAGTTAATTAGGTGATTAGCAAATAAACTTATTAAATTAGGTTAGGTAGCCACATTATTAGGTGCGCCTCCCCACCCGAAACACGCGCCTCCTTCCTCTGTTTCAGCGCAGGTGGAGTTTCATCAAAACCCTTCTTCAATGTCAAAAACCTCCAAATCCACCTGCTAATATCAAAATCTGGAGCATCAAAATCGCGATTACACACACAAAACTCAGTTCCCAGGCTCGAAATCGTGATTCCGTGGAGTGATTCCAACTCAACAACAAATCCGCACATAATTAGGTGATTAGAAGTTGATTCCCAGAAGCTTCGAAAGCTGTCAACAATGGCAAAAAATGGATGCAATATGGAATCAGAAACAAGGAAAAGAGCCACGATTTGATATCTAATCTAGGTAAGATGCATAATTTTTGACATAAATTTCGATTTATATATAACAATTGCAAATCTCAATTTTCAATTCCATAACCTAGGGTTACATCTAAGTAGTATTCCTTACCCGAACTACTATGATTTGGCATTGCAATCGAGTTTTGAGTATTAATATGATGAAATTTTGCCTATAGGTGTTAACTACATGTTCCGAACCCCCCCCCCCCCCCCCCACACCACTGTCAAGAGATGGATCTCAAAATTATGACAGTCTTTTTTGGTGGAGTATTGAGGATGTCAAATGGTAATTGTGAGTATGTTGATGAACTTGAATCTAAGGCATTTGTGATTCAAGACAATATTGAGTTGGAATCATTGACAAAAATGATAAGTGATAGGTTTGACATTTACCGAGAAACGTATGAGCTGAAGTTAACTCACTTGCATCCTGTACAAAAATTGAAAGCTCCTTTCATAATCAGCAAAAATGATGATCTTAAAGCATTCATGGATATAAATGATGCACCTCAGATTGCATGGTCTTTGCCGTTGCATGTTGTAGCAAAGAAAACGATGAATGGAATTGAGATAACAAAAACAGTTCAACAAACAAGTGTGGTGACAGAGACTGATGAGTACATTCAAGAAACAAGGGTTGATGACACATTGGCTCTCAATACTACTGTTTTGAATCAGAAGATATGCAACCAACTGATGATGATGCTCAAAATGAAGCCCTTAGTGACAATGACAAAGCCGAGATTGATTTCATCTATGTTGGACAGATTTTCACCTAAAAAAATGAACTAAGGAATGCAGTGGCTAACATGGCAGTTAAGGAGAACTTCCAATTTCGAGTGAAAAGATCAAACACACAAAGGTACAAGGTCAGTTGTATTGATGCAAGCTGCAAGTGGACAGTACTAGCTACATGTGTGAAGAATTTGAGTTACTTTGAGATTAGAAGGGTGAATGAAGAGCACACTTGTTCGTTTTCAGTTAGGTGCAGAGAACATCGGAAACCTTCATATCAAGCTGTAGCAGAAAAGATGAAGATAAGGTATGATTAATGAGAATTATATTATTTATATAATACCATTTATATGAATAAGGATAAAAACTAGTATGTGTTTACATTTTCAATATAATTGATGAAAATAAATAAAGTTATTGCAGAACAGTTACTGCAGAACAGTTGAATACAATTGCTTAATTCTTACATAAAATGAATGAAGGTATGAAGGTGTGACAAAGGGGCCAGATCCTATATAGATTAAAAATGCGATGCAAAGGGAGTTTAGGCACAATGTCAGCTACTGGAAAGCTTGGAAAGCAAAAGAGGTTACGCAAGACATGATAAGAGGTACTACAGAGGGAAACTATGAAATGTTGTCATCATACTTCCACATGCTGCAACAACTAAACCCAGGGACATATGCATGCATTGAGATTGATGGATATAACCGTTTCAAGTATGCATTTTTATCGTTCGGAGCATCAATTAGAGGATTTCTCATGATGAGAAAGGTATAAACTATAGAATTTGGTTTAATAAAAAATGCATAATAAAACTAGTGTAACATTTATAAATTGCATTATATAGGTTATCATGGTAGATGCCACTTTCCTACATGGTAAGTATAGAGGAATCTTCATTACAGCAACTGCACAAGATGCTGACAGACATGTGTACCCTCTAGCTTTTGGAGTGGCGGACTCAGAGAATGATAATGCATGGAAGTGGTTCCTCCAAAGATTAGCTCTTGTGGTTCCAGATACGAATGAGCTCGTATTTGCATCTGATCGGCATGTGAGCATCAGCAAAGCTGTGGAGAATGTATACGGTTCAGCAAAGCATATAATCTGCACCCGACATTTAAAACAAAATATAAAGGCAAGATACAAAGCCCAAGGGGTCAGCCACTTTGTCACCAAAGCGTCCGAATGCTACACTGTAAGGGAATTTGAAGGATATTACAAAAGCATTTGTGACATCAACAAGGAGATTGGGAAGTACCTTGAGGATGCAGATTTCCAAAAATGGTCAAGGGCTCACTTCCAAGGCGACAGGTACAACCTTATGACAACGAATAATGCAGAGTGTATAAATGCAATTTTAAAAGAAGCTCGAGTATACCCAATTGTTGCACTATTTGAGCATATTAGGAATAAAATGGCAGAATGGTTCAATGACCGTAGAGGAAAGGCAAAAAAGATCAGTGATGTGCCACCTACAATGAAAGAAATCCTGCAGAAAAGATATGAGCGTTCTGGAAGATATGAAGTGAAGGTGTTGAACGATGCACAATGTCACGTCGTTGGTAGAAAGTGATGACTGGTATGTACCAGAGGATATCAGAACAACCAAATGTCGGCCGCCAATAGTGCGTAAGAAGAGTGGGAGACCAAGAAAATGCCGGATCCCATCAGTTGGATAAGGGCACACAAGGAAAAAAACACTCACATACAAGTGTGGAACTTGTGGAAAGAAAGGACACAATAAGATAACATGCCCAAACAAACCATCAAGCAGTACAACCACACAAGCAGACTCATGAAGCCCTTGAAGAAAATACAGAAACTGTCTATGTCTATTTTTTATTGTCTTTTTTTTTTAAATTTTTCCATAGGGAGACAAGTTACAAAAGTTAAGCAAATACATTGAATCTCTTTTTTTTTTGAATATATACATTGGATTTAAATGGTTTAACAACTTTAATATATAATTGAAAGCATATGTTACATAAGGGATGTTGGAATGAAAAAATGAATGAGATTACATGTTGGAGGTCCCATAAAAATGAATATGTAGCAACACAAAAGATGACAGTACATACACATAAAGTGGAACCTGTCATCAACTGTATGACAGTTTGAATCTCAATAAAAATTAGATGCATAAAAGGTGTGGTTCGGATGATACATTTCGTTTGGGTTGACGCAACTCATGTGATGCAACTAATGTCATGAATCAAAGATAATCAACAAAAAGTAATGAAAAAAAGAGATGATACCAAAATGTATAAGATAAGGGGAGTTGAACTAAATGCATAAAAGGTGTGGGTCGGGTGATGCCATACGTTTGATGCAACTCGTGTGAGGCCGTTTGGTTTGACACACATCCTGTGATGCAACTAATATCACGCATGAAAAATATATTGATGCCAACAGATTCATGATGAAAATCACCAATAATTAGATACATACAAGTTGTGGTTCGATTGATGTCGTACGTTTGATGCGACTTGTGTGATGCTGTTTGTTTTGACACACCTCCTCTGAGGCAACTAATATCATGCATAAAAAAAATCTTGAGGCCAACAGATTCATGATGAAAATTAATAATAATTGGATGCATAAAAGATGCGGTTCGAGTGATGCTGTACATTTGATGCGACTCATGCGATGCCGTTTGTTTTGACACACCTCATGTGATGAAACTCATATCATGCATCAAACAAACTCAAACAAACTATTGGAAAAATGAGATGGAATGAAATAAACAAAGTTGATGAAACACACAAAGACTAGTGCAATATAGATGGGTTTGGGGGTGAGTAAAAGATAGAAATGTTGTGATGGGAGGACAACTATAAGCGGAGTCCAACACATAACGATTTACTGATTGAATCTCAATTTCGTGATTTAATCCAACATAAATATGATCGACATTATAAATCAAAACAAGAGAACAAAAAATGCATAAAGGTGGTCACTGTCCTCATAAGTACACATATTAAATTAAAAAATAGCCACCTTGAAATAACACAAAAAAAGATCAATTTTCACCATATATAAAGATCCTGGCATTCATACTTCTGAAAGTTAAAGATCATAGCATACGTAGTTATCAACACTACCAACGGACAGGAGAGCATGCAAGCTCTTAAGGCTGAATTGTTAAAGGCAAAACACCACAGCTACAATTACCCAATAACAGCCATAGTTACAAAATGGAGCATGCAAGCTCTAAATATCCTAATATCAACCAAAAAGAAAATAAGTCCAATCCATAACCAAAGCCCACCCACATCAACCCATTGTGTTGACAGTCCAACACACATGCGAAAGTTCAATCCCCAAATTCTCCCTATAGGCTTGGACATGATTATCGTTGAATTCGTAAATATCTCCCCCAAAAGCCAATTCTTCTATAGCTTTGATGGTATAAACACCACAACTCCCCCTACAAAAAAATAGACAACACAAAAACAAAAAAATGAAATCAATAAGAGTACCAGATTAAAACAGTATAAGAAATAGATAAACATATAAAGTATAATAAACTGAATTCATACACATACCCATCAAGGTTCTGAGGAACATCACGAAATCGTTCCACTTTAAAAGGCGACTCAATGCTTTGCCCCAAATGCGAAAAACGGCCTGACTCCCTCAATAGCGCAGGTAACATAGTGCAAAGTGGATCCAAAAATGCCTGCAGCTTCTCATCGTTGTAAAGGTAGATACTCGAATCACAAACGTTCACTTTCCCTTGAAACATGTCAATCTCTAATGCAACCAGTGTGCGTTGTTGATGTTGAAGGGAGTGTAAATAATTTTTGCAGCAAGCCATGATTTCCCGCAGAACTTTGGCAGCAGACCATCAAGATAATGAAAAAACACCTAGCCAAACGAAACTTTGCCCAACAGAAACTTCTTGAAAAAACTATCAGTGAATTTCCCAGCAAAAACCCAATCCATAATAACAATATCACTGAATTTCTCCACATTGTCAGCAATATACTTCCTAAAGTGGGACAAGGCCTCTCCTATATGCTAAAACAAATAAACAAGGGAAGTTATAATTAAGAAAAACCTAAAAGAGAAGGAAAAAAACACATATGATGCAAGTAATAATACAGTAGACTTACATCATCACGAAGCCAGTGGCGCTTTCCAACAAGTTCACAGAAGAACTTCTTATCAAGCATAATCCCATTGCCTGCAAGCTGAGTACAATGATCCCTACACACAAAAATATTCTTAACTTAAATAAAAACCAATATAAAAGCAATCAGAAAACAATAAAAGAAATAATGAAAATGTAGAATATAAAACAAAAGCAGATAGACCAAATAAGTAAAACAAAAAAAAGAAAGCAACACAACTTACTCGTCGGAATAGATCCAATCATAAAAGCTCTTCCGATATTCAAATTCAAAAAACGAATATTTTGGCCTCCTAGGGATTGTAGGCTTCTTCTTCGCACCTTGAGTGTATGGAGTCTCCAAAACTGCAGCAACTTTGCCAATACGAGTTGATTTCCTTGTTGGACCAACAACAGCCAAAGCCTTGAGAGATTTTGGGACTGAGTGGGAAGGGAGATCCAACGGACGATCAGAGGGGACATCAGAGGGCAAGATAGAATTTGGCTGACTCAAGGGGACATCAGAATGCAATGAAGAGGGAGAATTCTGTGGTGTAGGATCAGGAGTTGGCGCAATGTTACGGAAAAGATGTTCATGATCAGACATTTGTGAGCAGTTGTCTCGAATACCCCTTAGAACATCCTGGAGGGAAGCATCAATGTTAGCAGAAGTCATGTGAGGAAATTTCATGGAATCAGTACATCCATGTGACGATGAACCCAGAGGAGTAGCAACTTTGGCATCAGGTTTTAATTGAATGGAATCAACCTTCAAATGGAGGGAATCAACCTTAGATTGGAGGGAATTATAATTGGATTGGAGGGAATCATAGTTGGATTGAAGGGAATCATAATTGGATTGGAGGGAAGCATAATTGGCAGAAAGAGATCTAAGGACTGAGTGCATTTTCAGAACTCTTGCTTCAACACGTACAACAGAGTCAACGATCAAGGCCAAATGTTGCCTAATTCGGATTAGACAACCTGCATCATCTAGATTTACGAATCCATCATCAACAACCGGTGCCTTCTCAGCAGCTGCCACTTCATCCCCTTTATCTTGCAACCCTCCTGCTGCTTTTTTTTTATGAAGATTTAGGTTCTTTCAATGGGACACTTTCAGAAGGGACACTAAAGACAGTGTGAGCCTTATCCTTCAACTCAACAGAAGCAACTGCACGCTTAAGACTAAATTTGCCACTAGGGCGAAATAACTTTGGAGAGGAGACATGTGGGGCAGAATTCACAGGGGCAGACACAAGTTCAGAAACTTTAGAAGCAAAAAACAGTTTTTTCGGAGGGTTATCAGAAACAAAGGAAGGGGACACATCAACCTTCCTCTTTAAAGAGGGATGCGTAATTGAAACAGATAAGTCAGGAGATGCAACCTTGGACCTTGCAGCTATGGATGAAGACGGTGAAGCAACAACTTTAGTGCTAGAAGACGGAACAACTTGATCAAGAAGGCCAAGAGAAGGAATGACCTCTTGAGTCAACTCAGTGATAGGTGCATTAACTGGAGTGGATAACCTTGAAGGAGCTTTGTGTGAGAACCAAGACAGAAAAGCTGCAACATTGGAATCATCCGGTTCATTTAGAAAAGCCATCAAAGGGGAATCCAAATATTCCCCATAAGTAGGATAAATTTTGTCCTTCAAATAAAAAACCACAAAAGAATCATAAACTAATACTAAACACAGTAATTAGATGCCTAAATGAAGAAAAACACAAACATGATAAGAAGCCAAACATGAATAAAAGTTGAAACAAAGTACCATTTGGATCTTAACAAATTCAAGCTGAAGATGCCGAGAAGTCACAGCCCGATTAGAAGACACACTCTCCCATTTCATGAAAGAACGATCTGTAGCATCAAATGAACACTTGCAATGTACAATTGGTGGGATCTTGGGAAAAGCCTCCAAGATCCAAACCTGGAATCACAACAACAGACACACAACAAAAGACACATGTAAGACAAAATAATATATGAAAATATAAAAGGAAAAAATAACAAAAATAAGCAAGTAGGAATACCTGAAAAGCAAGTGGAAATCCTAACAAGTTAAAACCGCTCCTTGCCTTTGGGACATTCTCTTTTTCACACTCTTGAGCAGACTTCTTAGACGACTTATCTGCACTCCTTTTCGTACTTTTCTTCAAAGTCTTAGCCAATTTACGGGGAGATACACGATTTACCTTCATAAGAGAGGTAATAGTTTCTACAAACACTAATCTACCCCATGGATAAGCAGTTAAGAGACTCATATCAGAAGCTAGACACAAAATCTCATTACTAACAACCCCACCCCTATGAGGTAACAAAATACCATCAATCACCAAAACATAAGCAAGAATGAGTTTATTGGGCGAATTCTGGGGTGTCTTACAGAAAATTGAAACCAAATCATCATACTTAATCTTATCTACCCCAATTATAGATTTAACATCAATTGAAGGAACTTCAACAACATGATCAGAGACACATTTTAAACCAGTAACATCAGCAAATTCACACATGGAAAACCTAGAAGGGTGAGAAGATTTCAACTGAAACCACATTTCTCTAGTTTTGGATGTTTTCAATTCATGAACCATGAAATGGTTGACAAGTTGTTGTGCAAATTTCAACTTGTCACCAAACCACAAAACACGACACAGAAAAGAAGAACACAAAGATGATCAGTCAGAAGGACACAACTCCCTTTGAATAATAGGAATGACATCAACACGGGAGTATAGATTATACTTCCTATAAAAAATGCCCCGATCTTCCCGACTATAATCAAACACCTACACATACACAAGAAAACAGAAAAAAAAAATTATAGAAAAGATAAACATTATAAAAAACAGAAACTAAACACAAAGGGGGAATAGCAAAGATGGTTACAACCCGGAAAAGCCATGTCCTCAGTGGCATCCCTATCAGTAAGAAGAAAAGCTGTATACATAGACACAAAGTAAAAGGAATCAATAACACAAAATGGGGATAATAAAATCAACATCAGAAATTAAAATTAAATACGTAATGGTTGAAATTGAAGATATGAAACAAAGGTCAAAGATAGCACACGTTTGACATAAGTCCACTTAAGTGAAGATATGGAATAAAAGCACAGAAAATGGAAGAAAGCAAACACAATGGTGCCAAATCCACATCAACACCAAAATAATGAATATAATTCACCAAAAGACAGCTACGTGAAATGAAGAAAACCATATGAATGAGGACAAATATACTAGAATCAAATAGAGTACACCAACAGAAGATGCTGAAAATATAAAAGGAAGAAACTAGATGCCAACACTAAATCAAATACAATAATGTAAAAAAAAGGAATCAAGAAGATGCATCCAAAATAAAAGGTCAACAAATGTTTGAAACAATAAACATAGACAAAAGGTACAGAAGGATGAAAAATCAATAAGATGTATACATAAACACAAAAAAATGGAATCAATTAAACAAAAAAATCGAAGAAAGAAGGAATCCACTGAGCAAATTCACAAACCATGACAAAATGAAACAAATATGAGAAATGAATGAAACATCTAAACTAAATCAACAAGAATAGAAGAAACTAGATGCTATAAACAACAAATTACAAATAGATTCCAACCCCAAAAGGATCGATTTAACCACATAGAACCCCGATATTTCAAAACCCTAACCAGAAGCACAAAGTACACCATGATTCCAAAAAAAAAACACTGAAAAAATCAACAAACAATAGGAAGAAGAACAAGAAAACAGATAAGAGATTAGTACGAAAATAAGATTGAAATATCAAGTCCATACCTGAAGGATCCGCCATTAGAAACGAGTTAAACAAAAACACAAGGAACAACCCCCAAATACGACCCCCCCCCCCCCCCCCCCGATGTCACCAAAACCACAAACGGAAGGAGGAGGATAAGGAAAAAAGCACGGAAGATGAAAGGAAGAACAGGAGGAGAAAACGGAGGACAATCGCCGAAAGATGGAAGAAGGAGGAGAAGGTCGAGAGTGAGGCTACAAACTACCAGGAGAAAAGGGTCAACTGACCTAATTAAATATCCAAAAGGGACAGGAAGCTTAAAAAAAAGTAATGTAGCTATTCACCTAATTAAAAGTACGTAGGTGGACAAAACAGCAAATTTTCTCCTACATTAATACATTCTCGCGCATGAGCATGAGATAAGATGCACTCATGCACTAGTTATTTTCTTTAATACGGAAAAATATTGGAGAGATCAGATGAAAAAACACACTTGTTAGCTACGCTCAAAATATTTACACCATATAAAAAAAATCAAATTGGACGAATTAATTTCGCAATCACCGATTAAAAAGAATATCTTTTAATATGACAAATCATATTCCACTACCAAACTCTTTGGACACACATTTTCCTAGCTTCGGCTCACTTTAGGCATTCAGTTCGTCTGAGAGCATTTGATAGTCATACTCCTCGTATCCGATGGTTTGGTTAAAATTCCATTTAAATCAACTTTTCAATTAAAAAAAAATTTTGGAGTTCTTGAAGAAAAAAAAATTATTGAGTGAGGTTTTGGTAATGTAATTTTCTTGGAGTTTTTTTTAAAAGAAAAAGTTATTGGCTAAATTTTTTATAAGATGTGGTTTTTGGAGTGTTAAATTAAGCTTGAGCGGGTAAGATTTGACTCGACGCGAGAATCTGACCCGATCGACCCGAATTCAGACTCGATCGAAACCGAAGATATAGTATCCAAAAAAACCCGAACTCGAACCAAACCCGATTCATTTTGATCCGATGTCCGAATTGACAAGGAGACATACAAACCCGATCCAAACCAGACTCGGCCCAAACCTACCCTGACTCGACTACCAACTCGACCCAAATCTGATCCGACCCGACTCTCAACCAAACCCAACATCCAACCCGACCTGAATAATATGTACTTAAATCATTTTTATATTCTCTAATATGTACTTAAAATTATAATTAATAAATTTATATTATAAATTTAAATTGATAATTTTTAATCAACCCAAGCATAAGGTGCGGACCTCGTACTAGTTCTACTAGTTCTTAATTAAACAAAGTACAACCGTCATGATCATGGATTAGATCTTAAGTTTAATCCTTGTGCTCAATTACAATGTGTTCAACCTTCCTTGCTATTTTAGCCCTAAAATTTACTATTCACCCTAAAATCAGATTTTTTTTTTTAAATATAAACCCTATGCTTTTTAATTTAAAGATGTGTGAATCAAAAGACAACTAATTCTTTTTCTTTAATTATATAAAAATCTTACTCCACTTAATAACACATTTGTAAATAAAGAGGTGCAAGGTTTAATTTTAAAAAAATATATAATTTTGGGGGGTAAATAGCAAAAATTTGATTGAGGAAATAACAACATCACATTTTTATAAGGAAATAATTCAAGGGCCAGACGAACTTGAAATCTCGAGAGGTCGACAAAGTCAGCTCCCCATTGGATGCTTTTTGGCCAAATTCGAAAATGAGAGTGAGCTTATGAATGTGCTAATTGGAGGGCCTTGATCAGTATTTGGGAGGTGTTTGATCATGAAGAGGTGGTCTCCTGACTTCGCAACTTCCGATGTCATCAACTCGGCCCCGACTTGGATTAGAATGACGGATGCAATGGTACGAGGAAACGATAATATGGAGTATGGCGGAAGAAGTGGGAAGACTTTCATAAATAGAGGGAGATTCGCACGTGTGTGTCGAAATCGATATGAGTAGAACTTTGAAACGTATGGTCACGATAAACGGAAGGAGGTGCCCTATTGAATATGAAGGGCTCCAAACAATTTGTTACAAGTGTGGAAGGTATGAGCATTATGTTTCAGGTTATACGTTTATTCAACGAAACCATATGACGCAAGAAGAAGGAGAAGCAAACAAAGAAAAAAAATCGGAGAGAATAGGGGAAGAGACAAGACAGGGAGAGGAGGGTAAAGAGAGTCTGGGAAGGTCGACGAGGAAGATAGAGGGGAAACAGACCGAAGAAAACAAGTTTGGATCGATGATGCATGTTGGGAAGAGAACGAGCGCGCTGAGAGCAAAGTTTAATGGTAAAGCTCGAATGGGGGAGAGTCAAAACTGGAACATGGTAGGTGCCGAGTATGGCAAGAATCATGGCAGCGGGGGAAAGAACCATAATGCAGTGGCCCCTTGGAGGGTGTTAATAGGAAGAAACGTTACCATACCCATAGCAGAATTGTAGGGTGTGGTACAAGGTCTGATGATTGCCTAGAACAGGGGCTACAGGAAAGTGGTGTTGGAAACAGACTCCCAACTCATAGCGACCATACTAGGCAAAGCACTTCCACGACACCACCATCTGGCAGCCTTGTCAGTAAATGTCAAGGCATAATTGCAAGAAACTAGATTGTCCAGGTTCGACATGTATTCCGCGAAGCCAATCGTGTAGTGGATTACCTAGCTAATTTAAGGTACTCCTATAACATTGGCTTGACTATATTGTTTGATCCGTCTGAGGGTGTTTTATCCTTTCTGCATGATGACGTGAGGGGCCAGGCTATCCCCCGTATGCTGAATACTTAGCCTATTTTTTTACTTATTTAATAAAAGCGCGATGAGATGCAGAGAGCTCCGACTCTCCTTCCAACAAAAAGGTTATATGTTTCACACGTTGAGAAAAATACATATTTAGAAAGAAGGGTGGCGCAGGACGGAACGGGATGGAGATCGTCTTGGATCTCATTCTGTGTAATTTTTGTGAGATGGGATCGAGAAAATTTTTTTATTTTTAATCTCGCACGGGCTTTGTCCCTCACGAGATAGGACGGGATCAGAATGGACGAGTCTAGCCTCAAATAAAAGATATTATAAAAATATCATAAATTCTTGATATATTTTACGGTGTTCAAATATGTAAGATATATAGAGCTATATATAACCATTTTTTTTATATTGCGATTGAACTATTTGCAGAAGATGGTAGCTTCAGAATTTTTTGTATATTACTTGTATTGAAAGAAAATGTGTACACCAGATGCTATTTATACTACCACTATAGCTAACTACTGGTCTACTCTGTTGATCTAATCTATCTCCGACCGACTAACATTAACAACATCAAACAAATTCTAATCAAGCTACACCGTGGGCTTCATTATTACAATTTAAAACTGATTGGGGTAAGATGAGGAATCCTCGTCCCACGTTATTGTCTCGTATAATTTTTATGGGATGGAACTGAGATGCTGTTAGAACTTGATCGATCGTGAAATGAAATGGAGAAAACGAAGAAGAAATGGAAGATCTATCTTATTCATCTTGCTCTGATCAAGAGCTGAAACTCTTATTTATACATGAGGGAGGAAGAAGAAGGAGGCGTGAGGTTTGCTATAACAAACCAAACGACACTGTTCCACTTCAACTCTGAACATAAAATGAAAAATGCCTGATACGGCACCATTTGTTACTAAATTTATGAACATTACACAATAAGAACAAAAGCGATGTCGTGTCCTCTCTTCATCACCGTCAACACTACCCCTCCCCCCCCCCCCTAAGTGGTAGGTGGTGAAACCAGTTGAAACTTGGGAATGATAGAGTGATGGCGAGGTCCAGGTAGGCATTTGGTGAAAATATCGTCCAAATGATCATGTGTAGGAAGGTAACATAAACTGATCAATCCTTCACAAAGCTTATGCCGAGCAAAGTGATAGTCCAAATCAACATGCTTCGATCGCTCGTGATAAACTAGATTCCGAGCAATGTGAACTGATGCTTGGCTATCACATTTGACAAGAATTGATAAAATGTCGAAGACACCACATTCATGCAAAAGGAGAGAGAGCCAAGAAAGTTTTGCAATCAATCGACGAAGGGAGCGATACTCTGCTTTAAAAGAAGAAAGTGAAACAATTGGTTTCTTCTTAGCCTTCCAAGAAATCGGGTATCCACCGAAGAAAATGATGAAACCACTTATAGAGCGATGAGTATGAGAACAAGGAGCCCAGTCAGTCGCTGTAGCCAATGAGAACCATAGCAGAGGAAGAATTAAGAAGAATGCCCAAATCAAGTGTGATATGAAGATACTTGAGAACCTGAAAGGCAACATTCAGGTGATCCAACGAAGGAGATTGCATGAACTGGTTGAGGTATTGTACTGCAAATGCAAGATCAGGACAGGTATGACTTAAAAAATTTAACTTGCCCACCAATCTTCTGAACATGGTTGGATCAAAGAGTAAATGACCCTTGGTTTTGTGAAGGTTGATACCCACTTCCAAGGGAGCAGAGGCCAAACTAGAGTTACAATCATACTCAATAAGAAGTTCTGAAATAAATTTCTTTTGAGACAATACCAGACCTTGAGGAACCTTATTTAAAAAACTTGATGCCAAGAAAGTAATGCAGCGTGCCCAAATCATTGATCTTAAATTGATTATCCAAGAAAGCCTTCAAACTGACCATTGTAGAAAGATCATTGTCAGTTAAGAGAATATCATCGACATAAATGGAAAGAAACACAACTGATTCTCCAGCAATATGAGTGAACAAGGAATTAATGATTATTCTCAGAATGGGTGTAACCCTGAGATCTCAGAGAACCAGAAAGTTTAGCATATCATTGTCTAGATGCTTGTCTAAGCCCGTACAGTGATTTGTTCAGTTTGCAAACTATCAAAGCATTAGACAAATGAAGGCCCAAGGGAGATATATTTCATTTAGAACTCTTTGTGGAGATCACCATGAAGGAATGCATTACTCACATCGAGCGGAAAAATGGGCCAATTTCATTTCAAAACAACAGACACAAGCACACAGATTGTGGTCATTTTGACAACGAAAGAAAAAGTTTCCGTGAAATCGCTGCCGACTTTCTGAGTGCATTCTTTGATAACTAGGTGAGCTTTATGACTGCCAACGGTTCCATCAAGGCATAGCTTGAGTTTAAAAACCCGCTTTCAACTAATAGTCTTCTTCCCTTTGGGAAGAGGAACTAAATCCCAAGTTCGGTTCAACTCTAACGCAGCAAACTCGTTATCCATAGACTCTTGCCAAGCAAGTGAAGAAGCAATCTCTGCATAAGAATCATGCTCATGTGCAACAAACAAGTTTGATAAGAAACAATGATCTACCAAGGATAAAACACTGGCACTGATAGTGGGAGGGTTGAAACGTGAGCTTGGGCTTCTCTTGCTGACATAAAAGTAGATGTGATTATGTTTGAACAAAAAGAAAGGGATGATATGCAAATATAATCATGTAAATTAGAGGGTACAATTCACACTCTTGATGACCTTCTGAGATGGACTATGGGTGACCCAACATCACCCTCAATGGGATTGTCATGAGTAGGCAAAGGTAATGTAACAGATGGTTGAGGAATATTTGTGGGATGTTGAAAGGGAAATATGGTCTCATAAAAGACAACATTTGGTGAGATGATGATATCTTTGGTGGAAACAGAAAAAGTTTATAAGCTTTCTTGCCAAAAGGAAATTCCAAAAAGATGCAAGGTTGGGCCATGGGTTCAAAGTTGTCTCGAGTAGGGGGAGTAGTTGTGGCATAACAGAGATAACCAAAAGGTTTCAACTTATCATAGGATGGAGAGGTATGAAAACGACGTTCAAAAGGAGTTGACTTCTGTAAAAGTTTGGAAGGAAATTGGTTGATCAAAAAAGTTGCCATGAGAATATATTTATCCCCCTAATCAATTGGGAGGTTGGATATCTCAAGGAGAGCTTTAGATATCTCAAGGAGATGTTTGTGTTTACACTCAATAACACCATTTTGTTGTGGCATGTAGCACAACTAGTTTGATGAAGGATCCCATGAGAGGCAAAGAAAGATTGTCCCTGATTACTCAGACCAAGCTCAAAGGCATTGTCAGTTTTGATGGTTTTAGGATTGACAAAAAAACTGGGTTTAAACCATGGAAATGAAGGCTTGAATGATAGAGAAAGTACTTGCTTTGTTGGGAAGAAGATGGGTCCAAGAACATCTCGTGAATTCATCAACAATTGTTAGAAAATATTTGTGGCTATTATATGTAGGATTATGATATGGTCCCCACAAATCAATGTGAACCGAATCAAAAGGATTTGTGGTTTTGATGCTACCGTGGGAAAAAGGCAACCTGTGTTGCCTAGTTTTATCACAAATATCACAGGGATCATCCATTTTCGAGAAAGAAGTAGCATCAACAGGAAGCAATATGATCGATTTTATTAAAAGGCATGTGTCCCAATCTCAAATGCCATAGCAAAGCAGAAGAGGACAAATTAACAAGCAAAAGTATTACAATTCTCATAAGGTTCATTAGAGTGCAAAGAGGAAAAAGACAAAGAAGACAACTAATGCTTGCAATGTAGCAGATCCTTTTATTCACCAAGCACCAGTGTTTATAATCCAGGCATCACTATTGTTCTTCAAATCATATTGAGAACTAAGAGTAAGATACTTATAATAATTCACAAGATCAGATGAGTGACTACCTGCCATGTACAACCATCCATCTCCATGCTCTGGCTTGGAGCTCCTTTGTTCAGAATGTTCAACAATTGAGTGCATTGTTCCACTGTGAAGCCTGGGATTACAGAGACCTGTTCCCCTCCATTGTCTGAACTAGAAGCCTGAGTTGCAAAGTTCTTATCCATTGGATCTGAAGCCTTAGAGCCACTTGGATACCCAATCAATTTGTAAAAAAACTCCACCTAATGGCTTGTCTTTTTGCAGTGAGTGCAAACATAAAAAGGTTGTTTCTCTGGAACAAAACTATCTTGCTTTGATTTTTGAGATCCAATCTGGGAGCTTGAATTTCCACTGCTACGTTGACTTTGATTGTTCATAGTCGACGAATCTCTAAGAACCTGATTGTTATTCTTGAAGCCAAGATGCTTTTCTTCATGACTAATCATGGAGTACGCCTGCGAGATCGAAGGAGTTGGCTTCATCATCAAAATATGGCCTCTAACCTAACTAAAACGATCATGTAGGCCCATCAACAATTCAAGAAGACGTTGATCTTCTTCAAGTCTGCAGAACTTTTGACCTGCTCCACAAGAACACCTAGAAACGGTTTGCAGATTCTTCAATTTGTCCCATAGGTGCTTAATCCTTGTAAAGAATGAAGCAAAGTCATCATTTTCCTGCGAAATTACATAAAGCTCTTTGCGAGCACTGAATCTTTGAGCGAGATTTGATTGCTTGAACCTAGTGCAAAGATCTACCCAAATCTCAAACGTGGAATCACTATAAATGATACTTTCCGCAATTTCCTTTGCTGAGCGCGTTCAACATCCAAGACACCAACATGTCATTACAGCGTTGCCAATCTCTGAACTCAGTTGTGTCTTCGCTAGGTCTAGCAATCGAACCATTGACAAATCCTACTTTATTCTTCACCGAGAGGGAGATTAGCATTGAGCACTTCCAAGTTCAAAACCACTACCGTCAAAACCTTTTGAAACTAAAACCATACCGGGATTATCTGAAGGATGTACGTAGATATATCGGATCCCTTGATTCGACTCCATCTCGTGGTCGATTTCCCGAATCCATTACAGTGATTGAAAAGCGAAAGTAAAACCATAAATGAATTTGGAGAACGTACAAAAACAAGAACGAATTAGGATTTTTGCTCTGATACCATGTTAGAACTTGATCGATCGCGAAACAAAATGGAGAAAACGAAGAAGAAATGGAAGATCGATCTTATTCATCTTGCTCTGATCAAGAGCTGAAACTTTTATTTATACATGAGGGAGAAAGAAGAAGGAGGTGCGAGGTTTATTATAACAAACCAACCGACGCCGTTCCACTTAAACTCTGAACAGAAAAGGAAAACGCCTAATTCGGCACCATTTGTTACTAAATTTATGAACATTGCATAGTAAGAACAAAAGTGAAGTCGTGTCATCTCTTCATCACCCCCAATTCCTGATTGCCATAGCTCAACAGATGAGATTCACTTTTTTTTTTCCAAATTCCACCAAAATTGAGACGGACTCGGGATTTGAGAGATTTGTGTCTACCCTTAATTAGAAAGAATTATGTAGTAAAAGCCTATGCATTAGAAAGAATTATGTTACTCGAACCGGAATCAATGAAAGTTTGAGCACCCATATATTTTTACAGGTTGTAAGAAGTGAAATTTAAACCTTTACTTCAAGTAAGGGACACCTCTCCCTTTCTCAAATAATTAAAAAAGCAAAGCCCAAACTCATAGTAATCTATTTACTATAATGTAGCATAATATGAAACTAAAAATACATTTAATTCCATCTCAAACGAAATCAAAGAGCCAAATTTCGTCACAAAACATGTGTTTTGAGACAATACATGGTCCTTTCAATAATCTCCTTCCGACAATATGATCAATTTGTTGATGATCGAACCAAATCAAGGATCAAAAGAAAGGCTCTTTAGCCTTTGAGTAATCCTCGCTATCACTTCTTGGCTTTGTGGGCACTCCTCAATCTAACACAATAAATGAAAACAATGCAAAATTACCTTAATTACAATACAATAAGGTATAACACATATATACTTACTTTGCTTATTGATAAGTTTACCTTGGCGTGGATGGTGTGGAACACATTTACATCATCCGATGGGGAGAAGCTGGCGTTAACAACCTCAACGCCTTCATCATGGAGCACTCGGATGGCTTCGGTGAAGATGAACTGGCAATCAAGGCCGGTGATCAACACCACCTCCAAAGCCGAATTGCCCATTGCATAGACCTCAATTTGGGGCGGCTTGAAGGAAGCTACACTCTCCGGACTTCCCATCGATCTCTGCAACCGATAATTACCTCCTCCCATGTTTCTCTTCTTCTCCTTCAATCTTTCCAAGTGTGCTTGCAACTTCTTAATGTACCTCGTCGCCTCGTCTATTTGGTCTGGCAAAGACATACTAGCAGATTCTTGCTGTAAATTAGTCAACAAGAACAAGAGATGATCAGAGTGATGTAAATGTAAGTCCACTGCAACTCTAAATCAGTAATTTGAGTCTAGAGACTACATTGTTATCATGAGGCATCATCTTTCACCCTAAAATTTTAATTTCTTAACTACGACAAAAAAAAAAAAATGTTGTTGACTTGTTGCAATATGCATGATTTACACAAGTTGAGAATTAGCACAAAACTACAACAAACTCTCAAGTGTAGCCGCACAACGTACATATATATGAGACTCTTGTCTTTATATATATAAAAAAATAGGAGAAGTTACATAATTTTTTTTTGTCATAATCGGGTTCAATTAAATATATCAAACTCGACGGCTTTAGATTGGATGGATAATATAAGACATATTTACGGGATTTATTATCTTACTTACAATAAGAGACTCCATACTGTTAGCGTAAGTTTGAAGGATATATCGCATAAATTCCCTTTTATCTCAAACCTTTTGTTTCTAGCTCTTTGCCGATTTCTTGCCCAAAATTTAAATTCACATAGTAACCAAAAATCATAAACGAAACTCGGTATTAATACTATAATTTCTTGTAAAACACAGCACATAATAGTACTAGATCTCTCTTGAAATTAAATGACAGATCAATCGAGAATCGCCCAAAAAAACTCGATCCAAATGTAGAGAGAGAGAGAGAGAGAGAGAGAGAGAGAGAGAGAGAGAGAGAGAGAGAGAGAGAGAGAGAGAGAGCAAACCCTAATAGAAGAAGAAGAAGAGGCAAGATGAGGGTGTGGATTAGGAGGAGGATGAGGAAGGAGGGAGTTGAGTTGGGTGAAGAGGTTCTTCATCTCATTCCTTCTGTTCCTCTCCACTGTTTTCCTGTCTGGTTTTGAAGCTGGATTTGATGGGTACTTCTCCATCTTCTCAGATTAATTGAATTGGTGTTTTTCGCCCTACAAATCTCTCTACTACCTACTTAAGCTAACTAGCTAGCTTCTGTATATATATACGTACATCGTGTATGACGTACTCTCTTTAATTTTGTGCTCTTTTAAGTGAAACTCATGTGTATCTCACTCTGCATCCTCATTTAATTTGGGAGATGTATATCTCCATATATATATGCGCACACACTCTACAGTCTTGATTAATTAATTAGTTTATATATATATATATATATATATATATATATATATATATATATATATATATATATATATATATAATTTTATCCCCGTTAAATTAATTCAAAAGCTAAAGTGAACGCATTAATTAAATATTTGCATGGCTAGCCTTAGGACACATACAAACAAATAATAAAATAAAATATGTAAAACTAGTTTTTATTGATGGACGGTGGGTGCTCGTCACAATTTGAACAGTACTCAGCATCAAATCATGAAATGTTATACATTGTTTGATTAATTAGTTAAGTTTTGACATTTCTACCGCACGTTTTTGTTTGATTGAATATATATATATATATATATATATATATATATATATATATATATATATATATATATATATATATATATAGTAATGGTTTAAATGAAAATGATTCTTAAAATGAAAATCCCTCTTAAAATGAAAATGATCCAATTTGAAGTTAAATGGGCTTAATTTAAAGGTAAATGGGCCTAATTAAATGGGTAATAGATAAATGGGCCTAATTAATGTGTAAATGGGTCTAATTTTATTGTGTAAATGGGTAAATGGGTAAACAAGAAATTTGGCCCAAGGGCCATCCCCATGAGCCAATTTAGAATTTGACCTAGGGATTGAACTTTGCTAGTAAATGTCCATAAATTTTTCATAATCCCCCTTTTACCCTTACCTTTATAATTTCCATCAAAACACCTAAATACGGAGTATTTCACATCTCGTTCTTCCCCATCTTCTCCCAATCTCCCATGGCCGATTGCTCTCCCGATCTGGATTTGGTGATTTGCCGTCGCCGATCACCTCCTCATTTCCTCCAGATTGCTCGCCTCCGACATCTCTTTCTCCCTCCTAGTCGGCCTCCCTTTCTCCTGGTTCGGCTCCGGCCTCGCATCATCCGATCCCGAGTCCGTCAGGCTCCTCCTCGGCTCCCTCTTCAGCGGGACCTTTGCAACTACCCTCGCCGGCCTTGATTCAAGAGGTAATTTTCAGTGGTGGTCTCCCTTCCTTCCTCGGCGATTTTGATTCCTTCCTCGAAAACTCTCTTCATCGACACCGACGATATTGATTCCTTCCTCGGCAATTTCGATTCCTTCCTCGATGAGTTTGGCAGATCTCGATTCCTTCCTCAGCGACGGCCGACTAACCGAGGAGATGAATCAGACTCCTCTGTTGATTCACAGAGAAAGCTCCTCCTCTCTCTCTGGATTTACTGAGGTGTTGCATCTTGGAGGTGATCAGCTATCGCGGTTCGAGCCAATGTCGACGTTACAAGGCTATTCTGATTTTGTTCGCAGCGCCTTCGTCGTGGTTGTGATCTTCTTGCGGTTCGAGCCTCGATTTCTGGCTGTTTCCAGCCACCGGCGGCCATGGCGATTTCCAGCCTCGATTTCCACTGAATCCTTGCCGTTTCCTGCCTTGATTTCTCTCGATTTTTGCTTTTCACTGTTCCGGTGAGTGTTGTTCATGGACCAAGGCTTATAGATCCCTTCCTTCTTTACTGATTTTTGGCTTTGTATATCTTGATCCTGTTTGATATTTGTTGCATATATTGTGCGGTTTTCCTCCTCAATCTTGCTTTCATTTAATCTCAATACCTTGATTAGCAATGCAGTAATTCCCTTCCTACATAAGAAATTGAGCATTTCTATATATAAAAATGTGATAACTGCAGTCTCTCTGATCCAAATTAATAAATACAGTGTGTATATATATTTAGGCTAGAGAGAGAGATGGGTGGAGATTGGATGTCCCTTACTTTCTAATGGTGCCAGCCAACAGTTTGCTTTTATGCCTGAATGAAACAAACTCGTCACAAGATGAAGTGGTACAAAGATAGGAGTTTAGCTTGAGCGGAATGATATTTTGATTCCCACTAATGTTTTCTGATTCCTTTCATTCAATGTAACTGATGTTGCAGAGGGTCACCGGCTTGTACTCTATTGCTCTTTTCACTCTCTATTTTTGTAGATGCTGAATTTATGCAGTACATCAGTGCTTCTCAATTGCTCAATTGTTGGGCTTTGCTTACTCCACTCTCAAGCACTTGCTTCTTATACTATCTTAGCCTTTGTCTTTACAATGCATTTATACTTTTTTTATTAGGTTACAGTGCCTTTATACTAAAAAAAAAGGTTTACTTAAAATGAGTTATTTTTATGCCTGAATGAATCATCATTTATGACTATATGACCAAAATGAGTTATTTTTATAGTAGTGAAAGTGTATATGACTTTGTTTTGGTTAGGTTTAGCCCATTTATGGTTTGTGTTTCCCTTGCCCTAGGGTTTCCCTTTGATTACAGTATCTATGACCCTATTTTTATTTTGGTTACAGTGTCTATGACCTTGTTTTTCTTTGGTTACAGTGTCTACGAACCTGGATTTATTTTCATGTCACCACACACGTGTCACCACTCTTAAAGAGTGGTGACAGTGACCCCGTAAAAAATAACTCTAAAAACGAAACTGTAATAAAAAAAATTTCATGTCACCACACACGTGTCAACACTGTCACCACTGTTAAAGAGTGGTGACAGTGACCCCGTAAAAAAAAAACTCTAAAAACGAAACTGTAATCAAAAAAATTTCATGTCACCACACACGTGTCACCACTGTCACCACTGTCAAAGAATGGTGACAGTGACCCCGTAAAAAAAACTCTAAAAACTAAACTGTAATAAAAAAAATTTCATGTCACCACACACGTGTCACCACTGTCAAAGAGTGGTGACAGTGACCCCGTAAAAAAAAACTCTAAAAACGAAACTGTAATAAAAAAAATTTCATGTCACCACACACGTGTCACCACTGTTAAAGAGTGGTGACAGTGACCCCATAAAAAAAAACTCTAAAAACGAAACTGTAATAAAAAAAATTTCATGTCACCACACACGTGTCACCACTGTCAAAGAGTGGTGACAGTGACCTCGTAAAAAAAAAAGGAAACTGTGTAATCACAAAATTTACATGTCACCACACATGTGTCACCAAAAGTCAATGCCTTTGACCAGTCAATGGTCAATGGTCAAATTAAAAAATGGGAAGGAAGGGCAAAATTGGAATTTTTGGACACCCTCCTAATTTATTCCCCTTTTTGTCCTATGGCTTAATTTTTGCCCAAAATATGGACACTTACCAAATTTTCCTATGGGTAAATGACCCTAATTATGAGATAAATGTCACCACCTCTCCCATACTTTCTATTTCTACCAATATCGCCCTTATTTCGATTATAAAAATTATAGATTTTAGCCCGTAATTTTTATTTGAAATAATATTATAAGGTGTATCTATAAGATTACAAAATGCAACAAAATATGCTACATCACATTTCTTGTCTTTATTTTAAAAAGTGAAAAATATGAGATTACAAAATATAAAGTGAACAAATAATACAATAAAGATTATTATTAATAAATGTGCATTTTCCTAATGTAAAGTAAGTTTCCTACCAAATATTTTCTTTATGGGTTGCTATTTTTATGGCGGTTTTGTACTTTAATGCGACATGTTTCATTAAATGCCTATTAGCTCAAAATGGTATAACGATGTGCCCATGCACAAAGGTTCGAGTTCAAAATCCCACATAGGCTATTTATGGTTGTCTTCTTTTTGTTCCCGTTCATGAATAAGATTATAAAGTGCAATAATAAAATGATAATGTGCACAAATAAGATGATATAATGCATATATAACATTATGGTGTGCAAATACAATATTATATTGTGCAAATATAATATTATGTTGTGCAAATATAATATTATGTTGTGCAAATAAAATGATAAGTGCAAGAATAAAATGATTAAGTGCAAGAATAAAATGACAAAGTGCAAGAATAAAATGCTAAAGTACATGAATAAGGTTATGAAGTGCACAATTAAGATTATAAAGTGCATAAATAAAATGATAAAGTGCAAGAATAAAATGATAATATTATAAAATGATAAGTGCAAGAATAAAATGATGGTGTATGAATACAAATATGAAGTGCATGAATAAGAAAGTGTAGTGCACAATTAAGATTATAAAGTGCATAAATAAAATGATAAAGTGTAAAAACAAAATGATAAAGTGTATGAATTAGATTATGAAGGACACAATTAAGATTATAAAGTGCATAAATAATATGATAAAGTGCAAGAATAAGATTATGAAGTGCACAATTAAGATTAGAAATTGCACATTTATCAGAAAATAATACACACTATTAAAATTAAACAATTTAGCCTATGTAGGAGTCGAAACTACATCTCTGTGCATAAGCACATTGCTCTACCATTAAGCTAATAGGCTTAAACTTAACAAGTACAAGAAATAAAAAGTGTGCAAAATTGAATCATTTAGTAACCTGTAATCACGAAATCAGACAAAATCAATCACCGGAAATCTCTTCTTTGATTCTGATCAACACGGGCTTAAATCAAAACCAAAACGAATACCGCATTCGAACAACATCGATGAAGGAATCATAAAAAAAACAAGCTGATATTCTGATCTGAAGCAACCTGTACCAATCGGAATCTCAAGCTTACAATAATCACAACACGAAAAAGAGCAAACACATTAAAGTTACCAAACCTGGAATAAGGAAGTCAATTTTTTCGCAAGAAATTCATATAAAAATTGTTCCCAACCAATTCAATAAAAAAGCTATTCTGTTTATTTTCTTTACCCCATACATACTTCATCAGTTTCTAACATTCTGTAATTGCAACTTGATTCTGGAGTAAATAAAGCCCCATGATCGAGCTCGAACTTTTTGACCATGACAACTTATCAAAACCCTTAACTTGATGCTAATTCAAAATTTCTTCATTCGTACTCTCAATTTTAGTTACAACCCACCCCCTCAACGTTAATTCAGCACAAAATCAGTCCAGAAAATCCCAAAATTGAAATCCATAAATAGCAAATTAAACAAGGGCGAAAAGATGCTGATCAAATTAAAATCGAAATTCAAAACCACACCTTATCTTTGTGGTCAGCGGTAGCACCGGAAGCACGAACGCGATTTCCCAATTATATCAAGTGATATACGAAAATAGAGCTCAGAAGCTGAAATTCAACGGAAATTGGATCTAACATGTACAGGGAACAAAGACAAAGTGGAATAATAGAAATAATTGACCAAATCGAGAGCAGAACTCCTCCTCTTCTTCGAAATCTTCAGCCAGTGTAGATCAAATGCTGGAAATTGGATCTAACATGTACAAGGAATAAACGGATCCGAGCGCTTGAAATCAACGAATTTGGGAGCTTCGATGTCCTCGTAGAACGCCTCCTCTTCGAAATCTTCAACCAGTGTAGATCAAATGCTTTGCAATGAGCAATCGGATATAGATTGATCGGAGCCTCGCCGACCCCATCGCCTCTGTAATCCAGCAAGAGGGAGATGCCGCCGTACTTGAATATGACATTGTTAGGGTTGCGGATGGTCAAATCGACGTCCAGGCTGACGTTCGGCTGAAGGGAGAGGCTGAGACATCGAGGTCGGAGAGGGAGACGGAGTTGACGGTGGTGACAGGGCGGCGGGCTCCTTGGCTCCTTGAAGATGGGCTATCCTTGAAGATCGAAGAAGTTGATCGAGTGCAAACGAAGAACGACAATCTAGAAGGGGGAAGAACGACAATCTGAAAGAACGAAGAACGAAGATCGAAGAAGTTGCCGCTGAACGTACAGGAAGGAGAAAGGGATTTAGGGCGTGTTAGCGTGTCCAGTTGGGTCGGACGCTTTTTTTTTTAATCAGACCCGTTTTCACTTTAAGGATATTTTCATTTTAACCACACCCTATATATATATATATATATATATATATATATATATATATATATATATATATATATATATATATATATATATATATATATATATATATATATTAGTTCCGATGTACACAATCAGTGGCAGAGCCAGGAAAATTTCGAAGGGGCACAATTTTCCATGCGATATAGTATTGGATTAAATTGGCATATAAAATTATATATAATACGATAATAAATTATGTTATTTTAAGATAAAATGTCATCAGTTTATGATAAAACGCTATGATTTTTTTCGCACCTAAAAAAGAAATATATGTATATAAATGAAATATCCGAAACAAAAAATTTAACTAAATAAGTATAGGAAACGCAATATAAAAACATTAAGTGAAGATTATGGTTGTTATATGAGCTGAATAGCTAGAGCTTGGCTCGATTTTTACTCAATAAAAGATCGACTCGAGCACTATTTACAAAATAAGCTTATTATTAGCACATTTTTAAGCTTGAGTTCAATTAAATATATCAAACTCGGGTTCAATTAAATATATCAAACTCGACTGCTTTAGATTGGATGGATAATATATGACATATTTACGGGATTTATTATCTTACTTACAAGAGACTCCATACTATTAGCGTAAGTTTGAAGGATATGTCGCATAAATTCTATTTTATCTCAAACCTTTTGTTTCTAGCTCTTTGAAGATTGAAGAACAATTACTCATCGTAAATTCGATAAATAATAATTCGACACCGTAATTCATAAAAAATTACTCACACGGCCTTGGTAACTAATTAATTACTTACTGAACGTGGGTGAATATCAAAATCGGCGCCTGAAGTTGACGGTGAGTGAAGGTGGACCACTAGCACCATGAAGATTCAACCGATGACTGGTGACATGGGGTTTCTGCTGGCGGGATGCAACCGGTGACATGCGCGAGATGGGTGAAGTGGTAATGGAGCAGGAGTCGCCGGAGGTGAGGGGCGGGCAGAGGGATCCTTGCTAGGAGGCGAGCGTCGGTAATCAAGAGTAGGAGAACGCTTCGTCGTCGTCGTTCTCTCCTCCAACCTCTCCCACTTCGTCGCCGCTTGGTTGCCGAAACCCTCCGATCTTCCCCTCGAATCGACGCTGGATGAACTCACCTTTGATCATATCCGTCGTTGTTTCCTCCTTCAATCTCACCCACTTCGCTGCCGCTGGTTGCAGAAACTCTTGCCCTTCTATGGGAAGCCCTTTTGCTCTCTCTCTTAATAACCCCTGTTCAATCTGGATTTGGGTAGTTTCAGAATTTGGGTTGTGATTCACACGCCCTTGATAACTGAGAATGGTGTAGGTTTTTCTATGGGGCCCATGTTTTTTCAAATAAATTATTAAAATTTAGAATTAATCGTAGTCTTCCATTTTGATTCGATCAAGGGCCAAGATTTGTTAATTAACATTTAACATTGTAATACTTATTAATATTTGATCCATATTCTATATATATACTCAAAATATGACATAAGATATAATTCTCATCCACGTTATGTTGGATCTTGATATACGTGTGTTAATTAGTACTATTAAAATAGTTTAGGTGGAAAATTAAAGCACATAACATGATAAATTTAACTGTAAAAACATTTAAAACCATAACATGTAATGCGGGATGAAAACCACCATCCCTTTACTTTTGGGGAATTTTCAAATAGATCTACTTTTTTTTTATTGAAGGAATACCTAATTAAGAATTCATTAATACAAATCAGGCTCTTAGCACACCGTAACCTCTAACAAGAAAATCAAAATAAACCTATTTCACCACCACGTACCTAACTTTTGAACACTTACAAGATCGTAACTCGTAAGGTCACCTTGTTCGCTTCTTCTCTTCAACGCACACTTTGAACCCAATTCCATAGAAAGCTAGGTATAAATAAACCTTAATACACATCCTATGGAATGGAAAAAATGAAAAAGACAAGTACCCTTACGTTTTGGGAGAAATCTGCATCTTGATCCTTCCCGGTGTCGATTGATCTGCCCTGTATAGGAGAGGAAGAGGCGGGACTTTCTCCCCAGAGGAGCCTCTGAAGCTCAAGTCAGAATGTGTCGGCCATTAGAGAAACCTCCTCTAAAACCCTAGCTCATCACCCTATATATATAATGGAAATTAGGGTTGAATTAAATGCTATCTGGTAAAAGACAATTGTGACCTCAAGTTCTGTATGGGCTTACTTTAGCCCTATCAATTGCCCCTCGGGTTTCCTCTTCATGATCTAGTGATGAGGGAAGACAAATATTTCGATGTCTTCACTTTCTATGATCGAAGACCACCAATAATGCTTGCCCTTTGTCTTCGTTGTGTCCTGCAAGCTTTAGTATTCTCAGTCGAATAACACAATATAATGTAATTGGTGCGTCGTTGACTAATCAAATGAAAGTTATTACTCAAAAAAGAGATTAGATAAACGTTTGGCCATAAGCGAGAGACAGTGTTTGTTGATGACATTCATGATTAACTTTTGTTTGTGATTGACAATTTTGTGGTTTTAACTAAGGGTTGAACATTCCGTCTTAAATGACATTCTATTGCTTCATTTTGACTTTCGTTGGCCCTTAACAGGATTATTATGGCTTAACATTGGCTTTAATGGGTCGTAAATGACGATTCTTTGGTCATAAATGGCGATTCGTTGGCCATAAGTGGTGATTCATTGGCCTTGAGTGGCATTTTGTTGGCCTTAAATGGCATTCTATTGGCCTCGAGTGGCGTTTTGTTGGCCTTAACTGGCATTCTATTGGTATTAAATGGCATTCTATTGACCTCGAGTGGCATTATGTTGGTCTTAAGTGGCGTTCTATTGGCCTTAAACGGCATTCTGTTGGCCTTAAGTGGCGTTCTATTGGTCATGAGTGGCGATTCCTTGGCCATGAGTGGCGATGATTTGGCAATGAGTGGCGATTCCTTGGCCATGAGTGGTGATGATTTGGCCATGAGTGGCGATTCTGTTGGCCATAAGTGGCGATAATTAGGCCGTAAATCGCGATCTTTGGGCCGTAAGTGGCAATAATTAGGCCATAAGTGACGATCTTTGGGCCATAAGTAGCGATTCTGTAATTGTTTTTTATGGCTTTGATACAATGTTGTTCTATATATAGATGCGCATATAAGCATTTCAAGAATTTGTATGTCACTGATTACAACTAGGAGTCGAGATGCAATTAACCATGTAATATGATTAACTAAAGGGTAAACTTTTCATCAAAATAAGACATAGAGAACTTAGCTAGTAGGCATTTTGCTTCGCATTGATGTTGCGATTGGGGACTCAGTACTCATCCGAGATTGCTCTAGTGCAACGTGAGGAGTCGGTTTGCCCTAGCTCAAGGTTATCATGATGAGTTTCTCTTCGGTCTTCTCGTAACCCATCCAGGTGGTGATAAGGATATTCGCAGCCAGCTCGGTCTCGGGAATGTCATCATGGTGATTCTATGGTGTGCACGTGGCCCTTGCTCGCCGCTTGCTCCCACTCCTTTCATCATAGATATATATGATACGAGCACTTAAGGCTAACTCTGCCCCTAATCACCGTTTACATCTCTAGTGTGTAGGTGGGTGACTAGTCAAATAGATTAGACACATTAGAACGATTAAAAAATGGAGACTCATACAATTGAGAAATACACACATCATACAAAGCCATTCACTCAAGACAAGACAAATTATATGGATATATTGTAATCACCATGAACATCAAATGAGGAAAATGAAAATAAAAAAAGATCTCAGCCGATAATGCTAATTCACTTATGAGATTCACTAAACACTTCAACAACATCGATCAACATACAGAAGCAACTAGGTGGATTTATAAACAAGACCAAGTTTGAATTAATATGCCACCAAGACTATATCATACAAATGAAAGGATGATTGAGAAACTTAGCTTTTGGGTCTCATATGATGGACCTGCCGGGAACGATATGTTGCACTTCCAAGTGAGATATCTTGCCTTATAGAAGTTGGGCCTTTTTCCGCAGTCATCTTAAATGCACAGGCTAAGCTGCGATTTTTGAGAACTCTGTGTTGATTGTGTAATTAATCCAAATTTGCAAAATCATCGTCTTCTTCGCGGGGTTTGTGGAGAGCAGCGCAGGAATTCGAAGCGGCGTCCTCGGCCATTGTCCCGCCTTTGGCCTCGACCTCAACGGTGACGAAGGATTCTACGGGCATGCCTGGCGCATCAACGCTGCTCTTGGACCGATAGAGGCTCAATAGAGGCCCATCAACGATGGTGTGGACGTGGCAAATCGTAGGAGAGGTGGCGTTATGCAGCGGCGCTTGCGATTCTGGTGGAGGCGGTTGCGATTAGCGGCTGAGAGGGTGGTGTGTAGTTTCGGCAAGTCCACCCGTTTTGCGGTGGCCTGGAGAGGAGTCCGGCTTGCCCCTGAGCCCTCGTCCCTTGGCAAAGCTCCGTAGCGAGCTAGAAGGCGGCGTGATTGACCAGATCTAAACGATGAAGGCTAGTGCTGAAGTCCAAGAAAATCGTCAAGATCAATCCTCCGATCGTGAAAGAGAAGGCCAACGAGAGTTGCGAAGAGAGACGCATCGAGATCGCTAGGAAGGCTCTAAACCGCTTCAACCTTGATCCCAACTATCGATTCCTACACGAAAGGATCTCCGATTTGTTTGCCGATCACCTCAAATCGGACCTCGAAAACCTCAATTCCCACCGGTTGAACAAGATCAGCCTTGCGGCTCAGTGGTGCCCGGAGGTCAATCATCGCTGTTAGGGTTTGTGGTCAAAGGCAAGAGGAGGGAGCATCCACCGCTCCGTGACTTCGTCATGCCCTAGCAACAATCACCCGTTGTTCATTGGAAGATCCGATCTTGTAGCTTTTTTATCGATTCCCCACGGACGGCACCAAATGTTTTGGGAGAAATCTGCACCTCGATCCTTCTCGGTGTCGATTGATGTTCCCTGCATAGAAGGAGAGGAAGAGGCGGGGCTCGATCCCCCGGAGGAGCCTCTGACACTCAAATCAAAATGTATCGGCCGTTAGAGAAGCCTCCTCTAAAACCCTAGCTCATCACCCCTATATATAATGGAAATTAGGTTTGAATTAAATGCTACCTGGTCAAAGACAGTTGTGACCTCAAGTTCTGTACGGGCTTACTTTATCCCTATCACCTTAATACACATCCTAGATGGCCGGGTTGCGCCTTGCTTGGGAGAGATGATGGAGATGGACTCCTTGCTCCCATCTGCGTTATTGAAAGGAATAATCAATTTGGGACACCCACTCTTTAGCTTGGCGATGCAATGTCAAGGCTTCCTCTGTTAAATCCTGATGGACTATATAATGTGGGGGGTCCACACGTCCGTACGCATCATGCGCACCCAAGCCGAGCACACAAGACCAGTGAGGCTTCATCCTAAAACCAATTGGACAATAAAAAGAGTGACCCACTGACTTATATGCAAGGCTCGGGTTCTCGTGTTTTTCGATGTGGAACAAATCATCCTTCACATCACAACACGCCCCCTCAAGTGCAACTGTATGGCCCCGCAATATATGTCAGTTAAGACAGTTGCACTTGACGACTTGTCTTAAGACCGGCTAGCCCAATAATAGACCAAGGTCCTGGACCGCATCGCTACCATGTTAAATCTCGGTGGGCTATATAACGTGGGGTTCACACGTTCGAGCGCATCATGCGCACCCAAGCCGAGCACACAAGACCAATGGGGTTCCATCCTAAAACCAATTGACAATAGGAGAAGTGACCCACTGACTTATATGCAAGGCTCGGGTTCTCGTGTTTTTCGATGTGGGACAAATCATCCTTCACATCACAACATCCTCAACCAGGATTGAAATATTCAATTACGACATGTCTTCGGGGAAATGAGCGTGATCATCAACTCCCTTGCAAAAATTGCCTTTCATTTGCCTTTTGGTTTGCATTTACTTTCCAGTCCGCTTGAAGGCATGTCGTTTGTTATTGAGGAAGACGTTAGGGGAAGAGCTACTCTCCGCCTCAACTGTGTGTAACCTGATTCTTTAGTTTTGACATTTCGAGAGTCCTGCTCTTGTTTTTTCCCCACCAAAAAATGATATTCCCTCTGTTAATTAAAATTTGTCGTTTACTATTCATGCACGCTTTTTTTTAAAATGATAAAAACTATATGAAATATTAACTTTTTTTAAAATTTGTTTTTATAAATTCGTACTTAATAGTAACAAGTATGAAATTATTAAAAATATATATATATATATTAAAAAGTTAATATTTTACGTAGTTTTTAACACATCAAAAAGCGTGCGTGAATAGTAAAATGACAAGTTTTAATTAATGGAGGGAGTATAATTGTAGGACTTTTTACTTTAATTAGTGCGCCCTGCTCTTGTTTTTTCCATGCATGTGATATTTACATTATATTGTTTATAACATTATGTCCTATATATAAAACGAAGTAACGTAACCTAAGATCAAATTTCTTCTAGATAAAACTATAAATTGAAAATAACATGATCTTGTTTCTGATACAGCTAGTATATCTACGAATCCTATTATTGGCATGATGAATATCTCGATAAATATATGGTCATCATCACTGACGCCAAAAACCGGTATTGACGAAGCTCTCACTGCTAACAACATTTAAAGTCAGCATGTACTTTATGTCCATCCATACTGCTATGCCTCATTTGTCGCCACCGACATCCAAATTAAGTCGGTAAGTTTTTGAGTTAGTGTGTTATTTGAATCCATTTTGTATTTTCTCACCTTGACTTCTTCATTGTCACTGACACCGAAAGTCGATGATATCTCCATTCATATGGTGAGATACAACTATGTCAATAGCAAGTCAAATCTCTATACATGACAAATACTCGGTTGATTGGATGGTACATTAAAAGAATAATCATGCACACACTAAATTTTGTGGACATTTTAATTTCCTCATAGTTTGGTTCACATTTCTTTGGATGAAGCTAGGCTAACCTTTATTGTAACCCACCCGATTTGGAAAAGATAAATAACAGGGGATCGCATATAAGATGATGGTGCATTTGGCAATGAACCATGTAATTATGAAATGTTATGTCTTGGGTTCAAATCTCCTGGAAAGCAACTGTTTTTTTTTTCCTTTTGCATATGCCATCCTTCCTTTTCCCCGTATTTTTTTTTTTTTTTTTTTTTGGAACATGGGGTTCCGAGGTTGTCGACTAATCCCCATGAATCTGAACCCTAGCCTGCAAAGGACGCGAACCGGTAAGCCAGACAGCAAGCCACCAGGCAGGCTCACCCAAGACAATGAATACTTGAGCACCCATTAATTACACAAATGTGTAAATAATGGGATTTGAACCATTGACCTCTTTCAAGGGTTACCTCTCCTTTACCACTAGAGGAAGAGGTTATTAGTTCTCCGTATTTTCATTCCTTGTTTCCCTATTAATGTGAACGTATCACCCAAAATATCCTGAATTTTTTTTATCTTTTGAAATAATGACTATTATTTGTATTAGTAAAATATTTTATTATTAAATTTAATATTAATAAAATAGAAAAAAAATTATATGCAAATTCAGCTCACTCTGAATTTTATACTTGATTCCGTGCCTACTTTTACATATGATATATCACGAAGATTAGTTTAACTGTATGCTGATTTATTGACCCCTCGAATTACTACTTGATTCCGCGCCTACTTTTACATACGATATATCATGAAGATTAGTTTAACTATATGCTGATTTATTGACCCCTCGAATTACTAGATCATGACTCCACACTAGATGACTCTTTTCAATTTAACTCTTTTCAAATAGAAATTGACGAGGAGCAGCTAAAGAACGTACGGTAGAAATATGACCTACTCGATCTCTTAATTAGGGTTCTAGCTCATTAAGGAAAAAGCATATATATATATATATATATATATATATATATATATATATATATATATCCTCTAAACGTAGATCTAAAAAAATTCTCCACATTAAATATTTAAAATATTTGATAGATTATTTAATCTAAAAAGATAAATTTTCTAACTAACGAAAATATAAAGCTGAATATTTATAAAAATAAGTGGAAATATTAATTGAGATAACAATATTATATTGGTTATATTGGATAGATTATTTGATTTAAAAAAATAATTTTTTATGGATTATTAATTAATCTGACTCAAAAAGATAATGCCATTTTAATCTATAATATGACACGTATGTAAAAATAACACCATTTTAATCCAGAAAATTACACGTATACGAATCGCAACACTATTTTTATTATTTTATATAGACTAGATAGATATTATGTTGTTGATAAGGTTCTCATTAGTTGTGTTGTTGATAAGGTTGTAGGCCTCCGAGATTTGATTGATCCAAAACTCCACGTGCCTCATTTAGATTCTATTTTCATATTATCATCTAAAAGATTTTAAATGCTATTATACGGTGGTCTTAATATAGTCTAACCTCATCCAAAATATATTACTACTAAAACATAATTGTTAAAGCAAGGTAAAAAGCTAAAGGTAAATGATAAAAGGTGAACATGATGTTATTCTTCATAAATACACATACCAATTGTCAAAAAGTAAGTCTCACTCTGTCTAGTCCGTCCGCTATCATATGACACTATTGCCATACATTAACCATTCTTGATGTTTTGTTTTCTTTTTATTGATGTTTTTTTACCTTTTGTTTTTTCGATTTTTTTCAAGATGGTTTATCCATTGTTGATCTTTGACCTAAAATCGGACCTGAGATTTGAAAGGCCCAAGAAACACGGAATAAAAAAAAATAGGGCCTTCATTTATTATTTTTTAGAAAGTTTTCTTTATCATTTCACTCATTTTTTTAGCTATATTTTTTTATAAAGAACCCTAATATGGGTGGTTTTAAATAATTTTTTATTTTTGATTTCAGATAATGATTTTTGTAAAAAATGTGTTTATAAAAATCCAAATTTTATGTTAAAAAAAATTAAGTTGCACAAGAGAAAGGAAAATAAAATGTGAAGAATTTTTTTTCACTACCATTACCATATATGATGGATAATTTTAATTTTATTGGTGATTTTGAGTAATTATTAAAATGAAATTTTGGGTGAAAAATTAAACAAAATTATTTGATGGCAAGAAGGATTGAACCTTAGACTAATAAGTAAAAATGAAGTTCAAATGCAACTATAATAATTTTAGTTAATCTTATTTTAAATATCCATATAGCTAAAAATTAAAAATTTTAGACCCCTTTTGAAATTGAGACCGGAGGCGGAGGCCTGTTTGACCTCCCCTAGGTCCGACCTATCTCAACCTCTCAATTTATTAAACATGTTTGGTGTACTGAATTACTTTCTTTTTGGAGGAAAAAAACATGCTTATTTTTTTATTTTTTAAGGATAATTATTAAGAGGACTTTTTCGAAAGATAAAAAAACTATCTCAATTCCGGCTCTGTTAAAGTGTAAAATGGTCTTAAGGTGTAAAATTCCTTAATGTGTAAAATTTTGTCATTTAATACTTAGATGGTGCGGGTTTGATTTGAAAGCACTCAACTGGACCGAACCGAGAAAAAAAGAAAACATTGAATCGGCCCAAATCATGCCCAAACCATGGAATACGCTCTCAAACCCTCTTTCATGCCTGCTAAATTTCAGGGGAAAAAGAGAGGATTCCAAAAAGTGAGATCTGTCAATCAAGGTAGTTCAGTCTTCAATGGAAGAATCTACGAGAGAGGGTGAACCGAGGGAGAGGAGAGATCGAGTTCTTCAAGTAGTTGTCGAAGCCCTTCGAACAAGTCGCGGAGAAGAGACGACCGAAGTTTGGATCCGCTCTGCACCTCGTCGTCTCAAATCCATCGAGTCGGCGCCATGGAAGTCCCCAGCTCCTGGGACACTTTGCGTAAGCAGGTTTGCTTCTCTCTGTTTGATTCTCCCTCTTCGATTCTTATCCCGATCTTCTTCTGTTGAACCCTAGCAACTTTATTTCGATTGGGTTGAAATATGCAAGAGAGAACGACTTAGGGTTAAGGTGTGAGGAGGAGGAAGAAGGGAGAATGAGATCCAAGGGGAGGCAGAGGTGTGGAGATCTAGGCTCTCTTTGGGAGGCGGAGATGGGGAGATCTGAGTTTTCTTTGGGAGGTGGAAGTGGGAGGTACAAGGAAGGCGGAAGTGTGGAGATCTGGGTTCTCTCTCACGTGCTACTTATTTTAATACAAATAAATTAGAAAAAACTTAGCCATGGTTGCGCTATACATACCGTGGCAAAATCCTACTTGACAACTGAAAACTCATGGCGTGGCTAATGCTATGGCAAAAGTGTTACAATAGCAACGACAAACCCACACCGTTGCTAGCTTGCGTGGCTAATTTATTTTTATTTTTTTGTAGTGGGTGCTTGCCGACTTTATCTCAACCACCGTAGGTCTCCACCGGCAGTCCAACCTCCTCTTTCTCCCCAATCTGGCTCTTGGGGGTCTGGGCTGCTCTACCCCCTCTTCCCAACGCCCCACACTGCTGTCGATCGACCACCACCTCCGTTATCTCCAGCGTCCGTCGATGTCCTCCGCCTTCCCTGCTTCCCATTGTCGAGGGTCCGCCCCTATGACGGCCCTCCAGTGTTGGTCGTCCACTCCTGTGTTCCCTTGCGCCACATAGCTCGCCGTGATTTCTGGGATCTCTTTTCGAATTTTCTGGCCGATCGTGCTTTGCACGGCAAGGGCCTAATTAAAAAAAACAATTATACAAAGCTATGTTTACAACAATTAAAATATATCTAAAAAAAGGTTTTTTTTGTGTGTATGTATGTATAAATAAAAATCCCGAAGGGTTTGACAAAAATCCCGAAAGGGTTTGAACAAAGCTCTTTTATGTCCTAAAACCCACTAGGGCTTAACAATATTAGATTAATAATAATTTCTGGGTGCATTTTGCTCAGGTTATGTACGACTTCGCTTGGTGTACCTTGGAGATCTATTGCTTTGTTGAGGTTCTGGCATTCGGAGTCGCGGTCAGTTATGATCGCGGTAGTGTGGACGAGGCGACTCCATGTACAGAATGATTCATTGGAGGTTCGTCTTCACTACCTACATGGATTCTTAAAGTATCGCGGACCAACAATGCTATTCAACGATGATGTTTGACTTTGTCCATAGTCTACGCTCCCAACATGCTAGTTTTAAGTCTGCTTTGGTTCATCTTTCCTTGTTTGTGTTGCCTAATCTTTTGCTCATTTTTCCTGTATTTATTTTGTATGTTTGACGGGTTGTCATTGCCGACTTGTCGACTTATCAAAGTTCAGAATTATCTGTACTCGAATTTTTACTTAATAAAAAAAACGACAACCGAGTTTGATCGATTGTACTATTGATGATTGTAAGAAACTAATTAAGTGGTGCTTTAATTTGATACCCTTGTTATGTTGTATATTAGGATAAAATAACATATAATTATGTGGAAGATGTGAAATAAACATCTCACATTAAATATATAGGAAATTCAAGTCTTACATATAAGTTGGTGGGTTACTTCTCCTAATGTAAATTGATTTTATAGGATTAAACCACATCGGTCTTGTGTAGGGACGGAGCCAGAAATTTTTTTAGTGGGGCACAGTTATATATACGGTGTTGTTTTAAATTAAAGTAGCATAACGATTCGATTTATGATAAAACTCTATTATTTTTTTCCATTAAAAAAATAAAGAAATATAAATAAATAAATAAATGAAATAGCCGAAGAAAAGAAAACTAAAAAAATAAGGATATAAAACACAATAAATAATCATTAAATCAATATTTAACTTGTTGTATTCTTAACATGTAATAATGTATAACTATATATATAAAAATTTAAACTTGCATATCTTCTTACCAAATTATCAAAATAAGTAAAATAACGAAGCTCTCGAGATGAATTATAATATGTGAATGTCAATTTAAGTAAAATATAAAAGTATTATAGTCTATTAATGAAGTAAAATTAAAGTGATTACGATTTTCAAACATTCATAATTTTTTACTCAGATATCGGATTATGGCGTATTATATATCAAAATGAAGCTATCGACGAGTAAATACACCTAGGTAATTTGTCGGATTAGTATGACGGAACGTGCTCCCCCATACCCCCCTACTCTGCCTCCGGTCTTGTGTACGTGCTCGGCTTGTTTAGCGCATGGTGCACTTGGACTGCATGGCCCCACCTCATATGGTCCACCGGAATTTAATAAATTCATTTTCGGGTCTTTTTATTTCACACTAGCTACATATTTCCGTCTACATAAGTGCAACGTACCTAGCCCATCATCATGCTTGAATCAGATGATCGACTATCAAAATGCAGGATGCATGCATAATTCAAGTGAAACAAAACACAGTTGATTTTTTGACTGCTAAACTGTGTTGAGACCTGAGATCGACCTGATAGTGATCAATAGAGGAGTTTATTGCCTTTGGAGGAGATCGAAGAAGACAACATGATTTTAGTTAGCAGTGTGAAAGTACTAGTACAAATTAAATCTTGTAGGCCTTTAATTGAATTAAACCGTATGGCTTTAATTGGAGACCCCACTCGCTAGTCCCTTTTTTGGTCCTACCTTAAAAATTACAACAAAATACCGTCGGAAAGATTTTTTAAATTATATTTTTGTTCCGTATATTTATAATTTTTATCATGAAAAGTTACATTTTGAAAATTATTTTCCCATATAATTAATCTTTTAATTATGTATAATTTTGAAAATGTAAATTTTCAAGTTTATAAACATATAAATACAAGTGTATGTAACATAAATACTCCCTTCGTCTCACAATAATTGTCTTTAGACTATTTATGCACATTTTTTAAGGAGCTAAAAACTATATAAAATGTTCATTTTTTTATTAATTTTTTAAAATATTTATATACTTATTAGTAATATGTATGATATTATTTAAAAATATTTAATAAAATGTTGATATTTTTAATAGTTTTTAGCTTCTTAAGAAAACGTGCATGAATAGTTAAAAACAATCATTGTGGAATGAAGAGAGTATAATTTTAAAAAAAAATTCAAAATAAAATTATACCCAAAATAATTAAGTGGTGCACCGAATCATTACGGGTATAATCAAGTATTGTGTGTTCTTAAAAGTTTGTATTTCCTTGGGGTATAATCAAGTATTGTGTGTTCTTAAAAGTTTGTATTTCCTTGCATTTTCCCTCGCACAACAAAACCAAAATCCTATTTGGTTTAAATTTTTGTTTTTTTAGTAAATTACACATAACCACCCTTAAATTAGGCTAGTTTTTACATAACCACCCATAAAATTATAAATTATAGAAAACCACCCATAAATTACATTTATTTTCAAAAGACCACCCATTCATTAAACCTCTATTTGTTTTGTTTGAAATGACTAAAATACCCATACTTCAAACCTATTTTTTTAAGGAAAGACGGAGGTGGTAATTGGGCGAGTCGGGTCGGATTCGGTTAGTCGGATTTCGAGTCATTTAGGTTTTGGGTAATGTCTAATAATTTGATCATTTGGTTGGGTCGGGTTCGGGTTTCGGTTGTATCGGGTTTCGATTGTCTCGAGTTTAAGTTATTTCAGGTTTAGATTGTCTCAAGTTTTTATTATTTCAATATTCATTTTAAGATTTTTACTAGAATCTATCTTAAAATTTGGGTTATATTGGGTTTCGGTTATAACGGGTTCGAGTCTTAATGGGTTTCGGTTGAATCGGATTTGGTTGTGTTTCGGTTATCGGTTATTCGAATTTCGGGTCCAGAATGGGCCGGGTTAATTCGGTGTTCAAGACAATCGGTTTCGGGTCGACCGGGTCGGGTTTTCGGGTTCAGGTCGAGTTTTGCCAGCTCTAGGGTTATTGTATGTATTTTGGAACCGATTGTCCTGAACATCGACCCAACTCGGCCCATTTTGGACCCGAAATCCGAATAACCGATAGCCGAAACTCACCCAAATCCGAATGAACCGAACCCGATTCAACCGAAACCCATTAAGACTCGAACCCGTTATAACCGAAACCCGATATAACCCGAATTTTAAGATAGATTCTAGTAAAATTTTTAAAATGAATATTGAAATAATGAAAACTTGAGAGAATCCAAACCCGAAATAACTGAAACCCGAGACAATCAAAATCCGATACAACCGAAACCCGAACCCGACCTAACCCAATGATAAAATTATTAGACATTACCCGAAACCCTAATGACCCGAAACCCGACTAACCGAATCCGACCTGACTCGCCCAATTGCCACCTCAGTCTTTCCTTTAAAAAACAAGTTTGAATTAGGGGTATTTTAGTCTTTTCAAACAAAACAAATAGAGGTTTAATGGATGGGTGGTCTTTTGAAAATAAATGTAATTTATGGGTGGTTTTCTGTAATTTATAATTTTATGGGTGGTTATGTGAAAACTAGCCTAACTTAAGGGTGGTTATGTGTAATTTACTTCTTTTTTTTTGTCTAATTTGGTTTAAATATCTAAACGGGCTATTCAGTTCACTTCAACCCCCAAAAGAAGGCACCAATGCGCCATTATCCCATCAACCACACAATCCTATTAAAAATCTAAACGGGCTATTGGCCCATCCAAAAGTTGGCCCAATCAGATGAATCACTGAATTCAAAATTTCTTTCCATTTTGGCTTATCTAATTTTATAAATTGATTATGTAATGGTCTTATCTTTGTGCTCACAAACTCACAACAATCTTTCATTGAATTGTTATCTTTGTACATGAATTGAGACATTTTCAATCGAATGAGGAGATAGTTAAAGCTTGGATACTCACACAAATTTAAAAACCAACCATGCTTCATCTAAAGAATTCAACTTATTCTCGAATGATAATGGAGTGATGAAAACATCTTTCTAGATCAAGAACTTGACGAATTGAAACCCAAAACAGGATACAAATTCGATAAACCCGACCAAGTTCGACAGACAATATTCATACAAACATACTTGGTGCATTTAAATCAGAAGATTCGTTGTTTAACTCGGGATTTGGCTTCTTCCTTGCGAGGGCTCCCCTTCTTGCTCTTGACGAAGCAGAAACACCAACACCATCTGCACTCTACCAACAAATTCATCTCTTCCAAGCCACCAATATGTAGCTAGCTAACTGTTATTTGATGCAAGGCAATGGGGTTTTGGTTTTGGGGTTATGGTCATATTCCTATATATGCTTTATATATGCATGAGAAAGATGCATAGCTTGTGTGTTGTGGTTTGTGTGGCAGAGCAATACATGATTGCTTTGCCTATTCCCCTCAAAGACCCATATCTATGGACTATGTTCACATTAAAGAAATGAAAAGAAAAAGAAAGAGGGGTTACCTTTTTCAAATATAAAATATAAAGTAAATAAAATCCCTTTAATTCTTCCATTGAAACATTCTTTCCCACAGCTCATCCCCAGTCGAATGTGTCATCTGCATCTATTGTTTATTAATATTCAGTTTATTTAGAAGTGTGTTAAGTTGGACTGAACCTAAATTTGGATTTAAGTTTAAAAATATATTTATATTCATCTAGTTTTGGAAACTTTTTCGAGTATTGAAGAACCTTACTTGCTCAGAATATAATAGTTTAGATCGATCGAGCTGACCTTTAAAGCAAACTTAAAAATGCGCTCTTACTTGACGTGCTTAGAAAATGAACGAGTTTGAGGTGGGCTTTTATCGAGTCAGGCAGAAGCCGAACTTGAACTACTCGGCTCATATAACAATCCAATTTGAGGAATAGAGATTAGAAAGAAATATTTAGGTCTGTTTGGATTCCCAAGTGATTATGCTTATAAATATAATCACTTTAAAAGTGTTTAGCTAAAAAAATTATAAGGTATTTAAAATAATGGAATTTTAAAATAAAATACCTTATAAAGTGTGTCAATTAATTATATTGGGTGTGTTTGAATTCCCAACACTTTTAAAGTGTTTGTTAAAAAATTAAAAAATATTTAAAATAACGTAATTTTAAAATAAAATATTACATAGATTGTATAAATAAAATACTAAATATTGTGTTAAGTTTGTAATTACCTTATAAACTTTAATATAATTAATTGACACAATTTATAAGTTATTTTATTTTAAAATTCCATTATATTAAATACCTTATAATTTTTTTAGCCAAACACTTTTAAAGACAATTTGAAAAAGCCAAGTCGGCCATTAGACTTTTTCTTCCTTGATAAAAAAAAATTCTGCCAAAAATTAAGTATAATCGGAAATTCTGCCAAAAATTAAGTATAATCACTTGGGAATCCAAAACAGAGCCTTATTTATCTTTTATGATCGAATCTAGAGAGGGAAAGAGATAAATAGTTTTGAGTACTCTATGGAATAAGGTTTTATCAAATTAGAGGTAATGAAATATATATGAGAAAAAAAAATTATATGTAAAATAAGAAAAATAGTTAAGATATGATCAACGATTTCTACATAAAAAATAAAAAACCGATGAGTAAATGCCTTCTAAATTTTTTATATTTATGCCCATGTACTTCTGCCTTGAAACATACTTGTATTAATAGTTGAGTTTCATTATGTGACATGAAATAAGTTATAATTAACTTCTTCAAACTATAACACCTTACAAATATATACATATAAACCCTTGGAGCGAGCAAGCATATCCGTATTTAGTTCAATGGGGGAAACTGCGTCCTCCGCAAGGCCTTCTCTCTAGCGCTGTCCTTCATCTCCATCACCAGCTGCCGTCGGAGACGCTTAGACTCAATCCCCTCCATCGCCTTTCCGGACACCTTCTCGGCGGTCTCCTTGGTTACATCCCCGAAATCCCTAACCCCTCTCCGGCTTTCCATCTCTTCAATTGCATCCTCTCTTCTTCGTTTCTCTTCCTGCTTATCATCATCATCTTGCCCGTTCCCCTATTTTTACATACAGCGAATCAAAGCCACCATATATTTTACCATATATATATGCTAATTAATATTTCTTCTAAAGTTTGCGTTAGAAGATGAACTCCTTCCGACCTTAAAGAAACAGTGACAAAAAAATATTAAACATGTAAGCTGACACTTCCGAGTTCGAAAATTAATCAAGATACAAAATTCACAAGTTTACAAAATCTTAAAGCAATTAAGACTTGAGCTTTAATTTTTATATATATTGGACGTACCTGATGCGAAGATGGAGGGACTTGGGATACGAATCGAGGAAGGAAAGGAGTAGAGAGCTGAGTGGGAGCCTTTGAGATGAGTTGCTTCAACATGATGGTACTGTTCCTCCCTCTGAATTTCGACATCACTTCCATTCTCAGATTATCGATCTTTAATTCTAAATTTCTCTATCTATCTATCTATATATCCGTTATCCGGATTCTTCGGAATTGTTGTACGTAAGTAATTGGAAGGACACGTAGGGAACGAGTTTCAGGCAACATGGCATCGTCTCATTGTGCTTCCATCTACACGTGGCAAAATCCCACTATCTGTATGACTGTATATGTAATATATGTGTGCCTCAAACCTGCCCGAGAAATCTTCAAGTTTATCAAACAATCTTCCCGCGTCTTTTATTTGATCGAGATTTTTCTTTTTTCTAAATTTTACTATAACTTTATATTATAATTAAGTCAAAAGTTTACATTATATTTCGTTCAATTCGTTGTTGTGTTGAAGAGGTTTCCGTTGGTCGGAGTTGTGACTGCGTCTTTATGACAGTTACATTGTGTGGGAGACGTTTTCCTAAAGTTCTGTCTTCACACCCATCGGGACATCGGTGCTATTTTCATAATGCTCAACTTGCTTTCTACTAGCGTATTTGGTTGAAGTACTCTGTTAATCCACTATGAATAGTCGGTTTTGTTGGTTTAATTTATTTTTGTTTATAGTCGTGTTTCCGTCGACTAGTTTTACCGACCTTTTGAGAATCAGGCCTTTTTAATCTCGAATTATTACTCTATCAAACAAACAAAATGTAGTTTACATATTGAAATATTGATCATTTATAATATATATTTTAATTCTAGATTTAATCATGTATAATTTTGAAAAGCTAGTTTTCTTAAGATATTTGAGTGTTTTGTATATTCTTCGGACTTTTTTATAAAAAATAAAAATCACAAATTCTATTTAGCGTAGGGTATTTTTTCCCTTTAGCGCAGGGTCGCAACGACCATATAGTAATTTGGTCGCAACGACTACTGTCAAGTTTGGTCGCAGCGAACTTTTGTTGTTGTTTTAAAAAGAATAGGTTTTTAGCTGGGTTGCTTTTAAAAACCGGGATTAAAACATTTTCTTTTAGCTCGGTTCATTAATGAACTGGGCTATGAAAGCATAAAAAAATTTTCAAAACTCCGCGCCGCTTCTCTCTCAAATCAGGCCAAAGGGAGAAAGCATAGACCAGGAGTGAGTAATGCAGGTTACTCCCAAAGGTCATATTGCTCTCCAATAACACCTTAAGCTCTTCCCAAGTGTCTTTTCTCACACCATCAATTCTGCATTTTATCATCGCACCACCAAAATGAAATCAATTCATTCAGTATCATGTAATTTAGATTTCTACGCCTTTGTAACCTAATTGCGGCAAGTTTGGGATTTTGTGTTTGCAAATTATCAATCTGCCTAGAGTATTAAAAATCTGAAATCGAAATAATTAAATTTCGAAGTGGGGAAGCAAAATTCGAATTTAATACCATGATCGGTCCAATGTCCATCAATCTTTTAGAATTGATGATCGAGCCTCACATGGTTGCAATCAAGCGATGATATAATGAAATATGAAAGGAGAAATATCTCAATTGGAGCCCAAAGACAATGAAGATCTGGAAGAAGAAATATCTGAGAGAAAGGGGTAGATCGGTTGAGAGAGACCAGAGTGCATAGTATTGTGTAATTTTTTGGGAGTTATAAGGGTAAAGTTATTATATTCTAAAAAGTAAAATAGGTTGTTGTAAAAAGTAGAACCCAAAAACTTAAAGATTTATACTTGAGAGTAGACAGCTATCCATGTGGAGCATTCTCCAATTTTTTTCCTTCTTTCCGTTTTTGGCCTTCTCTTCTTCTTTCTTTCTCCCGTTCTCTTTCCCACGATCTGAACTTCTTTCTCTCCTTCTTTCTCGCCTGAGACGGAACCGACCCATAAGCGGATGCATCGACTTCCATCTTTTCCGCCCATAATCGCTTTCGAAGAAAACACGGTGAGGCTCCGTCTCATGCGACTACTGGATCGGGGTTTGATTTAGCCGATCGAAGCCCTAAGGAGATGGCTGGTGATATCCCTAATGTTGCCGCAGTTGAGGTCTTGAAAAAGGATAGGAAGAAGAAGAAGCGTGCGAAGGATGAAATTGAGGGGTAGAAGAGTCTGGATGATGAGGTTGAAGGGAAGAAATAGAAGCTTCAGGCTAAGGATGAAGCGAACCCTAGCATCGGGGAGGTAGAAGCAATTTCTATCTCCCACGATCTGAGGGAAGGAAGAACGAATTTCAATCCTCTATTGGAGTTGCCGGCGGCGAATGCCGCTACTGGAGTTGCCGGCGGCGGTGGTGGACAGGAGTGTTGCTGGTCGAGTACACCTAGGGTTTTCGTCGATGGTGATGGCGGTGTTGGCTCGAATTTGGATGGGGGTGGAAATCTTTTTTCCTCCATTGCTTTCCTTCTCTACCTACTCTCTCTGTCTCCCACGATCCGAAAGTCATTGCGATCTATCTACTTTGTCTGACTGGTAATTTCCAATGTTCAAACTTGCTCCTAATCTCTTTGTTTCTAGATTATGCTATGGTCAGAGCTTCTAATTTCTTACTCTTCGCATTTCTTTTGCTATTTTGTTTTTTCTTTTGCTATTTGCTTTCTCACAAAACCATTTTCAATCTTGCTCCAGGGACCATTGTAAAGCCCGAAAATATTTTAATATTATTTTAATTAAATATATTATTATTTTATTCAATTTGTAAAAATGGAATAAAAACCCGTCCTCGAGCACCAAGTTTCGATTTTAAAATCCTTCCGGCATCGTTTTAGAATTTTGATTTTGATGGAATTTGATTCCGCTTTCGAGTTGCGAATCTTGATAAATTAATTTAATTTCGGTAATGATTTACAAATTCGAGTTAAATTGTCTGGTGTCGGGATTTCGTTTTAGTGAGCGGGATTGGGATCGAGTGTCGGAATTTTGAATTGGTATCTTGGGGATCATTCTTCAAATTGTATTTTCTTTTTCTTTTCTTCTCTCTCTCGGATTTCTGTCGAAATTGTACAATTGGTCCCTCCCTCCCTTTTGTTTTCTTCCCTCACACAGCTCACCATCACCATTTTACCCATCTAAAATTGGCCCCTCCAACATTCCTTGTCTGTTAGCTTGTGCACCTCTCTCCTCTTATACCCCTTTCGTTTGGTCTCAAGAATCTCATACCTAAATCCCTCCTCACTCTCTCCCTCTTTCCTGTTTCTGTAGCCCACAAAATCACCATCACCATTGCCAAACCTCTCCCCATCTCCTCCTCTCACTGCCGACACACCACCAGGCACCACCTTCCTCCTCCTTGTCGTCATCATCAGCCACCATCATCGTCGGAGACGCCACCTCGCAGCACTGCCCCTGTTCTCGCAAGCCAAACAACCGAGCACCAGAGCCCCCTTTTCCTGTACAAGCAGTAGTGCCGGCCCTACGTCCACCTCCAGCAGTCGGAGGAACAGCCAGGAGTTCCCCGTCATAGCCCAGGGGCCTCGTCGAAGCCGCAGCTCTCCGTTCCACTTCGTCTCCCTTGTCTTCGTTTCCCCAAGGTTGGTCATGGTTCCTTCGTCTTTTCCGATCGTTTACCCCAAAAGCTCCACCTTTATTCTATTTCCTTCTGTCACAGATCAAGCTTGTTCGATTCCGACTCCGACAAAGCACGATTCAACCCCAACGAATCTCTTCTCCGGCGAACTTTCACCTCGGTGAGCCCATCATTCCCTCCTTCCTTTGCACGCGTTTGAATTTCCTTGCTTGAGTTGTGGTCAGAATCTAGTCTCGGTCGGTTTGGGATCAGTTTTGGGTGTGAAGGTCACCAGAGACGCCCTGGGTTCCACCTCATCCCCTTCGTTTTCCGTTGAACTCTGTTCTTCTGGTTGAGGAGGAAGACAGACGGAGGGGGCTGAGTGCCCATTTCTTCTGATGGGTAATTCTGGGCCTAATTGGGTGGGCTGAACCCGGATTCCCATTCCGGGTTATATCATTGTAATCCGGACCCCCCCCCCTTTCCTTCCTTCCAAACTAGGCTCGGGTTTGGGCTTCCTTTTGGGCTCGGGTTGGGGCCTTAAATCCGGGTAAGGGTTGGGCCAGCTGGGTTACATTATTTTGTTGTTTTGATACCACTTTTTTACACATATGTGATATATTATATGATCACTTTTATTTATTTATTTTATTATTATTAATATTACTATTATGATGAATCTGACTTTATGAAATAAAATTTTGAAAGTGTTTTATATTATGGAATTATTTAAAAGTAATATTATTTGGATTAAGTGCTTTTATGATGATTTGAATATGTTAAGTTGAGAAATTTGAAATGATTTAAATATGATATTTTGGGATCTTTAAAATGAATTATTAATAAAGATAGAGGATGTTTATGTTTATTTGATATATTGATGATAAATTATTTAAAAGGAGATTTTCAAGTTTTAGAAATGTCTTTTAAAAGAATTGTTATTTGAAAACCAACATGCCGAAATTATTTTAAGTGGTACTATAAATTTGCGAGTTGATTAAAGATTTATGTTTTATAAATGGATTTTGGACAAATATGATTTGAGAAAGTGTTTTGGAATATGAGTTGACTTAACTTGAGATTTAAGAGTTTGGAAAACTTTGGAAAATGATATACTTGATTTAATTCGGGGAATCTGTTGTTGGTTTCTGCTTGAGGATTTTGTGAACTTTAAGTAAGACATGAAATGTTATATGATGATGCAAGATGAGATTATGGATGAGATAGTGAGATGATATAAGTATGAAATGAGCATAATGAGATAAGATGGAATAATTTGAAATGAGATATGTGAAGTTATGTAGGATAGTTAGGGGCGCCTTGTGAGACTTAGATAGACTTATGCATATTTGTATGTTTATTAGGTGATTTGTGATCTATTGGACATAGCTTATTATTGGTGTTGATTGCTTGGATTATGCGCGCCTCCAGGTAAGTATCCTACGGGACTTACTCAGTCTGCCTGATGTGTCGTATGATGTGTAGGTGTTGCATATTAAAGCATGCCATGTAGTATCATACTAGGATTGCATTGAACTGAGCATGTGGTTACTATGTGTGTTTGAATACAGAACGGCCGTTATTTGTGATAGTCCTAGAGTCTTTGCTAGGGTCATAGGGTAGCCCAGCCCCATCGGGTTGCCCTGAGTCAATCGAGTCGATATGAGCATGATATGATAGCCCAGCACCATCGGGCAAGCGATGAGATGATATGATATGATGATGTCGTGGTTTGTGCACCACCACGAGGAAATTGCTATGCTATAGCACCGAACCGGCCAGTCTCTGCACTAACGGGAAGGGGTGCAGAGGTAGAAGAGGGATATGCCACTTGGCATTGTCTTGGGCCCTTTACAGTTTTTCCGCATATTATAACTGTCAAAGCATGCTTATGTGATTTAAATCTTTTATTGCATTAGTCATCCTTTGTTTAGGTATAGGCATATTATGTGGCCTCAGCGCGGTCAGAGGACCCGCAGGCGATTACCGGGCATGACTTCGTGGATAGTGTTAGGTACCGCTCTTGTTTGCTCCTTGCTTCTGTGATGGGGAATCTCTTGGCGAACCGAAGAATCCGGCTAATATTCTAACTTGATAAAATGACAATCACCCACTATGTTTTGGTTTTGACCCGGCTCCGCCGTGGCAAGTTGTACTTTAATTCCGTATTCGCATTTTCGTTCAAACGAATTTCCGCGACTTTGATTGTTTTGGGGTTCGAAATCCCCACTCTAAATACTGATTCTTGAGGTTTGAAACCTCGACCCGTACTCGAATTGCAAGACCTGAATGAAGGTAACCAACCTTCGAAACGTAACCTGGGTATTTATATCTGGGCCGTTACAAAGTTAGTATCAGAGCCAGATTGTGCAATTCGGGTACACAAGGGCCGAGTGTATGTTTTGAAAACCGCCCACGAATTTCAAAAGATTTAAAAGGATTTAAAAAGGGCAAAATGAATTTAATATGACTGACTCAGTTGGAATAAATATGAACTTGGTCTAAGAAATAGATTGGAACCAACTAAGGGGATCGAGAGGGTAGTTTCGGCGATAGACCATCCCTATTGGATGTAGTTGGAAACGGGTAGGCGAAACATAGCTTGATCTTTACAGGTGGGCGTAGGAGACTCCAAGGAATCGCGCCGTGGTGGTTGGAGTGGCGAGTTAGGTAGCTTGGTTGTGTTTACGCAAACTGTTGATGATTGATTCCACGTTAATTGTTGTCATGCTGAATATCTGATTGTTGTGCCTAACTATGAAATGTATTTGAAATGATTGTGCTAACGGAATAGCGGGAGTATCCTCATTCTTATATGGTTAAGCCCAGCTTGTGTGGAACAACCCCTTCCACTATGTTAACCCCTTGATGGTCTTATCGCGTCTTTCTCTTGAATATCGGTCTCCTCCATGGGAAATCGGGTTGGTAAACACATTGTTTCGGGAATCATGGTTGAATATGAGGGTTGTTTGGGAGAGTATTGGAAGTTGGCTTTCGATGTAATTCCAAGTTAGAGAGTAAGGTGTTTTTGGGGGTTGTCCTTCTCGATTCTTATTACAATCAACCAGTGTCTTCTTGCCACAAAGAGTCGTACCAGAGTCCCACGGGAAAGAGGGGTGATGAATCAGTTGGGAAAGGTCAATGGTTGCTCTTAGAGATCTTTGTCCGGTTGTAATGGTGACTCTCTCTGAAATTGTGTGACATAATATGATTTTGTGATTTCCGGCATGTACCTTGTGACTGACCATTAGAGAACCGCTACGCACGTCATTACATCTATGATTAGTTACCTTGTTCAGATCTCTTATTGTGCCTTGCTTTCTATCATGATTATATGTTGTCATAGCATGTCTACTTGATCTATTGTATTGATCATATTAATGGTTGGTTAGAAGCATGAGCCACATGATATGGATCTATATGGCTATTGCTTTCTCCTGAGTTAGGTACATGATAGTGTGATCATCTCTTCCTTGTATGAATACCTCGTAAGATGTTCTCCTTGGCATGCTAGCCGATGACGCCTCGATGCTTATCGTTCCTTTTGTGACAAGAATCTATAGCATGCCCATCTATTTTGTATTCCTCATACTAAATATTGTTGATTATTCTGCAACTAATGTTGTTGTGTGTTAATTGTGCTAAATTGAGAATATGTTAGTATAAATGAGTCTTGATAAATACATGTTTCATCCCAGTATACATTGATTTGAACTCATGTCCCCGTATTCTAGTCATGTTGCCATGTTACTTAGACTTGCACTATACCTCGCTACATTTCCTCTCATGCTTCTATATTATTGGAATGTAATTGAATTGAAGTCTTGCTTAATGTCGAGTAATCAATCCAGTGCATGTATGTATCATATGTTAGGTTGAGCCATTAGTAACATGTAGGGCCCTTGGTTGTGACTTATGCGAATCCTACCTTGCCTACACTGTTGTTGATTCTCTCTTGAGCTAGGTCCCTGATAGTGTGGCTCTCCCCTCTTTCTGTTCTCTTAACATGTTTCACTCATCCTGATTAGATTAATGTTGAATTCAACGATCGATTTGCTTTCTGTGATGGTTAATTCTAGCATGCTTACATGTTCTCGCTCGGTGGTATCCCTCTATTACTCTATGATATCTTCTCGTGCTTGCACGAACGTATGACTTGACACCTCGCATGATCACACACCACGTTATATCATGATTTCGCATACGCATGACGCATAAATGTTAGAATGAATCTAGTCGAATTATCTTGATTGTATTCATGTTCAATATGTGTTATTAGTATCCTATAGGGCTTATGATTTCCAATATGACTCGTGAAATGGTGACCTGTCTTACTTGACCTATTACGTGAACATGTTTGTACTGTAATGTGATAGTTGTTGTATCGTTTTATGTGCCCTATGACGGTTCATTTCTATCATGATTATAATCTATCGCCCGTGATGTTATCTTGTTTACTCTGTGGTGACCCTTTTGCTTTCATGCACATCATATTGAACTCATTTAATCACTTTTGACTATGCACATGCCTTATCATGTATCGCTAGCATCATATAAGACCTATGCTTCCTAAGTGTATCTCATTGTATGATTACTATGCCGCTCCTATGTACACTTGTATGACGCTTAGTTGATTGTTATGATATACCTCGTCATGTTGTATTTAGCCTCATTTGTTGATGTGTATACCATGCTCTTATATTGTTCATATATAGGATACTTATCATCCTCGTACAATCCCGCATGACCTTGGACCCCACATGACCAATATTGGCTCCGCATAACTTGCCTAGGTTGCTAGACATACCTGCATCCATGGAATAATAGACTACTAGCTTGTCTCACGCGCATCAGTGTAGGACTCGATTGTATCTTTGGAATGAATATGTATGTCGTTGTTCCTTGAGATAGGTACATGTTAGTGTGGATTAATGTGATTGATATGCTCCATGATGAATTCGTGCTTGTTTGTCACAATTGTAACCTAATAGGCTTCCTTAAGGGCATCGTTACTATTTCCGGGTCAGAGTCTTGTCTCTAGTCATGTCATCTTTAGCTTTGGTCCATTTTTGTCTCCGAAAGAAACATTGGGTTGTCTGCTCTTGTCACTCCCCTATCTCCGCTAACTTAGACTCCTACGCGATACATTGGATGAGCGACCGCATAGAAGAGGGGACTGGAAGTTAGATAGCGATAGAGCAGCGCAGCGGAAGCGTGGGCCCATAACCAACGGGCCTCAGGATCGACGATGTCGACGGAACAAGCTTGCTTCGAGGATTGCGGTTACTGAGCGCGATATGACTTGCAAGTGGGAGTGTCCTCCATTCGGATTGCTAATCCTTTCTGAACTTGTTAATGATGATATTGCACTGACCCGACGATGAAAATTGTGTGTTGTTGTGATGACTTGGTAATGAATCTTGCCTGACCATCTGTTGTCTATGATAATATGATTCGATGTCTTACAATTCTAATGTGCCATGATGTCTCGATGCGATGATACTCTGAATTGCTAAGCATGTTCTAAACTCCTTTGCCTATAAAAGTATGAACTGCAAATGCTGAGAACCTGAATTGTTTATTAGATAAGGTTATGATGAAACTTGCTAGCTTGATTTGATCAGGTGCATATATGATGTTTACAGTAATTATTAAGCTTGACGGTAAATTAAGACTTGTTGACATAGTTGCACTGTTTGATCATGAGCTAATGATGCTATTGTTATAAATGCTAGTTGATATGATGTAATCTTTATGTGTAATAATGTCCATGATTGCTTCATATTTGAACTTGTGGGTGAGATTCTCTTGAAGAATGGTCGGAGCTAGGTTGGTGAGGGAATTTGAGCGGTTAGAATGATAGATGGTGGTATGAGGTAAGTCACAGGAGAGGGGTTTGGCTTAAGTAGGAACGAGTGAGTTTTGAGAGCTATAAGAGGCGATGCTTAGTGGTTTCCGATGAGCTTCTAGATGAATCTTAGGTGGGGGTAGGGTTAGAATAGGTCGGCTAGGTGGTGATCGGGGTATTCTTATAGAAGAGATGTGGTTAGAAGGGTTCTATGCTTGTGATGTCTTAGGTAGTATGGGCAGTGTAGGGAATGGCTCTTGTGAGTATCGAGAACATAGTATGCAAGGGTGCTCGGGTGTGAAATCGGAGATAGGAGTTGAGTTATTAGAGGTGGATTGCTTGTGGGAGAGCTTGGTGGGAAGAGGTGTGAGATGGAGTGTCGGAAAGAATTGGGACTTCTTTTAGGAGATGTTATTTGAGCTGATGTGGGTGAATCTAGATGAGGGTGGTTTCGATTTGGGAATTGGACTCGAGCGAGCGGGGATTGCATTCTATTTGGTTGGTGGTGATGTAACGGTCTTCTTGATATTGTGAATTATTAATATATGCTTGCATGATGTTACATAGCAACCATGATGAATCTGATACATAATGATATTACATGTTGATATGCAATATTGAAATCTAGTTGGAAGTGACAAGTGCTATCATGATATATTGATACATTGCTATCCTACTATGTTATTATAGAAGCATGTTATGATCTGTTATATGAATCATGAGATAATGAGATGTTTCTATGTAAAAGCATGAAGTTATACTATATGGTTGATAAGCATGATTATGAATATGTAAGTGATGAATATGACTTGGAGCATGAATATGACTTATATATATGACATGATGGTGCATGACTGCTAATGATCATTGTATAGTATTGTGATGAGTTAAGATGATGTCTATTGAGCATGCTGATGGTTGATGATTGATATACTTCTTGATTTTCCTTTTTGCTAAATCTTAATAACATGACCTTGGTTATGATCACGGCGAGGGAACTGTGAGGATCTCATACGGGCCCTTATGAGGTGCTTACGGGGTCAATGGCATGATCCTTGGGCTCACCAATTTCAAACTTCATCCCCTTGTTTTAGAATGATTTTAGTCTCGGAGACAAGACTTGTTTTTAGAGGTGTATGAATGTAAAGGCCAAAAATATTTTAATATTATTTTAATTAAATATATTATTATTTTATTCAATTTGTAAAAATGGAATAAAAACCCGTCCTCGAGCACCAAGTTTCGTTTTTAAAATCCTTCCGGCATCGTTTTAAAATTTTGATTTTGATGGAATTTGATTCCGCTTTCGAGTTGCGAGTCTTGATAAATTAATTTAATTCCGGTAATGATTTACAAATTCGAGTTAAATTGTCTGGTATCGGGATTTCGTTTTAGTGAGCGGGATTGGGATCGAGTGTCGAAATTTTGAATTGGTATCTTGGGGATCATTCTTCAAATTGTATTTTCTTTTTCTTTTCTTCTCTCTCTCTCTCTCGGATTTCTGTCGAAATTGTGAAATTGGTCTCTCCCTCCCTTTTTTTTCTTCCCTCACACAGCTCACCATCACCATTTTACCAATCTAAAATTGGTCCCCTCCCCCATTCCTTATCTGTTAGCTTGTGCACCTCTCTCCTCTTATACCCTTTCGTTTGGTCTCAAGAATCTCATACCTAAATCCCTCCTCACTCTCTCCCTCTTTCCTGTTTCTGTATCCCATAAAATCACCATCACCATTGCCAAACCTCTCCCCATCTCCTCCTCTCACTGCCGACACACCACCGGGCGCCACCTTCCTCCTCCTTGTCGTCATCATCAGCCACCATCATCGTCGGAGACGCCACCTCGCAGCACTGCCCCTGTTCTCGCAGGCCAAACAGCCGAGCACCAGAGCCCCCTTTTCCTGTACAAGCAGTAGTGCCGGCCCTACGTCCACCTCCAGCAGTCGGAGGAACAACCAGGAGTTCCCCGTCGCAGCCCAAGGGCCTCGTCGAAGCCGCAGCTCTCCGTTCCACTTCGTCTCCCTTGTCTTCGTTTCCCCAAGGTTGGTCATGGTTCCTTCGTCTTTTCCGATCGTTTACCCCAAAAGCTCCACCTTTATTCTATTTCCTTCCGTCCTAGATCAAGCTTGTTCGATTCCGACTCCGACAAAGCTCGATTCAACCCCGACGAATCTCTTCTCCGGCGAACTTCCACCTCGGTGAGCTCATCATTCCCTCCTTCCTTTGCACGCGTTTGAATTTCCTTGCTTGAGTTGTGGTCGGAATCTAGTCTCGGTCGATTTGGGATTGGTTTTGGGTCTGAAGGTCACCGGAGATGCCCTGGGTTCCACCTCATCCCCTTCGTTTTCCGCTGAACTCTGTTCTTCTGGTTGAGGAGGAAGACAGGCGGGGGGCTGAGTGCCCATTTCTTCTGATGGGTAATTCTTTGCCTAATTGGGTGGGCTGAACCCGGATTCCCATTACGGGTTATATCATTGTAATCCGGACCCCCCCCTTTTCCTTCCTTCCAAATTGGGCTCGGGTTTGGGCTTCCTTTTGGGCTCGGGTTGGGGCCTTAAATCCTGGTAAGGGTGGGGCCAGCTGGGTTACATTATTTTGTTGTTTTGTTACCACTTTTTTACACATATGTGATATATTATATGATCACTTTTATTTATTTGTTTTATTATTATTATTAATATTACTATTATGATGAATCTGACTTTATGAAATAAAATTCTGAAAGTGTTTTATATTATGGAATTATTTAAAAGTAATATTATTTGGATTAAGTGCTTTTATGATGATTTGAATATGTTAAGTTGAGAAATTTGAAATGATTTAAATATGAGATTTTGGGATCTTTAAAATGAATTATTAATAAAGATAGAGGATGTTTATGTTTATTTAATATATTGATGATAAATTATTTAAAAGGAGATTTTCAAGTTTTAGAAATGTCTTTTAAAAGAATTGTTATTTGAAAACCAACATGCCGGAATTATTTTAAGTGGTATAAATTTGCGAGTTGATTAAAGATTTATGTTTTATAAATGGATTTTGGACAAATATGATTTGAGAAAGTGTTTTGGAATATGAGTTGACTTAACTTGAGATTTAAGAGTTTGGAAAACTTTGGAAAATGATATACTTGATTTAATTCGGGGAATCTGTTGTTGGTTTCTGCTTGAGGATTTTGTGAACTTTAAGTAAGACATGAAATGTTATATGATGATGCAAGATGAGATTATGGATGAGATGGTGAGATGATATGAGTATGAAATGAGCATAATGAGATAAGATGGAATAATTTGAAATGAGATATGTGAAGTTATGTATGATAGTTAAGGGCGCCTTGTGTGACTTAGATAGACGTATGCATATTTTTATGTTTATTAGTTGATTTGTGATCGATTGGACATTGCTTATTATTGGTGTTGATTGCTTGGATTCTGCGCGCCTCCAGGTAAGTATCCTACGGGACTTACTTAGTCTGCCTGATGTGTCGTATGATGTGTAGGTGTTGCATATTAAAGTATGCCATGTAGTATCATGCTAGGATTGCATTGAACTGAGCATGTGGTTACTATGTGTGTTTGAATACAGAACGGTCGTTATTTGTGATAGTCCTAGAGTCTTTGCTAGGGTCATAGGATAGCCCAACCCATCGGGTTTCCCTGAGTCAATCGAGTCGATATGAGCATGATATGATAGCCCAACACCATCGGGCAAGCGATGAGATGATATGATATGATGATGTCGTGGTTTGTGCAACACCACGAGGAAATTGCTATGCTATAGCACCGAACCGGCCAGTCTCTGCACTAACGGGAAGGGGTGCAGAGGTAGGAGAGGGATATGCCACTTGGCATTGTCTTGGGCCCTTTACAGTTTTTCCGCATATTATAACTGTCAAAGCATGCTTATGTGATTTAAATCTTGTATTGCATTAGTCATCCTTTGTTTAGGTATAGACATATTATGTGGCCTCAGCGCGGTTAGAGGACCCGCATGCGATTACCGGGCCTGACTTCGTGGTTAGTGTTAGGTACCACTCTTGTTTGCTCCTTGCTTCTGTGACGGGAAATCTCTTGGCGAACCGAAGAATCCGGCTAATATTCTAATTTGATAAAATGACAATCACCCACTATGTTTTGTTTTTCACCCGGCTCCGCCGTGGCAAGTTGTACTTTAATTCCGCTTTCGCATTTTCGTTCAAACGAATTTCCACGACTTCGATTGTTTTGGGGTTCGAAATCCCCACTCTAAATACTGATCCTTTGAGGTTTGAAACCTCGACCCGTACTAGAATTGCAAGACCCGAACGAAGGTAACCAACCTTCGAAACGTAACCCGGGTATTTATATCCGGGCCGTTACAACCATGACTTTCAGAGGGCAAAGCTCAGTTTTTGATTCATTTCGCCTCCTTGACAAGCTCAGTTTATGATTCATTTAGCTTGAAGGAGGAGCAAAGCTTGGTTTCTTATTCAAAATTATGGTCTCCCTTTGTTCCCAAGTGCATCAAAATTTGATCTTCTGAAGAGGATGATTCGAATACTTGGGTATATCTGCTTACTACAGTCTATTGGGTTCAATTTCAATCATTCTGGTGATTTTTTTACCAATTATCTTCATAGGTCTTTGAATTTGCAATAAAATATTAATCTTACTTTGATAGAAACCATAGACTAACAAAAAGCTTTCATATTTCAATCAGCTTCAGATTTCATTGGCATTAAAAATGTGAATTTGCATGATGAGTTTACCAAATTAACTCACAAGATCAATTTGATTAGAAGTTAGAACTGTTGACTGTTGAGTAAAACATAATTTATGTATGCTTCAGTAGGATAGTGACCTCTTGAAAGTCCTAAAGGATATTCTCCATTTCTCTGACTGATGCTTCTCGTGTCTTCTGAATGCAGTGCTATGAAAATTGTGTTTCTGATTGTTTTGACAGCCTTTTCACAGATGTTAATAAGTTGTTTCCCCCCTCTTTTATTCTCCCAATTTATAGGGGATAACCCCCAGATTAGGTGCTAAAGGAGGCAAAAAATACAAACGGGTTTTTCAAGTATGTTGGGAGCATTAAAATATTGGTTGTGGGGGCATTTCAAATGGAAGCAGAAGTAGTTACCAGACATTAACACCTGAAGAATATGAAGCTGTAAGTTTATGGTTTAATCACTAACTTGGATTTGAATTTGAGGTTGTTAGATTTCAGTTTTGAGGTATTTGCAAAACTAAAATCAGATGGTCGCAAGCCTCGCCAATTGAAACCCCTATAATGAAACTCTATAATGAAACCTAACCTTCTCTTTAGATTGGCGACATTGTGAGAAACAAAGAATCCGGTTGAGTTTTATGATTCAGGTATTTATAGGATCCTTTTCAGCGGGCATGAGACCTGTTCCATGGATAACATCGACAGAGGTAAAAGGAACTACTCCTACTCATGATTTGATTAGATGTTTCAGTTATGTATATAGACTGAGCGTTAAAGGAGCTGCTGGAAGTATGGCAACACTTGTGAATTGGTTTTGTTCTTGGGCGGTCGCCTACACATTTAGCATGTTGACAAGCTGGAGTTCCTACGGTAAAAATTCTACAATTACTAGACTATTGTTTAACATGTGTTAGAATGAGATTGTACGAGGTTGAAACATTTTACCATCTTCATGAACATCAAAATTCACCGCATAGCAATTATATCTTACTGAATGGAAAGAAGAAAAGATATTGAAAGGCAGAAAAATAAGATGACACTAAGAATACTTAAAGATGGCACTGAACATCCTATGGTTAGACATGAAGCAATTGAAGAAAACTTGAGAATACTTAAAGGTAGAAGCATATATACCTTTCCTCTCATTCCCTCTTTTAATCTTTTGATTGTCTGTTGTTTTTATGATTGTTTGGTGTCTTCAATTGGTTGGTTGGTTGAAATCGGACTTGGGAGTCATTAATTATGATGGTGAGTGATGAGAGTTGAAACCATCATAATCTAATTATTCATTTATATAATTGATTGGTTAAATTACAAGTGGTTGATCATAGCACTGTTTCTGTTGATGCTTGACGTTACGTGATCAAATTTTTTGATGTACTTTTTTAATGCTTATTTTGTCAATTCTAAGTTATTAAGTATCCACTTTCTGGAATTCATCTGCCAAATTCAAATGGGTATTCTCTATTTTTCCCAAATCTTTTATTTTATAATGTCTCGGGGTTTTACGTGTTCTGAGCTTTGTTTATTGCAATCTGGATGTTAGGGTTCTCTTTTTTTAAAAAAAAATTAGGAAAGTATGTTCTTTTGTACTGACTGTTTTAGTTCTGAACTGTAAAAGTTCCATCTGTTCAAAATGAAATCTTTTTTATTTTCTTTTGGTTTTATTCCCTTCTTTTGGTGGCTGTTGTGAATGAAGACTAGTATAAATCGGCAGATCCGCCCTTGGATTTCCGTATATTAACGCTTTTGAATTTGCTTTCACAGATTGTGTTTTTGGTCTTATTTTCAATTGAATGTAGCTCCTGGAATTAGTGCTTCTCCTTCTTAAGAGACTATGCACTAATTCAATGTGACGATCGTTGGTCGTTCTTAGTCTCCTTATGAAGGTAACTCGGATCCGTTTTTGCAGTGTTAAAAATAAGATGCGTTTTGTTTTGTTGTTCTATAAGAGATTTAGCTTCATCCCTCTTAAGAGGGAATTGCCACTTGAATTGTGATTCACCTTTGTCTTGGTCTAATGTGAGTTTCTACATCTGATCATGTTGTCCAGGAGGTGTTTTTAAGTTGGAATTGTTTTTAATCGAATGAAAAATTTGATCCATGTTATGTTTAATAAATTTCTCATACTTGTCTTATGATGCCATTTTTCAGAGGAGCGGTTTCGAGCAGCTCTGTATAAATTACACAAATGAGAGGTTGCAACAACATTTTAATCGCCATCTATTTAAACTTGATCGAGAGGTTAGATGAACAGCATGTACATGCATCGATTTGGTGTGATCCAAATAGGGCTGTTTAATAGCAAGGTGATCACCCACCCAATTCCCGTGATACAATATGTCGCGGGGATCTAAATATTAGTTTGGCAAAATTACAGAAAACCACCCTTTAAATATGGGTGTTTTCACTTAACCCCTTAAATTTAAAATTACAGAAAATCACCCTTTAAATGGTATTTGTTTACAACTCACCACACATTCAACTATTTTCTTTAATTTATCATTAAATATATTATATTTTTAATATTTTTTAACTCAAATTTGATTGTAAATATATTCATATTTTGAATTTAAGGGCTCGATCATATTTTAGGGATTATTTTATTTATTTTAAAAAATAAATAATAAATATAGCCTAGAATTATTATCTTAATTTATGGTTTGAAAATGTTTATAAAATTTTAAAATATTATGTAAATTACTCTTATTTATTTATATTTTAAATAAGAGTAATTTACATAATTTTTTAAAAATTTATAAACATTTTCAAACATAAATTAAGATAATAATTCTAGGCTTTATTGATTATTATTTTTAAAAATAAATACAATGATCCCTAAAATATAATTGGGCCCTTAAATTCAAAATTTGAATATATTTACAATCAAATTTGAGTTTAAAATATTAAAATATAATATATTTAATGATAAAGTAACGAAAATAGTTGAATGGGTGGTGAGTTGTAAACAAATACCATTTAAAGGGTGGTTTTCTGTAATTTTGAATTTAAGGGGTGGTTAAGTGAAAACACTCATATTTAAAGGGTGGTTTTCTATAATTTTCCCTATTAGTTTTCAGTATGTTTATTTTATAATTAGAAATGTACTTCATAAATTTTCCTTGGATTTTTTCATTTCATTTGTTCATTGACTACATGTACATGCATTAATGTATGTAAGAACTTAGGATGAGTAGTGATAGGTACTCAGTTAAGCCAGAAACTTCTCGTTTTAGGATCCTGCTATAACCGTTAACTTCCCTATAATTCCAATTGTAAAATATTTGTGTCGACTTTGTGAAAACATTATCGCTAAGCAAGAATCAACAATTTATATCAAGAATCTGAATTTCATAAGTATTTCATATCAAGTCACTATGAACTCTTATAGTCTAAATATCATGGCTCTCAAATCAACAAACATAACTTCTCAATTCTCAAACCATAAGTTTTCCCATCAACTAGAGTAAGATTCTCAAGCCTGAGCTCATAAGCTTCCACTAACCAATACGAGACATCAGTTATAACAGTGTAATCCTCATAATCTCATCTCATGTCCTCATCAAACCAAGGCCAAAAGGCACCAACAATTTCCATCATAAGTGATATACGTAGCAAACAAATATGTATAAGTCAAATGCATCAAGAATGGCAACAATTGTCCAATCCAAGTCGTCAAGTATCATACATTATATGCGCATAACAAGATCAAAGCATGTTATAAGAATCACGTCAGATGTCATAACAAGGGAAACTCATATTAACAAATATCATACCAAGTCATCAAGAATAACACACATGATTCACCAAACTTCTCCCCCAAATTTACTTACCTCTAAAATGAAATTTACGAATTACCCCAACAAGATTCTAAATATGTCTTCCATGCCCTTCCATAAAGTATAAAGCTAATGGTCTCTACCAATCCCAATCTATATCCGTAAGGGATAGCTATCGCCACGACTACCCGATCAAGTCCCGATTCTCACTTCTCAAGGTGGTTATCTTAGTTATCCATATTAAATTCATTTTGCCCTTTGAAAATGTTCAAAACTCGTGAAAACCTTTGGGCCATTTTATTTCCAAAACTCAAAATCACCAATTGTTTTGCAACTCATTTGTACTCGGATTGCACAACCTGGCTCTGATACCAACTTTGTAACGGCCCTGATTATATAATCCGGGTTACGTTTAGAGGGAAGAATTATCCCTCTGTCAGATCTTGCAATCCAAGTACGAGCTGCTTATTTATCATCTTCAAGTTATAACCATGTTTAAGTCTTAAGGATTTAATGATATAATTCAAGAAAAAAGGGATTTCAAACCCTCAAAACAATTAAATCATAATTTGTGCTTTCGCACGGGAACCTGTCCTAATTCAACTAGTCAAAGCTCCAAAGAGACAAAACGAGTTTAAATCAATATAAATATACATTGATTCTAAATGTCCAACTAAACCAAAACGTTTGTAAAGTCATATTTGTACGAAGTCTTCTTAACACTCTCGTCCCGTGAGAAAACCCCGCCATAGAAGCAATTCAGCAAGCAAAAGGAAGCGGGTACCTGAAACTATACCACAAGTCAAGGTCGAGCCACTCATGTGGGACCGGAAGTCCTCGCTGAAGCCATATAATATGCCTATACCTCAAATAAAGGATGTTCTAATGCACTACTGGAATTTAAATCACCGAAGCATAATGACAATTTATATAATGCAGAAAGCGATAAATTGGATCCACACAGAATGCCAAGTGGCATATCCCTCTCCTACCTCTGCATCCCTTCCCGTTAGTGCAGAGACTGGCCAGTTCGATTCTATAGCATATCATATCTCATCATAGCATATCATATCTCATCATATCTCATCATCATATCGCATATCATGCTCATGCTCATGCCCGATGGTGCTGGGCTATCATCTCATATAACCACACAACTGACTCAGGACAACCCGATGGGACTGGGCTATCCTATGACCCTAGCAAAGACTCTAGAACTCACAGATAACGGTCGTTCTGTTTCAAACGCATAAAGAATAGGGATGCTCATTCATAAGTGTAAGTCCTAAGCATGATACTACATGGAATGCTTTTATGCATATGCAACACCTATGTACTATATGACACATCAGGCATGAGGTCCAATCACTTGAGCAAGCCCCGGAGGACTTACCTGGAGTCTTCACATCCAATAAGTCAGCAAACAAGTCACTCAGAGATTCATCCATCAGCAAACAAGCCACTCAGAGTACCATCCAATCACACTAGAAAGTATAAGCAAGGAACAACTCATCAATACACATTTAATTAACACACAAGCAGGCTTTCAAGTCATCACAAGACTAAATAATATCTTATTCATGTAACCTCGCATTCTCGTCATAACCGTCATTCTCAATTAACCTTATTCTCATCAAGTATAAAACTTAACTCAAAGTCTGACCAATATCATCACTCAAACATCTTACTTCATAGTAAGTCCAGGTTTTCCTTAAACATCGTTCAAGTAATTCATCAATTGTTAAATCCTCCAATACTCAACAAAACCTTAAGTTCTCAAAACTGTGGATCAACAAGTCTTATTTATTAAAGCTCGCAAAACAAATCATGTTCAATGAGTAACCCAAGGTAAGTTGACATTTCAAGAAATCATTTATAATTTCGATTACAAGAAAATAACTCAACAACAAAGCACTATAGTAAGCTTATAAGCATACGAGTTTAATAAATTAACTCTATCCTAAAGATGATAGCTCCCTAGTTATTCGATGCAATTAATCCATTATAACCCAATAATCAAACATTGCGCACAAATTAAAGGTTGTTCCTACTAAGGAAAAATGTTATCATATGACCAATTAACTACAAGTCTCCTTAGCTTATCTAGCATCGGTCCATATTAATTAGCTAAAGTGAAACACTCACCCTATTGGCTAAATCAATCAACTAACTCGGTTCACTCTTTATAAGCACCTCAACTTGATTAGAATCCGATAATATAGTTTGGTCAATAAGTGACCCAAGACATCCATATACATCCCTAAGTTAACCATAACTTCAAGTCAATACATTTAATCTTGATGTAGTTATTCCATCACCACCTATTTATAAATTACCTTACTTAATTTTTTACACAAAACAAATCCTAAATTAAACTTGTTAAAGGGTTCGATCAATGAATCATAATTCAAGAATAACATTTCAACTCCTCCTAATTGTTAGAACAAAACTCATATGTATATCGAATTATCAAGAATAGCTATTAAATCATATGCCGAGGTAGTGACTCTTTAACCACTTATCTATGTTCAACCTCAATCATCAAGAAACAAGAAAATGCAATATATATACACACACACATATATTAAGTCACGTTATATAAGAAAACTCTATCATTTCAATAATCGAAGTGAGTTATATTACAATCTTCCTACAACAATCCAATTCACATTACCGGTGTATTAATGTATAAAGCATTTAAGTTAAACAAGTATTCTATTATCCATTTTATTATATGGTAATATAGGGAGGATTGAAAAATTATCTCTCAAATCATAAAACACTTTTAAAACCAAATTCAAAACTTCAATATTAATCAAATTTTTTTAGCAGCCAATCCAAACAAAACCCCCAGCCAAAGAGTTATACCCAAATATAAGCGGTAAGGAATGAGGGCTCGGATTCAAGGCCTCGGGTCAGAGGTTCGGACTCTCCTGGATCCAACTTCGAGGTGCTCGGATCGGGGAGACAGGGCTCCGAGGTCGGCGTCGGATCTGAGGAGGAAGGTCGAAGGAGGAACGAGGCTCGAGGGACACGGACGACATCCATGGCAGCTTGCAGGTGACCCCGAGCAGGTGTTCTGGACCGGCTGCTCCTCGACATAGGCGCGGGAAGGGGAGGCTCCGATTTCAGTGGACGAGCGTCGATCGGCCTCCACCTCTGTTCACTAGAGCAGATGCGAGAGGGAGAGAGTAGGGATGATAGAGGTGGGAGAGGTCGAGCAGAGGGGAGGGGCTGAACCGAGGTGGCTATGGGGATTCTGAGCGAGAGGTCTCGATAAGGAGAGAGGGAGGGTGCGACAGGAGCAAGGAGACGAGAGGGGAGGTGGGGCGCCATAGGAGCTCACTGCTCAGATCTAAGTTGAAGGAGAAAGAGAGGGTGTGGTAGCTGGAGCTCGAGTAGCTAGAGGGGTCGAGGAAGACAAGGGGAGTGAGAGGGGAGTGCAGCAGCAACGAATCGGGAGGGAGAAACGAGAGGGTGAGCGAGACGAAGAGAGAGACGAAGAGATTGAGCTCAGATCCAGAATTTAAAGAGGAGCGGCGGAGGGGATCTGAAATGAGGAGGAGAGAGACTAGGCTCGGTTATAAGGGTATATATATATACCCGGTGAGTTAGGGTTAGGTTAGCTTTAGAAAAATTACAAAATAAAACCGTTATTTCTAGATTTTGAAAATATTCACACAATAAATAACAAAATTCAACTCACTCAATTTTATTCAATTTAAATATGCCATAAAATTTATCATATTCTCCTTGACAGGTTCAAAACAATATTTATTTCTTTGAAATCGGATATACGCCGGAATTTGATTTGAATAAAATAGAAATCATTTTAATCGAGGACGGAGATTTTTAAAATTTTCGAAATCTCATAAATTTAATATTGAGATTAAATTATAATTCATAAAATAATATTTTAAAATTTTGAGTCTTTACACCAATGGTCCAAATTTTGCACAGGGAAAAAGAAACTAAACACAATAGTATAAGAATTGCAGCATACCATATCAACCGAACAAACCATATATGCTTCCCAATAAGGGCAATAGTTCTGGATCCTGAAATTGTAGACAAAGAAACCTCGACAAAGCAGAAGCATAAATCCATCCAAGATAGTGAAACCCACAATCACCATAACCAACATAATACAAGGAAGCAAAGTAGGAAATACAGAGGATAAGTTTTCCAAGGCAACATTATCTGAAAAACATAAAAGTGATGCTAGAGAAGGGTCCATATCTTGGAAAAAATATTTCCTTGACAAATAGCAAGTCATTGAACTCAAAAGTTGTTCAAGTTCTCCTACCGTAATTCCAGGTATAAAAAATAGAAGTAAGATGTACACCACTAGAGATCAATTTCAAAGCAAAAACCATTTGATAAATAAATCAAAGTAAATTTATGAGCTTTAAGACAACTTTCTATCAGCCAAATCCAACAGGCTTCGGTTAAAGAGTTGTTATCATGAAATGCAAACTGCCACGATTTCACCAACAAATTTATTATCATGAAACTTCTTGCAACCACTAAGAATGTTCAGCTCAGCTTCAAAGGGCTTTAATCAGGCCTATCCAATGTTGCAACAACATTTTTTATTGCGTCTTTTCTTTCATTACATGTGTCTAATGGTCTAAACGGTTATTGTTGATTAGTACGATAAATCTGAAAAATAATTAGTTTACTTAGATTAATTTTAAAAATTGCATGAGTAGCGCACGGGGTCTAGACTAGTTTTATATAATACCCCAAAACTACCCTGTTTTAATTTGGGAAAGTTCTATGAATCGAGCACATAACACATACACTCAACACGAACCATGAACTAATCCTAAATCCATTTGACCCTCAGCTTGACACATGTTCAACATTAAATACGCCTGACATTAAAAAAATAGCAAATGGATCAAAGATCCGTTCAATATAACGAAGTAACCCGACAATTTTTGAAAAAAAAAATTACACGTCCATTGTGTGTATGTTTTTTTTAATTTAAGTTTCAACTTTTAACACGAACATATCTTTGATCCTTTCGTTTTATTGAACATATCAATAGAAGTGATGCTATTGCTTCTGCCCTTTTCAGCTTCTTCATTTAGATGTGTGGGGTCCTTACAAAGTTCAGTCTAGATATAGTGCTAAGTATCTTTTGACCATTTTAGATAGTCACACCAAAGCTACTTGGATTTATCTTATGCAAGACAAGTTGCAGGTTCTGCGTTTGATCACTTGTTTTTTGGCAATGGTTGAGACACAATTTCATTTCTCTATGCAAGCAATTAGAACGGATAATGGAACTGAATTTACACAAAAAGGATATGTAGATTTATTAGCCATATGAGCAAAATGGTAGATTTAAAAGGAAATATAGGCATTTGATTGAAACTAACAAAGCTATCAGATTGCATCCTGGTTTACCTGTTAAATTTTGGGGAGATTGTATCTTGAATGCCACTCATATTATCAACAAAATGCCATCTTTTGTGCTCAATTGAAAATCTCCTTTTGAAATGCTTTACAAAGTGCCTCCCAAATATGATCAACTAAGAGTTATAGGGTGCCTCTACTATGCGATTCAACCTAATGATCCTAGAGATAAGTTGGGAGTTTTTGCTCGTCGTTGTGTTTTCTTGGGGCATCCCCCCGGTCAAAAAGCCTACAAGCTACTTGATTTAGATAGACAAACTGTCATCATCAATAGACATGTCAAATTTGTTGAAAGCATTTTCCCTTTTAAGCAATAGATTACTCCTCATGCTCAGGGAAAGTTAATTTCTCCTATTGATAAAGATGATGGATTGGATTTTGATGTCTCCTTTCCATCTGCTCATTCTTCTTATCCTTCTTCTGCATCTTCTGATGTTCATTCTTTGCCTCTCACTAATCATCCATATCCTCAACTTCTGATGTGGTCAGTGATAGTGTCAATGGGAGTAGCAATGTTCCTTCCTCAGTCTCTCCTCCTGATGTTCAGCTTCTGCCACTAAGGAGACAAGTTCACATGTCTGCAAGACTCAATGAATATGTTTGTTCTGGCTTACCAATCAGGGGTCAGAGTACTTATTCTTCTGAGTCATTTGTTGTGTTTTCTACGGTCAACATGTCCCACTTGTCTGCACAATACGTTCAGTCAATAGCCGATGTATGTGCTGTCTTTGAACCCAATTCATATGCACGGGCAAAAGGTGTGTCGGAGTGGGAGAATGCCATGGAGTCTGAGCTTAGTTCCCTCACAAGGAATAACACTTGGTGTGTTACATCTCTTCCTACAGGTAAAAGGGCCATTGGTTGTAAATGGATTTTTAAAATCAAACATAGGCCTGATGGTTCTATAGAAAGATACAAAACTAGGCTAGTGGCTAAAAGATATAATCAAGTAAAAGACAAAGATTACAAGCAAACTTTTTCTCCTATGGCCAAGCTGTCTACAGTTCGTATCATTTTGGCTCTTGCTGCTTGTAAAGGGTGGGGTCTCCATCAACTTGATGTTAATAATGCTTTCTTACATGGTTATCTTGATGAGGAAGTGCACATGACTCCTTCACCTGGTTTTAATGTCCCTACTGGCCATGTTTGTCGCCTTAAGAGGTCATTATATGGTCTAAAGCAAGCAAGTCGCCAATGGAATCATGAACTCACTAGATTCGTCATTAAACTGGGATACACTCAATCCAGCCATGATTATTCTCTTTTTGTCAAATCTGTAGGGAGTAGTCTAACAGTGGCCTTAGTATATGTTGATGACATGCTCCTTATGGGTAAATCCATCATTGAGATTGGTTTGGCCAAAGCTGCTCTGCACAAAGAATTCACCATCAAAGACCTTGGGGTGGCAAGGTATTTCATAAGAATGAATTGCTCGTTCATCCTCTGACATCCTATTGAATCAGAGGAAGTATGTGTTGGATATACTAACTGATGCTCACATGGAAGGCTGCAAGCAGACATATTTCCCTATGCAACATGGCCTTAAATTGTCTGCTTCCATTGGTGATCCAATTGACAATCCAGAAGATTGCAAGAGATTGGTTGGGAGGCTGCTTTATCTCACTCTCACTCGCCCTGACATATCCTACACAGTACAGCAGCTCAGTCAATTTTTGCAGCAACCATTAAAGCCTCACTGGGATGCTCTTGTGTATTTACTCAGATACCTCGAGATTAGCTTCAATTTTGCTTTGTCATATCCATCTAATTCTTCTCTCACTGTACGTCAAGGCTTTCTGTGATGTTGATTGGAGAAACTGTTTCGACACAAGGAGATCCCTTTCTAGTTATTGTGTATTTCTGGGATCCTCTTTAGTATCATGGAAAACTGAGAAGCATAAAGTAGTCTCTAAATCATCCACTGAAAGTGAGTACATGAGCATGTCATCTGCGGTAAGTGAACTGGTGTGGCTTCAAGGTATTTTAGTTGACCTGGGTATTGCAGTTCCTCTTCCGATTGCATTACATTGTGACAATAAATCTGCCCAGCAACTAGCCATCAATCATGTTTTCCATGAACGCACTAAACATGTGCAAATTAATTCTCATTTGATTCGAGAAATGGTTCATCAAGGCTTCATCCCCCCTACACATGTTCCTTCGTCCCTCCAGGTTGCATATATTCTCACCAAAGCTTTGGGTGCCAAGCAACATGATTTTCTTCGGTCCAAGCTGGGCCTTGTCCTTCCTAGCCTCGGTCCAGCTTGAAGGGGGTATGTGAGTATGTATGGTTAGCTAGATTAGGAGGGTAATTTCGTCTTTTCAGCTGTGCAACTAGCCTCCCAATTCAGTAGTTGAAATAGGCGGGAGTTCATTTGGCTGCGGGTGTAACCAACTTTGAACAAAAAACCTCCCTCTCAAATGGAGAGTTAATTGACACTTTCTTTGGTTTGTCCTCCATTGATTCATGAGTGATTTCTTCAATTTGATCCGTTTTCCACTTGTCCAAAAGGCTAGAAGTCATTGTGAATTTGGGAGTTGGGACCATAGCCAAATTAATGGAAAATTGAGATGATGGAAATGCAGGGCCCCCTAAATAGACCAATTAAGATAGGACTAAGTGGCCTCTTAGCTGCCGACAATAGACATATTCAGTCGTTTTTGGATGTGGAAAGAAGCAGCTTCAGTTGGGCTTCTTCTTAGTGCACACAACACCACCCTACTCCTTGAAGTATGCCATATGTTAATACAGTATATATGTATATATATATATATATATATATATATATATATATATATATATGTAACCTAGCTCGAACCAACTACGGCACCGCATAGTACATTACAATTTATATATATTACGTACATGCCAAAACTAATTAAGGTTCAGTACTACAGGATAATATACCCACCTATTTGGTTGGTTCTACTGATTCTCTGGCCTACAAAACTTTGGCACCTTGCAAAAAAAATGATAAACTTGGGAGCTTGTTGCATTACGAGTTGATCGGTCATTTTGGGTCACAACTTCAAACGCATTAGGCCCTTTCAAGTTGAACGTACGAGTCAAGCTATATAGCCAACAATACTAAGTTTCGATTTTCCTATATGTTGTATATAGATACACTAATTTAACCCATTTTAAAGTATTTTTTTATGGAATTTTTATATTATCGGCTAATCTAACTTATACTAAGAATTTAAGTTTAAAAAAACTTTATTAAAAAAAATTCCTACTAAAAAAACATAAACCCTATAAAAATGCTAAACTAATTAAATTTGGAAGGATCTTCCAAATCAATTCATGGTTTTTAACGACTCTTGAAGCATCTATACTATATATATAATTTTGAGTGAAAGCCTATTAATTGCACCTATTAAATACTTATAAATAAATCTAATATATATATATATATATATATATATATATATATTTGATATTAGCTTAAGAAAACAAAAAGTTATTGTAGCTTATTGGTACGTTATAGGTATAGTTTCAATCCACCATGTCTAGGGATCAAATCTCTATAATTACAACATTTTTCAAGTTTATAGTATATTAATTTTTTATTTGTTTTAAACCTAAACACAAGTATTTCTAAGGCAATTATCATTTTTGTGCTTACATAGTTGAATTGCATGTAAAAATAAGTAAGAAGATAAATATAGAGTCAAGTTAATATATTTATCGAATTTCAAAGATAAATAAAAATATTAAAACTTTTAGAGATAAAAATTATTAGTAATAAAATTACAATGATAATATATCAACTAACATATATATTTAAAATAAGTCCTCTATAACCGCAACATTTATCAACTTTATACTTTTTTTTTATTTGTTTTAAACCTAAACACTTTCCTTTTCTAAAACAATTATCATTTTGTTGGTTGCTTATACAGTTGAATTGCATGTAGAAGTGACTAAGAAGATAAATAGAGTCAAGTTAATATATTTGTCGAATTTCAAAGATAAATAAACATATTAAAACTTTTAGAGATAATGAATTTCTAAAGCAATTATCATTTTTTTGCTTATATAGTTGAATTGCATGTAAATGTGAGTAAGAAGATAAATAGAGTCAAGTTAATATATTTATCGAATTTCAAAGATAAATAAATATATTAAAACTTTTAGAGATAAAAATTATTAGTAATAAAATTAAAATGATAATATATTAATTAAAATATATATATTTAAAACATGTCCTCTATAAGTATAACATTTTTCAAGTTTATACTATATTGTTTTATTATTTGTTTTAAACTTAAACACATGCATTTCTAAAGCAATTATCATTTTTTTCTTATATAGCTGAATTGTATGTAGAAGTGAGTAAGAAGAAAATAGAGTCAATTTAATATATCCGTTAAATTTCAAAAATAAATCAACATATTAAAACTTTTAGAGATAAAAATTAATAGTAATAATTATAATGATAATATATTAATTAAAAATATATATTTAATTAAAATAAGTCTCGTGCGTAGCACGGGTATGCTCACTAGTATGTTAGAATAGTTGATACATTATGCATTAGTTACTAGTTTTAATGCATTAAAACTATGATTTTCTTTGAAAAAAACCCTGCCCAAATACAAACCCAACCCTAACACAAATTCTACCAAGCCACCGCCCCCCGCCTCACTGGCCTCCCCCTGCGTTGTGGGCGACGTCCCCTTGTCGGTGCCCCAACACCCTTATCCTCACCACCAATCGACATCTCCCTAATTGGTCAATCTTCACCGCTCCGGCCAGGTGCTCCTGCAGTTTTGGCGAGTCAACCCTCCTCGCTCTCCTGGCTGCTCGACCATCCTCATCCTCCGTCGCACTCCTTCTCATCTCCTCCCCTTTGCCCTCTTGGCATGGGTCTCGGACCTTTCCAATCCCCGAAACCAACAAAAAAAAAGTGCTCTGTCCATGCCAAACCGACCCATCCTCAATCGACGATCCCGGTTTAGCACCCAACCCGTCCTCCTACATCCAACCTTCCATGGCTCTTGAACTTCTTTTAGGACCCTCCACATTCCACATATCTACAACAAATTCCCCTGTTAACCCCCAAAACTAAAATTTCAAACAAAACCTTTTCACACAAAATGGCCATATATTTTGTCTTGCAACCCTCAAATCTTAAGTTTTCGAGTCCGAGACATCACATGCAACAAGATTGCTGAGCAAAGTCACCACTTTCTAATCCAACAATGTCAAGGCTTCTTCCTTGCAGCTTGCATGCAAGCCGTCTAAGCCGCCAGACCAGATATCAAGAGAAGGACTCTACTTTTAGATGTTTTAAATGTTTATTTATTTGTAATTGCAACTTAGATTTAAGCTTATGTTTTTTCTTTTTCTTTTCTTTTAGACTGGCGACCAATTGTGTAAATGTTTATTGATTTGTAATTGCAACTTAGATTTAAACTTATGTTTTTTCTTTTTTTCTTTCTTTTTGACGGGCAACCATCTGCGTAGGGTCTATCAAGTCATCTTTTGATTGCTTCAAGATGACTTGACTGTAATTCTGATTGTAAGAGTTTAACAAATGGAAACTGAAAACTAAACTCCATGATAAAACCTTCTAATTCAGACTAAGGCTCGGAAGGAAGTGAGCCACCTTATTCTCCTCCACTTGCATGACTCGAACTATTGGGAGGTACTGGATTTGTTTACCAACACTTTAAAACTTTCATCCAATAGGTATTGAGTTTGTTTAGACGGTATGATTATGATATATATGTATGGAATATGTTGATTCAAGCATTCACGTACACTAATTAAAGATCAACTATATCAATGATAAGGAGGACAAATGAGTTAAAAGATTATGAAAGTGAAAATCTAATTAAAAATAATTAATAAGTATGAAATTGTATAGCGGTATCCGAAAAAAAATTCCTCTATTTCATTTTAGCCTTTTTGAAGATGATAAAAAAAATTAAAAATAATTAATAAGCATGAAATTATCAAAAAAAAACTAATTAAAAAATAATATTTACATTCTTCCATTCGGTAAAATATGTCATTTACTATTCACATACACTTTTTTAGGATGATTAAAAATATATAAAATATCTATTTTCTTAACAATTTCGTAGTTATTATAAATGAGTACAAATTTGTTAAAAAAATTAAAAAATTATTAATATTTTTTATATGTTTTATGATCCTAAAAAACGTGTATAAATAGTTAAACGACATATTTTTTCCGAACAAGGGGAGTATAATTTTTATTATACATAAAAAATTACTCTTTATTTGATGCAGTAGGAAGCCCCATCGAGAAACACGCAAGTGCGAGTTCTCAACAAAGAGGTTCACTGGCGACGAAAACCCTTAATCGATAAATTAGAATCTACAAGAAAGAGAGAATTCTCTAAATAAAAGTTGTGAATAATGAATAATAATGTATAAAGGCTACACTTTATTAAAAAGATGGAACCTAACTAAGCCCTAGTTTCCAAAATGATAAAAGATAAATTAGGAAAATATGATAGAGAATTCAAAAAAAACACTAAAACCCTAATTTTAGCCTTGAAATGGCCTTAAATGGCCCCAAAAGCCCATACATAAGTGTAAAGCAGTGAGTTTGAATCATGATGTGATTTCCTAGGTAGAAAGGTATATATAATAATAGGCAATCGAACATCAGACACCAAAGAACACCTTTGTCGAGACCGCATCTTCTGACGATTGAGATCTTCCTCTATACGTGCGGTGACAATGCATGTTTTCCATATGCATTTTATGTAGTTTTAGGTTGCATATTTACATGTTTTATGCATAAATCGCATTTATTGTCTTTTACTCGCAAAGTTCAGAATTTACGCGCTTTATGTTTATCTATGCAGATTATCGAACCTAAGCTTAAGGAGAAGGGCGATGCTACACTCTAAAGCTATATGAAGCCTATATGGAGTCAATGATCAAGAGAAGAAGTAGAGAAGAGGAACCAAGAAGATTGGAAGTCGAAGAAGAAGAGAAAACTAAGCATGGAAGAGCGGAGCCCGCCGATCCCCATCGGCACACGCCGATCCCCATCGGCACCCGCCGATCCAATATGCCTGCATACGTAGAAGTCTCGGTCTATGTCTGTGTCGGCGCCCATCCCGCCGATCAAATGGATATGCAGAATCTGTCCGATCTTATCTGTAGTTCTTGTGCTTATCTCTTGGAGATCTTTTGCTTAGCTTTTAAACACGACATCTAGGGTTTTCAGCCCTATAGATAGCCTAGGGATTCACACGACAACACACAATTCACACAACACTTCTCTTCAGTTCTTTCATTCGTTTTATAGTTTTCAGTAAGCCATGCTCGGCTAAACCTTTTCATATAGTTTTGCTTATATTCAATGCATTGGTTTAGGACATATGAGGGTTTTTTTACTATTTCGTAGTTAATATATGGTTTATACATCTTGATTTAATCATCACTCTTTGTTCTAAGCATGCTTGTGTTGTTTATTCGTCTTAATTGGCCACTAAGATAGATAATCAACTTGTTAGGGATTATAGTTGGTTCCGTTATTATGGGTCTTAATCGATTATAGTAGTCAGCATATTCTGAGGAACATGTTGGGATTCATGCATATGTAAGAGTTTTGACAAGTGATGAATGTTTCTCTTAGCAAAAGTGATAACTAGGTTGACAACTAGATGAGACATCGATCAAGCGGGAGATACAGGAATTAAGTGTCAAGTGTTAGGGACCCATTGCTTCTCGACCCCTACGCAAGAGTTAAGGGAGTTGAATAGTGATTGAATAGGAAGCTATATCAACTCTGTGCATAAACCGACACTAGGTTAATCAAGCATAACCAAACACCCGATGATCATGAAATTACCAATGTTGCAATTATAAGTAGAACTATATCATCTCATCGATCATATTATTCTCATCTACAATATATCATTGCTACTTTTGTTCTTTTGTCATCACTACTGCTTGTTATTGCTCTTGTCCTCTAGCTTACGAAATACATTTAGCCAGTCGCACACACTCTTTGTGGGATCGACATTTACTTGTTGCTAATACTAATATGTTATTTTATTATTTGGTAGTTGAAAACACGACATTCCACGCGACCAACTGATCTGCATTATTATTTGCCAAAACATATTGTTTACTATGCACTATTGCTTTTTAGGATTGTAAAATCTATTTTAAATATCAAAATTTTAATTAATTTTGAAAAATAATTTCATATTTATTAGTAATAAGAATGAAATTATTTTGCAAATTTAATTAAGAAGTTATAAAATATTAAATTTTTTAATATAAAAAAGTTAAGATTTTATATAGTTTTTATCATCCTTAAAAAAATATGCGTGAATAGTAAACAATATATTTTACCGAACGTATAAAGTATAGTTTTTACCATTCTATAAAAACGTAATAGTAAATGACATATGTTGTGAAATGAAGGGAATAAATGATAATTAAAATGGGGGCTGCTATACGCATGTCTAATTTTTCAGCAAACGCACTACCACTCACTAACTTCCAGTGTCGATATATTTTTTCTGCTAATTGAAAATAGCTTGTTAACACCGATGCTTAGTATTTACAAAATTGATACTGTAGATAAATACAAAATTGATACTGTAGATATTTTAGCGACACGGGAAGCCAGTTAACAAGGTACTGTATTTTTAGGATAAAAAAGATATCGACACCAAAATCGGTAAAAAATTATTGTCATTTAACACCTATCAAATCAAAGACTAAAAGCATGCACGCGCACTCCCCGTCAATTATTTACCAAATTCATTCTAAGACGAAGAAATCGATTTGTCCTCAATAAATAAAATTAAAAAAGAGAATAAGATTGTTCTCTGGCCTACGATCGTCCACATCATTGTCCTTCTAGTTCTACATATGATCAAATTCCAACTAGGATTATACAACACAATTTGAGATATATATATTGATTTTTATCGGTTTGAGTTTACAATATAAACTTTTTATGTGTATATATATATATATTTATTAAGTAAGTAAGAATTAGAGATTTACCTAAATTTTGATGGCTAATATATAAATCGGCAGACGGAGGATAATCAAAACATACAACAAAAAAATGTGCAATACAACAAGCGGAAATGCACTACAAAAGATAATTAATCTAGGCAAAACTAAATCCAGCACGTAGGGAATGTAGATTACGGACGACATCAAGCACTATCAAGAAACAAAACCGATGGTCAGCGATACATCAAGAATCCATGTGGGCGGTCATGAAGACGAACCTTCAAGAAACTCCTTTCTGATCACGGAGTCGCCCCGTACACACCTCGTCCTCAATCAATCCCGACTCCGACCGTTAGAACCCAACAAAGAAGAACGTCTAAACACACCAAAGCAGAGCCACATGCCGTCCGAGCAAACAGTACAACTAACACTGTTTCCACTATTTTTTTAACAAGAAATAATTTAGTTGTACGCAATACTAGCTAAGAGCATCTTTTCGGATGATTTCACTAAGAACAGCATCGGGGGGGAAGACGAGCCAGAGAAGTCGATCCCAATGTGAGATAGACGGTCAGCAGCTCGGTTACCGTCCCTGAAGATATGAGAGATCTCATATTCCGAAATAAATGTTAGAGCAAATAGAGCATCAGATAATATATAACATCTCTATTTCGTCATAACTAGACACACTTGTGCTAAGACTTTTGATAATACTAAGATTATCGCCTTCAATACAGATCTGCTCAATGTGGAGATCCCGTAATTTTAGAATACCCTTCCATAATCCAAAACATTCGGATCCAATCACGAAAGAGAGAGGAGAGGTGCCTGATTCTGAATACAGAACCCTACCTAGGCTATCACAGATAAGAAATCCATAAGAGCCGCAATTGTCAGAGGATAGAGCTCCATCGAAGTTTAGCTTATACCAATTGGTTCGTGGTTTAGTCCATTTTGTTGGGCGTTTTCTGCCCTTACTTGGTTTGGGAGCATTTGTCCTCGTATTAGTGTCCATACCTAGGTCGTCAAGTTTTGCTTTTTCCCAGTTTGACAATTGGTTAGTTGTGTGAGATGCTATTGTTTTAAAGTTCGGTTTGTGGTTTTCGAAAAGGGCTTTGTTCCTAAAGAACCAAGAGCACCACCAAGCCGTAGCTAGAGTGGAAAATTCTGATTTATCAAGGGAGATATAAAGATTGCATAAGGCTTCGTTGGTGTTAGTCGTAGTATCATAGGTGTATTGAAGGGTGTTTTGGATGCTGGGGGAGAGTTGTTGTAGTGTGTGGTTTATGTTAGGGCAGTATCATAGCAGTGGTGGAGCCAGAAAATTTTCGAAGGGGGGCACAATTATACATGTACGATATAGTTGTGGATTAAATTGACATAAAGAGTTATATGTAAGATGATAATAAATTGTGTTATTTTAAGATAAAATGTTATCGGTTTATGATAAACGCTATCATTTTTTTCGCGCCTAAAAAAAGAAATATAAATATATAAATGAAATATCCGAAAAAAATTAACTAAATAAGTATAGGAAATGCGATCTAATAAATAGTAAGTTAAGGTTATGATTGTTATATGAGCTCAAGCTTGGCTCGAGTTTAGCTCAATAAAAGCTCGGCTTGAGCATCATTTACAAAATGAGTTGATTACGAGCACATTTTTATGCTTAATTCATGATTCAGCTCGGATCCATTGAAACTCAAATAGCATGAATTTTGTGAAATTTACAAATTTTCTTTTAACTTACTATGTCATGAGCAAGTAAAGTTGCATAGAACTTGGGAAAAAAAAACTCAGCTCAAGCTCGTTCACTTACTAAACAAGTCGAGTATGAGCTCAAGTTCAAATATAGGTTCGACTCGAGCTTGACTTGTTTCTAAATGAGCTAAATATAATCAAACAATACTAGACTTGTTTGGCTCGAATAACAACCTAGTTAATATATAACTTGTTGCACTTATAACATATAATAATGTATAACCAGATATAAAATTTTTAAACTTGTATAACTTCTTATCTAATTGTCGAAATGATTAGTATAACCTCTCATTTCGAAGCTCTCGAGATGAATTATAGTATGTAGATTTTAATTTAAGTAAAATATAAAAGCATTATAGTCTATTGAAACAAAATTAAAGTGATTAATATACCTTTAATTTTAAAACAGTCATAACCTTTTACTCAGATGTCGGATTAAGGCGTATTATATATCAAAATGAAGCTATCGACGAGGAGAATACACATAGGTAGTTCGTCAAATGAGAGAGGGGGCACGTGCCCCCCTAGGCCCCCCTTCAGCTCCGCCCCATTCATAAGTGTATTGTTTCCACTATTTGGTATAGTTCACATACATCTAGTTAAAAATATACTCTGCTCAAAAAAAAATATATATATATATACTATTTTTTTCTTTTTTTTTTCTCCTTAGTCTTATTTAAAGTGGTTCCTATACCCCTCACAAACATGGAGGTGTGTTGTTAAATACATCGCAAATCCATATTAGCAAATGTACATCTTTATTGATTTAGTATCACGTCAATATATATATCGACGTTGTGTCCTAAACTTTGATTTGCGGTGTATTTATGCGAACACCGAGTATAGGACTGCAAGTCTGTAACCAATTTGTTGTGATTGATAGCTGGTGAAAATTATGGATGACAACGAGGAAGGAATTGAATACTGTTTCCACTTTGGGACCCAATTGACGAGAGTGATGGAATATTCCGAATTTAACCCCGTTAAGCAACCCGAGTTAAAAACGACTCGAGTCTCGAGTTCGAATCTCCACACATGAATTCGAACAAAAAGAGATATGTTGCTATACGTTCGAAGGTCCCTTTCGGATTGTCCTTTCTTTGTCTTTCTCTTCCACTTAATACCCCTTAATTCACTCTCCACAACCTACAATCTAGCTAGCTCAATTATTCCTTGCAAAAATATAAGGCGGTTTGAGATGGAGGTGGATGATGAAGCCGCCTCCTCATCCACCTTTACTGTGTGCTGCCAAGTTGAGAATTGCACCGCCGACCTCTCGGAGGCCAAGCGCTACCACCAGAGGCACAAGGTCTGCGAGTTCCACGCCAAGGCCCCCGTGGTCCTCGTCTCTGGCCTCCGCCAAAGGTTCTGTCAGCAATGCAGCAGGTTCTCAATCTGTCATCACTTTTTTACAATAAGTTAGCTTAATTGAAATTAGGGTTTTGATAGGTTTTGGCACATCTGGCCCCCCAGACCCTTGCTCTAGCGAGCGGGATTCACTAGGCTGATGTTGTTGTTGTTGATAGGTTTCAAGAGTTGGCGGAGTTTGATGACACGAAAAGGAGCTGCAGGAGGAGGCTTGCGGGCCATAACAAGAGAAGGCGGAGGGCTTCGTCGTCGGATGCGAGCCATAGGGAAGCTTCTAACTGAAATCTGACTTGTTGGAGGTTTTCAATCATGGCCTACTGATTTTCACATATGGATCTATTCTATTTAGATGCTCTCTATCTTCTGTCAACGGATCAATTCACTATTTGTGCTTTTGTTATGAATTAATCATGGAAGCCAGAGAGAATGGTTTCTTGCAGTTTTTTTAGTGCTATTGGTGTAATGATGTCTTGTTTGCAAATAGGTACGGTGTTAAAGAGTGATGGGGATCAATTAATTGATCAATTTAGAATTTAGTCTTGTGCGTTCCTATGGTAAAGTTAACTATTCAAATTCCACTATTTTCACTATTTTTTTTTATCTTAGTCCAGTTGGATCGGCTCAGCCGTTCTACATCTAGATCATGTAATGTGTGAGTCATTTAAAGGGTTGACCCTCCCACTCACAAGTGACTCCATGTTTCCAAAAAGATTCGAATTTCGAATCTTTTAGCATGGGATTTAATCCCACAACGACTAGATCAACTTGTGATTGATACTATTTCCACTATTGGTATTTGTGTCCGTGAATACTCAATCATGCTTTTGATACGAGTTAAACCTGTATTAAGTAGTATTCGAATCGTGAAAATTAGTCCTTTTTTTAAGCAAGATATGAATTAAGAAAACCGTCGACAAACGGGCTTCTTTCCTAGCGCGTTCGAACGGACGAAAACACGAAGTTTTGAATCAGCAGCGAAACCATCATCGGCATGAAAAATAGTCTATACGGAGTATAATTTTAGAACTCTCACTTCATTTATTTATTTATTTAAAAAAAAATCAAATTACATTTAGAAATGCCTTTGGAATGACGGTAAGGTAAGTTTCCAGAAATCAACACCCCACAATTTCTGGCTTTGGAATGGGATTGGCTCAAAATGTGTACTTTTCTTGGTTTCACCAAAGAATTGAGTCAATAATGCCAAGTCTACCACGTGTGCTCCGGCTAGCTCTCGGACTAAAATCATTTAAAACAAGGAAAAATGACTCAAAATAATACCAACTATCACATATGAACCAAAAATAATACGAACTAAAAAAAGTCTCAAAATAATACAAATTATCCACCTATAAACCAAAAATTATACAAACTTTAAAATCAACTAAAAATAATACAAATTATGAACTTTTAACTCAAAATAATACAAACTTTTGAAGTTGGACTAGAAGAAGAATCAAAACAAAACATTATTTACCAAAATTATAAAAATATGTATTTCTTTTTTATTAGGAAAAAATTCGGGTGAGCGTGCTCTACCCGCAAGCATCCTTTCGGTTGAGGTCTGAAATACCTGGGTTGTTGAAAATATCGACACCCCAGGCAGAGTGGCAAAGGTGTGCAACCTTATCCGCCACTTTATTGCCCAAACGGGGTACATGAAAGAAGGAGACTTCTTTCAAAGTTGTTAGTAGAAGTTGGACATCCGAAAGGATGAGTTCAATTTCCCAAGGACATCTAGAATGGTTGTTTAGGTGATTTATTATTATGCTGGAATCTCCTTCAATTTGAACTTTATCGATATGTAACTCGAGAATACGTTGAACCCCTAATTTGAGAGCTAGGGCTTCGGCAGTTAAAGGGGATAAAAATATGTATATAGTCGCACTTTGGACAAATACATCCTTTTATTTTTAAATACACCAAAACCACTATTTATTTATTCAACTTTAGAAAAAATCACTTTTTATTTTGAAATTAAATAAAATCACATCCACTTAATCCATAATTGTTTTTAAAAAAAGAATCATATCCTAGAATTCATGTAATTTTGTGTAATTTATAAAAATTGGGTTGTATATATACAAAGTTGAACAACCAAATAGTGGGTTTGATGTATTTGAAATATAAAAGGTGGATTTGTGCAAAGTATGAATAATTATAGATTTTTTTATAATTTTGATAAATAAAATTTTACTTTAAATCTTATCCTAATTTAAGTTCAAAAGTGTGTATTATTTAAAGTCAATTTCATTGATTGTATTATTTTTGGTTGATTTTAAAGTTTGTAATATTTTTGGTTTATAGGTGGATAGTTTGTATTATTTTGAGACTTTTTTTAGTTCATATTATTTTTTGTTCATATGTGATAGTTGGTATTATTTTGAGTCATTTTTCCTTAAAACAAAGCTAAATAGCCCATCAACATTTTAATCATTTATATACTGGGTAAAGATCCCGTGGAGTTAATTAAACTATGTGAAATTGATAAGATTACCCTATAAAAATTTATCGACCCTAGAAAATAAATTAAAAAATGGCTAAATTAATTTAAATCTAAACCCCTTATTTAAAATTGAGTGGTTAAGATTTAAACAACTTCACGTAGAGTTATTTTAGCAACTCCATGTGATCTAAATTAGTGTTATATACTCCCTCCAATGAAGTAAAATATTTGATATTTTAAACTTGAATACAAATATTAAAAATTATTTTATTTATATTTAAACAGTATTCTATAAAATAATTTTCTCTCTTCAATCACATATATTATACACAAATTTAATTAGTTAAAATGAAAATAAAAGTACAATTTAGGTTGAAAATAGTAAAAAAAATCAAACATTATTGATAAAAAAAGGCGAAACTAATTAAAATAACCCAACCTTTAAAGGGGTGTTAAAAATATATCTCAATCTTTCAAATGTAAGATAAATATCCCGACCTTTATAAGTGATGGTAATATAATATCTCAATGATTTCTCTCCAATAAAATTCTTATTTTTTGTATTGTATTACACATGTATTTTCAATTCAAATAAAACATACTGTATAAAATTAAATTAGATGAGTTTAAAAGTTTGTTTAATAAACTTTCGTAGTTTTAGATTTAATTTGTACCTAACTTTTTATATCTTTTTTTAAATCAATATCTATAACAAGCCAAATAAAAAAAATGTAAAGCAAAATAACATATTTTCAATTAGTAAATGATTAGCTAGTGATTTAACTTATCAAAACTAAAGAATATTTTGCCAATTATAAACTTTATGTTACTACGAAATTGAAATGAAAATTTAATTATGTAGATTATTCAATGGTGTTCATTTATATATAAGAAGTAAATTATTATTATTATTAAAAAATATATAAAAGAATGTAATTTTTTTATTTTTTAATTTTTCTTAAATCCAAAATAAAATAATTAAGATAAGCTTAAAAACCAATCTAATTTAATCTAATAAACTTGAATGATCTATTACACAATCAAGATATTGAAAATTATATTTTAAATATTTACTTGTGTTTATTATATTTGTTTTGATTAAATTTAATTATAATCCATAAAAACGTATTAAATTGAATGATTTTTTTCGGTTACAAAAGAGACTTTTATTTATTTTTTTAATTATCATGACAATCTAGACTATACTTTGTATAATTCGAGCATTAAGATCCAAGGGCACGCTTGTGAATATGATCATCATTTTTTGCCACATATGTGTCATGTAAGCATTTTTGTGGGGGAGAAAATTTTGGGATATTATATTACCATCCCTTAAAAAGTTCGGGATATTTATCTTACATTTGAAAGGTAGGAATATATTTTTAACATCCCCTTAAAGGTTAGGTTATTTTAATTAGTTTCGCCTGAAAAAAGTCACCCAAAACATCAAATATTTTAGATTGGAGGGAGTATTATATATAAACTAGTTTGATACCCATGTCGTTCATGAAAATATATTAACACGTGAAATATTTTAAAATTACATCTATTATCTATTAAAAATCTATTACAAATATTACAAAATTAAAAAAAATCTATCTAAATTATAATATGAGAATTATAAACTAATAACGATTAAATTTTGAAAAAAATACATAAATAAAAATTAATCTAGATTTAAATAATTTATCCTGCCAAAAAATAATATAGATATAAATAAAATAACAGCTGCTAAATAATTAATTTCGATATAAATAATTCTTTTCACCCAAAAATAATTCTCATATCAAATAAATAAAATAACATCTATTAAATAATTAATTGTCTTCTAGCCTTCTAAAAGTTGTGTGTTCTGCATCGTGATAAACCTTAGGAAACTAGGTTATTTATAATGTTAAGGTTGGCCCAAAACCCCTAGAAATACCGACCAAAATAAGATAGGAACGTATCTTTAAAGACGGGAATAAATCTTCATAGGATAAACTTTCAGAAGATTACGTGGATCCGGCCCTATCCTCCATCGGTAGGCACCAATCTTCAATGTCTCGGATCTCTCGTTTTCACTTCCGTGCATTCAGCTCATTCCTCGTCTTGGCTCTGTTTTAGCTCTTCCTTGGACATGTTTGTCTCTTTCCTCAACCATCCTTAGTAGCTTCAAGGCTCCAACATCGCTCTTTTGATCTACCCTTCGAGTTCGGATATGCGAATCTGCACATTTAACTATAAAAAGTATAGATTCCAAACTTCAACCACCAAATGATAAAAATGCAAATTAACTAGAAAACATGTGCTATGCAACCTAAAATTACCCTAAAACCACCTAGAATGCCTATATATGCATTATCAAATCTCTCACACTTCACCTTTGCTAGTCCTTGAGCAAAATTGAACATAACATCAACCATTCATCCCGCAAACATATCCTTTATACAGTCGCCTTGTCAAAAGCAAATTAAATCAAATGCAAGTGCAAACACAAGTAAGGTAAACAAACGCCATAACATGTATTTGAATGATCAAGTAATAGGCAAATATCCATCCAACCTCATATGGAAAAATGTGTTTCTCTCGCTCTCAATGTGTTTAGACTTTAGATGCATCTCTGAACTCAATCCAAAATGCTCTATGCTACATAGGAATTGAAAATAATATCACCAAATCTCCACCATGAGAGTTATTACTTGCAAACAACATCATGAGGTCTTTCATAAAGGTTGTAATAGGGCTATGACACGTAGGAACATAGGACATGAAAAATATTTTGGTCTGTTGTGCTAAAAATCCGAAAAAAATGGCTAGTACTATACAACCAAACAACACCAAAACTTCCATACTCCGCAAACCATTCCATTAAAAAAAACTCCAACACAAAACAATAAGCTCTTTTGATTTCAATAGCCAATACAACTCATGCATTTCTTTCGTTTGATGATGACTTTTTTTCCTTCTTTTTTTCTGCTCTTTTTTTCCCCGCTTGACTTTTGTCCCTAAGTGAATTTTGTACTCCCTAGTTCGAAGGACTTTGTAAATGTAAGAATTTTTCATTAAATTTATCATATTGTTGGGTTGAGTGATCTGAGGTACGAAATTGGGACCGATTCTTTGTTGAAAGTTTGGAATTTGGATTTTAGGGTTTAGAGTTCTGAAAAATTTAGGGGGTTTTCTATAGTTTGTATTATTTTCTTGTTTGTAGTATATCATAACAACAAGATTTAATGACAAGACAATTTCTTCTAGTTTATAAAATATAAAAACAACTTTTTTGTAATGAAGGATTGAATTTGGGAGTTTGTTGATTTAATCACTTTGCTTTTTCTAATCCCGAATTCGAAATTTTCATCGCATGGGTGGAGGTTGTATTCCCATGTATTTCATTGCTTGATTTTCTGTCATCTCTATTTATATTTCCCCGTAGAAGTGAGGACATCTATTTCAAACTAATTTTAGGGTTGCATTTACATATTAGTTTAGGTCATTTTCATGCAAATTTATCATATTTATACTTTATTTATTTTATTTTTCATTTTCAGAGTCTATACTGGGTTTTTATTTATTTCAGGCATTTTGAGGCTAATATTATAGAAATTCGAGAGTTGATATGTAGGAGTGAGTATGATTGGATCGAACTCGAGAAGTCGAGTAGCTAATTGCGAAAACTACCATATTCGAAAGCAATTATTGTAACGGCCCGGATATAAATATCCGAGATACGTTTCGAAGGTTGGATACCTTCGTTCGGATGTTGCAATTCAGGTACGGATCGAGATTTCAAACCTCTAGAGATCAATCAGTATTCAAAGCGGGGATTTCGAACCCCAATCAATCGAAGTCACAGAAATTCAATTTAAACGAAAGTAAAGCGGAAGTAAGGTTTAGATACAAATGCCACGATAGAGCCGGGTCAAAACAAAAACATATACTCTAAAGTCGTATAGCCAAATTAGCGGAGTTAGGCAGGTTCTTTGCAATCGCCCGGGGGGATTTTCCCACGCCATAGAGACAAGGAGCAATCATACCTAAAAACAAGTTGTGCGAGCGGGATCAGACCGAAACCCCAACGCACTCTGTCCCGCAAGAAAATATACACATACGCTATAATAAAGATGCTTTGATGCAATGCGGAAATTAAATCACACTAGCATGTTCCTAAATCATAATATGCGGAAAAGAACTGTAAAGGCACCCAAATAATGCCAAGTGGCATGTCCCTCTCCTACCTCTGCACCCCTTTTTGTTAGTGCAGAGATTGGCCAGTTTGATGCTATAGCATATCATATCTCATCATAGCATATCATATCTCATCATCATATTATATATCATGCTCATGCCCGATGGTGCTGGGCTATCATCATGCTCATATCGACTCGATAGACTCAGGGCACCCGATGGGGCTGGGCTGCCCTATGCCCCTAGCAAAGACTCTATGACTATCACAGATAACGGTCGTTCTGTATTCAAACACACAAAGTAACCGAATGCTCATTCATAAGTACAATCCTAGCATGATACTACATTACATGCTTTAATGCTTATGCAACACCTAGTATGTCATATATTCACAAGCAGATATTCTCTTTCGAATCTGAGTAAGCCCATAAAGGAACTTACCTGAATAAGCCGAACAACAGAGAAACAAGGCAGAAGCAGAGTCCAAGTAATGAATCATCCAATAGTAAGCAATGTCCAACATATCACAATCACCTAATAACATACAAATGCATAAGTCTATCTAATTCACACAAGGCGCCCCTAACTATCATACATATCTTCACATATCTCGTTTCAGATTATTCCATCTTATCTCATCATAATTCAAATATCATTCCATGTTCATCTCATCTCATCATCTCATTTTCAAAACAATCTCTCAAAGAACTCAACTTAGAAAATCAAACAATTCTTTTAAAATCGCTTATCCAAATCCCGACATTAAACACTTAGGCCTTAAAACCAATTTCCCAAAATCATATTATAGAAATCATTCCGGCATGTTTCTTATTTCAAAAACATTATATAAATAAATTCCAATATTAAATCATCAAAATAATCCTATGCTCACAAATCATATTTATAAATCAAACCCAACAATTCACTTTAAAATTCCTAACTCACATATTTAAATCCTCATAAAATGCATCATATATAAATAATCCAATTAATACTATTTTAAAACAAATAAACAATATAAGACGATTAATTTTCCGGAATTTATAATTATAACCAATCCCAAAATAATAATAATATTCAAATAATTTAACACTTACTATCCATATAATCTCAAAACAATCCATAAATATATTTATAACTTCATATTAAGTAATATCACTTTTAAAACCTTTTTAAATATATATATTAATAATTTCAGAACATATAATTATATATATTCATTTTCCTAAAATCAGAATCACAAAAACATATAACACACACACACACACACATATATATATATATAACCTAAATATACAACACAACCTTAAACCAACCACCAGCCCAACCGAGAGAAGCCCAGACCACAACCCAGAAGCATAACCCGAATCCGGATCCATAGGAAAAAAAAAAAAGCCCACCCGAGTCCAGCAACCCAACCCAAGGAAAGAAGGAGAAGACCCAGCCCAAACCCGAATCCCAAGCCCAACCCGAGCCCAAACCCGAACTCATTTAAGCTTATAAGTGAACCGGCACTCCTTTGTTTTAATTACCCCGCGAACTGGTCCAATAAAAGAAAGAAAAAGAAGGGACCGAACCCGTCTTCCCCAAACAGATGGAACAGAGGCTCTGCTCAACGAAGATGGAGGAAGGAAAAGGAGGACAGAGCCTCGCCGGCGGCCATCTCAACCCGAGATTCTCCCCGCCCGACCGACACAGGTTTCCGACCGCACCCAAACCAAAGAGAGCAAAGCGCGAGTAAAGGAGATGAAGAGGAATGAGACTCACCGAGCGACTCCGAGAGGACCTCCGGGGCTTCGATGGCAGGTTTCGGCTCGACGACGATGGAGGAGGGTCCCTATCGGGCCTAGGAAGCGCGCGAGAGATGAGTAAGAGTTAATTCGAGGGGTTTGGTATCAAAATCGAATGGAAATCGAAACAGACCTCCAATCGGAAATCGGGGACGAGTGGCTGCGTTCGGGGTTCCGGTGGGCGGTCGTTGGCGTTCTTGGCGGCGCTCGGTTGCTATGGCTTCGCCTCGGTCGTCGGAGGCTTGCTGCTGCTGCTTGAACACGGAGAAAGAAGGAGGAGATAGGAGTTGAAGACTTTCGGCCGGCCGGGGCAACGGAAACTGGGTCCCCAGGTGGCTGTTCGGACGAGAGAATAGGGAGGCTGGTGATGGTGGTTCCTTGGTGGGTTTGGGATTTCAATTTCTGAGAGTTGGTGTGGGAGAAGAGAGTATATGCGGCAGAGGGAGGCAGAGATGCTGATAGGAGAGGGAGGGTGAGGCAATTGGGGTGTGAAATGTGTTGGTGTGAGCTGGTAAGGAGGAAGAAGACAAGAGGGGAGGGAGGGACCAACCGAGAGAGAAGAAAGAAAAGGAGAAAAGAAAATAGTGTGAAGTGGGCCCCACAACACAAAATTTGAAATCCCGACGCTCGATCCCGATTCCGCTCACTAGAACGAATTCCCGACACTCGACAATTTAAATCAAATTTTAAACCATCACGGAAGTTAATATAATTTTATCGATAATCAAACTCGAAAACGGAATTAAAATCCGCTACAACCCAGTTTTTAAAACGATGTCAGAATCTACTTCGAAAAGAGTAAGAATAAAACACGTTGCTCGAGGACGGAATATTCAAAACTTCCAAATTTTCAAATCTACTCAAATATAATCAATTACCTTTCCAAAATAATAATATATATAATAATATGAATATATTCAGTCTTTACAATTATATGGGCTGAAATTATAATTAGGTGTTGTGCTAGATTTTAATTATTTAATTTTTTGAGCTGAAAGAGTGATTTTATTAAATTTATATATATACCCACAGATGAACAAGAAGGAGAGACCCGGGGGGGTGTTAGGAGTCGTCCCCCTCACATAATCCTATTTAAAAATAAAAATTAATTAACTTAAAATAAAAATTAAATAGTAAAAGAAAAAGAAAAGGAAAGAAATAGCAAAGGTTGTGAGGAGGGGCAGGAAAAGGGAATAAGAACGAGGACACACGATTTAGACTCGGGGATTTAGTTCGGATTTGAGGCCGCACATGCTTCGACCGTCGTTCGTCTTTTGCTAGTTTTAGGTTTAGTATAGGTTTCCTTAATTGTTTATGTATTAACTCTAGCTTGAGGGTGAAGATTTTGATTTGCATATTATTCTAAACTTTGGTTTATGTTGGTTAAACCTTAGTTTTGAACCTGAAATAATTTTATTATTGTGAAAGCATAAGATTTCTTGTGGATTAATAGTTATCACAAAAACTCTAGGTTGATGTTGTATTTGATTGAGCGTGAAAACAGATATTGATGCAATTGAGATCTTGGTTCTAAAAGGCTATCTAAAGGGTATAAATTGGTTGCTTGAGATCCAAATAAGATTAATATCCAATTTAAGTACAATTACTTGAGTCTGAAAGGAAATAGTAGGTATATTAGATAACTACCTTCAATAAACTTAGGCAAGGTGACACGAATATCGATATTAATTTACTAAAGCGTTGTTGTGGATCCTTTATCCTAGATTTGCCTCGTATTTATTGTGTTTAAATACCACCTTTTGTATAGTTATTTATTATTAGTTGGTTAATTTTCATCCGTACAAATACTTCTCTGTTATTTTCTTGGCTTAGTTTAATCAATTTGATATTACAATTCTCTATGATTTGACACTTGATATAATACAACTAAACTCTATACATTTCTGGGTGTAAGTTTTAGCCCTTAAAAAGTTTTTGGCGCTGTTGTCGGAGACTGATGTTAGTGTTGGTTGTTTATTTAGACTGATTTTTCAAAGCCTTTCTTTTTTCTTTTGATTTTCTTTTCTTTTTGTTTTTGATTTGAGGTTTGTACTCTTGTCATGGATTATGCTTGTTATTTTGATTTTTGTGGAGGTTTTGGTCACCCAATCTCTGAATGCCAAATGTTGAGAGCTCTCTGTTTGGAATGGAAGAGGAGGGGTACTATATGTGCAACCCTCACCTTTCTTACGAGAGAGATCTCATTGAGGAGTACGCACCACCTGGAGGCCGAGATCAAGGCTCATTAAGGGTACTATATGTGCAACCCTCACCTTTCTTTTAAATATTTTTCTCAAATTATTCTGACCATTAGTTGTGGGGTTCCGTAAGAATTTTCCATAAAAGTTTCAGGATTTTATCCCTGTCTTTTAGTTTCAAAAAAAAAGAAAAAAGAGAAACAGGAGTCTTCAGCAGCGTTCAGCCCTCGCCAGTCGCCTCCCTTTTCCCCTTCTCCTCACCCACAAAGCTCCCCATCGCCTACTTCCCAGGCCACCCCCTCCCTCGCGCTCGCTCCCGCACCGGCACTCCTCGCGCTCACCAGCAGCTCGCCTCTGATCGCCACCTACACACAGCACCCCCTCCCTGGAGCTCATCACACGGCCTCACCGAACCACCTCTGGAGCTACCACCAAACTTCACTCCGTCGGCCGCTCTCTGCCACTGCTCAAATTGAGCACCGAAGCTGCCAATGTCCTCTCGCGCTCCTTGGGGTGAACAGGCCAGTCCAGATTCCGAGCATTCGACTCCAATCTCCGTTCGATTAGTGTAGGTATGTTGTCCTCTTCACCCTACTCTGCTGAATTTTGCTCACTTAAGATCTGAAATTACGGAATGTTGATGGTGTTAGAGTGTTAACTTGGACAAGATAGGGTTACTTTTGTGGCTAAGCTTGTTTCTTACAATGTGCTGTTGAAATTGGTTGCCGAAATCTATGTATTCTGTCTTGTCAGAAGTTGATTATCTGAGACCTTTGCTGAATTGTGAGTTTGTTGGGTTTTGGTTGATCATATTGGTGTTGATTGATTCTATACTGCCTATTTGATCTTGTCATGGCGTTCCCGATGTAATCTTTCAATTCTTTATCATCTGATTGATGCAGCCAGCAGAAATTTTGGCACTGTGCTGATGGTCCTGGGCTGTGCGCCTTTGCCATTTAATGGTGTCTAATTTGCCTTTAGGTTCAATTTAATTCGTCCATGTAGTGCAGTAATCCACCATATTCACATGTTTAATGCTGACTGTTCATGACTATCATAGAAAATGTTCTTGTAGAAAATGATTTCGAACTCAGCATTTGTGATTTAGGGTTCTAAAGGAGTTCTTGTAGAAAATGTTCTTCGCTATGTGGTACCTGCAATTGAGTCAGTCTCAATTGAAACTCTTTACCCATTTTGCTACCGAGTAGATAGTATATTAGATACTACTTTGGTGTCATTTGGTAATTTAGGCAAGGCAAAAGAAGGAAGTAGTATTCCTTTGGATGGGTTACTGTCTTGTTGTTTAGCTGCATCAAACAAAATTATATGTTTGGAATTTTGGATCTTCATTATCCACCTTGATTCCCATGTGGGAGGAGGAGAATGCATCTAAGGCAGCGAATGAGAATGAAAACCAATGAAGAATGTAAGATGATATGGAGTGAATTAAATGTTGTAGCATATTCTTTTTCCCTTTCTATTTACCAAATGACTCCTTTTGCATTAGTTTATTTAATCATGGTGAGCCATTTGTAAACACACATGTTAGCTTCAATGTTTGTCTGGTGCCAAGTATTTGAATTTATGTGCTTTTCTAAGCTAGCATATATGCACTACTTGTCTATTGTAATACTTGGGAGTCCCTTGTGGGTTTGAGGTTTAACCCCTTAAATGGGCCACATAATACCCGATCCGGATGTAATGTAGCTGAACCTGATCAAACTGGATTGAAACGAAAAAAAAAAAAAGTCTGCTAGAATACTTTCACCATGTTTTATGAGCTATAGAGTACAGTTGATGGTTATTATCCTTCTTATTAGTCTAGTTTTTCTTTCTTCTTTTTTAAATTGAAAGTAATTATATTTTTTTTAAGTGAAGGAGTAATTTACAAGATCGATTCATCGAAGCTGCTGGAGAACGGCGAGAGAAAATGATACCAGTTCATCGGAGCAACAGATTTTGGGGTGAATTACTCTACAAATCTCCACTGATTTTCTCCACTTCAAATCAATCCTTTTCAAGTTCTTCATCTTATACATCTCTCTCACCATCCCCGTCTCCGGGATCGTCCAAACAAGCTGAATCTCTGAAGAAGTTATACCGCCGGGATTGGTTGTCTCCGCAAGAAATTGTCGAGGTCTTAAAAAATGTGGATTCAAGTTCGGTTCTGACTCTTTTCGATCACGTCTCAAGGAGAAAAGACTACAAACCTAATGAGTCCTTGTACTCATTGGTGATCGCCAAGCTCGCCCAAGCTAGAAACTTTGACGCGATCGATCAGTTGTTGGCAGAGATCAAGGATCAAAAAAGGTGTCACCTTTCCGACGATTTCTTCTACGATGTGATCAAGGCGTACGGGAATGTGGGTGGGAGGATCAACAGGGCGATGGAGACGCTTTCCAATATGCCCGGATATGGTTGCTGGCCAAGCGTTAAAACCTTCAATTTCGTCTTGAATTTGCTTGTTAGTTCCAAACAATTTGATGTCATCCGCGAGTTTTACTTGGGTGCTGGTAAATTGGGGGTTGAAATCGATTCTTGTAGTTTGAATATTGTGATCAAAGGCCACTGTGAAAGTGGGTCTTTGGAGAGTGCACTCCAGGTGCTCAACGAATTTTCCCAACAAGGTTGCAGACCAAATGAGAGGACTTTTGCAACCTTGATGCACGGTCTCTGTGAGCACGGTAGAGTTGAAGATGCGCTTGGGCTGCTTGAGAGGATGGAAAAGGAAGGGGTTTGGCCGGATACAGTCACATTCAATACCTTGATCAAAGGGCTAAGGAAGCAAGGAAGGGTTGATGATGCAATTGAGCTTCTTGAGAGGATGAGGTTCAAGGGTTGCAATCCGAATTCAGGTTCACTCCAACAGGTTTTGTATGGGTTGATTGAAGCTAGAAGATCTATGGAGGCGAAACGGGTCATGGGTGAGATGGTATCTAGGTGGTGGAAGCCAAGCTTTGTTTCCTTTAAGATGTTGTTCATGGGACTATGTGAGGAAGGATTACTGGAAGATGCAGACTGGGTGTTGAGACAGATGGTGAGACATGGTTTTGTGCCGCGGATGGGGATGTGGTGCAAGGTCCTTAAGAAGATGCCTTTAGAGGTTTGTAGTTTTGACTGCTTTGAGTGTGTTGATGATCAATTGACCTAAAATGAAACCTTCATTTCAGGCTGCGTTACATGGTTCTATCAAGCCTTAAGCCTTGTGTTCAGCTTGTACATGTGCTAGGACTCCTAGGAGGCTTACATAATGATGTGGATTGGGTCATTAGCTAATTCAAAGGTGGCTTTTATAATGAGCTATCTAGAGTACAGTTGATGGTTTTATGAGCTCATATTGGACGAAGGATGTGTTGATGTAGGTTCAATTTTCTAGTAAGTGTCGGGCACGAAACTAGAGGTGGGTTGGGATCCGTTCCGGGCGGCCTTATTTTAAAAAAAATAGTATAAAATAGTAAGAAAAAGAATAATGAAAATTATATATTTGTTTATTAGAATAAGAGTTTTGTTAGTAAAAATTATGTGTATGTAAAAAAAATTTCGTATATCTAGTCTACCTAAGTTTTATTTTCAGGTTCCGTGATAAGCGTGTTTGTTTCAATTGATTATATTTTGTCACACAATACCAATGATTTGAATATTATCTATGAAAAAAGAGATTCAACTATACAATACACAAAGAATGAAGAGCAAAGTGATTATTAGAAGCAATGACTTTGTTATAACTAAACTAATTTTATTCATTGTTGAAATAATGATATCTAGGGAAACATAAAAAGAAAACCTAACATCCATAATAACGACATTAGATCCAAGTTGAAAGTACAAAAGTTGTGCCTCTTCAAATGTTCTTTCAAACCGAGTATAAGTAGGACATGGTTTGATTTCTACATCCAAAAAACAACTTGTGGGCATATTTTTACCTAATCAACCAAAACATGTCTCGTAACCCAATTGAAGGTTAAAACCCTTTGATCAATCATCAACATGAGTCACATGACCCACGCAATTGATGGATCTAGCCTTTAACGTGGGCACAAAAGTTGTGTTTATTTAACAATAGGTGGTAATTTGTAAATAAAACCTAATTAGGCGACCAAAAAAAAACAATAGGTGGTAATTTGTAAATAAAACCTAAATAGGCGATGGTTAAACGTAATTTTCACGGGAGTCGGGTGGGTTCGTCCGGTGGTGTATTGTATAACCTGAAAAACGTTTCGGAAAATAAATAAAAAAGGAAAAGAAAAATAGATATATATATTCGGGAGGGTAAGAAAGAAGACCACGAGTACGACCCGCTGAAGGCACTCTCTGTCTCCTCCCCGTCGCCTGCGTAGACGAGGGAAGCCCCTACCCACACTCAACCACCTCTTTGCCACCGCCCTCCACCGCCTCCCGCCGCCGCTCCCCCGCCGTCCTTGCTCGCTCCCTCCGCGGCTCCCCCTTGCTCCGCCGTTGCGTTCGGTTACGCGGTAGATTTGGAATCGAAGCCGCAAAGCAATGCCTGCGCAGAAGCGGTCGCAGGAGGACATGGAAGAGGATCTTCCGCATAACAATGGCGGAGTCCACCAGGAGGAAGAGGAGGAGGTGGAGGTCAAGGGGGAGGAGGAGGAGGAGGAGGAGCATCACCTGGGGGATGAAGGTGAGTTTGCTTGATTTGATTTCGTTGCGTTTGATGTCTCTAGACGGAGCTTCTTCTCCCTGTTGCTCTAAAGATTTCCGCGATTTCGTGATCTCTGGATCGAATCTGAGAGGCTTTTGTCCTCGCTATGGTGAGGCGGTTCTCGGCTTTCTTCGTTCCTAGCTCTGATGTGGATTTTATTTTTATTTTTTTTTCTGCTTCTCAGACTCCGATCGTAGTCCTTCTTCTAGCAGCGGCGGAGAAAATGACGAGTACGATCTGTCTCCCTCTCGCTTCTCCCTTGCTCATTTTCTTTCTTTTGCTGTTTCATCGAACGATTCGCTGAATTTTGATGTTTGATGCGATGCAGCACTTTGGTTGATTTTCGTTGGAAGTGATAAATTACTGGCTTGGTTTTTAGAGCTTATATCTGCCTTGTTGTTTTCTCGATTGGTTTTGATCCTTGTATATGCACATGCATTGATCATATTTTTTGGAGGCTATACTTGCTTCGCTCTGAACCTGAATTACGTTGCTTGTGAAACGCGATTTTTTTGTTTATTTTTTGGGATTGCTGGAATTGAATTGATGAGCTTGCAGATTTAATTATATTATTTTGACAGTATTGTAACGGAGAAAAAAAGAGAGGACATGCTAAAAACTAATACTGTCGCCAAAAAAAAACAAAAAGAGTTAATTTCTTCATGAATGAGTTTCCAAATATGGCCAAAAATACAATCCTTTTTTACCATCTTACTGCATTGGTGTTGGAGCCTCGTAGTGTTGATTAGCATTAGATTTCATTATGACTGCGTGTCAATTCTTTGTTGCGTTCATTTGGCTATAAAGGTGATACTGTGGAAGCATTGTTGCATCATAGAGCCTGGTTGTTTACTGGTCTGCTATTTTGTAAAGCACTTTATGCTTGCAAGGCCTAAATTAGTAGTTCCTTTCAAGTTTTTGTTTCTGGCCTCTTAAATGTGTTGTTTCTAAAAAAACTGTCTTCTGGAAATAATCTGCTGACATTATCAGTGCCAAGTGTAAAAAAAAACTTGGACTATTTATTTTCCTCCATGTCACTTCATTTCCTTTCTCTTAGGCATATATACTCAGAGTGAGTATTTTACTACAGTCAAAGTCTTAGACATGCAAAATCATAGTCTTGCTGTTCTTTGGTCTTCATTTTATTTATCAGGTTGATGGATGCATTGCTTGAATATACCCTTCAAGCAAGTCCTTACCAAAGTAAATAAAAATCTTAATGCTTCATAATGAGATTCTAGAATTGCTAGTTGAGTATGTATTGGTGCGTGTTCATCTTTTCTTGCAACTTCTTTGTTTTGGCATATTGTTGAAAGAAAATGAGTAATGAAATTCCTGTAATGTTGTTATGAACTTTCTCATATCTAAGTAAAACCGCATGCACATGGTGAAAATTGGCCTTTAATTTTGCAACTACCTTCCCTTGCAATGTTTCAGTACAGAGTGTTTGCGTGTTTGCTGTTTCTCATTTTGAGAAATGAAATTATTGTGTCGTATTGCTATCTTCATTGTTTTCATTTCAGCTGTCTTCTAAGGTTCCTTCTATACGACTTTCATTCAGGACTTATTGTGTCATTAGGCATTAGCATAAACATGATGATTTGCTGAATGACTAACTTGATCTAATAATATTAGATACTAGTTGTATTAGTATCCATATCCTTTTTCTGTCTACCAAATATGTGATCATGCAATGCTGCTATTGAATTACAGAACATGCAGCCAGAATTGTCTCTCTTGCCAGTGACCTTTCTTAATGAAAGGAATAACATATATGTTCCAGTTACTGCTTTACAAAGTTGTTAATAAAACATTGAATGTATAAAGATATTGGGTGCTGATTTTTCTAGTCCCTTCCCACAGGTTTGTGCGTGTAAAGCTGTCAGATGTGCGCAAAGAAGTTCAATGCCCTATATGCTTAGGTAACCATTAGTGACCCTTGATTCTTTTGTGTTTTCACCTTTCTCCATCTTTTGTTCTATAAGTAAACATTCTTTTTACTGCATACTTCTTTTTTCAAACCTTTTTACTATGTTGATGAGTCATTAAAGGGTAGGACTGGTGGTAGGTTGTTAGTGCTAATGAATACATGTGATGTAACTGGAAAAAGGAAAAACTGAGTATATTATAGACTCTCATGTGCTTTTGCACTGTAAATATGTCCATTTGAATTGCCTACTTGGGGAGAAATTTCTCAAAGTTTTGGCCCCGTGTTTTCATGCTCATAATACACCCAAGGTTACAGAACAGCCATTGTCAGGCTCTATTTTTATCTTCATGTACCTCATTCGGAGTAATACTTCAAGAATGCCCAGTAGGTCTCTATGTTTGGCTTCTTATTTATCTCTAGACTCATAACTATGCTACAGATAAGTGCTCCACTGATAATCCAACAATTGCATTTACCTTCAGCACTTTAATCTGGAAATTAACTTGTGCCAATTAATGTTGACTGAAGATCTGTTGACTGGTAATATTTCTTGGTCAGAATAAATTTCGGTTGGTGTATGAGATTCCTTTTACATATTTCTACAGCAGATTGAGCCAAAATATTTGGTCCTTCAGCTATTTGCTTGGTTTTACTAATAACACCACTAATTTGCATGCTGTATTTCTAGGGATAATCCGGAAGACAAGAACAGTGATGGAATGCCTGCATCGCTTCTGCAGAGAATGCATTGACAAATCTATGCGGATGGGGTATCTTTTTTGAGCTTTGAATTTATACTTTTTACTTGTTTGTCATTCGCATGTGGTTCTGTCAAATTCCTGAAGATAGCAATTTACCTGGTGCAGATTAATGTCTGCATCTCTAATGTTGTGTAGAATTATTACTATGTTTTTCCTTTTGACGTCAGTTATTAGTAATTTGCAGGAATAAGGAATGCCCAGCTTGCCGCACACATTGTGCTAGCCGTCGTTCCCTAAGGGATGATCCTAACTATGACGCACTGATAGCTGCATTATACCCTGATATTGATGAATATGAAGAGGAGGTAGGCCATTCTGACTGATTCATTTATGTAGTACTCTGAAATCTGAATAATAAAAAGGCAGACATATTTGGTCTTTGTTTTCCTTTTTTGGGTTGCTGGGAGGAAGGAACTTGAATTATGTCTTTGAAGATGGCTATAAAATTGAAAACATAGTGCAGTTTATATCCCGCACATGCTTCTACCCAACTAATACAAGAAACAGTTGCAGCTTTTATGGGTGTTCTTCTGTCTTTTTTTCCTAACAGGAGTTGGCTTTTCAAGAAGAGGACGATGCTCGAAATAAGCAGGTAAACCCTCATTCATTTTTGTAGCTAGTGCCTGGTAAACATGCTCTTCTACACATGGTCAAACGTTTCTGCATAATGTATATCTTCATCAATGATTGGGAAAAAAAAAATCTACGGCCACCTTGCAATATGCTCTTTATTGCAGGCAAAAAATTTGTATTATACTGCGACCTTGCACCTGATTATATCATTTATGTAATCACGATACTTAAGTTACGTCAGTGGCATTTCCGTGGGAACTTGAGAGAAATTTTCTCCTTTGTTGCATGAAAGTAATGTTTGTAATAATTTGGACAGATCCAAGCTTCAATTGCCCAAACTTTCCGACGACAAACAGAAGCATTGAGCAAGAAGCGGAAGAGATCACAAGGTACAACACGGAGGAGAGCAAGCTACCGTTCTGATGATGATGTTGATGCCAATGGTAATTCATCTTCTGCCGATGACCGCCCAGAAACTAGACCAAAAAGATCTAGAAGGTGGAAGGGTCGACGTTCACCAGCAACTGCTGCAGGAGAAGGAGGCTATTATGAAAATGATGCAGAAGTGAATAGAGATGCTGCAGTTGCATCTGGCGGACTTTTAGGAAGCTCAGAAATGCTCGCATGGGGCAGAGGTGGAATCCGGAGTAACACTCGCTATGGAAGTGCTGCAGGCAGTAATAGTAAGCATGCACGGAACAATCGCCTTGCTAGGTTGGCTGAACATTTGCGGAACTTGGGCGAGAATGATGGGGTGATAACTCTATACCTTGGCTTGGTGATTACTTAGTTTTTCTTTACTTAGAGGAACAGTTGAACCTAGGCTACTTATATCCTGCTTATGGACCATCTGAATGCTTGATCATCCAGCATAAAATGGTTAACGGACTAAAGGCGATATCCTGCTTAGGTATTGAAGCTAATAAAAGCCAACCTGCATGTTAAACACACAATTCAATTTTTTCTTGTTTCATAAAGTGGTCCTACATCAACTAATGAGCTTCAGTTTCTCTGTCTCGTCGCAGATGGACATCCAAATTATTCTTGTTTCCCTTGATGTGGAAAAGTCACCACGTCTACAGCAGCCATATTTATGTTGCAGACCAACATTGTCTGTTCGACAAATATGTGAGGTATATCATCTAAAATCAAATTCTGATCCTAGTATTTCTTCTACCACCTTACTCTAGAAGCTTCGCAATCTTCGTGCTGCAGTTTATTGCATTCCAGACCTCATTGCAAGCAGAAGAAGTTGAAGTACTCGCAGTGAAAGAGCTGCATTCTAAATTTAGCTCCTTGATGTCCTTGGACGCTCAACCATCCGATTCCTCTGTTTTGGACGCATCCAAAGATGAGCTGCAGCTATTGGACTTTGAACAAACTCTTCAAGGAATCAAATCTACATTCAATCTCCGACAGGGTCATCTGGTAAAGCTTCTTCATCCTTTAAGAAATAATTTGTTTCAAACAAGACTATACGCCATTCAAGCGCTCAACGTGATTAACTCTTTCCTTACTGGCTTTTCCTACCACCTGCGTCAGATTTTGGCATACCGACAAAAGTCACCAGGCCAGGGAGCACCGCCACTGAATGTAGCCTCGGCGCATTAGACTCTATGTACTTGTAAAAAGCAAGTCTACATTCACATCCATATACTAAGTTATGTATGTGCCTTTGAAGCTTTAGAAGGGGTTTGAAACTTTGAAGGCGCGCTGAAAAGATAGAGCTTCGGTACTTGCCAATATCAGCTTGTGTTTAGGCAATAGGCATATATGATATTTATACCTTATTAGTAGTTTTTTCGTCTTTGGCTATTTAGTGAATTGCAAATAGCAATGGACTGTGTTTAAGAGTCTGTTTTGTCAACGAGCTTAGCTCAATCGCTTTTATTGGTGTGGGCCTGGGAGGTCCTCTTCATGTGTAAAAAGGGGGAAAATAGTAAGTTTATTTAACATCTTTTCTTTTATGATTTCGCTAATAGTACTTGATTTTTTGGGGCGAACAACATTTTGCCCTAAGTCGTAAGGGAGTGGTGTCACCTAGAGTTACATTTTATTATTATTATTATTATTTTCATTATGAGCTACAATCCTTGTCTTTAACTTATTTTTCATTAGCTTAAGGGCTTTCTTTTAGCTTTTTACTATTTTTACTTGCATCCATAAGTACTAGTCTTGTATCCTTAAGTTAAAATTTAGATCACTAGAACTCCAAAAATAAAAGTTTAATTTTGTATGATCTGTTTCCAAGACACCAGTACCTACTACTAGTGTTGGGGGCATAACTACTAGAAATGCATTATAAGGGGTGAGGTAGTCGGGACAAAAAATTATCAAGCTTGGGGACTTGTAGGTAGCTTTTGGGACATCTTTCGACATGTCACAGGTACAATTTACTCGATGCCCTGATGCTCAATGTTCGATGTCCATTGCCTCAGTGTCTCTTTACTCTAGCACCTGGGCACCCCGGTGCCTTGGTGCCCGAGCACCTTGGCTCCTTGTGCCCTTGGTGCATCGGTGATCCCTTACCCACCCAGCTCCCTGAAATCCAGACACACCGGTGACTTAACAGATAGAACATTTGTCTCATCATTAAAATTTATTTTAGCAGTTCATAGTTGTCATATCAAAAAATCAAGAAAACAGGGCTGCAATGAAGAGAAAGTACTATCAATCAGGAAAATAGAGTAGCCTATTAAATCAAATGACAAAGACATTGTTTAGAAAAAGATTTACTTCCCTAGTTGCATGTGATTCAATCAAATCTGAACCATGGCAACAACAATCATTAGCTTAATCCATATTTTGTTTTTCTTTCAGCTCGATTAGGCTCTCTTGCATAAGAGACTCATGACCCGAGCTCACCCCTTTTTCTTTTTCTTTTTTCTTTCTTTTTATTTTTTTTAATCATCCGATGTGGCAACATTTTGGAGAATATCAAGGTTGATTTTGGTCCAACAGCTTCCCCATTACATTCTCCAAAATAGAGAATGAGGAGAAAAAATGGAGATATTTCCCTAAATTTGGAGAAAACTCTATATATTTTGGGGTAAACTCCATAATGGAGAATCTGTTGGATTTCAGTCCAAAAAAATCCAGAATATGTGATTCATAATTCTCCATTTTGGAGAATTGTTTAGAGAAGTTGTTGGGCATGCTCTGATAGTATGTTTTTCAGAAACTTAGAGCACCAACAATGATGGGGAAATGGGGAGGTAACCTCCCACTTTACTTATTTCAATCCATTTAGGCAAATCAACTATTGTGGACAACTTCCCGATTTTTGGGATGCCTCAATATATTGGGAACCTTCCCAAATCCAAAATCAATCGTATTATGCCACGTGTCGATAAAATAAATCATTTTTTTAACTTCTAGCTTTTTTCTTTAAATAAAATCACAATGGATGTTTAATGTAATTTTTATAATATTTAATATCACTCTGTGTGAAATACTGGTTTAAATTAATTTGAATCATATAAGATTTTTGATATTGAATAAATTTGTTATATAAAGTATTCAATTGATAATTTTTAATTGTTGAATTTATTAACAATTTTGTTAAAAAAATTTTAAATTATTAAAATTAATTAGGAAATATAATTATAAAATTAAATTAGTGTTTTCAATTGCTAAATCAATCCAATTATTTTAATATTTGAAATTATATAGAAAATATAGTAGATTAGTAGGGTATGCAAAAAAGTGATTAAATAGATTTATTGGGGAACCCGACCATTGTGGGGAGTAGAAAATGAATTGGGGAGGGTTGAGAATAAAGTTAGTGGAAAATGAGGTAAACGAATAAGGAAAGGGGAGAGAAATTTTGAGGCACCCCACCATTGGGGGTGCTTTTAGTCTTGTTCTAACAAAGTCTTACTAAAAAAAGAAACAAGGGATTGATGTATTATATAGCGCTCCTTCAAGGGTTCTAGGGAGGTAGCATTTCGCTCTTGACCTAGCTAGTCGCCGCCACTCACCATGGCCCGCCACCCACCTTCGCCGCTAGCACTCGGCCTCTACCGGCAAGTCATTCGGCCTTCTTCAATGACCGACACTAGCTCCTAAGCAGCACGATACACAACGCCTTGCGCTTCAACCGCCTCTCCTTTGATGCCACCGTAAGTCTCTTCCTCACCAAGTCCTACCGTTTCTCCAACTCCGCCTTTGAGGTCATCTTCTCCGCCTTCTTCTGCACCGATAAAGGCCTCTCTTTTAATGAATTCAGGCTCGTCTGCCCGCATGTACGCCTCCACCTTGGCCCCTTCGTCGTCCTACAACTCGGTCCTTGGTGCACCCAATATGTTACCTATGCCGCTTTATATGGATCGACGACTATGATTTGGTCTCATTTGGCGATCTTATGGGTTCCTTTTTCCAAACGCTCTTTTGTCTCTATCCCTGTTTACTATTGTCCATTTTCTCTTCTCAATCCCGTCTTATCTGCCTCTATTTTTGGCTTACCCTTGTGGTAGCCTACTTACGATCTTGTTATCGTCTTTGAAAGTTTAAGATGGGTTTGGGGGATTTGAATGGGCAATGGTGTGGCTAGTGTTTGGGTTTGCAGTTTGGTGTGTTTTATTGTTCTTGTTGTCGTGCAAGATTCATATGAATAGTGGTTAATTTGTCATGCGTGAAGATGTCGAAATGTGACCGACACCTGATGGCTCTATGGAGTCCATAATTTGAGGTGTCCACTAGTGATCCTCATAGTTCTCTGTGTGCGTCGTCGTCTATTTGGCTGATCGATTCGTTTATTCTTATGACTTGTATTTTACGGTGTGGGATAACATGTACTTTTCTTTTTGTATTTTCTTTTATGTCATTTACTTGATGTATTTTTCTTTCTATCATTTGTTTCTATTTATTCATGATGGTTAGTCTATATATCTGCTTGTCCAATTTCTCAATTACTCTAAATATATCTAGAGAATTAAATTTCTTTCTTGATTTCGAAAAAAAAAGTTTTAGGGATGTTTGTATGTATTATGATTTATAATATTTAATATAAAAAGTATTATAAATCATAACATATGAGGAGACAAATCCTTAAAAGGCACTCCTTTGTTTAGGTGAACTTGGTGTTGAATTTGATTAATAAGTCCCCTTACCCTAAAAATGACCCGGGTATCCTCCATACAAACGGGTCATAAATTAGCAGTCTCATTTGATATGACTAATAAAACCGGAATCGAAATGAAATTATAAGGAGACATTTATGGAATAATATTATTTATAATTATAATAGATGGATAAATGTTATAAAATATTTGTAATAATATAATAATTATCAATACTGATAAATATATATAATTATAATGAAATCTAAAGTCGATGATTATAGAACGTTTTTCCTGAAATAAAAGTGACATAAAACCGAGAATGAACATATCATTGGGATCAACATGATTCCCACTTTATTCGGGACGATGGTAAAACCCCTATTTGAGGAAATACAACGCGCTTGGGGCATCTCCCCACGTGCCCCCAATCCGTTGTCTCGAATCCATCTCCGACTTCTTCTTCTTCGGGGATCCCGCATAGATCTCCCTACCTTCCACTCATATGGAACCCACATCTACCCTCTCCGTTTGGTTTTAGTCTAGATGTTGTCGATCACTCGATCTTGTTCAAGATGAACCGAGGGCATGCTCTCCCCTCTATTGAAATCCTTCGTTGAATCCCGACTCGATTCGGTCGTCCAGTGTTTCAAATTTGCTTTGGGAGCGAGTTCAAACCTCATTGGAGTCCCAGATCTCCCCCTTGGGGTTCAAAATACCATCAGTGACCTTCTAGTTTTTTTCCGATTTGGGTGACCTTTGTTGGGCCATTGATTTCCTTCATCCGGTGTCTCCGACGCCGCTCCACCTCCTCCCTCTTTGGAGACCACTACGGTTTCCTCTGATTTGGGTCTGATCCCTTCCATTTCCCTGGGGCGGGTCCTGTCGGAGTCCCGTCGAGTTCAGTGCCCCTCTAAATAGCTTCTGCCAATGTTTGGTCCTCCATTAAGTGGGTCGCCATGGCCAACTAAAGAAGATGCCATTGCTCCTGCTGCCTTGCCTTTAGGGTCTCCTTGGGCCCGAAGGCATTTCGCAGGTGTGCGAATTGGGCCTGAAATTAAGCTTGAGTCCAAAACAGCTCGAAACAAATATAAATGTAAATATATTTTTATAACTTTATATTTATATTTTAATCAAATGTTAATATATAAGATTTATATATTGATAGTAATAAATGATATATATTGATTAAAATCCCACAAGGGTATCAAATCCCCTCGTAAGGGCGTGTACTAAATCCCATTAAAGTTGACCAAATCTCAATAGGGTTTCTGGGTGCTCTTGAGTCTTGACTCAGACGGTGTGCGGCTTTGCGGTGGCATGGCTTGACGATCTGTTACATGGATTGCGTTTTGGTTGTCGGAGTCTGTATAGGTTAGAGTCTTGGTAGTGTGTATCGTGGCGTCTCCATTACTCGAGTTGACTGCTTCCTTGGAGTTTTGTCCTCACTGCCCACTGGATATTCGGGTCCTGATGTATCGCTGGCCTACGATTCTGCTTTAGAGTGGGGTTTAGCTTCAGGCCCGTGCCAGGCACCCGTTCGGGTGGTTCAACGGAACAGGGCCCCCGAAATTTTGGGGGCCCAATATATTTTAAGTTGGTTATATAATAAATGTATTTCATAATTAATCAACTAGTCACTTTAGCTTATTGGTAAGGAAGGAAATATTTAAATTTTTGGGGCCCTTTACCTTGGGTTCGATTCCCACTTTTCCCCAATTTGACTTCATTTTGCTCATCTTCTTTATTTTGAAATCAACATTTTCATTTACATTTTTTTTTCGTCTGAAAAAATTAATTAAAAATATAAAATTGAAAGCAAAATTTTCATTTTCATTTACAACCTAACTTCTTTATTTTAATACAACAACTATTTTATAATTTTAAAATTTTGTAAGTATAAATGGATTTATGGTCAAAATTTAAATTGAAAAATAGTTGATGCGTTCTTACGATTATAATGTGGTATATCAATTGGGTATAGAAAATATAAATTTATCAATATTATAAGACGAAACTTTTTTTTAAAGAACAGGGCCCTGTAAAAGTTTGGCACGGCCCTGTTTGGCTTCGTCTGTCGTCTTCGGCCTCTTTCAGTTTGGTTTAGATCTTTTTGACTTCGCTTTTTGTAGGGTGCATTTGCTTAAGTTTGCACCGTTATATATTGTTGTATATTACTCCGTATGATTTTAGACGGGTCTCCCATTTGTCGGCTTGACCGATCTTTGAGTTTCAGATATATATGCCTAATTAAAAAAAAACATGAATCCCACTTTTGTCTCTTCTAAATATAAAACATAGAATCGTTTTATTTCTCTGATTGTCATTCCTTATTCCAGATATTGGATACTAAACGATTTTCGTTTTTTTAAAGCGGTGAATGCCAATATTATGCTCTTGAGTCTTGAAGATGAGATTGCATGTCGAAATCGAAAACAAACAATGCATGTCTTCGTCTCTTCGATAGGATCGGAGCGTACCTCGAATCGATCATTGCACCGCATTCAAAAACTATTGAGATTGGGCTTTATGTTTGGATTGAGCTTATTTTGTGGACCTGATTGGTAAATCTGTATATAAATATCCGTTTGTACTCAGATTTACACAATTAACAAGATCGTAACAACCTTCCCTCTATTTTCCTTCGTCTTCTTGTTCTGGTGTATTCCTTAAGATCGTTTGTTATACAGTCAACAATCCTTCATGGTATCAGAGCAAGATCTCTTATTCTAGGAATGATTTTTGCCAAGAATTGCATTGTTTAACTTCTCGTGTCAAGATCTGGTTCCAATTTGTCATCAGTAGCTAAAATGGCAAATGATGAAGCTCGAATTGATCCCAGCTATCCGTTTTTTCGCCATCCAAGTGACAATCCAGGAACTATACTTGTTACGCCGGCGTTTGATGGCCGGAACTTTGGAGAATGGAGACGATCGGTATTAATAGCCTTATCAGCGAAGAACAAGCTTGGTTTCTTGAACGGAGATGTCACGCGTCCAGATCTAGGATCTCCGAGAGCTCAGGCATGGAAGAGGAGTAATGATATGGTGATTGCTTGGATTCTGAATAGTCTGAGCTCAGAGATCAAGCGAAGTGTGATCTACAACGAATCTGCGCAAGGAATTTGGCGCACTCTGGTATCTAGGTATGGAAAGCTTGGAGGAACGCAATTGTTTTCAATCAAGCATGAAATTAGTCGTACAGAGCAAGGTGCGACCTATTTTCCTACCTATTTTAACAAGATTCAGGCTTTATGGGATGAGTTAGACAGTTCTAGGAGCATGCCTGTGTGCACATGTGGTGTTGCGAATGATATGTTGAAATTTGTAGAAAATGAAAGGCTGATTGAGCTGCATATGGGATTGAATGAGTCTTTTCTGAATGCTAGAGGTCCAGTGCTCATGATGGATCCACTACCTAGCATAGATCGTGTTTATTCACTCATGTTAGAAGAAAATCAAAGAGATGGGAAATGAAGTGTTGATGTGATTGAGGGAACGTCGTCACATGCTAACACTCAGACTCCTCCCAAGAGTGGTTCTATGGGAGAGGGAGTGTCCATGTTTACAAAGACAGGTACTCAAGGAGCTTCCTCAAGAGGCAGCTTTTCTGGTGGCTCACAGAGTGGATCTGGAAAGAACAATTCAGAGAGAAAGCCTTTGTTCTGCACTAACTGCAAAAAGACAAACCACACAGTTGACATGTGTTTCTTCTTGATTAGATTTCCTCCCGGATATGGTAAAGACAAGGAGAAGAAGTCCACTGGAGATGGCAAGTTCGCAGGGACAGTGTCACAAAGCAACAACTCTAACTTTTCTCCTTCACAGCTGGCTCAGATTACGAGTTTGCTTCAGAGTGCAGGAGTTGGGACACATGATAAAAAAAACCTTCTTCTGATGATTTTGCTAGTTTCTCAAGTAGCTCTTTCTCTTCACAAGTACTTAATGGAGTCACCTGGATTGTGGACAGTGGAGCAAGTGGCCACATGTTTGGTGATGCATCCGTGTTCACGACCGTGTACTCTCTTTCAAAACCATTTGTTGTCACTCTTCCCACTACTAAAACTACAACTATTACGATAGCAGGCACAATTGAAGTCATGAGGGGTTTGAAAATGGACAATGTGCTACTCATTCCCAGTTTCAAATGCAACCTGATTTCAGTGGGAAAGATGGTCAAAGATTTGCAATGCTTTGTTTTATTTACTGCCAAAGGTTTCTATATGCAGGGTCCTATGATGAAGGCACCTATGAGGATTGGTGAATGTGTCTGGGACCTGTTTCTTTTGCAACCATCAGGCTATCATGCTCCTTACAAAGATCATAAGTTTGCTGTTGCAGTGGGTGCTGAGTTGTGGCACAACAAGTTGGGGCATTTACTAACTTCTAAACTTCAAACACTTTTGTTTGTTTCTATGGATGAGGAATGTAATAAGAGCATTAGAGCATGTGACATTTTTGCTAAGTCTAGTCAAACCAGACTTCCTTTTCATGAAAGCTCCATCTCCGCTGTAAGTTGTTTTGATTTGGTTCATTGTGATGTTTGGGGGCCATATAGGATTCCCACTCGTGATGGAAATCGATTTTTCGTCACCATTGTTGATGATTACACTAGGCATACTTGGGTTAAGCTATTACCCAAGAAAGGATATGCTTTTACTATCATTAGATAGTTCTTGGCCTTTATTAAAAGGCAATTTGATAAGAAGGTAAAGGTTCTTCGAACTGACAATGCTTTTGAGCTTAGATGTTCCCTGAGTACACTCAGTGGTTGCTTGATCAAGGAGTCATACATTATACTTCTTGTGTTGCTACACCCCAGCAAAATGGGGTTGTTGAACGAAAGCATAGGCATCTCCTGGAAGTGGCTAGAGGTATGATGTTCGAGTCAAACTTACCAAAGAAATTCTAGGGAGACAGTGTTTTGATGGCTGCTCATCTTGTGAACAGATTTTCGAGCAGGGTTCTGCACAACAAGTCTCCATTTGAAATTTTGTTTTCCAAAATACCTGAGTATGAATCATTAAGGTGTTTTGGAAGTTTGTGTTTTGCTTCAACTTTGCATCGTGGGAGAGATAAATTTTCACGAAGAGCTGTACCCTATGTCCTGTTGGGTTATCCAGTGGGTAAAAAAGGGTACACACTGCTTCGATTGGATACTAAAGAGGTCATTACTTCACGGGATGTTCAATTTCAGGAACGAACATTCCCATATAAGAGCCTGTCTTCTACTCATCCTTCTGATGATACTCCTTCCTTTTCTATTCATGGAGATTCTAACATTGTTGCTGATGATGATCAGTCTCTCCCTCCCCCTTCTTTGACTCATGTTCCACCCCTTGCTCTTCCCATTGTTCGAAGATCATCAAGAGCTTCCAATCCTCCTGCTTTTCTGTCAGATTATGTTTGTGGGCACTCATGTGCCACAATGGTTTCTTGCTGTCATACCATCACTTCCACTGTGCACTTTCCTTCTGTTGATCTTCCTATCCCTGATCTCCTTGATTCAGAACCCTTCTCTTACAGTGAAGCTTGCAAATTTCAGGTTTGGCAAGATGCCATGACAGCTGATTTTACAGCTCTTGATGCTAATCAGAACTGGTCAGTTATCCCTTTGCCAAAGGGAAAGAAAGCTATAGGTTGTCGATGGGTTTATAAGGTCAAGAGGCGAGCTGGTGGCAGTCTTGAGAGGTATAAAGCTCGTTTGGTAGTTAAAGGCTACACACAAAATGAGGGTGTTGATTATACGGAAATGTTCTCTCCAGTGGTCAAGATGACCACAATTCGTGCTTTGATTGTTGTTGCACTTAAGAGGAAATGGAAGATCTTGTAGCTAGACGTCAAAAATGTGTTCTTGCACGGGCATTTAGACGAAGAGGTTTACATGCAACTCCCTTCTGGTCTCACAGTTGATGGCTCTAACATGGTTTGTCGATTGCAAAGGTCCCTCTATGGCCTGAAGCAAGCCTCTAGACAATGGCCTGCCAGGCTTTCAGTGGCGCTTAAAGCTCGATGTTATACTCAATCTAGGAATGATTATTCCCTGTTCTACATAAAGCAATCTTCTGGGGTTGTTTTTGTTGGAGTATACGTTGATGATCTTCTTCTCACAGGAAGTGATGCTTCTGAATTGAGTGCTCTCAAGGAGTTTTTGCACAATGAGTTCAAAATCAAGGATCTGGGTGACTTGCATTTTTTCCTTGCCATTGAATTTATTCGTGATGGTGATGGTCCGGTCCTCACTCAGCGTCGGTTCATTGCTGATTTACTTCGTGATTTTTCTTGCTCTGGTTCAGCTGTTGGCAGTCCACTTGATCAGCAGCTTCGATTATCTCATACAGATGGCAAATTGATTGTTGATCCTACCTATTATCACAAATTGGTAGGCAAATTGAATTTCCTTGTGCATACACGCCCAGATTTGGCCTTCTCATTTCAGCTTCTGAGTCAGTTTATGCAGTTGATCAGCAACTTCGATTATCTCATAGAGATGGCAAATTGATTGTTGATCCTACCTATTATCGCAAATTGGTAGGCAAATTGAATTTCCTTGTGCACACACGCCCAGATTTGGCCTTCTCAGTTCAGCTTCTGAGTCAGTTTATGCAGTCCCCCTGTGATTCTCACCTTTCCGCTGCTTTCCATGTCCTTCGTTACTTGAAGGGTACTTGTTCCAAAGGGCTTCTGTTTACTGGCTCTTCTGGTTTTCGTCTCCAAGCCTTTTGTGATGCCGACTGAGCTAGTTGCCCGTTTTCTCGTCGATCAGTTAGTGGGTTCCTGGTTTTTCTTGGTTCCAATTTACTGTCATGGAAATCCAAGAAGCAGGTCTCAGTTTCCTTGTCATCGGCTGAGGCTGAATACAGATCAATCCGTCGTGTATGTACGGAGCTTGTTTGGATGTCTCGATTACTTACTGAGTTTGAGATTCCTCATATAGCCCCGATTCCAGTTCGTTGTGACAACCAGGCAGCAATTTACATCACCCGCAATCCTGTCTTTCATGAACGGACCAAGCACATTGAGCTTGACTGTTATTTTGCTCGTGAAAAGTTTCTTGAGGGTTTGATCACCTTGTCTCACATTTCCACTCCTTCTCAGTTAGCCGATTTCCTCACCAAGAATGTCGCCGAAATCCGGTTGCTTCCTCTTCTGCGCAAGATCGGCCTGGTTGATGCACCGGCTCGACCTTGAGGGGGTATTGAGATTGGGCTTTATGTTTGGATTGGGCTTATTTTGTATAGTGGGTCTGATTCATAAATCTGTATATAAATATCCGTTTGTACTCAAATTTACACAATTAACAAGATTGTAACAACCTTCCCTCCGTTTTCCTTCGTCTTCTTGTTCTGGTGTGTTCCTCAAGATCGTTTGTTACAGTCAACAATCCTTCAACAACGTCCATTATACGTAGTACTCCGTATTGAATCATAAGTAAACATATTTTCAAAACCTTTTAATTAATCTTTGGTCTGTATATTTTCCATACATATCAGTTGTGTTGTACTCCATATAAGATGATGACAGCTGAAAAAAACAGATAAAAACATTAGTATTAGGTGGAAGATTCATCACGTGAGGACTTTGGACTTTAGTGGAATCATTCAATAATATAATATAATAAAATAAAATAAAATAACCTAGCTATCTCTATTATTGATGTACGGGCTTGATCTTATCTAAAACAAACTTAGACATAAATACTACTACCTGTATACGAGTAGTATATACTGTATTCTAACAATATATATTAAGAAAATTAATTCGATATCATTTAGCTCAGTCCGCACTTATTCATGACATATCGCCACTTGTGCCTACGGTACTGCTTATTGGTAACGTTTGGATTCGTTGTTTTTATACGTCCTCGTCTTGTTTGATTTAGTTGTGTTTTGTTTTGCTTTGTAGAGCGCTTTTACTTGTATGTTGCACGATCTTTATATTTTTATTTATACTTTGACGGTTATCCGTCTGTCAATTTATTGACCTTCGAGGTCCAGTATATCTGACCTTAAATTTTTACCTAATAAAAAAAAGATATATATATATATATATATAATATAAAAACAATTAAAGGAATGATAGATGAAAAGTCTCGAGTTTAAACCCCAATTTTTTTTTACATAAATTTACGGGTAATATAATTTATAGCTTAATTAGTAGAGTGAAGGAATGAAAGATGAAAACTCTCGAGTTCAAATCCTAATTTTTTTTTCTTTAGTCTCAATTATTCCAATTAAAAATTATACTGTATTTTAATGATAAATTTAACATTTTTTTTCAATACTATTTTTTCAAAAAAATATATTCTTTGTTTCTTCATATTTAATAATAATTCTTCTTAGTTTATTTAGTTTAATTAAAAATATTATATTTACATAACAGTTTTAATGTTTTTTCTATATTATTTAATTCATCACTTAAATCCATCCCAATCCACATCATTATATTTAAAAAATATTAAAAATTCAATTTATTTATTAAATTAAAATTTTATTAATGAAAATTATTCTTCCATCCATCCCAATAATTAATTAAACCACTAATTCACTTGCAATACTACGTGATGAAATACCAATAAAATAAGAAAGTGGAAGCAACCAACCTCTTGATATATATATATATATATATATATTTATAATAAAAACGTACACAAAATAGATAATAAGCATACATATAGATTCCACTTACGAACAAGATAATACATATAATAAACGCTAGTCTCCGATCGAGCGAGGCAGGAAAAAACTCTTAATAAACCACGGTAACAAATATTATACAGGAACTAATTACATATATATAATATGTACAAACACTTGATCGATCCATAGAGAAATTAAAGCAGTACTTAATTTTATTAAAGCCATCTTCATATATCCTCCACCTTAAACATGCTTGCTCTTTGTTTCTCCACTGTACAACCTGCCCCAAAATTCAGGTTCAACAAATAACCCATCAAATTAATTACTAATAAACAACATAAAATCAATAAAGAGAAAAAATGAAATTAAAAGTACGGACCAGTCATAGACAGTGGGAGAGGGAGAGTTGGAGTGGGAGGGCTTATCGAAGATGTCAGTTCCTATATGCCTTGTGTTTTGGTTTCTCCCCGGATGGAACACACTCCTCCACACGTTATCCTTCCTCCCGAACCCCGACGGCGTCGTCGGTGTCGTCGGGGTCGTCGGGGTGGCCGGGCTTCCTGCCTCCGCCGGCATCGATATCGACCTCTCCAGCTTCAACCCCTCCCCTATACAAACATATATATATATTTGGGAAATCAATCAAATATTGATGTAAATTTAAATTAAAGATGGAGTGGATGAATTAAGGTGGGTGCCTGCAGGGGTGTTAAGATTGGAGGTGAGGACTCTCATGTTGCGGAGTTTGTCGAGGCCCTGATCGGGTTGAGGGCCGGCCATCACATCGTCCCATACCTTGTTTAGAAACGACATCGTTTGATCGATCTTCTTGCTTGCTTCCTTCTCTGATAGATCGATGATGATATATATTTCTTTCGAGAGTGTTCTGAAAAGAGATGGAGCTCTTTGCCTTTAAATAATGCAGGCTAATAGTTAGTGTCGAGATCATCTATCTAATATAGTACAATAACTTGCTAAAGATATTTGTTACATTTAAAATAATATCTCAACTGTTGTACGCACCTCATTCACGGTAAGAATTTAGATTAAATTATTATTTAATTAAAGACAAAATTAAAATTTAACTAAAATATCCTAACTTTTAGAGTGAGTAAAAAAATAAAATCAACTATCGAACCTCGAGGCATGGGATGTAGCCCCATAACCACTACACCAATTTGTGATTGGTATACTCCGTATCTTATTAGTGTCATCTAATTTACACCGAATCTTAATTTCGTTAATTTCCATTCACCCCTTTTTGTCCTCTTTTTTTTAGTCTTATCCGTTCCTTATATTTGGTAAGTGGAGATATTTTTACTCCACCTCTGAAGTGAGAAAATTTTAATTAATTTTCTCAATATTAAAACATACTGATCTATTTATTTGAAACTTTATAACCTTGCATTTTTGTATAAATCACTTTTCACTTCCTATTTCATTATCTTAATTAGTTAATTAAAATTATTACTTTATTTAGAGACGAAATATTTTAAATATAAAAAAATAGTGAAATAATGCAACGGAATACTTTCCTTTCTATCAGCTGCTATAATTTTTTTAAAGCAAATTATTAAATATATTAATAGACTTAATTATTATTCTATTTTTTATTTTATTTAAAGGAAAACCATGAAAAATAAATATACATATCTTATAGTATTTGGGGTTGGGGGATCAAAACTGCGTAATATTTGCACCCATAAAATTTACTATATGCACTACACATGCGCATCTTGAGTAACATCACTACCTCTCTTGAGTCACACGTCTGTGACTCAAGAGGAATAATGTGTATTTAAAAAAAATAAAAAAAAATATGTGATGTATATAATAAAAATTTTGATGTGGTATGGAATAATTGACCTTAGTTCACTTTTACCCACCTACTCTGGAAGGACGGACAACCAGTCCGGATACTATGCTACCGTGTTTCTTCTGGTGCATCATAAAATTATTTCGACTATAAATAACTATAAAAATTTAAAAATATATTTTTAGATTCTAAACCTTTATATTGATATATTTATACAATTTTATTATGAAAATTCATATTTTAAAAAATAATAAAATTATTTTCTAAAATAATTGATATTTTAATTATATATTTTTAAAACATGAATTTTTATAATAAATTTTTATGTATATATCACTATAAGGATGTAAAATCTGAAAATATATTTTTAATTTTTTTTAAATATTTATTTATAACCCAAATAATTTTGTAACACACTATACGAAGTACAGGACAAAAGATCCGGACTGTGGAAATGAGGATGGCTAAGCCATGGCAGCCAGTTGGAAGTTAGTGGGATTAGGGGCCATGTGGCCCCTATGGATAAGGATGATAATTACTGAACGGGTCCCACATCATCCATATCAACCAAAACCATCATAGAACCAATGTAAGGATCCTTCGGAGGGTGATTGGATGACTCAATTTTGGGTGACTTAAGGGGTAATTTTTGGTCATTTTGAAAATGTTATAAAAGAAAAAAGAGAAATAAATAAAGGTGTGGCAGCTTTTTTAATTCTCCTACAAAAAGCCTACCCTCTAGGTCTAGACTCCTCCCTTCTAATTTATTTATTTTTTTTATTTTCGGTTAATACCAAGTTATAATTCAACTCTATTTTTTTATAATTCTTTATTTTGTAACTTAGTGTAATTAATGAACATAAGTATAATTCACGGTTTTTTATAATTCACGTTTTTTATAATTACGTTTATTTCACTTACATTATAAAAGTCGGTCATATAATTCACGTTTTTTAACAGTGTAAGTCAATTTTTTATTTGACCTTTATTTAAATGGGATCGAATTATCGTACAATCCCGAGTGCCCGAGTTCGCCTAAAAATAATAATTTAACCTCTCATTAATGATCAGCTTTTTTTAATAACTAAACTTACTAAAACGCTTTTTCCACAAATGCATATTATATATTTTTAGTTTTAATACGAAAACATTTACAAAAATAAAATAACAGGCATCGGCTTGCCGATAGGCCTGCGGGCATTTGTTTATGTATATATATAAAGTTTATAATGAATTCTTTAAAAATATCGTTTTTAAAAAGATGTTCTTTAAAAATTATTTACCTTTTTTAAAATAAATTAATAACTACACAAATCTAGTTTTTCCTCAAATGCATATTATATATATATATTTCTTTTAAAAAAGAAAACATTTAAGAAACAAACATGTATTTCTATCTAAAATATTTTTTTATATGCCTGGCAGCGGCTTGCCGATAGGCCTGCGGGTATTGTTCCGAAGCTATAACAATAGGATTTGGCAAAAAAAAAAAACTTAAGAATAAAGCAATAGCACTATCCGGTCCATTGGTATTCTTCTCATCACACTACTCTCAGGTCATGTATTCGACTCTCAGTTTCGGAAAAAAGAAAGTATTTTTTGAACAAATGTATATTGTATATTTATGCTATAACTGCCCGCAGGCCTATCGGCAAGCCGCGGGCAGTATTTTCAATTAATATAAATTATTTTTAGAACAAATGTTTATTATATATTTATTTTTAATACGAAAATCACATATAGCGGCCTACGGATAAGCCTGCGGGCATTTATAATGAATTCTTTTCACGAATAGTAAATCTTCTATACCGTTGAAGAACAGTTGAGCTTGGGGGAGAATACGATAGCGAGGCAGCGGTGGGGCATTGGTGGTGAAGTCGGTTGCGGGCGGCGACTGCGATTTCAGGTTCGATGGCGCGACGAAGCAGGTATTGCTCTCCTGCATTGTTTGAGTTCTTTGATTCAAATCTAAGGTTTTCGATTTTGGGGTTTCAGTTCTTTGATTCAAATCTAAGGTTTTCGATTTTGGGTTCTGAGTTCGTTGGTTCGGATCTAGGGTTTTCGATTTGGGGTTTGAGTTCTTTGATTAAAATCTAGGGTATTCGATTTTGGGTTTTGAGTTCTTTGGTTCGAATCTAGTGTTTTCGATTTGGGGTTTTGAGTTCTTTGATTCAATTCTACGGTTATCGGTTTTGGTTTTGTGTCTCCACTGAAATCGCTTGTAATGTAATACTGTTATGAACGTTCAAGTTGGGTCAAACGAACGATTTTTGGTTTATATAGAACTTCATATGGAATAATTATATGTTATGTCTGAACTTTTTGTGATTAGAGTGTGTGTACCAACTTAATATGGAATAATTGCCTTTGGTAGTAGGAGGAAGGATGCGAAGAGGCCTTACCCGGATAAACCAACTTTAGGATGTCAGGAGAGGAATGAGAAAAAAAAAAAAAAGCTTCTCATTCTTGATGTGAATGGGTTACTAGCTGACATTGTTTCGGACCCTGAACCGGGATACCCCATTGAGAAAAGGGTTGCAAAGAAAGCAGGTTTTCACATTGTTTGGAGCCTCCTTATGTTGTTATATGCACAATTCTTAGTTCAAGATGTTATTTTCATTCTTGCTATATCTAACATACTTTAATCTGTCTTTCAGTGTTTAAAAGAAAGTATTCTGATGAATTCCTTGAGTTTTGCTTTGACAATTTGATACGGGGTTAGCCGCAGGATGGCCCGATCTTCGAAAATCAAGACTCAAAGACAAGAACGGAAGCAAGAACAATAAAGAACGCGGCAAGAATCTTCAAGAATTGACTCGATATCGACTATGGATGCAAGAACTCAAATCGACAAAGACAAGAAAATAAAGACTCGATTGATATTGTAACAAAGACACGACCGATAAGAACTGAGTCGATCTATATAGAACAAGATAAAGACCCCAGGCCTCCTTAGAGGGTAGGAACCAATACCAATGACTATATAACCCGCCTCTACAACCCTACACAACCAAACGGACAACTTGGAGGCACAAGGAGGGGGCTCGTGGATACTAGGATCACCAAGTCTTGCGAAGTTGATGAACACAAAGCAAACCAAGCTGAGACAATAGACCAATTTGCAATCGATGAGCTATGCTTCTAATCGATTGACTTGCACTCAAGTGTTTCACACACAATATGAGAGAATTCTAATTCAATAAGTTCCAATTGAATACAATGGAAGAGCTAGGCATATATAGGCTGATGGAGCCGAGTTCTAGATAGAAAAGATAGAAATAAAGCTTAAAAGAATTAAATAAAACTCCTAAATAACATAAGTAAATAAGGCCTTAAAATAACACATAAAGAAAGCCCAAATTCGGTCCATGTAGTATCTAGGCAAACTGATGTCGGCGCCAAGGCCTTAGTGTTGGCGCCGAGGGCTTCAGGCTCAAATAAGTGCTCAAGCATCGGCATCGACACCCTTGGTGTTGGCATCGAGACCATCAGCAATGCCTATGCACATGTATGTCTTCATTGGTGGCTCTGGGAGTTGAACCGTGCTCGAGAACAAGGCATGACTCACAAATAGGAATGAGTCGCGTTGAAGCTTCTTAGCTCGGGCTCGAGTCATAGGTCCTTCTCCTAAGATAATAGGTGTATCTGGAGCTGTAGAAGATGGTCCCGCATCACAATTTCAATGTGGGGATTTGGTCATCAAGAAACAGGTACTTCTGTAATAGGGTAGCTTGCATCTCATGTAATCATTTTTCAGCATTTGATCTCCTATGTGATATTCTCTTGCATTTCATCTTTGCTTTTGACAGGAGGAACTTGGAGAGTATTGTGGACTACATCATGGGAGGGCAAAAGAACAAGTTAATGTTCTGCTGGGTAAGATTCTTTGCATTGGTTGTTCTTCTTGAACATCTTAACGAGTTGTGGTCTAATGTAGAATTACCGTGCAGAATCAGGAACATTGCACCGATTCTGGCCACGTTATTCCTTGGGAGAATGACAAACCACTGCTTTTTAAGGAACTAAAGAAGTTGTGGGACAAGGAGGACCCAACTCTTCCATGGGAGAAGGGTGACTATGACGAATCTAACACCCTACTGATAGATGATACACCATCTAAGGGTCTACTTAATCCAGTAAGTAGGAACTGATGTCAATGTAGATTCATTTTTCACAATAAAGGGATTAGGCTTAATCTTGGTCACTTTACTTCAAACCTTTGCTTTTCTTTTAATATATGATTCTAATTTGTTCTATTCTTGACATAGATATACACGGGCATTTTCCCGCTTCCATATACGTACCTGGATGACGAAGACGACTATTTAGGTGAGACTTCACACTTCAATAAATATGTCAATTTTGGATGATGGATGCTTTCTAAGTTGTTATCTTTGGACTTGTAATTTTGTGACAGTGTCTGGCGGTTGGCTTCATGAATATCTTCAAATGATAGCCAAAGCAGACCATGTCCGGAAGTTTGTTGAAGAAAATCCCTTTGGAATGAGGCCTATCACGGACGGAACTCTGTTTTGGCCCTTCTATACGAAGTTCGTGAAGGAACCAAATTGGCCGGTGATGTAGGGGCTGTTGTAAATTCGCCCACTTTTGTAGAACCAAGGCATGAAAGACCACCGTACAACAACGTATCTCCAACTTTGTTATGTTTATTTCTCCAACTCTGATAATTATACCAGAAACCAAGATATGCTCTCCGTTCATTTATTAACACAAGTGACCTTGTTCACAAAGAACATATCTAGCAAGTATATTTGTTGTATTGTGACACATCCAAAAAATTATGCAGTTGGTTGGGGATTCTGTCAAAATTCAATTCATATTATACGTATGCTTACACCAAGTCCTCACAACAGGGACTACAAATTTCCTTACACCAAGACCCCAAAAGTGTGAAAATACATTGTCTTTTGCTAACATGCCGATCATACACAAAAAGGGCTAACATGCCGCTACTACACAAAAACCAAGTGATGATTGCGTCGACTATGCAATCGACCTAACATGACCATCATACACAAAAACTAAGATCTGATTGCGTCGACTATTCAATACAACTATATTTACAATACAAATCGACAAACGGGACAAAAGCCTTGAACACTAAGCCAATTTCGGAGACAATGTGGGTGGAAAGAATGTGAGCATGGCATGCAAAGGAAAGGCATTGACGCCGACATCGGTTCAAGACATATTGTACATTGATCCCCATCGATCTCAAGATAATATACCTCTCGTAGGGCTGCAACAGCTTCTGCAGGGGCTGGATGATGTGGATAGTCAACCTCCATGTCGGAGTCAGAGATCGAATCCGATGAAGAGTCAGACGTGTAGTACAAATGCAACGTCACGTTAGGGCAGACACCATACTCGACCAAATCAGCGTCTTGAGGAAACCATGTACTAGTAAAATCCCTTAACATTCGATTCGCTACCTGATTTCGAATAACCGTCGGGATTCCCGCGTTATTTAACCTTTCATCACATTGCTGTAAACTCATTGGCAACCCATTCCAAGTGTGTAGTTGATGAAGAATTAGAGGAAGGTGGTCGAATTGGATGGAAATGCCATTGAAGCAGAGAAAACCTACAAATAAAAATTAAACAGACATTACTATATGAACGAATCACTTAAATAAATCAACAGAAACAACAACTAAACAGAAACAACTAAACACTAACCGATAACTTGGATTTTCGGAGGTTGAAAGGTACTCGGCCGGAGATTAAACGCCTCTGGATGAAGATGAAGCAATCAAACCGTAAGTTTCAGAGGAAGAAGATGGAGGAAGATGATTCTAGATGAACCGTAATGAGGAAGAAGATGGAGGGAGATGAAACGCCTCTTCTCTTCAGAATTTGGGTCGGCCCATCCATTCACCAATTTGAAATGAAGCCCAATTATCTTATTCAAATTGATTTCACCCTCAAAGAGGAACAGCCTGCCAGAGATCTGAGTTGGCAAAATTTTCACTGAAGAAATAGCCTGCCATAATTATCTTATTCGAATTGATTTCACCCTCAAAGAGGAATAGTAATTGGTGTCTTGGATACAATAACTACCATGTAATTATAATGTAAATATTTTGCCCAAGAAACTTTAGAAACTTAACCTCCAACAGTATGATGTTCGATTTCACGTTCACCACGTTGAATAAAAAACATATACTGAAATGAAAGAAAGAAAAATTGAGTTGATGGAGTGCATATGAGATGTTGTGACCATTGGGGTATGTGCTTCCCGTAGTTACACCTTGAACTAATTATATCTAGACTTCCAATGGACATTTGGATGTCAATTGTAAACATATGATGAAAGAAAAAATAATCACATACAAGATGATAACATGTGAACATTCAATCCGCGGAAGAAAAATAAACAAGATGATAATAATGTTATAAAGCAGGGTTAACCAAAACAAAGGGGTCCAAATACACTAATCGAAATATTGAAGCAGTAGCAGTGGAAATATTGTACAATCGCCTGTTGGATGGCCCAATCTGCGACTGCATAAGTCGATACACCAGTTTAGCTACGGCGAGCACAACCTTGATACGAGTTGTTATCGGCACATTGCCGTAAAATTTGGTTCCAGTGCCAGTCCTGTGAATTGCCAAAGCAAACAGCGATACAATGTGTTTGTGTAATTATCCTTTTCCCATCAGACTCAGTTGGAAAGAGGATGTCTTTGTGTAATTTATCCGCAGATTCAATAGCCTGATAGAGCCTTCTGAAATTCACTCTTTTATACGCAAAACGAATATTATACAGATTTTTATCTTTGTGCCTTCTGGAGAATATACCATTAAACTGCAAAGAGACTACATCAGCCATGACACGGTTGATGCAGCCCTATCCAAAACAAAATTTCGTCTAAGTTAGAGAAGAAAATACAAAACCAATTGTGTTTCATAGTTTAGATCAAGTTAGTTATGTTAGTTGGTTAACTGTCATGAACAACTTAGTTTCTTTCACAGTTTTTAAGTCAGATTTCTTTGAGTCAAAGCAAATACAAAACCAATTGTGTTGTTGTTGTTGATCTATTCAAGTGTCTATCCAACAGCACTGAGATAAATCCTAATACCAGATTTTTGCTAAAAAAAAATCAGTTTACCAGATTCACAAACTATGAATTAGGTTTTTTCTTTTTCCATGCATGAGTTCGTAGGTGACAGATATTTGGAGGTAATGTACTTGATGCTTAAGCCAAAAATAACCTTTTAGCAATGAGCACTCATACCTCGTATGCCTCCCCGGATTGATAATCATCACTGGCAAGTCGAACAAACACTGCGTCTCCCTGGACAAGTGAAGGTCTTCTTTCAGCAAGTCCAGGTACCTCATGTGCTAAGAAATAATGCCCCTTTCGTTTCAAAGTTACACATTCCATATCATAAGCTTTCATGTGTTCCTATACATAAACCAAAACAAGAGAAACAGTTAGCAAGTTATACTTGGCGGAAAGGGTTATATGAAGCACCCAAATCTCTCTTCTCACACTATCCCAACCAAAGAGAAGCTAGCAATTACCTCAATTCGTAGCTCTTCCATAATATACAGCGTCCCGAAATAAGCTGAATAATTCATTGCTGTTAATCCTTGCAAGACAGCTTCAGGGATTTCCTTTCTCTCTATCACTTCCCTAACATCCTTTGGTATGTTATAGTTCGGGAGCTTGTTTTTTAAATAACTCTTTACTGATTGAGGTTTTATCCCGACAAACAGATCATCTGCAGAATCAATGAAGTCAACCTCTCCCTTGTCTTTAATAACAGAGCACTCCTCGAATGCATTATCACCCATACCTAAAACTCAAATCAATTCAATACAACTGTGTAAGTCAAGGGGCAAATGAATACTAGTATACTACCAATTCCTCTGGAAAAGAAGTGTAAAGAAGTTGATTAAGTGGAATTAAGAGAAAAAACAACAACACCATACCAACAACAACAACACAGTATAACAGAACGTATTGGAGGGTCTTGAATGAAGATTAAAGATGAACATAATGTAACAACAACAACATACCAACAACAACAACAAATGAACAGAATTATTTACCAAGTAGAATTAAGAGAAAAAAAACAACATAAAACTACATCAAACCAGACACGAAATCAAGCTTAACTATTGATGACCAACTCGAGACCTTCAACCCAAAAAAATACGCTCACCAATGAAACTCCTCAAAAGCAATCTCACCAAAGGATTTTAATCTGCATAAAGAGATTTTGCCAAAGTGGCTTTTCCAGAAGAGAAAATGTTTGGTTCCCAAGATGGCAGAAGAGAATACAAAGGTTAATAAAACCCCAGGCAGCGGCCTGCCGATAGGCCTGCGGGCATTTTTTAAAGATGTCCTTTACAAATTATTTACCGTTTTTAATAAATTAATAACTAAAAAAATTATCGTTTTTCCGCAAATGTAGGTATATCTTGTGTTCAAATATCCAGAAACATGTATTTCCTAAAATTTTACCATTCAAACATTTTACCCATCAAAATAAATACATAACATTCAAATTTAACCATTCACGTACTATATATATATATATATATATATATATATATATATATATATATATATATATGATCACCTTTTACCCACTCTATATATTTGGCAATAAATACATATATAAAATTCAAATTTACCCATTCACGTACTATCCAAACATTTTCCATCCAATGTGTTTCACATTTGCATTCTATGCGACAACACTCATGCATAATGTGTTTCAAAAATGTTGTACTTAACAAGTATGAATATGAATACCAATATTTGAGGAGATGAATGTAGGGTTGAAATAAAAACTGATCGATTTCATTAATATATTCCGGTAGGGTGATAATTTGGAAAAACACCAACTAGTTAATAAAGCATAGAGGAAGAATGTCTCTCCCTCGGAAAAGGAAAATAAAAACATAGCAAGAGGATATCTCTCTCGCGAATTCAAAACGAAACAAAGCAAAGCAAAGCCATCGATCTCACTGATCTCAACCCCCGCACATTCATCAATAAACATGGAACCATAAAGTACTAAACGATTAAAGCCATCGAGCTCACTGATCTCCTTGGTGGCTGGACTCTCCGGGACGTTGGTCGTGGTCGATGGCCTCTCATCAGCAGGCTCCTCCTTGGTGGTTGGACGTTGGTCGTGGGATGTTGGTCGTGGTCGTGTCCCACTGAAGAGGAATTGTTCAACCTCGAACATCCACAGCAAATCGACGAGTGGATCCTCGCCGACGATCAAGCTCTTCATAAGTTCCCCGTGCCCAGCGTTTATGGCCCTTCTGAACATAACCTTGGTCATGGTCTCCAGCTTTGAGAGTCTAGGTAATAAAATGTCGAGAGATACTTCTATGGCGTATATGGGACCAACTGGAATCTGTGGTGAGTTGGACTCGGGTGTTGGAGGAGGAGACATTTCGATTATCTTAACCATATGAGATAATAAGGGCATCTTGTATCTATTTGATACGTACGTCGTATCGAAGGAGACGACGTCACCAAACTCCGCATACGCTGCTCGACTCCTTCCGTCTACCCAAAACACATTCTTCAATGTGTTGTCGTCATCAACATTGTATGCGTAGAAAAAATTCGAGTTGCTTGAACACATTTCTTCAAAATGTTTCCTCATCGCATTGAAGTCACCCTTATCCATGTCTTCTCTTCGGGACTTGGCAACGAGGTTTCTAAGGTCCCGCTCATTGAAATCAACATTCTCGTGGTTCCCGCTTGCAATTACAAACGATGTGTAGTTCTTAGCTATAGGCACACCAACCCTATCCATGTCTAAGATCCGTTTCTTGTTCCCTTCGGTGATGAACCTATAATTTGGAAGGAATCTTGAATACGTCGGGACGCACTCGTGGTTATGCTCAAGCGAAACTCTAGTTATCTTCCACACCCCCGCTGTCTCACGGACAACCTTAACCCCGAACTTACAATCTGTAACAGCCGACGTGGACCCCTTACTCGGGTCCCTTGACCTCGTTTTAAACCTACCCCCTTTAGAACATATTATCCTCAACATCTTGTGCCTATCATTCATACCTGGCACATAAGTGCCTTTTTCATCATCCTTTAACAATGTGGAACTCCGAATTCTTGTTTGAAACCCTTGTCGTTTAGCATAACTATTGATGAATTCGAACACATCTTGTTCGTGTTCCAAAATCAACCCGACCTTTGGATAATTAACATCAACTTCAACACCATCATTCGACGTTGGCACATCGACACCCTCTCCTTCATTGGCATCAAGGTCAACGTGATCTCCACTCATCGACGAACCCTCTACGGTGTCATCATCCGAAATCACGACAATGTTGTCTTGCGATTCATATGCAACAAATGGTATGTCATGGAATTGATTCATATACACACAATGTTAATGGAATATTAATTGATAGAGTAAGCTACCTGAGTCATTGTCGGACACACTGTCCTCGTATCCGACGTTAAGATCAAATCCTCGTTCTTGACTCATCAGTGATGATAAGATCAAATAATCGTCCCACTTGGGAGGAGCCCGACTGTTATTGAAAGATGAAACCAAGTTAATTATACCCATAATCTTAAACCCTAATTAAACTTACAGATAATATATCAGTAATGATTTATAACTAAACTCAAAACCTCACTATAATCGAACAAGCACAATTCAAACCCTAATCCAATTCCCGCAGGCCTATCGGCAAGCCGCGGGCAGTTATACTATTTTTTCTTGTGAGAATATAAAATGCAATTTTGTTGCTTAAATGTTTTATTAGTTAAAATAAATATATAATATCATTCAGTTGGATATTTCCACTTACTTATTTAAAAGTTTTTTTTTACAAATTATATTTGTTGGCTTCGGACCAATGCCCGCAGGCCTATCGGCAAGCCGCTGGCAGTTATACTATTTTTTCTTGTGAGAATATAAAATACAGTTTTGTTGCGTAATATGTTTACTTAGTTAACATAAATATATAATATTTTTGAGCTGCATATTTCTACTCAATTATTTCTCAGTTTTTTTTTCCACATTATATATTTGTGGCTTGGGACCAATACCCACAGGCCTATCGGCAAGCCGCGGGCAGTTATACTATTCTTTCTTGTGAGAATATAAAATACAATGTTGTTGATTAAATGTTTTCTTAGTTAAAATAAATATATACTATCATTCAGTTGGATATTTCCACTTACTTATTTATAAGTTTTCATGTACAAATTATATATTTGTGGCTTCGGTCCAATGCCCGCAGGCCTATCGGCAAGCCGCGGGCAGTTATACTATTTTTTCTTGTGAGAATATAAAATACAGTTTTGTTGCTTAATATGTTTACTTAGTTAACATAAATATATAATATTTTTGAGCTGCATATTTCCACTTAATTATTTCTCTCTTTTTTTTCCACAGTATATATTTGTGGCTTGGGACCAATGCCCACAGGCCTATCGGCAAGCCGCGGGCAGTTATACTATTTTTTCTTGTGAGAATATAAAATACAATTTTGTTGCTTAAATGTTTTCTTAGTTAAAATAAATATATAATATTATTCAGTTGGATATTTCCACTTACTTATTTATAAGTTTTGTTTTACAAATTATATTTGTGGCTTGGGACCAATGCCCGCAGGCAGATCGGCAAGTTTCGGGCGGTTAGTTTCGAAAAACTGTAAACATCTCTTCTTAGTTTCGAAATCAGATGATTTACCCCCTAATTGTCCAATGAATCCAGCAATGGCCACAATTAGTTTCGAAAAAAATAAGCTAATACCTTATTGCCACAAATCAACTTATAAACAGCTCTTCTTAGACATATTGCCACAAATCAGATGCAAGATTACATCTGAGAACCCTAGCTACTCACTGAAATTATACTTCCGAGGACCCTAATCGATCACTAATCTTCAATCAACTTGTATTCGAATGAACCCTAACCCCAGGTATTCGATTTCGGAAAATAAGAGGCTAATCGGTTTGTTCATACCCTAATCTTCAATCAACTTGTCACATTCGTGAACCCTAATAGTCGATCAATTTTAATCAAGTGTTTCTCACATCCTTGAACCCTAATCAGTTTGTGCAAACAATGGAAAACGCCTCCATTGAAGATTCAAAAGCAACACGCAGACTTCAAATTGATGAAAGAATAGTATGTCTAACCTTAATCGTCAGTGAGTTCAGTGATCGGAAACCTTGAATCCGACGATCCACCACAAATTTCGGCGAGTTAGCTCTTCATTCCGGCCAAAACGGGTGAGGAGAGGTGATTACCGTTTGGATATGGAGAGTTTGAATAAATTACCAAGTTGTAATTGAATAAATTGTAATTCAAATCTTTGATAGGAAAAGTAAAATTACAAACATCATCATTACCCTAGGCTAGTAGTAGGGTACTCATTACATACTTTTCATATTTTATTTTCCTTTTATTCATTTGATTTTTTTATGGATTTTACATAAATACCCCTGGGTCACCCAAATTTGGGTCACCCAAATTTGGGTCATCCAAGTATTTTCCAAGGATCTGATGACACGTGGCAATCTTGTATGGTGGATTGTCTACTCCGGAATTCGGAGTGCTAAAGAGCCATGAAGATCTTCTACTTCACTTCCTACTCCACTCCCTACATCACAAAAATATTTTAACATATATTTAATCTTAAAAAAAATTATAAAAAATACATTTGTATTACTAACATCTATTTTTATATATTTATAAAAATTTATTTTGAAAAATCATGTTTAATAATTGTAATTTGTTAAATATTGCCTTTTTAATTTTTAAAAATTGTAAAACATGATTTTTCAAAATAAAATTTTATGAATATATAAAAATAGATGTTAGTAACATAAATATAATTTTGATAATTTTTTTTAAGATTAAATATATGCCAAAATATTTTTGTATTGTAGGGACTGGAGTAGGGAGTGAAATAGGAGATCTCCGTTGGCTAAAGAGTGATGCGGGGCCACTGTATAATGAGGTAGTTGAGATATTAATTTTGGATAGCATTACCTAACTTGACTTTAATGTCTACCATTCGCTATCAAAATTTAATTTACACTCAAAACTTTTACACACAAACTCTACACTCGAAACTTTTACACAGAAACTTAACATGTGAGAATCGGTGAGATACTTAGTACGGAGGAAAAAAAACACATGCCCCGGAGGGATAGATACTCTACAACACAAGGTCACACATGTGTGACACTTTATTATTTATGCTATAAAATTATATTAAAAAAAATTTCAAAAACTATATTTATCTTTAAATAACAATAAGTATATATTTATAGAAAAAATTGATGAAAAATCATGTTTCAAATTTATATAAATGAAAAATCGATTATTTCGTAATATGAATTTATTAAAACTTTAAGTCATGATTTTTTATAAATATATATATTTATAGTTGTTCAAAAGATAAATATAATTTTTGAAATTTTTTTAATATAATTTTATAGCATAAATTATTTCGTAATACGAATTTATTAAAACTTTAGGTCACACCTTATGTTGTAGCGGCCAAAACCATTTTTTTCACATTTTAATTATTTTTCTTTTTTTTTTAATCTTGAGGACGGGAGAAGGATAAGCATAGAGGTATACATCACTATATGATCCACTCTCTACAACACAAAAATATTTTAACATTTATTTAATCTTATAAAAATAGATGTTATATTTATATTACTAACATCTATTTTTATATATTTTTAAAATTATATTTTTAAAAATCATGTTTTACAATTTTTAAAAATTAAAACGGAAATATTTAACAAATTATAATTTTATAATTATTAAAAATTTCAAAACATGATTTTCAAAATAAAATTTTATGAATATACAAGAATAGATGTTAGTAATGTAAATATAATTTTTATAATTATTTTTTAGATTAAATAAATCTCAAAATATTTTTGTGTTGTAGGGATTGGAGTATATAATGATGTAGGAGAACTTTATTCGGGGACAGGGGATCCCATTGGCATCCAAAACCACATCTTCTCCAATCAAGATCCTTACTTTCCATTGGGGGTAGGATTCTCAAAAAAAAAAAAAGATCCTTACTTTACACCATACGCCATTTCCTACCCCACAAAATTATTTTAATTTTAAATTTATATTTTAAGAAATTAAATTTAGATTTTAAATAACTGTTTATAAATTTTTATCTTGAAAATGTAGGTTGTGAAAAATTTTAAAAATAGATTTTGCAAAAAAATATCTTTTTAATTTTTTAAAAATTGTAAAAATAGTTTTTCAAAATAAAATTTTATAAATATATAAATATAGTTGTTTAAAATGTGAATATGATTTTTAATTTTTTTTAAAAATATATTTTAAACCAAAATAATTTTGTGGTGTATGAAGTTATGTAGGTAGTGAAGTAGAAGAATAGAGGATCTTGCATAGTCTCCCTCCTCTTTCGCTAATCACTTGAATGCAAAGGTTTAAATATTATTTTTTGAAATCATATCGGTTAGAAGGAAAAATAATATATTGGGACATGTCGGATTTATCTGATTAGTGAAAATTTATACTTCAAAATTTGAGAAAATTTTGAGAAAATAATGTTCAAATTCCGAAATATATTAAATATCACCCATATAAAATTGATATATCATGAAATATCGACAACATATCAATGAAATATATCATTGCTAAATATCATCGTTGACCTTTTTTTATGTATTGATCGATAAAATTTAACTGATATGCTCTTATCTTATTGGATTCCAAATATCGTCAATATATCTTATATTTAAAAGTGTGCTTAAAGGTAGAATTTTCACTATTAAAATTATTTCAGTTGGGAGCAAGAGCGACCGTGGGCGTGGGTGGGCGACTACCCCCTCCGACGAAAAAATGCACTACCTCTAGACCTGTCAAAACTCAATCCGATCCGGTTGACCTGGCCCGTACGCTCGGTTAATTTAGGGTCAAGACCCGGTTTTTTCACATGGGAAATTTTTTGACCCAAACCCAAACTACCCGATAATTTTCCGGGTCATCTGGGTTTAGACCCGATAACCCGATTGACTCGATAATTTTGACCCGATTAACCCGATTGACTTATAATTATATATGTTTAAATTTTTTTATGGAGATTTCAATTTATTATATTTTATAATTATAATCATTTGATCTTTCATTTTCAATTCAACTTTTACATTTATGGGTATTGTGTAATACTCCCTCCGATCGATAGTATTTGATTTTTTATTTTTTATCACATTTTTTAAGAAGATAGAAACTCTAAAAAATATTAAAACAATTCTATGGTTATTACTAATTGCATGAAACTATTTTAAAATTTTATTTAAAATTATGATATTTTATATATTTTTAAATTTTATTAAAAATTACGAGAAATAATAAAAATAAAATATTTTAGATAAAATATAGTATATAATTACAAGCACTAGAACTTATGAACCACATCCTTAATTTTAGCATTTTAAAATTATCACAATTACCAAATCATGATTTTGTTAACTTTAAAAAGAAAAAATTGACAAACCCGAAATTGACCCGATTTGACCCGAAACCGAGTCAAATTCGAGTTCAAGTCAACCCGGATCTACCCGGGACCCGTTTTACGCGGATCCCATTTACCCGAAACCCAAAATGATCCGACCCGAACTCAATCCGAATGACCCGATTGACAAGTCTCACTACCTTTGATTCAAAATATAGATCGTTTTACTTCTCAACACGCTTTTTAAAGAGCAAAAAAATTATATAAAATATTAACTTTTTATTATTTTTTAAAATAATACTACCTCCATCTCAAAATATAAATCGTTTGAATTTTCAACACTTTTTTTAAAGAGCTAAAAATTATATATCGTATTCCATAAATATGATATCCATCTAGTTTGATGTATGGAATATATGACAAGGGTGTAGTGTTGGCGTATTGCTATTGATCGGTCATGTCATATAGGCTCGAGTCGAACCAATTGTTTCGCTTTTCATTTTCTGGAAGATGTCCTATACTTATATATACCATATACCAAAAGATGGACACAATCAAACTTATTTATCGATTCAATAGAAGTCAAAAGAGATGAATAGAGTCCCAAAGCAAATAACGAGGGTCTGAAATGGAATGTAAGGACGTGGGGGACCTATATTTTGAAACAGATGGAGTATTATACTTATTAATAACAATTATAATATTATTTCAAAAAATTAATAAAAAATAATATTTTATAGATTTTTTTAGCTATTTAAAAATGTGTTAAAAACTAAAATGACGTATTTTTTTAGACGAAGGTAGTAGTAGTTTAAAAAATAAAAAATAGAGAACAAAACACAAGTACTTCGTAATGTTAAGCTTAGTTAGTAAAAGAATGAGAGTAAAAGTAATTAATGTAATAGGCCATAATTCAAATCTCATTGTTTATTTTTTAAAAATATATTTTATTCCTACTAAAATTTTTTTTTCTAGTTTTCTTTTAATATTATTTCCCAAATGCATTCATTATATATATATATATATATATATATATATATATATATATATATATATATATATATATATATATATATATATGTTCTAATTCCTCTGTTTATCAAAACATATCATTTACCATTAATGTATAAAATATCAACTTTTTTAGATTTTTTTCACACTCATAGTTAATAGTATTAGTATGAAATTATATTAAATTTTTTTTTTGATACAAGGCGAAAGTTTGGGAGTGGTCAACATCAGTTGAACCACTGCCCAATGGCGTCCTTAGAGCATGTGCAATGGTGAGCCCCAACCGTGGGCCCTTAAGTTACTTTTCTTATGCCACATCAGTTTAAGGGACTCATTATAACTTTTTAATTTTTCACCCTCATTCGTGAGCCCGAGTCTTGGACCCTTAAATTAGCTTTTATTGTTTTCCCTTTTTATTTACTCAATTATTTTAATAATGATAATATAATAAAATATTAAGTAGTTACTTTATAATAACATATCATAAAAAATATATTTTTTTCATGTTTAAAAAAGAAAATATGGGTATTATTCAGATGATTTTTTTTCACAAACATATGCAAAAGGGGTGTCTATGTGTAGATAAAATTGAATTAAATTCAAAAATAACTTTTATATTGTTTTAACAAGGGAAAATAACCGAAAATCATTTTAAAGCAAATAAAATATAAGTTCTGCCACATGGCAGCTATGAGCCCTACTTTTTGGGTCTCATGTATAAGAGACTCAAACTATGGGCCCTTATATTTAAATTTTTCTTTCACCCTATTTTTTCCTATGTGGCAATGATAAGAGCCTCAAGGCTCACCATTGCACATGCTCTTACGGAATAAATCCTTAATCTCAGCTGGGCACCGCTCAACCGATAAAAAGGATGTCAAACCAGTGTGCGTCAATCTGTCAACGACCTGGTTGTCTTCCCGTAACGTGTGGCAGAAATCGATGGCCTTGAAAGATTTGCAGAGGCCGAGAACATCGGAAATCACCATCTCAATAGGCCACGGGCAAGTACCAATCCCACGCAGAGCGTTGAACATCGGAAATCACCATCTCAATAGGCCACGGGCAAGTACCGATCCCACGCAGAGCGTTGATAACGGTCGGACAATCTCCTTCTACCACGAGACGCGAGAAACCCAGCCTAACAGCAGAAAGAAGGCCGGCGTGAAGACCAAGACACTCGGCTTGTATTGAAGAAGCGCTCCCAAGGCCATGCGCACCGCAGGACACCACTCTACCACGGATAACAAACCCAGCAGCAGCTTGCCCAGACGCGACCTTGACTCCATCAAAATTAAGCTTCATGAAACCCTCGGGCGGATTCTTCCATTTAACTTTTTTCTGGCATCTCGATCTGTTTTGAGGTTTGTGATGTATAGTTGCAACCTCATCATTCTCTATATCATATTCTAGAGCTTTTTTCCAAGATGACCTATATTGTATAATGATTTTTATCCATTGTTCCATATTTTTGACATCGTGATTTTCGAAAAGAATTTTGTTTCTCATAGACCAAATCCCCCATAAGAAGAAAGCTAGTATCGATTTCTGAGTAGCTGATAGCTGGGAGAAGATTTCAATACTTATCATCATGTAGGTCTTGTTAGTTTTGTCAGTGTTTCGTATTATTCTTTCAGTATGCTTGTCCATTCTTCCAATTAGTGTCAAAGATGTCGGGCATGCCGTGAATAAGTTAGTTGCGTCTTCTTCGCAATTGTTGCAGAGGGGACAACTTAGAGGGACATCAATTCCTTTATTCCTAAGTCCGATTTTCGTTGGGGTTCCATTAAGGATATTTTTCTAAAGAATGGTTTTAAATTTCGGTGGACAGTCAATCTTCCATATCCATTCTAATGGGTCACAGCTAGCTCTTCTTACTTTTGTGATATGGTCCAAAGCGCTAGCCGTGGAAAACCAGCCGTTTCTGCTAGCTTTCCAATATACTCTATCTTCAATCTCTGTTTAAGTGATATGAATTCTTAGGATCTCGTCTACAACATTTTATATAAAAAATTATTAAAACAGTTGATATCTTGTATAGTTTTTTTAAAATCTTAAAAAGCGTGTATGAATAGTAAAATATCATATTTTAATTAAGGGAGGGAGTATTAATTTTTATTCCTCATATTCAAACCACAATTTAAAAAAAAATCTTTCAATATTTTTCAAAAAAGTATTTTTATTTATGATTATTTTTTTACTAAAAAGGCAATATTTAAACCACAATTTATAGTTTTTTTTAATATTTAAAAAATTCTTTATTATATATACCGAAAAAAAATCTCCAACATTAAAGTTCCGCCCCCAGCACCCCACCCACCTTCTACAAAATCCTGCGACCACCACTAGTTGGGAGCAATAGCCAGTGTTCATTCAAAATCAAATCCAGAGTTGGAAAGCAGCATAGAAACTCTGAAAAGAGAAGGATGGACAAACAAAACAACCTATTCCATGACAAAAATACAAAGAGGAAAATATGTAACATGGCGATAACCTGAGAAGGGTTGTCAAAATGAATCCCGATGGATCCACCCCCGAGACAGGAGAAAGAAAGATTGGGTTGATCATTAGAAATGAGTTAGTTAGGAAGGGGGAAAAGGATAGGATATACTCCGTAATAATTATTGAAGGATGCAACTTAACAATACTGTTATCAACTCTCAGAGGAACCCGGTGATGTGATATTTGTGTCCTTCAATGATGCCAACAAATCGAAGGTGAGTCATGGAAATATGGAGGAGAGTGATGGCCTTCAAAGATATCTAATAACTAAAGACACCAAGACAAGTCAGCTCACAAAGCCCTAGTGGCAAGAGAACGGCCTATGTCGACTCTACAGGGAATGGGACACGACCCATGTGGCGTTTTGATTACTATTTTTTTTTTATAAGGTAAAAATTCGAAGGTTAAGCCATTGAGTTGAATTGCGACAATGACGATTGGTGGAAGAAAGAAGACATGCAGAGGATGCAAGGGTTCATATGCCATTCGATTCATTCGAGAAGCATCTAAAATCACATTGCAAGCTGACAACATTGTGCTGAAGTCTTCGTCAATGGAGCATACATTGGAAAACGAAGTTGTTCTTGGTGTGTTTTGTGTGACCAATGCTTTGGTCACACATGGCAGGTCGCTACAACGACCTCCTCACATAGAAAAGGATTGTGACGAATTGAAAATAACAGAGGGAGAATGATGTCGATAATTGTGACCTTGGAGCTTGCACATTAATCGAGAGGACAACTAAGACAAGCCAACTCACACAACCCTAGTGGCAAGAAATACGACCGTGTCAAAGAGAATGGGACATGGATCTTGTGAGAATGATATATATATATATATATATATATATATATATATATCTTCATATCACTTCATTTCCAATGTAGGAAACAAAACTTAAGTGAAGTTTGAGAAGATATGTATATAATGATTTCTCATTCTAAGGGTCCGTTTGGTAATGCATGTAGCTTTTCGGAGCTTTTGGTTTTAATAAATTATAGTTTTAAATAAGTTAAATATAAGATTTTAATTTAATTAGCTTTTGAAATTGGATTTTCAACAGCTACTAACCGCAAGCTTTTCAGAATTCTATTCATTTTCTCCTATCTGATCAGCTAGTTTGTATCAGCTACTCTATCAACTGGGTTACCAAACACCTTACTAGCTTATGAAAACTCCAATTTAACATATATTTAACACACTTAATCCATCAGCTTCAGCTGCCCCATCAGCTCCGTGTTACCAAACTGACCCTAACTCTACATTTCCGATGTGAGAGGATGTTCTCATCTCAACATTTTATTTTCTCCCACAGAGGAAATGAGGCAATGGAAGGAAAGATTCCACAGATATAAAAACAGAAGAATAAAGAGAGAAGACATTATACATTGCATATTAGTTTATGTATTATTATAGATTATTTTAAGAATAATATACATAATAATTGTAAATTTATTTTTTAAAAAAACTATTATTTTAAAAAAAAAAATTGTTGGGTATGGGTTGACCCAACAAATCATCCTCCCCTCGACCCTACCTCGAACCCGTAACCCACCCTATCGGCTAACCCCTTGAACTTGTAACCCACCAAAACACCAATCCATCTTGACACACCGGTTCTTTTTGCTACGAACTAGTATCAAGTGTCCGAAACCTAAAGGTTAGCTGCAAATGCCTAGGTCAGCAGAAGCCTGGTTCTTTTTTGAAGATCTCGCTCTACAACCCCAGATTATTTCCTAACAAGATCACATGGCTAAACCTCACGTTTTCACTCTACTCCCGCAGGATACATATTCTAGGGGGAAAAAAACGGAGTCACATGGGAGCTCATGGTTCTGCCGGAGTCAACCTTAGCAGCTGGAGTTCTCAATAAACTTGGCTAGTTTTTTTTTGTCCAGTTCCCCATTTCTCCTACATTGTAGCCACTTTGTTTGATTTCTTTGATTCCCCACATTCAGACATGCTGGTTTTTAGGCCACTAAGAGGTCGGTAAACATTTTAGTTTTAGTTTATTATTTTGCTGTATTTTTCAAGGAAATGGTTATATTATTTTCAGCTTAAATAGGCATGTTAACTGAGCATCGGAAACTTCTGAGCTTTGCTTCACTTTACGGAAATGATATTCTTGCTCTGCCTTACCCATTGCCATCGTTTTTCTCCTGAGTTCTACCCGTACCTTCTTTTCGCCCGTTGGGTGTTTTTTGTGTGTTACAGTTTACCTTGTAAGGTGTTCATATCACCATATTATCAACTCACAGTTATGTGTTTTCCTGGGTTAATGACTAATATAGTCATTAATTTCACTACAGCGCTTCCAAGACACTCTGGAATTCATTTTCCACAATCGAATCATGTGAATATTAATGTAGATAAATATCATGATTTGATTGCTTAAATGTGCTTTAGGGTACTTGTAACAAACAGGTAAGGAAACATGCCATTCTCTAAATAAGATGGATATTGCATCATCTTTTATCCTCCAAATATATAGCGATTGTTCACTGTTGATCTGGTTATTCCTGGGCAAAGGAGGGCCCAAAGAGCAGGTTGCCCCTGTCAGCTAAGATGTTAAGATGGAAACCAAAATCCCTCTTCTTCTTTCCTCCTCTCTTACTCTCTTAGTTTGCCATATTATATAATTTGGTCCTTAATTTTTTTTTTTGTCGATTTTCAAAGGTTTATTTTTCATATGAACAAAATGAAAACTCAAAGAGCTGCTTGCTTTTGTTGGTGAACAGGAAGAAATTACTTATCATTAAAGATGAACAGATTCCCAATTACTTTGATTGGTTTGTCATTTTGTTTTTCTTGAAAATCCAACAAAAACACCAGTCATTGTGATAATGCTGGAGGAGAGCCGAAAATTGGATTCATATCTACTTGTTAATGTGTATTTTACCACTTCTAAAGCCGCCTCCAATTTTACTTGAATTGTGCAAGATATATTAATTAACTTGTATTGATTTAAAATACTCCTTGAATAATCACTACCGATTACAATTCTTATTTGGATGTAAGTTGTCTCATTAAACCTAATCAAGAAACATCTAAAATAAAAAATAAATACGATTATAAATCATTATGCTCCAGTGAAAATTCACATTCATTTACTCATCCCATAAAATCTGACTAAAATTTTGATACCTTATAATACCTCCCTTGAAAGCTTTGAATAACTTCAATACAGCTTAATTATTTACCTAACTGCAATGGTTGACAGCACAAAACAGTTTCAGTTCAGGTTCAAAAAACCGGTTTGATTTTTGGTCATCAAATTTTTGAAAAAACAGTTCCCATTCAGTTCAAACTGGTATATATGTACAGATCTCACAGGTCACAGTCTGATATTCTATAGTTGTAACTGATGCTCTATTCCTTCCCGGTTAAATTGTCCAAGAGGTCTTTATGCATTCTTTGTGCAATCTCTCTTTTTTGGATAAAAAAATATGTCTAAACACCAAAAGAATTATTTCGAATTCCAGAATAAAGAAATTACTATTCATTCCAAGTTTTCAACTATGAGTATATAAAATAGAAGTACCACTAATTGAACATACTTCTAGTTCACATACTGCACAAGAAAAAGCATCTCTCATAAAACGTGAAATAGAGGAAACGAAGAAATTTTCAAACCAACACAGACAAAGGAAATTACGTACCCCAGTTAAGGTATCCTGCATAGATGAATGCCAGAGTGGATGATGCATGGAAATATATATGAGCAGGTTTGATCCACGTACAGAGGTTTTGAACACATATTCCAGCACGCTCCCCTTAAAATATGAAGCTGAAAATGTTAGTAATTAGATTAGAAGGTAGAAGTTATCTCCCCAAATAACTTTTTTTCTCCCAGGAAAAATATACAAATATGTTGTTTATCAAAAGAGAGGCACAATATATACATAAGCACTTGAAATTTGCTGGACAAACAGACAATTCAGCTAATTGGTGAAAATGACACAAATGCAGTGGAAACTGAGAGCATCACACGAAGTTCATATGAAAACATGTTATATGTCAAATGCTAAAACTCGGGTTGTTTAGAAAACAACCTGAGCGCATCACAAGAGGTGGGAATAATCCAAGATTATTTAGAAAACATGTTGTATGTCAAATGCAAATTCAGATTCAACAAGAAAACACGGTTCCAAAAGCATGGCATCAAAATCTGATTTCTTCAACATAAAATATGGTTCCAAAAGTTTGGAAAATGCCAAGATTTCCAAACTTTGGTAGAATAACAGTTGGAGAACATTGCATAGCAAAAGCTAAGTCCTAGTTGAAGATAATAATTAGTTATACAGAACTGTAAGTTCCCAGTAGCCTTACCACTCTCCTTCAGAAATTTGCCCGATCTCTACAACTCAAATGAGTGCCTGGTTGCTGGCATGTTTCCTATATTTATCTGCATAAGCCTGCACATTGAAAGATGCTCGTGTTTAGTGTAGAGAAAATTTAATGATGCCTTTCCTGGCCAAATGATGTGGTAACTCTCACCTCAATAAGGTTTGATATTTTGGTGCGAGAGGAAGAAAGATATTGCTTAACATGTTCTGAAGTGCTGGGGATTAGATTAGCTGCTTGCAAGCTATTTGTAACTTTATCCTCTACCTTTTGAACTATAATCTTATAGGCATCTTTCGTCAAGTGACCTTCATGCCAAACAGGTTTCATCAGCTCCTTGACAAATTCTATAAGAGCAGCTCTGAAATTTTTCACTGATTTGGAATCCCTATGCCTGTCTTCCTGTTCTGCATTATCCAAATCTATCTTACTGTTTTTCCATCCATCTACTTTTAGTTCAATCCTATCTCTTAATGAATCCTTTTGCTGCTCACGATCACCTTCAACACCTGATCGACTTACTTTTCCAATGTTCATTAAGGCATCCAAATAACTTCCATCTTTAGCAACGCTGGTTCGGTTTTCTGGATCAGTAACAGAAGTGGCAACTGATTCTGCTTCACACACAGTGATATCTTTTTCACGGTCATAATTTTGCCTTTTGTCAGTATTCCTTGAATCCGGTGCATCTTCAAACGATAACCCAACACCCAAAGAAGGCTTGACTGAAATGTTCTTCTCCTCAGGTTGCTCAATGCTATCATGAATAGTAACACATAGTCTTTCAGGAGCCGATGTACTCAAAAAGGGAATAGAAAAAGATGATCGAAAAGGGGCAGATGGTTCCCAATTATGTGGAATGAATTTCGACTTATAACCATTCGATACAAGTGATTCCCTAGAAATACCAGTATGATAAGATCTTTCTGTTCCAACACTTGAAGATGGAAAAGGATTTTGCACCCAGGAAGATCTAAAGGCATCCTCTGCTCTTTGGCTAGTGAAGAGCTTATGATCACCAAAATGGTCCTGTCTCAAAGAAGAGTGGCTAGAGAAATGATTTATCAAATGGTATTGATTTAAAGAATATCCGAAACCTGTTGCATTGTGATCATTGAACATATTTTGGCTATGGTTCAGCGATGCTTCCTCCACACTTCTATGATATGAAAGCATACTGCTTGAGTGAGAGCTAACTGACACACCAAAGCCCGCCAATCCTGTTTCAAGCTGAGAGTGTTGAAGTGATGAACTGCTTCCTCCTACTATATGCCTATCTGAAGTGATTCGGGAACCATTTGCAGAGGAAGGTGATTCAATGAGGTCTTGAGAACCTGTATGGTCCAAGATACCCATTAGAATAATCAAAGATCAGATTTGCCCAAGTTTGCCAAGCAGAATAAAATCGAGTAGAAGATTTTTTAAGAGTTGGGATTGGGAGATTAAACTACTCAGGAGTAATTACTGCCTTGAGAAGGCAAAATAAAATCCCAAAGAAACTCAATCTCAATAAAATCCTAAAGAAACTAGATACCCATTAGCATAATCAAAGACCAGATTTACTCAAGTTCGCCAAGCAGAATAAAATCCAGTAGAAGATTTTTTAAGAGTTGGGATTGGGAGATTAAACTACTCAGGAGTAATTATTGCCTTGAGAAGGCAAAATAAAATCCCAAAGAAACTCAATCTCAATAAAATCCTAAAGAAACTCAATCTCCTAAGAAACCAACCGGAAAACATAGAGAGACAAATGTTAAGTACCTCTATCAAACTGCTGGCCACATTTCTCTGAAGCAACATCTCCCCCAAGTTTGTGGCTGGTATTACCACCATTATCTACCTTATGAACAAACTTACATATACTGCCTCGTTTGCACTGACCTTTGGCAAAAAATTTGCACATAATAGCAGGTCTTTTGGCTCTATCCTGGAACTCAGCATCAAGGGACAAGCTCCCAGGCATTATGGTTGGAGCCAAAAAGCTAGAAAACACACAAATTGTAAGGATATAACTAAGGGGGAAAGAATGTTTTTTTATTTAAAAATCAATAAGATAAGATCAGTTGATCCATAGAATTTTTTTCAATAAACATCAGCTAACCTTGATGAGCACTTGTTAACACCATCCAGTGACGGTATATCTAATTGCTCACCCATTTCCTTGGACTCAGAAACACATTTTGATTCTATACAACTCTCTCCTTTTGCTGAAACTTTTTTACTTAGGTCCGTTCCATTACAAGGAGGTACTTGGGCATCCTTCGAATCCACAAGCTTTTTTGATGGGGCAGTGATATCAAAGGAACAATCTTTACTTTGGAATTCAGTGTTGACTCTCCTAGCTGCCTGAATACGATTAATATCCTTATAATCTCCAGCATGCACTTCAGTTTGACAATGATCAGACATGATAGCATAATCTCTAAAATTTTGATGGCCACCGTCTAGTACAACATTCCTGATTGGTCCTTCAGTCAATAGGCCAAAACATTTGTGATCAGAGGTGTTACCTACTACCTTATCAAACTCTGATGGAAGCCTTGTTTGGGGATGCATAGAACCTGAAAGATATTATCTTGAGCAATTATGAGGCTTTTTTAGGTAACAAGTCAGAGAGAGTGAGAGAGATTTCACCAAATACAGAAAGGAAATCTACTGAGCAGGTGGTCTGTAAGATTCATCAAATACAAGATATCAACTGTAAACCCTATCTGCATCAGGACCTCTAATTCTGTATACAGTTCTGTTTTCATTGCTTGCAGGAACAAACTAAATTAAATTTCTTCAAGTGCAGTATTTTCACCCCAAGATTCTAAATTTCTCTCACCTTGTGCAGTTCTTCTGACTTGGTCACTCATTGATGAAACAGTAACAGCCATAGTCCAACATCCACAATTGCCAGCAATTTATATATTCATACTTACCTAGTTACCCCAACTAGGCGTCAATTACAAGAAGGCGAAATCTAACAAGTAACGAAGAAGCAATGCAGGAAAAAACAAACGATCAGCACAAGTAACCCTAAAATACAGAATCCATATCATCACTGAACACAATTAAAATAGGACCGGGCAAAACTCAAAAATCTGTGCACGGATCCAAACGAAAAACTAGGTTTTGAACTAATAAACGAATAATTGGTCACTTACGCTTGTTTGCGGCATTGATTGGTGAGTTGGAGACGCCAATTTCGCTAACCCCCCTTCTCGGTCCCAATCCCGCGGTCAAAACACTCTTACGCTTGTTTTCGTCTTCATCGAATTCAACCTCCTCCTCGATCTCCATTTCCTCGTAGTCGTAATCCTCATCAGGCTCCACCTCTGCAGTGAAGCCAAATGATTTGGAGCCGGAATCGACCGTCTTGACGGAGGGATCGAAGGCGGAGGTTGAAGAACGGTGGCCACCGGAGGACGGCATTGAGAGGAACTCGGCGTAGGCGGTGGGGGAAACCGGAGGATGATAAGAGAAGAGAAGGCGGTGAAGAAATACTATAAACAATGACTTTAGGTGGGGCCCACGTGGTCGTTTGCATATGCTTTGGAGAACCCGTCAATAAATCTAAACAATGTCTCAACTCTCAAGTCAAGTCAATGTATTTTATTTTATTTTTCGAGATGTCGAAAAAAATTCGACTCACAGATAAATTGTCTTGTAGTATATCGTGAAAATATAAAAAAAAAAAGATAATTTAGAAAACAAAACTATGTAAAATATTATTATTCATCAAGTATTTTAAGTAGTTGAAAACTTTTTTTTTATCCGGAAAGAATTCGACTAGCGGACATGCCCAGTGAGTCGAGAGGCCGAAAAGATTGGCAACGAACAAACCGTTATAAAAAGAAACGAAAATTACAAGACCCATCAACAAAGACCCTAGGCACCACAAACTAACTAGAGAAAGAAGGTCAGCACTAACGAAGGCGAACGGTGTTGGAACTGGGACAATGTGCATCAACACTCCTGACAGTTGATAGAGGCAACACAGGGAATCACTGGGGAACAAAAGTGGAGACCTCATATTTGAACTCGGTCGATAGTGAGCCATCAGATCTCGATCACGTCCACGACCTCTCTCGCGGTTGCAGAAGAAAGACCACAAAGCTCAATAAGATACAACCGCTAGAAACAAGCAAACATAAACTCTTGAAAAGGTCGGGGCAAATCTCTGAGACAGAAAATGAGCGTCTAAAGAAGCTAAAAATTGTTATTTAATCAGAGAGAGTAAATATAGGAAAATTAGTCTAATTCGGTCCAAATTTAATCCAAATGTTAGAGCTCGTTTGGTTGACATTCCAAAAACCCAAGAAGTAGAAATTCTTAGGAATTGGAGATAATACCAGCGTTTGGTTAGTTTTTTTGTTACAGAAAAACCCAGGAAGTTGAATTTCTGGGAATTTAAATTCTCCCATTTTGGAGGAAGTGCACTTACCTAGTCCCCCCTAGGTAAGTTCCAATTCCACCTTTTTTAATAGGAAAATTTTATTTTCTTATTTCAATTCCTATAATCCAAAATCCAAAACCAAACACAATTTCTCAATTCCCATGATTTTCAATTTACGGGAATTGAATTCCTAGGAAGTTAACTTCCCAGGAACTATACTTCCCACGTTTAACCAAACGAGCCCTTAGTGAAAATCAATATGGGGATTTTAATTTTGATTTGATTTCACAAACAAATCCACTGCCTTGGACCCAAAGAAACCCAAACTTGGGCTCCAAGGAACAAAGACCTGGGCCCATGGAGCAAGAGGTGGGAGCGGATGAAAGCGCGATAGGTTAGACGATGATCAAGTCGACTCTCAGCACATCGACCGAGCGAAATCGACGACCGGAGCCGCAGATAGGCCGGAGGTGACAGAGGTGAGGGAGTATTGGAGTCGGCGGCGGACCGGAGAGCCAGCGATAACCGAGACCGACGACAACGAAGGTGAGGTAGTATGGAGGAGAAAGGATAGGAGTATCAGTCCATCCCGAACCGAAGCGGAGGTACAATTCAAGATGAGGTCCTGGTATCCAGTGCACAAACCGGCCGCTAGCGAAGGCCCGAGACTGAACCAGGCGCAAACGACAATGGAGGATCCGAGGAGTAATTGGATAGATCTGGTGCACGATCGTCAACAAAACAGCAACGAATCTGAAACGGAACAAGGCGAGACCCATCGAAACTGGATCGAGACTCGTTGTGAATAGGGGGTGACGAGGTGAAGATGACATGACCAGCGGCGGCCGGACGGAATGGCACTGGTGGCTGGAGCCTAAGGGTAAAAAATTTGGGGAAGATGTTGATCAATTGGAGAAATCAGACCCATGTATTTGATGGTCGAGGGTCGAGAACGGTGGTGGAAGCCACAACCAGTCCACCACCGATCAAATCTTAAAATTGGGGGTTGTGAACCCAATGAGTAAGAACTTAAATTTGGTGGATCACCGCTCTTGATTGGCAACGTCGATAGGAGATTGATGAGTGTTTTGCACTGTTGCAGTGGCCAAACACAGTGAGGGTCGAGATTTGATTTTATTCCAATGTTTGATTTTGGGGTCGAAATTAGATTTCAATTTTTCCCCAATGTTTGAATATGGGGTCGAGATTAGATATCCGTTTTTCCCCGAGGTTTGATTTTTGTGGCAGGTCTTCAAACTCACTGAAAGTGATATTAAATCTGCAGTGTAGTTGAAAGCCATAAAATAAGAGGCAAATGGGTGATTTTAGAGTTTGATTTGGTGAGAGGGATTTAAGAAGATTCTCATCGGTGGTGGAATGGTGTTAATGGTGGAGGTGGGTTGTTGGGTGATGGAGGGATTTAAGATGATTCACATTGGTGGTGGACTGGTGTTAGTGGTGGAGGTGGGTTGTTGGGTGATGGGTGGTGTTGTGGAGATGGTGATTCTTGGGTATGGATGCTGGTATTTCTAGAGAGAAGGCAATACTCCTCTCTCTAGAGTTTTTTAGATTGTTAGATATTGATACTTAGTGAGGTGTGTATTTAACTCGACAATAGATAGACACAGTACTATATGTGTAATTTGTCTGTTTTTTATTTTCTTTTTGAAGTTAATGAAAATTCTAAATGAAATGCATTTTAAAGTTTGTGATAAACCTCTGTCCCTCCTGCAGTTTCTGTACATACTCAATTCCTATTCCATTACATGGCTTCAAGCTCATGAACTCTCTTGACGGGCTCCAGCAGCTTATCACTGTTGTCACTTAGCCCCTCTTCCTCTAAAAAGTACTCTCTTGATGGCATCTTCAAGGATGTCGAAAGCAACATTTCCAACTTTTTTGCACAACCAGTAGCCCATGTTCTTGAGTGGAGTCACGTCTCCATTCAGCCTTGAGTTCCCATCATCAGCCTCAGCCTTGAGGGCTTTCACAGCAGTGTTGAGGGCCTTCACAGCGGTGTTGAGGGCTCAACGACGATTTTTAAATCTAAAGTTGTATCTGAAGTTGTGGTTGCTCCACTTCCAAACCACCAAAACAGAAATCCCTATAATGGTGACACCTCATGCTGCCCATTTCCAGTTCCAGGGGTTGGTGTCCTGACTCCAAGGTTGGATTTGGATGGAATGGAGCTCTTTATCGCTAATCAATTCAACCCCTTCTTCTTTTGAAAATGAAACGGTCAGCTTCTTATGATCGCCTTTTCCTTGGCAGTTCAGACCCGGTTTGCGCTCCGTCACTTGCGCCTCCAGTTCTTCGGCGGGAGTACCAATTTGCACCCGCTGCCGCTGGACGCCTTCTTGAATTGTGAGCGACTTGTATCCGGAAAAAACGTGATTCTTGATCTGCTTTGCTCCAATCTAGCCCCGTCATCGGTTCCTGTCTCAAGAGAGCTTCGCTCGTTATCTTGTATAAGAGGGTCTGTAAGACCCGGGGTCTTAAGAGGCACCAGCCCATGTCACCTAGTCCTCTCAGGTCCGTTGTCCTAGCTTGGAGCCTGAAAAGGAAGAGCTCTTGTGACATGGGTAGGGCTTGAATCACTTATAAACCACTCCCAACATCCTTATGAATTATGATATCTGATGTGGGACGGGAGTGTTACAATCTCCCCCACTTAAAGCACTAACAACCCCGTCAGGCCCAATGGACTACCCTCCGGGAGGAGTGTACCCGAGCATGTTGTCGGCGCCAGCCCATGCCACCTAGCCCTCTCAAGTCCGTTGTCCTCACTTGGAGCCTGAAAATGAAGAGCTCTTGTGACATGGGTAGGGCTTGAATCACTTATAAACCACTCCCAAGATCCTTATGATATCTGCTGTGGGATGGGGGTGTTACAGGGTCATCTTGAGTGGGGTCTGGAATGGGGTCTTGCCGTTCTCCATGGCTAACGAGAGTCAAGTATCTTATAGAAAGAGAATTTAGAATCAAAAGGTTTCAGTAGGTTTTAGTTTCAGGTATTAATTATGATACAGAGTATAGTTAAAAACTATATAAAATATTATTTTTTTATTAATTTTTAGAAATAAATTCAATATTTATTACTAATAAGTATTTAGTATTTAAAAATAATAAAAATGTATTTTATATAGTTTTGAGCTCTTTAAAATATGCGTTAAAAAGTCAAAAATCTTATATTTTTTAACGGAGGGAGTATTATTTTTGTAAAATAGAGAATTGAAAAGAGTTCTAAATTGAAGAGATAAACCTCTAGTGAATGATGTTAAGACTGCAATTTAAGTAAAGTTTAAGTGCCTCATTGTAAATTTTCTATCACTCCAATTTCGATTTATACAAAAACACCAATTTAAAGAGATTAAGGTTTTGTGAAATTTCTAAACAACTTAATGGGTGAACTGTGTCCCTGTTGATAGGTGCAGCAAGAGATGTTGATGATATAGTCCTGGTTGTCTCGTCAACAGATTCTACCTCCAACAGGGGAAAATCAAACAATTTCAAGGTCAACTGGATCTGATGGAGAGGATCAACCACGTTGAGAGGAAGTTGTCAAAGATGTTATCAGCGTGCTTCGGGAAAATCTATAGTGGACAACTGTTGCCTTTGTTGTTGTTGGCATAGGACTTGGTGGGATCATGCTCTTCTATCTGAGAACGGAAGATACTACATTGGATACAACTTTGTCAAAAGTTAACAAAGCTTTGGATGTTGTAACTAAACTGATGGAAGAGGTGAAGAAAGCGAAAGACATATCGGTAATAGCTAACACTACAACTACCTTTGGTTGGATCGGATCAAAGTTAAATGGGTATTTCTATCATGGAGGGTTAGGGCAAAGTTTCCTCTTCGGAGTGATGAATGCCAATTTAAGTAAGAGTTTCAAAGGCACATAAATTTTAGTGAATGATGCTGTTAAGCTTGCAATTTAAGTAAAGCTTAGTCCGCCATTGCAAATTTTCTATCACTCCGATTTCGATTTATACAAAAACACAAATTTTAAGGAGATTGAGATTTCATGAAATTTCTAATCAACTTCATGAGTGAAGTGTATCCCTATTGATACTGAAGAAAGCATATAGTCCTAGCTGTCCCATCAACAAATTCTACCCCAAATAGGGTCATGGCTTAAACAGCTTGGAAGTGAATAATTCACCAACATGGGAAGATAAAACAGATCCAAGTTCGACTGGATCTGATGGAGAGGACCCATCATGTTGGGAGGAAGTTATCAAAGATATTGTCTGCGTGATTCGTGAACAACGGTATTGGACAAACGATGCTTTGTTGTTGTTGACGTAGAGTTTGGTAGGATCATGCTCTTCTATTTGAGAAGAGAAGATACTACATTGGATACAACTTTTTGTCAAAAAGTTAACAAAACTTTGGATGTTGAAACTATATAAACTAACGGAAGACAACAAAAGGCATATTGGTAACAGTTGACGCTACAACTATCTTTGGTTGGATCGAATAAAAGGTAAATGGGTATTTCTATCATAAAGCTAGTGTGACGATAGAATCTTGTTGTAGGAGTTCTTGCATTATGTGCCATTGTCTTCAAGGCATGTAATGCATCGTATATAAAGTTGCAGTGTAAGTGATGGTTGTTGCCTTGTTGGGTTAGGGCAAAGTTACCTCTTCAGAGTGATAAATGCCAATTTAAGTGAGAGTTTCAAAGGCACAAAAATTTTCGTGAATGATGCTAAAGCTGCAATTTAATTAAAGCTTAGTCTCCCATTTTAAATTTTTTATCACTTCGATTTCGATTTCAACAAAAACACTAATTTTAAAAAGATTAAGATTTCGTGAAATTTCTAAACAACTTAATGGGTGAAGTGTATTCATGTTGATATTGAAGCAAGAGATGTTGATGATATAGTCCTGGTTGTCCCATCAACGTATTCTAACTCTAATAGGGCCTAGCCTTAAACAGCTCAAAAGTGAATAATTTTCCAACAGGGGAAGATCAAACAAATCCAAGATCGACTGGATATGATGGAGAGGATTCACCACGTTGGGTGGAAGTTGTCAAAGATGTTGTCAGCATGATTCGGGAATAACAGTACTGGACAACCGGTGCGGCGGTGCCTTTGTTGCTGATGGTGTAGGGTTTGGTGGAAGCATGCTCTTCTATCTGAGAATGGAGGATACTACCTTGGATACAACTTTGTCAAAAGTTAACAAAGCTTTGGATGTTATAATTTAACTAATGGAAGAGGAAAAGAAAGCGAAAGGCATATCGGTAAAAGTTGACACCACAACTACCTTTGGTTGAATCGGATCAGTGGTAAATGAGTATTTTTACCACGAAGCTAGGTGTCTTTAGAGAGTCTTGTTATACGAGTCGTTGCATTATGTGTCACTTCCTTCAAGGCATGACGGTGAGCTTGATGGATACCTTTACTTCAGGAGTTGTTCGCATTTAATTTGAGAAATATCACTTGCATCCAAAGATCACTGACTTCCATAGTTTCATGGTTGAACATATGTAGAGTGGGAAAGATGCAAACAAGTTGAACCATTTTTGCTTATCTAGTTAAGCCACTTTATCACAGGGTTGCATAGAAACATTTTATTTTTGTGATTGACTACATTAATTTTGAACAACTATAGGGTTCGTATGGGACATGGTTAATAAACAGACTAAAATTATAAAAAGAGTAAAATTTATAAACTTTTGGTAAAAGTAGTTAAAAATTTAAATAACAAGATAATCCCCGTATGGGGCAAAAAACAGTTTATTTAAAAAGTAGAGTTTATTTGGTTGTTATTCGGGATATTGTGGTACTTTCAAACCAAATAAGATAAAAGGGAAGGGGTGAAACGGTACTTTTGCAAAATAAACACCAAAATAACCTCCATTTTCTAGCGTTTTTTAAACACATTTTTTTAACTTGTTTTAGTTAATTTTGGGTGTCCAAACAATCATAAACCCTGTTTAAAAAAAAGCCACAAATACTTTATTTTTAACATTTTATTTTGACTACCATACACACCCTATATATGTTTGTTAAATCTAAAAGTTAGACTACAAATGGTTTGTACTGGTCACTAAATATCTACCATGTAGAGTTACGAAAAAGAATGAGGAGCCTCTCAAAATTGCTCGCGTGACTCATTCAATCAACATGATAGAGCTTAAATCTCTCACATGGCTTAATTAACGTGTCAGAGCTACCTCCTCACATAAGATAATTTGATGTAGATCATGATATTTACATTTGAACTACGTAAGACCTAATTTCTCCCCTAGGAGATACGTAGGCACCGTAGGAAAATTCGGGTATAGCCCTAACCATCAAACAACTCAAAATTATGGTGTTTTTACTTAATTGTCCTTACATGCTTTGTTTAAAAAAAGGATAATAGAATAAAAATAAATAAGAGACTTGTTAAAATAAAATCTTTTAGGTGAGATTACAATCAAATTTTAGAATATTTTCAATCCATAATTAAATGGTTTGAGATTGTAACACATAAATTCTATTTATTGTAACACATTAACAATGACAATACGGCCTTACAATGCCATAAATTCTATTTATTGTAACACATTAAGAATGACAATATGCACTTACAATACCATGTACCATACCATTTTCTTTTCCATTATACTAAATTTTACACTTATTGTAACGACCTATCATCACCTCCAATCTTCTCTCAACTCCCCTCTCATATAACTCTCCCATTGTTTTCTTCAACCAAAATTCAATACCATATTACAATATCGTGATCGGAGACACACTGGACACCTAAATTATGAAATGCGAGATTGAGAAAAAATAGAATGATGACGGGGAGAAGTTGTATTGAAAGCAAGCAGGGGAAGAGGAGACCATTACAGAGATCAGCGCCGAAGAAGAGAGATGAACGACGAGATGAAGTGATGAGTGGAGTACACATGGGAAAAAAGTTCATGTTTTTCTATGATTCAATAGAACACATGAGAAAAAAAGTTCATAATATTCAACAATAAAATATATACCATAGTAGAATGATATATAATACATTATAAAAAGTAGGACATACTATATAGAAAAGTTCATAATATTCAACATTTGAAGATATAACATAGTAGAAATTACAATACATCAATTGCAACCCTATCTAGTAGGAGAGAGATTGATCGTCTATATACTTTGTAGCGGACAATCTTGGTTGTGAATTGCTCATCGCCTCACCCTAGCTGTTGATATTTAGGTGATAGTACACCATCCAGTTTGTATAAGTAAAGGGGATATGGGTAACAATCAAATTTGCTAATGAATTAAGTTAGTGTTACAAGATTGTTTGAACATATTAAAGATAATTGAAAAACAATATCATGAGCGAATTAACTCATCGTTATAAAACGGTTGTTGTGGCTTCTCTTCTGAAGAGAAGTGAAGAAGATATTTAATCCACTTTTAAATATGTATTTAAAATTTAAATTTACACGATTTCTCTTTGGCGCATGGTTAAATTTTCATTTAGCGCATAGTCAAGTGGTCGCAACGACCAACTATAAATAGGTCGTTGCGACCATTTTTTTTACAAAATACACATGGTCGCAACGACCATAACCAAGGGTGGTCGCAACGACCTATCTTTTTATTTTCTGGAAAATAGCTTTTTAGCCCGGTTTCAACTAGAACCGAGCTAAAAGGGTGAATTATAAATTAAAAAAAATAGAGAGAAGAACAAAGAACTGTGAAGACTACTGAAGCGTTCTCTATCCTCTCCAATCTGAGGCTGTGAAACGTTCTCGCACCTACCCCTGCCTCTCCGGCCTTCTCCGGCCGCCTCACCTCAAAGGCCCGCTCCACCCTCTCCATCTGCGGCCTCCTCGTCTTCACCACCTTCCTCCTATTCACCCTCTCCACTTTCGAGCCCTCCGCCGCCTCCCACCTCCACCGTGCTCCTTGCCGCCTCCTCCTCACCCACACCAACTCTCCTCCTTCCCGTCGCCAACAATTGCCCCTCGCCAAGCTCGTAGTCAAGCTCCTTAACCCCGGTACTCTCCAGAACGGGACGACGCCTGTCAAGGCATTGCAGGGGATGGGTGCTCTTTACAGAAGAGGGACAAGGGCAATGTCCGACCTCGTCGTCGCTCATGTCTCCGACGCCGTCGATGAGAGTTTTTTTCAATTTTGATTTTGATTTTGATTTTGATTTTGATTTTGATTTTGATTTTGATTTTGATTTTGATTTTGATTTTGATTTTGATTTTGGGGGGGTTTTGGATCCGTCTAGGGTTTGCTCCTACCTATATTCGAATGGCAGATTTAGATTTAGATGTAGAGAGGAAGTACATTACTTCTTTAGATCTGAAAAAGCACAACAAACCCAGGGATTTGTGGATCTCGATTCAAGGCAAAGTGTATGACATTTCAGATTGGGTGAAGGAGCATCTCGGAGGGGCGACGCCCCTGTTAAACCTAGCCGGAAACGACGCCACCAATGCGTTCATCGCGTATCATCCAGGTATTACTTGGAAACACCTTGACAAGCTCTTTACCGGCTTTTTCCTTAGCGATTTTGCCGAGGGAGAAAGAAAGAGGGCATTTTATATAATTTTTGAAAATTCTAAGGGTAAAGTTATGTGCTCTAAAAAGTAAAAATAGTTGTTCTAAAAAGTAGTCACACGTTGCATGTTCATATAAGTCTAAGATGATTACAAAGACATTAAAATCCATGTAATCACTAGCGTTGTAACATTTCCTCCAGTTATAAAAGGGGTATTACACCTAGGCCTGTCCACGGGTCGGACCCGGTGGGTCACGGGTCAGGAAATCAGGACCCGAACCCGAACACGTGAGATAGGCGGGTCAAGTGACCCGGCGGGTCACGGGTCGACACATTTTAAAAAAAAATCAATTTTTTTTTAAATTATACCCCCAAACAACCCATTTCAAAAAAAAAAAATTCGACCCGGCGAGTCAATTTCACAAAATCCCCGACCCAAACCCGTAACCCGCCATGACCCTTGACCCGTCTAACCCGGACCCGCCGGGTCGCCGACCCGCCAAACCCGCCGGGTCACGGGTTGACCCATGACCCGTGGACAGGCCTAATTACACCAAGAATAATGAAAATCCAAAACTTCTAAGTTATGTCCATTGTGAATGACATGAATGATTACGATCAAAGTGGATCAACCATAGTAGTTACGACATACGAAACTCATGAGTTTTACAATATTGGGAATTTGTTGTGTCCATTGCGAATTAGGTGACTTCAGTATAGATACTCGAGCAGCTCCACATTTTTTCTACACACACCTTGGGTGCGAGTAGACCATTGTTCCTAATTTATGCGCACCTAAGGACATGAAGACTCAACCAACCTAGTCATTACAACAGCTAGTTTTTTCAAAACCACTTGTCTATAAAAATCAGGAGAAACGATTGCACCCCGCATACAACATCCTGAATACATCAAGAAATAACTTATCCGACCTCCTTCCAATGGCAAGTTCTAGCCTGCACAATGACGTGCACGAGCTTCTGCATAGTGTGCGATTGATGGATCAACAAATTGTACGTGGGCATGTAGGCAAGATTGTCGCGCGGAACTAGAAAATGTAATAACCAACAATAGTTAGGGTTTATCCCTAATTAGAAATAAGATCCGGCAGAAAGCAATAAGCTTCGACATCATAATTGCTCAGCCTTGTGTTTAGCAGCATCGGAACTGAGCGAGAGACTTATTTCACAATTTATTGAAATTTGTCTTATCAATAGTTGTTTCGACATCTTACCAATAGGTCTTATATATGTTTTTAGTTTGCATTGTTTTAGCATGTTTTCAAATTAATTACCACCTCTTTTTTTCATTTTCAACTCACAAGCCATGTTCCATACTTACCTACATGACTTATTACCCTTTCATCTATAAATAATGAATATTTTGCCCTTATATTTTAAGAACAATATGAATATGAATTACAAATCAACGAGGAAGAGAGATTCGAGTCTTCGATTTCCTCCTGTTATACGACATGGTGACATGGCTTTCTATTTTGAATCCCATTCTTTTGTTCACCATACGTGCTTATTATCAACTTCTAATATTCCCGTTTGAATGTACAAATATCGATAATAAAATACAACAATATATAATAATAATAATAATAATAATAATAATAATAATAATAATAATAATAATAATAATAATATAACGAAACCCACAATGAAGTAGGGTTCAGGAGTAAGGATGTTAACTAGTTAAAAACTTAAAATGGTATTTTCCAAGAGACTCAAATGCTACATAAATAACAAACAAATAATAAGCAATAAGTAGACAACCAAAACCATAGGTAAAGGAGGGCCGCCAAAGTAAAACAAGGAAAAAGGGAAAGAAAACTGCAAGAAAGAGGAAGACACAAGACATAATACAAAATACAAAGAGAGTGTTGTCAACCCTCGATCCATGGTCTAATAGTCATCATAGCCATAAATGAAATGAAGATAATTTTTTGTTTGAAAGTTAGCTTTGTACAGTTTACTTTATAAATTAAAGAATTCATAAATCAAAGTGCACAAAACCAATTATTAAACATAAATGCACAAAACCATGGTAAATAATACACAAACCTGGTTTTCTTACAATGCTCTATTTGTAATTAACGTTCCTTACAAGATAACATCCAATCCAAACTCTAGTGGAACAAAATTTCTATCAAATATATTTTCAAAATAAACCACAAATCCGGTCCAAATCCCCTCTTGCAGTCCTTTGCAAGGTAAATAATAAACGAAAATAAGGCAAAAGGGAGATATCCTTTACAAGTTCGTTCATAAACAATGTCATTCAGTCTCACTAGTATAGTTAGTAGTAGCCATTGGATTCCGAGTTGCCTCAAGCTTTACTCTTCGCGAACCTCAGATGCGTAGGATTGATCTCCTCCAAGCTTACCAGGATCGTACCTGCATTCTCATCCTCGGTCCACTTAATCGATTCGTTCTCCAGTAACTTGATAATCTGTTGGACATAACCAACCAAAAGTGCAAATAAGGAACCTATTCGGCGTAGTTTCAGCTTTGATGGAGCAAGCAAGTAGTCTTACCATTCGTACACGAGAGGCCCTTGAGGTGTCCTCCTCATTGATCCCGTTGGTGATTCGGAGATACTTGACAGCTGAGTTACATGAGATAGACGGCAGAATGATTCGATGTTCGACAAAGACATATATATGAACCAAGGATGGAACGGCGAAACGTGACAGCAAACTCACATATGATGCCGGAGAAGTTACGAAGGTGGCTTTTGACGAGGCGTATGGCTTCTTTTGCTGTGTGATTTTCCAAATTGAGAGAGATAGCCTCCTCATCCGCACTGCTAGATATGATAGACTCGTGTCAGCAAGACAAAAGATGCAACATAGCGCCCAATCTGTCAGCATTACGAGGATACCAAACCTGGATGAAAACATTCTTTTTGCCGATTCCTCGTTGGCTTCACGTGCCTTCCTGTAAAAGAACTGGCCCTATAATGGCAAACACCGTGATTGAGACGAAGGTAACAAGGATCAGCTTTGTTTACAGCTAGGGCTCGACAGTATGATGAAAGATTGGACAATTTTACTAATAAACCTTATCAGCCAATGTTCTTGATCGAGCAGAGTCACCCTTGGCAAATGCTTCCGCAGCCTAATATGAAAGCACAAGAATTGCATTACGGAACCTAAAACTACAAGTCTTGAAGTCCACAACTACACTTTAATTGTGCAGTGTAGAACAATTTCTATCAGCAAAGTAGTTCTTTAAACTGAACTTCTTACAGCTTTGTAATACTCGTTCATAGTAGAACGATGTTCCTTCACAGCTTGTCGAAGGGCGCAGTATTCACTGTCCTGTTCTGCAGATTGAAATTTCAGAGAAGAGAATATTCAAAATCCAATACCAAAAAGAATCTCAAACTTGCATAACAATATGAAATGACCATTTATGAAGTTCTCTAACACTTGCAAAATATACGGTTCACAATCAGCCAAAGGAACTTTACTCCTCGAGTTTATATTCCATTTTTTTCGAAAGGATCAGAAAGATGCAACGAGCATTACTCTTGGAGGTTCTATTCGACATTCATTTGAAACATCTTTCTTTTCTAGGAAAAATGAAAGGATTTTTTTTTTGTTTCTTTTAGAATTATCTTCAAGTAATGCATCTCAGAAGAGCTAAATGATCTGAATAGATTTATTTATTCGAATCTTTCAATATTATGTTGATTGATGATCAATGCAATATAGAAAAAGAGACTGCATTTATGAAGAGAGTGTTTAAAAAATGATGTTACAAACTTGTAATGTATCAGAATGGGTCAAAGACAGAAGCTGACTTCCTTTACAGACTACTTTATTATATACATCAGATATTAAAAAATTAATAGAAATAAGGTGAGGCCTGAGATTTGATCTAAGTTGCATACCTTCATAGTCATCCTCAGGTAGGCTTCTAGTCTCAGATTCCTCATTTTCGTCCTTTAAAGGTTCAACCGACGATGTCCTTTCTGCTCCAACAGCCTGATTTCTTTCTCGAACCTTAGCCTGTATGATTTTGAATTCACAATAGAATCTGCTAGTAAAAAATTTCATTCATAGAGCTGTAGCATAAAGCGTCAACAATAGACCAAACAGGGAAACTAAAAAATTAAAAGAAGCTATAAGCCTGCTGCTGGGAGGGCGTGGCTATTTCGGATTAACTTGGTTTCAAGATTTTCATATAAAAATTGAAGTAAAAATGCCCTTTGAATATGTCAGAAGAAAAATGAACAGAAAAGAAAAACTCTCATCGAACAACCTGATTCAGCATATTATTCTAATTACCTTACCTCATTCAGTTCATACTTGGAGTAGTAATTGTCTGCTGCTACATCAAGTAGCTTCTCCAAGCTCTGCAATTTGAGAAGCAAATACACAAAATCAATTGTTATTTTGATGCAATATAGTACTTGCCTTCTTGAGTGACACCAACTAAATATAACGTCAAACTTTGATGTCACTACAAAATCCAAGTATTATCAGATAGGAACTGAAAATTCAGTAAAGAGCAATACATATAATACATCTAACATACCTTTTTCAGATCATAATCACATTCACCTGAAATGCAGTATGTAATTTTGATCAGCCATAATACAAAATACAATAACAATGAGAACTGACCAAATAACTAATAGGAATAAACAAATCCACGATGGGTTGGCGAATAATGCAATTATATGGTTGCAATGCTATATATCATGGTTTCATCATGTTGGATGATTCGGTATATTTCTGCTTTCAAAGAGTTGGACACAGAACTGATCATAATCCACTGCATTGAAGATCTGGGAAGACATCAATGACAAACCACTGCAGGAAGCCTAGTTCCTAAAGAGTAGATGTCAAGGAGAAGTTACCCATTTACCCTTCAGGGTTCATGTCAATGTCATCATGAAGGGCAATGAAGATTTTCATTCAAAGGATATCAAGTAATGAGTCAAATCGGCCTCTAGATAGCTTCCATCCAAATTCTATTTCTACATTAGCAGTACGCATTTCTGCGATAACTGCAAAAGCATATCCAAAGCAATCAGGAGCAGTCAACGCCACAAGGCACACAAATCAGTTATAGTGACCCATGATTAGAGATTGCTACTCAGCCTTGAACATCAGAAGGAACTGCTTTTAGAGTTCAAATGTACCATAAACCAAGGAAAGAAAGATAAACGATAAGCTATATGGTGAGTCCATACCAAGAACTCGCCGAATTACATCCCTATCAACTTGAAATCCGTGCTGTAGCATTTTAAAAAGAAAATTCTCATATTCCTCATGCTGACTGATAACTGGGTCAGGTGAGGAATTCTTCACAGAATTTTTCACAACCCAACGCATCTCAGGTTTCGGAGGTCTTACACCCTTTGACATTCCACTGGCTGCAGCAGCATATCTTTTTCCAGTAAAGTGCGAGACAGGGCTCATTGAAGCAAGGTTGCTTTTCCTCCTCCAGACTCTAGAATAGGCATCCCCGTTTTCAGAAGACGACTCAAAAGTTCCACTGCTATTGGAAGATTCCGAGCTTATTTCATAAATATCATTTCGATTTGTATAAGTTTCACATATACCGTTATTTTCCCGCATCTTAGATAAAATTTCACCAGCCAATTCTCCGTTATGCCCTGCTTCACTAAAAGCAGAAGCTATATCTCTAAGGGAAAATATAGAGCCGAATGCATCAACCAAATTCTTCAAGGCTTTCTCATCGGCATCAAGCTCCCCATTGCTCGAACTTGAAGTAGACAATGCCATACCTTAGTTGGTGGAGCCAATTGTTAACTAAACTCTTCAAGTTCAAGGCAAAGTAACTTAATGTTAGAAAACTTCATTCACACATCTATACTAAAGCTGTAATCTTTACATTATCCGGCAAAACAAGAATCATCCATTTATAGTAAGTAACAACAGAATCCACAAGACTCGGAAAATTCATACTGTAATAGACAAAAAAAATACCACAACTGAAAGTTCTTAAACAAACAATCACAAAAAAAAAATTCACCATATAAAGCATCCAGATAACTGTAAGTAAAGCATTACTTGTTCACATACAAGTACAAACTTTTCTGAACTGCTGAACCTATTCAATTTTGGGGCTTTTGATAAAAGGGAGCCTAAAACATCCGTCAATGCACTCAAGTCGATCTTGTTTTCTTCAGGGATTCAGCAAGGCACGAATTAAAACAGCAATCTAACTTCCTAGTAATGATAAAATCAGAAGAAAAAAACCTAAGCAAGGAACTCGGTCCTCAAATCAATTCTAAACGAACCATTCAATCCCGATCAAGCACCTCTAAATTCACCCCGAAAGTTCTTGCCTTTCAAGATAAAGAGTAAATCTTTCCGATCGAATTCAAGATCCAGACGCATAGAAAAGGCAATTGATTCAGCACTTGCATTTTTGCAAAAAAAAAAAAAAACAGCAGAAAGGGAAACAAGAAGAGCTGGAAATGGCAATCAGATCGAGTTGCAGCTTTTTACTTTGATTTGAAGTTGAGGGTTTCGGAGAAACGCTTAAAGTGTCTTCTTCACGGCTTCTTGCACCGCTCCAAGAACGGTTTTACAGAGTTTGCTCACTGTCTCTGTCTCTTGTCTCGCCATTTATACTGACCTCTCTGACATCTCGACTGAGAGAGAGGGAAATAAATAAATTGGCGCTCTGCCTGGCGTGTTTCCTGGTTGTACTTTTTTTTTTGGTTTGAACTGTGGTGAGCAAAAAGAAGGAAACCATTTTACTAGGACTATATGTAAAGATTCGATTTCTCATTGCATGTGTTTGGATTTCGAAAAATAAATTTCACATTTTGATAGTACAATTGGTTGTTATCGAATCAGCTATCATCTAATCAGTTTTGGGCCAAATTGGGACTATGGGTCCTCTCCTAACATGCATTTACCACTATGGGTCAACACCACAATAAGTTACTAATATAACTTACATTGATATAAAGAGTGTGTATCGGGTCGAATTTATAATTTAACTGAAATTTTAAAAATATTTTTTATTTATAAATTATACAAATTGTTGTAGATGCATTTTTCTTAGGAATATAAATAATTTCTAAAATAACTTAGGGTTTATTTATCGCATACATACCCAAAAGTTAGGTGAACAGCTCATGTCACAATAATAATAGTCAAGAAAGGTCAACTAAGTTTTCAATTATTTAAAGATCGGGTAAAAATAAATATGATTGGGATAAATGTAGATTTAAGTAGAACATATAAGTATATTGTCATGAGTAAATTATAGCTATAGGATTAATAGCAAGCAACAAATATATGTTTTATTTTGTCAAAAAAAAAAGACATGTTTCATTTTCAATTCGTCAAAAGTAATAGAGACCACATTAGCGACAATGACAATTATTATAAAATCAATTAAACAGAAAGGATCTAAGAATGAAAGAGAGAACATTGAGATGGTTAAAACTTTCTTGAGGTACCATTGATTTCAAAGATATGAGATAAATAATACTTCATCTGAATCATCTCTTCAATAATAATATAAACATTTTTAATACTCCCTTCGTTCGGCAAAACTTGTCATTTTAAGATGTTATTTTTATTCAAAAAAACTTGTCATTGTAGGTATTTTGCCCTTCACTTTACAAAAATGTCCTTAATATGATTGATGGTTTGTTAGTTGTAGTTTTCGATAAACTAAAAAAAGAGGATAATAATTGAGGGTAAATTAGTACATTTGTTAATTACCTTAAAACTTGTGAAATAAGCTAAAATGACAAGTTTTGCCGAACGGATGGAGTATGTAGATTTTCTAAATAATGACCTATTGAAGTCTACCCTTTTTTACTTGTTACCTTACGACCCTTTCTTCCTTTTTTGACCACACTAGGCACTAGCAACCACGACATAACTAACTTTAGCACTGTTGAAAAAGTGGAAAAGGGGAGACAACTTGAGAACTTGTACCACTCTTTATTCCCCAAATATATAGACTGCTGCTGATCTATATGTGAATAACCTTTTAGCCACTATGGTGCAGGAACTTGTACCAGTATCTTTATTACCTCTGTTGCAGGAATCTCTCAAAAGTTATGTAAGCTGCAACATTGTACCTCCTTCCTCTGATGGAGTTATGAGATTATAGGGGAAGTTTTGCATAGTATATTTGATGAACTCAGATCTGAAGAACAACAACCCCCACCCCCCAAAAACAAAAACAAAAGTAATGATCCTAATGGAGTCTTGCCCAGCTAAAAAGCCGAAACTACTCGGATACCAAGATGATGATCTCCGCAATATACTTGGTTTATTTTCAAATTACTCCTAAAATTCTGGCAAAGGTAGGTATCTCAAGGCAAGATAGAATTGCCAAGTTTCTAGCTAACAACCTAAAAAAAATCTTGATTTCGGCTATCTCTCCTGTCGTCTTGCTTGAGTTTTTCCATTGTAGTGTTGCATAACGGCCTCTTTCATCCGGTTTCAACTGGATTCCTAGCATCTTCTGTTTACCTGCAAATGGCATAATGTTGAACTGTTGATGTTGTTCCCTGTCAAATCTCAATAATGGTGCACAAGAAATCTTCCTGTGTACATCTGAAATGTGCAAAAACAGAGAATAGAGGAAATCAATAATTTTTCAAAGCAAAAAAATACCCGGCGGAAATTCAAGAAGAGATGTACAAAAAAGGAAACAGATCACAGCATCATCAATTGTGAAAAACGATAGCCAAAGTAAGCATCAAAATAATTTAGCAAAAACCAAATGATTGACAAAAGCTATTGAATGAATAACAGTATTTTAACCCCCTCTGAAGTAGTGACCCTCCACCTTTGAGACGCAACACCGTGACATGCTCCTTAAAGATGGTACAAGGTTGATCCAGGAAGAAGTTCTCTGTGACATCTTGTTGAACTTTCAGGCGGTCTTGTGCAGATCTTTGAGCTCATCTGGTCGCATTCTGATGAACTTCCATACAGATCGCACATTTGACGGTAATGTTAAAATGTTATATAGAGACTCTCAGCTATAATCCATTGTACAGAGCTCAAGTACAGAGACTATCATTCATTACTCATAACAGAAAATCCAATTCTGGATTGATCCCATTGCAATTGGCAACTCTAGAAATACATATGTATCAAGTGAAGTGAGTATAGAAGAAAGACATCTGTCGCTGCCAGATAACTGCCTTGTGAGAAAGAAGCAACGCAGCAATGAAAAGTTTCCTGATGTGCAAGAATTTGTGATTGGAATCTACAGGCGATATGGGCAAGGTCGGGGAAACTTTCATGAGATTAGGTACGGCAGAACACAGCAAAAGAATCAGCAACATTTTTTCCTAAAAAATGCGGCTGCTTTTTTTTTTTTTTGCGCAGATCAACCTGAAATCCTCAGGTTGTCAACACAAGTTACTTGAGAAATGCAACAGTGCATCCATAATTCATGGGGCTTTCCTGCTCGAACTTCACAACACGCTGATGATTCCTCAATATCTCAAGCACCAACTCCTTGATAACTCCAGACCCCATCCCATGTATAATGTAGAGAACAGATTGAGGCTCTCTTGCTGATATTTCCATGTTGAGGATATGTGAAGCTTCCTCTGCACGCATGCCTCGTAGGTCCACCGTGTTCTTTGATGTTTGTACAGCTGCTCCATATGATCCTTCCCCTTCTCTTCCTCCACCTAAATCTTTCAAGCTTCTGAGTGTCTGAGCCTGTTCCATCAGCCACAACAATTAAGAATCGCCAATTTTTAGCATTCTAAACTAGTACAATAATCACTTCAAAAGAACCACTTATTTGCCATCCAGATATAGACTATCAGCAACCCTAGTACAACTGAACTACCCCCTCCCATTCTACCATGCATGTCAAATACTTCTAGATTCGGGTTTTTTTACTGAAAAATTAAGCACGTTACTTCCATACAGAAACTTGAATAGATTAAATCTTAATAATTTATTATTCGACTGAAAGTGGGGAATTTCATTATGCCATGAGGGACACTTTCAAAAACACGATGCAGAATCAAAACTAGTGTGAAATAAGATATGAAAATATATCTTTAGCTATGATGGAGTCACGATCTCATCCTCAAAAAAAATCACTAATCCATAGAATTGACTACATTCTGAAAATGCAGCTTTCCTATGGATTAATTTGCTCTAGAATTCGGTATGCAGTAAAGATCATTGTGCACCCATTTCAAATAGTTATCTAAATCTAATCACCTCAGATGAATGCAAGTCCTTCAGGATGATCATTTTAGTGCATTGGAAGCTATGGGTGAATCATTTCAGTAACCATTAAGTTTTTTAATGAAAAAGAGCAAATTTATTTTCCAAGAGTGAAGACAGAAAATCTTATTCCCTGCAGAAATGAGGTAAAATCTTCTGCAAGTAACCACAGAGGTTGCAATTTCAATGAAACAAAAGATCCTTAAACAATGCATTGTATAACTTCACAAGACCTGTTTTTTCACGCGTGGGAATGAACTAGCTGCACCACCTCCTTTTTTTGTTGGTCGGATACTGTTTCCATCAACGCGAATCCTTACTTTCCCAGACTGTACCAGAATACTCCCATCATCTTCAGACACTTCAAGTACAGTAGCAAGCCTATCTCCTAAACTCTTAACATGAACCAGCTCACCCGGTTGAGGTATATAGCTATCTCTTCCTTCTTCTACAGTAATATCAACACTGTGATTGTGATTACTAACAATGAAATCTACTCTTAACTCAGCCTTCTTCACAAGAGAACTATACTGTTTCATGTCTGCGGTTTTTAATTGGTTCTCAAGATCCTGTATAACTGTTTCAATCTGAAATTTTGCAGTCTTCAGTTCTTCTTGCACTGTTAGTCTTGCATTTTCAAGAAGTGCCTTTTCACGTAGACCAAGATCCTCTGCCTCATCATGAATCTAAATTTCATACGATAAATTTCAAGTGCATGGTATTGTTAAATTCAAGATGATATGAACAATAAATATCAAATAGTTGCAGGATATAGCATAAAAGCACCAATATCTGCACAAGGTATAATTGATTAAAAAAAATATATATAAGCACAAAAAACAATTTACTGGCTCTGAAACTGTAAGATAATATGTTTGACAAACTTAATACACACTAATATAATCGATAGGGAAAAAAACATGGCTAATACACATCATACCCATAAAGTAAAATAATATTTGCGTTCAAGATGATGACAGAAGCAGAATAATATACCGATAGCAAGATCATAATAGCTGAATGCAACCTATGCTTAAAAATCAATGCTTAAACAGTATATTTCCTATTTCAGTTGAATATTTCAAATAAATTTCATGGATTTCTATCACTTTTTGTTTTGGATTTGTAGTGTCAAGTATTCAGATGTCAACTAAAAATATTGCTTAAGTTACAATTTATGATTACTGCCTAAGCTAGATAAACCATAAACATGACCAGATGAGAACTGTGAGCTGACCTACCTCATGATAAAGATTCATAATCTCTGAATGGAGAGACGAAGCTCTATTTGCCTCAGCAGACAACCTTTTCCTCTCCTCCAGTAATGACTGGTATAGCATACCTCTCCGCTCTTGCTGCTTTTCTGGCACCAGCCTCTTCATCCACTGCTCAGCATACTCAATCACTTTCACATCAAACCCTACATTCCTAGCAATTTTTAAAGCATTTGATTCACCAGTACATCCCCATAAAATCTGATAAGATGGTCGCAGTGTTTCCAGACAAAACTCCATAGCTGCATTTTCAAACCGGGCATCACTGTCTCTTAGGCGACTTAAATCAGCATAATGTGTGGTTACAACAGCTAAGCTCACTCGATCTTTGAGATATTGCAAGATGCTGGCAGAAAGTGCTACTCCTTCTGAAGGGTCGGTTCCACTCCCAATTTCATCAATTAGAACTAGGGAGTTCTTTGAAGCGACCTCCAAGATTGTGCGAATACGAACCATATGACCACTAAAAGTAGAGAGATTTTCTTCCAGGGACTTGAGCAAAATTAATACACAGAAAAGGGGAAAAGGGGAGAAAGGTGTCAGATTGGAATAGTTTTGATCCCTCAAACAAACTAGCTAATACAAATCAAGCTCCTACCTGATGATCCCCAATGTCTGCAAGAACAAGATCAAACCAAGGAAGCATTGGATGCCCTCCAGCAGGCAAGTACATGCCAGCTTTCGCCATTAGAGATGCCAAACCCAAGGTTTTCATGGAGGCGGTTTTACCACCAGCATTTGGTCCAGAGATTATAACTACGTTGGTTCCACGTCCAACTTTGATGTCAATGGGAACGGGAAAATCAGGTTTTCCATTTGAAAGTCCAACATAGTCTGTTGCATCAGTTTCCTTTCCCAATAAATCATCAGTTGAGCGACTCAAGGCTGAAGCAAGAAGTAACGGGTGCTTTATCCCATTGATATCCACAGATAATTCCTCCTCACAGCATATTGGATTTAGAACAGGACAGACTCCACTCAACCATTCAGCATAACCACCTCTCGCAACTGCAAGGTCAACTTCTAGAACTCTATCCAGCAAATACTTAATCTCTGCAGCAGATTTGGCAATGTCAGCAGAAAGCAAACTCAAAATAGCACGCTCCTCATTTCTCTCAGCATTCACCAGCATCACTTCCTTATTATTTAAATCCACTGCTTCTTTGGGTTCCATGAAGTATGTAGTGCCAGAGCTACTAGTATTTAGGACCACTCCACCAGGAAGTAACGATCTGTGTGAGGCCCTGATACCAACACACATTCTGGACCTGCGGTTAGTAACTAAGGGGCTATCAATCCCTCCAGCCTGGAAAATTTTATGTGATATAGAATCCAAGAGACTGTCCAACATTTCCATGTTTTTTTTCCTCTCTGACCTAATGCTCTCCAATTTCTCACTAGCTCTATCAAGTATGACAGATAGATTGCAATCTACACAATATTCTATATGCTGTACCAGTTCAGCTAAGAACTTGCAATTCTCAAGAATTTGTAGCAATGGACTGTACCTGCAAAACACATAGTTAACAACAAGAAGCGCCATTTTAAGAAGGTGAAAGAATTAAGCCTTCAGTAAAGGAATCAGTGAAACTTAAAATATGAACATACCACATCTACAGATGAAAAACCATAACCAGCTCAGGTCAGCTGATCTTGATTCATTTCATAATAAGTGCATATTTGATAGTGCAATTGATTTATTTATCAAATTTCAAGTAATTTTTTCCACAATTTTTACGAAGATGCCACAAACTTAAAACCGAGAAAAGAAAGATTCGGTGCAATTGCTACCTCTCCGGAGAATCGCTATTAGAGGATACTGCCTTCAACTGCTCCATCACCTTCTGCGAGGCAATCAAACTCCTCTTAACCTGGCACAATTGACGAATCGTCATCACTTCGCCGGAAGCAGCGGAATCCACAATCGCGGACACGTCATCGATACCGGAAAAATCGAGCGGCTCGGGCAGGGCGAGCGCCGCGGAGGTCTGGTCCAAGAGCCGCTGGCTCTCGCCCAGCGTCCTGCCCATCGGAACGGCGGCGATTAGGGCAGCCGAGCGAGCCATGGCGGTGGAGGCGAAGGCGGAGAGGTGGCCGCACACTCTGTCCCATTCTAGGGTTTTCAGAGTCTCGGCGTGAAGGTCGTGGGAAAGCCGGAGGTGATTGGGGGGCGGAGGACTGGAGGAGAGGCTAACGGCGGGGAGAATGAGGCGGCGGCGGTAGGGCGGGAGGTGGTGGTGGCGGGGGAGGAGTCGCCGCCGGCGAGAGAGGAGGGTAAGAATAAGAGTGGGGTGTTTAATGGAGAGGGACTCCATCTGGCGGGAGAAATCGAGTGGTTTTGGTGTATTGTTATCCGACTGACAGTTGTTCTTTTTAAGAAGAAAGAGAGATGAATTATTAGATAAAAATTAAATAAAAAATTATTGTGTTGCTGCCCAGGATCGAACTGGAGACCTTCAGTGTGTAAGACTGACGTGATAACCACTACACCACAGCAACAATTGGTGTGTAAATAGAAATATGAAACTACTTAAACACTCACTTAAGGAAAAATATTTTTTTTAGTAACATGGAGTTCCGAGATTGTCGACTAATTCCTACGGGTCTAAGCCTCAACCTGCAAATAATGTGAACCGGTAAGCCACCAAGCGGGCTCACCCAAGCCAATGAAGACTTGAGCACCCATTAATTACACGGGTTACCTCTTCCTTACCACTCAAGTAAGGAGAGTAAAGGGTGATTGATATGAAAATATGAAATATTAATTTTCTAATAATTCGATACTTAATTCCATAAGTACTACATCCATCCAAAAAATACATATTCTCTCCCGAATTCTTACCTAATAAAAAAATCAAAAAATACATATCTTTTTACTTGTTGGCACGTTTTTTTATGAAATAAAAAAATATATAAAATATTAATTTCTTAAATAATTACAAACTTATTGAAAAGTTGATATTTTATTTAGCTTTTAACTCCTAACAAAAGTACTAAAAGAATCATATAGGCATATGAAAACCCGGATATCCCAAGAGAACGCGCCCGACCACGCGCCCCCAATTTCATCCCCTCCAAATGAAACCCTATAAAGAAAACCCAAAAAGCAACCTAGATCCAGTGATTTGCCACGGATTCTTCCAATCTACATCTGCTCGCTGTACAACCCTGAGTCCCCTTTGTCTACAAGGTGTTTCTGGCTCTGGATCTGATACTCTCAACTGAATTCATCAGAATAAATCATCAAAAGGGCTTGTCTACATCCCATCTTCATCAGTACGATTGGTGCTGCTCGTGCGCTGCTTTTGCTTCTGTTTGGTGCACTCTATCTTGTCGTACGCCTGGCTTGTGGACGTTTACTCCACTTTGCCTTTCTCTTCCTTGGACCTTCAAATGGGACCTTACACTTTGGGCTTCGGTATGGTCTCCTAGTGGGCGCTTTCGCTTGGTTTCTGATTTGTCTTCCCCGGAGTCAGTCGACTAGAAGTGGTTTCTGGTTTCTTCTTCCTTGCGTCCTAGGCCGTACTTCCATCATTGGACCTAGTTTTAGTTTAGTCATTCAGATGTACCTCAATCTTCCTCTTTTTTTTGCTCGATTTACAATAGTATCAGACGTTTTTTGTTTGGTGATTCGTTAAATGTGTCAACTTTTATTGCTCACTTCCTTGACGACGTCTTCATCTTTCGTTATCATGACCTATTTATTTATCATATAATAGTTTATTTCAATATTTCTAAATCCTGCTTTTTTTTAAAAAAAACACAATTTAGAGTTATGAAAATCATATTGGATAATTAAACTTTAACATTTTTTGGTAATGATGAGTGAACAATAATTTAGGTTTTTTATGTACAACTCTTGGTGTGGCTTTTTTTTATATGCCTTTGAACTTGAGTTTTGCTGACTTTGACTTAGTACCTACTTTTAAGCATATGTTATGTTATTTGACTTGTCATTTACATATCTCAAATTGAAGCATGTGATCGAGTTTGATGTTGCTCCAACTCCAACTACGAAGGAAAGTTGATTGAAGTGCATAGTTTTACACCGTATATGTCAACTATTTTAAATTCGATTTTGTAATGTCATTGAACTTTTGATTTGATTTAGACTGCAATTCAGATATTGGATACAAAACAATTTAGGGTAAAAATTGTTATGGCGGAGTATGTTTTAAAACAATTTAAAAAGTGTATAAGCTCATTAAAAAGTAAACAAAGATAATAATTTATCAGCCAATCATAGAGAAGGGGACATAAATGAGATTTGCATTATTTATAAATCTTGTAATTAGTTAATAATGTACTCGTTCATTTATATTTTTAAAATGATGATATAACTAGCTTGTAAGTTCTATAACATAAATAAAAAAAATTAATTAATGATCAGTTGTTGCTAACGTGTTCTTGAATAGAAAACTTCACATTTCTTTATTCTATTAAACTTTAATGCAATAAGCTAGATAAATTTAACTAATTTAAAATATTGTTTTAAGATAACCAAAATAATTGAATACTAAATCATTATTATATGGTTGGAATATCTGAAAGAGTTTGGAGAAGTCATGTTTGGCGATGTAATTGTCTATAGAAAGAACAATTTCATGTATTTATGATATACATGTATTTATGATATATATGTATCAGGGTATTATTCAAGTCGAACAAACGAGTTGTGTTTGGTATGTTCAAGCTTGACTTGAATGGTAGACGAGCTGAGCCTACCTTAAACCTAAAAATTGCATGTGCTTTTTTTGACGTTCAAGCTCAGTTCATAAGCTCAATCTTAAAATTGAGCTTTGCTTGGCAGACTCGATCGAGTCGAACGAACGAGCTTAAGCTCATTGTCAAAGCTCGTTCATACGAGCTCAATAGGCTCCTTTGAGTTGTTCACCGGAAAAAAAAAGAGTTTTAGCTCAAAAAGAAACATTTTCAAACATGAACATAAGAAGCTCAAACCTGACATGAAAGCCAAACTGAATTCAAAAAAATATATTAAAAAATAAAAAATTATAATTGTATAAAATTATAAAAGGAAGAGCTTGAATCAAAGGATTTGAACTCAAGACATCCACCCCTAATACATATAACTTCAGAAGCAATGTATTCACAAAATATTGAGCCACGTGTCTACTTTGAGCAAGGTAAGCAGTTATATTTTGTGACCCACGTTCTTCTTTGAAACTCTGAATTACCTTCTCCAATTGAACTAAGATGGATCCCTGTTCCCCCGGTTATCTTCCTCCTCCCTTCACGTCAAACTCGATCCCCGTTCGTTCCTCCTCCTGTCCACCAATCCCCGTTCGCTCGCTCCTGACGATGACTTTGGCGGAGGCAATCCAAACGCAGACACCGACGGTAAGTTGACGCTCTACGGCCTCACTGTATGATTTGATCTATGAATGCTCTCCCTGATCTCAACCTCTCCTTCCATGGCCGACTTTGGAGGAGGGAATTGAAGGGCAGATCGACTGTGGTGGCGCAACCGACTGTGGATTTTCGATGTCGACGGCGACTTTGGAGGAGCGAATCAAAGGCCAGGCCGACTGTGGAAGCCCGCCCTTCTTCAATTGCTCTCCCCCACTTATTCAATTGCTGAATTTTGCTTGCTTAGCTTTACAAATTGCATATTATTAGAATGCTTTTGATTTGATTTCTTTATTGGTTTGTGTTTGATGTGGTGATCAGTCGGGGCGGTTGTATTGGTGGCTGGAGGTGGCAATCAATTGAAATCGGATGCGGAATGCGTCAAATGGAGGTAAAACGCTCTGTGTTCATTCTTTGATTACCTATACTAGGTTGATTAATTTGGAGGTTTTTTATTAATATAATGCACACAAGGTGTTTGATGATCACGCGTTTGAGAACGAGAATAATTGAAGCACAAATTATTAGTGGTCGAAATATTGGTGAGAAAGTTGCCATTCCCCGTATGGTGCTCAGTCCTTCCGATTCAACACTTCCTTTCAAGTTTGAGCGTAGACAGTTTCCGATTATCCTTTCATTTGCGATGACTATAAATAAAAGTCAAGGTCAATCACTATCGCATGTGGGGTTGTATCTTCCGAAGCCCGTATTCACTCATGGTCAACTGTATGTTGCCTTATCTCGAGTCACAAACATTCAAGGGTTAAAGGTCTTAATTCTAGACAAATATGGAAAGAGTATCACGGAAACAAAGAATGTTGTCTACAAAGAAGTTCTACAAAACATATGATCCTTCTTTATTTATATGGCAAGTGTTTATATAAAAGTGTTTATTTAATATTTTCCTTCTTTCATGTGTGTGTATATATATAGAATATATATTAGCATTTTAAAGTGGAAACTAAGGAGATCAACGAATATAACGATCACACACAACCTTTGAGTTATTACTGTGTGAAATGTGTCTTAGACTCGTAGGTCATCAATCAAGAAGAATTTTCCAATTTGAGAGATATAACTTATTTTTTATTTAAATGTAATTGTTATAATGATAACAATTCAAATGAAATGAAATATATCTATGGTCTGAGGGAGAACTTAAGCAGTAACTTTCAATAATTATACCCACCCGTACAAGGTACAGGAAAAGTACTAGTTATCATTCAAGTTCCAACATATACCAACTAAGCTAAGCACATTTATTAATTTATGACTATTTTTAACTTTTTTTTAACCTTAAATTATAAAAAATTACAAAATACATACTCCCTCCGTTCGGCAAAACTTGTCATTTTAGTTTATTTCACAAGTTTTAAGGCAAACAAAAAATGTACTAATTTATCCTCAATTATTACCCTCTTTTTTCACTTTATTGAAAACTACAACTAACAAACCATCAATCATATCAAGGGCATTTTTGTAAAGTGAAGGGCAAAATACCTAAAATGACAAGTTTTTTTGAACAAAAATAACACCCTAAAATGACAAGTTTTGCCGAACGAAGGGAGTATTTTTTTACGTTTTCCTCTGTACATGAGTTTAAACAATATATTGATAGATATAAATTTTGAGTGTGTTTGGATTTCAATTGTATTATGTTTATAATGCAAATAGATAAGGTAGTGTTTGATTACCAAAATTTTTAAGGTGTTAAATTAAGGGTGTATTTGGATTCCACGATGTATTAATTATAACACAATTATTTTATCTCGATTTATGTTATTATTTGGTTAAATTATTTTTTTACCTCGGTTTTTATGAGATTTTTATTTATACAACTAAACGATCACATAAAACGAGGTAAAATAACCACATTATAAAATGCAGTGGAATCCAAACACACCTGTTTACCAACAAATGCATTATAATTAAAATGCAATGTGAAACCCTCATCTAGTCTCCTCATCTATTGTAAATCACCAAGTTTTGGTTTTTTCCTTAAATTGGGTTGAAGATCTTCAATTTTCCACCCATCTCAAATCTTGGCTGGTTTCGTCCTTTTTCGGGTTCATCGTCAGCCTTCGGGTTCGTCTTCAACTTTTCACCCCCTCTGAGTTGCGTTTTTTATGGTGATCAGGCGTTGCATCGCCTTCCAATCGGCTCGTCGGTCTTCGTTCCCGACCTTCCCTGCTTCCGTTCGTTGGCATCGTTGGTGGGGTTCGTCCTTGGTTACGTTGCGTTGGCTAACCACCTCCTTAATCTTCTTCAGTGCTATCTTCGTCGTTTACTCCGCCGCATCCGGTGGTTTTGCGTCCGTCCAGGGGTCTCGCCGGTGTGGCTGGCGCCTGGTCGTCTCCTCCGTTGTCTACCATGGTTTGAGTTTTGGGCCTGATGGTGGCTCGTGGCTTGATCCTGTATTTCGTCCTTTGGGCCTAAGTTTTTGTCTTGGGTCCAAAGGAGCCTCGGAAAAAAAAGGATGATTTTTAAATAAATTATTTACATTAAAGTATTAAACCACCTGAAAGGGTTCGAACAAAATCCCGAATGGGCAAGTCTCGAAAGGTTTTGAAAAAATTAATATCCTAAAGGGTTTGACAAAATTTCCGGAAGGATTTGATAAAATTCCCCTTAGGGACTGAAAGTATTTTGAATATTAATAGTTATAATAACTTCTTCTCGAACTTTCAGTTTGGTTCCGGGAGTTTGCACACAAATTTCCGTTTGATGTTTAGATCTTCCCTTTTTGGACTGTATTTGTTCATTCTTTTGGCGTCGGGTCGTTGCTTTGGCGTGGGTGGGTTTAGTTCCGAGTTGGGTTGCAGTATTTAACGTCCTGTATGATCGAGAGGATCGTGATTGCGTTCGTGGTCTTCGAAGATCCCTCATCTACGTGTGGGCAACGTTGGTGATCCGCACTTTTCGAGGTTTCGCCCTTTCCGTTAGTGAGTCACTGTTCTCTGCCTTCTCGTGTCGAGACGTCGTGTGAGTCGTTGGGTCGTTGCACTCTTCTGTGTTTTCGGCATTCGTGACTCGGCTTGAAACTCCCTCGACTCCTCCGCAGGCTGACGACTTATATGAGTTCTTCGGATTGCTTTTTTCATTTGTGTTAATTTATATGTTTAGTATGTTGTACGTTGACGGTTAATCCGTCTTCCGATTCGTCGGCCTCTCGAGCTTCAGTCATATCTGATCTCAAATTTTTACATAATAAAAAAAAATTCTCACGTAAAAAAACTTCAACTTTTGGAAAATTATTTTTCAATGTTCGTTTATTCGAATTAAACCAAAAGAAAATTGCACCGCAAATTTTAATTAACAGGCATAAAAATCAAGACTTCATTGTGACGTACTACGTAGTTCAATTTCATCAACAAATACCGGAGTAAGTAATCGCTTGTGAGTGGGAGGGTCAACCCCTTAAATGGGTCATACCGTACCCGATCCAGATGTAGAGCGACTGAGTCGATTTAACTGACTAAGATATAAAAAAAAAAAGAGAAACGTTCTTGATACAGTGGGAACATAATGAAGTCCAGAAAAGTAGAAGCTGATTTTTCCACTATAGTAAATTCCTTCTTCTCCACAGGTTCGGTTCGATATATGACCCAACGACTTCAATCAAGATGCATCCACAAGCCAACGAACAAAAGTCGCCATTAAAGGGTATAATCAGAAGAAAAAAATAAACACAGATAAGAAATTTTGAAAATTCAACTCTCAATCTCCATTTCTTCCTTCAGCACAACGCCCACCGTGAAACTGTTGCCAAGTTGCCTACTCCTCAGAAGCTTCTTTTCCAGTTCCCTTGTCAGCGGATTTCGTCGATGGTCCCTGATCACGAGGGTAATTGGCTAATTTATTCCCCAAGATCGTTTCTTTCTAATGATTTTCTGCTCGGTTTGGTTTGTCTTATTGATTGTCTAGCTGAAATTCAGTTAATTGGGCTTTGAGGTCTTTGATTTCAGGCTAGGTTTTCTGGTCACTCATTAGACAATGCACAATTTCCTTCCTTTTTTTTGGCAGTCGTTAGCTGTTACCTGTCCTAAAGTCTGAAATTGAAGACGATCCAGCAGAAATGAGGTGTGGCTGCTTTGGGAGCCCTAAATTGCAAACGAAGAAAGGTGCTGCTGCTGCTGCTGCTTTTGGGGAAATTGAGAGTGAGAAAGCTTGCTCTTTGAGCTGATTTTTTTTTGGTTTAAAATTTCCCCACTTTTATCTAGTTTCTCAACATGGAAAAGGGCTAATTTTTTTGCTTTGGCTTGTTAAGTTGTTATCTGCAATGATATCTTTTTACTATAGTAATGCTTCTCCTGCAATAATCTCCATTGTTTATTGGAAATTTGAATTGAACTGATCTATGTTAATCCTTACTCGAGAATCTTGGGTTAGATTAGACACTTTAAGACCACATCCCAAAATTTGTCCACATGTAGATGTCCTAAACTCGAAACAGACCACCGGAACTCAGAACTCGGGTGAAACCTGTCCTTAATAAGACTTTTAGGCTTAGGAATTTGGATGGAACTCTGACCTATAACAGAAATTGCCTAGCCCATAAGAAACACACCCGAAATTACATAAGCTGATTGACCGGTTAGCTTTTGAGGATAGTCCTTTCTCTTAATAGGACTAGTTAGTGTTCATTGTTTTCCAACACCAGCATCTGGTCACATGGGTGCTTTGTTTTTTCCGTTTCTCTGCAGTCATACTAGAGGGTATTACTTATTCGGAATGTGCATTGTTGGTTTCAGGAGAATTGCTGCAGAAAATTAGACACTTTTCCTACAGCGAGTTGAAAGCTGCCACCAATGATTTTAGTCGGGACAATAAGATAGGCCGGGGTGGTTTTGGTTCGGTGTATAAGGTACCATTATTCAACAACTTTTCATTCGGAATGAAGCTAAAATCATTATGCTACTATCTTGGTCAGTGACGATAGTTTAAGATGAAAAAAGTGCTTGTCTGTACCTTATTCTTGACATGGCCTGCCTCACACGAAGTTCTTTATGGCATAACTTGCTGAATTGGCATGATAACATTCTTTTAGGGGGTCCTTAAGGATGGAGTACGGGTTGCAGTCAAGACTCTTGCTGCTGAATCGAAGCAAGGGGTGCGTGAATTTTTGACTGAGATTAATATTATATCCAATGTCAGGCACCCGAACCTGGTTGAGTTGATTGGGTGCTGTGTAGAAGGGCCCAACCGCATCTTGGTCTATGAATATTTAGAAAATAACAGCCTTGATCGGGCATTGTTAGGTATGATTACCAAAAGTAATACAAAGCCTTTCATATTCTCCCATTCAAAATTGTTTATGATCAACTGTTCAACTTAAGTCGCCACCTTTTGTTGTTCTATATTGCTAGGTTTCACGAGTGACCGGAGTAAACTAGACTGGGGAAAGCGTTCTGCTATATGCTTAGGTACTGCTAGAGGCCTTATGTTCCTTCATGAAGAAATCGTGCCACACATTGTACACAGAGACATCAAAGCAAGTAACATACTTCTAGATAAAAACTTTTCACCCAAAATAGGAGACTTTGGACTGGCAAAACTCTTTCCAGACAACATCACCCACATCAGTACACGAATAGCTGGTACAACGTATGTATTCTTTTGAATGCTTTTCGGAATTAAGATGCAGACCATGTCCATGTTCTTGTTGTGATATATGATTTACATTGTGAGGACTATGTACAATGGCAAACTGAGTGCTCTAGTATCCTCCAGCTCCAGCTCCAGCTGCTTGCATTGTTAGGAGTATACAGTTTTCGATAGATCTCATCTGATAATCAGTGTAATATTATATTACTATATTACTATTTGGGGGTAGTTTTGGTCCTAACTAAAACCTTTTATTGGGGTAATTTCTTTTATAACTCTATGGACAGATCAGTTAATTCCTTTTCGAGTGGAATGCTTTTAGTTGTTACAAGGGCACTATTCTGTGAACTTGGTTTGAGCTGAACTAGGTGAACCCTGTGAAGGGCTTCATTGAGGCTTGTTGTACAAAGAGCACATTTCTTGATTAGAGACATTCTCAACTCTCAAGTAATGTCGCTTTATGTTCCCAGCTGGAGTGGATATATGACTTGTTTTCTGTCTTCTGGGCAATGCAGTGGTTACTTGGCTCCCGAATATGCAATGGGCGGTCATCTAACAAAGAGGGCAGATGTCTACAGCTTTGGTGTACTTATACTTGAAAGCATCAGTGGAAAAGGCAGCGCTAGAGCAGACTGGGGAGGATCACAAAAGCTTCTCCTGGAATGGGTATGCATAATTCATCCTACATCATGGCATTCAATCATTGTTCTTGCTGCTTTATTTCACATTGAACCTGTCATTCATCTTTTTCCTGTTGATGCTGGCTTTTCACCACGTAGAGGGACACTACCAAATTAATCTGATAGATATGCGGCCAACCCACCCAATCCAAGAATTTTAGGGTCATGATTGAACACCCTTTTTTTTTTTTGTAACCCGAAACTATCCAGCCATCAATGACCTGAATATGAAGCTACTTGAAACCCAGCCTCACAAGTACGTAAAATGTCTTTTATAAGCCATTCTAGTGTAAGCTTAATGTAATATGACTCTGAAGCTTCAGTTGATGTTATTAAAGTTATCAGAAGCACTCATTCTGATTTTTATTTTTTATTTGGAAAGAAATGCTTTCTTTAGTAAAATATCATAGTGCAATTATAATAATAAGCCTTGGTAGTTAAAAAACAAAACTAGGAAATCAAAATGGTGGTCCAAAAATGATCCGAATTGAATACATACATGAACAAACCAAACCATGACAATATAATCCAAAAATGAACTGGTGTGTCGATGATCCAGATATCATGGATTTCATATGATAGTCACTTTACTATTTATCTTTGATACAACATAAGAAAATACCCCAAAACAAATGCCCGGTAATATAAACAAAAATACTGTTCATATTTGGATTATATTGTAATAGTTTGGTTTCATGTACTTCTCCGGTTCGGATCATTTTAACCGGCATGAATAGCTGAGAGGAAATTTGTGATTTGAGCTAGAAATGAAAATAATACAAGTGCTGCTCAATGACACCATTAAAAAGTGAATTGGTTCATTTGCTGAAACAGGCATGGCAGCTGCACGAGGAAGGGAGGCTCCTGGAATTAGTGGATCCACAACTAAAAGAGTACCCAGAGGACCAGGTTATCAGATACGCGAAGACAGCACTTTTCTGCACCCAAGCAGCAGCCAACAGAAGGCCCTTAATGAGCCAGGTTGTTGACATGCTGCTCACCACAGATATGCGTCTCAACGAAAAGCAACTCACAGCCCCTGGCTTCTTCCCTGACTCAGTTGGGTCTTCTACTCGAACCATTGGGTCCACCAGCCAGCAGTCAAGCTATGTGCAGCCTGTCACCATCTCAGATATTGCTCCTAGATGAAATGCGACTCACATCGAAACAAGGTGAGTTGAGTACCTTGAGAGGCAGAAATGTTGATATTTTCATTTGGTGCTACAAGCACCTTGGCTAAGAGGCCTACTTCACTCCTGTTAAATATCACTTGATATGAAAACAATACCCTTTTTTTTTACTTGTATTCTTTGATCATGGATGGGATAACCTTCTTACCTTGAAATTGATTTGAGAACATTTATTTGTAGATTCAAAAGTTAAAATTGTATATATTTTGCCTTGCGGTGTTGAACAATTAACCTGGTAAAATATAGAAGTGATTAGTTTTAGGACGGATATACTTTTCTATGTACAACGTCCAACTTGATGAACCACTCTTGCTTACCGTTGAGATCCTCTAGCCTATAATTATGGTCCATTATATAGTTTGTATCGGTTCATTGGATGTGCCAAATTATTTTATTATCACTCACTTACCTGTGTTATACATAGGCATTGGTCTGCACATTTTCGTATGTGATGTACTGATTTATTATGAAGAGCTTAAAACAAGAAAAATGTGTCAAATAAGGCCACTAAGGAATATGTTTGGATGACTAATAATTATAACATATAATGCACAATATTGCATTATAAAAAACAAAACACAATGCATTCTTTGTTTTTTTACAAAAGTGTCGTCCCTAGAAGGTTTTCTTTCATAAATAAATCTTGAATGAGAATGGTTTGGAACTTTTAATTTCTTAAAAAACGTGGCTAAAAATAAAGACTTAAATTTTTGAACTGACAGCGTGCATAATGAAAACATCCTTAAATATAGATGTTGATACATGCATCTTTGCAAAACATTGTCTAAAGACAAGACATTGTAATTTATTGTTGTGTAATGTAAACTGGGCAGTGAAGGTAAAAAATCCTCCATAGAAGAAACAAGGAAATGCTCAAAAGATCACACCATATTCATAGAGCTAACAGCCTAACACTGCTTCATCAACGTGTACGTCTAAGGTAGACGAGGGAACTTGGAGAAATCCGGTGCCCTTTTTTCCCTGAATGCCTTGTTCCCTTCATTTCCTTCCTCGGTTCCATAGTATATAAGCCCGACGTTGCCTCCAGCTTCCTACAGTCATTACCACAATGTTATGGCTTCCGGCCTAACTTGTTAATTGAATTCGAAAGGCATTAGGCACAGTCTGATGGTACAAACCTGGAGCCCAGCAAAGCCATCGTCTACTGCGTTGATAGTCGACTTGAGCACCCGGATTGCAGTTGGACTGTTTCTAAGGATTTCCCGACTCCATTTGATAGTTTCTTCTTCCAACTTCTCTAGCTAAACACGTAAAATTCGTAAGAGTTGAAACTTTAGGATACTCACATACTACCTCTGTTAATTAAAACTTGTCATTTACTATTCATGCACGTTTTTTTAGAATGATAAAATTATACAATATGAAATATTAACTTTTTTTAAAATTTGTTTTTATAAATTCATACTTAATAGTAATAAGTATGAAATTATTAAAAAAGTTAATATTTGATATAGTTTTTAACACCTCAAAAGTGTACGTGAATAGTAAAACGTCAAGTTTTAATTAACGGATGGAATATTAAACAAGGTACGCTACGAGCTTAAACTCACTGGTACAACAGTGTTGATGAGCCCCATGCTGTCAGCCTCGGAGGCAGGGTAAAGCCTTGTCAGATACCACATTTCCCGTGCCCTCTTTGGTCCAATCTGTTCCATCCTCGACAGATTAGTGCATATTACGCAGGCGATTTCAGACACTGTTTTTCGAAGAAACAAAGGCTGATAGTGAAGAGACTCACCAGTCGGCTCATAATGGAACTTCCATATCCAGCATCAAAGCTGCCTACCTGCAAGTGCACATAAAAGCTACTGAGCACACGTTGAACTACGAAATGAGTATTCGTTAAACAGCGAAATGAGAACAAGAAGTAATCAAGCACCCTTGGACCGGTCTGGCCGAAAATGGCATTGTCTGCAGCAATTGTTATATCACAGACCATATGCAACACATTTCCTCCTCCAACAGCATATCCAGCAACCTGGTAAGCCAGAAGGTTAAACCAAAAAGAGCTGTGATGGGGTCAAAAAGAAAGAAAATACAACTGCACGTTACCATTGCTATCACTGGTTTAGGAAGTCTGCGAATCTGCATCTGGAAGAGATAAAGGGCCACAAAAACCAACTCAACTTAAACATCAGTTAGAGCTAAAAACAAGCTACAACTACTAAACTATTATCTCTCACACACTCTGCTGAACAATACCTGCAAATCTAAAAGATTCAGAGGGCCATCATCGCCTCTCGCTGTCTGGTCACCACCACTGCAAAATGCTTTGGTTCCCTGCAATATTAGCTCCACTTCATAAGGCCGTGCTAGATGTTACATGAGCACCAGTCAAATTCAAAGACAGCTAACAATTCTACAACTACTGATACTTTCGGGATGGGCAATGACAATGCAAATGCACAGTACATAAGATTACTATTTACTATGCTGAAGTGAAATTAGCAATTTCCAAAATAAACAGACTAACTCTATCATTAAGTTCTTCATAGCATCAGAGTTGCATGATTGCCACTGTCACTCTGTCAGTCCTTGAGAAAGCTAAACACAAACCTATTTTCCGGTTTAGAGAAACTCCCAATGCAAGTATGACCTTTTATTAAGAAAAATACTTTCAGAAACACGCCTGTATACAAAGCACCAACTTGAAGCTTCTGTTGCAAACAGATCTGTATTTATGGCTGATTTGGTTTAAATTTGGGAACGGCAAAGGGAAAACGAAATAAATGTAGTCCATTTATAATTTAATCATTACCCTCTTTCATACAAAATTGGTTTTGTTTCCCCTTTCAATCACCCATTTGAACAAGAGGTAACCATATCATCTAGACTTCTCTAATCATTACCCCTCCTATCTTATTTTTCATACAAAAAATAGCATTCTTCTCTCATCTAGACTCGTAAAACTTATATACAATATATTTTCTCATACAAAATTTGTATCCATTCCGTCTACCTTACACAATCTTATACCAAATGAGCCCTTAGTCAGAACACTTACAAAAATAATGTAAATTACGCAGAGGTCGAATTTGAACTTAATACCCCTATATTAAAAATTATAGGAGATCAACTTGGTAATCTACCAGTCACAAACAAAAGACATATGAGGACCATCAATAACAAGGTTGAACAAAAATCAAATGATAGGTGCATTTATGCCATCTCATTGTTTTAAACCGATTTGTAACCGTTATGCAGTGAATATTCAACCGAAGCACAAATCTGGGTAATTATCTAATATGGCAAGGTTATATGCACCGAATACAGGTGTTATATACACTCAACACGAGCGGGTTCTAGATCCGTTTGAACCATAGTATGACACGTGTCTAGCATTAAATGCGTTTGACATAAAAAATGCTACGAACGGATCAAGAATCCTTTTCATGTGTAACGAATTCTTAATCCGTTCGTATTAAAATTTTGGAAAAAAAAATGAAGTTATTTTTTTTTAAAAAAAAAAAACAAGCACACTTGTGGATCCTTGATCCGCAAGGCTAAATTTTGTTTTTCCCAAAAAAAAAAATTGAACTTGCGGATCCTTGATTTGCAAGGCTAAATTTTTTTTCCCCAAAAATTTGAACTTGTATTTTTTTTTTCTTCAAAATTTTAAGAAGAACGGGTTAAGGATCCATTACACGTGAAACGGATCTTTGATCCGTTCGTGATTTTTCTAACGCCAGACACATTTAATGTTAGACACGTGTCAGACTGTGGTTCAAACGGATCTACGATCCGTTCGTATTGAGTGCATACAGCACATGTGCTCTTTGCATGTAGCAACAACCTTTCTTGTTCCAACAGGAGCAACAACCTTTCAATATAGCGGTGAATGGCAAGTGCAAAATTGACCAAATTACAGGTGGTCAAAATTGGCAAAATTACAGGAGCAAATTTGATTTATTTTTGCTCAAAATAAAATCCGAAAATCGGGATTTTTTGTTTGGTGTGTCGGGAAAAAAAAAATCGAGCTTGAAGTTGAAAGTTACCTTTCCGGCGAGAATGATGACGCCAATTGAAATGTCTTCTCTGGCATCATTGAACGCCCAACTTAGCTCTCTCACGGTTAGAGGACGAAATGCATTTCTCTTCTCCGGTCTATTAATCGTAATCTAATAAATACGATACCACAATGAGTTATGAGTTAGTGGATCAATAAAAAAAAAAAATTCGATGACCTAGCATGGATCAAATGAATCAAAGTTTTTACTTTTTAGGGATGCACCGTACCTTAGCAATTCCTTCACCGTCAGCCTTTTCATAGATGATATCGGTGAATTGCTTGGCGGAAACAGGCAGCCAAGTAACCGGGGAGGTAGAAACCGGACTGTGTGAATAGGAAGTGCCGGAGAATTTCAGCAGTCCGGTGTCCGGATTCTCGGTCGGAATCAGGTGACCTCCGATGCGCGACAATCTCCTGCTCGCGGAGTCCATGATCTCTGTAGCAAGAAATCAATTACGATTCAGAAGAGGAAAACAAGCCACGTCGAACGAACATCAAATTAATGCGAGTGATCAGAACAGAAATTCCCCCAAAATCAGAAAGAAAGAGGAGATTGAAATACCTGCTTCGTGTGGAGCGGTTGCCTAAGGGAGGGAGTCGTCGGCCGAGAACGAGTGTGAGTAGAGAGCGAAGAGCTTATAAGCGTACGTAGTCAACCCACAGCAGTTGAACGTGGGAATAAAAATATTAAAAATATAAAAGGTTGATAAATATACCACTAATTTTTACTTAATACTCCGTATATCACTATTATTAAATTCAAGACAGAAAAAGAAAGTTTAATACCCCTATTAAAAAAAACATGTAGTGCATGACGTCTTGTGGAGTACTCCATCTTAAAATAAATGTCACTTTAATATTCTGCACGCATTTTAATGAGGTAAAAACTCTATAAAACATTATTTTTTTTATCAATTTTTTTTTCATAATTTCATACTTGTTAATAACAAGTATGAAATTATGGAAAAAATTTGATTAAAAAAATAATATTTTATAGAGTTTTTACCTTCTTAAAAAGCGTGTACTATAGTCCAAACGACTTTTATTTTGAAACGGATGGAGTAATAAGTTACTCGTAATTATTGGGGAGTAATAAGTTATGAATATTTACGGTCTATTTGATAAAAATTTAGCTTTTCTAAGAATTATTACTCTATCCGTTCACTTTTATTTGTCGTTTATTATACATGTATATTTTTCTTTGGATGATAAAAACTATATAAAATATTAAATTTTTAATTAAATTTTTTTAATAAACTCGTACTTTTTATTAATAGGTATAAATTATTAAAAAAAATAAATATTTTATATAATTTTTTATCACCGTATAAATAATAATAATAATAATAATAGCTTTTTTTATTAGGTAAGGATTCGGGTGAGAAAACTCTACCCAAAAGCATCCTGACGGATGAGGTCAAGCAGACCTTGGTTGTTGTAAATATTGGTTCCCCTTACAGAGTAGCAAATGTGTGCAACCTTATCCGCCACTCTATTGCCAATGCGGGGAATATGTGAAACATTATAGCGTCTTATACTGAGTAGAAGGGTTTTAATATCGGTCATTACTAGTTCAATTTCCCAATGACACTTTGTTCGAGATTGAAGATGGTCAGAAATAATTTTGGAATCCCCTTCAATAATTAGATTTTCTATTTGTAATTCTACTGCTTTGTCTACTCCTTGTCTAAGAGCAAGAGCCTCCACCATTAGAGGCGACAATCTGCCCAACACTTTACCACCCATGTTAATAGGGTTTCCATTCCAATCGCGAATAACGTACCCAGTAGAGCTTTTTGCAGCCGGATGAGAGGAACCATCAAAATTTAATTTGTACGTGCCGAATGGAGGTTTCTTCCAACGAGAATTGTTTTTCCTTCTGCGCAAGACGGGGTGGCAATCAGAATGTTTAGTAAAAAAAGAGTCCTCGTCCACTAATGAATTTAGTTTGGAAGCTTGTTTCCCGTTTACAATATTATCACTAATTAGTTTGTAAAGCCCCTCCTGAGAGGGGATGGCGACATCCCTAAAAATACTCTGATTTCTAACGTACCAGATGGTCCACCATCGAAACAGTAAACGTTGCTTGAAATCTTTAGAAAGATTGGCACCAATGAACTGTAAAAGTTTATCCATGTCTCGTGTCTCGGAAAGAAGTGTATTAATCGTTTGGGCAACCTCAAGGGGAAACTGTGGCAGAGGATTGATGGAGGGACACTCAAAGAATAAGTGGATGTCGTCTTCTGAGAAATGATTACAGAAGATACAGGTAGAGGGGACGGAAACACCTTTTTGGGATAATCTATCAGCTGTTGGTAGTCCTTTGTGCTTAAGTTTCCAAAGAAGGTTTTTAACCTTAGGCGGAACGTCGGTTTTCCAAATCCAAGCGAATTCGTCCGAGGTAACGTGTGACAGAGATGAAAGTAGATTGTAGGCACTGGATGTAGAAAACCAACCATTTTTATCCGGCCACCAGTATAGCCTATCTTCAAAGGGGTTAATAAGGAGAGGGATACTAACGATCTCTTCCACGATTGAATCCGGAAGGATGGAGGCCAGCTTCTCCTTCCACCAACGTCCAGCAATTATGTATTCATTAACAGTTTCGTCCTCATTAAAATTATTAGGAGTGTCAACTCTTTCTATGAGGGACTTAGTAGTAGTCCAGCAGTCTTTCCAAAATTTGATAGACTTTCCATTCCCAACAGACCAGATAAGTCCTGACTTGAACTTGGGAATAAGGGAAGAAGGTTTAGACCATTGCCAAGAGGCGTTTCCCCTCTTAATGTAGTTAAATAAATGATTGTTTTTAAGATATTTGTACTGAATAATACGTACCAAATTGTTATCTGGTTCTGCTAGAATTTTCCACAGTAGTTTTAATTGAAGGGCTTCATTCATGCCCTTAGCTTTACGAATGCCAAGCCCACCATTCGCTTTAGACTTGCATATTTTGTCCTAGCCAATTAAAGGGGAATGTTGTGCATCTTTGTTCCATAAGAACGTTCTATTAATCTAATCAAGTTGTTTGTGTACTGAAGCAGGGAGCATGAAACTTTGCATAGAAAACAGGGGTTTTGACGATAAGCTGGTCGACATCAAGGTTGCTCGTCCTTGTTGAGATAGGGCAGTCGCACGCCATTTGCTTAGTTGTTCTTTTGACTTGCAAATAATATCATTAAAAGTATCTTTCGTTACCCTTCCGTTTATAATAGAGCACCCCAGGTATTTTTCTAGATGTCGTTCCAGCGAAATGTTAAGGATACCCTGTAGCTCGCGTGCTCTTGTTCTATGAATGCCTGGGGTGGTTTGGAAAGCAGATTTGTAGTAATTAACTTTCTGACATGAGAAAATACAATATTCCTCAATAATATCTTTCACTCTCTTGCAAGCGGTCTTGCTTCCTTTACAGAAGATGATAATATCATCAGCGAAGGCAAGAAACGGGATGAGTGGACCCATGTGACCATAATTAAAGCCAACCCCAATAGAGGTGGTTGTGGCCTCAAGATGTAATTTTCGAGCTAGAACTTCTGCACCTAAGAGGAAGAGAAAGGGGGAGAGGAGGTCTCCTTGACGAATGCCCCGGGAAGGTTTAAAAGGTTCAGAAGGGCCATTATTCACTAATACAGAGAAGGAGACTGTAGTAACACATTCCATAATCATTTCCACAGATTTTTGGTGGAATCCAAAACATTGTAGCACTTTCTTAAGAAAGGACCAATCTACTCTATCATAAGCCTTTTCCATGTCAAGTTTTATAGCCGTCCATCCCGTAGAACCATTTCACGACCGGAAGGAATGGAAGATTTCGTGTGCTATAAGGATATTATCCTGGATTGCTCTGTCGGAGACAAATGCTCCTTGGAGTGGATGTATTAATTTCCCAATGACTTTTTTAAATCTCTCAGTAATAATTTTCGAAATAATTTTGTATATGGTGGAATAGAGACTAATAGGCCGATAATGTGTTGTCATAGATGGGTTTTCATTTTTAGGAATTAAGGAAATAAAGGTATGGTTGATTTGTTTTAATAACTTTCCGGAATGGAAGAACGTTTTTATTGCCCGAATGACCCCTGTTCCCACAATAACCCAGTACTTCTTATAAAACTCCGTTGTCATCCCATCAGGACCAGGAGACTTGTTGTTTCCCAGATTGAAAACCGCACTTTTAATCTCGCTGTTCGTTGGTTGTGCAATTAGAAAACAGTTCTCCTCATCAGAGATTGCGGGTTTGATAAAGGATAGGTAATTGCATAGTCTTTCATTGGTAAAGGTCTGTTCCCGAGAAAATCTCTTCTCGAAATCCCTTTTGATCTCAGTTTTAACGTTGTCCTCTCCCACAATCAAAGTTCCTTCCTCCGAGGTAATGGATCTTATAATTTTACGGTTACGTCGACCAGACGCAACACGATGGAAGTATGAAGAGTTGGTATCAGCAAGAAGAAGATGTTTAGACTTAGCTCGTTGCCTCCAATAAGTTTTATGAAAAAGGAGGAGTTTCTCTCTTTTTTTCAAGAGATTTTGTTCCTTAATTAGCTCTCTAGAGTTTGGGTTAGTAAGAAGAGTTGATTGAATGCCAATAAGATCCTTTTCAACATCCTCAAGTTGAGGAAAAATATTCCCAAAGGTATTCCTATTCCATGTCTTAGCTTTCTGTTTAAGGATTTTTGACTTGAAGAGAAGTTGATACATAGCTGAACCTGAACAAGGAGCTCTCCAAGACTGTTTGACAATATTCCGAAAGTCTTTTCTTTGAAGCCAAATGTTTTCGAATTTGAAAGGGGGTGCTTTGAACATGTTATCTCGGGAAAGAGAAATTGTTATAGGACAGTGGTCGGAAGAAGAGAATGCACCATTAGTGGTTGCAATATTAGGAAAATTATCAATTATTTCGTGCTGGACTAGAACACGGTCCAGTTTTTCCAAAATATTGTCTGGGTCAATTTGTTTTTTCCGCCACGTAAAGGGATTCCCATGGGAACTGGGAAGGAATGTCAATAAGGGAGCAGGTATTTTTGAAATCTAATAGTCTTTGGAATCTTGCATGGTGGACCTCCGCCCCCCACACTTGTCCGAGACCTGAATTATTTCATTAAGATCACCCATAATAAGGCAGGGAAGGCTACTTTGAATAATAAAATTAGATAGACATTGCCAGAATTCAGTAACATTTGGGGGGCATACACGAAAAAAAGAATGCATTCATAATAATAATACGATTTTTCTATCCTATGCCCTTGATAAGATGCCCATTTTAGGAAAAAAATACATCCTTAAATAAATTTCATTAGCCAAATTTTAAATTAGATTTTTAGGGTCGCTTATTTTTGGTAGGGTATCTTTCCCCAATTAGGATCTTATCCTATGCCCCTTAGGACTTAGGATAGAAAAACCGATAATAATAATAACAAATACAAGTGGAAACATAGGACTTAGGATAGAAAAACCGATAATAATAATAACAAATACAAGTGGAAAGAGAGTAAGTTTTTCCTTTCTTTTTGGATAGAATATCTGAATAGTCACTAAAATCAGACGCAGCCGCGGCGGCGCGGCCCCTAACATATGGTCGTGAACTGCAACAATTTCCAGTCAAACAAACGAAAATAAGATCAGACGCCCCCTTTGAATATTCGACAAATTGAAATGTATGCATTGCACTGGTACACAATCCTTTATTAATCCACTTCACACAACTTAAATTACTGTTTCCCATCAAAATCAAAATTATGTTAAACCAACCTTAATTCCACTTTTATATATTCCATTCAATCGCTAATATATAAGATATTTTTATAAATGTATTATAAAAAGCTAAAAATTATATAGAATATTTTTTTATAAGATAAAAATTCAAAATATCAGAACTAAGTCTAGTAAATCGAGAGAGCATAAAGAGCACCAGACGAACAACTCGTCGTGATACACCTGACAAACACAACAAACCACAATTTATAAACCAATTTACCAAGGCAAAAGCAAGGAAAATAACCCTAAAAAATCTATGAACTATATAGAATATTAATTTTTTATGATTCAATACTTATTATTAATTTTTATAAATTAATAAATTAAATTATCAAAATTGATAAAAAAAAATTAATATTTTATATAATTTTAGTTTTTAAAAATACATGTATAAAAGTCAAATACGTTATATTACTCATAGGAGGGACTAACACATTTTTTTCAGTTAAAAAAAAAAATGCAATAATAAGGTTTATGATGAACATCATAAATATAAGGAGAGAAGAGGATGAAGGTGATGATCAATGATTATCCAAGTCAAAGGAGTCTTTGTTGAGTAATACTCCGTATAGAGTATAGTTGTTGATTAATCATGGTTAGTGTAGACCATACGTATTAGTTAGTAAGTTAGAGTTAGTCTAGGTTGGTAGAAAGATGTTGACATCGTTGTATAAATAGTGGTGCTTGTTGTAACATTTTTCCTTTGATCAATGAACTCATTTGCAGAGCTCTTCAATGGATCTTCTGTCTTTCATCAATAGGAGCGTTGCTATAACAAGCTACTCGTAATATTTTGGTTATGGCACTCCGTTCACAAAAGAAATCACAATCTATTCTCTATATCCAATTTGCAACTCTGATTTGGAATCTCAATTTGCTAGGCCAAATCGAACTCGTCTCTATCAAGTCCAACATGAGTTGCATTCGCTTTATCAAGGAACTTTATTTGTTTAAAGCTTTGTTTAGCAAGTGCAAACATATTTGGGAGGAATATCGGTTGCTTGTTAAAGGAAAATTGTGCATTTGCAGTTCCAAATCAGTCATTGTTGCTCTTCTTGAAGAACAAGTTCTTCAACTCTAATAGGATTAACTAGTTCACACATCTTGATGATGGATCCACAATATGGTCACATAAGAAGAGAAACGTCGTTCTCTCAAAAATTCTGACAATAACTCCAAAAATGGTTCAAACAGTCCTGTTAGTGAGTCATTGTAAAGGCCGAATATATTTTTTTATATTATTTTAATATTATTTTAATTAAATATACTATTATTTTATTCAATTTGTAAAAGTGGAATAAAAACCCGTCCTCGAGCATCAAATTTCGATTTAAAATCATTCCGGCATCAATTTAAATTAGGATTTTTGACGGGATTTGATTTTCGACATCGAGTCCGAGTATTAATAAAAATTAAATTGAGCTACGAGTATTGATTGAATTTTATTTAATTTTCGATTATCTTGAATTTAAATTTTATTAAATTCGATTTAGTCGGGATTCGTTCGGGCGAGCGGGTTTCGAGTTTATTCCGCTAATTTAATTTCTTTAGTGGACCAATCCTATTTTATTTTCCCTTTTCTTTTATTTCTCTCTCTCTCTCGGATACCTGCAATCACACCCAAACTGAATTGGTCCCCTCCCTCACCTCACCCACCTTCCTCTGCATCACACCCACACAATTACAACAAATCCCACCAGTAATTCAGAGGACAGCTCTCCTCTCTCTCTCTCTCTCTCCCATTTCGTTCTCTGCAGAGAACCCAAAAGAAACCCACAACACCCCCTCTGCCCTTGTACTGCTCCCACGCCGAGGCCACAAGCAGCTCCTTGGCTCTGTTTGCCGGCAACACCAAACACCTCCCACCTTGAGCCTTGCCGCCGGCTGAGCCACCCCTGCAGCATCTCTCCACCTCCGTCGAGCAACAGCCACCATCAACACCTCCTCCTTGGCGACAGCAGCCAGCCGCCGCAGCCCATCTCCTTCCGGCCTCCTCCCCTGTTTCTTTCAGCAGTGCCGAGCCACCACCATCAGCTGCATCTCCGTCTTCACCTCCTTGGTGTCCGCAGCGGCAGCAGCTCCAGGAGATCCCGGAGACGCCAAGAGCGCAACCATCGCTCCCTCCCTTCACTGTTTCGAATCCGGACATGTTAAGGTTTCGTTTCCCCTTCCTTTTGACTCTAATGCTGCAAAGGCTCAACTTTTGCTCACTCATCTCTCCCCCAGGTCAAGCTCACTTCGAAATCAGACCTCGACGACACCAAATCGAACTCCGACGAAGTTTTTCGGCGAAATCTCGAGCATTCGGTGAGCGTTCAACCCTTACCCTTTCCCTCGTCTTCGTTTAAATCGTCCTTGGGTTAGCAATGTCGGGAATGGTCTGTGGGTGAGGTCGGAGGGGCGGCGAGGGGTCTCCGACGAGGTCTGCTCTCCTCCCTCCTCTTCTGTCGTCGTTCGTCCAAGAGCAGAGCTCGAAATTGAGGTAGGGGATGTGGGAATAGGGTTGGGCCTAATTTCCGGCTGGGCTGGGGATCCAGATCTTCTCTTCCGGGTCACCCTCTTCTTCAGGCTCAATAAATCCGGGTATGGGCATTCGGGTTTGGGCCATCGGGTTGGGCTGCTGGCTTGGGCTCTTTGCCTTTCCTGGGCTGGTTTCTTCCCTTCTTTCTTTTTGGTTGGGCTGAATCTTACTTCCGAAATTGGATTTATATATTGGGTTTTATGGGTTGTTATTAAATTGTGTTATATACATATGGTTATATGTTATGTTAGTATATATATTTATATGTTATTTTATTTAATATTTCTGATTTTAGAAAAATGACTATATATAATTGTATGTTCTGAAATTATTAATATTTATATTTAAAAAGATTTTAAAAGTGATAATATTTGATATTGGGTTATGTATATACTTATGGTTATTGTTTTGAGATTTTATGGATAGTATGTGGAAAATATTTGAATATTATTATAGTTTTGGGTTTGGTTATAATTATAAATTCTGAGAAATTAATTATTATTATATTGTTATTGTTTTAAGATTATAATATTTGGATTATTTAAATGATGCTTTTATGAGGATTTAAATATGAGAGTTAGGAATTTTAAAGTGAATTGTTGAATTATGAATATTATTTGTGAGCATAGAAATTATCTTGATGATTTAATATTGGAGTTTATTTATATAATGTTTTTGAAATAAGAAACATGCCGGAACGATTTCTATTATATGATTTTGGGAAAATGAGCCTTAAGGTTTAAATGTGTAATGTCGGGATTTGGATAAGCGATTTTAAAAGAGTTGTTTGATTTTCTAAGTTGAGTTCTTTGAGAGGTTGTTTTGAAATGAGATATGGTTTGTGATGAAATGAGATGGAATAATCTGAAATGAGATATGAGAAGAGATGTATGATAGTTAGGGGCGCCTTGTGTGAATTAGATAGACTTATGCATTTGTATGTTATTAGGTGATTGTGATATGTTGGACATTGCTTGCTATCGGTGATTCATTTCTTGGATTCTGCTCTGCCTTGTTCTCTGCTGTTCGGCTTATTCAGGTAAGTTCTTTTATGGGCTTACTCAAATTCGAAAGAGATTACCGGCTTGTGAATGTTTGACATACTAGGTGTTGCATAAGCATTAAAGCATGCCATGTAGTATCATGCTAGGTTGCACTTGTGATTGAGCATTCTATTTCTTTACGCGTATGAAACAGAACGGCCGTATCTGTGATAGTCCTAGAGTCTTTGCTAGGGTCATAGGGTAGTCCAGCCCCATCGGGTGCCCTGAGTCTATCGAGTCGATATGAGCATGATGATAGCCCAGCACCATCGGGCATGATTTATTTATTTTAATTTATGTTATGATGATGAGATATGATGATGAGATATGATATGCTATAGCATCGAACCGGCCGGTCTCTGCACTAACGGAAAGGGGTGCAGAGGTAGGAGAGGGACATGCCACTTGGCATTCTTTGGGCGCCTTTACAGTTATTTCTCGCATATTGTAAATTAGGATCATGCTAGTGTGATTTAATTTCCGCATCTGCATCATCTTTATTATTAGCGTATGTGTATGTTCGCTTGCTGGACAGAGCGTGTTGGGGCCTTGGTCTGACCCCACTCGCACCCATTGTTTTTAGGTATGATTGCTCCCTGTTTATATGGCGTGGGAAAGTCCCCCGGCGATTGCAAAGAAATCTGTCTAACCCCGTTAATCTGGCCATACAATTTTAGAATTATGTTTTGGTTTTGACCCGGCCTTGCCGTGGCTTTTGTATCTAAATTATATTTCCACTTCACTTTCGTTTAAACTGAATTTATGAAACTTCGACTGATTAGAGGTTTGAAACCTCGACCCGTACCTGAATTGCAACATCCGAACGAAGGTATCCGACCTTCGAAACGTATCCCGGATATTTATATCCGGGCCGTTATAAAGTTGGTATCAGAGCGAGGTTGTGCAATTCGGGTACGCAAGGGTCGAGTGTATGTTTTGGAAAACCGCCCACGGATTTCGAAGATTTGAAAGCGTTTTAAAGGGGCAAAATGAACTTAATATGTCTAACTCAATTGGACTAAGTAATGAACTTGACTTGTTATAAAAGAGGAGAACCGACTAATAAGGGATCGAGTGAGTAGAAACGGCGTTAGACCATCCCTTTTGGATGTAGTCGGAAATGGGTAGGCGAAATACTAGCTTGTTCTTTACAGACGGGTCGGGATGACTTCAAGGAGATCCCTATAATTGTCATTAACTGATTCTATGTTGAGTGCTTGATATGCTAAAGATTTGATTGTTATGTTCTAACTATTGAATGAATATTAATGATCTGTGAACGAGATAGCGGGAGTACCCTTATTTCCCTATGATTAAGCTCAGCTTTTGTGGAACTGCCCCTTTCCTTATGAACCCTTTTGACAATTCAATCGAGTCCTCCCTTCGAATATCGGTCTTCCACGGGAATTGGGTTGGTAAACACATGGTGTCGGGAATCATGATTGAATATAAAGGTTGTCCGTGAGAGTATTGAAAGACGGCCTTGATGAAATTCCGAGTTAGAGAGTGAGATATTTACGAGGCTGTCCTTATCCATTCTTATGACAATCCATCAGTGTCCTCTTGCCACGAAAAGTCGTATCCGAGTCTCACGGGAAATCTGGGTGATGAGTCAGTTAGGGAGAGTCAATGTTGCCCTTATGGATCTCTATCGGGTTATTTTGATTGTCCTGTTCATGATTGTGTGATTCTATATGCACTACTCATTGACCTACAATTGATCCTTAGTGTGAATTTGTGCTTATGTGCCTTGATGCTCATGATGACCATTGTATAGGTTCGAACTACATTTATTATGTCCATATCATTGCGACATGATCTGTTTAGTATATTACATTGTCATACTAGGGCACGATTATAGATGTCATATGCTAGGAAGTTGTATAATTGATGCCCTCTCTGTGAATAGGTTCATGATAGTGTGATCGACTCTTCCTTATATAAATGTCTCATAAGATGTGCTCTTTAGCATGCTAGCCGATGATGCCTCGTTACTTATCGTTCATTTTGTGACAAGAATATATAGCATGCCCATCTATTCCGAATTCGTCAGATTAACTATTGTTGATTATTTTGCAAGTTAATGTTGTGTGTGTTAGTTGTGTTGAACGGAGAATATGTGTTATAATTGAACCTTGAGAAATGCATGTTTTGTCATATTATGTGTTGATTCGAGCTCATGTCCCCACATTCTAGTCATGTCGCCATGTTGCTTAGACTTGCTCTATACCTTGTTGCGTTTTCCTCTCGTGCCACTATGTCATTGAGATGTGATTGAATGAACTCTTGCATGCCGTCGTATTAACCAGTCAAGTGCATGTATGTACCATATGTTATACTGAACCACTAGTAACATGTTGGGCCCTTGATTGTGACTTGTGCGAATTTTACTTTGCCTACGTTATTGTTGATTCACTCTTGAACTAGGTACCTGATAGTGTGGCTCTTTCCTCTTTCCGTTCTCTTAACATGTTTCACTCGTCCTGATGAGTTAATGTTGAATTCGATGTTTGACTAGCTTTCCGTGATAGTTAAACCTAGCATGCTTACATGGTAAAGATGTCTATTACTCTATGATGGCTTCTCGTGCTTGTATGAACCTATGACTTGACACCCCGCTTGATCACACACCACTCTATATCATGATTTTGCACCTGCATGACGCATGAATATCGGAATGAACCTAGTTGAATTACTCTAGTGGTACTCATGTTCGATGTGTGCTATTAGTATCATGTGGAGCTTATGACTTCCAATATGACATGCTGAATGATTTCATATCATGCTTGTTCTATAATGTGACAGCTATCGTACCATATATGTACTCTATGATGGTTCGTACCTAGCATGATTATAATCTAGCACCCATGATGTCCTTCTTGTACTTTTGATGATGCCTCATGTTTCGTGAATATTATGTTGAACTCCTCTAAATGACTCTTGACTATGCTTGTATCACATTATATATCGCTAGTATCATATAGGACCCATGCTCTCTAGATGTATCCCGTCATATGATTCCGTGCCATGCTTGACCTAACATATGATCATTGTGAGATAGTTACTATGTTGCCCTTTATACGATCTCGTATGATGCATACACCAAACTTGTACATTGTTCATATATGTGATAATTGCTATTCTACTCTTATGTGTTCTCGTATGACGCTTCATCTGATTGTTATAATATACATTGCCATGATATATTTGGACTCAATTGTTGATGTGTATACCCTGTCCCTACATTGTTCATATACATGATGCTCGTTATCTTCATTAAATTCCGCATGACTTCAAATCATATATGATCGTTGCTGGTTCCGTCTATCTTGCTTGAAGTTACGTGGCATATCTGTTTCCATGGAATACTAGAATGTTGGCTTATTTCACATACATCGACATCGGATTTGATTGTGTCTTTGATATGAATACGAATGTTGCCTCGGGATAGGTGCATGTTAGTGTGGATTAATGTGGTGGATATGCTCCATAGTGAATTCATGCTTGTTTGTCACAATGGTACCCTAATGGACTTCCATAAAGGCATCGTTGCTATTCCCGAGTCGGAGTCTTGTCTCTAGTCATGTCGTCTTTAGCTTTGGTCTATTCCGTCTCCGAAAGGAACATTGGGTCGTCCACTCTTGTCACTCCCCTATCTCCGCTAACTTAAACTTCTACGCATTATCTTGGATGAGCGACCACATGGAAAAAGGGATCGGGAAGTCGACTAGCGATAGAGCAGCGCAGCGGAAGCGTGGGCCCATAACCCACGGGCCTCATGATCGATAATGTCGACGGAACAAGCTCGCTTTGAGGATTACGATTGTTGAGCACGATATGACTTGCAGGTGGGAGCGTCCTCTATTCGAATTGCTAACCCTTTCTGAGCTTGTTGATGATGATATTGCACTAACTTGATGTTGAAAGCTGCTTGTTGATGTGATGACTGTTGCTTGATTGTCTGTTGACTATGATGATATGATTCGATGCCTTACAGTCCTAATGTGCCTTGATGACTTGATGTGATGCTATTCTGAGTTGCTAAGCATGATCTAAATTCTTATCCTATATAGTATGAACTGCAAATGCCGAGAATCTAAACTGTTTATTAGCTAAGATTATGATGAAACTTGCTAGTTGAATTGACTTTATTCATATATGGTGTTATGTGATAATTTCGAGTATGACGGTAAATTAAGACTTTTGATACTTGTTGCAATGCTTAATGATGTTAGTTGATATGATGTAGTCCTTATGTGCAATAATGTCCATGATTGCTTCTTCTTTGAACATGTGAGTGAGGTCCTTTTGGCTGAGCGGTCAGAGAGTGGAGAAAGGTTTTGAGTGATTAGGATGATCAACAGTGGTAAGGGAAAGCTGCAGAAGAGGGTGTTGACTTAGGTTGGACCGAGTGGGTTCGGGAATTATGAGAGGTAATGCTTGAGGATTTTCGACGAACTCCTAGGTGAATCTTGGGTGAGAGTATGGTTAGGAATAGGTCGGATAGGCGGTGGTCGAGGAATTTTACTAGAGAATGTGCGGTTAGCAGGGCATAATGCTTGTGAAATCTTGGGAAGTGTGGAAGTGTAAGAAATGGCTTTTAAAAGTACGAAGGATATAGTATGAGAGGACCCTCGAGTGTGAGGTTATAGATAGTAGTGGATTCTTAGAGGTGGATTGCTAGTGAGAGTTCTTGGTGGAATGAGGGGCGAGATTAGGGTATTGAAATGAATTGGGACTTCTTTTGAGGATGTTACCTGAGCTGATGTTGGTGAATCTAGATGAGGCTGGATTTGATGTAGGAATTGAAATCGAGCGAGCGGGGTTTGCGTTTATTTTGCCTGGTGATGATGTGAAAGCCTTCTTGATTATGTGATTTAGTAAAATGACTTGGCACGATGTTAGATAGCGACTATGATTAACCTGATATGGCTGATAGTACATGTTGATATGCAATATTGAATCATAATTGGTAGTGACAACTATACTCATGATATAATGACCCATTGCTATCCTACTATGTTGTTTTAAAAGCATGTTATAATGTGTTGAATGAATCATGAAATAATGATATGTTGCTATGTGAGAGCATGATGTTATGTTATGATCAGGAGATGTTAAATGATGAATATTGATTTGGATCATGAATCTGACTTATATATATGAGATAATGGTGCGTGATTGCTAAGTGTTCGTTATATGACATTGTATGAGTTGAGATGATGTTTTGCGAGTATGCTGACGTTTTGGTGATTCACACATTGACTGACCTTTCCTTTTGCTGAATCTTAATAACCTGACCTTGATGTGTTGATGTATTGACAATGGGTTTTGGTTCATTAATTCTGTGATGAGAAATGCTTTTATGACCTTTGGTATGATCTGGAGATGTGATGTGACCTTGTGGCACTACGATGGCATATGTTGAGACTTGTCTTATGATGTGTTAATTGGAGATTGGTTGGTTATACAGTTATGCATTTCTTATGGCTTATGCATCTTGCTTGAATTGAGACTGATATATTGATTCGATTCTGGAAACTAGGAAGAGAATATGGGATTAGCCCTTAGAGGTGGATGACTCCACCTCCTACCCTCGGAATTTGATTGATTGGTATGCGTAAAGATGATTTGGTTTTCGGAAGAGTTTTGACAAAATCTTGATTTAAAAGGATTTGACTTGTTTTGGTGTGAAGTTGCTTGATTAAAAAAATTGAATTCGAAGATTTTGAGCGGTTTTAAAAATGGCCAACTTGGGGTTTTAAAGAAGTTGAGAGTTCAATGATTTGGATGACAATCCTTTTATTTACAAACGCTTTAAGGATTTACGAACTGGATTTACATTATGACGTCTCACGAAGTGGATACAAGCATTGTATAGGGGCGCTTATAGATTGCTTGCTAAGACCTAGTCGGACGCTATAATGCTTTTGGAGTTGTGGTACTTCCGAAAAGTCGAAGCGAGGATGTAATAAGGGCGCTTATTACACACTTGACAAGACCAATTGGAGATGTCACGACCGTGACTAGGATGTTGTGAGAATCTCGGAAGACGCAACCGAGACGATTACAAGATCCTTGGACATGGTCCTCGGACTCACCGATTTCAAACTTCTTCCCTTTGCTTTAAAATGATTTTAGTCTCGAGGACGAGACTTGTTTTTAGAGGTGGATGAATGTAAAGGCCGAATATATTTTTTTATATTTTTTTTATATTATTTTAATTAAATATACTATTATTTTATTCAATTTGTAAAAGTGGAATAAAAACCCGTCCTCGAGCATCAAATTTCGATTTAAAATCATTCCGGCATCAATTTAAATTAGGATTTTTGACGGGATTTGATTTTCGACATCGAGTCCGAGTATTAATAAAAATTAAATTGAGCTACGAGTATTGATTGAATTTTATTTAATTTTCGATTATCTTGAATTTAAATTTTATTAAATTCGATTTAGTCGGGATTCGTTCGGGCGAGCGGGTTTCGAGTTTATTCCGCTAATTTAATTTCTTTAGTGGACCAATCCTATTTTATTTTCCCTTTTCTTTTATCTCTCTCTCTCTCTCTCGGATACCTGCAATCACACCCAAACTGAATTGGTCCCCTCCCTCACCTCACCCACCTTCCTCTGCATCACACCCACACAATTGCAACAAATCCCACCAGTAATTCAGAGGACAGCTCTCCTCTCTCTCTCTCTCTCTCCCATTTCGTTCTCTGCAGAGAACCCAAAAGAAACCCACAACACCCCCTCTGCCCTTGTACTGCTCCCACGTCGAGGCCACAAGCAGCTCCTTGGCTCTGTTTGCCGGCAACACCAAACACCTCCCACCTTGAGCCTTGCCGCCGGCTGAGCCACCCCTACAGCATCTCTCCACCTCCGTCGAGCAACAGCCACCATCAACACCTCCTCCTTGGCGACAGCAGCCGCAGCCCATCTCCTTCCGGCCTCCTCCCCTGTTTCTTTCAGCAGTGCCGAGCCACCACCATCAGCTGCATCTCCGTCTTCACCTCCTTGGTGTCCGCAGCGGCAGCAGCTCCAGGAGATCCCGGAGACGCCAAGAGCGCAACCATCGCTCCCTCCCTTCACTGTTTCGAATCCGGACATGTTAAGGTTTCGTTTCCCCTTCCTTTTGACTCTAATGCTGCAAAAGCTCAACTTTTGCTCACTCATCTCTCCCCCAGGTCAAGCTCGCTTCGAAATCAGACCTCGACGACACCAAATCGAACTCCGACGAAGTTTTTCGGCGAAATCTCGAGCATCGGTGAGCGTTCAACCCTTACCCTTTCCCTCGTCTTCGTTTAAATCGTCCTTGGGTTAGCAATGTCGGGAATGGTCTGTGGGTGAGGTCAGAGGGGCGGCGAGGGGTCTCCGGCGAGGTCTGCTCTCCTCCCTCCTCTTCCGTCGTCGTTCGTCCAAGAGCAGAGCTCGAAATTGAGGTAGGGGATGCGGGAATAGGGTTGGGCCTAATTTCCGGCTGGGCTGGGGATCCGGATCTTCTCTTCCGGGTCACCCTCTTCTTCAGGCTCAATAAATCCGGGTATGGGCATTCGGGTTTGGGCCATCGGGTTGGGCTGCTGGCTTGGGCTCTTTGCCTTTCCTGGGCTGGTTTCTTCCCTTCTTTCTTTTTGGTTGGGCTGAATCTTACTTCCGAAATTGGATTTATATATTGGGTTTTATGGGTTGTTATTAAATTGTGTTATATACATATGGTTATATGTTATGTTAGTATATATATTTATATGTTATTTTATTTAATATTTCTGATTTTAGAAAAATGACTATATATAATTGTATGTTCTGAAATTATTAATATTTATATTTAAAAAGATTTTAAAAGTGATAATATTTGATATTGGGTTATGTATATACTTATGGTTATTGTTTTGAGATTTTATGGATAGTATGTGGAAAATATTTGAATATTATTATAGTTTTGGGTTTGGTTATAATTATAAATTCTGAGAAATTAATTATTATTATATTGTTATTGTTTTAAGATTATAATATTTGGATTATTTAAATGATGCTTTTATGAGGATTTAAATATGAGAGTTAGGAATTTTAAAGTGAATTGTTGAATTATGAATATTATTTGTGAGCATAGAAATTATCTTGATGATTTAATATTGGAGTTTATTTATATAATGTTTTTGAAATAAGAAACATGCCGGAACGATTTCTATTATATGATTTTGGGAAAATGAGCCTTAAGGTTTAAATGTGTAATGTCGGGATTTGGATAAGCGATTTTAAAAGAGTTGTTTGATTTTCTAAGTTGAGTTCTTTGAGAGGTTGTTTTGAAATGAGATATGGTTTGTGATGAAATGAGATGGAATAATCTGAAATGAGATATGAGAAGAGATGTATGATAGTTAGGGGCGCCTTGTGTGAATTAGATAGACTTATGCATTTGTATGTTATTAGGTGATTGTGATATGTTGGACATTGCTTGCTATCGGTGATTCATTTCTTGGATTCTGCTCTGCCTTGTTCTCTGCTGTTCGGCTTATTCAGGTAAGTTCTTTTATGGGCTTACTCAAATTCGAAAGAGATTACCGGCTTGTGAATGTTTGACATACTAGGTGTTGCATAAGCATTAAAGCATGCCATGTAGTATCATGCTAGGTTGCACTTGTGATTGAGCATTCTATTTCTTTACGCGTATGAAACAGAACGGCCGTATCTGTGATAGTCCTAGAGTCTTTGCTAGGGTCATAGGGTAGTCCAGCCCCATCGGGTGCCCTGAGTCTATCGAGTCGATATGAGCATGATGATAGCCCAGCACCATCGGGCATGATTTATTTATTTTAATTTATGTTATGATGATGAGATATGATGATGAGATATGATATGCTATAGCATCGAACCGGCCGGTCTCTGCACTAACGGAAAGGGGTGCAGAGGTAGGAGAGGGACATGCCACTTGGCATTCTTTGGGCGCCTTTACAGTTATTTCTCGCATATTGTAAATTAGGATCATGCTAGTGTGATTTAATTTCCGCATCTGCATCATCTTTATTATTAGCGTATGTGTATGTTCGCTTGCTGGACAGAGCGTGTTGGGGCCTTGGTCTGACCCCACTCGCACCCATTGTTTTTAGGTATGATTGCTCCCTGTTTATATGGCGTGGGAAAGTCCCCCGGCGATTGCAAAGAAATCTGTCTAACCCCGTTAATCTGGCCATACAATTTTAGAATTATGTTTTGGTTTTGACCCGGCCTTGCCGTGGCTTTTGTATCTAAATTATATTTCCACTTCACTTTCGTTTAAACTGAATTTATGAAACTTCGACTGATTAGAGGTTTGAAACCTCGACCCGTACCTGAATTGCAACATCCGAACGAAGGTATCCGACCTTCGAAACGTATCCCGGATATTTATATCCGGACCGTTACAGTCATCTGCTCTAGTTACATCTGGTTCCAAGGAGAGTTCAAGAGGAGCATATCATGGAACTTCCTCCTCTTCCAAAGGAGATTCTTCTAGCAAGCGTCTTTACTTATGTGAGCACTGCAAACATACATGATATCTCATCGATTGTTGTTGGAAGCTTTATGGATATCCACCGAATTTCAATCACTAAAAAGTTGTTGCAAACTCTATTTAGATCGTTGCTACACCATCCAAATCCAATGTTTCACCTTCGTCCACCATGCTCATGCCTAAACAATACTTGTAACTAGTATATTTGCTTAGTTCTTAGAGCTTCTTCTCTACTGAATTAAAATACCCCAAAGTATTTTTGGGTATTTCAGTTTTAATGAAAATAAATAAATTCTCTTTATATTAAAATAGGTGAAATTAAGTTAAAGTGGACTTGTATTAGTTCACATAAAATATATAATAGAAAGTTTAAGAATAATTATAATATTCGATATAAAATAAAAAGAAATGATTTAAATAGATAAAATTATTTCCTTTAAATTGAATAAAAGTCCGGACTATTATTTAAAAAAATAAACTTTTCACAAATAATATTTATATATTATGTATAGGTAAATTAATTGGGTAACTAATTAAACTAATAACTCATTAACATGTTGACACACAAGTCGGGCCAATAAGCCCACATGCATCTCAATCAATCCAAACCAAGCAGCTGGCCCATCAGCTAAATAACGCAGTAGCCAGCAACCTAGCAAGAACCCGTACATGCACAGTAGATTTTGGTTTGATAAATCTTATCCTTTAGTTATATCTTCTATATATATATAGTAAAAGAAGTTTTTTTTTTTGTCATAAATGAAGTTGAATAAATGAGAAATGTTGAAGAATTTTTTTTTAAAAAAAAACTAATTATCACTTGAGTAAAAATCAACACTTGAATAAAAATAATCTTTATAAGAAGTTAAAAAATCTAATCTAGCATTATCTAATCAATCATATGTGTAATATTTTGAAAGTAGAAAACCAATTATCATTTTTAAATCAACACTTGAGTAAACATAATATACAATGAAAACAAAAAATTATATTATATTCATAAGCTTCATCAAATATTTTTCATTTAGTATATACAATAATATATTTTAAAACATCTAATACTATAAAATTTTCATTGATGGATAAATAAGTACTCTGTATAACAATAAGATGCATGCTCTACCATGATTTTAGTTTCCGACAAGAAAAAAAAACAGTGTATAGAAAAATAAAACTAAAATCGTTTTAGTATAATCGAGATGCATGGAAAATGAAAACATTGCATACTTGGTTTAAGGAATAACTAAAATATGAAATAAAAAAGTCTTTGAAAAAAATCAAATAGATTAGAGCGAATTCTTGTATATTTAATTTTTAATTTTGATTTGTTTTTATTCGAATTATTATATGAATGTATAAACTCATTAATATAAAAGTCGATAATCCCGTGCGTAGCACGGGGTAATACACTAGTAATAATCTATTTTTTAATCAAATTTACCAACTTAAAATTCCTATGATCAAGTGATCTAATTAGAGAAAACTGAAGAGGACGTTGCAGGCTTCTACCTTACCTATCAGCTTCACCATAACTCACTCTCCATCATTCTCTACAAACCCACAAACATCAGACGAAAACCACAAACTACCAGTACCCCTTATTACCCTCGACCGCAATTTCGGTGATATCAGGGCCGACGACTGCCACCACAGAGCTCCTCCAACACCCAGGCAACCATCGTGCAAGCCCTGACGCAGCAGCTCACTGGAAAGGCATCCGAAACGATGTCGGAAGTTGCTACAGAATGTGATCGACAAGCAAAATTTCAGGCTCTGCCACCAATACCATAGTGATTCGACGCTTCCGCCTACGATCTGGAGTAAACCTTGCAACACCATCTAACGAACACAACTCTATTTTTACTCAGAACCGGTCGAAGGTGCTCGCACCACAGCCTCGAAGTTGACTGGTGAGCAGATTTTCTCTGTGCAGAAAAAACTTGATTTTTATGTACGTTTTTCCACTCTTTCCACCCAAGGGGCTGATAATCTTTGTAAATCCTTGTTTTCAGATCAATACCATAACAAGGGATCTTCGTTTTGAAATTTGGACGTTTTCGAGTTCCGTTTGGGTAAGATCCGCTTCGTTTCTCGCAAATTATCGAATTTCGATTAAGTAATTAATCTCATTTAATATGTATGTCATATTGATTCAGTTGGCATTCAGTTTGGCTATTGAGATTGCTTGGGTACAGATTTGAGTTTCTTTTGGAAGAAATCAAGGGTAAGTTTTCACTTTTTGAAAGTTACGGAGATGTTTCTGTAATTTCTGAAAAGTTGCTAACACCCTTTTAAAATTTTATAAAATCTCAGGTCACATATCACATTATCCTCCTCAACCACGCTAAACTATTTCGCTGAGTTAAGGCAAGTGGTTTTCATTCAATTAGTGCATTTCTGCAGATTTTGTGCCTTTTTGCAATTATTGCTTTTCTCATGCTATACATTTGTGATAAATATGCAAGTTAGATCTGTTTGTTGCTATTTATCAACCCTTTAATCTCTCATAGCATGAAAACTCGGGTAATTATAACTTGATCCCATAAATTTGGGAAAAGTACATTCAATGCTTGAACTTCCTAGAAAGCATGATTTGTTCAGTTTGTTCCCTTCATACTAGTTAAGTATGGTGTATTATGTGTCTTGGATATCCATGCTTGTCGTTTATTTTATTTGGTGCACTTTATCGTTTCTAAAGTGTACAATATGTCTTTTGTGGCCACCTTATGATATGTGTCTTAATTAAATAATGGAAAATAGTAAAGTCAGTTAAACGTTGAGTTATACCTTTCTCTATAAATGTCTCATGAGATACCCCTTCGAAATTGCATATCTCTCGAATGGGTACATCTACATATGGGTAGTAGGTCATCTGCCTGTTATATGCAGCTGAGACCGGTAATACTTGTCCTTTAAAGTAAATAATAAAGATAATTATATTTATATTATTATTGTAGTGTAATTAATTTACTAATAGGTGATCCATATTGAGTAACGTTATATCATATTCCTTCCGTACTTGGAATATGATTCCTAGGGTCTTCGGATCCACATCCCATTCAAACACTCGGTCCTTATGGATCATCCTGTTTTTATTACAGTCAAACCATTCTTGTATCCACATAAATAAATCTCTATTTTTTTATTTCAGTCTACAATTACCAATACCTTTTATGGTCAATGGGTGGTAGATGAAGTCTTGAACATTTTACTTTCTGCTACTTACTATTTGTAAAAAGACTAACTGTCCTATTTTTCTTCATTTGGACAGTTGAGGTCCTTGGGTGGCATACTATATACCCCAAGCACTAATCCGCAGGTTTAGGTAAACGATCTTGATCAAGGCGCTGACGAATAAAGGAGTTTGTCATTTTTTATTTGTTTTGTGTTTTATGTTAAGGTACAAACTTTTCGAATTTATATTCCGCTGCAACTATTTAAATATTATTTCCGCTGCTACCATTTCATTGTTTTGGTTATTATATTTAGACCCCTTGTTTTGGGTAATGTTATTTTATAATATTATTTTTATCTATTTATTTAAGTCTTCCGTTGATTTGATATTTATTTATTATCATCTTATTTATGGGAGCATGATTGCATGTCCCTATAAGCCTAAAACGGTTACATGGACATTAAAGTCTGAGTAATTGTTGGCGTTGCAACGCTTCTTCAATGCATTAAGAAGGGGTGTTACATGAATCTCGTGCCATGATTGGGGATAATGTATCTCAATTTCCATCTCATTGTTCTTCTTCTAATTGTATTCTCGACAGCGGTGCAACTGAGCACATTATACCCAATTTATCTCTTCTTGATAAACTTATTCCTCGTCACTCTGAAACTATCACAATGCCAAATAACATTGGAGATGTTATTTTGTCTTCACATATTATCTTTACTGATGTCATTCTTGTTCCTGATTTCTGTTTTGTTTTCTCTTTATTATCAAGTTAACTAAAGCCTTAAATGCCACTATTTTCTTCACTCCCGATTCTTGTTTTCTTCAGGACCATTCGATGAGGATCGAGGACAATTTTAATTGGTAAAGAAGAATGAGACTTATATGTGATCAACCATTCTTCATTTGATAAGCAAGTTGTTAATCCTTCTATCAATACATCTTCTTTTACTTCCAATGTTTTGAATAAAAGTATTGAGCCATGGCATTGGAGGCTCGGACATGTTTCTTTTGATTAATTATGTTTTCTCCCTTTCATGACTGGTTGAATTCAAACACAAATATTTACTCGATGTCGCAAGATCTTTGATGTTTCAGTCACATTTTCCATTACCTTTTAGGAGTCATTGTGTCATAAATGTTGCAAATTCTATTAACAAGACATCATTGTCATATTTAAACAATTATATAGTTAGTTTAACCATGTTATAAGGTGTCATGTGTTATTATGTTCTACTGATTCTAGTGACATGTCATGTGATTATAAGCATTTTCATTTGGTGATAGTTGATTTAGACATGTTATGCTTACAATATTTGAGTGTTGACACTATTTGATATCAATGGTTGATGATAATATATACGCACAATCAAGATGAAATGGTTGTTGACAATCTAACAATCACAATGACACTTTTTGTACTAAGTGAATTTTTTCAAGTGAGTTAAATCCCTCAAGGGTTCATGTTGAATTGCCCTATTTTAAGATTTTAGTGTACCGCTAACACATTTTAGGGTTGAAGGTTTAAAATATAGCTAAAAATTTAATTCTAAACCATATTGAATGTTGATTTTCTTGGCTTAGCTACCATCCTTTGGGGTTTCTGCTCCAATATTCTAGGCTTTTAGTTTTACAATGGAAAATGTATAGTTAACACATGTTAGAGTTTTGGATCAAGGCACAAGGTGTACTATCACAAAAAAAAATCACATGTCACAGAAAAATAAATCAAACTTCTATTGTTTAGGATGAGGCAAAATTCATATTTAGGGTGTGTTTGAATTCCAATGCATTATGTATTTTAATTATAAACACTTGAATAGTGTTTGTTTACACATTTTATAATGTGTTTAAAATAGCGTAAATTTTAAATAAAATATCTTATAAATTGTGTAAGTTAAATACTCACTATTGCGTAAAGTTTATAATTACATTATAAATTTAATATAATTAATTGACATAATTTATAAGATATTTTATTTAAAATTTATGCTATTTTAAACACATTGTAAAATGAGTAATCAAACACTATTTAAGTGTTTATAATTGTAATTGCATTATAAACATAATACGGAGTACATTGGAATCCAAACATACGCTTAGAACACGCTAAACTAATAACCCTTCAAATTGAATTAATTTACATCACATGCCCCTTTCTTTAACCCCTTTCACCCCCCTCTTTCTCCTACTCTCGAATCCTCACAAAACCCACAAAAAAAAAAGTTTCAAAATTTATCTCCAAATTCCATTTTTTTTGAAGTAATCCATGTTAAATTGAAGATATATCATTGATAAGGTTTGATTTAGTTGTTTTTTTATGGGACATTTTGATGATTTATGGTTTGATAGATTTGTTTAAATTTTGAGTAAAAATGTTTATATTTTGAGTAAAAATGATTAAATTTTGTGTGTTTGTGGTTATAAAACTTGTAAATAAGTTTAAATGTCGGTAACAACATTTAAAATTTTGGATACCAGTTAGTCAAAAAACAAAAAACTACGTAAAAAACACAAAAGAGTGGTGTAAGATTCATTGAAACTTTTCAATGACTCAACTTTCTAAGGTTGATAGTCAAATCCAAAAACTCCAACAACACCTCCCTTGGGGAACAATCTCACAAAATCAGTTAGAGAAACTAGCCCGACTAGAAAATAAGAGAAGACACATCCTATAATCCAACCATATATTTTATGGAAACAACGAGCTAAAATCAAACATCTTAAGCTTGCATATAATAACACAAAATACTATCAATCGATGGTGAAGATTAGAAATTTCATAAACTCAACTTCAAGTTTTGTTACAAAAGATGGTATCAATCTTACAAATAAACAACAAATTAGAGATCAAATGACAGAAAAATTAGCTGACAAATTCTACATCCATGGCACAAGCACCATTGATCAAAACAAGATTACAAATATACACCAAGAAATAACAACAGAAGATATAAGCTCATTAAACAACCTACAAATAGGGAAATAAAAGATACTGTTTTTAGTATGGCAGAAGACAAAACCCCGAGTCCGGACGAATTCCCCCTGACTATAGAAAATATTGGCATATCGCTGTTGGGCCATTGGTTTGTAAGACTGTTAAACCATTCTTCCACTCTGATAATATGCTATCGGAAATTAACCAAACCTTCGTCGCCCTTATCCCTAAAGTTGAATCGCTAGTGAATATAAATCACTATAGACTCATTAACCTTTGTAATACGACATATAAGATAATTGCAAAAATCCTGGCTAACAGACTTAATCCCATTCTTCCTAAGATTATAAATCCTTTCCAAGAAGCTTTTGTGGAAGGAAGATCCATTCAAGACAATACTCTTATAGCCCATGAAATATTTCACACATTCCATAAGCAAAAAGGCGGAAAGGGTTGGATGACCCTAAAACTTGACATGAAAAACACTTATAATAAAGTCAACTAGAATTAAATTGAAGTCATTCTCATTAAATTTGGATTTCACCCAACCTGGATAAAATGGATAATGAATGTATCACAACCTCAACCTTTTTAGTACCAGTGAACAATTGTCTTGGCAAACAATTCAAACCCCAAAGGGGAATCCGTCAAGGAGATCCCCTAGCTCATTAAATATTTGTCATTGTTATGGAAAATCTTACAAGAGAGCTCTAGTGATGATGCTCTTGTGGGTATCAAACTAACACCTAATGGAAGCCCCATCCTCTTTCTTACATTTGCAGACGACACTTTGATTTTTGCAAGTGCTTCCCATAAGAATCTTCACACGATCCAAAACATGATGAACAACTTTTCAAATCTATCAGGTCTGACTATCAACTACCATAAAAACTCTATTCAAGTCTCGAGAAATGTCAGTTCAAGTTTGGCAAGATCACTTTCTCAAGATATGAAGATACCTGTTTCAACTGGATTGGCAAAATATTTGGGCATTACTATCATCAATGGCAGAGTTAAAATTTGTGTGTTTGAAGATGCCATTCAAAATCTCAAAAAACAATTGTCAAAATGGAAAGCGTTAACCGTATCACAAGCACGAAGGACTGTTCTTATCCGTGCAAACCTTAGTTCAAAAACAAACTACTTTATGCAAAATTTTCTGCTCTTCTTCAACGAATAGACCAAATAAATAAATAAAAATTATGGAATAAGCTTAATTCTGAACGTCACACCCCATTAATTAGCTGGGAAAAGATCTGCTCATCAAAGGAAAACGGGGGGCTTGGTATAAGGACGACAAAAGAGATGAATGTTAGCTTCCAACTAAAATTACTTTGGAAAATCTATATGAATCCCGATAATATATGGGTTAAAGTAATGAAAGAAAAATACCTACAAAACGGATCAATCCTAGAATGTGATGAGCAAAATACCTCTTGACAATTTGGAAGGCTTCGATCTCCATCTTAGAGAAACCTCTAGGAAAGGGCTTTCTCTAGATACTGGGCAACGGGTGCTCTATAAATGTTTGGTCGGACCCTTGGGCAAACAACCTCTCTCTACTTTGAGGGTAACCACTAGCTTAATATGAAGGTAGCACAACTTATAACTCCCCGAAAACAATGGAACAGTTTGATGCTAAACCAATTATTCCCTCCTCAGGTAGCCCAAATCATCTGGGATACATCGGACAAAATAGTGTGGAAATTGAATACAAATGGAGAATTCACTACAAAATCAACTCACAAAATATAGAACAATAATGCCCAAAATAGTAGAGGTGGCAATCGGGCGAGTCGGGTCGGGTTCGACTCGGGTTGATATCGGGTGTGATGACAATTCAACCCTAATATGAAGGTAGCACAACTTATAACTCCCCAAAAATAATGAAACATTTTGATGCTAAATATACTATTCCCTCCTCAGGTAGCCCAAACCATCCCGAATATTTCAATTTTGGATTGGGATACATCGGACAAAATAGTGTGGAAATTGAATACGAATGGAGAATTCACTACAAAATCAACTCACAAAATATGGAGCAATAATGCCCAAAATACAGAAAATAGTATAGACCACAAATGAATTTGGAAGCTCCGCCTACCACCAAAAACTCAAAACTTCATGTGGAAGTTCGGATTGATGGGCTCCCAACCAAACTGAAGCTGAATAGATACTTTAACAGAGTACCTGCACAATGCGCACTTTGTCATAATGTTAATCAAGATGCTCATCACCTGCTATTGGAATGTTCGGTTTCGAGGGCAATAATAACAAACAACGAACAGAAGGTTGGCAACTCTTTCATTGGCCTGATGGCTAGACATTATTTAATAGAAGATATAATATCAATCAAACATTACAACTATCAATTTGAGGACCTATGCTTTACATGACATACAATACGGGAACTTAGAAACAAAATTATTTTTCAGTAATATCAAATCAGGACTAATTGCAACTATTGTACAACAGATAGTTCACATGCAACATCAAAAAATGGAATCAATATTGTAACGAAAGAAAAAACAATGGGAAGAATAAACGAAGAAACTCGAGGTGGCTAAAGCCACCAACAATCATCTACAAAATTAACGTAGATGACTCGGTTAGGGCCCTTGATGATTGCCAAATTGGAGGCATCATGAGGGACAGTACGGGTCAGGTGATAGATATCTTTCAGCATAAAAGACGAGTGGGATCCGTTCTTCAAACATAAGCGAAAGCTTTCTGTATGGGGTTCAACGTGCCATGGATAAAGGGATGACGAATGTTATCATCGAAGTTGGTAGTTTGAAGTTGTCAAAGCTATTAATGAAGGCACCAGAGTAGATTGGAAAATCTACAGAGTAATAGAAAAAATCAAGTTGATGAAGCTAAAATTCGACATAATTGAATTTCAACATTGCTTTAGATAATCAAACACAACAACAGACTACATTGCCAAGTATAGAGGTGTCTGTAATATGTCGAATCTCCCCTTGCATGGGGATTTATACAACATCATTTTCCGGGATGATCAAGGGTGAACCTTGCTTTGACAAGACATCCTAATGTTTGCCTACTGTAAAAAAAAAAGTTTAAATGTTGGTAAATTTTGGTTGGGGGTGGTGATTTTTGTTGAGCAATGGTTAATTTTTCATTTTTGGTGGAATTTGGATTTGACATAGCACAAACCAATCTCTCTCTTCTTAAATTCAGAACATCTTTTAGAACAAAGCTAAAAAGAAAAGTTTTTATTTTTTTTTATACCTAGTTCTTCCTAGAACCGAGCTAAAAAACCCAAGCTGAAAAATAAAACTGTCCGCAACAGACAATTATTTATGTCTCCACAATGAATTTTTTATCCACAACGGAAACACTGAGATTGTCCGTTGCAGACAGGTCTGCACTAAATAGGAATTTAACCTTGTGCTAAATAGATTTCTCGAAAATCAATTGTCACACGAAAATAAATTAACTGTCATTGAAAAATATCACCAACAACTGTTACTAGAAAAAATCAACTATCATTGAAAAAATTGTTAACAACTTTAACTAGAAAAAAATAACTATTATCGGAAAAAACTATTATCATTGTTGTCTAAAAACTATCACCATAAAAATTCCGTCACTAGAAAAAAAATAACTATTGTAAGGAAAATATTATCAATAATTATCGATAAGAAAAATAATCTATCATAGACAAAAATGTCACCAATTACTCTCTTTTAAAAAAGCTATCACCAATAATTCATTGTTAAGTGTATAAAACAAACTTGCAAATAGTAAATAAATTTGAAAAAAAAAAAGTTTCAAATAATTTCTTATAAAGTTTACCTATTGAATGATCCGAAATACTCTTATTTTTCTCAAAAACACCAGTATAAATAAACCCTTGAAAGATTAGACCAGAAAAACAACCCTTAAAAGAAAATATCCCACAAAACAAAGTACTTAACAAATAGCAAGTGACATTTTTGGCGATACGTAAAATTTGTTTTTGTTTTTATTTCAGGTTGGCCAGCCTTAAATTTGTTTCTTCGGGGAAATAATCCACAAAGAAAGACCGAAACGACATTAAAGTTTGGCGTTTCGTCCTCTTAACAAAGTGTTCGCATGTCCCTTTCAAGCTGTCCCGCTCTCGACAATAAAACACTCTCCCTCCTCCTTTTTTCTCCTTTTCTTTTTCTTAAATTCATATTTTTATACTTTAATTTCTCTACTCTTTACTCTCTCTCTCATAGGGTTTCCACTATCAACAAAATCTCAGGGGGTTCAATCTTTGCTCCACGAACCGCTACAGCTTTGCTTAATCATAATCGGTTCCTCGCTTTCTCTGATCATACCTAGGGTTTATCTCTTTGTTCTAGGGTTAGCTGTTGTTGTAATGTTTTTTCCTGTGATTATTTCTCACCTAAAATCGTTCGGCGTTGTCTTCGTTTGTTGATTCTTTGGAAGCCGATCTACATTGAGTCGGAGGTTGTTGCTTTACCTTTTTTTTGTTGTGATTCGAGAGGTTTCACTTAGTTTGATGGTGTGTGACTGTGGTGTACCTGGCGAATGCGAGATCTCTTTCGATTTTGTGAAGTTACGGTTGGTTTACGGAGGGTTTTGGTGGTCACCGGTGGTTGGATTGGCTTTTGTCGGCGTTGATCACTTTGTGCTCAATTGATACGCATTTCGCTAGAGGATCCTTTTCCCTTTCTTCTATTTGTTGGACAGAGGAGCTGCATTTGGTGTCGTTGATTCAAACATGCAATTCGCAAAGCTCGATGATTCTCCTATGTTCCGCCAACAGGTCTGTTTCCATTTTCCCTTGAATTTCTTGTCTCTCTCCTCGTTTTGACCTCTGGTAGGTTAATTTCGTTGAGTTTCAGCTGAGAATTTCCTTGTTCAGATGTACTTCGTGAATTGTGAGCTACTAACAGTTTCATTCTCGGTAATTGCCTGCACTTAGAAGTCAGACTAGGTTTGGTATTTTGTTTTCAGTTTTGAAATGCTTTAATTTTGATAGTTATTTTGAATTTACTATTGTCATGCTGTTAATCATCCACAGTACTAGGTTCTGGTTAAAGGTTTGTGGCTTACTTCAGGTTTAAAGGTATAGTAAGAGTGCTGGTAGTACGGGTCACACATAATTGTAGCTCAAATTTGCTGTTAAAATATCTTTGAATTCATTGTTTCTAATTAAGATTTAAGAGCACTCTAAAGTAAGAGTGCTGGTAGTACGGATCACACATAATTGTAGCTCAAATGTGCTGTTCAAATATCTTTGAATTTGTTGCTTCTAATTATGAGCACTCTAAAGTGCTATATGTCTCTTTTCACACATATTGGAAAGGAGTCGAAGGACATATGGGGATACATTTTCCTATTTGAATGGGGGCAATGATGGGTATATATATATATATATATATATATATATATATATATATATATATATCTTATGTTTGTAATTGGGAAGTTCTATTTTCTCTCTTTTTTTTGGATGTTAGAGGACATTGAGTTCTGTATTAATTACTTCATTTCAGTTTTTTTTTTCTAGCTAATTCTTGTAAGAATTTTGTTTATGCATTGTAATATAGGAGAGTTCAGCTAAAATGTAGTTGCAGAGGGCATTCTTTGCATTATAGTGTTGTTTCTATTTTTGATGCAGCTACAATGCTTGGAAGAGAGCGCTGACTCATTGGGAGAGAGATGTCAAAAGTTTTACAAAGGATGTCGAAAATACACGTATGCCCTCATCTAGAAAGTCTCTCTGACATTCTCTCATTATTGCACGGTGGATAAGAATTTAGATTACAGTGCAAAAGACGATATTATCACAAGCTGGTCCAAATTAAGGGATATATTTACTTTGGTAAAAAATAATATTATAAACTCTAATGCCCCATTTTCTCTTTAACACAAACCTTTATTGGTCTCTTACATGCTTTCATGTTGAATATGACCCGAGAAGAACCTCTTGTTTAGGGCTTGTTTGGGCAACAAGCGCAAGCAGGAGTTTATGAGCTCGAATTGGAGCTTAAGCTCAAATGTTCACAATGCTCCTTTTTCTCAGGAAGACAGAATAAGCTTGTAAAAATGCTGAAGCTTCTATAAAAGCTTATTACCAATCATACCCTTAGATGACGAAGATGATGATAAGATAGTCCAAACTCCAAACAGTTATGCTTCATTTTTATTTTATTTTTTCTGTTTATGTTAAATCCCCCCTGGATCCCTTTCTATCCCCAAAGGAAGGAAGGACGAAAGAAAAGGAATATTGAATGTATATTACACCTTGTGTCACCTTGTTTCTTTCTGCTTATAACCATGGACTCTGGACCTCTGGTTTTGCAATCCTATGTTGTTTGCATCTAGACTGTCAAAATATTTTTTAACCCAAAATAAGGTTATCAAGTCTTTATTTTGAGAGTTGAAATTAATATCCTAACTGCTTTTTCCTAATACCAATTTTTTTACCAATTGAAAATTGTAAAACACAGTATCTGCATTTCTGGGTAAAACACAGTATCTGCTTTTTCCTAATAGTATTGTTTTTTACCAATGGAAATTAATATCCTAACTGCATTGAGACTGTCAAAATATTTTTTAACCTAGAGAGTGAGAGGGAAAGAGGACTCAATGGAGGATGAAAAAGGGTATTGCAACAATCAGTGCTCCACGCATGCATCCACAAAATAAATCATTGCTCCATGCATCATGCATGCATCTGCAAAATAAGTTTATACTCCCAAAAATGAATTGATGGCTAATCTTGATATTTTTTTCAGTTAGGCATGCAGTATCTGCTTTTCTGGGTACATACCCTTTTCTTTTATTTGAGCTCGTTATTTCTTTGTTATTCAGTGAAGGACTTGGAGAGGCATATGATGGTGATATTGCTTTTGCAAGCACCCTTGAAACTTTTGGTGGAGGGCATAATGATCCTATAAGTGTTGCTTTTGGAGGTTTGTTTATATCTGAAGCTGGTTTTGTTTGGACATTACATATCCTGTAAACATCCTGTGTTTTCCCCACTGTAAATAAATTACATATCCAGATGATGTGCTTTATCGAGAATTTCAAGCATTGAGGCATGTAGAGGTCTTTGGTGATTGTGCTTCAATCCAAATTAGTGTAATCAGAATTCAGAAGCTATACTGACTAAGATGGGCTTATTGACTTTTTTTTAATCTATTCATTTGCATCATACTTTTGGTTCTGTATGTATCCTTAAGTGTCAAGATTGGTCCACATATATTAGACTGCTTTCTTGATATATTTGATGTTCTGAATTATGATATCAAGGTGTCAACTCCCAGTATATATATTTTTTTGAGTTTCTTACCCAATATTACTTGCTTATGAAATAATTTACAACTTATATACGAATTGATAGTTGTGCTTAAGTTTCTGGCATTGGATAATGAATGCTATTGGTATGACAATGAAATATGTTTGCAATCAACTGTGGGTGTTAAAGAACAGAAAAAGCTATGGTGGGTTTCTGTTTTACATGCCTTGGCAGTGAGTTCCTATCATTGCTAGCATCCCTTCCGCAATGTCATTTTTAGAATAGTGAATGAAAATCTTGATATATCCCGTGAAGAGTGTTTGATAAGTTCAAGTAATTCAAGATTCATGTTCATCTTGTTTAAGACGTATGCCCAACCTTGTTTTAATGTGTATGTGAATGACTGTTATGATCTTTTGACTGGGGTCTTCATTAATGTTGTAGGCCCTGTAATGACAAAGTTCACTATAGCATTAAGAGAGATTGGAACATATAAAGAAGTTCTTCGATCTCAGGTGAAGTTTGAATATCCTTACTGTTCACTGAAATATACTATTGTTCAGATGTCCCTTTACTTTACAGCATTTGCATTGAAAAATTAACCATCTTGGGCTTTTTTGACTTCTTCATTTTCATAGTGGTATGAAATCCTTGACTGTGATACTGAGCAAGCTAAATTATTTTTGAGCACATGGAATGTTGGTGGCTCTAATATTTAGTCCATTTGTCTAGCTACTTTTGTAGAGCTTGACATTACTGTATATTGATATTAATTTTTATCAATTTTCTCATAATTCTGTTTTGTTCCATGCATCTTTTTCTTTCACTTCTTGAAACATGATAACTATTTTCCTGTGTGTGTGACATCCTCTTGAGTATTTAATGCTAGCGTAGACATTTCTGCTGTTCTATTCCATCATGTTCGAGTAATGTGCTTCCAATTGGTGTACTGTTATCAATGTATGCATGTATGCCTTTATATGACATGATCTTGGATCAAATTCGGACAGTATTTATACCCTCACATATTTTCTAGATATGGTAATGCCTTATTATATAAAATGCAAAATTTTTCTGTCTTAACCTCAATTTGCTCCTCTAAATTTGCTCAATCTCTGTTTTCATTCTTTTTCTTTTCTCTAGGTTGAGCACATGCTAAATGACAGGCTCCTGCAATTCGTGAATATTGATTTGCTGGATGTAAAGGTATTCCTGAAGTAGTAAATTAAGATTTGAATATATGTCCATCTAATTCCTTAATACATTTGATATCGATCCATTGATGGGTCATCTAATAATACCCCACAATATCTAGTGCACAATGAGCTTCTAGTCCACCCACCTTAAGGGGGTTAACAGAAATATGTTTCACTTAGTCCTGTTATTAATGTTTTGCTTATGAGAATCATTGTTAGCATTTTACAAGGTACTGAAAGCAAAACACCAGACACACAAACTCTCTAGAATGCTCTAACAAAGAGAATATTGTTTTAACATCTAAAGAGATTTGATTTCTGTTTTATGCTCTAGATTAATGTTTGTTTATGGTAAGGCATCAAGGATATACAAAATGCGTAGTGCATGTGAAAGTATCCGTTGATACATATTATAGACCTTGTTGGTTTTGACATGATATCACTGGGCGCGTTACTCATCATTTTCATTTGTTTTTCACCAGATTCTCATGATTAATTTCCACAGATTGGTAGTGCAACTTACAAGTAGCAAATCGTCATCTTTCTAGGCTTGTTAACATATCTTCACTATACAATTATCCTCCATCTCCATTTTATTTAAATGGAAAGTTATCCCCTATTTGCACCTCTAGTATTGGGAAGTCACTATCAAATGAACCTCCTTTCATTATTTCCCAATCTGTTCCTAGTATTCCTTATAGCTGGTGAAATAGTTTTACTTTACATGCTCTGGTGATGATTAAATACATTAATCATGCTTTGTAACTTGTGATCCATGTCCCCCATGCATATCCTTTCCCCCCAGTTTAGCTATCTTGATTTTTCCATAATATTTTCTACAGGAAGCACGTAAACGTTTTGATAAGGCAAGTCTAGCTTATGACCAGGTATGCCCTCATTTAAATTTCGTTAAGATCACTGCATTTGTAGTAAAATAGTAGCCTGTAATACCTCTTAACTTTTTTATTCCTCTGTTTTTTGAACTCTCAACTTCCTAGGGTGTCTAGCCTCACAATTATTTTGGGACCAAGAGTAGGCAATCATGCTATACTTTTTAAAAGCATATCAGGGCAAATGTGTAGTTTCAATGCCAAAAAAATAAAAATACCAATATACAGATGGGTAACTAATCATTTCATACCTGATTAACTTTGGTGTTTTCCTTTGATATTCTTTACCCATTAGTAAATAGGAATGATGTTTTGTATGTGAGGAGTAATAGTGTTCATGATTGAAAAGAACAAAGGAGTTGTTTACGACTCTACATAATCTAATATTTTCCAAAAAAACAATGCTTCGGGGGAACAAAGTGCATGTTGACCCCAACATGGTAAATGTAAACTGGTTGATCAAAAAGCATTTATATGTATTGTCCATTGAAACTCTTGGTTCTTAATGGGGCCCATGTTTAGTTTCAAGACACGTCCATTTTAAAGGTAGGGATGAGGAAATGACTCTGGTTAGAGTAGTAATTCCTATAGAAAAAGCTTTCCCTTTTTGAGTCTTCCTTACATCAATATAATCGAAAGAACTTGTTTGGATTGGGATAAATTTGGCCAATATGCCTAATAGATGCTATTAGTAAAAGTGAATTCGGGCGGGAGTGTGGTTGGAGTTTGGAGGACAGACAGCCTTTGGGCTTGATAATAACATCAACTTTATGAGTAGGGAAGATTATGACATGCTACTATTTGGGGGGTGGGGGGGTTTGGTTGATTGGTGAGTGGTAGCTCCTGCGTTGGAATATGAAGAGTTTGAGAGTTTGAAATGTTATGCTTATTAGGGGTGGGAGCACTGCTTAATAAGTCTTATATGCTAGCAAGATTGCTTCCTTTTCATATGAAGTGTGAAGAGTGTGCCCAGATGAGTTTTGTTGGCATGGGATAGTGACTCCTAGGTGGGTGGGCCTTGCGTATAGAGCTTTTGATTTGAGCTTAAAAAAGCAACTGGTAGCTGTAATTTTGTTGGATGTTACATTAAAACCACTAGAAGTAGTTAATAATCATACGTTTGGTAACAATATTTGGCTCAGGCTCGTGAGAAGTTTCTGTCCTTGAGGAAAGGAACAAAAAGGGATGTTGCCTCTGCAGTGGAGGAGGTATTTTTGAATCTCGAGTAATGCTGACTATGCATGTTATGTATATAATTTCCTAACTATATAATGCTAATGTTATTTATGGAATTTTGGGCAACAGGAGCTCCATCAGGCCAGATCCACATTTGAGCAAGCTCGCTTTAGTTTGGTAGGCAATCTTTCTGTATTGAATTGATGGAATGAAAATCCTGTGCATATATTTGTCTGAACTTTGCATTTTCCAGATTACTTCAATTTCTAATGTTGAAGCAAAAAAGAGGTTTGAATTTCTTGAAGCCGTTAGTGGGACAATGGATGCACATCTCCGCTACTTCAAGCAGGTTAGTCTTTGGAGCTTTGTTCTTAGTATTGTATATGCTTTTTATTCTTGTTTCGTAACCTCTATTGTCATATTTTATTGCCTGCTACATTATATACTTTCTAGTTTCTACCTTCGCAGTGAACATTAATAGTTGCTTTGGGTTTCAATAGCAGTTAAATTTGGGCAGGTGTCAACATCTTTTAGAATTCTTATTGGATGAAAGATGGAATCTATAGTTTCTTCTTACCTTCTTTGGTTGAAAAAGGGCATCAGCTTTAAACCTTCTTGTTATCCGTTCAAGAACTCATGGTTTCTCCTTAAACGAAGTGATCTGATCTATAGTTTTGAAAATGGTTTTAATGTTGAGAAGTATTGATTAATGGTTCTAGGATTGATTATATTATTTAGACAGCATGCACTGCAAATTCCAGTTGTGCACTTATGCCATAGACCCATATTACGCTTTCCTGCCTTTTTTTAAAACAAAAATTGCACTTATTGTTTACATCTGTGTTTAGTGTCTGACCAAAAAATCTATTAATGTGTTTAGGGGTATGAGCTGTTGCATCAGATGGAGCCATATATCAATCAGGTTTGTGTGACAGTTCTCTTCTTGTTATATGATTCAATGTAAGTTTGCATGCCTCTCAGTGTTCCTTAGCGTTGTACGTGCATGTTTTCACATCTTACATTCACATCCTCTCTGTGGATACTATAGTGCTTCATTGAGAGTTTACTTGTGGATTCTAGTATAGAGTGCTTGGTTCCTATATAGAAAAGGATACAAAACATGAAAATGAGCATTGGAAGAGCCTGTGTTGTATCGCTGATACTTTTATGAGATTTACTGCTTGGGTTGAAACCATGTTACCAGCATATATTTGATCAATAATGTGGAATATAGATTAGTGAGTGCATTGATCCTGACTGGAAAAAAAAAGAGACTTGTTTAGTCAGTCTTCTCAAAGGCACTAGCCAGGCTGTAGGAGGGGGAGGGGGGTGGGGAGTGATCTAAGGGGTGTATATTGCCTAGGTAGGAACAAGGGTGCTAGGTGGGATCTAGGTGGAGAGGGGAGGCCTAGGCAGGGCATTTAATCAAGACAGACCCGAGCCGCCTAGAGAGTGCCTAGGCGGGGATATTTAGAACACTGTATTTAGTTACTCATCACTGATTTACAGACTTGCTGGTGTTGTATTAGCAATAATTATTGCAGCTAGTGTATTGTTTTTCACCTTTTTCATGTGTTCCAGACAACTCCCGAAATAAATTATTTAGCAGTTAAACTCTTGGCTCTCTCCTAGAGGAGGCTAGCTGGATAGAGCCATATTGGGAGTGAATTTACAGACTTGGCCCCATGTTTTTTTCTATAACATGTACAAAATGATGCTTTCTCTTTTTGAGAAAGAAAAAGGGAACAATTAAACACATGCTTGTATTTAATTTTAGCATCAAACATTATTGCTACTATGCTTCACAATTGATATTTCTAGTAATGGAAATTGATTGAATCTGCAGGTGTTGACTTATGCTCAACAATCGAGAGAACGGTCAAACTATGAGCAGGCAGCTCTTAGTGAAAGAATGCAAGAATATAAGCGGCAGATTGATCGAGAGAGTCGGTGGTGTTCTAACGGATCTAATGATTCTCCAAATGGAGATGGCATACAAGCAATTGGTAGAAGTTCACACAAAATGATCGAGGGCTTAATGCAGTCGGCTGCCAAGGGGAAGGTAAAAATATTTCCTTGCTACTGGTTGAGACAACATATTCATGTTCTTGCACTTTCTTTTTCCAATGTCAAGTTTCTGACTCTCTCTTTTATCCTGTATCTGTACCTGGCTTGTGTAATCTTCCAGGTCCAAACCATAAGGCAGGGTTATCTTTCAAAACGCTCTTCAAACTTGAGAGGTGATTGGAAAAGAAGGTTTTTCGTCCTTGATAGCCGTGGAATGCTGTATTACTACCGCAAAGAGTGCAAGCCATCTGTAAGTAGTCTTCAAATATGAATGGAAAATAATCTATAAAATATTCACCTAGCCATCAAAATCTTCTTGTTGCTTAGAGAATAGCTCAACCTTATATTCATTGTCCGTTTTTGGGTTTTATATTAGACATCTGGAAGCCGAGCATCTGGTCAGAGGAATAGTTCTGAGCTTGGATCTGGACTTCTGAGTAGGTGGCTTTCTTCTCATTACCACAGTGGGGTGCATGATGAGAAAACTGTTGCACACCATACTGTGAACCTGCTAACTGCCACAATAAAAGTTGATGCTGACCAGTCGGATTTGCGGTTCTGCTTTAGGATTATTTCACCAACAAAGAATTACACTTTGCAGGTAACACTGACTATTGAATGGCTTGAATATTATATGAAATATTAGAATCCAGGTGTAGTCCCTTGTGAATTTTTGAAGGCATAGTGAGTGAGACAGTGACTATTGAATGGCTTGAATATTATATCATCAGCTCTTACAATGTCATTCTTTATGATGCAGGCAGAGAGCGCTCTTGACCAAATGGATTGGATTGAGAAAATTACAGGGGTTATTGCATCATTGCTGAGCTCTCAAACTCCTGATAGGGTATTTGTGAAATTTATGGTTTATACATGTTGTCTTCTTGTAAAAGTAATTAAAGATCTCACTCATGATTGTTTTGGGTGTTAAATCTCCATTGTTTCAGTGTTTACCTTCTAGCCCTATGGGTTACCTACATCGATCAGGAAGTGAGAGTAGTTCGTTTGAAAGTTCTGATTTTGATCATACTGCCAATGAAGAGAACAGACCTGAGAGGAGCCTTTATCATGAGCGCTCAATAAAAAACTCAATGCAGCACCGGTCATTTATAAAATCAGAGAAGCCCATCGAAGTATTGAGGAGAGTTAGTGGCAATGAAAAGTGTGCTGATTGTGGTGCTCCTGAACCAGATTGGGCATCCTTGAATCTGGGCGTTCTTGTTTGCATCGAATGTTCAGGTGTCCACCGCAATCTTGGCGTTCATATATCAAAGGTCAACATTTATTTTTCTTCTTTTACCTTTAGTTAATCCATGCTTTGATGTCTTTGATCATTATTTTTTGTTTGATATTGCATCATGGGTTAGCAGCATTATAGGAAGTGATCTTGCTCTGTAGTTGTTTGTCTTTTCTAGCGTTAGATAAGCTGTTGTGGATGATGTTAGAAATTCTGAGAGATAATATTTCTGAGTGCATTACAAAGGGAGAAACCCAGAATAAATATAAGAGAGGAAGGAAGTCTAAGGGTTACAATCTGAAAGTACAAGGAGTAATTGCATTTAATACCTAGAAAACATAATAATTATGTCTAAAAGTAGACTAGGGATGCTTGTAGTCCCTAACACAACTTACAATAAAAGTAACTTTATCATATTTCCAACACTCCCCCTCAAGCTGGGTTTGAAAAGATCTTACAAATCCAGCTTGGAATAAGCTCTTGAAATCATCTCCAATTAAGACTTTAGGGCAACAAATCTGGAAGTTGTTGTGTTGGGAGTTATCTTGAAGATCCACCTTGAATTTTTGTCTGGATGGTGTCCATCTACCACAAAAAATTTGAAAGTGCTGCTAGGGATTCAGTTCTGTTGAACCAGAGATTTTTGGGACCTAAACTAGTCCTTGATACCCACTCATAGCTTAAGGAAGATGAAAATTTTCAGTTGAAGAAAACCCAATTTCCCAAGGTTTAAAAGTCTCAGCAATGAAGGCATGAGAAACAACAAAGTAATTTCAGCAATGAAGGCTGAAAACAGAAGAAATTTTCCAGCAATGAAGGCTGAGAAAACAGGAAAAGATTCTCAGCAATGAAGGCTTGAGAAACCAGAAAGTTTCAGCAATGAAGGCTGAAAAAACAGATTCAGCAATGAAGGCTGAAAAAAAGATTCAACAATGAAGGCTGGAGAGAGGAATGGTTGAAGCTTTCCCGGTAAGAAGGCCAGTGAAAGGTTAACTTTCTCAGCCATGAAGGCTGAAGAAAGAAACCTACATAACTCAAAGGGGATTCAGCAATGGAAAGAGGAACAAAGCTTAGGAAAAACCTAAGGCTCTGATACCCTGTTAGAAATTCTGAGAGATAATATTTCTGAGTGCATTACAAAGGGAGAAACCCAGAATAAATATAAGAGAGGAAGGAAGTCTAAGGGTTACAATCTGAAAGTACAAGGAGTAATTGCATTTAATACCTAGAAAACATAATAATTATGTCTAAAAGTAGACTAGGGATGCTTGTAGTCCCTAACACAACTTACAAGAAAAGTAACTTTATCATATTTCCAACAGATGAGTCTTCTTATGTCATGAACTGGTCATGTTTCCACCATTTAAGATTGTGGCTATTAATAAACCCACCCCCCCCCCCCCCCCCCCCCCCCCCCCCAAAAAAAAAAAAAACAGATTTACATAAAGAGTGACTAAAAGTAGTTATCAGTTCCTACAACATAGAAGTTGGAATGCAAAAGGAGGTGGATAAAGTAAAACCTTCACATATCTTGGTCATACCATATTTTAATCTTGAATGGTTGATGCTGTCGATTTTACTTTATTAGAACTGCAAGTGAGTGAATGACCTAGGACCAAGGAGCTGATCTAGTCCTAATCCAATTAAAGCATAATCCCAAGTCCCCGACTTCACTTGCAAGTTTACCACATATACCTCAAAACTTGATGTCATATTCAACCTTGATGCTTCACGATCAAGGCATGCAGCTTTTTGATTTCCTCTCAAGCCCTTGAAAAGCTCCTGATCAAATCAAATGAATACTGCTTCAAAAGCTCTTTCTTGTCCTAGCATATACAGCCTTGCTCAAAATCTCTTTTTAAAACACCATAAAGGTTTCTATTTATCCTTGATATTCTATGATCGATGCGATTTCTTCCTTGGTCTTCCCTTGCTGGGCTTACTAATACTATGCCTAGAATCCTGCAGGTAAGATCACTTACACTCGATGTTAAAGTATGGGAGCCCTCAGTCATATCATTGTTTCAAGCTTTAGGCAACAACTTTGCAAATACAATCTGGGAGGAATTGCTGAGATCAAAAGGTGCTTTCCACATTGATCTTCCTGCCACAAGGTAAACATGCCTCCATTTTATTCACATTTGTATGTTTATAGTTCGTTTCTCATTATTCATCTCCATTTTTGCTGTGAAGCTCTTTAAAACCGGACAAGGCACAGCAGCTTTTTATATGTAAACCTGGTCCGGCTGATTCAATCTCAATCAAGGAAAAGTTCATTCATGCAAAGGTGTTCTTGCTAACTGTCATCTCATGATTAAGCAACCTTCACTTGTGTAATGATATCTCTGGTCATGCTGGGTATATAATTTTTATGTGAAGCTTAAATGTTACTTCATTTTTATTGCCTTCTACACTTTCAAAGAGATTGCTGGGTATTGATATCTTGCTTTTGTTAGTTGCTCTTCTTTTGCTGATTTGCTTATTTTTTTTCTGATACGTTGAGTGATCAATTAATATTTGTTTTCTTTTGCCAAAAAAACAGTATGAAGAAAAACTTTTTGTTCGGAAACCGATGGATAGCCATCATCTTCACCTATTGGCACAACAGATATGGGAGGGTGTTCGTAATAATGATAAGAAGGCTGTTTATCGATACATTGTCAGCTTTGAAGCAGATGTGAATGCTGTATATGAACCAGGATCTTCATGGACTCTGGCCAAGGTTATGCAGTTGCCAGAGCAGACGAACATGGAACATAATGTTTCTGAGAACTCTTTAGATGAATCTGGCGAAAACGAAGCTGTCGGCATGGATGGTCTTGATGGTTGTTCCTTGCTTCACCTTGCTTGTGAAACTGCGGACATTGGTATGTTGGAGCTACTCCTTCAATACGGTGCAGATGTGCATGCATGTGATTTGAGAGGTCAAACTCCTCTTCATCGTTGTATTTTGAAGGGGAAGGTGTCTTGTGCAAAGCTGCTCCTTTCAAGGTAAGTTCTAAAATTGTGACTTCCCTTGCAAACTCATTTTTTCCCCTGGATGTTAATTATACGAGTATTAACCCATGCTTCAACTTTCAAATGTCAATTAAGGAGTTTCTTTATTAGTCATATCATAATACTTCTCCTGAATGACTTTGAACTGCACGAACTTGTATTTTGCACCAAATAAGATTGTATATATGCTGTCACCGAATGAAATTGTTTATACATGCTTCATATTTAAAGGGCTCTAGTGGGGATTTCTCTATTATTTCTCTCAGAAAGAGATCGTAAAGACTTTAAAACTTATTCAATGTTTATGGGGGGATGGATGGTTTACTCCGATGTCTTTATTTCCCTACAGGGGAGCTGATCCTCAGGCTTTAACCAGAGAAGGTAAAACTCCACTTCATTTAGCGAAGGAGTCGAACTTGGATGATGAAGAAGTACTTTCTCTGTTGCAAGGAGCAAAATGTTAGAAACAGATAATGAATCTATGCTTGAAGCTTTGCATCCCCATTGGGCTAATGGCGGTGTAATTTTTTATTTGTTCTTTGTTTTTATAAATTATTTTTGGGGTAGAACTGTATCTTGTAAATTAGTTTTCTGATTCGTGTGGCTGAAAAGCGCAAGGCTGGGAAGCATTACATGTAACCACGACAAGATTAAGGCAATATATGGTGTAGAAGACGTCGAAGGGTAGGATTGCTGGCTGTTTTACCTGTGTACTACACTGAGGGTTCAACAGCCGGTGGGGAGCTGTATAATGTTGTGAGTGTCTCCTGGCCGCATGTTTTATGTTGTGATCATGTTTCTTATTTTTCATGTATTTGGTTTGGGCATTTGGGGATTTGATCTTTAGGTGGCTGTATTTATGTGTATTTTGCTTTGCCTTCTGGTTAGAGGTTTTCTTCAGTCTGACTGAAGTATGTAATTTTTGTGGATTCAGGGTTTTTTACTTTTTTTGTCTACTATTTGGAAGAAAAAAAAAAGTTTATGCTTAAATTTAGTCTAATGATGCTTAAAAATTATAAATCGTGAAGGTGGTGGGTTCCGATTATGAGTTTCATGGGGGAAAATGTCGACCGAAAAATGTGTATAATTACTTAAAAGTGCATATTTTAAAACAAGTTGGAGCGCTCTATCACAAGAAACTAATTTAGGCTTTTTTGGCATAAATGTTGGAATCCGAATCGGAATGACTCATTCCTGGAGCATAATGAAACATGTTTGAAATTATAATAATAATAGAAAATACACATTGTATTAAATAATAAAATAATGATAAAAGTAATCAAAGTAATAGAAATATAATATATAGAAATAATTATTAATAATAACCATTATTATTAATAACAAAAAATAAAATAAAATATATACTCTTATTAGATAACAAAATAGTGATAAAATAGTATCAAAAAATATAATATAATAATTGATAATATTAAAAATAAAAATACATTTTATGTAATCAAATATGATAAAAAAATAATAGAAATCAAAATACAATACTCCCTCCGTTAAATAAAAGTTGACGTTTTACTATTCATGCACGCTTTTTGAGGTGTTAAAAATTATATAAAATATTAACTTTTCTAACATATTTTTTAAATAATTTCATACTTGTTACTATTAATTATGAATTTATAAAAACAAATTTAAAAAAATGTTAATATTTCATATAGTTTTTATCATTTTAAAAAAGCGTGCATTAATAGTAAACGACAAGTTTTAATTAACAGAGGGAGTATATGATTAAAAATAAAATATATTTTAAATAAGGGTGACTTTGCAAAATGTCCAAAAACGTTGTCTCAATTGGTGAAATATCCACACTTTGGGACAAATTGGTGGAGTGTCCATCTTGCCAATAGCAATTTCATCATCTTGCCTATAACCTCACTCTTTTTTTTTTTTTACATTTTGTCGTGCAAAAATAAGAGTATGTTGTGCATGTGCAAATATAACCGTATGTTGAGCAAATATGACCCAAGTCTAGTTTATTTATTTATTTTTTTTAACATTTTGTTGTGCAAATATAAAAGTACATTGTGCAAATATAACCGTAAGTTGTGCAAATATGACCCAAGTCTAGTTTTTTTTTATTTTTTATTTTTTTTAAACATTTTGTCGTGCAAAAATAAGAGTACGATGTGCAATTATAACCGTAAGTTGTGCAAATATGACCCAAGTCTAGTTTTTTTTATATTTTTTTTTACATTTTGTCGTGCACATATAAGAGTAAGTTGTGCAAATATAACCGTAAGTTGTGCAAATATGACCCAAGTCTAGTTTTTTTAATTTTTTTTACATTTTGTCGTGCAAATATAAGAGTAAGTTGTGCAAATATAACTGTAAGTTGTGCAAATATGACCCAAGTCCAGTTTTTTTTTACATTTTGTCGTGCAAATATAAGAGTACGTTGTGCAAATATAACCCTAATTTGTGCAAATATGACCCAAATCTATTTTTTTTATTTTTTTTTTACATTTTGTCGTGCAAATATAAGAGTACGATGTGCAAATATAACCGTAAGTTGTGTTTGTGCAAATATAATCGTATGTTGTGCAAATATAACATTTTGTTGTGCAAGATGTAATATATTTTTTTCCGCTTTTTTTTTTCGTTTCAGCACTTTTTGGTTGTGCAAAAATAACTTTACGTTGTGCACATATAACAATTTATTGTGCAAATATAAATTTATGTTGTGCAAATGTAAAAATAAAAATATAGTAGATGTGAATCACATAATAAAATATAGATATTTTTTGTAATTCCCATATTTATGGGGTTAGTTTTGTAATTTAACAAAAATTACATCTTCAACCTTCTTCCCTGTGAAATCGATGAACACAGCCGCCCCGGACAACCGCACTCGCCACCGCCTCCGGCTCGCTCCGGCCTCGCTCACTCAGGCCTCGCTCGCTCGCCACCACCTCCCTCCCTCGCTCGCTCGCTCCCTCCGACAGCTCCCTCGATCCCTCGCTCCGGCCGCTCGGCCTCCGCCTTTGCCTCCGGCCTCCGCCTCAGCAATGGATCCAAACCAGCCGATCAGGTGATTGCTTGAATTGGAACTGGAGGAGCAATCAGATGATTTCAGATTTGATCTAATCCTCGACCGGAGGAGCGATCGGAGTTGAATTGGAACTGGCATTCGGCCGATCTGGTCTCGAAGAAGGAGGTGGTGGTGGTGGTGAGGGAGGCGGACGCATTCGAAATCCTCGATCTCTCGAAGAAGGAACTGGAATTCGGACGATGCTCTGACGATTGCTCCGACGATTGCTCCCGATTGCTTCCGATCTGGTCTCGAAGAACCTCTCGAGAGATCTAGAAAGGGAGGAGGAGGAGCAGGAGAGAGATCTGGAGGAGGAGGGGCACCATGGAAGAGTTACGATCTGAGCACAAAATCTCCATCTCTTTGTCATCTGAAAGTATACCGGGGGAATTTGGAAGGGATGGACAAATTCCAAATTTGTCCCAAACCTTGGACATTCCCCAATTAGGCCGAAAAAGTGCCTATTTCACAAATTTTATCTTTAAATAATATAACTATAATGATAGTGATAACAACAAGAATAAGGAGAAAAAAAACTAGAGCGTTTTGGCCCGCCGCCATCTCCCTGACCTAGTTTTCCACCGCCGCCATGGTGCTCTCGGTTTCCACCGCCACCATGGTGCTCTCGGTTTCCACCGCCGTCTCTAACTCTCTTCCTACCACTAGTCGCCCTCGACTAATCACCGTTAAACACTGAACTCCATCGCCATTTACCATATGAGTCTCCGCCGCCTCCTTCTCCATTGTTTGACAGGGGCTTCCCAAACCCGGCCAGCTTCACCATGGTCTTTCTGCCTGCCTGTGGCCACCCACCACTGCACCCATCGGCTCCTCCCCCTTCTTTGCGCTTTGTCGGTCTATCCAAACGGGCTCATCACCCGCGCCCGCCTTGACGCCGCCCCCCATCCGACCTCCTCTAAACAAGGCTTGCAATTGCAAGCCTTGTTTATTTGCAATATCTGTTTGTTTTGGTTGCAAATAAGCTGCTCCTCGCCTCCTCTAAACACGTAGCTTTTTCGAACTAAGAATTTCCTTGGCCAGTCGTTTTCATTTAATTGTTCCACCGGAAAAAAAAATAGGAAAAAAATATTGGACTCACTGTGTATGTTCTTCCAGCTAGTGCCTTCCTCGGCCCCGCCCGTATTGTTTCGGGATTAAAATAAAAGTCATGTGAGCCTAATGGGTTCGTTTTCTAACCGCTTTCTGATCTTTTAGCCTGTTTATTGTTGTTGTTTATTTATTCCTTTTCTGTCTTATACGTTTCCTCTATTTTGGTTGCCTTTGGGTAGCCTCTTACGATCTTATTATCATTCTTGAGGGTGTGAGATGGGTTTTTGGGATTTGTTTTGGCAATGGTTTGACTAGAGTTTTGGTTTGCGGGTTGGTATACTTTGCTTTTCTTGCTGTAATATAGGTTTCATGTGAACGGTGACTAATTTGTCAACCTAGTAGACGTCGTGGAAATGCGATCGATACCTGTTGATTTTGTTTAGAGTCCAAGTTGAGGTGTCCGCTAGTGATCCCCAGAGTTCTCTGTGCGCGTCTTCCGTTTGGCTGATCGGTTTGTTGGTTCTGCTAGCTTTTTTACAGTGTAGGTTGGCATGTATTTTATTTCTGCATTTTTCTTTCCGTCATTTAATTCTTGTTATTTCCATTCAGTCATTTTCTTTTGTTATTTAGTTCTTGTTGTACATGATGGTTGGTCCATCTCCCGACTTGTTCGGACTCTCGATTCTCTAGGCTTGTCTAGAGAATCGAATTTCTTTCTTATATATAAAAAAAGAATAAGGAGAAAAAAAGTAACTGTCCATAGGACAAACATCAGAAGAATATGAAAATCTTTCAATTTTCTGTCTCATGTCTTCCACGATAAGTTTCAGACTTATCCTTTTTTATTTTTCAATTAAAAATCTAATTTTAGGAATAGTGAAAAGAAAATGATTCGCATTTCATTCGACTCATAGTTTCTTATTATCATTTCCAAAGAAGCTTACTTATAAAGTAAGCATTTTATTGTGTTTGAGCTCCAAGCAAAAAAATCTGTTTTAATAAAAAATTTCATTCGACTCATAGTTTCTCTATCTGTTGCTCCCCTCGCCTACTTCTCTTTCTAATTCTGTTTGTCGTCTGATGCTTCCCTCCCCTTTATAAGCACTTCCTCCGATCTCCTTCCTCCCCCAACGCACCAAAACCCTACCTACTAAATTAAGAGGAACCAGTGAAATCCAGGAATCAATCACATCAATGGAGGATCACCAGAGCCACCAATTGAAGAAGGAGCGCTCCCTCCTCCACCACCACAAGGAGAAGCACTTCACCACCAGCGAGGTCGTCCTCGACATCATTATCGGCGTCTCCGACGGCCTCACCGTCCCCTTTGCCCTCGCCGCCGGCCTCTTCGGCGCCAACGCTCCTTCCCCCATCGTTCTCACCGCCGGCATCGCCGAGGTCGCCACCGGCGCCATCTTCATGGGCCTCGGGGGGTACTCCCCTCCCTCTTAGTTGTGCCTCTGACCCTCTGCCAAGTTTGGTGAAAAAGAAGGGGTTAGTCTTTTTATTTAATCGCCCCTTCCCTCCCTCGATTTTGCCCTCCCGGTGACTGCCTATTGCTCTTCAAATCCCCCCTTGTAACTTGTAATTTTTTGATAAAAATTTGAGACATGGACTACCTTTGCAAATTCATGCCTCTCCCTTGAAGAGCAACCTATCGCTCTCGGGAGGCCACCAACCGTCGAACCGTCGAAGACGACCTTCATACATACCCTATCACCTATGACATGTCAATACCCTATCACCTATGACATGTCATGGTAACAGAGTATTAGCTTAGGGGTAGTTCTGTTATAACAACAACTACACAGAATAAGTACAAGATCACTTACCCATCGCGGACTATGCCTACGGAAATGGAAGGACAATACCCAACTGATGGCAGGACAGATTTACACTATTGGTAGGATAGAAACTGTACAGTTTCCAGAAATGAACAGGTGACATTTCCCCTCCTTAACTTTCCACTTCTTTCCTATTTTGTCTCTCTCTCTTTAAAACGCAATAAATGAGCCCTGAGACATCCATCACTAATTTTTTATGTCACTCAGCCCCAATACTAGCATTAAATGCTTTATATATGCTTTGGATTTCACAATTTAATACTCCATAGTAATCATTACTCTAACCCACAATCAACTGTTCACCCCCTGCAACTCTGCCAACCTGACAGCTTTCCCTCCCTTTTTTACCCACTACCAACTCACTCGGTAACCCCCATTTATTTGCAAAAAATAGCCCGGTCCACTTTTGCCAATTCTTCACCTTATTGTCTAGTTTTGCAAGGTGAGAATTTTTTTGGTCTAGTTGTACAAATCAACCTATTATCCCTCCAATCGGTAATATTTGAATTTTTTTAAAAAATTTTCAACATGTTTTTAAAAAGCTAAAAAACTCTATAAAATATTAAATTTTTTATTTAAAAATTAAATTTTTTTTTTGAAAAGTTAATAATTTGAAGGTCAGACAGACTTGACTCATTGAGAGACTGATAAATTTTATACTTATTACTTATGAGTATGAAATAATTTCAAAAAGTTAATTACACCTTTGATATTTTATAGAGTTAAATTTTACTCCCTCAATTTTGAAATATAAGTCCATTCACTTTTTTGCACGCTTTTTAATGAGCTAAAAACTATATAAAATAGAGGGAATTGCACAACGTAACCCCTTATCCGGCCACCTTTGCGCCCATAACCCACTATCCAAAACAATTGCAAAGGCTAACCCTCCATCCAAAAAAAATTGCACTCCATCCGGTTAAAAAATGGTAATGCAACCGGGACAGAGGAGAGAGAGAGTGAATGTGGAGAGAGAGAGGAACCGGGGGAAGTTAATGAGGAGAGAGAGTGAGAGAGGGAGGAAGATAAAATTGGACAGTTTTATTAAAAAACTGTAAAATCAACTGTCTCACGGGGGTTTACAAAAGAGGAAGAGAGAGGGCAACAGTCGCTCATGCAAACTTGAGGAAAAGAAAAAGAGAAGGAAGAAGAGGAAGAAGACGACAGTGCAGTGCAAGAGAGGAGAAGAAGAAGGTGCCGACATTGAACAGGGCGATTTTGAAGTAAGTAAACCCTAACTCGGTTGATTAATTACCTATTGCTTGGATTCGTAGGGGAGGAACCGATTGGAAGAACCTAAACTGTTTTTGATTGTGTGAAAATGGGATAAAGGGGTCGAATGGGTTGACAGTTCGCAATTTCCCCTGTCATGTAGGAAGTAACCGGCGTCAATTTCCCCTGTTTTTGATTGGGGAACGTTTATGTCGAATTCAAATTTTCAGGAGTATGGTAGCTGTAGATACGTTCAGTTTAGGGGGGAAATTGGCCGAAATAGGGCGAATTAGGGTTAGGGGGAATGTTAGAAAGGGTGAGTTTTCATATGTGTAGATTGAAATTGGGCAGGGGAACTGAATATTAATGTCAGTAGGTCGAGATTTCTGATGTAAAATTTTGACACTCGTGTGCAATTTAGAGATGTACAAATTGAATAAGTCGACTGTCATGTATAAATAATAAGGTGTCATGTATAAATATTAAAGTGCCATGCATAAATGATTGGGTGTCATGTAAGATAGACTGCAGGGATGAATATGGAATCACTGTGTGCATTCAATCTTAATATGAATAAGTAACTATCATGTACATATTGAATCATTGGGTGCATTCAATCTTAACATTTGATATGAATAGATTCTGAATGAGTATACATATTGAATTCTACAATGTTTGTGGGACTGATGAGAAGGGAACGGTGGGTTGGGGGACACGAATTGATTTTGAGATTACTGATATTTGGTCTCCCAACATTCAGGATATCTGCTAAATATCAAAAATGTTGCAGCAGAGTGGAAAGAAGATTGTCAACCCTGCATCTCAAACCTCCGGCGCGATATGATGGGCTTTCGTTTGATTAATGTAAGTTGTGATTGTAGTGGTGCAGCATTTCTCACTTGTTGAAATCTGTGTACTCTGTCGAGGAAGACAGACACTTCAAAGCGCGATGTAACCAATACTGTCGGTTGCCCCTCCTAGTAAACATTGACAACCGGTTGAGCGAGCCAGTGGAAGCGCCTGATGGAGAGCCCGTTGGGGGGCATTGCAAGACTGGGCATAAGCACAAGGGTTCAGTTCTCCGGGGAGCTTGTACACTACGTTCTCCAACGACAACTGAAGACGAAGAAGAAGCATGAAACGTGGTACAAGATTCATGATGCGGTCGTGGGGTTCTCAATAGCTAAGTTCGCCCTTGTCACCGGTCTCAACTGCGGCTATGTCGACGAACCTGAGAACGACTCGGCGTGTGAGATGGCAGTGTATGATTTCTTTGGAGTTACCAAGTTGTAGATGTCCGAGTTCGAGGTGATGTTCCATGTGGCAATGTCATCTGAGAAATCGTCAGCCAAAAAGTTTAAATTTGTCCTGCTGATGCTGGTCGAGGGCGTGTTGTTCGGGAAGGAACCCCGAAACTACATTCAGGGGTGGGTGGTCAACCTCGTCTCGGACATTGAAAGGTTCTGTGGGGTCGGCTTTCCTACGAGAGAACGAACGAGTTCCTGAACCATGCAATCGAGAGGAAGCTCCAACACACTAGCAGCAATCCCACTGCACCACGTCCGTCGTACGTGCTGATGGGATTCCCCCTCGCCTTCCAGGTTCGTTCAAAAACCTCACTGGATGACTAATGAATTAATATTAGTCATCCATATACTTTATACTGGACAACAATTGACTTTGTACTGGACAAACGTTGTTTGCAGATATGGGTGTACGAAGCTCTCCCTCCAGTGGGCGTCCAATGTGCGAGCATCATAGATGAGAAGCTGTACCCTAGGTGTCTGCGATACGAGTCTAAGGAAGGGAACCTCGAGTATTCCGCCATCGAAACCCGACTGCGGGAGGCTAAGGAGGAGCTCGGGTATTACGATGACCCTGACGCTGTGAGGCTGGTTCTCATCCCCGATGAAGTGGAGGAGGCTACCCGTTTGTACCGCAATGCCCGATACGGTCACGATAAACGGGACCACTTCTTCGAAGACATTGTCCGGGCGTTCGTAGCAGCAAATGCAAAACCCCCACGGAAGGAACAACCAAAGGAAGCACCTGGGTCAACACCAGAATCATGGGAGGGTACGCAGACAAAAGCTGCCATCTTAAAGATCGAGTCAAGATTACTGGAAAAGTTGGACGACATGGCGAGGAGCATAACCGCGGAATTAGGATCGAAGATGGCCACGCTTGAGGAGTCGATTGAAGACTTGAAGAGGGCATTGAGGGGGAAGGGGACTAGGGAGTCGGAGGAGCAAGGGGAGGTGCTGCCAAAGAAGGAGGTAAGGCTTTTGGTGTGTCATGGCATCATATAGAGCGTCATGTAATTATATATCACTTTCATGTCAAGATTGTAAGGTGTCATGTTAATGTCAGCACATGTCATGAAAATATCAATTTCTGTCAATTTAATTTGATGTCATGTGGATAGGTTCATGGAGCAGTGAAGGAAAAGGACAAGTACAAGGATGAGGATGAGATACAGCCGACCAAGGAGGACAATCAGTCGGAAAAACCTACTCTGAACATCGGCGAGGTATGGACATTTGACTGTCCTGTCAATTTGACTATCTGTCATGTTATATGCACTATGGTGTGCTGGGTGCAGTTTGATGTTGAGGCTGAGGTGCCCCTCCAACGGCGCGGTAGGAGGACACGTCTACATCCTGATACATTCTCCCCGGGGGAAGTAAAGCAGCCAGCGAAGAAGCCGCGTGTGGGCAAGAAGGCATCGCAAGCAGTGGATGCCGTGGACCTAGGCATGACGACGAGGACAGACGTTGATGCGTTTTCCTCCTGGATGAAGGACGGAACTGACCCTATCCGGTCGGTTGAAGGCAGCCTACTGCATAGGGAGTTCTTCACGGTACTCCAATCACCGACAACTTGGGTCACATCTTAGGTTAGGTTCTCACAACGTGGTTCTATGAATTACCTTCCTCGTCATATGCTCTTCCATATAAATGGTTTTCCGTGCGTGCAACATATCGAGCAGGCATGCGCCCTCATGCGGAAGGACATCAAGGACGACGACAAGTACGAAGATGTCGCCGTCCTTGATTCCTTCTGGGGGTATCTGCTGCAGAAGCATTTGGCGGATGCGAAGGGGAACATTGACGTGGTCAAGGAGGACGAGAAGCTGTCCCACTACTTCGACGGCAAGTCACCGGAGAGGTTTGCAATGGAGTGGGCCGTTGTCGACCGACTGTTGGCGCCTTGGAATGTCAAGAACGAGCACTGGGTGGCGCTAGAGATCAATCTCGCGGAGTGGACATTGAACGTCTACGATCCCGACATCAACCTAGTCACCGAGCGCCACATGGCGGGCTTTCTAAAGCCGATGACCCACCTCCTCCCCATTCTGATGGACAACCATCCCGAACTTCGGATTAAATGGGTCGCAAAGTCCCGAAACCCTTTGTATACAAGAGGGTGAAAGGGTCCCCAAAACAAACAATCGTAAGTCGATATTTCCACTTGTTCCGATTATAAACAATTGTCGTAGGTTGGGTGAACATGTTTCATTGTCGTGATGTAGGGGCGACTGTGGTTCATACGTCATCCGCTTCATGTAGCTCCTCGCGGCCGGAGACACCAAGTTTCGTGGCCTTGACGATGACTTCATTGCGGTGTACCGCCAATTCCTTTGTGCTGCCATCTTTCACGGACGTCTTACACCCCCATCCGACTCTTAAAAGTACTTCCCAATTGGTTTTAGACTGTTGTGTTTGGTTTTAGACTGTTATTGGTTGGTTTTAGACATTTCTGTTGGTTCGTTTTAGATTGTTGTTGTTTCGTTTTAGACATTTCACTTTGCAATTGTTATTGGTTTGTGGACTTGGTTAGTTAGTTAGTCTTAATGTCATGTCAAATTTCTTAGATGTCATGTCAAATTTATTATATATCATGCTAAGTTCATTGTCTGTCATGTAAACCAAAGGTACAAATTGGGGTAACCACACAAAGTAGAACAAAGTAGGGCAAAACAAACCAAAGGTACAAACTGGGATAGCTACGTACTGAATTGCAAAAGGTGGTCTGTATGGGGTAACTACGTACTTAATTGCGAAAGGTGTGGCGCCGCTTCTGAAAGTTCCTATGCCACCCCTAGGTGCGACGCCGCTTCTGCAATTTCTCATCTACACCCGCCCACTCTCTTGGTTCACTTTTGACAGTTGTCGGAAACGCTTAATTCCCTTTTCCGCGTTGGTATGCGTCCTCTACTTCCCTCACCGCTCGCCCCACCTCGTGATCCCATGGGCTGACTACATCTTCGACGTCACTGCTGACACAAATTACGTGTTTTCCACTTGGCTCCAACTGGACACGTGGATATTCTAACTGGGCAGATAGATATTCTAACTTGACAAGCTGATTTTCTAACTGGATTTCAGTTCGTTGTCCACCCACACCTTGTCATGTCACTTGGTTAGTCACAATGTCAAGTGAAGTGCATCTTCTATCATGTGAAATTCATTATATGTCATGTCATTTTTATTAGATGTCATGTTAAATTTATTATCTGTCATGGCAAGTTCATTGTCTGTCATGTAAACCAAATGTACAAAATGGGGTAACCACACAAAGTAGAACAAAGTAGGGCAGAGCAAACCAAAGGTACAAACTGTGATAGCTACATACTGAATTGTAAAAGGTGGACTTGGTTAGTCACAATGTCAAGTGAAGTGCATCTTCTGTCATGTCTAATTCATTATCTGTCATGTCATTTTTATTAGATGTCATGTCAAATTTATTATCTGTCATGCCAAGTTCATTGTCCGTCATGTAAACCAAAGGTACAAATTGGGATAACCACACAAAGTAGAACAAAGTAGGGCAGACCAAACCAAAGGTACAAACTGTGATAGCTACATACTGAATTGCAAAAGGTGGACTTGTTTAGTCACAATGTCAAGTGAAGTGCATCTTCTGTCATGTCAAATTCATTATTTGTCATGTCATTTTTATTAGATGTCATGTCAAATTTATTATCTGTCATGCAAAGTTCATTGTCTGTCATGTAAACCAAATGTACAAATTGGGGTAACCACACAAAGTAGAACAAAGTAGGGCAGACCAAACCAAAGGTACAAACTGGGATAGCTACATACTGAATTGAAAAAGGTGGACTTGTTTAGTCACAATGTCAAGTGAAGTGCATGTTCTGTCATGTCAAATTTATTATCTGTCATGCCAAGTTCATTGTCTGTCATGTAAACCAAAGGTACAAATTGGGGTAACCACACAAAGTAGAACAAAGTAGGGCAGACCAAACCAAAGGTACAAACTGGGATAGCTAAATATTGAATTGCAAAAGGTGGTCTGTATGGGGTAACTACGTACTTAATTGCGAAAGGTGCGACGCCGCTTCTGAAAGTTCCTATCCCACCGCTAGGTGCGACGCCGCTTCTGCAATTTCTCATCTACACCCGCCCACTCTATTGGTTCACTTTTGACAGTTGTCGGAAACGCTTCGGACTTCTCTTTTCCGCGTTGGTATGCGTCATCTACTTCCCTCACCGCTCGCCCCACCTCGTGATCCCATGGCCTGACTACATCTTCGACGTCACTGCTGACACAAATTACCTGCTTTCCACTTGGCTCCAACTGGACACGTGGATATTCTAACTGGACAGATAGATATTCTAACTTGACAAGCTGATTTTCTAACTCGACATCAGTTCGTTGTCCACCCACACCTTGTGCTCCCAAAACTTCCACTTCTTCATCCCCTGCCAAGCAAGGGTCCGTATGTGGGTGATCTTCTTGGGTCACGGGTGGCCCACCCCCGAATGAATGGGCCGTTGTGGATCCTTCTGTAGTGGCCACTTCTCCCCCAAACTTGCGTATCATGGAGACATGGAGGTCGATAGGCCATGATCGTTCTCCAGTAGACCGTTTAAAAACTTGAAGGCCTGCAGGTCTTCGTCATCCCCAATGAAAAAACGTCTGCACCCTTCCTTTTGCGGCTTTGCATATGTGAGCTGGACGTCATGCCTCCTCTCATCGACATTAAACTTGGCCATCAGCTGTTTCTTCAGGGAGACGTAGTCAATACTTTCGTCTACCAGGACAGCCTTCTCGCTCCTGGACCCCTCCACGACCCAAGTGCCCTGTTCACATACCCACCATCCTCCAAACACTACAGTCATACATACGAACGATTTGTCCCCTGTTCCATTAGTTAGACGGGGATACATTCAGTTTTACAGGAAGATGAATATATTTTATGTAGAAACGTATCGCATAACCTAAAAAGAAGGAATACTTACTCATTTTCTATCAGATGTCGGTGGCTGTCCAGTAAACCTCAATAGGTGTCAGGCGCTTGAATGGGTTTATACTCTCCCCCTCCTCCCTCCTCTCCCTCTTATTCCCTTTTGGCGCTATTGCCTGAGCGGGAAACGGTCTCTCTCTCCCGCTCTCTCTCTCTCTCTCTCTCCCCCCTGTCTTATCCACTGTCATGTCTGACAGTTTCTCTCTCCTCTGTAGGATGCCCCTTGCTTTTCTATCCCTCTCTCTTTGATTTTTTTTGGCGAAGTTGTATTCATTGGTTTGAACTTCTTATCGTTTCAATATTGCTGATTGCTACATTTTCCTACGGATTTGCATTTAATGAGTATGAAGTGTGAGTGGGAAACCCAGTTTTATACCAAGGTCAAACATTGAATAAAACGCCCCGACAATGTGTCCAGTACAAAACCATTCTATGTCATGTCAACAGTGACACGTGTCATGTATATACCAACACACTGCCATGTTAAGGGTCACATGCTCATCAGTGTCCCTACTCCCCCAAATTCGGTGAAGTTAAATCCTCATTGTTATTTCACCACCTCTCCAACACCCCTTCAACAAAATGACATCCTCATCACACCACCTTGCTTCCTCATCTGGCCTCCCTCCCCGACCAGTGCCCATCGTTATATCATCCGACAGCTCGGACGATGGGAATGAGGTTGCAGGTTTGTCAAGCATTTCATTGGTTTAGATTTGTGCTACTTGTATGATTATACTACCATATTTTTATTTTTTATGCAGGACAAATGTCGCCGCCATACCGACGAAATCAAAAGGTAGAGATCGTCGACGGTGAGGCTGGGATGCTCGGGTCATTCTACGAGGCGACCCTTGTACGCAAAGTGGATCCTAGCCACTGGTTGGTGGAATATGTGACCCTCCTACGGAATAATAGAAGAGACCTGCTAAAGGAAATCATACCGGTTTTACGAATTCGTCCCTGTCCGCCTCGTATTTCAGATGACGCCTATGTAGTCGACGACCGTGTCGACTGTCACGTCAACGATGGGTATTGGTCCGGCAGGGTCGTTCGTGTGTCCGGTTATGGGAATGACCGAACTTTCTCGGTCCACTTCCAGCTGAGCAGGGAGACAACTGATCATCGTGCCCGCGATATGCGCCCACACTTCGAGTGGAATGGGTGCAGATTCACCACGCAGCCGCATTTTCGCTACCTATCACCGTAATTTTCGATTTCAATGTCGTGTATTTTTCTACTAGTTGCTACTGTCTTTTAAATGTTTGCTCCGATGTTGTATTTGTTTAATGCTAGAGAATCTGTCTCCCATATATTATGTCCAGTGTATCTCAATATGTGACATGTCGTATTACATTGACTGTCCAGTTTAAGCTAACAACTTACACGTCAACCTACAAATTACCTCCCACCCACCTTCTTCTTCGATAGTTTTTCTCTGAAACTTAAGATTTAATTACAAGTATATTTATGCCCCCTCAATTTCACCCTCACTATGACTCTTACACTTGGACCAGTCACATTAAAGCATAGTAGTGTCGACATGAGAGAACAAAATCATGGCATCAAACTATGGGTAAATATTAAAGCATAGTAGATGTCATTATAGTGAATCTGCTTCTCCCACAAATCTTCTCCAGTCGATTCCGCATGCCGTATTGATCTGTTTCTCCGAGCAAATTTGTCCAGTTAAATGCAATATGTGACATGTTTTGTCGATATTAACGTCCAGTTAAAACATACTTCTTACACGTGATTCTGCAAATAAACCCCCGCCCCATTCCTACTTCAATTGTTTTCTCTGAAGCTTCAAATTTAATTGAAGGTATCTTTTTATGCCCCCTCACTGACACTCTCGCTGATCTCTCTCCTCTAGACTTCACTTTTGTTTTTCACCTCTCTCTCTCTCTCTCTCTTTCTCTTCTGTCCTCTGTAACAGCAAATTTAAAGTGTACTTTTTCCCTCCTCCATCTCTCTCTCTCTCTGACTTGTCTTCGCTTTTCAGTAGAGCTCTCTCTCTCTCTCTCTCTCTCTCTCTCTCTCTCTCTCTCTCTCTCTCTCTCTCTCTCTCTCTTCCTGCTTTTCTATCCGTGTCCAGCTGTCCCCCATTGGGTTACCTACAACCGGCTGAAGCTTGCAACCGGATATCCACTTTTAAGCAAATTTTTTTCGAATTGGGTCACTCATGCAAAGATTCCGGATAATAGGGTTAGTTTAGCAAATGGCCCTATAAAATAATACTCCCTTCGTTAATTAAAACTTGACGTTTTACTATTCACGCACACTTTTTAGGTGTTAAAAACTACATAAAACAATATCTTTTTAAATAATTTCATACTTCTTACTATTAAGTATCCATTTATAAAGAAGCGTGCATGAATAGTAAACGACAAGTTTTAATTAATAAAGGGAGTATTTTTTTATCAATTTTTTTACATAGTTATATATATTACTAGTAAGTATATAGTTATGTAAAAAATTTAATAAAAAATATTATTTTATATAGTTTTTAACTCCTTAAAAGCGTGCAAAAAATCAATGGACTTATATTTCAAAAAGGAGGGAGTATTAAAATCATGAGTAATAATAAAAATAAATAAATAAAAATATTTTATATTTGAGGTAGTATATAATTACAAGCGCTTGAACTTACAATGATATTTTCTAATAAGTATAGGGTCCAAAAAAAACAATTAGTAACATCTTTAACTTTATCATTTTGAAGTTATTAAAATACATTTTTTAATTTTTTTTTTTTAAAAAAAAATTATCAAACCCGAAATTGACCCAATTTAATTTGAAACTGAGTCAAATTCGGATTTGAGTTAACCTGAATTTACCCTAGACCTATTTTATCCGAAATCTGTTTTACTAGATACCTTTTTTAAATGACCAAGTCGAACCCGATCCGACTAACTGGCCTAGTTGGCGTTCCTAAATATTTTTTGTTGCCGTCTGTTCAAGATGGAATGCCTATTATGTCCGATCGGTCGATAAATCATGCCACTACGTTCTTGTTAAAATGACCACACCTCAGGCTCACGTTGTTTTCCCCATTACACGTTTTCAACACTTGATTTTACTCTGCACCCAGTAGTAGTCTCCTTTCCAAATCTCAAACCCAAATTCCGAAAATTAAAGAAAATTAAAAAATGGGTCGAAACGACGACGAGGGAAACCTCCAAATTCAGGTGATCTCCGCGAAGCATCTATGGTCCTTCAACTTCTTCCAGAAGCTCTGCGTCTACGCCGTCGCCTCCCTCTCCGGCGCCTCCGATTCCGGCATCCAGCTCTCCAAGGACCAAATGCAGGAGCAGCGCACGCCTATCGACTTCACCGGCGACGGCAGCCCCGAATGGAACCACCCCGTGTCCTTCCAGCTCCTCCACCTCCCCTCCCTCTCAGATCTATTCCTCCACCTCGACCTCCGCCACCACGCCGGCCTCCTCTTCCCCGACCGCACCATCGGGGAAGTCCGAGTCCCCCTCTCCGACCTCCTCGACTCCCCCGGCAGCCTCCGATTCGTCGATTACCAGGTCCGATCCCCCGATGGAAAGCCCAACGGATCCCTCCGCTTTTCCTATGTGCTGAATCGGAGCGCCGGTGATTCGCCGGTGGAAATTTCCGGGTATCCTCGAATTTCCGATCAGCCGGAGGGGGCATCTGGTCTCTACCCCGCCGTTGAGGTGTGGGATACTACATCGCCGCTGTTTTCGGTGCCCCAGGATCATGAAGCTCGTCCGGAAGTGTCTCACACACATCCTCCTGCAGAAGCTCGTCCGGAAGTGTCTCAGACACATCCTCCTGCAGAGCCATCTCTGATGCCTCAGTATCCCCCCATTCCAATGTGGCCGCCTCCGCCTCCGCCACCACCCTATTGGCCGCCGCCTCCTGGGTTTCTGTATCATCCTCCGCCACCGCCACCCGGGTATTTTCATCATCCATGGGATTATCAGCAGACAACAGCAAGTCAACAGAATACCGGTAGGTAGATATATGATCGTTACTGAGATTTGACTTGCTGGTAAGAAATTTGCACTTTTGGTGGTGGTTGTTACGTTATCAAATATTCAACAACGGAAATTACAAATGAGTTTGCTGCTGTCTTGAGATCGATTGGGTCTTTATTATATGTAAGCCCGTTCTTCATCTCTTCTACACAATAATAAGTTGAATTAGCCAATCCTAGCAGCCCGAGAAAGTTTTTACAAATGATGTGCTACAAACATTACAGTAGAAAACATGAAGAAAACAAAGTATTTGAGGAATTGATTACAAGACCTCAAATGATATGACCTAGAGAGCTCCTTGTATGGCTTGTTAGAGAACCCGAAATCATTACTCAATCCTTCCGGCAAAGGAAGTGGTCAGCATGGTAGCTAACTTGGGGCAAATTGTCCATTACTACAATTTTTAGTACTTATCCGAAATGATGTCCTAGGATGACCTTGTTTCAAGGAGAGCCCTAAACTCTTGCCTCTATCACAAATGGACAGGAGGTGCCAATTAGTGAATTTCCATCTTCCGGAAGACTAGGTAGACAAAATAAACAGGTCAGATGAAACAGGTTGTTGTATATTTGCTGAAACAGGAGGTGACACTGACTACACAAAACAGCCCTCTGAATATGCAGTGGGTGGGAAAGAGTAGGGCTAGAAAGAACTAGATTTTGGTAGATGTTAGTCAACATGTTCATCCGAAAACATCATACAAATGTACGCTATATCATGTCAGCAGAGACACACCATCAGCTCAGAAATGAAACGAGCAAGAGTCGGGCGATCAGGTTTGAAGAATACCTGTCTTGCCTCAGTCGGGTATATTCTAGCAAGAGCATCGAAGTTGAGAGGCTTGTACGATTCCATCAAGCAGAAGGTATTGTAGAGCAATGGAGTACTTAGCAATCTTGGAGGTGTTCAAGCTGTCCGGTTTGGGATGTATAGGGTTCTGAAGGAGGAAAGAGCCAGAGCCATTACCTTGCATTCCGAGTTCATCAATGCAGAGTAAATTAAGAGCACAAAACCAAAAGATTGCAAAAATGGGAAAAAGAGGATTGGCCAAGGTGCAAGAGCAATAATACCTTTGACAAGAAACAAGGAGGAAATCCACCTCTTGTAGATGAACATCAGCTTGGGGGAATCGCCATGGTGAGTATCGGTGAGTAAAATCTCACATGGTGCAGTTTTGCTAACAAATTAGGGGAAGATTAGAGAAAGTTCAGTTCAAAGCTCAATCAGCTTGTTCTTGTTTTCAAAAGATCAGCAGAAAAAGCAGCAGTTACAGATTTACTTGGCATGAGCGATGGCATTTTGACACAAGGAGAGGAGTCGAACCATAGCCAACTCACGGCCACGCGCACTGCCGTATCTCTCCTGACAAATCCTTGATACAGATGCAAAAAAAAAAATCAATTAGCTATTGCCTCTAAGCAACTCTAAGCAAGGCAATGTTCATCAGTTACCTACCTATCATCAAAGAGATCAGCCAAATCATCAACGATAATTGCTACCGGGAAACGAGGAAGAAGATGAAATGCAGCGAAGTATCTCTTAAGACCTTGCTCGTCCTCCACATACCTAATGATTTTCCAGTTTCAATCAAATGATTATGTTGTAAGAAAGTTGAAATCGAAAGCGAACAAGAAAGAAAGAAACTGGAAATTGGAAGTGGTACTTCATCTGTATACGGTGGAAGATTGGGGAAGCGGAATCAATTCCCTAAAATTGTACAAAAACACGAACCAATTAGACAAATCAAGAGAGTAGTAGTAGTAGCAGCAGCAGTGGATGAAGCTAGGGTTTAACCTGAGAGAGGAAAGGAGGTGCGTTGAGAAGCTTCGAGCGTTTGCAGAGGAAGACGACATCTCGGTGAGGATTCGAAGCGACGGCGTTGATCGCGAACTGGAATGCGAGCGATGTCTTCCCCCTTGCATTAGCGAATTCAATCGTTAATCATAATTGAACTCAGTCAAGCATTCAATTTCAGAACCGAAAAATACAAACTCGAAAGCGCCAATTTGAGAGAGAGAGAGTTACGAGGATGGAGGGCCCGATAGAAGAGTAATGGGGCCAGAAGCTGTGATCGGACAGTGGTTGGGATCAGAGGGAGTGGTGGTGGAGACGGAGAAGAACTGGTCAACCATTTTCGACAACCACCGCTGTGAAGTCAGTCAATCCCGGCGGCAACTGCAAGGCAGGAAATGTATATCTCTGCAAGCCAACACTCGCGCTTCCAAATTTATTTGAGGGGTTGTTAGTTACACCCGAAAATTTTACTATTTACACCAAAAATCTAAGTTTTTGTTTTTTTTTAAATAAACCCTACGCCTCTTGAGTCATAGGTGTGTGACTCAATAGGCGCAGCTATTTTTTTCTATATACATACCCTGCCCCTCTTGAGTCACACGTCTATGACTCAGGAGGCGTAGGGTTTATTTAAAAAAAAAAACTTGGCTTTTGGGTCTCCTAGCCTCGCGGTCGCGGATAAATTGAGCAATTGATTATTTACGTTGTGGAGAGGCTTATATTAGGCCCCGATTATACGTATGGCTATTTCCCGTCAAATGCATGACTAAGTAGTTTAATAGCATGCCCAACCGCTTCTCTAAACAATTCTCCAAAATGGAGAATTATAAATCACATATTCTGGATTTTTTTGGACTGAAATCCAACAGATTCTCCATTATGAAGTTTACCCCAAAATATATAGAGTTTTCTCCAAATTTAGGGAAATATCTCCATTTTTTCTCCCCATTCTCTATTTTGGAGAATGTCATGGGGAAGCTGTTGGACCAAAATCAACCTTGATATTCTCCAAAAATCCATTATAGAGAACCCGTTGGAGTTGCTCTAATACACCAACTTTTTGCATCAGTAAATATTTATGTGTTCTAATTTTGTAGAATTGGGCGGGTGAATCAAGATAAAAGACTAGGAGATTTCCTAAAAGAGCTTGGTGACACCGGTTTTTCTGCGTCAGAGTGCCGGTGTCAGCAAAATGTCTGCTGATACGAGAAGTCTATGTAGACAAACTATTTTCAAACAAAAATACTTATCGACACTGAAAGTCATTGAATTTGAAATATGTTTGATGAAAAATTGGTCGTGCGTATAATAGCTCAATTAGGTTTTGAATTTTTTTTTCACTTTTGATATAAGATTTCTTTTTGTCATTCATATTTCAACTATAATGAAAAGAGGTTCGATACAACAATATATGGAGTAATAAACAACCCTGCAAAAAATGGAAGGTGTAGAGTTTATAATTCTAGTTTTCCTAAGTCTTTATGTAATTTATGTAATGTGTTCTAGCATTAGGAAATTATGATGTGTCTTTGGGCTTGTAGCTAGCAGCTTCAACAATTAGCAAGGCCCAACAACATCAGCCCACCTCACTTCAGCTCAACATCGACAACTTCAAGCCTAAGCTGATGCAGCTTCAAGGGCCTCCTCAACGCTGCGTTTTGGAAATTAGAAGAGCTTTAAAAGCTCTTTTCCTGTGTTCAGCAGACCACAACAAGGGGTACTGTAGCAGCGAAGAAAGAGGGCTAGGGTTGCAAGCAAGAGCTCATCGCCGCCGAGAGAGCTTAGGAGCTTCTCCCATGGCTGCTCCGGTGATGACAAGGCGGAGGGCTCTTCGGTGAGAGAAAAAATGAGAGAAAGAAGTGAGCGGCGCCAATATTGGAAGCGCCTGAGTGCTCTAGAGAGGTGAGGGAGATCCAGCGAGAGCGAGAGAGCTCGAGGGCGAGCGATCTCCAGGACCTTACCTTGAGCGACACTTTGGGAAAAAGATAAAGCTTGGTAGTGCAAGGTCCAGGCGAGGATTGCGGTGACATCGCAGATCCGCTCAACCAAGAGGAGATGAAGACCCGTAGAAGATCGAGAGACTCGATCTTGAACCGACCAAAAGGAGTGGCTGCGAAGAACAACGAGGGAGGCCTCGATCCACAACCAAAGAACAAAGAAGAAAGACTGAGGAATCTGTAGGCTGACTGGTTTTGATGAACGACAACTCGACTGCGACTTCGACGAGTTCTCAGCAATGCCTCAAACAGGGAGTTCCTCTTCCAAATCTGATTTCTTATTGTCTAATAGTTTTAGATTAGATATTAGTCAGTTTTGTTCTTGTGTACGGTTGTGTTCTTCATCTAGATTGCCCTCTTAGGTTTTTGTACTCTTGTTACTGTTTCGCCTTAGAGCACAGTGGAACGCTCTCTTGAGCCGGGGACGTAGGGAACCTTTTCCCGAACCTCGTAAACAAATCATTGTGTCCTATTCGTTTTCGTTTGATCTAGAACCGAATCTGCGATGATTGATATGATAAACGACTTGATTGACCTAAACGATACCTCGAACCGGATTTTCCAGATTGGTATCAGAGCCAGGTTGGCTCATTCTTGATTTCTAGCATGCTTCTTGTTTGATTATGCTTAAAATCTGCTTATATTCATGTTCTTTGATGAGTTACTGCTTCCGTTGTATATACTTAGTGTTCCTGCATGACTATGTTTGAAGAAAGATGGTTACTACTCTGTTTAGTTGCCACAAGATATTATTCTTGTGTTTTCTTAAAGTTCAGTTATGTGTTCACTGTTGATTGTAACTCTTGAATATGATATTTTCAGATCCTTGCTGGTTATTTTGGTATTTTTTTCAACCATTCATATGTTCTGTTTGGTGTCTTGATTTCTATGTGAAACTCTTGGCTGTACAAATGCATATAGGTTGAGATTTGGTCAATTTCTTGGACCCATATGTACTCTTTGAATCCTTATGCACCACATACCTGTCTTGATGAATCTTGTGTACATTGACACTTGTTGCATCTCAGTCTATAACTCACTAATGATGCTTATTCATCATCTGCTCAATGTATGTGTGCCTGACAGATATTGCATGTATATGATATCTGTTTTAGGGTTCTTAGTGTGAGTTCTGTTGTGCTCTTTTTCCTTCCCTTTAATTCAAGTATGAACATGTTTTGCTTGTGTATTCCATAACTTTTGAGTTTTTGGATTACATTCCTTGCCATAACTTGTTCTTTGGTGCTCTTTTAAGAGTCTTACTTGAATTTTAAATTTGTGCTCAGTTTATGCTCACACATTCCTGATTGTACTCAGTTTGTGCTTAGATTGCATTTCTGATTATGTACATTTTCTCCCTCTCATGCATTTTCTTATTGCCCTTATCTCCATAGCTTTACAACCATTTGCTTAGGCACAACACCCTAGTTACTACCATCTTACATTCTGTTTTGACTACTTGTTTTTCATGCTTGATAAATTGGATGATTGTTACTCCTGATCACAGTAATGCATTGTCCTTAATTTCTTGCATGTTTTTAGTAGTTAATTGGATGTTTTCTTGCATGGTTTTTGGGTGTCCTGTCAGATTCGTATGTCTTATTCTTTATCTCGCATGATTTAGAAATAGATGTGTCGTTTGAATTTTGACTTGCTTGTTGGTTGTTTAGTTTGGGTTCAAATAAAGCTTTACATGTTGTTTTATCACGTACTTATGAGCTTAGAATATGAGGAGCTTTGACAAGTTTCTCTAGGTTTCTTTCTCTTGTCATCACTTGATATTTACTACAACATTCATGCTTTTTTCCATATTTTTCCTCTGTTGCCCCATGTCTTTGATTGACACCTCAGTTTACATGTGTCTTGTGTTACAGAATTTCGGTGCTTAAACTACTAGGTTTTATTGGCATGCTCATATAGTTTCAACTACTCATGGTTGTAGTTTTTCTTGCTATATACTATGCCTAATTAACTGTCAATAGTAGCTTCCTGACTCTACACTTATGATTCATGTGGTTTTAGGACAGTCTCATGCGCTTTTCTTCATGTGTAAACCTGTCCCATGCCTATTAACATGTGATCCTCAGTTCTGATTACATGTTTTGTCATATGAATGTCTCATTTGTTTTGTGCATTACATGATAGATTTCTTGTCCTTCCTATATCTACATACTTCACTGTTGTACTTTTTCGAGTTTTTTGTGATGTCATGTCTGTGGAAGTTATTAGATCTATTCATGATTTGCCTCTGTGAATTCAGATTTTTCACATTTCCTTTTTTTGTACAATTGGATTGTAATTATCTGTTTTCTCATATGGGAACTCTCAGCTAGATGTCTCAGCTGATTGTCTTCACTTATTCTCATATGCTTGATTCAGTTTTCTGAGAAAAATATACATCTTATTTGCCTATGATAGAGTACTGATTACTAACTCATTGTGTGGTCTCCCTCCTGTCCAAGGTGAAACCAATCAAGTGCTAAAGAAACTGGAAAGGCAAAACCTTGGGTTTGTGCCAGGAAGAGATTGAAGGATATGCAGATCAGGAACCACTACAGAAACTGTGGGATTCCTTCGAGATGATAGCTACATCAAGCATCTGCTAAATGAAGAATCAGGGCCAGATTTCTTCTTGTTCCTTTTCTCTATTTCAGTTTTATTTACATTTCAAAATGTGTTGCACTTGTATGAGTTTAGTGTGATCTCTATCTTCATCTGATCCTTGTCTTACTTGTGATCTACCTTGGCCTTGATCTAAGATAGTTTTTTCCCTTGTTCAAACTGAATCTGATGCTTTGTGTTTATGTTTTAGCATTTTTAGGATGATAAATTCTATGACACTCGGTGTTCTTGAATTTCTATTTGTGCTTGAATTGCTTATCCATGATCTGTCAAGACCTAAACTATGATTTTAATGCCTGTTTTTGGATTAACCTTGTTGTTTCTTCCTCTAAACTTAAGAGCATATAAATCTGCATGTTTACAGACAGATGCAAATCCTGTTTTTAGATGATTTCTGTGTGTTTTTAGCATGTTTATCTCCGTGATTAAATGCTTTACGTAATCCGCACCTCCATGTCAAAAAATCATGCTATTAGGATTTCTTGTTTATGTGTTAAGTACTATTTTTGATATTCCTTTCCCTTTTGTGTGGATATTATATGTCACATAAGTACCTGCCTCCTTGCCCACTCTCTTTAATATCCTCTGTGAATTATTTCTGATTACGTTGACTAAGCAAGTCTTCTATTTTGTCAGAAACTTTCTCCGAAGAGTTAGTGACCTTGTCACTTGTCAGTAAAGCAGCTAAGGGATTCCAGACGGCTCGGTGCAGCCTTTCCCATCTGCCAGGCTCTTCTAGGAGTTGGAGGATAGTAGATCGAGTAAAGGAGAAAAACCAACCAAAGGAACTTCTCCACCACAAAAGAAGAAAAGTAAAGGAAACAAAAGGCCAAGTGTTCTAGGAGTTCAGAAGCCCATAAGGAGCCTGAACCAACAGCACTCTGCAACCATTGCTAACGTCAAACTGCAGCTACGAGTTTTGACGACTCACTCATTAAATTAAGGGGGGCAAAGGTAAGTATCCTAACTCTATTTCAATGTCTAAAGGATAAATCACAAGCCATGCTAAACATGTGATTATATGCATATGGTGTTACATGCCTATATGTGCTTTATTCACATGTCATGTTTCAAAATGGCTTGCCTACCTTTAGATGATAAATATATGATAGATACTTGCTAGCTCTTGCTTTATAATTTGGGTGAGTGATCGTTTGAATCTGTTGGATTCCTATGCTCTTATGTTGGCTTGATTTCCCTTCATGCTTGTTTCTTCTTATGTGAATCTTTTAGTTTTCCCTTGTATGTGGATGTCTGACAGCTTGTTAACCAAGCTTACCTCCTTGTGTGTGGTGTTCCGCAACATGTCTTTCATGCATATGTTACCTGGTTGTGCACTACTCTATTCATTGACTTGGTGTACATGTTCATGAGTGCTTTGCCCACTTTTATGAATTCATGTATTATCTTTGTTAAAGTCTTTGAGTTGCCTACATGTCTAGGTCTGTTAGAGTATGTGCTTTGCATTTTCACTTGCATAAAAATCAGTTTGCTTATACTTGCTATTTGTTAGTTGTATAAATGCTTGCTGCTTTTATGTGTTGCTTGTGGTATTGGCCTCGAGAGGGCATTATATGTGATATTGCCTCTCATGCGTCTCATTGACTAGAGACTTTTATGTCTTAGTAGTCTATATGAGGCATGCTTTCATAGTTACATGTCTAGCTTGCTATAAAATTCTATTCATCTATTATATGCTGAGGTTATGCTTTATACGCTAGAGTTTTCTATGAAAAGGACCTGCTGAAATTCTTAATTTCTATCTCCTTTGTTATGCTTAATACTTGTTATTGGTAACCGTGTGTGGAGAAAGTGCAGGTACAACGATGACGGACGTCGTTACATTGTGCTATTAGGTTTTTTTTTCTTCTCTTTCCTGTTTTTCTTGAAAACTAGACTTAAGAGGGCAAATTGTAGAGTTTATAATTCTAGTTTTCCTAAGTCTTTATGTAATTTCTGTAATGTGTTACTAGCATTAGGAAATTATGATGTGTCTTTGGGCTTGTAGCTAGCAGCTTCAACAATTAGCAAGGCCCAAATACATCAGCCCACCTCACTTCAGCTCAACATCGATAACTTCAAGCCTAAGCTGATGCAGCTTCAAGGGCCTCCTCAACTCCGCATTTTGGAAATTAGAAGAGCTTTAAAAGCTCTTTTCCTGTGTTCAGCAGACCACAACAAGGGGTACTGTAGCAGCGAAGAAAGAGGGCTAGGGTTGCAAGCAAGAGCTCATCGCCGCCGAGAGAGCTTGGGAGCTTCTCCCATGGCTGCTCCGGTGATGACAAGGCGGAGGGCTCTTTGGTGAGAGAAAAACTGAGAGAAAGAAGTGAGCGGCGCCAATATCGGAAGCGCCTGAGTGCTCTAGAGAGGTGAGGGAGATCCAGCGAGAGCGAGAGAGCTCGAGGGCGAGCGATCTCCGGGACCTTACCTTGAGCGACACTTTGGGAAGAAGATAAAGCTTGGTAGCGCAAGGTCCAAGCGAGGATTGTGGTGACATTGCAGATCCGCTCAAGCAAGAGGAGATGAAGACCCGTAGAAGATCGAGAGACTCGATCTTGAACCGACCAAAAGGAGTGGCTGCGAAGAACAACGAGGGAGGCCTCGATCCATAACCAAAGAACAAAGAAGAAAGAATGAGGAATCTGTAGGCTAACTAGTTTTGATGAACGACAACTCGACTGCGACTTCGACGAGTTCTCAGCAATGCCTCAAACAAGGAGTTCCTCTTCCAAATCTGATTTCTTATTGTCTAATAGTTTTAGATTAGATATCAGTCAGTTTCGTTCTTGTGTACGGTTGTGTTCTTCATCTAGATTGCCCTCTTAGGTTTTTGTACTCTTGTTACTGTTTCGCCTTAGAGCACAGTGGAACGCTCTCTTGAGCCGGGGACATAGGGAACCTTTTTCCGAACCTCGTAAACATATCATTGTGTCCTATTCGTTTTCGTTTGATCTAGATTAGGTTCGATCTAGAACCGAATATGCGATGATTGATATGATAAACGACTTGATTGACCTAAACGATACCTCGAACCGGATTTTACAGAAGGAAAAAAAAACCATAAAAACAAGAAACAAAGAAGGACCTCCATCATTCGGAATCCCACCCTAATACATATAAATTCGGAAGCAATGTCTTCAGTAAAATTTGAGCCACGTGTCCACCTTTTCACAAAAATAAGAAACGATGTTCTCTTTCCCTTTCCCTTTCCTTCTGATGGTAGTTTCTCCAAACCCACGTTCTCCCCCCATTCCCATTCTCCATAGATCTCAAAACTGCCTCTTTTACCTCTCTTCGTTGTTGACTAAACTGTTTCCTCCTCCTTTCTCTGTAAAATCAAAGCGTCGACTTTGTCTCTCTACAAATGTGGAACATCCATGTTGTCCCTTCCCCTATTATAAATTGACAAGCAAGGGCGATGACGGTGCGCTTGAGAAGCCAAATATTCAAGCAGACAGATTCTTCGACCACCGAATCCCAATGTTCTCATGGCTTTCGAGGTCGTCGTCGTCCAGATTTGCCGCTCCATGGGCTGCAAACGCTGCAATCCTTCCATCCTCAATGCCCAAACCCTAATCTTCTCCTTGTACCTCCAATCCATCGCGTGTTCGGCCGCATCGTGCGCCACCGTTGCTGACCGTACCCAGGCCAGCCTCCTTGACGTCGTCTGCACCCTAGAAGAGCTCGCCTCTCCCATAGGCTTCCCAATCTTGAACAGGTACATGGACCTACGATTTGGTGTTGTGCTAATTGATCTACTTTTTATCAGGTGAATTTGATTGCTATTGATTTTTCAGATGAATTGCCCTTTAGATTGAAGCTTTCTATTGTCAAAGCTGCTATTTCAGTTTTTTCCTCTCACTCTACGTATCTCCCCTAACTTCTTCTATTGATTTTTCATTGTGATTAACTGGAGTTGTTTGTGTTTGTTTAATCTAAATGAATGAACGAATTTATTGCTTGTCGGTGTTTATTGTAATGTCAATGAAATGATGTAAGAGAGGGGTGTACTTTGAAATCACATACTCAGAAGGATATTCAAGTAAGAAGGCAAGTGATATCCAATGCCAAGGTTATATTTTTTTTGGCAGTTGATCACAATGAGTACCTACGCACATACTCATGTGCGTAGGTACCTGGATTGGTTGTGGTAATTGTTGGCGATAGGAATGATTCTCAGATCTATGTGAATATGAACAGAAAAGAGTGAGCTGAAGTGGGGATAAAGTCCTTCAATTAAGATCTACACGAGCAAGTCTCTGAAGCTAAACTGGTTGGGAAAGTTCACGAAATGAATGCCAACGTTGATGTACATGGTTTGTCATTTCTGTATCAGTAGTAGTTCTTTCAATCTCTATTCATTTGTTTTAGGAATTGCATATCTTCATGTTATAGATTCCTTTGTTTTTCCCTTCACTATATTGCATTTCTCATTTTAGGTTTTATTGTTGAGTTTATGAAGAGGTTATATTGGTTTTATTACATTGGATATAAATCTTCACATAGATTATTGAAGGAATTGATGATTAATTCCCCTCTCCACTTTGGATGATGTGGTTTCACTATGTATATTCACCGATAAAAATTTACAGACAAACAACAATACTAATATAACTTATGTTCCATCAGTTATGCCAAATGATTCGCATCCAGACATTGTTTTCTTATACAATTTGTCAAATGTAGGCTTAGAGATTGAATCTAGAGTTCCTACTTCTTACACATGGAGGTGGTATTGTTTTTGTGCCCAATCTCTCACCTGTAGGCTGTAGTTTGAACATGTTTTTCTTACAAAATTGTCAATCAGATGCTCACAATAAGATAAGTTGATCAGATCTGCCAGTTTTCATCAGTTCTTATGAAGTTTCCTTTCACTTTTATCTTTTGTAATGTTTGATTGCGTGTTTGATGAGAGTACAAAATTTTCAAGCTTCAGGAATAAAGTTTGTTTGCTTATAGGCCCTTTTTATTGTTTAACAAGTGTAAATGCTTTATACTTTACATCGTGGTTAGTATATCAACTATGAACGTTAACCATCCTTTCTCAATGCTTTGATTATATGGAATGTGCAGCTAAGGCTGTGAGCGATAAGGGAGTGGAATGTGAATCTAAGGTTATATTTGAATGGCTCCCTTTGAATTGTGTGAAATGTAATTGTTTTGGGCATACGGACTCATGTTACCCGAGGGCCAGCCTAGACGTGAAATTGACATGTAGTTATGATTCAACTGGTGTAACTGTGTAATGGGGACTGATGTTACTGTTGCTGCAGTTGCTGCGGAGTGGGCACGGTCCTGTGGGATGGGTCCTATAGAAATAGGTGGATGATGTTCTAATTGTAAGGATGGGAAAGAAAATGAAATGCCAAAACCAGAAGTAGGAAGGAAGGACATGGGAAATGGAGAGGGAGTGGAACAAGAGATGGGAGAAGCTGCTAAAGTGGAGGCGGGGATGAATGCAACAGCTGCTGCTGGTGCGGTCTCCATGGGGGTACAAACGGATGATGGGGCTGATGACGCAGCTGCAGAGGAGGAGGTTAACCATGTAACATCGTTAGTGTGTGCTTGAATGGTTGCTTCCTCTTGGGCAGCGGCCTCGGTAATCTCGGTGAATAGAGGGGGCAAGATGGAAATCGATAAATGTGCGACGCCGAAATTGATGAGATGGAAGGATGTCGATGGTGTTAAGAAGGGGACGTATCTCCTACGAGGCACATCGAATTGCATCAACGGGGATATAAAGGTATCCTTAACCATGGATGAATTGTTTAATGCGACGTCGGCAATCAAGGACTCTAATTGTGGGAAAGGAGATTCAACGTATTTCCTTTTCGAATCGGAGAGCGGGGAGACCGACAATGAGTCCTAGCAGTCGGGCTAATCTTACTAGGACTGCGCTGAATACATGGTCCAGCTGGTGGTGATGCGTTTGGTGTCTTAATGCTTGGCCTTTATGTTCCTTTTGAGTTGTTGAAGGTTTCTAATATATAGTGTGACATAGGTGATATTACATTAGTCTAGGCGGGGAGGGTTACTTGATTTGTTTGAATTGTGATTGAATTGTAAATGATCTTGGGGGGGTCAAGATCAGGTGGGGTGCCCAACTATCTCTTAAATATATTTTATTTATATTTATATATTTTTATATATAAATTTATTAATTTATTAATTTATATATATATAAATTTATATATTTTTAAGGTAGTAGCTTGGGTTGTGGCTGAGTTAAGCGTTGTTTAGTTTTTTGTGCTTGGTCTTACCTTTTTTGTTCCATGGCTTTTGGCACATATCTATATATTTACCCGTTCAGACTTCAGATGGAATGATTTTATAGTATGAATGATTCACTGATACTATAAATCTAGGATAAAAGTGAAAGGAAATTAGTTTTCAATATTAAATACAATAGGAATAATAAATATCAAAAAAATAATCTAAAAAGAATAGTCTATTAGAGGGTATAATGGAGTAATTGAGCTCCGATTAAAATACACACTACCTAAAACGGGTAAAAACATAAATCATTCATTTTCTGCAGCCCATTTCACAAGCATAGTGTGGAATTTATTATGGTTATAAACATTGATTTTCAATATTAAATACAATGAGAAAAAAACTCAAAAATATTCGATGCACAACCTATCATATATTTAAGTCTAAAGCTTTGACAAGGGTTCCAAGATATTTTCGTTGGAATATTTTTTGGGCAAAATATTTAGATAGCAATGCATAAATTGTTTACTGCATTGATAAAATTTGTGAAACTGAAGATTATAAATTATTGATCAAATTTATCATAAGATATTGGTGCTATTTAAGTGAAATAGAAGGTTATAAATTGTGACTTGATGGGTTTAATCATTGTCCATAAGGTGTTCGATGAAATGCATCTAAGTATTTAATATTTCAAATATGAAAATGAATTTAAAATTAATTTTTAAAGTGGGTCGTATTGAAATTGATTTATAATTTACACGAATTTGAGAGGTATAACGTATTTTAATTTTATTTTTTAATATTTTGGCATCTTAGGGTTCATATTTAAACATAGAGTACCTCTTTCTAATTAAAGGTCTAAGACATTATAAAAAACCCACACTAAATATCTTTTTTTTTTATTCTTTAGCTATATAGGGTTTATACATTTCAATTTAAGGTATCTTTATCAAATCGGTATATAATTTTGACCATTTAAGAGGTGTGACATGATGCGTGCAATGTTCTAAAAAAACGCTTGGCGGGTGCTTGGTGTAGGGTAGGGTCAGGAGTCTGGGCGGGGTGTAGGCGGATTTCATGGCGGGTCTTTATAGTCTAGGCAGGTTTGAAAGACCTTGACGGCCTTGGCGGCGGGACGAGTTCAAGGGTTTAGGCAGGGGTCTAGGCGGGTCTTGAAAGGTTTTTTAGAACAGTGGATGTGTGTAAGAGATAAAGTATCTTAAGAGGATCCAATCTTAATTTTCTTACACCAAAAACTATAAGGTTTCTTTTCTTTGCCTTCAATTAGGATGGATGTTAGGAGAAGCGTAAAAGTAGCCGATTTATCATTCTTTTTCAAATTTAAAGTATCGATCATCTCAAGAAAAGAAAATTTCGAAGAACATCATGACAAGAAGCATGAGCAATAAGTTAGTAGAAAATTGATTTGTCGAATATTTTGTTTAATACATTAAATTCGACCGAAAATATTATGAAAAAACCCGAACAAGGTTCGGGAAAAGAACTAGTTATAAAATCAAACGTGTAGCAGCTTCAGATGCTCGGGAGGAAAGTCAGCGTAAGAAGCAAAGAATAACAGGTACAAAATCATTAACCATGAAGAATGGATTTGTAAGCTTTTTATAAACAACTGTGAATGCCTTAAATCTGAACTCGAATTTATAGGTGTAAACTTATTTATGTTGCTGATAATAAGCCTTGTTAGACAAATTTTATTCGAAAAAACCTTTACTAGTTAGAATAAAAAGTACTCCGTATAAATAAAGTTATAAAATGTTGGTATGATCAAATTACTAGTTAATGTAATAAGTTTAATAGTTTTACCCTATCATCTTAGCATGTAAAAATGTCAATTTTTATCCCAGCTAGCAACATCTGATCACAAGTTTTCATTTGCTCACCCGAAATCTTTCCTAATAAGAAAAAAAAAGTTTCCATTTGAATTCTGCTCTAAACTCTAGCTTAAATTTTCAAGAATTAAAATGCAAGGATCATTTCGATTCATTCATCACAACAGGTTGTATAAACAAACCCTCTTGACAAATTGAAGCAATAATACATTAATGGTTAGCTTCTTCGAGCCCAGAAGCCTTTTCTCGATTGAAACATCATACCCTCAGTCCCTCACCCTAAAAAATTTTGGTACATTGTCGGGATCCCGGAATCTCTGTTACAGGACAACTACTACTCTACTCGACGATTTTTCCTGTGCTATGTGTCGAACAAGTACAAATAGCCCCGCCATCGATCTCATGTCACCCATAGCTCCTACATATAAAGGGTTTATTTGATTTAAACATAGAGAGATTACTCTCTTCATCAAGCACAAGGCCACTCTTTACACACTCGAAGACCTTGCAGGATCTATTACCAGGCAGCGCCATCAGTGTGAGACAGTATCATATATGAAGTATCCATACGTACAATTTCAATTCCTCATTGATTAGCATCCTTTCGAGAGGCTTCCAAAAGTCGACGCTCAACCCCTCGCTTCCTCAGCTCTGTCAGGCCTTGCTCAACTGAAAGAAACAAAGAACAGGTTGCTGTAAACTCGAAAAATGGTTACAGAGATGGTTTTTTTATGCCTATTCAAGACAGAAGGAATCCGATGCATTACCATCAACTGCATCATGTGAAGTTGGAGCATGTCCACTACGGCCAATCCAAAACTGAAGCCTCTGTTTAGCAATGTCCTTTTCTATACCAAGTGCTAGAGCTCTTCTCCAAAAGTAGGTCAGCCACGCCTGCACAAGCAAGTCTCAGGCTCACAAGTTGAAGGTAGCCAAAACGGGTGAAAATATTGAGTGTAAAAGAACAAAGGTACGTCTGGCAGCTGAAAGGAGGGGAGAAGGAAAGAAGGATAAAAACCTCTTTGAAAAGAACATCCTCAGATTCCTCTGGACTTAGTTCTGTGAAGAAGAATAACAACAACGTCAACAATGAACCACAAAGAACACATTATTGCCGTTCAACAATACCTTTCGTTTTAGCCTTGAAAACAATTTTTAAGAAGGATAATAATTGAAATAAAAGATCCGTAAAAATAACTATTTTATCTACTTCTCGTACTCAACACCTTTGGAGTCAACTGGAAGATATTATGAAAAAACTCTAAAACGACAAATATGTTTGTTTTAACAATACTAAGCCTAAAATGAAAAGTATTACTAAACAGAGGGAGTAGAACATGGCAATGCTTTCCTATTATCGTATACTCCTCCCACAAACAGGTGTTAACCTGATATAATATATATCTCCTCTCATGGGTAAAACATATAGCCAAGTTTAAAACTGAAATACAGCTGACAAAATGAAGAACATACCAAAAGCCTCCATATACTTGAACTCTCCTGGCGACTTCAAATCTGCATTTGGATCAGAGAGACACAGATAATAAGTATTCAATCACCAGTAAGAACATACATACAATGTCACACAGAAATACTAGTAGATAAAAACCCGTGATGGATATTCTAGTAGAGTTTGGACGTCGGGTTTGAGCCAACACAAATGCAACAGACTCTTCAACCTAAAAGATGTAGTACATGTGGAAAAAAAATGTTAATGAAGTATCAATACTCCTCAGGAAAATACAGTAAAAAATTGAAGTCTAATAATATAGAAAAGCACAAATCTATTCAGGGTGAGCAACCAATCACAGAAACTACATTTTCTGGCTAATATTAAGAACATTGACACCAATCTAAGGTGATGAGCTTCAACTAGATTAGGGTTCTTTCACCGTCAAACTCTCAGTCTATACATATTTATTTTTTGAAAATAAAAAATGTCATTTTCAGATATGTGCATAGTTTGTGTTATCGGTTGCTAGACCTGGGCAAACGCAGGTGGGCCCGCTTGGCCCGCCCCGCCCGCCCGCATTTACGAGCGGGCTTGGTCATAGATGGAAGCCCATGCAGACCACTAAGCCCGGCCTGCGCCCGCCGCGGGTGCAAGCGTGGACAGAGCAATGAACCTGTTGCGGGCCACTAGGCCCGCAACGGGTACCCACCTTTTTTTTTATTAAAACTAATATATAATTATAATTATATATATAGATGTAATAAATAATATTAATATTAATTACTCGTATTCAATTTAAAAAAAAAAACAGTGATTTTTCCTAAAAAAACAGTAACTTAAAAAAACAGTTTCTAAAAAAATAGTAATTAATATATAATTATATATAGATGTAATAAATAATATTAATATTAATTATTCAATTTAAAAAAAAAACAGTTTCTAAAAAAACAGTAATTAATATATAATTATATATATAGATGCAATAAATAATATTAATATTAATTATTCAATTTTTTAAAAAAAAACAGTAACTTAATATTAATTATTCAATTTAAAAAAAAACAGTAACTTATACCTAAAATAGTAACTTAATTATCCAATAAATTTTTTTGTGGGTACCCGCGGGCTACCCGCATTCGCGAACGGGCTTGGATTCGACTTCCAACCCGTTAAGTGGGCTTAGCCCGGCCCGCGTTTGCCCGGGTCTATCGGTTGCTCACCCCATCCATCCACCCAAATAGTTTGTGTTAATTTACGTAATTAACGCGAAATTATAAAAATCATCAATAAGAAAGGAAGCAAGCAACTTGAGAATGGACTGATTTGAAACAAAAAAAATTGATACCTGCAAAGAAGCAAGTTCCTTCAAGCCCATTTCAACAGCAAGCATACTTTCTATAACTGCTTCTCCAGTCAGATCATTCAAGTCTTGGACAAGTTTACTTCTACTATCAGGATCATCACCTGCTCAAAATTACAACGTAACAGCTATGAAATGAGCTAAAAGTGTATTGAATAACGAAAGAACCTTAATTATTTGCAGAGGAAATCAGGAAACTATCTTTCAGTTCAAGAATAAGAAGAGATACAATAGTAATGATAAGAAGTTGAGAACTTCCAACCTTTTTCCCAGCTCTCTTCTTTGGCTTTTTGTCCAGCGGAAATGACAATTTCAAAAGGAAGAGGCGCTAAAGATGACCAGTATTCATATTTCGATAATGCAATATCAGCACAAATGCCTAGACATCAAGCAAGCAACCATTAGATATTGCAAAAAAATTAAGCCAAACAATTGATTGAGCACGAAACTTGTAAATCCAGAAATGCCAAACAGAGACGCAATATGCTATATAACAGTTTGCCATTGCAATGTGTAAGGATTTTATAGCTGACTGTTTTAAGCACTGATATTTTGATGACACATTCTTTATTATGATAGATTATTACACTGCAACTAGCCCAAGACTTCAGAATAAGAGAGACTTGTACACAATGAATAAAATGGCAGCACCTAGGTGTGCACTCTGCACCAAGCTGACAGTGCAACAAGGCCCTTGCATGCCTCGGAGGTGAGAGCTTCATTGACTCGAAGCAACATGACAATTTTTTCTAAAACATAATTTTAGTTATACTGTTAAAGAAAACCCGCTATTCAAAACTAACAATAAACAAATGATTTATTCAATGCCTCCTATACCTATTTGATGAGAAGTGGTTGGATAAGGTGAAATTGCAAAAGTTTGCACGCCATATTCGTGAGGCATGTTCCTCTCAGATTATGTCTAGGCAAATGGCCTCTTTTCACTTTTTTTTGTGTCTCGCAGTTCGTTCTTTATTAGTTAAATTGATAAACAAAAAGGGAAAAGGCAGAAAACAAGCCATTTCCCTTCCAATGCCACGAGTTTGTGTGCACATGTCTATGTGTGCTTGTGCATGCATGTGTGTGTCTGAGAGAAAGAGAGAGAGATTTGTGATGATGACGCATACCATGCTGTGCTGCTAAACCCCAATAACGTGCAAGCCAGCATCTCTTAAGAACAACTTCTTCCTGTCATATTGATAGGGGATATAATTCAGCCAATCAGGTTTCCATGTTACTATAGGATAGGCAAGCCCTAGCAGAATGCATACCATTTCTTTCTGAGTCAAAACCATTCTTTGTGTCATCGTGTGTAGGGATTTAACCTCAGATTCAGCTACCTGGAGCCGAACTGCAGCTGCTGTCACCTCATCTTTAGCTTTCTGGCTCAAGCAATGAAAATACTCACTAAATTAACCCTTATGCAGCAACATAATAGAGGTGACAGGAAATATCAACTTAATCAAAGGTTATGAGATACAAACTTGCAAACTTTACCTGAACTTCAGAACGCATGTTTATAACTTCAGCATCCAACTCAGTTTTCGATTGCTTTGCATCTCTCAGTGCAGCCTAAAATTATAAGCACCTTTTAGAAAAAGAAAAACAGCAAATGCTCCAGTGATAGAAGCAGATGCACACATAATGGTTTGTACAAAAAAACCACAGAAGACCTAGTGATTTTTTAATTTTATGGACTTCTGAAGAAAATGATTCTATGGACAAAACTATAAAGTTCTGTAGATGGGTTTTCAAGAAAATGAAAAGAATTCATGCCTTTAAATTACCTCTCTTTGACGCAATGCAGCTTCTTTTCTGTAGACGATCAATAGATATAAGTAATAGATTCATTTACGAAATCAAAGTATGTGAATAGGGTTTCCCTGCAATATACCTGCTTAATAATTTAGCTTCCAGAGAGACTCCTTCCCCAAGAGCAGCAACCTAAGAGGGAAAGGAGAAAGCACGACTTGTAACTATACTATCCCTTGCAATCAGATAATGGATGAAATAAGGTTCTCAATGAACGCATTCCTATTTAGAAGAGCTATTTGCTAATAATCGTACATTAGAAGTGGCAGAAATAATTACCAGAGAAGAGTTCAACAAAAATCTCTTGAAAAATACTACAGCGCATCTTAAAACTACTTAAAATGCACAAAACAAGGTCTTTTCTTTGTACAATCTACCCACATAAGAACATACCTGAGGCTCTTTTCTTAAGTTGGATGCAATTTATGCAAAATGCATTCAACACTGTTTAAAAACTCTAATGGGGAAATGCTTTCCCCTGAATTTCATGTACTGATTGAGAATAAAAAATTCTTTATTTCTATCAAAGACCATGAAAAATGAAACTTATACACGCAAAGCAATTGAATGTAACTTCATAACTCTGGATAACATTCCATGGTCTAACGATCAAAAACATCCATTCACATTCTTAACTTTACATCGAATATATAAGCAGAAGTACCTGCTTTTCAAGATCTTTAACTCTTGCTTCAGCATCCTTGAATCTCTCTTCTTCAATTCGGAGCTGCAGAAGTTCCAGGAACTCAAGTTTCTGGTACAAGTAATAAATGGAATAAAGAGTTGAATTGTTTATGTACTTTGAGTGTGAACCTTTTCAAGAATCTTCTCATTCTCCTCTTGTAGCATATCAAGCTGACAGAAAAGAAAACACGATTAAGTCAGTTGTTTACTGACAGTCATCTTAAGTAATGACAAGATGCTTCCTACTGCAAATCTATTCATAAAAAAGTATGATCTTGAAACCCAAGGATCACATTACCTCGTCCCGAAGCGTGGAAGCTTCCTGCTGACTTCCAACAGCTTTACCATTGATTTGCACTACATCAGCTAAGAATCTGAAAATTACGCGACGATGAAGAGCCAGTTCCACAAGCAATTAGATCTCGTAGCTCAATTCAGGTAGCACGTTCAGCTACAATGTAGAAAACATAGAAAAATTCAAGAGAAGGAAGAAGAAATGTTCTTAACCTCCTTTCCTTTCCCCTCATGATAGGCGAATCTAAAGGCGGAAGAGAAGATTGACTTCTCAAGTGTGTAATTTTAGGTGGAATGGCAGCTCTTGGAGGAGGATTCGACGGTGTAGGAGTAGGCCTTCCATTTGACTTGAAGCGAAGGGAAGATGCTTCCTCTGCCGTAACCCTAGCTAGCTGACCATTTTAAAGGAAGGAAGAAATAGTTAGATAATGTCAAAATAGTGAAGGATCGTCAAACAAACCGCAAAATCAATGCAGGCAAATCCGAATCTGGAAATGGAAGCTATTTCGAATTGCGAACACAAATGTGAGTATATAATTGGATCTAAATGCGTAAGAAAAAACGGTAAAGCACACCGCAAAATAAATGCAGGCAAATGCAAATTCCAGAAACGGAAGCTATTTCCGAAATTGGATCTAATTCTAAATGCGGAAACGAGAACCAGGAGAGAAGATCTCACATTAGGAACAGAAGAAGCAGAGCTCAGCTTGGAGGAGAGAGGGGCGAGAGAGGGCTTATAAGAGGGCAATGCGGGAGAAAGGAGCTGTAGATCGGAGGAGGAGGAGGAGTAATCGGAGCTGAACTGGCTGTCGTCGGCGTCGTCGTCGTCATCGTCGGCGGTATTGCGCGAAGCCATGGCTTGGGCGAGACGCTGAGCGGCAGCCTTGGCCGCGAAGTTCTGAGTGCGCTTGACGTTGGAGATGACGGTGGTGGAGGCGGAGCGAGCGTGGTGAGGACGCACCGACGGCATTCCGGAGTCGGAGGTCCATCGACGGGCGGAGATCGGGCTCTCCGTACGGTTGCTGTCCATCGAATTGCCTTCCTCGTTTGGTGTGCAAATTGTGGACGAAGGAAATGGCAAGTTGAGAGGGGAATAGAAAAAACAGAGGGAGGGAGATGATGTTTTGTTGGCTCTCTTTTTGCCGGTGAGAACTGAGAAGTAAAAATCTGGCTTTTGGGTTTGGGGCTGTAAATCTTAAATTGTGCACTTATCTTGAGTAATTGGTAAACAAAGATGTTGATTTAACATTGAAACTTGAAAGTAATTGGTAAAAATCTGGCTTTTGGGTTTGGGGCTGTAAATCTGGCTTTTGGGTTTGGGGCTGTAAATCCCGGTCCCGTCCCGGCTCCGTCTCGGACCCGTCCCGGTCCCGTCCCGGCCCCGTCTCGGACCCGTCCCGGTCCCGGTGGGAATTAAGGAAAAAAAGTGAATCCCGTCCCGCAAAAATTATGCGGGACAAGACTATGGGATCCCGCAAATCCTGGTCCCGTCCCGCATATATATATATATAATATAGAATTTATATATTTATATTTATATTTATATTTATATTTATATTTATATTTATATTTATATTTATATTTATATTTATATTTATATTTATATTTATATTTATATTTATATTTATATTTATATTTATACGGGACAAGAGTTTTAATTTTGGTAGTACTAAAATTTTTAATAATTTAGTGATTTATATGATATATTTAGTTATTTTAATCACAAGTTACAATAATATTGTAAGACTTGTAAGCAATTTGAAAATAAAAAATTACTATGGGCTTGGGGGTTAGGGATTTGGGCTCTAGAAGGCAAACAAAACAATTTATTCTCCATTTTAAAATAGTGAAATCTCTATTCAATTATAATCGGTTAGGGTTACAAGAAGCTTGTGCTGCTGGCAATGTTTTTTTGTACGAAACTGTGCTGCTGAGAGTGTTAACATTATGATGATATCATTCTATGAAGCATGAACTATGAAAATATTTTTTTTATTTTTCAAGTTTTATAATATTTTATTATTTTAATTTGAGGGACAAGTCCCGTCCCATCCCGTGTGGGATAAGGCCCGTGTGGGATTAAAAAAAAGGTGAATCCCGTCTCGGTCCCGTCCCGAAAAAATTAAAGCGGGACGGGCCTCATCCCGGTCCCGTCCCGTTCCATCCCGTCCCACGCCCACCCTTAGTTTTTTGGATTGGATTAGATCAAGTTAATTTTAGGTTTCACTTGGTTTCGAATATTTTTAAATTAGGTAATTTGTAATATACTCCATACGTTTGGCAAAAGGTTGTTATTGATACGGATAAAATCTTGCTAAATGTATAGTCAAGACATCAACACGGAGAGCCAGAGACGACAACATCTTTACCATGTCAGAACGACAAACACCAACAATCTGCAAGACTCCACGTGAACACCACGAACCAAGCTGAAGAACACCAACAACCTTTGTTGACTCCTTCTGTCGGTGTCGACAAACACATTGTCTACTCCATCTGTGAGTGTCGACAACCCAACTAAACACCAACACACCACAAATACCCTATCGATGGTAAAATCCTTATCGACACCGAAAGTCAGTGTCGGTTGGCTCTTTGCCGAATACGGGGAATGAACCGTATGTTTGGTGATATCACGTCATGCCAATAACAAGTCAGTTGACAAAACTTGTCATTTTAGGGTGTTAATTTTATTTAAAAAAACATGTCATTGTACGTATTTTTAGCTCTACTCTACGAAAATGTCCTTGTAATGATTAGTATATTGTAAGTTGTAGTTTTTGAGGAAAAAAAATTAATGTAATAAATGAGGGTATAATAGTATATTTGTTGATTTTATTAAAATTTATAAAATAATTTAAAATGACATGTTTTAGTGAATGGAAAGAGTGTATGCTTAGATTAAGTGATTTCATTTTTCAAGTTGTTGTTGATCCATTCAAATATAATTGGATTCAAGTTTTTATTGGATTCGGATTATGTTTGTAATTTAACTAAATTCGGTCGGATTGATCTCGATTTTTTCTTTTCATTTTTCTTAGTGTCGGGTACGTGGGTTGGATCAATGTTATTAAACCATGTTGAATACCAATTCTATGCAAAAGTATTCATTTAAATTTAAATCACATAAAATTATACAAGTTTGAGATTTTAGATTCAAATAATTAGGTATTTTGATTTGGGAAAAATCGTTTAATTTATATGTTTTCTTATTATCTTTTACAGGGATTTAGGCTGTGTTTGGCAATAAGGGAGTTTTTTGGGAGGTAGAGGGTTTTTTAGAGGTGGAGTTTTTTTTTTTTTAGATTATGGAGATGTGAAAGACTGAAAGTCGAAGATTTTTTTTTTAAAATCTGAATGATGTTTGATATTTATAAGGTTTGAAATGTGTTTTTATGGTGAAAAGACAGAAGCACCTTCACCAAATACCCATAATCTCTTTCCTTTAAAAAAAAACCTCACAAACCTCCCCCTAGGGTTCCATTTTCTTGGAAAAAAAAACTCGACTGCACCTCACAAATCCCCACTTGCACCTCCCACTAAACACCCACACTTTTGGGTTTTTTTTAACTCCCCCCCTCTCCCCAAAACCTCACGAACCCCACCTACACACACCCCTCCGTCAAACACAGCCTTAGTGCAAATACATTGTTTTAAATAGGGCAATTTATGTTAAAGGTGTAAAAGATAGGGCAATTTATGTTATTTAAATACATTGTAAAATATATAAACCAAGTACATTATAATTTATGTTTATATTTATAAGTGCATTATAATTATAATATACTGAAATCCAAATACACCATTTATATTAAAGTCAAAATTAATTGCATCAAATTTTATTTTCTAGAATAATAATTAAAATTATGTTTTAATTTAGAAAGGAATTCAGGTGTGTTTGGATTCCAATGCATTTCAATTTTAATGGATTTATAATTATAAACACTTGAATAATTCTTAATTAATACATCCACCCCTAATACTTATAAAACCAGAAGCAACGTCTTTGTAAAAAATTGAGCCACGTGTCCTTCTATGAGCAAAGTTAAGAAGCAGTTTCCCCTTTCTAACCCACGTTCTTTTGGCTGGCAATACCAAAAACTGATTGAATTTCTCAAGCACGTTTTCATTCTTCCTCAATCATCTTCTTCCTCATAATAGAATTGATAAATTGATTGATGGTTGCCGTTGTGGAGGCGGGGTACAGTCGATCGGAGGTCGGAGGAGGACGATTGTGGTCGGCGATGCAGTCGGCGACGGCTAGAGGCGGCTTTCTCTCTTAGTTGCACGGGGGAAAATCGATCTTCCTCATAGCTTCCTTCTTCCTCTAAATTATCTTCTTCCTCATAGCTTCCTTCTTTCTTAGAATTGATACGTTGATTGTTGTGGAAGCGGGGCGCAATCGATCGGCGACGAGGGGCTAGAGGCGGGGCGCAATTGATTGGCGGCGAGGGTTGGGGGTGCAATCGATCGGCGGCGAGGGATGGAGGTGGGGCGCAATTGATCGGCGACGAGGGCTGGGGGCGCAATTGATCGGCGGCGAGGGCTGGAGGCGGGGCGCAATTGATCGGCGACGAGGGTTGGGGGCGCAATCGATCGGCGGCGAGGGCTGGAGGCTGGGCGCAATCGATTTGTTATAAATTAATATAATTTATAACAAATGTTTGCACTTCTTTGCTCAAGTTTGGTGAATTTTCAATTGGCTTCTAGCTGTTGTTATATAATATGCCTGTATGTGGAGTTTGCCTTTAGTTCATGTTGTTTTATTACTGCTGGTTATTTGCAGAAGTGCAGTAATATCTGAAGTTGTATGCTTTTTTCTAGGGGTGGGCGCGGGACGGGACGGGACGGGATGGGGGTCGTCCCGCGTCTCGTCCCGCGTAATTTTTACGGGACGGGACCGGGACGTGATTATCTACTTTTTTTTCAATCCCGCGCGGGCCTTGTCCCTCACGGGACGGGACGGGACCGGGACGGGACGGGCCCTGTCCCTCGAATAAATAACAATATAAAAAAATTATAATTCTTATATATTTTGCGGATTTCAAAGGCACGCCATATTTAAATGTATACTCCATAATATTTTACGATTTTTCATATATACACACCGAACACATTATACATATAATTACACATACGTAGTATATATATACAAACACACAAGGTTTATATATAAACTGTATACAAAGTAGGTATATGTATACACACACTTACAGTGTGTATATATGTGTATGTATACACAGTTTTTTTTGGTATATATATATATATATATATATATATATATATATATATATATATATATATATATATATATATATATATATATATATATATATATATATATATATATATATATATATATATATATATATATATATATAGGGGAGATATCTAATGAGAAGTAGCATTTGGGTGAGAAGATGAGAAGTAAGCCTTATACCCCTTAGATTAAAATGATTTTTTTTATATGGATATAGGGGACATATCTAATGATAAATAAATCAATGTTTTATTTTTTAAATTATTTTTTATGTTATTTCTCTATATGGTGATTTAATGGTCATTTTAGGGGTTTTATGCTAATTTAAATGAGTTTTTTCATTCACCACCCAGAAAAATAGCATAAAAAACTAATTAAAAAATATTGATATATTTATCATTAGATATGTCCCATATATCCATATAAAAAAGATCATTTTAATCTAAGGGGTATAAGGCTTACTTCTCATCTTCTCACCCAAATGCCACTTCTCATTAGATATCTCCCCTATATATATATATATATATATATATATATATATATATATATATATATATATATATATATATTTGACGCAGTATAAAAATTAGGTCGGATCGGGCGCAGCCGAAATCCTTCCTAGCGCATCCTTGCGGATGAGAACCAGCAGTTCTGGGTTATCCTGGAAGCCGTCGTCGGCAGGGGATACATGGGCACTACGAGCAATAAAGTCTGCCACAGCATTTGATTCCCTGAAAACATGACGAATAGCAACATAAGAGAAGGACGAAATATCTAACCGAATATCCGATTGTAGGAGCTCAATATTCCAGGGACATTTCCAATCCCCCAACAGAGCTTTGATTACTGTTAAGTTGTCTCCCTCGATCAAAAGGTGCGTAATCTGTAATTCTTTTGCTATGGAGATACCCATCTTTAAGCCAAGGTTCTCGGCATAAACAACAGAGTTATCAGAACAGGAACCACTCCCTAACTTGACAACCTCTCCCCTTGAGTCACGAATGATAAATCCATAACAAGCGGACCCATCCTGCCTAACAGAACCGTCAAAATTAAGTTTATGGCATCCTGCTGGCGGCTTGTCCCAAAGGCCGGTTCGCAATTTTTGGTTTGTATGAGAACTCCTCGGAACAGCTGCACCCTTGTGAGAGGAAGTTTGTGAATTTAGATGTCGTAACCCGTTATCATAAGTAGGATCAACCTCTAAGATCTTTGTCTGGTTCCAACAGTGTCTGAGCGACGTATAGAAAAGGATAATTTCATTGTTGCTGACAGAGACCGATGGGTTAAAGACAAGTTGATTTCTGAAAAACCATAGCGACCACCAAGCACATGCCAGGGCGGCCATATTTTTGTTCCCAACCTCATTTTAATAGTATTTAGCGGTAGTTGCCCATTTGCAAAATTATTGACTGCGCTAGACCTTGGCGAAGGTAATTTTAATGAATGTAGAAGAATAGATGTTGTTGGACACTCAGTGAACAGGTGGACAGCTGTTTCATTTGTAGTCGAACAGAAAACGCAACCCGAAGGAACCGCAACGTGAGACTTTTGTAATCTCTCCGTGGTTGGTAGACCATCACAGGATATTTTCCAAAGAAAATGGCGAACTTTTGGTGGGACATCGAGTTTCCAAATCCAACCGCAATCGTAGTTTGGTAATCCACGGTTCTGTGACAATAGGGAATTAGCTGAACTAGTTGAGAACCAGCCGTTTTTGCTAGGTCCCCAATAAAGTCGATCTGACAAAGCATTATTTGGCAGGGGGATGCCCAGAATGAGATTTAAATCATCTGGTGACAGGATATTACCTAGAGTGGACAGTAGTAGTGGTTTATTCCATTGACGATTACCGTTAAGGAAATAAGCAACTTTAATACCGAGCAGGTTCTCCGGGATGGAGCGTAGTAGCTTGGAGGAAAGCGGGGACTCACAAGCCCAGTTGTGGTTCCAGAAATCAATAGATTGACCGTCGCCGACTCTCCAATGGAGAGCTGTTTGGAACAGATTCCTGATAGACATAAGACGATTCCATTGCCAAGATGTATTTTGCTTTTTTTGATAAGTTAGCAGATGCTGCCCTTTTAGGTACTTTTGGGAAACCACCCGTACCCAAATGTTGTCTGGGTCAGCTATAATTTTCCATAAAAGCTTCATCTGTAACGCAATGTTCATGGATTCCGCTTTATGGATACCAAGGCCTCCGGTCAAGGTGTCGGAACAAATCTTATCCCAGCTAATTAAAGGCGGTGAAGTGTTATTCTTGTTCCAGAAAAATTGTCTGTAAACCTTATCCAATTCATGAAGGATATATGATGGTAACAAAAAAGCCTGCATGAGAAAGATGGGCTTTGCAGAAAGATTAGCCTTAATCAGGACCTTCCGTCCCTCCGCAGATAAATTCGAAGCTTTCCACTTGGTAAGTTGTTTCTTGGTATTCAGCACTATATCTGCAAATGTATCCTTGTTCGTTTTCCCATTCACAACCGGGCAGCCCAGGTATTTATCAAAATTGTTCGCTTGTGGAATGCCTAGTACAGAAATAGTGGCTGTAATGGCGGACGAAGTGGTGTTACCCGAAGCTTGGAAGCTTGATTTGTGGAGATTGACTTGTTGTCTCGATATCTGACAATAGCGATTAAGCACGGATAGAACAGATGAGCAAGCTGAATGAGATGCTTTACAGAAAATGAGAATGTCATCCGCAAAGGCTAAAAAAGGAATCTTGATTCCTGGTCTGCCAAAGGTTATTCCAATATCTTTATTAATACTACCCTGTTGGTCCAGATTCCGAGCTAAGACCTCAGCAGCTAAGATGAAAAGAAATGGAGATAGCGGATCTCCTTGTCGCAAACCCCTAGAAGGTTGAAACACCGTGGTGGGTTCGTCATTTACAAGCACCGAATAGGAGACAGTTGATACGCATTCCTTGATTCAACTGATGAACAAATCATCGAAACCGAATTTAGTCAAAACTTGGAAGAGGAATGGCCACTCAATATGGTCATAAGCCTTTTCCATATCAAGTTTTAAAGCAACCATACCGGATTTTCCTCTCTTCATTTTGAAAGAATGAAATGCTTCGTGAGCAATAAGAATATTATCCTGAATCGATCTACCCTTAGTGAAGGCTCCTTACAGAGGATGAATTAATTTATCAAAGATTATAGTTAGCCTTGTTGAAATGACTTTAGCTATTATCTTATAAATTGTAGAGCATAAGCTGATAGGCCTGTAGTGATTAACCATTGTAGGATTATCACATTTTGGGAGCAATGTGATGAACGTGTGGTTTATCTGGCGCAGCAGTTTGCCGCTTGTGAAGAAAGCCTTGACGGCTCTAATAACAGACGGACCTACTGTTGGCCAAAACTTTTGATAGAAACCTGCTGGGAAACCGTCAGGGCCCGGTGCCTTCGCTGGGCTCATAGAGAAAACTGCAGATTTGATTTCTGCATTAGTAACTGAGGCTGTAAGCATATTATTGTCGGCAAGAGATACGAGGGAGGGAATCGAGGATAAATCTGAGGACAGGTCCAAACTGTGATTTGCCGAAGTTCGGAAACGAGCTTTGAAATCTTTCTCAAACTCTTGTTGTATAAAATTAAAATCAGCTATGTACTCTCCGTTATGTAACAAGAGAGACTTAATCATTTTCTTTCCTCGTTTCGCAGTCGCTATTTTGTGGAAGTAGCTGGAGTTAGAGTCATTCAATTTTGCGTGTTTGACTTTGGCTCGCTGGCTCCAATAACGTCGGTGGAAATCCAACATTCTGTCTCTCTTATTAAGTAGTTGTTTTAGGATTTGGATATCTTTATGATTATAGTTAGTAATAAGGGAAACTTGCAATTGTAAAAGCTTTTGGTCCGTTATCAGAACCTGATTATTGATGTTTCTAAAAGTTTTCTTATGCCATGTTTTGGATAAATTTTTGAGTAATTGTCTTCTGAACAAGTCTATACATATGTGAGCCCGAAATGTCTAAACGCCATGCCTGCTCAATTAAGTTTCTGTAATCGGCTCGGGTAGCCCATGCTTGCTCATACTTAAAAGGTCTATTCTTTGGCAGAATGTTATACCGAAAATCTGTTGAAATAGGAGCATGGTCAGACCTCGTGAATGAATGGATCTGAGTTCGGAGAGAATCGAAAATTAATGGAATGTCCGAGTGGATCAATAAACGGTCGATCTTCTCTAGGCAGACAACTGAGTCATTATGTTTTCGTTGCCAAGTAAATTGGCCACCAAACGACGGTACTTCTAATAATGATAACCTGTTTTTCAACTCGTTTAGGCGCATGAACCTAGCAGCAGAAGGAAATATACCTCCCAATTTATCAGTCGGAGAACTGAGCTCGTTTAGATCCCCCAATACAGAAAGGGATAAGCAGTTGTTGAACGTAGAGGGAGATAGCATCCCAGAAGGGTAATTTCCGTGATTCGTCTGGAGGCGCGTATACAACAAAGAACGCAATCGTTCTATGATAAACATGATCCGAATAGTTGAAATGAATAAAACGGTGTTGGACCGAGATTAGTTCTATGGAACCTTGTGAAGAAATGTCCTTCCAGAGTAAACATACCCCCCCCCCCCCCGAAAAACCTGAAGCAGGATCGAAAGCTATGTTTGAGAAACCACATTTCCTCCAAATTTTGTCATCCGGAATTTCGTTTGTTTTAGTTTCAAGCAGAGGTAGGACATTGATGTTGTTGTTTATACAAAAGATGTCTACATTTGTCCAAAAATTACGACTCCGTATACCTCGGGAATTTCAAGTGCATATATTCATGAAAACCTATTTTTTCGATCTGTTTGTACTAAATTTGAATGTTTGTAATCAAAAGAATGTTTACCCTTGTATAGTACCTTCGGACGATAAACATATGAATGGACCCGATATTGTAATTTTGTTTAGAGATTGGAGGACTGGGTAACCTGTGTGGGCTATTAGTTGGTACGTGATATCGTCTAAATTTTGAAAAGTTGTATAAGGGCCATATTGTGGTAGCAAACCTCTTAGCGGATGTGTGTTCATCACAAAACCATAGTGTCTGTCGCGAGGAGATAACTAACCAACATCTTGTTTTAGTAAGAACAAAGTGAGATATGTAGATATACAATATCCACTTAAAACGTTTAGGAAAGCACCAAGTTGAAAGAAAAGGAAGCATCCTAAAAGCATGGTAGTGCCAAAGGGATGCCAATGTTAATAAAAATTGATATTGGTATTGAAGATCTAAAGAAAAGGTGCCTTGGTGAAGGTCATATTGTTGTTGAACCTCAAGTTGGAAGAAAGCTATGACATATAACAATAATAGGAAAACAAATTTATATAAAATGAGCTTGTAGCGACAGGTTATTGTAAAAGAAATTGGGTACATACAATAAGTTAAAGGTACAACCATACAAGATGTAAAGCCGAAGTAAGAGATGTATATAAATAAAAGGAGTCGAAGAGTGGCACTGGGCACGCCACAGTACAAAGACAAACGGCCAGGCAGAAGCACCAGCACCAAGTGCAGAAAGAAAGATCCAGGGGCATGGTTAGAAAACCACCAAGTAATGTGCTCCACCCTCCGAAATACCAGCCACAGTACAGCTGATCTGCACAGTAAGAAGAAACACAACAGAGAGGGAACGAAGGCTGGAACAGCAAAATAATTAAAGACCATGTAGTATATAAAACATAAGAGGGAAATACATTTATAAAAAACACACAAGATAAAAGCAACTATAGAGAGAGTATTGAAACAACAAACAGGAGGCTTAGGCATGAGACATTTGTTAAGTGAAAATAACCAATTTTTTATTAACAAAGGTTTGTTGTGGGAGACCTGGTAGATAGTGCCTTGGTAGAGGACATGAGGCGGCTGAACCACAAATTGAAACCAAGTGATAAAATGTGTTTGTGTAGTTGGATAACATAACTTAGTACAGTGTTGATGGGAGAAATGAGTATTGTATACAATAATAGATAAAAAAGCTCTTGTTGGGTGTGAGCATTTTACAATTTTGAAATAAAAGAGTGTTGCTGGTGTTGAAATTGTTAGTCACTGAAGTGAGAGGCATGGTAGCAGCAAGGAGGGGACGAAGAACCGCAAGAAACTACAGCAGGCCACAGTCCTTGCAGCAGGCAGAAGTGGAGAGGGGCCACAGGCACGTCCGAAACGAAACCACCTTCAGAGTAATTAACATGCAACAAAGAACAGACAGCAGCAGTATATACAAATATATTTGGCAAATAAAAGGATGGTGGAAGTGAGAATTAAGTAAGGGTAACATGTAATATATAATGGAACAAATAGAGCTACATAAACACTGCTTACCAACCACTACACGGGCTGGAGCCAAGTAATAAGCCAAAACAGTGAAGCTAGAGTAAAAAGGAGAGGTTGAGGCAACATGCCAGAACAAGGAAAACAAAGAGCAATGCCCCTGAGCAGACCAAAAGCCATAAGACAGGGGTTTACAAGGGCAAATAGCCCAAAAGGCCTGGGAAAGCTTTGAGTGATCCAATTGCGGGTAGGCGAATAGAGTAATTGAATGAAAATTGTAGGTAAATAGAGTGATTGAGTATAGATTAGAGAGAGAGGAAGAGCTTACAAAGAGAATTAATGGCGGATTTGAGAGGAGCGACAGGCAAGCAGAGGAAGCAGACCCAAACCTCCGCCCACAAAGCCGTGAGACATGACCACTGCCGTCCGGCCAAGCCCAGCCGATCCCATCCCACATAAGAGCCTGATAAAGGAGCCGAAAAGTCCACTTTAATGACGGATCTCGCCAACAAGAGCACGAACTAGGGGGTTCCACCTCCCCATTGTGAACCTTGCGCAGGCTGAAGGAGATGGAGCTGTTGGGGGGGGGGGGGGTTGTTTTGTGAAATCCGATTCGACAGGGTGGGTAGAAGTGGACCGCAGGCAGGGCAAGTGGGTATAAGATGGGGATCGACCTTCGGCGGTTGCAGTGGAGCAGAGCGGAGGGCACCAAGGCAGTTGGTGGGCGGCTGGATGGCCGGTGGATGAAGAAAAAAGGGGGCGGTGAGGCGCTACCCACTTCTCTCATACTAGGGTTTTTGAATATTACATACACACTGTAAATATATACATTACTATTATTAGTATTATTATTATTATATATGCGGGACGGGACGGGATTTGCGGGATAAAGAGTCCTCGTCCCGCGTCCCGTCCCGCATAATTTTTGCGGGACGGGACTGGGACGGAATTCATTATTTTTTTTTCAAATCCCACCGGGACCGGGACGGGCCCGGGATTTGCGGGATTTATGCCCACCGCTACTTTTTTCTGTTTCAATTTTGTTATGTGTAGAGGTAAACTTAAAACTTGTAAGCAAAGGCAATCTAAGTCGGTCAAATAGCAAGCTTTCGTTATCCTCAACACCTGCAAGTTCTCGCAGTGAGGGTGAGATTTTGCAGTCTTCCAAGTTAAAGGTGGCCACATGATGAAATCAAATATATGCTATATTTCATGTAAGAATTTTTATCATACTCTTCGTATTCGTGATCTGATCTTATCTATATCTCAATTTCGGGTTTCATTGTGAAGCAATTGAAGGTCGCATATTCTAGGTGATTATGAATCTATCTACGATAACATTTTCCATTCTTCTTTATATAGCATATAAGTTACTCATGTGCTAATACTTCGCTTTTAAATTCTTTGGTTGCAAGTATCTATTATTTTTATTATATTTTGTTGAACGTGGTTATTAAGGGTTTTGATACATGCACGTGTTTTTCGCCTATAGCTTAATAAGACATTCGCCTATAGTTGTAGAATGAGTATATTTGATTATGGCCATATTTGTTTTCATGCCATTGGTGTGAAATAGACTGAATAAAAGTCATTATTTGTTGTTACACACCAGAATTATTTTGGGTCATGTGTATTTGTCAGTTAATTTAGCTTAGAACTTAACTAAGATATTTTTCTATAATTTGTGTAGAGTGATTATATTACGATCGAGAGAGATTGGTTGCGGATCACTGTCATTTGGTATCCACAATGACGGTTGAGCAACGAAATGTATATCACAAGATATTATCTACTATACAAAATAACACCAGTGGTGTTTTCTTTTTATATGGATACGGTGGAACGAGGAAGACGCTTGTATGGAGAGCATTGTGTTCTGCATTTCTTTTTATATGGATACGGTTGATCTACTATTCTTTGTCAAATTTAAAGTATTGATTGTCTAGATAAAAGAATTCACCATGACGACCAAAGATTTCGAAGAACGGCAAGGTGAGAAGTATATTATTTGAAAATTGACATTCGACCGAAAATATACTGAAAAAACTCGAACATGGTTCGGGAAAAGTACTAGTTTTACATTGTGTTTAAAATAACATAAATTTTACATAAAATACTTTATAAATTGTGTACTTAAGTTATATTAAATTTTATCCAACAATATGTGTTTTATTGACATAATTTATAAAATATTATATTTAAAATTTATTTTATTTTGAGTACATTATAAAAATATATTAATTAAATACTCCCTTAAAATGGGTCGTTCATTACTACTAGTAAATCTTATTTAATCACGTTGGGTTGGAATTTTGATTGGCCGTTTTGCTTTATCCTTTAGCACTGTCGCGAGCTCAATTCGTCGCCCCCACTTTTCACTCTCCCCGTAACCTTTAGCTTACTCTCCAATGGCTGCAGAATTACCGCCGGCCGAAATCCCGTTGGAGAACGCCGGAGCTCCCACGCTTCAACCTACCGCAGCTGACATCACCCTCCCCTCTTCCACCTTGGCCCCTAAACGCCAACGCCGCCCCAGCGTCCGCCTTGGAGAAATCGGCGACCAGCCAGCCACTCTCCGCGCCGCCTCCAAATCCTGGAAATTGAACCCCCACTCCAGCAATAGACCGTCCAATAAGACTCGTCCTCTCACCAATTTGGTCACCTCCGACGGCGATGGCACCAGCAGCTACGAGTACGACGCTCCTCCTCACCTATACACAGTTGAAACCAATGGCAATTTGACCTTCGATTCGTCTCTCCTCCCCTTGCAACAGCGGGAGATCAAGGCCGAGAAGCACTTCAGGCCTAGCAAGAAACCGGCGACTGCTGTGAAGAGAGCGAGGAGCAACTGGAGAGCAGACGAATCCACGGATGCTGATGGCAAGGAGAGAGACGACAACGGCGGAGGAGAGGAGCTTAGGGATTTCGATCCACAGGTTTCTCCGACTCCTAGTCCGTTGAGGGAGCAGAGCGCCGACAATGCGTTGCGGCTTGACGAGTGGCACGCGCACAGTAAGAGATCAGCTAGGGTTAGGGTTTCCGATTCCCACGATCCGGAGGTGGATGGGGACGGGCATCCGCCGGATTCGGATACCAGAGCGCGAAGTCGGTTTCCGGACGAGGAGGTGAGGAATTGGCTGACAGAGCTAGGGCTGGGGAAATACTCGCCGGTGTTTGAGATACACGAGGTAGACGAGCAAGTTCTGCCATTTCTGACACTGGAGGACCTCAGCGATATGGGGATCAACGCTGTTGGCTCCAGGAGGAAGATTTTCTGTGCTATTCAGAAGCTCCGGAAGGGATTTTCATGATCTGGTTTGCATCTGCTTCCCTTTCAATTTGCTAATAAAAAAACTGGGAATGCTGATCTGAAATTGAAATCATTCCTGAGCTTATGATGCATCTATTACCCCAATTGTGCTTCCTAATCTGCATTGCATCAAAGTATCAATCTTATACATATCTGAATAACATCTGTACTTTTGTTAAATAGGTCAGATTCTGATATACATGTCACCATTTGCAATTGCTTGGTGTAATTTTGAGGACTAATATCCATTGCTCTATTTGGTAATTTTGCTATTTCAGGATCAGTAGTCTCTGTCATGTTATGTTGATTTTCTCATCTGATTGATTTTGGGTTACCAGTTTATATTACTGTACTCTTTTTGTACTGCTATATTGTTAGTATGTAGACAGCTTCACAGCTCCATTTGGTAATTTTGCCTGCTGGACTGTTGCCCTTTGGTTCTCAACTGAAGTTTTGAGTGGCTTGCTTTCATGGAACTAGGTACTGTGAAATTGGGTTGATTCGTCGATCAAAGATGTTTATGTATCTACTTTCTGATCAAATCGGCAATTGCTCATCTGTTGCTTGCTATTTTGCTAAAATGTGGTTAGGTTGGGATTAAGGGGGTATGAGAAGCATAAGCTTGGGATCAGGAGTGGTTAGTTGTAGATTTCAGTGTTGCAGTGCTTCCATGAGCAATGATAGGTTCTTCTCTATAAATAGGTTTCCCGAATACCCATAGGGCTCATGCAGTAAGCCTTGACACACAGCGGTCGGACTGTCGGAGAATGCGCATATTGCACGATCAGTTACGTTCTCGCTTTTTGTCGTTAAGTATGCAAGTATACCATATCCATGCCTTGTGAAAGGGAATATTTTAAACTTGTGAGGGAGCTCTACTCTCTTATTGGATTGGTGCGAAATGGACTATACTACTAGTTTAAATATATAAAACATGCCTTGTAAATGGGATGTATGTTAGTACTTAGTATGTTGGTAAATGAGTTCCAAGACCCACACCACCTATAGAAGAGTTGTTAAAATTCAGATGAATAAAAAAGAACATAAGTCTGTTTTATGTAATGTGTTGACTGATAAGTGATAACTATTAACAATGAACTGTTTTGTTACTAGTAGTTAATAAGAAACTTACTTCATATATGTGAAAACAAGCAGACCCATAATATCTACATTCTTAAAACAGTGTTGTTGTATTACTAGCTGATAAGAATATAGATGGAGTTAAATGCGACGTCCAGCTTTTAGCAAATATGCAACTTTCTAATGCATGTGTCTAGATTTGAGTCCCAATTCTGTTTCAATTGAAAAGTACTCTGCATGGCGATTATTCTATTAATGATGCTTGAGGGGTGGATCAAGCTCAATTTGGATGGCTTGGCCTACAAGAACAGGGATGTTGCTGCGGGAGGTGTGATTTGGGACGCGAATGGTTGATGAATCATAGGGGTATGTACAATGCCTACGGGTTTGAACGGTGCTGATGACTGAGTTGTGGGGGCTCGTGGATGGGCTTAAGATCGCGTGGGAGAAAGGTTTCAGAAGAGTGCTGGTTGAGACCGATTCGCTTCTCGTGGTCTCTCTCATCAAAGGAAAGGTTGCAGATTGTCTCTCTAGCTTGGTACGCTAGTGTCAAGGTTTTCTAGTCAGAGATTTTGAAGTCCGGTTGAGATATGTATTGAAGGAAACGAATTTCGTCGCCGACTCTCTTACTTCTTTCACCATTTTTTTTTCGTTCGGTTTTCATGTCCTTTGTGACCTACCTTTGAGTATCATGTCTCTTCTTGATGATGACACTAGAGAAAGGGCTACTCCCCATTTGTCTCTATGTAGCCCGACACGTTTTGTGTGTGCCTGAGAGCCTACCTCTCGTTTTTACTTACCCCCCACCCAAAAAAATAAATAAATTTATACTACTATAAAAATAAAAGCATCTTCTTCCTAGACAACTTCACCAAAATTCTCCATTCTACATGTTAATTCCATATAGCATGTCACATCATCCACTTTTTTTCATTTTCTTCCATACAACCTGGTATATGGCATCTTCATGTCATCTACATGACATTAAGAAAAATTCCTTAAATGACATTAAGAAAAATTAAAAAAAAAAATTCAACCCATTATCCATCCCACTAACCCACTACCTTGATTTTTCAAAATTGATTAAAAATATTTATATCATTCTTTTTTGGTGTTGTTAGATACACCACAAATCCTCTTCTTTAATTGCACGTCTAATTCAACGTGCAAACTTTTTTAATTAATTAGCACTCTTTTCTAATTAATTAACTCATCTCAACCTTGCACGTCGAAAAGGACGTGCAAGATTTGTGGTATATTTATCCGGACCGTTCTTTTTTCTAAAAAATATTATCTTCATTTATTACTTTTATTTTTTATTTACACTTATCTTTTAACTTATTAATGTCATTTATTTATAAAAAAAATAATAAATATTATTCATGTTATTTAACCACAATAATATTATCTCCGTAAAATATACGGAAAGATATATCCCATGTCATAACATCCACATTATTAAATAATTATAACTAAATAAGAGATATATATGTCCCACATCATGACACTTGCATCTACATGACAATAAAAAAATGTTTGTAAAAACACTTCGTATCTCCTTAAATTATCAATTTTATTTTCAAATAATTCTGTATAAATATATCATTTTCACTTTTTACAAAAATAAGAATAATCAGTTTACATAATATTGATATAATTTTCTTCCTTATAAATAATATTATATAATTATTATCATATTTACAAATAATAATATAACTATACATTTTTAAATTAAAATGATTAAACAAAAAGTTACTAAAATACCCGTGTCTAAGGCGCGGGCCTAAAACTAAACTGCTTTTGTTAATGCTTGATTAATGAAGTTAAAATTTTCAAATAAAAATGAATTATTCTCTCATTATAAAAAAATAGATTATTATGCACACTTTTTTTTGGAAAATGATACAGTAAAAACACAGTAAAAATAAAAAAAAGGAATAAAATAAACATGCTCATTGTGAAATCATACAACAACAACAATCCCGGTGTGTCCTGCTACAAGCAGTGTCCGAGGGTCTAGTTGTACGGACCTTTTTTTCGGATATGTCGAGAGGGGTATTTCTGAGAGACCCATACAAATAATAAATAGATAACTGAATAGACTACAAAAAAACAAAGATAAAATAGAATAGAACTAAAATAAAGCAAACTAAACGCAAACAACTAGCCGAGATGAGATACTAAGTATGGACAACTAATGCACACTAAAAATATCATAGTAGGGGAGATATAAAGGGGGACTGGGTATAGGATATGCACGTAGGCACTCCAATGCCACACATAGCTAGCCCTCCTCGATGCGGATTGCCCTTCTCCATCAGTCTATCTTATTCTATCACAAGTTATCTCCTCGACGAGTCTCAAAACAACAATGTCCTATCTAATCCCCTCATTTCAGTTCTTTCTTGGTCTCCCTCTTCGTCGTTGGGCACCCTCAATAGTCAAGGTTTCACACTTTCATTGTCAGTCATTGTGTGAAATCGTGATACGATTTTTCTATCATATGCCTCCATCTCTTTTCCATTTCCATTCCAGAGTTCCCCAAGAGCATAGGATAAGACCCTAAATTGGGAGATATTTTTTAAAATTTAATTGATTTAGCTTTTCTTTTAATTAGATTCCTAGGGTCGCTTGCCTTTTTGGTAGGAAATCTTTCCCAATTTAGGGTCTTATCCTATGCCCTAAGGGCATATAATAGAAAAACCGATCATGATAATGGTAAATTGGAAATTGGGATGGGTATTTATTTAGTGACTATTGATTTGTTGGGCCCGGCCACATTCCATATTGGGCCTTCGAGTTTATTCCCCAAATCCAGAAGACCCATTCTTAATTCGTTGAAAATTTTGTGCATGTGTGGGATATGAAATTACATGTTGGGTGACGACTACTGACTACTGAGGTAGATTAATTTATTTAACATACCCACAATCAAATATAATATAAGTATGCCTCCTTAAATCTATATTACTTTATATTATTATATACTAACTAAGGAATTAATCTACACTGCCGTAGCTTTCAGCGGATATCACTGAAAATGCCAAATTGGTGGTATGTCCGTCTGCAATCTGCATCAACATCAAGTACTTCATTATTTAATTTTTGTAAAAAAAAAATCAACAAATATATACAACGTATATGTATCATAGTCCATAGTCCATACCTTTTTCCTAATAATTAAAAAAAAATAGTCCATACTTTTTTTTTTCCCTTTACGGGATGTTTTAAACCTAGCCTATGTCATGTTGAGGTTAATAATTATAACTCTTAATTAAATATTTTAAAGAAAGATATATAGTTTTCACAAATTTGAACGAATCTGTATATTATATAGATAATATCGGAATAGATTATATGTAAGCTATTTTTATGATACAATTTATAAGCAAATCCGGCCAGAACGTTGGATAAAGATAATTTAATGGATGAGATTTCATGTATGAAGATAATTACATGTGCATAGTGGCAGAGCTAGATGTAACATATATTGAAAAAGATTTTATGGTTTAAATATATAGTCATTAATTTTTAGTTGAAAAGTCAAAGTGGAAACAAAAATTTTCCAAGTATGGAGTAAAAAGGGTTTGAGAACCCATAATGACTTCATGGTTTAAATACTCATTTTCTACCATCTACTAATTAATTTAAGTAAACTTTATAATTTATTACTTGAAAATTAAAAAAAAAACATAATTATTTTGGCTCAAGTATACACTTGTCAATTGAGTCATTCAAATAGGATCGGATTTGGGTCATTTGGATCCCGGATAAATTGGATTTCAGATCAATTGGGTTGCTAATCGTTTCAAGTCGAGCCAAACCGAGTTTGTCACGGGTTTGGGTCGACCCGATGGGTCAAAAAACTCAAGCTTTTTAAAAATATTAAAATATTATCAAAATTAAATTGTAATATAAATATATCAAATTAAACTAAATAACAATATTATAATTAAATTTATAAATATAATAATAATGATAATAATATTGTATTAATATCTTAAGCATAAACAAATCATATTTATACAAATAAGTGTTCTAAACATACTATAACTATAAAATATATACATTATTTAACTTATGAGTAATCCTAACGAACACAATTGCATGACGAATCTGTGTGTGGTCAATCTAGTGTTTCTGTGGCATCTACATGTTGTCAACTCACTGAGTCGATTTTGACCCAATGAGTCATTGGGTCTCAACCCTAAAAGTCCAAGGTCATTCGGGTTAGGGTCGATTTTGGATCCCGGGTCTATAGCATCGGGTTTAAACCCGTAAAATTCACTTCTAGAAATTAACACGCGTAACTGCCAAGAATTGAGTCACAAAAGTAACCACGAAAATACCCTAAAAAACCTTAGAAATGAAAACTGTCTCCAATTTAACCTCAAACCCAAATTCGACCCAATAAACGCGAGGATATATTTAGTTACGATAAACTAGCCTCGAAATATTTATTTGACTTTTTTTTATAAGGAAAAAATTCGAGATCAGACATGCATGAAACTCGAGAGGCCGACGAATCGGCAAACGGAAGACTGCCATAATACTTCATAACACATAAAGAAGGTGCAAGGCAAACAGACGAAATATTTATTTGATGTTAAAGTAGCCTCGATTTTTTCTTTGAGTATAATTTTTGTAACCTTCAGTTCAAAGCATTTAATTTGGAATTTAGGCGCAAATAAATTTCGAGATACTATTTGAAGTATAAGTTTTCGAGGCTATTAATGTTGACCATAAATATGTTCGATCAATCCGGTCACGTAAATAAAAGTTAGTGGCACGAATAATGTATTGACTTGCACGTAAGAAACTGTCATGAACTTCCAATGTTATTCATTGACAAACTTATTGGCCACCATCAACCTGTGCTCCAAATGTAACCCAAATATGCATATTGAAAGCAAAGTAATTGGTGAGCCTGTACACAACGAACCGCATAGGTAAACACTAATTACACTACTTAAAAGACGCATTTTGAAAATAAAGTAGAGGGAGTTCGTGTACAAAAAGATGTTTACATACGTAAATGCAAAAGCAGACCCATAATTCGTACTTCAAAATATGAGGCGTCACCTACCACGTCCTATTCGAATTGTCAATTTTGTTCACGTCCTCCGACGCTTTCGGCAATGATACTCTCAACGGGACGGGTACCTTTGACGCTTTAGGCACTTTGGTTGTTGTCTCTATTTCTATGGTTTTCAAGGCAATCCAGGTTTAAGGGGCTGATCTCTCCATGCCAGTTGTGTCAATATCTGTGGCAGGTGCATTGTTTTCCATGCCAGACACAACCTTTTTCGGGGTATAATCGTTATTCAGATCAATCGGCGACGTCGATGCATCGACCATGTACCAAATCCTCCCTTATCTTTCCCACCAACTCAGTTGATAAGTCTCCTCCGGGTGAGTTGTTTGTTGGAAAAGAATCCACCACCATCGATTGGGACCCAACTTGGGTTCCAATTTCTTTAACCGAAATGGATGACATTCTTCCTTGGAGTTCAAGAACTTGAAAGCATCCCAGTCCGTGTCATCGATCATCTAGTTGAAATGAATGACATTCTTCCTTCTTTGTTTCGTGAAGGTACGTCAACTCCAACTCGTTTAAGGAGGGGTCTACCCTCAACTTCTCCATGATCATGCAGGGTCTCCTCGATCTATCATCAATACTTTGTGCGAATTTCGCCCTTTGAACACCCAACCACTTCGTCCACGTTCCCACCGACCATCAGACATGAGAGGGACAAAGACCAACCATTTCTCCCTGCGAAAGTAAGAGAAGAAGATCGATGGTCTTATCACTATCGGTTTGGGATATGAAGAGGATAGGGGGTTGTCCTGGCTGTAAAACGAATTGAATACCACAAACATACTTACCCATAAGCGTTATTATATACTGTCTGAAGTTGGCACGTATTACCCTTTGTATGATACAAAATATTCAGTTGTTATCTCATATTCCTTTTTGGCGGGCATGCAACCAAAATACTGGGTTGCCTGCCCTCAATCCATCGTCAATGGTGGCCCTAGCTTCCAGACCCCCCCCTAACTAGGTTGTACTTCAATTGTAATCTGCCTTCACTGCTTTTATAGGCCCTCTCCAAACTCCTCCAATCCCAAGCAGATCTCACTCTATTTTTTTTTGCGCGAGAACCCTGAGCATTAAATGCATCTCTGACTTGCAATTTTTTTTTTATTAGGAAAAAATTCGAGGTCAGACATATCTGAACCTCGAAAGCCGACAAGTCGGCAGACGGATAACCGTCATAAAAAGCAAAAATACAACGAAGGTGCAAAATACAGGTAAAAGCACTCTACAAGGCGAACCTAAACACAACTAAACCAAACAAGATGGGGACGTAGACGACGAACGAAACCAAGCACCACCCAAAAGCAGCACCGCTGGTGCAAATCAACTCACCCCTCTCTCATTTGCACATTTTATCTTTCTTTTTTGTTGTAATCTTTAACCGGTCCATAGGGTTATTATTATTATTATTATTTTTTGCAAAAGTGATATTTCCCTATTGTGCAAAAATGTCTTTAATTTTTGGTATATTCATGCAAAAATAAAATAGTTATTTTTTAATATATATAAATCTGCAGGCTCCACACTTGGGTGATCGACTGGTCGTCAACATCTCGTAAGCGCACTTTATCGAGGGGGAAAAATGGATCGATTAATTGAAGAACAGCAACATCCAAAAAAGTTGAAAAAGATCGTATACAATATACTACCCTCTTAATACATAGGAAAAGTCATATATATATATATATATTATCGATCATCATCTTAATTCTTCTTCCTCCCCAATGATTACTCCACAGAAAACCAAACCCCAAATGATCGAATCCCACAAAGCATATATCAAATCAAATGTATAGGAGCTTGATTGACAAAAGATACAGACACCACAACTGGGATTTATCATATCATATCCATATTATTTATATATATATAATATTCTCCATTACCATATACGGAGTATATATACTGTATATAATTAACCTAGCTAGGGTTAACAAACGATAGACGCTGTCATTTTAGGGCCGGCGGTAAAAATCAAGTTTTGTGAAAACCAAAAGGGCGCCGGCCAATAAAATAAAACCAGCAGCTAATAAAAAAAAATTAAAATTAATTAATTAAGATATATATATATATATATATATATTCAATTAATTGCGGTGATAAATATGAATAGTTACTTACTTGCTAGTAATAAAAACTAGCAAATAATTAGAATTAATTAAAAAACTAATTGTTAATTTTAGGTATGAATTACGAAGATCTAGAATAATGAAGGAGCATGACATGATCGACCGTAGAGGACTGCGGTTGACATGCCATAAGCGGATGTCCACCGCCACCATCTCCTCCTCCGACCCTTCCAGTACTCCATATCTCGTCTCTCACTTGCTGCATTGTCAAGTTTGGCTCGAGTTGTCGACCTCTACATCTTATCTCTACCTGCATCATCCATCACACATTTTTTAAATATCCAATCTATTTACTACTCAAAAAGTATGTACATATTACTAATTTTATATCTCTATGCTAGCAAATGGACTAAAATATATGATTCAAACAAATTTGGCAATATATATATATATATATATATCCACTATTCATGCATATACAAATACATAGTTGAAGGTGATTAGTCAATGTAGATATTTGTGTTTATGTGTATGTATGTATATATATCATCACAAATACATTCAAGATGGACAATAAATTTCCCTATCACTTGAAATCTACATCAAATCTTGAGGACCAATGATGTAATTATCAATCCAAAGAAAAGGGTTGGCATAAAATCCTCAAAGGATTTATATATTAGTAATTAATTAATTAAACTGCAGTGGGAAAATATCCACCTACTATTTTATACCTAATTAAAACAAAAATCCTCCATTTCTCTAGCTATTCACCTTCCTCGTCAGTCGACATAACAGGCACTCGTGTAAATAAATGCAATCAAAATTAATTAAACTTTAGCTAGTGATTTAATGACGTCATTCATATATCATGCTTACGCACGCCCCACCCCATCCTACAGATTTAAATTCAATTTGTAGCTGCTAAAAATATATTCCCAGAAAATATAAATATAAAAATGTGTAATGGATTGAGCGCGCTTTGATGTGTTAACGTCTACTTTACCCATCACCTTCTTTTTTATTCAAAAAATTTTCCCCTCTTCTTTACTTTACTCGAAGGCGATCTTTAATAAATAAATGTTAAAATGTGTGTATAAAAAATGGTCGTGGATTGTCAATTCCAGCAAAAAAGCAGCAAGATAGAGCATAAAACACACATTCTCCCTAAGGTTTTTTTAGTCTTCAATTCGTACCGTAACTACGGTCAGGCCGGGCACCATGCATGCTGCCCGTGTTCATCATTTATAAGGGCCCCCCCCAACGGGCCCCACCATACTTTGTTCCTAAGCCACCATCTCACTCCTCTCTCTCCCTTCGATTAGAAACTTAAAATTAAAACAAATTAAAAATAAAAATCATACCCTATATTCTCACTGCAAATCCTACGTATGTTGATCTAGTTAATTAATTTGGTTTAAACCATACTATATGTGTACATAACTTAACGGTGCATGATTAATCTAGCACATATAAATTAATTCGGTTTTTATAACCTTAAGGCATATATTAAGCGTCCTTTTCAGGAAATATTTTTCAAAGATTAATTATGTTAGTTTTTTATGTAGATTTTTTAGGATTTACGAGGAATTTTTCCTAATACAATTCCTAACCTTGTGTACTTAGCACATAGGTTTACTTAATACAATTGCAAATCAATAGTTTTACTTCATTGAAATATTTTCAAAATATATATATATATATATTAATTCAAATCCTAATATATTATATTGATTATTTATCACAGCTATACTTCGTCTCTAGGATTTTTTTGTGCATTTTTTCAGCGAACTCTCTCTTATCGTTGCGATACATCATCACTCTTTTCCTGAAACCAACCTTGCTTTGAGTTACCAGTTAATCGTTGTGTTGATCATGGGTGTTAGTTCGAACTTCTAATAGTATCGTGTTCGTCATGTCCCTAATGTGTATCTAATAAAACATTAATTTTTCAGATGTTTGTTGTAGGAGAGTGTGTCCTGCACTGTTGTTCTCTTCTTGGCAACTTCTATTATTGTGTGCCTTCCAGGTTGTTTATGTAGACGAGTGTGCCCCGATGATCGCCTTTTGATGTTGTTGTTCTCATCTCCCCTATGTTCTTTTTGATTGACTGTTTAATTTCTCTAGCTTGTTTTTTTCTTGTGCTTGTTCTACCAGTTTAACCAGTTACTGTCTTTAATTATATCAGTAATCTAGATCTACTAACTATGTCTAATACATTGAATCACTTTCCATTTTAAAAAATAGTGCCCGTTTGTAGTTGTAAGTATAGCATTATTAAATATTAAAATTTTCTTATTTAAATATATATAGATAAAGTTATATTATTACTTGTACTCAACCTAAACCCAAAGTGACCCGACTTATACATGTCTATACGAAAACACATATACGTATGTATCCATACAAATTAAGATTTCAGCAAATTAAGATTTCAGCTCATTATAGGCTAAGTTTAATTTACAAATATAATATAATATAATAAATTGATTGAATATATATATATATATTTATAAGATATTATGGTGTTAAATTTCGGAAATTATGGTTTTATTAAAAGGTATGAAGTCAAAAAAGAAGGGAAAAAAATTGTAAAGTAATTACTACAAGTAATATACACATACTGCTTCTTTTTAGTTTCTCTAATCAAGAAATTCATAAAAAAACTTACAAAAATCTCTATAAATACCCAACAACTTCCCTAAAAAATTCTCTAAAATGGAGAATTATAAATCACATATTTTGAAATTTTTTTTGGGCTAAATTCCAACAGCTTCTTCCTAAAATCATAGTCTTCTCCAAATTTAGGGAATGATCACCATTTTTTCTATCCATTTTCTATTTTGGAGAATGTAAGAGGAAAATTGTTGGACCAAAGCTAATCTTAATATTTTCTAAAAACTCAATACGGAGAATCTATTAGGATTGGTCTAAACTACTCCGTATTCCTTAATTTTCAATCAGACGTTTTATTATACATTTATAATGTCAGTATATTAAAAGACCAATATTTTTAAAAGAAATTTAAAATGCTCAAAAGATTTACGCTTTAATTATATAAGGGTTTCTCTAATGGTTTAATCTCTAGATCGAGTTTATCCACTCAATTTTACGGTTTTATTATATGAATTTCAATAAATTTAATTTTTCATGCTTCACCAAACTCTTTTGCATTGTGTATATATATAGGTGAACACGTATAAGTACCGTTGACATCAATTATTCCACATTAATTCTATACTTAATTAAATATGATTAACCAACCAATTAGTAGACAAATCGTTTTTTTAATTTGTAGAAGCTAGCATATAGAATTGAAAGAAACTTGGTCAAATATATGTCTACAATAATTAAACATATATAAGGTATATTTGTATGTATACAAGTATATATCACTGTCGATCAACAACCACAGGAATAATTTTAACATTTTTCTATATTCAATAATAAAATATATATTTGACATGTACGTGAATGTGACAATCGGCCGGTTGTTGCATGTAATGCAATACTTTTCTCCTACGTAAATTATTTATTTTATTTTAATTATTTGAAAAAAATATATATAATAAGATGAAGAAAAATTTACTTCCAACTATGCATTTTTATGGGTTTTTTTGGTTTTTACTTAATTGGTACAGACCGGTTAAAATTAAGGTCTTCGGTTAGAGGAAATGATCAAAGTCAATTTTCAATAATTTCATTTCAAGTGCATGCACCACTTATAGCGTCTTTCACGTGCCTTTTCATTTCTTTATTTTTTACCCTACAAATCCACCAAATATTTTTAACTTTCTTTATTAATTAAAAATATTAGATATTTACGGAAACTTTGCTATTTTTATGCTAGTATAAATTTAGGATATACTATTGAAAGCAGAATTCAATTTTTTTTTTCTAATCTCTACTCTTAAGACATACTATGTTAAGATATATATTAATAGTACATAATTTGAAAAAAAGTCCCTAAAATATATAATCTTAAAAATATAAAATATAAAATTATAAAATCCAATGAAATAATTCTCAATTATAAAGAGGTTTAATCTATATACATAGGATATATATTAAAAAACTATTTTTTAGTATTGTAAGAGCAACTTTTTTCTAAATACACTATTATATTCATTTTAAAAATATTTTATAGGTTTAATTTGGACATTATAGTATTATTTAAAAAACATTTTTCAAATCAAATTCCTTAAATTATACTTATATGACATATGTTAAAACAAACCCATATTACTCGAGTTTGGATCTAGTGCAGTATTGCACCATATATATAGTTATTCATCCCCTAGCAAATACTCCACCCTACAAATACTTCAAGGGATCTCATTCCATTTTACTCTTCCTTATAAATTATCGATTTTCTATTTATTTTAGATTACATAAATTAACCAATTCCCTATTGTTTTCGTTTTCATGAAAATTATTTTTTCATAGTCTCGATCTTTCCATTCACTAGTTAAATTAGTTCACCATATATGGCATTGATTCCAATGGTTAGACATCATTTTACATTTTTTAACAGACAAACATGTTATAATTTATTTTGTATGATTGGTTCAATTTATTTATATACTCGAAATTGTTAAAAAAAAACTTATAAAAATGAATATTTTATATAGTTTTTATCATCATAAAAAAGCACATGTGAATAGTTATCGACACGTGTTTTACCAAATAGAAGGAGTATATTTTTCAATTTTTAATTATAGTTTTTTTTTATGTAATTTGAAAACTTACCAATTAATCAAATCATTTCAATATATTCGTTTCACGTTTAATTTGCAAATTTATACGTCCAAATATCAAGTTTGTGTTTTATATGGCTAGCTTCTAGTTAAGATCAAACCCTAAATGACCAAACCTAGCTAAAAGCTAATAAGTTAATTTTAAAAAGCAAGCAATATATAAATCTACGAAAGCATGACGAAATAGATCATGCAAATGATCAAAGCAAGCATATATATATATATAAGACATCGATAATGACATGCAGAATCCACGTGTAATCTAGCATCAACCAAATAGGCCAATGTTGAACTTAGAAGTTCCAAAAAGGAAAAGTAAAGCAAGAAAAAGCATTTCAAGTTAAGCAAATTGAAAAGTCAATTATATATCAATGCACTCGTTCACATATTACACATGATTTCTTGCTAATAAAACAAAATAAACCTAGCTAACCACCTATAGCTTCAAGGTACTTAAGTCACTTGATCAATTAATAAACTATAAGTTGTAAAAAAAGCATCACTATATATATTTTTATTTAAATTATTATTATGAACAACCTAAGCTAGTGAAAGGTTCTGTTTGGCACAAGAAATAGCTTTTCGGAGCTTGTAGTTTGATATTATATAGTTTTAAATAAAATAAATATAAGATTTTAGTTTAATTAGCTTTTGGATTCATAGTTTTTCATCAGCTACTCCCTCAAGCTTTTCGAAACTTATTGATTTTTATCCACAAGTTTTCATCAGCTACTCTAACAGGTAGGTTTTCTAAACACCAAACTAGCTTATTAACCTATATTTAACACAAATTATCAATCAACTTCAGCTACCCAACTAGCTTTAGGTACTCCATCAGCTACCCTTTTACCAAACATAATCACATCAATCTAATGATATTAATTAACAATTTTTTTAATTTATATTTTAAAGAAATAGGTTAAAAAAATCAGATTAGAATTTTGTTTTATAGATTTCAATCTAGCTACAAACCATAGAAAAATCACTTTAAAAATGGTTAAAGAGGATTATAATTTAAACATAGAATTTTTAAAATTTAATTCCTCTTACACGTTACTATATATAAATAATACTATATAATTATGAATTATATAATCAAAATTATATTATGCATTTACATGTTACTGATATTATTGATGACGCAATGAATTAATATACAAGTACATAAGGAGAATAAAAGGCATGAGAATGCACATTTCAACCAGATTAATTAAAGAAATTGACTAGATATTACAATTATAACTTTTAATTAATTATTATTTTTGACTTATTAATGATATATACGAGTACTAGTTAATCTTGATGAAGACCGTGACACATGCATAATTAATTTGTATATTGGATATATAAGAGAATTTCAGAGAAGATAGAGTTTTGATAATTTGATTGCTACGTTTCACAATCTATATGAGGTCCTTTAAATTACGTGAATGGGCCAATTTTGAATTATTCAACGTATTTTATATTCTTCATGCAATCATGCAAAATGAATTATTTGATTGTTGATTAATTAATTTTAAACAAAAGAGTTATTAATTTTAAATCAATCATATAGTTCATGCATGTCTCGTTTACTTGATCACCCTCTCCCTGTTTCCCTTGAATCATTAATTGATTTAGTGGTAGGTGTGTTAATTTCATAGGGAATGTCACAGATATAAAATGTTTCAAGAAATTTCTTCCAACTATTATTCCAGCCAAATACAAATGATTAATTATCTAGCATAAATAATGCAATCAATCCGTGTTTATACATATATATATATACATATATATACATTCTTTGCCCTATAATGCTTATTTGATCATTTGCATTTAAAAAAAAACTCATGAAGTATGTTATTTTTATTGGTGGATACTGGATCCTGAAATTTTCTTCTTAAAATGACATAAAATTATTGTTGGAAAATTGTTTGACGGGTCTATTTTGTTAAAAAAATCATGGGGAAAATACAAAACAATAAAAGAATTCAAAGAAAATATCCTTAGAAATTATAAATGCCTACTTAGAATTATAACATAAATTATACTTAATTTATTAATACGATTTTCAATAAGTTTTTGTCCAGTAAGATATCTTCATGGAATCTAATTAACTTTTTTTTTTCAAAATGCCTAAAGTAGAACAACCTAAAAAAAACACTAGATAAGATTTCTTTCACTCCTTTTCCACCAAAAAATCTCATATTTCTCTCACAATATATATAATATCAAATTTTCCTTTTATTTTCCGTTTCAACCAAACATTTTTAAAATTTCAAAAAGTGTAATTCATAATAAGAATTCCTATAAATTAAATACTTAGGAAATACAATTCCTAAGTTCAACCAAACAACACTAACTAAATACATATTATGCAATTTTTTATTTTCTCCCCAATTATATGTATTAAAAAAATATGTATTAAAATTAATCAATGAATGTTCTCTCATAACATGTTTTTTACCCTTCACACCAATAACAATTAAACTAATTGGGAAATAAGTTAAATGCTATTTTAGAAGATAAAAAGTGTCCTTGTTGGGATAAAAATGTCATCCCATATTGATTGTGGGTGGTAAAAGACCACAAAATATAAGGGTGGGAGAAAGCCCTACACAATAACTTACGATTTTGTGTTAGAAGAGTGAATCCCGATCTTATAACCAAAAACAAAATAAACCCCGACACGACTTCCGATTACGACCCGATCGAAGTTTCTTGGAATTTCTCATGGTATCAGAGCGAGGTTCGAGTCGGGTCGGTTTTCCTAGCTTCGGGTAAGGCTAAGCGAGATTGAGAATGCTGAAACCCATTGTATAAAAAACAAAAAAAAAATCGGACGAGCTATAAAGAGATTGAAAGTCTCGACCCGGAAAGAAAGAAAAAAAAATTGTTCAAGTGTCAACCCGATCTAGGTGGGTTACACTTGAGGGGGCGTGTTGGGATAAAAATGCCATGAAATGAGATTAATTAAGTGGAACTGTAATATTAGTTCTACGTACATAAAGTTTGGTAAAACATGAAATGTAATTCAATGGATTTAACTTAATTTAATGTCTATTTTATATTTTATTTTACATGTTTATGATTCAATATATTATTTCTATTAGGATATATAATAGTATAACTATACTATCAATTAAATAACTCCAATATATATATAACTTGATACATGTAGATAAGAACTACTTTGCCATGACAAGATTTTGATCTTAGTACTCTCAATTCATGCTAATTAAATCCATGTTAGCAAATTTCTCTATGCAAGAATACATTTTTTTACCGATCTTTCTAACTTCTATATCTAGCTAGCTGCAGTACGTATATGACTATTTTAGATGCAATATAGCATATTATATGTGTTAATTAATTTTTCTCAATATATGTCTATATCCCTTGATCGATTAAATGTAAGTTTAATTTGAAACTCTTGGAGTTCTTTTTAATTTTGTTTAAATGTATTTTTAAGTTTTGGATTGTTAATATTGGTAACTTAACATATTTAGACTCATACAAAAAAGAAGGTAAAAAAAAATAGATCCTGTTATTTTATAATTAATTAAAGACTAATAATTGTAAATTAATATAGACGACTTGGAAATTTCCACTAGCTTAAAGCAAAATCCATGGTTGAACCCCAAAATTTCGCTATGTATATAGCAAGAAAAATGCATGCATGCCGTATCATTTAAATGTCATTGGTTTTTTTTTTATTTAAATGTCATTGCTTAATTTCATGAACACATATATAAACACGTACTAATTAAGAATGAGAAAATGGAATTAATCAAAAATTTTTTTTACAAGAATTGATATGCAAAGTGGTGACACCCACTTCAGAAGAGGGGAAACAAATTAAGAAGCACGTTTTGGGGTCATGGTGAAGGTGGGTAGGTAAGTCCTTACTCTTTAGGCTATTCATTAGTTAATTAATTATTGGGCCCTAAATATTCATAAAATTAAACCATGATACCACTTCCCTACCTACATCCACAACAAAGACATGCAGCTTAAGTGACATAAGTAATTCCTATAACTAGCTAGTATATAATTCAATCACTACGAGCGTATTTGACAAAGCGTTTAAATATTCATTCAACATTATATACATTAATTTTGCAAAATTGTGTTTGACATAGCATTTAACTTATAGTTAAAATATACAAGGTTTTATCACTACTATTAAATACAAATGAAGCAATATAAAACTCTACAACTATCTCTACAACTAGCACTACCACTACGTCAGGGACATGATTAGGAGTATGCTGGAGCGGAATTTTTTTAAAACATAAAAAATAGGTAAAAATATTAAGAAAAAAATAATAAAAATTATGTATTTTTTATTAAAATAAAAGTTTTATTAACGAAAATTATGAGTATATTAAAATTTTAGTCTATCTACCCCATTCAAAATTTATTTTTCGGTGCTTACCACTAACCAAAAAATTAATATATTTTTAAAATTAACACTCACTCCACATTGTATTACAAGCAAAAGCTAAAAAAAACTTGGAGGTATATATATGTAGGTAGCTATCTAAAAACATACATGCCACCTAAATGCACCCCATTGAGATAGCCCATGCAGGAAACATCAGTAATTGAATAGCTAGAAATCCAACATTTTAGCTGTGGTGTTCCTATCAAATACATGGGTCTATATAGCTCCACAATATATATATGTCACCAACCCATTTCCATTTATATATGCATGTTATTTTGTGCTTCAAGATATACATGTAACTATTATGTATGATGATTGTTTTTTTTTTTTTTTTGGATTTCAGATTAGGAAAAAGTTTAGTGAGTGAGTGTGCATATATATAACACAAATTAAATGGATCGAATCAGATATGAATGCAAGAGCGAAAGATTAAAGATCGAAAACATTGAGATCGAGTACTTGCCTCGGATTCGCTTTCTAAACCCAACTTGTTTACGAGGTACTTGATTAACAAGCGAACCGTCATCCTTCCGTCTCTGCGAATATTATGCAAAATAGACTCAAGAAGGGCGACGAATAAAATCGAAAATATTCAAATTCGAACTTATATAAGATGAAGATTTGTACATATATATATATATATATATATATATATATATATATATATATATATATATATATATATATATATATATATGAAACAAATGGAAGAAGGAATTAACTTAATTACTTGATTCTGAGATAGCTCCTGGGGAGTTGAGGCAAAAAGGGCTCCTTCGGTCTACATAACATATTAATTAATTAGAAACCAAGTTAACAGAAATAAAATTTTGCACCAATACCAAATTGTTGAGAAGAAATTAATTAAGGGAGTCAAAATTAATAAATACTAAAATTATATATAAATATATGAGATTAATGCTTACTGATTTAGGGAAGCTTGAAGCATAAACCAAATCCCGGAATTAGGCCGGCGAGGCGGATCGATTGGTCTAATTACATCAGGGATAGGAGGCACCGCCCCGGCCCCGCCCAAGCCCGCCAGATGAAGCGGGCTCGGACGGGGCTGCAAAAAGTAAGGAGCGGCGGCTGCGGACTGCATCATTGAGGAGGAAGACGACGATGGCGAGGATGAGGATGAAGCTACGGCTAATAATCTGGGATTAGTCGCGGCTTGGCTCCGGCTAAGGTAGTTAGCCCAGCCGAGCTGATGCTGATCGGCTTGCTGCTGCTGCATCTGATGATGATAGAACAAGATGGGTACTGATGGGCCTGCTGCGCCACCGCCGGAGGGACGGCTCAAGAAGGTGGTGGGCTGAGGTGGCGGCGGAAGCAAGGGCATCGATGCCCTTGCTACCGCCGCCGCCTGCTGTTGCTGATGCAATAGTACGTGGCCGGTGGTGGTGGTGGATGTGGCGCCGCCTGGAAGCAGGTTGAGCTCTAACATTAAACCCGAAGGACGCGGTCTAATGAGATCCGATGATTCGTTGTTATTGTTGTTGTTGTTATGTGATGGGGATGGGGCGGTGGGAGTACTGGCGCTCCCACCGCCTATCCCCAGTCTAAGCCAGCCTTCTCCTGCATCTTCGTTAGGAGGATGGGGACGAGGATAATGGTCTTTCTGGAAAGACGGAGTGTTAGAAGTGGATCCGGTCTCATTGGTGGTGCTGTTAGTGGCGGAATCTTCCTCATCGGCCATGTTGATGATGTCACCTCCACCTCCTCCTCCTTGGTTGTTCGAAACCGACGCTAGGCAATAGTTAGCAGTAGTAGTACTGGCGTTGTGATAGTAAAGATGATGATCATACCCTTGTTCTTGATCTCCGAATCGAACTCCTCCGAAGCTCAACAACGTGTTGGAATCATGAAGATTGATCCCACAAGCACCGCCGTGGTAACCGTGTTGCTGTTGCTGCTGCTGTTGCTGCTGTTGTTGCTGTTGCTGTAAATTGGAGAGGGTTTGGGGAGGAACCATGGTCATACCCGCCCGCAAGCCCGGCGGGAGGATCCGACCCGGAAGGAGGTGGTTCGGCTTGGAATCGAGGAGTTTGTGAGATGCAGGTTTGCGGAGGGAGGAGCTGAGCTGGCCATGGGATATGGAAATACACACAGACTTTGTCAAAAATGAAGGAAATTGCACATCAGCTACCTACAAGTGAGGTACCTATATATATACATATATATAAACACAAATTCATCAAAGCAGCTGGGTTTAATTAGAAACTCTGGTGTCTTAACTTAACAGTACTTGTAACTCTATAAATATATATATATATATAGAGAGAGAGAGATAAAGAAAGGGATGATGAAATACCTATCAGATGAAGTCCAGGCGAGGCCAGGCCCCTTTTGAATAGATTAATCTCTGAGTTCTCAAATTAACAAAGAAAGCTTGTTGTGGAGGGAGATGAGAAAGAGATGGGCCGATGGCTGATCGATGGATCTTTCACTTACAAGAAACCCCTAATTTCTGGGTTTTTCTTTTTTCTTTTTTCTTTTTATAGCTATAAAGAGAGAAGATGAGAGAGAGGAGATGGGGAACTGGGGAAGAAGAAGATGTATGGATCAAGTTATAAATATATATATATGAGAGAGAGAGAGAGAGAAAAAATATATATTATTTTGACTTAAAATTTAATTTGGAATTGTAAATAGGGATAAACAATGTGGAAATATACAGGAATACTAGTACAGGTAGTACTTTAAATAAATACAAAATATATATAATAAATAAGAAAGGTATTCAAAAGCGTGAAGAATATATCATTCCAACAACAAGAGAAGAGAGGAGATGAGAGAGAGTCATCAAGCGGGCAAGCTGAGATGAGCAGCTTTTAAAGGGCAGGAGGAGGAGGGCTCATATATATTCTGATATTCATATGCAAAAATGAACGTTTCAACCACATAAATGCAACAAAGTTCCATTCTTTTAAGAATATTCACAAAAAGGCCCTTTTTGGTTACTCACTTCCTTTACCAATCCCCTTCAAAAAGCTGCATCTATTTTTCATTTCATCTTTATATTTATTTATTAAATTAAATTAAATTAAATTACATTAAATTAAATAGCGGGTTTTTTTTACAACACCTTAGATTTTTTTATAAAAATTTTAATTTCAATGTATTGATTATACAACTAATATATTGAAAAATGCTTTTAGAGTTTTTTTTATAATTTTTAAGGATTTACCATGGTATTGGTTTGCTCTCAAAAAAATATATATTAAACAAGATTTTTCAAAATAATAACACCCTTAAATTAAAAAAGTATATAAAATATCTATAAAGTCAATTTTATTTCACATAATCATAAAAGGTGAGATTTTACCTAAGTCAACTTTATTATAAAATAAATTGATTAATATATAGAAAAGTGAAAATATAACCTTTAAAGTAATAACTTTTACACATGAAATAATTAAAAGAGTGATTCTTTATATATATATAGGGTGTGGTTCGGGTGTACACACCCCTTAAAGTTTAGCTTGTTCACAAATATTATTCGGTGAAATGTAAAATATTATTTAGTGGAACCAATATAAATTGTGGAACCAATATAAATTGTGAACAAATCTAAAACATAGGTAGGATTAAGAAGATCAACCGATAAGATTTAATTAAAAATTTGAGTGCCAAAATTAATAATCATATTGCTGCATACAAATAATTTTTATATGATTTTACAATCAATACAGATGAATATTTACATTGCATTGTACGAAAAATCTCGTTGCTATGTACCTACGAATAATTTATCTGTTCACCCTGCAAAAGATGTGCCCTGTGAGCACACAATAAGAAATCCCCAAAAGGAAAGATTCTTTTATAAAAATGCATTTTTCTAAATTTAATGGTTTTTTTTTCTATTTTGGGTTTCTAATTTACACCCATGAACAAACAGTAGAGAAACCGTTTATGTTTAACGATTTTTCTATTCTATGCCCCAAGCGTATAAGATAATAGCACTAATTTAGAAATGTTTTTTAAAATTTAATTATTTTAGCTTTTTTAATTAATTAAATTTCTAAAGTCGCTTATATCTTTGGTAGAGAATATTTCCCAATTTAGAGTTTTATCATACATACTTATAAAATAGAATAGAAAGACGGTGTATATAATAATATTCTTAATTACATATAAGAATCAACTGTACGTTTTAAGGTTACATAATTTAAATAATTTATCTGATAATAATATCGATAGATGCGTGGAATTAAATTATAAGTGGTGCATAAGAGTATAAAAAGTAATTATTGTGGTAGCTAGCTAGCTAGCTGTGTAGGCTTAGGCTTGGTCTTGGTCACGTAACTTAGAACAATAGCAATGTAACCAGTAATTTGAACATCGTGCATCATTAAATACTACCTCCGATCCAAAAAGGATGTCGTTTGACTTTTTAACACATATTTTAAGGAGCTAAAAACTATATAATATATTAACTTTTTTATTTTTATTTTTTTATAATCTAATACTTATTACCAACAAATATTAAGTTGTAAAAAAATAATTTAAAAAAGTTGATATATTATATAGTTTTTAGCTCCTTAAAATACGTATTAAAAAGTCAAACGATATTCTTTTTGGATCGGAGGGAGTATATTAATAATTATTTATATTAATTATATAAGAATATATGTGGGATGAATATACAATATACATATTTTAAACATACATAAATTATAGATTTATATATAATATATATATATATATATATATATATATATATATATATATATATATATATATATATATATATATATATATATATATATATATATATATATATATATATATATATATATATATAGTTTAATTTCACCCCACGGCCAATCTATGTTGAAATCATGATCACCCCGGATACCATGCCACTGATAGCCCTTTGATTAGTTGTTCGTATATGTAGATATACTATAATTACTAGCCATTCGATCACACGTTGAGCTTCTAATATACTATTTCATGCGGGGAAAAAAGTATTTTATTATTTAATTTCCCATAATTTAGGCCAATAATTTTTTTTTTACAGTAGGCAAGAAGTTGGATGTCCTAGAGGTAATCATGATCATCTGAAAAGATGATATTTTGGAATTCATAACAGCAAGGACCTAGAATGAAATTACAGTTCGAGACAGATTTTACAACAAAATCAGCTGCTCGGTTTGCTTCATAAATTTTTTAATTTTGACTTCGTCATGATACTCCATACTATTTAATAAAATTAATACTTGCTAATTCATACAATTTTGTTAAATTTTAATTAATTTGGTACTTTTTGGAATTGATATTTTCATATATACTTAATTATGTCTAATAACAATATCTTGAAGACTTGGACAAACAATATGAGTTTGTCCCATATTAAAAATATTGGGATGTTTTAAACAATATATTAATTATCATGTATATGGGTGTTATTATAAATACCTTATTAATGTAATTGTGAATGAATGGAATGAAATAATCAATGAATCCAATTACCTCTTTCTCCTTTACCCTTACTATCTCTCTCTGCCTTTACTCTCTCTTTACATTATCATTCTTCCTCTCAATGGAATCCTGTTGGATTTGTATGTTATTTTTGTCTCTCATAAGTGGGTCCGCACACGACCTTTCTCTAGATTATCTTGTCCCCACCGGGCTCTATCACATATATTCAGAGAAATTAGTATATCATTTGATAAAAGGAGTGGTTTATCAAGATATTCGATCTCTTTATCCTATGCCTTTAGGGCATATGATATACGTATAAACCATATTGGGAAAGATTCCCTATATTTGGATGTATGTATACCTTAGGAAATCATTATTAAAAATGTCTAAAATTACTTAAATTTGAAATTTTTTTCTAGATGTAACTTTTTAATCTATACCCTTGAGTCATGAGTTAGAAAACCTGATATTAAATATAAAATAAGAGGAAGGAATTTGGGGAATCGGAAGTTAACAAAGACCAATTTACAAAACTATAAATGCACAATTTCAAACGGCTCTGACATCAACAATATCATTTGTGACATAAAAGAGAGAACAGGAACTAAACGTTTCACGAAACTGGCAATGGGTTGGTGGAGTATTTGGTACTCTCGAAACAAGACCCTATTTGATAATGCAAAAACAGATATACAAAAAATCATCACTTTCTACAAAGAGCAAAGCTACCTATGGAATAGCTCGAAACAAATTGAAAATCTCACCGATGAGCAAACTCCACAAACAAACAAGAATGAAACCCGGGCCAATTCTGCTAGGAGAAGGAATCAGGCTAGATGGTCTCCCCCTCCCCCTGGCACATACAAGCTAAACTTTGATGGGGCTTTTTCTAACTCCGCTAAAGGCTCCTATGGCTACATCATAAGAAACCATACAGGCAAACCAGTTTACTGTGGCGCTGGTTCGTCCTCCATTTCATCAGTCACTGGTGCGGAGGGTCTGGGCCTCTGGAATGGAATAAACGCGGCCCAACATCTCAACATTACCAAACTTATCATTGAGGGCGATAACCTAACCATCATCAACAACCTCAAGGGCTGTGGGAAACCTTCGGAAGACTCGGATATGATTGTCTCAGACAGTCTAGTCTCCCTTGGTTTATTCCATACTTATGAGATTCGTCACGTCATTCGGGAGGCTAACTGAGTTGCGGACCGACTTTCGCACCTCTATTTCGCCTTCTCTGGCTCTATTACTCCTGACGATTCTTTGGTTCGTGATTACATCCGTTTGGATGCTCTTGGTATATAAGATCTCTTTATTGCCAAATTCTTTCCGGTTAAAAAAAAAAATAGATGCACAATTTAATTTAATTTGTGATAAATATGGCTTGTCTATATTTATACTCCCTGAGATTTTAATTTCCATATAAATAAATTAGCGTTGACACTAATCAATCAATTTGAAATCGGTTTGTACATTGATACATTTCAATTTTAAACTTTGGTTTATCTGACTCGATCAAATGTAAATGTATTTGTGGATAACCTTATTTTTAGGCCTTTTAATTGAGATTATATATAATAAATTTTACGCATAGGATCCTGCAATAATATATACATTTTTTTTCCATAGAATACTTATGCCGGCCGGAGAATGATCACCAACCATCTACGTAAACGTAACTCTTGAACAAGTTTAGACCTCTTCTCAGATCCAAAAGTTTTATAAAATTCTATTAATGAGCATCTTTTGTTTGGTAAACTTCTCTACATTTTTGCAATATATTTTACGTTAATATGTCAATTGGCATGGGTTGGTCTCATCGAATTATAAGACCTCTTAAGTTATTCATCTACTTCAATCCCTACTCTACTCACTATGTATCAATAAATTATTTTCACATTTATCTAATCTTCAAAAAAAATTATAAAAATTATACTTATATTTTAAACATTTATTTTCATATGTTTATGGACTTTTATTTTGAAAATCATATTTTAAATTTTGTTATAATTGTATTTTATAAAATAATACCTTTTTAATTTTAAAAATTTTTGAATACATGATTTTTAAAAATAAAAACTTATAAACATCATAAAATAGACGTTTAGAATATGAATGTAATTTTTATGTTTTTTTTAAATTAAATAAAAGCTAAAATAATTTAGTCACCCATGGCAAACATCGCTCTCAATCTAAACTAAATTGTCTTGGATCCTAATCTAAATGTTAACTACTGAATATTGAATGAATGAAACCTAGGGATAATCTCCTCTTTAGTAAACGTCCAAAGGTCGGCCAAAAGAACTAGATAAAAAATAAGGTTTTGGATAAATAAAACACCTACCGCGTCAAAATCTTCAGAATAGCTGCTGACGGAACATGCCGCGGCCGCTGCATCTGTCTTTTACAGAAAATGCAGCTTGAATTTGCTATTCTCATTAACATGAAAGTTGTAACTCTTTGAAAGAGTTTTCCAACGCATGATCATAATAGTCAATCGGACAACCGAGGCCTCTAGAAAGTGCAAAACAAGTTCACCATGTATAGCGACAACTACTGCAGACCTGTTCTTCGTTTAGGCTCTCTTCTTCTCCTCAGGATCTCTTTAGATCTTCATTTAAGATTCTTCGATCAACTTGACTTTCTCAATCAATGCGTTATCAACGCATGGCTCTTCTACAAATCCACATTTACCTGAAATAATCAATAAGAACATGTAGATTCCAACTCCACCAACATAGAGAACAAATATGCAAATTATACTTAAATCATGCATGATATGCATCTTACCTAAATGCAACCTATTATGACCATTTAAATGCTTGCTATCAATAGACAATCTAAGTAGTTTTAGGTTGTATAAGCATATGTTTTCTAGTTAATTCACATCTTTATCATTTGGCGGTCGAAGTTTGGAATCTAATGTTTTTCTGGTTAAATATGCAGATTCGCGAATCTAGACTCAAAGGTGGATTGAGAGGGCTCTATTAGAGCCCTGGAGTTGCTGAAGCTACTAAGGATGGTTGAGGAGAAGAGAAAACATGTCCAAGAAAGAGCTAAAACGGAGCCAAGACGAGGAGTGAGTTTGAATATATGCACGGAAGGAAAGACAAGAGATCCAAGAAACAGAGGATCGACGCCCGTCGATGGAGGATAAGGTCGGATCCACATAATCTTCCGAAAGCTTTATCCGTATGTTCTTATCATATTTTGGTCGGTAATTCTATGGTTTTGAGCCCATTCCTAACATTATAAATAACCTGATTTTCTAGTGTTTTACAAGCCACTTTTACAGAGCATTTCATTAGACAATTTTGAGGTTTCGAGGTAAGCCATGAGTGGCTAATCGCGTTGTTAGTTTTACTAGCTTGCATTTCAAGACATGATTGATGAATGTCAGGGTTGATCGAAGGTTAGTTCTGCTAACTTATTCCTCTTTATTACGATAATGCTTATGACCTTGTCTTAATTGACCACCAAGATAGAATCACATCGCGCTAAGGTTATAGCTTTATTCCTCTCTACGGGCCTTAATCCATAAGTAGCAGAATTGATAGGTGGAGATTGTCTCTTTTAGTCGAAGCGATGGCTGGTTTGACAACCAGGTGAGAAGATCGACGATACGGGAGAGATGGTGTCTATGTGCTAGCCTGCTAGGAGTTTCTGATCTATTTCTACTTGCCCCATGTTAGAGTACGTAAGGAACCTTAGCGGTGATTGAATAGGTGGCCTACTAAAGTTTGTAAACAAACCAATAGTATCAATTGGATAAGATTATAATTGCGACAAAGTGGGAGTGACCAATATCAAGGATACTCTCTGTCAGTCGAGACTTCGATGATTTTGGCACATATAGAGGTGAGACCCAACTGCGCATGTCCGTAGGTGTGACAATCTTGAAACAAACAATATTGTGCATTCCAGGGGAGGATCGTGGAAAAGTTGGAGGAAAATTTATTATATGGGACCTTGCTCGATCTATTGGTCATCTTAGTAGACATGGCAAGGGTTCGAGTAAGGCGGAGGAGTGCGATCCGACTGTTTGTTCTCGGGAAGCATATCCTTCTGTTTTCTGTTTTTAGTTTTCATGTTCCGTCTACTATTGCTTCTTTTGCTCCCTCGTTCTTTGTTTTTCATTTCTCTCGATGTTTTGTGCTTGTTTGTAGGCAATACGTTAGGTCACTCAAAAACACTCTCTCGACATTATCAAAAATATAGAGTGTACAACTTTTGCTTTGAGCATCATTTATCTATATTTATTGTTGTGGTTGTTCCTTTCTCTCAAATAAAAAAAAACCCAAATCTATGAAATTCCATAATCATAAAAAATGATAATACCCAATATAAAGTCATAATTGAAGTGTTAATGTTTATAGATGAGTTTTAGCAAGATAATTTTTTTAAAAAAATTATATATAAACGATGATTTATTGGCAACAGGCCAGGGAGACCTATAAGAGATGAATCATGAGCACTAATTAAATTGGTACCATAATAAGACCTCATCTACGAACAACTAATCATACTGTATTGTAATTGCTGAGTATTTTTTATGCCAAAAGATTAGGAGTTGACACCATTATTTATCATACCCGCCCATTTGCATAGTTGATGTATGTAACGTTGTTTAATTAATTAACTAATTAGCGATTTATCTTCTTAATTCTTTTCTTTTCTTTTTAAGGAAAAAGGCATACTTTTATCGATCTTTTTTTATGCGAAGCCAACGGGCTACGCTGATCTTGTCGACTGCGACGTTATCGATATTAAAAGGGTACGACCAAATGAAACATTCATCTTTAAATTTACATATGGCAATTTTCATTATATCATTCGACTTTGCATGTTCACGTAAATTTTGACATTTGATTGTGCAATTTGTGCAACTAAAACTAGCTAGTTTATATATATTTCATCAATTTGCTAGGAAAATCAAATTTTGACTTGTTTAATTTGTACAATTTTTGCTTCTTACCTTTTTCATAAACTAATGAAAAAACTAAAATTAGTATTTTCTGAAAATAATTTAAAATATAATATCTTTCATGTGAAATTAAGTGACCCAATTAATTAATTTTAAGAAAATTTTAAAAATATAATATCTTTAATATTTAAATTACTATTTATGAAATAAATTAACCAAAATATTATTTGTTTTATGGACTATTTCTCCCTACAAATTCCCTCTTTTGATCTTTTCCATCAATTTTTGTAATGAATTAAATTAAACTGTACGTAATATTCTAATTGAAACTAAATTAATATATAGTGACATAAAATTGGACCCCCCAAAAAAGTCGAGACATATTTTATATTTGAATTTTGGGAAATAGAAAAATACCATATGGAATTGCGGGTTAAATTTACAAATATTGAATTAATAGCCGGCTTCATAAAATCTGAAGGTAGATACTCATGGAAATGTCAATATAATTCAACTTCAACCCTATTAATTTGATCATTAAAACTTTAATTAAACTGGGACAAATTAAGAATACACAAATCACAGATATATTGAAACATTCTCTGTTGGATGACGAGCAAGCATGTACGTACTTTAATTTATACTCTCTTTATTTATTTGGTCGATCTCTCTCTCTCTATATATATGAAATGCCCTTTAGATATCATAGATTGGCATGCATTTTATATTTCTATATATTTAAAATGAATTAAATGCATACATTATTAGCATATATATATAGTTAATATTAATTACACGGGCGGCTAAATGCACCAATTCGATTAATAAATCCCTGTAATCAATAAATAATTTTGGGGCAGGGCTGCATAAGACATGATCCATGGTAAATTTTAGGGGCTCGGGATGACTGAAGGCTACTAGAATATATATTTATAATATGAATGTAAATCATGAAGGGTAGTTTAGTAAGTGTGCCTAAGTGGTTAAAAACTCAACAACTATTTTTTTTTGAGAACGACACTGCCCCGTCTCATTCCATTTCTTTCAAAATATTTATAATCACATCGTCCGGGAGCAAATACAAATAAAAAACCAAAGATAAAACCAAAGATGCAGTAGATGGAGTGATAGTAGCTCAAAGCTATTTAAACCATAGCCATCAGTGTAACCACTTTGCTTTGTATACAAACAATATAGAAATTTTGTTCTTCCTCCTCTCGTTTCTTGTTTCTCCGCAAATTACATTTGATCATGGTATCAGAGTTAATGGTCTGAATCGATTGGTTTGATGTTCACTCATAGCTTCGTGTTCTTACACATACCTTACCGTAGGACTCTATTTCTTGAGGTTCTTTGTTTTTTTATTTTTTGCGTTGATTAATTCTTCTGATTTGTTACGGATTTCATGGCAAACTATATATATGGATTTCTTCAATCTTGAATGTCATGTGGAAACGGTGTCTATTAATTGTTCGGATGATCCTCTTGTTCTCTCGAATTCGGATAATCTGGGAGCACGGTTGATCCCTGTTCGATTTAGGGGTGATAATTTTCTTGGCTGGAATCGAGTTGTTCGTCTTGCATTAGGATTTCGGGATTTATAGATGGGAGTTGTTCAAAGGCTTTGGTTGGATCTTATAATTTGCAGAGATGGGTGAGCCGACTACATGGTTCGTTCTTGGTTATTAAAGTCTCTTGAATCAGCAATCTCTGCGAGTTTTCTGTGTGTAGAATCACCCAAACAGTTGTGGGATGAGCTGTTTGAACGATATGGACAGACGAATGTGCCCCTAATCTTTCAGTTGAAGAGGAAATTGGGATCGATTATGCGAGGTAACAGTCAGTTGTAGGATACTTAAACAAGATTAAAAAGATTTGAGATGAGTTGCAATGTGTTTGAAGGGTTGTTGTAAAGGCCGAATATATTTTTATATTATTTTAATTAATACATTATTATTCTATTCAATTTGTAAAAGTGGAATAAAAACCCGTCCTCGAGCACTAAGTTTCGATTTTAAAATCCTTCCGGCATCGTTTTAAAATTTTGATTTTGATGGAATTTGATTCCGCTTTCGAGTTGCGAGTCTTGATAAATTAATTTAACTCTGGTAATGATTTACAAATTCGAGTTAAATTGTCTGGTGTCGGGATTTCGTTTTAGTGAGCGGGATCGGGATCGAGTGTCGGAATTTTAAATTGGTATCTTGGGGATCATTCTTCGAATTGTATTTTCTTTTTCTTTTCTCCTCTTCTCTCTCTCTCTCTCTCGGATTTCTCATTCCAAGCAAAATTGTGAAATTGGTCCCCTCCCTCCCTTTTGTCTTCTTCCCTCACACAACTCACACCATGATCTCTTTGGCCTATAAAATCTGATTCTCAAACCCTAAACCCATCCCCACACACTCAGCCTTCTTCCTCCTCCACTTCTTTCTCCTAAACAACCCAAAGCTCTCTCTTTGAACATTGTAGGCGAGTCATAAATCACAACCAGCAGCCCCATTTCTCATACTCTTACCGAGCCATCACCGCCTGTTAATCAAGTTGTCACCTCTAGCTTATCCACCCTCGGATTTTTGACCACCCACGAGCACCGGGAGCTGCCCAGGAAGTCACCTCCGTCGTCGCCGAGAAGCACTGTGAGCCCCCCCTGTTTTGCCGCAAGAAGAAGAAGAAGGGGCTGAGCCTTCCGTTTGAGCCGAGCCTCCAACAGACATACCTCCGGGTCCTCTCCACCTCCAGAAGCTTGAAGTAAACGAAGAAGGAGACATCGCCGATCATTGGAGCCGCCAAAGCCGCAAGGTCGCCCTGTTTTTCCGTTGAGGTCGGTTTTTTAGTTCCATTTTTCTTTCGAGCTCAAACCCCTCTAATCGTGCTCGTACTCATCCATTATCTCCTCCTTGGCCCAAAGTGACACCCCTCCCTCGCCGACGAAGCCGGAGCCGCCCTCGAGCACCCCGGAGTTGAAGAAACGAAGCTCTCGGTGAGATCTCTCCCTCCTCCCTTCCTCCTTGCTGTCGTTTCATTATTGTTGTATGGGTCTTGGTCGGGTTAGTGAGTCGCTCACCTGGGTAAAATTTGAGGCCAAACGGACTGTCATAGTCGGAGATATCCCTTCTTCTTCCTCGCGTCTTCCATCGCCTATGTGCTCTATCTGGATGGGGAAGACGGGTTCAAAGGGGGCCGGCTTGGTCTTCTTTTCTTCTTTTTCTTTGGCCCGGTTCATTAAAACAAAAAAGGGGCAGGCTGGTTTGGGCTCGGATTCGGGTCCTTCTTCCGGGTTGCGGGCTGGGCTGTCGGGTTGGACTTGCTGTTTGGGTTATATATATATATATATATAGGTTATAGCTTGTGTGATATTTGTATTTTATTTTTGGTTAGTAGATATTATATGTTTTATGAGGTGTTATAACATATATTATTATTACTGATTTTGGATATACATACATATATATATTTTATGAAAATATTGTATATGTATTATAAGAAGGTTTGAAAAGTAATATTAATTGAGAAGTGTTACTATACGATGTTGTTATATGATGTATAATATGGTGATTTTCAAAAGGGTTTAAAATAGTAAGTGAGAGATTAAGATGGATTTGTTTTTTTGGTGATTCTTATATTTTAAATATTATTTGGAGTAGGTTATTAGATGTTGTTATAAATGGGATTTTAAAGTGATTCGTCGGGTTTGATTTTTAAATGGGGTTTATAAGGATCGATTTATGTTGGAAATGTTTATCAATGTCTTAAATTACTTGAAATATTAAAGTCAAGTTTTTGAAATAAAATGCCGGAATTATTTCTATAATATGATTGGGAGAGATTAGTTTTGAGGTCTTAATGTTTAATGTCGGGATTGAGCTAAGTACGATTTTAAAAGAGTTGTTGATTTTCTGAGTTGCCTTCACTTGAGATTTAAGAGTTTGGAAAACTTTGAAGAAGTGAATTACTTGATTTAACTTGGTGAATTTATTGTTGGGTTATGCTTGAGAATTATGTGAATTTTAGGTAAGATATGAAATGTTATATGATGATGCAAGATGAGATTATGGATGAGATATTGAGATAAGATGAGCATGAAATGATTTATGATAAGATAAGATGAAATAATCTGAAATGAGATATGTGAAGTTATGTATGATAGTTAGGGGCGCCTTGTGTGAATTAGATAGACTTATGCATATTTGTATGTTATTAGGTGATTGTGATATGTTGGACATTGCTAACTATTGGTGATTCATTGCTTGGATTCTGCTTCTGCCTTGTTTCTCTGTTGTTCGGCTTATTCAGGTAAGTTTCTTTATGGGCTTACTCAGATTCGAAAGAGAAATCTCCTGCTTGTGATCATATGATATACTAGGTGCTTCATATGCATTTAAAGCATGTCATGTGGTATCATGCTAGGGTGCATTGACCGTGAGCATTCTATTTCTTTATGCGTATGTAAACAGAACGACCGTTATTTGTGAAGTAACTAGATTCTTTGCTAGGGTCATAGAGTAGCCCAGCTTCATCGGGTGCCCTGAGTCAGTATTGTTGATATATGAGCATGATAATGAGATAGCCCAACACCATCGGGCATGAGCATGATATATGATATGATGATGAGATATGATATGCTATAGCATCGAACTGGCCAGTCTCTGCACTAACAGGAAGGGGTGCAGAGGTAGGAGAGGGATATGCCACTTGGTATTCTTTGAGCGCCTTTACAGTTCTTTCTGCATATTATAACATAGGAGCATGCTAGTGTGATCTAAATTTCCGTACTGCATTAGAGCATCTTTATTATAGGTATAGCGTATATGTATGGTTGCTTGCGGGACAAAGTGCGTTGGGGGTACTCGGTCTGACCCCGCTCGCACAAATTGTTTTAAGGTATGCTTATTCTATGTTCCTATGGCGTGGGAATCCCCCCGGGCGAATGCGAAGAACCTGTCTAACCCCGCTAACTTGGCTAAAGGCTTTCTTGAATCTATGTTTTATGGATTTGGTTTTGACCCGACCTTGTCGTGGCAGGTTATACTTTCATTCCGCTTTCGCATTTTCGTTCAAACGAATTTCCACGACTTAGTCTTTAAGACAGGTTAAGGATACCAAGAGCCCTTCGATTGCTTTGGGGTTCGAAATCCCCGCTTTAAATACTAATCTTTAGAGGTTCAAACCTCGACCTGTACCTGAATTGCAACATCCGAACGAAGGTATCCAACCTTCGAAACGTATCCCGGATATTTATATCCGTACCGTTACAGTTGTCGGAGTGTACTTGTGGTGGAATGGTGACGTGTATGTGTGATTTGGTCAAGAAATTACTAGATACAGAGGCAAGAAATAGAGTGATGCAGTTCTTGATGGGCTTGGGTGATGAATTTGAGGGTGCTAGAAACATCACCCAATAGGTTGAAGGATCTAATTAAGGAGATCAGTAGCACAATTTCTCAATAACCCATGGTTGAGAATACTACATTGGATGCTACTAGGAGCTATCAACCGTTCAGGAAAGGATGGTATAAGAAGGAGGAATTCAAGAAGCTAGAATAAAAAAGACATATTTTGCTCTCATTGTTGTATGTAGGGGCATACAATTTTTAAGCTTCATCGTGCGCCTGATTTATAAAAGAATCCAAAGGATAGTAGATTCAATGGCAAAGCTAACAATGCCTCCAGTGAAGGTGTATGGGAGACTCCAATAGAGTTTGGTGGGTCTAATCAGGTTGTTGGCCAGTCCAAGTTTGATGCAACCTTTGTCAATGCTATTTCTCAAGAAGTCATGAAAGCTATGCAAGGCACTTCTTTGGTGAATTGCACAACCTCCACTAACATATCAAGTATATCTTATGGTCTTGCATTCGCTCTTAATGTTTCGAATAAACAACATGATCTTGATTGGATGATAGAAACGAGTGCTTTAGACCATGTGACTGCTTATGAGCATCTTTTAAGTGATAAAAGAATATTATTAAAACCTATTAATATTAATTTACCTTATGGTAGTTTGTCATGAGGTTGGTACACTGAGATTAACACATGATATTACGTACCTTACTTAATGTTCTTCTAGTTCTTGTGTTTAAGCACAATTTGAATTTTGCGGGGAGCCAAGTAGAAGATTTCAACTATGCTGCAATTTTCACTGTTAATTCTTGGTTTTTCTAGAACCTTGTAACTAGAAAGATCACAGGTTAAAGGTAAAGGAAAGCTGGACTATACAAACCTTCAATTTGAGGTGTTATTTGTTTTTTTAGGACCTTCGATTATAAACAAGTTACGTACTAACCTCTATGTTACAATGGAAGTTATCATTTGAGGTGTTATTTTGCAAGGCTCCATCCTTTTTATGAGTTGAGGACTATTGGTTGTTTATATTATGCATTTTTGCGTGGTTATAAACATGATAAATTTGTTGTTAAAACTAGGAAGTGTGTTATCATTAGCTATCCCTCTGCTAAAAAAAGCCTATAAATTGTAGGATTTGGACAATGAAAAGTAGTATGCATGTCCTAAGTAGAGATGTTATTTTTCTGGAAGATAAATTTCCATTTAAAACATGAGAGATGGATTTCAGCAATACACATACAGTTGCTCCATCTCTAACTCTTGTTAATTTTGTTGAGATCTTAGACGAAAATCTTCCTCGTAGAAGATTACCATACAACACATTTGGTCCTAACATGTTTGCAGTTCTGGCAATGGTGATTTACCAAGAGCTGATGATACATCTTCTAATCAATCACAAGATCAAGTTATTATCCTTGAGACTTCCTCTTCTTCTTCATCTGATAATCATATTCTTACTGAAGATAAAATGCTTTGTAGATCATATGCTCCTCTAATCAAGTTCAGAGACTTTATTTGTCCAACCTCGAGTTCTTCAAAATCTATTTCTCAAGCATTTTGATTATTTATCTACTATTTTGGGAGATCTAACTTCATTTTCTCAATCCTTTATACAGTCTTTTGTTGCTTGCAGCTTGGTTCAAATTCATGATCCCCATACCTATAATCAAGCTAAGAAAGATTAGAAATGGATTGAAGTTATGCAAGCCGAGTTAGCAACACTTGAGAAAAATCAGACTTGGGTGATCACAAACTTGCTTAAAGACAAGGTTGCTATTGGATCTAAATGGGTTTTTAAGTTGAAGCACAAACTTGATGGGTCCGTTGAAAGCACACCTTTTTTCCTATTGCTGAATTTATCGGCCACTATTAGAAGTCTCTTGGCACTTGCAACGATTAATAGATGGCCTATACACCAGTTAGACATCAACAATGCATTTATTCATGGATATTTATATGAAGAAATCTACATGCTACCTCAAGAGGGATACAACAAGGCCTTACCTAGGCAAATCTGCCTTTAGAAAAGGCCACTTTATGGTTTAAAATAGGCTAGCAGGCATTAGAACTTAGAATTGACCGAGTTTCTAATGTCACTTGGTTTTGAGCAATCAAAATAGGATTATTCATTGTTTGTCATCAAAACAGTGCCTAAAGATATTATCACTGCACTAGTCTATGTTGATGATCTGTTTACAAGTTATGATGAGTCTGTTATCATTTAAGTGAAGCAACATTTGCATAAAGTGTTCACTCTTAAAGATTTGGGTCTACTAAGATATTTTCTTGGTCTTGAGATCGCTCAAGACGGAAACGATCTCAAGACCAAGATGACTATTTAAATCATATATTTAAAGTTTTTTCTAATATATTTTATAATTAAAAAATAATTTTTGAAATATATATGAATTTTTTTTCTCAAAACCCCCCTAAAAAAATTCAAGTTGTCTACATAGCTTAAGTCTGCGATAGGAGCAACAAAAAGTTTAGGGGAAGAAATTTTGTTTAATGTTGATAAGAACAAAAAAAAAATGGAAAAATGACATAAAATTATATTTTAAACACATGATTTTTTTTTTTAAATAACAAAAGCGTGAAGACAATCGCAGTTTTTAGACCAATTATTTACCATTTTACATTTTAACTACTATATATGTATTAAAGTCTGAATTGGACTTTGTTATCTATACTAATTAAAGCTTCTTATGCTCAACTTTTGATGTGAGTCTCTTTCAGTTTCATTCACATCTGTCAGCAATATGTATATACATAATTACATATATTTTTTATATATAAAAAATGCTCTCTATATATATGTGTGTATATATATAAATATATATGGTCAAATATTATAATTTGAAAGTTGAGAGGATAAATCAAAATAATTAGATTGAAGCAATGATGAAAGAAGAGATAGCTAGCTAGGTCGTCCTCCATCGATCCCCACATACATGAAATAGAACAAAAAGAGAAAGTGCAATATATATGAATTGAAGGTGCATTCAGTTAAAGTAAACAAATAAGTAACTAACAAGTATTATAATTTATAATTGCCTATATATATAGTACGTACGTATAAAGGCGGATTGAGTAGTATATCATATCATATGATTTATATCCTATCAATGGTAACATATATGATTCAAATATATGATCAAGGTATGAGTTGAAACCAACTATCATAATTTGGCAACTTATATACAAATTATGATAGCCGTTTTGCTAATTAATTAAATCAATTTTTTTTTGTGGTATTAATCAGTATTAATAATTGCAAAAACAAAAGCTTAACGTGAAAGGGTGTAATTGGCTTTCACGTAAGTAACAATGATGCATGGAAAAATTATTAGGAATTATATGCTTTTATTCTTTTCCTCGTGTTGTGGGTGGGGCTAGCTAGCTAAAGACAGATGGGAGGATTTTTTTATAAAAAAATAAAAAATAAAAAATAAAATTGTTTTTTAGAAAAAAAGAGAATTGAGTGGGGATGTCCACCTTAATTAATAAATAATTTAGAGATGGAAAGTGGATTTTAGGCTTCATCGAGATGTCCAATATCATGTTTCATGTCTAGTGCATGTACATATAATATTAATGAAATGGAAAGGGGAATATTGAATTATGAGAGAAAAGGCATTATTTTTTTTTTCTGTCTTTGCTTTTTTTTTTTTAAATAAGAGATTAGAGAAATATGTATCTCTAGTAAATTGAGAGATCGAGATAGCTAGGCAGATTAACCCTAATAAATAAATTTAAAAAAATAATAATGGAGGAACACGATACAAAATGAACCAAAATTAGAGTATCACGAGTGGAAAGCAAGTTGATAGGAGCCTTAAGGAAGAAAAGATGCACTAAGATTATCTTCAATTGTTTTGTATAAGTGTATTTTTTAAACATTTTTGGGCTCAATTAGTTGAATTTAGGGTGTTCAGATATACACATTTTTAGTATATTTTCTTTCTTTGCGTATGCAGGCTCATTACAATAAGGTGGGGGGTGTGCAAATTTCAGTACATTAGATCATCCATGGTTGTGTTCAAATGTAATGTATTTTTTAGACATTTTTGAGCTCCTCCATTGGTTGTTTTAGGTGTGTGTAAATATACACATTTAACCATGTGATGTACAAATTTGAGTAAACCATCTCCCCCATGTGTATAAATGTTTACAAAAAAAAGATAATTTTATTGGTTTATTTTTTTATGATTTTATTTTCCTTTTTGTTTTAATTGAATTGTATTTGAATGCTGTGTAAAACATGCACATTTCACCAATGTAACAAATTACTAAAAAGTAATGTCTATTTTTAAACATCTTGTGTAAATATGTACATTTTAACCAAAACCATTGTTAATGGTCTCTTAAATCCCATATGTGTATAAACTTTTACAAAGATAACTTTATTAGTTATTTTTTTTGATTTTTTTGATTATTTTAAATTAATTAGATTTGAACTGTGGATAAATGTACACATTTGACTAATGGGGCAAAATACCAAAAGTGGTGTATATTTTTATATATTTTTTGGAGGTGTATATTTTACTCAACTAGTTTTATTAATCGCCCGTTGTGCGATTTTTTAATAAATTTTATTATATAAAACATCTTTAAATTAATATAAATTACTACTCCATATAAAGTAAATATATAGTTTTCAGTTGTGTTATGTTTTTTAGAATGAAAACATGTTTGAATCTAGATTAATCATATTATTTGATAAACAGTTGTTGGAATTTCAAGCGCAAATTGATATTTTACTCAATTTGATAGAAAACATAGAATAAATGACCAAATATTAGATAGTATTTTATATAGATATAGATATAGATTATTATTATTATTATTATTATTTAATATATTATGATCGATCTTCTATCTTGTAATAAAATATTATGGAAGGAATTGAATTGATCGAATCAGTTAAATCGATCAATTTGGTAGCTAGCAAGCAGTAAGTTAAATAGCAACCAATTTTTGCTTCTTTATTAGACAATTTGGTATTTCACAGCCAAGATTAAGCACAATATATTAATCTATATCTTTATTTTTTTAATCGAGATAAAAGATAATACTAAAGTCGAGAGGTATATGCAAAAATCAAGGCATGCAGCTGTTTTAAAAAAAATGAAATTAGCTTGTGCTTATAAACCAAAAAAAATAATCTCACATATAAAAATTATCTAAAATAATAAATAATATAGTTTATTAACAAAAGCATGAAAATAATAAATATGTATAATAACTAATTCAAGTTATATTGGATAGATTATTGATCTAAAAAGATAAGTTTTTAGCTAACTATATTCGTTTATTAATTGATGTGGGCCAGAAATATAATACCACTTTAATCCAGAAAATGCCACGTAAGCAAAAATAATCCCACTTTAATCCAGAAAATTCCGTGGACGCGAGATCGCACCAGAGCCCGTTTCAGGCCTCTGTTTTAGTATTTTATATATAGAATAGATGTGGATGATCTAATTAATTTGAATCGGAAAAGGCTAAAATAAAATAAAAGAAAGGAAAAGGGAAAATGGGCCGGGCCAATGGAGCCAATATGGGGCCTTGGGAAATGCAATAGTGTTTTGTTGGGACCTCGAATTGTGGGCGTCATTAGGGCATCATCAATTTCATCATAAGATGAATAGTTAAATATTACTAGTAGTAATTAATTAATTAGGAGGTACTGTAGTAATCAAAATTAAGCGATCGAGCATCTTTTTTCCCCTTTTCTATATATGGACGTGAATTAAGAAAGAGTGGCACTTTGAGGAACCCTATGTCCCCATGCATATACAATATACAATAATATATATAATCGTATACAACTATCATATTGTTGTTTATTCAAAGAGAATAACTCGGTTTATATTATGGGTAAACTCCTTATAATATCAATACATATTATTCCCTCCGTATTCGTATAATTGACCTTTTAACTAGTTTTTAATAAAATAAAATATTTATCTTTTTGAATAGCATTAATGATAATTTTTTTTTAATTTTGTCAATTTATCTCATTAATTATATTTGATTTTCAAGATACTCTATTAATACTCTAACTTCCTATACTATTCTTTTTTTTTCATTGATCTATTATTTTCACATTGTTTATTTACTAAATTTGGTTATTCTTCTCTCTATTTTTAGTTTTCTTTAAAAATGTGAAATTAGTCAAAATATCGATTATACGTATACGAAATTGAAGTGTCTTCTCGTATCACTTAGAAGGAAATATAAGTAATTCATAACATATCCCTGTTACTAAAACCTTAGAAAAATATCTGGGAATACCACTCATTAGTGGTAGAGTAAACAACAACTTATTTGACGAAGCTATTACAAGCCTAAAAAAACAACTATCCAAATGGAAATCAAACACCCTCTCTCAAGCTGGAAGATCTGTCCTCATTCAAGCTAATCTCAATTCTAAAACCAACTATCTTATGCAATCCTTCCTTCTTCCAAAAGGAATTCTTGATAAAATTGACCAAATCAACAAAAACTTTTTCTGGAATAAACTTCAATCTGATAACTATCACCCATTAATTAGCTGGGAACGGTTATGCACCCCTAAAAAGGATGGTGGACTAGGCTTCAAAACAGCTGAACAAATCAACTTAAGCATGCAAATGAAACTTCTTTGGAGAATAATAGCAAATCCTAACAATATTTGGTCAAAGATTATCACTGAAAAATATCTTTCAAAGGAACCATTAATGGAAAGAGGTAAAACTAAAACTTCCTGGCAATTTGGACGACTCTTGAACATTAGAGATACTTTCTCCAAAGGATTACTTTGGCTAGTTGGCAATGACAAAACCATTAATGTCTGGTCTGACATCTGGGTAAATGCACAAAAACTCGAAAACTTTAGAAACAACCACAACCCTAATCTAAAAGTTTGTGATCTATTTACAAACTCTAACACTTGGGATACTAAGAAACTAAACAACATATTCTCACCTCACATTGTTCAAATGATTTCAAACATTTACATCCCCAGAATTGATATCGCAGACAGACTAATTTGGATCTACAATAAAAATGGAACATTTACAGTCAAATCTACCTCTTCTCTCTTTAACACAAGAAATAACAATAATATTTTTGGAGATTGGATCTGGAAACTAAATATCGCCCCAAATATTAAAAACTTTATTTGGAAAACTATATTAGATATCTTACCCACCATTGAGCGTTTAAACAGATACATAAATAGAGTCCCCAGTACCTGCTCACTTTGCAACTATGAACTAGAGGACGCAAATCACTTATTTTTTAAGTGTCAAATCACCAGGTCGCTTATCCAAAACCTGGGCATCAGTCTACATAAATCCTTTAACATTCCAAACCTAACAAATGATATATCTGAAAATATTTTAAATACTAAAAGCCAAAACAAAGATTTCACTGACCTTTGCCACTTATGGCACTCAATCTGGGAACTTCGAAATAAAATCATCTTCCAAAAAAATTCTAACAATAATATAGCCTACACTCTTACTCAAACTATTGATAAAATTTTATGCTGGAAAAAAGAGGAAATAATAAACACTTCTCCTAAGCACACTAGACCTCGTCAGAAATTGAACTGGAAATACCCACCTAAAAATATTGTCAAAATAAATGTAGACGCTTCTGTAAAAAAATGGGGTACAATCTCAAATTGGTTGTATCATAAGAAACAATCAAGGCCAAATAATTCGAATACATAAATATAATGGTAAAACATATTCTGTCATCCAAACAGAATGTTTTGCAATACTTGTAGGTATAAGACTGGCAGCAGAACTTGGAATACAGAGGACAATCATTGAAGGTGACTGTGCAATCATTATCAATGCCATCAACCAGGAAAACAACTCACCATGGGAGATTACACAAATAGTGAAAGAAATTCAAACTCTAAGCAAAGACTTTGAATTTATCAAATTCCAACACTGCTACAGAGAGGCGAATAGTGCAGCAGACTTTATTGCAAAATCTCGACTGAGCTGTAATTCTATCTTAAACTATAGCTGTGAATTTCAGAACATCATCATGTTTGATGATCATAGATACTTAGAAGTATCCTAAACTTTGCCTACTGTAAAAAAAAAAAGTAATTCATAACTATTTCAATGATAAATTACGCATAAGCTATACTTGCTAAGACGTACATGCTGAAATTATAAAGAATTTAACTCTGATTATAAGCACAAAAAAATATATGCAAGTTTAATTCATCACTCTTTATAGTACTAATTTAGTAATTTATTTTAAAATATAACGATATAGCTAGGTTAATTAATAGTCACAACTCAAGTGTGTAGTTTTTGCTTGGGCAAGGGGAAAAAGTATAGATATGTCCTACTCCTACTTGAGAGAGAGAGAGAGAGAGAGAGAGAGAGAGAGAGAGAGAGAGAGAGAGAGAGAGAGAGAGAGAGAGAGAGAGAGAGAGAGAGAGAGAGAGAGAGAGAGAGAGAGATGAAAATGAAAATGAAAATGAAAATGAAAATGAAAATGAAAATGGGAAATGCATGGTGAATGTGGGTGTAATGAGTAAACATGTCAGTAGATGCATGTGAGTGTGGGCATTATTATTATTATTATTAATTTAGAAATAGAAATTGGGTCAAAATTTGTAAGAATAAGTAATTTACTGTAATATACAATTAGTTAATTAAGTAAGTAAGGGTAATGAAATGGCAGAGTTATAGCCACACTCACACTCACACACAGACACAGAAGCGTGCAGCGTGTGCCGGAGCTTTGTCAGTTTTGTTAACCCACCATCCCTCCATCCAATTTATGGATTAATTAAGGAGACTTGGCAGATGCAGATTGCTGTGTTTATTATGTATATAATAATAAGAAGAATAAAAAGATGCAGGTGGTTGTTTACTGGCCGGTAAGGTTGTGCACGCTGTACGTCCAGCCTTAAATCGTGTGGAAGTGGATTAATGTTCATCTATCTATTCTCACTTAATTTGCTTCAGCAAATTAACATATACGGAGTATATTGGTTTTAACGTACGTTCAACCCTACCTTGACATTAGTTGGTCGCCCAAAGCCGACTAGCTAGCTAGGAATTTGGGCTGCAATCTTGGGGAAGTAGGGCGACCACGTTGAGAGTTAGTTCATCACCGGCACCGGAAGTGTTGACAAGCGATAGATTCGTAGATGTTCGTCGCCTGAGATCCAATTTGACATTTTGATCCGGTTCTGCAAACCGGCTACTCGGCTAGTTACGATCGGTAGTAATTGGAACATGGATATATATCCGTTATTAATCTGGCCCCCAAAACCTAGTGCATGTTTAAACTATATATACATGTTTTCCGTTACTTACTCCTGATCTCAATTAAGTTTATATATAATGATAAACATACTCATTGTTAGATTAGTGATTCAAAATTAGAAAATTAATTAATTAGGTTAATGTTAATGGATTGGATTGTGAACGTGTGTGCGTGAGTGATATAAGGTTAATTAGTTATAAGGTTAGTAGGATAATTAGTGGGTTAGTGGGTATGAAACAACCGTTTAAGTTTTAGTTATAGGGTTTCTTTAAATATGTAAATTTATATATCAAATCAATTGAATTGAGGAGAATTGAGAAAACGCTCCTCTCTTCCAACACTCATTGATCTGTTTGTCGCTGAACCCCAACGAGTTGGCGCATCATAGAGGCAAAAAGTTATATATAGATCTTTGGAGAACATCGGTGTTTATATTGTTTTATTTTTTGACGACAAGGAAATCTATTTTTTGGTGACAAACGCCAAACACGTAACTTAATTAATCGACAAGAGCCACACACCAAGTAAACCAGCTTGCATCGACTGACTTAACCCACTGGCAGGAACAATGCAAACCTTAAATTTATATGCAAGAAAAAAAATGGAGGTAGGGATCGAATCCGAGACCTCCTAACTTCCCCTTACTCCACGCAACTAAGGCCACCCCTTATATTCTTATGATTTGGAGTCTACTGAGTTATCCACTAATCTTCAATTTAAAAAAACCTTAATTAAAATGAAACAATGGAGGCGGTGATAGCAAAAGGGGAGGAGGTAGGTACGTAGCTAGGGAGAGGACACAACGGAGGGGGCAAGGCTAGAGGAGGGATTATAGCCTATTTGAGTTGATAGTGAGGTAGACTTGCCAATTTTTCACTGCAGTTAAAAAGACAATGCTAATTTGACAGCAGTAAATGATTGCTTTGCTATATATATGCCATGATTCACCATTTCAAGATGCATGCAGTTGAACTTGCCTTAACTTTTCCTGCCTTGTTTTTTTGTTTAAAGATCGAGTATAGCTATAGTATGTTACCTACCTAGCTAGCTTTGCATTAATAGAGGCAAATGGATGGAAAGACCATACACTTTTGGAAAAGCTACCATCTTCAATTGACAATTCATCTTTCCAGCCCACTCACTATATACTCATTTATATGTGCATGTTCAAATTACAATCAATTGACCCCTAATTTAGGATAATTGCATTAAACTGCTCGAATTTTCATGGTTGCGAATACATCGACTATGGTTAATGTCGATATATAGTTGTGAATTAAGTATTCGACCAAACATCCTTGGCAGCAAGTTTTTCCAAAAATGAAAACATATGTAATGTCATTGATTTATATGTGTAACGTTCAACTATCAATTAGGTCAAATTATCGTTATTGGCAATCTTACATGAACTTTTAAGATGAAAACAATTCGCTAATCACGTGTGTGTATAAATGTATATCGCCAATGCTTCCACCATACTTGACTCTCGATCAAATTGTACGTTGATGCTAGCAGCCATAGTTATTAGGATCGCGATCCGGATCGGTAGGATCGTACCATCCTACGATTCTAGCAAGTTTCTGATCCGAATCGTTAGTAAATACTCGTTAGTGCTAGAATCGGGCTAGGATCGGACTAGGATCGTTAGGATCGTACTAGGATCGTTAGGATCGGTCTAGGATCGTAAGATCCTATGTGAGCTTTGAATTTGTGAATATTAAGTGAAATCCATGTCCGGATGACCCTTATTTTTTCCTAGCCCATTTCCCTTGTTATTGTGAGTTTTGAATTTTTGAATATTAAGGGTTTAATTTGTTTTTCTCATTCATTGCCTCCTTTGAGAGATCGAGAATCAGTCGTCCCTCAATCCTAAAATTCAATTTCTTCATATACCATGATTTATGATGAACTTGGATATAATAATTGAATAATTGTATGATTTGTTTCTTTTAGTTATTATTATAATGTAGTATACAACATTAAGTATGAACTTATTAGTTCATTTAATAGATGTTATATCGTCTATTGTACCTTTTTGGGATGTTAGCCTTGAACTAGTATGAAGGTAAATGACATTATTTGATTTTTTTTAATTTTTTCATTTTTAAATCATGGTATTTGTATTATTTGGTATGGTTAATTTATTTTTATTATATTATATATATTTTATTTTACCTCATTTGTAGGATCTTACGATCCGATCCTAGGGTCCTACCTCGATCCAATCCTAGTATCTCGATCCTAATAACCTTGCTAGCAGCTTTAAAAGTTTGGGTTATTTTATGTAATTAAATTAAGTTACGGTTGTGTGTATATAATATATATACAGTCCATAATATGGATATGGATGATCGATATATTAATGTAACCACATTAGGAGTACACTTATATGGATTATATATGCATGATCTAATCGACTTGATTTGGTTGCAAAAACATGCAGTACATAATTAAGGGCGGATAAATTTGAATGTACGTATCGGATAGTAATGATAGAAGTTGGAGCGTAATTAAAATTTGCAAGCAATGTCAACTCAAGTCATGAAAAGCAATTATTTGATTCAGAGATTGATACGTCGGTCGATTGTTTTCTTCTATCCATAAATACATGATCAATATATATGTTGATATATATCATCGATCATATCATTTATCAATATGTCAACAGGTCAACACTCAACATGTATATGCAACTCGATCATGCCAGTGACGTCATATATACTGGCATGGCATGAATATCCTATAAGTAGGGTTTATATATATATATATATATATATATATATATATATATATATATATATATATATATATATATTCTCTCCCCCTCCTCGATCATCATTAACCCTAGCTTTATGTTGTCTTTACTTTACAGTGTAGGATAGCTTGCACGTTTATTGTATTGTTGCATTTTCCTTTCTGTTATTTGCTTTCTGTCTTTTGCTTCTGTTATTTGATTTGGTTGTACATGATGGTTAGTCCATCTACCGGCTTGTCCGGTCTCTCGGTTTATCTAAGTTTGTCTAAAGAACTGAATTATTATCTTGCTTTAACAAAAAAAATCATTAACCCTAGCTCATTCCCTTCAACTGCTCCCTCAATTTACTATAATGTGTTGTCAATAAGCTTGAGATCAACCTAAAATAATTAAGATGATAAATGTAATTACTTGATTTTTTTTATCAGGTAATAATTCCATTAATTCGGGTGGAATAATCCTATTTGATAACATCTTTGCGGATGGGGTATTGAAGACTTGTATCAGTGTAAATGTCGAAGCCCCTGGCAGAGCGGCAAAGATGTGCAACCTTATCAGTCACTCTGTTGCCATTTCGGGGCACGTGAGAGAAGGAGACTTCTCTCATACTCGACAACAATGTTTTGATATCAGACATCACCAATTCAATTTCTCATGGGCATGTGAAATTTGTTTTTAAATGATTTATGATTACAAGGAAGTCCCCTTCAATTTGTAACTTGTTTATTCTCAACTCACGAGTTTGGATTATTCCATTTCTTAATGCAAAAGCCTCGGCTTTCAACGGGGCCTGGTTGCCAATTCTGTCGTAGCCAATGCAGATCGTTCTACCCTCCCAATCTCGAATGATGTAGCCAATTGAGCTGTCATTGTTATCAAGTGTAGATTCATCAAAGTTCAATTTAAACGTACCAACAAGTGGTTTTCTCCACTTAACAACTTTTTGTCGTGGTTTTGACTGTGTGAGATTGGTAGAGGATCCTCTCAAGTACATTGAATTTCATCCTCATTTCCATACGTGGAGGTTTTCTTTCAATTTTCCATGTGGGTTACCATGATGTGTTTAACATATTCCCGATTCGAAATGGGTTCATTTCTAAAGATTGTTTGATTTCTGATATACCATATAGTCCACCAGGTAATTACCACTATTTTCTCCTTTTCAGATTTTGTAAGAGTGTTTCCAATTAATGACAAGATAGGAGAGAAATCTCTCGAATTCGCAATCAAGTTGGTTATAACTTGATTTGTGCCCACGGACAATGGGAGATGGAAATTAGAAAACGGACATTCCACAAAAAATATGTGTTTCATCTTCAATTGCACTGTTACAGGGTACACAAGTTGTTGGTATGGAAACCCCTTTTTGGGATAGACGGGTAGTCGTTGGAATAGCCTTCTATCCTAGTTCACATATGAAGTTCTTAATTTTTGGTGTTGTGTCAATTTTCCAAGTCTATGAATTATTATCCTCATTCTGGCTGTTATTTTTAGTGATTAGTTTGTAGGTGCTAACTGTTGTAAACCACCCCTCCCTATCTGGCCACCAATATAGTCTATCATCAAATGTATTCTTAGGAAGGGGGATATCCAATATTTCTTTTGCTATACTTTGTGAGATTGTGTTATATAATTTTTCCTCCCAGTTGGGGTGGTCGATCTAGTCGTGTGGAGTAAGGATGGAACAATCCAAGCTAGGTTTGCCTTCTTACCAGTGGGTCAAGCTGGTTGGCACAAACTGGTTTAATGGTGCGTAACTCTTACCGACTGAGTCATATGTCCGGAATTTGCTACCAAATGATGTGTTTTCTTGTCATTAAAAAATATAATTACTTGATTGGCTTGGCTAGCTAGAACCGTCCTTCGGTTATAAATGTTGGTCTGTAAGATTAATTGTTTCATATGTAAGAGTGGATGTGTTGGAACTCAGGGAGATTGTATTAGTGCAATAGGGGATTATTATTTACATGGTTAAAATCTTAATAAATGGATTATATTTGCTACGATTTCAGAAGCCATGGGACATTGGAGTGGTTACCGTTTTAGAAATTATGGAGAGCTCCACTAGTTACGATTTCATAAATTGTGAGAGAGTGCTTGAAATTAGGCCTAAAAAACCACATGCTTTTGTCGGGTTGAATAAGACCTAAAAGATCTTGGAAGTTGCATTGGGCCTCTATGGTTTTGAAGGTAAGTTGAGTATTGCTCGTTTATATTTAATTCATTTAGAAACAATTTGAGTTCAAGTCGAGTCCAAACTTAGATTTGTGTTCAAACTTGACTTGTTTAGTAAATGAATGAGCTCGAGACGAACTTTTCTGGAGTATTAAGCAACCTTACTTGCTAATAATTAACATAGTAAATTGAAGAAAATTTTGTAAATTTCACACAATTCAAGATATTCGAGTTTGAACCGAGTCGAGCCAACCTTTCTATCGAGCTTTAAAATGTGTTCATACTCATCTCATATTAGTAAATGGACAATCTTAAGTTGAGATTACGGAACTACTTAATGAGTCAAACCTAAGTCAAGCTCGAGTTACTCGATTCATATAAAAACCGTAGTCGACTCTGGTAATTTTCCAACTTTTGACCCAAAAGCTGAAAGAGTTGCATGCTTAATTTGCTGAGTTTTAATTTTGGATAAAATGCCCAGGGTTTCTAAAATCGTGACCACCTAATCTCTCATATTTTCTAAAACTATTACCACCCTAATCTCCCATAGATTATGGAACTATGATAGTCCCTGTGCATTTGGCAAGATTTTTACCATGCCTATATCAATCTTGTCTTAAATAACTTAATGCAAAAAAAGCACTTAAAAGACATGCAGAACAAACTATTTATAGGTGGAAATTGTTTGGCAACTAGCAAGTCATTCATGATGAAAATCACCATCTCACATTTGACTGGGGAGAGAATTTTCGAGGCCATCTATTTCTTTTATTGAATTGTTTTTTATTGTTACAAAGTACACCATAGGAATGAAAATTATCTAAGCTAGCTAAATCAATCTACATAAACCATCCTAAGCATATACTTCTAACTCTACTCTCAACTTCAATCAAACAAACAAACTCATACCTTATTAATGACGAGACACAAACAATCACGAACATAAGTCACAATGTAGTTCTTCTGATGATTATAGAATCATTCAGAGAGATGAAGAGAGAACGAAGAAAATGAGAGTGTTTCCGTGTTCTTCATTCAAGAATCTGTTAAATTGTTCGTTACAGATGAAGAGCTATTTATAGCTCAGCTCACACACTAACTAACCAACTACAGTAGTGTTAACAGTCCCCCTCAAGTTAGTTGTTTTGAATTGATCAACAACACCTAACTTGGTGAGGAGTTTATCACATTGATCATGTGATACAACCTTAGTGAAGATGTCTGCTGGCTGCTCTTTGGTAGGGATGTATCCAAGCACAATCTCCTTCTTGAGCACTTTCTCTCGAACCAGATGACAGTCAGCCTCTATGTGTTTGGTCCTTTCATGAAACACAGGGTTGCGGGCGATATGCACAAATGACTTATTGTCACAGTATAGCTTGACAGATTGCAGATTAGACACATGAAGATCAGTAAGTCACTTCAATAACCAGGTGATCTCACAGCTTACTGTTGCTAATGCTCTATATTCAGATTCTGCAGAAGACATTGCAACATAGGCTTGCTTCTTGGTTCTCCATGATATCATTGAGTTCCCCAACATAATGCAAAACCCTGTTAGAGATCTCCTTGTCATTGGGCAGCTTTACCAATCAGCATCACAGAAGGCATGTAGATGCACATCAGAGTTCCTGTCTAAGAAAAGACCTTGCCCTGGTGCTTTCTTCAAGTATCTGAGCACATGTTTTGCACTTCTCCGGTGCTCATAATTTGGTTTGTGCATAAACTGACTCAAAACTTGTATTGAATAACAGATATCAGGTCTGGTTATAGTGAGATATATCAGTTTTCCCACCAATTTTCTGTATGAGATCACATCAACCTCCTTATGCTCTCCTTCCAAAGTTAGCTTAATCTTTGGATCCAGTGGAGTTGCTGCAATCTTTGATCCAGTCATCCCAGTTTCCTTCAGAATTTCTAGTGTATACTTCATTTGATTTAGCAGCATTCCATCCTTGGTTCTCTCTACCTCAATACCAAGAAAGTATCTCAGATTCTAGATCTTTCATCAGGAAGTGCTTGTGCAGATGATCCTTCAATTCCTTGATCTCTGCAGTACTATATCCAGTTATGAGCATGTCATCAACATAGACTAATAGGGGATGACTTTGTTGCCTTGAAGAATAAGGAGTAATCTGACATAGATTGCACATATCTTGCAGTTTTCACCACTTGAGAAAATCTAGCAATCCACTGCCTTGGTGCCTGTTTCAGCCCATAGAGGGACCTATCCAACTTGCACACCATTGCATCAGCTTTGTTGCTCTCATTCACACAGTACTCCCCCTGAGGGTAATGAAGCTTTTTAAGAAAAGCATAAGATGGGGGTAAATCCATGTATACAGTCTCCTCCAATTCTCCATGTAGAAATGCATTTGTCACATCCATTTGTGACACAGACCACCTTCTAGCTGTAGCAATAACAAGCAAAGTCCTAACAGAAATCATTTTTGCCACAGGAGCAAATGTTTCACAATAATCAATACCTTCAAGCTGTGAGAATCCTCTGGCAACTAGTCTTGCCTTATATCTGTCAAGGCTACCATCTGGTTTGAGTTTGGTTTTAAACAACCATTTGCAACTAGCTGTTGAGGGAGCAACAGACTTAGGAACCAGAGTCCAAGTGTGATTGGCTTCAAGAGCATTGAGCTCCACTTGCATAGCCTTGACCCATTCTGGCTTGCTCAGTGCATCAGTAACAGATGTGGGTTCAGATAGTGAGGCCACGTTGTGAATGAAGGCTAGATAAGAGGGTGAACACAAGTCATAAGAGACACAAGCAGACAAGGGGTAGAGAGACTTTCTTCTTGCAGATGGATCAGAACTAGAAGTTGCACACACATAGTCCTTGAGCCAAGTAGGAGGTACAACATTTCTAGATGAGCGACAAATAGGAGTAGGGGGTGCAACAGAAGGAGGGTCAATAGCAGGTATGTCATCAAAGGAGGGAGGCACAGGTGATGGTGAGTAAACAGAGAAGGATTCAACCTCAGAAGGAGGATTCAAGGTAATATCCACTGGCTGAAATGGTGGCAAAGTAGATGTCATAGGTGTACAATCATCAAAGTGAAGCTCAGAAGGTGACATAGGTGAACAAGAGACATCAGATGGTGAATCATAATCACCAAGAGTAGCGGTTTTGGAGAAAGGAAAGATATGTTCAACAAATTGTACATCTCTGCTGATAATGCTTTTGTTACTATTAAGATTGAAGACTTTATAACCCTTAAACCTAGAGGGATAGCCAACAAACACACAAGGATCAGATTTTGCATCAAACTTTTTCCTGTCAACAACAGAAGTGTCAACATAACAGAGAGAGCCAAAGACTCTTAGTCTGTCATAGGTAGAAGAATGGCCATTTAGTACCTCAAAAGGAGATTTATTATGGAGCAAAGGGATAGGGAGACGGTTTATAAGAAATGTAGCAGTTAAAACACAGTCCCCCCAAATTTTGATAGGAAGGAATGCATGAAAATGAAGTGCCCTTGCAGTTTCCAAGATATATCTGTGTTTCCTTTCCACCCTAACATTTTGTTGAGGTGTGGCAGTGCAGGAGCTTTCATGAATAATGCCTTTTTGAAGAAGAAAGGATGTCAGAGAAGAGTTAAAAAACTCAGTCCCTTGGTCAGTTCTAAGAGTATACACAGAGGCATTGATTTGTGTTTCAATCATGGTAATGAAGGCTATCAAGGAGGGGTGTGGCTTCATATTTATGTTTGAGGAGGTAGGCCCAAGCACATCTGCTATGGTCATCCACAATGGTCAAGAAGAACCTATGTCCATTGTATGTAGGGGTGTCATAGGGACCCCATAGATCACAGTGCAACAAAGTAAAAGATTTATCAACATGAGATGTACTAGATGAGAAACTGGATTTAGTATGCTTAGCCAGTGGACAAACAGAACATAGAAAACGAGATTTATCTTTATTCAACTCTTCAACAATAGAGTGAATGTGTAAAAATTTGTCATGAGGAGCATGACCAAGCCTCAAATGCCCCAAGTTTGTGGGGTTGGTATGCTTATAAGGTAAAAACATGGGTAATACGGTATTTGTAGCACAAGTATGACTACTAGGCTTTACAGATTTGGACAGGTACTGCTCTAGCTCATCCAGAATGCTATCTCCATACTTTTCTTGGGGAACCACATAGTACAGTCCTTCTAGCTCTTCATCAACTGCAATCAGGGTCCTCTTGATAGGGTCCTAGATGACACATTTGTTGGAGAAGAAACACACAAAGCAGGCAGTGTCATGAATCAACTTACTGATGGACACAAGATTGAATTTGAAATGAGGTGCATACAAGGTTTTATGCAGAGAAAGAGTAGGGGTAAGATGTACATCACTAGTGAGATCAATATGACTAGTGGTACCATCAGGGAGATGAATAGAAGTAGATTTGTTTGTGGGGTTAGGATTGATGAGAACTGATAGAATCTTGTAAAACTAGAGCATGATTCGTGCTTGCAGATGGAAGGGGAGTACTAAGTAGCAATTGACGACGAGCTCCTGAGTAATCATCTGTTAACCCCATTAGGAACTGCATCAGCTTGTTCTCTCGATCTTGAGCCTCAACCTGTGCTTGAATGTTGCACTCACACCTACCACAGGTGCAATGAATCGAATCCACTAAGCCAGATAGTTGCTGCCAAAGCCCTTTCAATCGAGTGAAGTACTCAGTTACCGACGCATTTCCTTGAGTGTACTCTTGAATCTCTTTCTTGATCGAGAAAATTAGTGGACCATTTTGCTGACCGTAGCTCTCTTCAAGATCGAGCCACATCTCTCTCGCTGTGTCGAACTCGTCAATGGTGGCATAGATTTCCTTCGAAACTGTATTCAGAAGCCAAGAACACACCATATCGTTGCAGCGATTCCAAATTTCTGTGTTCTCCGGTGACTCGATCAAGGTGCCTTCCACAAAACCCAATTTGTTCTTGGCAGATAGGGCTTTTGTGATGGCCTTCCTCCAGCGTCTGTAATTGTCACCGGTGAGTTGAATCGTTGTGAGAATCATCCCTGAATTCTCAGACTGGTGAATCAAAAGAGGATTCCGGAGATCGGCTGCAGAGATCACATCTCGACGACGATCACGTTCAGCTGATCGATCTTTTTTGTTTGCCATGGCCGATTACCAAAACAGTGAATTGCAGAAAGAAGAAGAGGATCTATGATCAAATAACATCTGATATCATGATGATCATAGAATCATTCGGAGAGATGAAGAGAGAACGAAGAAAATGAGAGTGTTTTTGTGTTCTTCATTCAAGAATCAACTGTTTGTTACAGATGAAGAATTATTTATAGCTCAGCTCACACACTAACTAACCAACTACAGTAGTGTTAACATCTTCTTCAATATTCGAGCTTCTATGAATTCTCCTATATATGAATATTTACCACTCTACATGATCAGGAAGAGGCATTTTCTCTTTGATTTCAACCACTATTTATAATTCGAGATACACACTTCACTTCAAGCAACAATCTTTGTCAAATATGGAAACACAAGATTATATATTCAATAAAACAATCCTCAAATTGACTCTCGATGAATATGGAAGATTTCCATGCAGAATTATATATATCTTCTAAATTAAGTGAGGCTATCCTAGGGATACCTATATTATATATCCCATGGTAAATAAATAGGAGGTCGTTGGAGACAATTTAAGCTAGGGGTCACGGGACTAATGGAGTAATGGACCGCTATGTCACTCTCGTATAAATATATGCATGGGAGAAATAATTTTTTTTAAGTGTGGGCATGCATGTGGGCCGGCCATGCTCAAAATTAAATTCAACCAAGGAATGATGAATGAGAATGTCCTTTTAAAGTTTATAACGCAATTAACTCCATCAAAAGGAAACATGCAATTAAGTGATTAAATTAGTTGATTAATTCACCGTACAAATCAATGCATGCATATACTATACCTCCCGATCTACTTCTTGACTGCTGTCAAAAAAAAAAAAAAAAAATACTATACCTCTCGAGTCTCGATCGATCGTACTTGTGCCCTAGCTAGTTTTGACTTTCAAGTATCTGTGTATACCTTTTATCTCTCGTAGTGTCAAGTGTCAACCCGCAGAGAAGGGGAAAAAGGGAGAAAAAAGGGCACGCATCGATCCAAAAATCCTTTCCCGGCCTGCTGTACGTGATCGATGTATGATATGACTCGTTTCAGAAAGATAGGATTCATTGTTTCCCCAATACCCACTCTCTTCCCTTTTTTCATTTTTTCAAGGACAGACTGGTTATGGTTATTACTGTCAATTGGGTCATTTGGGTTGGGGTCGGGGTCGGGTCATTTTAGATTTTGGATAGATTCGGGTTAACTCGAACTCGGGTTTGACTCGGTTTCGGATTAAATCGGGTCAGTTTGGGGTTTGTCAATTTTCTTATTTTTTAATAAAAAATCATATTTTGACAGGTCTATTTGTGGTGTATATATGTGTTATCGTTAGACCTGTCAAAACGTAACCCGACCCGAAAATCCGACTCGACCGTCCGGAATTTTTTGGGTCAAGACCCGAAAATTTTGACCCGGAAAATTTTTTGGACCCAAACCCGAAAAACCGATATTTTTCTGGGTCAAATGGGTTTTGACCCGGTGACCCGATGACCCACCCGATTTGTGAAAACAAAACTTTCACTAATTAATAAAAAACCAAGAAAATCTCAAAGTAATATTAGGGTAAGTTTAGTAATTAATATATTATTAAAATTAATTAATTTATAATTATATATTATTAAAATTATTCGTGGAGATTTCAAGTTATTACATTTTATAATTACAAACACTTAATCTTTCTTTTTCAAATTAACATTTATATTTATTTGTATTGTATACTACTCCCTCCTATCGGTAATATTTTATTTTTTATTTTTCAACATGTTTTTAAAATGCTAAAATAACTCTATCAAATATTAAAATTTTAATTAAAATTTTATACTAATTAGTCATTACTAATCTGTATGTAATAATTTCAAAAAGTTAATTAAAAATTTAATATTTTATAGATTTATAAATTTTGTCAAAAATAATGACTAATAGTAAAAATCAAATGTTTTAAATCGATCTTAGATGACATCTTCTAATAAGTATATCGCCCAAAAAGAACAACTTACCAATCACATCTTTAAATTTATGTTTTGAAGTTACCATAAAGTCATCAAAATACGATTTTTTATTAAAAAATAATAAAAATTGACCAACCCGAAATTGATCCGAAACCGGGTCAAATCCGGGTTCGAATTAACCCGATCTACCAGAGACCCGTTTTACCCGAAACCCGAAATGACCCGACCCGAACCCGACCAGAATGATCCGATTGACAGGTCTAGTTATCGTGTATCACATAAATTATTCATAATTAGTTTGGTCTACTTGTGGTGTACATATATGTGTTATATTGTATCACAGAAATTATTCGTTAGTTTTCTTATAATTATTTGTCTATTTTTATATGATTATTTGTCTATAATAATGTAATTATTTGTCCGTGTAAATAGTGTAATAAATTTTAAATTTCATTCTAACGAATAATTGCCCCTACTACCAACTAATCAGAAATTACTTTTAATCTCATTCTTTGATTTTTTTTAGTTTAATGACCCGGATTTATTAACATGATACACCATAAGGGTTGTGTACGTACGTACATATGATATATTTGCCTATATATATATATATATATATATATATATATATATATATATATATATATATATATATATATAATTTACCCCTATTATGGCTGATTAAAAAGATCAACGCTTGAGATTTACAAGAAATTTTGTAGAAAAAAATTATTCATTTGTAACAATATCATTATTTGTACATAACTCATACAGATAAATAATTACTAATAATCATGTTGCAACAAATAAATAATTTTCATATGAAAAAGCTATTAACAGATGAATAATTATATTACATTAAACGAATAATTATGTTGTTAACTATGAATAATCAGTTTGTTCATATTTCACACCGGTGTGAACTGTGAATTATAGTTAGAAAATGTTAATGTAAGTCAAGTATAAAGATATTATACTTCTGCGCCCATTAACAGAGCATCTGAGCATGCGATAGCGAAAGATTAATTTTACAACAGTGGTGATCTTACAAGTACACATAGTATACAACAACCCAAAGTGTATATCACCAATTAGTTTAGAAACAGAGGCGGAGCTAGGAGGTCGTAGGGGGTCACGTGACCCTTCCCTCATCCAACAAAGTATCTAAGTGTATTCTCCTCGTCGATAGCTTCGTTTTGATGCATGATGCATGCCCAACTCTATATATTATAATATACGTGGATCAATCAGATTATTTCTTTTATTCTCGTCCGTATAATTATTCGCATAATTGTTATAACTGGAGACCAACCCATGAATATAGTGGGCGATGGCTATGGTTTTAAGGGGCGATTCACATCATTTCAAAGTTTCTAAAAGGAAAAGGGTGCTCACTTTCTGCATAGTTGTTCTTCCTTTGATTTTCTTTTCCCTCCCTTTTTGCTTAATTAATCATTTAATTGTGAAGAAATACTGTAAATGGTTTAGAATTTTAATTGTATTCACAAATCACTACCACTACGTGAAAATTATTGTAATATATGCAGGCTCTCTTTGAAATTTGAACCGCGAAAGTTAAAACTTGCTTTATTTTTGTACGTAGCCCGGCCGGTAAATAACGATAATGCGCGCAAGTATCTTTCCTTTTGTTTTTCAGTCCCCTTTTCAAGTTCAACGCTTTGCCGAACCTCAGCCGAGAATTTCAAAAAACCTCCCCTTACATTATTTTCCTTTTACTTATACCTCATGATTGAATTCAGATTGACCATAGGGAGTGGAGTATGTAGAATGATAGAATTGATGTAAAATCCTTCTCGAGGGTTTCCATTAATTGATAAACATATATATATATATATATATATATATATATATATATATATATATATATTACAAAGGTATTGGGCCTTTGGGCCCACTATACATGAGAAGACCTATGTAATCTATCAAACCCCCGCAGTCGAAACTGGAGGGGGCCGTATAGTGAGACTGGAGCAAAAATCAATGAACAACTGTCGATGTAAACCCTTGGTGAATATATCAGCGTACTGATAGGAGGACGAGACATGTAGAACGCGGACATGTCCAATGGCAACCTTGTCCCTGACGAAGTGGATATCGAGCTCAATGTGCTTCGTGTGTTGATGCTGGACTGGGTTGCTAGCCAGATAGACGGCGGAGACGTTGTCAGTGTAGACCTGGATGACCTTCTGTAGAGGACAACGGAGCTCAAGAAGGAGATTGCGGAGCCAAGAGCACTCGGAGACAACGTTGGCAACACCTCTGTATTCTGCCTCAGCGCTGGAGCGAGACATGACAGACTGACGCTTTGCTGACCACGACACAAGGGTGTCGTTGAGGAAGACACAGTAACCAGACGTGGAGCGACGTGTGTCAGGACAACCACCCCAATCCGCATCAGTGTAAGCAACAAGGTCAAGCTTAGAGGAATGAGTGATCGTGGTGCCTAGCTCGAGGGTTTCCATTCATTGATAAACATATATATATATATATATATATATATATATATATATATATATATATATATATATATAGAGGTTATATATATATATATATATAGAGGTTACAAAGGTATTGAGTTTATATAGGCCAATTCAATTTCAAAAGGGATGTACGAGTTTATTTGTAAAACTCGATTAGGGAATTTTTATTGCTTTGTGATTTAAGTTTTCATTCAATTCCTGTACGAATTTGCTTTAGCTTGGAAGTAGAGCTGGCAAAATCTGACCCGACCTGAAAATCCGACCCGACTCACCCGAACTCGACCGAAACCTGAAAATCTGGAGTCATCCGTAACCCGAACCCGACCCGACTCGAAACAGACCTGAACACAGATAAACCCGACCCGACCCAAACCCGACCCGACTCTCAATCCGACCCGACTTTGAATCCATATTCCATAATTTGTATGAATTATGATACATGATTATTTTTTTTGTGCAAAGAATTATTTATATCCAAATCAATAATTTTGTAGTTGTTATTTTATTTTTATCTATATTATTATATTTTGATAGAATTAATTATTTATATCTAGATTTGTTGAAAACTAATAATAATAATGAAAAAAAAACTAATGGACCAAAAGCTAAAAATGAAATGGGCATTGAAAATGATATGGGTCAATAATATAGTCAAACCCCAAATAAGCCCATTTGTAACTTGTTAATTAAAATAAGGTTAAATCCTAAATGTACAATTAATTTGATTACCGATCAATTGGTTTAAATGTTTAAAAAAGACGATGTTGCCGAATACCGAATTTCCGATTATGACTTTTTTGAAAATCGGTCGACAACCTATGAGTCAATGACAATGAGTGTATTCAACCGAGTCAAAATTACATATTCAAGTATTCAACCGAGTCAAAATTATTTATTTTAAGTAAATTACATATTTAAGTATTCAACCGAGTCAAAATCAACATAATTATCCAAACGGGTCGAATATGATTCGACCGAAAACTCAAACCAACTACACGACTATACCCACTTTGATTCGAAACTCATATGAGACCGACCCGCCTCTTGACCCGAAACCCGAACGAGCCTGACCCGCTTTGACCAAAACCCGAATGGGCATGACCCGATTTAACCCGAAACCCGACCAATCTAAAATTCATTATAACCGAACCCGACCCGAACCCGACCCGACCATAAATTTAACCCGAACTAACCCGACCTGTCTGTAGGGGTGTGCATGATTCGGTCCAAACCGAATTTTTGGGCCGAACCAACACAAACCGAACCGAACCGAACCTAACCGAAGTTTTTCAGTTTGGCTTTCGGTTCGAGAATTTTCATTTTTCGGTTTCGGTTCGGTTTGTGTTCGGTTTCGGTTCGGTTTGTGTTAAACCGAATTTTTTTAAATATTCCAATATATATAAATATATTACTTTTTATACACTACATAAATTATATATATTACTTTTTATACACTACATAAATTATATATATTACTTTTTATACACTACATAAATTATATATATATGTATTTATACACTTTATAAAATATATATACACTATACAGTGTATATATACACTAATACACATATTGTCTTGTGTGTGTAGTGTGTAGTGTGTAGTGTGTAGTGTGTATATATACACATATATAAAGTGTATATACACACATATATACACTAATACATTTATTATTTTTTTGTTCGGTTTGTGTTAAATCGAATTTTTTTTAAAGATTTTTTTTTTAAATATCTTTTTATGGAAATTCGGTTCAACTATGTTAAAACCGAACCGGCAAATAACCGAACCGAACCTAATGCTTTCGGTTCGGCTTTCGGTTTTGAAATTTTAAGATTTTCGGTTTCGGTTCGGTTCGGTTCGGCCCGGTTCGGTTCGGTTTTAGACCGATGCACAGCCCTACCTGTCTGTGACCCGACCCGAACGACCGAATTGCCAGCTCTACTTGGAAGCATGCATGACAAAATCTACCTTTTTTTTAAAAAACGAAAGAGATTCGAATTGAAATATCCCCATCTGATTTGATATTTTGAGTGGTTGATGAAACAATAAAGAAAAACCTGTAAAACAAAGCAATAAAGAGAAACATGTTTTTGAGTTCATTTACATTGCATTCGGGTTAGTTTGAGTCGCTTTTTTAGATTTTTCGGATTGTTTGGGATATGGAGGTCTACACAAGTGTGTTTTACACTTTGTAGGATTTCATTTCGGAGCTATTTTGGAGTAGATGTGATCCACAAGGAGCTTAAAGGAAGGTCAATTAGACGCCCGAGGAGTTAAGGAAGTGGAAGCGGAATTGAAAAGTCGACGAGATGGAGCAGCTAGAGAAACTTTCCCTTGTTGCCATTTAACCCTTCGAATCAAGTCTTAATTCCTTCATGAGAGTTGTAGTCATCGAAAAGATTTTTCCAGCGCATATCCATACGCGTTAATCGGACCAACGAGAACTCCAGAAAGTGTGTTACATGGCGGAGCAACAAGGAGGATCGAGTTGCTACTAAGTCGATACAACATCATACCGAGTCGGTACAAGAGCACAGAGTTAAGCCGAGTTGCAAAGAAGTCATACCGACCTGTCTACCGAGCTAAAGGACCTCGGTATCGATCTGCTATCTATGTGAAATCCGGGAGGAAAGTGAAGGAAGACCGTCATACTGACTCTGTGCCATGTCATACCGAGTCGGTAGGAGACTCGCAAGAAGGTTCTTCGACATATTAAATTTTGAAATTTAATTATATAAATTATTATTTATTTATTTATTATTATTATTATTTTATCCCTCTTAGTATAAATAGGGGTATTAGGTCAGACTTTAGAGAGAACTTTTTTACGTTTGAAACCGCTTGAGAGAGGAAGAACATGATCAGTTTGAAGACGAAGTTTGGGATGTTTTTTGGAGATTTATGCAAGGTGTTTGCTTCTCTTATTTCTTTTGTTTATGCTTTGACGAATCATGAGTAGTTCTTTATTCTAGGGATGGGGTGATCCCAACAATGGTTGTGTGTGTTGGTTGTTGGTGGATTGTTGATTGCAAAGTCTCTATCTCTATGCTTGATTTTGATGTGCTTAAATCCTTGGGCGAAAGTCTAAGGCGATTTTCATTGCAATTTGAATCAAAATATAGGATTATTGATTGGATGAATGTTTTAGGGTTTCAAACAAAATTGGATTAGCCTAAATAGATCGATCAACCAAGGTTGAGTGGTTAGTTGGACTGGAAAGAAAAAGTAGATTAATTGGTAGGTTTAGTGAAAGTTGAATCTATATATATTTGATAAAGGTTGCGTTTTTAGCAATTTGTTGATAATATGTGCATATGATTGTCATTGTGGTGATCCTTGGCTTTGAAATTCTCTCTAAATTTGATAATAACAACTATTTTCCTCAACAAACCCTAGTTCATAGTTTTATTTGTTTCAGTTTAGTTTAGATAATATAAAATCAACACTGACAATTAATCTCCATGCGGACGAACCTGACTCTGCTATACGCAAGGTCTTGATTATAAATTTATCTAATTGATCAGGGAACCCTTTCAACATAAAACCGGAAGTATGATGGACCTTCATGGCTTTACAAAAAACCATCAAACCACGTGTCAATTGGATAACATTTTACGTCATCCACCTCTTCATATTTTTTCATACAAGTTCCTATACGATATCTACATCATCTATATGACATCCAAAATAAATATAAATAAATACTCCGTAAAATTTTACCCCAATAATTATCCACCTCACTACTTTTTTATGACATATAGAGGTTTTAAGATTATCGATTAATTTTCAATGGGCCAGAGCATTAGCAATTTAGCATGCAAAACACTCAAGTAGGAAAGTCAAACGACAAGCCGTTAAACAGGCTCACAAAACTAATGAAGACTTGAACACTCACATTCTCCTATAGCAAGGTCACCTCTCCTTTACCACTAAGGTAAGGGGTCATTGGACACTAACTCACTACCTTAATTAATTTCTCCATTGAATTAACAAATATTTATAGGATCATGATACATTTACATTATATTTTATCATATGAAATATCATCCTTTTTTAACTTTATATGTTCTTTATTTATTAAAATTAATTTATCTTTTTTTTAAGCAAGATAAGAATTCAGTTCTCTAGACAAGCCTAGAGAAACCGAGAAACCGGACAAGCCGGTAGATGGACTAACCATCATGTACAACCAAATAAAAAAACAGAAGCAAATGACAGAAAGGAAATAACACCAAGCAAATAACAGAAATGAAAATGCAAAAATAAAATACACGTGCTAGCTATCCTACACCGTAAAACAAAACCAACACGACAAACGAATCAACTAGCCAACGGAGGACGCACACAGAGAACCCTGGGGATACAAGCGGACATCTCAGATTATGGACTCAGAAGAGCCTTCCGATATCGATCGCAAATCCACGACGTCTTCAGATACAACAAATCAAACACCGTTCACATGAGGCCTGCATCACAACAAGAACAACACAGCACACCAAATCGCAAATCCAAACCCAGGCCACACCATTACTCAATAAAAATCCCCAACCCGTCTCAAACCCTCAAGGACGATAACAAAATCGTAAGCTATTACTAGGTAGTCAAAATAGAGGCAAATGAGACAGGACAAAGCAAAGAAATTGAACAACAATCAAAAGGCAAAGGAAAAGAAAGACGGAATGGAAAAGAAAACCCCTAAAAAGGCGTTATTAAAATGCAAGAATAAAGGATCGCTGAGTGGAGCCGATGGAGCCGCCGAGAACCGAGGACGGAGCCGAGGCCAAAGCCGAGGGAGACCTCGAAGGAGGAGCCAGATGCAAGTCTAATCAAACGTAAGGAAGCGGAGGAGGGCAGAACCGATGGTGGCAAGGGGAGATGACGGGAGCCGAGGGAGGCTAACATAGGCTAGATTTATTAGAGGCGGGGAAGGTGGCCGGTGAGGGCGTGGGATGGTGGAGCCGAAAGAGCCACAACAGTGGCCGGAAGCCAAGGCGGAGCCGAGGTATGAGGCGCGGGAACCACATCGGTGGTCGAAACCAAGGGAGGCGGAAAAACTGTTGGGCGGGGCCGAGGTGGAGACCATGGTGACTAGGGGAAGGTGGCCAGAGGGTCGGGAAGCCGGGTGGTGGCTGGCGAGCAAAGCCCAGTGGAGGTGTTGGGGATGGTTGGCGAGGCGGCGGCAAAACGCTCCAAAGAGAGCGTCTGACCTAAAGCCCTCAGCTCTTCAGGAGGGTTTAAACGCACGCAGAAAATTAATTTATCTTTGGTTTACACTTATATCTTTTATCATATGAAATATCATTTATTTATACAAAATAATAAATGGTATTCTATATATCTGAAGCAAAATAATATTATTTCGGTAAAATATATGGAATGATATATCACACGTAATGTCATCCACATTATTAAATATGCACTTTTTATTTTACAAACAAAAAAATCTCAAGTTTTTTTAAATTACATACATTTTTTCATATACTAAAAATAAAAGATTTTTTCTAATTTGGCACAAATTAAATAATGATATCTCAATATAGTTTCTTTTACTTGCAATAATTTATTTTATAAATTTTTTACATTACATTATATTTTCTCAAATTTTCTACACATTTATACTTGTATAATATATATAAAACGAAAAGGTTGGTCGTCATAAGTTACATCATGAGAATGATCCGTTCCACAGGTTATGTCAAGAGCGCACACATCAGTTGACTCGTTAAAGATTTTGCAATATCACACCCACATATCACTAATGTACATTCTCTCTAATTAATAACCTTCTTCATATTACCATTACCAAAGTTTAGGGCCCGTTTGGAAAGGGTATATAGAGATAGGATATAGGCTATGGGTATAAGATATAGATATCAAGCTATGGATATTGGGTATGGGTATAGGATTGATATCTATATCTTATATCTGCTGTTTGGAAAGGGTATATAGATATCAGAATAAAAAAGTGTAATAATTTTCTAACATTTGGGGAACCCCTAATGTTCGAACCCTAATTTGAATAGAACCCTAATTCAAGAGAAATTGGTGTAAATTTTCGAGCAGCATATATAACTAATTCGAACAGCAGCAATACCAATTCGAACATAATGTTTAGAAAACAGCAACTAGTGGAATGCAAGTCAATGAAGCCTTAAACTCAGTTAGAAGGAGAAGTCGGCAGAAGGGTGAAGGGCTCGAGTCGCCACCAAGAACCGAGCTAAAGGAGAGTGATGGGGGAGAATCGACGAAGGTGATGAGAAACGGGAAAACCGCCCAAATTAAGAAGAGAAACGGGAAAACCAACTCAATAATCGCAAAAGCCCTCAAGAAAAAAAAACAAATCTGAAGGTCGAACTAGAAGAGTGTCAGGAAGGAAGAAGAAGAGTCGATCGAAGCAAAGAGAACAAAAATATAGAGAAGAAGAAGGAGGAGGGGAAGAAGAATCGCTCGTTGCTCAGTAGACAGCCCCAATTTTCTTTTCCTATAGCCCCCAATTTTGTCAGATATCCAAAAGGGATGAATACCTTAGAATTAGTAGATGGGAGATATAGGATTGATATCTATAATACTAATTTAGATAAATATACCAAACATGGTATATAGATATTGGGGCTTCTATACTCACAGCCTATATCTATATACCCATCCTAAACAAGCCCTTATCTCTCTGCCCCACTAAGCCACTTTAATATAACCGGTTCATCCTCATATAATTCTACCAAAGTTTTTATACATATTTTATAAAATTAGATTAGATTAAATTTTATTTTTCAAATAATTTCACATAAATATATCTCTTTTACTTTTAAAAAAACTTATCCTTACAGTATCAAAATTACAAAATAACTATAATTATATATACAATTTTTAAATTAAAATAATAAATACTACCTCCATCTCAAAATATAGGTCATTTGATTTTTTGACACATTTTTTAAGAAGTTAAAAACTATATAAAATATAAAATATTTTATTTTTATAAATAATATTATATTTATTAATAATAAATGTAATACTATTTTAAAAAATTAATAAATTTTTAATATTCTATATAGTTTTTAGGTCCTTAAAAAATATACCAAACAATCAAACGATTTTTATTTTTAAGACAGATGGAGTATTAAATTAATTAAATACATGTCCTTTAGACTTTAACACTAGTTATATAGTATCCATATATCACGCGGTACATATATTCCTTCTCCTATGTAACTACTGTCAGTGGAGAATAGATCGATAATCATAGCCAGTTTGTATGTAGTGTACGTAGTGTACTATTAAAAATATTTGTAAAATGTCCCTTATTACTTAAAAATAACAATTTAAAATAATATCAACTATTACATTTAAATAAAAATTTAAAAAAGTCTTGAAACTATCAAATTATAAACTAAAAATAAATAAATAAATAACTTTAAAATCAACCAAAAATCATAGTACTAACTATGAAAATTTGACTTAAAACAATACAAACTTGAACTAGAGTAAGATTTAAAATAAAATTTTATATATCAAAATTATAAAAACAATCCATAATTAGTCATACTTTGGACAAATCCATCCTTTATATTTTAATAGATCAAAACTATTATTTAATTTATTTGTCCAACTCTGTGCAATATGTAAAGACGGAAAATAATTTATATATTATATTTATTATTTTAATTAAATATGTTATTATTCATTGCAATTTGTAAAAGCGGAGAAAAGTCGTCCTTGAGCACGATTTCAATTTTAAAATCCTTCCGGCATCATTTAAAGTTTGGATTTTGACGGGATTTAATTTTCGCTTTCGAGTTCCGGGTATTAATAAAATTAATTTAAGTTCCGAAATGATTTAAATTTGATTTAAATTGTCGAGTGTCGGGAATTCGTTCTAGTGAGCGGAATCGGGATCGAGTGTCGGGATTTCAAATTTATGTTGTAGGGTCCACTCCTCCCTATTTTCTTTTCCTCTTTTCTTTCTTTTCTTTCTTCTCTCTCTCTCCCTCTCTCTCCTGGCTGTTACGGTGCAGAGCACCTCCTCTCCTCACTTTATACCTCACAAACTCAGGTTTGTTGTTTTGTGCCCCATTACCCACCAACACTCCTCCCTCCTTCCATTTCCTCTCCCTTCTGTCACTCTCAGTAGCCCTTTCCTCCCTTCTCTTCCTCTCCTTTCCGTCTTCTATTGCACACACACCAGCCAGCCGCCAGCGGGAACCACCAAATGCCAGAAGCCGCCTTCGTCGTCGCCATTGGAGACGCAACAGAGCTCTCTTCGAGCCCTGTTTCCGAGAGGCCAAGACACCACCATTTCACCTCCTTCCTCCTCCCTTTTCGTCTTCTGTTGGCCAGCGATCTCCCTTCCTTCTTCCTCCGAGCAGCAGCGGTAAGGAGCAACCCCAGGAGCACCCACGACGACCACCGGATCCCCAAGCGCAGCCCCTGTTTCCATTCCGATTGGTAAGCCTCAATCCACCCTTTTTCGACTCAGAACCGAGGGAAAGATCCTCTTTTAATCCCTCCTCACTCATCCAAGGCCCAAAGCGACACCCCTTCCTCGCCGACGCAGCCGGAGCCGCCCTCGAGCGCCTCGGAGTCGAACCTTGAAGCCCACGGTAATCCTTCTCTCCCTCCTTCCTCCCTTGCTGCGTTTTTGTTCAATTTGTACGGGTGTGGTCGGAATTGGGGATCGGTTGGAGTGGGTGAATCTCAGGCCGAAAGGCCGCTGGCTATCCCTCCTCCTTCTTCTTCTTCTTCCTTCACTTCGTCGCGGGCGCTGCTCTGTTTTGGGGTTGAAGACGGGTTCGGTTGCCCGGTTCGGTCTCCTTTTCTTTCTTTTCTTGTTGGGGTCGGTTCAGTTTATTTTTCTCGGTTCATTAATCTGAGAATTTGGATATGGGTATCCGGGTTATGGGCTGTAAAGGCCGAATATATTTTTATATTATTTTAATATTATTTTAATTAAATATACTATTATTTTATTCAATTTGTAAAAGTGGAATAAAAACCCATCCCCGAGCATCAAGTTTCGATTTAAAATCATTCCGGCATCAATTTAAATTAGGATTTTTGACGGGATTTGATTTTCGACATCGAGTCCGAGTATTAATAAAAATTAAATTGAGCTACGAGTATTGATTGAAATTCATTTAATTTTCGATCATCTTGAATTAAAAATTTAATTAAATTTGATTTAGTCGGGATTCGGTCGGACGAGCGGGTTTCGAGCCTTTTCCGCTAATTTGAATTCTTTAGTGGACCCGATTCTTTATTTCTTTCCCTTTTTCTTTTATTTCTTTTATTTCTTTCTCTCTCTCTCCCCCTCTCTCTCTCCCCTACGGTCCCCCTCCCTCCTCTGCAATTCACACACTGGCCACCACGCTACTGCCTCAGCCTCCCCTCCTCACTTCTTTGTCTTCAGACACCTTCCCACCCTCCCCTGCATTGCAGTAGCCTCACTCTCTCCATCTTCTCCTCTCCTTCACTCCAATCGAAAACCCACAAGACAACCCCTTTCTTTCTCCAGATTTCCCGAACCACCAGGCCACCTCCTCTCCCTCCATCCCTCTTCCCTCGAGACACCAGCAGAAGGAGCCTCCCTTGGCGCCTACCCTGGAAACACCACTGGCTAGCCACCATCGCCGACCACCATTGAAGTCGCAGCCCACTTCCCCCTTGATCCCCTGCTTTGCCGAAGAGCTCCCACGCCTCACCTCTACCCCCTTGTCCCCATTGGAGCAGCAGCAGCAGCAGTTGTGAGCTCCCTCGAAGCCCGAGCACACTCATAGGCCACTCCGGAGCCTCATTGGATCCCTGACGTCTGCCGAAGGCCAGAACGTCGTCGACTTCCTCTGCTCCCCCTTCTCCAGGTCCTTTTCGTTTTTTCATTCAATTCGATACCGAACCCATTAGATCGGACTCGTACTAATCTCTCGCCATCCTTAGGACTCGAGCAACGCTCTTTCCCGTCGAGTACAGCCGGAGCCGCCCTCGAAATCGAAATCTCACGAGCTCGGTAATCCTTCTCTCTCTCCTTCCTCCCTCACGTCGTTTCTCTCCTTTTGGTTGGGTCTGGGTCGGGGAAGTGTGTTGGTCAGATGGGTGTGGGTCTGAGTCGGAACGGAGCTCCGGCGAGCCCCTTTTCTTCTCCTTCCTCTTTCGTCTCTGTCGCCCAAAGCAGAGCTCTGCCCGTTCAAAGGAAGGGGATGACTCTGTTCATTCCTTCTTTGGGCCTAACTTCTGGGCCTGACCCGAACTTGGGAACGGGTTATAATGTCTGACTCGGATCCTCCATTCCCCCTTCCATTTGCTGTTTCCGGGTTGGGTCGGATCCCTCCTTTCCTTTCTTTTCGGGTCGGGTCTCATCTTCCTTTCCTGGTTGGGCCGGCCTCTTCTTTTCTTTCTGTTGGATGGACTGATGGGTTTCGGGTAGGGCCTGGGTAGGGCTTTCTTCGTGGGCTGTTGGGGCTTTATTTTTTTAAGCTATGTGTTATATGTATATATGTTATATTATATGTTATGTTAGTATATATGTTTTTATGCTATTTCATTTAATATTTCTGATTTTAGGAAATGGCAATATATAATTATATATTCTGAGATTTCATTATATATTTTAAGTTATGTTAAAAGTGATATTTATTGTTATGGAGTTATATATATATATATGGTTATTACTTTTAGATTTGATAATAACAAGTGTTGAATTATTTGAATATTAATATTTTGGGATTTTTTATAATATTCTGGAAAATTTATCGTTATATATTATTTATTGTTTTCAAATAATATTGATTGGATTATTTAATTGATGCCTTTTAAGAGGATTTAAACATGTGAGTTAGGAATTTTAAAGGGAATTGTTGGTTTTGATTTATGAATATGATTTGTGAGCTTAGAGTTATTTTAATAATTTAATATTGGAATTTATTTATATATGGTTTTTGAGATAAGAAACATTCCGGAATTATTTTATAACATGATTTTGGGAAAATGGGCCTTAAGGGTTAAATGTTTAATGTCGGGATTTATATAAGCGATTTTAAAAGAGTTGTTTGATTTTCTAAGTTGAGTTCTTTGAGATATTATTTTGGAAATGAGATGATGAGATGAGATGAACCTGAAATGATAAAATAAGATGGAATGATTTGGAAACGAGATATGAGACGAGATATGAATGATAGTTAGGGGCGCCTTGTGTGAAATAGGTAGACTTATGCATTTATATGTTATTAGGTGTTTGTGGATGTTGGACATTGCTTGCTATTGGTGACTCTTACTTGGATTCTGCTTCTGCTTTGTTCTCTGCTGTTCGGCTTATTCAGGTAAGTTCCTTTATGGGCTTACTCAAATTCGAAAGAGATTACCGGCTTGTGAATGTATGACATACTAGGTGTTGCATAAGCATTAAAGCATGCCATGTAGTATCATGTTAGGTTGCACTTGTGATTGAGCATTCTATTTCTTTACGCGTATGAAACAGAACAGCCGTATCTGTGATAGTCCTAGAGTCTTTGCTAGGGTCATAGGGTAGCCCAGCCCCATCGGGTGCCCTGAGTCTATCGACTCGATATGAGCATGATGATAGCCCAGCACCATCGGGCATGATTTATTTATTTTAATTTATGTTATGATGATGAGATATGATATGCTATAGCATCGAACCGGCCGGTCTCTGCACTAACGGAAAGGGGTGCAGAGGTAGGAGAGGGACATGCCACTTGGCATTCTTTGGGCGCCTTTACAGTTATTTCTCGCATATTGTAAATTAGGATCATGCTAGTGTGATTTAATTTCCGCATCTGCATCATCTTTATTATTAGCGTATGTGTATGTTCGCTTGCTGGACAGAGCGTGTTGGGGCCTCGGTCTGACCCCACTCGCACCCATTGTTTTTAGGTATGATTGCTCTCTGTTTATATGGCGTGGGAAAGTCCCTCGGCGATTGCAAAGAAATCTGTCTAACCCCGCTAATCTGGCCATCCGACTTTAGAATTATGTTTTGGTTTTGACCCGGCCTTGCCGTGGCTTTTGTATCTAAATCATAGTTCCATTTCACTTTCGTTTAAACTGAATTTATGAAACTTCGACTGATTAGAGGTTTGAAACCTCGACCCGTACCTGAATTGCAACATCCGAACGAAGGTATCCGACCTTCGAAACGTATCCCGGATATTTATATCCGGGCCGTTACAAAGTTGGTATCAGAGCCAGGTTGTGCAATTCGGGTACGCAAGGGTCGAGTGTATGTTTTGGAAAACCGCCCATGGATTTCGAAAATTTGAAATCGTCTTAAAGGGGCGAAATGAACTTAATATGTCTAACTCAATTGGACTAAATCTGAACTTGGCTTATGATAAAAGTGGAGAACCAACTAATAAGGGATCGAGTGGGTAGAAAAGGCGATAGGCCATCCCTATTGGATGTAGTCGGAAACGGGTAGGCGAAATACTAGCTTGTCCTTTACAGTTGGGTCGGGAAGACTCCAAGGAGATCATTGTAATTGCCATTGACTGATTCTATGATTGAGTGCTTGATATGCTAAAGATTTGATCATTATGTTCTAACTATTGAATGAATATTGATGATCTGTGAACGAGATAGCGGGAGTACCCTTCTTCTTCTTATATGGTTAAGCTCAGCTTTTGTGGAACCGTCCCTTTCCTTATGAACCCTTTTGACAATTCAATCGAGTCCTCCCTTCGAATATCGGTCTTCCACGGGAACTGGGTTGGTGAACACATGGTGTCGGGAATCATGATTGAATATAAAGGTTGTCCGAGAGAGTATTGGAAGACGGTCCTTGATGAAATTCCGTGTTAGAGAGTGAGATGTTTACGAGGTTGTCCTTATCAATTCTTATGACGATCCATCAGTGTCCTCTTGTCACGGAAAATTCGTATCCGAGTCCCACGGGAAAGATGGGTAATGAGTCAGTTGGGAAGAGTCAATGTTTGCCCTTATGGACTTCTATCGGGTTATCTTGATTGCCCTGTTCATATTTGCGTGATCCTATATGCACTACTCCTTGACCTACAATTGATCCTTAGTGTGGAATTATGCTTATGTGCTTTAATGTTCATTATGACTATTGTATAAGTTTGAGCTATATTTATCGTATCCATATCATCCCAACATGATCTACTTAGTATATTACATTGTCATACTAGGGCACGAATAAATATGTCATATACTATGAAGTTGTATAATTGATGTCCTCTTTGTGAATAGGTTCATGATAGTGTGATCGACTCTTCCTTATATGACTGCCTCCTAAGATGTGCTCTTTAGCATGCTAGCCGATGATGCCTCGATTCTTATCGTACATTTTGTGACAAGAGTCTATATCATGCCCATCTATTCCGAATTCGTCAGATTAACTATTGTTGATTATTTTGCAAGTTAATATCGTGTGTGATTAGTTGTGTTGAACGGAGAATATGTGTTATAATTGAACCTTGAGGAATGCATGTTTTGTCATATTATGTGTTGATTCGAACTCATGTCCCCATATTCTAGTCATGTCGCCATGTTGCTTAGACTTGCACTATACCTCGCTACACCTCCTCTCCTGTTTCTGTATTATCATAATGTGATTGAATTGAAGTCTTGCTTAGTGCCGAGTAATCGATCAAGTGCATGTATGTACCATATGTTATGTTGAACCACTAGTAACATGTTGGGCCCTTGGTTATGACTTGAGTGAATTCTACCTTGCCTACGTTACTGATGATTCACTCTTGAACTAAGTACCTGATAGTGTGGCTTGTTCCTCTTTCTGTTCTCTTAACATGTTCCACTCGTCCTGATGAGTTTAATGTTGAATTAGATGATTGACTAGCTTTCCGTGATGATCAAACCTAGCATGCTTACATGGTAAAGATGTCTATTACTCTATGATGGCTCCTCGTGTTTGCATGAACCTATGACTTGACACCTCGCATGATCACACATCACTCTATATCCTGATTTTGCAAATACCTGACGCATGAATATCGGAATGAACCTAGTTGAATTACTTTAGTTGTACTCATGTTCGATGTGTGCTATTAGTATCATGTAGGGCTTATGATTTCCAATATGACCCGCTAAATGATCACATGTTGTACTTGTTCTATGATGTGACAACGATTGTACCATATATGTACTTTATGATGATTCGTTCTTAGAATGATTATAATCTAACGCCCATGATGTTCTTCTTGTTACTTTTGATGATGCCTCATGTTTCGTGAATAATATGTTGAACTCCTCTTGATGACTCTTGTCTATGTTTGTATCACATTATGTGTCGCTAGTATCATGTAGGATCTATGCTCCCTAAATGTATCTCGTCGTATGATTACATGTCATCCTTAACTTACTATCTGATCATTGCTGTTAGGTGTGATAGTTACTATGCTGTTCTTATGAGCCCTCGTATGACGCTTCATCTGATTATTATAATATACTTTGCCATGATATATTTGGACTCATTTGTTGATGTGTATACCATGCTCTTACATTGAGCATATGCATGATGCTCGTTACCTTCACTAAATTCCGCATGACTTCGAATTTTATATGATCATTGTTGGTTTCGCCCATCTTGCTTAAAGTTACTTGGCATATCTGTTTCCATGGAATACTAGAATGTTAGCTTATTTCACATACATCGACATCGGATTTGATTGTGTCTTTGATATGAATACGAATGTTGCCCCGGGATAAGTGCATGTTAGTGTGGATTAATGTGGTGGATATGCTCCATAGTGAATTCATGCTTGTTTGTCACAATGGTACCCTAATGGACTTCCATAAAGGCATCGTTGCTATTCCCGAGTCGGAGTCTTGTCTCTAGTCATGTCGTCTTTAGCTTTGGTCTATTCTGTCTCCGAAAGGAACATTGGGTCGTCCACTCTTGTCACTCCCCTATCTCCGCTAACTTAAACTTCTACGCGTTATCTTGGATGAGCGACCGTATGGAAAAGGGGATCGGGAAGACAAATAGTGATAGAGCAGCGCAGCGGAAGCGTGGGCCCATAACCCACGGGCCTCAGGATCGATAATGTCGACGGAACAAGCTCGTTCGAGGATCAAGATTGTTGAGTACGATATGACTTGCAGGTGGGACCGTCCTCTATTCAAATTGCTAACCCTTTCTGAGCTATTTGATGATGATATTGCAGTGACTTGAGGTTGAAAGCTGCTTGTTGATGTGATGACTGTTGCTTCATTGTCTGTTGACTATGATGATATGATTCGATGCCTTACCATCCTAATGTGCCTTGATGACTTGATGTGATGCTATTCTGAGTTGCTAAGCATGATCTAAATTCCTTCCTATATAGTATGAACTGCAAATGTCGAGAATCTCAACAGTTTATTAGCTAAGATTATGATGAAACTTGCTAGTTTGAATTGACTTTATTCATATATAGTGTTATGTGATAATTTCGAGCATGACGGTAAATTGAGACTTTTGATACTTGTTGCAATGCTTAATGATGCTAGTTTATATGCTGTAGTCCTTATGTGCAATAATGTCCATGATTGCTTCTTCTTTGAACATGTGAGTGAGGTCCTTTTGGCTGAGCGGTCAGAGAGTGGAGAAAAGTTTTGAGTGATTAGAATGATCGACGGTGGTAAGGAAAAGTTGCAGAAGAGGGGTGTTGACTTAGGTTGGACCGATTGGGTTCGGGAATTATAAGAGGTAATGCTTGATGATTTCGATGAGCTCCTAGGTGAAGCTCGGATACGGGTATGGTTAGGGATAGGCTGGTTAGGTAGTGACCGAGGAAATTTTATTGAAGATGCGTGGTTAGAAGGGTTCTACGTTGTGATATCTTGGAAAGAGCGAGAAATGTAAGAAATGACCTTGTGGATAGCGGGAACGTAGTATATAGGGATGCTCGGGTGTGAAAACAGAGATGAGGGTTGGATTCTTAGAGGTGGATGGCTAGTGAGAGTGCTTGGAGAAATGAGGGGCGAGATTAGGGTATTGAAATGAATTGGGACTTCTTTTGAGGATGTTACATGAGCTAATGTTGGTGAATCTAGATGAGGCTGGTTTTGATATAGGAATTGAAATCGAGCGAGCGGGGTTGCGTTTATTTTGCCTGGTGATGATGTGAAAGCTTTCTTGATTATGTGATTTATTAAAATGACTTGGCATGATGTTAGATAGCGACTATGATGAACCTGATATGGCTGATATTACATGTTGATATACAATATTGAATCATAATTGGTAGTGACAACTATACTCATGATATAATGACCCATTGCTATCCTACTATGTTGTTCTAAAAGCATGTTATAATGTGATGAATGAATCATGAAATTATGATGTGTTGCTATGTGAGAGCATGATGTTATATTATGATCAGGGATGTTAAATGATGAATATTGATTTGGACCATGAATCTGACTTATATATATGAGATAATGGTGCGTGATTGCTAAATGCTCGTTATATGACGTTGTATGAGTTGAGATGATGTTTTGCGAGTATGCTGACGTTTTGGTGATTTACACATTGACTGACCTTCCCCTTTGCTGAACCTTAATAACCTGACCTTGTTGTGTTGATGTGTTGACAATTGATTTTGGTTCATTGATTCTATGATGAGAGATACTTTTATGATTTCTGGTGTGATGTTGAGACGTTGTTATGATTTTGTTATGTCGATGAGATGCATATTACGACCTTTAGTATGATCTAGAGATGTGATGTGACCTTGTGGCACTACGATGGTATATGTTGAGACTGCCTTATGATGTGCTGATTGGAGATTGGTTGGTTATACAGTTATGCATTTCTTATGGCTTATGCATCTTGCTTGAATTAAGACTGATAGATTGATTCGATTCTGGAAACTAGGAAGAGAATATGGGATTAGCCCTTAGAGGTGGATGACTCCACCTCCTACCTTCTGGATTTGATTGATTGGTATGTGTGAAGCTGATTTGGTTTTCGGAGGAGTTTTGTCAAAATCTTGGTTTGAAAGGATTTGACTTGTTTTAGTGTAAAGTTGCTTGATTAGAAATTGAATTTGAAGATTTTGAGCGGTTTTAAAAATGGCCAACTTGGGGTTTTAAAGAAGTTGAGAATTTCAATGATTTGGATGACAATCTTTCTATTTATAAAACGCTTTGAGGTTTGTACGAACTGGATTTACATTATGGTGTCTCACGAAGTGGATACAAGCATTGTATAGGGGCGCTTATAGATTGCTTGCTAAGACCTAGTCGGACGCTATAATGCTTTTAGAGTTGTGATACTTCCGAAAGGTCGAAGCGAGGATGTGATAAGGTCGCTTATTACACACTTGACAAGACCAATTGGAGATGTCACGACTGTGACCGGGATGTTGTGAGAATCCCGGAAGACGCAACCGAGATGATTACAAGATCCTTGGACATGGTCCTCGGACTCACCGATTTCAAACTTCTTCCCTTTGCTTTAAAAAAAAATGATTTTAGTCTCGGGGACGAGACTTGTTTTTAGAGGTGGATGAATGTAAAGGCCGAATATATTTTTATATTATTTTAATATTATTTTAATTAAATATACTATTATTTTATTCAATTTGTAAAAGTGGAATAAAAACCCGTCCCCGAGCATCAAGTTTCGATTTAAAATCATTCCGGCATCAATTTAAATTAGGATTTTTGACGGGATTTGATTTTTGACATCGAGTCCGAGTATTAATAAAAATTAAATTGAGCTACGAGTATTGATTGAAATTCATTTAATTTTCGATCATCTTGAATTAAAAATTTAATTAAATTTGATTTAGTCGGGATTCGGTCGGACGAGCGGGTTTCGAGCCTTTTCCGCTAATTTGAATTCTTTAGTGGACCCAATTATTTATTTCTTTCCCTTTTTCTTTTATTTCTTTTATTTCTTTCTCTCTCTCTCTCCCTCTCTCTCCCCTGTGGTCCCCCTCCCTCCTCTGCAATTCACACACTGGCCACCACGCTACTGCCTCAGCCTCCCCTCCTTACTTCTTTGTCTTCAGACACCTTCCCACCCTCCCCTGCATTGCAGTAGCCTCACTCTCTCCATCTTCTCCTCTCCTTCACTCCAATCGAAAACCCACAAGACAACCCCTTTCTTTCTCCAGATTTCCCGAACCACCAGGCCACCTCCTCTCCCTCCATCCCTCTTCCCTCGAGACACCAGCAGAAGGAGCCTCCCTTGGCGCCTACCCTGGAAACACCACTGGCTAGCCACCGTCGCCGACCACCATTGAAGCCGCAGCCCACTTCCCCCTTGATCCCCTACTTTGCTGAAGAGCTCCCACGCCTCACCTCTACCCCCTTGTCCCCATTGGAGCAGCAGCAGCAGCAGTTGTGAGCTCCCTCGAAGCCCGAGCACACTCATAGGCCACTCCGGAGCCTCGTTGGATCCCTGACGTCTGCCGAAGGCCAGAACGTCGTCGACTTCCTCTGCTCCCCCTTCTCCAGGTCCTTTTCGTTTTTTCATTCAATTCGATACCGAACCCATTAGATCGGACTCGTACTAATCTCTCGCCATCCTTAGGACTCGAGCAACGCTCTTTCCCGTCGAGTACAGCCGGAGCCGCCCTCGAAATCGAAATCTCACGAGCTCGGTAATCCTTCTCTCTCTCCTTCCTCCCTCACGTCGTTTCTCTCCTTTTGGTTTGGTCTGGGTCGGGGAAGTGTGTTGGTCAGATGGGTGTGGGTCTGAGTCAAAACGGAGCTCCGGTGAGCCCCTTTTCTTCTCCTTCCTCTTTCGTCTCCGTCGCCCAAAGCAGAGCTCTGCCCGTTCAAAGGAAGGGGATGACTCTGTTCATTCCTTCTTTGGGCCTAACTTCTGGGCCTGACCCGAACTTGGGAATGGGTTATAATGTCTGACTCGGATCCTCCATTCCCCCTTCCATTTGCTGTTTCTAGGTTGGGTCGGATCCCCCCTTTCCTTTCTTTCCGGGTCGGGTCTCATCTTCCTTTCCTGGTTGGGCCGGCCTCTTCTTTTCTTTCTGTTGGATGGACTGATGGGTTTCGGGTAGGGCCTGGGCAGGGCTTTCTTCGTGGGCTGTTGGGGCTTTATTTTTTTAAGCTATGTGTTATATGTATATATGTTATGTTAGTATATATGTTTTTATGCTATTTCATTTAATATTTTTGATTTTAGGAAATGGCAATATATAATTATATATTCTGAGATTTCATTATATATTTTAAGTTATGTTAAAAGTGATATTTATTGTTATGGAGTTATATATATATATATATATGGTTATTACTTTGAGATTTGATAATAACAAGTGTTGAATTATTTGAATATTAATATTTTGGGATTTTTATAATATTCTGGAAAATTTATCGTTATATATTATTTATTGTTTTAAAATAATATTGATTGGATTATTTAATTGATGCCTTTTAAGAGGATTTAAACATGTGAGTTAGGAATTTTAAAGGGAATTGTTGGTTTTGATTTATGAATATGATTTGTGAGCTTAGAGTTATTTTAATAATTTAATATTGGAATTTATTTATATATGGTTTTTGAGATAAGAAACATTCCGGAATTATTTTATAACATGATTTTGGGAAAATGTGCCTTAAGGGTTAAATGTTTAATGTCGGGATTTATATAAGCGATTTTAAAAGAGTTGTTTGATTTTCTAAGTTGAGTTCTTTGAGATATTATTTTGGAAATGAGATGATGAGATGAGATGAACCTGAAATGATAAAATAAGATGGAATGATCTGGAAACGAGATATGAGACGAGATATGAATGATAGTTAGGGGCGCCTTGTGTGAAATAGGTAGACTTATGCATTTATATGTTATTAGGTGTTTGTGGATGTTGGACATTGCTTGCTATTGGTGACTCTTACTTGGATTCTGCTTCTGCTTTGTTCTCTGTTGTTCGGCTTATTCAGGTAAGTTCCTTTATGGGCTTACTCAGATTCGAAAGAGATTACCGGCTTGTGAATGTATGACATACTAGGTGTTGCATAAGCATTAAAGCATGCCATGTAGTATCATGTTAGGTTGCACTTGTGATTGAGCATTCTATTTCTTTACGCGTATGAAACAGAACGGTCGTATCTGTGATAGTCCTAGAGTCTTTGCTAGGGTCATAGGGTAGCCCAGCCCCATCGGGTGCCCTGAGTCTATCGAGTCGATATGAGCATGATGATAGCCCAGCACCATCGGGCATGATTTATTTATTTTAATTTATGTTATGATGATGAGATATGATGATGAGATACGATATGCTATAGCATCGAACCGGTCGGTCTCTGCACTAACGGAAAGGGGTGCAGAGGTAGGAGAGGGACTTGCCACTTGGCATTCTTTGGGCGCCTTTACAGTTATTTCTCGCATATTGTAAATTAGGATAATGCTAGTGTGATTTAATTTCCGCATCTGCATCATCTTTATTATTAGCGTATGTGTATGTTCGCTTGCTGGACAGAGCGTGTTGGGGCCTCGGTCTGACCCCACTCGCACCCATTGTTTTTAGGTATGATTGCTCTCTGTTTATATGGCATGGGAAAGTCCCTCGGCGATTGCAAAGAAATCTGTCTAACCCCGCTAATCTGGCCATCCGACTTTAGAATTATGTTTTGGTTTTGACCCGGCCTTGCCGTGGCTTTTGTATCTAAATCATAGTTCCATTTCACTTTCGTTTAAACTGAATTTATGAAACTTCGACTGATTAGAGGTTTGAAACCTCGACCCGTACCTGAATTGCAACATCCGAACGAAGGTATCCGACCTTCGAAACGTATCCCGGATATTTATATCCGGGCCGTTACATGGGCTTGGGTTTTGGGCCAGGGATCCGGGTCGTGGGTACCTGTTTGGGTTAAGGGGTTGGGCTGGCATATGTGGGTTGGTGATTTTAATTTTCGGTATTATATTTATATATATGTTAAATGTTATGTTTATATATATATAATTATATATATATATATTTATGTGTTATATTAATTATTATTTCGGATTTTGGGAAAATATATATATATTCTGAAATATTAAAATATAATAGAAGGTTTTAAAAGTAAAATTATTTGATATTGGGTTATAAATATATTTATGGTTATTGTCTTGAGATTATATGGATAGTAAGTGTTAAAATATTTGAATATTATTATTATTTTGGGATTTGGTTATAATTATAAATTCCGGAAATTAATCGTTATATATTGTTTATTTGTTTTAAAATAGTATTAATTGGATTATCTATATATGATGCATTTTATGAGGATTTAAATATGCGAGTTAGGAATTTTAAAGTGAATTGTTGGGTTTGATTTATAAATATGATTTGTGAGCATAGGATTATTTTGATGATTAAATATTGGAATTTATGTATATATGGTTTCAAATAAGAAACATGCCGGAATGATTTCTATAATATGATTTTGGGAAATTGGTTCTAAGGCTAAATGTTTAATGTCGGGATTTGCATAAGCGATTTTAAAAGAATTGTTTGATTTTCTAAGTTGAGTTCTTTGAAAGATTGTTTTGGAAATGAGGTGATGAGATGGGATGAACATGGAATGATATTTGAATTATGATGAGATAAGATGGAAGAATCTGAAACGAGATATGTGAAGATATGGATGATAGTTAGGGGCCCCTTGTGTGAATTAGATAGACTTATGCATTTGTATGTTATTAGGTGATTGTGATATGTTGGACATTGCTTACTACTGGTGATACATTACTTGGATTCAGCTTCTGCCTTGTTTCTCTGTTGTTCGGCTTATTCAGGTAAGTTCCTTTATGGGCTTACTCAGATTCGAAAGAGAATACCTGCTTGTGAATATATGACATACTAGGTGTTGCATAAGCATTAAAGCATGTCATGTAGTATCATGATAGGATTGCCCTTATGAATGAGCATTCGGTTACTTTGTGTGTTTGAATACAGAACGGTCGTTATCTGTGATAGTCCTAGAGTCTTTGTTAGGGTCATAGGGTAGCCCAGCCCCATCGGGTGCCCTAAGTCTATCGAGTCGATATGAGCATGATATGATAGCCCAGCACCATCGGGCAAGAGATGAGATGATATGATATGATATGATGATGTCGTGGTTAGTGCACCACCACGAGGATATTGCTATGCTATAGCACCGAACTGGCCAGTCTCTGCACTAACGGGAAGGGGTGCAGAGGTAGGAGAGGGATATGCCACTTGGCATTCTTTGGGCGACTTTACCGTTCTTTTTCGCATATTGTAAATTAGGATCATGTTAGTGTGATTTAATTTTCGCATTTGCATCATCTTTATATTAGCGTATGTGTATATTTGCTTGCGGGACAGGGTGTGTTGGGGTCTCGGTCTGATCTCGCTCGCACCACTTGTTTTTAGGTATGATTGATCCCTGTCTCTATGGCGTGGGAAAATCCCCCGGGCGATTGCAAAAAATCTGTCTAACCCCGCTAATTTGGCTATACGACTTTGGAATATGTGTTTTGGTTTTGACCCGGATATGTCGTGGCTCTTGTATCTAAATCTTACTTCCGCTTCACTTTCGTTTAAATTGAATTTCTGTGACTTCGATTGATTGGGGTTCGAAATCCCCGCTTTGTATACTGATTGATCTTTAGAGGTTTGAAACCTCGACCCGTACCTGAATTGCAACATCCGAACGAAGGTATCCAACCTTCGAAACGTATCTCGGATATTTATATCCGGGCCGTTATACAATACAACCCTAATTTTTAAAATTATACAAAATCACATGAATTGTAGCTAGGCTATGATTATTTTTGTTTTTGATAAATTATGGATAAAGTGGGTGTGATTTGATGTAATTTCAAAACAAAAGGTTGTTTTTGTAAAGTTGGAGAAATAAATAGTGGCTTTGGTGTATTTAAAAATAAAAAGGGTAGATTTGACCAAATGATGACTATTTATGGATGTTTTTTTATTATTTTTTATTTATAGGTTGATGAATTGTATTATTTTGAACTTTTTTTGTTTGTATTTTTTTCATATTTGACAATTGACATTTTTTTTAACAGGGTAAGGATTTGAGATACAACACTACTGTCAAGTAAATTGAGATGTTGTAGAAACAACATACCGATGAACTGGCAATTATGCGAAAGCAAAGAACAAAAATCAACAAAGACTTGAATCCTAGCTAAGCATAACAACAAAAAGCTCAACATCGTTAAAAGTCGAGGAAGACTCTGTGATGAACTACGAATAACGAGAATACAGTGAAGTCAATAAACTTCCATGATGTCTAGGGTTGTTATATGAGTCGAGTTGCTCAAGCTCGGCTCGGACTTGACTCGATAAAAGCTCGGCTCAAACTCGTTAATTTATTAAACAAGTCAAAATGAGCATATTTTTAAGCTCGGTTCAAAGCTCGTCTAGCTCAAATTAAGCTCAAATAGCTCAAATTTTATGAAATTTCTATTTTTTAAGTTACTATGCTTTGAGCAAATAGTATTGCTTAATGCTTGAAAAAAACTCGGTTCGAACTCATTCATTTCCTAAATGAACTGAGTATGAGCACATTTTAAAGTTCGAGTCCAAATTTAGGATCGACTCGAGCTCGGATCATTTCTAAACAAGCTAAATATGATTAAGTAATTAATACTCGACTCATTCGACTCGAATAACAGCCCTAAAAATTGACGTCTCGTCGTTGAAACCCACCAACTGCGAAATGTTGGCATTATTAATTATACGTTCTTATTAAGGTCCATTAAATGTTAAATAAATTTGATTGATGATTTATAAATAAAATATTGGTAAGAATAATTGTGTAGAAAATAACCTAATTAAATTTATTTAGCATATGTGAATATGTATTATTGAAAAAAAATCTACTTATTATAGATATTTGTTTGTGTGTGTGTGTGTGTGTGTGAGAGAGAGAGAGAGAGAGAGAGAGAGAGAGAGAGAGAGAGAGAGAGAGAGAGAGAGAGAGAGAGAGAGAGAGAGAGAGAGAGAGAGAGAGAGAGAGAGAGAGAGAGAGAGAGAGAGAAGAGGTAATTAAATTAATCGAGTGTAAAAGCGAAATAAACCCTAATTAAGTAGTGTAGTGTAGTGTAGTGTAATTAGTTGGAACATGGAAATGGGATGAAACATGGAAGGGGTTTTAGATAAAGACAATTCAGCCACTGCGTACTTTGCATGTCACTGAACCCCAAATATTCCCTTCTTTTCCCATCTTCTCCTTCCTTTTCTTTTCTTTTTTTAATTTTCTACTCGTAATTCTTTCTTTTATTAAAATTAAATTAATTAATTCTTATATTTTTGTGGTTTCTACACTGTCAATGCTTCCCACTCAGCTCAACATGATCATCACCCACAACTCACAAACTCATCATTTCAACTACCTAATTTTTATTTTTCTTTATACTACTATGTGTTTACATTTTCTTTCTTATCTACTAGTTTAATTTAATTACTTCTTAATTTGGCCGGCTGAGCTGGTTTATTTTAACAGACTTTAAAAATATAAATTATGGTAATTTAATGAACAGCTCTTCAATTGCTAGAACGTACATATACGTACTTAATAAAATATAACTGCATTATAAATGTCTTTTTATTAATTAACTTAAGTATAATTTTTTTTAAAACTAAACGATTACTTTTTTATTAGTATATAACATAATTTATTTATAAGTAATATATAATTAATTAAATAATTTTTAATAAGAATGTCAATAAAATAAAATATAGCACAATACTTTGCAACATTTTTCTATAAACGTACTTTATAAAAAGGAAAAACCAAATTAACTTATTAAAGTTAATTATTGAAGAAAATCAAATATTTTTGTTCAAGCTAAAAGAAAAGTAATTATTTTATAAGCTCGGATATTAAAGGAAAATATCTATATATTAATAATACTAAATATCTTAGCAATGAGCTAAGGTGGCACGCGCACAATTGAAGTTGGATTTTTTAATCAGCTGCTATTTTTCTTATTGGTCGGTTTTATTGTCAAAATTTTTTAATATATGTTTCCTATTTTAAGTTTATCGCAATCGTCTTCGATAAGGTCTACTTACATTGAACTTAATTTCTTATTGGTTGATTTAAAAATTTTAATTATATGTTTCTCATCTTACATTTATCACAATCGTCCCAAAAATGTCAATGTACATTGAACATAATATATACAAATTTACCGTGAATTTATATACATGGAAGTAAGCATATCAATTTATTTTGTAACCTCATATTATGCATTATTTAATGCATTTGTGTTATTTTTAATTTTTTATTCCGACAATATATTCCTCCCAAATGTGGTTACAAAATAGATGGATAGATGGAGATATAGATAGATAGATAGATGTGATTGAGTTCTTTTATATAAAAAATATTTATATAGAAATAATGATTATGATTATAGGGATTGACTCCGGTGAAAACCTCAAATTGCGGTAAAAACCGTGAGTACTACTTTATAACTTGGTTTATTTGAAACCCGTGCTAAAAACCTCAATTACATAGTGACTTTACAACTCAGTTCAACCTAAAAACCGTGCTAAAAACTCCAGTTTTAAAATAACACATGACTTTATATATCGGTTAAACCTAAAAACCGTGCTGAAAACTCATGTTTTAAAATTACATTAGTGACTTTATAGCTCGGTTTTATTCAGAACCGGGCTAAAATATGTGACCTTATAGATCGGTTCTATTTATAACCGGGCTATAAAGCTAGTGAACGGGGCTAAAAAGCCGGTCCTCACAGGTTTTTAACGCAATTTTGGTTTTCAGCGGAGCGCAACCCATGATTATAAATAGATTAAAAAAATCAATATTAATAATCTAAATATTAATAATCTATTGAAGTCATGTCGATCATCTATATGACTTCAGTACATATATAACTAAACAATACTTCTAAAAAAATTACATGCATAGAACAAATATAAAATTTCGCGCCTTTAAGTCTTAGTTATTACACTAATTTTTTCTAAACTCGTTAATAAAAGTCAAAATCTTCCTTTCCTTTACTACTACAGTAGATAACATAACCAGATGCAATGCAGTATATAGCTGGGATAGTTAAATCACAATTAGGGCGGTTATTCGAGCCGAACGAGCCGAGTATTGCCTGTTCATTTAGAATATGAACGAGCTCGAGCCGAGCCTAAATTTTGACTCGAGCTTAAAAATGTGCTCATACTCGGCTCGTTTAGGAAATGAACGAGCTCGAGCCGAGCTTTTTTCGAGTTCTACTTGTTTATTATACAGTAATTTAAAGGAAATTTTAAAAATCCCATAAAATTTGAGCTATTTGAGTTTAATTCGAACGAGTGGAGCTTTAGACCGAGCTTAAAAAAGTGCTCATACTCGCGATCGGCTCGTTTAGAAAATGAACGAGCTCCGACCGAATTTTTATCGAGCGAGTACGAATCGAATTCGAGCTACTCGTGTTCACATAACATCCCTAATCACAATATAATTAATCATCTCCTTGTAATATTTTCTTAAAATAATTAATTTGTCATCATTATTAATTGTCCATCAATTTTTCCTGTGATGATCGATTATTACGGTGGCCAGTGTTACTTTTTACAGGCGTTTACTTTAAAGGCTGAACAAGAACATTAAAATTTTCAGCCAATAAAATTACACACCAACATATATTGATATTGACATTTTGACTTGCCTGTGCAAGTACTTTTACATTTTATACGTTTTTTAAGAAAGTAATTAAAATACGAGTATATGGTAAAATATTAAATTTTTATTAAATATTAAATTATTTAATAAATTTAATAAAAAAGTTAATATTTCATCATATTTTAAAACTTTTTTAAAATGTGCAAAATCTAAAAAAAACTTACATTATTAAGCAGAGGTAGTATTGATCATTTTTTACGAGAAAATTTAAATATAAAAGAGAAAAATGAGGAAGGGAGGGTCCATTATTCACAAATGGTGGTACAAAGTTAAATTTCAAAGCTACATTTGCCATCAAGTGAGATATATAATCATTTTAGATAGATTTACAAGGAAATTCATTAGACCCCACTTCACCCCCCATGCATCATTTATATATACCAAAACTTTCACATTTGTAATAAATAGATCAAGGTGGCTGCCTGTATTTACTGACTTCCTCCAATGATGATTTTACACTATTTGTTTCATGCATTCAAGTGCAATTTCAGATCTTTTTTCTCAACTAAATTAAAGTTTAAATTAGCGTGAATTTTATTATTATTATTATTATTATTATTATTATTATTATTATAGTTTTTGTTTCAAAATAGATGGTTTTTTATAATAGATGGTAGTTTTTTGTTTTAAAAACGTGCATAACTTGAAAAATTCACTTATTTACACGAAAGAGTAATAATTTGTATATATTGATCTGTGTGTTATTGATTTTTTAAAAATCTTGTTTGGCTAAATTGTGTAGTGAATATTAAAAAGTAATAAAATTTATATAAAAAAATGTGTATATGTTGACAAATTTATAGCGATTAGTTAAATTTTTTTTAATTAATTGTAAGCTCAAAGTTCAAACTATACAACATCAAACTTGTTACTAGATGCCGGTGATTAATTTCCAGAAAAAAAAAAAAACACAACAAACACGAATGTGGAATTTGAAACACACATGCCCTTAATTGTTTGAGTATGTATGTGATTTCATGTAAGTTTCAATTACTAGCTACTAGTAAATGCGCAATGCAAATTAATGCATGCATTATATAGACAACTAATTAAGCAATTCTCAACCGCCGGTTTTTATGGTTACGCGCAAGTCAATCCCTTTTGAGTTTTCAGAAGTGAAATAAGATGTGCAAGTTGAGAGATCATCATTATGTATGTGTGCTCATGAAACTATATAAACAATTTTATCATCCTAAAAACTATACGATAATAAAAACTATATAAAATAATAAATTTATACTATTATTTATGAAATTATAGATAAAGAAATTTATTTAAAATTTTGATATTTAATGTAATTTTTAATATATAAAAAATCACGTGTGAATGATAAAACGTCATAATTTAATCAACAAAGTAGTAAATATTAAATTTTTTTTATTAATTTTTTTAGATATTTTTGTACTTATTACAAGTTATTAATAATTAATATTTTACCGTATTTTTAGTTTCTTCAAAATGCATAAATTTTGAAATAATTTACATTTTTAAATGGATGGAGTATATTGCAGTTTGCAGGGTGATTATAGAAATAAATCACCATTTTTATTTAAAAAAAAATACAAGACTTATAGTTTTGGATTGATATGGAAAGAAAAGGGAGAAAAACAGAAAAAAGAGAATGTTTTGTAAAAATATATGGAAGTGACCCAACATGCAAAGCCAAATATCATTTTGATGTGACTCAACCATGCCATTTTCGTTATTATTAACACAATCCTAACGCAGGATTAATGTCCTTGAAAATTCAGGGGAGGATGGAAAAAAAAAGCAAAAAGTTCATGGACAAATAATATCACATGGATTTTTATTTATTTATTTCTTTGGTGCACGATGGACCCATCATGCAGAAATTCAGGATTGCGTTACAAAAATAACCCTTTTAGAAAACTTTTTGATTACCTTGGCATAAAAAAAGGCCTCGACACATTTCTTTTAGAGTGACAAAAAAAAATGGGGATTTTAAAAAAAAATCAAATTGAGAGAAAAAAATATGCACGGCCACTAGCTTGCAAGGTTAAATTCTAGTACGTGAAGTGAGGTTAAATAAAGTAATAAACACATTGGCACAGACCAAATTTAAAAAAAAAACACATAAAATTAAATTGGTTAATTTGTTTAATTTTTGCACATAAAAAACACACGTGTAGTGACTAAATCGTCTTCAACTACGTACATTTTTAAAATATATTTGAATTTCATCCAATTGAGTTATAAGACCCTTCAAATATGTTGTATTCACTTAAAACCTAAAAAAATGACCTCTTTGCTAAAAAAAAAATGACCTCTTTTTAGAATACTAATCTTTGAATCACCCTTAATACTTTTATTATTTTCAATTTATCCGAAGTTGAAAAAAAATTAAATATTTTTTATTTTTAAACTTTAAAAGTTATTGTAAGTATTGTTTTTTCTGAAAACATAAATAAATTATAAAATAATTTGAGATTTAAATACCGATCGGATCCAATATAAGGAAAAGGGTTGCGTCAGGTAAGGGGAGAGACACCGGAGAGATAGTGGGCCTTTTAAGAGCCCCCCAACGAACATGGGCTTTGCACGCGTAGTCAGATTTGTAATTTGTGGGGCCCACATTCCAGTGAAAAAAATACTATTTTAATAGTAATAAAAGGTAAACGATAAGATAAATGAATTAATCCATTTATTAAATTTCAAATGAACCCAACTACATATCTGAGCTACCTAAGAATTCACTCGTCATAACCAATTTTTTTTAGCATGTACTATATTAGTTTAGTCAATGAACAGATCACAGATGCCAATTAAGTTCACAAACTCAAGATAGTGTAGCCTAATTAAAAACAGGAATCACTGAACCATGATACATCGGCCCAACAACAATTAACTTAAACAGCCCAGGCCCATTAGATAAACTAACAGGTCCATCTATTGTGGCCCAACAACAAAACACCAATATGCACTATTGGGCTACTGGTAAATCATTTGAGCTGTTATTGGACCTATCCAATATTGTGAGATTGTGGGCCGTCCAAACGCGCCTTTAGTTAATACTTCCTCGAAACGTTTCGCAAATGTGTGTCTGACATGAAGTTTTGATGCAGTGGATAGCCGTTCATCAACTCGTGATGAGATGGTTGGGCGTGCGACAATGTCGAATAGTAGTTTTTGTAGAGTTTTTAACTCATTAAAAGACATGTTATAAATTTTGAGATGGAGAAACTATGTTCTCCCTCATGTTATTATATAGTGTAATGCCGAATGTTGTACACTAACTATATATGTAATGTTCAAGAAAAAAAAATTAAGACATGTGAATGATTAAATCAATCTATGACAATATTTTATGTTAATACGGAGCATGTTAAAGATAATATCATACTCCGTAATATATATCCTGATACTCTAAGAAAGCTAAGCTAGAGTATGCATATTTTTCTGGATTTGAAATTATGTGTTACTTATGCGGACGAAACATTTATGAGTTAAATAATATTGTGAATTTTTGGTGTGTGAATTAATCAGACTAGAAAAATTGAACAATGATTTTTTTTAATCTTAGTTCAGTTTGATCTTGACTCAACTGTTATACATCTGAATTGGATATTATATAATGCATTTAAGGAGTTGACCATTTTACTTACAGGTAACTTTTTTAAAAAGATATGAACTTCGAACCTGTTCTCATAAGATATAACCACATAACTTATGATTGCTATAGAACATTGGTAGTCAAATCAGAGAATTCATACCAAATAGAAAATCTCTTTTATTTGTAAATATTTTTTTCAAAAAAAAAATCTTTACCAATCAAAATTATGCTGCATGAAGTGGTACGGAGAAATTGGGACTGATTTTTTCGAAGAATTTCACCTCAATCGTTAATAGTTAAAAGTTGGACAACAAGATTCCTACCGGAAGACTTTTTGGGCCCAAATCGCTCATGCTGAAAATTTGACCTAAATCGTTAAAAAGTAGGGATCCATGTATTGTAGCACGAACAAGTCAAGATAAAAATATATTGTCATATCGGATACATGGAAATTAACATACCTAAATTTGTAGAAAATAGTCAAGACATGGTCAACTTTAGACATAGTCTAAACATATTTTCTAGTTTTTTTAATTTTGTAAAAATATTTGAAAAAGAATCTTACTTTATAAATATATAAACGGTTTTTCTATCCTATGCCCCAAGGGCATAGGATAAAACACTAAATTGGGAAAGATTCCCTACAAAAAAGGCAAACGACCCTAAAAAATCTAATTAAAATTTGGCTAAACTAATTAAAAGTTTAAAAAAATTAAAATATTTATTTCTATTTAAAATCTCCCAAGTGTATACAAACACATTTATATACTTTCTTCTTCCCCTTTATTTGGTTTCCAAAATTAAAATATTTATTTCTATTTATAACGTTACTTATAGAGCTATCTATTTTACTATTTATATGTTATTGGTTTGACATTTATGTGGTTTCTGTCACATAAACTAGTACAATTCTCGCATCATGACGCGAATTAAATAAAAGTTTAATAATAAAGAAAATTAATATGATACAATTTAATAAATATTTTAAAACTTTAATAAAATAATATAAAAGGTAGAACTGTAATAAAGAAAAAAATTGTAAATTTTTTTATCATATAAATATTTTAGAAATCTTTATTAAAATTATTAAAAATAATTCTTAAATTAGTATATATATATATATAGACATTTTAGATTAATCTCATTCGTTACTAAATAAAGAAAAAAATCATAGTATAACTTTATTTAAAATGTTTAAAAGAAGAAGATTTTGATATAAAAAAATCTAATAGATTAAGGAAATAATAACATGTGATGTGGCCAGGGTCGAACCTGAGTTTCGAACTGCTGGAGAATAGGAAAACGAGACCCCTACTATTTTTAATTATAAAAATAAGCATATAATAGATGTCAAGGACACTCTAAATAGAAACTCCTTAGCACCAACTCCTCCATGACACCAACTTCAATTCCCGGTATTAGAACATTTTGTCTTTTCAAGATACATACTATGACACTAACAATATACTCCTTCCGTTCGGCAAAATTTGTCATTTTAGAATGTTATTTTTGTTCAAAAAAACTTATCATTGTAGGTATTTTGCCCTTTACTTTACAAAAATACCCTTGATATGATTGATGATTTGTTAGTTGTAGTTTTCGATAAAGTAAAAAAGAATGGTAATAATAGAGGGTAAATTAGTACATTTGTTAATTGTCTTAAAACTTGTGAAATAAACTAAAATGACAAGTTTTGCCGAACGGAGGGAGTATCATTTATCATTGAGTTTAAAAGTGGCTAAGTCTAGGAACATATATGACCATCAGTATCGCCCTGATAAGGGACTCGACTATCCTCGTAATGGGCAGGGAAGGAATTGTAGAAAACACTACTAATACCAGAAAGACCCCAAGGGCAACACAGTTGCAAGTAAATGCTCACCTAGTCTTAAACCTCAAATTAAAATCTAAATCTATTTGGACTGGTGGCGAGTCACCAACCTTGCGACTTGTGAGCTCGGTGGGAAGTGGATTCATGGAGCGGCGGATATGGGAGAGCTCCTTCTTCATATTTTTTATTTTTTTATTTTTGTATGAAAAATCTTCCAATTGGTCTTCCAATTATGAATTTACATACTAATCATTCTTTAATTTTGGATCCTTATAACAACATTCCAATTAATATTAAGAACTATCTCCTAGCTAGAAAATATAGAAGCCCAAATGAAAAATGCTTCCCATTTGATATAATATATATTTAGATATATAGATATGAATATGGATTATAAATTTACATTGTGTTTTGTACGTATTGAATCAATCCATTAGAAAATATAGAATATGTTAATAAAATTGAAAAAACCATTATAATTTGATTGGTTGAAAGCCCTACAATTAGTTTAGTTATTAGACCTCATCGAAATTTCTTCTATTTAAAATATATATATATATATTCATATAAATATTAATTTGACGTTAATTTTGAATTAAATCTATTGTTTAGAATATGTCAGTGATATTTTTTTTAAGAGATCTAATTTGATTTGGTTAGAGCAACCCCAACAACATATGTATTTTAGAAAAAATTGAAAAATTTAGAGAAAAAGATGATTTTTACTATCCAACAATCCCTGTATATGAATCTCTAAAATAGAGAAAACAGGAGAGAGAAGAAAATTTCCTGTATATTTACAACAACTCAATCCCCCCCGCTAAACATTAATTGTTGTTGGGAGAGAGAGGGAACTTGAGCAGAGCGAGGGAGATGCAAGCGCTGATTTCCGTCAAAGTTGAGTAGAGTAGAGCGAGTGTCGCCGTCATCCGTCACCGATCAAGGTAATTAAGCAGGAGCTCATCGCTGATCAATTGCAAGCAGAGAAGAGCGAGGGAGATGCAAGCGAAGTTCAACAGATTTCCATTGAAGTTTTGTTATCCTACGTTGACGTTGCCACTGCTCGATTGGAATTCATCAAGCAACCATTGTTGAGAGAACAAAGCCCTTGTCGAGAGAAAGTTTTGTTCTTAATTCGATTTCAGTTCAAATTCGATTTTTAGGGTTTTGCCCAATTCGATTTTCATACCTCAAAGTCTGATTTAGTTGCTTTGTGATTTTTTGTTTGTTCATTAGATTAGTTGTTCATTCGTTTAGTTTAATTTTTGCATCTATTGCTTTGAATTGTCTGATCTAGTGCTCTTGAATAGTGTTCGGTTTTTTATTGTGCTTTTCATGTTTGGTCAAACATCTGTCATGTTTGGTACCTTGCGTCTGTATAGATGAAATTAGTTCACTTGTGGATTTGAAATTTGATTTGTGATGGAATTGGTAGATTTTAGTGTTTCAATTGCTCCTGATTTTATGGTCATGTTGCTGTCATGGTTGCTGCCTAACATATTTATAGTTTTTTTATTAGGAAAGAATTCGGGTGAGCAAGCTCTACCCGGCAGCATCCTTACAGATGAGGTCTGAAAGACCAGAATTGTTATAGATATCGACCCCCCAGCAGAGTGGCAAAGGTGTGCAACCTTACCAGCCACTCTATTGCCAATCTGGGGAACATGAAAGAAGGAAACTTCTTTCATATTCAATAGTAAAGTTTTAACATCTGACAAATTGAGCTCAATTTCCCAAGGGCATTTAGTGTGGTTGTTTAAATAATTTATGATTATGCTAGAGTCACCCTCGATATGGAGTTTGTTGATTCGGAGTCGAATAGCGTGTTGTACTCCTAATTTTAAGGCTAGCGCTTCAGCTTTGATGGCGCATTGTTTTCCCAGTTTTTGGTAACATATGGTTATTGGTCGACCTTCTTAGTCCCGAATAATAGCCCCAGCTGAGCTGTCCGAATTTGTCAAGGTAGACCAATCGAAATTTAATTTTAAAGTTCCCGTTGGGGGTTTTCGCCATTGTGTTTTCCGGTTTATGTGTTTCTGTTTTGGTCGTGTAGGATTTTGCATGCAAAGAGGGGGGTCCTCATCAAAATCACTCTCCATTCGAAATGTTTTATTCCAATTGTGCATGTGAGGTTTAATCAAGTGTATTGTGGCATCCCCACTTGGGACGGAAAACTGTCTGAATATGTGTTGGTTTCGAGTGTACCAAGTCGTCCACCAAACAAAGGCAAGCTCCATCTTGGCCGTGGGAGTAAGATTATTCTCAAGGAAGGCTAAAATAGGTTTAATGTCCCGAGATTGGTTTGTCATGTTGGAAATGGTTGAGTCAATTGAAGAAAGAAACTTTTGAAGCGAGCGTACGTAAGTGATGTGCGCACAAATTGCCATATTTTCTATGCACATATGAATCCATTTTATCGTCTTTTGCATGCATATTAATGGGAAAACATGGGATTAGTGTAGTTTACGCTTAAATATCAAATATATGGGTCTGCACGAGTTTCTATGTGATTTCGCAGAAAACAGGATAAAAATGGACAGAATTTGGAAGAGCAGAAAAAGAACTCGAAGTGTTCTGAAGAGGTCGAAATCGACTAGGGACCTCGACATCGAGTGCATCAGAGACATAGGAATCGAGCAGGAAATGAAACAAAGCATGTCGACACAGAGAGGTCGATATCGACGTCTGGAGGTCGATATCGATGTTGCCAGATCGAGCTAAATGATAGAAGTCGAGTGCCAGTTTGAGTAGGAGAAGGAGAGCTCGAGATAGAGTTTTACAGGGGTCGATATCGATGTTCAAGGTCGATATCGACCATGCCAGCAGAAGAATCCGACTCGGATTTTGATACAATTCTATCCGAAGCTTGCACGTCTATCCTAAAGTCGAGATTTCTTATCTTGAACACCAGAGATATCATATGAAGGCTGGTTTACCGTAGGTGTTTTAGTTTTTACTTTTACTTAAGTTTTATCTTAGAGAATAAAGATAAAGTTTCAAGTCTTTATCGACATCTATAAATAGAGGCCAGTAGGGCTGAGTTTAGGCATTCAATCAGATTCAATTTTACATACAATTCAGTTCCAATTACAGTAGTAACGAGAGAGAGAGAAGGTCGAGTGAAGTTTGTAAAGCGAAAGCGGAGTGGCTTGTTCGGTTGTACTTTCTTTTCTTTCAAAGTTTAATGCAAAGTAGTTTTCCTTCAAAGATGATGATGATGTGCATGATGAGGAGCGAGTAGTCAACCCACTTCTAGGGTCGGGGTGAGCCCGACGATAACGATGTAGGGTAAGTGCATCAAAGGTATGACTTTTATGCGATTCCCTCTTCTATCCCATGCATGATCCTTTGCGAAAGTTAGGGAGATTCATTATTTGCATTATTGAAGCGAAAGCCACTCATATTGTGAACTTGAATTGCTCATGAATAGGATAGTAACTCTTAGGAACTATGCGAGAGCCTCTAATCACCTAAGTGTTGATAACGAAAGTTATTTGACGGAAAGGCATTAAATTTCATGACTTTAGCATAAAACTTGCATTGTTATCGTTGTGGCATGAAACCCCGACTTTGGAAGCTTTTAATTAATTGAAATCAACATAAAAGTCTTAGTTTTGTTTCTGATCATCCTCCTTTGTCATTCTATTTTCTTCAGACTCTTTTTCCGACAAATTGGTTACGAAAACAGTTTCTGTGACAAACATCGAAATCGACTGTAAATGTCGATATCGAGGTCTAACGTCGATATCGAGGTCTCTGCTCGACGTCGACTTTGCTGCTTTTGTCTTCTGCAGAAACTGTGCTAGGAAATCGACCAGAACTGATATCGACCAGATTACTCGATATCGAGTGTCTTCTGAGGTCGAAAGCTTTGATCGTGAGTACAACAAGGGAAGCGCTGACATACCTCCTCGTGGATTCGATCCTGAATTACCCTACTACTACAAGGGAGGGGATTCTTGTATTATTTGTTTGGGACAGGGAGTTAGCCTAATTGTGCATTGTTTATTTGAATTATTTGAATCCCTACACACCACCCCCGTAGCGAACAGTAAGGACATTCGACGAAAAGATAAGTCTCATCTTCAACTGGCTCAGCACAGAGGCAACAGGTGCAAGGTATAGACATCCTGCGAGAGGCTAACCTAGAGGCAGTGGCGAGGCCGTCCTGGCAGATTTTTCATAAGAAATTTTTTATCTTAGGCGGAACATTAATATTCCAAATCCAGGCGTTGGCGTCAACGCTAGAGGATGAAAGTAATGTGATTAGCTTGTAGGCACTTGAAGTCGTAAACCAACCAGCCCTATTAGGCCTAACATATTTATAGTTGATTGAAATTAGTTCATGATTGTTGTTGTACATATGTATATTTTATTGAAATTGGTTGATAACTAGAATATATGATGTGCGCGCAAATGGCCATATTTTCTATGCACATTTAAGTAAATTTTATCATTCTTTTGCATGCATATTAGTGGGAAAACATGAGATTAGTGTAGTTTATGCTTAATTGTCAAATATATGGGTCTGCACGAGTTTCTATGTGATTTCGCAGAAAACAGGATAAAAATGGACAGATTTGGAAGAGCGGAAAAAGAACTCGAAGTCTTCTAAAGAGGTCGAAATCGACTGAAAGACCTCGACATCGAGTGCAAAAGAGAGGTTGATATCGAGGATGCATGGTCGATATCGAGTGTCCAGATCGAGATAAATGATAAGTGCTAATCCTAGTAGGAGAAGGAGAGCTCGAGATAAGATAAAAGAGAGGTCGATATCGACGTCTGATGGTCGATATCGATGTTGCCCAACAGAGGATTCCGACTCAGATTTTGATAGAATTCTATCCGAAGCTTGCACGTCTATCCAAAAGTCGAGATTTCTTATCATCAATACCAGACTACATCGTTTACTAGTTTTACCATGAAGTTTTTAGTTTTACTTATTTAAGTTTTATCTTAGAGAATAAAGATAAAGTTTCGAGTCTTTGGATAGCAAAGTTCGATATCTATATCTAGAGGTCGTTAGGGCTGAGTTGAATCATCCAAGCACAGCGATTTTTAGTAGTTTATCGCAGAGAATTTGTAGAGAGAGAGAGAGAGAGGAGGCCGAGTGAGGTTGTTGGAAGCGAGAGCGGAGATTTGGCTTTGTTCGGTTGTAATTTCTTTCTTTTGCAAATACAAAGTAGTTTTCTTTCAATGATGATGATGAGTTGCATGATGAGAAGCGAGTAGTCAACCCACTTCTAGGGTCGGGGTGAGCCCGACGGTAGCGATGTAGGGTAAGTGCATCAAAGGTATGACTTTTATGCGATTCCGTCTTCTATCCTATGCACGATCCTTTGCGAAAGTTAGGGAGATTCATTATTTGCATTATTGAAGTGAAAGCCACTCATATTGTGAACTTGGATTACTCATGAATTGGATAGTAACTCTTAGGAATTGTGCGAGAGCCTCTAATCACCTAAGTGTTGGTAACGAAAGTTATTTGACGGAAAGGCATTAAATTTCATAACTTTAGCATAAAACTCGCATTGTTATCGTTGTGGCATGAAACCCCGACCTTGGAAGCGTTTAGTACATTGAATTTCATATAAAAGTTTTAAGTTTTGATTTCTGATCATCCTTCTTTATCATTCTACGTTCTTCGGACACTTTTCCGACAATAGGTTACGCTTTGAAGTTTCTGTGACAAACATCGGAATCGACTGTAAAGGTCGATATTGAGGTCTAACGTCGATATCGAGGTTCCACTCGATGTTGACTTTGCTGCTTTTGTCTTCTGCAGGAACTCTACTGGAAATCGACCAAAACTGAGGTCGATATCGACCAGACACCTCGATATCGAGTGTCTTCTGAGGTCGAAAGTTTGATCGTGATTACAACAAGGGAAGCGCTGACCTACCTCCTCGTGGATTCGATCCTGAATTACCCTACCACTACATCGGGAGGGATTCTTGTATTATTTGCTTGGAACAGGGAGTTAGCATAGTTAGAGTTTATATTGAATATTTGAATCGCACCTCCCCTCCCTTCGAACAATATACACAAATTGGAATTGGTTGCTACCTTACATGATCTGTCATGGTTGCTGCCTTAATTTTTATGCCAGTAGATTGAAATTGCTTCCATGCATATGCATAGTTGTTGTCATTAGTTCATAGTTGCTATTCATAGTGTGAATTTTGTAATGGTGAAAACCATTTTCTTAATAAATGCATTTATTATATTATAAATTTGTGTATTTAGTATAACATATAATAAGTGCAAAAATCTGTACAATTGAGAAACTGTTGGAGTGTAAATTTTTTAGAGATTTTGGTATTTTGATCTTTATTTTAGAGAATTTTTACAAAAACTGTTGGGCTTGCTCTTAAAAAGACAACAACTAATGTGGTGATAAATCCTTATAAAAAATTATTCTTACTTAAATTATATATTGATAGATTTTTTAAAAAAAATATTATAATTTGATCGGTTGAAAAGCATAAATTTAATTTGGTTATTACGGCTCATCAAAATTGCTCATCATTCAATTATATATTAATATTATGTTTTGAATTAAACTCATTGTTTAGAATCAATCAAGAAATTTTTAAAAACACCATTATAATTTGATTGGTTAAAAAGACAAAAATTAGTTTGGTGATAACTCTCATTGATTCTCATTTAAATTACATATTTATATTAATATTCATTTATTAAATAATATTAATTTAAGTTATTAATTTGTACTTTTGAATTTTGTTAAATCCATACCCAAGTATGATAAAATTAGTTTAAATAATAGATTAAATATTTTATTAAGATTTTTCTTAATTAAGAGATATAAGAAGATTGGATACAATGAATTAGAATGAATGGTTGAATTATTTTTTAGTTAATATAAATTATATAGATTATATTAAATTAAATTAAATATCTAAAAATAACTTGACCTATATAATAGGGTGATATGTGGTGTGAATGTTTTGACTTTAATAGATATATAGATCATAGACAACCGAAACGATGAAAAAAGCTCTCTTTTCAGGAAAGTCTTCCCAAAGGCGAACCCTAGCCCAAATACCAGTCGTCACCCTCGAATCCACTCAACTTCCCCAAATTGAAAAGGAACCAAGCACCGGCAACAACAATCGAAAGAATATATGCTCCAATTTGACTGGTAAAGCCCCCAAACCAAAAAATAGTCTTCAAAAGGCAAAGGCACAAACCAGAGAAGACGAGAGAAGGCACAAGTAGGTCGAATACAAAGATTCAAGAGAAGAAGATGGGGCAAAACAACAAGACCTTGGTGGAAATACAGGAAAAGAGTGGTAAAGATGAGGGATCTCTGGTGGTGGGTAGCATGGCTCAAGAGTGGAATGAGACTTCCTTTTCAAAATTATAGAAAAATTCGGCTTCTGCCAAAAATTCCGAACATAGATAGAGCAATGTGTCAAGACTGTCTCCTTCTCAATCTTGGTAAATGACAGCCCCACAGACCCTTTCGTACCAGGGATAGGCATCAGACAAAGAGACCCCCTCTCACCCAATCCATTCATCATAGGAGCAAAGATTCTTGTAAGGAAGCTAAAAGCCACTTCTAACCAAACAGACAAATCCATCAGATTCAAATTATCTAGATCATGAATGAAAATCCCATTCCTATCTTTCGCGGACGATATGATGATATTCGTCAAGGCAAACCAAGACTCGTGTCGAGTGGTAAAGAATATTATTGATGACTATTGTACCATATCAGGACAAAAGGTCAATTTCCATAAATCGGTCTTTCAAACTACCCCAAAAGTCTCGAATAGTGCAAAACAATTGATTCAAAGTACGATCCATATGAAAAACTAGATAACATTTGGTAAATACCTCGGCTGTCCCACTATCAATGGTTGAGTCAACCGAACCACATTTGAAGAAACAATAAGCAAAACCAGGCAACAACTCATGAAATAAAAATCCAACTCCCTCTCGCAAGAAGGAAGGGCGACCGTAATAGGATCAAACCTGGCAACTAAGCCAAAAATTGTATTGTGCAAAATTTTATGCTCCCCACAATAATCCATAAAGAACTTGACCAAATAAACAGATGCTTCTTCTGGAACAAAGAACAATCATTTTCTTCCCTTATTGGTTGGGACAAGGTTTGCAAGCAAAAATGATTAGGAGGCGCAGGAATATATAAAACAAAAGATATGGACCAAGCACTACAAATGAAATTACTTTGGAAAATCTTAGTAGAGCCATATAACCTGTGGGTCCAAGTGATCAAAGAAAAATATTTGAAAGAAACCCCCCTCATTGAATACCAACGAAAAGATAATGCATCTTGGCAATGGGCCAGACTAATGGAACTAAAAGAAGAATTCTACAATGGACTAATATGACAAATAGGAAATGGAAAAACTATCAATTTTCGGTCAATTTGCGGAAGGATATCTTGCTAGATGAAAAACCACTACAAGGTCGACAACATCCCAACATCACAATCAACGAAAATGCAGCGGAAAAATACATCGACATCAACAAGAACTGAAATATTGATGAACTATCTGACATCCTCTCGATGGATGTGGTCAACAAGACCGAGAACATGTACATACCAGAAGACGACATAGAAGACAGACTATACTAGAAACCAAGTAAAAATAGATGGTTCAGTACGACAAGTGCCCTAGCACACAACACAAGGCAAAACATAGAAGAAACCAGTGACACGACATGGATATGGACCCTAGACACATTTTCGAAAGTTAAAAACTTCATCTGAAAACTTGCACTAGATGGAATTTCGACAAAGACATGGCTAGCAAACAAAGGCATTCATGTTCCACTAACATGCGCTTTGTGTGATCGGACGTATAAAAACCCCATCCATCTCTTTACCGAATGCAACCACACCCTAAAAACTGATTCACAAAATTGACCCAAACATTAAAAAAGTGACTCGAGACATCGACACTAGAAACACATCGATCAAAAACATTATATGCGAAATTTTTATTAAACTCAACCCTGAGCAAAAAGGAAGACTTGCGACGACATGGTGGAGTTTATGGACAAGCAGGAATCGGAAAGTATTTGAAAACATCAAGACAACATCCATCCCTACTGTGGAAAATTATACCAAACAACAAATACAGAACTGGACTGCCTCTAAATTGACCTTTGAAGAGAAGCCCACATACCACCACCAGAAAACTCGAACAACTGAGCCACAGAGAAGAAGAAATTTGAGATGGAGAAAACCAGATGAGGGATTTTCTAAAATTAATTTCGACGGATCCAAACTGATTTCGGTTGAAGCTTCTACAAGTTTCATTACCAGGGACCACAAAGGGGCAATCATCGACTGTGGCGGTTTCAAATGTGGGAACATTTCAGCTTTGGATGTGGAGGCTCTAGTGATCAAATGAGACATCACTAAGGCGAAGGAGCTTCAGCTATCCAACATCATGATTGAAGGCGACAACCTGACCGTCATCAATTGCTTGCGAAGTCTGTAGTGTTGCTTGTGGGAGATTGAGATGTTGATTTCTGACACCTTGTTCCTACTCCAACATTTTGCAAGGGTGCAATTCGGCCACGTTTTCCGAGAGGTCAACTCGACCGCGGACAGGATCGCACGACTTACACACACAACGCTCACGCAGGACGTCCTCACAAATTCTGCTTTGTGCATCCTCATCCGCAAGTTCAGCAGGGCCTAACCGCACCCAAATATTTACCTTATAAATAAAAGATATATATAGATCAATTCCTTTTTACAAAACTTTTAAAATGATTTATTATTCATTTTCCGTGTTGGTGTATTACACTCTTTAGGATTACCATTTTCTCATAACTCGTCGTATCCGTATCAATGTACATGTAGATAGAGATCGATCGATCAATCAATTTCATGCAAGTATTTTATGCGCAGCGGTAAAGTTAAAGGTCACTAATTAAGAAATGACACTGTCAAAATATCGCATAATGTACGGTCACTGTTACAGATTCTCAAACTTTAGAAATTTTAGGCAATTTTAGTTTTCAAAACCGTAAAAAACTTCATGGTCATAGCTTCTGAAATCGTGAGAAAGATTACGGTTCCAGTTTCAAAAATCATGAAAATAAAAGAAGCCCAATGAAGTGTCTTGGGCCGAAAGCCCATGAAGCCCAAATCTCGACGGCCACGGTTTTCAAAACTATCGCTAGAAAAGCTCTCACGGTTTCGGAATCAGTGCAGTTAGAGCTCCTTCGTTCTCACGGTTTGAGAAACTGTGGTAGCCATTTTTTTTTACAACTTTCAAATCTGTTATCGTCACCGTGTGTCTGGCGAGATAATAATCGTGTATAAAGCAAAATTGCTAATTAAAGGCTTCGACATTTTGTGTCGTGGAATAAAGCAAGGTGACTCGATCGTCCATTTGTAGAAGGTGCCATTTATATCAAAGAGGTCCTCTCATGGAATAAATCGGCTTTTGAGATTTTGTGGAATAAGAAGGGCTTGAATGCTCCTTCACGGGTTCCGTTGTTGGAATTACACATTCTTGGTTGTTGGTACGGTGAAAATCGATTGAAGATTTCGACCCAAATAATTCTTGTCGATAATGCTTTGGTGTACTTTATTTGGCAAGCGAGAGATGACATTCTTTCTACAAATCCTTTGTCCCAAACATCCCAAATAATGTGCATCTTTCAATCATTAGCTAAAGAGTAAATAGTGCAAATGATATCTATGTTTTTTTTCCATAGTAAGCACTAGGCCCTTTATAATATCAAGGAGGGGATTCAAACTCATGACCTACTAATTACTACACGTCAGCTTTACCAATTAAGCTAGTAAAGGCTTGACAAGGATATCTATGTTTGGTAAAAGTCTAGGTTATGGGTTAGTTGAAGTTGATGGATTATTTATGTTAAATATATTTTAATAAGCTAATATAGTATGTTTGGTATACTAGTTGTTAGGATAGCTAATGAAAACTTGTGAATAGAAAATCAAAAGCTTCGAAGAGTTTAGGTGAGTAGCCATTGAAAAGCTCTGATTCCAAAAGCTAATTGAACTAAAATCTTATATTTATTTCGTTTAAAACTAAATAATATCAAAGCCAAAAGTTCCGAAAAACTAACTAATTTGTCAAACATAATCATAGAAAAGAGATTCATGAAACTGAACTTTGATGGAGCAGTATCTCCGAAGGGGGTGAGTAGCGGAGGATACATTATTCGACACTAGAGTGGTAATCCAATCAATCTTGAATATAAAAGATTTGGTAAACAGACTCCCATTATAATGGGGGCCTTGATTTGGCCTACTAAAGACAAGTTAGCTAAATATCCACAACCTAGTCATTGAAGGTGACTCTCTTATCATTATCCAAAACTTAAAATAGCAAGATAACTGCCCATGAAAAATAGAGCTTCTAATGGGGGACATTAAATGGTTAACTAAATCTTTTATGAGAATAAAATTTTCCAAAGAGCCTCAGAAATGGAACAAAGCGGCAGATAAGGTTGCATATCGTAGTCACTCTTTTGAGCTTGCACTGACATCAAATAAAGATCTTATTAATTTTATCCGAAAGCATGCTATTGTGCTATTGATTAGGTTTAACCAAGCGAATTCTTACTCTATAAAAAAAAAAAACTATCATGAGGGTGCACTTTTGGGTGCATGTGCATTCTTGCGCCGCGCGCAGGATCCCCTGCCCGTGCACTAGCTCTCAGGACAGTGTAATTTTGGTGCATGCCCTCCTCCTGCCAGCTTGTTTAGACTTGGGTCAACCCTAGTGTTTGTGAAACCTTTTGCTTTGTTGTTTTCATGTTATTTTAACCTATTTGTTAGAATTCCATTGAAAGGTATATGAATCTTTTCTTTTCAATTTTGTTTGCTTGCTTCAATTTCGTAGGAATCCCAAAAAAGAAAAAAAGAAAAAAAAGTTGTGTCGGTTCTTGTTGAGTTTGGTTGAAATGAAACCCTAATTGTCAATACAAGGGTGCTTGTGTTCCACCATCCGTACCTCAGCCTTACCTTGCCACCCTTGACTCGTACATGATATCGCACCCACTACAACACCTCACCAGCACCACCCAACACTACCAAACTTGACATATATATGGTTAGGGTGATTCACTCTATAAATCATAATTTTCATAGAATTATTTTGGATTAACTTCCACAAATTTGTAAACACACATTGGTTTGCTTTTTGTGTTGTTTTGCTTTCAACGTCGCCCCCATGGACGAGCTCTACCTTCACTACTCCGATCATCCAAATTACGTTCTATCAACTTGATTACTCTACAATGGTAATTACAACCATTTAAATAGGTCATTCGATATCTCTCTCCTAGCAAAGAATAAGTTAAGTTCTGTTACGGGCACTTGTGTGAGGCCTCTTTCCGAATTTGTAATGTCTCTCAATGAGATAGGTGTAATCACATGGGGATTTTGAGGTTATTGCATTCCGTCGACAAAAATATCATTGAAACTGTACTCTATTGTAGCACAACAAAACAAATTTACGATGAGCTTAGCACTCGCTTCAGCAAATTCACTCGCATAAGAGCCTTTAAAGTTAAGAAGTATTAGGATAAAATCAAATCTTTTATTTTGGATAGAGTTGTATATATCATATCTTATTGTGCATATCCTATCATCTTATTGTGCATATCCTATCTTGGGTGATCCTTGATCTCCAAGCATTGCTATCATATATATACCTATATTGTCAATCAATGAAGGCAAGCTTTCTCACAAACACATATTCTCTATAAGAAGGAGAATTTGCATTTGTTTCTCAGGAAAATATGTTGATTACTGCTTATTTCACAAAGAGAGAGAAAGTACTTTGGGCGATGAGCATCGTGTATGCATTTGCGATTCTAATTCAGGTTTCTTGAAACTTTTTAAAGAAAAGCTAGTGATGCAATATAAACGAGATATACAATGTTATGTTGTACATGTCCGAGACAACATATTAATAATGAATCATCCACCTTACCTGTTTTGTCATTTGATTTCTCTCATATTACAAGCAAAATTGTCCCTTCGACTCAAAGCAGTACTGCTTAAGATTTTGATCAAAACATTCCAGTTTCTTCTGTGCTAGATTGCTAGTAAGAAGATCATCAAGAGCAGGGGCGGATGCTTTAGTAGGCTTACCCAGCAATTGCCGGGTCAAATTTCACGTTTACAGCTAAAATTTTTTTTTTTTGCTTGGGCTAAAATAAAATCATGATGGGCAAATTAAATTATGTTGGGCCAACCCAAATCACTCCCAAATTCTTTTACAATTTGTACGTACACCAACCTACTCACCTATAGCCTACACTAACTTTTTTTAGGTCTAATTGTTTAGTGATAAAAAAAGAACTTAAAATAAAACCCTTAATTCTTCACAAACCCACCATTGATTAGAATTGACAAGTTGACAACACCGACTGACCGACACGACTATACAAATACCCAATTTCTAAATTCACTCATACGGAGTACGGAGTATTGTTTTTCTTCAACAATCAGGTATGCTTCTTGACTCTCCTCTTAATATTTTTTTTTCGTTCATTGACCCTTCTTTTAATATAATACTGTAGTATTCTTTTCTCACTATTAAATTTGGGAATTAGGGTTTCTTACTATTGATTGTAGAAACTTGAATTATTGTTTTTACTGTACACAATTCATTATTTTTATTAAGTAATCTATTGTAATACAATTTTTTTAGAATGAATTTGTATAATTTATTTCTTTTATATAATAATTTTTCGTATAATTCAATAGGATGTCTGATACTCCGAAACCTAAACGATTGAAGAATTTATTTTCTTTCTATAAGAAAGATGGTGATAATCAAACGTCAACACCAATTAGCTCAAAGACTCAACCTTTAACACCAGCTGCACCAGAGACTTCTATTCCATATTCTTCCTTACGAATTGATGAAGTTGAAGCTCCATTAGAACATGATAATAGTGTGCTTCCAACTGTAACTAATGCTCTAGTTGAATCCCCTGTCCAAGTTGATCCTGGATTGCGTGCAATGATTTATACATTTCCAGTGAATCAGCAAGATCATATCCGAAGACAGTATATCCTTATGGGACCTTGTCAACCCAAGCTACAAAATTATCCACAAACCTCTGATGGACGCAATAATCGTCGTTTTCAATATAGGTGGTTCACACTTTTCCCTTGGATGGAGTATTCAGAAGCCAAAGATAGAGTGTTTTGTTTCCCTTGCTTCCTTTTTGAGAAAAATCCACCAAAACATCCTTTATTCACGGTTGAAGGGTGTTGCAATTGGGGGAGAATCTTAGCTGGGGATAAAGGAATTTGTGTACAACATGTGGGAAAGGTGAATTCGACTCATCAGTATAATGTTCAAAAGTGGAGCAACTTAAGGGAAACTTCTAAACACATTGATAGAGTGATTGAAAAACTACCACCAGAAATGATAAGGCAGAATAGGTTGCGTTTGAAGACAACAATAGATGTTGTGAAGTATCTTGGAAAGGAAGGCTTGCCTTTTAGAGGTCACGATGAATCCGTTGACTCTGCTAGTAGAGGACATTTTATTGAATTGATAAAGTCTTTTGCAGATTTGAATGAAGACATTTCAAAAGTTGTTCTTGATAATGCTCCCAAGCATGCCAGGTACATTGCACCATCAATTCAAAAGGAGATCTTGGATATAATTGCCACCAAAATTCGAAGTAGAATTCGTGCTGAAATTGGAGATGCCAAGTTTTGTATCTTAGTCGATGAATCACTTGATGTATCTCATAAGGAGCAAATGGCCATTATCATAAGGTTTGTTGATGAAGATGGGTTTCTTCAAGAACGGTTTCTTGATATTTTAACGGTTGAAGACACTACTTCAGGTAATCTGAAGAAGCATATATGTAGTGTGCTTTCAAGAAACAATCTTCAAATCCAAAATATCCGTGGTCAAGGTTATGATGGAGCTAGCAATATGCGTGGTCAATTTCATGGATTGAAAACATTATTCCTTGAAGATTGCCCATATGCCTATTATGTTCATTGTTTTGCTCATCGATTACAATTGGCTTTGAATGCATGTGCTAGAGATGTACATGATATGCAATTGTTCTTTCAAATGCTAAGTTCCATTGTGGGGTTTGTTGGCTCTTCATCAAAGCGTACGAATCAGTTAAAAGATATTCAAGAGGCGGAAATTGCAGAAAAATTAGCTGATGAAGATCTTGAAACAGGAAGAGGGCTTAACCAAATCCGCAGTTTGAAGAGAGCAGGTGCTACTAGATGGGGGTCTCACTTTTCTTCCGTTAGTACATTAGTCCATGTATTTAAGGAAACTAGTCTACTTCTCCAAAGCATGATGAACGATAAAGATCTCCTAGGAAGTGTAAGAGGTGATGCAAAAGGTTACCTTAAGGCATTGAGGGCATTTGACTTTGTGTTTTGTTTGTTACTCACCAACAAAGTGATGGGAATTACTGATTTACTTTCTCAAGCCTTACAAAAGCAGTCACAAGACATTGTTAATGCCATGAACTTGGTTTCCAGTATAAAGGCACTTCTTCAAGCTTTGAGAGATGATGGTTGGGATAGTTTTTTTGAAAGTGTCCGACAATTTGGTGAAGATCATGGTCTTGAAATGCCTAATATGGATGCAGCTTATTCAATGGGTACTGGTCGTGGTTGTCAACAACGTAATGTTGTTACAAATGAACATTATTATCATTTTGACATGTTTAATGTGATCATAGATGTCCAGATGATGGAATTGAATGACAGGTTCACTGAGGAAATTATAGAGCTACTTATTCTGAGCGCTGCATTGGATCCTAAAAATCAGTTCAAGAAGTTTGATATGGATAAGATTTGCAAGCTTGCTGAGAAGTTTTATCCGAAAGACTTTGATACATCCGAGGTAGTTGCTTTGAGATTACAGTTAGAGCATTACAAATATCAAGTAGTTTTTGATAAAGATTTTCAAGAACTATCAACTCTTGCACAATTGTGTAGACGACTTGTTGAAACAGGCTTGACACAACTTTTTCCCTTGGTTGATAGATTAATTCGTTTGGTCTTGACACTTCCTGTTTCCACTGCAACTACAGAGCGTGCATTTTCAGCAATGAAGATTATAAAGACCAGACTTAGAAATAAAATGGAAGACGAATATCTTTCAAGTTGTATGTTGCTACATATTGAAAAACAGTATGTTGACACTATTGATTCAGAGGAAGTCATTGATTATTTTGAGTCGACTGGTGATCGTAGAGCACAATTTCGGTAGAGCACATTGAATTTGTAATGGAATTATTTATTATTATAAATATCAAGTAACTCTTGTTATTGAAAATTTTAAATCGATCTCTTTTGGGTTTTGGATGAAATAATCTCATATTTGGACTTGGCAAAATTTTGCTCTCTCTTTAAGTTTTAACTTCAATAGTTTCGCTCACCTAACTTTTATTTACTAGATCCGCCACTGATCAAGAGATAAATTAACACTAGCTTATCTTAATGAATTTGTTTGTGCCACCTCCTTTGTAGAGCCTTTAACTTCCTTTCTGCTTCTTTCTTGCCCATATTCCCTCTTTATGTTAAACCCACCACTTATAAAGAAGCCTCTACTGATCCAAATTGGATTAATGCACGTCGAAAAAGAGATTAATGCTTTAGAGTATCTCCAGCTTTGCATTTTTTGGAAAATTTTAAGATATTTAAAACTGTTGAAGCCGAATAAAAAATAATTTGAAGAATATGTATTTTGTTTTTCCATTTTAGAGAAATTTTGGGATATTGAGAGTTGGTTCATTTAACAAAAAGGCAAGAAGGTCGTGGGTTGCAAATGGACGTACATGGTATAACTCAAAGCTAATGGCTCTCTGGAAGATGCAAAGCTAGATTAGTAGCTAAAGGCTACACCAAAAAAAAGTATTGATCTTCGATCAAAATAATGGGACATTCACTAGTGTGATGTGAAAATACAATGCATTCCTCCATGTTGATTTGTTTGAGGTCTACATGAGGGTAGACCTGTCCATGGGTCGGACCCATTGGGTCTACCCGGCGGGTCACGGGTCGAGATAGGTCGATCCTAACTCGAATCCGTGAACGTAGGTCACCGGGTTACGGTTAGACCCGTCGACCCACCAGGTCGAAAGTAAAAAAAAAATATTTTTAAAGAAAATATATTTTTTGTAAAAACCAAACGTTTGACCTGGCGGGTCAACCCGAGTGAGTCGGACCCGGTGAGTCGATGGGTTGAGAATAGGTTGATTCTAACTCGAACCCATCAACTCGGCCACCCTCATCTAATATGTTATCTCTATAGAGTTTTCAGCATCAAAGATTTGGGTATACTGCACTATTTTCTTGGCCTTGAGGTTAGTTATGTCACAAACGTTAGTGAGGGAGGACTCACTTGCAGGCACGGACCTAGGGGCGGGGTGGGGTCCGCTCCATCCCGTCTCATTTAAAAATAAAATAAAATAATAGGTAAAAAATTAATACAAATTATTAAAAAATTATTCATTTATTTCTTAAATTAAAGGTTTTGTAATGAAAACTAAAAATAGCATTCCTAGTTCCTAGCCATCTGAATTTTAATCTGCTCACTTGCTTTGTTACTTATTCAGTATAAGAAGTGTGGGTTGAGTTTGTCCGATATATCACTTCTTAAACAGATTCAACTTTTTGTTGTGGGAAGTAATTTGAAGATGTGATACTTGAGGAGAGATCAAATCTGGCTACCAAATTCAATCTCTATGTTATTTAATTGGCCAATTTCTCTTCCTTTCTGATCAACTATGAATCTATGATCAAGTCCCGGCCACAATTCGCGATTACTTAGCGAAGATTCGGTTTGGAATTTTCTTCGTCTCCAAGCTCAAATAATCGATTGAAAACAAGTGTTTTGTTACCCAAAGATAAGGTCTTGAAGCATATATCATTTCAATCAATCAACTAATTAAGGTTCCAAGTTTCAAACACATATGCATTTGAAAGATTACACTACACCATAACACAACTAACAACTTGCAACGGAGTCAGGTTTGAGGTAATGATCGAGTTGGGATAAAAGGGTTGGGGGACACGGTGGGTGTCTCTCCGGCTATACCCATAGGTGATAGCTGTCCATGTCCAGGGGAAGAGGGGTCAGTGGGCACTGCGATCTGCCAAAAACTGCATGCATGAAGCTGATGAGATTCCCTCCTTCCCGCTCCTTCCTGTTGGTGTTGTTCTAAACTACACACCATATGATACAGTACAGTAGGATATGTATATGTATATGTGTGTCCCTCTGTGTCTCTGTCTATATCTCTCTACCTCTAATTCAGATTTCAGACTTCTGTGCAATGCGACAGTAGACAGTAGTACTACTACAAAACTACTGTTGCACACACCTATCTTACAACCTAGCTGCCCCCCTCTTTCATTTTCCTTTTACCTTTTAACCCTTTTATCAGCCCTGTTTGGATTTCGAATCTTTCTGCCATGTATGTACACCTTTTTGGATTTTTTTCTCACCCCATCCCCTTTCAATTTCGCTTTCATCCTCTCTCTCTCTCTCTCTCTCTCTCTCTACCCCCCTGAACCATCCGTTGTGTAAAACGTTTAATGACAAAAATTATTAACGAAAGATGTTATTGTGGGGTATACTTCATCTCATTTTAGTTGTAATTTTTAATGGATTATTAAAGCTTGGCTTGATCCATTTAAGTTCAAATAGCTCGAATTTTATGAAATTACTAATTTTTTTTTTAAATTACTATATTTTAAACAAATAGAGATGATTAATGCTCGAAAAAAAATTTGGGTTGAGCTTACTCATTTCCTGTACGAGTCGAGTATGAGCACATTTTTAAGCTTTAGTCTGAATTTAGGCTCGGCTAGATCTTATCTAATTTCTAAACAATACTTTGAATAACCGCACTAATTGTGATGGTATAGCTCACTTGACGGGCATGCGCAGATAACCAAATTAATATGGTTAATCATTTATCATTAAATGTGATCAAGAGACTTATCAATGAAGCTGAGTCGATCGCCCGGATTATGCGGGTCAACCCGCCCACCTCAATCATAACCACCACTCAAAACGATGATAGAGCTCAAATTAGGGGGGAAAAAGGGAAAAAGGAGCCTTTTGCTACATGATACTATGATGAATTGATGATACATCTCACATTTTAACGGTTGAATTTTAAAGGTTGTCAAACCAATAGGATATAAATCAAGCATCAATCTCTCATTTGCACTTTCTTTTGCTTTTTTGACCTATCAATACCTCCACCATTTTGATCCATATATACAAAATTTATAGACAAAATTTTGTATGGATTTAGTTCCAATAAAGACATACTTTAAAGCTAGGTAGCTAGTATTGATCATAAAGTCAACTTAATATAGCTAATTAATATACAAACCATATTTTTATGAAAAATGAATTGCAACAACAACAAAGAAAAAAAAAAGGCCTGCATATATATAATATATTATGTACTATCAATTAAACAATTGATCAGATTAGTCTCTGCTGGATAAGGAGGATCATGGGCATGTTTGCATTAGCTGCCAATGAATTGGAATAACACCATTATATATTATTTTGGTGACTCTATGCAGTTGACATCTAGCTCGATCACTAATTGATCATTTAAATACAGTGCTAAATTAGGACCAGTTATACAAATAAATAATAATGTCATTCACAACCAAAACCATATATATGATCGATGATTTTTTTTTTTTTTTTTGGAATGAGAAAGTTTGGATGGGTTCGACTCTGATCACACCACCAGAATCAGAACATACCAAAGAGGGGACCGATGATTTCTTACAAAAGTACTTACAGATCGGAACCTTACTATGTAGTAAAACCATTACATAGTAAGTATTCAATTTAAACTGATGCATTATTGGAACTAACATCTTCAACAATGATTCGATGTACGTAATCCTTCGGGAATGAGTAGAAGTGTATGTAGAACATACCCCATTTTGTCATCAAGACCGTGCAAGACATTGATTCACCGGACGAAAACAGCAAGAATGTTTCATGAACAAGAAAAGAAATTCCATAAACATGTACGCATCGTCTAGATCATGGTCGGGAGCCATACAAGAATAGGTGAGCTAGGACATATATGGAAAATGGCGGATTCAGCTCTGCATACTTGTCTATGGAATTAACTTGGGTGGGATCGCGGCTGAGAGCTAGCTAGAGATTCGACAAATTCATGATAACGAAGAGAGCTAGATCGATGCAAAATGCAAAGATCAGTTGGAGGCACTGTTCTCCGAACGTTCGAAGTGAAGCAGCTCACCGGCGCATTTAGGGCAGTCAAGAACATGCTTAGGCACCATGTAGTACATTAGACAGCTCTTGCAGCCTGCCACTACCAACACATCCTCTGCGCGGTTGCTCTTCCTGTATGAACTGAACTGCTGTGATGAGTACTGATCGGTCGTCGACGATCCTTCGCTGTCGTATGACTCGTCCTCGTCTTCTTCCTCATCGTTATCGTCTTCAGAGTAGTAGAGGTCGGCTCCGGAGTCGCTGGAGCCAGTTGTTGCAATTAGCCTCGGATCCTCCTTGGCTTTCATTCCATTTCTCCAGTTCTTGTAATAGATTTCTCCCGTCTGAACAAGACAAATTATAGATCGAATCAGAGGAAAAGGGATTTCCTTTTCTGCACATGCAAATCGGTGAAGAATAGGTACAAAAAAAGGGGGGTGATTTTTCGATTCGTTGAGGTTAGGGTTTCCAGAAATTGAAAACCAGACGAATTAGAAATCAATTAATGCGGATGGGGCTCGATCGCATTGAATTTGAAAGTGATGTGCATTCAATAGGGAGAGCGAAATTAGAAGAGATCAGAGATAGGGCGCCGGGAAACAGAAACCCTAACATCAACTGATACGGCCCAAAAAAAAAAGCACAAATTGAGATCGCAAATACAACAGGAGATCGAATTAATGAAGGAACTGACCTGCAAATCGAGGCATTGCTCCCAGTGGTAGGGGAGAGAGATGTGAGAGTTGAGCTCAACGAGCGTCGTGGTGGCTTCGGAGGTCGAAGAAGGGGAGGAGGAGGAGGAGTTGGAGGAGAGATCCAGACAGGGCTGAAATCGGTGGCCGAGGCGCGAGTGGCGGTTGGAATCCGGCGCGTGAGGGGAGGAACTGGATCTGGAGAGGCCGGAGGAGGCGAAGGGGGCGGGGTCGACGGAGGGAGAGTGGTTGAGGGAGCAGTTTCGGAGGGAGCGCTCAAGGGAAGCGGTTAGCGTCGCCATGTTTGGAGCAGTCATCACGACGACTCATGGATCGTCTGCGTTTATTTACTTTATTTCGGTGTGAAGCTTTGAAAAATAAACTAATGAGGAGGAAAGGGAGATTCGAGGGCAGAATCGTAATTTCAGCGGTCGTAGGGTCAAGTTCGCCGGACCGGTTCACCGCTTACTAACCTTCGCATATACCAGTATTTTTTTTTTGATTTTTTTTTTAATAATCGAGGTTTCAAACTTGACTATTTGCAATTTGCAAATTACAGTATAAATTAGCTTGGTTTTATAACTTAACTAGTATTTTTTGCTACCACCTTGCCAATTTTCTTAATCAATTATATTTTATTATATCTCATACATTCTCTTTATTATTTTATCACTTATTTTCTAATAAAGAGAACGTAATAAAATAAAAAGATATTTATTTTTTAATATTTAAAAATATAAAAGTATATAAATCATAATACAATATAAGATACTCTGTATTTATTTCTTACCGGTAGTAAAACTTTTTTAGATGAAATTTTATCTCATAAGATTTAAAAGATTAAATTAATAGTTAATGAATAAAATTATTATTTTTTATTTTTGGTGAAAAAATATTCATTTTTATAAATAAATAGCATAAAATATATTAAATAATCTTTCAAATTTACTACTATAAAAATTGCTCTTTTTAGTTTGAATTACATAATATATATTTCAAAATATTGCTAGAACATTTTATTTAATTCACACCTAGCATTGTTGCGTTCTGGTCTCTCATTTGCACATGACCAAACCACCGAAGCCTTGCCTCACACATCTTGTCCTTAATACATATTACATCTACCTTTTCACAGATAGCCTCGTTCATAATTCTATCTTGTCTCGCATGCTCGCACATCCATCTAATCATGCACATCTCCCATTTACCCATATCATGTGCTTAATATCTTTGTCTATATCTCAATTCCTCTGCATAACTGATCCTAAATATTTGAAACTATCTTTCTTCGGTACAACATATTCACCCAACTTTAGGTCCCCGTCCTCCTCTCCTTCCCCTAAGTTGAACTCCACATATTCAGTCTTTGTCTTGCTCAACCTGAAGCCCTTCTCCTCCAAAGCTCTAGCTTGTCACTAACCCCTTCCTTAGTCTCGTCTACTAGCACAATATTGTCCGCAAAAAAAATACACCAAATTAGGTACCCCTCCCTATATACTTCCCGACACCACATCCATCACAATTGTAAATTAGTCAAACAGGCTTAAGGCTATAATTTACCCATTTAATAGTTTTGGATTTTTTTCCTGATATAATATAAAAAAAAACTATCAACTGTGTATCTAGCTATCTATCGAGGAAAGTTAATAAAGAGGGTCCCTTAATATCAAAAGTAACTAAAGCCATTAGCCACCAACACTTGCTGAGTAGTTAAGGAAGATTGATTTCCTTAAAAGATTGTGTGCTTGATTTTCATTACAAAATGAAAGGGCGGTGTTGATAGCTAGGCAATATGTAATTAATGACCAAAACATTTCATCCTTTGGAGGTTGTGTTTTCACGTGGTTGAAGCACAACCGCTAGACCGACCGATATATATGCCAATCTATGATATATATGGCTCTTGGTTTAGAACCCTTATTTTCACCTCGATCACCATCAAGTACGTACGTACTTTGCCTCTTTATTTGTTAGGTTGTTCTTCCTTCGTTAGAAGCCTTATTTTTCACCTCATCAACTATAAAAAGAGTTAAATAAAATTGGTGTAAGATATGATTTGAGGAAGAAAGAAAAAGAGAGAGGGAAAAAGAGAATAAAAAAGGGGAAGGAAAGAGACAAGTAAAAAGAAGGGTAAAATAGGGTGGGGAAAGAGAGAGAGAGAGAGAAGGAATCCCATCTGAAACAAATGACAGAAGAGTGCTGACCACCTCTTTTCTCCTCTCTGGCCCCCACACTAATATTCCCTTCTCTGCACCTTCTGTTTTTTTCTTTTTTCTTATGCCATTTCCTTTTTAATCCTACTAATTACTACTACTGTCCTGTACTACTCTAAATGTAACATTATACTACTGTACTGTATTTCTTTTACCCCCCGCATAATATCCGCTGGATTGTTAGTTGTTTCTGGTATAAATCAACATTAAATTTCCTTTAAATTTTTGTATACTGCACTATGATTATAAATATAAATATTTATAAAATGTCTAGTGAAAAACAATTTATAAGACATTTAAAATACCGTGATTTTGAAATAAAATATTTTATAAATTGTGTAAATTAATTACATTTAATTTATAAAGTAGTTGTAAACTTAATGTAATGGTGAGTGTTTGATTTATACAATCTAGGTGATATTTTATTTTAAATTTACTTTATTTGAAATAAATACAAATAAGTTCAACAAACACTTTGAAATCCAAACACACTCACAATGACATGTTTATAAATTTTTTTTATAAGGACCAATAAAAAAGAAATAGATTTTTTATACTTTTCTTAAACATGTTTTTATATATAATAAAAATTAATAGACATGTATTAATTTATTGAATGTAAGCATATATATATTATTAATTTATATCCAAAATAAATAAATGATACATTGGGATTATGTGTCCATGATCCACATTAGAAAATCTTATATTAGGCAAACGTTAGCTTAGATAAAAATGGTATGGAGTGTCTAATTATAAGTTACGAATTTGAATCTCCCTTCTTCTATTGTACAAATTGGTCTTAGACTGTCCACGTTTAATTCATTCTATAATATTATTTATATCATCTACTACTACTAGTATACTAATTTGCGTATACACTCCGTTTATATGTTTTTTTCACTCATCTCATATTCCATCTATAACATAACCCACCTCATTACTTTATTGTTGGAGTTCACTAAATATAATTGAGAAAAAAAAGGAAAATGTTTGTATAAATGCTCTCATTGCCAATTGGTTAATTGTTGAGAGAGTTGGGACCCATTAATTTTGCACTTCGTCTAAAGAGTGTGTATTTGGACAAGTGGAAAATATTTTAACTTTTTAGACAATTTTTTTTAATTACGTGGAGGTTCCGAGGTTATCGACTAATCCTCCACAAGCCGAGCACTAACCTGCAAAGGCAAGACAGGCTCACCCATGCCAAGGTAAACCAAGACATGGTAGTGAGGCACAAGGAAGCACCTCACTCTTACCACTAGGGCAAGAGGTCATTGGTTACTTTTTAGACAATTAAAATATATGGGATGTGAGGTGGTTTTTTTTATAGGAGTTTAAATTTTACATTTTGTATACTTGAGATGTGGATAGTCTAAGTGCTCCCAAAAACATCTTATAGTATAAAATTCAACCATTACTTTAAATTAAATATAACCCTATTTTTAACAGTTTTACTAACATATAGTACAAGTTAAAGAACTCAAAAAGATTTTTTTTTAAAAAATATTAATTTTTTTAGCCATTTTTAAATAGATTTTTCATAATTTATTTATTAAAATTTTTATTAAAAAATCTTAATATGATTTCTCAACCTATCTATATCTATATATATATGTACCCTTAAAAGAAAATAATTTTTATTTATGTGTCATCTTCACCTTAATTATCTCCTTTTCAACCAATTGTCTTTTTTCCCTTCTTTTTTTTTTCTCTATCTCTATCTATATTAATTTATATTAAATAATTAAAATTAATGAGAACCATTTGATGAGGTGACATCCTTCCCTTAATATATAACTACTTTTTAAGATATGGTATATTTTCTATCAATAAGTTTAATTTAAATGCTAAAATTTTAATATATTTTACATTTTATAATCAATTGATTTAATTCAAAACATCCAAATTATTAAATTTATTTCTAACTATGAAAATTTTATCTATATCTATCTATAAAATAAGAAAAATTTGTTCCGGTCTCATAAACTATTACCAAGTGAAACATTTACATATTTTTTTAGTATCTAACTATTGTTTTTCTGATGTATCATACCCATCTTAATTTTATATTTTTTTATGCATTTTTTACTTGATCAAGTTTACCCTTCTTATAATTACGCTTACTTTGTTAATATTTTATTTAATTTTATAATATAAAATTTTTATTTAAAAATACACACATCATGAATTTATACTAGTAGTACCTTCACTAAAAAAAACTAGGAGTACTATATTTTAATTTTCTACTTGAATTCTGGAATAAGGATTAAGACCATCCACAATGATTTTGGGTAAAATATACACATTTGAACAAGATGTGTAAAAATACACATCATTTTTAACAATTTACTCCATTGGCAAAGTGTGCATTTTTTACACACTATTCAAATACAATTCATTTAAAACAAAAAGGAAAATAAAATTATAAAAAAATCAACCAATGAAATCATCTTGCTTTTTATAAAAAAATTTACACATAGGGAAAGTGGTGTGCTCAAATTTGCACACTTCATGTTTAAATGTGTACATTTTCATACACTCAAAACAACCGATGAAATTAAAAAATGTCTAAAATACATATTTGCACACAACCATAGTAGGAAGTATAAAAGCAAGCAAGGGGAAATTGTAGGAGAGTAGTTAAATAGAGTCAAACCACCAGACAACAAGGAGGCACAGCTTCGGAGGGGGGGTTGGTGGGCCCCGCCTTGGGCTGCGAGTTGTCTCTGCCTCCGACCAACCTTCCTTCCTTTTATTGCACTCGTCTCTCCCTTCAAAAAATTCTCTCCCCCATACTCTTTCATCGTTTTGCGTTTTTCTTTCTTTCTTCTTATTTCTTTTTTATATATATATACGAGTATAATAAAAAAAGGGCTTGGTGTTCCTTTTGGGCCCAATGTGGGCTTTTAATGTTTAACTAATATGGGCCTCAAAATTTGAAGATGGGCTTTAGTTTTAAGCGGACATTATTATGGGTTTTATTGGTTTGTTATACTTGGATGCTACCGCATATGCGACTCATCGTTCTATAAAGCTTGCGTTATGGAGTAGTATATATATAACACTTAAGGCATAACTTTCCATATTACTGATGTTACATTTTGTTAGGCAAATTCCTTCACCTCTGAGATGCGAAGCCGTACAGCTTGTCAACACTTGTTGCAACTGTGGTCAAATCTCCGGACACTTATCCGGAAAGAGTTATATCCGTCTGTAAGACGAAGTGATTTTCAGGATATTGTGAAGCTTCTGACATAGAGATTCACCTCAAGACCTTGCTTCAACTCCTTGTCCTTTTAATTAACAGCCCTGCGGAAGTGTCTTTGTTGGTTCTCGACAATTTGTGCTTCGTCGTTGAATCTTTTGGCCAATATAATATGGAAGCCATGAAAACTGATGGAGTGAATGACACTGATACACTGCCTTTATTGGCTGGGCTATCTATGAAGTCGCAAAAGATAGCACGAGAATATGATCTGATGAACTCTTCCTTCATCGACGTGGATCATAAAAGTTGTAGAGGTATCTCATCGGTTGCATTCAGTTGCTCGCTGCTGGCCTTCTGCATCGGATTAGCTTATTTTCCACACAACTCACCATCTCCAGAGAAATCCTGCCAACGGATGAACGGATTCACGGTAAATCGCATTCCTTTAACATCGTTTATGAGTCCTTGATGGGACCACATTCGAACCCGTCTACGGAGCTATCAATCTTCGACCACATTCCTTTAACATCGTTTATGGGAGGGTTCCAAACTAACGTATAACTACTTCACTCATTGTCAATTGCCCAACACAATCCACTGAATGTGAATCCACCCCTTTCTGTTGGACAATGCAATGAGTGGTATTGGTATAGCCTCTCCCGGAGGCATGGATGACGGTGGTAGCGCGGATATCAATATGAGTCAATGAGGTGAAAAAATATCTTTTTACTGAAATATTATGAATACTTGGTTTCCGAGAGCATCTTTTCCAATAGGTTATAATGTAATGGAAATAGTTTATCATTGATTAGAATTAAACCATTTGACCATAATGTGATTTTCTTAAAATATTGTTGATACGAAAATAATCCAAACATGTCAAATATTATAGTCATATTCAAAAACTCGATAATATTTTACAATGCTATAACTTTTATTTTGATTATAACCACAATTAATGTTAATTGTATTGTTTATAGAATTATATAAATGTTAAATAAAAATAAAAATAAATAAAATAGATAGGATCCATATTTGGCCTTCCAAAATTTCAAGTCAAATTTGACCTTTGATTTCTAAATAGCCTACCATATGATGGGAGATGCTCTGAAACAAGACTATACAAGCAATGAGTAAACTGTAAAGGGCATTCTTGTGAAAGCTATAGAAGCTCACCAATGTTGTAAACAACTATATGCAGATGAGCTTTTATCAGTACATGTCTTCTGCATATGACAACCCTACGTTGGACTTTGGAGTACACAATTTCGGTTCAACTGTTTTTCTTGCTTGCGAATGTCGCGATTACTACAAAACTATAACTTGACACAGAAAAGAGTGTGTATGCCTGCTTATCGCGTACCAGATTGAACTAGTTTCACGTTTATAAGGCTTCCCGAGTTCCTGATTGCTCGGTAGGATGTGTATTGGCAACAACATCATGACATAGTTACATGTTGCTGATACGTAAAGTTATTATATGAACATATGAAAACAAAAGATATGTTCTCTTCAACAACACAAAAATTTTGTTTCTTTCAAAACGATAGATCATGACAGAAGATTCATGCCATGAGTTAACCTATGTACCTGACCTGATCTGATTTGTGTGGGACAACCGTGGAAAAAGCTTTATACAAGGCTCTGAATCTGGTAGTGAGTGACTCATGAATGCATTATGCCCGGCTGCCTCTCGACCCCAGATGCAACTTGGATGAACTATAGGTGCCGTAGGGTATGGCACCAAGTCAGCACAGCTGAAGCACAGAATTGAGAAGTCAGCCAGGCTAATAAATAAGAAGGCCATAACTTTAACTAACAGTGCAGAGTCATATGATTATAAGTTGAGACTTGAAATTCAGAACACTGGATAGTGTTTGAGTACAGCATACTAAGTTAGATCGCCCTTTACCACAAAAGTCCTGGCTATGTGTCATATTAAGACTAAAAGTAATTCGATATTTTGAGAATCAGTATAACCAGATTATTTCCTATTCTATAAGATATGCTAATTCAGACATCAACTAGCAATAAATAACCAAAAGAGAAAGGCCACTTTTAGGTACCTCTTAGCCTTTAGCTTGGCTATTAGTCGTATCCACAAGCCTATCGCAAATTTGCTTTTGGCACCGTCACTGGAGTTAAAGGCGGAGAAGTAAGTTCGATCCCTAATGCAGAAGCCTCGCGAGTTTCATGCAGTCTGGATGCTGGTGATACTGTTCTTGATCTCGGACTGTTTGCCGGAATTGAAGAGCCAGGAAGTGGAGGGGGGACTGGAAGTGGAGAAGCTACTCTGACAGTAGAAGGTTTGTTTGAGGTAGAGCTATCTGGACTTTTCAACATCAATGGTGCTGAATACCCAACCAATCCTGAAGGACTGGAAGGTCGATAACTTGAATGAGATGGGGGTCTGGGAAGCTCATGAAGCTCATTTATTTTCGGTGAAGACGACAAGAATGTAGGAGATGCTGTAGGAGAATGTTTAGGAGACACGGACCGAGTTACTGGCCTTCTCAAAATAGGACCAGATGAGAACTGCAGAGGTTCGGTGCCATATAGAGAATGTCTAGCCCTCCACGGCTTACTTGTTAGAGGTCCAGAGAATGACAGTCTTTTGATCTTCTTCGAGTGGGAGAAAGCATGGTGATTCAACTCTGAGGATGAAATCATTTCGGTCAAGGGTGGATGCATTCTGTCTTTATTGCTCTCTTTCAGCACTGACTGTGAGTTTACTCCTATAGGTCCTGACAGATTTTGTGTTTCCATGGGCTTATCATGTATATTTGGTCCAAGTGGGACAGAATGCCACAAGTTCTGCAAATGGGCAACACTTGCTGTCTTCTCACTCGCAGGAATGGGATTTTCTGTTCCCATAGTATATGACCTCTTTGTATCTGCGGGTGTTGGAAGTACATAAGAATGGTGTTTCTTAGTAGATGATGGGTGCAGTTGTCGTATCCTTGAATGTGGATCAACTTTTCGTGGTAGAAGCAGTGGTGCTGATTGGCTAAGCAACTTTTGATCTCTAGTGAAGTTGTAGCTATGAATCCTATGATCCAGATTTTCCTGCACATATGACACAAAAAGATATAGTCGTCTTACCTATAACTATAAATGATGAGGAGAAATGAGTGGTGACTAACTGGCACAGGCAAAAAAGTTTCCCCTCTCTTCATCAAGGACCAAAGGAAACCAGCATCTTACCATAAAAAGATTACGGCTTATTTTAATCACAAAAATTACAGGATACCATCATAATGCTTCAAGATGACAGCATATTAACGCTAATTTAACCGTGTAGGAGTCATGGAAGTGTTTCAAGAAATTAACTGAATCAGGATAGAATCGGTATCACGATATGCTTTTATCTCCCTTTTTTCTCGACTTTGATTAACATTGATTCCTGAATTTTTGTGGCCAATTTTGCACCAAATACACTGTATGATGTAGAAAGCATCAGCAAACAGGTATGCTCATGGTGCAAACAGAACCAAGTTAAGACAGTTGCTTGAATCATGAATATACATAAATTAACACAGAAAGCAACAAACAGAAGCCTGTGTGATCAATTTAACCAACCAATAGGGAGGAGGGTATGTACCTTTGAAACATCCACTTTTGCAGAATGAGGAAATGTGACATCAAAGTCTGCCTGAACAATTGCAAATCATCAAACATTTTATCGATATGGTAAAGAGAAAATATGGTGCATTGAGAAACATACTCTGATTTTTTTTTAAAAAAATAGTTTTTAAAAATGACCAAGTGCAGCTTTGATAGACAGCAACACTTCAAGTTTATTTCAATAATGTAACATCTTGGGAAACACCATAAAAGGCATGAAAATTTTGACAGCTTGATGCCTACCTCTACTGATTTTTGAGATGCAGAACTGAGATTGTGCACGCGATGGTTACGACGATAATCAAAACTTAGTTCTCCATCACCATCCATACTTGAGCCATCACTGTCACTGTCAGCATCATCTTCATCTTCATCCTCGCTATCTTCTGACTCGTCATCTTCAAGGCTAGTGAAGTGGTACTCTATATGTTGCTGTTCGGCCACTGATTTCACATGTGGTTCAACAGCCTCGAGGGACTTCAGAGCCTTTCTGAAGACAGATAACTGATGCAAGAAATGAAGGGGATCTGTCAGCAACGTGTGACAGGATGAATAATGCCTTGATGACTTGATGAGGAGGCTATGAGGAGAATAATGACATGATGAAATACCTGAGCTGCATGGTGTCTTGCAGCCTGCGTAAGGAGACTTCTAGATTGGCCTTGCTTAAGTGACTTTAAACGAAAAACAAGTAAAGTTGCTTCCTCGTCAAACTCATCTCTAGCCACCTGTAGTTGTTGAGATGAAAAATTTTCTCCTTTCACTCCTTTTGATCTCCCTTTATCTTTGCGTCTTGTTTTCATGTAATCATATCGCTCCCTGAAAAACCAGATACCATTTTCAGAAGGCATTTTGGCCTGCATAGATGATAGCTAGATATGCCTTTGGGATGAAATAAGAAGACGTATAGTTATATATAGGAAAAGTGAAGCTAACCTTTTCTCATCACATTGCTGCTTCATTTCCTGCAGAAATATAAGTTGCTAGTGTTTAAGAACTATGCACTAGGAACAATTAAAGCAAACGAACTAAAGAACACGACAGAAACTTATATGATCAAACCTCAACTATGTGTAGCTCATTAAGAAGAGATTCTGATGGAACAGTGATGGTCTGGAAGATATGACCGCGCTACAAATGGAGAGCAGAAGATCAGTATGAACCAAAATTCTGCAGCATTTAAGGTGATTGTACATAATTTTCGATCATCTTACATAGCTATCAACAAGTCTCTGAAGTTCAAACTGCACTTTACCCAGCATCATGAGCACTTTACCTGCAGAAAGAAGAATGAACTTCAAAATCCTGGACAGAGATAACTATTAACCCCAAATACAAATGGCAAGCACATCAACTTCATTCTAACCTAATTAATATTCTAAAACCAGATAACGAACACAGATACAAGGCATACAAGCACTTAAAAAGGATATTTCATCTTTGAATTAGATTTTTTTTTTAAAAAAAAACTATGCAAACAGATGCAGACAGATGCAGATAACATGATGGATATTTATCCTTACCAGCTTCTTCATCGTCTGTCAATGCAATTTTCTGAAGGAGGCACACACCCATCTCACGAAGTGACTCTGAAAATTCTGAAGAAAACATGAACTTCAGTAGTAGTTTAGCACAATTGAACGATAACATATATATGCTAATATATAGATAAAACTCAAGCCAATCAGAAACGTATGAGCAAGGTATCACATGTATGACGAGAGAACCGATCAACTTATCAATTGCATTTGATGAGTGCCAGGCGGCCCAAACTATTATCCTTCCATTGGGAGATTGACAAGTAGATGTTCTTGAATAGAACAATGTTACAATTTACAATCATGTGAGAAATGTAATAAGGTAACTATGAAGCACATATTTAAAAAGGATAACAGAAAGTGAATTGGTGAATTGGCTTTTAAGACTCATTACATATAAAGTAGAAAAAAAATGTCATAGAATGTAGTGCATAGCTAAAAGAAGTATTGATAAGCAACATTCATTTCAACCTGTAAGAACTTCCTCAATCACAAGAATTACTAAAACTATAAAGAACAGCACCCCAAAGATATACGAGTTTCGTAGTTAGATATTCAATCTGAAGTGAAATTTTACAAAAAATAGAGAACAGTTACACAATGAAGAGAGAAAAAATCATGTCATTGAAATACCATATGCACTATTTGCAGCAGCACCTGCTGCAGAAAGCAAGCTATCGTAGCAGTCTCTCATGTCCTCCAATTCCTGCAATTTAGAGAGCAAACAAATATCTTATCAAACTAGGTAGCCGGAGAATGAATCCATCCAATCGATTAAGCAACTAACTGAAAGGCCAAAAAGAAAGCGAGATTGTAAATAGTTCGGCATCAATTCTCCCAGAGGTCCTTTCTTCCCATATCTAACCCTCACCTCCCTAGAAACTAGATACTGCATAGACAGAAAAGAATTCATATCTCTGCAATTCTGCATAGACAGATGTTCAATGCTTTGAAAGACTAGCATTGTAATATGGCTCTCCGGTTCCCAATCACAGATTTAAACAGCTAGACATTCAATCGCAACATCTCAGGTTCACGTACAAAGAGAGATTCAGTTTCCGATTAACGCGGTCGACTTCCACAATTCATTCTCTCATGCAAATCGGAACATCTCCCACCAGCCACTAGGTTATGTATTGTATTGTAAGGAAGCAAAATTCGAGCGAATCGTCGAAAACTCGGCACAGATTACGTCCAGATATATCAAACGGAAAAATGAGAAAACAAAAGGCGAAATCCGATGGATCGAGTTGAAACTATGAGCGTATGCGAGAGAAATCGAGAGAGCTTAACCTGAGAAGCGGTGGCGAGCTCATCGAATTGAGACAGAGGAAGGATCTTGGTGTGATCGCGATCGTGTTTGTGAGATAGAGCCCCTCGCAATTTCTTCAGAGATGTCTTCATCTGATTCTCCCCGTTTATCCTCCGAAACCAGACGGAGAGAGAGAGAGTGTGTGTGTGTGTTTTTCTTCTTCTTCTTCGTCTTTTGTGTTTGGGTGAAAATGGGGCTTTTATTCTCTCTCCACTTTTCAAAGTGCGCGTCAGTTGCAAAAGTAGTCTAAAAACGCCGCGTACGCTCCGAAATTGGATGGGTTTTAGTTTTACCTTACGGGTAAAGAAAGAGTATGAAGAATTGACAAAAGGGGGGGTTTTGGGATGTTGAATTTGAAAGCTGGAGCTTGAAATTGGGCTATGGATTGGAGGTTGAATTTTTGTTTGGTAAAAAAGGGTAAATTAGTCATAGAAGTTGGGGGTAATTAATGATGATGCGGAAATTGTGGGGGTGGGGTGGGGTGGGGTGGGTTTCATCGAGAGGATATGGAGTAGACTTGAACGATTGGTTAGTATATTATATTATTATATTATATTATATTATTATATTATGCAGAAGAAAACGGGGGAGGTGTGGATCCCACAGATACACATTATGACCAACGACTTTGACTCCTCCCGTTCCACGCAACATACTTCTTTGTTACTCTTTACGGACGCAACCGTTGTAAATTGTAATATAATGTTGGATTATTGTGGATTTCAATTAATTTTCAATCCAAGTTATATTTCCGTTGGATCCACTTATTTAATAACACGGCTTATTCCGAAAGGAAGAAAAGTAGAAAATTGACGAATGACCCATGGTAAGGGAGAGGTATCCATTGTAATAGGTCAGTTGGAGATTAGTCGACAATCTCGGAACCCCACGTTACATTGATAAATATGTTATTAATTTTTTTCTCAATACATCGTTAATTTTACGATCTATTGTGAAGTGAGATCTATAACCTGTTGCGGAACTATTACCGAATGCTCCTAAAATTCAAGAAAAAAAAATAATATGGGAATTATAAAACTAGTTGTGGAATTCTCAAACATAATAATAATAAGAAGAAAAAAAGTATGGATTTCATGAGGGTTTTTTTTTCTTTTTTAAATAGGCATGGGATTCTGCAAATATTTAATTTCCCTTTTTTCCTTCACAATTTTTACACCTTTAACAAGATACTCCGTTTGGAATAAGCTTCGTAATAAGTTACGGAGTTTAGCGGTATATCCAGTTAAAATTAGTATTTTATTTAGCAAACGCGAAAAAATATCATAAGAAATTGTTTTGTTACAATAGTAATTTTTAAAGTATTCAATAAGAGAAATAAAGAAAGTGTCGTTCACCTTATAAATAATGCGATTTAAAAACATTATTAGAGAAGATTGGAAGACTAGAGTATAGAAGATTCTAAGAGCACTTTTAACAGTAATTGTTCAAGATGCTAATTTCTAAAAAAAAATTATTGGAGGATGCAAATTTAGCATCACTGCTAGTCTGCTCTACCATGCGTAATAAATGCTTGTCAGACTTCATTTCTTTTTTTTCGAAAAATTTAAATCAAAACGACGTGGTGGTCGGGTTGGATGTACAGTACATCCAACCCAACCGCCACTGGATGTACCGTGTACGTGGAAAAATCATCACCCATGTCCAATCTAACCTATGACCCACTCACTTGCTATCTATTGCGGGTTGTTTAATTCGTATTTAAGTCGAGTGTCGGTGAAATTTTCATCTATATTGAACTATGTTGTTTTGGGTGTGGAGTTAATTTTTTTTAACATGTTAAATTGATTTTTATATTATGATATTTATTCAAAGAAATAGTCAAAGATGAACATTAAGGGCTTTTTAAAAAAAAAATATAGACATTAAGCGCTTATTTGGTTGTAGAGTAATAGTCAAGGTGACCAAATGGTGTGGAGTAAGGAGGTGGTAAGGAGGTCTCGGGTTCGATCCATGTCTCCGTCTCTTTTCTTGGGTGAAAATCCAAGGTTTGCCTTGCTCCTTACCAGTGGGTCGAGTCGGTCGGCACAAGCCGATTTACCTGGTGCATGACTCTTACCGGCTGGGTCACGTGTCGGGAGTTTGTCACAAAATGGTGGGTTCCTCCTAATAAAAAAAAGAAATGGAAAGAAAATGCACAAAATTTATATGTAATATATATATATAATTAATTTTTTTAGTTTATAGTAGGGAAGTAGGATGGCTAAAGTTTTTTTTTATACAAGGCGATCATTTAAGGGGAAATTAATCGCGGTTAACCCACCATCCAAGAGCATCATGAAGAACGGCGTCGGCGCACTCAGCAGGAACACAACCGTCGACAAACTGTAAGGAGAGGCCAACGTGAACCAGCAAATCAGCCACCCGGTTCCCCTCACAGGAAATGTGAGAGAAGGAGACACGATCAAATGTCCGACATAGGCCAAGAGCATCACAGACCGCCAACTCGATCTCCCAATGACATCGCCAAATCCCCTTTAAGGCATTGATCACCTTTAAGTAGTCGCCCTCCACCTCCAGGCAGGGGAAACCTCGTTTCGCCGCTTCTTGGAGACCATCCAAGAGACCGAAACACTCCGCACGGTCGACAAAGACCTTCCCGTGAGCACGAGCCCCGCATAGTAAGACTTCACCACGGTCATCCCGGATGACAAACCCGGACGTAGCCTCACCTGAGCCGATCTTAGCACCATCGAAATTGAGTTTGACAACACCACTAGGAGGCTTTTTCCATTAAATCATTTTCGGATTTTTCGGTTTTGTTTGACGAGAATGTGGTCTTATATATGTTGTATAAGTCCTCTTCTTGTTCCTTTGATTGTGCTTTCTTCCATGTTGTTCTGTATTGTTTGATATATTTAAGCCATTCTTCCATCTTGCCAATGTAATTGTTTTCGAGGAGTATCCTATTTCTCATCGTCCAAACTCCCCATAGGAAGAAAGCTATAATCGATTTTTGCTCCGACGAAGCTTAGAGAAGATTTCCGAAATGATGTTCATATAAAGTTTATTCTCTTTTTCCGTATTTCGGATAATTTGTTCAATTTGTCTATCCATTCTTCTTATCACATCAAACGTAATGCGACACTCAGTGAAGATGTGCATAACATCCTCCTTACAATGGTTGCAGAGAGGGCAGTTCATAAGGACATGGACTCCCTTGCTTCGTAACCTATTTTTCGTTGGGGTTCCGTTTAAAAGGTTTTTCTAGAGAAAGTTTTTTTTTTTTATCTATGGAGGACAATCAATTTTCCAAATCCATTCAATTTGATCTTTGGACGACAATCAATTTTCCAAATCCATTCAATTTGGTCAGTAGTTCCCCGTTTAGTCCTTGTAATATGATCTAAGGCGCTAGCAGTAGAGAACCATCCATATATGTTTGTTAGGGGTCCAATATAGGATGGCTAGAGTATAATAGGATATATGATCATCTTATGCTAAAATTATGAAATGAGATATGGAGAAAAGATAAATAAATTGTTTAAAAAATGAAAGGAGGATATAATGGTTAAATTTTAACAATGAATTTAAACTTAAATATGGATTATATTTCTTAATTCTGTTACCCGTTTATCTAAGGATACTTGTGAATTTGTCAACAAACAAATAACTTTTTATTAAAACAACAATAAGCTATTCAACAAATATTAATTATTTAAGTTGCATTGGTTTGTAATTCTTTTAAACAACATTTTCTCAAATAACTTTTCAAAAATATCTCTAGAATTTGAAAACAAAAATTAACAAAATTATATTCTCTAGTTTTTTTTTTCAAACTCCAACAGGTTTTCTCATTTAAAAAATTAGGAGAAACAAGTATACATTCGGTAGTGCTGCCAATTTAGAAAAACCGGTTCCAAATCGTAGAAAACGGACCTCTCTAATTTTTTTTATATTGCTTTATGGTTTTTAAGAATAAGATGGAGATATATTGGGTCCGTATGGGATGGAGTTGAAAAAATGACTAAAATTTATAAACAGATTAAAAGTTAAAAATTTGTTTGAAATAAGGTTAAAAATTTGTGTGAAATATAAACTCCGTATAGGGTGAAAAACATTTTATTTGTAAAAAGTGGAGTTTATTTAGTTGTTATTAGAGATATACTTATATTTTCAAATCAAATAAACACCAAAAAAAAACTATCAAAACAAGTTTTTTTTTTAAACTCCCATTTTTATCTAAAAACACACTTTTAAACTACCCTCCCCTATACACATTTAATAATTTAAACTCTTAATTTTACTATTTTTTTAACTACTAAAATTGCATCCATACACACCCATTGTCTCCGCGTTGGGAAACTTGACCAGTGGGCGTGTGCACGAGCACATATACACTAGTAGTCTAACACATAAGTTAACTGATATTCCATCCTAAAATTAATTGGCAATAGAAGACGTAATCCACTGATTTATATATATATATATACTAGCCTTGTTTTTTGTTAAATTTCGACGTGAGACCTTTTTGGTCTCTTCATATCTCTCAACATGTCCCCGCAAGTACAACTAGGGTTGTTTTTTCTAGTTGTCTAGTTGGAACTTGAACAATGGGCCTAACATCTCATTATTTTTTTTTAGAAAGTCCATGATCGAGAGTCGAGTTGTTTGAGTTTACTGTTCTGATATCATACTGAAGTATGTTAAGACTCGTGATTAGAGTCGTGTACACGAGTCTAACACATAAGTTGTGTACATGAGTCTATAGTATGCTTTTTTCCCCTCAATGTGGACTATTTTAATCACTCCCATCTCTCAATAATATTTAATTAAATACTGTAAAGTTTAACATTCGCAAAAAAAATTATAAATGGAAAAAATTGTTGGAAAAGTTGTAAGCAAAATCAGGTAATGGATATGTAAAGCATTCACTATTTGTTCGTCAATCCAATTACTTCAGCGATTATGATTGTATATGGGTCAATTATTCTATCCACTGGCCACCCGTGAATAGTTCGGATGGATTGGATGATAGACGAGTGAGAACGCTATTGAGTTTTCATACACATCCTACATTTTGTTCACGGGTGATAATATTTACACCCATAAATTTTACTATATGCAACACACCTACGCCTCTTGAATCACACCCCTGCTCCTCTTGAGTCACACACCTGCCCCTCAAGAGGCGCAAGGTATTTTAATGTAAAATACCCTGCGCCTCTTGAGGGGCAGGTGTGCGACTCAAGAGGAGCAGGGTGTATTTTAAAAAAAATATAAAAAGTGAGATATGTGGTGTAAATAGTAAATTTTGTGGTGTAAATAACATTGGTTTTTGTTCACACATTAATCGTACGTTCACAATTCACACTACTTCATTTCACTACTGATAGTACTTCCTCGATTAATTAAAACTTGATATTTCACTATGCACGTTTTTTAGTATTAAAAGTAATATAAAATATTAATTTTTTAATAATTTCATACTTATTACTATTAAGTATGAATTTATAAAAACAAATGTAAAAAAATTATATTTTATATAGTTTTTATCATTTAAAAAAACGTGCATAAATAATAAACTACATGTTTTAATCACAGATAACATTATAATTAAAAACATCTAAAAAATGGAGCCTTTGATTCTTGATTTTTGATCTGGTGGCTTAAACGGCTTGCATGCAAGCCAAAGAAGCTGATGCCATTGGTATAGTTGGCTTAGAAAGTGGTGATGGTTGTGGATATGGATCCAGATACGACACATTTTTTTTTCTTTTGACTGGCGACCCTCTGTATAGGGTGTATCAAGCCAACGTTTATAATGAACTTAAACAACAATTGAAAAGTATTTAGTCGATGTTTAAATGATACTTATACATCGGTTATAGTGATCTTAGATAGCATATATAACCGATTAATATTGTTTGGACCTAATTTTAGAGTTGCATAGATAACAGGTATTTGGAATCTTTAATAACGGATATAATCGTTGTCTTAATGAACAGTCGTGATAGAGTCAACTATTGTCTTTAACAAAAACCACACGGGCTGATACAACGGTTCCAAAAGTGTTGTACGTTTTGTAAAATAATTGTTCTCTAAGGTCTTTTTTGTACTGGTCGGTGTGGTATGACACGTATTGTAATTCTCGTTTGGTTTTGGAAAACTTCTTAATGAAATCTTTTAGTGCAAATGTAGCCAATTTGGTGAATCATGATAAATTGTGTGTGTCGATCTTGTTAATTTGTTTTAATATTCATTCTTTCATCACAAAAAATGGTATCAGAGCTATGGTTTCAAGATTTGTAAAATGGCGAGAAAGATATCTGCTTTGAACATCAAGATTGACAAGCTCACAAGGAGGAGTGGTTTCAATCTCTAGCAGATCAAGATGTGGACTTCGCTTTAGCAACAGTGCCGATATAGGCAACTGTTGAGGAAGCATGAAGAAGTCGCTGAGATGGCCACTTTAAAGGAGAAGGCAAAGCGGTTTCAGTCTTTGGCAGATGAAAATGCAGACTTTGCTTTAGCAACAGGGCCTATGGAGGCAGTTGTCAAGGAAGCATAAAGAAGGTGTTGAGATAACTACTTTGGAGGATAAGACGTATTCCACATAGGAATGTTATGTGAGCCGAGTAGCTCGATATCGACTCGAGCTCTTCATTTTCTAAACAAGCCGAGTATGAACACATTTTTAAGCTCTGTTCAAAGCTCGACTCGCTTGATTTAAGCTTGAATAGCTCAAATTTTGTGTCTAAAATTTCTTTTCAGTTACTATATTTTAAGCAAATAGAGCTGCTTAATACTCGAAAAAAAATTTGGCTCGAGCTCGTTCATTTCCTAAACGAGCCGAGTATAAGCACATTTTTAAGTTCGATTCCAAATTTAGGCTCGGATCGAGCTTGGCTCATTTCTAAATGAGGTGAATACGAACAAGCAATAATCGACTCGTTCGACTTGAATAACAACCCTAATTCCACAATTATAGAATGCCTTGTAGAGGTTGTCATCAATGGGGGCTTAGACGAAGATACTAACAATGGGTCGTTTGCCAAGTGTGTTTCTTGTAGCAAGTTCCAAATTTAATTGAATTTGCTAAAAAAAACTATATATGATCGATAGTTTTCCCTCAGAGGGAAAATCTGGCTCAAAGAGATAGGAGATTATGGTACATTAATACACTGAAGCACATTTAGTACATCTAGCATTGCCGCCCATATGGTACATGAGTACATTTGATATTGTATTACATCCGAAACATTTGGCGTTGCAACGCATCCAATACATTTTAAAGGATTCAAGTCAAGGTGGAGATTCCGGTGTACGATGATTGTTAAATGTGTCTGGTACATCTATGAAGATTTAAGTCAAGGTGTAGATTCTTTGGGATGACATGAATCTAATATGGTTTATCTTAAGAGATTTATTATAGCTAGATTTATCTATAATATGATCTAGATAAGATAGATTTTTAATTAGATTTAGATTTATCCTTTTGGACCTTATTGATATATTTATCCTAGTAAGTTTATAATTATATAAGGCTATATAATCTCCTGTAGGCATACCCTATAGGTATTCAACTCAATTCAACACAATTCAGTTGAATCCTAACTGAGTGATTGTAACCACTAAGGGCTTCGGGGGCAGCAGGGGTCCAAGGGGTTCGGGGGTGAAGTCCTGACCAGCAAGGCGAGAGTCCAAGGGGCTAACAGTAATTCAGAAATGACATTCTATGTTTTTAGGTTCATTGGTACGTTTATCGTTTATCGGCTAGTGTGGTATGACACATCTTGTAATTCTCATTTGGTTTCAAGAAACTCCTTAATAAAATCTCTGTGTGTGGATGTAGTCAATTTGGCGAACCACAATAAATTGTGTGTCAATCTTGTTTGTTTGTTTATCTGAAAATGCATGTTTTGTATAGGCATTCTAGGTAGTTTTAGGTTGCATTTCATAGGTTTTTATAGATAAGTTGCATCTCTATCATTTTATACTCGAAGTTCAAAATCTATACTTTTTATGATTAATTATGTAGATTCACGAATCTGAACTCGAAGAATGGTTCAAGAGAGCGATGTTGGAGACCTGAAGTTGCTGTAATGGCTAAGAAGAAGAGAAGAAATGTTCAAGAGGAAGCTACTAAGGAGCTAGGACAAAAGGCCAAGAGAAGACATGAAGACACGCGGAGAGGCGTGAGGGACACTGAGTCGGCGCCCGCGGATGAAGAATCGGTGCTTGCTGCTATCGGTTCCCGCTGTAGACAATTGGTGTCCGTCGCTAGAGGATAAGGTCGAATCTGCGAGAGCTTATCTGACAAAAATCTTATTATATCTTTTAGGGCATTGCTTACACATTAAGGATGAGGAAACCAAGGTTTTCGTAAGCCATTTGAGCCCCATAAATGACCTAGTTTTCCACACATTTTGCATCCATCATAACACAACAACACCACAACACAATTTCATTCATAACATCTTTTCTTTAGAGTTTCGAGGTAAGCCATGCTCGGTTAATCTCACAGTAGTTTTGCTTCAAAACATGGTTGAAGACACGTGAGGGTTGTTTTAAGGTTTATACTATTTGATTATTTCAATTATCTTTGTTTCAATATTGCATCGCGCTAAGGGTTATAGCTTCCTTCCGCTATTGCGAGCCTTAATCCAATATAGTAGCTAGCACTTCATGCAAGAACGGTTCAAGAAACTTGATGTTGTAGGAGGATTGACAGGTAAAGATTGTCTCTTTTATAGAAGTGATGACTGGGTTGACAACCAGGTGAGAAGTCGATGAGACGGGAGAGACAATGTTTATATGCTAGGTGTTAGTGACTTCCTGCTACTCGCCCCCATGCTAGTTTAGGGAGTTAAATGGTGATCGACAAGTACGTCCTATATAATTTTGTGCACAAACCAACCCTAGAGTAATCAGCATAACCAATTTGAATTGAAATAACAGCCCAATGATCATGAAATCACCATTTTTGCGAATGTGAGTGACGCTATATTCTATCACTATTGTTTACATAGAACCAATCATTGCTACTTAATTTCATTACCTTTACTACTTTCATTCCATTGCTTTGTTACTTGCTTTTACTTACAATCACATTTATAAAGTCGCATGTACTCTCAGTGGGATCGACCTCTACTCGCCACTAATATTAGTTGCTTAAGTTTGAGATATTTACTTTTGGGGATTTTAACCACGACATTCAACGTCCACCGGTGTTCTTTCTTTCGACACAACACATATAATTTCTTTAATGGTAATCTACACGTTTAGATGTAGTAAACTAATAATCCTTCAATTATTTTACATTGTGATTCCAAATAGACCCGGACAAACGCATGCTAGACTGCCCCACCCGCTCGTGTAAACGAGTAGGTATGGACATCAAGTGAAGCCCAAGCAGGCCACTAAGTCCAGGTCGCACCCGCAATGAGATTGATACTGAGAACATAGATTTACCCGTTGTGAGCCTGCTATGTTTTTTAAAAATAAATAAATAATAATTATATTATATTATATCTAATATATATATATATATATATATATAATACTATATGTATTACTAAGTTATTCTAAGTACAAGTTAGACACATGAAATTTTTTTGGCTCACATTATTAATCATATGAAATCAATATTCATCAAGTATTATTATATTGTGGGTGTCAATGGGCTGCTTGCACCCCTAACACCAAACGGAATTGGACATGAAATCTAGCCCATGAAACAGACTTAGCCCGACCCGCAACACCGGAACTAAATTTGTGGAAAAGCTCGTTTCAAGTCTGATCCGCGCTCATGTTTGCCGAGTCTATTTCCAAACAAAATACTCTTACGATAATTTTACTAATTTAAAAAGTAAACTCAATCTTTAACCTTTACAACCAGAGCCGGCCCTTGGGCTAGGCCGAAGAGGCCTATGCTTAGGCCCCCCAAATTATATGGGCCCTAAATTTATATATAAAAAAAAATCCATATGTATATACTTGTTTAAAAATTAGATGTCAATATCTCAACAAAAATTAAACGGAAAAGAAGGAAATGGAATATATATATACATATATATAGGGTATTTTTTTAGTTAGGGTTGTTGTCGATTGCAATTATAAAGAAGAAGAAAAATTTCATATAAAAAAATATAGGGTATTTTTTAATTTTAGTTATATGTTGTTTAAACGTTTAATCTTACTATATTTCATTCATATAAGCAAAAAAAATTATAACTATATTTTTCGATAAGGAGGCTCCATTTTCACCTCGCCTTCAGCCCCGAAACACTCAAGGTCGGCCCTGTTTACAACTACTTTTTTTATGATGAGAAAATCCACTATTTGGTGGAAAATCCCGAGCTGTCGAGCACGTGACCCGGCTGGCAAAAGGCACCCACTAAGTAAACCGACATGTTCCGACTGACTCGATCCAATGGCAAAGAGCAAGACAAACCTTTGATTTTCACCCCAAAAAAATGACGAATGCAAATATTGAACTCGAGACTAAGAACCTTTATACCCAATGACAGAGCCTCAAGCTCAACAATGAGGGGATCGAACATTACTACAAGAAAAAAAATTGTTTAGAGTTTAAAATCTGGACAACCTAGGAGGGTCACCTCAGGCCTGATTGACTAATTGGATCAATTGAATTTACCATTTATGAATTTACATTCTTTTTTTTTACAGTATGCAAACATTCGGAGCTATTACAAAACATGTAAAGTTACTCCGGGATCATCCTGACGGATGATGGTACAAAGATCCCTATTAAAAGGGATGGTAGATCTATCACTAATGATGCCTTTCGTGGCTATATAGTCCGCAACTTTGTTGGCTTCTCTGTAGATGTGCCTATATTCAACTGCTTCGAATTCAGCTCCCATAATCTTGATTTCTTGTATATGGAGCATTATTTCCCATCTGCTTCCTTTTCCTTGACTAAGAGTCCTCATCAGCTCTTGGTTATCTCCCTCTATTATGATCTTTCGTAGTCCCAATCTGCGAGCTATCTGCATTCCTCTTATGACTGTTGTTGCTTCAGTTTGGATAACCGTACCTTGATTGACTTCCTGGTGAAAAATCTCAGTTACATGGCCCCTAGAGTCACGAATGATTTCCCCCCACCTGGCATACACCAGTGGGCTTGACAGAACCATCTACGTTGATTTTGTAGATGGTTCTTCATTTAGCCCTACACCCCTTTTTTTTATTCCTATTTGTGTTGTTATTGTTCCCCTTATTAGCCTCTTTCCAGTCATAAATGTTTATATTAATACGCCTGATGAGATTCCCAAAAGAGTCAGGCTTTGTTTTTTTTTGAAAATTAAGTTGTTTCTAGTTTCCCATATCAATTGCCAAATGATCACTAGTTCCTCAAAATGCTGATTTGCTTGTTTGATTAACATTAAGTTGTCACAAAGAGAACCTTGTATTGTTAGGTTGTTGAAAAAATTTCCGGTGGAGTATTCATATTGTGCAATTAACTCCCTTGAGAAGGGGCAGTTTGTAAAAAGATGAGTGGCATCCTCATTACTCTGGTTACAAGGGAACAGGAGCTAGGAACTCTGTTGACATACTTATTAAGCTTGCTAGTTGTGGGAAGACCATCAGCTTTAATTTTCCAGACTAAATTTTTAAGCCGAGGTGGGAGGTTAAGGTTCCAAATCCATCCGTTGTTATCTGTATTATGATTTTGATTATTGGTAATTCTTTTAGCAGATTTAGTGGTAAACTTTCCAGTGGGGTCAGGCACCCAGATTAGCTTATCCAGAGTATGCCAAGTTGGGATGTTGAGGGATAGAATGTTATTGACGATATGATGAGGGAAAAGGCTCTCAATGAGCGGCCTATTCCACAATTTTTTAGGAGTAAAGAGATGGCAGACTTTCATGTTTGGGTCATTGTTACCCATAAAGGTATTAAGGTTAATATTATGGATCCAAGGATCATCCCAAATATTTATCGAGGTACCATCGCCAATAAGCCAAAGGAAACCTTTTTCAAATTTTTCTCTAAGAGATAATAATCTACCAAATTGCCAAGAGGTGGCCTGATTTGGTTTGTTCTTGATGTTATTATTTTGCAAATATTTTTCTTTGATGACTCTTACCCAAATATTTTCTTCATTGGTGTAGAGTTTCCACAAGAGCTTAAATTGGAGGCTTATATTTAAGTCTTCCGCTTTTCTAATACCCATGCCGCCATGGGCTTTACTCTTACAGATGTTATCCCAGCTAATGAGAGGGGTATATCTCTCTGTGTGAAGTTTATTCCAGAAAAAATTTTTGTTGATCTGATCAATTTGGTTGAGAATTCCTTTAGGGACTAAGAAGTTTTGCATTAGATAGTTGGTTTTGGAGCTAAGGTTTGCTTGGATTAGAACAGCTCTGCCTGCTTGTGACAGGTTTGAAGCCTTCCATTTGGAAAGTTGTTTTTTCAAGTTTTGGATGGCCTCCTCAAAAATAGAGTTTCTAATCCGGCCATTGATTATCGGAATACCTAGATACTTTTCAAGAGTGCTAGAAATCGGAATTCCCATGCTCTGGGCAAGATCTTTGGCTAGGTTTTGGTTGACATTTTTGAAACATTGGAGAGAGCTTTTCCTATAGTTAATGGTAAGGCCTGAAAGGTTGGAGAAATTATTTATCATATTCTGGATGGTATTTAGACTAGTGTGAGCCGCTTTCGCAAAAATAATTGTATCATCAGCAAAAGTAAGGAAGGGAATGGGATTACCATTTCTGGTGAGCTTGATTCCAATTAGAGCATCTTCTTGTAAAGCCTCTTGTGCATTTCTCTTGGTAGTCCTTCGATTACTAACACAAAAATGTAAGGTGCAAGAGGGTCCCCTTGGCGGATTCCCCTATTAGGTTTAAACTGATTACCAAGGCGATTGTTTACTAAAATTGAGAAGGTTGAGGTTGTTAGACAAGTCATCACCCAATTAATCCATATAGGATGGAAGTTGAATGTTTGAAGAACCGCTTTGATGTAACTCCAATTGATTTTAACATAGGCTTTTTCCATGTCAAGTTTTAAGGCCATCCATCCAGTTCTCCCTTTTTGTTTATGAAAACTATGGAAGATTTCATGGGCAATCAAGGTGTTGTCCTAGATAGATCTTCCTTCTACAAAAGGCTCCTTGAAAAGGGTTGTTGAGTTTTGGGAGAATATTAAAATTTTTGTAATTACTTTGTAAATAGTATTGCATAAACTAATCGGTCTGTAGTGATTTATTGTGGTTGGGTTCTCATTTTTATGGACTAAGGCAATGAAGGTTTTGTTTATTTCTGATAATAACTGCCCTGAGTGGAAAAATGCTTTTATAGCTTTACAGCAGGAGGGGCCAACTATATGCCAGTATTTTTTATAAAATTCAGGAGGGTAGCCATCCGGTCCAGGGGATTTATCTTCTGCCATTTCAAAAATAGTATTCTTAATTTCAGCTATCGTAGGTTGGATTATAAGGTTTCGATTTTCCTCTATCGTGACTTGAGGTTGAATATTCCAAACTTCTTCTGGATTTACTTGACTCTGATGAGCACTAATAAATCTTTCTGAAAGTTCAGCAGTGATGTGATCTGTAATACTTTCGTTATCATAGAGTATGTTTCCTTGTTTTGTTGTGAAAGATTTTATCAGTCTTTTTGAATTTTTTATTCTAGCTGTTACTTGAAAATATTTCGTATTCTTATCGGAGAGTTGAAGGGGGTTTTGTTTTGGCCCTCTGTTTCCAGAACTTGTAGTTATAATCTAACAATCTGTGTCTTTTGAGTTCTAGTCTAGATAATTTTTCCTCATCTTGTTTGCTGATATTTCCCCACGGTAAGCGGCTTTGGAGATTCAGAATCTGATTTTCTATTTGGGAGAGTTGTCTAGAGATGTTATTTGTTTGTGTTTTACACCAGTTCTTGGTGTTTTGTTTCAGAAGTTTCTGCTTTTGAATGAGTTTAAAGCCATGTGAACCATTAAAATTGTTATGCCAAACTTGTCGAACCATAGATTCATAGATAGGATTTGTGGTCCATGCCATTTCAAATCGAAAAGGAGAACCTTTGATTTGACTTGGGGATCCTATTTCTATAGAGATCGGGCAGTGGTCGGACTTAGAAAACGAGTGATGTTTCGTGTGAATTCTAGGAAACCAATCAAAGATCTGACGGCTTGCAAGAGCTCTATCTAAGCGCTCGTAGGTGTTGTTAACACTTGATGTGTTTTTTCTCCAGGTAAATGGAGAACCCGAGTAGGGGACAGTTTGGATATCAAGTTCATTCTTGATATACTGTAGGCGTCTGAATCTAGTTATAGATGGAGTGATTCCCCCTAATTTTTCGGTGTCGTTTTCTATATCATGTAAGTCTCCAATGATGATGATCGGGAGGTTATGTTTGTGAGTTATGGCGGAGATTTCCTCCCAGAAGATTGTTTTTTCCGATTCTACAGCAGGTGTATAGACAAATAACAAGGCCATTTCATGCTTATCAATTGTAGTTGGACCATGATACATCGATTAGTTTGCTCAAGCATAAGGCTTACCTCTTCAAATTTGGTTTTGTAAAGAAGCCAGAATCCGCCTTTGTAACCCTTAGCACTAACACAAATAGCTTTGTGGAACCCTGAGGCTTTTTATCATATTATCTGTAGGAGTCTCAAAGGCTTATGAATTTACATTCTTTATTTGAATCACTTTACCTTATAATCACTAATTAGATTAATTTAATTCTACATATTGGGACAAAACTTTCACATCCTTTAGCATAATTGGGATTTGAGGGAGACTAGAGTAGGTGGAATAAGGGTGCCATCTCATTAATTCTTGAAAATTTACTTTATGTAAAAAAAAATTTCGTGGGAGCCAAGGTCACCTCTACCCACCAAAAGCCTCCGCAGCTGTTTATACCCTCTACATTACTAAATCACCTCGTGAGGACCCTTTACAACTACTTTATAAAGCGTTACGTACGTACGTTACTAAAAAAATGAAATTTTTGGATCTGAAGTGGAAACAAAAATCTAAGAATGAGAAGTTGAAATGTTTTTTGGCGGGTTTTGGCGTAACGTGTAGTGCAAGATGATCGCTCCCGCGCTTTGTTGCCCTTTTTCACCGGTCACCTTTTCGTATCATTTTATTTTTTTTCCTGGTCAATGGTCAATCTTTCTTCTTTAGACCAGTGCGTACCAAAAATTAAACCAATTAATAATGACGAAAAGAAGCATCGGTTTGACAAACTACGGAAAAAAGAAAAAGGAAAAAAGGGGAGAGAAAAAGAGTAATTAATTAAAGATTTAAAGAAACAAAGATTATTCAACACGGCAATAACTAATTAATTAATAATGGAAATCAATCAGGTGGTTAGCTAAATGAGAAAAGAAAACCAGCCAGCATACATTTTGAACTCAAATTATTTTAGATTTATTTTTATTTATGAGAAAAACACATTCAGAATAATTTTTAAAATTTAAAAATCAAAGTTAATTTAATTTAATTTTTTAACATCAGTTAGATTATAAATCCTCTCTAATGCTAAATTATTGGGCATTTTTTTGTTTTTAAAAATATAAAAATATGTTCAAACTTGTGTTTTTTTAAAAGAAGTGTTTTGGGATTTATATTTTGTTAAATTTTTAGGGTTTAAATGAGGATGTTGAAACATTCGTCAATTTTTTAAAATATTTTAAAAATTATGTTGGTTAATTAAATGAGATTAATATGAATTTTGAGTTTATGATAATAAAAGAAAATAAAGATTTTTTTGATAGATATAAATGGTACTACTAGGGAATGAGATCAGAGAAAAACTAATACCAACTTGTATACACCACCTTGTCAACCAAATGAGTCATTACTAATAGAAAAGTCAACCTAGCATCTTTCAATCCTTCTAATTATTTATACTCCCAATCCTTGCTTGTATATATATATAGAGAGAGCTATTTCATACAAGCCAGAGAGAGCTATTTCATACAGGCCAGGTAGGTAGATGATGTGATCATATTACCATATGAACCTGAGGTACATGGATTTCCAATTGAGAAAACAATTTGGTAATACATCGATATTTTAGATCCTTCGAACTATAGAAAATTCTGATTGAAGCTTATAAGCACTTGTTGAAAAGGTATTTTAAGCGGCTACAATTTTTATGCAGAACACATTCGCTAATTCAGCTCGGAAGATGGCCGAAAATCTTGTTCTTTACTGCAGCCTGAAATCTGGCAGCTTGTCAGAAATGTATTTATTCAAGACGGTATGCAATCAATGAAGCCGAATAACGATGCTGCAATCAAGATGCTTATTTTAATAGATTTTGATGATCTTGAAGACATTCGATTCTTTGCCTTTTCGCCTCTTAGCTGCCTATCTCATTTTTCATCATTTTGAGGAACCTTTTATATTATCTACTCAATAAATGTTTTTTTGTTAGACTTTGTCCTTTCAATTAGTATTACTTTTCTTATATAAAGAGCTTGTATGCTCACTTAGAAAGAAGATTGGAGATGAATGAAAAGTGTGTTTCCTTTGACTTGAGATGAATCTAAGCTATATTGTTGTTGAGATGCCTAGCTTCGACACCCTTTGAGGAGATTGAGATACCAAAGAGAAACTCGTATGTTGAATCCTTACTGATGAGATGATTTTGAGTGACTCCCAAACAAAGACTCACTCATTCAAAAGTGAGATTCTGATATTTGAGAGAGTAAGTTTTGTAGATCTTGTAATGAGATGCTCTAAGATCCAACCTCACAAAAAAGAGTGTTAAAAGCTCGAGCTTTGGTCGATCGATCTCTCGGTCATATCAGTAGGCCTATTACAACAAGGTGAAGGATGTGAGAGGAGAATTAGAAGATTGATCAAGCTCATTACTAGTAAATACTACATAGTACATATTATTCTTATCAACTAGATTTAAGTATGTAGTAGGGTGGACAAGCTGAGTTTTACATCAAACTTTGGATCATCTTTTCAAATAGATTTGACCATGCCTAAAACTTTGGTCAACTACTTTGTCAAAACTTGTCAAACTTGAGTGGTCGAGGGAACTAGCAGGTCGTCCATGTTTCTTTGTATTTTCCTATGTTTAAAATGACATATCATATTCATACATACAAGATTAAGCTACATCTTCTCCTTCTTTAGTTTTACTTCCCCAAATTTTTTGCTTCTTGCTTTCCATAATCTGATTTTTTTTTTTGTTTTTATTGCGATTGGAATAAAAACAGATTCCTTTTATCGCGATTGGAATAAAAACAGGTCAAGCTTGACCGTCATACCTTGCTTATTCATATTCCAGATTCCTTTTATTTTCTTATTTTTTCTGTAAGCATAAGCCGGATTGGGCTGGGCTGGGCTGGGCCGGGCAACGTCGGCCCACTATATTTATGGGCCAAGGACCCAATATGCAGAGGGGGAGGGGAGAAGTAGGGTAGGAAACGGAGAGAGTCGAGAGAGAGAGAAGGAGAGACAGAAATGGGGTTCGGAGCGTTTTGGGGAACGAGAGCGCTGGAGATAGTGAAGAAGCACGACTCCGGCGGTCTTGTTTGGAAGCGAATCAAGCTCACCTCAACCCGCAAGCTCAACGCCAAGAAGCGTCTTCTTCGTGTTTGGCAGGTCTCCCTCTCTGCTCCTCTCAAATAAGTTCATTAGGGTTTGCGTTTGCTATCACCTTAACTGCAATTTTTCAATTTGTTTCTTGTTTGATTCGTTCTTCGATCATTACTTCCGCTCGCGGATGATCCATCAAGGTTTGCATTATATCCTGCCTCTAGTTGTGCTGATGCTAAAACCTTTTTTTTTGGAGGGTTTTACTGTAAGCTTCGTTTACAATTCAATGTTGTCAAATCTATGCTTGTTTGCTGTATCCTTGAAGAATTGTGATTATCAATGCTCCAAATCAGGTTTCTGTACACCTAGTTTTTGAAATAGCAGCTAATTTAGTCTTCCTTAACGTAATTCACTTTGGCTGCTGCGTCATTTTTTATCTGCGTTTGTTTTTAGGGTTCTGTGTTATCAGTTATAGGGGATGACTCCCCTTCCGTATCCATGCCAATGGTTTTGAGTTATCATTTTCGATATTTAGGCGATTACTTGCTTACCTCCATGTTTAGTCATTGGCATTGTCATGTGAAGGAAGAACTAGCAGTCGCAATGCGAAAATACCTCTCATTTAAACATGTCTAGTGTAAATGTGTAATATATAAAGTATTAAACGAGCCTGGGTGTTTAATTGCTATTGATAATGTGCTGTTATGTACAATTATATTTTATAAAGGAGTGTCTTTAGCAAAATGTTGAGGGGTGGTTTGTGTAGTATCTTATTGTGCAATGAAATCAGGAATCAACTCAAAACACTCAAGAATGTGCAAACTTATGGAGTACCAGAGTGATTCAAGGAATTCTCCTGATCATAAACTGATTTCACAAATTCACCGGGCTGATTCTTTTCAATAACGATGCAGAACAATATCGAGAGTGAATGCCCAATCCATTTATTTGTAAACACAATCCTCACTCTGACACCATCTGTGACACTAATTTCCCTTCTCATAGTCTAGCTGTTTCCAACTTGATGTTGAACTTACCAGAATCTTTTAGGCCATGTGCTCCTCCCGATCTGTCCAGAATTCACTAAGAATTTGTATAACATTTGGCCTCATTTTTATGTGACAATTGTTAACATCAGAAAAACTATATTTTAAAATTTTCCTTTTCCAAGTATGAGAGGAGCAACTGTTCAATATCGTTCAAATTGTGCTTTTACCAATATTATTTTATGATCCACAAGCAATCTCCAATCTCTTGTTTGTGTAATATTGAAGATAACCAAATAAATATTGATGCTTATTCTTGCTTACTTAGAGAGATTCATTTTTTTTAATAGATCAGCATGAGCATGGTTTACAAGGTAGTCACTGGGGAGGGTTTTGTGGGGGGGGGGGGGGGGGGTGGGCTGCTGGGGGGAATGCTTATTATGCTATTTGAAGACATCTAAGTTGTTGTTGAACCCTAAAATTTTTGGTAATTGGTTGGCCTTCAAGCAGCTGAGAATTGTGATAACAGTTGATGATACTTTTCTGGTGATTTTACTGCCTTTATTAACAAAAAGCAAACATTACGAAATATCACATTTTGTTAGTTATAGCTTATAGATCTCATCTCTCCATTATTGATAAGAAAACACACAGCTTTTCATGCTCACAAAATGCCAGATAGTAATTTGTTAAATAACTCAAAATTTTTGGGTCTTGCCCATCGGCATTCAGAGCTTTTGTTGCTCTAGGTAACTTTTGTCTAACCCCTACTGAAGTAACTTGGCTGCTCGTGCAGGTTTAACATTTAATCTTCATATTCATACTTATATAACCCAAGAATTCTACTTCTATAATCAAAATTCAAATTGGCTGTTTTGTTGGTTTATTTTTGCAGAATGAGGCAGTTTTGAAGGCTTGTTCTGAAGCACCTCCTTCAAAAACTAATGACTCTCATGGCGATGCGCCTAAAGCTGGAGAAACAAGTTAAGGTTAGGAATGAATACAATCAGTGAGGAGTTTTATCTTCTGGCTGCTGCACGACGCCCATCATTTTTTGCTATTTGTTTTCATCGTTCAGCAAGATATGCTCCAAGTATTTTTGTATCATGCTAGAACTATTATGGAACTTTTAGTTGAACTGGAATTATTTTGACCAAATGGCTCTGCCTTTATATGCTAGCTACCACTTGTTTGATGGCTTTGAAGAAATAAGGGTCCATTAGATGCGACTGATTCAGGTGTTTGGATTACCAAAATATTTGGGAATCATCCAGCGCCATTGAGCTCCAGCATTAACGAGTAGGCAGTTCGGAAGGGTGTTAGGTTTTGTGCTTGTTCCTTTGGAATTTGAACGACAAAATTAGGTCTTTCTCCTCTTCTGAATTTGCTTATGAATTTCTACAATGAGTGTTGTTTTGGAACACGAATTGAAACAGTGGTAATTTCTCTGTCTTGGAAATCTGATCCTGATTTATTAATCTAACCTAGCTCAAAGTAAAGAATCGTTCAAATCTTTGAACCCAACCTAAATGTTAGGCTTAAAGTAACTCTGCCTTAGAGTGTATCCCATGCTTTCTTGATTAAAATGAATGTTGCAGCTTGCAGTACTATCTTTCCTTGTTTCATTCATTTTTCATGTGCATATATATGTTTGGTAACTGTTGCATTGCCGTCTTATTATGGCTTTTGTGTTCCCATTGGCCATTACCACTATGTGATTGTAAAAAGTGTGGGTTTCGTCTTCCCTTCCATTACCACTAGGAGATGTATCATTGATATAGTGGGAAATTGTTATTTGTTTTCAGCAATTTTGGGGTCTTACATCCATATGACATCTTAAATCCACTATGAATTTGGTGGAATTTTTGCTTAGTGCATAAAGCATTTGCATAGCATAATATATATATCAATTCTATAATATTTGTTACTTGGATTTTGGTTCTCCACTTGGTCATCTTTCCAAAAAGATGATGTTGTCTATCTATCTGCCAGTGGGACAACAACGTCTCTTCTCTGTTAGAAGAGCCACTTAAATCTTCTTTCATATGTTGGCGAAAACCCGTCATCCGATTCGAGTCTATGTCTGGAAATAAAGTTCGTACTTTGCTATCATTTCATACAAGTTTTAGTGGTCCAGTTTGGGTGTATAAACCGTGCAATAATGGATGGATTTAACACATCAAAAGTGGAAAAGTTTGCTTCCTTTTTCTCTTCGCCCTCTTACCGTTTGGCTAGGGCGTTGTGTCGTTATAAGCTACTTATAAGCAATCAACCCGTTTTTCGGTATTTCACTTGCACACATTGGATATAGAGAGCAAGTCATCTGAATCTGTGGAATTTACAATGGTGGTATTTTGGTTTGTGCATCAGCTGACAAAACTGATCCTGATTGGCAAGTGGCAGGTGAAGTATGAAGTGATGTGATTTTGTCATCTTAGCAGATGTTTGTAAGAAAGAGATTTGTGAAGGAAGAGGGAAAGGTGAACCGCTCATGCATTCCCCGTGTAACTCTTATCCTGTGTGCTGACAACTGATAATTGAAAATTGTATGAATTAGATAACAAATAAATATGATATGTGACATTTCTTGTTTGTGGAGTGCAAGCAATAGTTTCTTATCACGTTTATCCCTTACTGGTCCTAGAGAGACAAGTATAATAGCCAAAGATATTCTACGATAAAGATTCCTGATGTTATAATTGTCCAATGACTATTTGGCGGCTGTTTTTTTCGCGTTTTTCGCAAGTGCATTTTCAATACAAATACGTATCGCAAAAGTAATCGGTATATTGCTCCAAACGTGCCAGACCAAATAAATCATTACTCTCTTGCTAATGAGGAAATCGATGTGGAAGAAAACCTTTGTCCTAAAAAAAAAAGAACCCGAGAACCTTTGCCCTAATGGCAAGGGTGAGTTATTTATGGTCTCTCTTTCGAGGGGTCAAGGGTTCAAAGACTGTCGGAATATAGGACAATTTCCCAGGGATCAAGGCTTGCGTGTAACCTCGATTATCAATCAATCCAAAGAAGAAGCAAAAACGTAGAGAACCAAAGTTGACCCTGCAATGTCCCTTTGCATTGAATTTGAATGTTGAGAGCTCCTACATCTCACTATGTGTCTCTAGTCTAATGAAATACTAGGCACTATAGAATAGTTGACAAATTGATAACCCTTGTGAATTTGTAGTAGCACAAATCATCCAACAAGACATGACCCATCAAAGATTTCTTGTGAGATCCTCAATTTGTCAATACTTGAATTGGCCGCTGCCTTTCTCTGACCCAAATTCAATTAGCCCCTTTCATCAACCAACCATCACAATTCGGAGTAATGAATAACGGGGACACATGGCTTATATTACACTGATTTTTTTGCATCCGCAGTTTGACGTGAGGAAACCAAATTCGTTGACTCGGGTCTATTCCCAAATCCATAGCCTAGATCTTGCCTTTCGTGTAGGCAATTTCTTTATAGGTAGTTCTTGTAAATTCGACCTCCCTAAATTTATGTTATAGGTACCTTGCTACCTTTTTCTTTAACATTTTTTTTGGGGTACGTGTTTTAGGATTAGAAGGAATTCGAAACCAGATAGTTGCTATAACTCGAATGTTAAGTCGTTGGAAATGAAGTTGATTTCTTTGAAATTTCTTCGACGAGAACTTTGAAGAGACGAAGGAGGGGATGGATAAGGTGTATATGGCTATAAGGGAATGCCAATGCGGTAGGTACTACATGAAATTGGAATTGAATTGATATGTAAAGGGGGACCATTCACCATTGGATTCAGTTGTGTTTGACGCAACAGTATTTATACATTACAAGTACTTTTATATACACAAATTAAGTAAAAAAAAAGAGAGAGAGCACAAATATGTGTGATTGTGACAAATGAACCCTTCGTTCGGACAAGGGCAAAATGTGATGGTGACGAAAAAGATGGGAGGAATCGGTAGGAAATTGAGACGTCGTTTTTACGGAGAAGCTAAGCAAGCACGGCGCCTAATGGGGGTGTAGGGTTTGCAAAATTGGAATTAGTCCAAACTCCAAAAACCAAACATGTGGGATTCATTTCCTACTCGTCCTTTGCACTTCTTACTCTTCACATTTCTCCCATCTGCTAGGCAAAGACGTGAAGGTAACATCATATTCAACTTTTACTTATTTGCTACCTTTTTTTCCCCAATTTTTTTTTTTAAATGTCACTTGTGGCTTCGATGTTTATTCAAATTTTGGGTTCTGAATTTTGAAAGAGGGTCATGTACAGATTTATATATGGAATAAGCCTAATATATAAGTCGAATATGGTTTCATTTTATAAAAGTTGTGTGTTGTCCCGTATACATGAATATATCTAGGGTTGGCATGATACGGTAACCATAAAAAAATGGTGATTACCACGTACCAACCACAAACTGGTGGTACGCAAATTTTCATACCACGTACCAACCACAAGTCGTGGTTACCGCATATGCGGTAACCACGACTTGTGGTTACCATCGGTACATTACCATGGTTACCAAGCTGTAATTTTGTTTGTATTTTTTTGAAACCCTTGGCTACCTTCCGGTAGTCATCAAAGTTATCGAACGAAAAAATATGGTTACCAACTATTAAAAGTTCAAATAAATCAAGTTCACAACCTAAAGTACAAATCAATTCAAACCAACCAAGTTCAAAGTCTTGAAACAAACCAAGTTCAATTGTTCAAACATTCAAAATGTTCCTGCAAGTTCAAACAAAACAAGTTCAAACTCTTTAAACATTCAAAATGTTCCTACCGTTTCTAGTAGAAAAAGTAGAAAGGACCAATTTAGGTCAAAATCAAAACATAAAATATAAATTAAAAACTTAAAACTTAAAGGTAATAGCAATAAAACATTCAATAAAAAAATTAATATATATACTTGGTAACCATGGTAACCATGGTATTTAGATTTTATTACCATTACCGTACCACCTTCACGTGGTTACCACCAAGATGGTTACCACCATGTTGGTTACCACAAGTGTGGTTACCAACATAGTTGGTTTGTGGTTGGTATGTGGTTGGTATGGTAATTTCCGTACCATTTGCCAGCCCTAAATATATCAATATAATATTCTAGAATTATACTGCCGGCATCCGTTTGGAAATACAAGTACATTAACTTTTTGACATGTTTTTTAAGGAGTTAAAAATTATATAAAGTAATATTTTTTTATTAAATTTTTACATAGTCTTATATATATTACTAATAAGTATATAATATAAGTATGTAAAAAAATTAATAAAAATATATTATTTTATATAGTTTTCAACTCCTTAAAAAACGTGTCAAAAAATCAACGGACTTATATTTCCAAACGGAGGAAGTATATCTATTATCTAAAAAAAACACATTAAAAATATGTTAAGAATAATGAATTACGATGTGAAAATTAAACTAATAATGATTAAAATGGCCAGGAAATATAAAATAAAAATTAATCTAGAAATAAATAATTCATTCTACCCAAAAATAACATAGATATAGATAAAATAATAGCTATCAAATAATTAATTTCAATATAAATAATTCTTTTCACCAAAAAAATCTAGATATTGAAACGACCCCAGAAAATCATTACCCGGCGATTCCCTCGTCTTAAGAATGTGTCTTATTCTATTCTATTAAGGCCAAATAATACATGTGAGATAACGATTTGTAGTCCAATAAATAATGGTGTTTGCAATGAGGTTTGATGGAAAATATAAGTAGTTTAGTTTTGTTCTCTTGCCGTGTTTCACTGTTTAACCGTCTGCATAAGATTCTACTTTTGGATGATCTTCTTATCTGGAAGTCATTTCATCACCTCCAGAAGACTTAGAAACTCAAATTCTTAGGTTTTTATTCTGGGAGGTAGTTGTAGAGCTTCTCGTTCATTTCTTCTCCCTAAAATTGGGTCCTAGTAAATGAGGTTGAGTGGGGTATTTATATGACTAGGAAGCCAGCAATTGGTGAGACCTAGTGGAAGCATCGCGAAGCGACATCGAGTAAGGTATTGCTAAAGCGATGGTGCGTGAGATCACTCTTGTAGGCACGAGATTAGTGACAAGAGTAGTCCCGTACGTATGAGACTAACAACAAGACCGCAAGATGAAGCTGCTTGAGTGGGCAACACCGGGAAGTGTGGCCAAGTAAGAGTTTCACAGCGAGACTCTAGGTGGCTCCTAGGTGGTTAATTTATGATCTGAAATGAGTAATAGATAGGGTAGTTGGGTTAATTCGCTTATGAGATAGTAGTAATAGTGATCATGAATGGTTCCCTCGTTTGAGGTTTTATTCTCTAGTCAGTCACTCGTTTTTGCTTGGGGTGTCCTATCATGACGTTCGTACTGATGATCACGATAAAAATTTTCAAAGATATCATCAGATATAAATAAAACGGTTTTTCTATCCTATACCCTTAGAGCATAGGATAAGACCCTAAATTTGGAAAGATGTCCTACCAAAAAGGCAAGCGACCATAGGAATCTAATTAAAAGAAAAGCTAAATCAATTAAATTTTAAAAAATATTTCCCAATTTAGGGTCTTATCCTATGCCATTTGGGCATAGGATAGAAAAATCGTAAATAAAATAACACCTTTTAAATATTTATCTATTAATATTTTTGGTAAGTATGACTATGAAATATATATATAGATAGATTGTGGTTTATGATAACTTTCTATAAATTATGACAACATATTATTTTAATAATTTTTTTGTTGGGATTTTTTTTACCTAGAATCAACCATAATACTCTATATAGGACACTAAGCATCAATTTTAGTATATGTGTATAGATAGACTGATAATGAAAAAAATAGTCTACCATATTTATATGTTTTTTTTTCAATATATTCAATTATTTACGATGTAGGAGAATATGATAAACCAACAAATGAAATTGCATACTCTTTACTATATATGCAAAATGTAAATAACATAATACAATCAAATTAATAACTACTTATTGCAACTGAATCATTATTTGAATGTGGAAGAAGAAACAAAAAATGAGAACAGAAGGAAGAAGATGAACTAGAACAATTGATTCTGTTACATTGATCAAGTTGGCCAAAATACAAGAGCCGTATTTTCTATTTCTTTTTCCATATTTACAGTCTAACAATAATAGATTTAAAAACAATTAACCATTTATTGGAATAAATATCTTGATTAGCAAGGCAAACTAGCAGTCACGATCAGTTGTTGTGATGATTCGTAGCGACCTCGGCTTTACAGATTGAAAGCCAAGATCGGGGTTTGAAAACGAAAAGCGAACAAAAACGAAACCAGAAACCAAACACAAGATTTTTACGTGGTTCGGTCGGAGCCTACGTCCACGGAGCCTCAGTCGAATCGACTTCAGATCTCAAATCCACTAATTGGTAAACATGTTTACAGATCGAACAGGTTGCCCTAGACTACAGTCTAGGCAAATACAGGCAAGAAACACACGGATTTGAACATGCATGCATAAGAGAAGTAAGAACGAAGCAAGTAAAGGAAGAGGACCCCTAGTTCTGAAAGAACGGTGTCAGATCGTCGTCGGAGTACACCAGAGAAGGAGATCTTCGCCTGGACTGTGGACAAAGCACCTTCTTCTTGTTCCCAAAGCTGAGATCTAGAGTCTCTGATGAGATGCGCTCTAGATCGGACCACCAACGGCTTCGTTGGATCTAGGATTTGCGAAACCCTAGCTCTCTCTCTCTCTCTCGCTCTCTCTGTTTGGATTATTTGAAGAGTGAGTGGACAAGTGAGCAACCCTAACCCTAGCTATGCTTATATAGGGGAGCTCTTTAGTCGAAACGTTGCGTTGCACAAGAGAGTTGCTTTAACAACTCAGAGCTGGAGCTAATAGCAATCTGGGTTTGGCTTCTGGTTTGGGCCAAGCCCAATCAGATAATACACATACATATAAACGTACACATATAATATATACTTATACATTGTAACACATATGAGCACAAGTCATATAAATACCTGCACTTCTAATATATGCTAGTATATGTAAGTATATATATTATATATATGTATAAAGTGTTTAAGCCTTAATCTACCTATTGACTAAGCCTAAGGCCATCCAATGTTCCTAGACCTTATACTTTAGATTAGTTAGACATTACAATCTGTTATAAGATTAATAATGTAATGATATAATATGATTATTGATAATTTATCGAAATTGAATACCAACCCCTATAAACATTTTAATATATTTACATAAATTGCGAGACATATCTTAATGAGCGCAATTTATAAATCAATTTCGATACAAGAACCAACCCTTTTCGACATTGGAAATCCCCACTACTATCGTAGTTATCATAATAATTCATACTCTTTCAACCACTTAGCTAATGATATTTAAAAAGCACAAGTAAAAACCAAACGAAATTGATAAGGGTTAAGGGATACCAATTTCTTAAAAACAAGTTACCATGTATAGCTCCTCTCTTATTCTAACAACCCAATCTCGATTGATCGATCACTCTCTCTATGATTGTGGTGAACATGCAATTTGGATCACTATAGTTATATGAATTCATAAATTCAAGAAATGGGTGACGTGAAGAACTCCACTCGATCCAACAGCCTCAATTATAAATATAAGACGTCCATTCTTACAAGAAAACTATGGTCGGCAATTGTTTTTTTCCCCCGACCCCTTCCATTTTGCTTTATTTTATTTTTATGTATTAAAAGGAAAACCACACAAAACTTTTTTTTTTTTGAGGTTAAAGTCAGCGAGGGGATCCATTTCAATCTGATTGTTTGAAAGACTAAATAGAACAATTGGTCACAAATTCATAAATATGTTTTATTCATATGATATTGTTGGAAAGGGGTGTCCCAGAGGTAATCTAATTTTTACTTTGATGATGGCTTTTTTCTTACTTCATTTGATGATTTTTTAAAATTATTTCTCCAAATTGAAACTAATTTTAGCTAGAAGCCATAAGTTTTGACCTTTTTTTGGTATGGCACATACTAAGAATTTTGTAAAATAACCACAACGTTTGAGTGAAGTAACTAATCAAACTTTTTAAATTCCCTTTAATAGTTGTGATTAAATTATTTTTGGGATAAAAAAATAATTGCCCGTATAATAAGTCCTAATTAATTAAATATCCACTATCTAAGATTTATTAGTTAAATGTCCACCGGTCAGCCCCTAACTGCTACCCGCTTCTAACTATGACAGACAACTGACAAACGGCAGATGGCAAACGAAAAAACAGCTAACAACGAGTTTTCCTTTTTTTTTTTGTTATTATCAAAATTGAGCATGTTTTTTTCGCAAAAAAACACGGCTGACAAATTTCACCTCTTCAGGTAAGTAGGGAATACTCATAAAAAGAAGTCTAAGAGTAAAATCAATAGCTCGAAACTGACAAATTATGTTTCTTATATAATCGAAAGAAACACCAAATAGTCAACTGACAAATTATGTTTCTTATATAATCGAGACTGAAAATTTATATTTCTTATATAATTACATAGTACTCGATCAGATGGTTCACACATTCCCTCTTAGAAAAACAAACATCATTGATGGAATTCAGCACACCAAATCCAACTCAATCAGAAAGAAAGAAAGAAAGAAAGAAAGAATCCAATGATCAATTACTCAATTCACATGTTTTAAACTGTCAAGTGCCCTCTTCCGATTCTTGTTTCTCAATTTCTGTACGACACCTCGCTCCTTTGTCAGTTTCTTCTTTGTCAGCTCCTTTGCCTTGGCTCCGTTTCCTCTCCAATCTAAAGTTCCTTCTTTGTCAGTTCCTTCAAGTGCCTCCATCTCAGATCCAAGCTCCAGTGGATCTCGATCTCAATCGAAACTAGATCTTCGATGTTTGTCAGCTGCACTGCACTCGATCTTCGATGTACTCACTGCTTCCAACACTGATACAAGAAGCAAAAAGACAGTTAAGGAGATAGAAATCAACTAAGGCATGATGACTTAAAAAAATTCTGAAGAAAAATTAAGAGCTGACAATTAAATCTGCTTTGTCAGTACCTTCTTTGTCAACTCCTTTGCCTCAACGTCGTTTCCTCACCGATCTGAAGTTCCTTCTTTGTCAGTTCCTTCAAGTGCCTCCATCTCAGATCCAAGCTCTGGTGGATCTCAATCTCAATCGAAAAACAAAGGAGATTGCAGAACAAAAGGAGAAAATAAAGCCCGACACACCCTGATCTCCTCAAGTAAGTGACCAGCTAACATGTGAAACTAATTGATGAAAGTTAAACAAAGGAGATTCCATCAATGATGTTTGATGAAAGGATGTGCTTGACAAATCACACAGCTTACCAAGTACTCCATTGCTAGCTTCTCATTTTTAAAGGGAATTTTACAAGTTTGGTTATTAAAAGAAAATTAATTATAGAAATATTATGTTTATCATGCAAAGCCCTTTAGTTTTATCTTATGATTGTGTTATTAGTACCCTTGTAGACTTTGATTTGCAAGCTAATTATGGGGCATTTACTAGGATGACCATATTTAAGACCTTTATTAGTAAATTGTTCACCAATGTTTCCAAATTAGCAAAATGTCCACCTCTCTTCTCTTTCCCCCTTTGCCCATGTGCCCCCATGTGCGCCCCCTGTGCCCCCCTCCTGTTTCAGCAATTTTTTTTTTTGCGTCAGCACTTCGACACCGGTGAAACCGTGTTGCTGAAATCGAAGTTGCTGCAATTGTTGTTGTAATTGCTGAAATTTTTTTTTTTCATGTCAGCACTTCGACACCGGAGTTGCTGAAACTGAAGTTGCTGAAATTATTGTTGTAATTCCTGAAATTAGCTTGTTTTTTTTCCACGTCAGCCCTTCGACACCGGAGTTGCTGAAACTGTGTTGCTGAAACCGGAGTTGCTTTTTTTTGTTTTTTTTTTCCGCGTTAGCACTACGACATCGGAGTTGCTGAAACCAGAGTTGCTTTTTTTTTCGCGTCATTACTTCAACACTGGAGTTGCTAAAACCAGAGTTGCTTTTGTTTTTTTTTTTCCGTGTCAGCACTTTGACGTTGGAGTTGCTGAAATCGGGGTTGCTGATGGCAACATTGCTGAAACCGGAGTTGCTCAATCACTTAATTTTGAATTTTTGCCCGATTTCAGCAAAAAAGGTCACATACAATACAAAATGGATAGATGAAAAGCTAAATGTAGCATCTTTTTCTTTTGGTTCCTTGTGATTGAAGTGTAACATATGATGAATTTCTTCTAAAATGTTCAAACGAAAATAAATATGAAGATCCATGAAATAAATATGATCCATCAACTCCTCTCTTAAATCACTAGTGCAGGGGCCTAGATCATTCTTGGAGGCTTTCTCTTACAATGTCCTCCTCATCATTCAACCTGGTTTTCTGGAAAGGGGCGCTCAACCTACCGAATTATCATGGTGGAATGCAAACAATTAATGTTTTGAGTAATCTACAAATCTGTTCCCACCAAAAAAAAGTAATCTATAAATCTGTCACCGTAGAGACTTGTACTATATAGTCTTCATATCACGGTATGATGAGAAACCACCATAAAGAGCAAATCATACAGCAGGTCTACAAAGTCAACCCTGATCATACAGAAGATCCTTGAAGTTTAGTAGATTTTCATGTGCATTTCCAATGAGTTGAATACGAGTCTACAACCGTAAGCGTTTCAACAGCACAAGAAATCAGTAAAAAAATGATAACGAAATCCGCGCTAATCCAAATTAGACTAAAGTATTCAACTCATTGGAAATGCACGTAGAAATCTACTAAACTTGAAGGATCTGGTGCTATTCACAACCGAAGTAATCGCAATCTCGTCGACGAAACAGATCAAGACCAATATAATTCAAACAAAAAACCTACAAGGCAATGCGCACCGAAATTTCCAAACTACAACGATCGGGAGCATCCATAAACGAAGAAATCACAAGCACTCGGTTAGCAAAATGGAAATGGATTACGAACGGAATCAGTATCAAACTTCAAAGTAGAAAACCTAGAAACCTAAAAATCTAAAATCAAACGTGATCAAAGTCACAAATCACACGACGAAAGCAAAAAGGATAAAAAACAATTACCTATGGAGTACCAATTTTAGCAGTGCGAGATCTTCCTCGCCTCGCTCCCTCAAGGACGACGACATCCCTCCTTGCTCCCATGGAGCTTGCTGAAACAACGCTTCATCGGAGTGTGTAAAGAGAGAGGATAGTCGAAGCCTAGGCGGCGCTTCATCATAGATCTTAGATCTCACTCTCTTCCTCGCTCTCTTCCTTGCCGTTCTTCGCCGTTTCAGATCTCTTGCTCTCTTCCTCGTCGTTCCTCGGATCTCGATTCGGCGTTTCTTGAGATCTGTCGGATCTCCTTGGATCTAAGCGACAAGCAGCCATGGGAGAAGAGATCACCTTGGATCTCGCGACCTCCGCGAACCTACGACACCCTGCGAATTCGGCGTCCCTGCCTCTCAGATCTCCAACAAGGAGGAGATTCTGCCTCTTGATCACAACGGATGGAGAGGGGGGCACAGGGAGACGAACGACGATAATGTTTTGGGAGATATGACAAATCCCTAATTGAATAAGCTTGATGGACACTCCCCCAATAAAGGTCATAAAAAGAGCCAGTTTGAAAATTAATTCGCTAATTAATTGATGGGATTTTTCTCAAAAAAAAAATATCGTGTACTATATGTGAAAAAAGCTAATGAAATATCATGCTATTGGATGAAATTTCCCAAGTAATGCTCGTCCCGTTTTTTTAAATAACATTTATTATTTACATATATATGTGTATTTAAAAAGAATAATAAAGATTATCTATACTACATTAATTTTTTTAATTAATTTTATATAGAGTACTTAATATGAAATTATTAACCAATTAATAAAAAATATTATTATTTTATATAGTTTTTACATCAAAATGTATATATAAATAATAAAGTGTTACTGAAAAAGAAATGGAGGGAGTAAATTAGAAAAAAAAAATCTTCCTATTTAACTATTTTTTGTGTGGAAGAACTTTCTGTTTAACTAATGCACGTAATATCCCTTGATTGTGTTTTCCTTATAGCTAAAATAGATTAAAAATGTGATTAGCAAGACATCAATGAAATTGATTAATGCTTAATCCAGTCATTAATGCCGGCCCTTGCATGTCCAAAGTCCACGTGGCAACCTTGAGTCACGTACGTCTCACTCATAAACCTCGTTCTTTGTCTTCATTACGGATTGTAATTATCACATTACATCGTATCTTCGTTAAGTTCTACGGAGTACATCTCTTTCAATTAAACATCTATTAACACACATTTTATAGGATAATAAAAATTATATAAAATAATTATTTTTATTTATTATTAAAATAATTATATAAATATAAAATTATTAAAAAAATAAAAAATAAATATTTTATATAATTTTAAGGCGAAACTAATTAAAATAACCCAACCTTTAAGGGGGTGTTAAAAATATATCTCAACCTTTCAAATGTAAGATAAATATCCCGACCTTTATTGGTGGTGTTAAAATAATATCTTAACAATTTTATCTCAAAAAAATTGATGACATGGTGCATGCATGGCAAAAAATTTTTTTTATAAAAGGCAAAACTAATAAAAAAATCAGCATTAATATAATTTTGTTAAACCATGAGTTTTTTGGACTTTTTTTAAATCAAACCCGGTTTTCTTAAACCCGGTTTCCTTAAGAAAATATATGATTATTAGGTAAAGCAATAAAATTTAGTTGAATTTCATCCCTTTTCTTTTTAATTGTAATATTCTAGATATTGAATTCAATTTCTTAGTTAAAGCAAACATAGATTCATTCAAGTAAACACCAATTAATTGTAATATTCTAGATATTGGCGCGATGAAGACTAATTAAAAAAGGTTTAAGAAAACCAGGTTTGATTTAAAAAAAATAATCCAAGAAACCCATGGTTTAACAAAATTATATTAATGCTGATTTTTTTTATTAGTTTTGCCTTTTATAAATTATTATTTTTTGCCATGTATGCACCAGGTCATCATTTTTTTGAGATAAAATTGTTGTGATATTATTTTAACACCACCTATAAAGGTCGGGATATTTATTTTACATTTGAAAAGTGGAGATATATTTTTAACACCCCTTTAAAGATTGGTTTATTTTAATTAGTTTTACCTAATTTTAATTATTTTAAATAAATATATATAAATAATAAACGACATATTTTAATAACTACTCCAAGTATTTCTTAATTTAACTATACCTGTTCCCACTTTATGGAAACCAAATACTCCATATATATACGAGTTGGCTAATGATCAAACACTTAAATTATTTAATTTCGTTTATTATATCATAAATTTGCTTTTCACCTATAAAATATTACTTCTCCCTAAAAAAAATTCCTATTGCACCATAAAATAATACACCTTAGTCAATTCCAATTTAATTCTCCCTCCAATCAACAAATGTGTCGTTTAAAATTTTCAAGAGCGTTTTCAAGGAGATAAAATAAAAAATATTAAAAAATTTAGAGAAAATATGTTTTTATCACTTCAATAGCTCTTCTATATGTATCTGTAAAATAAAAAAAAAATATGAAGACAGGAAAAAATTCTCTTAGAGAAAGATGAAAGTTCTCCAAAATTTTAAATTCTTTCTCAATACCTATTCAAATTTGTTTGTAATTATTGTCAATTTGCTTTCTCAATTCAATGGGCAATTGTAGTTTATTTGTAGTTCAAATCATCTATCAATTTGCTTTCATTGTTTTCATTTTTCTCATTTGTTTTTGCATTCAATTAGTTGTTGGACATTGATTCATTCATTCTCTTTTAGTTGTTATTGATCAATTTTTATGATTCGGTTACTGCAATTGATTGTTAGTTGCTATTGATCAATTTTGTTTATTCAATTTTTAGTTGATATCGATCGATTTAATTAGCGGTTGGTCATTTGATTTGTCAAAATATAAGTTATTACAATCAATACATGTGATTTAATCCATTCTTTAATCAATACAACAATACATAATGGTGCAAACTAAGGCAAACGCACTCTACAAAAAACGAAACCAAACAGGCCTAATTAACCAAACAGGATGTGGATAAAGACGGCGGATGAAGTCAAGCCCCACTCTGAAGCAGAACCGTAGGTCAGTGATACATCAGGACTCGATCATCCTATGGCCAGTGAGGACGAAACTTAAGGGAAGCATTCAACCCGAGTAGAGGAGACGCCATGAAACACACTACCACAACTCTAACCTATCCCGACTCCGGCCACTAGCCAGAACCAAATACGCGGAGAAGAACGACAAGTCACGCCACCGTAGAGCCGCACACCGCCTGAGTAAAGAGCACCTAGAAGCCCTATCGGGATTTAATCATACCTAACGGGATTTAGTGCACACCCATACGAACGAGATTGTTCTAATATATATATATATATATATATATATATATATATATATATATATATATATATATATATATATATATATATATAAACAAATGACTTTTTTTAAATATATTTTACGGGCTTCTTGGGCCCAAAGAGAATTTGGGATTTTGTTTATATTTTACTTTTTACTTTTAAAATTTTTTCTATTTCCTTCCCACTTAGCGTCCTTTGAACGCTAACCAGAAGGAGGACGTAGCGTAAAGAACACTAACCATAATGAGGACGTAGCGTGGAGGATGGTGGCGACGAAGAGCCACCGGGGTGGGAGTCGGCGATGAAAATCTAGGAGGCACCAACCACCGAACCACCTAGACACCATTTTTCAAACCTCGATTTAGAATCGAGGGGTTCAAAATCAGGCTTCACACATCCAAAGAGGCGGAAAATAAAGCCTAGGCAGAAGAGGAGAACTCAATAAACCGCTGGCAAGGAAAACGCTGGATCCAAAGCAAGAGTTGTCGCGAGCAACACGTGCTCAGGATTGGAAACGAAGAGGAGGAAAAGGCGACAGCCACAACCCGACTGCCGTAACCTCCTTGCAGCCAACCATCGGCCCAAGCCACATCTATCCCATCTTTCGCATAGACTGTACCAATGAAAGTTGGGTTCAATAGATGGATTAGACTTTCAAATCGAACAAGGGAATCCATGACAATGAGAACATAGACCCAAAATCATCAAAAGCCTCGAACTGATTTTGGATTTTAATCAACATCGGTAGATGAAATCAGATTAGGGTTTTTTATTTTTATTTTCTCTTCTTGCTCTTCAAGGAAAACGACCCTGGTTTTGTCGACGCCAAAGCAAAGCATGGGTGGCCGGAGCCAGGGGTAGGACGGTCGGAACCGGGGTAGGACGGCCGGAGCCGGAATTGGGACTCTCTCTCTAAAAAAGCTAGAGAGAAGAGAGAGCTTTCTCCTTTCAGTTTGGATAAGCTTGTGAAATTTCAATACATGTCATTTACTATTCATGAACAGTTTTTTAAAATGATAAAAACTATAATCAATATCAACTTTTTTTTAATAAATATTTATTTATAACTTCATATTAATAGTATTAATTATGAAATTATATAAATATATATATATTTTTATATAATTTTTACCTCTTAAAAAAGTGTGCATGGTAAAGTGATATGTTTTAATTAATAGAGGGAGTATTAATTATAAAAGAAATTAATTAAAAAAACTTTATATTTTATATAGTTTTTAGCTCTTTGAAATATATGTTTAAAAGTCAAATGTTTTATTTTACCGATCGGATGGAGTATTTGTTTTACGTATAGAGTGTTTATAGCATATAATAAAAGCAAAATGTTATAAAATAGAGAAGCTATTGGAGTTAGATTATAAAGATTTTAGAAATTTATTTCCTTATTTTAGATATTTTTTAAAGGATGTGTTGGAGATACTTTGAGTCTTATTTTAAAAATTATCCTAATCATGAATAAAAAAATTAGCAAAAAACTAGGTAATGTTGTAATTTTCAGGTTTTGTCCTTATTAATTGATGTTTAGTTAGAAGAATCATTTTAGAGATTTGTTCTTATTTTTGTCCACATAGCTCATTGCTTAAAAGGATGGCGATAAAGACATTTGCAAATAAATTTGTATTTTGGAAAGACTTTAATTAGCTTTAATTTTGAGGGATAAATGATTATTACTTCACACCAATCGGAAATTAAAACATGTTTATTTCTAAAAGATGTACTATGGTGGTGGTGTGTTTTGGGCCAGTTTGATTATGGTTATATTCAAACTGTATTTAGATGTTTTGACCCTTTGCATGTACGATTGATTTTTCTTTTAGTTTCATAATGGTTACTCAATTTACTAATTATTTTAGCCTCTCCATTTATTAGACTAAAAAAAAATGCTCGATCACCTTACCTTTTTTAGGGTAAATTATATAAAATCACCCTTAAATTATAGTGCATTTTAGATAACCACCCGTAAATTCTACAATTATAAAACATCATCTATATACATCAAGTCTTTTTAATGAATCGCCCGATCTTGTACCCACACAGCGCGTCTACAACATCATCCATATTGACCTTAATGATCCCCCATCTGGGCGTCCCCATTTCGCTTTGGTGCCACCAGCATACACAACCCCTTTCGACCCCTGCTCCTTGGCAAGTTTGTCCCCCTCCCTCGCCATGCTTCAGACCATCTATAATGCTCAAACCCCTCACCATTTTCAAACCGAATATTTCACTAGAGCTATACCTGTCCACGGGCCCGACCCACCGTATCGACGGGTTGGACCCAGCGGGTCACAAGTCGGGAAATCAAGACCCGAACCCGAACTCGTAGGATATGCGGGTTGGCGGGTCACGGGTCGACCTATTTTTTTTTTAAATTGATTTTTTTTAAATTTTACCCAAAATCACTCCTTTTCAAAAAAAAAATTGTCGACCCGGCGGATCACGGGTTGCAAAACCCTCTACCCTAACCCGAACCCGTGACCCGCCATGACCCTTGACCCGTCAGACCTGAACCCGTCGGGTTCACGACCTGTCAAACCCGTCGGGTCACGGGTTGACCCGTAACCCATGAACAGGCCTAACTAGAGCGACGAATTGATATTTTGCTTCTTGTGGTTTTCATTGACACTAATTCATCGAATTTATTTTGCTTCATTTCAGCGGTAAATTGATTAGGATTATTTTGATTAAATATTCTACAATTTAGGTAACTCGATCAATTATTTCCGTTCTTTACTTCGTCTCAATCTTTTCTTCAATTTTTTTTTGATTCTAAAAGAGTTCAAGGATGCATTGTAAGGTTTGTATACGAAAATAATAACGCTAGTCAAGTAATGATTGTATACTTATTGTAACCATTTTTGTACACTTGTTGTAACCATTCTTTTATCCATATATATTGTAATCATTCTTATAACCAAATAATTTGTAAGTAATTAAAGAAGAGATGAATGAATCATATATATTAATGTTCTTAAAATAAAATGTTTTACCGAATAGATAGACTACGTACATTTAAAAATATATCTATCTATATCTAACTATTAAAAGAGTAACATTTTTTATGATGTGTCAATTTCTCCTTAAAAGTAGGTTATTCAATCAATTTTTTAAAACATTTAATTAATCTATGATTTTAGCCTAAATTATAATTTTAGTAGTTTTTTTGGATAACAATCTATATCTATATCTAACTATTAAAAGAGAATCATTTTTTATGAGGTGTCAATGTCTCCTTAAAATAGGTTATTCAATCAATTTTTTACAAATTTCAATTAATCCATGATCTTAGCCTAAATTATAATTTTAGTAGTTTAAAAAAAACAATGGGATTAATTCAAAATATAAAATTAATAATAAGGAAACATAAAATTAATATTAGTAATATATATTACTTTAATTGTTTTCTCAACCAACGAGTTTAATTCAAAACATTTAATTATCTAAACTTTCACTATTATTTTATAATATTAATTTAACATATTACTAAAATTTTATTTATAAAAAAAAAGGATCACACGTACTAGTGTGTATGTGTGTCTATATATATATATATATATATATATATATATATATATATAGACACACACATACACACTAGTACGTGTGATCCCTTAGAGTGTATCTTGTACACAGATATAAATCATTGATGGAGAGGGGATAGAGGGTCAAGTGATTTTTTTTGTTTGCTTTTTAATTTGTGGGCCCCCTTGCCAAAAAACACTCAATCTCTCCCACTCTCTCACGTGAATCTCATATTCTCACCCATCCCCATTCTCTCTCTCTCTTTTAAACTATTTTTTTACACAATTCATTCACTCAGCGTATATATAATTTTTTTTAAACAGCCCTGAATTCGTTTATCTTAAAAATTCGTCAATTCAACCGAATAATTTTTTACATTCTACCGAATAATGTTATTTTATCTTTTTCCATCCAGCTTAGATGAAAATTCACCAATTCCACCGAATAATTAGTCACATACTACTGAATAATGTTTTGCTTTTCTTTCCAAATAATATTTCATATTCCACCGAATAATGATTCAAAATTAACCGAATAATGTTTCATATTTCATAAACCCCAAATTCATAAAAAAAAAAAAAATACTACCAATTTCTATGAATAATTATTCATTATCACCGAATAATATTCAATATCCCACCGAATAATCCTTCAAAATGTAGTATAGAATAATAATTGAAATTTCACCGAATAATTACCAACTAATTAACACTACCAACCAAAATTCGACTCATTCAACTGAATAATGAATCGATTCACTCGAACTGATTTCATTCGAACGAAGGTCCAACTTAACACCCTTGCCCATCTCCGGCCACCATCAACACATGCAGACCACCACCAACCATCGAAGAGTCCAAACCCGCCTCCGCAGCAACACCGACGAACCCACACAGCCCTCACCCGACAGCCCATCCTCCCTCTTCTTCGCAGCACCCACGCAGCCCTCTTCGCCCTCATCTCGCAACCACCACAACCGCCCTTCCTCTCGCTTTTCCGACCACCACTGCCCACCTCCGGCTTACCCAACTGCCCCCGTCGTCCACATCCACGTCACCCATCCACGCCACCCAGCCCAAAGGGCGAGAGGGCTTGGATCCGGCAAAGGGCGATAGGGCGAGGAGGGCTTGGATCTGAGCAAGAGGGCTTGGGTCCGGCTTGGATCTGAGCGAGAGGTCAGAGATGGTCACCCGAATCTGAGCGAGAGGGCTTGGGTCCGGCGACGGCTGCCTTTCTCCGCCCTCAATGGCTTCGCTGGGCCGACCACATGCTCGACTCGCCTGGAAAGCCGGACCAAGCATCGCCTTCGTGCACCGCCGCCTAGCCTCCGCTCGTCTCCTCCTCGACTTGCCGCCTTCAACTCGCCTTTGGGGCTCCAGTGCTCCACGAAGAAGAAGAAGCATTATCTAGGGTTTTATGCAATTCCTTTTACACGCGCTACACCCCTGTGAAATTGAGTTTGGACTTCTTTTTCACTTTTTTTTTTAAAAAAACCATCCAATTGACGTGGTATCATCCTAGCCTTCTATTTCTTTTAGATCAACAGTCCTCAATTGAAGTACACTCTAAGGGGTGTGCACAATTGATCCATCCTATATATATATATATATATATATATATATATATATATATGCTCTTTCTGGTGAAACGACTCTTACCATGTAACGGAGGGACAAATTTGAGCCATTAGATCTAAACGAATCAAGGGCCAATATTTGTTTTGAAAGGAGCGTATAACTACCTAGTATTCACATTTAGTATTAAATATGAATACTAGTTGGTTAAACGCTTAAAACTTGTAACCAACAACAATTATTCACCAAATATGTTAATATTCATATTCAGTGGCGGATCTAGGAATTTTCTTAAGGGGGGGCTAAAAAAAATAATAGAAATTTTTTCTCACATATATCATATATGTATATATGAAAAATATTTTTTTTATATAAATATATTAGAAAAAATCTTAAAATTGTGATTTAAATAGTCAATTTTTGTAGGAAGAACAAAAATTATAAAAAAATAGATTTTTTAATATTTATATATAGGCCATAATGTTTTTATTTAAATGTATTAGAGAAAATTTTAAATTTGTTATTTAATTAGGCATTTTTAGTAGAAGAAAACTAAGAGAAACAAAATTATTTTAAAAAAATGAGGCTAAAGAGGTTTGAACCCATGACCTCAAGGTAATAAATACACCTTCTTACCAACTAAGCTACATTGTCTTTGTGATTTCTTACTCCTTTTACACTATTTTATCCATAAAATTAGTAAAAATTACGAAAAAAATCCAAAATAATTTTTTTTTTACGTTTTTCTTTCGAGCTAAGGGGGGGCTTCAGCTACCCCGAGCCCCCCCCCCCCACAGATCCGCCACTGTTTATATTTAATGACATAATTATTCAAATCTAAGTTATTAAATATTCATATTTTACAAACTAGTACAAATTTACTATTGCATATTACTATTCATATTTAAAGATACGGTTACACTCATTAAAGATACGGTTACACCAACTAGTATTCATATTTAATGTTAAATATGAATACTAGTTGGTTATACGGTTAATTGTGTTTTTTTAAATCAATCTCCTCCCTTCATTTCTTTTAATCCAAGGGTCCACAATTGTCCCTCCGTTACATGGTAAGAGGTATCCTCATTGGAAAGTTATTATATATATATATATATATATATAGAAAGCAGATCAAATGTTAACAGCTCTTACGGTGTTAAATGTTAACAAATCAATATTCGGCAAAATTTATCAAATATTCATCACAGTCACTCAATTATTCATCACAACTTTTGTTAAAATTAATCAAATATTCATCACAGTCACTCAAATATTCATCACGGTCACTCAATTATTCACAATTTCCCAAATATTCATCAATAACATTTAAGAAATATTCATCACAGTAACACAATTACAGGATTGGGGGTGGATATTGTGAATAATTGAGTGACTGTGATGAATATTTGAGTCACTGTGATGAATATTTGGGAAATTATGAATAATTGAGTGACTGTGATGAATATTTGAGTGACTGTGATGAATATTTGATTAATTTGAACAAAAGCTTTGATGAATAATTGAGTGACTGTGATGAATATTTGATAAATTTTACCGAATATTGATTTATTAATATTTAACACCGTAAGAGTTATTAACACATGACCCAACCTCTCTCTCTCTCTCTATATATATATATATATATATATATATATATATATATATATATATATATTGGAAACACTAATTGAAGAATTCATGGAAACTACACTAGCTATTTCAGCGTGACAATTACTGCGCACACAGCAAAGACATAATCACACATGGTTCCGTGTTCGACACTTGATGGTAGACTAATCCTATTCAATTTGACTATTTACTACTAACTTTTAATTTATTATGATATATACGCACCCTATAAGTTCCTTGATTATTAGGAGATAACCATACGTCAACTATAGTGTATCGATATTTAATTACCTTCTTTTTTGGGGCTAACTTTTTTCCTGAAACTTAATTACTGTTTATGTTATATATTTATATATCTACTCCGATCCGTATGACCCCAATTTCAGAGTATTTACATGAAAACAGACTTGAAATTTCGTCGTGTTTTCAACTTCAATCAAGTTAGGGATCGATTAGCAATTAATTAACTTGCAGCATCCATCGACGTACCTGATGGTGAACTAGACGTGTTGCTTTAATTTTGCTAGCTAGGAGATGATCGAGGTTGAATAAATCAGTCACATGTTCTATTAATATTTAGAGTTAATTACACCACATAAAATTAACTTTGTCAAAGGTAGGTGTTAGAGATGTGAATGAGACCAAAAGTGTCCCACATCGGAAAGTTGAACATATCAAGTCCTAGTATATGAGTCGGTGGGCTACTCCTTTTACTGTCAATTGGTTTTAGAATGGAACCTCACTCGGCTTGTGTGCTAGGCTACTAGCGCATGTGCGCCCGTGCACACGATGTCGTTTGGGCTACAGGAGGGATTAAACATTGTGTTTTGCAACTTGGATTGGGTTGGGAGCGGCTCATCACGTGTCAGCGCCTGCCGCCTATTGATTAACCCTCTAAAACATCATTTTATTTATAACAGTATGTAATTAAAAACAATTATACTCACGTTGAATTAATTTTATTTACCCGTATAAACTCATTTTGCATATGTTTTTTGTAAAAAATATTTTGTCAACAATTCCATATACTCTTATTTTTAGCACATAAAAAAACTAAAATTTTCACCCATTTCTTCTAGTTTAATGCTTTGTTTTGTTCATTTTCTCGCGTTTTACAACAACAACAACAACAACAACAACAACAACTTTCTGCCAATTTCCTTTTCTACTATTGGCGACTTAGGGGATGATACCATGAGACTTATCAAGCGGGTGTGTGGGGTTGCTAGGGGGCTACCCGAGTATATTGGGGATGCTTGTCATGTTTTGACTAGAGTTGTCTTTAGCATTCAGAAGGGTTGTGGAGCTCATCTTGTTAGCCGGCGCCCATCCAATTTCATGCAATATCTAGTTGACATTCTTTATCATTATTATTATTATTATTATTATTATTATTATTATTATTAAATAATAATAATAACAACAACAACAACAACGACAACAACAACAACAACAATAATAGAGTAGATGAAAAAGGTAAATAGTAAAAAGTAATTAGTTAAAGGCCCAAGACTCGGACTCACAAATGAGAGTGCAAATAATAAAAAAAAAACTGGCATGAGGCCTTTAAGCCGATGTGATAGCGAAAAAGTAAGTTAATTAAGGGCCTAGAATGGATCTCCCCAATGAACATATATGCTCTTAGGTTTGAAAATTTTAAAAAATTAAATCTAACAAGGTAAATTTGTGGAATAGTCCACGTCGGGTAAAATTGTTGTTGAATAGAAAAAGTAAGTTAAGAGTCCAGAATGGGTCTCACCAATGAGCACATATACTCTTAGGTTTGAAAATTTTGTAAAAGTAAGTTAAGGACCGGGAATAGGTCTCACAACAACGACAACAACAAGAGTAGATGAAAAAGGTAAATAGTAAAAAATAAGTTCAAGACTCAAGACTCGGTCTCACGAATGAGGGTGCAAATAATAAAAAGTTGACGTGAGACCCTTAAGCTAATGTGACAGAGAAATAGTAAAATTGTTGATGAATAGAAAAGCTTAAGCTATCTTATAGAGCTCCATTATTCCTTAATTTATAACCCATCATTTTTTAATTGTTTTATAACCAATGTGGAAGGGAGACGTCCAATCACTTGAAAATGAATCCATACCATATCTAGCCAAGAACCCGACTCTTATACCATGTTAAATATCCGACGAACAATTAATCGGAAGGGGGGGGGGGTTTACGTGTCGAGTTACACCGATTTACTATTACTAGCTCCATCCATTCGACAAAACATGTTATTTTAGATTAATTTTATTTAGAAAAAACATGCCATTTTAGGTATTTTGGACATTATTTTATGAAAATGTCCTTATAATGATTAGGGGGTTATTAGTTATAGTTTTCAATAAAGTAAAAAAATAGTGTAATTATTGAAGGTAAAAATACTATATATTTGTTGATTTTTTTAAAAATTGCATACATGATTAAAATGACATGTTTTCTTTAACCGAGGGGGTATTATTTTTACGGTTATAAGATCATAATCCAATTTAATATAAAAATTTGCGCTGTTACATAGAGTTTCACCCCTTCTTATAACCCATCATATTCTTATTCTTTTATAATTGATGTGAAAGAGACACTCCTATACCAACCCTATTTACAAAATTTGACAATTAATAAAAACTAATTGGTATGTATTGTGAAACTATTCTACAGATCACGTGTGGAGCACCATATGTTGTGGTTACATCGGACTCGTAAAGAATCCAGAAACGAGACCCATCATTGTCACAACAGCTTAAGTCAATGTGTGCGTTTAATCATATGCTTATAAATGAACCATCTTTATAGCTTATAACCAATGTGAATTTTTTTTCTCGGTCTTTCTATCATATATCTTAAGAGCATAAGATAAGATCATAAATTGGAAAAAATAACCTACTAAAAATAAACGACCCTAAAAATTTAATTTAAAATTTGGCTAATGCATTTTAATTAAGGATATATTTTGATTTGGAGTATATGATAGAAAAACCTTTTTTTTTTCATCCATAATCCACTTCTCAACAAGTACACTTAAATAAACTAAATTTCACAACTAATAAATTAGTGATTTTATTTTAAATATTAATTAAATATATCTTATATAGCTTTATAATAAGCTTTCCACCTGTAAAATTCATTAGAGTTTTTCTTACTATAAAACTTACCGTGATAGACTTTGTTGTTCACATTTTTTGATCTGAAGACTTTGTTGTTCACTTTCAACTCATTCCTTTCAAAGCTTATGAAATGAGAATTTTTTTCAAACATTATGATATCTACGTGAGATTTGCTTAGATTTCACAACTATTTAAAGGTAAATCTAGCTTTTCTTATTTATTTATTTATTTATCTACACTTTTTTCTAACCTATGCCCCAACAGTATATATTAAGCAAATATTGAAAAACATTTTTCAAATATAAGTTATTTTTAGCCATTTTTAAATTAATTTCTTATGTTTTTCAAATATAAGTTATTTTTAGCCATTTTTAAATTAATTTCTTAGGGTTAATGTATTTAGATTGATGAAATATTTTCAACTGTGATTTCTTGATACTGATTTATATATAACGTACAACAATACCGATTGAGAATTGAGATCACCCATAACATAATATCTTAATATGTAATCACACTCGAGTTTAATATGTATTCACACTTGAGATGTTTGGCTGCAACTTATCGATAAAAATCTTAATTAAATAAAACATATATTTCATTAATATAAAATACTATATCATGTTGGATCAACTAGAGAGGATCACAATCGACAATAATTCTCACCTCTGTTACAGATCTATGACAGTAACACAGAGAGAGCAAGGAGGGAGAATACAGTTGAACCAAAATGACAAAAAGAGCAAGAACACCAGTAGACGATTTTTCTGAAATTGCCTCACTTCATTGATTGATTGAGAGTCACCAATACATAGTCAAATTCAAATGTAATTGCTTAAGAAAACTAACACCACTACCACCACTAACAACACACCTAGGTAGTGCTTTGATTTTAAAAGAAAACTAACTTCTGTCATACATAAACCATATCTGACATAAATGCTGTCATGAACAGTAATACTAACAGATTTAACTAACTTCAATTTAACATCACATCTGACTCAAGGTTTGAATCACACGAGCTGCAACACCACCACTTGATTCAAACCTCCTCATGCCTATCTTCTTCATGAAGAATTGATGCTTTGCCACACTCAAAGCCTTGGTAAATAGATCTGCACTTTGATCATTTGTGCCACAAAACTTCAACACAACCTCTTCTCTAGCAACCAATTCTCTAATGAAATGATGTTGAACATCAATATGCTTTGTACGAGCATGAAATGCAGGGTTCTTGGTCATAGCAATGGCAGACTTGTTGTCACACCAAACATCAGTTAATGCAGGTCTCTGAGTGCACCCCATATCTTTCATCAACTTCTTAAACCAGAGAGCTTGCCTTGTTGCAGCTCCTGCAACAACATACTCAGCTTCTGATGAGGATAAGCAACAGTTTTCTGCTTCTTCGAGCTCCATGTTATTGCCCCTGAGCCCAGGCTAAACACAGAGCCTAAGGTGCTCCTTCTATCATCCAAACACCCTGCCCAATCACTGTCTGTGTAACCATGAAGTCTGAAGTCTTCAACTCTACTATACCAGATTCCACACTTCAAGGACCTTGCCACATACTTTAAGATCCTCTTTGCTGCACCAAATTGCTGTTTTGATGGAACATGCATAAACTTGGATATCACACTCACACTAAATACAATGTCTGGTCTGGTGTGTGCCAAATATTTCAATCCTTCTACCATACTTCTGTATGTCTTCTTATCAACAAGGCCAGTGCCATCATCTTTGTGCAACTTTTCATTTGTATTCATAGGAGAATAGGCAACATCACATCCTTCCATGTGAAATTTCTTGACTATCCTTTGCATACTTCTCTTGACATACAAAGATCCCATCCTCTTTCTAATGCACTTCTAGCCCCAGAAAATACTTCAAAACATTGAGATATGTCATCTCAAACTCTTCCATCATTAACCTCTTAAACTCATCCAAAATCTTTTATGATGAGCTAAAATAAATGATGTCGTCCACATACAGACATACAACAATGAATTCCTTCTCTCCTCTTCCCTTCACATATAGAGTAGGCTCATTCACACTTCTGTCAAAGCCTTAACTCACAAAAAAGGAATCAATTTTGTTATACCATGCTTTAGGTGCCTGCTTCAAGCCATAAAGAGCATTTCTTAGCTTGTACACTTTGTGTTCTTCACCCTTTCTCACAAAGCCCTGAGGTTGTTCAACATACACCTCCTCTTCCAACTCACCATTCAAGAAAGCAAACTTGACATCAAGCTGATACACCTTCAGACCCCATTGTGTAGCAAGAGCCAACACCACTCTTACTGTCTCAAGTCTCACCACGGGTGAGAAGGTCTCTTCAAAGTCAATACCCTTTTTGCTGAGCATACCCCTTAGCCACAAGCCTTGCTTTGTATTTGTATATGCTCCCATCTGTGTTGAACTTGGTTCTGAACACCCACTTCAATCCTATGACATTCTTATCATGAGGAAGCTCCACTAAACTCCATGTATCATTCCTTTGAATTCCCCTCATTTCTTCTGTCATAGCTTCTTGCCATCTGTTCTCATACTTTGCATCTTCAAAGCTTTCTGGATCAGATGCCACCAAAGCAAATTCACAATTTGCATAGATATCACTCAAGGACCTGAACTTCCTCGGAGGGGAGTCGTTTGATGAGCTCGAGGGAGACTATGAGGGAGATGAACTATGGCTGCCTGATGAGCCATTCTGAGACACTGGAGTTGCAGGAGTCTGCCCACCCTGATCACTCTCATCTGTGTCATCTCCAATCTTTTCAACAGAGTTGTCTACATGAGCACTTTCCCCTGTCATTTGGCTACTGTGCCTGTTCTCCATATCCCATCCAACTGTCTCATTAAACACCACATTTCTACTCATAATTGGCCTTTTACTCACATGGTTATACAACTTGTAGGCCTTTGACTGAGCTGCATACCCAATGAAGATGCACTTCTTTACCTTGTCATCCAATTTTGATCTCAGGTTCACCAGTGAATAAGCCACACATCCAAACACTCTCAAGTGGCTCACAAAGGGCTTATTCTCCCTCCAAACTTCAAAAGGAGTCTTGTTCATGACTGCCTTTGTAGGGGATATGTTCAATACATACACTGCAGTGGCAACAGCTTCACACCAAAACTGGTTTGGCACCTTCCTAGCTTTCAACATGCTCCTTGCCATCTCTACTACAATTCTGTTCTTCCTTTCTGCTACCCCAATTTGCTCAGGGGTGTAGGGTGCAGTCAACTCCCTCCTTATGCCATTCTCCTCACAGAATGTCATGAATTCAAATGACGTGAATTCACCTCCTCTATCAGTTCTCAAAGCCTTGACTCTCTTCCCTGATTGGTTTTCTGTAAGGGCCTTGAACTTCTTGAAGCATTCAAATGCCTCTAACTTGAATCTTAGAAAATACACCCAACTCATTCGGCTATAATCATCAGTGATAAGAAAGAAGTATTTACTTCCTCCTAGTGACTGTGTCTGCATAGGTCCACACAGATATGCATGCAACAGTTCCAAGCAATCACTTGCTCTCCATGCTTCTCCAGTTGCAAATGAACCCCTCATTTGCTTTCTATAGACACAACCCTCACACAGCTCCAACTCAACAATCTTTGGAATGCCTTGGACCATATCTCCTGAGTTTAACATCTTTAAACTCTGCACATTGAGAGGACCATATCTCAAATGCCATAACATGGTGTCTCCATCAGACTTTGTTGTCATTGCTTTGCTCACATTTGTTGTCAAATCAAGGGGAAACAATCTATTCTTGGTCATAGACACATCATCAAACAGAAGAGAGAAACCAGCTCCTTGCAACTGTCCCACACTTAGAAGATTATGAGCAAGCCCAGGCACCAACTGCACATCATGTAGCAGTTTCACTCCTTCTTACACACAGTTTATTGCAATTGTGCCTCTTCCTTCTACCTCTAGCACCTTGTTGTCTCTAAGTCTAACTCTCCCCTTCTTAGACTTATCTAGATGCTTGAAAAGTTTCCTTGAACTTGACATGTGAGTTGAACACCCACTGTCCAAGTACTACAAGTTGCTTTCATTCTCTGCACTTGATGACAAAGCCATGAAAAGTCTCTCCTCATGATCCACCTTTTCTGAATAATTGACACCTTTTTGCTCATTTTCCTATTTTCCCAGTAGAAAGCTTCCTTGTGCCCATATTTCTTACAATAATAGCATTTTATGTTGCTTCTCTGAGATCTTGAGTCACTGCCTTGCCCTCTGTTAGACTCCTCCCACTGATCTCTTCCCTGCTCATTTCCATTTCCTCTTCCTAAGCCATTTCCTTGACCTCTTCCATATCCTCTACCACCACGAACTCTATGGCTTCCTATGTAGCTACCTCTTCCTCTATAACCACCTCTGAAATCACCTTTATTAGAAGAGTTCTCTGGTTTGCTCTTTGAGAACTCCTCTTTAACCTGGAAGACCTTCTCCTCCTTCTGCTCACTTGATCTACTGAGTCTATCTTCATGAGCCTACAATGAACTTGCTAGCTCCTCAAACTTGTACACGGACAAGTCTTTAGACTCCTCAATGATAGCTACCACATAACATGGTCAAAATTCTTTGTAAGGCTGCTTAACACCTTACTCACAATTGTCTTAGTTCTCACATCCTCTCCATATGATCTCATATGGTTCACAATAACTGATAGACGAGGTAAGTATACCTGAATTGTCTCCTTCTCTTGCATCACCAAATTCTCAAAATCTCTCCTTAATGACTGCAACTTGACAGTTATCACCTTCTTATCTCCCATGTATTCTTGCTTCAAAACTTCCCAAGCTTCATTTGCTGTCTTGGAAGCTGCAATTCTTGGAAAGACCTCATCATCTAAGGCCGACTGAATTAATGATAGTTGATCCCTTTGAAAATTGGCAATTGAGGATTGCCAACATTTCCATTACCATTGTTCTGCATGATTGAACAATGAATCTCTCAATGTGTTTCCCTTGTGTTTAGATCTCACTTCACTCAATCCCTAGACAGAAACCTAGCAAGAGCACATCTCTTTGCTCTGATACGAAATGTTGGATCAACTAGGGAGGATATAGTTGAACCAAAATGACAGAAAGAGCAAGAGCACCAGTAAACAATTTTTCTGAAATTGCCTCACTTCATTGATTGATTGAGAACCACCAATACATAGTCAAATTCAAATGTAACTACATAAGAAAACTAACCACCACTACCACTACTAACAACACACCTAGATAATGCTTTGGTTTTAAAAGAAAACTAACTTCTGTCATACATAAACCATATCTTTCATAACTGCTGTCATGAACAGTAACACTAACAGATTTAACTAACTTCAATCTAACATCACATCTGACTCAAGTTTTGAATCACACAAGCTGCATTTCAACATATCAACCTTATAATTATTTTTTTTATAATGTCATACTTATTATTGTACAATGATAAATCCATGATTTTGTATAAGTGAGCTTAATTTTTTTGTTTGAAGATTTTTTTAAAGGAATGTTTCAAGTGTTTGAACCCATGACCCTAAGGTTTAAATAAGCACTCTTTACCAACTAATCTAAGCTAATTTTATTATTAATTACTCTTTTTTTACTCTTTTAGTCTTAAAATTAGTAAAAATATAAAAAAAATGCACATTTTTTTCTTTCTATTTTTTTCATTCGGTATAGGGGGCTTCAGCCACTCTAATGCCCATGGATCCACCTCTATTACTTTACTAAAGGGTACTCCCTCCGTTCTGAAAAATATGTCGTTTACTATTTATGCACATTATTTTAGAATGATAAAATATTTTTTATATAATTTTTTAAAACAATTTTATATAACTACGAAATTATCAAAAAAATAAATAAAAAATAAATATTTTATATAATTTTTATTATCTAAAAAACGTGTATGAATAATAAACAATATGGAGTAGTATATTTTACTAAACGGAGGGAATATAAAATTATATACGAGTATAAAAAAAATTGATATTTTACTAAACGAGGGAGTATAGTTTTAGCGTAAAAAACACATACTTTAAATCAAAATAATCTAAATATTGATATGATGGATGGAGTATTGTAAAATGAAATTTAACCAATCAAAATAATTGCACAAAAATGTTACTACTCCTCACTATTTATTTGTGTCACATGAGATTTGTACAGATATAAAATACCACATGTACACAGAGTGCATTATTTAATTTCTGACAAACAAATACTCCAGTATAAGCTCTAAATGCACAACTGTGTAAGCGGTACCAACCAAAGTCCTCTGAATGACTGAATTTGATTGTAAACTTTGAACTTAATCTAAATCTGTTTCTTGTTTTCTTATGAATTGCAACTGATTGGGTTTTTCTCTGTTGCTTGTTGCATTGGATTACATGAGACAAATCACCACAAAGCCATTGAAAATTTGTGCCCTTAATGTCTCTTTGTCCATCAACTTAACTATCAATTTATTAACAGTACTACTTATCAAGGGAATTTATACCAATTTTTTTTTAATTACTAGAATAACTTTTGACTTCTTTATTTGCCCCCTTTTAATTTAGTTTTGCATATATACCCTTTTGAGATAGAAAGGAGTTGCAAACTGTAAAGGCATAAGAACCCTCATGTAGTCATGTGTGAAAGTAAATACCAAAGATGATATTCTTATCATCTTCTTCACATAATATTTCAGTAAAAATTACCCAATGAATAAAAGGGTTTAAAAAGTACTCTACTCCTTTACACTTTCCCTCCCTTTGCCACTTTAATTTTACCTCGTGTGCAAGCCTTCACATTTACTCTAATAATTCATTTGATTTCAGATTTATTATAGCATTTCTAACAACTTTTTCATTCAAGATTTTAGAGTGTTTTAAGTAATTTTTTTTTCAATAAATTCTCCTTTCTTAATTTTCAAAATGGAAAAGCGGTAGGAATAAAGGTTCTTTTTCAATTTTTCAGAATGAAAAAGCGATTAAAATTTCAGTAAACTAATTTTAAAATGTGTTTTAAGTAATTTTTTATCCAATAAATTCTACCACTTATTTTTTAAAATGGCGAAGTAGTAGAAAAAAAAGGTTTTTTTTCAAATTTTTAAAATAAAAAAACAATTAAAATTTGAGTAAACTAATTTTAAAATGTGTATTTTATTTTTCTATTTTAAAGAAATTTTGATAAAGTTGTTAAATATGGTATTTTTTTTGGTGGAGATGTTAAATATGGTATTAAGCGGTAAACTTTGGTGCTTTTGGCATGGACCCCATAGTCATTAACTCGTTGGACTTTGATATGATTTGAGATTTAATAAAAGACTTTGGAGAAGAGTACAATCAACTATCTGAGTGTAAATGCAAGCTTCACCATATTAAAATGAAATCAAAGAGTTGGTACATTTTTTTTACCGGTAGTTAGACAAATATACAACAAAAAATGGTCTTATATTTTGTGATCGAATTCTGATTTTAATAAATAGAGAGCGTCATTCGGGAGTCAAGACATTTGAATACTACCATGAGATTCTTTCTGACTCGAACCCCCTGATATCGTTTTTTCGTCGCTATCTCTCCTTACAACTCTAACAACGATTCGAGTTAAGAGCTCCGGAGAAAGATGTTCATTGTTCGATTGGGACCTAGAAGATCATATAACATGGAGTTTTTCCTAACAAGGTTATTTATTCCCCTAAGTTGGGATAAATAAGTACAAGAAACCATTATAGGACTAGTTGGATTAATTAACTAAGTTGGGGGAAAATGGAATTTAATTTAAAAACGCAGTCAAAGAAAGAAATTAGAAACAAGAAAGCTAAGATTGGTTTGTTATGGCTTCCTCATAAGAGTTGAGAAACTATTGCAGCTACTGCTTTCCTCTGGATCCTCCGGTGACCGGTTAAGATCGTCGGATGCCTCCTCCGTTACCCCGCTAGAGCCCGAACACGAAGACGACGGGACGACATTCAAATCCGTCGTCATTCTTGGTCTCGCCTTGTCTTTCGTCGCCATAAAATCGTAATAAACCGGTCTCGATTTGTCACGAATTGTAGCGGTATCATCGGTATCAGCGTTCTTAACGCTCTGATCGTCCTCCTTGCAGTCGTCGTCATCGCCGGCACTCTTCGAGCCCCGTTTCTTGAGAAAGATTCGACATAACACCCAATCCTCGCCTGAGCTCGAGTTCTGCTCCCAACAAAACAACATAAAGTACGTTAATTGACTCGATTTTGGATTCGAATTGAGATCATCCGTTACAGAAATCGCGCCGGAAAACTCACCTGAGCGAAGCCCGGGGGGAGGCGATACTCGTGCATAATCCAATCGGTGCGGGAGCCATGGGGAGGCTTCCCGCGGTAGAAGACGAGCGTCTTCTTCATCCCGACGACCTGCGTGCGTTGGCCGGCATTATCGAGCAACCGGCAACCGGAAATAAAAATGGATTTATCTTTGCCGGTGGCTTTCCAGTAGCCGGATTGTGTGGCCCGGTTTGACCTGTTACCGTTGGGGTACTTGGCCTCCCTCGTGCTGAAGAAATACCTCTCTTGCCCCTTATCACCTGCAACCAATTACGCAATCGCGTCAGCAATTGCCATTCCCAAAGGAAGCATATATATAAGCTAAAAAAGGATAGGTACGGACCAGGCAAATCCCACGGGTCGGCGCGACACACGTCGACCTCCGGGATTATGGAGGCCGGCAACGGCGAGCAGAGGACCTTCCGCCGGAGGTACTGAAGCACCAATTCTTGATCCGTCGGGTGGAACCGGAACCCCGGAGGGAGTTTGACTATTCCATTGCTGCAAAAATTGAGCTTCTCCATTCCCAAATTTTTACACTCTGTTTTTTTTCTCAATTGATGGTTGAATTGTGGGAGTCAGCTCCTTTTATACAGCGAGAAAGGGCGAATCTTTGAGGGATTATATATATCAAAAAAAGAAAAAAAAAAGAGAATCTGTTGAGAAATGGAAAAGGTAAAGTGAGAGAGAGATTGTGAGGAACAAGAAAGAGAGTGTGTGAGGGGAGATTGAGAGGGAGAGGGAGAGGGTTGGGAGGAGAAAGTGAGGAGTTTAGTTCATTTTATAGAATCGAAATGGGAGAGGGGAATCTATGGGGAGAGGAAGGAGGAAGGAGGAGGCAAAGTATGGGAGTGTTGAAAGTGAAATCAAAGGAGGAGTAAACAATGGAGGGAGGTGAGGTGACCGTATAATGGCGTGTACGAGACTCAACCTTCTCTCACACTCCCCTCACCCTTTCCTTTTCCTTGCATCCTTTGACATTTCACATGCCTAAAGTTTTGGTAAATTGCATCCGAGCACCCGGTATGCGGGCGGTTTTGCGCAAATCGTCCTTTTTGTTTGGATATTGTATTTGATCGCCCGTTCGTCTTTGTTTTTTGTTCGTGGTTTGTCACTCGCGAACGCGTGTTTTGCGTTTATTGAAATATCTAAAAAGATATGGAATGTTCGGTATGTTTGTTAAATGTACATTAATAAGATGTCTGCCGTTTTTTAGAACAAAATGTTTTTTGTTTTTTTTAAAGATTATTTGCGTGTTTTTTAAGTTTCGAATAAGGATAAAATGGATGTGGAGGGTGAGCTAACAAAACAAGGATACATGACTACTAAATGCAATTTTGATGAAAAATAGTCGTCTTGTGTAAAATAACTAAAATAAGGGATGGTTTTGTGTCATTTACTCAAACTATTTAGGGGAAATGTTAATTAAGATATCCACCAAAATTGTAATTAGGATATCCGATCACACTCTATCATCACTCCATATGTGACTTAATTATTTAAATTATAAATTAACTTTTTTACATATTTTTTATATATAGATTACAATTCGAAATGTCAGAGAAACCATTGTCTAACAAACCGAGAGGGCGAAAGATTGTTAGACAGATTGACCGCCATCATACAATAAAAAAAAACATCCAAACAAAAATACAACTTGATTGATTGATTGCCATACAAATCATTTTTTTAAATATATTCATGTTATAACCCATTTTGTCAACATATTATAAATTTTTATTTTGAAAAATATGTTTTAATAATTATTATAAATATATTTTGTGAAATATCAAAGTGAGGCATAATTAATAATTGGGAGTCGTGTGTTCACATCCAGATAAACTAGAAGTTCATCACATAAGTCAACGTTCTATCATAAAACCAATTAGTAATAAGAATACTTCATTATATTTGACCTTATATACTATACTTGAGTTTCATTGTTGTCCAATATGAGATACAATTGGTCTTTTTTACATCTCGATCAACACGTTTCCATAAGCATAACTATGAAAACATGTCTAAATGACATTTGAAAGAACGGATTAAATATTTCATTCTCTTTATAGCTAGTTTAAACCAGGATCAAATCAAATGTAATTAACAGGAGATTCTCACTTCCAAAATTGTAGTGTTTTGCTTTCATTGAATAATAACAAAAGTTTGGGTGGCTTATTAAAAGAAAACTGAAAAGAGTGGTGGCCTTGAGAAAAATTGGAAATAAAAGATGCATGATTTTATAATTTCCCCTAATAATAATTTTTTAAAAAAAAAAGGAAAGGAAAGGAGAAAAAAGAGACAGGACGAAAGGTTGTACAATAATTTAGTCCGGCAAAGGCCTTACACGAGCGGTGTTTTCTTTTGCTTCTCATTTTTGGGTTTCGTATATTTATTAGCAGACGAAAGTGGTTGCATGCAAGAAATAGTAAAGCAACCTTTTGTTTTTTAAATAAAAATAAATAAATAAATAAACAAATTACTTGTTTTGGGTGTATTTACCGAATATATATCTTAGAAATAAAAAAATGAAAATAAAAGAGTTGGCGTATGAGAGTGGAGGAAGGTGTTTGTGTGGGTTAACTCCAAAGTGCTTTCGAAAATAGTTGAGGTGCGTGGCCGTGTAGGGTATCCCATCCGGAGACGACGAAGCTCCGTATCGTATGGGTGAAGTCATCTTACGCCATGCTTACGCCACCATTAAACTACCAACAAAATTACTTCCTTTTTTTCCCTTTTTTTTAAAAAAATAAAAACAAATTAAGGCAAGTAGAGCTTAGCGCGTGTTTGGCAATTGGGGGTTTTTTAGGGGTTGGGTATTTTTTAGGAGGTGGGGTTTATTTCGTATATTATAGAGGTGTGGGAGGTGGAAATTTTTTTAAAAAAATAACCTTGTAAAAAAAATGATTGATGTTTGGTGGGTATAAGGTTTGTAAGCGGGTATTGTGGATGAAAAGTCAAAAGAGGAAAGGGTAGTAACTAGACCAATTTTTGGGCCTAATTGCACAAATAGACCACTAGCCAAAAATTGGCCCAAAATAACCTCTCTACCCCCAAGCAAATATAACAACCGGTTTTTTGGCACTGTTCATTACCCCTTGTAGGAGGTGACCTGGGAAGAGAAAAGATGAGAGAGGCTAGAACACAGATCCGTCGCTGCCTCCTCCGAGCCAAATCCTGGGTGAGCACCATTGGAGAACACGATTAGGGCCCCGCGGATGAACGACGAATCGATCTCGTTCCAGATCGACTCCCGATTGCGCAAGAATTCGTCGATCCCTCTGCAGCAGTCCACGCAAAATTCCAGGGTTGAGAACGACTTCGGTGAGAGAGGCCCTCTCCTCGAGCTCAACAGGGATTCCGAGGAGAAAGACGACGCCGATGATGAAGATGGGGAGGGCGCGAAGGGGTTCCGGATTCTAGGCCACGCTAAGTGCCTCAACAAGCGGCGTCGCGACAGGGAGGACTCTACCCTTGGTTGTTTTTCTGAAAAATGTGGAGAAAACAACGATATCGGTAGGATCATAATGGTAGGATTGATGGAAACTAATGGTAGGAGAAAACAACAATATTGGTAGGATCATAATGGAAACCCAGTAATTCCTGTATAACTTGACACTAATGGTAGGATAGATGCACACTGATGGTACGATATATTTATACTATTGGAAATATGTAAATGCATAATTGACTTTACCACAACACAATATATCGGAGACTTATGAACACACACTCCGTATTAGCCTATGTGAAAGTCGAACTCACATCTCTGTGTGCAAACACAACACTCTACCAATTGAGCTAATAGGCTATTTATCATCGTAATAGTAAAGACCAAGTATTTGATGAGTTTCGAAGTGCCCATTGAACCCCAGGATGCGTCATTTGACGAAAAAAAAAACCCCAGGATGCGTCATTCTCCCCGTCGACAATGGCAATATTCTGTGCCACCACCATAGCTGTCGTACGTGCCTCTCCCTTGAACACCAAACTCCCACTCCCGGGAGCCCACCAACCGCCGCACACGACATTTATACATACCCTATCACCTGGGGTACGCCACGGGAATAGAGGATCAGCCTGGGGGTAGTTCTGATATAGGAAAGAGGAACAACTACAAAGGAAAGGTACAAGATGACTTACCCATCGCTGCCACTGCCACCAACAAGCTTGTTGCACTTTTCCTGAAATGGAAAGACAGTTGAACACTATTGGCAGGCCAGAATTGTACTATTGGTAGGATGACAACTGTATCGTTTCCTCGGATGCACGTGTGCCTTTTCCCCCGTCCTTTCCGCCTCTCTCCTGCTCTGCCTCACTTTTTGCAGGACATGTTGGGGTGTTTGAGATCCTCCTCTCAACCTTATATATGTGCTTGGGGAACACCCATCAATGCAATGATTGCATTTTCCCCTCATAAATGCTCCCCCTTCCCCCCAATGAAAAACCCCGTTTTGGCGCCAAAATTACACTGACAACCCGCCAAAACAGCTACGGTCAATCCACTCTAAATTTCTCCAACATTTTCAGCTATGGTAGGACGTGTTAAGCCTATTGGTAAGATAAATATATGCTATTGGTAAGATAAATTTACCATATTGGTCAGACAGATGCTCTCCCTCTTCCCCCAATGAAGAACCCTGTTTTGGCGCCAAAATTACACGGACATCCCGCCAAAACCGCTACGGACAATCCCCTCCATATTATCTCCAAAATTTCCATGTATGGTAGGACATGTTTGGCCTATTGGTAAGACGAATGTCTTCTATTGGTAATCCAAACGTGTTCGGTTCCCAGAATTGAAGGTGATGCTTTGCCCTCACCTTTCCACTCGTCTCCTATGTTGGCTCTCTTTTTTGCAGATCATTTAATAAGGAATGACACCCATCAATCAAGATTTTATAAGGGTTGATTGACACCTTTAATTCCAATTATTTAAATTTCCCCTCATAAATGCCCCCCTTATTTCCCTACTTTATTGGAGCAACACCCCAATTTCTCTGACATGTCCAGTACCTCCCCCTCCTGATTTCTCTCGGCCAAATGATGCAGCTACAGTGCTCAGCTCCCCTTCACCTGCTACTTCCTCTCCCGGTGGTATTTTTGCATTTGCAAAAATATACCACTTTCTACCCCTAGCCAATAAAAAGGGGACATGTCTAGTTTAGCAAAAGGGCCCTTTTTTGGTCTAGTTATGCAAAAGGGTCAAGTCAAAAATACCCTTCAGATACGAAAAGGGGAAAAAGGAGCAAGGGCAAAAGTATACAAATTTCCATAACCTAATCAAATAACCTCCCAAAGCTACCACTCACAGCTTCCAAAATCAGACAAAATAAGCTTCACCTCCAACTCCATAACCTCAAGCCAAAACTGCTTCCAAACATGGAGCTTCAGAGTTTAAAATTTTAATTAACCTCCGAAACCTCTTCAAAGCTGCTTTCAAACACAACCTTAATCGGTTAGGGTTCGATTATCATAATTTATGAGTATTTGTTTGGTTAATTTTGGATTATAGTTTATATATCAGTTAATAATCAGGAACAAAGACTTATGGTAGTGCAGATGTACATGATTAGATGGATTTGCGAGCACACGAGACCGGATAGAATCAAGAACGAGACTATCCGTGCAAAGTTAGGTGTAATGTGTATATGCGTGAGGCGAGGTTTTGGTGGTTTGGTCATGTGCAAAGGAGAGACTGGAACGCAACAATGAATAGGTGTTATAACCTGGCTATCGAGAGTGTTTGGCGTGTTAGAAGGTGGCCGAAGAAGAGTTAGAAGGAGGTGATCAAAATTCAGACATGACATTGTCGTCTTAGAGATCACCGAAGAATTGACACAAGATAGAACAAATTGGAACAGAGCAATCACTGTCAAAGAAGAGAGATAATAATAGGTGCCCTATAGCGTCTCTATCGTGCTATAACACCCTTTTGCTTATTGCATTATCGATCTACGATTTTCCATAATGTCGTGTTTGGCTTACTTTATTTTAGTGTAAGTCTTGTCTTATATATCCTATATTTAATACTTTCGGGTTACGCGAAAACACCTTTTTAACTTGGTTAGAGAAATGGTGTGTATTACTAGACTTTCTAGACCTTATTAGATGCGCGAGATTTATTGAGATGATTGTTGTTATTGTTATTGTACATCAGTTACTAATCAAATTTATTATGGGCCGATTTTGAAATGTGTGATAAAGTTTTGTTAGAACAAATTAAATCGGGTATAAACACAAGTCGAATCACTTGCTCACATCATATACATCCTTTTTATCCCAAAAAATGTCTAAAGGCATTAAAATAACTAGATAGGTTAAGTTTTAATTTTATTCAAAAACCTGCTCAATGAAATATTCAAATCTCAACACTTAACAAAATATGGGGACGATTGGATTAGGTTTATCTTTAATCGCTAGATGGACGTTCAAGTTAAAATATCGTTTCAAATGTTAATATGAAGTTGTTGGTTTGAGTTATTTGTAACCCACTAAAAGAACAAAAAAAAATCATCCAAATGTTTATAGGCAGTTCAGGTGGTAAATATTTTAACTTTTTCGTCCGATAACCCTAAATGTTTGAATTTTTTTTGTGTCGCATCAGAACTTTAGTTTTAGTTGGAAAATGAGAGTTTCAACTTCTGTTGGACTAGTTTATGTAATTTTGATAAATTATTGGCATTTTTAAGCAATAAGTGACATTATAAATGTTAGAACATGCGACAACTGAACGAAGAAGAGACAGAAGCAAAGAACCAAAGATAAAGAAGAGTTTGCAGCAATCAGTGTGGTGGCTACCCTGAGCGGCGGCAGAGGCGCATAGATGGAGGCGACACCTGACGGGAAGCATTCCCTAATACATCTTCGAAAACATGTGAGTTTTTCAATTTTGGGCCGAAGCACTTCGGATTGCTCCAATATCCCATCGAAATTTTTCTTTATGTGTTGAAATTGATTAAGAATAACAACTAGAGAATAAAACTGAGACCAACTTTTGCTTGATGTTTTGATCAGAAAATTTAGGGTTTTGCAAATTTGGGAGCCAATTGTTGTTGACAATGGAAATTTGTGTACATGCAAGGCATTCGACCATAATGTTTGAAACCCTAATTTCGACAGTAGCCTTCTCTTCTTCGCCTTTGGTTCTTCACCTCAGACTCTTCTTCGCTTAAATATCACATGTTCTAACATTTACGATATCCCTTATTGCTTAAAAAACCCAATAATTTATCAAAATTACATAAACTAGCTCAATAGAGATTGAAACTCTCATTTTTCAACTAAAACTAAAGTTTTGGGCGTGAGACAAAAAAAAAATCAAAACTCAGGGTTACTAGGCAAAAAAGTTAAAATTCTTGTTTACCACTCGAATTACGCTATAACATAGGGTTACCTCACAAAAAAATTCATAAATAAAATGTATATTCTCATATTATCATAATGAAATGAAGTTATTAGAGCACAATGTTACAACATTAACTACTTAATTACTATTTTCACCAAAAAAAACTACTTAATTACTATAAATTTCATTAATTTGTCAATCACCCTTTCATCTTTTCTGTTCATATATTAGTTATTTTTTATTTTTTATATAAAGAAAAAAATCTTGTTTGCCATTTAGAAACGAGTTCTATGTTGACCGCTCGACATTCTATGGATAATATTGAGAAGACCTAGATAATTCTGAATTTGGACATCATCGACATGGTGAATAAAGTGTGCAACCTTATGTTTTATATTGTCGTTATATTGGATATATGTCATCGAGACACTGATAAAGCTAGTGAGAAGTATCTTGCATCTGAAACGATTATTTCAATTTTTTTATGGGTATTTAAGTTTTTGTAAGGGAGTTAATGAGCATGAGATTATTTCCTTCTATAACAATGTTGTTGAAACCTCGTATAATTGCAATTATTCCTTTTAAAGCTACCATTGCTTTAGGTTTTAGGTGAATTTGTTTTACAATTCATTCTATCTATCTATATCTTCTATATTGTAAAAGAAGCTTTTTTGTCATTAATGAAGTTGAATAAATGAGAAATGTTGAAGAATTTTTTTTTAAAAAAACTAATCATCACTTGAGTAAAAATCAACAATTGAGTAAAAATAATATTTATAAGAAGTTGAAAATTCTAATCTAGCATTATCTAATCAATCATTTGTGTAATATTTTGAATGTAGAAAACCAATTACTACTCATTTTTAAATCAACACTTGAGTATTTGATTAAAAAAATCAACACTTGAGTAAACATAATATATAATGAAAACAAAAAATTATATTACATTCATAAGCTTCATCAAATATTTTTAAATTGTAAATTACCAAAAATAGACCCCATATATAAAAATAATTTAGTATATACAATAATATATTTTAAAATATTTAATACTATAAAATTTTCATTGATGGATAAATAAGTACTCTGTATAACAGTAAGATGCATCTCTACCATGATTTCAGTTTCCGACGAGAAAAAAATAGTGTATAGAAAAATATAACTAAAATCGTTTTAGTATAATCGAGATGCATGGAAAATGAAAACATTGCCTACTTAGTTTAATGAATAACTAAAATATGAAATAAAAAAAGTCTTTGAAAAAAATCAAATAGATTAGACCGAGTTTTTGTATATTTAATTTTTATTAGTTTTTATTCAAATTATTATATGAACTTATAAACTCATCGATATAAAAGTCGAATATACGCACGGGATAGTCCACTAGAATAGACTTCTAAAGCTTATATTGTCCTGTTTTTTATCCTCAATAATTAATATTGAATATCGATATATATTATTAAATGACAACATGGTATGAAGGCGTGTCATTAATGTGAGTTTAAGTTATTAATGTGAACTTAATTAACATATCTAAACATATAAAGCTGACCACTCAAAACTTAAATTGTCCTGTATTTTCATAGATCTGTCTAAATTAAAAGACGCTTATATACTGTATTTACGAGTACAAATGTAGAAGATTACACCATTTTTAATTAACAACTTTTGAAACAATTAATAACATTCTCAATTCAAATCACTTCAAACCCACAAAAATGCTGAAACTACCCAAAATTTTGATGAAAAGGTTTACATAAATGTCTTGTTTTTTTTAGATCTTCGATTTAATATATTGACCTTACTTCAACAAAAATGATTGGATTTTGGATGATTTTTTTATTTGAGGGTTTTGTTCTTTGTGTGGGAGTAAGAGGGTGAGTGTGAGAACGGAGGATATATAGAAAGGAGTGGAGTGGGGGTGGGTATTGGGTAGTAATTTGGTTAAATTATAAGGGTATTTTTATCATACTTTAAAATGTATTTTTACCTTGTTATAAAAAGTAATCTTTATTTATGAAAATGTTTTTATAAAGATTAGTAGATTGTTAATTGTTGTATTTTTAGGTAAGTAAAAAAAATACTACAGTAAATGAGTACATTACAATACGGAGTAGTTAATTTTCTTAAAATTTGTTAAAGAATGTAAAATGATATCATTTGACAATAGATGAAGTGTTATTTAGTCTGATTGCCTTACACTTGTTATGATGTATGTTGTTTCATGAATATCGGTGAAGTTATGTTCGACAGTGCAAAATGAAGCTCCACATTTCAAAATATTCAGTAAAAAATAAATAAACGAAAAAAAAAACGAGGTCTCAAACCACATTTTTTTTATTTCTCAATTAATTAAAAAAAACAGACAAATGCGGTTTGAGGTCGCGCTTTACTGAGTAGGCCTCCTTCAAGCTCCAGCCATCCCTTCACCATGACTCCTCCTCGATCTGCTCAACTAGGCCCCAACAGCCCACCACCGGTCCACCATCACTATGGTTCCTGTCCATCACTGCCATCGAGTCTCTCTCATTCTTTCGATTAGAAGCTCCGACCAAAAGTTTCTACTGGCATTTGTTTTGAAAACCTTTGGGGTTTTCGGAATCACCCAACGAGTACTCATCCTCCACCCAGCCCTTTCCCCCTATTTGTGTCGATTTTATTGACCCCTCTTCAATTTGAAGATTAGTAAACCCATTACCCAACCCCTATTAGTATTGAATCTGGGTTTTCAACTGCATTCGTCAATTTCATTTGTTTGTTTGAAATTTCTCTCGAAGACGGTTGTGAACTGGTGATGGGCGGCGAGGGGAGGCTCGGAGACAGTCGGCCTGGCTGGACTGGTGGTGGGCTATCGGGCCCTGGCTGAGTAGATCGAGGAGGAGCCATGGCGGAGGGAGGGTTGGAGCTTGAAGGAGGCCTGTCCAGTAAAGCGCAACTTCAGGCCGTGTTTATTTGTTTTTTTAATTATTGATAAATTAAAAAAATGTGGTTTGAAACCGTATTTCTTTCTTTTATTTTTTTTTCCACTTTTAGATTTGAAATTTCTCGAATAAAACGCGGTCTGAAACAACATTTTTCTGATACACCTAACAAAAATGAATATTTTTGTAAATAATTTGAAAATGTGAATATTTTGTTAAATATTTATTTTTTATTGAATATTTATTTAAACTTTTGTATTAAAAAGATGAGTCCCTATCTTATAATAAAAAAAATCTCAATACGATTCTTGGTTTGTCGGGGATTTCCAAAATTTACCAAGGAGATATTTTTTAGTGGATAAGATATTTGTCTTTCGAGGGATTTATCATTTCCTTATCATAATTTTTAAAGAGGATATGATATCTATTCACTGAAATTTTGAAGAAGTTGATTTTGGAAAATATTTTCATAAGTGCATCATTAGAACACCCACATTTACCGGGGTAAATCCATCTCATTTTTCTCCTTATAAAAATAAAATAAAATAGAACCCATGTATTATTTGTTTCGATTGGTTAAAAATAAGGTGAAAAAAAAGTAATAAAAAGAAATGAGTATAGATAATGAAAAACGAAACATCAAAATTTTACAAAGAGAGACTTAAAAAAGAAAAGAAAAGAGTGTATTATATAAAAGGATCAATCCCTTAATGGGCCTACAGTAACCCGATCCAGATGTAGAGTGGGTTATGCCCACTTGAACTGGAAAGGATTAAAAAAAAAAAAAAAAAAAAGAGTGTATTATATGGGTTTACCATGATTATGAATGCTAGTTCTCTAAAACCCTCTATTGGGGGAAAAAATCACTTTTTCGTGAAAATTAGTTAATAATTACAAAAAAAAAAAAGAATCTTAAAAACTTTAATTTCACGTGAAAGGACCAAAAGTTTGTATAAAAGGATTTAATTGGAGAGGTAAACCGTAAACGTGAGAAATTGGGAATATTTGAACAAGGAAGAAGCCCCAAACGTTGACAAAAGGAAGAAGCCCCAACGAGAAGGCAATCATCCTTTCCCTTTCTTTATCGTTTTGGTCTTCCAACGAATCATCTTCTTCATCATTACATTTAATAATTTTCTTTAAAGCACAACACATTAATTAAATTGAAGTAGATAATCATTTTTTTTCTTTTTAATTGATGAAATATAGATAAACAATTGAAGAGAACGAGATTCCCACAAGCAATAGCTCACCACCCACTTAATTTTTTTATTATTAAATAGTGGAATATTTCCAAGTAAATGTATTGAATAATACAATGAAAAAAAAGTTATGCCCTTTCTTCTTTGGCAAATTGCGGGCCGCGCCTGTAACCCATCATAATCTTAATTTCCTCCTAATCATCATCTCTCATTTTATTATAATATATATACTATATATATGTTTGCTATATTTTTTTTTGTTGGGAAATTAAGGGGAATAGTGGAAGGGAATCAAATATGTATGAAATTGTTAAACTTGGCTGGTTTCGGTTGGGCTAGGATAAACTGGAGAGAGGTCGATCGTGTGTGTGGGTCTATGTACGGAAGATACGAACAACATACAAACACAACGAGATTCTATCTCAAAACGAATCGACAATGAGAGGGAGTAGCCTGCCAAACTTATATAAAATTATATGTTATTCAAGACATTTCAATATTTTCAACGTAGAACAACCCCATATTTCTAACAAAAAATAAAAAATAAACCTTTTGTTTGTTTCTTTAGTCTTAAAAATGTACTTAATAGTAAAATGACAATTACAAAGAAATGGAGGAAGTATATGTTTGCGAGATTGATTGTTGTTATACTTAGCTATGTCGAGTCTTTGTTTTTATTCCTTTTCATTTTGTGCTTTTTTTTACTTGTTTTCCTTTTATGATGATCCATTTATTTATCATCCCTTCAATCTAATTTATTATACAGAAGTGTTGTTTAAGTATATTGAACTCATTTTTGAAAAAAAATATTTAAATTTAATTTTTTTATGCTGATTATTACGTAAAAAGTTGTTACGCATAAAAAATATCATACAACAAGATCATTTTTTTTCAAATGTGTCACATAATCTAATTTTTTTTTGTTTTTTTTTTTATTAGGTAAGAATTCGGGTAGGAGTGTATCCTTATCCGAAGGCATCCTGTCGGATGAGGCCAAGAAGGCCGGAGTGAAGATATAAATCTGACCCCCTGGTCGAGTAGCTAAGGTGTGCAACCTTATCTGTTACACGGTTACCAATACGGGGAATATGTGATATCTTGATTGGATTAAGTTGTTTGAGTAATACCTGGATATCTGACATAATCATTTCTGCTTTCCAAGAACAACTGGTTTTGAATTTGATAAAGTGCATGTAAGAGTTCTAGGGTGTCTTTTTTTTTTATGTTTCGAATTCGACCCATTGAAGAGGGATGCATTGTAACTTTTTAAGAGATGAAATGATGACTCAAACCCATGACTTTCCCTCCCTTGATATGTTTATTGATTAAATAATTTAATGGCATATAAAATTCATGAGATTGACCATTTTAATCATATATTCGTATGATGAAAATAGGAAAAACAAACAAGTACAGTATATATTTGATTAAATTTAACCAAATAGATCCCAAAATCAGCCAATCAAAAAGGAGTTTCTAGAAAGAGGCGCTAAAGAAGCAAAGGCAAAATAATTTCAATTGTGACCATGGATGAAATATCTAATAATAGTTGACTTATCATGCTTTTTTAAATAAATAAAAATTTCTCACCTTTAATTCCTTTTTCTTTTTTTGCCGATAAAGAGAAAGGGAACCATAATGTAACTTTACAGGGCAATGAGTAACCATTTGATTTCAACTTAGTGTATTTTTTTTTCTACCTTAAGAGTTTTGTTTCTTCAAGCTGAAGCAACGTATATATATTATTAATACTTTCTTACATTACACACTTTCATAAATATTAAAAAATAATCTGAGTTGAAATCCTGTACAAACAAGACAAGAAAGCGTTAGATACATGTATTGAAATTGTCGGAGTAGGTATTTATTGATTAGGTAATATTATAAAAATGCCAAATGTATCTCGAGTTCAATTTTTGTTGATCCTAATATAATTGAAGTTTTTAATAAATGGCGATACATATCATATGATATTATTTGCTCTGTAAAATTATCAAAAGGGTTTAAAATTTCTTTTCTAGCTCACTTTTAAAACTTTCATGTAAAAAGAAAAAGAGATGACTTACACCAGCTTTCTAGACCCAACCCAACCCATCTTCTTTAAATGGGCCTGCATATTAAAGCCATTTTTAAGCCCATTTAAAATTTCTTGGACATGTAACATCTTGTAGTCCACTAAAAACGAAGGGTTAGAAGAGGATATCATCAACAAAGGAGCAAGAGGCCGGAAAAAGATACGTAGATATCGGATATGAATATGAGATTGATACCAAGATACGAGTATAAGATTAATAACTAATATCTTATATTTAAGGTTTGGAAATGGTATATGAATATCGGATTAATAGGAAAGAAAAAATAAATTCTAATGAAGGAATAAATCATGATAGTAGCAATCTGTATATTGCGTTCAATAGTGGAACACATGTGGAAATCGAAAAATTAGCAAACACCACCCAATGGAGACTGAGATGGAGATTCATGTCGAAATCGAAAAATTCTTTGATGTTCATTGCTATTGTTGGGTTGAATCTGTATATTGCATTCAATAGCAATGAACATCAAAGAATTTTAATAGGAATCAATTGAATTTAAAGGAACCAGTCATAAACCAAATGTATTTCAATTCTCATGCAATCAACTAAGTCAATTAGCCCTAAAAGATTACAATTTGCTACGTACTAAGATCAAAGTTCTTCAACTAGCGTCCCTATAGATCTAGCAATAGATTGAATTCAAACAAATATTAGTTAGCTACTCCAATACAATACAAAATGAATGCTTGTGGTTAATTGCTGTGTTCCGAGCTTAGAGGGATAAGGGAGCTTCTTCGGCTTCTACTTAGGTCTAAGTAGCTATGGGCCTCTGGAGCACCTTGCCTTGGGGTTAAGGCCTCATTCAGCTTGGGCTTGAAGCCCAAACCAATATCCTTTTATACCAAGTGCAAGCTACCACCCTATTGCATGCATCATATATACACTACTAAAGCATAAGCTGTTCTGCTACATGTCCCAACCACATTAAATATTTTTTATCTAAAACTTTTGTCCAATTATATACGGAGTATTGATTTAATTTTGCATTATGTCATATCATCACTAATATAATCTTTTCATTGATAATATGATAAATACTTGCCAAATTTATATGATTTATAATCATCTTTTAATATCTTTAAAATTGAATGAATTTAAATTCAAATCGATATAGTTGCCAAATTTACTATTTATTTCTTTTACATTGATATTGTTGTAATTAAAATACTAGAATTATGGCTAATGCAATATTCTTAATTATAGATTTATTGAAGGGAATATCATACCATATTTAAATAAATGTTGTAATGTTATTTTTTTGATATATTTTAATTTAAATAAATTTTAATGTAATTTTTCCAATTTATTTTAATAAATTCATTTATTTAGGTGAATTATATTCAAAATAATTCAATTGTATATTTTGCAAGAGTGATTTTAATAAATTAAAAACTATAAACACTAAATTATTTGAAATTATTTAGTATTTTCTTAAACTTTGAATATAGGTATGTCACATGTTAAGAAACCACATTGCCAAAAAAAAATCTTTAAATCTAATGCATTGAAACTAAGAAATCTATTTAAGGCCTCGTTTGGTTAAACGTGGGAAGTAGACTTCCCAGGAAGTAACTTTCCGGGATTTGTAATTCTCATGAATTCTACTTCATGGGAAATGTAAACATATGTTTGGTTGAAAATAATTTCCCATAAATTCAATTCCTATGTTTTGTTTGGTTAAATATTGAATTTTTATAGTAATTTATTTAAAATTACTCTTATAACCTTTTGCTTTTTGTTTAAAATCAAAATCTATATGGGCAAATTGGTGATTTTGTTTATAAAAAATAAATTTTATAGAAGATTTGGAAAAAAAGAATGGAGGAAGTTGATTTTACCTACCCCCTCCATGGTAAGTTAAATTCCACCATTTCATGGGAATTTAAATTCCTAGGAATTGAAATTCCTGGGTTTTCTCATTTTAAAAAAACATACCAAACACATGTATTGACTCCTAATTCCTGGGATTTTGAACTTCCCGGGAAGTAGAGAGTTAACCAAACGAACCCTAAAAATGGTTTAAAATATTTAATATTTTAAAAATGTTTCTCAATATGGATGTTCAACCTATGCCCCAAAGATTTAGGTTAGAAAAACTATGAAACTAGAATTATGATTGATATTGATGTGTTTTATTATTATATTCGTATCAAAACACTGATTCTTTTGGATATATTAAATTCTCTATCCTATTTATTATTTTTTATTTCCATCATTTTTTCATTAATTCTCCAATTTCTCATATCCTTCTTTTTTTTTTGTTTAATAAAGTAATAATTCGAGATTAGACAAACCTGATTCTTGGGAGGCAGGTAAAACCAACACTTAGAAACATCGTCAAGATCCAGTACAAGGGAAAAAGAAAAATTACTAAAATGATAATTAATATTGTTTTTATTTTAATCTCTTCAAAAAGTGTGAAATTAGTTAGAAGAACAATAATTGTTATTTTTGTACTAATGTAAATAATAATAAGTGTTATTTTTATACTAATTTTAATGATTTCTAGAAACGAAAATTCTTTATTTTTAATGATATAATATTTTTTAGCAGAAAATAACATCTTACTTCTCTAATCAAATTAAACATTCACACACTCTATAGTCTATAACAAAAAAAAATATAAAAGTTATTTGAATAGTTATTGAATTTGTTTTAACAAATATGTTTTCAAACCCGTTGAATTTGATTTTCTCCAAAAAAATATTTTTCAAGAAAAATGATCTTTTAACAAACTAGGATACGATTTTATGAATAACTTTTTTAAAAATATTTAATATTATAATAGTGTAACCTAATATTATATAGATTTTTATAAAAAAAACTTAATATATTAAATAAGTACAGTTAGTGAATCCGTGCATAGCTCGGATATAGGATTAGTAAATACCTAAAACTATAGGATAAACCATGTAACTCACTTAATCATCAATCCTCACCATAACTCTATATTTATGTGTATTCTTAACGAGTGGCGGATCCAGAAATTTTGTTAAGGGGAGGCTGAAAAAATTTCAAGAAAATTTTTATTGTATGTATCAAGTATATATGAAAAATACTTCTTTTTTTGTTTAAATATATTTAAAAAAAACCTTAATTTATGATTTAAATAGTTATTTTTAGTAGAATTTTTTTTCAAAAAAACAAATATTATTTTAAAAAATGAGGATTATATATATGTATAAAAGAAAGTTTTTGTTTAAGTATATTGGGGAAACCCTTAAATTTGGCTAAATGTTTTTTTGAGAAAATTATTTGTGCATGTATATAAGAAATTATTTTTTAAATGTATTGGAAAAACCTTAAATTTATGATTTAAATAGTCATTTTAGTAGGAAAATTTTAAAACAATAAACAAAAATTATAAAAAAATTGAGAATTTTTTTATATGTATATATAAAAAGAAATTTTTTGTTTAATTATATTGGAGAAAACCTTAAAGTTGGTATTTAATTAGACATTTTTAGTAGTAGCAAACTAATAGGAAAAAAAATTGTAAAAAAGTGAGGCTAATGGGAATTGAACTCATGTAATAAATACCCCTTCTTTCCAACTGAGCTAATCTATCTTTATGATTTATTAATCTTTTTACATTATTTTATCTCTTAAATTAGTAAAAATTACCAAAAAAATCAATATAATTTTGTTTTTCATACATTTTTCTTCCGGGCTACGGGGGCTTCAACCACCCCGAGCCCGCGTAGATCCGCCAATGTTCTTAACCCTAAGTAAGCTTAGGATTAACCTATCATTTTATGATGTCTACGTACAACTACGTATATACACCAACCACTAATTTAATCACTAACAATGTTAGTTAGGAATAACCACTAATTTCATGACTAACAATGTTAGTTAGGAATGTGGTGTTTATACATCTCACATCGGATATTTATATAGAAACCCAAACCAAAGAATTCATTACTAACCCCGGCATCGATCGATCAATTTTTTTTATTACATATATCATACATCATCATATATATAAATATAATAGACCGATCAATGTGGGGGATCGGATTAACTAAGCCCGGCGTTCAAACCTCACCGGAAACCCTCCCTCCATTTTCGCCGTCAGGTAAGGCAGCAACACCGGCTCGAAGCCCTCCGCCGTCGCCGGGACCACCCTGAATTGCCTCAGAACCCCCGCCGCCACCATTTTCATCTGCAGCAACGCCATCTCCTTCCCCAGACAAACTCGAGGCCCCGCCTGGAACACCGGGTACGAGTACGGATCCTTCGCCTTGAAAACCTTCCTCCTCTCCCCACCTTCCAACTCCAACCACCTCTCCGGCCTAAACTCCGCCCAGTCCTTCCCCCAAATCCCCTCCATCCTCCCCATGGCGTATATGTGGTACTCTACCGTCGATCCCCTCCTCACCACGCTCCCGTCCGGCCACACATCGTCGATTCCCTCGCTGGAGACTTGCTTGCCGTCTGAGGTCACTGGTGGATAAAGCCTCATGCTCTCGTGCAGCGCAGCGTGCGTGTAAACGAGCTCCTTCGCTTGGTCGTAGGCGGATCCGTTGGAGTTTTCGTCGATGCGGCTGATCTCGTCCACGATCTCTCTCTCCGCCGCCGGATTCTTGGCGAGCAGCCAGAAGAACCAGGTTAGCGCCGCCGAAGTCGTATCCCGCCCCGCGAGAATGAAGCTGATTACGATATCGGTGAGGAATTGCTCGTCGGAGTGGCCTGATTTGAGAAACCTCGATAGAAGATCGAGGCTTGTGTCCGATTCACCGTCGGTTAACTGTTGCTTCTTCTGCTTGACGATTTCGGCTGCGAATTCACGGACTTCTGAGACTGCTTTCCGGAGCTGCCTCTCAGATCCGATGTCGAGGAACCGCTTAATCCGCCATGTCATGGGGTGAAAGGACCTCAACCGTTTGCTGCTGATGGCCACTCCGGCCTCGAACGCGTCGCAAAATTTCGACTCCGGAAGCGACGGGAGGAGCAGCGCGGCGTCGTAACCGAAGGCAATCTTACAGATGTTGTCGAAGGCAAATCGTTTGAGGAGGTCCTCTAAGTCGAACACCGTTCCCTTGCCGGCCGATTGAGCCAAAATCGGCATCAATCGTTGCTCGAGTTCAGTGCCCACCACCTGTTCGACGAATTTCCTCAAAGACTTGCTGCTGAACTCATAGCTAGCAACCTGGCGCTGGAACTTCCACTCGTCGCCATCAACGTTTAGGATGCCATGGCCCAGGAGATCGTGAAGAGTTGTTTTGAACACTTGGCCCTTCTCGTAGACGGCGAACTTGGTCTTGAGTATGTGCTCCACGTTAGCCGGATCAGCGGTGATGATATGATCGCCGCCAAACAGCGGCTCTTGGATGGCGATGGTAGAATTCGGGGAGGCTTGCAGCGTTGCAGTCATCCACGAAAGCTTGTCCTTAGTGTGGTGACGGATAGCCAAGTAGGAGCCAATGATCGGGAAGGAATTGGGGAGGCGTGGGTTGGTCTTTCGGGTTTGGCGGTGAGCGGGGTAGTCGAGAAGCTTGCGAACAAGGACGATGGTGACGATCGGCAAGAGGAGGAAGGTTATATGGACTACATCGATCTCAACCATGGCCGGCGATGATCGGTTTCGAAAGATTGCTGGTGTTGTGGTACTCAAGAGTCAAGTCTATAAGATGGGAGGTTATTTGCGCGCTCTCTCTGTCTATATGAAATTATGAAGATTATTATTATTATATTTTTTTTTGCTATTGGTCGAGCATTTTTTAGTCAATTTCGTTTCTTTATAAAATAGAAATCTGTGGGTTATTTTTTATTTTAAAGAATACCAATATATCATTGACTAGGGCCAATTTCTTTTAAAAAGGGTCAATTTTTTTTAAAATATTTTAAAAAAGGCTCAATTTTTAAACCAATTGGGTAATTAGTCAATTGAAGACTGTGAAATTTTGTCATGGTGCTGAGTAGTTTGATTGATGCTGGTAGGAGCAAGAAATTCTATTAAAAGTTGTTATTAGTGGCGCTCTTTAAATTGAACTACTCCAACCAAAAATGTTTGATATCACGTACTTGATTTTAGATAGGCTTTTTAAGAATATAATATTAACCTATTATTAATTTTTTTTAACAATTTCATGCATATAAAAATGATTTATTAAAAAAATTAACTAAAAATAAATATTTAATATTTATTAACATCAAATATTTCTGATAAAAAAAAGAATATTGATTTGGCTAATGTATTGAAGTAGTATGTTTTTTTTTTACCTATACGTGAAATCCCATAATTAAAAATACATAATATTAGTAAGATTAAGAAATGACTATTATCAAATAATTTAAGAAAAATTACACACAAATCTTTATCACAATTTTTACAAGTATTTGCATATCCTCTTGAGATATTGTGACAAAAACCATTTCACATAAGTTAGAGGTTCATTCCTCTCCCTCGTTTAAACCTGCTGAGGTAAGGGATTTCAAAATTTTCAATTGGTTGGTTGTTGATTTTGGTGGATTTGTGTGATTTTTCAGCTGCCCACCCATATATAACTTACATCTCATGAGAGCCCTCCAACGTTACACCCATAAAATTTACTATTTACACCCAAAATTCAAGTTTTTTTTTAAAATAAACTCTACGCCTCCTGAGTCATAGACGTGTGACTCAAGAGGGGCAAGGTATGTATATAGAAAAAAATAGTTGCGTCTCTTGAGTCACACACCTATGACTCAAGAGACGTAGGGTTTATTTAAAAAAAAACAAAAACTTGGATTTTGGGTGTAAATAGTAAAATTTTCGGGTGTAACTAACAATCCCTAAAAAGAAAGAAAGAAGGGGTACTTCATATGAATTCTGGGAAGTGTATGTTTTTTTTTTGTTTTTTTTTTAGTCAAAATTCGAAATCTCAGACACCACCAATGTCTGAGAAATCGAGAGGTCGAATGGAAGGCAATAAACGGAAAAATGTCAAGATACAACCAAGAAAAACACCGCCTCGAACATAACATGAAGGATTCTAGCGTCGCTCAAGGGCACTAGACACGTAGTCCGCATGGAAACATGGGTCGAAGAAGGGGCGAAAAGTGAATGCCGAGAATACGGATGGATCTCTAGACTGATGTTGCACTTCTCTACGCCAGAAGACAGAAGCAGAAACCCACTATGGGAAAAGACATCTGGATAAATATGTTTTTTTTATCCAATTAGTTTTCAAGGAAACAAATTTCTCTATCCTTCAATTCATTTTGAAGTAAGCCTGACGTGTCATTTTACCACTCAAAGGCTCAAAGTCTTTTCTTAATGCTGTTTTGTCTCTTATGATGGGTCAATATTATGATTATTTAAAAAAAAGCCGATGGTGAGAAGAGAGATCCGCTTTTCTCTTCTCTAGAGGGATGGAGAATCCGACTTTGGTCGTTTAACCACGATTTCGACTATCTCACCTCGACTTCGGCCGCCTAAATCAGACTCTAGCCATCTCCGACCTAGCGAATATTTTTGTCCTCGTAAACTAATATGATTTAACCCTCTTTGTTCAACCAACCTTGGCTCGTTTGTGTCGCTGTGGGTCTCACCATCTCCTCTCCTTTTGGGTTCTATTCAATTCTGGTGAGGTTGAATTGCTTCTCCCCCGTCATTTCCTGGGTTGGGTTTTTCGGCCCGGCGTGATACCTCTTTATGCACGCCCGATCTTTTGCCCAATTCGTTTGGTTCCCTAGGCTTTGTCCTTTCCTCACTGATTTTGGGGTTTTCGAGGGTTGTTGGTGACTCGCCATCTTCCCTCTGCTCATCCTCTTTAATTGAACACCACCTCCCGACCTTCAATTCGTTTCTTCCCGTTTCCACCCCTTCGCCATCCATTGCCCACCGCCAGCCTACTTTGTCTGTCTTCGCTGGGCTTCAACTGCTTGACCTCACACTTTTCGGCGTTGGCTTCCACCCCCCGCCACCGTCTTCGTCTTGTCCGGCCTTTCGTCCGTACCATCTCTTGTGTTGCAAGCTTGTGATTAGACTTTTTCCCCTTGGCGTGCAAGTTGCCTTTGGTTTGCCTTGCATGCCAAGTCTCGAGGAAAAAAATGCAGGCTGATGGAGAAACATGCTTGTCCTTGCATGGTCGGTTCTTCTTGATGCATTTTTCTCGGGCATTGTGCGGCTTTGCTTCTGGTGTATCTAGGCAATCTTCTTATTCGTTGGGGTTTTAGCATCCATAGTTGGGACTGGATGGGGTCGAGGTGGTGTGTACGGGGAGACTTCGTGATCGAGAAGGATCTTTCTTATGGGTTCGTCTTCATTGCCCACAGAAAATTCCTGATGTATCGCTGGCCAGCGGTGGTGCTTCATGGTGGTGCTTGACTTCGTTCTTAGTCTACGTCTTCAGCTTGCTAGTTTTAGATTTGCTTAGATTCGTCCTGTTGTACAGTGCGGTGTTGCCTACTTTTTCGCGCCTAGCCTTTTTCTGGTTTTGTATTGTATGTTCGATAGTTTTCTGTCTGCCGACTTGTCGGCCTTTCAAGAAACATGCATGTTTGATCTCGAATTCTTACTTTATCAAAAAAAAATGCCGACGTCATATAAATATTGAAACAAAAATAGACTATTAAAGGATGAAATTAATCACTTGTTTATAGTATTATGGTTTCTACTTTATGAAAATACTCTTGTAATGATGATTAGTATATTGTTATTTGTAGTTTTCGAGAAAGTTAAAAAATGGTGTAATAAATAAGGTTGTGGACGTGATCGAGATCTGATGGCTCGCTGTTGACCGAGTCCAAATCCGTGGTCTCCACTTTTGTTCCCCAGGGATTCCCTGCGTTGCTTCTACCAACCGTCAGGAGTGATGAGGCACATTGTCCCGATTCCGACACCGTTCGCTTTCTTTAGTTCTGACCTTCTTACTCTAGTTTGTTTGTGGTGCTTACGTCTTTGTTGATGGGTCTTGTATTTTTCATTTCTTTTCATAACGGTTTGTCCGTTGCTGATCTTTTCGACCTCTCGACTCACTGGACATGTCCGATAGTCGAATTCTTTCCGGTTAAAAAAAAAAGTGGGTGAGCTACTTCTTATAGGTAATTGGTTTTATGATGCAAATTCATCATACTTATGTAATCTAACGCATGTGCGCATATACACACTACCCCATCATGACGCAACATACTCTTATACTCCCTAATAATTATACAAAGCTCTCTCCAACAAGGCCATATTATCAAACACCATACTTGCATTGGCATAGGAAATTACATAAGCAAGTTAAACATCCACTGAACATTTGGATTGGGATTTGGAGATCATGTTTTCTGTATGTGAATGCAAGCATACATTAAGATTACTAAATATCCATTTCGGCCAAGGAAACAAGTCCAAAAGGAAATTCGTCATCTAAGAGAGAGATTCGGAAATCAACTTTGGACCAACTCAGGTATCATCTTAGATAGAAATGCCAATTCATTCTCAAAGAATTCTGGCTCCTCCTTTCCTTCCTTGTTTCCTAATATCCCATCCATTGCCCTCTTTTCTCCGCCTACCTTCGCACTCGATTTGTCGCCAAAACCCAAGACTGCCTCAGTGATGTCTCGAACAAAGTCGACTACTACACCATCGATGCCCATTAGGTGTTGTAAGTACACCGCCTCGACAACGTTACTGCATATATACACCAACCATTGATTTAATAACTATGAATGTTGGAATAATGTGGTGTGTATAAGAAATTGTTGAACCCTATATGGCTTTTATGCTCAATTTATTAAACATGTATGCCTGCACACGACCTCAATTATTAGCCCATCAGACTTTATAAAGGAAGAAAGTAAATAAACTGAAAGACCAAAAAGAAAATTGATCTTACTTCAACTGCCCATATGTTAAGAGGGAGAGCTTGCATTCTTTAATCTTAGCAACCATCCCCAGATTGTTAAAGACTGCTTTCACTTCTGATACAATTCCTTGCAACCCGGCATCTAGGCAATGCTTGACGGCCTCCTCGAGTGAGTTCCTTCGAGGGTCGTTAAATATTTCTATTCCTCCTTTTGTGATGAAGAACACCTGATCAACCACCATTTGAACTAGTATCCATGTGCACAACATTATATGGCATGGAAAAGGCAAATTCAAGGCCTATGATTTAATAACTTCTTCCAAATTCATAAATTTGGAGGTTGTGTATGAGTCTATACTCTATAGTCTATATGTATGGACAAATCCAATAGATTGTTTATGTATATATAGAACTTACTGGGTAAGTAGCCTGCATTTGCCTCATCAACCGAGCAGCATCAGGCTGAAAGCTTGAGAAGATAATAGGCCTTTGGCCATCCTTAGCGTACTTATCAACCACATCTAAGATGAGTCGAAGAGTGTGTTTGAGCTCTTGCTCCTTGTAGACCATGAAATCATCAAACTTCAACTCGATATCAAAGCCTAACGACTCATTAACGCTTGTGAAAACCTCTTCCAACGTGCATAGAGCGTCGTCTTTGTCAACAATCCACTCTACTACTCTCCCATCCTTTGTTTTCTTGAACAATGGCTTACCTACCTAGAGCAAAACACACACACACACATTAGAATCAATACAATGTGAGTTACAAACTTACAATAAGGATCAAGGTGGATGAGGTGAAATAGGTATACCTTGTCGGATACTTTCTGTGGTCCGTAGCTTAGGAATTCATCAAGAGTGAGATCAATGACTCTTCTCTCAACAAGAGCTCCCTAAAGAAGTCCTCCACGAAGGAGTGATTAGTTATAAGACGCGATGTTGCGAACATAATACGAATGAATTGAAATGTAGGGGTTAAGGAGGGAGTGAAAGAAGTACTTGCCTGATGAGGTTGGGTGAGGATGAAGTTGTCATGGAAAATGACAGGACAACCATCTTTGGTCACCTACAAAAATAGGTTTCATTTTACTTGTTTTGGCCTCTCTCTCTTCCTATATATATACTTGTTTTTGCCTAATCCACTTCTTAACATTACCAAAAAGAAAGAGAATAAGAAATTCAGGAGAGATTTTCCAATATATATCCATCAGAAAAAGATTTATCCTTTTTTGTCCACCACTTGAATTAAAAAAATTGACAAAACAAAAGGTCTATTACTTCATAAAAATATAGGGTGAGTCTATCTGCAAAAAAAAAAAAAAAGTTTCGTCTAACGGTAAGATAAAATTTAATCTCATCTTGTCGATAGATAATACATGTCTTTCATTCACGTTGGATGGAAGATGAGTTAGTCGTATCTTTTATTGTTGTTCTCCTTTTATTTGATTTGTTTGTGTTCGTTTTGTATATTTGTCTGCCCATTAGATTCAAGGGATTCATTGGGTAAAGAAATGAATCAAGGGTTGGGAGGGTCACTATGTGATCCGCTAGAGAACGGTTAGTTTTTTTAGCTTATTTACCCATCATGATTTGATAGGTCGATCTGTGATCCATCTAACGCATATACACCACAAATTATCGTTCTTTTGAACATTATTTAATGTCAAATTAGACGTGTAACGATGTCGAATTAGACGTTGAACTACGTCAGATTGGATGTTGTTTAGTAATAAAGCTGTCGATGTTGCTCGATAGCCAATGGATTATCGAATCGTGTTGGACTAGCAACGTAACATGGATTGGAGGTTGATACCACGGGTCAAAGAGGACACGAAATACTTTAAATTAAAAAAATAGAAGGGGAGTGTATTTTTTGTAAGTCACAACGTCCAAGGGGGCTTTTTTTTATGTGTACTTGTATGTGTGTATCTTTGTGTTTTTTTAATAAAATATTTATCTTAGTAACTTCTGATCCGAAGTTGCTATTTCAGTTAGATCCGATCCTCTGGCTTGCCATCTAACATAGTCAACAACTTTTACACTCAACAACGTCTAATCCAACGTTGTACATCGTCTATTTCAACATTAATTAGAGACGTATTACGAAGCGAATTTACGGTATGTATAACAACACCCCGTTTAATAAGCAACTTCTTAGATTTACTAATTTTGCTTTACTATTAATAAATGAACTCATTGACCTGATGAGTCAAGTGACCCATGTACGTGGGGGAGCCACAGGTCCGGGGTATGGTTCCACTCCACCCTCTATTCCAAATCTTAGATTCATATAGATAGATCGAATAGAATTTTTGCCAACCCTATTTATGAATGCACTTTGAGATTTCATTTGAGAATGAATGAAATCTCATAGCATTTATAAATAGTAGTGGCAAACTTCTATTCGATCTACCTTTATAAATCTAAGATTTATTGAAATTCATGACCTATTCGACCCGAGGTGACTCTGACCCTAAATACATACGACCTAATTAAACCAGTGGTCGACACAACCCAAACCTAAAACAAACTGGAAATGATTGAAACGAATCCGAACTTGAAATAAAATCTGATTAAATAAACTAATTTGACTTTAAATTATAATTTTAACTAATGATAAAAACCCAACCCTATATATAACTTGATTCATTAATGATCCAAATTCGAAATAATTTAACTCGGATCAAATTAATTAGATTCAATAATAACTCAAATCCGACTTCACCAGCAACTCAATTCACTAGTACTTGTTTCCAATGTACTCCCAATTACACTCAGCAATGTGCCAATTGGAATAGTGAAACTAAACCGGTCGTTGAAGCTCATAAATTAGTTGCATAAAAGGTAGGGCAAGTTATAGAAAACCACCTTTAAAATAAGTAAAATTTCACAAAGCCACTCTTAAAATAGAAATTTATATAAAACCACCCATAAATTTATTTTTCCTTAAAAGAATCATTGATCCGTGACCATTTTTATGTGTAAAAAGTGTTTTAAAAATGTTAAATTCTCACATTTTGTATTTAATATGACCTAATTATATAATAAAATAACCAAAACATTTAAGAAAATATGAAAACTTAATAATTTTTTTATAACTTTTTACACATAAAAGGATCATGAATGGTTCTTTAAAAAAATAAATAAATTTATGGGTGAGAGTTTATAAACATTTATGTTAAGAATATTTTTGTAAAAACTAGCCTATTTTAAGGATGATTAATTTTATGTAATTTAACCTAAAAATGTATTGAATATTGAATTAAATGAAACACAACAAAAATATCCGAGACGTCCGCTGTTGTTCCCCACAAGCCATTCATGTGTCGTTTCTCCCATTAGTGACCCCTTCTGATATCCCCGCATCTCTTCTCCGGCTTACCGATGGTGTCTTGTGGTGATAGCTTCATTTTCGTTATTGGTTGCTCTCATGATGGTTTGTCCATTTACTAAGTTTCCCGGTCTCTCAATATATCAGATTTAATTATCTAATACTCCCTTCGTTCGTAAAAACTTGTCATTTTAGAGTTTGGATTTTGTTCAAAAAAATATATCGTTTTAGACATTATACCCAATTATTTCCCAAATTACCCTTACTTATTTTAAATTTGTCTAAGCAAATTTAAATTTTGGCTCCAATTTTAGTGTTATGATTGTACTTGATTTTGGTACGAGTAATCATTTGAAACCAAAGGTAAATTGAATGTTAAAAAAATTCCTTAAAAATTATGTCGAAGGCTAAAATGTCATGTTTTCGTGAACGAAGGGAGTATTTGATTGTCTTATAACTAAATCCTTAATAAATAAATAAAAATATGGACACTAGTTTGAAAGAAAGGAAACAACGCCGGTGAGGAAAGAAACCAACTTAAAATCTCCGAAATTGAAGCCTATTAAAACGCTCTCTCCTCTCTCTAGGATTCTAGAGAATCCTAGAGAGAGGGAGACCACAACCACGGCTTTGTCCGTTCTACTCCGGCTCCGGCCGCTATTAACCCGGCTCCGGCCGTCTAGTTTCCCTGCGGTGCCGCCGCTCCGGCGTGTTTCTGACTGTAAACCGTGCTCGTCCTACCTTGCTCTGGATTCCTTTTTGGTTCAATCCAAACCAAAAATTAATTAAGGGCTTTTGTAGATATGTAGCTCCTACCCCCTTTAGGAGCTTTGTTGGGCTGATTTGTGCAAATCCTCCCTCCTTCTCTTGGATCAATGGTTCAAGAGGTTTCTTTTCGGTCCTACTTAACCCCGCTTTCGCCCAATCTCCCCTCAATCGTGGCTTGGTGGTTGATTTTGTTCCCTTTGCCCAATCGCGTCCTCAAGTGGCTTCAATGGTGGATTCACATCCGCCCTTGGTGCTTCCGTCCCTCTCTGTCCATCTTCTCGGCGGCGATTGGAAAGCGATTCGTGCCCATGGCCTTGGTTTTTTCCATGTCCTGATAACCCCCAAATCTGCAACCCTCTCTTTGATTTCGCCTCGCCGCTCCTCTTCGTCGAGCTGCGTGGCTTGTTCTGCTCAGACTCACCATTGATTGGTTCCTCCTTGGGGTTGCCGACATCGCCTTTACCGCCTTGGGACTATTTTCCTTGGACGACGTTTTGCCTTGGGACTGTTTTCCTTGGCCACGTTTGCTCTCCCTTGGATGCTACGTACCTTTCCTTGGCTTTGGTCCAAATTTGTGTTTTGGACCCGAAACAACCCGAAAACTTTTGCTTTGGGCCCAAGATTTTCTTTGGCCCGAGGCAGCCCGGTAAATGGAAATTAAAAAGTAAATTTTATGGAAAATAATTATATTATTTACCTTAAATCACTTAAGGGTCTGGATTATTTACAAACTTTATAATTTTTCCTGCAAGGGAATCAAACCCCGCTCATTTGGGCATGTACTAAATCCTGTTAGGGTTGATTAAATCCCGAAAGGGTTCTTGGTACTCTTTGCTCTTGTGGTGTGCGGCTCTGCGGTAGCGTGACTGGGCGTTCTTCTTCGTAGATGTGGTTCTGACTGTCGGAGTCGGGATAGGTTGGGGTCGAGGTAGTGTGTTTCGTGGCGTCTCCGCTATTCGGGTTGACTGCTTCCCTGAAGTTTCGTCCTCACTGCCCAAAGGATGATCGGGTCCTGATGTATCGCTGATCTACGGTTCTGGTTCAGAGTGGGGCTTGACTTCGTCCACGTCTAGTTTGGTTTGGGGCTGCTTGGTTTCGTTTTTGTAGGGTGCGTTTCCCTGAATGTGCACCGTTATTTATTTATTGTTTGTTTGTTTGGTTTGTAGACGGGTTTTCCCGTCTGCCGGCTTTGCCGGCCCTCGAGTTTCAGATATGTCTGAACTCGAATTATTACCTTACCAAAAAAAAAAAAACAACGCCGGTGAAAGAACATGGTGGGCCACCTGTAACGAAGGACATCATCCACTACCAAAAGTTTCGCGGTTGTTGGAAGCTTCACGACAATCAAAACTCGTTTTTGGTTCTTTCGTCTTCTCTCAATTTGACACCATTTCTTATGCTCTCCCCGTCACCGCTCCCCATCGCCGTACGTGTCTCCTTTTTCTTTTTCTATATCGTTTTTTTATTAATTAAATCAACCCGAGCTTGAGCCGAACACACGAAGATCAATTACGTCTTTTTTTTAGGATGATTGAGTTCGATCGGGAGGTACTTTTTCGCTGATGATTCACTAATTTAATTGCTTGATTAGGTTAATTTATTCAACGAAATTGACTGGTAAAGATACCTGAACATCAAATTCAACGAATTGGAGGCGAGAGAAGGACGCAGCGGCATTGAAAGAGGCGATGGAGTTCTCCTTGATGGCTCTCATTCGGCTGTCCGGCGACTGCATCACGTTCATCCCGCAACCCCTGTGTCCCATCACAATCAAATTTCCTCTCTTCTGGTCTTCCGTACCTTCAATTGACGTCACACAAATGGAAAAAGATCGAATCTTTTTTCATCAAAGCCACTCAATTTGCCCCCAATTTGAATTAGTTCATAATTTTGTACATATGAAGGAAGAAGAAACACGAACCGCCAGAAGCAATTGCAGATGGATGGAGATCGATCATGGCGGTGCTGTTAGTTGCGCCGGAAACAGGGTTCAGAGCCATGATCGATTACCTGGAGGAATTCGAAATCGAAGCTACAGCCTCTGATTATAATTAGGTTTTTGATCGATGCAGTACGTGAGCTATCTGGGATACGCCAGGCGCTGCATTTATATATACATAATACATGGATTTTATAGCGTCATCGAACATTTTTGGTTTTTCTTTTTTGAGGGAATGATTCGAACTTATTGAAATTACTTTCTGCAAGTAAAATCCCATCAATCCATTTTGGAACTAATTTAAGTTTAAAAATATATAAAACCAACGGCTACCCTTAGATTTGAAAAAGGATGCATGTTAATTACTAATTATACAAATTTGGCGCCACTTGTAATCTCGATAACTAGCTGTTTCTTGTTAATTTGGGGTTTCCTACTCAGTTTAGTTTTTTACCCTCTTTGGCTTTTTTTAATTCTTTTTTTTTTTAAAAGAAGAAACGGAGAATATCGTGTAACTTTATTAATAATAAAAATGCTAAATTGATATATTATGGGGCACAGCTAAACTCATCTTAGTTATTAAGAATAACACGTAATGATTCATACATAACGATCGAGTTTGAATCCTCTCTAATGTTATTATATATGATTAATAGATATACCTCCTCGTTTGTTTTTAGGTAAGAAGAGGTAATGATTACCCTTCCGAATCTAATCCTTTTTTAGTTTAAGATTCATTGATAATTATTCTAATCATTACCCTTCTTCCCTCGTTTTACATACAAAATCTATTTCTTTTACTCACATTTGATTACTTATTTTGAGAATAGGGTAACCATATCCCTTAAGATCCTCTAACTATTTCTCTCTCCCCTTCTCTAGATTCAAAAAAAAAAGTACTACAAAAAAAAAAAGATTAAAAAAAAAGTGTTAATCATACAAATTTTCCATATAAATTTTAATTACTTTCTCTTTTATTCGTTTCTACTCAAACAAATAAGACATAAGTGTCTACTACCAAAAAACAAATAAATCAAAGCGCCATCTGAGCCCTCGGGGTTTTCTGATACATATTGGCCTATCAAAATATTAAGAACTAAGAATATATTTTAAAAAAAATCCACTATTTGCTTCTCTAAAAATATTAAGTATCAGGATTAAGAGCGGATGAGATGCCCCAAACACTTGTAATGATAAAAATTACAAGACATTTATGAATGTTTCAATATCACCATCTTTTCGCCACAAACCAAACAAGTTAAATGACGGAGCTAGCATAACTCAGTCATTGCCCTCATTGGGAACGTACAATAGACCATGAAGGAAGCTCCATTTTCCAAGTGAAATTTTACTAAATTACACACTCATTCCGTTCGGAAATAAATAATGTTTGACTTTTATAAACGTGGTTTTAGGAGCTATTAACTACGTAGTATAAATTTTTTATTTATTTTAATTAATTTTTTTCATAGTTTAATACTCCATCAGTTCGGCAAAAACATGTCATTTTAGTTTTTTTTTCACAAGTTTTAAGGCAATTAACAAATGTACTAATTTGCCCTTAATTATTACCCTCCTTTTTTACTTTATCGAAAACTACAACTAACAAATCATCAATCATGTCAAGGGTATTTTTGTAAAGTGAAATGTAAAATACCTACAATGACAAGTTTTTTTGAACAAAAATAACACCCTAAAATGACATGTTTTGTCGAACGGAGGGAGTATCTATTAGTAATAAGTACTCCCTCCGTCTTAAAATACATGTCTTTTTAGGACGGAGCACGGGAATTAAGAAGTATGTTAAATGTAATAATTAGATGTAAAAAGTAGGTTAAGTGTAATGATTATACTTGTATTTGTTTATTTTTTTTTAATTTGTGAGGAGGAGAGTAGGGGTGATGTAAAAATTAGAGTAATGATTAGATGTAAAAGTAGGTTAAGTGTAATGATTAAATCTAAAAAGACATGTATTTTTGACAAAATTTTATGGGCTAAAAAGACATGTATTTTGAGACGGAGGGAGTATTAAATTGTGAAAAAAATTAATTAAAATAAATAAGATTTTAGTTTTTAGCTCCTAAAACTACGTGTAGAAAAGTCAAATATCATTTATTTCCGAACGGATGGAGTATATAGATCGTGTTAGCAAGTATATATGTTTTAGATAGAGTTGTACATATTTACGATTGTAACCTCAGGGTTTTCACCCAATGATATATATACAGGAGTAGGCTCCTCTGAGATCCTTCAAGGACTCAGTTATCTAAACTCTTACATGATATCACAGCCTCTTTATGAAACCCTAAAATTTTTCGTTTCACAAAATTAATTCGATCCTGCCGCCGCCGCCTTTATAGCCGCCGCCGCCCACACCCAGCCGTCGCCGCCGCAAACCCTAGCCGCCGCCGCTGCTCCCAGCCGCCGCCGCCGCAAACCCTAGCCGCCGCTGCACCCTCCTTACCGCCGCCGCTACCTACCTCTACCAATGGGTGACGTTGTCAACCCCCCACCGCAGCCACAAAACCCTTTCCATTCCGCCCAATCCGTTACCAACATCAAGAACCAAATCCCCCTAACCCTAGACCTCAAGAAGGTTCAATACCACACATGGGCGGAACTCTTCACCACCGCTTGTCGGGGCCATGATGTCCTTGCCCACATCGACAGTTCCGACCGCCCCAATGATGTCCCTGAGCCTATTTGGAACCGCATCGACTCCATCGTACTCGGATGGATCTATGCTACCATCTCCGAAGATGTGTTGATTACCGTCCTCCAACCCGGATCAACCGCTCGTGATGTTTGGCTTCGCATCAAGGGCCTCTTTCATGACAATCAATCCGCTAGGGCTGCGGATCTTGAAGGGAAATTCATCAACACCCGTCAGGAAAGTTTCTCCAACGTCTCCGACTATTGCCTTGCCATCAAGGCTATCGCCGATCAACTTGGCGATGTCGGACACAAAGTCAGCGAAGAGCGCCTTGTTCTTCAACTTATCAATGGCCTCTCCACCAAATTTGACGTCGTCGGCGGTATGATAAGCAACACTTCCCCGCTGCCGACATTCATGGTGGCTCGCAGCATGCTTTCCAGGGAGGAAAGCCGTCAGGGCCGCCCTCAAGCCCCTTCCCATGTCCTAGTGTCCTCTAAGGACTTCCTACCCACGGATCCTTACCCCCGAAACCCTCAAACAACCCAATCCAGGCCACCCAACCAGCGCGGTGGACGACAGCAAGGGAGGAACTCGCGACGGGGTCGCGGCGGCGGCCGCAGCAACATGCCGCGACCGCAGCACTACTCGCCGCAGCCCCCGCCGCAATACCCGCCGCAGTCTTGGTACCCCACCCCGCCTCCCTGCCCCTATCCGACGTGGGCCGGCTAGCCACCGCCTTCGATGCTCCGCCCCTACCGCCCTCTACCCTCTGCGACTCCTTCCCCAGCGCTATACGCCTCCTAGCCGCAACACACCGTTCTCTCCGCCGCTTTCTCCACCATGGGACTTCAGCAGCCGGACGACAACTGGTATATGGATACCGGGGCCTCTTCCCACATGACGAACGCACTAGGTAACCTACAAACTGTTTTTAATTCTAGCACTTTACCATCCATTTATGTCGGTAATGGCGCGCCACTATCCATTGTCGATTCAGGTCAAGCAACCCTCCCCACTGGCCCACCCCTTCACCTTAACAACGTCCTACTTGCCCCTGACATAGTCAAAAACCTCATCTCTGTTCGTCAATTTACCATTGATAATCACGTGGCTGTCCAATTTGACCCTTTTGGTTTTCTTGTGAAGGACCTTCGCACGGGGACCCCAATCATGCGGTGCAATAGTTCCGGCGACCTCTATCCACTCGCCCCAGCCCGCAAGTCCGCCCCCACCGCCCTCATCACCCTTAGTTCCGACTTGTGGCATGCTCGTCTTGGCCACCCTGGCGATCACGTGCTTCAAAGTCTCTGCTCTAGCAATTTCATTTCTTGTCATAAAGCCTCGGGTATCTGCACTTCATGTGAGATCGCCAAGAGCAAAAGACTTCCTTTTAGCATTTCCCTTTCACATACTTTTGCACCTTTTGACATTGTTCATTGCGATTTGTGGACATCGCCCATTCCTAGTGCTAGTGGTTTTTGTTATTATTTGGTTATACTTGATGATTACACCAATTTTGTTTGGGTATTTCCACTACGCCATAAATCGGAAACACAGGGCCACATTATTAGCTTTCACAAGTTTGTCCAGACCCAGTTTAGTTTGCCTATCAAGGCCATTCAATGTGACATGGGAGGAGAGTTCGACAACAACATTGTCCGCTCCTTTTGTCAACAACAAGGGATAGCCCTCCGCTTCTCTTGTCCACAAACATCACCTCAAAATGGCAAAGCGGAACGCATTCTCCGCACGCTCAATGACAAGACACGAACCCTACTTCAACATGCTTCTCTACCCCCTTCTTTTTGGGTTGAAGCTCTTCATATGGCCACTTACCTCCACAATATCCTACCATCAAAAGCCATTGGCAACTCCAACCCAACCTTGGCACTCTACCACCGCCACCCGTCCTACAATCATCTTCGAGTGTTTGGATGCCTTTGCTTTCCCAATATGAGTGCCACTGCTCCCCATAAGCTCTCCCCACGGTCCACAAAATGTGTCTTCTTAGGCATTTCCCCACACCATCGATGCTACCGTTGTCTTCGCTTGGATACCAATCGGGTAGTGACATCTCGCCACGTGATTTTCGACGAACATACCTTCCCCTTTGCCCCCCACCATCAACCCACAGTCCCCACACCCCGAGAATCCAGCACCTCGGCCTCATTCCCACCCCTCCTACGTCTTCTTCTTGGCAGTAAACCACCGATGCCGCGGCCGCCGCCTCAAGCTGCGGCCACTGCCCAACCCGCAGCACCATTGCAACATGCAGCGGCCGCCGCCAACATGCCGCGGCCGCCGCATCATGCTGCGCCCGCCGCACCACTCCTTGCTGCACATGCCCCTGCTGCGGCCGCCGCCCCAGTGCCGCGGCCGCCGCCTTCCGCAGCGCCCGCCCCCACCATGACTATGCGATCTTAAGCTGGGATCGTCAAACCCAACCCCAAATACAACCTCTTCACCCCTTCCACTCCCATATCACCTATACCTAAGTCACCACAAAAGGCCTTACAAGACCCAAACTGGCATGCCGCCATGGTCGATAAGTTTAGTGCTTTAATTAAAAATGGCACGTGGGACCTCGTTCCTAGGCCTCGGGACTCTAATATCATTAACTGCATGTGGTTGTTCAAACATAAGTACATGTCTGATGGGTCACTTGAACGACACAAGGCTCGCCTCGTTGTCAATGGCAAGTCTCAGGAGGTTGGTGTGGACTGCGACGAAACTTTTAGCCCGGTCGTCAAACCCGCTACCATATGCACTGTGTTGAGCATCGCTCTCACTAAGGACTGGCCTATTCACCAGCCACGTCAAGAACGCCTTTTTGCACGGTAACCTTCAGGAAACTGTGTATATGCATCAGCCTCCAGGCTTCTATGATCGTTCGCGCCCCTCTCATGTCTGCCTTCTCCGGAAGTCTCTCTATGGGTTGAAACAGGCGCCCCGCGCCTGGTATCAGCGCTTCGCCACGTACCTCAGTGCGATTGGTTTTCAGAGCAGTCGGTCAGATCACTCCCTCTTTGTCTTCCATTCAGGGTCCGACACGGCCTATCTATTGTTGTATGTTGATGACATTGTGCTTACTGCATCTTCTCCATCATTATTGTCACGCCTGATGGGACTGCTGCGTTCAGAGTTCGCCATGACAGATCTTGGTCCCCTGAGCTATTTTCTCGGCATATCTGTGACTCGCACTCGGGATACATTGTTTCTTCATCAGAAGAAATATGCCCTTGAGATTGTCGACAAGGCTAGGATGACATCCTGCAAGCCTGCTACCACTCCTGTCGACTGCAAGTCCAAGCTCGATGCTGCCTCTAGTCCCAAGGTTGATGACCCTACCGCCTATCGCAGTCTGGCAGGTGCCCTCCAGTATCTGACATTCACTCGGCCAGACATTGCTTTTGTCGTCCAGCAGGTTTGCTTATACATGCATGATCCCCGTGAGCATCATCTACAGGCGCTCAAACGGATCATCCGGTACATCAAGGGTACCTGTGACCTGGGATTGCACCTCTTTCGCGGCCGTTTCGACACACTCACAGCTTACTCAGACGCAGACTGGGCGGGTTGTCCGGAAACTCGCCGTTCCACCTCTGGGTTCGCTATCTACCTTGGTGACAATCTGGTATCGTGGTCTTCCAAGCGTTAGGCTACCATATCTCGCTCCAGTGCTGAGGCTGAGTATAGAGGTGTCGCCAACGTCGTGGCGGAAACCTGTTGGCTTCGCAACCTCCTCTGCGAGCTTTGCGTTCCACTTCGTGCCGCTACATTGGTCTACTGCGACAATGTCTCCGCAGTTTACCTCGCCTCGAACCCCGTTCAGCACCAGCGTACCAAGCACATCGAGATTGACATACATTTCGTCAGAGAAAAGGTCGCTCTAGGCCAGGTTCGAGTGTTACATGTCCCTTCTGCCCATCAGTATGCGGACATCTTCACAAAAGGATTACCTACTCCTCTTTTTACTTCTTTTCGTTCCAGTCTTGCTATTCGCTCACCTCTAGCTGCGACTGAGGGAGGATGTTAGCAAGTATATATGTTTTAGATAGAGTTGTACATATTTACGATTGTACCCTCAGAGTTTTCACCCAATGATATATATACAGGAGTAGGCTCCTCCGAGATCCTTCAAGGACTCAGTTATCTAAACTCTTACAGATCGAGGGTCGCATGAGAAGAAAAATAAAATTGCAAAAGTCAGTAAAATCTCAATGAAACTCATGGGCATGGTGTATATGCACAAATGAGTGTCTAAGTGTCAACTCTCATATTTTTAAGGTGAGAAATCACTAAGTACGTAAATCAGTTTTATTAAAAAAATATATATTAGTGGTTGGATGGAATTTGGCATTTATTACTCCGTAAGAATTATGACAAGGGTTGCACCAACAAAAATATATGACAAGGGTTATTCTAAATTGTGTCTTTAGATTGCATATATTTGATTTGAAAACGAAACCCGATTAAAAATTGATAAGCCTTTAAAAAAAATTACATACCAAAATAATGGAATTCAATGCAATCTTTCTAAATAAAGATGCTTAACGTATAGGCTAAAGTTGCTATATAAACAAATTGTTATGATTATAAAATAATTTCTTTATATAGCAACTTTAGTCTATACCTTAAGCATCTATATTTAGAAATATTGCATTGAATTCCATTATTATATGGATTCAGAATTGGATCGAGTCATATAATTAAAGTTTATTATTATTATTATTATTATTTGTTTTAAGTGTGTACGTGTAGAGGTATTTTTAGCTCAAGAGTCAACTAATCCAGTTTCAAATAAATATTACTAATATATTTTTTAGATGTTAAAAATTACATAAAATTTTAAAAATAATTTCATACTTATTATTATTAAGTATAAATTTATATAATAAAAAAATATATAAATAAGTTGATATTTTATATAATTTTTATTATTTAATACTACCTCCGATCCAAAAAGGATGTCGTTTGACTTTTTAACACGTATTTTAAGAAGCTAAAAACTATATAATATATTAACTTTTTTATTTTTATTTTTTTATAATCTAATACTTATTACCAACAAATATTAAGTTGTAAAAAAATAATTTAAAAAAAGTTGATATATTATATAGTTTTTAGCTTCTTAAAATATGTGTTAAAAAGTCAAACGACATCCTTTTTGGATCGGAGGAAGTATATATATATTAATAATAAATGATACTACAGTATATTTTAATTAATAGAGAGGAAGTATAAAAGGTTTAAATGAGAGCAACCCTCCCAACTCAGTATGCACCATGCAGATCAATCAGGAATCGTATCAAAGCAGATGAGAGAATGGATAAATCATAAATTCATGAACTGATAGGCAAGTGGATTGCCAGCCTTTTATAATCCACTTTAATTCTTTTTTCCTTCTATTTTGATTGCCAAAGGATATTGTTTTATATCTTTTCTGTATAAAAAAAGTGAACATTAAGAATTTAATTCAAAATATGGATAAAAATTTTTAATTAAAGAAATATTTTCCGAAACATGAATCATATATATCCCATATCCTTGGGGTATAGGTTAGAAAACCCATTGTTTTATCGGTTTTTCTATACTATGTCCTTGGGGTGTATGATAAAATTTCCGTTTTAGAAAAAATATATCCTTAATTAAAATACATTAGCTAAATTTTAAATTAAATTCCTACAGTTCGCTTATTTTTAGTAGGATATCTTAACTTAGTTTTCCAATTAGAATCTTATCATATACCTTTAGTGCAGATAATAGAAAGACCGTTGTTTTATTATATATATCTTCAAACAACTAGTTCAATATAGTAAATTTTGATGTATGTCAATCAAAAGAGGGACTACAAGATCCTTATATATGTATATGCAAATTCGTTTAATTGTTCACAAACTATCAACATGCTTCGACCAAAAACATCATGTCAATACACATATGATCTATATATACACTCAGTTTTTATAGTGTATCGTGTACGCAAATCTGGACCGTTGATAGGGAGAAGATGGATGGACTAAATACATAGGGGGTTTTTCCCTTTTTTTAATTAAAAATTGGTGGGACCTACCATAGAAATTGATCACACCCAAAATGGGTCGCGTGTGTACACTCCAAAGTGGTATAGAGATTATTTAGTGAAATATAAAATATTATTCAATGATATGTGAAACATTATTAAGTGAAATAGTTTAATTTTTTGCTTGAACGGGATTCAAGAATTTATTTTCCTTGCTAGTCAACCGTACTTATAACATCATCGATCTCTTTCCCTACTCTAATTACGAACACGATTTTAAGAGCACAATATGAAGCATTTTAATTAACCAATGCCTACCAATACAAATGTCCCCGATGATTATATTCTATCATTTTTTCATCCATTTCATAAAAAAATGAACATATTTCACTACATCATGTTTCCTACTCTACCGGATACTTTTGTAATTAGTTTCTAACCGCAACCATTTCGGATTTCCAATTACTCACCTTTCACTATAGAATGTTTCCCTAACACTGAAGAATTTTTTATGTATTTGACAAAAAACATACCCTAACATTATTGGAAATAAATTCTCGAATCCCATTTAGGTGAAAAATTAAACCATTTCAATGAATAATGTTTCATATGTCATTGAATAATGTTGGGATGTGTAATTGGAGTAGGGAGAAAGAGGATGTTACAGCGGTTGGCTAGCAAGGAAAGTAAATTACTATCAAATCCCGTTTAGGTGAAAAGTTAAACCATTTCACTCAATAATGTTTCATATGTTATTGAATAATGTGTGTACCACTTTGGAGTGCACACACAAGCGTCTCACCTTGGGTGTGATCAATTCGATCCTATGATGCATGGGTCCCACTAATATATTTTTAATTAAAAAATAAGTAAAACTCTCTATTTATCTAGGACATCTATCTCCTCCTCATCAACGGTATGAATTTGTTTAAATGATACACCGTAAGAGTTGGGTACATCTGAACCACATCCTCTCTCTATATATATCCCTAGATGAAACCATGATAGCGTCCAGTTCCATAAAAAAGTAAGTGTATATATATATATATATATCACCTGAGACTTTGGATGCTACACAAAATTCTGTAGGTATTTTTAGTGATAAAAAAATTTATAAAAATTATATTTAGATTGTATATCTTTAATAACATATATGTGTATATTTTTTCTTACAAAATGATATTGTAAAAATTATTAAAATCTACAAAGGTCATTATTTTAGAATATTAATTATTAGACTTATGAAAATATTATTTTGTAAAGAAAAAATACACAAATATATGTTTTTTATTAGGAAAGAATTCAGGTAGAACAATGTTACTCGAAAATTAAACATGTTTAGAATATTAAACATGTACAATGTAAATATAATTTTTATAATTTCTTTTATCACTAAAAAGATGTAGATATTGGTTGTCACATGAAATCCTTACTCAGTTGGGTCTGACTACGGACACGGGTCTATTCGTGATCTGGCGGGTCGGCGATTTTTTTTAAAAAAAGGCTATATTTGCACGAAAAAAATTGATTTTTTTTTAAAAAAAAAGACCCGACAGGTCAGTTTGACCTGTCAACCCGTTGGATCAAACTCATGGACAACCCTACTTACAAGCTCGCTACATACCTCAAAAAACTAGGCACGATGATCACATGTTATCTATCGGCTTCTAATAATATATATGAACCTTTTAGTTAAAAAGTTTTGAGTATTATTGGTTTTGTGGTCAGTGAACCGTACCAAAGTAACTAGCTGTGATTCAATAGCCCAAAAGAATAACAACAAAGGAAAAAAGAGATGCAAGGGACAAACCAAAGTTCTATATCATGGAATTGAATGTATACACACTCACACTCACACATCCTACATACACACTCACACTCACACTCACACATCCTACATACAGTGTTTACTCTGTCTAAGGCTTCGTTTGGCACAAAAAAACTCAATCAGCTAGTTTATTAAACCTTTTGATTTTAAAATATTATATAGTTGTAAATAAAATAAAATATAAGATTTTAGTTTAATTAGCTTTTGGAAGAGGAGTATTTTAACAGCTACTTCCTAAAACTTTTTCAAAACTTATGATTTTCTATTCACAAGTTTTCATGAGCTACTCCAACAGCTAGGTTTACCAAACAGCATACTAACTTATTAACATAGATTTAACACAAATAATCCATCAGCTTCAGCTACCCATAAGCTTCAGCCAATGTTCTAAAAAACGCTTGGCGGACACTTGGCGGTAGGGTACCGCCAAGCGCCAAGACAGTTTGGCGGCCTTATTAGCGGTTCTTGGCGGACAAAACGGTTTTTTATTATTTTCTTATATTTATCCCATGAACTATGTATAAAACATATATTATGTAATAAATTATGCATTTATTTCAAGTCTATGACATATGTCAAATAAAAGACCGTCATGGTCATATTAAAGTTGTCCGAATTAAACATAAAATCACATAGATATGTTCAAATAAGTATCACAACTTTATAATTGAGAAATTTGAAACCATAAAAACTAATAATTCTCATTTTAAAACCGCCAAGACCGCTAAGCCTCCGTCCGGTGCCCGCCGAAACTCTTCCCCGCCAAGCCCGATTTGCACCCGCCAAGGCCGCCAAGTCTCCGTCTTGCACCCGTCAAGGCCGCCAAGGTGCCGTTTTATACCCACCAAGGCCCTCCTCCGCCAAGCTACCCAGCCAAGGCCGAATTCAGGACGATGTGGGTCCGCCAAACGTCTTGGCGGCCGCCAAGGCCGTTTTTTAGAACACTAGCTTCAGCTAGCCCATTAGCTAGCATTTTACCAAACGGAGCCAAATGCTACTGAGATGAGATCATATATGTTGATCGGTACTCGGTAGTATAGGTTGCTTTTACTAAGAGAGATCACGTGTGAGCAATTCTTATCATGTGAATGTGTGAGCAAATCTAGAACGTTGGATAAAAAAGTTCCAAATATATTGTTCCACGATAAGAATGTGTGAGCAAGGAATTATTCATAGGTAATATCATAAGTATTTATAGGTAATATCATAAGGAAAATCATGTGAATGTGTGAGCAAGGAATTATTCATAGGTAATATGATAAGTATTTATATGTATATACATATGAATAATCATGTTGTGACATATGAATACAAAAAGAAAATCACTACGCAAATCCCATTCCTAATATATTGTTCCACGGTATTTGTTGTGACAGATGTGGGAAAAGGCATATATATAGACAATCTATATACATATACTAAAACCAATACATAGCGTCCTATGTGGTCTATTGTGGTTGATTATAGCATAAAAACTCCTATTTATTTTTCCAATTATTTATTTTTTACCTTATTTTAATTTTATTTAAAAAAATATTGTAATATTTTTCTTTTTTACCCAGAGGAGGTAGTCCGTACGCCCCTTGCGGCCGCCCCTGCACTCAAGTGACATCTTCCAATCTCAATAGTTTCAAGACTTGGAAAGCCCTGAGATATAAAGGACTAAAAAATGCCCCCTCATTAGTTCCTCCAACATTACCTAAAGAAATGTATAACAACCAACTCTTGCACATTGATTATGTTAAAAGATTTGAGAATGAGGGTGTATATCACCCTCTAGCTTGTTAGAATATCCCGAGGTATGCTAGAAACTCGTGTGTTTTGGTAATACTCCGTAGTAAACTCTAGGATATAATATGTTTGTCTATATGCTTTGTAGAATTATAGATGCTGAAACATGTTTGAAGTGGACTATTACATATTAGGATGTATGAAGAAAAAATCTTATAAAGATTGGAAAAGAGCACGTGAGAAGAGTTGAGAATTAGTCCTAAACTATCTTGAGAATCCTAGAAAATATACCAAAAAAAGTTTCTAATGATGAATTAGAGTCACCAAAGAAGAATAGAGAAGTTCATGAACAAAATTGTTAAGTGACAATATAAGAGTGACGAGATCTTTAGTGGCATCTATAACATATCATCAATTTATAGTCTTAGAAGATCATATATGTACAAGCCCGATTTGGAAGAGAAAGAACATATTATTGTGAAAAGTGGAGAATTATTGTAAAATTATTTTTATGAAAAATAAAATATTTTATTTTTAAATTTAAAAAAATCTCATGGAGACCTTGGAACCATTGAAGTTAATTTTGAAAATCCCCATAGGGTAGATATCTCTCTCACCCACGTTCGTTTAACGGGATGTCGTTGTTAAATACGAGATTGTTTCTAATTGTCCAAATTCTCCACTATATAGTTGTCAATATCGTCCATGTTTTGTGATAATAGATGTTTGTCTTTGCCTCATATTTGGGTGTATTTGATTAGATTTTTGTATTTTTAATATATTTGTCTTCCGGGTTTCTGAAAAAGGTTTAATAATAAGACATTAGATAAAAAGGTACTTAATTTGTTTGCTTATTGTAAGAGGGAAAATCCCGCCATCACGATGCAAGGGTAGTTCCGTCTTTTATTTATTACCGCTTCTTCTATTGTGATGACCCACATAAATGCCCCGACCGTTTCCTCTATTTAATGCCTCGACCAACATCAATGCGGTAACAGTTTCTTTTATTAAATATCATGATTGTTTCTTGTATTTAATACTCGACTAGTATAAATAAGAGAAGGAAATTCTTATTCCAGGAGAGGACTGACTTGAGCGTCAAAGGGTCCGACGGGGGAGACAAGCCCCGTCCCGACCTCGTTTGTTCTTGTTTTGCAGGCTTCGGTTTGGATTGAGTCCATGGTCGAGATCGATCTCCTTCAACAACTATGATTCAGATTTTATGCATCACATTTGGCGCCGTCTGTGGGGATTCCGATAAAAAAAAAAAGCACTAAAATCGAAACCCTAATGAAGAAGATGGAGGAGTCCTACCGTCGTTCCTGGAAGCCTGGGGCACAACCAGGGTGCTCGGTGGCCATGAACGGCGGGCTCGCTACAAATCCTATTGATGTCGGAGCCATCTATATATCCTTCACCGTGCCAGCCAATTCCATCGACGTCGCTACAACGCGCAAGCACTTCGGCAGGCTGCCAATCCTCTGTCGTGGTTCCACAAATTCACAGCCTTGTCCACCGAAGACCGGTAGAGGCCTGGGAGGCAGGCTACGCACGAGAAAGATCCCGACCCCAAATCTGGTGGCCCGGGGAACGACCGTAACGATCTCAGAGTTTGCACCCATCAAGCGACGTTGCTAGGACCCTTCGTCGGGTTCGATTCAGCGTCTACACAAACAATTAGCGTGGCTGCCCGCAAGCTCGGTCCTTTGTTGTTCGTCTTCGGTATCAATGCGTTGACCCGTGCGGCTCGGTGGCCTGCGAACCTCAACAACATCGCAGGGATTCTCGATCGCCGTCGATGTTCATCGTTACTACTTGTCCGTCCTCTCGAGCTCGGAAAGGCCGAGGATGTCGTCTGGAAATCAACTGCCGCCGCCGTCGATTACTTAACGAAGGAGATGATAAATTAGGGTAACTGTGAAACTAGCCTCAAAGATTTCATAAGTTGCAACGGTGGCCTGTACTTTCCAGACAAATACTAAGTGTCCAAACTTCAAGAATGGCAAGTAAGTCACCCTCTTCCGACCTAAGATTACTAAATGAAATTGAAGTGAATTTATAACCAAATTCAACAAGGATTTCCTAATTAATCCTAACGCCCATATCTACTGGATTATATGTTTTTCTTTACACCTACTCGTCTAGCCTTCACTAATCGGATGAATTAGAGTGAAATTCGTTTAATTATTTTATGCTAAGTTTGGTCTATTTGACAATTTATATATTGATTGATATTAGTATACTTGAAGTACTACCTAGTTTTGAGACCGGCCATGTACATGCTTTAATTCCACCTCCCAATCTATCCTCCTAGTCCTAGTATGTATTTAATCATCTATGCATTTACCTTGCCAAACGCGGAGGAAATTTGAACAACATATTTCCTAGCTTTTTTAACAAATTTGAGTTTGTGACGATCTTGTTCCTATTATGTCGATATTCCCTTGTTTGTCTTGGTTTGCTCTGTCTATTATGCAGTTTTGAATAGGAAACTATGAAAGGGATATGAGCACGAAACTCATCGAGTTCGATTTGGCGGTAATCATATAATCAACTCCTAATAACGATGGTTGGGAAATGTACCGGTGTATCGATGCAACCAAAATGATTTGAGGCATCAAGAGCTATAAAGAGACAAAAAGAAAGTTAGAGGTTCAGTATTTTACCCAAAGCCAGCTCCTAGTCAGGTCAAGAATGACACTATAGCAAAACTGGGAATAATGAAGGCCACTAAGAATCCTATTACTCAAAGAAAAGAATTCGTGAGCTAAGTTTTCTACTCCCCTTGCTTGCGGAGAATTTCTTAGTGAAGACATATATGGTTGTTTATTAATATTCTCCTTTAAAATGTTTATTGAAAGATGAATGTGTAGCTCTTGCAAGCTAGATTTTTAGCATACTACTTCTCCACAAAAATATAAATTGTGTGCAGGGGCATATAACGTGCTAGGGGCACTACACATCACAAGACCACTCTTCCAATGGCTTAATTGCTGTAAATTATGTAGAAGTACAACGTTTTTACTAGGTTCAACGCCTATAGATGTCATGGAACGGTGTCTTCAAAGCTACAACGACTATTCAAGAAAGCGAAGATTCGCCACTTATGGCCAAGCAAATGCCAGTAAAGGCAGAAGAATCGCCAATTATGGCCACCAGGAATCGACACTTACGGCCACCGAAAATCGCCACTTACAGCCACCGGGAATTGCCACTTACGGCCACCAGAAATCGCCACTTACGGTCACCGAAAATCGCCACTTGTAAAGACTCGGGATTTTAAAATATTGTCTTATAAATTAAGAATTTATTTCGATGTAATATTGACTTAATTGAGATTTGAATTATAAGATTTCGGAAATTTTTAAAAATTTCCGTCCTCGAGCAGAATAATGTTATTTTAATTCTTTTGGAGCGGATTCGGGCATAAATTTGAATTTGATCTAAAAATGGATTTTATTTCCGCTTTATTATACCGAGATTGAAGATATTGTTTGGATTTCATTATTATTATTATTATTTGGATTTGAACTTTTCGGTTTAATTTTAATCGAGTCGGGATAAGGTCGAGAAAGCGGGTTTCGGAGTTTATTTTTCCGGGTGTTTTGAATTTCAACATTTTGGGACCATACTTTGTCCTTTCTCCTTTGATCAACACCATCAGATCACCCATTTTCATCTCTTCTGCCCAGCTTTTATTGCTTTCCCCAATTGGTTCCAGCACCCACATCCAACACCCACCCCTTTCCCCATATCTTCTTACCTCTTTTGTGCCTTCAACCCAACAACTCCCACGCCACTACACACTCTCACTCTTTTGTTGATTTGTTTCAAAAGCATCATCTCATCCCTTTTAATTAATTTCAAAACCGCAGCCCACAAACACCCCATCCTCATCCTCTCTTCCCCTCTCTTTCGCCTCATCCAAATCCACAAACGCAATACCACCATCTCCGTTCAAACACCACACCACCAAAGAGCCACATCCCTCGTCGTCGTCGTTGCTCACACCCTGTTCCGGAATCCTTGTCACCGACACCACCAAGCTCCACCTTCCCCTGTGGCTTCGTTCCCCTGTTTTCGAAATCCCACCCGAGCACATACCTACCTCCTTTCGTTTGAAGATTCGAGCCACTACTCCCTCCTCCCAGCGATTCCGGCGAGCCCGAGGTAGCCCGAGAGGAGCTCCATTGTCGCCGGCCATACCCGTGCTCCGGCGTCGCCTCTTCTCGATCGAAAAATGTCGGTAACCCTTCTCACCCTTCTTTCCGCTCGAAATCGCCAAGAAATCGTCACTAGCTCACCTCCGAGCCCTTATCTAGGTCCGGGAGAGAAGCCACGCCTCCGACGAGCCCTATCGAGCCTCCGGTGCACTTCCGACCACCTTGAGTCTCCTTCTCGGTGAGCTATGCTCCTCCTTCCTTTCCCTTGGTCTCTCCTTGTCTGTCTTTGGGGTTACTGTCGAGTGAGGTAGCTCGGGGTGAGAGCGAGAGAGCGTGAGAGTGGAGAGCGAGAGCGGAGCAAGGAGGCGGGGGTGAGGGATGATGAACAGTAAGTTTCAGGTTGGGTTTCCTGTTTTATTTCATTGGTCCAGTTCATTCTTTTAATTAAAACAAAACCGGATCATGGGTTCGATTTAAAGAGTTGTGAGATTGAGTTTTGTATCCGGTTTTGGGCCAATCCGGGTTGAAGAGTGGGCTTTTTGTTTGGGCTGATCCGATTTTTAACAAGAGGTTTTGGGCCTATTTTTGTGGGGTTAAAAATGTAAGAATTAAAATGAGATTTAAAGATTGTATATTTGATATGAATATATTAAATAAATGGGACATTATGTATTATATAATATTATTGTGAGATTTAAAAATAAAATATTATTTTGAGATTTAAAAATATAATATTATGAGATTTGGATTTTAAAAAGAAATTTGAAAAAAAAGGTTTTCCAGGATAAAAATTGTTTTGATAAATGAAATATATTTATATATATTATATAATATTATGGTGGAGATTTATAATATAATACATGGACTTGAATTTGAAAAAGGAATTTGGAAAAAGGTTTTCAAATAATGGAATTAGATCTAATAAGATTTAAAATGGGAATTTTTGGAAATAACCTAACCTTATCGGATTTATTTGGATAAAATAATAAAATAAGTTTATTTAAAGAGCAATGGTTTATAAATGGATTTTTAGGTCAAGTGTGATTCGGAAAAGATGTTTTAAATAAAGATTGATCTAACTTGAGATTTAAGAGCTTCGAGAATCGTGGGGAAATTGACTTGTCTGATATGTATATATATAAATTAGGATATGTGATATGTGATATTGATGTGTTATGTGTTGATTATGAAGCATGCTATGAGGTGTAGTGTTATGATATCGATATAATGATTAAGTATGAATTATGATATGAGATGTGGATATATGTCCTTAAATATGAGATGAGATAGAAGATGTTATATGATGATATCTAAGATGAGACATGATGAAATATGACAGTTAAGATAAATGGAAGGACTAAGATGATATAAGCAGATATACGAGATATTATATGATGATGTATGATAAGATCTGAGGTGAGTTGATATGAGGGTGATGATGATAATGAGACCTATGAAATATGTGAAGTTATGTATGATAGTTAAGGGCGCCTTGTGTGACTTAGACGTAGACTTATGCACATCTTATATTATATGCTAGGTGATTTGTGACATGATTGGATTGCTTGCTATTGCTGATTATTTCTTGGGTTCCGCGCTTCTCCAAGTAAGTTCCTTTATGGGCTTACTCAGATTCGAAAGAGAATCCCTGCTTGTGATTATATGACATACTAGGTGTTGCATAAGCATTAAAGCATGACATGTAGTATCATGCTAGGATTGCACACATGAATGAGCATTTGAATACTTTATGTGATTGCGAAACAGAACGGTCGTTATCTGTGAGTCATAGAGTCTTTGCTAGGATCATGGGGGCATTCGTGTTTCATACCGTTTCGGTCCCCGATCGAGTCGATGAGTATGATCTACATATATATATATATATATATATATATATATATATATATATATATATATATATATATATATATATATATATATATATGATACGGTTCGTCATAGACCGAACGCCCTACCTCGGAGTGGGTACGAGAATATATTTGTTACGGTTCGACATAGACCGAGCGCCCTACCTCGGAGTGGGTATAGGAATATATTTGTTACGGTTCGACATAGACCGAGCGCCCTACCTCGGAGTGGGTATAGGAATATATTTGTTACGGTTCGGCTAAGGCCGAGCGCCCTACCTCGGAGTGGGTACGGGAAATACAGAGATATGGGGATATGCTACTTGGCATTCTTTGGGCGCCTTTACAGTTGTTCTGCATATATTTCAACAAGGATCATGCTAGTGTGATTTAAATTTCCGTACTGCATTAAAGCATCTTTATTATAGCGTATGTGTATACTTACTTGTGGGACAGAGTGTGTTGGGGGTCTCGGTCTGATCCCGCTCGCACAACTTGTTTTTAGGTATGATTGCTCTTTGTTTCTATGGCGTGGGAATCCCCCCGGGCGATTGCAAAGAATCTACCTAACTCCGCTAATTTGACCCGGCCTCACCGTGGCAAGGTGTAGTTTACTTTCGCTTTCACCAGTTTCGCAAATGAATTTCCGCAATATAGTCTTAGAACAGGTTAAGGGCTCCTAACGGCCCTTTCGGTTGTTTTGGGGTTCGAAATCCCCACTTTAAAATACTGATCGTTTGAGGTTTGAAACCTCGACCCGTACTCGAATTGCAAGATCCGAACGAAGGTAACCAACCTTCGAAACATAACCCGGGTATTTATATCCGGGCCGTTACAAAGTTGGTATCAGAGCGAGGTTGTGCAATTCGGGTACGCAAGGGTCGGGTATATGTTTTGAAAAACCGCCCACGAATTTCGAAAGGATTTGAAAGAGTTTTAAAGGGCAAAATGAACTTAATATGACTAACTCAAATGGACTAAATGTGAACTCGGCCTACTAAATAAGAGGAATCAAACAATGGGAACCGAGTGGGTGGAATGACGCTAGACCATCCCTATTGGATGTAGTTGGGAACGGGCAGGCGAAATATAGCTTATTCTTTACAGATGGGCCTGAAAGACTCCAAGGAAATGCACCGCGGTGGTTGGAGTGGCGAGTTAGGTAGAGATCATGAGGTATTTGCCCCTCCGGTTAGTCGCTCCTCGAAGAGCGGCATTAGATAGCTTGACGTGTTTTATATCAATTGGGCTTGAGGACGATCTCCCTCGAAGGAGATCATTATAATTGTCACTGACTGATTCTGTGTTGAGTGCTATTATGCTAGAACTCGAAATTTGTTGATATTTAGAATGAGTGTTGCATCTCCATGTGAGTGGAATAAGCAAGGGAGCTTTTCTTTTCGATATAGTCGGAATTTCTATCTTATAGAGCGGTCTCCTCCATGATTCACTTGTTGGTGTCTTTCCTTTTCGTTTTGTCTCTGGTTCGACGAAGTTCGGTTAAAGGTTGGTGATGGTTGAGGGATGCCTATTCTGTTCATTCTGATTTCCTCCCCCTTATCTTCTCCCATGTCTCAGTTTGATGTTCTAATCGAGTCGTCCCTTATTGTATCGACGTCCTTCACGGGAGATGGAATTGGGAATCTAATCTTGGTCGGGAATTAGGTTCGGGAACATTGACTACTTGAGCGTGTGATAAGTATGGTACTTAACACCATAGGTCATGCCACGAGATGGTCGGTGTGCTAGGGTATCAAACTTTGAATGATTCTGAGTCTACGGGATGGGTTGTTTTGTGGAGTCATCCTCCTCGATTCTCGCAGTGGTCAACTAGTGTCCCCTTGTCATGAACTTTTATACCAACTCCACCATCTTCTTCTGGGAGTAATTTGAGAACCCCTTTTATGTTCTCGAAATGAGTCACACACGCATTACACGGGAAATGAGCTTTTGAGTCTGTGGGGATAAGTCAATATTGCCCTGGGAAATCTCTGTTTGGTTATAACGGTAGCCCTATTTGTGTTTACGTGACTTGATGCATTACTATGTTGAACGACTTCATATATCATTGTGTTAAATACATGCCATGTGCCGATATATATTGACTTGTATCCATGTACATATGTGAAGTCACACTATCTTAGGCTCGTGTTGTCCCCCGCTATGTTTCTTCCTTGCTTCCATATGATTACGTTATGATTGTCTTGACATCTTGTATATTTTGTGCTAAGTTGTTTAATGTACATGTATCATATGTTGCACATCTACGCCTTTCACTGGGACACTAGTATCCTGTAGGACCCATGACTTGTGGCTTGTTTACCTTTATGCCCTACTTGCTTTATGATATGCTCCTACTTAAAATAGGTTCCCAATAATATCGACATTCGTTTCTTATGTCCTTGAAAAATGATTAGTGTTACGGCTTGATACTCATTATGCCTTATGTGATTCCAACTAGTATCATGCCTATCTACTTGTCTCATGATGTTGTTCCTTCATGCCCTATGACATTCTTTTATGCTTTTAAGGATGAATAGTCTGACACCCTACATGTGCACACACCACATTGTATTTAGATTCCGTGTATGCTATTAGTATCAGATAGGATGTATGTCTTCTAAAATTTAACTTATCATGAGAATACGTACTCTAATTGTCTCCTTTTATGTACGCAAACATTGCATTCATGACGTTATGTTGGTCCCTGTATCTTAGAATCTAGTAGCACCTTAGATGATCGTCTTGCCATCATTGATCTTATACTCTAATGACCTCAATATGACCATGACATGTTACATCCCTTATTACACCCTTGCTTGAGACGATATCTTTGCACGCGTGGAGATCTTGACCTTTGCATGAACACACCCGCCACGATAGTTGTAAGATACTCGCATGATTACTTTTATGTATATGAATATAGTTATGTATATATAGCGTATTGTTCTCTTGTAATATGACACCTTAAGAGCATTATCTTGTTCTGCATTATGACGTGCGCATGATTCACATGTTGTACTTGCTTGTATTCCCCTTATATGCATTGATGCTCGTTGTAATGGTAGCCTTGCTTAAGCCTCTATGACTCACCATGCCATTATGTGAAGTTATTCGATGCACTTTATTCTCACCTATCTATGACTTGTCATGCACTATTAGTATCATGTGGAATCTAAGCCCTTAGGAATGTGACTTGCATAATCTCATGCCCACCTTGTATCATCGTTCAGTTACACTTGACATAGGTTGTGATAACCATGATGTTCCCCTTTATATGATCTTATGACTATCTGAGCATGTTTTATGTTGGTAACCTAGTTATCATGTTATGCCTCAACAACCTAGTAGCATGCTTAATATGACTAATGACGTGTTTATGTGAGTATCTCATGTAAATTATGGTTCTTACCATATGATGCTCTTGTGATGCTTATTGTATTCTAGTAGCTTGTACCTCATCTGACTACGCACCCCCTATTATAGTTAAAGTCATGCCCGGGTCACCCATTATCATTTTGCTCAGAACATATCGTCGATCCATGCTTGTCTTGTTGAACTCATATATTTGCGAGTCATATGTTAATTAGTAATTGGGTGCTACATTGCATGTTTATATACTAAGACATGATGAAATGCACATATACATGAAATATGATTTGATGTTGAATTTGTACCTCAATAATGACCTTTGGTTATACTTATGCCACATCATGACCGGTTATAATCATGTAGGACATTGCTTTCCGATTATAGCTCATCGCATGATTACATACCATACTTATCATATCATGTAGATCTCGTTGCTGTATAATGTGGTAGTTACTGTGCACCCTTATATGTTCCTTTTATAGTGATATGACGTGTTTGAGCATCTTAGTGTCGGATTCTATATTGATATGACTTATCTATGTGTGTAACTGACATGGGTAATTAATTATTATTTGAATATCCTATATTAAATCTTGAGGTGTTTAAAAATGCGGTTTTAAGTGGTTATCAAATTGTTACTTATATTATTATTCGGGATTATTATTTTAAAAGTTTTTGAGGTCAAGGAAGGGTATCGAAAATGATGAGATTAGTTGGGAAAGAAAGGATCGAGTTTAGATCAAAAGCGAGCATACAGTTGCTTGTTCGCCGTGGCGAAACCATGGTCGCCGCGACAAACAAGAACTAGGAACAAAGGAAGAGAATGATGCTTTTCGCGATAGCGAGAGACATCACTCGCGAGGGACGAAGAACTGGATTTCGCCATGACGAGCGGCCAATTCGTCACGACGAAAACTAGGTCTGGGCTCTTGGCCGGAGCCGGTTCTCTCCTTTCTTTGGGTGTTGACTCGAGTTTGGTTTAAACTCGGTTGGGTTATTTTATATATATGATTTGAGTTCTTATGTGATGTTATATGATTTGATAGAAAAGGATTTAAGGACGGCTTATGATTCTGTGATTTATACGGATTTGGACTTGGATTAGTTATGATGATAGGTATATATATATATGATGTTCTAGGATTTTGTTGAACATGAGTAGTCACCTATACATGTGATACCCGTTATAATAATATGTTTTGCCTGGCTTGTACCAAGCAGATCTATTGTTGAATTGATGCATACATGGTTCTTAATATGACGAGCTTGTCTCTTACTTGAGGAATGATAGGTTGCTAGATTATCTCACATGTATGTTCGTGTAGAACTCGATCATGTTCCTTATTACCAATATATGTTGTCGTTATCCATCGAGATAGGTACATGTTAGTGTGTATTGATGTGGCTAGTATACTTCATGATTAATTGATATGTGTTTTGCTTGCTGCAATTATAACCTCATAGAATTCCATAAGGGCACTATTGTTGTTCTCGGGTTGGGATCTTGTCTTTCAATCTCGTCGTCGTCAGTTCTGGTCTATGTTTGGTTCCATAGATAATCCGAGTTGTCCACCTTTACCTCTCCCCTACCTTCATTAACTTAGAATCCTTGCGTTACTTTCGACGAGCGACGACTTTGAGAAGAGAACGGTCAGCTGGGTAGTACTCGAGCGGCGCAGCGGAAGCATGGTGGGCCCATAACCCACCGGTCTTAGGATTTGAGGCAGAGGATTATGCAAGAGGCGCATCTCATCGCTATTCAGGAGACTTAGCATGTTTCGAGGCTAATTGAGGAGTTCATCCGACGGATTTCGAGGCTCTATGGAGTTCCTGAGAGGATAGTTCTCGACAGAAATGGACAGTTCACTCTGAGATTCTGACGACATGTTCACGGGTTCCGAGGCACTGACAAGGATCGAGATTCTCTTTAATGTGTGAGCACACGTATGGCTGAGAGTATCACCTCCTGAGGGGTCCAATGTTTTGACATCATAGGCAAGCTGAGCCCTAGGTTTGTGGATCCTTTTGAGGTTCTAGATAGGCAGCTTATCGCTTAGCTTTATCCCTGTCCTTAGCAGGAGTGAACGATGTCTTTCTTGTGTCTCAGCTTCATCGATATATTCCCGATCCTAGCCATTCTTGACTATTTTGACCTCCATGTTGAGGCCGATCATTCGTTGTTAGAGCGTCCTGAGGAGAGTATTCGGGCTAGTTGTAGAGGTACTTGAGATGAGCTACTCGCGTCTTATGTGGAACCTAGTGTAGACATTATCTTGATCTCTTGAACTAGTGGTAAGTATACCCTAGTGTATTGCTTTGAGATGTGTGCTTTGATGTTTATCTCTATGTCGTTGTGCTTATATGATCGATAGTTATGTGCAAAATATGTGATAATGTGATGTGATTGGCGATGAGCCTCTTGATGAGTGATGACTTGCTTGCATGATACTCGTATGATACCGCCCTTGATATGCTTGTTAACGTGATGAAACTTGATTGCTTGTCTTGGTTATTTTGGTATATGAGATCCTGAAATTGTTTTGAAATGACTGATGATCGAGCACGATGATATCTTGAGATTGATAGTTGAAACTGATCTTTGAAAGAAGAACCTAAGGAGAGAATATGAGATTACCCCTTAGAGGTGGATGATCCCACCTCTTGAGTTCTGGAAACTTGGTTGACTGATACAGGATAGAATCGACTCGGGCTTTTGCATGATTTTGTTTGGTTCTATGTTTTTTAGAAAAGCTTGATCGGTTTTGAAAAGAGTTTTAGTCTTAGGGACGAGACTTGTTTTTAGAGGTGGATGATGTAAAGACTCGGGATTTTAAAATATTGTCTTAAAAATTAAGAATTTATTTCGATGTAATATTGACTTAATTGAGATTTGAATTATAAGATTTCGGAAATTTTTGAAAATTTCCGTCCTCGAGCAGAATAATGTTATTTTAATTCTTTTGGAGCAGATTCGGGCATAAATTTGAATTTGATCTAAAAATGGATTTTATTTCTGCTTTATTATACCGAGAATGAAGATATTGTTTGGATTTCATTATTATTATTATTATTTGGATTTGAACTTTTCGGTTTAATTTTAATCGAGTCGGGATAAGGTCGAGAAAGCGGGTTTCAGAGTTTATTTTTCCGGGTGTTTTGAATTTCAACATTTTGGAACCATACTTTGTCCTTTCTCCTTTGATCAACACCATCAGATCACCCATTTTCATCTCTTCTACCCAGCTTTTATCGCTTTCCCCAATTGGTGCCAGCACCCACATCCAACACCAACCCCTTTCCCCATGTCTTCTTACCTCTTTTGTGCCTTCAACTCAACAACTCCCACGCCACTACACACTCTCCCTATTTTGTTGATTTGTTTCGGAAGCAGCATCTCATCCCTTTTAATTGAATTTCAAAACCGCAGCCCACAAACACCCCATCCTCATCCTCTCTTCCCCTCTCTTTCGCCTCTTCCAACTCCACAAACTCAAAACCACCATCTCCGTTCAAACACCACACCACCAAAGAGCCACATCCCTCGTTGTCTTCGTCGTTCACACCCTGTGCCGGAATCCTTTCCGCCGACACCACCAAGCTCCACCTTCCCCTGTGGCTTCGTTCCCCTGTTTTCGAAATCCCGCCTGAGCACATACCTACCTCCTTTCGTTTGAAGATTCGAGCCACTACTCCCTCCTCCTAGCGATTCCGACGAGCCCGAGGTAGCCCGAGAGGAGCTCCATTGTCGCCGGCCATACCCGTGCTCCGGCGTCGCCTCTTCTCGATCGAAAAATGTCGGTAACCCTTCTCACCCTTCTTTCCGCTCGAAATCGCCAAGAAATCGTCACTAGCTCACCTCCGAGCCCTTATCTAGGTCCGGGAGAGAAGCCACGCCTCCGACGAGCCCTATCGAGCCTCCGGTGCACTTCCGACCACCTTGAGTCTCTTTCTCGGTGAGCTATGCTCCTCCTTCCTTTCCCTTGGTCTCTCCTTGTCTGTCTTTGGGGTTACTGTCGAGTGAGGTAGCTCGGGGTGAGAGCGAGAGAGCGTGAGAGTGGAGAGCGAGAGCGGAGCAGGGAGGCGGGGGTGAGGGATGATGAACAGTAAGTTTCAGGTTGGGTTTCCTGTTTTATTTCATTGGTCCAGTTCATTCTTTTAATTAAAACAAAACCGGATCATGGGTTCGATTTAAAGAGTTGTGAGATTGAGTTTTGTATCCGGTTTTGGGCCAATCCGGGTTGAAGAGTGGGCTTTTTGTTTGGGCTGATCCGATTTTTAACAAGAGGTTTTGGGCCTATTTTTGTGGGGTTAAAAATGTAAGAATTAAAATGAGATTTAAAGATTGTATATTTGATATGAATATATTAAATAAATGGGACATTATGTATTATATAATATTATTGTGAGATTTAAAAATAAAATATTATTTTGAGATTTAAAAATATAATATTTTGAGATTTGGAGTTTAAAAAGAAATTTGAAAAAAAGGTTTTCCAGGATAAAAATTGTTTTGATAAATGAAATATATTTATATATATTATATAATATTATGGTGGAGATTTATAATATAATACATGGACTTGAATTTGAAAAAGGAATTTGGAAAAAGGTTTTCAAATAATGGAATTAGATCTAATAAGATTTAAAATGGGAATTTTTGGAAATAACCTAACCTTATCGGATTTATTTGGATAAAATAATAAAATAAGTTTATTTAAAGAGCAATGGTTTATAAATGGATTTTTAGGTCAAGTGTGATTCGGAAAAGATGTTTTAAATAAAGATTGATCTAACTTGAGATTTAAGAGCTTCGAGAATCGTGGGGAAATTGACTTGTCTGATATGTATATATATAAATTAGGATATGTGATATGTGATATTGATGTGTTATGTGTTGATTATGAAGCATGCTATGAGGTGTAGTGTTATGATATCGATATAATGATTAAGTATGAATTATGATATGAGATGTGGATATATGTCCTTAAATATGAGATGAGATAGAAGATGTTATATGATGATATCTAAGATGAGACATGATGAAATATGACAGTTAAGATAAATGGAAGGACTAAGATGATATAAGCTGATATACGAGATATTATATGATGATGTATGATAAGATCTGAGGTGAGTTGATATGAGGGTGAAGATGATAATGAGACCTATGAAATATGTAAAGCTATGTATGATAGTTAAGGGTGTCTTGTGTGACTTAGACGTAGACTTATGCACATCTTATATTATATGCTAGGTGATTTGTGACATGATTGGATTGCTTGCTATTGCTGATTATTTCTTGGGTTCCGCGCTTCTCCAAGTAAGTTCCTTTATGGGCTTACTCAGATTCGAAAGAGAATCCCTGCTTGTGATTATATGACATACTAGATGTTGCATAAGCATTAAAGCATGCCATGTAGTATCATGCTAGGATTGCACACATGAATGAGCATTTGAATACTTTATGTGATTGCGAAACAGAACGGCCGTTATCTGTGAGTCATAGAGTCTTTGCTAGGGTCATGGGGGCATTCATGTTTCATACCGTTTCGGTCCCCGATCGAGTCGATGAGTATGATCTACATTTATATATATATATATATATATATATATATATATATATATATATATATATATATATACGGTTCGGCATAGACCGAACGCCCTACATCGGAGTGGGTACGGGAATATATCTGTTACGGTTCGACATAGACCGAGCGCCCGACCTCGGAGTGGGTACGGGAATATATTTGTTACGGTTCGGCTAAGGCCGAGCGCCCTACCTCGGAGTAGGTACAGGAAATACAGAGATATGAGGATATGCTACTTGGCATTCTTTGGGCGCCTTTACAGTTGTTCTGCATATTATTTCAACAAGGAGCATGCTAGTGTGATTTAAATTTCCGTACTGCATTAAAGCATCTTTATTATAGCGTATGTGTACAGTGGCGGCCGCAGGATCCTCCGAAAGGTGGGGCGAAATTTCTAGTGTGTACTGAGATATTGGTCTTGAATAAACTCCTTTACCTAAGCTACGACTTTCAACTTAGCAATGGATTGTAGAAAAGTAGACTTACATTTGCTTGATTGCTATGGTAGTGGTTTCTCGTCATTCATTGGAAATTCAGGCATTTGTCATATTTAGAAGTGTAAACTTATCAAAATTCAATCATGTTAAATTCAAGGCTTTTGCATATTATCTAGGATTGTAAACTCATCAACTTTATAATATCATATCTTTTGGTTCCCAAAGACGTGTAGGGTACGAAAATATAAATATTGCATAAAGCTTCACAAATTCGATCAATTAATAAATTTCATTCTCAAAATCACATATACACAATAATTCAAAAACGAAATTTATTCTCAAAATCACAAACTCTAATGAAAATTTAACAAAATTTATTCTCATAATCAAATCCTAATTTCATCAATTTTATGGGGTTTAATTAGTTTATAGCTAGATAATTTGTATATAATAGGGAGCTCGGGAAGTGGAAATATAATTAAATAAGGGGGTAGAAACATAGAGAGCGGGTGCAAGTTGAATAAAGAATAAAAAAAAACTTTTTTGAGAGAGGTGAAATTCTTTTTTTTAAAAAAAAAAGAGGCTGATTTCACCAATTTTATGAGGTTTAATTAGTTATAGCTAGATAATTTGTATCTAATAGGGAGGTCGGGAAGTGAGAATGTAATTAAATAAGTGGGTAAAAACATAGAGAGTGGGGTGCAATTTGAACAAAGAATAAAAAAGCTTTTTTGGGGGAGGTGAAATTTTTTTTTAAAAAAAAAGAGGCTAATTTCACCAATTTTATGGGGTTTAATTAGTTATAGCTAGATAATTTGTATCTAATATGGAGGTCGGGAAGTGAGAATATAATTAAATAAGTGGGTAGAAACATAGAAAGTGGGGTGCAAGTTGAACAAAAAATAAAAAAAAAACTTTTTGGGGGGAGGTGAAATTTTTTTTAAAAAAAAAGGCTAATTTCACCAATTTTATGGGGTTTAATTAGTTATAGCTAGATAATTTGTATCTAATATGGAGGTCGGGAAGTGAGAATATAATTAAATAAGTGGGTAGAAACATAAAAAGTGGGGTGCAAGTTGAACAAAAAATAAATAAAAAACTTTTTTGGGGGAGGCTAGTAGGAATTGAACCCACAACCTTTGGTTTCACTTTACTTTTCTTCCTTCCCACCAACCAACTAAACAAAGTAGATTAGTTAATTCTATATTCATCCTAGTTTTACTTATTACAACACTGCCATATATATATAAATAATTTTTTATTTTTTTTCCAAAGTTCGGGGACACGTGGGTCGAAGGGTGGGGCGGCCGCCTACGCCCGCCCCACCCTGGGGCCGCCCCTGTATGTGTATACTTGCTTGTGGGACAGAGTGCGTTGGGGGTCTCGGTCTGATCCCGCTCGCACAACTTGTTTTTAGGTATGATTGCTCTTTGTTTCTATGGCGTGGGAATCCCCCCGGGCGATTGCAAAGAATCTGCCTAACTCCGCTAATTTGGCTTATAAATTCAGAGTATATGATTTAATAATTTGGTTTTGACCCGGCCTCACCGTGGCAAGTTGTACTTTACTTCCGCTTTCACCAGTTTCGCAAATGAATTTCCGCGATATAGTCTTAGAACAGCTTAAAGGCTCCTAACGGCCCTTTCGATTGTTTTTGGGTTCGAAATTCCCACTTTAAAATACCGATCCTTTGAGGTTTGAAACATCGACCCGTACTCGAATTGCAAGATCCGAACGAAGGTAACCAACCTTCGAAACGTAACCCGGGTATTTATATCCGGACCGTTACAAAGTTGGTATCAGAGCGAGGTTGTGCAATTCGGGTACGCAAGGGTCGGGTATATGTTTTGAAAAACCGCCCACGAATTTCGAAAGGATTTGAAAGAGTTTTAAAGGGAAAAATGAACTTAATATGACTAACTCAAATGGACTAAATGTGAACTCGACCTACTAAATAAGAGGAATCAAACAATGGGAATCGAGTGGGTAGAATGACGCTAGACCATCCCTATTGGATGTAGTTGGGAACGGGCAGGCGAAATATAGCTTATTCTTTACAGATGGGCCTGAAAGACTCCAAGGAATTGCACCGCGGTGGTTGGAGTGGCGAGTTAGGTAAAGTGGTTACATAAAACACATAGGCTATTGACATTGCAACTCCTGTCAAGGCATCGTGGAGCCCGGGTGCTCAAGCGCCAAGGCACCGGGAAGCCCATGTACTTGGGCGCCAAGGCACCGGGGAGCCCAGGTGCTCGGGCGACTAGGCTCCGGGGTGCCAAGGATGCTCGGGCGCTTGGGCTCCACGGTGCCGATGTGCTCGGGTGCTTTTTGTACGAGTCGAGTTTTTTGTAGGAAACCGTTCATTGCTAGCTAGGTTCCCCACACACACACACACAAAAAAAAACTTTGGAAAAACAGTCGATGTTTCAAATCCAAGCGGTTTCATTGGGTTAGTTGCATGATTCGTTCAATAGGGGGCGAAGCTATTTGTTTAATAGGGAGACAATAGGTATATGTAATAAAGATTTAAAAAATATATATTAACAAAAAACTATGTGGATTAAATATGACATTTTTTTAAATTTTTTAAAAAAATATTGAAAGAAAACTTTAAAATTTTAATCTAAAAATTATTTTTAAATTTTAATTTAAAAATTAAAAATTCGAGATCTCATTCAAAAATTATGCCCTCAGTTTGTAATCTAGCAGGAATGATCTCAACCAAATCTTTAAAAAAAGAAAGAAAGAAAGAAATTGGAAGTTTGACTTGAACAAACAATCCGTTGTTAAAAAAAAACAATCTTTGGTGCAACCGCTTATTTTGAGTTGGGCTCTTCACACTGCTAAAAGAACCAATCGAGCCGGTACGTCTACGTTAATGTAAAACCTACAGACGCCTAATGCACCCGTAATCTTACATGCGTATGTATATATGTATGTGTGTACACGGGACAAGCATCAATCTGTAGTCCACAAGGAACATTGCAACATAAGTTCTTTTCCACAAATGTCTACAACAACAACAACAACAACAAAACCGACCGAATTCGAACAAGGAACCCAAAGGAGCAAAGTAGAATGAACAAGTTTTATAGTTTAATCTCCCCCCTTTGTGTTTTCTTTCCCCATTTTACCTGTCCCTTTTCATTCCCCAGTTTTTGCTCTTTCACCCATTTTACCAAAGATATACACATTCTTTGCTACTAGGTGTTCCTCATATTCGTCTTCCATCCGGTCGAGAATCACGATTCTATTTCGAACGGACAAAAGGCAGGCAAGCAGTCTTTCAATGGAGCCTCAAAACTTCCTCAATGAAAAAGTTTAGTTGAAGAAGCTAAAGGGGGCATTAGACATTTTGCCTGTAGGAAGTAAGGCACGACCGACGTTATGCTGATGGGTAATCGGCGTCACCCATTGTTGCCATCAGAGGTTCCTTGGGCGCTTTGCCGTCTCTTTTCCCGCAAATTCTCGCCCCACATTTTGGCCTCTGCAACGGCTCGTTCCCTGTCCAGATCCTTGGTTAGCATCTTAACTGTGTCCCTTGGAGAGTCGTCTTTGTCAGAGCCTTGCAAGTCCCATCTGCGTCCAGAGCCTCCGCCCTCCTCGTTTCGGCTGATCCTACCCCCATTTTCGTCTCGGATCCTCTTTTCATCTTTGGGATTTGTGTCGGATCCTTGGTTTGCTAGATACGACAAAGCAGTCACCACGTCTCCCATATGTGGACGAGCAGCAGCGTTCTCTTGGATGCACATTGATGCGACGGCTAGAGCTTGGTATAGCCCGCGCATTGGGAACCGGCCCTGCAGCACTGGATCTGCCAGTTTCACAAATTTCTTCCGGTCATTGAAGAGCGGGCGCGCCTGCAAAAGATGGTTTTAAAATCGTATTCACAAGATTAAAATAGATCCGAAACAGTTAAACACCTTGCATAAGCAGACTCAAATTGAAACGGATTCAAGAAGATACAACTCACCCATGCTACAAGGTTCTGTTCTCCTTGGGGCCGGTCGCTGTCAATGGCTCTACGTCCAGTAATGAGCTCTAAGAAGACCACACCGAAACTATATACATCTGATTTTACAGTCAACTGACCAGTCATTGCATATTCCGGAGCACAGTAGCCATAAGTACCCATGACCCTAGTAGAAACATGTGACTTGTCCCCAGTCGGTCCAAGCTTTGCGAGTCCAAAATCAGAAAGCTTTGGATGGAAACCCTCTTCCAGTAATATATTAGACGACTTGAAGTCCCTATATATAACAGGAGGATTTGCTTTATCATGCAGGTACTCCAAACCTTTGGCTGCACCTGCGGCTATTTTCATTCTTGTGCTCCAATCGAGCGGTTCTTTCTCAGGAGGTAGGTCTACAAAGTAGAAAAGGAATAGTTTAGTGTCTGGCCAAAGCTCAGCCAACTAAAAGTTAACTAGAACATCCCACCATATGTGAATCCGAAAGTTTAAATAACATTATGTAATTCTGGTACTAATAATATAGTTGTCCAATAGCAAACACCAAATATTCCGTTTTCGTAACATATAACATCAGTAATGTAAATGTTCAGTTTAATCTTCCATAGCACTTTACAGATTGATCCTTGGGAATTTCGTAGAGTGGTTTCATCAGATATTTGCATTCTTCAGTCATCAAACTGCTCTCATCACAGATATAAAAATTATCACTGTTTTCTATTATTACAAATGTTCCCATGGCGTCTAGAAATCGACGGTAAAGTTTGAGCAGAGCTATTCAAAGTTATATCAGTAGATTGCACAGCTAAAATCATACATTATATCAGTAGATTGCACAGCTAAAATCATACATTGCATTTAAAATGTACTTCAAGCTAAATTAACAATATTTTAGATTTTCAACCATGTCAAAACTAAAAGGGAACAAAATATTTGCCATATGTGGCAGTAGCGACAATTATTAAGGGTACAGGTTCAGTTGTATATCACCTGAGGCATTTTCCGATCTTAGAGAAAGGAAGGTAAAGAGAAGGAGCGAAAAAAGGCAGCAGTAGAAACGTTACCGTGAAGATGGTCTTCCAATGATCCCAGCGGCATAAACTCGTATACTAAAAGTCGTTGCTCCCCATCCGCACAATAACCAATCAGATTCACCAAGTTATTATGATGTAGGAGGCTGAGCATCAGAACCTCCACTAAGAATTCCCTGTTACCCTGCAGGCCATTCCTATCCAACTGTTTGACAGCAACAACCTGCAGCAAAGAAAGCAATCGATCCCTTCACTAAAGCTGGAAGATATTGCATATACTCCAGATGAATAATAAGAATCTTAAAGCCTATCAAGACAGGAAAGTAGTGTATACTTCTACTCCTCCAAACCAAGAAACTAAGATAATCCTTCTCACCAGTGTTTTATTACAGAAATTGGAGGATATATAGAATGTCATCAAAGTTTAGCCTTGAAAGTTAATTTCTAAGAAGTTACAGGCTTATATATTATGTCCATTTAAGAAATAGTCTTTCGTTGCAGAAAAAATGGTTTTTGGTATGCCAATCTTTAGGCGTTTCCATGGGTCTCTCAGACTTGTATGATCTTCCCATTTTAGGATGCAATGATTCCTTCGGCATCTAAAAGGACATTAAGAAGGATAACAACTATAAGTCCGCTCAACAATCACACTCAATTATTTCACCAAATTATAAGATAACAAGGCATGCTTAGAAAAGCGACCTTGAATTGGCTAGTCAAATAATATCAGCAAGCGTGAAGACAGATCACCTGGCCACTCTCAAGCCTCCCTTTGTATACACGACCAAATCCCCCTTCTCCTAGAAAGGACTCTGGCCGGAAATTCTTGGTGGCAGTTGCAAGCTCACGGAAAGTGAATGTGTGAGCGTGAGCAGCAATATTAACATCAGCAAACGCATCCTTAGGAGCTACTACAGCCTTTGACGCAACATTATTCCTTAGTTTAAGCTTGTCACCGCCTGCATATTGCAAAAAACAGAATGTTCAAACGAATAAATCTAGAGATAGCAGCATCATCCCTATCCCTATCCTGAACGAAACTAGAAAAGTACGAAAGCCCACAGCCTACCAGGATTTCCCCATCCGTGCACTAAATTCGTTGTTCCCGTTTTGAATTAAATGGAAGATAACTTACATAGGATTGAGCCTACAATTCATCATTTTTCTACCCTATGCCCGTATGCCGGATAGGATAACTATCCAATTTTGGTAAATATATCAAATCTCAAATGGATATATAAAGTTATTTATTTATATTTGCAGATCTATCGGCCTTACTAAAACAGGATTATTAACCTATGCCATCTAGACATAAATTTGAAACCCGAAACTCTACTCATCAGATGCAAAATCCAAATCTAAAACAAGAAGGAATTAGCATCAACCACATAGCTTACACAATGATCAGATGATCAATATGCTAGAAACATGCTACTAGCATGATCTGCCACATAACTGTTGGAACAACACTGGCAAAACCAACTAGTGAATTTCCCCTAAACGATAAAGCAAATCAACACTGCATTCCATAACTATCAGATCTCATCATTCAGGAAAAAAGGAAGAAATCACACCATAAAAACCCACTAAGAAGCTAACAAACTTAGGTCATCTTTCCAGCAATCACAGCAATGACCAATCTAAAGCTAAGAAAAAAAAAGATAAATCTCAGCAGGAACAATGATTCATTCAACTCAATTCACAGAGATAATGAAGCAGTGGCGAGCCGTCAAATGATAACCCGGAAGCTTGATAGCTGGATCAGATCAAAAACCAATGCTACACCAATCCAAAGCCCCACAAAGTAACAAAAAGGGAAATGGAAAGAAATAAGACTAACCGGAAGACAATTTGGAGAAATTACTGATGGCAGCAGAAGGAGGGGGTGTATCTTTGCGATCATCCTTATCCTCCTCCTGATTCAGCCTCTCTTCCTCCTTCGAATCGAAACAAGAGAAACAACCCATCACACCCTCGAACTCCGATCGAGAAATTCGGGCTCAATCTGCAACACACAGTATAAAAAAAATAAAACCAACAACAATGAATCCACAAACCCCTCAAATCTCCATCGCCCTATTCTAAAACACAGCCAATTACAAGATCCAATCTCAAGCACCCGAAATTCAGACCTACAAATCGATTTCCTCAAGCAACCCAAGTCACGAAAGAGATGAACAGGTAGGGGTAGATAAGAAAGGTTGGAATTTGAAGGAGATTACTTGAAGCCCTTGAAGGAGATAAGATGAATGCAAAAAAAAGGGAGAAGTTGGTGTAGAGAACGCTTAAAGACGGCTAAGTTGGGTGAGATTTTTGATTCGATGAGAGCGAATGCGTAGGGAAAGGCAATGCCCATCACACGCTTTATCTCCCTCGGGTCTCAGTTCACATCGCTTACTTTGACCAGACTCGCTACTCCCGAGTCCCCAGTTTGCCCAAACCCACCCCCTCTCTGTTACCGTTTTGCCCTGTTTCTTACTGAGTCAATCCGCTTTCCGAAACGTTTCAAGTTACTCTTGTTATTGTTCTATTTTTGGAAGAAAATCAATATATTATCATAACATTAACACGAAGGATTATGTATATTCGTAGAGTTTTTTTTTTGTCTTTCATGTGGTTGATGTCTTTCTCACCGAAGTTTATAGTTCTTGTATCATGTCTCCTTTTTTCTCTATGTGCTTCCTTGGTCAAATTTATCGGTGTTCATAGTCTCATCTGTGGTCGTCTGTATTTGCCTGAGAATCTGAGATCTTTTGTTGTTTCTATATTTCCTAACGGTTAGTTCGTTTGTCAAATTTTCAACTTTTACTGTAATTTTCTGATATTTCGAATTGTTGTCCCTTTTATGGAAAAAAAACACTAAGCGCATATTTGGCAAGGGGTTTCATCAGGTGCCAAAAGGTTTTAGTGTTGCCCAAAAAAAAAGCTTCTCCGATGGTGTTTGGCGATCAGGTGCCATGAGTTGGAGTTGGAGGTTTCAAGAGTTGAAATCCACCGAAAATGGAAGCCCTCCTAGGGCAGCTTCCGGAGGTTTTTCATCATGTGTCAATTTCCTTGTTCCAAATTGCCCTCAAGCATCTCTCCAAATCCACTCCTTTGCCCTCTCTCTCCTTCTTCTTTCCGTTCGTCATACCGTCTCCCTCTTCTTCTGTTCGAGCATCGCATCCCCTCTTTACCCTCTTTCCCTCTCGATTTGCAATGTTTCAGTCCTGAATATAGAGATAGGGTTAAGGATAACAAAAGCAACACCTTCTGATTTCGGACAAGATCGAAATTGGAACAGTAGAGAACGAAATTGAGAGGGTTTACCTCTTCCTTATCAGGCCGCAACAAACCACACCGGCGCCGGCAACCCAAGACTCCGTTTGGAGGAGCAACTGTCGAGCTAGGGTTTCAATCGGTGAAGAAGAAGAATTGATCGTTCTTCATTTAGCAAATCGTTCTTCATTCAGCAAATAGAAAGGAGGGTGGGTATATTAATTAAGGGCATTTTAGTAATTTTAACCATAAATACATCTCTCAAACCATATAACCGCCAAACACCATTCAGGTTTTTTACAATGTTATTTAAAAAAAAAAAATTCCACCTCCCACACCTCCATAAACCCCAAAAATAATCTTCACCTCCTAAAAACACACAGCCAGAAATAAAAAGCACTCCGTCAACCACCCGCTAGTATAAAAGTACAATGGTATTTCATTTTAAAATCAAATGTAAAATTAAAAGTAGCTTACTAACTTTGTATATTAAGCTTTATTTGATATTTATAATCGATATGAGACAACACTACAGTTTACATCCTCTACTTCAACTAGACTTGTCACTCCCCATTTGTTGGTGGTTTAAGAGGATTTGTCTATCTTTAAATCCTTACCTGTATAAAAAAAATGAGAATTGAAAATCAGTCGATCGGCGGGTCATCGGACAAAAGCACGTCATTTCAACAACTCTAAGAGAATAATATTCAATTTGTTTGGCAAAATGTCATTTGTTATTTATACATACTTTTTTAGAAAGATAAAAAAAATCATATAAAACTAGTGGAGCATGCTCGTGCGATGCACAAGACATGTATTTTAGTGAGCATGTTTGAAACATGTCCTCTATAACTATTATATTTTTCAAGTTTATACTATATTGTTTTTTTTTATTGGTCTAAACCTAAACACATGCATTTCTAAAGCAATTATCATTTTTTTCTTATATAGCTGAATTGCATGTAGAACTGAGTAAGAAGATAAATGAGCCAAGTTAATATATTTGTTGAATTTCAAAGATAAATAAACATATTAAAACTTTTATAAATAAAAATTATTAGTAATAAAATTACAATGATAATATATTAATTAAAAATATATATTTAAAATAAGTCTCGGGAATGCTTCACTAGTTTAGTATAAAACTCGGCTCAAGTTTTATACCGCACAATTGGTATTCTCTTGGAGGGAGTATTAAATAAGATAAAGTCGCACAATTGGTATGCCAAACCTAAAATGTTATTATCAAACCCTTCAAATAGGGAAATTACAGAGTGGCATTCTTAATTAAGATGACAAATACTCCGTACTAACTCAGTATATTTCCATTGAATGGTAATAGGAAAAAAGAAACAGAAAACCCATCAAAGAAATACAAACTAGGAATGGAACAATACTCACGAGACAAAAAAATATTGGAAGAGAAATAAAAAAGACATCGAAGATAGATTTCGATCCTGCCCTATCAACGATAGGCTGCTAAACGAATACTTGACTCTCATCAACATAAAAATCGCAGATGAAGAGAACATGGAACTAACAGAACCAATTTCGAACAGTGAAATCGAGAATGCATTCTTCTCGGTAGGAAAAGACAAATCACCAAGACTTGACAGAATAACAACATAATTCTAAAAAAAAATAATGGGATATAGTTGGTCCATCCATCATTAAAGTGGTTAAAGGATTCTTCCATTCTGGTAGGATTTTGAAATAAATCAACCATACATTCGTATTGCTCATCCCAAAAAATAAAAACTCATTGAGAGAAAGCAATTACCAAAATAATCGTTGAGAGAAAGAAACCAATCCTTAAGAAAATCATACATCCTCTTCAAGGGGCATTTTTATCAAAACAAGCAATCCAAGATAATGTGTTTATCGCACGTGAAATATTCCACTCATTTAAAAGCAAAAAAGGTAAAAATGGTTGAATAGCCATCATATTGTACATGGAATAGCATATGATCAGGGTAGAATGGGAATATCTACTCAAAGTTATGGGAAAATTGGGTTTTTGTACAAAATTCAAGATGTGGATCGGACAATGCATCAAAAAAGACTCCTTCTCTATACTCATTAATGATGGCCCCACTGAACCATTTTTACTAAGAAGAGGCATCAGAAAATGAGATCTTCTATCCCCCTACCTCTTCATCATTGGACCAAAAGTCTTGACACGAAAATTACAAACCACTTGTAACCAGATAGATAAATCGATTGGATTCTTAATATCTAAACAAGGAATGAAAATTCCATCCTCTTATTTGCAGATGATATGATGATATTTGCATAAGAAAACCAAGAAATTTTCCAAATAGTAAAAAAAAATTGACGATTATTGCGCCTTTTGAGGCCAAAAAGTCAACTTTCACAAATTGGTTTTACAAACCACCCCAAAGGTATCAAACTCCTACTAAGACCACTTCATCGCCTCACCTTTCTATCTGCCCCTTACAGAACCACCTTATTCGCAAATCCCGGCCCTACGAGAGTGACCTCACGCACCATCGCTTTGGCAATTCCTTATTGGACATCGCTTTGTGTTGCGCCCACGAGGTCTCACCGGCTCCTGGCTTCATGACCCTATAAATACCTCACCCCACCCTCATTCACAATTTTCGTGAGACCCCATTCCTGAAAGGACCAAAATTTTAGCGAGAAGAAAGAGAAGCTCTACAACTATGAAACACCTGCCAGAGTAAAAACTTAATAACTTGAGCTTTTAAGTCTCCTAAAAGGTGAATGAGATGATTCTTAAATAAGAAGATCATCTAGAAGTAAAATCCCTAAAAATGATTGAACAATAAAAAATAAACGCAAACAAAACTGAACTGCTTCTATTTTCCACCAAAACCTCATCGTGAACACTATTGTCACATCGCAAATTGTTGTCTCACATGTATTATTTGGTCTAAATAGAATAAAACAAGTTATATTCTTAAAGATGAGAATGATTTCATGGGGTCATTTCATAATTAACAAATAAAATCTTCAAGGGTCTATTTACAAAAAAATAACAACTGAAAAAGGATAGTTACCTAATTTCACCTATTTTTTTATTTTTTATTTTTTACAAAATAAAATTAGTGAGGCGGGCGCGAGATAGGAAGGGGCGGACAAATTGAATATAGGGAATCCTCATTGATGTTATATAGAAGGTCTAATCTAGCTAGTCTCATCTCGGGAATTTGGGAAATGTAAGCCCCTATCAAGCCAATTTGAGGATTTTAGCTGGGAAGACTCTTCTTGATTGATTTCATCACCTATGTTTTTTTAGTTATTAGGTAAGAATTTCATCACTTATGTTATGTGATGGCCTAGGGTAGATTTATGGGATATAGAGTTGAATTTATCAAGGTGAAAGGTACAAGATGAGAAAGAAAGAGTTCAGAGGAATGAGATGAGAAATGTAGAAAAGGATGATAGAAAGAAGATTGATTATTTCTTCTTCGATAAAACATGTTGGTTAATATCACACATATTTTTCAAGATGATAAAAATATATGAAATATTATTATTTTTTTGTTAATTATATATATATATAATTTCATATTACGTATGATATACAAAAAAATAAAAAAATTTAATAGTTTATATAGGTTTTATCATATTTAAAAAATGTATATAAATAATAAACAACATATTTTATCAAATGGAAATGGTATCGTATGTTGTACATTTCCCTTATATACAGCCTCATTTGGCCTATTCACACTCAAGTCCCATTTTATTTCCATGACAATTACAATATGCCCTCCGACATATTGCTACTCTTAGATGTTAGTTAAATTGGTCCCTCTACTTTCTTCTTTTTAAATTAAGATTCTATTTCATGCTTAAAAGATTCAAATATCAATCTAGTTTTACATGCCCACACAAAACCTTTTCCACACAGAAAGAAAAGGAAAGGAAAACAAATTATAATAATAATAATAAAATTGATACAATACAAAACCAAAAACCTAACCATCCTGTTTTTAAAAATATTTGCGTGGTTTTCATGCTTAGCTTAATAATTTGGAATTCAAATTCAATTAACGATGTGATCACTAAGCTTAACTTTGACAATTTATATATGCCAAATTCTGGTGTGAACAACCCGCAATTTGTGAAGTTGACGGGTTGAAAAATCACATGTTTAATTACACGACGGATTTATCGCTATACACAGTCTCACTGCAGTGGCGGACCCAAAATCCGAAGAGGGTGGGGCACATCGATGATAAACAATAATGAATAACATGAACTCGTACAACATATAACGTCTTCAACACTACAAAATAGCAATAAAAATAAAATTGCTAATTAGAGTTTTATAATAAAATAGTTCGAAACAGGGTAAATCTATTTTATGAGTTTTCATACCGTAAAAATATTGAATGATAACCTCATTATCAATGCGTTTGAAAACATCATTTTCAACATAGCTGACAAAAGTCTCAGAGAGAAAATCTTCTCTTATCTTGTTGCGCAAATATGGTTTGATGATACTCATAATAGATAACACTAAATCAAAAGCTTTGTGAATTCCTACCTCGATAATACTTCACTATAGTTTTTGCAACCGGTAACACTAAAACCAATTCGATGAGATGATATACCAAATCAAAAGCTTTGTGATTTCCTACCTCGATCATCGTATCTTTTTAGAAACATCGCTATTATTTTGCAAAGTAGAAGATCTAACATTTTTCTTCATTTAAACTTTCGTAATTTCTTACCTAATTGTCGAAATGATATAACCTCTCATTTCAAAGATCCAAAGATAAATTATAGTATCGGAATGTCAATCTAATTAATAAACTATAAAAGCATTGTGGGTTATTTAAATAAGATTTAAAGTGATTAATATACATTCAATTTTCAAACATTAATGACTTTTTACTCGAATATCGGATTAATGCATATATACTAAACGAAGCTATCGAAGAGAAGAATACATATATGAGGTTCGTCAGATGAGGGTGGGGGCACGTGCCCCCACATGCCCCCGTTTGGATCCGCCTCTGCGTCATGTATCTAGTATTTTGAATTATTACCTGTATAAAAAAATCTCAACTTCATTTATCATTTTCTGCCTTCTTTTTTAAAAAGATACGTAAAAATTTGGATAGAGTCAAACTTTATTAACTGACCACCCAATCGTGTTTTTACGAACGAGTGTACGAAACTCTACGTAAGCGACAATACATGCCCCCATCCATCGAGAAGTCAAGGAGCTGCAACTTTGTCGACCGATTGATTCGATTGGACTATCTATTGTCCCACATTGAAAATATTGAAATATCTTGCACAACATATAAGCTTGATGGGTTATTCATCTCATTGCCAATTGGTTTTGAAATGGAACCCCATTGGGTTTGTATCTTGTTCATGTCTCCCATATCTGGCCTGTACACGACCTCCGTCTAGCTTGTCTTTACCCCACAGGGTCCAACCGACTTTAACATGGTATTAGAGTCGGGTTCGGCTATTTTCGGTCTGGGCTTTGGATTAGTGAGGTGATGGCTTTGTGGACATGTCGCTGGCATTGGTTCTCATTTAAGCGCATGTGGCAAGTGCAACTTGTTGGCTAAAAAGTTATTGCACTTGGGGGGTGTTGGACTATGAGATTGTCTCACATTGAAAATATTAAAATATCCTGAATAACATATAAGCTTGACTAATTTGAACAAAAGTTTAAGCCAAAGCGAGATTAATACATGAATTTGACAATAAGAAATTCAAAGATAGATTAGAGGATTTACACATCACCAGCCAGAGAGGAAAGTTGGAGCCAACCGGAGTTACATGACTGATTTGAACAATTGAAGCTAGAAAGGAATGCCGAAGCCAATTCCTTTTCGAATTCAACTGCAAAAAAAAAACAAGAGCAGTTGAACCATAAAATTTGAGAATTAGGAAGAGGTGAGCTCCTTGAGGAGATGGAAGGTTGGTTTAAGAACAATAATTTCATCTATGAGATGTGAGATTCAAGAACTTAGGAAGTGGAGATGAGAAGAAGAGAAGAAGAAGAACATTAATTAATGGTGTCTATAACTGCAAAAAGAGAAGAAGAACAGTCGAGTGTGTAAACGGGGAAGAAACCAACATGTAGGTCTGGGAAAATAATTTTTTAATATTAATGTTATAGTAAATTGGGCCGCTATACATGAGGCCCACCAAAATTGGAGGCCCTGTGAAAGTGCCTACTTTGCACTTGCTCAAGGTCGGGTCTATTTCTAGTTATGCCTCCGTAGGTTACGTGATACGAGATGAAGAAGGGAAGGTGTTTGCTTGTGATGGAAGAAGATACGAGACGGTGTCGGCATTGCAAGCTGAAGTTGTTGGTCTATATATGGGCCTAACAGAAGCGCAAAGACGGGGCATCATATGTCTGAAGGTAGAAGGAGACTGTTTGACGATTATAAACGCGATAAAAGGTATTTGGAAGAGTCCTTGGGAAATTGAAATGTTATTTTCAGAGTCCCTTCTCCTTCTTCTTTCCTTCGATGAGGTCTCCATGTCCCATACTCTTAGGTAGGGCAATATAGTTGTAAGTCGAGTGGCACATATTGGACTGGAGGTTGATGCACCGGGTTGGAATTCTGATTTAGAGCTACAAGCAATCGTTCATAAGTACGCCCTTGGATAGCGGTACAACCGAGATTGACACGATCCGAATTCTCGCTATGTATAAAAAAACCTCTAAATATGGACCGAATTTTACAACGAGTACTTATTCTCAAAGGTGATGTTGAAGCATTAAGGGCGCTTTTTCAAAAATGAATAAATTTGCCATTTTGCTACATATATTCTTCTTTAGGAGTATTTTCCTTCCTTTCAGATTCTTTTGCTTAAACTCGTGGAGATATATAATTATGTGATGGGACCTTAAAGATTAAAAAGTGATATTTATGTATAATGGTGCAATATCATATTAATTTCAGTGCGTTCTGTTATCCTATTTCCGCTATCTTTTTACTGTCCCCTCTCAGATAATCTTTCCTCCTTATTTTTTTTTAAATTTTTTTAATTTTATTTAATTTTATTTTAGGGGAGAGGAGGACAAAGCAGGGCTTTTCCTTTGGGGACGCTGATCCAATGATATTAATTTGTATAATTTTAAAGTGCACCACTCAAGGAATTGCATCAAGATATTGTGATGCTAATTAATTGGAATGTAAAATAAAATGCACCATTATAAATATCTAACCACACTACAATAAAACTTGTAAATTTAAGTGGAAGGGGGAAAAATGTTAAAACCGGGTCAAGATGTTGATGGAATGTCATGTATAAATAGATCATTTTGTCTATGGATTGATCATTAAATCGTTTACTCATTCAAATTTAAAAAGAAAAAAAGAAAGAGACCTAACCTCGTATTAATATGAAATGAGTTTGTTTTAGGGATAAATTAAAAACAAAGGCACGATTTAGCACATAGAAATGGAAGATGCGCCGCTGAAGACGGGGAATGGCATTATATTCCGCGTACATCCTTCAAGTCCACGCCACCCTTGATGCCTTTAATTTGTTCCCTTCCTCTAAATTCCAATTCACTCCCATTATTATTCCACCATCAAAATATCGGAAAATTTACATAAAACCGCCTCTTAAGTTTACATAAAACCATACTTTAAATTCAAAATTATAGAAAACTACGTACCCCTTAAATAGCCTTCTTTAACAAATTACCACCATTTGGTCCATTCTTCTATTTCCATTATGCTACCATTTGATATATTATATTTTAATATATTTAAACTCAAATTTTGTTTATAAATATATTTAAATTTTGAATTTAAGGGTTGAATTACATTTTAGGGATTTTTACTTTTTCTTATATCAAAAAAAAAATATAGCCTAGAAGTATTGTTGCAATTTGTGTCTAAAAATGTTTATAAATTTTCAAAATATTATGTAATTTTTTTTTGAAGGAGCTATACTTACATTTTAGTTACACAATTAATCAATAAACTAATTTATAAAAAATTATAAAATTTTGAGGCAAGACTCAAGAGACATGAGAATTCTACACACACGCATATATATAAAGATTTTGATTAAAAAAAGTGTTATCCCTAACAAATAATGGATCAAACCCATATTTAAAGTTGAAAATATTAAAATATAATATAGTTAACGCTAGATTGATGAAAATAGGTGAACATTGGTTATTTGTTAAAGAAGATCATCTAAGAGATGTTTTTTTTTAATTTTGAATTTAAGACGTGGTTAAGTGAAAACTCCTAAAATTAAATGATTTTTTTTGTAAATTTTCAAAAAAAAATATATTACCACTACTCTTTTTTTTAATCAAAACAAAGAGTTTGGTTGGCATCATGACATCAACTTCTGTTGTATTATCAATCAACGACGTCCTTACGAATGAAAAGCAAACAATTCAATCCTAAATATGTGTGGACATGGCCTTAAAAAATTGAAGTAGGAGGGAAAAATCTGAGATCAACAATTCAATCTCCCAATGACATTGTCCTACCAAATATACTTTTTTTTTATCCGTCCTACCAAATATACTAACACGATTGGTTTGTATTGTGACGGGGCATTCAATTTGACAATCTCTTTGGGAGATTGAGTGGTATATATGTACTATGTACTAAATTTTTCTTTTTTTTTTATAACAAATACATACATACTATTATTCAATATCCAATTCAAAGTAAAATAATTCCTTCGAGAAAAATCAGTTATAAAAGCATAAGCATATTTCGTTTCGTACTAATATACGCCATAAGTACTTTACTCCACTTTTATAACTATGCTTTCACTCAATTCAACTTTTCACATGAATAAGATCTATAGTAAGGGTTAGTTTGCATACAGCACACCACAAACTATAATATGATGAGCAAGTAAAACGTCCAACTAACTATCAAACTCTTACACAACACAATACATGGACAAATTAGACAGCGTGTAAACTGAGGTAGGATAATTGGGCCTACTATTATTGGCCCACGATTTCTTTAGGCCCTTTTCGAGGAGTGTCTCTACCTGGAAGCCCAATACTTCCTCTAGCACCATTTTTTTCCATTTAGGATAGGAAAATCCTCTAAACTCAATATTATGACACTTGTTAGATTTTAGGCCAATTTTTAATTATAAATTGATTTTTTTCGAATAATAATAATAATAATAATAATAAATGTGAGGTGTTATTTAAAAGGAAATTGTAAAGCATAAATCGCTAAGCTATTAATTAAATGAGACAAGATTCAAGTGTTATTTTACATAAATGAGATTTTTTACACTATGTGCAAGCTAAATAAAATTTGGTGAATTATCATAACGGTCTTTCTGTCCTATGCCCTTAGGGCATAGGATAAGAACCTTAATCGGGAAAGATTCCCTACCAAAAAAATAAGCGACCATAGGAAATCAATTTAAAGAAAAGCTAAAAATAATTTAAATTTGGAAAATCTTTCCCGATTGAGCTTGTTATCCTATGTCCTTGGGGCATAGGATAGAAAACTTGTTATCATAAATGAGAATGTGTTGGATGTGTGGTCTTACAAGATTAGAAATGAAGTTATTTGAAACAAAGTGAGAGTGATTAACATTGGAGACAAAATATGGGAGATTAGGCTCCGTTTGTCTAGGCACATGTAACGGAGATAATCGTTTGCACTTGTTGGGAAGTGTGAGAATTTAACACTTGGTGATGTTCGAAGTAACAGGGACAAAAGTAAGAAAAGTTGAATGAAAGTTATCCGTCAGAACTTCAAACTCTTCGCCCTTACCAAGGAGATTATCATGGATAGGAATATGTTACAAAAAACTCTATTTGTAGAGTTGAAAAGATCTTAAATGTTGATATTTAAATCAACTGTTAAAGATCTAGCTCTCTCTACTAACCCTATTTTTTTCTTTTTTTTAGCCTATTTTTTGTGAGAGAAAAGTGGAAATCTAATGGTAGAGTTTTTCCATAACTCTATCGAAGCAAGACCGGTTGGATAGAGTTGGAAGTTCTGCTATTTGTTTTTATGTGTTTTCTGATTTCTCTTGCTCGCTGTCTTTTATCACTGGTTACTTTATGAGTCATTTGGCCGTTGTGTTGTCATTGTCTTTGAATCTCTCAAAAATATCCTCTCAGTTAGTTCGGGTAAAATGCATAAATTTTAACCCCTAAAGAATAATTTAAAAATAGTAATAAATATTTATTTAAATAAAATTTAAATATTCTTTTGTCAACTTCGTAGGAACTATTCAATTAAAAAAATCCATCCTTTAAAAAATAATGTTTGAATCATTCGAAATACAGCTTCTCTAAAAACGTGCAGTTCTCAATATGCCTTCTTATCACACACTTGGACTTGGACAAATGACATCCAATCCAACAACTCTCCAACCCAATTATAAAAACACAAGTTATTCAATCGTGGTTAGCACAAATCCACAAAACAATCCCCACATTTAACAATTAATCTCAACTCCTCAACTCTTATCAAACCCAAACTGTCAACCCCTCCCTCCAAAACCCCCAAAAAAACACACAAACAAGCAAAACACAATCCAATCCAAAACCTTCCAAAATGGCAAATGAAGACACCAACCAAAAAAGCAATGCACCCAATGTTGAACAGGAGGCCGCGAATTTGCCCTCTAAAGACCCGAATTCGGATGACTATGTAGCATCCGGAGACCGCGATGAGACACCGAGGGCTGATACCGACGTCCCTATAGACCAACTCGTCCAAGAAATCTCCCAATTTGCCTCCTCCCTTTCGGTGGTCGATGAATCTCGTCCCCTCGAGACGCCCAAATACGTCGATGTGTTCCTAGACAAGTTCGAATCCGAGGTCGAACACTACGAGTCCAAGTTTGGCCATTCCTCCAATGACGATTCGTCGTTCTTCAAGGCCATCGATGGCCTTGCTTTGCTCATCGAATCCATCTCCAAGTTCAAATCCACCTCCAATTCCGCCTCCATCTTGCTTAACCTTGCCACCTCTCATCTCCACCGCGCAATGCTGGTCCTCGAGGACGAGCTGCGCAACCTCCTCCATAAATGGAACACTCCGACGAGCAATCCATCCGATCCACATTCATCCAAGGATCAACAACACGACAATGAAGCAGATCATTGCATTCTCCCGGATCGCCAACACCAATCCGATCCAAACCACCACCAACAACAACAGGACGCGGATACTTTCCCTCGATACTCGTCTGAGGACATCTCCACGATCACCTCGATTTCTAGAACCATGGTCTCAGCTGGATACGGAGTCGATTGCATCAAGGTGTTCATGGTAGTGAGGCGGACCGCCTTCGAAGAAGAGCTTGTTTCGCAAGGCTTCGAAAAGATCAGCATCGACGACGTGCAGCGGATGCAATGGGAGGCTCTCGAAGGCGAGATCGCCACATGGATCCGAATCGTCAAGCACTGCACCTCCCACCTCTTCCCGGGCGAGCTCAGCTTCTACGAATCCATCTTCTCGTCGACATTGTCGCAATTCGAGCCCAACTACGAGATCCGAATGGTCCTCTTCAGCAACCTCGCCCGCCCCGTGATCCAACAACTACTCAACCTAGCCAACGCAGTCTCCCTCACCAAGAAATCCTCCGAGAAGCTATTCAAATTCCTCGACATGTACGAGACCCTCCGCGAGCTAGGCTCGTGGCTGCACGAATCCTCGCTCACCCACGAGTGTTCCGAGGACCTCAAGCTCGAGCTCGCGGCAGCTGGGAGCTGCCTCGGAGAGGCGGCCATCTCGATCTTCTACGAGCTCGAAACATCGATCAAGAGCGATCACGCTAAGCAGCCCGTCCCCAACGGGGCGGTCCACCCGCTCACCCGATACACGATGAACTACCTCAAGTACGCGTGCGAGTACAAGGACAGCCTCGAGGAGCTGTTCTTGCACCGCGTGAATTGCTCCGACGACGACACCGAGAAAGACGAGTCGCGATCCGATAACGATCCTAACCGCAACAATGGCAGGCCGGAGCGATCAATGACTCCATTCATAGGCCAATTGATGAGGATCATGGATTTGCTAGACGAAAACCTCGAAGCGAAGTCGAAGCTCTATAAGGACCCCTCATTGAGGTACATCTTCTTGATGAACAATGGGAGGTACATGCTGCAGAAGATCCGGGGGTCGACGGAGATACACCAGGCGATGGGGGACAACTGGTGCCGGAAGAGGTCGTCGGATTTGCGGAGCTACCACAAGAACTACCAGAGGGATACATGGAGTAAGGTGCTGCAATGCCTGAACCACGAAGGGCTGCAGGTCAACGGGAAGGTGCCGAAGCTGGTGCTAAAGGATAGGTTCAAGAACTTCAACCAGTCGTTCGATGAGATCCATAAGACGCAGAGTATGTGGATGGTGAGCGACGAGCAGATGAAGTCGGAGCTGAGGGTTTCGATATCGGCTGTAATGATCCCGGCTTACAGGGCGTTCCTGGCGAGGTTCGGGCAGGTGTTTAGCCCCGGGAGGCAGTATGAGAAGCACATTAAGTATCAGCCCGACGACATCGAAACCGCCATTGAAGAGCTGTTTGAAGGGAGTGCTAGCTCCATGGCGAGGAGGAGATGAGATTCAAGTTTAGATTAAAATAAATATTATAAAAAAAAAGGAAAAAGATTTCTGTTGGGTTTTTTTCGTTGTGTTCAAGTTAGATAAATGTTAAATCTTCTTTGATTTTGATCATCAATAGTAATGTCAATGGGGTTTTGTTATGGGAGAATTATCATAATTGATGTTGCTTCATTTCAAAATCATCACTTTCTAATGAGAAAGTTGTGAGCATCTCATTCTATTTATAACTAGTCGAACACGGATTTGAATTGAATCCACTCAGATAACACACTTTATATATAATCCCAAATAATCTCAATCCCTCTTTTTTTTTTCGCTTTTGGTAATTTTTTTTTAATCTTATATATATAAGATAATTGATGAAAGTTTTGAGGGTGGTAAAAGTGCTTACAAAGTTCTCATATATTATAACTCTTGTGTCAAGTGTTTATGAATAAATTGACAAGTGAAGTGTTCTAAAAAAAATTGAGAAGTGAAGAGAAGGTCGTGAAGAACATAAGCTAGGAATGTCATAAAAGTCTTGCAGAATGATAGATTGTCGTATGATGAGTGAAGCAGATCTGCAGATTGACGAAATCGCCAATGAACTCCATTGTGAATATTTAGTTACCAAATTTGAGAAGATCCGTTTATGATAAATGGATATTGAAGATTAAATTTTTTTTTTTGAAACGGAATAAATTTGGGAGACCACTTTAGCCAAGAGCATCCTAACGGATGAGATTAGCAAGCTTAGAATCATCAGGGGAAGATGGACTGGTGTGAGTAAGATCCAGACGTGTCAGGCGATCGGCCACACGGATGTGGAGAAACTGAATTGAGGCGAAACGACGCAAAGCAATAGAAAGGTGAGGAATGGTCATTTCGACGTCCCCTAGGGAAGACCATAAATCTCTAAGACAATTTATAATAGTAAGATTATCCCCTTCAATAATGAGGTGACTAATGTTTAAATAAGAGGTCGCTTGGATGCCTTTCTAGAGAGCGAACCCTTTCGAACCAATGACTGAGTTCATGGGAGAAGGGCCAGCCCCTGAGCAAATAGGATTGTCGTTATGATCGCGGATGATAAATCCAAAGCTACCGGTGTTTGAGGCAGAGAACCTCCATCGAAATTGATGAAGGGAGGCTTAATCCATTTTGTTTTACGCCTTTGTTTTTTGAGTGATCGAGTTGGGCTTCCCTTTAGAGTAATATCTTCTTGACTTCCTCCATTATTTTTGACGTTTTCCAGTTGATATTGAAGATTAATTGAAGATCTACTGCCTATAGAAAGTGGATAATTAAAGTGGGAAAGATATGTTTTTATAGAAGAATGATGATTTTTTTTATGACGAGGAATATGTCTTAAGTGCTAAATTCTGAGCACGTGATGGTAATGGGTCGAGTGGTGGGTTAATCCGACCTACCACTCAGAAACCCTTCACCTTACCCATCCCATCACCCACCAAATATTTCTCTCGTCCCGTCCACCCATCACCCACTAAATATTTCTCCCGTCCCGTCCACCCATCACCAACCAGTTGATCGGGTGACAATTTGGGTGAAATACTCATGGTCAAATTCAACAAAAAAAATTATAGAAAAACATATTTCGAACACTTCGATGGATAAACAACTGACAAATATAGCCAAATTCGGTCAAATACGTTTAAAGATTCACACAACTATCAATATTTCAAGCTAGAGGCATGTTTGATAGGTTTGTTTAGTTAGGGTTTGTGGTATATTGGTAATTTCATATATAATCTAATTATATAATATAAGTCGGGTGATGAGTCGGGTGATGGTTAGGGTGATGGGTGGGAAATACCTTCACCCGAATCAGACCCGACCCATCACCCGTTCACCCATCACCCATTTAATATCCGCTTTATATCGGATTTTCACCCACTTTTTCGGGTCGGGTGAGACGGATATCCATCGGGTGTGGGTGAAATTGTCATCCCTACCCGGCAAGAGCCATGTACCATGTAAACTGGTTTGTGCTGACCAGCTCGATCCACTGGTAGGGACCAAGGCAAACCTTGGATTTTCACTTAAGGAAAGGGGCGGAGGCCAGGATCGAACCCAGGACCACCTTACCACCCCTTTGCTCCACACCACTAGGCCACCTCAACTTGGGCAGAATGATTTGTTTCCTTGCCAAGCTAAAGTTGTTGCATAAAGGAAGGATCGAACCCAGAACCACCTTATCACCCCTTTGCTCCACACCACTAGGCCACCTCGACCGGGGCAGAATGATTTGTTTCCTTGTCAAGCTAAAGTTGTTGCATAAAGGAAGGGTCGCTATGCAACTATAAATGTGCTGGTAGAGAAAAGAAGTAGGTTTGGAAGTTGAAGAAGGAATGAGCGATGAATTTCAAATTGAGAAGAATCAAAGTCACACTTCATAAGTCTTACTGTGGTGATACGGTACCTTCTAGGAGCATAGGTTTTAGTGAAATACTGGGTTCTTTATATTGGTTTGATTGTGTTGGTTACAATTTGGTTGAGTTGGTTCACTTTTTTTATTAAGTAAAGATTCAAGATCACTCAAGCCTAATTCTCGAAAGGCCGACGAGTCGGCAGACGAAAACCGCCTAAACATTAAGTTGGTTCATTTTAGATTTATTGTAACATTAACTATTAGTAAGTATTGGGATCCAACGTTGATTGTGGATTGAAAATAAGCATTAAATATAAGGAAGGGTCAAACCCCTACACAACTGCTTACACTTTTGTATTAGAAGGGTAGATCTCAAACACTTAAATATAACTAAAGATAAAATAAACCCGACATGACCCTTGTTTTGTACTGTCCGACCGGGGATTCTCGGAGTTTAACAATAATTAAGCCAACACTTCGGGTTGTGTTGGGGAAGTCTTAAGTGTCCTTTTCAATAATATAAATATACATATTCGAAAGTTTTACCAAGATAAAGGGATGTGGTGGTTTTCATCTCCCATTATGTGCGTATACTTTGAGAGTTTTTACCATAGCTTCAAGTTGTGTCGGTGAAGTCTTAGGTGTCATTTCAATAACATAAAGATACATATTTGAAACATATTCAAGTTTTCTACCATAGCATGAAAAGTTATGTTCAAATAGCCTCGGAATAAAGGTAATGTTCCTTACAGTGGGAGTTACGGATACATGCTCAGTATTTTTTGCAAAACAAGAGATGCGTCTGTCCGATCGGGGCATTTGAGCATTCGTTGGAAATCTAAATTTAAAGGCTACGCCTCTACTGAGGACGTCTCATGAGAAATCCTCCTCAACGATGGCTGAAAAAATCATGTTTCCATTTGTTTTGAAACTGTACAAATTTTAGATTTTTTCCAAAGGGGGTAGTCCACGAAAAGTCTCAAAAAATTAAAAATCATTTGCCCTAGGAAAGGTGTGTTGCTAATCAAGCAATACGTCCATGAAATGCCCCCCCCCCGGGATGTCCAAATACCCCTCAGAATGAAGGTAATGTGCCATATAGTGGGAGTTATGGACACATGCTTGATATTTTTGGCGAAACAGGAGTTAAGTTGGTCCAATTGGGGCATTTGAGCACTCGTTGGAAAACTAACTTCAAGGGCTGCGACTTTACTGGGACATCTCATGAGAAATCCTCTTCAAAGATGGCCAAAAAATCATTTTTTTCATCGACTTTGAATCTGGACAAATTTTGGACTTTTTTCAAAGGGGATAGTCCACGAAAAATCTCAAAATCTCAAAAAATTAAAAGTTTAAAATCCTTTGCTCTAGGTAAGGTGTGATGCCAATCAAGCAATATGTCCATGAAACGCCCACCCGAGATGCCCAAATACCTCCGAAATGAAGTTAATGTGTCTTATAGTGGGAGTTATGGACATATGCATCCTCGATATTTTTGGCAAAACAATAGCTAAGTCTGTTCGATCAGGGCATTTGGACACTAATTGAAAAGCTAACCTCAAGGACTATGACTTTACTGAGGAGGTCTCATGAGAAATCCTCATCGAAGATGACCGAAAAAATCATTTTTACATTTGTTTTGAAATTGGTCAGTTTTAAGACTTTTTCAAATGGGGTAGTCCATGAAAAATATCAAAATCTCAAAAAAATTAAAAATTAAAAATCATTTGCCCTAGGCAAGGTGTGATGCTAATCAAGCAGTACGTCCATGAAACTCCCACCCTGGTTGTACAAATAGCTCTGGAATGAAGGTAATGTTCCTTACAGTAGGAGTTACAAACACATGTTCGGTATTTTTTTAAGAAACAAGAGCTAAGTCGGTCCGATCGGGGCATTTGAGCACTCGTTGGAAAGCTAACTTCAAGGGCTATGACTTCACTAAGGATGTCTCCTAAGAAATACTCCTTGAAAATGAACGAAAAAAAATTGTTTTTCTATCAGTTTTGAAATTGGACAAATTTTAGACTTTTTTCAAATGGGGTAGTCCATGAAAAATCGTACAAAATCTCAAAAAATTGAAAATTGAAAATCATTTGCCCTAAGGAAGGTGTGATATGATGCTAATCAAGCAATACGTCTATGAAACACCCACCCAAAATGTACAAATTTCCCCAGAATGAAGGTAATGTGCCTTACTGTGGGAGTTACGGACACATGCTTGGTATTTTTGGCGGAACAAGAGTTGCATCAGTCCGATCGAGGCATTTGAGCACTCGTTGGAAAGCTAACTTCAAGGGCTACGACTTTACTAAGGACATCTCTTCAGACATCCTTCTCAAAGATGGTCAAAAAAATCATTTTTCCATCAGCTTTGAATTTGGATAAATTTTAGACTTTTTTCCAAAAGGGGTAGTCCATTATAAATCTCAAAATCTCAAATAATTGAAAATTCAAAATCTTTTGTCCGTGATGCTAATCAAGCTATACGTCCATGAAATGCCCACCCGTGATGTCCAAATACCCCTTGGAATGAAGGTAATGTGCCTTATAGTGGGAGTTATGAACACATGCTCGGTATTTCAAAAATAAAAATAAAAATCCAAAATCATTTGCCCTAGGGAATGTGTGATGTTAATCAAGCAATACGTCCATGTAACACCCACCCGGGATGTCCAGATAGCCCCGAAATGAAGATAATGTGTCTTACAGTAGGAGTGGTGGTTTTCATCCCGCACTATATCTGCGTATAATTTGAGTGTTTCCACCGTAAATTCTTGTGTCATACTCTTCGCCATCCGAAAAGCATGACACAATCTCTATGAAGAGGTCCTACAATCATAAATGGATATTAATAGTTGGTTGTTTGCGGTTGTAAGTGCTTATGGAGATGGAGCAGGTACTAAGGTAATTCAAGATAATGGGGACGATCGAACTGCATATATATGATGCTATTTCCCCTTATCCAGAGAAATTACAGAAATAGTTGCTGCCTGCAGTTTTCCAGAACTTGACAGTGTTCATTGACACTTGTTTAATGTTTGAACGAACTACTTGTTCAAATCTTGATGATTAATTTCACAGCTACAGGGTCAGCTTATGTGATAATGCCGTTATCATTTTGTTCTAATTAATGTTGTTGCCAACTCCCCAGACCAGATATGATGCTATGAGTTAACGTTTTTTAAGGTTCAAGTGTTTGGTAGTTGTAGAAAATCAGAATTAAAAAAAAAAGTCATTCCACAACCACTCCCCTAATTTTAAGAATTTTGATTCATTACGAACATGCTAAACATATACAACAATTTTTAGAAATGGATCATTCCAATTCTTAAGTCCATTCTTATTCTCCCTTTTTTTTATGAGGAACTCATCGGTGGTAAACCCCGAATACGTGATTCAACTGGCAAGAGTCACGTATCAGGTAAATCGATTTGCGCCGACTGACTCGATCCACTAGTAAAAAATAAGGCAGACATTGGATTTTCACCCAAGGAAAGAGATGAAGACAGAGATCGAATTCGGAACCTCCTTACCACCCTCTTTACTCCACACCAGCCACTAGACCACCCCAACTAGTGCTTTAGAATAGTCGATCCATTGCTTGGAGAGACCAAGGCATTTCTAGATTGTAGGATTTGTATAGTCACTTTCTTATGCAAGATTTCCAACACTTAAATTATATCTTAAAATCAAATATAATATAAAGAGTAATTCCTACACTTAGTATCAATATTATTATTATTGCTATCTTTTTAACATATGTTCTGGATTATAGGTTATAAATCACATTAAATTTTTTTATAAATCTCAATGCATTAAAATAAATCTCTTTAAAAATGACTAAAGTTAAATATTTAGAAAATATTTTCAAATATAAATATTTAACCGACGTAGGTGAAAGGGTTTGAACAATTCCCGATAAGGGCTCGAAAAAATCCCGAAATGACAGGACCAAATTATCGAAAGAGTTGTAAATGTTATTTCTTTGAGTACAATTTGTTTTGAGGGTGGTCCTAAGGCGCACCATGTTCGGAATGTGGCTCGTGCGTGTTTGTGGGTGGTCCTAATTTCGTTTGGTTGGTTGACAGCGTGGCACTCGGAATCGGGTTTGGTTGGGGTCGTGGTGGTGTGTCCAAAGACGACTCCGTTTCTAGGAGACTGCTCCTTGGAGTTTCCGTCTTCACTGTCCACGGGAGATGACGTTTTGATGTACCGCTAACCAGCGGTGCTGCTATGGTGGTGCTTGGCTTCTGTCTGCGTTTGCGTTCTCGGCCGACGGTCTTCATTTAATTAGTCTAGGTCTCTTCTTTTGTACGTGTAATTTGCGTATGTTTTTGCTGTATTGTTTTCAACGGTTAGTCCGCCTGCTGATTCATCGGTCTCTCAGGAAGTCAGGTCTGTCCGGCCCCTGAATCTTTACCTTATTTTAAAAAAAAGCCTTAAAGTGACGTAGGTTAGAAAAATCATTGTTATTTTTTTCATACTCCGTATTACTCCCTCCGTTCACAAATATAAATCGTTTGACTTTCTTGCATGTTTTTATAAGGAGCTAAAAACTATAAGTAAAATATTAACATTTTTATTAAAATTTTAAAATAATATTATACTTAATAATTATAATTTATAAATATAATATTATTTTTAAAAATAAAAAAATTAATATTTTATATAGTTTTAACCTCTTTAAAAAACGTGTCACAAAGTCAAACGACTTATATTTGTAAACGGAGGAGTATTATTATAGGAAGGAAATGAGATGTGGCTACTGGCTAGCAATGCAATGCAAGCAAGAGGAGTACTATTGTATAAAAAAAAGTAATGTGCAGCTAGTCAGGGCTGAAGAGCATTGAACATTAATTGGACGCATCTGAAACACCTGCAATATACGGAGTATAGTATACTACAGATTACAGACCATAAATAATCTGTACTTCAATTAGTACTGGATAATATTATGTCCAGCTTACAAAACTTGTTGTTTCACTACTTAATGCATTTGTATTTTTTAAAAAGCTAAAAACTATATAAAATATAAATTTTTAAGTAATTTTATACTCCCTCCGTTCTACAATAATTGTATTTGGACTATTTATGCACGCTTTTTAAAGAGCTAAAAACTATATAAAATATTCATTTTTTAATTAATTTTTTAAAATAATTCTATACTTATTAGTAATATGTATGATATTATTTAAAAATATTTAGTAAAATGTTGATATTTTATACAGTTTTTAGCTTCTTAAGAAAACGTGCATGAATAGTAAAAGACAATTATTGTGGGACGGAGGGAGTAGATAATTGTATTGAGTATGAAAGTATTTTTGTAAATTAATACTCCCCCCATTCGGCAAAACATGTCACTTTACTATTCATGCACGCTTTTTAGGGGATAAAAACTATATAAAATATCTAGTTTTTTAATAATTTTTTTTAACAATTTCGTAGTTATTATCAATAAGTACAAACTTGTTAAAAAAATTTATAAAAAATAAATATTTTATAGTATAGTTTTTATCATTCTAAAAAAGCTTGCGTGAATAGTAAACGGCATGTTTTGCCGAACGGGGGGAGTAATATTTAATATATAATCCATCCGTTCACTTTTATTTGTCATTTATTATTCACGCACGTTTTCTTAGGATGATATAAAATATTATTCCGAACGGAGGGAGTAGCATCTTAAAAAATGTCTATGAATAGTAAAAAGTTAATTACTCCCTCCGTCTCGAAATTTAAATCGTTTTAGGTCTTTATTATTGTATTAAAATAGATACTATTATTTTAGGTTTTCTAGGTAGAGGATAATACTAGCTCCGTCCAAAAATACATGTCCTTTTACTATTCATGCACGTTTTTTTAGGAGCTAAAAACTATATAAAATATTAACTTTTTTATTAATTTTTTTTAATAATTACAGACTTATTAATAATATGTTTATAATTATTTAAAAAAATTAATAAAAAAGTTAACATTTTATGTAGTTTTTAGCTCCTAAAAATATGTGCTAAAAAGTAAAAGGACATGTATTTTTGGACGGAGGGAGTAATGATTTGTATCGATTTGTATGTTGTTGATTCATTTTTTAAGATTTTAATTGATTAAAAAATATAGTGGGAATTAAAAAAACAATAAAATTTATGAAAAAAAGTTAGTGGAATGATGATGTTGATTGATGGGTGAGTGTTTTATTAAAACTTGTATAAAATCTTAAAATGATTTAAATTTTGAGACGGATGGAGTAAAATTGAATGAAGGCAATAGTTTTTATCGTTAATAAAAAAACGTGTTAAGAATAAAATAACAACTATTTTGAGACGGATAGAGTATAATGTAATATCCAGCAATATATTCCGTATAGTGTTACAAAATTAAATTTGAGGGGCATTTACTAGATGAAGCAATACCAATGGGAGGGGGTTAAACCTATGTATTGTACATTCAGGCGGATATGGAGAGAGAGATCATATATTTGCTTTCAGAAGAGCACTTAACAGTGCACAATATATGTACAATTTTTTTTATTAAAGTACCCCTAAGAATTAGGGAGGAATATCCTACCTCATAGCATCTTTGCAGATTATGAAGACCTTGATCGTTATAAATGTTAAAATCTTTGGCCGAGCGACAAAGATGTGTAACTTTATCAATCACTCGATTACCATTCCGAGGTACATGAGAGAATGATTTTTCTCTCACATTCGATAAAAGAGATAAAAATATCTCACATTATTAATTCTATTTCCCAAGGATATTTATTTTGGGTTTTAAGGTGCTTAATGATAATGAGTCACCTTCAATTTGTATCTTATTTATCCTTAATTGTATAGTCCTTAATATGTTTCTTTCATAGCTAGAGCTTCAACTTGAAGCGGGTATAATGAATCATATTGAGCTTTCATTATTTAACCTTGATAAGCCATCAAAATTAAGTTTGAACGTGTCTATGAAGGCCTCTTCCATTTAGTTAATTTTTTCCGAATATGTGTTCCTTTTGACCATACGGTGTTGCCTTAGTTACCTTTTATGGATTCATGGTTGTTGTCATAGGTCTGTTTCCAGTCTTGTATGTGTGTATCGACAATTTATTTGATAGTTCGGATGGGGGGAGGGGATTCATTTCTAAATATGGCTTTATTTCTGAGGAATCAGATTGTTCATCATATGAAGGCAATCTTCATCTTTATCTTTGATTGTAGAGTGCTACCCAAATAGGTAAGGATAGGCTTCATATTCCTCGAATTTGTGATCATATTGTTTCTCTTGTCGAGTTTTCGCATTAAGCATTGGTAGAATATTGTTAGACTGACATTCCAGGATGAGATGTGACTCATCCTCAAAGGCATTATTGCATAGGACACAGGTTGATGGGGCGCTATTTAGGCTAAACATGTTGCAGTTGAGAGACCCTCCTTGGCATAATTTTCGAAGGAAATTTTTTACTTTAGAAGGGGTATTAGTCTTCCAAATCAAAGCGTTCTCGTCACATGATGTATTATTGTGGGTTGCTAAAAGGTTGAAAGCACTAGAAGTGGTAAATCAGCATTCCCTGTCTGGCCACCAATAAAGTCTATCTTTGAATGGGTTCGTAGGCAGTGGGATACATATAATGTCATTCACAATGGATGGAGGAAGATTTTCTTCTAGTTTCTCCACCCACCAATTTCCTTCGACGATGTGATCACTCGCTGATTCTTTTGGATTAGTGATGGGAGGACAATCCTCTCTTTTGGAAATAGACTTTGTTGTTATCCAGTTATCTTGTCAGAATTTAATTGACCGACCATTACCAACTAACCAGATTAGTCCCGATTTAAACTTCTATAAGTGCATACATAATTTGAACCATTGGCATGATGGTCCACCAAACTTTTTGTAGTTTAGGATAGTGGTAAAGCAAGATTATTGGTGAGCCCAAGGGCTCACCAATAATCCACGTAGGCTAAAAAAAATGCAGAGGTGGCTTATAAGTCCAAAAAAACAACTCTTGCAGATGAGTCCGAGCTCAAGGGGGACTGGGGGAAGGTGGGCCATGGCTCACGCGTTTTTTTTTTGTGCCAAAAAGCTACACATAAAACGACGTTGTTTTGCCCAAAAAGTGAGCGAAACACATCGTTTGGCGAATTTCAAACCTATAAATAACCCCTACCCCCTCTACATCACTACTCACACCAATCTCTTTTCTCTCCCTTCTTTGAGAAAGTTTTATCATCTTGTGAGTATGGATCCCGTAAGGATGTGGAGCGAGCATTTGGAGTGCTACAAGGTCACTTTGCTATATATCATTCGTCATCCAACATGGTCTTAGGACCTTTCTTTGATTGGAAAAATAATGAAAGCGTGCATCATCTGCATAATATGATTTTTGATGATGAGCGAGAGGCGTACAAATGGCAATATGACACATCGTAGTTCGATCAAGTGGTAGATGTAGAAACAATCTCGAGTAGTTTACCAACGAAGATGAGGGACTTCATTCAAAATTAAGCTCAACTTAGAGATAGCGAAGCTCATCATCAGTTCAAGGCAGACTTGATTGAGCACATTTGGCAAAGATTTGGTACCCACGGAGATGATAACTAGCTTTATGTTCAAATATTGATTCGGTTGCATGAGTAACTTATAACTTTCATTTCGTGTTGTCGGCCTATGTAATGGGTGTTTCCATGTAATATCGTATTTTAGTTCGACCAATGCACATTCAATTCTTCTCGTTTTATAATATTATTATTACTAAAATATTATGTAATGAATAATGATGATGATGTAGTAGTACAAAATAATAATAATAATAATAATAATAATAATAATAATAATAATAATAATAATAATAATAATAATAATAAGTATCATCATCATCGTCACAAGCCAGACCAAGGTCACAATCAGGAAGGAACCGACCAAGGGAGAGGCCTATCTCCCCTACCTCGGCACCGAAGCCTGAAGAGAATGAAGGAGAGCCCATACCAAAGTAGGTAAACAGTCATATTAGCCCCTTTAGCAATCCTAGAGCAAGAGCCCCAAATCGATTTGACAACCATAATCGAAGACCGCTCACCCTCGTAGGAGCCATGAGAGCACCGGGTTGTGAAACGGAGGACCCAACTACGGTAATCATCATTAGGATAAGCTTGTTTAGACGTGGTTGATGGGAAGGGGTGAAAAGCACATCTCGTGAATCTCAGGGGTTAGGGATCTCGGAGAGAGTTAGAAGCATTGAAAGGTTTCGCTCAAGAAAGGGGAAGAATAAGGTGTGTGGCGCATGTTCTTTCTGGGTCATATGAGCTTGTGTTTTGGTATATCTATTTAATGCATCGAGAAAAAACGTTTAACAATTTTCAAAAAAAAATTTATTGGATTATCGTGGATATGTTTTTTTATTCAAAATATAAGAAAAAAGATCAGAGAAAATAAATTCAAAGAAAAAGTTAATTTTGCAAAATGCAAAGTGAAGTTTTTAAATGTCAAGCTTTAAACTTTGAAGAATTTTTTTCCCACAAGACATTATCATTATATCAAAACTATTAACATGAGTATTGTGGATATATACTCTTAATGAGTTAGGTTGTGTTTTCCTGCACAATTTAAAGAGGTGGATGAGATGGAGAGGATGGGGGTGCCGACACCGTTTGGCAGGAGATGGAAGGGGTGGGGGTGGGCGGTGATTCGGGGGTGGACGGGGTGGAGGTACCCGGAATTTTCCCACCTTGAGGGGTGAAGGTGGACGGGGTGGAGGTGAAGGAGATCCCCCTATTGGCTCTCACATTCTCTCGTCTTTCACTACTGGCTCAGGAAGCCACCTTCGCCGCCGTCAACATCACCATGAAATCGGGTAAGGAGGCGGACATCGTGGTACTGCCTCGTCATCGGAGTCGTCTTCATCCCTGTCTTGGCGAACTCGAGCACCTCGGATAGCTCACATTTGAGAAATTGCAGATGAATGATGTCGATTAATCTCCACCCTTCTGCAATTTGGAGAGCAATTTGGGAAATTGTAGATGAACGACGCTTAGCTGTCTTGGCGAGCACCATTGGAGAGCAATTTGGGAGCCCTAATTGCAAACGATCAATTTTTGGGGGAAGGGTGAAAGGAAATATCTAAGGGTAATTTTTGCAAACGAGATACTTTCCGAAATTAATCTCCACCCTTTCCACCCCGTAAAATATATCTCCACCCTCTTCACCCCTTAAAAATAATCTCCACCCCTTAAAAATCTTCTCGCAGGAAAATACACCCTCAACAAACCAATGTAAAAATCATCTAGGGTACTAACATCCAACAAAGTTAATTAGGTGAGAATAAGAAAAAAGAAGACAAGTTAGTTAAAGTGAAAACCATCAAACTATATACAGGTAGTATAGGATCAAAATCACCACATTCATTTGTCTTGGAAGGATTTTCACCAGATATACTTATTTTATTAATAAAAATCTAAATATACTAGAACAAATTGTAGCAGTAGTTGATGACCGTTAGCATCAACAAAACTCAAAGTACACCTACTACATGAACCAGACAACTAACCTCAAAAGCACACAGTTAATTATTCTCCTTTTTTAGGCACGACTCCACACTAAAAATAATACCTAGGCAATGTACATAAACTCTAATACACACGCCTAAAATCTAAACTCAAATATCTTCTTTTTATTTGGATAAAATATAATCTCATATATTTCATTTTTTATCTAAATAATCTTCCTTATCCGTTGTACATGATCTTCTAGCAACCAGTATCCTCTCTTTCTTTTCTTACAAGATCTCCAACACATTCTTGATCTTATCCAATCTCGTATCTTCTTTCCTTGCTGGACAAGGGGTAATGTGACCCTCAACAACTGACGGGTCCTGTGACCCTTAGCAATTGGCTCAACTTCAACCCGCAATTGGCTCAACTTCAACCCGCAATATTCCTGCACACATACTAAAAAAACTTATCAAGTACAAACTGTGTGTCCTTAACAACTAGAGAATATGAAAGTCATCACGATCCTCCAACATCCAAGTATCCAACTGGACCAACTCAGGGAGAATTCTTTTGTGATCTATTTTATCTCACTGGTGAAAGCACCCATTGTTAAGATAAATAAATGATGATTGTGAATTAAAGGATATTCGTCAGAGCCAAATGGTCATAAGTTCTATAAGATAAGTTGTAAAAGGATCTGATCTTCGAGCTCAACTCGTTTAGAAATGAGTCGGGTTTGATTCGAGTTTAAATTTAAACTCGAATATAAAAATGTGTTCATACTTTGCTCATTTAGCAAATGAATTAATTCGAACTGAGTTTTTTTCGAGAATTAACAATTATACTTACTTATAATATAGTAACTTAGAAAAATTTTTATAAAATCTATAAAATTCGAGCTTGAGTTAAGTAAACCTCCATACTCAACTTATTTAATAAATCAACAATCTAGATTCGGCTTCTTTCAAATCGAACCCGAGTTGTAGTCGATGGACCTAACAAAAAGGACTTTGACTTTTACTAGTGTTGTTGTCAACCGAGCCAACTCAAACGGCATGGGTGCTAAGTGGGAGACCTATTTGTAGCAACTGCAAAAAAGAGGCAAAAATTGAAACCTACTTTAAAACCGAGTTTTGCGCAACCCCAAACTTTTTAGAGTTTTAGGCCCATGGTTTGGGGGCTTCTTGCAGAAACTGCATCTCCTGCGTGCATTGTAGCTTTTAGCTCTTGTTGTAGCTTCTCACTTTGTCATCTCTTTAGGTGTACATCCCATTTCCATTGCAATTCCTCAACTCAAAGGCCCTTAACTCTTCTTAATTTCCACTTAATTGTTTATGCCCAATTATTAGTACAAATTACTGTATTTGTAACATTCTTTTGATTAGACTAATGCAGTATATATGAGTATAATCAAATCTTTAGAATTTTACCACATATTAATTGTAAAAGAATTGACATGTGAATATTTTAATTTTCAATCATAAACCTAATAACTCGTCGATAATTTATTTACTTTATTGAAAATCTAAAATGAAAATATCTATAACAAGAATGTGTGAGTAAAATGATATGAGTGGGTGTGCTCGTTTTTATATTTCCGAGCAAAACACATTTATAATAACTTTTAAAATTTAAAGATAAAAGCTACTTTAATTCACTTTTTCAACTTCAACTAGAGTATAAACTCGTCCCCATACACACAAAACCACCAATGTATTTGAAAATAAATATATAAGAAGTAAGATTGTCTTTTTGTCCCAACTTATTAACAAACAACATCAATTCTAGTATATCTGCTAAAAGCATAGTCTGGGAGATCAAATTGTACACATTTTTTCCTCAATCAAGTTATACAATTATAACGATCCCGAATATGCTAAACATAACACTCCAAAGTAGAAGTAAGGATAAAGATGAGTAAAGTTTAAGTCTCTAGATACATCGGTCCTGTTCTTTTGGAATGAGAGTATTTCAACAAATACTCACCGAAGCTTTTTGAAGCTTATAATTTGCTATTCAAAAGTTTTCATCAGCTACTCCACCCGCTAGAATTACCAAACATCATACTAGCTTATTAATATATATTTAACACAAATAATCCATCAGATTCAGCTACCCCATCAACTAATATTTTGCCAAACGAAACCATATCATACCATTTGCATCATCTAGTCTAGGGGTGTTACGTGAACACGAGTAGTTCAAATTTGACACGTACTCGCTCGATAAAAACTCGACTCGAGCTCGTTCATTTTCTAAACGAGTTGAGTATGAGCACATTTTTAAGCTCGGTCCAAAGCTCGACTTGTTCGAATTAAACTCGAATAGCTCGAAATTTATGGAATTTCTAAACTTTCCTTTAAGTTACTGTATAATGAGCAAGTAAAACTGCTTAGAGCTCGAAAAAAGCTCGGCTCAAGCTCGTTCATTTCCCAAACGAGTTGAGTATGAACACATTTTAAAGCTCAAATCAAAATTTAGGCTCGGCTCGAGCTCATTCATATCCTAAATGAACTGAATATGAACAAGCAATACTCGGCTCGTTCGTCTCGAATAACAGCCCTAAAATCTAGTCCCAAAACAACTAACTCTTATCTCAGCCTCTTAAACTATGCTTAAAATAGTGACAAGTTAAGATAAAGTTTAGTAGGAAAAGAACCTAAAAAGGCTATAACATCTCCCCTTTTAGAGGTGTAGGAAAGTGTGAGCTTTTGTTGGAAGAACGGACAACAAGGACAAGTAGAGCCGTCCTTACTCCTGATGGAGTTGAGGTTTCAATGACCTCATCCACTGCCATTTCAGACCAAGCATACATATAAACATATGAGAAATGGGTGCTGATGATATGTCACCCCCAACCTCCTCCTTTTCTGCTACAGTACGTGTATTCAATTTCATAACCCTAGCCTACTTACTTTATTGTGTGCATGTCACCTTCCTCCTTTTCTGCTACTGTATTCAGTAGTATTCAATTTCATAACCCCCCAACTTTATTGTGTTGTGTGTGTCATCTCTAATGCTTTCCATGAAGTTTTGAGGCCCCTTTTATATCATCACTAAAAGCCGGAGTTTCCTCTCACTCAGTACTCATTAGGGTTGGTAAGCCCTTATCTAAACTAGAAAATCCTACCCGATTCGAATCTAAATGAACCAAAATTTGTAATTTTAGCAAAGTGTCCTTCATTCGAAACATACTAGACCCATTCATTTCGAACCCAAAATAAAATTAACCAAAACAAGCAAGGTTATTAGGATCGGATACTGATGCCTAGTAGTACCAGATCGTGAAATTGTAAGATTTTATGACTCAATTTTCTAAGAAGAATAGTACATTTTGGGAAACAATATATTAAAAATATACTAAAGTAAACTAGTCTTGTGAGTTGTAAAAGCAATTAATTAGAGTTATCATACTCAAGGATAGAGGTGTTATTCGAGCCGAATGAGCCGAACTTGACATGTTCAAGTTTGATTCGTTTGTTAAACGAGCTCGAGCCGACCCGAACCCAATTTTAAACGAGCGTATTTTTTTTTTATCAAGCTTGACTTGTTTGGGAAATGAACGAGCTTGAGTCAAGCTTTTTTCGATCTTTAAACCGTTCTACTTTGTCATAATATACTAATTTAAAGAAAATTTTAGAAATTTCATAAAATTCAAGTTTAAATCGAACGAGGCGAGCTTTCAACCGAACTTAAAATTATGTTCAAGCTAGCTCGCCTTGTTTAGGTAAGTGAACAAGCTCAAGTCGAGTTTCGTTCGAGTTGATCCCAAGTCAAGTTCGAACTGTTCAGTTCATATAAGTTCATATAAGGTATAACAACCCTACTCAAGGACATGTCTTAGCATCAATAACTTGATCTAACTCCAAAAATTATATCCTAACTCACAAAAGTGATCCATTCCTTTTGATCCAAAAAGAGTATAAGATCAAAACCCAACTTGAATCGACCCGACCCGAAACCCCCTGTAATTAACCACATTAATCAAATAAATAATGCCTGCTTCTTTTAATAATATACTAGTAGTGTACAGTAGTTGTAGTACTTGGCGAGTAAGAGACCATTTAGCCGCCCTTATACAACAACTGAACTGACATAATAGCCTTTGCTTTTACATTAAAGTGTTTGTCCACCCCTTTGTTTGTATGTTGTGTGTTTGTGTGTGTTGTGTTTGTTCTACTTAATTACTACCTCTTCTTCTATTTCATGAATTTATGGGGAGGGGTTTCATTCTTTTAAAGCAAAGCCCATATATGCCCAGACCACACTCTCTCTCCGCACGCGTTGAGACAACTAACAGACAAACCCCTCTATTTACCATCCTACCCCTCCCCTTTTCCATTATTCACACTTCTCCCCACCCCACCCCTCTATATATATACCTCACCCATCCCATCCCATCTCCCTCCCAAACTCATCAACACACCAAATAGATACACTCTCTCATATATCAATTCCACATTCAAGAAACATATAGCAAAAAAAGAAATGCAGTATCAGGCGGAATCCAACTGGGGTGGGAACTACTACATGGCGACGGCGCCAGCGGTGGCGGCGGCGAGTAGGATGGACGACCCGCTGGAGCGGGTGGCGAAGCTGGCGTCGGAGAGCGCGGTGGTTATCTTCACGATGAGCGGGTGCTGTATGTGCCACGCCGCCAAGAGGCTCTTCTGTGGGATGGGGGTGAGCCCTACAATTCATGAGCTTGACCAGGACCCTAGAGGGAAGGACATGGAGAGGGCTCTCATGAGGCTCCTCCGCACCTCCCCCGTCGTCCCAGTCGTCTTCATCGGAGGGAAGCTCGTCGGAGCCATGGATCGAGTCATGGCTGCCCACATCAATGGCTCCTTGGTTCCTCTCCTCAAGGAAGCTGGCGCCCTTTGGCTCTGATCATCGATCGATCCATCCATCACTTAAATTTCACATTGTAATTTCTCATCTAGCCTCTAATGTTTTGGTTGTGCCTTTGAATGATGATGAATGAATCCGAGTTTGAGCTCTATGTTGTAATGTGTATAGAGGTAGTTATGAAGGAAGGGTCAGCAATCAATTTAGTGGGTAATTTCAATTTTCAGAGAGTTTTGATTCTGTTTCTCTGGATCGATCCATGTTCTTGTTTTTTTTCTGATTCAATCTCACTTTAATTAGCTCCCGATAAACAAAATGGATCGACAAAGACTATCCGAAATTGATCGGGTCGTCGAAGGAAAATCATGTAGAGATTGCACGCCTTTGCATGCATGGGTGCAAAAAGGGGGAAGAAAACTATATTGAAAACAAAGTGTAAAAGTGATGTGTTTTTGCACCTTTTTATTTGCTGACACTTTCACCTTTTGTGTAACCGGTAAGTCGGTAGTTAGCAACTGTTTTACATGTCAAAGCCCATTAAGACATGGCCCATAGTAGTTGGGCCGGAGGCCTAATGGACTGTAACTCAAAAAAGGTAAGACCTTGAAATGCAACTTCAACTTCATTTTGACAGGAAAGAACCAAAAACATGAGGCTCATTTGGTTCCATTGCGATAATTGAAATTTCAAGGAAGTTTCATGTGTTCGTTCTCCAGCCGCGAAACACTGTGGCAGCTTGTTGCCTCCCATGTTCTCGCTATTCATATAGTTCATCTCTGAGTCTTCCACAACTTTGGTTGGATCGATCTGATCATGGTTATCTTTTGCTGGACTCGGATCTTTTGACCCTACTTTTCGTTTCCAACCTTTCCAATATAGCAAACACCGGTGTTGTCTGCTATTTCGAATCCTTGCCTCTTTCAATCAAAAAAAGAAAAGAAAAGAAGAGTGGATGTTTAACTTATTTGGGGATTACTTCCTCCACATGAGAGGAATTTAAGAATTACAAAAATGTAAACCAAAACCATACATTTCTCCTACTTCATGGGGCTTTCGATCTACTTCTTGGGATTTTGGGTTGTCAACCAAACAAGGCCTTATTTTCAAATTTGGCCTCAGAAGCTCCAAAGCTGAACCTGTACATTTTATGAACCGACAAAAAGGCCATCTACACTGCCATCTACATTACAAAGAATATACGATACAGCGAGTGCCCCACTTTGCGGCATAAAGAGAGAGAGGGAGAGGAGTAAACTTGTTTTAGGCATCTCTACTTCTTAGTCTTGCGGCTTGGAACCTTCTTCGTCTCCAGCATCTTCACCTTGTCTTCCAACTCCTTGATGGTGATTGTAGCCATCTAAAGAGAAAAGAAAAGTTCCTATCAACATGATATATGAAACAGTTAAGAGGTTGAGAGATTCTCATTCAAACCCCACCTTTAATCTATTTCTCAAGTTATCTTCTTCAATATCACGTTGGTTTCTTTCCTCTGAAAAAATTTGAATTAAAGCCTCCTGCTCTCTATCCAATTCTTTGATTTTCTCCTCGGCTTTGTGAAGCTGTAAACATTAATGCATAGCAACAACATCGAAACAATTTAGTATTATGTAAGCTGCAGCAATTTCTCGGACTTCTCTTTCTGGCTTACACTTGTAGCTGTTTGTTCCATAATTTAACCAAAGTACTAGAGGCTACGAATGGAACTCACTTGATCCTTAAGTGATTGACATTGATCTTTCTCTGCTTGCAAAACTCGTAGCAAATCAGCACTATTTGATTCTTCCATTTCGTATATCCTTCAACATGGAAAGATATGTAAAGAAGATGAAACCAAGTAAAACAGACTTACAATTCATGAGAAAAGAAGCTTAATACCTTTTCTTCAACTCTGCATTTTCTTTTCTCAATACATTTATGCTACTATCTGGAGAAGATAAATCGGCGATTTCTTTCTGAATGCAAGAAATGTGTTTGAGAGATACAAATCACAGGTCAGATGTCATAAACAACACCCTAATCAACCAATATTTATATTAACCAGAATTGAAAATTGTGGTGGTCGGTGACACAAGTGGTTTGTACAGAGATGGTGGAAGAATTATGGTTGTGACTTAATGAGTAAAAGTTAATGAATCAGCCAGTTAGAAGTCTGTAATAATGGGAACTAAAAACGAAAATTGGTGCATACCTTCTTATGAATAGTACTTTGTAGCGGCGTCTCCTGGTTTTTATTGTTTGGATCATTTTGACTTTCATAGTCTCTGGAAGATGAAATCTCTTCAAAGTATGAAGCTGACTTCTCTGGTGGGGTCCCACTGTCGCAAGCATGGCCAGTTGGACCATCAGACATTCCCCCGGGTGTCCTCTTAGAGGCTGGAGTCCCCTCGTCGCAAGCATGGCCAGTTTGACCATCAGACGTTCCCCCAGGTGTCCTCTTAGAGGCTGGAGTCCCCTCGTCGCAAGCATGGACAGTCTGAGCAGAAGCCATTCCCCTGGTTATCCTCTGAGAGGGTGGCGTTCCACTGTCGCAGGCTTGGCCAGTTTGACAAGCATCCCCATTCTGACTACGTTTGTGAGGAGACTTCTCATTGACATTACTCGCAGGTTTGCTTTTATTTGGAAGTGGAGACTCCCTTGTCACAGGATAAACGTTCGCCAGTTGTCTCCTTGGAGCATAACCAACTTTGTGGCAGTTGCTGCGCCTGAAAAGAACAATTTGTGCGAAGGTTTAGAAAAATTATAATGTGTGGAGTATACAGTTGCCACCAAAAGTTATGAAAGATATGACTGAACAAACCAGTAATCTTTCTGCAATTTTAACAGCCGAGATTCGAGTCTAGAAAGCACTATGGTCCTCTCAAATCCCTGTTTGTCGTGAGCTGGCTCAATAAAATTAGCTTCCAGTACACCTGTTGCATAATATGCAAGTGAAAATGAATACGTTTAAAAATTCATGTTGATAATGAGAAGGTGAAGAATCTAGTTTTACCTATAACACCACGGCCATCACTTCCAGCAGAATTCCAGACTCTCCAAAATGGCTGGTGAAGAAAGGAATTTCTAAATCATGTTTACATAAATACAATCCAAGCAAGAGTAGCATTCCCATATAATATATCTATGTCACAGCAAGAGTTGTCATCACAGCAAGAGTGCACATTTTGCCATTAAATGCAGTCTTGGGTATATCAAATCAATCGTTACATATATTAAAAACCCAACATTTGCAGAGATCTAGAAAGAAATCAATCAATATTACAGAAACAATGGAGGCAGGTAGCTAATCTGTTCTCATACTTGTTACTCTACCTAATCTGTTCTCATCCTTGTTATGACTACCAAAGATTATTATGGAGATAAATTGTCTCCCCATTGATGTTTAGATAACGTGATTAATTTAATAGACCACTTAAGAGCAATTCTCTCACATCTTGGAAGCTTCCCTAAGGTCTTTTGCTCGCCATTGAAAAGAAAAGCAAAATCTTACAGACCTCTTCAGGGTTAAATCAGTTGATAAGTTCCATAATAGATGATTTAAAGATTGATGACAAACAACAAACATGCAATTCCTGAATACAAACAAAGAAACATACTAGCAAATCTAAGGAAAGCATTACAAGGAACCCAAAATAAACTGACCTTAATAAGCCGGTTTTTATGATAAACATTGAATCCTTGTATATTAATATGAGCCTCTGCATCTTTTACAAAACCGACTCTAACAACTGCTACCATCTGTTAAAAAAGAATGTCTCATTTCCATGGATTTTAAACATCAAAAGTGTTCAGTATAATTTAAATTCACAATAGTCTCACGTCTACACCAGTGGCAGCAACTGTACCATCCCCAACGAGCTGAGGTCTATAAGTGTGCACCATACTATGTATCATGTCATTCACCAAGTTATGGTGGATAACATCTTTTCCACGAAGAATAATCCTAAATCCAGGAGGGACCCTCAAGTACAGGATTGCAGCATAGTTCTAAAACAAACAAAACAACAATTACAACTTTCACTGATAGATTCAAAATTTCAGCAAGCCTTGATATCAGAAACTAATTAATCAGTAGAATATTGCAATGGTTACCCTCAGTGAATGCCGGTAAGTAAGAAAGTGGCTTGCATTAGGAAACTGTTGAGCAAGTACTATTTTGTTTTGATCTCTGTTGACTCCACGGATTTGAACATCCTGACATTACAGCAATACATGCGTTTTTAAGTATCAAGAAATCAGAACTACCAGATTCATGAGCATGAGTCATGTCCAGAATACAAAAACATTAAGAACTTACATGTATATCGGCATCAAAATCGAGTTCCAATTGTCCCTCATCGTCCTCCCAAAGGTTGTATATGACAACACGTGTACCTTGAGCACCAAGCAAATGGAACTGAAATAGAGTAAACAAGAAAATAAATGAATTGTGTGCTTTACAAACAAATGAATTCAAAAGAAAAAAAGTAGGTTTTCCAGGCCATGTAATTCACATACTGAAGATTCTCAACATTGACAAAAAGAACATTTGGTCAGTATTAGGAAGATAAACAAGTAGCACCAAAAAAAAAGGAAGATAAACAGGAGTGTTGGATTTAACCTGTGAAAGAAGCTCCTCTTCACTTGTATACGGAGACCACTTAGTTATTGTCTCTGAATTTCTACACCAATCATCAACAGAAGTGCGTATGATCTTCTTCCATTCTTGGTCTCTTTTCTCAAAATCAATCTTGTGTTTCAGAGGGTACATAAAAGGGAATATGAAGTTCAAGGCTTGATCTAAATTATGGGTAAATTGAACCTATCCAGATTTGTCGTAATCATCTTACCATGGGCACTACAATATCTTCCATTCCCGTGCCCCTTAAAAAGGTGTATGACAGTAGTCCAACACTCTTTGTTGGACTTGATTACAGAAAAAATTGAAAAATTAGAATGATTCGGTTAAGCTGATACAGTGACATTAATTGCAAACTTCAAAAATGAATTGCGATTAGGGAGCAAAAAGAGAGGCAATTAAGAAGGCAAACCATGATCCATCCTTCCCTTGGCAGCATGTGAAAACAATCACATCCGCCCCGAGTCTCATTGTGCTAGTCTTAAATCCATTCCCATCTGTGTAACCAATGCCCACAATTAATGAACATCAAAACATACGCCTACTTTATAAGTAACAAGATTACAAGATGGCATCTAACTAAGAAAATCATAGGTTAATCATATATTCGGCCAAATTGCAGGGGCTCACATTGACCAATTGTGTTTGCAAGTTTACTCTTTGCTGAATACCCAAGCGAGATGCATTGCCTCAACTTATCAGGCGTCATACCACCACCATTATCTGCGGCGAAAAGGTCATAATAGAACACATAGCCTTTGTTAGAATGCTAACGTTTCACATCCTAACCCATATAAAGCAGATACAGACCTTGAACCAACAACATCTTAGAATTGTTATCCTTCTTGTTGACGAGCATATCAACATTAACATATGTCGCTCCAGTGCGCACCTGTTCACATGGTGCAATAAAATTCGGAATAAGACATGTAATTGGCCTTTAAAGTCTTACCACAGAACTAAACGAGTCTTTTTAGATGATACCTCGTCCAAAGAATTATCCAACAGCTCAGCAAAAGCTGCAGGTGATTGAAAATAAGTCGAGATTTTAACATCATTGTGTTATGTAGTGCATTCCATACATCAACTAAAGAAAAATGAATGTTATATTGGTAATTAATTAATATATATGCCCACCTCCGAGTACCCATTTATGGCTGGTTGCATTAGAATGTAAGAACCTGGGGTGAACTCTAACATGATCCATGCCACCTGCAAGCAGCACGAAATATACTAAATTTCACTGCAACATATAATATATCTCCAATTGCAAGTATTAAATAGTAGACTGAATAGAGTACCTATTAAACTTTAAATTGAAGAGTATCTACCATCCAAAAGTAAACTGAACAGTAACTACTAGTATTAAATTGTGAATTAGAACGTGATATGTTTTGACTTATGAGAAGATACAGTGTGATATATGCTACGCATAGACTAATGATGGGCCTAATTAAAATGCACGAAAAATAATTAAAATGTATAACATTAAGTGCACAGATCATTTTTTATTTTTGAGACAAGAAGGTATTTAGATATATCATAAATTATTTGAAGATAATTTTGGGAAATACAAAAACAAATCGAAATGAAATAGAAAGCAAAAAAGTAATAATTATAAGCAATATTTATAGCAAAACAAAAAACTTAAAAAGCGGAGTTAATTACCATGAGTGGCAGATTCAGAATAGCAGCGGCCATGACCGCCGACGTAATCGCCGGCCTTCCAGAACTGCTTGCAACTCTTCGAATTGACATCGCCATCTCCCAGCGCGGTCGAATCTGTCGAATTAACCACCGGAGAGCGTGGATCGAGGAAGCCGAGCGCCAATCCTGACTCCGGAGGTGTGCGGCTGGTCTCCAATTTAGGCTTCTTGGCGGAAGAAGCCGCGGAATCTCGAAACGGCGACGGCGCTCGCCTCTTGTCGGAGGAACTGGCTTGGTCGTTGGAAACGACGTCGCTCGATTCATCGTCGTCTCCGCCGCTCTCGCTGGAACTGATGGTGATCACGGCCGGACTCGAATTCTGCGGAGGAAGGGGCGAGGGGAAGTGGCCATCGAGGATGAGTTCCTGCTTGACTGAGGCGTTGCCTCCACTTGCCATGGATGTGTCAGAGAGAGAGAAAGAGGGGTAGTTCGAGGGTTTCAGGAGTGCAGCAGAGATTGAATGAATTATGAATGTGTCACTTTGTACGATGGTTGGGATTTTGGGGAAAGGTAGGATGAAATTGGAGTGGGATGATCCTTTCCTCAAATGCCACGCTGCGTTTGGAACGTTGGTTATGTACGTGTCACTGTGTCACGCTTTTTTTGCACAGCTACACCGTAACACCCTTACATTAATTCTATTCCCTCCGTTCGGTAAAACTTGTCATTTTAGCTTTTTTCACAAGTTTTAAGGCAATTAACAAATGTACTAATTTACCCTCAATTATTACCCTCCTTTTTGACTTTATCGAAAACTACAACTAACAAACCATCAATCATATCAAGGGCATTTTTGTAAAGTGAAGGACAAAATACCTATAATGACAAGTTTTTTTGAACAAAAATAACACCCTAAAATGACAAGTTTTGTCGAACGGAGGTAGTATTAATTATATAATTAAATATTTAAATTGTGTTTGGATTTTTTTTATTAGGTAAGAATTCTAGGTTTGGAATTTGGATTCTATTTTTGTTTTATGAGCTTTGGATTCTTCTAATACATTATATAACTAGTATTTTTTTCAGTGTTTTATTAATAAATTATATTTTATTATCTTAAAATTCTTAAAATTATTTTTTTATTAAATTTTATGTGAAGATTAAAATAGTTTATTTTAATGAAAAAATTCAAACAATGATAAAAATAATTGGTTTTATAACGATTTAAGATATAAGGTTGAGAAATAATATCAATACTTTGATGGTAAGATTTTATTGTTCAATACATAATTAATTAATAATGAAATCTTATCATTAGATATAATGAACTAAAATAATTCATCTTAATGACTAAAGATAAAATAATTCAAGGTACAATATTTACAAAAGAACTTATGGTGAAATGATAGATTTTGTAACAACTTAAGAAAGACAGACACATAGGACGACACATGTATAAAAGAGATGAGGTAATCATCTAACGTGGCGTAAATATATTGGGTTACGTTTCGAAGGAATGGATACCTTCGTTCGGATCTTGCAATCCAATCCAAAGGTTAAGTTTTGAAAGGAGGGATTTCGAACCCTAAAATCGTGATAGGTCCATCAGGGACCCGACGTCACCTGTTCTATTTTCTAATTTGCGCAAAACAAATTAAGTCTTAACCTTTGGATTACGAGGCAAACTCCGTCGAGAAAAACGACAGAGGCCGCGTTTCGCGGCGGCAAAACCAAGCTTTCGCCGCGACGAGTATGAATTGAGAGAAGAACGAAGAAGACGACCAGCTGCGATCGTGGCAACGACTGGCCTCCTGTCGCGGTGGCGACCAGTTCGATCGTTGTGGCGACAACGTTGTCAGCCTTGAGTTCGGTTTTGTGTTTTGATTTATTTAATTATTTATTGAATTACTTATTTAATTATTTAACTAATTCTGATTATTGATTATTTAAAGGTTAATTTGGATATACTGTTATTTAAACGGTTGGTTTTAAAGTATATGATTTGAACTATTTCTCAACTGTTGGAATTTATTTAAAACTTTAGAATAATAATTTTAAAGTAAAATGAATTATGTCATGATTGTTTAATAATATTATGTTGTGAGACTATATGATTTGAACTGCGAGTAAATACGAATTGGAAGTATAATTGAGATGTGTAATTTCGAGGATGACTTATGGAGATGAGAATGAAATGTGATGATATAAGATGTGTTGAGATAAGTTGAGATAATTGTGAATGATGATGATGATGTCATGACTGAGAATTGATGGTTAGATTATGTATAGTGGTAAATGGATCTTGTTTTGTGCAATAAACTTATGCGTATTCTTAAATACTTGCTAGGTGATCTGTGACCTGCTTGCTTATCCTCTTAATGCTTTCCACTTGTTGTTCTGCTACTCCAGGTAAGTCTTCCGGGGCTTACTCAAGTGATTGAACCTCATGAGTCATGCCTTCTGTGTCATATAGTATATAGGTGTTGCATTCTACAAAATCATGTAGTAGAATGCTTTGCATATCTGTTTGAGCATCCATTTTATCCTTGTGTATGGTAGAACGGTTGTTAAATTGTGAGTCCTAGAGTCATTTGCTAGGGTCATAGGACGACTCAGTCCCATCGGGTTCGTTCCTAATCAAGTTTTATATTATACCATGAGAAAGAAAAAAAGAAAGAAAGAAAGAAACGCATGACATATGAAATGAGACATGAGACATGATATATGACATGATGAGATGTTGCTATATAATATTGGCATTCTATGCGGGATCCCATTTAATTGCTTTTTGAATATATATAAACTTTCAACATGCTTGTGTGTTTAACATTTCCGTATTACATTAGAGTATCCTTTATTTAGGCTTAGCCTATTATATGTCATCAGCGAGGTCTTCCAAACCCGCATGAGTGGCTCGACCTTGACTCATTGTATAGTTGTAGATACACGTTCCCTTGCTTGAGTTCGTGATGTTATGGCGGGGATGTCCTATGGTGTAGTTGGAGAGAGAGAGACTGGCTATGGACTTCCACCCTTTGATATTTCATACTTTCTTTCGTACTTCGGTTTTGAGCCGGCCCTGCCGTGGCAAGACTGGCAACTATGTATCATTTTGTGATTGTTATTGTTTTGGACGAAACTTGTTTTACGCGACTTAGAAATTAGGACATGTTCGGTGTGCAAACATCCGGTCTCCAATAGACCTTTCGCAGATTTAAGGTACGGAATCCTTTCTTTTAGAACTAACACTTTGTTTTGAAACTCAACCCGTACTCGAATTGAAAGATCCGAATGAAGGTATTTAATCTTTCGAAACGTAACCCAAGTTCCATAACTCGAGCCGTTACAATTAGTTTGGATGGATATTGATCGAATTGCATAACCTACTTATTGTTTTTAAAATTTGAATTGGATTAATTTGAATCGATTAGGATGGATTCGGCAAAACTCAGAGAATGTTATTGATTCAAATAGTCTTTATAATTTCTACTACTATGGATTTGAATTGCAACGATTTCAATCAAATTTTGAATTGCTACTGTACAAAAGAACGATTGAGCATGGTTCGGATGAACTACTTTAGTTTAACCACCTTGGGGTGATCGGACCGGAAAAGACCTCAGGGTAGTACCCAAACGTTCCCGGTTCAACTCCCTGATGGCTGCTCCCTGTTTACTAAAATCAAGAACTATTTTAGTTTTGTGTTTTGTTACTATTGTTCTTGGTTTGATTCGTACATATTTTCTAAAGTTGAAAAGGGTTTATGTGTGATTAATCCAATTTTATTTTGTTAATAGACGTCTTGGCATCTTGTCAATAGCCTCACTCTATCATAAAGTATAGCATGAAATTCATATAAAAAAAATACAAAAGGCATAAATTGCAAAAAAGGCATAAGTTTTACAAAAGTGCACTAATTGAACCAAGTCACTTGCCTTAACTCGATGAAGCAATTCAGTAAGTTAAAGAAATATGGTTCAGTTCATATCTAGAATTTACAGAATTTCGAGGATTTTAGTAATTTTATAGAAATTACCAAAAACAACCTTATAACTTTTTAAAAAGTGCAATCTTACACGGAACTTCTTTCGAGAATCGACCAAATTTGTAATCACCAAATCTTATGAGCAAAAATAAATGCAACCTAATTTAGCAAAACTGAATGCAACCTAATTTAGAAATACATTATAATTAGTTGGGATCTCTCTTGTGAGCTTCTTCCGAGCAATTCTCATGCTTCATAAGAGTATCGAAGCCTTTGCTATGTTTCAAGGATTGGGGATCATAACTTCATCAATTATTCATATCTCACCATTGAGTGAAATGATAACTATATTATTATTTGCAACTTATAACAATAATTGTTGGCTTTTTTTTCAACAATCTTACAAAGTTGTGTAAAAAGGTCTCTCTTAAAGAGTTTAAAGTCTTTCATTTCTAGTTCATATGTTTTTTTATTTATTAGAGGATTTGAGGCACTAAAATAAGTATTGTTTGTTCTAGAATCAAGTTCGAAAAGGTAGTCCTTAAACACTCTCTTTTGAGAGGTGTTTTTTGCCGCCGCCCATCTTCACCTCCTTCCAGCCTCAACTTACAATCGTTTAGCCACCTCTTCAGCAGCCTTCCACCGGTGCTTGACTCCACCACCAAAAACCTTGGCCCTCCAGCACCCACCATCGTCCCCTTACCCAACAGTAACTCCAGTGGCAGCAACTCCGCCCTTGGTTCCAGCCACCTCAGTGATACCCTCGGATTCTCCCTCGACTCCACCCTTTTCGATGACACGCTCGGCTCCACCCTCAGCTCCTTCCTCGGCACCGCCCTTCTCGGTGGCACCCTCAGCTTCACTATCTGAGTTTTGTCGGTGCGAGCCCCGACCCGACTACAGCCTAGCCCACTTGGTTTCAATCGACTAAAGTCTCTATAGACTTGTATAGAGAATTGAATTTCTTTCATAGATTAAAGAAATAGGGTTTGTTCTAATAAAAATAAATAAAAAAAATAAAAAAGTGTATGGTATTTTTTTTTGGCGATTTTGCATAACTAGACCATTTTTTTTTGAAAGTTTGCAAAAATGTCATGGTTTGGTAAAATTTGCAAAAGTGACTTAGTAGGCTAGTTTTGCAAATAAATTTGGTGACCTACAGTACCGGTTGCTGGTCACATGCCAAAAATTTTCCCGCCAAAATTAAAAAATTTCCCGCCAAAAAAAATCAAGAATAAATAATAGTCTTGAAGACTTGTATATTGTTTTAAATTATTAAACCTCCCGTGTCACTTGAAGGATTTTGCGTGTCACCTGCTACTTTTTTCTTGTCACACGTTTGGATTCTCTTGACACTTGTTCAAACACTAGTTTTTTTCTTGTTATATATGTTAAGATGTTAATAGTCTATGTAGGATTCGAACCTACATCTATGTGTATTTAACACATTGCTCTACCTTGAGCTAATAGACTTTAAATAGTTAATAATATAATAATATAATCACTTATTTTGTAAATCGTATATGTCAGCAATATGAATTATGCATGTCACCTGTTTGTATGGTCGTGTCTCTTGAAGGATTTACCGTGTCACTTGTTTGATTTTGAAGTTTCACATTTCCGAAGTCTGCCAATTTGTTAAGGAGATCACCCTTGTCACCTGTTTGTATGACGATGTCACTTGAAGGATTTACCGTGTCACTTGTTTGATTTTGAAGTTTCACATTTCTGAATGTCTGCCAATTTGTTAAGGAAGTCACCCCTGTCACCTGTTTGTATGGTCATGTCACCTGAAGGAATTACCATGTCACAATTCAAAGTTTCATATTAATTAATAATATAACAATATAATCACTTATTTTGTAAATCGTATATGTCAGCAATATGAATTATGCATGTCACCTGTTTGTATGGTCTTGTCTCTTAAAGGATTTACCGTATCACTTGTTTGATTTTGAAGTTTCACATTACTGAGTGTTTGCCAATTTGCTAAGAAAATCACTCATGTCACCTGTTTGTATGGTCGTGTCATCTGAAGGAATTACAATGTCATAGTTTAGAGTTTCACATTCAATTTGTTTTCGAAATGAACCATGTCACCTGTTTGTATAGCCGTGTCACTTCAAGGATTGAACGTGTCTGTATTTCCACCGAATCAATTGAAAACCAAGTACGTTAGGCGCTAGCTGAGCGGTACAGGCAGCGTAGAACTCCGGGGAATACATGACGATCTTCTTGCTCGGCTCGCTGGAAGCAAGTTGCTCGACGTGGGCGATCTTCTTGGAGGAGAGAGGAGGCAGAGATGGAGGGAGCTTGGAGGAGAGAGAGGAGGTAGATTTGGTTTCTAGGGTTTTTGATGGGATTCTCTCATAAGCTTCCCTTTTATACTTGTTTTTTTTAACAAATACCTTGCTTTTCTTTTTCTTTTTTTTTACCCCATTTACCTCCTAAAACCGGTGGAGGCAACCGGTTATTTTTGTAAATTTTGGTCAATCCGGGTTAGTTTTGCAAAATTTCAAGGGTTAGGGTTAGTTTTGCAAACTTTCCAATTTTGTGGGTTAGATACCTCAATTCTCTTCTTTTTTTTAACTATCGCTAAAATTTGGGTTAGTAGGGGCAATTTGCACGCATATCTTCTATAGTGGGTAATTCTGGCATTACTACAACAAATGCAAAATATATTCTGGAAATCAAAACTCAACCTATTATTTCTACATGGGCAAATGGTATGGGCACAATTTCTTCAAACTGGGCACTTGAGAGCATTAATGCAGCTTCACCAATTCGAAAAATCAAAAGAACATCTTAAAGTGTTTGCGTCATTGTTAGCTTGCTTTTATGCAAACAACGGCATGAAAAAAGGGCATTAATCTCTCATCTGAATTATAAAGCCCTACAGGTGGTATCCATTCTCTAAACTACAAACATTTGTTGGATCCATGTTCTAGTACCAAATTTCTCTGTTCTTAGACCTACTCACAAACCGGGTCAAGAACGACAACCACATTTTAAATGAAGATATCTTACTGGAATTGTAGGGGACTAGGCAACAAAAACCTATGGACTGAAATTAAGTCGATGAGGATCAATGATTACGTCCACATGATTGCCCTTGCTGAAACCAAGACAGAAAAAGTTCCCGAGGAGAAGATGTGGAAAAGTACTGGATTCACAAACGCGATTTGGTCCTCGGGGGTAGGTCGGTCGGGTGGAATGGGTCTACTTTGGAATGAGGACAGTCTCCTTAATGAAGAAATCTCGATAGTGCTACATCTACCTCGCATTATTGGAGTCCAATATACAAACTTAGAAACTAGATTCTCTTGTATAATATTACTAGCATATGGCCCCCCTCAAGAGAAAGACAAAGGCCTGTTCTGGGAAGAATTGGAAAAAACTGTTGTCAAAATGAATTTACCGTGTATAGTAATGGGAGACCTAAATGAAATTAAATCTAACCTCGACAAATGCGGGGGTTCTTTGTGTAACCTATCTCGCTTCTCTAGACTATCTAATTTTATGAATAACTGTTCCCTCATTGATCTACCAACTGATGGAAACATTTTCACATGGAGGAAAAAGAGAGGGGGGGAAGATAACGTGTTAGAAAAATTGGATCGAGTGATAGTACACCATCAGATTATTGAAAACTACCCAGAATTACAAACATTTAACGGCGCATTCTCCATGTCAGATCACTGCCCTATATCGATAGACCTTCCAGCCTCTACCAAATTCGAACCGGCCCCTTTCAAATTTGAGAATGTTTGGATTCAGAGGAAGGACTTCAGGAACATTGTGAGGCAATCTTGGCGCTCAATATGTAATGGATCAGCTATATTCAATGTGGTTCATAAGACTAAAGTTCTTAAGAAAAAAGCCAAAGACTAGAACAAAGTCACATTTGGGAATATCTTCCGGCAACTAGCCACAATTGACAAACAACTAATTGAAATTCAATCCACAAACATTAATACGACAACTTCACCAGCATCTGTGCGAGAACCTCAACTCATCCGGAAGAAGGAATGTCTACTACATCACCAGAAGGTATATTGGAATCAAAGAGCCAAAAGTAGGCACTTAAAATTAGCTGATTCAAATACTACATACTTCCACCGTGTGGCCACTGGGAGAAGAAACAGGAAGATCATAAAAAGCATCTGTTCTTCTGATGGCACGATGGTAACGGGACCAGAAAATATCAAAGAAGAGATTAAAAGAGATTTCGAGTTACGATTTAGAGGGAATCATATCGACAAGCGTCGACTGGATGAATAATTTGACGTCATCCAACCTTCTATCTCTCTTGAAGAGAATAGCCGCCTTATCAGTGCACCATCGAATAGTGAGATTAAGAACGAAATGTTTAGCATTGGCTCTAATAAATCGCCTGGCCTGATGGCATGACGGCGGAATTTTACAAAGCTTATTGGGACATTGTCGGGACGAACATCACCCGTGTTGTAAAAATTTTTTTCAAATCGGGCAAGCTTCTACGACAGGTAAACCATACTTTCATCACGTTGCTCCCGAAATGTGAACACCAATCAAAAACCTCCGACTATAGGCCGATTAGTTTGTGCTCAACAATCTACAAAGTCATATCCAAGATAATGACTGACCGTCTTAAACCGATAATGGGCCACCTTATACATCCACTTCAGGGCGCATTTGTGTCCGATAGATCCATCCACGATAACGTCCTAATTGCTCATGAAATCTTCCATTCCTTCAGGACTCGAAATGGGAGGGAGGGATGGTTAGCAATAAAACTTGATATGGAGAAAGCTTATGACCGTCTGGAATGGAATTTCATTGAGGCTGTCTTGATGAAATTCGGTTTCCACCCGACGTTCGTACACTTAGTGATGGAGTGTGTATCAACCGTATCCTTCTCAGTGTTAGTCAACAATAAGCCCTCAGCTATTTTCCACCCTACTAGGGGCATCAGACAGGGGGATCCCCTATCACCATTTCTATTTATCCTTGGGGCAGAAGTTCTTGCCAAAAAACTTATGGTTGAAACAACTACTCCAGAAAAGCACATTGGCTTCTCTTTCGGCCGTGGCGGGCCAAGTATACCCTTCCTAGCTTTTGCTGACGACATCATAATCTTTTCAAATGGTAGTCTCTCTGCCTGCCAGAAAGTTAGGAATATAATTGACTCATACTGCTCTTTCTCAGGTCAGAAGGTTAACTACCATAAATCTGCTGTGCAATTGACTATCGGTATACCTACACCAAGAATTACTCTGATTGAGGGGTGCCTGGGCATTTCCAGAGAAGTAAATCTTGACAAATACCTTGGATGCCCGATTATTAATGGAAGAGTTGACAAATCTACTTTCGAAGATATTATTATCAAATCCACAAATCAACTGACAAAATGGAGAGCTAATTCATTATCTCAACAAGGAAGAGCTACCCTCAAAGCATCCAATCTCGCAGCAAAACCCCTATACGCTATGCAAAGTTTCAAACTCCCGGCTCATGTACACAACAAACTAGACCAAATTAACAGATCATTCTTCTGGAACAAGGATGTCAGCTACAAACCGCTTATCAGTTGGGATAAAGTTTGCAAGCACAAGTCCAGAGGTGGACTAGGGATTCGAAAATCAGCTCATATGAATGACTCGCTACAACTAAAATTGTTATGGAAAATCCTTGCTAAGCCCGCCAATTGTTGGGTTAAAATAATCAGACACAAATACCTAAAAGACACGGATCTGCTGGATTACAGCAGCAAGAGCAATGCGTCATGACAATGGTCTAAACTACAGACTTTACTCCCAATGTTTAAGAACGGTTTGTCTTGGGTGGTTGGCAATGGTAAAACCATTAAGTTCTGGAAAGATGATTGGGCGGGTATACCTGCCTTACTAGGCCACTGCATCTTTCCTGACAAAGTCTGCCTCGAGGATACAGTTGCCTCTTACATACATAACAACCGATGGAACACTACTAAATTGCAAAGCATGCTCCCAAAAAATGTTGTGGAACACATATCCAATATTCACCTACCATCCAATAATATGGAGGATCGCCTCTATTGGAAAACGGCTAAAAACAGTTGGTTCTCTACATCTAGTGCGTATAGACTGGTCTCGGGCATGAACGACGATGTTCAGGATGGAAGTGCTTAGATTTGGAGACTCAATGTTCCACCAAAAATAAAGAATTTTCTATGGAAATTAAGCAACAATGCCCTGCCAACGGCATCCAAGCTAGCCAAAAGGGGTTTCCCCATACTGCGCCTTGTGCAACCACCACGATGAAGACTCGGTTCACTGCTTCTTCGAATGTAAGTACTCTTATCCGTATTACCATTTGCACTCATCACACAGACAGCAACTCAATGCCATTATCGCCTCCACAAGGAACTTCAATTCAATAATAGCATACATAGGGCAATCACTGTCCAACAAAGAAAAGTCCGACTTAGCCTTCTTCTGGTGGACCACGTGGTCCACAAGAAACAAATTCATATTTCAAGGCGAAAAACTGCCTTCCTCTGAAGGGTTCAACCAGATCTACTCCACTCATAAATCTAACTGGGTTACGGCCACAAAATTAGTACAACCGTCTGGTGCAAAGTTAACTAACAATAAAGGGCCTGGACGAAATGAGAACAGGAGTCGGAATGGAGTTACAAGGCATAAATGGAAAAAGCCAGGGGGAGTCCTCAAACTAAATTTTGACGGTTCAACAGGGTCAACTGGTAACAGTTCAATTGGGTATATTATCAGGGACCATCACGGCAAGGTGGTCATGGTAAATGGCAGGACCATAGGTCTACAGTCTCCTCTTAAAGCGGAATGCCTAGCGCTGCGAGAGGGAATCATTGCAGCAATCAACTTACGGATTGACAAACTCATTATCGAAGGTGATTTCATGACAATTATTAACTATTTCAATCACAGTGTCAGGTGTCCATGGGAAGTTGAATTACTTCGGTAGCGGATAAGGTCGCACACCTAAGCTACTAATGCTCGAATATGAGAGCTCTCTCATCTGACCCGGGTCTCCTTGACCTCATCCGCAAGGATGCAATCGGTTAGCACTCCATAAGGGTGCACCCGAATTTTTACCAAATAAAAAAAAATAAATAAATTTGCACGCATATTTCTGACGCATTTTGTATTCCGATGTGAAGACAAAAAGACGAAACTACCCTTCTTCTATCCGCCCTAGAATTTATCTTCCTATCCTCGTCGCTGTTTCCTCCATTTCTCCACTTCCCCCATTTCCTTCACACAGTTATCTTCTCGAGCTCCTCGGCAATGGCTGCTTCTTTCGGCATCGCGGTTTGTATCGCCCAAACTCCAGTCTCTCTCTCTCTCTCTATTTCTCTCTCTATTTATTGTATTCATTCGGAGTCCCAATCTTTTCTATACAGGCAAATGTCGATTTCGTCTCTGGTTCTCGGACCATCGCTCATGTGAAACCTACCTACCGTGCTTCCCTCAAGCTCCCAAAGCTTCCTATTTCATCTTCGTCTTCGAGCTTCCTATCCGCCGGCGCTTCTCTCTCTCGCTCGTCGATTTCCTCTTCCACTGTCCTGAAGAACGGTGTCGGTTTCGCTGTTCGAGCCTCAGCTCAGGTCAGTCTCTTCTATTTTTCATTTTCGGATCTTCGATTTCAATCAAATGTTTGAAAATTCACTGATAATTTGTAAATGCGGATGTGTAGGAGGTGCCGCTGCAGTCGAAGGTCACCAATAAGGTATACTTTGATATAAGCATCGGGAATCCCGTAGGTAAGCTCGCCGGAAGAATAGTCATTGGTTTGTTTGGTGACGATGTTCCCCAAACAGTGGAGAATTTTAGGGCTCTTTGCACTGGTATGGAAATTTCAATTAGTGGTTTATGTGATGTGTTTTCCATGCTACAAGGCTAGTTTCACCAAGCTTTGGTTCTCTTATACAGGAGAAAAGGGCTTCGGCTACAAAGGTTCAGCATTCCATCGTGTCATCAAGGATTTCATGATTCAAGGAGGAGATTTCGATAAAGGCAATGTATGTGGTCTTTTACCTTGAGAATTTGTAATTGAGTGTTCATTTCAGTGGCTGAACTAAGGAATTTGGATATACATTCAATTAACTGCACAATCTTGCACATTGAAATATCTGGATATCTGTAATTGAACCGTTTGTAGCTGGAGCTGTATTACAGTCTAGGAATGTGTAAGATCAGTTTAGAGCCTTAAGCCGAACCTGTTTCCTTTCAAATCCATTAATGAGTATGGCATTCTAATTAGCTTTTGTGTACTGCGTTTCAAAAGCCAATGAAACTGATTTGTGTTTAAGGTTCTAGCTCTATAGATATACAGTGTGCTGTCATCTTTTTGTTATCGTTCTTATATCCTTTCAATGAAACCTGAACCACCTATTGGGGTTATTGGATGTGAAACTGAATAGGTTTATTTTAACTTGAAAGGGGTTATAAGCCTCAGAATTATCTGGGGAGCCCTAACCGTCCTAATGAGGTGGCCATATCAGTGAAAATCGAAGTTTCTGCTGATTTCTCTGTAGGAGCTCACCAGTGTTTCATTGGATTATTTATGTTGGGATTAGCAAACAGCTAACTCTATAATTTCCTTTCCATTTGTAACTTATGACGTCAAGAAATCAGCTGATCGGGAAGACATTTTGTGCAGGGAACTGGAGGAAAAAGTATCTATGGCCGCACATTCAAGGATGAGAACTTCAATTGTAAGATAAGCACCTCCTGTTTGAGTAATGAAACATCAAACAAGGAATACTTATAATCTGTCGTGTTAAGAGTCACCACCATGTCTCTATTCTGTATTGTAACATTAAAAAAAAATTGTTTTGCAGTGGTTCACGCAGGACCTGGAGTTTTAAGCATGGCAAATGCAGGACCCAACACCAATGGAAGCCAGTTCTTTATATGCACTGTGAAGGTAATTTCGCCATGACTTCTGAAACATATTGCTTACTGGATCGCAATTATCTTCTACTATGGATGCCTATTATAATTAAGAGATGCTGATTTTGATATGTGATATATAGATCCCTGAACGTCAATTTCATTCTCATATTGTCTTGAACTTTGTCCTTTCCTTACCAATGTCTTCGCTTGAATATATTGTAATTGGTGAAGGAATTGATTGATTTGTGTATTTCTCAAGCCAGCAGTAGCATTTTTCGGTCATCTGACAACACCGTTTTGCTCCTATAATCTAAACTGAACTCTAAACCCATAAATTGGTTGAAATGACAGACACCATGGCTGGACGGGAGGCATGTTGTATTTGGGCAAATTCTAGAAGGTATGGATATTGTGAAGCTGATTGAATCACAGGAGACCGATAGAGGAGACCGTCCCAAAAAGAGAGTGGTAATCAGTGAATGCGGTGAGCTTCCGGTGGCTTAATTTCTGACCGCGTGTTAGTGTTACATGTGCCACATGGTCTCTCGGGTTTAGACTATAGAGATCTCTTCATTATGCGATTTTGTTTTGTACTACCTGAAGTCCTGAACATAAAGCAAGGTTGATGTAATAATGCAACCATGTAGAAGTGCTTCCTAATACGGATTGCACATTGACAACATTTGCCTTTTGAAGCCTAAGCAGATGGATAATCAATCAACCGTCTCTTATTATTTCCTCGTATGCCCTTTCCTCTTATAGTCTTATGCACCCTTTGTTATGTCTAATACTTGGATATCATTATCAAGACTTTTGGGTTCGTGACTGAATCATTAGGTTTAGTCATATGGGTTCGAGGCTAAATCATTAGGTTTAGTCATACTTTTCGAGAAAGCGGATTTGCTTGTCATTAGGTTTAGTCATACTAAATCATCAAATGGATAATCAATCAACTCGTCTCTTATTAATTCCTCGTGATGGTGTCCTTTCCTCCTCTTAATCATTCATTTTGAAAACCTATAAAGCAAGGTTGACGACGTTTACCTTTGTTGTTGTTTTTGCGCCCTTTGTTCAGCTTAATACTTAGATTTCAAGGCTTTCGGGGTTCATGACTGAACCATTAGGTTCAAGTCATATGGGCTCGGGACTAGTTATTCTTTCATATTCATGTTTGTTTTGTAGTCTCTTTTTTATTTTTAATAACGAAAATAACCCACCTTTGGGCTTTAGTGGTAAATCCCAAGCCCCGAGCACATGACACAGTCGGTAAGAGTCATGTATTAGGTAAACCGGCTTGCATCGACCGACCAAAGCCGGGATTGAATCCGAGACCTTTCATTAACCCCCTCACTATCTCTTTACCATTGAGCCACCCCACCTTTTGAGTTGTTTTGGAGTCTTTTGTTATATGATCTAGAAGGGTGAGCTTCTCCATAAAGAGCGTCTCAAGAGTAAAAAGTTTCTACAGATTAAAAACAAACAGAAGAAAAAAGAAGCAAATGTAACAAAGTATGGTTTGCACCTTCTAAAGAAGTATTTTCCTCATATTATTGCAACCAGGTGTGTGATTCTCACAAATTGACAAATGTAGTACTCATTTTTCACTAACAAAGCATAGTTTGCACCTTCTGATGAAAGCCGGAAAATAAACCCACAAAACATGACACAAACAAATTACAAGCACAAATTCAGCAAGTTTGCTCATTGCAGGCCCAAACCTGCACTATAGTCAGAGTGCCAATAACAGATTACCCTTCAAAATGGTTGCTCTACCTGAAAAAAAAAAATTTCATCTAATCTACCAAAAGAATGGGAGCAAGCGATCAATTGCCGACAGGCCCTTTTGGGGGCGGGACACAATGGGAGGTGCTACTATACTACGCCGTCTACTGAGCCTCTACCCAAAAATTTGCAGAGCGATTGCCGACAGCCTTACAGTACAAAGGCAACCTTCTCATGGGAGACTAGGGTAGGAGTTGCAATCAAGGGTTCGTAATGATCAGCTCCAGCACCGCACCAACCTGTTAAGAATGTGTAAGTAATCCAAGGCTAAAACACTATACACGTAAGAACAGGTTTGTGACCAAGAAAGTGAAAGCACACTATACCTGTGCCTTTCATGAAAAGAAAGAATGGAGGTCCACAAATTTGGCCCCGAGGACGATGTGGGAGGAAGAAAACGCAGTTATCTTCATCAACCATTCCATCTGATCCATGTGCTTGTACCTGAAAAGCACATATCCTTCTTATTATAAAATCTAGCAAAGTAAAAGATTAACCTAATTCAGCAGCAACCATGGCACTGGAAAAAGATCAGTCAGGAGTAAAGCCAGGGTTTTTCTTAGAAGCAATCAAATTTCCTTTGTAAATTAGACAATTTTACAAAAGCATAGCAAGACAATGACTTGAAAAGCACTACTTTATTGGGTATGAGTCAAATGCTGCTTAAAGAGTGGAATCACAGTGCACAGATTAAAACCAAGAACACCCAAACACATCAATTGGAAATGAAAGATTATAGATTTCTTCCTTACCACATAAATCTCTCTCTTGAACTCTGTCGCGAGACACTCAATAGCAATGTCATCGCCAAACGCGGCAGCTCGGCCTTCTCTGTTTTCATCTACAGACAACAAACCATCCTCAATATATTGCAATGTGATGATATCATACTCATCATCAGGACAACCAGAGATGGACATGTATTTGGCCCAACTTGAGCCATCATCCACCGCAATGCATCTTTCTTTGTAAATAGATTCTGCTGCAGCCTCTCTTCAATAACAAAAAAACAATACAGATACAGTAAAGAGGAGGAATACACCTTCAAACATATACAATAGATGCACAATAAGAAAACTTCCGTCAGAACAAGATTTAGATCTTATGGACTCCTAACGTCTTATAATTTGAAATTTAAAAATTTTAAGCAAGAAAGAAGTCATTGAATGGACGAATTTAATCTCACATTCCAGCAAAAATAATGTAAAAATTGTGAAAAGTACCGAAATTCAGATCTAGATGAAATCATATATCCATTCAACAGAACACGAAGAAAGAAATTACCTTTGCATGCCAAGATTGACGAGCTCGCTGATTGCCGAATCCATGGTTTCCCGATCTGTTTTCTTGGCGAGCAACTTGACCTCCTGAACAACATGGATCCCCCACCCAGACTTCAGATCCGGGGAGTACATATGCATAATCGCAGATTTAACCATTTCAACATCCTCGTCGGTAGCAGATCCAAGATCCTCAAGGAACCTCCTGACCGTCCGCCTCCTAAGCTCCCTGGAATCGACGTCGGCCTCCTGAGCAACCCCGACGGCGGCCATGGCCTTCTGAGACGCCGTGAACAAGCAGTTCCCGTCGGAATCGACGTCGCCCCCATGAGACAAGCGGAAAACGACAGGCGAAACCGACGAATCGTCGTCCTCCCGAGGCGGCGGCTTCCACAGCACTCCCTTCGCCTGGAGCTTGGACAGATTCCTCCGCTGCTGGTCCTCAAGGCCGACGACGCTCTCCCAGGTGGTGGACGAGGACAGATCGACGGCAGGCTCGATCGAATCCTTCCAGGTGAGCAGAGGCGGGGAGGGAGGTTGCAATGTATCCGTTACCGTTACGGATGAGGAGTCGCATAGAAGCTTCCCCATCGCCGCGGCGGGATTAAGGTCTTCCGGCGGGTGGAGGTGTTAGAGAGAGAGAGAGAGAGAGAGAGGGGAAGGAGAGAGAAACTAGGGTTAGATGTGTGGGTGGAGGGGGCAGAGAAACTGGGAGGCACGTGGAGGGGGGGAAGGTGGGAGAATTCAAGGTCCTTTATGGTGGCCGTGGAGATTAGCTGGCCGGGCGCATTTTGGCATATTTTTTTGGTGGGTCCGGGATTGTCTGAGTAACACGTGGCGGTATGCTATTGGTCGGCTTATGTGAAGTGCTCAGAACTACACGACACTACGGGGGAGCCCAAAAAATGTTACCGTTGCTCGGATCAATCGCGGTTCGTTCTGCCTTTCCCGTTATCTAATCTCTTTTTGATTTGAATGACTGATGAGTGATGACCGATGGAGTATTTAATTATTTAATGTAATACGGAGTATAATACTCCGTAGGATGGAAATTGTTTCAAACATTTTCAATTCTTAAAATACTCTGAATCAAACAAACTATTACTCCGATTTTTAATTTTTATGTACATTCTTATAATAATAAAAAATATATGTATAAAATATTATTTTTTTGAAAAATAATATAAAATATGAATTTTTTTCAATAAGTATGAAATTGTTTTTAAAAAATTAATAATATTTTATATAGTTTTCATCATTCTAAAAAAATGTGTATAAATATTAAAAATTTATCATAATTAACTTTTATTTAATGCAATTTCCTATTACCCTAAAGTTAAGTATTTCTTGTTCATTGTTTTTTCTTCAATACGAAGTATTTATTTAACTTTTTTTTAGAAAAATATTTACTCCGTATTTAATTAGAAATGTAAGAGTGTTACTAATAGACTAGCCAAGGCATACCCGTGCTACGCACGGGACGTAAATATAAGTTTTGCTATTTTATAAGCCTATTTAAGAGCTTATTTTATATCATCTCATTGACTAATCTAAATAGTATATGTGTACAAATAGTAAATCTTGGTTTTATATACTTGATAATTTGGTTTAAGTTATCTATTAAATCTTTATATTTTTATGGGTTTTTTCTTCAAGAAGACACCTTGTAAAATAATTTTTTAATAAAAAAACACCTTTTAATTTTTTGAAAACAAAAACACCTTATATAATATAAGATATTCGATCAATTGAAGCACCAAGTTTTATTTTACAACTAAAATTTCAAGTTTTGAGTGATATTTTTTAATCTATAATCGAAATGCCCTTATTTAACTAACATTTTTTTAAAAGGAATTGTATATAATAAACACTCTATTATATAAGGTGCATTTTCAAAATAAAACCCTATTTTTTTATGTTCAATATTTTATTTTTGAAGAAATAATGTTATTTCTGATTGTCAATGACATATTATGGTATAGTTTATGTCTAGTTTGATATCTTATACTTACATGAAATTTAATTTATAATTTTATTATAAATATTGAATCAAAATTAATTGTGTATAGAATGGGGTGGGTTTGAGTTTTTTTTTCTTTTAAAAAAATGAATAATGAAATCTTATTATGACCCTTTATTATACCATCCTATTTTTTGTATATAGATAAGTCTTGCAAAAGTATACATATAATAATACTTGATATTGTTGAATTGGATCGAGCCGGCCAATACAATGTATTTATCAGTTTCTTCATTAAGTGTCTTAATCTTCGTCTTCAAGGCTTACGATGACTGATTCAGGCACATCATCGGTTTAGTGTTAGTGGTCAGTTTCTTCACCTCTTTTCCGAGCTATTGGTGTTTGAAACTTTGAAGACTTGTCAAAGTAGCTAGTAATGCTAAAATCACATTTCTTATCCATTTGACATAATTGTGTTGATAACCTTTTTTAAAAAATCAACGATTCCCATTCCAAACTCTAAATTTTAATTTCTTGTTCAACTCTCCTTTAATTTTTTCATTGTTGATGTTTTTTTAAATAAATTAAAGACTAAAGGAATTTACCTTAATTATATCAATAAAAAAATGAATTTCAAAGCATTTTGTTGGCATATAAAATAAATTCATCGAAAAAAGAGTATATACGTACCGAGTATTGACCCACTCCAATCTAATTGATTATGTATAGATAAATAAGTAGATTCCAAAAGGCAAAAAAGATCTTTGAGTTTTTCCTTTCCTAGCTCCCCTGGTTTTTTATTAGCTCTTGTTCTTCTATTTTTTGTTTTGGTTTTTAACTTTTAATAAATTTACGGAAGACTCGATCTCATACCCTTTTTCATTGATCAAATATATAAAAAGATATTGAGTAGTCGATGAGCTTGTAACGGTGGTGATTGAATTTATGGCAATCAATTCAATAAAATTGAAGTTAATTAACTATTTGTTTTTTCTTCCATCATTTCATATCCCTTCAAAGTGTCCAAATTAGTGGCCATTGAAGCCTTGAATTTAGCATGGATAATAATTTATATTAATGGTTGCAAGTAATTAACCGTAATTCATCCACGTATAATAGTCCTCCATAATTATATATGATCAATGATATATGGTGATAATCATGATATATATTGGTACCAAAAGTAAAATATTTTTTTATTTAATTTTCACCATGTTTTAGTTAGGAGATTAGAAATACGGAGTATAAAAAAGTGACATAAAAAAGTAATAAATGATTATCCATGCTAAATTTGGATTAACTTATATGTTTTATTACTTATATAATTATATTCTAGAAATTGTTAGGCGAAAATTAAAATTAATTTATTAATTATGTTAAAATCTATTGAGGATTCTAAAACTAACAAAATATATCGATAAAATAGACTTTTAATATTCGGTTTCAACAAAAAAATCCATAAATTGGGATCGTAAAGATGCTTTGATAGGTATAGATATATAAGATTAAGTATTAATTGATTTTTATATGAATATATGTTATTTGGATGATATGAATTTCATAAATATATTGGGGTTTAAAATGATGTGAAAGAGGTCATTATTATTGAGCATAGAAATTTAGGAAAATATAATTAAATTTTCATAAGTTAGTAAGAGTATATAATAAACCATTTATGAATACATTAATATTAAAATAAACCTTTTATGAATACATTAATAAAATTAAAAGAAAAGAAAAGAATTAAAAATGAGAATATCATTAATGAGAGTTATTAAGGGGCCTTGGGACACAATTTTTAAAGGTATATAGATTCTCTATTTTTGGCTTTTAGAGTTTTTGAATAATTTTAAGGCTTTCTTTTTTCCATCCAATAGATTTCTCATTTTAATCTCCAAAATAGAGAAACAATAGAAAAAAAAATAGAGAAGCTTCCCCAAATTTACAATATTTTCCATAACTAAGTGATTCTCCAAATTTTCAAAATGGAAAAGTTGTTGGATTTTAACTAAAAATAATTTAAAAATTATGTATTTTATTTCTTATTTTATAGAAATTTTAGGAAAGTTGTTGAACAAGATCTAAGAAAGACAAAATTTTGATTATTATTTTTTTACACAAGGCGGAGGTTTGGGAGTAGTCAGGTTCTAGTAATTCACCACCCAATTGTGTTCTTTTGAACGAGGGTCATAAATTTTGGATGGAAAATGATAGTCTCATGGTTCATGGTGTGTATGAGGTGAACCTTTTATCCGTAACCCGGTTGACCTCTCTGAAGACGTGGTTGTTGGACGTTCACTCGAAACGCCGAAGAAGGATCATGATGTTTGAGACGATTATCTTGATCTTCCACAGACAGCACTAATTACCAGTAATAGCTTGATCATTTCAAGATTATCACCCTTCATCTCAATGCATCAAAGGCCATTATTTCGAGCAACGAGAAATCCCCGTTAAAAAGCCAAAGCTTCTGCCCTTAGTGGGGAGATATCTCCACAAAAACGAGGAACCTAAAAACACAACAGAACTCATGTCCAATTAAATATATATGCAATTTTCAATATATAACATACAATTTTTGGGTATAAGAGGAAAGGAGAGAAGAAGATCGATCAACACATCAGGATACACGAACAACCAAAACAGGGAAGATTCCCTAACAATTTATAAGTCTCGATCGGATGATTCTCTTATGCTATTGGCATATATCAATTTGCAATATTAAACGTATAATAATCAAAAAAGTAAAAGGATGGAAGATTCCTTTATTCTTGAAAAATTCCAAATACTTTAGGGAGGACGAGAAAATTAAATGAAAATAGGAACATCATAAATTGCAAGGGTTGGAGATACGGGTGTGGACTAGAGTTTTCATCAATCTTAGCCCCATTTTTTTTTGGGTAAATTGAAACTAATATCCCAACCTTTAGAGATAGTTGTTTTTAATACCCTAACCTTGTAAAATTTTACAAAATATCCTAACATATACTATTAGTTGCACTTAACATCCTGGATGAGATTCTTAAATTTTAAAAATTAACCAACATCATACAAAAATTATAAAAAATCACCCATATTCATAAAATATTTTCAATAAACTCCTAATATATTTAAAAATTTGAAATTAAAAAAATCTCTTACAATTTCACCCCACCCAACCCACCATCCAAAAATAATTATAACAGGTAAATAAAATCTACCCCTTTAAAAATAGGGAAAATTTGGTAAGTGTCCATATTTTGGGCAAAAATTAAGCCCTAGGACAAAAGGGAAATAAATTAGGAGGGTGTCCAAAAATTTCAATTTTTCCATTCCTTCCCATTTTCCTCCTTCCCATTTTTTAATTTGACCATTGACCATTGACTGATCAAAGACATTGACTTTTGGTGACACATGTGTGGTGACATGTAAATTTTGTGATTACAGTTTCGTTTTTATAGTTTTTTTTTACGGGGTCACTGTCACCACTCTTTAACAGTGGTGACAGTGGTGACACGTGTGTGGTGACATGAAATTTTTTTTTATTACAGTTTCGTTTTTAGATTTTTTTTTACGGGGTCACTGTCACCACTCTTTAATAGTGGTGACACGTGTGTGGTGACATGAATTTTTTTTATTACAGTTTCGTTTTTAGAGTTTTTTTTACGGGGTCACCGTCACCACTCTTTAAGAGTGGTGACACGTGTGTGGTGACATGAAATTTTTTTTATTACAGTTTCGTTTTTAGAGTTTTTTTTACGGGGTCACTGTCACCACTCTTTAACAGTGGTGACATGAAATTTTTTTTATTACAGTTTCGTTTTTAGAGTTTTTTTTACGGGGTCACTGTCACCACTCTTTGACAGTGGTGACACGTGTGTGGTGACATGAAATTTTTTTATTACAGTTTCGTTTTTAGAGTTTTTTTTACGGGGTCACTGTCACCACTCTTTAACAGTGATGACACGTGTGTGGTGACATGAAATTTTTTTTATTACAGTTTCGTTTTTAGAGTTTTTTTTATTTTTACGGGGTCACTGTCACCACTCTTTAACAGTGGTCACCACTTGTAACCAAAAGAAAAACCCTATGATTAGGGAAGCACATATAATTCTCACAAGAAGAAAATAAATTTTGCCAATGATGACATCTTTCAAATGGTATCTGCAAAGGTTGAGTTACTAAAAGTAAGCTTGCATGATTGAAACATAGATAGATAGAAGTTTACAAATCTCACAGCATGGAGGCCGAATAAATCATAGTAAAAAAAGTCCAACAGTGCCACGTTTCAAATTCCAGTCAAGTGACTTCAACTTCATCAATCATAGCATTACCACAAAAATCAATTATTTTCCAACAAATATTGACATTGGAAATCAAGTTAACAAGCAAAAACAAAGATAGAGATCAAAAAATCCAAGTAACCTATACAACTCAGAGTAACATGATCTGGAGCTACAAAAGCACACGAAATCCCCATCAAAACTATAGAACTGCTGCAAAGATAGAGATACAAAAAATCCAGAAAATTTGGCAGGACCGCTAGTTATATGTGATGGAATACAAAAAGATATGTCAGTTCTTGAGGTTCTTCATTTATTGCAGCACCAAATCTTGGTTCAACACTCATGTTGGATTTGCCTGTACGCCCTATCGTATTCCGTTACCGGCACGTCGAAACGAAATCGCACGGATATTCGAACCAGATCGATAATGGCGGCGAACCCAATCGGCGGGGCAAGAAGTAAATAAAGACCAAGCGAAGAACAGTGATCTAAGGAGAGGGGAGAAGAACGACTTACAGAGAACAAGCGAAGAAGAAGATATGTTGTGCTGTGACGGGGCTCCACGGCGATCTAAAGCCGAGACCGAGTCGAATCGGCGAGATCCACTCCTTGATCGATGTCCTCGAGGAGTCAGCGAAGTTCATATAACTCAGCCGCTGAGTGAACTCGCCGATCCGACTCGCGAGATCCTCAACCGCCATGGAATAGTCCTCCGCTACCAGCAAGATCACCTCGTTCACAAGCGTCGTGTTGTCGGAATCCTCCGGAGATCGCGCGATCTCCTCGAGGACATCGATCAAGGAGTGGATCTCGCGAAGCAGATCAAGGAGTGGCTCGGATCTAAGAACGAGGGTAGGGATAAAAAGGGCAAGGGTAGAAAGGGGATTATTAAAATATTTTGGACATTTACTAGCAAAGGCAAAACCCTAGGACAAATTGTAAGGCCTTTGGGCCAAATTTCTTGTTAAAAATATAATATAATTATTTTAGCATTTACTCATTTAATACTTTAATATAATTACTCAAAATAATTAATTATTTATCTTAAACATAATACTTTTACAAAAATTAAATAATGTAGATTTTAATAAATAAATGGTATGCGATATGATAACCATTTGTAATAAATAGTTACATAATAAAGATATATTAAAAATAATATGGTAAAATTATTATTTTTTACCATATTATTTTTAATATATCTTTATTATATAATTATTTATTGCAAATGGTTATCATATATTTTACCATTTATTTTTTTAAATCTATTTTATTTTATTTTTGTAAAACTATTATGTCAAACATTTCTTATAGAATCATTTTTTAATACCATGAAATTTATGTGTGATACATTATAAGATGTTATGTATTAGTTTTAGTATATATAACATAATATTAACCAAAAAGACAGTATATATCGTATCAAATAATATACAGGGAATATATAGATGCACAAAGCGGCATGTATCGAGACAGACTTATAGTATAAATTTAGATTTTAATTATAATGTATGTTTTTTAGATAAATAATTAATTATTTTTATTGATTATATTAAAATTTTAAATGAGTCGATGCTAAAGTAATTATATTATATTTTAAAGGAGTATATTATATATATATATCTATTATAATTATTTTTGAATGGTGGGTCAGATGGGGTTAAATTGTAAGAGAATTATTTAATTTTCATTTTTTAAAAATGTATTAGGGATTCATTGAAAATATTTTATAAATATAGGTGATTTTTTGTAATTTTTGCTTGATGTGGGTAATTTTTTAATTTAAGAAACTTATTTAGGGTGTTAATTGCAACTAATGGTATAGGTTAGGATATTTTGTGAAATTTTACAAGGTTAGGGCATTGAAAGCAACTATCCCTAAAGGTTGGGATATTAGTTGCAATTTACCCTTTTTTTTACATATAAATATAATATTATTTGATTTTTGTGAGTTTCAAGTTCATTTTGTAGAATTGACTAATCTTATAAAAATTACAGGTTGTAAGATCTTATTATACGAATGTATAGTTTTATGAGGCTCAAAATAGTGTCATTTATAAAAGTTTAGCTTTTGACACGTGTTAACATGAATGGAGCCAAATTACGATACGATGGTTTCTTAATCATCATATGTCATTCGTTATCCAGGATCCAACAGATGGGAGAGCATTTAGAGGGTCAAGATATATACATTCATTTTCCAACTGAGTCGAGAGGTTGTTTTTAACAGACTCACGATTAGAGACAAACACAGTGAAGAACACCCACATACTAAAAAATACACATGGATAATCATAAAAATATAAAAGGAAATAGTAAAGATACTCATGTATGAATGAAAATATTTTTTTAAAAAAAAATACACGAAGACGTTGCACTAATAAACCATCATAAACTCGTTGCTAAACTAGAGCTCTAAAATGTTGCCCCTGAATCCTTGCCCCTACCTAGGCGCGTCCTCCATCCGAAAGGATCCGATCTTACATCCTATCTTTGGTGAGGGTCAGGTGATGATCCTATTTGGTAGTTTCTTTCTAACTTTTACAATGGTATAACCCCTACCTTTATCTCCCCAAGGACCAAACTATCACATCTACATACCAGACATCCAAGGAGCCTACTTTGCACGTGACTAAATCATATTGCCAATAATAATTTATCTCCAATACTGGTCACTCTAATATTGACATCTATAAGTAGATGAAAAAGAACGATAAGTGGTGTTATAATTTTTATTTTATTATAATTTTTATTTTTTAAGTCTTTGCATTTTTTTTTTAAAAAATATATTATTGCCTTATGCTCTGTTTGTTTCAACACACAAAAATGTCCCTTAAACATGTTTTTGTTGAATATCGAAATCAGCCGAACAACTCCTATTTTCACGGTTTGCAAGACCGAATGCAGATTGCTCTTCCATTAGGTAGATGTTAGGCCCAAAAATGCCAAGTCAGTCCAATAACCCAGGATATCCTCAAATATGTCTCCATTGCTCGTCCTCTAATAACTAATAAGGGATGTGATTTTTTTTTTTGTTTTAAAAAAACAAGGTTTATGTTTTGATTTTTTTTTTAAATGACCTATGTTAAAATTGGGGAATAAAATGGAGAAGGTGAAATAAATTTTGTATAAAAAATGAAAGAAGGATAATAGTTATAATTTCAACTAATGAATCTTCATGTAAATATAAATTACATTCACTTCGTTAACAATTAATTTTCATACCCAACAAAGAATGAGGAATTAGTATGATACACATATTTTCTCAATTTTGATACATGGAAGTGATGGAACCTCAAAAAAGATTCATGGAGCCTCAAATGGTTGTAGGTACACCTGTCAAAACACGACTCGACCCGAAAAATCCGACCTGTACGCCCGATAATTTTACGGGTTTGAACCAGGTGTTTTAGACCCGGGACCCGAAATCGACCCGAACCCGACTTACCCGGGACTTTTAGGGTCAAAACCCGGTGACCCGTTGGGTCAAAATCGACCCCATGAGTCATCACTATGTAGACGCCACACATGCACCAGATTGACCCCACACAGATTCGTCATACAATTGTATTCATTAATGTCACTCATAAGTCAAATAACATATATATATATATATATTTTATAATTATAGTATGTTCATAACACTTATTTGTATAAATATGATTTTTTTTATACTTAAAATATTAATATAATATTATTATTGTTATTATAATAATATTTATAAATTTAATTATAATATTATTATTTTGTTTAGTTTGACATATTTATATTACAATTTAAATTTTTGATATTATTTTAATATTCTTAAAAATTCTTCAAAAAGTTTGAGGTTTTTTGACCCAGTGGGTCGACCCGAACCCAAGACAAACCCGGTTTGGCTCGACCCGGAATGACCGGTAACCCGATTGATCCGAAACCCGATTTACCCGGGACCCGAATTACCCGAACCCGAACCCGATCCGAATGACCCGATTGACAGGTCTAGTTGTAGGTAATCTAGCCTTCCAAACCGCTAAGGATCCACTTAACACATTCTCCCACAAAGCTTGATCATCACTAGGATGTTAAAAAAAGTGATTCAAATTCATATAAAGATCACACAAATTATCTTATCCTACAATCATAAACATTTGTTCCCAATAGCACTCATAATAGTCCCGATTCCACAACTCTGTTTCATTTTTTCTTTAGATTTGGACAATCAGACCATTATAGATTATTTTTTCCACTTCTGATAGTCTCTAACATTTTAAATCCCCTCGTATCCACACCCGATCGAATAATGACACGTGTACAACTAAATAAATTATTTTGTTTTATTTTTGTCTCTCTCGTTTTCATCCTTTATGATAATGATTTTTATTAACTAGTTGTAATTATCATTAACACATATATAATATAATGTATCCGATTCATAATTTTGAATTTTCAAATTTATTATAATTTAATTAAATAAATTTAAATTATTAAAATTGATTAAATATAATTATAAAAGTAAATTAATAGAAAAATATTTCTAAATCAATCCAATTATATGAATATTTAAAATTATAGGGAAAATATGGTGAGGTATGCAAAAAGTAGGTGAAATGGATTATTAGGGAACCCGAACATTGCAAAAAGTGGGAAATGAATTGAGGAGGGTTAAACCTATGCAAACGAGGGTATGAGATTCTGAAGTGCGGAATAGGCAGATATAAAGCACAATTATACTCCAGAAAGGGGGGTTGAATGGAGTATGACAACTTTTCGCAAAAGCTAAAACTGGTAAGATCTTACTGTCTGAGGTAAGACCTTATCTGTAAAACAGAACCAAGTTAATAGAAACGAGATAAACAAAGAGCAAACAAATGACACATGCGAATGTAAAGAACAGAAAGAAAGGAACACAAGACTTGTTAACGAGGTTCGGCACAACCGCCTACGTCCCCGCCTAGGGTATCCAACCCGTAGGATTCAACAACTTTATTTCACTTTATCTTATGAGTCCTAGATACAACCTCTAGAAGACCTTCCCTCTTCTAGACTAACTTCCTATCTAGCAACCCAAACGCTCTAGTGAAATAAAGCAACTAAGGATACCGAAGTACCCTCTATGATTGGGTAAAGAACCCTGTGTATAACTCTTACTGAATTGTACTATGAAGCTTGAACGAAACCTCACACACTCAAAGTAAATACAATACGATAAGACAAGGGAGTAGTGTGATCGGAGCTTTGAAGAAGAAGAACTTGCAGAAGATCAATTGTGCGCTGTAAGTGTTGTATTCTGCAGCCGCTTCCTCCTTCCATATATATAGGCCAACACGTTTAATTTGAATCAAACGTAAAGCCTTGATTTTCTCCTGGAGGTTAAGAGCCGTTGCATCATATCTTCTGGGAGAGAGAGATCTTCGGTTTGAAAGGGTCACCATTCCAGAACCTTCAATGAGATACGCTGAGTTGATTTGCTGATAAACTCGTTCTGTAAGCCCTGTTAAATCTCAACAGATTCTATGAAATAGATTTAAGCAAATCCACCATTGATCAATATATCCAAAGCTTCCTTTAGGCCCAAATAACATTTGGCCCATTTCTAGATGGATCAATAATATATTGAATCCAATAATTCAGGTCCAAAGGCCCAAACAGATTCAAAACAACTCCGACAACTTGTGTGGCTTGCTGTGTGTTTTCTGTGGCATTGATAAGACCTTACCAAACTCTGGATTCCAGAGTTTTGGCTTTTCATCAATTAGGGCTATATCCTCATCAATGTGGAGGTTAACAGATTCAGAATGTGGGTAAGCCATAGTAGACCGCTAACTTGTTTGTGTTACACAAAATTATATTTACTCGACATTTATTTCCAAAGTCTTCCCCACACAAAGGGGCGGAGCCGGGGGGGGGGGGCATACGGTGGCTCGAGCCTCCCGGAAAAATATTAAAAAAAAATATTTTTTATATTATATAGAAAATTGTGTTATAGCTCAACTGGTTCCGTCCCTGCCCACACAAGACCCAACCTTCAAGATATGCTCGCCATTCGAGACATGTTGGATCTTTAGAGTTTGCTCTACAGGCTATGTTCAACATTCGGGGTATGATCAGCCTTTGGGGTTTGCTGAGTTTGCGGGCTATGCTTAGCCATCAGGGTATGATCAACCTTCGAGTGATGCTCAACCATCAAGGTATGATCCGCCTTCGAGTGATGATCAACGTTCTGAGTTTGCTTAGCCTTCTCCATTGGGCGGACACCACTATCAGCTTCAGAGTACGTTTCACTATCATTCTCGACGTGCTCGCCATATATATTTTCTAGTATGTTCTAGTCTCCACCCTCGCATACGTCACATGATATTGGCCCTTCTTTTGATATGAGATCCTCTTTTACAATGTTTCTTACAAAGTTTGTAAGTCGAGTGATCGCTAGATGGGATGACCGTCATGGTACAACAACAAACTAAAGGAAATAGCATAATGAAGAAACCCCGCACACTTGGATAGACAACATCATGCTCGACGTGGAAGGCCCAAAAAAGGTAAGTGAATAGTGAGAACATGAGATAGCGTAGGCTAACGCGCCGTCTCTCCGTCGAAAGACAAAGAGAAAAACCCCCCCGATAAGGGAAGAGACGACTCATGGGGAAGTGTGGATCACACGATATTCCCCTCTCCTAGATGAGAGATCTTCGGAGACCCCGAACACTACCACAATCTTCATGATCAACAAGGCCGCATAATTGCACCTTCTTCCGAAACTAAACACAAACCATAGAACAAACCACACATAAACAAAACAATAGAACAAACCACACAGAAACAAAATGACCGACAAGTTGCTATGCAAGTTTGAAAATTATCCATGATTTTTAATATATCTAATAACAGATCTCTTAAATCTCATCCGAATTGATCTCATCAGATAGTTTGTTCTCCCGAATTCTTTACTAATCAAACAAAAAAAAGTGCAATAGCACAATTTAAGCCAAAATAAAACGAAATTGGGCTAGTAATATGGGCCTAATATTTGCCCTTTGGGCCCAAGGTTTTGCCTTGTGCTCAAAGATACCCAAAAATAATTTTTTTTGCCGGTTTCATATATATAAATATATAAATATTCATTTATTTATATATATGGAATGATTGAAACCAAATCCCATAAGAGCTTGATAATAAATCCCGAAAGGGTCTCGATAAAATCCCATAAGGGCTTTCTGGTGCGTCTTACATGGTTAGTTATCGGTTGCGTTTTCGGTTGTTCTTGGCGATCCTAGTATTAGTTGGGACTTTAGCGTCCGGTGTTGAGTCTGGATGGGTTGTGGTGTTGTGCATCGAGGCGACTCCGTGTTTCGAAAATTTTCTTGGAGGTTCGTCTCTTCATCGCTCACAAGGACTCTTGATGTACCACTGACCATCAATGTCGTCACTTGGTACCGCTTGACTTCGTGTCTTAGTCTACATTGTCCCTAACATTTTTGGGTTAGACTCTTTTGTTCGACTGAGTCTATTTGCTTGTCACTTTTTGTATTGCACCGTTTTTATATTTTATATTGTATATTTGACGGTTCGTCGTCTCAAAATGTCAATTTTGTATGGCTTTCCAATTTTCCTAATCAAAACCACAAAAAAAAAAACGAAATTAGGTAGTATATGAAAAGTTGTGAACTGACCTCCCCATGACCTCTATGGGCTTTCACCAACCCTCTCCTATTTCTTACACATTAAGGGAAACAATTATAGTTATATTTATTTATTTTTCATTAATTTAAAAAAACAAAAAATAGAAATAAAAAATAAAAACGGAGAGTCCACAACCTTCAAACACTTTATTCTCTCTTCCCTCTTTCGATCAAAACCCCTCTCTCTCTCTTCTTTCTCCCTCTCCCTCTCCCTCTCCTTCAAACATCCGCCATCGCTGCATTCCCAAACCACTGTTTACGAAGCGATTACTATGAAGCTCAACAAGAAGAACAAAGGCAAAGTCCATCCCACTCCCTCTCCTCCTTCTCCCTCCGCCAAGAATGAGGCCACCACGGCTCTCAATCTTCTCCCGGCGGCGATTCTCGCAATCATCTCCGTCCTGTCACTTCAAGAACGAGAGGTCTTGGCTTACATGATCACAAGGTCAATCAAAGCAGCCGCCAACCCCGCCGTCCTCCTCGAGGAGAATCTCCGTCGCCGGAGCAAGAATCCGGCGGCCGTCGCTCACAAGTCGCCGTCGTTCGACTGCGGCTGCTTCGACTGCTACACCAGCTACTGGTTCCGCTGGGACTCGTCTCCCAACCGCGAGCTCATCCACCAGGCGATCGAGGCCCTGGAGGAGCACTTCGTCAGCGGCGACCAGTCGAAGACCAGCTCCAGAGGTAAGAGGAGAGAGAAAACTGCCGGAGGTAACAGCGAGAGCGAGATGCTCTCCAATCTCGCGATTCTTGAGAGATTCTTGCTCGTTGACGGAAATGGAACAGACCTGACGAAATCTCCGTCGCCGGATAGCGTTGAAATGCCGGTTCAAGATCCGGCCCCGGAGGAGACGCGGGAGATGGAGGATGATCTGGTTGATTCGCCGCCGGAGGAGGAAAAGGACGACGCGGTGGCGCGTACGGCGGTCGGCGGGCGAAACCACAAAGGCTTGGCGAGGAAGGTACTGCCGGACGTGATTGGGCTGTTTAACTCCCGTTTATGGAGCCTTTGGAGTCCGAATGTGTAAGCTCGGACGTGTATTACTTTATTAATTACGGAGTAAAATCTAAGGAAAAAAAAACAAAGCTCTTTTGAAGCTTCAAAAGATTAATACAAAACTGTAGAAGTAAAAGTGATGAAAGTTGTTTTTGTCAGTCGGATTTTGCTTGTAGCTCTACTCGCCGGCGGGAGAGCAATTTTTCCGGCAGCCGTGTAAATTTTAAATAATTTTAATTTGATCTTTTTTTTTTTTTAATTTGATATTTGGGATGAAAAAGTTGAAAAAAGAAATGAATGTAATGTTGTGGGTGACCGACCGTATACCAAATGTGACCTTAAAAAAGGATTTGTTTAAGCAAAACCAACCTTTTTGAAATTCGAGTTGTCCTTTTTCATCGCGGAATCGGGAAAATGAACACGAATTTCTATGACTTTTTTTGCTTTGAATTTCTTTAAGCGTAAGTGTACTACTGCTGTCTACTGCTACTACTGTAATTGATACCCTTCAATATGAGTAATAAAAATGGTTGGTTGTGCTGAGTTGGGTTTGCCATTTTGTCTTGTTCAAATTCTTAGATTCCATTCCATTGGACTCTGTTTGGTACGGAGTATTAGATTTAGGGGTAGATTTAAGAGTTTTGGGAGGTTTATGTAAAGAAATAAAAAGTTATCTGGTTGGTATTTAGTGGTAGATATTGTATATGGTAAAAGAAATATGTCATTTACTATATACATTAATAATAAAAAAAATCAAAATAATAATATAAAAAATCAGCTACTCATATTTTATTAACTTTTTATAAAAATACTATTTATTAAGTATAAAATTATATAAAAAAACTAAAAATAATACGAATTATCAAGGATGAATAAAAATAATTTGAACTTTAAAAATTACAAATCTATATAGAAAGTATAATCCTATAAACTAATATTGATATAAATTATAATAGCTATAATTTTGTTACCATATGGCACGCATACAACATAGGAATATGATAAAAATAGGAACAGTTTGAAATCAATCAAACTAGGAAGATGAAGATGAAGATGAAGAATAGGGTAATGGAGAGCGTGGTATATTACACCTACTGATGTATTCATTCATGCTTTTCATTGTATTTTCAAACTTATATAAGACCTTTTGTGTTGTGCTTCCCCACAAATTTAACAAGGATAGGATAGGTTGTCTGACACTCTGACTTGGACGGTTTCGACCTGACGATTGCATCTATAAATTAAATTTTATATACACATTTTGTTGTTGTTGTTGTTTTTCTCATCGTCGCAATGGCAGCATCGATTCATATAAAATACGAATAGAACTCGTCTTTTCGAGTGTTTGACCGTATTCTACATTGACCATCTTGAGGTTACCAAAGGGAATCTCAACATAGGAATAGGTCTATTGCAAATTTGTATCTGACTATCAGTACTGAATTTTCTTTTCATTAGTATCATGGTTACCGTTGGGATTTGGGAGTGTCATATATGAATCCCTACTGACTCCCATTTACTACTTCATTTAGTCTCTAGTGATTGGGCAATTGTTAATGCTTTGCAAATTGTACTGAGTAGTTTTGCTCCCGCCAAAGCAACGTACCATCAGTCTATACTTGGAATGGCGGAAACTGTGAATGGCCTATTGACACGGTACGTGACCTCGTCTTCAACGGCGTTGTGTGGGGAGCTAAGGTGAGCACCCTTGAAATGTTCAGACATGTCGATCCGGCTAAGTCCGGAGAGCTTGTCGCTAATCACAAAATCGACGATGATGAAGTGAATGTTGACATCCTGCTATACAACTAGTTGGGGTCTGAAGCAAGAAGTTTTTCCCAATGAGCCTCAAATAGGGTGAAACCAGTAGTGTCAATCGCATAAAGCTAGTCCCTCTAGGATAGGGGCGCTGCATGGACTTGTGTGTGCTAGTCCGTGACACTAGTAGGATTTTTTTTTAAAAAATACTATTTTTCTAATGCCCCGAAGGTCTAATAACCTATTCAAGAGTCAAAGATGCTGTTTCTAAGATTCCCAAGTAGTGAATTTAATTACAGGTATGTTTGGTATGACTTATTGACAGTGTTCTTATTGTTGATACAAGAAATGCCAAGTTAGCTGATAAACAAGGCATGCTAACAGATAATAATGTTTAATGTGCCATGCCAAACACGCCTTGCTACAACTAACCTCATCTTCTCAAGGTTACCAAATCATGTATGGATGGTCTTTTATTGGACTACAAACACTGCTGAATCAAACACAGGGGGTACTATATAGCACGCATACGACGAAGAATATGATAAAAATACAAAGAACCAAGGTGTGGAAGTTCAATACAAGTATGTGTAAGGTTGTTAGCACGAACTATCCATGAAATTTACCAACAAATCTTGGACCATAACTCTATCGGGCATTCTCCCTGCAGCACCGTATATAGGAGCCATCCCTCCTTTCATTGGACCTGGGTTCGCTTTTACCTGGAAAATATATAGAAGTGATTCGAAGCACTTCAGGTTTAGAGCACAAAGTTGTACAAGCAAGCCAGTAGGGAACTTACAGTTTGTACAGATTCCTTCAAGTCCTTCAGGAATTCATCAGCCACATTCACATGTTGAAGCGTCACGCAGATGTGGAGGCTGTGTTGCGGGTTTTTTTTTCCAAATAAACAAATGGCTTATGTCAGCAGAATTATCCAAGCAAATCAGTAGAGAAGATTTCAGAGACATCCAAATCGGACAAACTCACCTGTTGGGCCTCTGCAATGCATTTAGATGCCAGCCCTTGGATGACAATATGTCATTCACCTCAAATATATCCACAGCATCAGATCCGAAAGCTACAATTGTCATGTCCGGCTTTCCAATGATAAACAAATCCGGAATACCCTTTATTCTGCACGGGAGAAACAATTCTTTTCAATTGAATTGAACATTAGGAAAGGGTTCGATTTTTCAAGTGAAGCAAAGCATTACCCTTGCTGTATCTTCTTTGATGTTTCCATAATCTGTCTTGTGTTCTCCAAGTATCCTGTATGCACATAAAGACATTAGAACTGGAGTAGAAATGAACTTATTAAAGTTAAAACAGCAGATTATTTCTTTAATAGAGCCGGAAGAAACCAAATTGTATTTAGGATGAAAGTTATACTCCTACAAGTTGGCTAACTGGATAATTCCTCACTGTAAAACTAGAGTTGCTAAAACAGGTAATTTCTTTAATAGAGCTGGAAGAAAGTGGAAAGCACTTCTGAAAATCCAGCTCATATTAAAATGCAAATTATGATGAGTTTCTTGACTTCAAACCTTCTAATCCAACAGACACCATTGCTGCCCAGGCACCAGCTATGAGACTCCCAGGCCTGCTACCAGCAATAGTTGGGGATACATACAGACCACCCGTCCATTCAGTTACTGCATCACATAGAGGCACAAGCATATGGCAAATGAGACTTCCAGAATGTTATACTGGAGCAAATGGGGGAAATTGGAACTAAGATAATCAAATTTTAAACCTAAAAATGAGAATCTCTAATTGAAGATTAGATAATGATCTCATATATAACAAGAACTTAGAACAGAGTTATATGCTTCCATAGAATTATTGATGAAAATGTCAGATTTTAAATATATCCAGAGATTTAGACATTTCACAGCTCATGAGTTCATCTTGCAAGTGATTTAGATGTTCAGTTAAAGTAACACCTCAAGATTTAGATGTTCAGCCAAGGAACATAAGATTGTGACTTGCAATAGACATATTATCTGAAACTCTATGCTGCCATATTTCATTATTTACTATCATTTTGAAAGGGAAAGTAGAACAATAAATCACTCTCAGAATGAGTTGCTATTCCAAAGGAGAACAGTTACCCACCTGCAACAAATTGATGCTGTTGGAGAGAATCCAAAAACCACGAAATTTAGACAGGAAATATGGTTAGTCTCAATAGTAATATAGTAATGATTTAACTTATAGCACAACTGGATGAAAATTAACTGCTTACCTTCCTGATTTCATGATCCCTATATAAAACCACACTTGTTCCTTTAGGCGCCAGTCCATACTTGTGCACATCGACTGACATTGAGGTAACTCCTTTGACAGAGAAGTCAAAAGGTGGAACTGGATACCTGAAACAGTTAGAAAGTCAAACAAATGCAAGAAAAAATAAGAGTTGCAGGTGTGTTCAAGGTAGTGTTTGTTTGTTTTTTCTGTGCCATTCCATGAAAAGAATTGTCTTCAACTTGGGGGAAAATACGGAGGAAATTAGGAAGAATAAGCGAACAAATATGTGAAGAATGCAAGAGTCAAATCGAAGCATTAGCAAGATTTACCCAAGTTTACGAGCAAAAGGCAATACAAAACCACCAAGACAAAGATCAACATGGAGACAGACTCCATAGCTTGATGCCAATGCTGCAAGCCCCTGCCAAAATGAAATGAAACCTTCAAGCAAAAGTTCAATTACTAGAAGATTCGACCAAAAAAACGAAGAATAAGAAGTTTTGCATACTTCAATAGGGTCAATGATGCCATGTGGAAAACCAGGAGCAGATCCAACAATCTGACAGTGAAACGTTAATGCTTATTTAAACCACAACAGACTAATCATGTTAAAAGGAAGAACCATACGTAGGCAACAACAGTAGCTGTATAGCTGCAATGCTGACAAAATTTGCTCAACAACTAGAAGATAAACAACAAGAGCAAGAGAATTCACACTTAATACCAATATAGTATTTTTGTTGATGCACCGTTTAACTGCCTTTACATCAGCTTGAAATTCTTTGTTAACAGGAACACGCCTTAGCTTAATTTTAAAATACTGTGCAGCTTTGTCATAAGCTGAGTGAGCAGATTCTGCGATAATCCTAACATAGCAGAAAGTAGATCAAGGGAAATATTAAGTCAAGGCAAAGGGGCAAACCATCAAAAAGGGGTAACAACAATCATAACTCTCCACAAAATATTAGCTGTAAGGAGTGCGGAAAATTAACGGACTCCAATCAACCTCAATAAATCTAAATTTAAGAAAATGAAGCCTTCAAACATTTCTAATTTGACATACATTTCTGGTTTCGTAATTCCCTTTTTGGCATTCATGTAGTCACGTGAAGTTTTTACAGCTAACAGTATGCTTTCAGTACCCCCGGACGTCATGTTTCCACAGATTTGTCCACCAGAGGCCTTTTCTTTGCTACCAAGAAGAGCAGCAGTCATTGCAACAACTTCAACCTCAAATCTAGCTACGCTTTGGAAAACATCTAGGTGTAATGGATTGGTATGTGCAAACCTGAACAAAAAACAACAACCAGATTAGAAAAATTGATTTACTAGATTAACAAAGAAATAAGTCTCACTTTTCACACATAAGGCACCATACATAATGTGAAAAACAAATGATCAAGCCTAATATTATCAAGCAACTTTAGCTATAACAAACATCTCCCAACATTATAAGCTGAAGAAAAAGATCTTAAACATTTAACTTTCATAGTAGAATATAAACTCCCCCAAACTCTCCAAGATCATCAAAAAGTATGTAGAAATTTTGACTTCATGGTATTGAAAGAAAATGTCGAGTAACAAGCTTACGAACATTGAGCATGCCTCATTTATCAGTGAGAAGTGACCTTCAGACTCGCTTCCAGCAATGTATCTGCATAAGAAAAGAACTCGTAAAACTTATCACAAATAACCATAAAAAAAAAACATAAAAATAGGCTTCACCACGAGACATGTAATTTCTCCTTATTTTGCTCCCTTTCTATGATTTCAAGAAAGAACATACACTGTACCAGAGCATTTGCCCTGCCAAGCTGCATCTTTCTTCTTCTCTTCTTTCATCATATCAATCACTTCATTTCCTACACCAGCCTTGGGCAATTCAGTCCTCCAGCCATCTCTTTTAGACTTAGAGGACTGCATCTGGTCAACAACCTGCAATTCAAAATTACAAGACATTTCACCATAATCAGTCGCTCAAACTTTCGGAAGAAAAAATTCTATAGTTTGATGCTTCCAAGAAAATAGCAAATACTAGAAAGTAACATAGTAGTATAAGGAAACTCCATTGCCGGACATGTGGAAAAGATTCGACAAACATATTCCCTTGGCGCATTTCAAAAGCAAATACCACCACCCCCTAATCCAGCTGAACATGTATCAGAAATTTGAATTGTATCCAGAATAATTAGTGATTTGTTTCTAGAAAAGGATTTGAAGACGGATCCTCAAATACAATTAATAACACGAATAGTTAGGGCTGTGGCGATAAATGAACCCTAGCAAGCAGTAGTGCTAGTGGAAAATCCCTGTTCTATAGCTTACGGGGAGATATTCCTGATCGAATTCCCTGGAACACAAATCAAATTCACTATTTACCAAAACGAAGCAGGAGAAGCTAAAAGCACTTTACCTTCTGCTTTTCAGCATCGATGTAGCTCTTCACACCAGGAATCAATCTGGACAAATCAATAATCGAAAAAGCAACAGAAATCAATCAAATCACGAATCAGCATAAATTCAAGACACACCGGCACCGGCGGGAAAATTGCATCTCTTACTTGATGAAGTCCATGAAGGAGGCGATGAGAGTGGCCTTAACGCCTTGATCGCGAACATGTCCAAAGAACGAGTGAAGAAGGCGAGCAATCAGGAGAGATAAAAGGGGAGAGATTAAGATGACAAACGGCTCGTATTGCAACAAGAAGGAATTAGCGGAAACTCGGAACTGAGATAGAAGAGAAAAAAACGACGACTCCATTGAAGCGAGATGTCCGCAGGTGAAGCAACCAGGAGACGAAAATGGACAACGAGAAGGTTTGCTTGTAAAAACGACGGGGGAATGAGAGTGAGAGATATTTGGAGTATGATTGTTATCTATCTATCTATGTATATAATTTAACTCGTGTACCTCGCGTCCAACGCTCGGACAACGTTAACACGTATTTTTCCTTTTATAAAATAAAATAAAATTTTATAAATATAAAAATTACTATTATAAAATTAAATAAAATATTGTTAAATATTAGCATAAAATAGAAAAAAATAGATTTGATAAGGTAAGTAAAAAATAAGTAGAATAGATTATTTGGGTGAAAATCTTAAAATAAATGTGTTTATAACACCTAATAAAAAATGTTTATCATTTACTAGTTAGATATAGCTAGATTGATTAAACAAACGTGTACAAATTTCATTAGTTGAATTTTTTTTCTAGATTTAGTTGATTGGGAGAAAATCGTAAAATTAAAGTGATTATAACATATAAGCAAAAGTATTTCTCACTTAATAGTTAGAATAGATAAATCCTATTTTGTTTCTTGATCATAAAGGGCCATTGTACAAATTCCGAAAGGGCCTTAAAATCTCGTATAGAATTCAACAAATTAAAATCCCGCAAGGATTTGAACAAAAGCCTGAAAAGGTTCTGACTAATTCCCGAAAAGATTAATTTGTGTTATTTAATTTGTTGTATGTTCGACGATTCGCCGTCTGCCGACTTGCCGCCCACTTCAGGAATCAGACGTGTCTGACCCTCGAATTCTTACCTTTAAAAAAAAAAATCCTATTGGTTAAAAAATGTTTTAAAATTTTGTGATTTAAAAATTTACGTAGATTAGGCTGGTTTGGTGAAAATCCAAAAATTAATATTATTATATTAAAAAAAATATTTTTCATTATTATATTATAGAGAAAAATTGGTTGCTCTAAAAAAATTCATATCTTTGGAACTATGTAATTTTTTTTTAAAAAAAAATTGAATTAATCCCATTGTTTTCAAAAAGATAAATTACAGAAAATTTTTGTTTTCAAAAGGTAAATTACATAAAATCACACACTAAATATTGATTATTTCATTTAACCACCTGCTAAATTTGAAATTACACAAAACCACCCATTAAATACGATTTGTTAACAAATCACCAAGCAAGAAAAAACATCTATCAAATCATCAATAAAATGACTAATTTACCCCCACTTTTTAATCAAAGTTTCTTTTCATAACCATTAAAACACTACAGACTTGTAATTAACCTAAAATAAAAAGTATTGTATTTGCTTATCCCATCATCATAATTACACCAATAAGTCCTGAAATTTGGGAAATTACAGTAAATATGCATCTAGTATGTACAAATGTAGATGTTCAATCCTTCAAAAAAGGTATATTGGTCATTTACAATATATTTTGAAAAAATCTTGATAGAATTTTATCATGTGTGGTGATTTGTTAACAAATTGTATTTAATGGGTGGTTTTGTATAATTTTTTATTTAATGGGTGGTTAAGTGAAAAACTTGACATTTAGTGGGTGGTTTTATGTAATGTAACCTTTAAAAAAATAGGATGAAATGATATCGTGTAATTATATATAATCAAATAATATTGTATAGTTAATATTAACTTTATTAAAAAAGAGTTTTGAATTAATCCCATTGGTTAAAAATGTAATATGAAATGATATTGTGTAAGTAATGTGTAAATAATATTAGATAATTTAATTACCATAATTAAATGATGTTATATAAATAATATCTTACAAAAATAACATTGTATGGTTGATAGATTCATTTTTAACATTATATATATGCCCCAATTCAATAGACGAGAAATAGGTCATGACTCATGAGCCTTTGAAGATAGGACATTTGAAGACATCTGATAAAATTAAAACGTGAAAGCTAAATACATCGTTAATTTTTAATGGATACACCGCTAATCTCCACAACTGCTTGTGGAAAAACGTCCGCAACCAGTTGCAGACTACTTTGGAGGTCGGGCCAAACACGCCCTTTGAGAATTTCAAAAGTCTGGAGGAAAAAAATAAAAATTAAATGTAGGCAGTCCGCAACATATTGCGGACTCCCATATCTATATGTAAAAATACTAGAAAAGTGCTTGATAGCTACGAAGATTTAGGCACGAACTGATTCGAGGGTAAATTAATTTGAGGCTAATACCCTTGCATACGCCCTCGAATTATTATTTTGAGCCTAAATGCCCTTAAAAAAAAATGAGACTATTTTTTAAGGCTAACATACCCTGAAATATATAGATTGAGCGTAAAATCGAGGGTATAATACCCTAGAAATTGCATTTCGAAGCCAAAATCAAGGTTAAATTATGGTTGATATTATACATTGTCATATTGAAGGCCATATTCGAGGCTAAACTGCCTTAAAAAATAATTCTAGGGCAATTTCAATGCTAATAATTTGATTAGGCTCGAAATAATTTGATAGTACTTTTGATGTCATTTTACTCTTGAATTTACCTATGAACTATTTTGGAAGCCAAATATCGATCCTATTTAGCCTCAAAAAATCTAACTCGGGCATCACCTCAAAAAATATTCGAGGGTACGTTTGAGGCTAAAACTTCGAATTTAGCCTCAAATTTGTCGAGGCAAATACCCTCGATGTCGCCCTCATAATATATTCCGTTGCCACATTTCGAGGGTATTTTCAATGCCAAATTTAATCTCGCTCCTCTAACCCTCAAAGTGAGTTTCGAGGGCAAGTTCGAGAGTATTTTCGAAGCTAAATTGGAGGCAAATTTCCTCACTAACTCCGCACAAGGTTGCATACCTTTTTTTTTAAAGAAAAATCTCCCATACAGTCTGCAACAGGTTGCGGACTACTTTTCCAAAGAAGGTTGCTTGACACATCGTCCAACCAAATCCGCAACTTGATGCGAATCACCTTTCCCCAATTACGCTGTTTGGCACAGCGGCCGAAGCGATCTACAATCTCTTGCGGACTCAGTTTCGCAACAAGTAACGTAGATCAGCGGTGTATCAAGTAAAAATTACCGCTGTATTTACACTCTTGTGGACTCAGTTCCGCAAAAAGTAACGTAGATCAACGGTGTATCAAGTAAAAATTACCGGTGTATTTATAAACCCCCAATTAAAACGACACATTAAAGATAGGACACGCATTAACTATTTTACACATCTTTTAATAAAAACTAGTGGACTACCCCGTGCTACGCACGGGATTATCGACTTTTATATCAATGAATATATACATTCATATATTAATGAAAATAAAAATAAATCAAAGTTGAAAATTAATTAAATAGAAACTCGGTCTAATCTATTTGATATTTTTAGACCTTTTTATTTCATACTTTAGTTATTCCTTAAATTAAGTATGTAATGTTTTAATTTTCCATCTAGATTATACTAAAACTATTTTAGTTTTATTTTTCTATACACTATTTTTTTTCCTGTAAAAAACTGAAATTATGGTAGAGCATGCATCTTGCTAATATACGGAGTACTTATATATCCATAAAAGAAAATTTTATAGTATTAGATGTTTTAAAATATATTATTGTATGTAATAAATTATTTTTATATATGAGGTCTATTTTTGGTAATTTACAATTTAAATATATTTGGCAAAGTTTATGAATATAATTTAATTTGTTGTTTTCATTGTATATTGTGTTTACTCAAGTGTTGATTTTTTTAATCAAATACTCAATTCTCGATTTTAAAAATGATAATTGTTTTTCTAATTTCTAAATATTACACAAATAATTGATTAAAAATTTTACTTCACTACCATGTTTCCTACTAATATTCTATAAAAAAAAATTAAAATTAAAATTTATGATGAATATATATATAATTTATACTAAAACACGTTTTTTTAAAATAGTAACAAAATTTTTTGTTTACATTAATTATACATTTTATCTTCTTTTGAATGTGTATTAATACTTGTAAAAAGTTAAATTTAGTAAAGTAATTAAAATAAAATTGATGATTACGTGGCTCTCTACTTTTCAAATATTATAGAAATAATTTATTAGATAAAATAAAATTAGTCTCTTTAACTTATTATAAAGATTATTTATTTTTTTAGTCTCTTTAATTTCTTATAAAGATGATTTATTTTCTTTTTAAAATCTTCAATATTTCTCATTTATTCCACCTCATTTATGGCAAAAAAAAAAAGTTTCTTTTACTAAAGAGAAAGAAAGATTGATGTTTTTCACCATGTATCATCTTTTTTTTTGAATCAGGAAATAATTCGAGGCCGAACAGATTCAGAACCTCGAGAGGCCGACAAAGTCGACAGTCGGCGAACCGTCTAAACATACAACATACAACAAGAAACATGAAAAGGGGTGCAAACGTGCAATACATACGGATGGAGACACACAAACGCAGTCGAGCCGGCGAAACAAGCCCAATCAAGCTGAAGACAACGTAGACTATGAACCAATGCCAAGCACTACCAAGCAGTGACACCGCTGACTAGCGGTATATCAGGATACCCTGTAGGCAATGAAGACGATGTATCATCAACTACGTACTGCACTTATTTATCTTATTTTTTTAAATACCTTTATAATTGTACGAATGAATTATTGAATTATGCATATTTTTTTCAACCACTCGCTAATTGAAGATATTGATGGTCCAACAACATAAACGTAAACACCCCCTACAAATAGATCAACTATTGCGATAGTCCCTCATATTTCATGAGTTCTTACAAAAATCTTTTGGTTTTGCCACAGACTTGTGTTATGTGTTAGGACAGTCATCTCTAGGTACAATTAGAAACCCCCATCCCTCGCCCCCCGCCCCCGGGCATAGCTCGGCGGTGGAAAGCTCACCCTACGCTGGGTCTGGAAGCTTCGGGTGGAAGGTTCGATTCCCAGGAGGAGCATTATTGTAGCATTTATGCTACAATATGTTTCTCTTGTGGAGTGGGCCTCCTGGGGCCAAATGGTATAAAGGGGGTGGTTGGACCATTGCTGAGGCACATCCCGCGGTTTACCTCCCCAAGTCGATGAGGGGCCGGAGACTTGGGGTCCAAGACTAGTCTAAGTGTAAGCTTGGGATACCTGGATATAAAACTCAATCATAAAGGGTAAGGAGGGGGTGTTTAGAAGGTCATGGGTTCAATCCCTAACTGTCAATGGGTCCTGTTATTCACGTACACGACCATTTTTCGCCATTTGAACAGTGTCGATGCCGAGTTTTCAAGTCGGCAACCCTACATTGGTCGGTAGCCCTTCACTAAGTGGGAGATCATCGTTGGATCAAGTCGGCTCTTCTGCCAATGCCGAAATCCCAGGTAGGCAGACCACCCTTATCGAACTTCGAACTCGGTACCGTGTGGATTGCGAATTTTGGCCGTGCAAACAGCAAGACCGCCCTTTCAATTTGGTAAAAATAATAAAATCAATACTGTAGCTCAACTTACTACCGAAAAGAAACAGTTGACACAAACCTGAAACCTATTTAGCTAATTTATGACTCTTATCGAGTGCATCATGTGACGGGAGATCAGAAACAATCAAATGAATAAACAGCAAAGATAAGGTTTAAAGGATGAGGCCTGACTGTTTATACAAACTGTGGGCATTTAATGTGAGGATAAAAATTGGAAACCCTCAGTGCTCACGCTATTCCATTTTCCAATTTCCACTATTGAAACCTTCCATTATTGAATTACCTGTTACTTATATTGTCTTTAATTATACACTACTTACGCTGTGTGTAGCATGTTTATACACGTTACATTAGCTTCAAGCCCTACACCACCCGCGGGCCCTTTTAATCATTAATGAATTAATTTCAACTTTAGTACCACCATTAGAATTAATAATAAGCTACTAGACCCTTTTGGTATAAAATAAAACTAGGAAAATCAAAGTTTTGAGAATGGGCAGGAGTTACCCCATCTTCAACTATGGTAAATCAAAGTTTTATTTCCTACAAGGATTTACCTTGTTACCTTTATTACATATCTATCATCATATACTATTGTCCATTAATTTTATTTATAATTTTATAAATAAAAAAAATTAACAAGTACTTTATATTAATATATTTTATTACATCTAGATGAAAATTAACAAAATTAGAAACATTAAAACATGGGTAAATTAGTAAATATATGTGTCAAGATGATTGTTAAACATTTGTAACATTGAAATTGGTGATTTTTTTAGAAGATTTGGATCATATAAGATATTTGGAATGGGTGGAGTATTTGAATTGTTTTTTTTCTTGACCAAAAAAAAAGAAAATAAGTGCAAAGTACAATCGTCAAGATGTGGGTATATATAGGTTAAAATTGGCTTCAAATTATAGAGAAAATAAAATTAAACTAATGGTATAATTTATTTGGAAAAATAATATATATATATATATATTTATATTTGATACAAGGTGAAAATTTGGGAGTGGTCAACCTCGGTTGTACCACCACCCAAGGGCGTCTTTTTGGACGAGATCGCCAATCTTTAGAGATCTCCAATCTGCAGTGTCTGAAGTCAACCCAGCTTTCGCAATGTAATCCGCAACCTGGCTGCCTTCTTTAAATTTATGGGCAAAAGAGATCAAGTCGAACGATTGAAGAGAGCGAGCAAGTCTGAAAAGATCATCTTAATCTCTTACTGGCATCTCTAGTCTCCCTTGAAAATTTTGGTGATCGTCAAACAGTCTCCCCCAATCTCCGGATGTTTGATACCTTTCTTCCAGGCTTCTAACAACCCGTTGTACAAGCCAAATGCTCCGCCATGCAGAAGCCTTCCCACACTTGTGTGCATAACTCCCAACAACACGACCTTGGTCATCGAGATGACAAAGCCCCCAGACGCATGGCCAGATAGGGATTTTGCCCCGTCGAAATTAAGTTTCAAGAATCCCTCTTGGGTTTTCCTCATCTAATAGTCTTTTTTTTTTAACCGAAAAGAATTTGGCCAGATGAGAAATTCATCGACCAAGAGCATCCGAATGGATGATAGCAGCGAACTCCAAGTCGTCATAGAGGGAACCAGAGAAAGAATCAGGGAGGTGAGATAAGTAATCTGCCGTCCGATTGGCTTCCCTATAAACATGGCGAATTAAGAACGAGTTCAAATGTCGTAATGAATGTAAGGCGTCGGAGATAATCATCTCGACTTCTCCGGGAATAGACCATTTTCCCAGTAGAGAATTGATGACTGTCAAGTTGTCACCTTCAATGGTTACATCGCGTAAGCCTAGCGCGTAAGTTGTATTTAGGCCCATCCACATAGCATAAGCCTCTGCACCAATGACAGACCGTATAGGAGAGCACCCTGCTTCAACGTGGACAGGGACGCCAGAGCTGTCACGAATAATATATCCAAATGTAGCAACCTCCCCATTGGATAGTGCTCCGTCAAAATTAAGTTTGTGAGTGTTATCTGGTGGTTTTGTCCATTTTGCTTTGGATCTTTTTGTCGTTGCATTTTTTACGTTGTTTGTTATTTGTCTTCAGTTTCTTCATCTTTCTCCGTATTCCAATATAGTAAATGTTGTTTGATTGTGGCTGCAATGGTTCTGTGATCTGATCTAATACTGTCGAACACTGTTTTGTTACGGTAAAACCATATACTCCACCAGCACATAGCTAGCTTGGCAAATTTGTCGGTTCCTAATTTGGTTTTAAGTGTTTGTAGTGAGTTATTTACATCCGAGTCCCAGTTGTGGTGTCCTGTTATTATTTTGTATGTTTTGTAATCGACTATTTTAATTGTTTCGAGGGTGACCGGGCAATTCCATAGTAGGTGAGGAGTGTCTTCATAGCCGGAGTCACATAGAGGACAGTTAGTCGGAATGCCAGTCCCTCGACGAGACAGTGTTACAGTCGTGGGGATTCCATTTTTAGTTATTTTCCATAGGAAGTTTTTGACTTTTGGAGTTGTATCCAGCCCCCAAATCCAATTGAGGCTTGTTTTTGTCTGTCCTTTTGTTGAGCTGATGAGCTCAGCAGCGGAGGCCGTGCTGAACCACCCATTTTTACTATGTGTCCAGTATATGTGGTCCTGGTGTATGTGTTTGGGGATTGGAGTTGTAGTAATTGCCTCAAGGATGTCATTTTGTAGGATGCCTTTTAACTCCTTAACTAAACAATGTTTGTTCCAAGTTTTGTTTGGGTTGATGTAATGTCCAACCCTTAAATCCGGGTCAATCATTTGTGCATTGGTAAGCCTGTCAAGAAGCGGCGTTTGTTTAAACCAGACATCCATCCAGAAATGGACGGAACTTCCGTCACCAATACCCCATCTAATTCCTTGTTTAAATAGATTCAGAAGGCTTGTAAGTTTTGTCCATTGCCAAGAGGAAGGTCCTTGTTTTTTATAATTGAGGATGCTTTGACTTTTGAGATACTTGTGTTGTATAATCTGAACCCATGGGTTGTTAGGTTCCGCTAAGACTTTCCATAGTAGTTTAAGTTGTAGGGCCTTGTTCATATCTTCCGAGCTTCGTATTCCTAGACCTCCTTTTGCTTTTGTCTTACATATTTCGTACCAACTAATTGGAGGTTTATGTTGGCTCCCTTTGTTCCAAAGGAAGTTTCTATTTATTCTATCTAATTCCTTGTGAACCGATGAAGGTAACATAAAACACTGCATTAGATGAAGCGGTTTAGCAGTTAGAGTAGATTTGATGAGTGTACATCGTCCCGCTTGAGAAAGCATGGAGGCCTTCCATTTATCAAGTTGTTTCTTGGAACTGGTAATAATGTCTTTGAACGATTCCTTGGAGACTTTTGTGGAAATTATAGGACAACCTAGATAATTTCCTAGGTTAGTGGTATGCGCTATACCTAGCTCATTTTGTATTAGTCTGTTGCAAGTGCTATTTACGTTTTTGGAGGATTGAAACATTGATTTTGATTTGTTAATCTTTTGTCCACTAAGAGCGCAATACTCAGTTAGGACCTTGTTTATGCTATCACATGCAGTTTTACTTGAGGAGGCAAAGATTATAATATCGTCTGCAAAGGCGAGAAAGGGAATTTTAGGTCCCCCTCTGGAGATCGAAATTCCCAATTGACTAGATTGATTCACTGATTCTTGTTGAAGGGCTCTGGAAAGAACCTCTGAGATGATGAGGAATAGATACGGAGATAGAGGATCTCCTTGTCGGATGCCTCTTGAGGGTGTAAACACATCGGTTGGTTCATTATTTACTAGGACGGAATATGAAACCGTGGTGACACATTCCAAGATCCAGTTAATAAATATGTTCGAGAAACCCAGTTTTTGCATAGTAAGATGGATGAATTCCCAGTCAACCATGTCAAAAGCTTTTTCCATATCTAATTTTAGTGCAATCCATCCTTTCAGGCCCTTTTTGTGTTGGAATGAGTGGAAGATCTCATGAGCGATGAGGATGTTGTCCTGTATGGCCCTTCCCAAGGAGAAGGCGCTTTGCAGTGGGTGTATGATCTTAGAAATTATTTTTTTCAGTCTATTAGGAAGGACTTTGGAGATTATTTTATATGTAGTCGTGCATAGACTTATAGGTCTGTAATGAGCAGTTGTAGACGGGTTGTCACGTTTAGGAATTAATGCTATGAAGGTGTGATTTATTTGTTTGAGGATTTTGCCGCTGAGAAAAAAACTTTTAACTGCCTTTATGACAGCAGGCCCAACAATATGCCAGTATTTTTTGAAGAAACCCGCAGGGAAGCCATCAGGTCCTGGGGATTTGTCGTTTGCTAGGCCGAAGACAGCGTTTTTAATTTCAGTGTTAGTGGGTGACTTGGTTAGTAATTCATTATCTTCATCAGATACATCCCTAGTAATGTTGTTAAAAAGATAAGGGGTTCTGTTTGTGCGATTACCTTGGGTATACCGAGTTTGAATGTCTTTTTTAATTTGTTCCCTTATGTCCGTTTCCTGGGTTAGACAAACACCTGCATCAGTTTGTATATTTTTAATAACATTCCTGTTGCGCCTTCCTGTAGCAATTCTATGAAAGTACTTTGTGTTAGCGTCAATGTTCTTAATGTGGGTTCGTTTTGCTCGTTGTCCCCAGTAAGTTTTTTGGAAATTTAGGATAGCAGCATGTTTTTTTGTTAGTTGATATAATTTGTTATCTATTTTTCCATCATATCTTGCGTACAGGTGTGTTTGTAATTGTTGCATCGTTTCCTTGGTTTGAACTAATTGTCTAGTAACGTTATGGTATTGTAGTTTACTCCAGATTTTACTTTTCTTTTTTACTTATTGGAGTTTTTTGGCAAGTTTATATAGGTTTGATCCTGGTACATCAATTCTCCAAGCATTTGCTACCAGATTTTCAAAGTCCTTTTTATTTGTCCATGCCATTTCGAATTTATAGGATTGTAGTTTTGGCCTTAGGCCATCATGTAGATCAACTAGAATTTGTGCGTGGTCAGATGTGGTGAAAGGGAAAATTTTTGTAGTAGTATTGGGGTATGTGTTTAAGAAGCTTGAGCGTGTGAGACATCTGTCAAGTTTTTCTAGCGTATTGTTAATTCCATGTCTCCTCTTTCGCCAGGTGAATTTGTTACCCGTGCAGGGGGTTTCAATCAAATTATAAGTGGACATGAATTTAGCTAGTCGTACAAATCTACTGTTAGTGGGAGTTAAACCCCCGTGCTTGTCTTCAGGAGTAAGGATCTCGTTTAGGTCTCCAATTATCATGTAAGGTGTATTTAAATTTACAATTATATTAGCAAGATCTGACCAAAACTGTGCCTTATCTGTTGATTGTGGCGGTGCATAAACAAATATTATAGATGTCGTAGTGTTTCGGGTGTTGTTAGTATAGGTCGCAAGTATTATCTTATCCGTAGAAAGAACAATTTCGAAAGATTCGTTGCGAAATTGCGACTCCCTCCAGAGAAGACAAATCCCTCCAGAGAGGCCCAAAGAGGGACAGAAATGTATATGGTCAAACCCAGCTTTACGCCAGCATAGCTCAGACGGTGGAGTGTTAATCTTGGTTTCAGCGAGGGCTAAAATCATTATGTTTTCTATTTTGCTTGAAATTTCAATTTGAGTCCAAACATTCTTGCGCCTGAGTCCGCGCACATTCCAGTAGCTTATTTTCATTCTAGGAATTTTGTTTTTTTAATTGTTGTTTTCATGTTGGTTTGTTTAGAGCAATGCAAGTGTATTTCGAATTTTAGTATTGCAGATTTGTCGTGTTTCCTATTAGTGTAAAGGTCAAAATAATCTTTGGAGATTATAGCTTTTTGTCTATTAGGTGGCTCTTGATTTCGGTGATTATATGTAGAAACCCAAGTTCCAGAGATTTTAAGTGTTTCTCCTTTTATTTGTTGAAGAGTAGTTTTGTTAGACGAGCATGTAAAATCACTAGAGACTTTCTGATTTTGTTCATGATATAACTGAAATAGCTTGCTTTGTGTATAAAGATAAAATGTAAAAGGTAGTTGGTAAATTTTTATTATTGGAATTATGTTGATCACATTTTGTGATATCCATTGGCAGTTGGGATTTATGCTAGCTAGGGTATGGGTGTAGATGCATGTAACAAAAATATTACAACCTTTAAATTTCCAAGTACCTTTAGAACAAGTGTCAAAGGTATACCAGCTGCTATATATCTGATTGATATGGTACAGTCCGTTGGTTTCATGTTGTTGACAGTAGTTGTGGATTACTAATGTTATTTTTGCTAGAAGTAGCAATGTCAAGATATGATACATATATGAATGATCTGTGAAGAAGTTTAACTTGTTGATTGGGTGTTGATAGCCTCCAAGTGGTGTCTTGAGAGTCCAGTTGTTGCTAGTATTGAGTAGAAACCATATTTGTGTATAAACTGTATGTTGTGGTTGTATTCCCAGCAGGACCGAGAAGAAGATCAGCAACAGAGATCTCAGAAAAGCCTGCAAGTAGAGGTTTAGCCAGATATGCTCAAGTGCATGAGGCACTTGAGCAAAGTTAGAGATTTCAAGAATTTTTAGTCTTATATATATGTGTATTAATGTAAAGCTTGTTGTCTTATAACAGCTAAGCAAAGCATAGTAGGTGGTATATATAATAACTGGATCAAATGTATATTTAGCAGGTTTTAGTAATAGTGCTATCCTAGTGTGATTAGTTTTGATCAGGAGGATATCCATTGATGGTTTTAGCTTGTAAAGCTTTAGCAAATAGGCAACATAAATATATTGATCAGCAGAATATATTACAGAGTACAGATCATAGCAAGGGCTGAAGAGCATCCTTTTGAAGATATTACAGGATGCAGTTGGGATGTTCATACAGACATAACCGAAAGTAATACAAACATATACTTGATAATCATGATTAGAGTTTAAACATGCTACAAGGTTTTGCAAAGAATTGGGATAGCAAAATCCAGCAAAAGGATGTAGTTTAAAAGTAGTCATTAGATGGTAAAAAAGGATCCCAATTCTTATCAAAAACTTAATCATGAAACACTTAGTTGATGACTTTGGTCCTCTTCAGGGTTGAGGTAGCAGTGTCCTCCTCCCCCCCCCCCCAGCAGCCTTCCTCTTGAAAGAGCCAGAGTTGGAAGCCTCTTTAGGTGGCATTTCCATGGTTTGCATCATTTTGATGACAGTTGAGTTTGAATGGATAGAGTGGAAGGAGGGTTCAGATAGGACCTCATGGCCAGGATCACCCACATAATCACCATCCACCATGGGGTCATCCACCAGGTAGTCAACTTCATCAAGTTCATCAAAGATGCCAGCCTCTTTCACATCATAATTAAGACATGAAAGAGTGGCTGAATCAACCTCAGCTCCTATTTCAGAGAAATGATCTGGGTTGGGGAGATCATAGCCAACCTCAACAATATCATCATTAGAGGTAAATGTTATAGGGGTTTGAGCTGTCAGTGCCATATGAGGAGTATTGTTATGCTCTGTGGGATCCATGGGTATAATGGAGCTGTCAGGAGGAGGATTTGCTGACAGCAGGGAGTTCTCTAAGCCAACTGAAACCTGCACCAGAGGGACATAGTCCAAGCCAGCTGGTAAACCAGGGCTACAAACTGCATCCAGCAGTGGTGAGGGGGCAAATGAAGCAACATTGTGTAAGCTGTTCTGCTCAGGTCCCACAGGAGTCTCTAAGGGTTGAGGTATGGTCACTGGTGGTGCACCAGCAGAGGCACCAGAAGATGGAACCTGGCCAGATTGAGAGTTGGAATCTCTAGATGAGGAGGAGGAGGTAGAGAAGGATTCAAAGGCAACAGAAACACCTCCCTTTCCAGTTACATATGGTTTGTTATTGAAAGCAACAATGGGGTTTGGGAGCTTGGGTACCTTTCCTTTTTTCTGGATCATATTCCATCCTTCTTCAACTGGCTTGGCATCAACAAAGGGGTTTTTTGTGTTTGGTTTCTTAATGGTAACTTGGATTTTTTTGGGCCTTGGGATGAAGTGAGTGCATTGGGTGAACAAATGATCAGGTGAGCCACAGTTCCCACACCCATGTGGGAACTCTTCAAACCATATAATGTGGGCTGATACTTCATCTTGACTAACAGGAATTAGAATTGTGTTTGGAATTTGCTCAGCTATGTCAAGGTTTAAACAAACCCTAGCATAGCGAGCATTAGCATCCACTGTTGGATCAAACTTTATGAACTTTCCAAATTTGTTGTTTGTGAGAATGGTTTCAACAGCCCCTGGTTTCTTGTAGATTTCAGGAATGAGGGTGATCCTTACCCACATATCAAGTGAGGTGGTGTTCTCCCTCATGGGATCAAATTTTGGCTTCCAAGGCCTTAGAATTATAAGCTGCCCATAGACATGGAAAGGCCTGGCCTCCCATATGAGTTGGAGGTCAGATTTTTTGGAAAACCTTAGTTCAAACCAGTGATTAGGCATTTCCAGGAGCTCAAACTCTCCTGACAGCCCTTGCCAATCAGTGGTGAATTTGGAGCCGATTTTCTGGATATCAATTGGTGCACCAAAAGCACGGCCATAAAGTATTGCATTGGTTGGAAATTTGTATTTTGGTGCATATTTTTGGAGCTGAGCATAGAAGGAGGAGAGATCCAGTTTCCCCTTACCTTTGTCTCCCTTAGGAACCTTGGGTGGCATTTTGGAGTGGTTGTTCTTTGTGGTCTGTTTTCCCGTAGTTGGAAGATTGGTGGGGTTCGGAATGTCTCCGGAGAGAACATCCTTCCCAGTTGGTAGGTGTGTAGTGGGGTTCGGATTGTCCCCAGAGGGACCTTCCTTCCCAGTTGGTAGGTGGGTAGTGGGGTTCGGAAGGGTCACAGGGACCTCATCCTTCCCAGTTGGTATTTGGTTAGATGGGTTCGGAGAGTACTCAACAAGTACTTCCTTCCCTTTAGCAGATTTTTTACTGCCAGCCATGGAAAGGAGGCCAAGGCAGCAGCAGTAAATAGAACAAACAGAAAAGCCAGAGAATATCAGACAAAGGTTAAGACTGAGAGAGATGGAGGAAGTTGGTTGTGCATTAAATTCGTCAAAGGGATGATTTTTATAAGTGCCACAAGTGAAGTTCAAATTTTTAGGGTTTTGTGGATTATTATTGTTTTGGATATGCAGGTGATATAGATGGATGCAAGAATTAGAAAGAAGACAGTGATTGAAGTACAGATTAAGGATGGAGTTCACATACCTGTCCAAAAGTAAAGAGATCGAACACCAGCGAAGAGCAGAAAACCAATGATGATATGAAAGCCCCACGAGCAAGCGAGACAGGGCTAGAATAATCAGAGGGTCAACCCTCATCGGGAAGAGCCAAGACTGGCCCCACGGAGAGTTGAAGAAGCAACTCCAGATCCGCTGCATTAGAGAGTAGGAGGAGTCCCATCTAAGGCGCCATAGGGAGGAACTAGGAGTGCAGACCCTCTGCAGTACGGAGGCAAGCGCAGAGAGAAGCCCCAGATACACCCTCTGGGTTCGATTTCCTTCATTTGTAATTTCCTTAGAATCTCTTCCATTAAAGCTTGCTTTAGAGTACCAAATCCAACCTCTGAAATTAGTGTTGATTGTAGAGTATTTGTAGCTGTACCGCCACAGGTGTAGGGGTTTGATTTCTTGTTGTTGAGATTGAATTTGGAAAAGAGAAGCTGAGTTTCTTTTAGGGTTTTCGAAGGAAGAGGGTGATGTTTCACAGGGATTTGGGGGCGCGTTCTTAGGCGCGTGAATGGGGTTTTTGGGTCCGGGTTTTCCATTATTCACTGGATCCTGTCTGTCTTTGGTCTTTCCTCATCTAATAGTCTATCGGTTTGTATGACTATTGATGAGTGTTGGATCTATTTTTTGGATCTGCCATGTTTTAATTCATTGTAATCATCATTACAATTAATAAATGTGAATCAGAAGGGTATGATTACTTTTTTTATAAAAAGAAAAAGGTAAAACTAATTCAAATAACCTAAACTTTGGTTGGGTGTGCATGTAGCACCATGAACTTTATAAAGTGACAAAAATAACCCAAACTCTTACTACTATGTGCTTATATCACCACCAATGTCTTTTTTAAAATAAAAAATAACACCTAACTTTTAAAATTTTGAAATAGAAACTCAAACAATATTAAACTAGGTTTTTTAATCAAAATTACACAAAAGGTAAATTTTTTGTAATGAAAAATAAATTTTTTCACTTAAGATAGTTGAAAAAAATATCGCTAATTTACGTCATATTTTTAAAACCCAAAATTTGGTTTGAACAAATGATATAAGTTAGAATTATATTTGTAAAATATTTCTCAAATGAATTATTTTAATTTATTTTTTAATTGAAAATAAGAATAAATTAACAAAAATACAATAAAGTAAAAATATACGGAGTATTTCAGTTGAGAATATTTCTAAGTTATATAGTTTGTTCTAACCAAATTATGGGTTTTTGAAAAAAGAAATAAATTAGCGATTTTTTTCAATTATCTTAAGCATAAAATTTTATTTTTTATTTAAAATAATGTATATTTTTTTAATTTTGATTAAAAACTTAGTTTAATATTTTTAGGTCCTATTTGAAAAATATAAAAAGTTATATCGTTTGAGAAATATTTCAAGGTAATATATAGAAAAAGTTATATTTTGTGTAATTTTTATTAAAAAATTCATTTGAGAAATATTTTTAAAAAATATTTATAACGTATATCATTTGTTCAAACCAAATTTTGGGTTTTGAAAATATGACATAAATTAGCGATATTTTTTTCAATTATCTCAAGTCGAAAATTTATTTTTCTTTTAAAATTTTTTTACCTTTTGTGTAATTTCGATTAAAAAAACCTAGTTTAAGTATTGTTTTAGATTTTATTTCAAAACTATAAAAGTTAAGTGTTATTTTTTGTTTTAAAAAAGATATTGGTGCCTAGAGGTGATATAAGCACATAGTAGTAAAAGTTTGGGTTATTTTTGTCACTTTATAAAGTTCGTGATGCTACTTGCTCACCCAACCAAAGTTTGGGTTATTTGAATTAGTTTTACCTTTTAAAGAAGTAACCTCTTCTATTTTCTTACCTTAAAGTCGAGGCTACAAAAAAGTTTAACTTATAGTTACCTAAGGTAATGAAAACCCTTAGTAGTTGATGCTCTTAGCTAAGGTAAGGAAGCAATTTCGTTACTTGTGTCCGAAAACGGTGGCGAAAATTGAGTAAATTAAAGAAGGATATAAACATGGACTAGGTCAATTTCTTCACCCTCGACTTCAAACTCAGCAATATGAGCTCCATAACTTCAAACTCAGCTATAAGCAAACTTCATTGCAGTAGTACATTAATTCTAAGCTTTAGCAAACTTAGCTTCTAATCTGAAGTAACAGAGGATATCGAAATTAAAAGCCAAACTTAATTTGGCAGGGTAGTAACTTTGCTCTCTCGAATGCATCATCTTTGTTTATATATTGTAGAGGAATATACAAATTAATAGCCACCCGTATATTCATCCAAATACTCTTTATGCCCGAAGTTCATAACTATTTACATACTTGGACCATTGTATCGAATAACAGAGGAAGCTTAATTGAGGTATAGTTCCCCAAATCACAGATAACTTGCTTCTTCTCAACGATTTTGCTTCGACCTGTCTATAACTTGCCTTTCCTCTTGAATTTCTTGTTCATGAAGGCGCTGATACCATCGCCACCAGGCGTAATTCATTCGCATCTACAGAAGCTGCCATTCTGCAAGGGAGACCAATGTGTGTGGCGAAACAACGTTTCAGTAATTATCATCTTCCCAACAATATAGATGAAAAAAGTTCAGTTCAATTCAATTCTAGACAAGTCTATTAAAGTCCATCATTTATGTATATGAGCAGATAACTTCAATCATAGATGCAGATGATGATAATGTCAATTTAGAACAGGTTGGCAGCAATGGCAACAAAATAGTGACAAATCCATATGAAGCCAAATGGGCAAGTAAAGACAGTAATCCTAATTTCCACGCTTTTTCGCAAAACCAACCAAACTCATTCATCCAAATGATGCTTAAACTTCAAAGGCAAGCACCTACTTCAATGATTTCTTCAACTGTGGTAAAATGATTGAGCTCAAGATAACTATGATTGAACATGATCTAGCACCATTTTCAGTACATATCCCAATTCGTTCACAGGAGATATTGTATTGTGATACTCTGCAAGCGTCTAACTTGCATCAATATAAACCCTAGGAGAAGTGATGACGGATCGGCAAAATTGGGAATTGATTCGCCAAATTTAGACCTCCAACAGCTATTAATAATCAAAGAGGCCTAAATTAACTTCTGCTGGTTTAAGATAATCAAAACCCTAGCATGTATAATCATCCAAATTGATGATCAACAAGTCATAAATTAGACAGAATTCCTGCAAAATCAATGGAATTCAACTACTTTACTGATAGATTGCAATCGCGAAGACATGAGAAAAGAAGAAAGAGAGTACAATCACCATCAGATTTTCACAATTTCACAAGATATATAAAAATTGACGCAAAGAAAGATTAGAGCAATAAGAAAATCCGGATTTACCTGGAACATATTTGCGCAGGGATGGGGCGCCGAAGAATAAGACTTAGCCGTCGCTGAGGTTGCATAGCAGACAATCGATCGCCCAAGAAACGACAGAGTGGAGATCAATCCGACGAAATAGAGCACCATAAACAGGCCGAGCACCCAAGGCATCAACATGAATCCGATGAAGAAGGTAACAGATCCGCACAGCATCAGCGCAACGGAAATTCCGAGCATCAAGGACGCGAATCCAGCGGGCGTAATAGGTGCCACCGCCACCTGCCGTCTTGTAGGTGCCTGCGGCGGCGAAGAAGACGGAGGAGGAATCGCCGGCGATAGGTGATCTGCGAGGAGCTCGATCGGTGACTGAGGCGATCGGAGCATGTTGAGGAGAAGCGATGAGAGCTCATGAAGCGTAGATTGCTGATACAGTTGTCTTCTCATCATCGTTGAGGAATCCGAAATTGCAATTCAACTCTTTGAATTTTTTTCCGATGCCCGAAACCACCAATCGAAGTTCAGATTCAATGAAAACCGCCTTTAATTCAAAGATTAAGACCAAGAAGAAACTGAAATTGGAAACCTCAAATCTCAGGATTTTGCAAGAGATGTTCGGGGGAGTAAGAGGGGAGCCGTTTCGTTTGGGAGGAGGAGAGAAATCCAAAAGTAAAAGGGGGAGGATGGAAGAAATCCAAGGAATTTGACTTTATAGTCGCTAAAATGGATTAAAAAAAATTTTAAGCAAATAATTCAATTCACTCGTTTTGGTGTATCGAAAAATTGAAAGTCGGTTGATGAACAGACTGACAAGTCGGCAGACGGGTGAACCGTCGAAACATACAATAAAGTCGAAAATACACGAAAGAAAAAGGGCGCAAACATCAAGTAACACACGCACTAAAATGAATGAAATTAAGCAGAGATAAAACCGAAAAGTTGAGGACGCTGTCGAAGAATGAAGCCAAGCACCACCAAACAGAAGCATCACAGGTCAGCGGTACAGGTGAGTATAGATAATAAAAGAAAAATAAGAACTATGTCAATAAAAAGGAATACTCCAATCGAAAAAAGGCCCAGACGACTTGGAAATTGATAAAGTAGGAAAAAATACAGGATAAAACTATTACACCCTCTGTTAATCAAAACTTGTCGTTTACTATTCATGCACGCTTTTTTATAATGATAAAAACTATATAAAATATTATTTTTTTAAAATTTGTTTTTATAAATGGATACTTAATAGTAAGAAGTATGAAATTATTTTAAAAAATTATTTAAAAAGTTATTGTTTTATATAGTTTTTAACATCTAAAAAAGCGTGCGTAAATAGTAAAACGTCAAATTTTAATTAACGGAGGGAGTATTTATTTATTTAGCGGTTATATATATAGGATTAGTGCAGATCAAGTGAAAGTGATCAACTATGTCTAACCCGTGATTCTCTCCCTTTCCCTGCTCACACCATTTGATTCTTTGTAAAAAAAATAATTAAAAGGTAAAAAAAATAAGAGAAAAAGGTAGAGTGTGAGTAGAGGTGTGAGGATGGATAGCGAATTTGGCTACAATTGATTCGGACCGGTATAAAACCACTCTAAGGGTCGGTAATCGAAATTGAATGGAAAGTTGAAGTTGAATATATACTTGAAGCTGAATGATTAATTATGTAAACTATATATAAAATTAAACTGTTGATAAGCTAGTAATGTGGTTGGTAACCTTAGTTGATAAGGTAGCTGATAAAATGAATCGATTTGTGTGTATAAAAAGAAAAGCTCTGAAAAGCTTAGAGGTGTAGCCGTTGAAAATTCAATTAACGCTAAATAAAATATGATCTTAGCTTTATTTCATTTAAAAATATATAATGTTAAAGCAAAAAACTCTGAAAAACTACTTGTGTTGCCAAACACATCCTAAATCTTTTGTTCCACAAAATGTCCCTTCTCGTATTCCTCAACACCCTCCCCTCACAAATCATAAATACATAAAAAAACGCTCTCATCTGAAGAAAAAAAACCCTTTGGGGTTGGAACACACCACCTCTCCGGAGGCTCGAAACCACCTCTTCGGAGGCCGAAAGCACTTCTTCGGAGGCCCAAAAACAGCGGTTTCATCCCGCTTTCTCTTCTCTTCTCCTTGTATGTGGTTGAGTTTGAGAATACCTTCAAGGAAAATCCCCAAATCCGGTTTGGATTTAGGTTTGAATCGATCGATTTATGTTGATCTATTCACAAGGGTGGTGATTTACTCTGATTTTGTTGATCTATTCACTTAGGCGGTGATTTCCTCTCGGACTCACCGGTTTCCACCTCCGATTTCTAACTCTCTTTCACCGGATCTCTCTAAGGTCCGCCCCTTCCTCCCTCGCCTCCGCCGTCGCTTGGGTCGACTGCTGTCTGGCGTGGTGGGTCTAGTGCTTCCGGCGTGGGTTGTTGCCCCTCCGCCCCGCTGCTCCTCTTTCTTGCATAACACCGGGTCTCCAGCCCTTCTCTTTCGGCGTTGGCGGGCTGGCTTGTCCTGGCGCCGATGTTGATCTCTGCTTCTCTCCGGTGCCGTCCCGTTTCTACGCTTTTCCGGTTGTGGTGATCGGCGGAGAGGGCGGCTTGTTCATCTGACTGTTTTTGCCCTCTTCTTTGGCTGTCAGTTTCCTTAAGTCTGTGTGGCCCGTATTAGTGGACCCTGGCTTTGTCCTTTGGGCCCAAGGCTTTGCCTTGGGCCCAAAGCTGCCCATTAGGAGAAAATTATATTGTCAAACATATAAATAAATAAGCGGGTTAAACGGATCGATTCTTTGGAGTTCATGAATAAAACTGTTAATTATATAAATTGCCTTTTTATATAATTAATAAAAATCCCGGTTTGATATCTCTCTTTATGAGTGTTGAAATCCGTGTCTTTATTGGCCGGTTATCGGGTGTTTTCTTCGTGTAGCGAGTGTCTCTGTTCTCGGTGTTCCTGAGTGGTCTACAACTTGGTTGGGTGTGTTGCGTCCGGAGTCGGGACAGGTTGGGGTCGTGGTAGTGTGTTAAGGGCGACTCCGTATCCGGGAGATTGGTCCTTGGAGTTTCGTCTTCACTGCCCACAGGAGTTAGTGTCCTGCTGTACCGCTGACCTGCGGTGCTTCCTATTGGTGGTGCTTGGCTTTGTTCTTCGTCGGCGTCCTCAACGTTTCGGTTTTAGTCTTGCTTAGCTTCATTCAATTCAGAGTGCTTGCTACGTGATGATTGCGCCTTTTTTTCCTTTCTTGTATTTTCGGTTTTATTGTATTTTCGACGGTCCACCCGTCTGCCGACTTGTCGGCCTCTCGAGTTTCAGGTCTGTCTGAGCTCGAATTATTACTTAATAAAAAAAATGCATAAAAAAAAAGAGTAAATTACACATAACCACCCATAAATTATGATACTTTTCACATAGTCCACGGTCCATTGGATGGTCGGTGCAAGGCAACCACCCATAAAAACTTAAATTACAGTAAACCACCCATAAATTTGACTTGTTTTCATAAGACCACCCACATATTAAACCTCTATTTGTTTTGTTTAAAACAACTAAAATACCCCTAATTCAAACTTATTTGTTTCTATTTTGTAAATGAAAGATGTTGCATGTATATAAGGGCCTTTTTGGATTCCCAAGTCATTATGCTTATAAGCATAATTACTTTAAAAGTGTTTGGCTAAAAAAATTATAAGGTATTTAAAATAATGGAATTTTAAAATAAAATACCTTATAAATTGTGTCAATTAATTATATTAAGTTTATAAGGTAATTACAAACTTAACACAATATTTAGTGTTTTATTTATACAATCTATGTAATATTTTATTTTAAAATTACGTTATTTTAAATATCTTATAATTTTTTTTAACTAAACAATTTAAAAGTGATTATGCTTATAATTAGCATAATGCATTGGGAATCCAAACACACCCAATATAATTAATTGACATAATTTATAAGGTATTTTATTTTAAAATTCTATTATTTTAAATACCTTATAATATTTTTAGCCAAACACTTTTAAAGTGATTATGTTTATAAGCATAATCACTTGGGAATCCAAACAAACCCTAAGTGTTTGGATTCCAATTGTATTATGTTTATAATGCAAAATAGACAAGGTCGTCTTTGGTAGACAAAAAATTTAAGGTAAATTAAGGGTGGTTGTGGATTCCACAATTTATTAATTATATATAATGTAATATTTTTATCCCAATGTATGTGATTATTTGGTTAAATTACTATTTTACCTCAGTTTTTCTGAGATTTTTAGCTATACAACCAACGACTCACATAAACTGAGGTAAATAATTGAATTATAATTAAAATGGAATGGAATTCAAACACACCCTAAATACTCCAACCAATATATATCTAAATTGGATTTGTAATGTGTAGAGTCGATACTTGCAATAGCTCCTAACAGTCTCCCCTGCTTCAAATGTTGAATAAGATATGGATAAACTCTAAAATAAAACAAGATTATTGCTTAGAAGGGTAAATTAGCTCATGTCTTAAATTACAAACCATATCATTGAAAAAATAAGCTAAGCTTTTTTTTTGGTAAACAAAAATAAGCTAAGCTTCTACATATCATTTGACAAATTAGCCGAACATGAATAATTTTATTATAATTTATCCTTTTTTAAAATAAAAGTAAAATCGGATTATTTAACAAATGGGAAGTCTTATGAAAATAAATCATTGCATTAAGGGTATTTTAATCTTTTTAAACAAAACAAATAGAGGTTTAATGGGTGGGTGGTCTTATGAAAAGATAACTAATTTATGGGTGGTTTACTGTAATTTAAGTTTTTATGGGTGATTATGTGAAAAGTATCATAATTTACGGGTGGTTATGTCTAATTTACTCTAAAAAAATTCCTTTTTTTAAAAATTACTCCATCCGTTCCAAAATAAATGTCGCTTGTCCTTTTCTACACGTTTTTTGAGAAACTAAAAATACCATAAAATATTATTTTTTATTTAATTTTTTTAATAATTTCATACTTGGTAGTCATAAGTATAAATTATCAAAACAAATTCATTAAAAAAAATATTTTATACTCCCTTCGTCTCAAAATTTAAGTCGTTTTAGGATTTTGCACAAGTTTTAATTTTTAACCAATCAAAATCTTTAAAAAAATCAACAACACACAAATCGATACAAATCATTATGATCCCCTACCTAGAAAACCTAAAATGACATCTATTTTGATACAAGAATAAAGGTCTAAAACGACCTAAATTTTGAGACAGATGGAGTATAGTTTTTATCTACTTAAAATGCGTGCAAAAAAGTCAAACAACTTTTATTTTGAAACAGAGGGAGTAAAGTTTTTGTGAGAGCTAAGGAATAAGGAGAAGGGATAAGAAGGGGGATATAGAATTTCAACCGGTATAAGACTGTATATCTCTATTTATTGCTTTTATACAGTGAGACCTGCCACTCAAATTGTCAAAAATAGTACTTATGTCCTAGGTAAATTTAGTAAAGGATTCTATTATTGGCACAACCATTATCTCGTTAAATATATGATTGTGATCACCAACTGGTGATGATGAAACACCTATCGCCACAACGAAGCACACACTTCCTCCTTTGTCACCATCGACATCCGAAGTCGGTAAGATTCTGAGTCGGTAACCTTGCCCTTTCCTTTAGTACTTGCTTTCGTCATACACTCTTTCTTAACCACCGACACGAAAAGTCAGTGATCTCGCCGTAGATTTTACGAGATGCGATCGCCCAGATATTACTAAATTGTCTATTCACCATTTATTTTTTGAGTGTTTTTCATTTGCATATGCACTTTGCACTTCTTGGATAAGCAACCTTTACAAACTTCAACAATTTTCCTGACTAAAAAAATGGAATTCTAAAATGAGTGAAATTATTTTCAATCTGTTTTTTGGAATGAGATTCGATCGAATTGAGAAAAATAATAGTATATGAAATTGAAAAAAATCTCAATTATTAAATTTTAAATAAGTGGTTAACATTTAAATTAATTTAGCTCTTCTTTAATGTTTCTACATTTGTATCAAGATAATCTTATTAATTGCTCCCCACCAAAAAAGATAATCTTATTAATTCTAAATTTAACTTCTTAAGATTAGATTATCACCACCATAATTATGGAGTTTTCAACCAATTAAATTAAAATAATTTTTTTAATTTTCTAATAAATTAGTTTAATTTAAAATATTAAATTTATATATAATTTATTCCTTAAAATATTACACATTTTTTAATAAATTAGTTCAAATCAAATATATTTTAGTTTATTTGATAATAATTTGTTATATTATTATGATTTTATTTATAAAGAAAGCATTGTACTAGTTTTTTTTAAGCATTATTGATTGGATCCAATCATCCAAAATCCAAATGATACGTAGGGTTTTGCACCCTTGTCTATTTTGTCTTGTACCTCACCAGTCACCGCATGATACACATGCAAGGTTTTTATTTTCCAAGTTTAGAATTTCCATGTCGTACAAATAATTCATTCGATATAACTTATAAGTGGTATTTACTCTCTCCGTTTATAAATAATTGACTTTTGCAAGTATCACATGTTAGTAAAAATTATACTACGTATACAATATTAATTTCATATTAATTTTTTAAATAATATCATATTTATTAATGAAATATATAATATTAATTTTATATTAATTTTTGTAAATAATATCATACTTGGTAAAAACTATATATATTAATTTTTTAAAAATAATATCATGATATTGTTAAAAAATAATTAAAATTTTGATATATTATATAGTTAATTCCATTATAATAAAATGTGCGTTATTTGATTTTGATTTTTCACAAATGAACCACTTCCGCTTTAAATAAAGAGAAAGCATATGTGAATCGACGAAATCAATAAGGTGAACGTAAACATAGCGTCAAATTCGTCCGAAAGGACGCTTTAGGGTTGGGTTAGACCGCATGTGGTCTCCTATCCTAAATCTTTCCTTGTATTAAAAAAAAACATAGCGACAAATGGATAATATCACCTCTCTTGTAATAAAAAACCCGAAAGGAGAAATGCTCTCTTTTTCTGAAAGAGAAACTTGAGAAAGGGAGAAACTCTTAAACAGTTTCATGGAGTAATGAATCACTAAAGACAAATTGAAGGTAGTCTCAAATTTCATTAGCCTCATTGAAGGTAGTCTCAAATTGAAGGTAGTCTCAAATTGAATCACTTGAGGTCATGAGTTCAAATTTCATTAGCCTCATTTTTTCTAATTTTTATTTCTCCTAGTTTTCTTTTACTAAAAATGTCTAATTAAATAACAAATTGAAGGTAGTCTCAAATATATTTTAAGAAAAAACATTATTTTCTATATATAGATATAAAAATAATTATCAATTTTTGTTAATTTCTTGTTTTTTTAAAAAAAAATTTCCATAAAAAATGTCTCACAAATTTAAATTTTTTCTAATATATTTAAACAAAAAAATTATTTCTTCATGTCTAATTAAATAACAAATTGAAGGTCCTCTCAAATATATTTTAATAAAAACATTATTTTCTATATATAGATATGAAAATAATTATCATTTTTTTAATTTCTTATTTTTTTTAAAAAAATTTCCATAAAAATGTCTATTTAAATCACAAATTTAAATTTTTTCTAATATATTTAAACAAAAAATTATTTTTTCATACATACATGCAAAAAAAAAAAAATTTTAAATTTTTTTTAGCCCCCTGCTAAAATAGACGCAGAGGTATGCAAATAGGCATATTTTCTTCATGTGGTGTTTTTTTTCCCCATTTTTTTCGATTTCCTGCGGCTACTTTTGCGAAGTTCGATCTGGTTGTTGTTTTGGTAGTGAAACTTCCACTGAAATTACATACTTGAGAATTCATGTCAAGTGGATCTACACCGAAAAAATTGCTGCATTATCTTATTAGAATTAAAACTTGTGTATGCACAGCTGCATAATTTTATTTTTTAAAACAAAAAATTGGAGTGACAATTTAGGTTACTGTGATTGGAGTGGTTGGGGTTTTGACTCATTCAGTGAATAAGGTAATACTTTCACATATCTCCAATACAATTTGACTGAAAATGAATTGTTGCTTGATGAACTTCTTCGTTTACCAGAGAAACATGTTTTCCTTGTTTTCTTTTCTTCGTTTACCGGAGAAACATGTTTTCCTTGATGAACTACTTCAATGCAATATAATACTCCATTATGATTTATGAGATTGCTCTAATGTTTGACTTTCTTTAGCTATGCCCTGTTTGGATTCGAGTTTCCTCAACTCGAATTCCGATTTCGTTTATGAAAGAAACGTAGATCGAGTTCCATATTTGCAATTAGTATGTTCTTTGTTATCGCGGAATCGTTTTCGATTGATATTAAATTGTATAATTGAATTCACTGGAATGTGTATTGTCTCAATGGTAATTGATGTTTCTAAACACCATCCTAAACACCATTCATTCAAATGTGAAGGTTTGTTCAGGCAATTGTCAAATTTTTAATATGTAATGGAGACTTAAGAGACCACATGTGAGTATCAACAACACGTACGTGCTACTTCCGGCAACTGCAAGTGATTTGGACGGTGATTGATCGAAGGATCCGACAACAACTGTTATATTGAAGACATAATTAAGAGTGTAATTTGATTGTTGAATTTCTTTATTTGTTGTTAAATCTGTTTATAATTCTGTAGGGGAAATTTGAGATACAAACATTATTTGGTGAATCTCTAATGATTACTCGTTTATTGAAGCCAATTTTTTTTTTAATCTCAACACATTAACTATGAGATGTTTAGGGCAAATTTCATGATTATTCAATTAACATCAGTGCATTATTCGGTAGAATATATGAATTTTTGGATGAGAATATGCAACGATTACAATTATCCTCGATAATCTGATGAAAGGTGAAATGTGAAACATTATTCAGTGGAATATGAAGCATTAATTATTCGTATAAATCGTAAGTATTATTCAGTGAAATTGGTAAATTTGATCTGAACTGAACTAGATGAAAAAAAAAACATAACATTATTCGATAGCATGTGAAACATTATTCAGTGAAATTGACAAATTTTTAAAAACAACGAAATAAGGTCCCAAGAAAAAGGTAATATATATTCATTGTTTAAACCAAAAAAATGGGATCCACATTAACACTCTTTCACATTCCACTTTTCATGTAAATAAATCTCTCACACAAATGTGTGAAAATGAAAATTAGACTTGTTTTCACATGAGCTCCACCATTTTGTAATTAAAAAATAAAAAAATTCATATTAATATACACCATTCATTAATTAAGAGTCTAAATTTGTGTACATGATACACGGGGTGTATATAGTACTCTCTATATATAATGTTAAATGAATCTATCAACCATACGAGAACATTTTCTAGTGATTCATCATAAGAAAGGTGGGTCACCAAACCCCATGACCCGTATATAGCTCCACCATTCCCCACACATGAAGTTGACAAGAAATTAATTCAAAATCTCCCAATTAGAGATCGATCTCGATCTCGAGTATTTAGGACGTACTAATTAAGCACATTTGAAATCTATCAAAAAGTGATTTACCTCCTTATATTAGATGAGTCGATCAATCAAGAACATGATGTAAAACAAAAACCGAACTAAAATTAACAGAAAATAAAATTCCATAACAACAAATTCAATGAACTTAAAAGGATCAGATCGGATCGGATATGATCTATCCTGCGTACACATGAACGCCAATGGCGATGAGGAAGACACAGATGAGGGCGAAATAGATGAGGGTGTGGATAAGGATCGAAGGGACGCTAGTCTGCAGCGTCCCGAACTCAAAGCACCGGCGTCCTCCAGGGAACTGGAAGAGGAGCCCCGGCGTGAGCAGCACGAACAACACCGTCGCAACCACCACCGGCCCCCAATAGTGCATGTGGTAATGCTCCATACTCGATCCGGCAACCTCCCAATTAAAGCACTGACTACAGATCTGATCGAGTTAATTAGCTAGCTAGCTGGAGATCGATGCTCAAACTTGAAATCGATCGATCTTATAAACTCTAGTGGTGTGGGAAACTTTGGTGAGAAGAAAAGAAGATTTGATGAATTGGGGTAGTTTGTAGACGAAGTTAACCTAGTATTTCAGTTGATCTCAATTCAACTACTAGCATATAAGATACGGTGTCACGTGGATTTACCTGACAAACATAACTTGTCCCTCTCGTATAAGTATCCAATATACGATGGAGTATTAAAAAACGTATATACATGAATTATGAAGTTGAAAAAGTGTATTAAAGTAGCTTTTATCTTTAAATTTTAAAAGTTATTGTGAATGTGTTTTTCTCGAGAATATACATAAATTTCAAAATAATTTGGGGTTTGCCCTTTACGGGATATCAAGCCTTTGTATTGAATATGATTAATTTATATTTATGTACGTACTTTGTATTGATTGAATATGTTATACTAGTAGTGAAGCTTAGTTTAACTTAAGCTTCACTAATATTTTGATGAAAAAAATCCACTCAAAAGATATGAACCCGAGAATGGGAGAATCAGAGATGGTACTGGCGGAGTCTGAAACTTTTTATTTGAGGGGCGGAAAGTTACTGCTGAAAAAATTTTCGATGAAATTAACTGTATTTTAAAAGAAAATTTTCAAGAAACCTCAAAATTATAAATATAAAAAACCTAAAATAAAAACTCAATAAATTATTGTACAGAATAAGATTTTTACCAAACTTCTCTCTAATGCCAATGATAGTACCAATGGAGAGAAAGATCATTGTTAGAATGTTAGAATGGAGAGAAAGATCGTATTGCCTTCAAATCGGATCACCTAGTAAATTTTCATAAACTTAAATCTCATTAGGGATTTAGGTTGGGATTTAGGTGTAAGGGAAAACCTACACTATAGGACCTACGCACCATGGGAGAGTATTGGAGAGAAAGAAGACTTCCTCCACGTACAAATGATGAACTCTCATGTGAGAAGTCTAACAATTGGAGAAGAATAGAGTTAGAGATTCGGAGAGAAGGGTCTCTCATCCTTGTTTCTAGCTAGTTTTTTCTTGTTCTTATCTCTTAGTTGACTCTTTTTGCTTTGTTCATAATGGTTTGTCCACTGTCAATCTTTTCGACCTTTCAATTCATCAACCTTTTTCGGTACATTGAATTTCTTTCCATTTCACAAAAAAATCTCAACAAATAAGAATTAATTTCCTACTGACATTTATGTTTGTTGTTTGTGCTTAGGAAAGTATTACCTCATAATACTTTCTTTAAGCCAAATCAACGTGCAACATATCGTTGAAGGAAAGTCCATCAATGCAAAGGCATACAAACACATAAATTAATCAAGTCATAAATGTGACTAAGAATGATGCCAAACGATCACGAATACAAGCAGCCAAGAGGTGATTTTAGCTCAAATGGCCACAACTCAATATCGATGAGATCGATCAACACTAATTAAGAAGACATTTTATACTCCTAGCTCCATCATGCCCACTCATTCCAGTTTACACACAAAATTAACTCAAACAACACTCGGTAAAAAATATTGAACAAAACATAAGAAATCATATCATAAACGTAATTCACAGTTTTGTGAGGGAATACTTAAAATTTCAAAACCACTTCCATCATTTTATTGAAGTAATTCCTTTTTAAGAATTTCTATACATACATTCAATAAAAGAATTTCTATAGAGGCTCCTACATGACAAAAAGATAGTTGTTGAAAACGAGAAAGGATAAAAAATATATCCCACATTGAAAATATATACAATTCAAGTCTTGTATATAAGTCAATGGGTTACTCCTCCTATTGTCAATTGGTTTAGGAGGCGGCAAGAGGGGTGTTTGTTGAATGTGTGAAAGAGCTCTCAGGTGATTGAGCAACCATTACTAGAAAAACATTTGTTTTCTTTTGAATATAGATATAAATCAACCCCTCAATTTTGTTTATTACATGTTCAATTGTTATTAAACCCTCGTTATTTTTCATTTACAAGCTTTTGAAGATGTCCGCACCAACCCAAAATTCGATACTCACATCACTTTTTTAAAAATAACCAATGTATTGAAACAAAATAGACATTTTTTTATTATATTGATTACGTGTATATTAATTTCATATGTATAATTTGTGATTTTATATTTTTTTTCCAGATAATATACCACATAAAATATGTGCACAACCAATGTATTAACATGATATAGACATCATTCTTAGAATATTCATTATGTGTATATTAATTTTATGTTTATCCTATGTGACATTATATTATTTTAAAATAATACATTATGTGGTATGTGTATATAAACGATGTAGTTATTCCTATTCACATCGGTTTATTTCTAGAAAAATGACGTGTTTGCATTATTTAACATTGTTTTAACTATTTATGACGATGTTATTGTTATCAATATGTATTAGTTTATATTTGCAATATAATGTAGAAACATGTATTGGACATTGATTTAAGTTGATAGGATGATGTCTATAATGTTTCTAGCATTTGTTTTCACGTAATGGACTAATTTTAAAGCTATGAAGTGCTGAAAGCACTACATTTTTTTATTCATAATATGATGTGTAATTTAATGAATACTAGTTGTATGAGTGTGAAGAGAGTTAAGCTAGGTTTAGTTGTATGATGTGTAATTCAATTGATACTCAACCTTTTTGTGTTTTTGTTAGGATGAATAGAGTTAAGCTAGGTTTGTCAAGGATGAATGAAGCCAACCTGGGTTTTATTGTTCGCTTTGGATGTCAACGTTGTAGTCCATTTGACACAGTTCAAGGCCACCTATCTTTGCATCATTGCTGAGCACACTGAACTCTTTGAGAACCTCCTTGCATGTTATCATCCTCTTCATATGCCTCCTGTTGTGCTTGTGCTTGCTTCCTACGCATTTCCTCTTCAATATTGACATCATGCAGAGTGGTCTCTTTACACTCATCCAACTCTATATCAGTCAATTGGCTTGATGTTCTAGGTGGGAGAACTGCCTCCAATGCATTGCATTGGTCGAGGGTCAGCGACTCAAGAAATTCAATTGTGAAGTGGACGAACAACCCCTTCATGAAGGGCCTCTGGTACATTGACATGCCTTCATCATTTATCCCCTTAAATTGATCTACAAATGAACAAGAAGGCCATAAGATTTTATTTTTTTTTAAAAAAAAGATTAGCTTCACTCTACAAAGTAGCTGAAAGGATTAAACAAAAGGACCACAAGTAATCGAAGGAATAAACAAACTAACAAAACTGTGCGAGATAGATTACTGTGGGAGACAGGCGCATAAAATAAAGAAACACCTAGCATTCTGATTTAGTACAAGCTAGTGTACACAACACACACCACATTCGTAGAGACGACTATAGTACAGAAGAATATTCAATCACATCCACTTATAGATCATAATTACAAGTAATACAAATATAATCCTCATCTAATCACCTTAGGAGAATATGTAAAAAAAAACTTTACAGAAAGAAAGTACTTGGCTTAAGCAGAAAAGATGTAAATAAAAGCTTGCATTTCAATTAGCCTATTTAAAAAGCAATATTGTATACTTTTATATCACAATAGAGCTTACTTGAAATTCTGATTCGATAAAACTATTGGATTAGGGAGAAGACGTGCAACCAAAAATTCTGGATTAGGAAGAAGGTTTTCGGAAGTGAGTCGCTAAAGCTGCTACTTCTGCACAAAAATAGCAGCTGATTCACTATAATTAACTCGAGCATCTACTTATTTGAGATTTAAGGAAATATATTCATTTCACCCAACACTTCAATGGTATAAAATTGATATTTAGAATAAAACATCGAGATTTGATTAGAAAATGAGTGAACCATCAAAGTGGTATGACAACTAGAAGATTGATTGTTGCACTGTAGCTGTAAGCACTATAAAGCAAACTCATTCACTCATGTCAATGAGTTTGATCAGTACATTTATTTTCTGGTTGATTCATTTCTAAATTATCTATGCAAATTCAATATCTTTTTATCCATTTTATCATCTCTTGAGATTTTTTTAATTGTTTGCCCATAATTTTTGCAGTGGTTTCATAATTACAACAACTTATCTCCAAATCATAGCTTTTGGTACGTACTAGACCTAAATGCATCCAAAATCAGAAATTGGAAACCATATCCTATCAGATGAATCAAAAATGGAAAAATTAGCATCCAAAATCAGAAATTGGAAACCATTTAATAAATCTAACCCTAGTTGATCCCTGGTAGAGCGGAAAGGGAGAAGGGGAAAACCCGATGAGCATCTTTGGCGACGTCAACATATTATGCAACTCCCTCTCCTTCATATCAGCCGGCAATCCCGACATAAAATGGCAAAAAATGTCAAAAACCCTAAAATTGACACATAAGAAAAGCGAAATCAAACACCAAATTGAACAACAAAGAAAATTATCGACATTGCAGGAGAGACGCTGGCAGTGAAATAGATGGACTGAGGAGGGAACTTTAACAATAGTGACTCAAGCGAGGGTCCAAGAGAGGGATTCGGGTGTAGAGAACCAAAAACCAGGTCGATGAGGCGGATGAGTCTCGTGAAGTGATGGAGGGAGGGAGACGGCAGCAAGGAGGAGATGAAGAGACGGTGTGAGTTGTCAGCAAGGAGGAGGAGATCTCGGATCTTGAGGGAGTGAGATGGCAGTGAGGAGGAGGTGAAGAGATGGTATGAGTGGCTGGCGAGCAGAAGGAGATATCAGATCTGAAGGGAGGGAGACAGTTGCCGGAAGGAGGTGAAGAGATGGTGTGAGTGGCCGATGAGGAAGAGGAGATCTCGATTCTGGAGGGAGAGAGACAAGGAGGAGGAGGAGGAGGAGGTGAGGAGATGGTGTGAGTGGCCAGCGAGGAGAAGGAGATTTCAGATCTAGAGGGAGGGAGATGACAACGAGAAGGAGCACTGAACCCAGGAGAACGGTCGTCGGAGAGGAAGCTCGGATTTGAAGAGAGATGATCGAAGATGGAGTTGAGGATTTTGGGGCTCGGGTCTGGAGAGAGTAGAACGAGGTTAGAGTTAGAGGGGGTGAGGGGAGAGAGAAAAGAGATAGAAATGCTTCAAGTGTTATAAGCTGAAAAAGGAAACTCTAATTTTTTTTTTAATTAAGTGTTAATATTACCTCCAAATTTGGAAGTCTGGGCTACAAATTTTTTCTAAGTGTTTTAATCCCGTTTTTTCCCTTGAACACGCGCGTTTTTTTTAACTAACAATTTCACATCTGTTCATATATTTGAGCATTGTGTAAATTGTTTTAAACATCACAAAAGAATATTGATGTAATAAATTAATTTAACATCTGTTGATTTTTTGACGGACTTAAATCACATGATGTCTGATTGCAGTATTCTAGTAGTGAACCTACCGTGACTGCATCAGAATGATTAATCGTTTCATCATTGATTCTCTTTTGTCGAATCATAATCCACAAATTAGGGTTGATAAACTGAACAAAAAATAAATGTAAATGTCAAAAGAAAAAAAAACATCATAATGCAGAAATGGAAATTTACAGAAACGATTGAAAGCAAGAAAAATGCTCAGAAAACTAATGCAAAGATGAATGGAGACACAAAAAATTCACATCGCAAGTGAACTGAAAGTAGCCCACATACCTCCATTTTCGTTTTCTTTTCGCTCATTAGCTTCTTCGGGTGGAAAGAGTTTGAAACTTTGGAATGAGTGAGAATGGTCGGGAAATGCTTTATAAATAAGCAGGATCTTTATTTTTTTTTCAATGGAAACATGGTGCATACACAGTTGGATTTGATGTTCGACATGACCAAGCATTCATGGTTGAGGAATTGTGAAGTTGAAATATTTGCAATGTAACAGGTCTGGTTACAAAAATTAATATAAAAATAAAAATAAAAATATGAGGAAAAAATTATTTTGAAGAATTGTTTATAATGCTAGCGTTATATACAAGTTGTAACATCTCATCCCTCATCGGATATAATAAGAATTTTCGGAGTGATTTATAAGTGATTCAAGCCCTACCTAAGTGATTCAAGCCTTTCTAGACTCTAAGTGAAAACAACAGACCTGAGAGGGTTTGGTGGTATGTGTTGGCGCATCGTAAGACCCTAGGTCTAACAAATGGTATCAGAGTCATACCATGACTTACCTTTCATATATCCACACTAAATTTTTTTGGAAAAACAATTTATACTCTCAATCTCCAATGTTTCCTTCGTGAAAAGTTCAATGCTTAACCAAATTCGAAAATTCTTGGCTATTTACCTGCTACTACCACATGTTACTATGAGTGTACACTCCTCATTACTCTTAGAGAACTTATACTCCACCTAGCTCTTCTTCATCATCCCTCTTGATAACACCTGAGCCTTCAAGTCCAGGAGAGGCTCCTGCATGACAAAAAGTGATAATTGATATCCTTTCATCAAACAACCAGAAACATTCATTCTCATTCAACAAGTATATTTGATAAATTGGTTCACAATAACCCACCAGAGCCTTCAGTTCCGGGGCAACCCAATAATTTTCAAAATCTGACAGCAATGCAATTTTGACTGTACAATCATCATCCACGTATAGAGGTGGTTGCTCGACCTCTACAGTACCTAAATTTGAAACCGAATCAAATTTGACAACGAAATGAGGTACCTTGAATGCATCAGAATCCACTGATTTTTTATCGATCTTGGAATCAGTTGATTTCTGGCCAGTCTTTTCATCACTCTTGCGCTGAATCATAACCATAAATTAGGTTGATAAACAGAACGGAAAACAAATGAAGATGACAAAACCGAAAATTTACAAAAACAATCAAGCACAAAACGAAAGCAAATTTACAGAATCAATTGATTTCTGATCAATCGTTTCATCACTCTTTCGCTTCATAATCCATAAATTAGTTGACAAACAGAACTTAAAACAAATGCAGTGGACAGAACCGGAAATTTACAAAAACGATCGAGCACAAAACGAAAGCAAATTTACAAAATCAGCTTAATCATACTCCATAAATTAGGGTTGCATGTAAAAAATTATGTATTATATTATTTTATTTTGACGATTGATGACCACTTAATTTGCACGCACAAAATTATGTATTCTTTATTTTTGGCAACATTTATTAAATCAAAATGATAAATTTTAATTTTGTAAAGAAAACTAACATATGATTATCAATATTCTGACATTAATATAAGTAAGGCACCCCATCTCTACATTCATCAAATATATTAAATATAATATATCTTATAATAACAATCATAACCCTTAGTTATAAATAAATTATTATATTTTTTTAAAAAAAAACTTTATTTTGGATAAAAAGATATTTGTAGTTATGATGTTACATAAAAAAAACTATTATAATTCTATTATATAAAAAAACCGAATTTTTATAATAAATAAATATTATAAATTTTTTTATCCAATAGATTTAAGATATTAAACTAATGTGGAGTATAATTTAAAAAGTACAATAATAGCTTAGTAGAATACGTCAAATATAGGTAGGCAGTGGGTTTCAACTTCCAAGCCCACTCACACTCGCCACGCCCCGATTCCAGCCTTCCCTCTCTTAGAGTGTTTACCGTCGAGGAACTCCGACGAATCTGCCGGCAACGGTGCTAGTTGCTCTTCTCTACACTTCTTCTCCACAAGTTAGTATCGAATTGCTCCGTTTGCTACAGTTTTTGGAATGTGAAATAGCCCTCAATCTCTGCTCCTGCTCTTGATTCAGAATAATTTGAATCATGAAATCTGGTAAATTGATCTCATCTCACCTTCTGCCTCTGGTACTGCTTTAGTCTACTTTTCTATGATTACTCAAAACTCCAGCAGAAATTGAATTTCGAATTAAATAGGTTCCGTGGTCAACCGACTTTCGAGTTATTGGGGGTAAACTTGCAACAGATTCGGTTTTCAAGATTCTAGGGTTGATCAGTTCTTATATTTAGATGATTGGTGTTACTTCAAGGTTGTTGAGTTCCTCGTATGCTTTTTTCTGTAACTGTTTAGGCTTCGATGTTAATCATTTGCTTGAAGAAGCTCAGAGCCGTTGGTTGAAACCCGCCGAGGTGCTTTTCATCTTGCAGAATAATGAGAGTTTTCAGATAACGGAACAAACTCCTCAAAAGCCAACAAGTATCCCTTTTCTTTTCCTCTTATTATCCGAGATAGTGCATAAGTTTGCTATGTTTGTGCTAAATCAGTTGCTGTGTTCTTTTGGCAGGTGGTTCTTTGTTTCTCTTCAACAAGAGGGTTAATCGCTTTTTCCGCAAGGATGGTCATAATTGGCGGAAAAAGAAGGATGGAAAAAGTGTTGGGGAAGCACATGAACGGCTCAAGGTTCGATTTTCTGCTTGTTTATACTTGCTTGAATTTAGTCTGATGGATGCTTTACATGTGGACCTCTGTGGCTAGGTTAATAATGTTGAAGCTCTGAATTGTTACTATGCGCATGGAGAGGAAAATCGGAACTTTCAAAGGCGTAGCTACTGGATGCTTGATGCGTAAGTGAATAATTGTTTCGGCATTTAGGGTGCTCCAATATTAATACAGTTAGTACTTAGTGACTTCTTTAAATCGAGGGGAATAAAGAAGAGTGCTAAATGTCAGTATCTTGTCACTTGTGCTCATCTGTTATTGCTTTTATGTTCTTATTTGTAGGGAAGATGAGCATATTGTTCTTGTTCACTACAGAGAAATTACTGAGGTAAATCCTCAGGTGCCTTGGCTAATCCATGTTGCTGAGATTATGATCACGGTGCTTTCCTGCCAAAAAGGCTTACTTTGAACATGCTTAATATGTATTTACTGTTGGATAAGAAAAACTGACAAGACTTTATGTGATAATTAAAAGTACTTTCGGTTGATATTCATCTTTAGTTTTCCTGTTCAACCATTCTAGCATTAATTTTCTGAAGGGGTGTGCTGAAATGCTTACTTCAAAAACATAATGTGGGAAAACCACTGAAGCATAGATGTGACTTTGATAATCTTTCGAGCATAATCAAGGTTGTTACATTGAAAATATAATGTGGTGTGAACATCTCCCATAAGGAAAGAATTTTTTTAGTCTGTAGTTAGTGAAGATGATGTCTCTATGATGCAGGGAAAGTCCGATACTGGATCCATTTCAGGGTTTTCGCCTAACCGTTCTCACACTGTCAGCAATTTTGCCAAACAAAATCAAGCCACTTCTTCATTGAGTGATCTACCTGGATCATATCAGAGCCTATCTAGTCCTGGGTCTGGCGAAGTTAGTTCAAGTGTAGTTGCTGAGAGACAAGTGATGAACCATCTGAATTTAGATGGGAATGAAATTGCTAGCACTTCGCCGAAAGTTGAAGTTAGTCAGGTATTGCGGAGAATAGAGGAGCAACTCAGTCTTGATGATGACAGCCTCAAAGATATTATTCCATTTGATAATCAGAAGCAGGATATAGATGGTAGAACCATATTTGGATATGATGAATGTGCGACATTGCAACAACATCAATATGATGGTGGAGATAATGGTACAATATCTAGCTCAACTGATCTTGCAACCTGGAAAGAAATAGGTTAGTTTGCTTTTGCACTCCTTGACTTTGGAGAAAACAACTATAATTCATTTTTTTCCTTTACAAGGTAGAAACTGAAACTGACAAAATAGTAAATATGTCAATTGAAAGAAAAATGTTGCAGGTTTGAATTTTGCTAAGATTTGGGCAACAATCCCTTATGTTTTTTGCCAATCGCTGGAAGAAACTAGGAACTTTATTTCAGCAAGTTCAGTGGTTAATTGTTTTGATTGCTTGCAAATCACATTATCTTTCTGACAGAACTCTTAATGTCTTTCAGTGAAGTCTAAGGTGCCAATCTGTCTTGTGCTGTGTCAATTCTAGGGCCGGATCTATCTCTATTCTGAAATCAATGGAAGGAATATTATAAAGTCTATTATTTTTATGCCTTGAAAAATTCTAACCATTTGGAATGCGTCTACTTATATTGAACTTCCACACTTCCATCTTGTATTCGCAGATTCACTGCTATTTCCCCAAGAAAATTTTGTGCCGACATACTCTGAAATTGTTGATGCTGCCATCAACATCTCAGACTATCACTTGATGCAACCCCTTCCAGGTCAAATTCAAAAGCCCCTTGAAGCAGATTCCAGCTTGATAAGAACACAAGAACAGAAATTTAAAATTAAGGAAATAGTACCAGATTGGGGTTTTGCAAATGAGGTCACAAAGGTATATTTGAGAAACTATTAGAATATTAGATAATGCATTATCATTGATATGTTTTTCTATACGGTGTTAACCAATTACTCAAGTTTCTTTCCTATTACCTTGATTTTCAATTTGCCTGTTTTTGTGTATGAATCCTTGTTGTTAGTTATTATGGCCATATTTACCTTGATATAGGTTAATGTAGGATACTTGATACTTCTGGTACATGTAGAAGGATTATAAACTCATCAAATTTGAAATCAAGGCAAAAGCTTTTATATGTGATTTGTTGCCTGCATGAGACTAGTGTTCTAAAACTCTACAAGTGATAATCATGTTACATCTCATAAGCACATTTATATCAAATCTCAGCATGGTAATGTTGCTGGAATTGTTGATTTGACCTTTGATTTTAATCATCTGGATGTAGGTTATCATAATTGGGTCATTCACTTGCAATCCAGCAGAGACTTCCTGGGCTTGTTTGTTTGACGATCTTAAAGTTCCAATAAAGATTATTGAGAATGGTGTTTTATGTTGCCATGCACCTCCTAAATGCCCTGGGAAAGCCTCTGTCCGTATTACGTGTGACAATGAGGAGACATGTAGTGAAGTTATTGACTTTGAGTACCGTGATAAGCATAGTACATGTAATAAACCCCAACATGAAGAAAATAGAAGTATAGAAGAACTCTTGTTGCTTATTCAGTTTGTCCAGATGCTACTTCCTAATTTATCAGTACAGAAAGGAGATGGCAATGACTTGAATTTTGATCCATCAAGGATACAAAAAGGTTCTGAAGATTCAATGGATAAAATTCTTCAGACTCTAACAGGCAGTGAGACTTTATCTGGCTCCATTGACTGGGTATTGCAAGCACTTCTCAAAGACAAGTTGCAACAATGGCTCTCTGCAAAATTTGTGGAAAGAGATTACAGTTTGGAGTGTCCTTTGTCAAAGAAAGAACAAGGAATAATCCATCTAGTTGCTGGATTGGGTTTTAACTGGGCCTTAAATCCGATACTTGATTCTGGGGTTGGAGTAAATTTCCGTGATAAAAATGGTTGTACTGCCCTTCATTGGGCTGCACGATTTGGAAGGTAACTTTGGAATTGTCCATTTCCATGTGTATATATATTATATTCCTTAGTCCTTTCTTCTAGTGAAATGCAGTTTCATCTATTTCTATCATTATGGGTTTTCTATGGGTGTTAAGATATAGGGCATGTTCAATCTATCACATCAGAGGAAAATAATCGTTATCCAGTTAGGATTTAGAATATGCTTATTAGAATTTCTACATGAAATATTGAAGCACTTTGACTGCTGCTAATGTTAAGTGTCCGATACTTGCAGGGAAGAGATGGTTGCTTCTCTTGTAGCTTCTGGTGCTTTTCCTGGATTAGTGACTGATCCCACTGCAGAAGTCCCGGCAGGTAAAACTCCAGCGTCCATTGCCGCAGAAAGAGGTCACAAGGGGCTCGCTGGATATCTATCAGAGCTGTCACTGACAAGCCATCTCTCGTCCCTTACACTAGAAGAAGCTGAGCTGTCAAAACGTGTTCTGAATGGGGAAGCCGATGCAACTTTAAGTAACATTTTGACAGACAGCGTTCCCTCTGGTGGGGGTCAACTTTCAATGCAACAGACCTTGGCTGCAGTTAGAAACGCATCTCAAGCTGCTGCTCTTATACAGGCTGCTTTCCGAGCCCACTCTTTCAGGAAGAGGCAACAGAAAGAGGCTGCAACATCCGCTGATTGTGGTGTTGATGAGTATGGTTTCACTTCAGATGAGATTCAGGATCTTTCTGCTGAATCAAAGATGGTTTTTAACCACCAGTTGCATGATCGTACCTCAGCTGCTTTATCCATTCAGAAAAATTATAGATGTTGGAAAGGACGCAACGATTATCTCACAATGCGTCAGAAAGCTGTGAAAATACAGGTAACTACTAGATATTCCCTTTCATAACCACTCTGTGTTATGGTTTCTTATTGGTGTGGCCTCCGTCAATTTTTTTTAATGTTGTCATGGGCTTTGGGTAAAAGAGTTTAAAAGTGGATTATGTTCAACAAATAAATTACGACAGTAATTCAATCAACAGATTCAGCCACTCAAAATCCGCAAGAACTAGAGTTGAAATTGAAATGATAATATTTCATGAGATCATGAGAAAGGGTTTCTCCATTAAATCCTTTCTAGTTCCTATTTGTTTGTCTTTCCTGAATCTATACAACTTGAGTTTCTGATTTCCTTCTTTCTAACCATTCATTAAATTCTTAGACCCTTTCTTGGTTTTATTTGTTTATCCATTCAAATCATAGCGATAATGAATGGGGAAAAAGAATATTAGCACTAGAAAAGGGGCATATCAATATACCCAACAAAATTAGGGCTTTGATGTATTTTCTCTCATTGGCAGGCTCACGTAAGAGGGTATCAGGTAAGGAAGAAGTATAAGGTAATTTGTTGGGCTGTTGGCTTTCTGGACAAGGTTGTACTAAGGTGGCGCCGTAAAGGAACTGGTCTGCGTGGATTCAAGCCTGAGGGAGACTCGATTGATGAAGATTACGAAAGCATGCTCAAGGTCTTCCGTAAGCAGAAAGTGGACGAAACAATCAATGAAGCTGTTGAGAGGGTCCTATCCATGATTCACTCTCCTGAAGCACGTCAACAATATGCTAGGATGCTTGAAAAATTCAAAGAAGCCAAGGCAAGAAAATGAAAGCTGTGCATTATTTGTTAAAAACTATATTCAAGCTCGGCTCCATCACGTGTTAATAGAAAAAAAAAATCATTTTGCAGGCTCAACTAGGTGTCTTGACCGATGAGGAGGCATGGGCTTTGCGAGCTCAAGTTGTAGCCATGGATGATGATGATGATGATGATGATGATATCTTCCAGGTTCCCTAGAAGCTTCAGCTGACTCTCCCAACCTTAGAGGGAGTTACTAGGTACAGTTTGTTGTCTGACTTTAGGTTGATACACAATAGGCAGTACAAAATCATCCTTTGTGAATATGGTACTAGGGTGTCCAGGTTAGCTGCAAATAAAACCCTTGTGTTCTGAAGCATCCAAAAAAAGTTATCCTTTCATGTATTTTGTAGATTGCTGTTGTCACTGGATGTATTCGGCCTGGTGATATCAGTATGCTGTCTGTCTGAAATCTGTTATCATGGCTGTTATCTGCTATATTCTTCGACGCATCTCTGTGTTATTTTGCTCAACTTTGAAAATTATCTTTATTGTTTTTTCTTTATGAAGAAACAGAACCTAGTTGTTCCAGTGCAATGATATCATACAGATTACAACCTTCTGATTTATTTGTATGACACTAACCAAACATATGGAAAAATAACCAGCAGCTGCCAGGAGCTTTTCGGGCATCAACAAAGCAATATATTTTCACCAGTCCTGATTGAGAAATCACAATTCACAACACACAGATTTTCTGATATAAGAAAAGCCTAAAAACACAAGCTTTTCCTGTCACAATGTGGACATGAAAATAACTCGAAGTTTTCAAATTAAATCAGACACTAAACAAGATGGACCAACTGACATAAGCCTCAGCTTTGAATCTCGATTGTGCAGGACATGCACTTCACACTCGTGCCGTGCATTCTTCTTGGCTCAGCCATAGTTAAGCCGGAAAATGTCGTTCTGCACATAAAAGCTTCCCTGTGGTGTCGGCATCAAATGGAACATCTAGGAGCACAAAACAAATAAATCCTCCCATCAATATACCAGGCAACATCAAAGAATATACACTACAGACTAAGGCTAGAGAGTACTGCTTTAAGTTGAAAGCTACATGTTTCCGCTTTTATGAAAGCAAATTATAGGAACAGAACATCAATGAACTCAAAAGAAAGCAATCGAGTATTTATCGAAATCAACACAGATGAATCAAGAATGAGAATGTGGTTTAGCGACGCTAGGAAAACGCCTATTTTCATCAAATAAGTAGCCATGTGCTGTGTTTAGCAGCAATGTCATTCTCCATTATCGGCCCCTATTATTGCTTATCAGCTTCTTTTCAACTCCTAACAAGAAAACAGCACACAACTCATTCTACATCATCAGCACATGGAGAGCTGGGCCAATTCAATCATAAACAATTTCTTACATTTCAATATGGAATGAGGCCACAAATTCTCATCACAACATAAGCTGTTCTTACATCCAAGTGTATCGAATCAGCTGCAACTTAGATGCAATCCAAATTGGACTTTAACTTCATTAGAACGCCCATCACACACTGATGACGAAAAAAACAAGAAAGGAGGAGAGTTGCTCATCGGTTGAAGATACAGCCCTAGATCTACCAAGCAAAACAATTAAGTGACAGAACATTCAACTGGAACAATCTTTAAATCGAATCTGAAACCACACAGTAAGCTAGATATGATTAACAAATTGACATTCTACCTTCCCGTATCAGTTTAAGAAACCCTAAATTGCGAATTGAAATCCTCAGAGCGATCGGAAACAAACTGAAATAAAAGGTATTAAAGAGAACACATACCTGGCTAAACCTGAGGGAGTGAGATTCGCCGGCGAGCTGGAGCTGGCCGCTGACAAAGACAAGCATACCGCCAGCGCCGGTGGGCTGGCAATCGACGGTGGTGATGCTGTGCTTGCACTGCTGGAAGGGAAGAGCGGTGAGCTTGCCGACGACGTTCTGAACGCCCATGAACTTGTCGCCCTCGAAGGTGAGCATGGATGAATCCTGGTAGAGATTTGCGAGCCCGGCGCGGTTGGTGTCGAAGGTGGTGTAGTAGTGATCCACGAACGCCTTTGCGACCTGATCCGGATCCATCTCTCTCTCTCTCTCTGAGCAATTGAGATCGGAGATGGGAGATGGGAGATTGGAGATTGGGAGATTGGTTTTAAGGGGCGGTTTGGCGGACTGAGCGTTGGAGTTACGCTGAGAGGTGGAAAGACCGAAAAACAGAGGGGGACGAAATTGGAAGGTGTTAAACGGAGTAATATTTTATTATTATTATTTTTTTAATCTTTTAGGGAGCCTATACAGCGCCCACACTAAACGCCTCCTAATGTACACCGTGGTGGTTTCATAGTGTTTATACGGGCTTCCGTCTGCCGACGTAATATCGAAATTCAGATATATCTAATATCGAATTCTTACTTAATAAAAAAATATTGATTTTTATTCTTAGATGATTTTTGTGGAATATTTGTTAACAAGATGAAAATATACGATTATTGATAAATTGCTCTCAAGCTTTTTTCAATTTTAAAAAATATGGTACAAACCACATTAAATATTGATTTTTGTTCTTAGATGATTTTTATGGAATATTTGTTAACAAGATGAAAATATACGATTATTGATAAATTGCTCTCAAGCTTTTTTCAATTTTAAAAAATATGGTACAAACCACATTGAGAGCGAAAAAAAACCTAACGGAGTTCATCCACAACCTCAACTCAATCGTCCAATCTATCTATATCTATATTAAAATACTAAAACAGAGGTCTGAAACGGGCTTTGGTGCGATCTCGCGTCCACGGAATTTTCTGGATTAAAGCGGGATTATTTTTGCTTACGTGTTATTTTCGGGATTAAAGTGGTTTTATATTTTTGGGTCACATCAATTAATAATTCAATATAATTAGGTAAAAAACATATCTTTCTAGAGCAATAATCTATCCAATATAACCTTATATTTTAATTAGATAAATAAATCCAATCAATTTTGATTAAATACAAAAAATATATAGCATGAAGTCCGTTGTACGTGTTTTGTTAATTTGTTTATACATTTTGTATATTTTTGTTAATTTAATTCATAGTTACTTGAAACCTTTCATATAAATATTGCAATGAAACTATTTTAACTTTCACAATTTATTTAAAAAATAAAAATTTAAAATTAATATTCAATCCATCAAAATATTCAAATAAATAAATCACAGCCTTAATTTTTTTATAGATAAATAATTGAATTGGGGGAAATTATTTCATAATTTGGTTTTAAAAACTATTTCCTTTATTAATTAGTTTATTTTTTATGACCCTTTTTAATAAGTTTATAATTGCAGGTAAATTCACAATTTAATAAGTTTTATTTACGGACTGGTCTCAATCCAAACTTAACACAATCTTCGCTTATGAGTTATGACTTATAATATATATATATATATATATATATATATATATATATATATATATATATTATAAGTAAATTAAATTTTGAGACAAATGGAGTATTTATCTAAATTGAACTTAATCTTAGTTGAGTTTATGATTATTTGAAGTTGTTTTTTATAATGATTTCAAGTAAAATACTTTAACCTTCACAATTTTAATATGTTGTATATTGATTTGAACTAAACATACTCTTAATTTAGTTTATTGTTATTAAGAGACCCAAATATTTCAACCAAACTATTATAATCTTCAAATTTCAGAAATAAAATATACATTAAATATCATTTTGTTTATTAAGAAACCGCACAGCGGGTGGGTAATTAAACTAGTATCTATATAAAGTTGGGTGAAGCCCAATTAATTGCACATATTAAATGCTTACAAACAAATCTAATACTCCGTATATATTTAATATTAGCTTAAGAAATCTATACTATCTATATAAAGTTGAGTTTTGCCCCATTAATTGTAGGGGTGGGCATATCCGGGTATCCGACACGAACCGGATAACCGTGTCGGATACCCGAAACCGTTTATGCCCAAATTGCCGAACCGTATACGAACCATTTCGAACCGGGTATCCGACACGGTAAACCTAATCGGTTCCGTGTCGGATACCGGATTATCCGACACGAACCATTTGTTTTTTTAAAAAAAAAAATTATATTCATACAATAGGCCGTCTGTAGTAATACACTGAGAAGAGAATGAAAATCAACAACCCTAATCGAAATGTTGCCCTAAATTTCAGATTGAAAGTCATCAAAGTAAATCAAAGAAAGTGTAACTTAGATCCAACCTCCTCAATAAAAATTAAAGCTTCTGAGCTTCACTCTTCAAAGATTTGATTTGAAGGGAGAGGATGAGGAATGAGGTCGATTCGGCAGCACGATCTGAAACGAAAACGAGAGGGCTCGAGAGGGCAAGCGTCAAGCGAGGGCTCGAGAGGGCAAGCGTCAAGCGAGGGCTCGAGAGGGCGAGCGAGACTGAGGGCGAGCGTCAACCGAGAGGAGTTGGCTCGAGAGGGTGAGGCTCTCGCTACTGGAGTCGCAGGTGCTGAGAGCGAGGCGACAACCTTGTGTGGGAGAAAGGAGAGAGGCGCGAGCAACGGCTGATGAAGCTTCAGTCAATGAGATTGAGTCGTGTATGCTTTGTATCTTAGGGTTTGTTTGTTTGTTTGGGTTGGGCTGGCAACTGGTGAGTGGTTTGTTTGGGCTGGGCCCAAGGCAAATTAAAAAAGAAAGGCCTCTGAACGCATAGGAGTATATATCAGCTGACCTATCCATCTTTACTGAAATATTTGGGATTGTATATATACTAATATATTACCGTACCTAAAAAAATAAAAAAAAATTAAACGGTTCGTGTCGGGTATCCGACAAGGGAATTTGCCCGAACCGTATCCGAACCGTTTAATGTCGTGTTTTAGCGGTTCGTGTCATTTTCGTGTCGTGTCTTTTCGGTTTCGTGTTTTTTCGTGTCGTATCGTCGTGTTTTCGTGTCGTATCAGTCGTATCGGGTTTTTCTGCACACCCCTAATTAATTGCACCTATTAAAATGATTAAAAATAACCTAATATATTTTAAATATTAGCATAAAAAATCAAAAGATTGTTCTAGCCTAATGGTTAAGGAATAATTTATTTCATAAGGTCAAAGGTTCAATTCTCCTTAACTACACTATTTTGTATTTTTTTAATTATATTAGTTTATGCCTTTAATTTATTAGATAAAAAAATATTTAATATTTTTTTGTTATAAAAATTCTAAAGGTTTCTTAGACAATAGAATTATAATACTTTTTTTGATGTAGCACCATAAATACTAATACTTTTTTATCTAAAAAAGTATGTTTTTAAATTATATATTTTATGTTTAACTAACGGTTATGATTGTCATTATAAGACATATATTATTTATGTTTAATATAATGAATACAAAAATAGAGGGCCTTAATTTATATTAATGTCAAAACATTGATAATAATATGTTATTTTTCTTTACAAAATGTGATTAAATAAATGTTGTCAAAAATAAAGAATATATAATTTTATGCAAATTAAGTGGTTGTCAATTGCCAAAATAAAATGAATATTTTTCTAAAAATTACAACATATTTTAAATTGTCATAAAAATGATCAATCTATATCTATCTATATATCTATATAAAGTTGGGTGAACCCTTGCACATATTAAATGTTTACAAATAAATCTAATATATATTTAATATTAGCTTAACAAGTAAAAAAGTTATTTTAGCTTATTAGTTATAGGTATAGTTCCAATCCATCATGTCAAGGGGTCAAATCTCTGTAACTACAACATTTTTCAAGTTTATGGTATATTGTTTTTTGTATTTTGTTTTAAACCTAAACACATGCAATATTTCTAAAGCAATTATCATTTTTTTGTTGCTTATATAACACGTAGAAGTAAGTAAAAAGATAAATAGAGTCAAATTAATATATTTATCAAATTTCAAAGATAAATAAACATATTAAAACTTTTATAGATAAAAATTATTAGTAATAAAATTACAACGATAATATATTAATTAAAAATATATATTTAAATAAGTCATTTATAACTACAACATTTTTCAAGTTTATAATATATTATTTTTATTTGTTTTAAACCTAAACACATCCATTTCTAAAGCAATTATCATTTTTTTTGCTTATATAGTTGAATTGCATGTAGAAGTGAGTAAGAAGATAAATAGAGTCAAGTTAATATATTTGTCGAATTTCAAAGATAAATAAACATATTAAAACTTTTAGAGATAAAAATTATTAATAGTAAAATTACAATGATAATATACTAATATTAATTAATAATATATATTTAAAATAAGGGAACTTCTGTTTTTTATCCAGTCTTATGTTGATCATCTAGATCTTAACAGATTCAAACTCAAAGAGAACACCTCACAAATGATGACCATCCTAAATCTCTCTCACAGGTACAATACCATCTATTTCAAGTCTCAAATATCAGTTACAAAAACCATCTATACCAGAAACACTCCCACAAGGACATCAAACATTCCACAGAAATTAAAGAACAGTAGTTCTGGGTTAACACCCTATATTCACACCAGGAAAAACATTTACTCACAACAACAGAAACATCTTTTGATAGCTACAAGTATAAACATGCCAAAAATAATTAGAAATAACTGTAAAATTAAAGAAACAATTTGCAAACACCAAAATACGAGAAAACAAGATAAAATCATACCCATTATACTCCTCAAAGTTTTCTACTACAGATTAGATCACAAAAAATCTAAAAAGGAAAAACTATTGAACCTAACAATCATAAGAAATAAGAGGATAATAAAACTTACATTCTTATTACCCAACTTCACACATATCAAATTTACTTACAATAGACCTACACATAAAAACATTAATACCTTGGAAAAAAGAAAAAGAAAAAAATCTAGGACAAATATACTTATACATAAACCCACCCATAATATCAACTTTAGTAAACAAAAACCATCCTATCTCACTAGGTCAAAAAATAATTTAAATTACCGTAAATCCATAAATAAAAATATTCACAATAACCCCATCCATCTAAATAAAAAAAAAATTCTGTCAAAATAAAGTTAACCAAAACATTAACAATAATAAACTAAAAGAAAGATTATCCCACAAAAATTTTTATAAAACCTACCAACTAACCCAAAACATCTACCCCAGCCCAAAACCTAATTACAAAAAAATTGGGCCTAAAACCCACTCGGTTAGGAAATTTATATATGCCCAACAACTGGTATTTTGGACCCATCAACAATACAATTACATAACTTTTATCACTAAACTTATACTTAAGAAAAATAATACCAAACAAACCTTTTGTACTTACAAATTTAGATTCAACATTATAAAACCTATTTTAAGCCCTATTCCTAACCTACAAAAAAGAAAAAAATTCTAAAAGCATAAAAATTATTCACAAAAATAGGAAACTACTATACAGGAAATACACCTATAACTGTTTTATAAACAAAATAAAGCAAACCATCAATAATAAACATACCTATAAAATATATATACCAAATGAAAAAATCTTGGGAAATAAAAATATATCCTTTTTTATAAAAGAAAAAAATAAAACAATTACAAAATTAATAATCATCACAACTAACAACTCTATTACTAAAACAAATCAGTATAATAATTTTAAAATGCTTAACAAGCGCCCCCACACAAATCAAATATTTAAATGACAAACTTAGCCTATTGGAACATAAGAGGGATAAGAAAACCCAACCTCTGGCAAGACTTAGCATACATCCAAAAAAGAAACAACCTTAATATTCTAGTACTAGCTGAAACTAAAACAACTCAACCACCAAACGAAAAAATATACAAAAAAACAGGATTTAACAAGGTCGATCATATTGCCTCCGAAGGAACAAAAGGTGGATTATGGATCCTCTTTAAAACTTCTAACTTTACAGATTCAACCCAAAAATTAACAGTCTCAAAAAATTATATTATATACTTAGTTAATATAAATAATTTTAGATTTACCCTCAACTTCATCTATGCACCCTCAAGCCAAACAGACAAAGATAGCTTTTGGAAAGAAATTTTTACCATAACTAAACAATATAATCTTCCATCCCTTATAATGGGTGATTTCAACAAAATAGAATCAATAAATGACAAAATCGGAGGTACTAATCCGCACAGGAGCAGATTTGCCAGAATTCAACAAATAAATGAAGAATTGGACATCCACACTATCCCTTATACTGGTAGCCCAGTTACTTGGAGAAAAAGACAATCCCCAATTGATAATATCTATGAACGACTCGACAGAGTTATGATCCACACTGACATCTCTAATCAATTTCCTAACCTAACAGTTCACAATCACCCTTTTACAACCTCTGACCACTCTCTAATTTCCCTTTCAATTGGAACAAAAATAGGGAGAATAGGATCACCCTTCAGATTTGAAATGTCATGGACAAATAACGACAGCTACAACAACCTGGTCAAATCCACTTGGCAAAACAGACTCAAAGGTTCTTTCATGTTTACACTATTACAAAAACAAAAACTCCTTAAGAAAAACACTAAAATATGGTGTAAATCACACCCAAATAATAATTTCAGACAACTAAAAGAAATCGAAGATCAACTCCTCTTATTACAAAGCCAACAAACAAATGGAAAAGAAATTTACATTACTAATACTAAAAGACAAAGACTCTTAAATAAACGTGAAGCACTCATGAACTATAATAATACATTTTGGAAACAAAGAGCTAAATCAAACTTTCTTAAATTTGGAGATAAAAACACCAAATACTACCAGTCCATAACTAAAATTAGAAATTCAAAAAATATCACACGAGCTTCACAAACAAAAATGGTCTCATACTTGAAGATGAAAAACAAATCAGAGACGAAATCACAAATGAATTAGCCGAAAGATTCATGCCAAACAACAATCCAGGTAATTACAACTCTTCATTCTTCAACTTAATAGATCATACGATTACTGATTCTGAAAACCTAACCCTAACCCAACCCTTTACAGACAAAGAAATAAAAGACACCTTATTCTCTATGGCAGAAGACAAATCTCCTGGACCTGATGGCTTCCCACCTGAATTTTATAAAAAATACTGGAATATTGTAGGAAACCTACTATGTAAAGCTATCAAATCATTCTTCCATTCAGGTATCCTCCTTAACGAAGTAAACACAACCTTTATTGCACTTATTCCCAAAATTGATAAACCCACAAACATTAACCATTATCGACCGATCAGCCTATGTAACACAATCTACAAAATTATTTCTAAACTCTTAGCAAATCGCCTTAAACCTATTTTACCCAGGATTATAAATCCTTTTCAAGGAGCCTTTGTCCAAGGCAGAAACATTCAAGACAACATCCTAATAGCTCATGAGGTCTTCCACTCCTTCCATAACAAAAAAGGAAAAGCAGGATGGATGGCGATAAAACTAGACATGGAAAAAGCATATGATAAAATAAATTGGGACTATATTCATATCATACTAAAAAAATTTGGATTCCACCAGAAATGGATAAAATGGGTCATGACTTGCCTAACTAAAACAAATTTCTCAGTATTAGTTAACAACCTTCCAGGTAATACATTCCAAACTTCCCGTGGAATACGACAAGGAGACCCTCTAGCACCCTACATCTTCATAATTGTTATGGAACTATTAGCTAGAATGATACAACAAGAATCAAAAGAATACGAACCACTAATTGGAATCAAATTAACAAATAATAGTGATCCTATTCCTTTCCTTTCCTTTGCAGACGACACACTCATTTTTGGAAACGCAAATGAACTGAGCCTTCACACAATTAAAAATCTCCTAAATAATTTCTGTAATGCATCTGGTCTCTCTATAAATTATAACAAAAGTTCATTACAAGTCTCTAAAAACATTTCTCCTCAAAAAGCTCAAAATCTCGCTCAACAACTAAACATTCCAGTTACTAGAACCATGGAAAAATATTTGGGAATACCACTTATCAGTGGTAGAGTCAATAATAACCTTTTTGATGAGGCAATCACAAACCTTAAAAAACAACTTTCTAAATGGAAATCAAACACTCTTTCTCAAGCAGGTAGAAGTGTCCTTATTCAGGCTAATCTCAACTCAAAAACAAATTACCTAATGCAATCCTTTCTCCTTCCTAAAGGAATACTTGAGAAAATTGATCAGATCAACAGAAACTTTTTCTGGAACAAATTACAATCCGACAACTATCACCCCTTAATTAGTTGGGATCACCTATGTACCCCCAAAAGGGACGGTGGGCTAGGATTTAAATTAGCTGAACAAACCAACATAGGTATGCAAATGAAACTTCTTTGGAGAATTATAACAAATCCTGACAACATCTGGACAAAAGTAATTACTGATAAATACCTTTCTAAGGAATCACTAATGGAAAGAGGAAAAAACAAAACCTCCTAGCAATTTGGACGACTGCTAAATATCAGAGATCTCTTCTCAAAAGGACTTTTATGGCTAGTTGGAAATGGGAAAACAATAAATGTCTGGACCGACATTTGGGTAAATGCACAATATCTTGATAACTTTAGAAACAATCATAACCCTAACTTAAAAGTTTGTGACCTAATCACTGATTCAAAAAAGTGGGACACTGAAAAACTAAGTGACATCTTCCCTGCCCATATTGCGAAAATGATTTCTAATATCTACATTCCTAGTGTTGATATCCCTGACAGACTCATCTGGATCTATAATAACAATGGAACTTTTAGTGTTAAATCCACATCCTCCCTTTTCAGTACTAGAAATAATGATAAAATTTCAGCAGACTGGATCTGGAAACTAAATGTCCCTCCTAATATTAAAAACTTCATTTGGAAAATCACCCTTGACATTTTACCTACTTCCGCACGCCTAAATAGATACATAAATAGAGTTCCTAATACCTGCAGTCTCTGTAATGACAACTTAGAAAACACTAACCATCTACTCTTTAATTGTCAAATTACCAAATCCCTTATTCACAACTTGGAAATTCAACTAAATAAAACATATATCATACCTAACATAACAAATGACATCTCCGAAAACATCATAAACACAAAAACTCAGAACAAAGACTTCACTGACCTCTGCCACTTATGGCATTCAATCTGGGAACTACGAAACAAAATCATTTTCCAAAAAAGGTCAAATAAATATATTGGGGACACCCTAATACAAACTATAGATAAAATTTTATGCTGGAATAAGGAAAACAAACATACGATCCTACCCAAACATATCAGACCTCAGAACAACACAAAGTGGAAATATCCGCCAAAAAACCTATTTAAAATAAATGTTGATGCCTCTGTCAAAAATGGACTCCAATCTCAAATAGGATGCATTATTAGAAATAATAAGGGTCAGGTTAACCAAATTTACAAATGTAATGGTAAAACAGAATCCGTCACTCAAACAGAATGTTTCGCAGTACTTGCAGGTACAAGACTGGCGAAAGAACTAGGAATACAAAGGGCTATCATTGAGAGTGATTGTGAAATCATCATCAACTCTATTAATCAGACAAACAAGACACCTTGGATGATTACACAGATTATAGAAGAAATAAAGACTATAAGCAAAGGCTTCGAATTTATCAAATTCCAGCATTGCTACAGGGAGGCGAATAATGCGGCCGACTTTATTGCCAAATCACACATGAGCTGTAATTCCATTTTAGAGTCTTGTTGTGAATTTCAAAACATCATCATGCTTGATGATCATGGATACTATTAGTATCCAAAACCTTGCCTACTGTAAAAAAAAAAAATTAAATGCGTTGAAAAATAAATTGATATTTTTATTCCACAATTGATTTTGATAGTTTTTGACAAATCCGCTTTAATTATGTTTTCTCTCTTCTGTCAGGACATTTGGGATCGAAAAAAGTGGTATTGTAGTAAGATTGATTTTGGCCTCGTATTGTTTACTGGTATTGTTTGAACCATATCGATATGGTAAATATATACACCATGAGATTTTTAAACTCCAAATGAAAGGGTAAATTTCATATTTTTATAACAACAAAAGCGTAGAACAACACAATTACGACTTGGTAGTTGGGATTAATTTCATTGGCAAACTCATCCATCCCTTACAAGGAGTGTTTGTTTCTGATAGAGAAATTCAAGACAATATACTTATTACTCATGAAATCTTCCACTCTTTTAAGAGGCGGACCCGTATTCCTTTCCTAGCGTCTGCAGTTGACATTATATTCTTTACTAAAGGGAATATTACTACTTGCCAACAAATAACAGAGATTATTTTCATTGTATGTTTTGACGGTTCACCGTCTGTCGACTTTATCGGCCACTTAAGAAGTCAGGTTCGTATGACCCTCGAATTCTTACCTTATCAAAAAAAAAATAACAGGCATTATTAATGACTATCGCCAAATATCTTGTCAAAAGGTAAATTTTCACAAATCAGTCTTCCAAGCCACCTCTAGTATTACTCGCAGCAGAATAAGAGAAATTGCGAGATGCTTAAACATTTCAAATAAATGCTAGTTAGAAAAATATGTAGGGTATCCAATCATAAATGAAAAAGTTAACAAAAACACTTTTGAAGAAATCATTTGCAAATCTAAAGATTAGTTAATTAAATGGAGGGCAAATTCTTTCTCACAACAAGGACGAGCCGTCTTGATCGGATCAAACCTAGTTGCTTAGCCTTTGTATGTTATGCAAAGTTTTATGCTCCCGAATAATATCCTCAAAGAACTTGACCAAGTGAACAAGACGTTTTTATGGAACAAGGACCTTCAGCACAAACTATACTGGTGGTCAAATAGAGAAGACTGGTTCACAACTTCCAGTGCAATATCACTCATTAATGGACAACATTGACTTGGCAAATATCTGAATACATGGATATGGAAAGTGGACATCCCACCAAAAGTTCAAAATTTTGTTTGGAAAATGAGGTAACATGGACCACCAACAAAAACTCCATTAAGGCAAAGGGGTGTCTTTGTGCAATCCTGGTGAGGAGGACGATATGCACCTCTTCTTCGATTTTGCATATTGCTATAAGATGACAGATATGATTGCACACTTTTGTCGTTCGGTTGGGAGACTCGACATCTACAACGATCAAAATCTTCGTGACCTTATCCGTATGAATGCTATCGGATAACTCCACTTATCCGAATTCTTTCCTCTTCAATTTTTATTGTTTCATCCATGTCACTGAAATTTAAAAAAAAATTCAATTAACATTTTCTTGATTGCCTTTTTCAAATCCCCATTTAACACTTGATATTCAGATTCAGGAGTCAACAGTTCTTCAAGTCCTTCTTCAAGCATTTTCAAACTAACTAAAAATACCCTTAAAACACATATTCAACCCGAAATTCCTTTCAAGTAATAAATCAGTCTAAATCTTGCATAAAACTAATGAAATCAACCAGAAGCATGTGAAGAGGGAGGGGATTCAAGGCTGTTTTGATGTGAATTTGTTCGTCGAGTGGTTGTTTTTGCTTGAGTTGGGTTGAGCATAGGATGGGTTGAAACTTTTTTTTTTGACAGTAGACAAGAAGTAGATCGACGAAGCGATCTTGAAGCCATCAAAAGATGGCTTGATAAACCAGAAGTAGGATGGGTTGAAACTTGAAAGTTTTTCTTTAGCTCTCGGTTTTACTTAATTGCATTTCACTACTCCTCCGTTTCCAAATAAGTGACTTTTTTTCAAGTCAAACACGTATTTCTATGAGGGTAAAAACTATATAAAATATTAAATTTTAATTAATTTTTTAATAATATCATACTTATTATTAATAAGTATGGGTTCATCAAAAAAATATATATATTTTATATTATTTTTTTCACTTTAAAATACGTGCATCTTTCTCTTTAGTAAAAGAAGCTTTTTCGCCATAAATGAGGTGAAATAAATGAGAAATATTGAATATTTAAAAAAAGAAAATAAATCATTTTAATCAATAAGAAATTAAAGAGACTAAAAAGAAAATAAATAACCTTTATAAGAAGTTAAAGAGACTAATTTTATTTTATCTAATCAATTATTTCTATAATATTTGAAAAGTAGAGAGCCAAGTAATCATCAATTTTATTTTAATTACTTCAGTAAATTTAACTTTTTATAAGTATTCATACACATTCAAAAGAAGATAAAAATGTATAATTAATGTAAACAAAAAAATTTTGTTACTACTTCTAAAAAACGTTTTTTAGTATAATTATATATAAATTCATCGTATATTTAAATTTAAAATTTTATAAAATATTAGTAGGAAAAATGGTAGTGAAGTAAAATTTTTAATCAATTATTTATGTAATATTTTGAAAGTAGAAAACCAATTATCGTTTCTAAATCAACATGCACTTGAGTATTTAATTTAAAAAATCAACACTTGAGTAAACACAATATACAATGAAAACAGCAAATTAAATTATATTCATAAGCTTCGCCAAATATTTTTAAATTGTAAATTACCAAAAATAGACCCCATATATAAAAAATAATAATTTATTATATACAATAATATATTTTAAAACATCTAATGCTGTAAAATTTTCATTTATGGATAAATAAGTACTTCGTACAATAGTAAGATGCATGGTCTACCATAATTTTAGCTCCCGACAAGAAAAAAATAGTGTATAGAAAAATAAAACTAAAATAGTTTTAGTATAGATGGAAAATTAAAACCTTACATACTTAATTTAAGGAATAACTAAAATATGAAATGAAAAGGTCTAAAACAATCAAATATATTAGACTGAGTTTCTATTTAATTAATTTTTGATTTTGATTTAGTTTTATTTGAATTAGTATATGAATGTATATATTCATTAATGCAAAAGTCGATAATCACGTGCGTAGCACGGGGTAGTCTACTAGTAAATAATAAAAAGTGACTTATTTGAAAACGGAGGGAGTAATATTTATCTTGTTAGCCCACCAAAAAAAATATTTATCTTATTAATAGATATTTTATCACTTTGCCAATAAATTTTATGTTTTTGAGATTTTTATTAAAAAAAGCCTCGCAATGTTCAAATATATTATCCGCAATAGGCTGTTGTAATAAGAGCCCATCAAAAACAGCCCATAGCATCTAACTGTATCTAAAACGGACATTTTAAGTTAGTAGATTACTCACAATGCAAGGATTTGGATCCTATGAATTTGGCCATCAAATTCATGGGTGGAGTTGGGCAAATCTCAACCGTTAAAAAAATAACCGACGGTTAGATTTGGCCCCCTCCTTCACCCCCACCCCCACCCCCACCCTTTTTCTTTTTTCTTTTTTTTTAATTTTTTTTTTGTGAGTGTAAAACCCAACTCCACCCATGAATTTGATGGCCAAATTCATGGGATCCAAACCCACAATGCAAATTAGTAGATTGTCTGCAGCTAATGTTGGTTGTTTGCTCGTTGCAGACATAGGTTAAGATCACCTAGTCCGCTATTATGATTCATTATATAGTATGTATCGCTTGATTAGATGCGCCGAATTAATTTATTATTTTTCTTAATAAATGAGATAGTTTTATAATTATTTTCAACCAATAAAAGAAGGCGGACTATAAAAAGGACTATGGTAGCGGACTAGAGGATCCTCATTGTGCAGACATGAGATGTATTTAAAACTTGTTAAGAAGTTGTATCATTGCCAGCAACTAGGCGTGGCCACGGGTCTGACCCGGCAGGTCGATGGGTTCGACCCGCCGGGTCAAGGGTCGGGGAGGGGTGACACGAACCCTAACCCGGGAATTCCACGGGTTGGCGGGTTCGGGTCACCCGACGGGTCGGACCCGGCGGGTACCCGGCGGGTTGACCCGACGAATATGGCCCAGGTTGGACGGGTTTGCACTTGTTCGGAGTTTTCGAAATTGTCGAGAACGGGTATTGGACGCATATATGTTTGAACTTAAAACATAAACTTACTACATAACTACATAACTAGACTACTCACTAATTAGGATTAGGACTTAGGACTTAGGAATACTAGACTAGTTACCACCACTCGAGCCCGATGCGCCATCGTTCTTGATCTTATCGGGGTGCTTCTTGGTGATGTGAAGCTTCAAATTTCCATATCCAAGGTTATTTGTCACCTTGTACTTGTGACCGCAATGACGACAAACGGCTTCGAACTTTCCACCGGCTTGCTCCACCTTCTCGTAATGATCCCGGAACAACTCCGCCCGAAGGTTCTCACCGGATCTAATTGCGTCGGACATGATTACGAGCTTATGAAATAAAATTGATAGGTGATTGATGCATTGGATGGGAATGTGTGTGATTTGTGACATGAAGGAGTCGTCTATTTATAGCCCCGAGCCTAATCTCCCACCAACTAGCCGTTACAACGGCTAATTGGTGGGTCGACCCGCTGGGTCACCGGGTTACTAAACCCCGACCCTAACCCTAACCCGCTACCCGTCCCCACCCGCCTACCCGTCAACCCGGACACGTCGGGTCACGGGTTGACCCGCAACCCGTGGCCACGCCTACCAGCAACCACATAGTAAATATTCCAATTAGTCTAATAGGCATATGTGATGGACTTATATGATGAGTTTCTAGCACACACACAACCTCATATTCTGAGTGACAGATTGATATTAATAAGGCTTTATTTGAAAAAATCTAGTGGAGAGTGATAACTGAGGTTGGTTTCAAATTATTTGGAGAATAAAAAAAATGGAAAAAGTTATTCGCACAATGACATCTCGTCAAACGCATGGTCTGATCACTGACTTTCAGTGTTGGTGGTTGTCGACTTCAGCAGTCGAAGACGAAGACAAGAGCTGAAGAGTTGGGAGCCTAGGAGGGGTTGCTAAAGAGCTGTTGGTGGGGGCTGGAGGCTGAGAGGGGTGCTGACTTTAGGAGTCGGTGACAGTGGACTCCTTTTTGACACTGACTTTCGAAAAAGGCGGCTTAGTTTTAAAGGGCGCAAGGCGCACTGAGGCTCAAAGGGTCCCTGGAGCCTAGGCGCAAAGGGTGCCTGGAGCCTAGGCGCAGGCGCACGCCTGGCATAGAAAAGGCTCAGTTTTTACTCAGAATTGTTTAAAACTTATATTTATACTTAAAATAAAATGAAAATCATATAATATATGGTTAAATATCAAAACAAAGCATAGTTTAGTACTTCAACGTGTAAAAATAAACATAGTTCAAACTTCAAAATGAAATAAAGAGACAATTAAACAGAAAAACAAGCCACGCGAGAGGACTAGAGGAGAAAAAAAAAGTCTAGACAACAGAATAAATAAGATAATAAGAGAGGAGAATTGAAGTGGATTTGATGCGGGACCATCCAAGACACCATCCAAGACACCTTCGGACACACCTATACTTGGGGATGGACCTATGATTCGAGCTCGTGAGAATGTTGTCATCCTCAAGAGGAATAAGAAGGCTCCACCATGGGAGAAGGTGCAAAGGTGGAAGACTTGACGTTTTTAGATTCGTTCAGCAGTTTGACAGCTTTTCGACGTCTCAGTAAAATGAGTCGTACGAATTCAATATTAATCGGATTGGATCGTGCCATACCTTGTTGGAACGAGGACGAAGAGATCTACAACTTTGCTGTTGAAGGTTTTTCCAGATTCGACGTAGAGAATGGCCGAAATTCAACTTCTTTGCAGTTGTCACATGTTTAGACGAATTCAGCCTATTTTTAGTATTATTTTTACTTAAGTTATTTTAGGAAACTTTAGGGTTAATTTCTTTCAATTGCTCCTTTTATTATTTTCGGCCCAATAAGCCCTTTTAGGGTTATAAATGCCGATTCCAGCATTGTAGAGAAGCACGTCTATCTTTGAATGAAATTTCAGATTTGTGTTAAACACATTGAGTGAAAGTCAATCGATTCGAAGCATTGCTCATCGATTGCAAATTGGTTCTTGTCTCAGCTTGGTTTTCTTTGTGTTCGTCAACTTCGCAAGACTTGGTGATCCTAGTATCCACAAGCCCCCTCCTTGTGCCTCCAAGTTGTCCGCTTGGTTGTGTAGGGTTGTAGAGACGGGTTATATAGTCATTGGTATTGGTTCCTACCCTCTTAGGAGGTCTGGGGTCTTTATCTTGTTCTATATAGATCGACTCAGTCCTTATCGGTCGTGTCTTTCAATTCTTGCTGCGTTTCTTTGAGTCTTTTGCTTCCGTTCTTTAGTTTCTTGTTTGATTGTCGAAGATCGGACCATCCTGCGGCTAACCCCGTATCAAATTGGCATCAGAGCTTTGGTTTCCGACATCAATTGAGTCTTTTGTTATTCATAAACACAAAACCCTACAAAAATAGAGTCTTTTATTTGTTTCTTGGTCTTTACTTCTTGAATCTTGATTTGTTGCAACTAACCTTTTTTTGTTTGTGATCGTTGTGGTTGCTAGCCGTAAACACTAAGCCAGCCGAGACCCTTACAAGTGCAGCCGGCGCCAATTGCATCAAGCCTTCCATCCGGCCGCACCTTGTTCTCTCACAAACCCTAAATTGTTGTTGCTTCTATCTTGTTCTATCCTAGGCTATCTATTTTGTTGCCTTAGTTAATTTCTTATTTTTGTGGTAGATTTATTCATATTATCTACCATAGATTATAAACAAAAGGCTTAGATAGATATACCTTCCATACTTAGCCAAGCATCATCTTTATATATTGCATAAGGGCTACAAATTTTATTTTCTTTCACCTTAGCATACACTTTCGAGTCCTTCATTGTTATTATTAGTTTTCTTGCATAAGTCAAAAAAAAAAAAAAGAGATTGAACTTGGACCTAGGAGGATAAAATTCACTAGGGGCAAGAGTAAGCTTCAAAAAAAAAAAAAAAAAAAAGAGGATTGTCAAGTCTAGTGCAAGAAGCTTCAAGGACCAATTTTGGTGAACTTCCATAGCCCTAGTCAAAAATCTCAAACACATTCCTCACAAAACACGAATTTGAAACCCTACCTTGCAACTACAACATCATAACATAAAGGTTTTCACTCTTTTTAAAAGAGGTAAATTTCCATACCTTCTTTGTTTTCTTTCTTTTTGAAGTCTGTCGAGTACCGCAGAGGTCATACCGACCCCGTACCGACCCCCTCAGCCTCGGTACAGCTCCTGACGAAGAGTGTCGAGTCCAGCAGCCCCTGTACCGACCCCATACCGACCCTGTACCGACCCCCCTGCCTCGGTACAGCTTCTGTCGAGCCTATTTTGGGTCGATTTCGAGGCTTCCTGTCGATTTCGACCTTCTTTTTCTTCTGTTTTGTGTGATCCTTGCTGCTAATTGAGTCCTATACTTGCTTGGATCGAGTCCTTTGTTGGTGTCGAGTCATCTTTTGCTTTGTTCTCCTTCATACTCTCATATCTATACTTTGATTGTTAGGTTTTTGCTTGAGTGTTGATTTGCCCAAAGCGGATTGCCCCAACAAGCGTGACATACCAATTAGAGAGAGAGTGTGAGCGAAACGCATTGCGAGGTTGTTTATATTTTTCTAACCTTTCACATAGTTCTTTGTTTGTCTTTATTTGCAATGTCTAATAACCAGGTCAACGACTGGTACAGTACCGTCATGGGGTGCATAGCTCAGATGGAAAAAAGCTTTGCGGCAATAGAGCTTCAGCGTTTTGGCTCTAATACGGTGTTCGTACAAGGAGTCTCACCTAGAGTTGAAGTGCCACCAATTGAAAGGGAAGAAACTCATCATATTCCTCCTAATAATGCTATACAACATCATGTTCTTTCTAGTGAAAATATTCAGTTTGTTGATAAAATTGGAGGGCATGTTAATGATGATCAAGGATTTAATTTAATTGCCTATGATGATAATGTTTGCATTGAATCTGAGCATGATGATTCTTTGATTGATAGTAAGGTTTTAAGTGTTCAACCTATGCCTTGTATTGATAATCAAAGAGAAGAGTTGTGTCATACTACATGCTTAGAAAATGGCAATGTTTCTAATATGATCATTGATGATAAAAATTGTTCTCATATTGCTAGCCTTGAATTAAATGAAAATCCAGCCTTGACAAAGGATGAAAACTTGCTAGCCTTTGATGGAAACATATTGATACATGAACAAGATAGAGTGCATAATGAGTTAAAACCTTATGACGATGATATGGAATATGAGTTGTGCACTAATCAATCTTTTTTTCTTGGTTTTGTAGTGAGCTCTAGTGGTATACAACTTGACGAAGTCAAGATCAAATCCATCCAGACGTGGTCAACCCCTACTACAATCGGTCTTGTGAGGAGTGTCCATGGGCATGAGGTTTTCGATCCAGGAGCTCGTGTGGATGCAATTGCAGAATCATATGCGACCTTGGATTCGAGGACGAATCCTTTTCAAGAAAGGGGGAATGATGCGGGACCATCCAAGACACCATCCAAGACACCTTCGGACACACCTATACTTGGGGATGGACCTATTATTCGAGCTCGTGAGAATGTTGTCATCCTCAAGAGGAATAAGAAGGCTCCACCATGGGAGAAGGTGCAAAGGTGGAAGACTTGACGTTTTTAGATTCGTTCAGCAGGTTGACAGCTTTTCGACATCTCAGTAAAATGAGTCGTACGAATTCAATATTAATCGGATTGGATCGTGCCATACCTTGTTGGAACGAGGACGAAGAGATCTACAACTTTGCTGTTGAAGGTTTTTCCAGATTCGACGTAGAGAATGGCCGAAATTCAACTTCTTTGCAGTTGTCACATGTTTAGACGAATTCAGCCTATTTTTAGTATTATTTTTACTTAAGTTATTTTAGGAAACTTTAGGGTTAATTTCTTTCAATTGCTCCTTTTATTATTTTCGGCCCAATAAGCCCTTTTAGGGTTATAAATGCCGATTCCAGCATTGTAGAGAAGCACGTCTATCTTTGAATGAAATTTCATATTTGTGTTAAACACATTGAGTGAAAGTCAATCGATTCGAAGCATTGCTCATCGATTGCAAATTGGTTCTTGTCTCAGCTTGGTTTTCTTTGTGTTCGTCAACTTCGCAAGACTTGGTGATCCTAGTATCCACAAGCCCCCTCCTTGTGCCTCCAAGTTGTCCGCTTGGTTGTGTAGGGTTGTAGAGACGGGTTATATAGTCATTGGTATTGGTTCCTACCCTCTTAGGAGGCCTGGGGTCTTTATCTTGTTCTATATAGATCGACTCAGTCCTTATCGGTCGTGTCTTTCAATTCTTGCTGCGTTTCTTTGAGTCTTTTGCTTCCGTTCTTTAGTTTCTTGTTTGATTGTCGAAGATCGGGCCATCCTGCGGCTAACCCTGTATCAGGATTAGCGGAAGAAATGCATATCTCTGTGAGTCTCAAGAAGTCAAGATAATAGAAGGAAGGGAGGAGAAAAAGAACTGCAGCATAAGAGAAGACTAGAAGAAGAACGTGCATACTTAAGTTGGGAAGATTGATGATCTAATGGCGGCAGAAGAGATAAACTAGGGTTAGTGAAAATAGTTTTTTGGATTAAAAGTCCAAAAGTGGGCCCATTAAGTTAATATTATAAATTAGATTTAAAAAAAAAGAGCAAAACTAAAAGCTCTAAAAGCCCACGACTTTGGGCTTAGAGAAAAGCGCACCAAGGCTCTCAGAGACGCGCGTCTGTCGTAATGAGCTTCGTCTGGACTAGCAAAAGCCCCAAGGACTGAGCCCTGATGCGCCCTGCGCCTAATCTATATTAAAAACAATAAGTATGTAATTATATTAAAAAATTAATTTTAAAAAGTTAATATTTTAGGTGGTTTTTATATTCTCAAAATCGTGTAAGAATAGTAAAGTGTCAAATAAAAAAAATGGAGAGAGTATGAATTTGAGCGAGATTATTGCCAATACAACAAAATAGCTATCGACAAAATAAAATTCGTTAAATTACACAATAATTTTTTCTATTTTAAAATATATTTAAAAATCAAACAGAGATAAAAAAAATCTAAACGAGTTTATATTATAGTATGTTGTAACTTTGTAACCAAAGTTTTTTTTGGATTTTGTGCATAATAACCTTCAACTTTTGATCATTGATGACTCCGTTGCCTACAAAGACTTAAAAGTGTATTTTATTCCATTTGCAAAAACATATCATTTTAATTATTTTTATAAATTTTAAGAAAATCAACAATAATACTCTCATTTATTATACTACTTTTATTTTTTATAAAAAATTATAATTAACAATTTACTAACTATTATAAAATATTTTCATAAATTAGAGGTCAAAATACAATACTCCCTCCGTTCGACAAAACATGACGTTTACTATTCACGTAAGATTTTTTAGAATGATGAAAAACTTTATAAAATATTTATTTTTTTTATGAATTTTATAAATAATAATTACGAAATTGTGAAAAAAAAATTATTAAAAACATTAGATATTTTATATAGTTTTTATCTCTTAAAAAACGTGTCTGAATAGTAAAGTGACATATTTTGTCGAACGGAGAGAGTATATTTTTTTCGCTGTTTATCCAATTTGTTAAGAAATCGCGTGTCATGGATTGCATAGGGCCATGTTTCAGTTATAGTCCACGTCACCATCAGTGCGTACGTTTAGGTTAACAAGGTCGCTCGACACTTTGCATGCTTATAACTCTAACGTGGCGGTGGCTCTCCGTTACTTGCGTCGCCTCGTAAGAGATAAACCCCCCTTTGGAAATTTTTATCTTCTATCAATTTTTTTTAACCAATAAATAAATAAATAAATAAAAGATTTCAGCAGATATAATAATTTATAAATAACTTGGATAAATCAATTTCCTAGTCGGGGACTACTTTCTCTCTTGAAATCAATAAATACCAAAAGAAATCCGTGGTGTTTGTTGCTCATCGATCTTCCGCTTCTTTCACCCTTTCTTTGAAACTTCTTCCATTACTGCAAATCTGCAATGGTATTCAATTCCTTCAAACTCTTTGATTTGATTTGATCTGATCTGATTGAAATCGGCGAATTTGTGTGTTTAATTGTTGAAATTGTGATTTCTCCTCGATTTCGTTTTCTTTGGTTTGATTTCATCGAATGATCAATAATAGAAGATCGAGATGTGTGAATCTCGACGTTCTTGTTTTGGATCCTAATTTGTTGTTTGTGGATTCAATTCGTGCGTGCAGACAACATCAAGACGCTTGGCAGACAGGAAGATCTACAGATTCGAGAAGAACATAACGAGGAGAGGCTCCGTTCCGGAAACAGTTGTGAAGAAGGGGAATGACTACCCCGTCGGACCGATCCTTCTCGGATTCTTCGTCTTCGTCGTCATCGGTTCCTGTAAGTCAATTGTTTGTTCTCCTATATATTGAATTGATTCACTATATATAGATTCCATGAATAAATTGTTGATTAACTTCAATTGTACAAATTGATGCATGCAGCTCTGTTTCAGATCATCAGGACAGCAACTAGCGGAGGAATGGCCTAATTGGGAGGACGAATTGCGACTACTGCTGGTGAATGGTGAATTGGTGATGCAATGCAAGTGCAAAGGAGGAGGAAGAGGACCGTAACAATGGCGATTTTGTTGTATTTTGCTTGGTTTCTTTCAATCTTTACTGTCCAGAAATTAGAGTAGTTGGGGGATACAAATAAAGGCTACTTTGCAGGTTACTACTACGCCTAATGAGACTACTGGTGTTTGTTATCGTGTTGTTATATGGCAACCTACCAACAATAAAATAGTACTGCACTACTACGGTATCAAATATGTTTCATAATCTAATTGAATATTTAGTCCATGTCTGACCATCTTATCATATATGTTTCATAATCTAATTGAATATTAGTTTAAGTTCATAAGAGCACCAATGTGGTATGTATTTTATTAAGGAATGATGTGATGAGTTTGTTATGTATTTTATTAAGGAATGATGTGATGAGTTTGTTAGTAAGAAACTCTTAAAAACTTAATCATCAATATCTATATATCTATATCTATCTATATAAAATACTAAAGCAGAGGCCTGAAACGGGCTCTGGTGCAATCTCGCGTCCACGGAATTTTCTGGATTAAAACGGGATTATTTTTGCTTACGTGTCATTTTCTGGATTAAAGTGGTATTATTTTTTGGTCAAATCAATTAATAAGTCAATATAATTATGTCAAAAACTTATATTTTTAAGATCAAATAATATATCCAATATATATATCCTTTTATCTTAATTCGACCAAATAATTAATTGATCAAGCTAAAATAATTAACAATAAACCAAAAACTTTCAACTTGATAAATCCACCGCCAACCATAATAAATAGTTTTTATTAAAAAATAATTATTTTTATTCAAATGAGTTGCAACATACAATCAAAATCATAATATATAAACTACGTACAACATATAGCCATAAAAAATTGTTACTATTCCAACCAATTTTATTAAAAACAAATAAATTCAAGTGAATAATTTTACAAAAGCTATTATCGATAGAATATAATATCTTAAGTTATTTTGTATAGTTTTTTATACTACGTGTATTAAAGAATCCAAAGATTTCAATCAAACTAATATAACCTTTAAATTTTAAAAGAAAATATAAATTAAACATCATTTTGTTTATTAAGAAACCGCACAACGGGCGGGTAAAGTAAAACTAGTAAAATACTAAAACAGAGGCCTGAAATGGGCTCTGGTGCGATCTCGCGTCCACGGAATTTTCTGAATTAAAGCGGGATTATTTTTGCTTACGTGTCATTTTCTGAATTAAAGTGGTATTATATTTCTGGCTCACATCAATTAATAAACCAATATAATTAGGTAAAAAACTTATCTTTTTAAATCAAATAATTTATCAAATATAACCTTATATCTTAATTAGATTTTTTATGAATATTCAACCATATATCTAACTAACTTTTATGTTCGATAGTGTTGTTAATTAATTATATCAAATTATAAGTATATACTCCATATTCTTTAGATAATTGAACTCCATATGACTTAATGTATGTTGGATATTTTGGTGTGACCGTCCCACATTTACTACGTTATATATATATATTATATATATAACTATATATATATATATTTATATATATATAACATAAAATATTAAAACAGCGGTCTGAAAACGGCCTCTGGTGCGATTCGCATACGTGACATTTTCTGGATTAAAATTGTGTTATTTTTTCATACGTGTCATATTCTGACGGTATTATTTTTTTGAGTCATAGTATCAATTAATAAGTCAATATAGTTAGGTTAAAAACTTATCTTTTTAGATAAAATAATCTTATCCAATATAACATTGTGTACTTCTTAAGTAGGTTGTTTATAAATATTCAACCTTATATATTAATTAGATAGAAAACTTATATCGTTTTAGATAAATCTATCTAATATTAAATTAATATAACCCATCTTTGAACGGGTAAAAAATGTTATCCATAATTAATATTAAACGTAAATAAAAAAATTGGTGTAAATAGTAGATTCAATGCGATAACATATTATATGGATTAATTCAATGCGATAACATAATATATGGATTAATTCAATGCGATAACATAATATATGGATTTCATTTATTGATTAGATTAATTCATCTAATCAATATATTATTTATTAAGACACGAGTAAATATAATATATGGATTCAACGTGATAAGATAATATATGTTATTTATTAAACATCGTTTTATTAAGATGGGAGTAAATATATTATTCATTTATTGATTAGATGAATTCATCCTATCTGGTGCGATTCGCATACGTGTCATATTCTGGATTAATATGATATTATCTTTTTTTTTATCTATATCAATTAATAAGTCAATATAATTTTTGCCATCTCAATTAATGAACCCACTTATTTTTAAAAATATTCAACCTTATATTTTAATTAGTTAGAAAACTTATCTTTTTAGATCAAATAATTTATCAAATATTTGGTCAATTATTGTATGTTTTAGATCAAATTGATATAATGTCAATTTGCCCTTTATCAAATTATATGATTAATCTATATTCAGACATGTTTGCAATTCTAAAAAAATATAACACAATTAATTAAAATTTGATCACAATTAATTAAAGTCATACAATACTCATCACGTATTAAAATTAATGATTGCTACGTATAATAGTATTATTTATATAAAAAATCGAGAGATATTTTGGAGCAAATGACATCATGTTGTAAATTTTATTGATTCGTAATATGTCTTCAATTTTTGTTACCCCATTAAATATAATCCATAAATAAGTATTGTATGACTTTTTGACACGTTTTTTAAAGAGATAAAAACTATATAAAATATTAAATTTTTAATTAATTTTTTTTATAATTTTATACTTATTAAAAATTTAAAATTATTTTAAAAAATTAAGTAAAAAGTCAATATTTTATAAAGGCTTTAACTCCTTAAAAAACGTGGAGAAAGTTAAACGATATTTATTTTTGAACGGAGGGAGTATATAAAATATTAAATTTTATCCAATATTACTTATGTTGGGTTATTAAATTTTATCCAATATTAAATACTCAACCTTATATTGGGTTATTAAATTTTTCATCTCAATTAAAGATCCCACTTATTTTTATAAATACTCAACCTTATATCTTAATTAGTTAGAAAACGTATCTTTTTAGATCAGATCATCTATCAAATATTTAATTTGGTCAATTATTCTACGTTTTAGATCAAATTGGATATAATATATCTATATATAAATATGTACCATGCCGTCAAGATTCTAAGAGATGAAGAAAGAATATTTGGTCAATTATTCTACCTTTTAGATCAAATTGAATATAACATATTTATATATGGTTTTATTTTTGTGAGCCATGTCATTTTGGTTTTACTTTTTGAGCCACATTAATTAATAATCTAATATAATATTTTAATATAATTTATTAACAAAACGCGCAACCGTGCGGGTAACAAATACTAGTATAATACTAAAACAGAGGCGTGGAAATCCTATGTGGCGGGCTCTGGTGCGATTCGCTCACGTGGCGGGCTCTGGTGCAATCTGACTCGGGTTTTTTGACACGTCAATTAATGAATGTCCAATAAATTTTAGCCATGTATACAACGACCTAATCTATTCATCTACGTATATTTTCATAAATATATCCCATAAAAAATCATTAAATTAATTAGTAACTTCTACAAGTTAAAATTGAAACTTGAAACTTCAACCGTATATTAGTTGGTTATCCCATTTTTTTCCATCCATATCTTATTTGATTACACAATTAATATCTTTTTTTTATCAATCCTAACTAAATAAATAATTTATATTAATAACTACTGCATATTATATTACCATTTAGATCTAATCCGATAAAATTTCATTTAATAAGCTATACAAAAAAATATTAGATAAAATTTCATTTAATAAGCTATACAAAAAATTTATTTCTTTCATAATAATAAGACATAACCTTATTTGATAAATAATAAGACATAAATAACGTGGGTGAAATGGTACCCCTATACATATTTTCAAACAAAAAATATGTATATACTATAAATTTTAAATTTTAATAATTGCACATATAAAATCGTTCTATACACCCCAAAGTAGGTTTCTCACTTATAATAAATTGATATAGCTTACTCCATACGATTTTATATCTGTTTCTTTAAATTTATTTAGGTTATGATGTATTTATTTAAGAAATTTTTACATATTGTGTATTGATTTTTAGTAAAACATAATTTATTTATCTATTAAATATGGACGTGTTGCATATTGATTTTAACCAAACTTAATTTTGATTTATTTTATGGCTACTTGAAATTAAGCTTTGTAGAAAGATTTTAAACATAGTATTTTAACATTCACAATTTAATAAAAAATAATCCATATACCAAACTATTTTAACCTTAATATGAGCATATAATTAAACTTTTATGACTAATATAATAAATATAATTTATTAAAAAACCGCACAACGGTATGGGTAATAACATTAGTAAAAATAAAAATAAGAAGGGACATGAGTGAAAAAGTAGGAAAGAGAAAGAGAGATTTGTTTTTTTTATCCGAAAGCGGGCTAATGCCCTATATATATATATATAGGCAAAAATGCATAAAACCACCCACTATTCATTGTTGTTTGCAAATAACCACCCCTTATTCAAAAATTGTCAAATAACCACTCATTATTCATTGTTGTTTGCAAATAACCACCCCTTATTCAAAAATTGTCAAATAACCACCCATTAAATATATGTTGTTTGCAACTAACCACCCATACCCCTTTTCTTGTTAAACCTCACTTAATTTAATATGAAAAGACAATTATACCCCTATTCATTAATGTTTCATTTTTAGTAAAAGGACATACTTATCTTTGTTGCTTGATTTTTCAGGTATTACAATTAGACCTGTCAAATGGGTCATTCGGGTCGGGTCACTTCGGGTCCTGAGTAAAACGGGTTCCGGGTACATCCAGGTTGTCTCGAACCCAGGTTTGACCGAGTTTCGGGTCATTTTGGGTCGATTTTGGGTTTGTCAATTTTTTCTTTTTTAAATTAAAAAAAATCATGATTTGATAATTTTGGATAATTTTAAAATTCTACAATTAAAGACGTTGTTCATAAATCATAGTGCTTGTAATTATATACTATATCTAATCTAAAATATTTTATTTTTATTATTTCTCGTAATTTTTAATAAAATGTAATAATATATAAATATCAAAATTTTAAACAATTTTTTAAAAAAAATTGATATTTTATATATTATTCCATCTTATTAAAAAGGTTTGATTTTTATTATTTCACGTAATTTTTAATAAAATGTAATAATATATAAAATATCAAATTTTTTCTTTTTAATAAAATGTAATAATATATGATTAATTTTGGGTCGCAAATTTTTTTATTTAAAAACATTTGATCTTTCATTTTTTAATTTATTAAAAATGTTTTCCGAGTAATCGGGTAAATCAAATGTCCCGAAACCCAGATTAAAAATTTATTAAAAATTTATTTAAACATTGACAAACCCAAAATCGACCCAAAATGACCCGAAACTCGGTCAAACCCCGGTTCGAGACAACCTGGATGTACCCGGAACCCGTTTTACTCGGGACCCAAAGTGACCCGACCCGAATGACCCATTTGGCAGGTCTAATTGTAATACCTGAAAAATCAAGCAACAAAGAGAAGTATAATTGTCTTTTTACTAAAAATGAAACATTAAAGAATAGGGGTATAATTGTCTTTTCATACTAAATTAAGTGAGATTTAACAAGAAAAGGGGTATGAGTGGTTAGTTGCAAACAACCTATATTTAATAGGTGGTTATTTGACAATTTTTGAATAAGGGGTGGTTATTTACAAACAACAATGAATAGTGGGTGGTTTTATGCATTTTTGCCATATATATATATATATATATATATATATATGAATTAATTAAGTTCGACAACAGGGTAAGCCCCTAAGAAAGGTAAAATACATGAGGGTGGCACAAGACACTCCACCAGCTGAGTCCCTAATTCCACAGCACATTGCGCCAGTGCATCCGCCGCCTTGTTCGCTTGACGACGAACATAGCAAATCTTGACTTCCCAGCTCCCATCTCCTATAAGCTAGAGACATTCCTTGATCAAATAAGTATCCGGGTGTGTTACCGTGTCTTTCCCATTAAGAAGATTGCAAACGTTCAGGGAATCAGTTTCAGACAGAAGCCTGGAGATCCCCATAGTGCGTCCGATCTTCAAGCCATGTAAGATGCCCAGGATTTCAGCCCTAGTAGCTGAGCATGAGCCACAAGAGAAGGTGTATGCTCTAAGAAATTTGCCGTCATGGTCACGCAACAAACCTCCCCCCCCCCCCCCCCCCCCCCGGCGAGACCCGGATTCCCTTTTGAAGCCCCATCGGTGTTGAGTTTCACCCAACCGCTCGAAGGATGTGACCAGTTCACCTGTGATGATGGACGCGGAATGGGAGGGCCCGTCGATAGCTCCGATTTGTGTTTAGCCGCGAAGTAGTTCTCTGTGGCAATGACAGCCCTGCACGCTAACCCATCCGCCTAGTCTCTTGACTCATGCACCAGTTTGTTTCTGCATTTCCACACAAGCCAGATCATATTCGAAAACTTAGCCGCCTCCTTATCCCCCTTCTTGATGTGGTGGAAGATCCAGTCCTTTATGTTAAGCCCCCCGAAGGATGGATCCCCCCTGCTAGTCCCAAGAAGTTTCCCCCATTCCGCTTGTATGACCTGATAGTCTCTAAGAAGGTGAATGCCGTTTTAGTGGAGAAATCACCCGATTCCGTTAATCCCCAAAAGAGGATGTCCCTGGCGTCCTCATCCTCCTTGACTTGAATGGATTGGAGCCTAACAAGCAGTTCCGGCGTGAGGAACTAAGATTGAGTCGCCCAGTCCCAATTACCATCGGCCCATAGCTCTTCCACAGTTGCACCAGTCAAATATATCTTCGGGAAGGTTCGTTGTTGCGCAGTCTATTAAGGGGGTCTCGCTCAGCAATGGGTGCATCCAGAACAACGTCGATCTTCCGTTGCCGATTGCTGTACGCAGATTCGGCGTTAGAAGCTCAGCACCATGAATTATTGCTTTCCATGTCCTCGAGTCTCCCGTCTTCCTTCCAAACATGTCGACGTCAAGTCGACCGCTGTAGTACTTACCACAGACGACACAGCTCCATAGGGACGTTGGGTTTTGCAATAATCTCCAACTAAGTTTACCCAAGATTGCCAGGTTCATGTCCCTCATGGATCTAATCCCTAACCCGCCCTCGGCTTTTGGTTTTGTGATCACCTCTTTATGCAAAAGGTGAATTTTCCTTCTCTCGTCTGTAGATCCCCAGATAAAGTCGCGGACTTTCCGATCAATGGCATCACAGATATCCCTCGGAACATAGGAAGATTGCATAACGTAAAGTGGGAGGCTGGTTAGAACCGAATTGGCAAGCGTGACTCTACCCGCAAAGGAGAGAGTCTTCGCCTTCCAGCCTTGAAGTCTCAATTGAACCTTTTCCAAGAGAAAGTTGTACCTTTCCCTCGTCATTCTTCCGCATGAAGTAGGGACTCCCAGATAGTTCCCGAATTCGCTCGAGATCGGCACTCCCAGCTCCTGACTCACTGATTGCTTCATCGTTGTACTCACACTTCTTGAAAAAAGAACGCTGCTCTTGTTATAATTCACCTTTTCCCTTGAAAGGTTACAGAAACCATCCAAGCACTTGCGCATGACCCGACCCTATTCCTCAGATGCTTCGGCCAGCAACACCAAATCGTTCGCAAAGAAGACGTGGAATAAGGTAAACCCTCCGACCGCTACTGGCTTCCACCTTCCATCGCGGACGGCAACCTCGATAATGTGCGTAAGCTTCTCCATACAGAGCATGAACAAATAAGGGGAGAGGGGATCCCCTTGACGGATCCCACGTGACGGAGTGAAACCCCCTGTTTTGTCTCCGTTCCAAAGCATCTCAACCTTCCCGATCGTTTGGCTTTTCATGATGACTTCAATAAGCTTCTTTGGCAATCCCACATCCGCAAGGATTTCTCGCATGAAGCTCCATCCGCAAGGATTTCATCGCCTCAGCTGGAGTCTTATCCAAAACATCTCCTCCGCTTGTTGCGTAGATTATTCCTCGCTCTGTATCCAATAATGCTCATAGAGGTAGAGAACGAGGTCGTCCTCCACGATCCCATGATGTGGATAGCTAGCTTTAGCTTGTTAAAGCACTCAACGTACTCGTATAATGATTAGGTAGGAGACTTTTCGATGCTGGATATTTCTTTCTTGTCTATGCTACGTCGGGGAGCTGGAAAGTACTTGTTCAGAAATGCTTTCTTCAATTCTATCCAAGACTTGATAGTTTCCATTGACAGATAGTAGAGTCATTCATTTGCAGCGTCCTTGAGAGTGAATGGGAACACTCTGAGCATCATCTGGTCGTCTCAAACCGTTGTAAATTCCGCCAGATGCTTGTTTTGATCTTCTCCGTTCCTTCCGTGAAAACTAGGCAACAACGATGCCCATCCTGACTTGAATTCAAATTTTGAGCCTGTTGGGAGATATGAGAGCTTAATGGCTAGCAGCGGTGATGTAAGAGTATGCTTCTTAAGATCTCTCAATGTTCTATTTGGTTGATCCTCATCGTCAGCCATTTTGCTTGAATTTTGTCTTCGTAACCTAGAAATATACTTCGTTTGATTTTTGAATCACAAGGCACTAGAGAAAGATTCGCAGAAGGGGTGTGAACCATACAAGATGGCTAAACCAAAGCTTACGAATTACGTTTAGTAAAAAACTCGACACTCCCCGGCAACGACGCTAAGAATTTGGTGCGCGTTAGAATGTCGTGAGTTCTAATACCCCAAATAGTAAATCTATACCTTCAACTAATAACAAGTATTAGCAGAAAGTACATGCCGATCCCACAGAGAGCGTGCGACTTTGACTAGACGTAGTAAGTAAGCAAGCAGTTCATAACGAAAGCAATAGTAATAAGAGAAAGAACAATAAAAAAAAGTAATGATTGAAACAAAGATAAGAATATGATAAGAATATAGTTCTACTTATATTTGCAACATTGGTAATTCCATGATCATCGGGTTGTTTGGTTATGATTGACTATCTTAGTGTCGGTTTGTGCACAAAGTTGTATAGCTTTCTGATTCGATCACTATCAACTCCCTAAACTCTTGCATGGGGTTCGAGAAGCAATAAGTCCCTAATCACATAAGCATCTAATTCATGTAATTCTTGCATATTCGACATGTCACCTGATTGTCAACCCAGCTATCGCATACGCTAAGAATAACATTAAACTACTTGTCCTTACTCTTTCATATGCATGAATTCCAACCTGTTCATCAAGATATGATTGCTACTATATCAAATTAAGGCCCGCAATAGAGAATTTAGCTATAATCACTTAGCACGTTGTTTACATATCTTAATTGCTAGTTAAGACAAATAAACAGCATAAACATATAAAGAACAAGAATAATGAATAACCAAATATGCATAAACCAAATATAGACTATAAAGTAATATTCAAACAACGCTCAGATGTCCTTAACCAATGCATAAAATATAAGCAAAACTATATAAAAGGTTTAGCTGAACATGACTTATCGAAAATAGCGGAAAAGGAAAAAGAGAGAAAAGTGGTGTGAGAGGTGAGTGAGATGTATGATGTGTATTGTTGATTGAGATGTAGATGAGAAGAGTTGTATTTATAGGCATAGAAAACCCTAAGAGTCGACAATCTTAAGGTAGAAGCAAAGTCCAATGGCCAGATTCGGCCGAGAGGAAATCTTCTAGAATCTGCGATCGGCGGGCGCCGACAAGGTAGTGGTGGGCGCCGATCTAGCGAGTGCCGCTGTGTCTTCAGCGAGTGCTGTAAGTCGGTGGGTGTTGGTGCCTCAGCCACGGGCGCCGCCTTTGCTTTCTTCTTTCTTTCTTATCTTCTTCTCGTCTTGCCTTGTCCGCTTCTTCTTTTATCTTCTTCCTTGACTCTTCTTTAAGCTTCTAATGTTCCATAGTGTAGCTTTCCTCTTCTCCTTTCGCTTGACTTTTGAGAATCTGCATAAATAGACATAAAACGTGTAGATTCCGAACTTTGCAATTTTAAAGACAATGAATGTATTTTATGCTAAAAACCTACTAAATGCAACCTAAATGACTTAAAAATGACTCAAAATACCTATACAAATCATGCATTATCAAGTATATACCCGATTTTGCCAAAAAAATAACCATAATCTACAAAATAAACCCTTAATTAAATATCCAACCCTCTCTTCTAAAAAAGGTTCACCGCATAATTTTAGAACCAAAAAATCCATATTATAAATAAATAAAAAATCCCTATACTCATCTCCCACTCTCTCTACTCTTCCTCTCCCTTTTTTCCCTTTTCTCCTTTTTTTTCAATGACCTTTTATTTTATTTTATTTATAAAATACTTTGTATTTTTATAAATCTTACAATTTATATATATATATATATATATATATATATATATATAAATACCATATATTTTGCCTCTGTTTTACTCTTTGTTACGAATATTAAGAGAAACTAGAATCAAAGAACAAAATGTAGGAGGTGAAACTCTATTACTTGTGCGTCTTTCAAATGAGATATATAAGGCTTTCGCAGATGATATTATTATCTTCACCAGAGGTAACACCTCTGCCTGCTTAAAAGCCAAATCAATTATAGACGAGTACTGTAGCATTTCAGGGCAAAAAGTTAATTACCACAAATCTGCTTTCCAAACTACGAAAGGAATCCCTAGATCCAGAATTGATGAACTTGAAAGATGTTTGGGTATAGCAAATCAAATAACGATTGAAAAATACCTTGGTTGCCCTATTATCAACGGGAGAGTAAATAGACGAACTTTTGAGGAAATCGTTTGCAAATCAAAAGAGCAGCTTAGTAAATGGCGTGCGAATGCGATATCACAGCAGGGACGTGCTATCCTTATCAGCACAAATTTGGCATCAAAACCCTTATATACAATGCAAAGCTTTATGCTCCCTAGTACAATCCATAAGGAACTAGATCAAATAAATAGATCTTTCTTCTGGAACAAAGATCTCCAATACCGGCCTCTGATTAGCTGGGATAAAATATGTAGACCAAAAGATAAGGGAGGTTTGGGTATTCGAAAATCAAAGGAAATGAATGAGGCACTCCAAATTAAACTCCTTTGGAAAATTCTTGCGGAACCAGAGAATATATGGGTAAAATTAATTCAATACAAATATTTGAAAACCACTCATATATTAAATTACAAGAAAAGTGGGGGTTCATCTTGGCAATGGTCGAAGCTAACTCCCCTTATTGAAAAATTTAAGACCGGTCTTATATGGTTGGTGGGAAATGGTAGATCTATTAAATTCTGGACCGATAACTGGCTTACAACTTCGCCAATAATCAAAAGGGATGACTGTCCCACTAGTCGAGATGATAATGAAACAGTGAGTGACTATATATTAGGAGGAAAATGGTGGGAGGAAAAATTGTATAATAAAATCCCACAAAGTATAGTAAGAGAAATATTGGATATCCCCCTTCCTAAAATTTCATTTGATGATAGACTATATTGGCGGGATGGTTTACAACAGCTAGCGCCTACAAACTAATCACTAAAAATAGCAGTCAGAATGAGGATAATAATTCATGGATTTGGAAAATCGACACAACACCAAAAATTAAGAATTTCCTATGGAAACTAGGTCAGAAGGGTATCCCAACGGCTACTCGTCTTTCCCCAAAAGGGGTCTCAGTACCAACAACTTGTGTACTATATAACAATGCCATTGAAGATGAAACACATCTTTTTGTGGAATGCCAGTTTTCTAGTTTCCATCTCCCATTTTCTGTGGGTACAAATCAGGCTATAATCAACCTGATTGCAAATTCGAGAGATTTCTCTCCTATCCTATCATTAATTGGAAGCACTCTTACAACATATGAAAAGGAGAAACTAGCAGTCTGTTGGTGGACTATATGGTATATCAGAAACCAAACCATCTTCGGAAATGAACCCATTCCGAATCGGGAATCTGTTAAACACATCATCAAAACTCACTTGGAAAATTGAAAGAAAACCTACCTGCATGAAAATGAGGATGATATTCAATGTACTCGAAACGTTAATGCCACCAATCACACAGCAAGACTTCGGCAAAAAGTTGTCAAGTGGAGAAAACCACCTGTTGGTACGTTTAAATTAAACTTCGATGGATCTACACTTAATAACAACGACAGCTCAATTGGCTACATCATTCGTGATTGGGAGGGTAGAACGATCCACATTGTTTATGACAGAATTGGCAACCAGACCCCGCTGAAGGCTGAGGTTCTAGCATTAAGACATGGATTAATTCAGACTCTTGCGTTGGGTATAAACAAATTACAAATTGAAGGGGACTCCCTTATAATCATAAATCATTTAAAAACAAATTCTACATGTCCATGGAAAATTGATCTGGTGATGTCCGATATCAAAACCTTGCTGTCGAGTGTGAGAGAAGTCTCCTTCTCTCACGTGCCCCGAAATGGCAACAGAGTGGCTGATAAGGTTGCACACCTTTGCCGCTCTGCCAGGGGCTTCGACATTTACACTGACACAGGTCTTCAAGACCTCATCCGTAAGGATGCTATTGGGTAGGATTATTCCACCCGAATTATTACCTGATAAAAAAAAAGATATATAAGGCTTTATATATTCATATGAATATTGAATACATATATCGGATAATATGAACCCTTTGGTTTTCCATAAGGCGCCTTTGTTGCGGATCGTGCAATCCAAGATAACGTTCTTATAGCTCATGAAATCTTTCACTCATTCAGAACAAGGACTGGGAGACAAGGATGGATAACGATAAAACTTGATATGGAAAAGGCATATGACAGAGTGGACTTGCGCTTTCTTTTAGCAGTCATGGAAAATTTTGGGTTCTCCATTAAATTCCTAGGGTGGATTAAGGAATACATCCAAACTGTTTCCTTCTCGGTGCTAGTTACCGATGAACCCACTAGACTTTTCGACCACAAAGAGGACTGAGACAAGGTGACCCGATCTCCCCATACCTCTTGATCATTGGGGCAAAAATACTTGCCAGAAAACTTCAACAACAATGTAATGACATAATAGACTCGATTGGCTTCAAGATGACCCCCAATGGATCTCGAATCCCTTTCCTATCCTTCGCATATGACATCATGATTTTTGACAAAGCAACTCATGAATCGTGTGTTAATTAAAGTTAAAAAAATTATTGACGAATATTGCCAGATATCGGGATAAAAGATAAGCTTTCATAAGTCAGCATTCCAAGTAACAAAAGGAGTCACTTCTAGCCAAAAACTTCAGATCCAAAGAGTACCCTTCTTATAATGAACCAAGTTGCTCTAGATAAGTACCTTGGTTGCCCGATCATTAATGACAGAGTCAACAAAGAAACCTTTGAAGATGTTATAGGAAAAAATGAAAAAGCAACTAACAAAATAGAAAGCGAACACATTGTCACAGCAAGGAAGGACGATACTCATTAAAGCAAACCTTTTGGTCGAACCTAACTACGACATGCAAAGCTTCATGCTCCCGAAAAATGTACACAATGAACTAGAAAGTAGAAAGACTAAACAAATGTTTTTTTTGGAATAAGGAACAAAAACACAAAACACTGTTAGGATGGGATAAAATTTGTAAACCAAAAAAATATGGAGACCTTGGAATTTACAAAACAAAAGACATGAACAAAGCCCTGCAAATGACACTTCTTTGAAAAATCCTTGCAGAACACCACAACTAATGGGTTCGAATCATTCATGAAAAATACTTGAAGGAAGACCAAATCTGGGAATACAGGAAGAAGAAAAATTCATCATGGAAATGGGCCAAAATATAGGATTTAATGGATGATTTCTGTGCTGGACTTATCTGGCAAATTGAAAATGGAAAAACGATAAAGTTTTGGAAGGACAAATGGCTAAATAATGAAAGAAAACTTGAGGAACACCGCCTAGCTCAACTGATGAATGACCAAGAAAAGGTTGCTAACTATATCCTACAAAACAGAACATGGAACGTGGACAAGCTACGAAAAGTACCGCCTCTAGATATTGTTGAAAAAAATTACAAATACCCTCTTGTCTTCACAAGATTTCAATGATAGACTTTACTGGAAACCAAGCTCTAATGGTTGGTTTTCCACTTCGAGCGCCCTTGAATTTATCACAAACTCAAACAACAACTATTTTTACCTATTCAATGGGATCTAGAAAATCGACTGCCCTCCCAAGGTGAGAAATTTCCTATGAAAAATGGTGCTGAATGGACTACCAACCAAAGCTAGACTAAGAAACAAAGGAATACACACACTCATGGATTGCGCCCTATGCGGGTCCATGGAAGAAGATGCTATTCACCTTCTGATGGAATGCCCGACAACCTTAAGAACAATATGCCTAATGGACATAGCTATTGCGCGACAAATTATAAATACAGACAAAAATAGTCTAAATATAAAGGAATGAAATCTTTCGACACCTAAACCCCGAACAAAAAGCTATGATGGGTGATGGATAGGGTGGCTCATCCGGGTCGACCCGACCCGACCCGACCCGAACATTCCGGGTGGGGGTCAATCCGAAGGCCCGGGATTTTTAAAAATGCGACCCGTCACCCGACCCAAACCCGAGATTTGTAATTCCGGATCGGGTCACGGGTTCACCTGAAAACCCGAGTTTTAAAATTTTGTTAGTTGTTACAAAATTACAAAGGATTTTTTGTTTTTACTTTTCATCCGCATATTAGTTATTCGTGAATCAAAATTAAATAAAAAGGATTTTTTTAAGGGTATATGTAATTGTAAATTTGTAATTGTAAATAAAAAGGATTTTTCATCCGCATGTTAGTTGCTACAAAATTAAATTTGTAATAAAAATTAAATAAAAATGCGAATCACGATCCGTGAATCATATTATTCGTATATGTAATTTTAAATTTGTAATCAAAATTAAATAAAAAGGTTTTTTTTACTTTGCATCTACTCCGCAGTCTCCGTGTGTGTGTGTGTATATATATATATATATATATATATATATATATATATATATATTTATTTATTTAAGGGTGGGAACACACACAACAATAAAAATTTTTTAAAAAAAATCCGGGTCAACGGGTCAAACCCCGAGACCATCCGGGTCTGACCCCGACCCGCCCGTTGACCCGGGATTTCTTAAAATTCGACCCAAGACCCAACCCCTAGGGGTCTCGGGTCAACCCCGACCCCATGTTTTCCGGGTCGGGTCCATTTTGAGCCACCCTAGTGATGGCCTTCACCTGGTGGTGCATTTGGACTAAGAGGAATACTATCATTTTTGAAAACCAAAACTTAAGAACAATAGACGAATTGATAGTAATAATAATAAAAACCATATAAAAAATTGGAAAAAAAAAAACAAACAAGATGAAATAAATGACGAAAATGAAAAACCAATTATGAACCCAAAGAGTAACCCGTGCCAAAGAAAAATCATCAAATGGCGAAAACCTTAGAAAGGTGTTTTCAAACTCAATTTCGATGGTGCTAAATCTTCCTTTGGTAATGCTTATGCAGGATTGTGATTAGAGATGATGTTGGTAGACTGATCGCTTGCGATGGCAGAAGGTGTGGGACGTCGTTGACTCTTCAGGCTGAGGCGGTTGGCCTGTAGCTCGAGCTGCTAGAAGCTCAGAGGAGGGGGATTCATAGACTCACAGTGGAAGTTGATTGTCTTTCGGTTGTGAATGCGATCAATGGGACCTGGAAGCCCCTATGGGAGATTGAGCTTTTGATTTTGGAAGCTCTCCTTCTTCTCGATTCCTTTGAAGAGATCTCCATTACTCACATCTTTAGGGAGACCAACAGAGCATCATGTCGACTTACGCACCTAGCCGGCTTTGGATTTCGCCTCGTCCACTTGGGATTCTGTTTCTCTAAATTGTTTTGTCTCAGTTTGTGTATATAGTTTATTTTGTTTTCTTTTTAATTTCATCACTCAAAAACCCTCTTTTCTACTAATTGGTAAATATACATTACATTGGAATACTTGGTTCTCTATGGGATCGACCTCTTACTTAATTGCTATATTAGTTTGTAGGTTTGAGTTAAATTTTGATAGGAACAACGACAGTTTTCTCCTATCATTAAGGGAACGAGACTAACATTCTATAAATCCCTTAATATACATCCTCTTCGGGGGATGATCTTCGTCATTTCATGAACGACTTATGTTTATAGGTCTATCCACTCAAGGGATGACTATATAGTTTTTTTAGTTGTATGAACAACATAGTAAAACCATGTAAAAGATAATACTAAATAGTGAAGTATATTAAGAAACATGTACATCAACAACAACAATCTTAAATAAATAAATAAAATTAATGTCAACTTAGGGTGAAAAGAAAATTTAACATAGATTTTCGAGGCCTGTTTATCACCTATTTCTAAAGGTGGTATTCTTATATGCAATTTTATTGTCTATTGCGGGAAACTGATAGAGAAACATTAAGGATCAGATTTGATTTGCTTATCTCTTCACTATAAGGATGATTATACATTTATAATTTCATATATTTAAGGAGATAAATTTTATCACTTTTAGAATGATATATAAATTAATTATTTTATCTATTTTAAGAGATAAAATTCATTACTGCTGGGATATTGATATTCATGATTACATGGATGATATTCAATCGGCTATCACTTCGAGGATAGAGATCCTTTGGTTTGGATGATATTCAATCGGCTATCACTTCGAGGATAGAGATCCTTTGGTTCATTGTGTCAGGACCCGAAGGTCGAATAGAGGGAAGACTTGACCTTCAATGGATAATTTGAGAGAGAGAGAGAGGGAGAGGAAAAAGTTCAGAGGAGACATACTCACTAAGGCATTGGAAGCTAAGCAATATGGTTTTCTTCGGTCCAAGCAGACCTAATCCTTCATTGTATAGGTCCAGCTTGAGGGGGTATATGAGACTATATGTACATATAATGTTTGTATAAGGTAAGAATTGCGGGTCATTTTAGTACTTTTAACTGAACAACTTGCTCCTACCATATATAAGAGCACATATATCGATTGGGCTCAGTTGTCCCAAAAGGGACAATCCCTATTGTGCCCTCCCCTCCCCAAAATAAAAAAAAAAATTAAAATTTGAAAATTTTTTAATAAAAAATGGTAAGGGGAAGAGATTGCGGGAAAAACGGTGGTAACAGAACCTTCTTGAAGCTCCAAAGCTTGTATTCCAATGGAGTTTTTCCGTGTGGGTTCTTGGTGTGATTTCCACATAAATTCATTATGAATGTTACAAAGAGCCGCTTAGTCATTATGTGATAATATATGATCGATCTCTGGTCTAATTATTTATTAGGGAAGCAATTAATTTGTTGAATTTAATGAACCCTTTGATATATAGTTAGATATGTGTTTTTGTGATAATATATATGGGCATATATATGATCTAAATTCAAACCTGGGTTTATAGCCATAAAAAGTATTTGAAAGATTTGATCTATAATAAGAAGGGAACCAATATTCAAATTTTGTAGCCTAAACAATCATTGTCAACATATTGATATAAATCAACCCTGCTCACAAATTAATAATTAGAGATGATGTAAAATTACATCAAGTATTACTATCTTAGTTGATAAGAATGACTTATAATGATTAATAAATTACAAATGACTCCTAGTTATGGCAAAAAAGACGATGGTTTAAGTGTCTAACTATGAAAAAAAAGATGATATCAATTACTCCCAACTCACTTCGACAAAAACATACTCTCTCCGGTCGGCAAAACATGTCACTTTACTATTCACACACGTTTTTTAGGAGATAAAAAACTATATAAAATATCTAGTTTTTTTAATAATTTTTTTAACAATTTCGTAGTTATTATTAATAAGTACAAACTTGTTAAAAAATTTATAAAAAAATGAATATTTTATATAGTTTTTATCATTTTAAAGAAGCGTGCATGAATAGTAAATAACATGTTTTGCCGAACGGATGGAGTATCTTTTACCAAATAGATCGAGGTAGTACAAAAGTAACCTGAATTTGAAGAAAGTTTAAGGGCGTTACTTGTAGTATATGCAGATAGATACATACTCCGTATATGTAAAAGTCTCTCATTTTCTTCTTCCTTGTGCTTCCCTATTTTACAACCATTCTAAATAACAAGTCTATTATCTATATCATAGTCGATGAATACATACAAATTCTCACCCCACCAAAAAAAATAGATACAAATTCTCTACCATAGCCGGAATCCTCGACGGCCATGAGAGCAACTAATTCGTGTGCAAGCTACATTTTTAAAGAATGTAATGTAACACATTATTTTTCCAAGCTATAACTTTTTTTTCAGTGTGGTAATATTATTCTTTAGTTTAAATTTTATATCTTCATTAGAATCTCTCAACTTGATGAGCGTATTAAAAAATAGAACTTATCTAAAATGTCTCTAAAAAAGAACTAAAAGTGAATGAAATTTTCTTCTACAACTCCAATAGTGATGCAGTCAAGATTGATCTTTTATGGGTCAAACAACAATCTTGAGTCAGGCGACAAGTCAAGCAAGATTTGAGGGCTACTTAAGAATGAGGATGTGCTTCTCAAGGCTAACAACGGGACTCTGCCTTAGTAGTTTATGAAGAAGAAAATTAAATTATGTTTTATTTAGTTATTTTTTATTATTTTTCATTTTTAGTGACTTTTATGTTAGTCAGAATTTAATTATAGAATTACCTGTTTTAGTATTTCATAGTTAGGTTTATTTTTATGACATTTATTATTTAGAATAAATAAGGTGAAAAATATAATTCTATCTTTAGAGTTTTCTTAGCCACTAAATCATATAGTATCTTAATAATTAGATTAGCTAGCATTTATTTCATTATCAAACTAGGCAAAGTGTATCTATTATAGTAAGATATGGCTGGCCTATCACCTATGCATTAGATCTAGGGTTTCATTAAGTTTATTAGTACCTTCTTAATTGTAATACATTGAATGATAGTTGAATTTTATTAAGAGCATTTGACCAAATGTTCTTCGATTCCAATGCTCAAACCCTATCTTCCATATTAACATATTCATACAACAAACTAGATTCATCCACCAAACAATCCTACAATGAGCCAAACACAACCCTAAATCATACAACCCAGCCTCGGCAAAACTAAATCTTGTGCCTAAGAATGTCGAGCACCCTTGTTTGAGCACCTTGTGAACCTTTTGAGCCTCTCACGAGCGCTTCTGAGGCCATCCCCAAGTGCCAGCACTCACAAAAGAGGAGATCTCCGGGTCAGAACCCATGGATTCCGAGTCGGAACGTACTTATATGTTCCGAGTTGGAACCGTCACTGTTGATCCAGAGCATTGCTTAGCACCATGTTCGAAGGGTCCGAGCCGTTGCGAGCACTGTCAAGTAGACCTGTTAATCGAGTCGTTCATATCAGGTTCGGTTCGGATCATTTTGGGTTTCGGATAAAACGAGTCCCGAGTAAAATGAGTCTCGGGTAGATCCGAGTTAACTTGAACCTGGGTTTCACCTGATTTCGGGTCAAATCGGGTTAATTTCTAATTTGTCATTTTTTTTATTTTTTAATAAAAAATCGTATTTTGATGGATTTATAGTAACTTCAAAATGTTAAAATTAAAGACGTTGTTCAATTGTACTTTTGGGGCTCTATACTTATTAGAAGATGTCATAAAATGCTCAAGCACTTGTAAGTTGTAATTATACACTACCTCCGATCTAAAATATTTGATTTTTACTATTACTCATTATTTTTAATAAAATTTAAAAATCTATAAAATATCAAAGTTTTAATTAACTTTTTAAAATTATTTCATACCGATTAGTAATGAGTATAAAAATTTTAATATTTTATAGAGTTTTTTTTTTGCTTTTTAAAAAGAAAGATCGAATGTTTGTAATTATAAAATGGAATGAATTGGAATCTCCATGAATAATTTTAATAATATATAAATAAATAAATTTTACTAATATATAATTATAAATAAATAAATTTTAATAATATATTAATTACTGAACTTACTCTAATATGACTTTGAGATTTTCTTGGCTTTTTATTATTCAAAGTTTTATTTTAGCAAACCGAGTATGTTGGGCCACTGGATCGAAACCCATTTAACCCAGAAAAATACCGTTTTTTCGGATTCGGGTTCAAAAAATTTCTCATGTCAAAAATTTTGGGTTTTGACCCAAAAATTTTCAAAAATTTCGGGCGTTCGGTCTGATTTTCGAGTCGGGTCATGTTTTGACAGGTCTCGACAAGCCCTCCTCGAGCACCTGTTGAGCACTTGTCCGAATTCCCCGATCATTGTCAAGCCATTCTCTAGCACTTTGGTGAGACAACTTTGAATCTGCAGCCGGTTTTTCAAGCTGACCATCGTACGACATCGTTCCTTTGTGAAGCTTATGTAAAAACCTTAAGAAAGTTGTGATCTTGAGCGAGCTTTGGTGAATTGCTTCCTTGACTATCAATAATACAAGAGCTAATGCAAGATAGTGACACAAACTCGACATAGTTAGGTTGTGTTTTCCTACAGTTTTTTAAGGGGTGGATGTGGTGGAGGGGGTGGGGGTGGAAGAGAGGTACGTCTTTTGATACGGGGTGGGGGTAGGTGGGCAATTCGGGGGTGGAAGGGGTGGAGGTGGCGCTTTTGTCCCACCCTGGGGGTAGGGGGAGGGTAGGTGGACGGAGTGGCTCGAATTTGTATCCCCTTCTATCCGCAAATGCCCTTGGGCTCGCAGAGGGGATTCAAAAGCCAACAACCATGGGACACCGATGAAGGTCGATGCTTGGGCGCTGCGCATTGGAGGGGGCGTCACCTGGAGCTCGACGCCTAGGCACTGCGCGTTGGAGGGAGGCGTCATCGGCGGTGGTGGTGGCGTGGAGGCAAGCGATCTGCCAGTCCGGTGGAGCTCAATTGCGCCAAACCCTTGCTATTCCCGTTTCAACTGCTAAAGATGCTTCCTTCTAAATTTTTCTTCGCGTTCTTCATTTTAAAATTTCGGGTTTTTCTAACCCGTGATTTACGGATAAGAAGCTCAATAAAAAAAATATTTCTTAAAATTAATTTTTTTAGATTTTTTAATATAGTCTTATGTTTTTAAAATTGCTTTAATATTTAATAGATAATTTTTTTTCAATTGAGATTCTTAACTTAAGTTATACCCTTAAAGCTTTTTAGAAAAATCGTTAAAAAAAACACTAGGAATCTTTTTGAAAATTTAGAGAAGTGGAAGATTAAACCATATAGCAATATTTTTTTTTTAAAAAAATACCTTTTACTCGAAAATTACATCTATGATTATTGATTGGTAAAAATTAAATTTGCATCGAAGGTTTTTTTTTTTTTAATGGAAACATCCGGAAAGAAATTCTTACAAATCCCTAGCTAGGTTCCGTTTAGTTTCCAGGGTAATAAATGGGGTGTCATAGTGTACCCACGACGCGAACTGCCCCCACCAATACTCGATTCACAGCAATCATCCAGCTGTGTTGTGCAGTGAGCACTGCGCAAGTGAGCACTGTGTATTTACCCCAAACCCTCTTGTTTCTTTCACCCCCTCCATTCCCCACACCTAAAATGCAACTTCAATTCCTCCCCTGTTCCTGAGTCAAAAACAGAGCCTTTCAACCTTTGCTGCAGGAGCAGCAGGAGGAAAGCAGGTCTAGAGTTGGATTTTAATGGTATGAGCTTTCGCACTTCTCAAATTTTCCACATTTGGGTCCCTCTCTAATAAAGATGCTTGCTTTTACCGTTTTTCTTAATTTGGTACGGAACTACAAACCCTAGAAAGACGAATATGCTGTTTCTTGCTTTCGCTAGTTTTCTAGGGTTTTTTTTTCTTTTTTAGCGTTCATCGATGTTTGGTTTGATTTGGGTGGTTTTATCTTTTCCAGTTTTCACCTCCCAATTTAGAAAGCCATCTCTCTCGGAGATTTTTCCAGTGTCCCTTTCCGTTAATCCGTTTCTTAACGACGCCGTTTTATCACTCTTCGATTGGAAACCCTAACAAGGGGATTTAAGGCTCCCAAACCTCAGGGATAAATAAATCGCAACTTTATTCGGCAGGGAATTCACCAAATTGTTTCCGACAACTTTTGTGGATGTCAAGTAGAGTTTTATTTTTTTGGTTATTCTTAAAGAAGAAAGGGAGTGAACATGTAAAGATTTGACTTTTGACTAATTCGATCAGTAGTATCAAGGAATCGGACGAAGTTTTAAAATGATCAACTTGGTGCAATGAAACTGGTGATTAAATTAACAAAAAAAACACTGTAAATGAGTCATTCCTACATCTAAAAATAGGGATCTTTTTGAAAGTGTGTTTAGGCTTATTTGTGGGTCTGTATCTTTTTACATTTCTGGGTAGTGAAGGTAAAAAAAAGCTGCGCTTTAAAAGCACTTCCCAATTGCATTTATTGTGGGGGCGGCTTATTTGCCACAAATAATTGAGGGGCTGTGCTGAGAGAGAGAGAGAGAGAGAGAGAGAGAGAGAGATTATTGGTGCTCTCACAATCTGAAGCAATGAATCAACTGTGTGGGATATGAAGGGTGAATTAGTTGTGGTTGTTGCCCTATGCCTTTGATGAGTGCTTGTTGTTTTGATTCTTTTTTCTCCAACTTTTTGGCCAAAAGTGGGCTGAAAGAAAGTACATATTTCCTCTTCCTTTTTGGGGGTTAGTTTTCTTGAATAGCTTTACCAAGTTGTGAAGCTTATCATGGCCACCAATTGCCCTCTTGCTGGGTGTGTTGCAAAGATCTAGAAAGGGGGATTCAAGGGCTTGTCATTTTTTTAGAAGGGTCTGTTGACTTCTAAGCATTTGGGATCAATTTGAGAAGAGGGACAAAAAGTGACAACTGATTGTTTTGTTGGTGATTATCTGAAGTTTTTCTTTGAGATTTATGTTGATTTGTTTTTTAAGATCTGTTTGTGTGGTTTTAAGTGATTTAGATCCTTGAATGATTGTTTCTCTTATGTTTTCAAGCTTGTGGGATCTAATCTGTTGATTACCCGCCTTCTGCAGAGGGAAGAAATTTGGTTGAATTCATTTCATGAATTCAGTCTCAGTGATGGAATTGAACGCAAAAAGCCCCTTTCTGTGGGACTTGGATAACCTGGTGGTTTTTCCTTCTAGAGCAGCTGATGTGCCCAAGAAGCTGCAGCTGGTTGACTCTGAGTTCGAGCCAATTGAAGGGTTTGATATCGGAACTTTCCATTCTTTAGCTGGTAGAAGCGATGGCGGAAGCGGTTCTGCTTCAGATTTGGGCTATGGGTCTTCTTCCAAAAGCACAAAGTCAGCTTCTGTTGATTCTTCCTCGTATAGGGAGATGAGAGAATCCAATTTCACATTGGGAGGATGTGATCTTGATTTCTCTCAGGATCAGAGCAATGGAAAGGGTTCGGTCAGTGCTTGGCCGACTAGACCACCCCCGACAACTGATATTTCGATTGGTTCTGGTGACTCATTGATTGGTCTAAAGCTCGGCAAGAGAACATACTTTGAAGATGTTTCTGGAAGTAACACTGGTAAACCCCCTGGTTCTGTTCCTGAATCATCTTACCCCACGGGGAAAAGATCGAAGCTTTCGTCTCATAGTACCGAAATGCTGTGCTGCCAAGTTGAAGGGTGCAATCTTGACCTTTCCTCTGCAAAGGGGTATCACCGTAAGCACCGAGTTTGTGAAACCCACGCAAAGAGCCCTAAGGTCATTATTTGTGGCGTAGAACGCCGGTTTTGTCAGCAGTGCAGTAGGTAAAGTCGTAAACCAAAGCAGTAGTATGTCGGAATTTGACCAAAATTTGATATATATACTCTTATGTTGTTGATTGTAGCCTTGCACTATTCCTCATAAATTCTTCCTTCCTTTTGCAGATTTCATAGTATGTCGGAGTTCGACCAAAAGAAGAGAAGCTGCCGCAGGAGGCTGTCGGATCATAATGCACGGCGCAGAAAACCAAAGCCAGAGGTTATCCAGTTCAGTTCAATGAGGCTGCCTTCATCTTTACATGGTAGTAATCAAGTTTCTTCATTTTCAAAAGCCTTTAAACTATTTCTATATGAATACTTGAATCTAGTTTTGAACTCAATATTCAAACTAAATCTCAGTTGGTTACTATCTGATGGAATTCTATGGAAATGGATGACTTGAATATCTATCCCTATAATTCTTGATGGTTTTCATATGAATTTTTTTCGGGCCCTTGAATTCGTCTAGAAGAATTGTCACTCTCCATACGTGATTAGTATTTCCACGCAATTTGAGTAAAAATGAATGGGTGATAAGGACTGAAACTGTTTTGCACATGGGAGTATAGAAATTGGTTTAGAACTGTTTGAGGTCCACAGGAGCTGTAAGGAACCTATTGCTCGACAACATATTTTACTGTTTTCTTTGATGTGCTGTTTTCACCATCTAGGGATTTCGGATAGCATTAATCAGGGGACCAAATTTTGTGTGGTTTGTGTTTGTGGATGCAGATGGAAGGAATCAGATAAGCCTTGCATTCAACCAAGCTCCTATGGTCCAAACAAGGCCAAACTCAAACGCTACATGGGACTTCACCAGCAACTCCAAGATTACACAGGAAGAGAAGCTTGGTCTTTTCTCGCCTAAAAAGCCTGGAGGAATGGACACGTTGCACGCAACAACACAAAACAAGCCTCATGAAACCGGCTTTAAGCTCATGCACTATGATTCCACACAACTTGCGTCACCTAATAGCACGACTGCTGAGTTCTTCCACCAAGGTAAGCTTCTTCTGCTTATTCATGTATGTGGTAACAGTACACTAAAGCAGGCTTCAAATAACGGCAATGGCAATGACAATGGAAGACTGGCAGTGCAGTTACTCTAAACTGTGAATCGTATTTTTTTTTTTATGAATGCACAGTTCGTTATTAGATTAGGAATAGAGATTGATTATGCATATAGCCAGCAATCATTCATACTGCATAGTGTGCCCTTTCATGATATCTTAGATTGTTTTTTTTTTAATATATATAAAAGAAAGCAACAAGTGAAAAGGGAAAAAGAAAAGTATAATGAGGTCATATCCATTATCCTTCACTTTGAAGTTTCAAGTTCGAGTTATCCCATGTTGGCAGCATAAAGCTTCCTCCATCCCCGCTTTTAAGCTGTCGTATGATATGGTGAAACATCCAACTAATGAAGTGAGAAAAGAAAAATAAATCAAACCTAAAAAATGGAAAGAAAAAATGGAAACCCTTGTTTTAGTGTCATTGCCACAACAAGGTGTTTAACAAGAGTTTCCGAAAATTTGGTTTGTTGAAAGTTTGAATGATAAAAACATATATTAGTACATTAAACATAAAAACTGGTTAGGATCATCTATTTTCAAGTATAGGCTGTTGAAAGAACAAATGACTGTTGATTTGTATCGATATGATGTGACTCGTATAACCACTTGGCCTTGCAGGTTATCAGGTGCCAACCACTGCCAACATGAACACAGCTCCAGAGCTCCGTGCTCTCTCTCTTCTGTCAACTAATTCTTGGGGCTCTTGCTCACAAGAGCCCACTCCACCACCGCCACCGCCACTAGGCCAGTCTAGTCTGCTACACCACCACCACCGTACAAACTCACACGACATAGTTGTGCCAGCGCTATCTACTGAGTACTGGCCAGGTGAGCAACAGCAAGCATTGTCTTCTACAAGCTTCCAAGTTCCAATTCTGCAAAAGAATGGCAGCAACAACCCTTCTCAGGAGTTCCAGTTGTTCAGGGCACCGAACGACACTGGCTTTTACTCGTACGAGGGTTTCAGGTAAGGCGGAGTTTGCAAGATGGCTGTGGTAAAGTCTGGAGGCAGCAAAGGAAGTTTCTCATAATACACTTTTGGAAGATTTAGAACTTCTAGTATGTGGGGTGTTAAGATTGTAAATGCAAATATATTCCCCCTTTTTTTCAGGAGATTGCCGAGTTTCTTGCATTGCTCTGTCAAGAAACAGAGGACTTGAAAATTGAAAATCAACTCAGTTTGCTTGCAGCCATTGATTTGGTACTCCCGCTATGAAACCTTTGCCTTTTGTTGATGCTAATTAGTGTTTTTTTTTAGTGAAGGATATATAGATTGGAGGTTTTTTTTAAACATGGATGTACAATTTTGTTCTTCTTGACTTTGTTTTTATCACTAGTTTGCTTACTTATTAGCCCATTGTAAATTTGTAATTCCGCTTAAAGCAGGTTCTGAGGGTTGAGATATGTGTACGTTTAACCCGTGCAAATCGAGAGCGTGTTTCCAAAAGAACTCAGTAGCTTGGAACATGGATTTATTGAGACGATGAGAAGTGAAAAAAAAAAGGCCATTAGAGCCAAACAATTTAAAGTTAGACAAGATGTACCTAAATCAATTTGAACATTACTAGAGGCACCTCTCCTTTACAACCAGGCAAAGAGTCATCGATGAGACAAGATACCAATAATTGAAACACAAACAATAAGATTTGAAAGTGGGTTAGAGCATCTTCAATAGATTCCTCATTTTGGGGAATTTTAAGGTGTTTTTGGTCGAACAGATTACTCATCTCATTCTCCAAATCGGGGAAGTAGTAGAAAAATATCTCTATTTTTCTAAATCTGCAATAATTTTCAAAAGTAAATTACTCTCCAAATCTTAGAAATGAAAAAGTTGTTGGAGTTGAAGCAAAAATAATTTGAAGAATATGTATTTTGTTTCTCCATTTTTGAGAAATTTTAGCGTAGCTGTTGGGAACTTGGAGATTATCTTAATTGATTCACATGATATGTAATTATGATGAGCGTTGCAAGTAAAATAGGGAATCAAACACCAATTGCATAAAAATAAACAGCTCACAAGTGGTGAGATAATTTAGAGGCGGTATGGATCTCTTGTTACACCTTTTCATATTACTCTTTGTGTTAAATCTCTTAAATTGATATGAATTATAAATAAAATTGAGAAAAAAGACACTTTAGGTTTAAATCTATAATCCCTAGAAGCTAAACCATTAAAAAAATGATGTTTAATGTGTATGTTTATATTTTTTTAGCCTCTTATAAAAAGATACCCTATGACTAGGTGCATAACCCCTAAGAAGGTAAAACATTAAAATATACATGCAAAATATATTTTTTTATGCTTTAGCCACTTAGGATTTATATATATGTTTAAACCTAAGATGTCATATCATAATAATTTGATTCATAATTTAGATCAAATTTAAGAAGTGTAATAGGGAGTGTAACACAAAAAGTGCAACAAGTGATCCATGTTGATTTAGCATAATTGTTTTTCAGCTTTAAAACTTTGGTATTTTAAAAACTTAGGATTTGTTACTTGGATGTTGTATGATTGAATTGATTGGTAATCACTTAACACCTACAAAGGAATTCAAGGAACCATTAAAACTTAAAAGAAAAGCATCAAATAAGTTATTCAAGGAACCACTTATGAAAGAGCCTACATGTCCTAAAGTCCATCGGAATAGGGAGATCAAAAGCTTATAATAACCAACTATCATAGAGGGTCAAATCTGGGGATCTGGATGTAGGGAGTCTTTTCCCACTTAGATGAGAAACTAATTTTAGATAAATGCAAAAGTGTTGATATTTCCTAAAAAAAATTAATTCCCTGCAGGCTACCCATGGATCTCAAAGGGGGCAGAAAAATGCCATCCAAAATGAACTAGAAATCCCGTTCACAAATGACTTGGGCACATATCTTAGCTGCCCCATCATTTCTGGTCGAACAACAAATACCACATTCAAAGACCTTCTACATGCAACCAAAGCACAATTACATAGATGGAAAGCCAATTGCCTCTCACAAGCTGGGAGACGCACGCTAATAAAAAACGACATTATCAGCAAAACCTTTACACATAATGTAATGTTTTCTTTTACCTAAAGTTGTGCATACTGAACTAGATAAAATAAATCGCAACTTTCTATGGAATAAGGGACCTAAGCATAAACCACTCATTAACTGGTACGAAGTATGTAAATCAAAATCAAATGGGGGGCTGGGTCTTCGTAACTCATAAGATATGAACAAGGCACTACAATTAAAACTGATATGGAAAATCCTATCCGAACCAAAGAATATCTGGTTCTCGCTGATCACAGAAAAATATCTCAAAACTGACCACATTCTCTCCTATAAAAGAAAAGGAAGTGCCTCTTGGCAATGGATACAACTCACAAAACTACTGCCATTATTCAAGGAAGGGATCCGTTGGTCCATTGGAAATGGTAAGAGCATTAATTTTTGGCTGGATCACTGGATTGAGGATTCACCTCTAATCACTAATGCGAGAATTGACCAAACTGTGAATACAAACACACCAATCTCATATTTCCTCCGGGAAGACCATTCTTGGGACATTACCAAGCTAAACAATGCCATAAAAAATATCCTTTCAAACGACACAATAAAGGCTATCCAGGCAACACCCATCCCGAGGAACATCCATACTGACAGACTTTACTGGAAATGGAGTAAAAATGGCTGGTTCTCTGTTAACTCCGCTATAAACATGATCAACGCCAAAAAAGGGCACCAAAAAACAGACATAACATGGATATGGAATCTTGACCTACCTCCAAAAATCAAAACATTACTTTGGAAAATAATGAAAAACGGGGTCCCTACTTCAGCCAGACTTGCATCCCGAGGGTTTGGAATCCCGACCAATTGCCCGCAATGTGATTCTAACTATGAGGACCTTCTCTGATGGTTATGAATAGGCACTTCAACCAAGGATATGACATACTCCCTCCGTTCGACAAAACTTGTCATTTTAGCTTCTTTCACAAGTTTTAAGGCAATTAACAAATGTACTAATTTACCCTCAATTATTACCCTCCTTTTTTACTTTATTGAAAACTACAACTAACAAACCATCAATCATATCAAGGGCATTTTTGTAAAGTCAAGGGCAAAATACCTACAATGACAAGTTTTTTTGAACAAAAATAACACCCTAAAATGACAAGTTTTGCCGAACGGAGGGAGTAAATGATAGTATCCGAGAAGTCAAAAATGAAATAGGTATATCTCGGTTTAATAAGCTAGCCTTCACTTGGTGGGGTGTTTGGTATTTTCGTAACAAAACATTATTTCACAACATCACACCCTCAAGTTCAACCATAACAACATTTATAAAAGAACAAATCTTCCTGTGGAATCATTCGAAAACTCAAAAAGATTAAACAAATGATCAACAACAACAAATTAAGAATGCTACACCCATAAAAGACAAAAAAAGGAAAGCAAGATGGATCCCACCAAAAATTAACGAATATAAACTTAACTTCGATGGAGCCTTATCTGCATCTACTAAAGGATCCTATGGATTCATCATAAGGGACCATAATGGCACTCCAGTACTCCTCGGTTCTGGACCCTCACCTATTTCATCCATAGTTGGATCCGAGGGATTCGCCTTTTGGAAAGGAATCCTAGCAGCCCGGGACCTGCACATAGCTAATCTGGTAATCGAAGGTGACAACCTCACCATTATCAACAACCTTAAAGGCGTTGGATTGCCTTCAGGAGATTCTGAAATGATTGTCTCTGACACTCTAGTCTCCTTAGGCTTTTTCCAAACAATTGAGATTTTTCATGTGTATCGAGAAGCAAATCGAATTGCGGACCGCCTATCGCATCTGGATTTTGTTTTCTTAGGAACTACTCTGCCTGACGATTCTACGCTGCACAACTTCGTCCATCTGGACGCTCTTGGTATATAGTGTTTCCCCTATTGCCAAATTTTTCTCGGTTAAAAAAAAGGGGGACTGTTAGCCTTTCTAAAATACTCCGTAGGAACTAATTAACAGATTAAGCAACCATTGAATAGTTAAAAGCTTAATGACGGCGTTTTTGAAGGATTGGCCAGCTTTAAATGTCTCAGTAAAAGATGTCAAATGAAGGTTATAAAAGTACAATTAAGCTCTTTTGGTACTCTTCGGAATGAAGACTCAAAGAACTGGCCCAAATAGATTCGAAACTCATGCATGGTTGTCTTCGTTGATGCTGAAATTGACAAGTATTTGCGAGCCCGTTTAAACCTAGCCCGAGAGCACACACAACTTACACAAGACCTTCGTACATACAACCCATAACACGACCATTCCAGCCTCCATGAAGCCTTGATGATGTCCTGTGTCCGATATCGCGAACAATCGAGTCCATATCTTGCATCAAGCTACGTGGAAGCTTATTTGCAATTGAAGGATTTCCATCCAATCATATCCTAAAAATACTTGAGCCTCTCTTCAGTAGGGTCGGAAATGGGGCGCTCATATCCAATTCATCCGCTCCACCCGTACCATTTTTTGCGGGTGAAAACTCAAAAAAAGTAGGTGACGGGTGATGCAGATATTGGGTGAAGTCGGTGACTGCGCAGGTATAGATGGTGATTTTTCATCCAATACTCACTCTAATAACTAGTCCCATTAACCCGCACCAATAATCACTCAATAAGAATTCAATAACCCAATTAAACGTATGATTTTACTTTTCTACCCATTAAAAACCCATAAATTTCTTTATGTTGCTATCACTTTTTCATGTTGATTTTATATTGTGCTTTTATTAGTGTTGGGCATCCGGTCTGACAGGATCAGATCGGACCGAAAATTCCGGTCCGGTCCAAGATCGGTGGACCGGAATTGAAATTCAAAAAACTTGGACCATGGATCGGATTGGGACCACAATATATGATCCCAGGTTTTCCAGTCCACGGACCGGAAGGTTTATACTCGCAGGGCGGATGATAGAATGGAGATTTTCATCCATAATCCGCCCCATTTCCATCCCTACTCTTTAGACTCTTTGGCCGGATATCATGGCTTATGTAAGTTATCATTGCTTACATTATATGAAAATATAATGTAAGTCATTCAATATCCAATTCCACCAATGTTTGGCGGAATTAGATATTGAATGAAATTGTTCCTCATTAACATGGAAAAGGGAATAAAAAAAAACCTTTAATAAAAGGAAATCCTATATGGGTATATTGGGTTTGTCATGGACTCAACATATGCAGATGTTTTGGGCTATCTTGCATAATAAACGGGCCTACAATATTAAAGTAATTTGGGCTAATTTGATTGATGCTATCCCTTTAAGGTCCACCTTCAATTTCATAGTAACGTTCCCTTTGCTTAATTTGAAATGCAGTGTTGGATCTCTTCAAGGACTTTGTGATGTTGCTTTATCACAAATTCCTTGGCACAACAAAAGGTGAAGATGCAGATGCACCTTTACTCCTTTAGAGTAACTAAATAAAAAAGAGTAATAAATAAACAAAAATTTTTAAAAGGAGAAAAATCTGTCTGCCTCATCCACCACACCACATAATCATTGTCCTTGCTTTAGCAACAAAACTTGTGTCTGTGAAAATGCTGATTAGATTTGCTTTCTTATGTTCAAACTTGTATCATAATTTCGTCCTTTTACCCTCAATCAATTTGTTTGGCCTCCATTATTAGCATCAAGAAAAGACACGATCGATAGCGAGTTGAATCGAACCCAACTCAACTCGATCTTCAGATTTACCTTTATGCATGATGCGGGCTTAACCAGAATCAACTCAAAAACCTCGCGAAAGGGCTAATGTAGAACTTTACTGATTGTGAATTTTAAATTTTCATTCGAGAAAATGTTAATGCATTTTGGAGTGACGAATTCTCTATGTGCTCCTAAGAAAAGGAATTTGTTTTTGGATGGACCACATTTTATATATAGTCTATTCAAATCTCTTTCCTTTATTAAAAAAGAAAAGGAAGAAAAAGTGGAGAATAAGTATATAAATACTGCGTATGTGATAAATTGTAGTATCTTAAACCTCCCAAAAATATATATATTAGTATAAAAGCAACAATGCAACCATATCTTAAAGATGTGTACTGTCCCACATATACTTGATGGTGTCTTGGATTCTAATTCCCCTTCTTTTCTCTAAATATCATTGTTAGCATGTGCTAAACCATCACCTCTACTTCCTTATTTATCAAAATGCAATTCAATATTATTTTGATACAAAAAAAGAACACAGTTTATATTTTCAACACAAAAAATTACTATTTGAATATCAACATATGTATTTAACAAGTGTAGGTTTAAGTGTTTACCATGAGTGCATTAACTCATTTGAATATCAACATATTTTATTTTTTTTAAGAAAATGATCATAAAGTAGTGTGAAGCAAAGGGTGAAAAGAAGATATCGGATTTGATTTCTGCCTTTGTTTATTTTCTTGAGTGAAAATTTAAGGTTTGTCTTGCTTCTTATCATTAGGTTGAGTCAATCGACGCAAATCGATTTAACTGGTGCATAACTCTTACTGAATTTATCATATACTCGAAATTTACCACAAGTCTCCTCCTCGTACTTTTTTGTTAAAAAAAAAAGGTAGAAAAAGTGGGCTTGATTGTGACCCTATAAATCAAAGACTGTAAAAATTCAGGGGGCATTAAAAATGAATTAACAAGGTGGGGTCAAAAAAGATAATTGCAGTGAGATATGCATGCTTTCTCCTAACTTTTTGCCAAGGTAGCGGAGTCAACAAGCCAACAACACAACTAGGTTCCACAGTTGCACTGCACTTGACTTTATGGTTTGGTATCTCAAATTTCAAGTATATCTTTGGAACTTCATAACTACACTGCAGCCTGCAGGTAGAATAATTGATCGAACCATTTACAACCAACCCTAACGGTTTGTTTGGAATTAGAGTTGATTCGAACCCAACTCGATCTTTACATATGCATATTTGTTCCACGAGTATATATTGACTGATAATGCGTTTGGACAAGGCTAATCGAATGGACTCAACCTTTGCATTGAAACATCGATAGTTTGTCTGTAAAACAAGTCTATTTTAAATTTACGTACATAATTTAAAAAAAATGGTATAAAAAGACGTAGATCTGAGATTTGAAGGTCTGAGACAAGATACGAAGAGTGTACCACTAGAGTCATGAATAGTTGAACAAAATTAATTGTTCGAATTTCGAGCTCGACGAGGATGAAGCGACAATGGAGAGCTTCTTCGTCCGTTCTCCGCCATGAGCTCCTTAATTTTTTTGCTCTTCTACAATGGAAGTCCCCTACTGCAGTATTTCCTATTTTTGACAGCTTCTCAACATAGTATATGTTTCATTTGTACCGTAGGAAGTGATGTTAATTAGCACTTTGGTGAGAGAAAAGATTGAGAGTAGCTAGTAAGTACTGTAGGTAAGAAGGTAATTAAGAGGTAGACTTGACTTGGGTATTGAGTGAAATCCAAGAATTAATGAGAGATGTTGCTTAAAAATGAACCAGCAAAGTGTGCAGAGAGAAGGTGACAAAAAACTTGCTTAGTGATTGGGGTGCCCCCCATCCCATGTGATCCTTCTTTAATTCTTTCAATTCAATTCGTTTGCTTTTACTTTTGGGTTCACTACGTTTTCATCTTAGCTTCAACACTCCCTTGCTTGTCTTGGTTGTTGTGGTTATCTACTGTTTACAGTGTAATTTATGAATAAATTTGGAGTATTGGACTAAGAAGATAAAAAATAACTGATCTTTACAGAAAAATTTAAAGAGTAAAATTATTCGTTTAAAACAAAATGTTATATTCATAAATAATTTTCATACAAATATACAAATAATTTTCATGTGAAAAAAGTATTCACACGTATGAATAGTTATGATAATACATACGAATAATCAGTTTGACGATACTTTACTATTTAGGGGGCTAGCTTAAGCTCCTTGTTCAATGGATCTTCATCCTTTTTTGAAACTCAACGACGGAGATTTGCATTATTGATGAGATTAGGTTTTGAAAGGCTACGAATTTCAGCTACGTACTTGAGAGTTTTTGGACATTTGATGCAAAATTATTTGAGGAATATTATAATCACGGGGAAATCTAGCTGTCCAATCCGTAAAATTAAATCGTCTACTTATTGCATATATAATAGTATAGTGTGAAATAATTCGAGGGTTCATATTACTCAATGATCGAGCATTATCGACCCATCTAATTGCATCGTTATTATTATTATTATTATTATTATTATTATTATTATTATTATTATTATTATTATTATTATTATTCTAATTAAGGTCGGAATTCATTTATTCACTAAATTAAAATTGATATATAGTGCTTCAATTTACCTTATAAACAATTAATAGATATATACTTTGAGATAAATAGTCATTATATATCAATTTTATGAAATTTAATCCATACATATCTATATCTACATTTATATATATATTATATATATATATATATATATATATATATATATATATATATATATATATATATATATATACACGAAAATTAATGTATAGCATTCTACAACGTGTTATAGTTGATTCTAAAAAAAAAAAAATTCGCCAAAAATATTAAAATAATACATTGTAATGATTTATATAAAGTTATCCTCATCCACAATCTATCTATATATTTATCCATCTATTATATAAGTGTGTATATATATATTAGTTAATTGATAAAATAATATAAATTAAAACTATTTTATAGTCATACTTTTCAAATATTTAATAGGTGTTTTTTATTATTTATATCTATATTTTTTTAATAGAATGACTTGTTTATATCTAGATTAAGTTTTTATTTTATAATTCTTGAACACTTTGATCATCATTAATTTAATTATCACATTTTAATTCAGATTATTATTTTTGTCATATTTTTAATAGTTTTTTTTAATAGATAAACGATGTAATTTTATAATATTGTGTTAACATATTCCCATTGTTGGGAACTCCAAAGAGTCATCAGGAATTTGACGCTTGCAAAGCTATTGATGATATATAAATCTTTATGTGTTACAAAAGATGACAAGTTAATAAGGTGGTATTGAAAACCTCCAGCAAGTGGATCTCGATATAACAAAAACACTTAGGGGTCGTTTGATATCGATATCAGTATATCAGTATCACCCCTTGATATCTGATACCGGTGTTTGGTATTGGGAGTATATCGATATCAAGTGATATACTAGATATCAGGTTTTAACTAAGACAAGCCCATTTTGATATACTGATATTTTGGGCGGTATAGGCATATCTGCCTTCTGTTCGCTCCTCTCACCTGGTTGCTCTCTTCTGTTTGCTCTCACCAGTACAAGTATGCTCTTCTCTTCTCTTCCCTTCTCTTCTCTTCTTCTCTCCTCTTTCTTTGCTCCTCTTTCTTTCCTTGCCAGTATAGGTACGCCGATTTGGAAATCTAGGGCTAGGGCTGTGCGATTTTTGGGTTGTAGACCCTAGGGTTTGTGCGATTTTCGGTAGGGGTGGGCACAAATCCCGCAAATCCCGTCCCGCCCTGCATCCCGTCCCGATCCCATCCCGATCCCGGTAGGATTTAAAGAAAAAAATTTCAATCCCGTCCCGCAAAAATTACGCGGGACGGAGAGTTCGTATCCCGCAAATCTCGTCCCGTCCCGCATATATATAAAATTATATATGTTTATAGATAATTAAAATTAATATGTATATATAAAAATATATTTATATTATATCTTAACACTTATTTAAACCCAAATTTTAAAATAATAATAAAACATTAAAAATGTATGTAATACTAGCTACTGTATTACATATTTACATATGCAATAGCATGATTTCTCCAGGAAGAGGAAATTGCTACTGCATTTACACTTTACTTTGTAAGACTTTAATTTGTAATAGGATTATGTACACTCAGTAGGATTTTGTAATAGGCAGTAATTTGTAGCACATATGTATTACTAGCTACTGCATTTGTACTTTAATTTGTAATAGGATTATGAAATTGCTAATGGATTTTGTATGGATTTTGTAATACTAGCTATGTATTGCATATGTATTACTTTAATAGACATTATTTTGTAATAGGATTATTATATAAGATTTTAATTTGCACCTTTTTACTTGTTATTTTTTAAGTTCATTGTATTATTTTCTAATATTTTTTACGAGGGACAAATCTCGTCCCGTCCCGTGAGGGATAAGACCCGGCGGGATTTGGAAAAAAAATAATCAATCCCGTCCCGCAAAAAATACGCGGGACGGGATGCGGGATTACCCCAATCCCGTCTTATCCCGTCCCATGCCCACCCCTAATTTTTGGCTCTGAATTGTTGGCTGATTGTTGAGTGAAATCTGATAAATATGTGTGCCCTGGAATTACTGAAATTTGTGTGTGATTTTTGGCCCTCTTTATGTGCGATTTTAGGCTGCAATTTTTGCCCTCTTTCTGTGCGATTTTTTACTACAATTTGGCTGAAATTTGTGCCCTGTTTGTGTGATAATTTTAGTTAAATGTTCAAGCTGAAATTCTTGATTTGTTTGAGATGAAATTTTTTGCTTGTGCTGAAATTTGGGTTTTATTTTGATTTTCTTATTATATTTGATATCCTGAAATTTCATTCCAAAAAGCTAATATCAGATTTAATATCTGATATCTAATATCCTGCAATATACCAAACAAGGATATTAAGATATCAGCGAATATCAATATACTGATATCGATATCAATATCTGATATGTTGATATCAATACCAAACGACCCCTTAAACCCTACACATTTACTTGCACTTCTGTGTTAGAAAGTGAATCTCAAATCATATCGGCCCAACTTAACCATGATACATAATTGCTCATGGAACCCGTTGACTATTTTTACAAAAGAAGATCACAATGAATATTTTTGAAAAACACAAAGCGATTAGAGCGAAGTATAAGCCCACCCTAACACGTCCTTTCGGATGAGAATATATAATTCTAAATAAGTGGGGTAGGGTTTAGAAAAGTAGATGTATGACTCATAAAGGTCAATTTGTCTATTATACCGTTAATTTTACTAAATACATGTCGAATATTGACTATTTAAATGACAAAAGTCCATGTATTAAGGAATCATATATATAAATTTTCATTCCTTCTCGAGGGTATTTTCAAGTGCTCTTAACGGTATTAATTAATAATTCAAAGGTTGGCGCCTTCTATTTTGATATTTTGGATATTAAGTTTTATTCTTTTACAAATTTTAGGTGTTAATGTTGTAGCTTTGACTTTGATAACTGAACATAGTAGGATAATAAAATAACTTAATTAGGTTTCAAACTAAAATTTAACAGAAATGAGATATCAAATCACAAAGTGGATTGTAAAACTTCTAGTATTTTGAAATGATGTGTTACATTTTAGTTTGAAACCTAATTAAGTTATTTTATTATCCTTTTTTTGTTTTATGTGAGTTTTTAAAATAATTAAGAGTTCAGATTTTATTTACGAGAACATCACAATGAATTGTAAATTCAAAGGTGACACTAGACATGGTCACGGGATGAGCCGGACCTGCTAGGACAGCACGGGTCGTCGACCCGTTGACTTCGGGTTGACGGGTGGTCGGGTGACTTGGGTTGGTGGGTTTGTGTGAGGGTCGAGCATCCTCCAACCCACTGACCCGTCGGGTCGACCTATTTTTTTTTTTAAAAAAGTTAAAACATTGGAGCTCAAGTAGCCGTTGAAGGGTGAGGTCCACATACTAGCCGGGTATAATTTGTAAAAAAATAGCCGTTTGGGGCTACATTTTTGCCTATAAATTCACGCACTCTCTCTCAATTTCAATTTTCTTCATCCAAACTGCTAATTACACTTCTCAATTTGTTAATTTCATAACCATAGCTGATCAAGGTGAATTTGATTTTCCTCGGGAGCATTTGTTCATACGATATTTTGACATAGAGGAGATAGGTCCCGAAAACTTCGAAGCGCTTTGTCTCCATTGTGGTTCTAGATACAAGGTGAAGAATAACTTGGGCTACGGGAATTTTAAAAACCACATTGTGAAAAAGCATCCCGACAAGACCGAAACAATAGGTAAATAGCTTGTATTGTAGAATTTGTGCAAGCTAGGAAGTAAATTGTTTTTATGTTTCATTAATTTTAAGTTGAAAGATGGATGCGTCTGTTTAATGTTTTTACGTCATTTGCAAGTTTAGAAGTCAAATTTCGAAATCAACCGAATTGTGTTTGTAAATTGTAATCGATGTTTCGGTTTGGAATAAACTTTTGTTTTATGTGATTGTGTATTATGTTTTTGCCTTTGCACAAATTTGAGCTACAAAAAATTAGAAAAATAATGAATAAAGAGGTAAGAAATTATTACATTTACAAAAAAAAAGGATACCTTAAAGGCTTAAATTAAATTGAAATATATAAAAACAAAAAAAAAACACATCATGGATGGACTAAAAGTTATAATTTTTTTTGGAAAAATAACTCAAAATAATACCAACTATCACATATGAATAAAAAATAATACGAACTAAAAAAAGTCTCAAAATAATACAAACTATCCCCCTATAAACCAAAAATAATGCAAACTTTAAAATTAACTAAAAATAATACAAACTATGAACTTTTAACTCAAAATAATACAAACTTTTGAAGTTGAACAAGGAGATGAATCAAAACAAAACATTATTTACCAAAATTACAAAAATATGTGTATATATAGTCACACTTTGCACAAATGCATCCCTTTTATTTTTAAACACACCAAAGCCAATATTCATTTATTCACCTTTACAATAAAAAACACTTTTTATTTTGAAATTAAATAAAATCACATCCACCTTATCCATAATTATTATATATATAAAAAAAAGAATCATATCCCAGAATTTATGTAATTTCTAAAAATTGAGGTTATACTATACAAAATTGGACAAGCAAATAGTGGGTTTGATGTATTTAAAATATAAAAGGTGGATTTGTGCAAAGTATGAATAATTATAGATGTTTTTATAATTTTGATAAATAAAATTTTATTTTGAATCTTATCCTCATTAAAGTTCAAAAGTTTGTATTATTTAAAGTCAAAATTTCATTAATTGTATTATTTTTGGTTTCTTTTAAAGTTTGTATTATTTTTGGTTGGCGAAACTAATTAAAATAACCCAACCTTTAAGGGGGTGTTAAAAATATATCCCTACCTTTCAAATGTAAGATAAATATCCCGACCTTTTTAAGGGATGGTAATATAATATCCCAAAATTTTCTCTCCCACAAAAATGCTTAGAAATATAGTCTAAATTGTCATGATAATTAAAAAAAATAAAAGTCTCTTTTGTAACAAAAAAAATCATTCAATTTAATACGTTTTTATAGATTATAATGAAATTTAATCAAAATAAATATAATAAAACAAGTAAATATTTAAAATATAATTTTCAATATCTTGATTGTGTAAAATATCATTCAAGTTTATTAGATTAAATTAGATTGGTTTTTAAGTTTATCTTAATTTTTTTATTTTGGATTTAAAAAAAATAAAAAAATTACATTCTTTTATATATTTTTTAATAATAATAATTTACTTCTTATATATAAATGAACATCATTGAATAATCTAAATAATTAAATTTTCATTTCAATTTCGTAGTAACATAAAGTTTATAATTGACAAAATATTCATCCGTTTTGATAAGTTAAAACACTAGCTAATCATTTACTAATCGAAAATATGTTATTTTGCTTTACATTTTTTTTTATTTGGCTTGTTATAGATATTGATTTAAAAAAAGATATAAAATGTTAGGTACAAATTAAATCTAAAACTACGAAAATTTATTAAATAAACTTTTAAACTTGTCTAATTTAATTTTATACATTATGTTTTATTTGAATTGAAAATACATGAGTATTAGTACAATACAAAAAATAAGAATTTTATTGGAGAGAAATCATTGGGATATTATATTACCATCACTTATAAAGGTCGGGATATTTATCTTACATTTGAAAGATTGAGATATATTTTTAACACCCCCTTAAAGGTTGGGTTATTTTAATTAGTTTCGCCTTTTTGGTTTATAGGTGGATAGTTTGTAGTATTATTTTGAAACTTTTTTTAGTTCGTATTATTTTTTGTTGATATCTCATAGTTGATATTATTTTAAGTCATTGTTCTTTTTCTTTTTTGTTTAAAAAGGCCAAAGGGCGAATTACAACGGTCGACCTGTCGGATCGTACGTTGAATCCATCGGGTCGACCGTTGCCCAACGTTCCAATTTTGCCGATTTTCCACTTGATTTTCCTATAAATACTACCCCTCTCCCTCCCATTTTCCTCACAACTCATCTCATCTCTTCTAATCTCATCTCAATCTCTCTAATCGCTCGATAATCGTAAAAGTTGGTGCTTGATGAGTCAGAATTTCGAGAATTCGGCGCTTTTCATCATTAAATCCTACTTCTTTTCCTTCCTTTCCAACTCTAAAATCTTTACTTATTTCGTCTTTTCTCATATTTATATAGTTAAATTTATTTTAGTTCATTTCTAATTAAATTTTATTGAAAATATTTTCTCGAGGTCAAAGGAGCATTAGCGGAGCCCCATCCTCGAGCAAGGAGAGTGAATCAAGTCGCCAACCGGAGCCTAGTCTTTGACGTAGCGCCTCTGTTTTCGGAGGTGGGAGCATATCACGAAGAAGTCGAGATGAGCGATACTCAAGGAGCAGCCAGAGATCGAGCAGGAAGTTGTCGTTCAAATAACTCCCTCCACGATATATCCCGACCCAGGAGTCTGGTTTGGTGGATGAGGACGTGGCCCAGGTGGAGGACGACACTAAACTCACTGCGGCCCAATGTAAGGCCTCTACGTTTAAATACTGGTTCACGAAGGGTCCGAAGGCGGCGGACTGGGAGGAAAATACTTGTTCTGACAAGTGTAACTTCTACTTCACAGTCTACAAGCACGCGAAGGGTGACGGATATGGGAACTACAGACACCATATCCAAACAAATCATCCATAGAACCTCGATTATCTGGGTACGTAACTACTTCCTCTCAACTCCCTGGTTTATTGATTTATGATTACGCTAGTTGTGGTGATAGCTTTGCCGAAATGCTAGCAACTGAAGGTCTAGCTTATAGTTTTTCATAACGTTTTAAGTTTTAATTAATTTATGACGGAAATTTTTCGGCTAACTTGGCAATCTATTAGTCGAAACACAGTTAAGAGGAAAGTAATCAAAAGGTATAACACTCGTAAAGCTGAATTAATTGAGTATTTTAAAAAATACAACGATTTATATGTTTCAATTTGTAGTGATATTTGGACCGACCATTGGCAACATCACTCATATATAGGTGTTACATGACATTGAGTTGATGAAAAGTTCATTTTACAGAAACAAGTTTTGCCTTTTCTACTTTTTTTTATGAAGCTCACACGACACGTAACCTAGCACATGTCCTTTTAACCGTTTGACAAGAGTATAGATTAAGAGTTTTTTCAATCGGTTTTGAAAACGCCTCTGCCAACACCGCATCTATCCCAGATTTAATCCAATATTATTAACCTGCGGTAGTAGTGAATTTTTTTCATATCTATTGTGCACCTCAAATTTTAAACTTATGTGTTCAAGATGGGTTAGAATTTTTACGTACCGTTGTTGAACCTATTCGATATGTTTTGTGGGCACTATGGCAAAGCAAACAAATTCTCCACCAATGGCACAAGTTTTGTCGATCAAACAATGTGCGTCCAAAGAATTTCCCTCGGGATGTTTGCACCCGGTACGTGGAACTTGACACACAAAATGATTTATGATTCAATCCAATATAGATAACTTCTTTCTTCATTTGTGACCCAACACATCGAAGGTTCAAACAGTTTTGAGGATGTGTGGGTCACGACTCAAGATGTTGAGGTTTTCAAAATTTTCCATGACGCAACTGAAACTTTTAGTCATGCTTACATTCCTACATCAAGCGATTTTTGCTTTGTCTCCATGAACATCACTATAGCCCTTCAGGGCGGGCTGAATGTGCCATCCATCGATCTCCGATGTCGTTTATCAGATGCGGGAGAAGTAGTTGGCATATTACAAAGTTATATCTGATATTTTCCTCGTTGCTTGTTTTTTCGACCCTAGATATAAATTTGTTGGGCTTCAGAAGCTTTTAGAAAACTATTTTCCTATGTTGGAGATCGAGGATGATCTTGACTGCAATCTTTTCGCTATAGTTTTTACTTTTTAGAGTTAGGGGTTTACTTGAATAATTATATTCTCATTATTCTACTGGCGATAGGGAGACAAAGCCTCGTATACCTCCTATTCCTTCCAGTTCGAGCGACTTCTCTCGCACTAGTATTACTACTCGAACTAAGGCCCTTGCCAGAGATATCTTTTGCACAAAGAGGTCGAGGTCCTCGTCGATCCCCCACTCGGAGCTCGGCGAATATTTGTCTACTAACTTTGAATTTCGTAGTGATGAAGATGAAGATTTTGATATTTTAGAATGGTGGGGCTGGGTCGAAAGACAGAGATTTTCAAATCTGCAAGTGATCGTCCGAAAAATACTTGAAGCCCCTTGCTCCACCCTTGTAGTAGAGCAGTTATTCAGCCAAGGGGTAAAATTCTAACCGAGAAGAGAGATCAAAACTACTCCTTGAGAATCTCAAAGCCTGAGTTTGCCTCACCGATTAGAAGAAGGCGGACATGAGATTCGGAAGAACATCTTGTCCATCGAAGCCGAGGCCGACGATGGATTCGAGTCGGAGTCAGTCAAGAGATCCGTGGATGGCGGGGTTACTGATGGAGGGTCCGACGCGTAGGTAAGTGGGGTTCATAATACAAGTAAAAGAACTACGTGAGATTTGATTCCTCTTCCCCGGGAGGATACATCGACAATTTGATGCGGGACCATCTTCTACACCTCCGGACACGCCGAACATCTTAGGAGACGGACCTATGACTCGAGCCCGAGCCAAGAAGTTGCAGAGAGACTCATTCTTGTTTGTGAGTCATGCCTTATTCTCGAGCAAGGTTCAACTCCCCGAGCCTACGTTGAAGACCTACATGTGCATTGAGATCAAGATTGTCGAACCATCTTAGGCACATGCTAGGGCCGAAATATTCTAAGTGTGGGAACCTTGTTTTATTTCCTACTTTAGTAACTTTTCTACTTAAGTTATTTTAGGAAACTTTAGGGGTATTTTTATTAATTTCTTTTAAGTATTTCTTTTTATTAATTTCATCCCAACAAGCCCATATTAGGGTTTAATATAGGCGGCTGATCTCCTTTGTTAAGAAGACACGTTCAATTTTTATGAAATTTTCATCCTTTGTGTGAAACACAAGTGTGAGGAAGTCAATCGATTCGAAGCATTGCTCATCGATTGCAAATTGGTTATAGATCTTGCTTAGTTTGCTTTGAGTTCGTCAACCTCGCGAGAGCTTGGTGATCCAGGTAATCACAAGTCCCCTCCTTGTGCCTCCAAGTTGTCAGCTTGGTTGTGTAAGGTTGTAGAGGCGGGCTTTGTAGTCATTGATATTTGGTTCCTACCCTCTTAGGAGGCCTGGGGTCTTTATCTCGTTCTACCTTAGTTCGAATCACCCTTCTATCGGTCTTTCTTTCATTGTTTTGTTGAGTCTAGAGTTGCTGAATTTTCGAGTCTTTTGTCTTGTTCTTGAGTCTTTGCTTCCGTTCTTGTCTTTGAGTCTTGATTGTCGAAGATCGGGCCGTCCTACGGCTAACCCCGTATCAAATTGGCATCAGAGCTTTGGTTTCCGACATCAATTGTGTCTTTTGTTATTCATAAACACAAAACCCTACATAAAAAAACTGTCTTTCTTGTTCTTGGTTTTTACTTCTTGATTTTTTTTGAAATTGATTGCTACTAATCCTTGTTTGTGATTGTTGTGGTTGCCTCTAGCCCTAAACACAAGCCAGCCGAGACCCTTGCAAGCCGAGCACACAAAAGCCCTCCTCTTGGTTGAGGCCGACCGACCCTAGGTTCACAAAACCCTAGTTGTTGCTTGCTCTATCTTGTTCTATCCTAATCTATCTATTTGATTGCCTTATTTAATTTCTGAAATTTGTGGTAGATATATCTCATATTTTCTATCATAGATTATAAAAGGCCTTAGATAGATATACTTACCATATTAGCCAAGCCATTACCTATATATATTTCATTAGGGCTACATAAATTTTATTTTTCTTTCACCATAGTTTCAACTTTCAAAAGTCCTTTTATTTCATAGATAATTTCTTGCATTAGTAAAAAAAAAAGAGTCCGAAAAATTCAAAAAAAAAAAGAATACATTCAAAGCTTTGACCTAGGAGGATAAAATTCACTAGGGGCAAAAGTAAGCTTCAAAAAAAAAAGAGAATTGTCGAGTCTAGTGCAAGAAGTTTCAAGGACCAATTTTGGTGAAATTTCATAGCCCTAGTTCAAATTCTCAAACACATACCTCCCAAAACACAAAATTTTTTTTTTAAGCCCTACCTTGCAACTACAACGTCCTTGCTAAGGGTTTGAATCAAAAAGAGGTAAAAATTCTAATTTTCTTTCTTTTCCTTCATTTTCTTTTCATATTTTGGTCTGTCGAGTACTGCAGTGGCCATACCGACCCCGTACCGATCCCGTACCGACCCCCCAGCCTCGGTACAGCTCCTGTCGAGTGTGTCGAATCCTGCAGTGGCCATACCGACCCCGTACCGACCCCCCCAGCCTCGGTACAACTTCTGTCGAGTCTGTTTCGGGTCGATTTTGAGGCTTTCGGTCGATTTCGACCTTCTTTTCCAGCTTTTGTCGAGTGGTTCTTGCTATTGTTGAGTCCCTTGTTGCGTGTTTCTTTGTCCTTTCCCTTGATTACTCGCTTTTGATCGTTAAGTCCTTGCTTGAGTGTTGATTTGCCCAAAGCGGATTGCCCCAACAAGCTTGTCATAACCAATTAGAGAGAAGTGTGTGAGAGAAACACATTGTGAGTTGTTTATCTTTTGCTAATCTTCACATCGTTCCGTGTTTGTCTTTATTTGCAAAGTCTAACATTCAGGGTAACAACGGGAACAATGGCAACAATGGCAACGATGACAACAATTCCGAAGCAACCGTCTCCGCCGCGGTGTTCAACACCACAATGCACATTCTTAACACCACCTTGGCGGCAATGATGGATAGGTTGACGGCTTTGGAGGCTAGACCATCGGGTTCTAATAACCTTGGTGGTCAAGGTAATCACGGGCGTGACGATACGCCTAATGATGACAGGGAAGTCCGAAATCCTAATCCTAATCCTAACCCTAATTTAATTAATCCGTTGTTTGAGGAGCACAACTCTCCACGAGGGGAGAGGTTTGGTAGAAATAACGGATTTGTTAATGCGCAGGGGCAAGGACGGGGAAGAGGAAGAGGCCGTGGCTTCTAGGAGGATTTCTACTATTCGGAGCGTGAGGATGACTTCCAAGATGAGGACTATTGGGAGCAACGCCCGAGGCGGAACGACAGAGGAGGACTTTACCAACACCGTGAGCCTAGAGATCATGATCAAGACGGCATAGGTAAGGTCAAGGTAACAATTCCTTCTTTTGATGGTAAGACAGATCCAGATGCATATATAGACTGGGAAACTAAAATGGAACAAATCTGGAACTGTCACAACTTCTCTGAACCTAAGAAAGTACAATTGGCTTCTTTAGAATTTCAAGGGTTTGCTCTTATTTGGTGGGATAATTTGATTAAGGAAAGAAGAAGAGCCCTTGATGCGCCTATCGCGTCTTGGAACCAATTGAAAGCTTTAATGAGAAGTAGGTTTGTCCCTCAACATTATGCTAGAGAGCTTAGGCAATGCCTAGAAAACCTTAAACAAGGTACCAAATCAGTTGAGGAAACCTTTAACCTTATGCAAGAAACCATGACTCGAGCTAATGTGGTTGAACCTTATGAAGATACAAATGCTAGATATCTTAGGATATTGCATCCCGCTTTAGCTCATGAAATTGATTATTTCCCCTATACTACTCCTACTGATTTGTTACATTTAGCAATTAAAGTAGAAAGGGGGCAACGTTATAAGAGCCAAGGGAGGATGTCGAGTGGACAACAACCGAATTGCCATCAAGGTCGACCACAATAGCCCCAAGGGCGCTCGGACATGGGCTCTCGAGATCGAGTACAACAGGTTCCATGGAAGGGGGAAGGTCGACAAGCTCAGCAGCCCCTCGACAAGGGTAAAGCGCCATGGAATGGGCGTGAATCGTCTGGGACATCTACTGGTCCCAAAGGGAGTAATCCTAACCCTTCTACCACTAGATCTAGAGATATTGTATGTTTTAAATGTCAGGGTAGAGGTCATACTATGAAGGATTGTCCCAATAAAAAGACTCTCATGATTAATCACTTAGGCGAATATGAATTTGAAAACTCTTGTGATGAACATGAAGAGCCTGTTAATGAAAATGATTAGAATCTCAACCTTCTTACTTATGATGAAGATGATGATTAGACATAGCCACGGGTCCGACCCGCCGGGTCTACAGGTCGGACCCGCCGGGCCGGCAACCCGGGGGGTACGACCCTAACCCTGACCCGCGATTTCCACGGGTCGACGGGTTCGGGTCACCCGCCGGGTCGGCGGGTTGGCGGGTCGGAGTCCCGGGTCGGCCATGTGGCGTTGAAGGGTTGACCCGGCGGATCGACCCGCCGGGTCAAGGCCGGGTCGGGTTATTTTTTTTGACGTTTTCGTGATGTTTTGTGAATTGGTGAAATAAGGTTTCGTGTTTAATGGTGTTTGGGTTTGGGGAAAAAAAAAGATGGAAGAAGGACTTGAATCGGTTTCCCAATTGCCTATGTATCCTCCCGGCGGGTCGACCGTTGGTTTTCAAAAATCTAGCCGTTGGACCCGACTGTTTTTTTTTTCACTTTTTCACATTGTAAATTTATAATAGGTTGTGTTGTTATTTATTTGTTTGATGGTCAAAACTATTTATTTAGGTTTATTAATTTATATGTTGGAATTTGGATTAGTTAAAAAAACCAAATAACACACACATAAAACCCAATTTTATTACAAACCGAACAACGATTACGAACTCGTACCGGATTCATTGCCTCGGTCGATATCGCGCTCGGCGACATTACAACATAAAACACTTACTTCCTAGTTCCTATTTTATTTGCATAACATCATAAACTTCACAAAACACAACACTAAAATACTAATTACCCGACGATCCCGATGCTTCGTCGACTTTTTCGGGATGCTTCTTGGCTAGATGATTCTTCAAGTTGCCATAACCCAAGTTGTTCGTTACCTTGTATTTATGACCACAATAACGACACTCTGCTTCGAACTTTCCCGGGCCTTGGTCGACCTTGTTGAAATGATTGAACAATGAGGAGGAGCTCGAGGATCCGCTTTTACCGCCGGCCATTACGACAATTGACGGAACGACGGGAATGAATGAAATGTAAGTTATTTGATTGATGGGATGTGTAAGTAAAATGAATTGGGGAAGAGGGGATGCTATTTATAGAGTCGAGCCTACGTTCAACCCGAGCAACGACTAGTTTTTTTTTTTAAATAAATGTTCACGTGGGACCCACCTAACGGCTAGTTTTTTAAATGCACAACCCGTGTGACCCGGCGGGTCACGGGTTCCATTTTCCTCGACCCTAACCCTGACCCTCAACTCGACCCAACCCTTCGACCCTTGGACCCGGACCCGGCGGGTCACCAACCCGGCGGGTCACGGGTCGACCCGCCGGGTCACGGGTCGACCCGCCGGGTCACGGGTCGACCCGCCGGGTCACGGGTCGACCCTCCCGACCCGTGACCCGTGGCCATGTCTAATGATGATGGCATTGATTATGAACATGGTGAATCACTGATTGTTAGGAGAGTCTTAAGTATTGTTCCTGCACCTTCTGATAACAATCAACGTGAAAACTTATTTCATACTAGATGCTTAGTTAAGGGTAAGGTTGTTAATGTGATCATTGATGTGGGAAGTTGTTGTAACTTAGCTAGTCAAGAAATGATTGATAAATTACAACTTCCTACTATTCAGCATCCTAGGCCTTATAGATTGCATTGGATGAATGATTGTGGTAATTTAAAGGTGAATAGGCAAGTTAAAGTGCATATCAAACTAGGACATTATGAAGATGATGTGTTATGTGATATTGTACCTATGCAAGCCTGTCATATTTTATTAGGACGTACTTGGCAATTTGATCGTAAGGTCTTGCATGATGGCTTTACTAATAGATATTCCTTTACTTTTCAGGGCAAGAATGTAGTTCTCAAGCCTATGACGCCAACCCAGGTGGCCGACGAGATTGAGAAGCGAAAGGTAAGCAAAGGTGAGTTAGTTAGGGAGGCTCAGTCGAGCCAAGTGTCTACCCCTACTCGGCCTAAGAGTGTATTTTTGGCTTCCAAAAGTGCTTATTTAGACGAGTTTGCGGATTGGGAAACAACCCTCATGCTCTTATGCAAAGGGTTGAATATGTTGAGTGAGGAGCTTCGAGCTACCCTCCCTCCTCGCATTCTATCTCTTATTGAAGAGTATAAGGATGTCTTCCCGAGGACATACCAGCAGGTCTACCCCCTATTAGAGGAATTGAGCACCAAATTGATCTCATTCCAGGGGCTTCTTTGCCTAATAGGCCTGCTTATAGAATGAATCCCACTGAGACCCAAGAGGTTCAATCCCAAATCCAGGAACTGTTGGACAAGGGAGACATTCGGGAAAGCTTGAGTCCATATGTTGTGCCTGTGTTGTTAGTGCCTAAGAAAGATGGTTCTTGGAGAATGTGTGTAAACTGTAGGGCAATTAACAACATTACTGTCAAATATCGCCATCCTATACCCCGCTTAGATGACATGTTAGATGAGTTGCATGGTTCTTCTATCTTTTCAAAAATTGATTTAAAAAGCGGCTACCATCAGATTAGGATGAAGGAAGGTGATGAGTGGAAAACAGCCTTCAAAACTAAATTTTGACTCTATGAATGGTTGGTTATGCCTTTTGACTTGACTAACGCTCCTAGTACTTTCATGAGATTAATGAATCATGTGCTTAGAAATTTCATAGGTAAATTTGTTGTTGTATATTTTGATGACATTCTTATCTATAGTAAATCACCTAAGGAACATGAGGACAATTTAAGGGAAGTACTTTCTACTCTAAGATTAGAACACTTGTATGCAAATTTGAAGAAATGTGAACTATGTCATGATCAAGTGTCTTTTCTTGGTTTTGTAGTGAGCTCGAATGGACTGCGTGTCGATGAGGCAAAGATCAAAGCGATCCAGGAGTGGCCGACACCCACCACCATCGGCCATGTGCGCAACTTCCAAGGTTTGGCGAGCTTCTACCGGCGGTTTGTGCGCGACTTCAGCACCATCTCAGCCCCTCTCACCGAGCTCACAAAGAAGCGCTGCGAGTTCAAGTGGGGCGCAGCTCAGGAGGAGGCCTTCTGCACGCTCAAGGAGAAGCTCACTCAGGCATCATTGCTGGCTCTCCCTGACTTCACTCGGCCATTTGAGGTGGAGTGCGACGCTAGCGGAGTTGGCATTGGAGGCGTGCTTATGCAGGAAGGTAAGCCTATTGCCTTCTTTTCTGAGAAGTTAAAAGGTGCATGTCTTAATTACTCTACGTATGACAAAGAACTTTATGCATTGTTTAGAGTCCTTAAGACATGGTCCCATTACCTTTGGCCTAGAGAGTTTATACTTAGGACTGATCATGAATCTCTCAAACATTTTAAGAGCCAAGATAAACTTGATAGGAGACATGGTAGATGGATGGAATTTATTGAGACATTTCCTTATGTTATAAAGTTTAAGAAAGGGAAAGACAATGTGGTTGCTGATGCTTTATCTAGGAGACATGTTCTTTTGACCACTTTGGATTCTAGAGTCTTAGGCTTTGTATACATTAAGGAATTGTATGAGAAAGATGCTGATTTTGGGGAAGCTTTTCGAAAGTGCCTAGATAAGGGTCATACCGACCATGATACGGGGTTAGCCGTAGGGTGGCCCGATCTTCGACAATCAAGACTCAAAGACAAGAACGGAAGCAAAGACTCAACAAAACAATGAAAGAAAGACCGATAGAAGGGTGATTCGAACTAAAATAGAACGAGGCAAACAATTAGGGCTGCACAAAGGTGTTAATTGGCTCCACGTAGCTACTGGTTCGGCTTAGGATGTGTTTATGCTAGGTGCAACCACAAACATCACAAACAAAGGTTAATGCAATCAAATTCGAAAATTCAAGAAGTAAAAAACCAAGAACAAGGGACTATATTTTTTTTTTTTGTAGTGTTTTCGGACTGTGTTTTTTTTTTGTAGGGTTTTGTGTTTATGAGAAACAAAAAGACACAATTGATGTCGGAAACCAAAGCTCTGATACCAATTTGATACGGGGTTAGCCGTAGGGTGGCCCGATCTTCGACAATCAAGACTCAAAGACAAGAACGGAAGCAAAGACTCAACAAGACAATGAAAGAAAGACCGATAGAAGGGTGATTCGAACTAAGGTAGAACGAGATAAAGACCCCAGGCCTCCTAAGAGGGTAGGAACCAAGTATCAACGACTACAAAGCCCGCCTCTACAACCTTACACAACCAAGCGGACAACTTGGAGGCACAAGGAGGGGACTTGTGATTACCTGGATCACCAAGCTCTCGCGAGGTTGACGAACTCAAAGCAAACCAAGCAGGATCTATAACCAATTGCAATCGATGAGCAACGCTTCGAATCGATTGACTTGCACTCTTGTGTTTTTCACCAAAAGAGAGAAATTTTCATAAGAATTGAACGTGTTTTCTGAACAAGGAGATCAGCCCCTTCTTATAACCCTAAAGGCTGATTTTAATGAAAATAATAATTAAAAGAGAAATTAAAATAAAACCCTAAATTACCTAAAATAACTTAAGTAAATGAGGTCTCTAAAAATAGCAACAAGGAAAGTTCCAACACTTAACAAATTCCCGTCAAAACAGTGACAGCTGCAAAGAATGTGATTTTCAGCCAAGCTCCATGTCGAATCTGGAAAAACCTTCAAGAGCAAAGTTGTAGATCTCTTCGTCCTCGTTCCGACAAGGTATGGTACGATCAAATCCGATTAATATTGACTCCGTACGACTCATTTTACTGAGACGTCGAAAAGCTGTCAAAATGCTGAACGAATCTATAAACGTCATTTGCACCTTTGGATCTTCCCCATGGTGGAGCCTTCTTCTTCCTCTTGAGGATGACAACATTCTCACGAGCTCGAATCTTAGGTCCATCCCCAAGTATAGGTGTGTCCGAAGGTGTCTTGGATGGTCCCGCATCATCCTCCCTTTCTTGAAAAGGATTCGACCTCGAATCCAAGGTCGCATAAGATTCCGCAAAAGCATCCACACGAGCTCCTGGATCAAATACCTCATGCCCATGGAAACTCCTCACAAGGCCGATTGTAGTAGGGGTTGACCACGTCTGGATGGTTTTGATCTTGGCGTCGCCATCTTGTAGACCATTAGAGCTTTCTACAAAACCAAGAAAAGAAACTTGATTAGTGCACAATTCATATTGTATTTCATCTTCATAAGGTTCTAATTGAATATGCACTTTAGCTTGTTCAATTATCTCTAAGTTTCCTTCCAATGCTAGCAAGTTTTCTTCCTTTTTCAAGGCTGGATTGTCAATCATATCAAGGCTAGCAATATTAGAACAAGTTTCACTATCAATGATCATATTACAAATTATGCCTTTTTCTAAGCATTTAGTATGACACAAATCTTCACTTTGATTATCATCACAAGGCATAGGTTGAACACTTAAAACTTTATGAACAATCAAAGAATCATCATGCTCATATTCAATGCAATCATCTTTAGAGGCAAGTAAACTAAGATCCTGATCATTATTAACATGCGCATCATTTTCACCACTAGAATTTGCATATCCATTTTTGCCTAGGGGATTAATCATGAAAATCTTCTTATTTGGGCAATCCTTCATAACATGTCCTCTACCTTGGCATATAAAGCAAGGAATGTACATAGGTTTAAGAGTAGAAGAGTTAGGATTACTCCCTTTAGGGCCAGTAGATGCCCTAGAAGAATGTCGTGCCTCTACTACCGTCAATCTTTCATTTATTCGTACCAATGTCTCATTCACGGCTTCCAACTGTTTGATCATCTCAGCTCTAGTAATCATATTGTTGCCCTGGTTAGACATGGCAAAGAAAGACAAACAAAGAACTATGTGACAGTTAGTAAAAATATAAACAATCTCACAAGTGTTTCTCTCACACACTTCTCTCTAATTGGTTATGATAAGCTTGTTGGGGCAATCCGCTTTGAACAAATCAACACTCAAGCAAGGACTTAACGATCAAAAGAGAGTAAGCAAGGGAAAGGACAAAGAAACACGCAACAAAGGACTCGAAATCGACCCGAAACAGACTCGACAGAAGCTGTACCGAGGCAGGGGGGTCGGTACAAGGTCGGTATGGGGTCGGTACAGGGACTGCTGAACTCGACGCACTCGACAGGAGTTGTACCGAGGCAAGGGGGGGTCGGTACGGGGTCGGTATGGCCACTGCAGGATTCGACGCACTCGACAGGAGCTGTACCGAGGCTAGGGGGGTCGGTACAGGGTCGGTACGGGGTCGGTATGGCCACTGCAATGCTCGACAGACCAAAATACGAAAAGAAAATGAAAGAAAAGAAAGAAAGACTATGATTTTTACCTCTTTTTGATTTCAACCCTTAGCAAGGACGTTGTGGTTGCAAGGTAGGGCTTAAAAAAAAAATTTTGTGTTTTGGGAGGTATGTGTTTGAGATTTTCAACTAGGGCTATGAAATTTCACCAAAATTGGTCCTTGAAAGTTCTTGCACTAGACCTCAACAATCCTCTTTTTTTTTTTTTTGTGAAGCTACTTTTGCCCCTAGTGAATTTTATCCTCCTAGGTCAAAGCTTTGAATGTATTCTTCTCTTTTTTTTTTTTGAATTTTTCGGACTCTTTTTTTTTTTGACTAATGCAAGAACACTTAACAATAAAATAAAAGGACTCTTGAAAATTTAAACAATGGTGAAAGAAAAATAAAATTTATGTAGCCCTAATGAAATATATATAGATGGAACTTTGGCTAACTTTGGTAAGTCTATCTATCTATGCCTTTGTATAACCTATGATAGATAAAATGAATTATATCTACCACAAAATCAGAAATTAAATAGGCAAAATAGATAAAACAAATAGGTAAAGATAGAAAGTAACTAGGGTTATGAAACCTCTTTGTGTTTGACTTGAAGGCTGCCGAATTGGAGATCCAACGTGGGTGCTAATTGGCAAACAACGTGGGTGCTAATTGGAGATCCAACCTGATACCAATTTGATACGGGGTTAGCCGCAGGGTGGCCCGATCTTCGACAATCAAGACTCAAAGACAAGAACGGAAGCAAAGACTCAACAAAACAATGAAAGAAAGACCGATAGAAGGGTGATTCGAACTAAAATAGAACGAGGCAAACAATTAGGGCTGCACAAAGGTGTTAATTGGCTCCACGTAGCTACTGGTTCGGCTTAGGATGTGTTTAGGCTAGGTGCAACCACAAACATCACAAACAAAGGTTAATGCAATCAAATTCGAAAATTCAAGAAGTAAAAAACCAAGAACAAGGGACTATATTTTTTTTTTGTAGTGTTTTCGGACTGTGTTTTTTTTTGTAGGGTTTTGTGTTTATGAGAAACAAAAAGACACAATTGATGTCGGAAACCAAAGCTCTGATACCAATTTGATACGGGGTTAGCCGTAGGGTGGCCCGATCTTCGACAATCAAGACTCAAAGACAAGAACGGAAGCAAAGACTCAACAAGACAATGAAAGAAAGACCGATAGAAGGGTGATTCGAACTAAGGTAGAACGAGATAAAGACCCCAGGCCTCCTAAGAGGGTAGGAACCAAGTATCAACGACTACAAAGTCCGCCTCTACAACCTTACACAACCAAGCGGACAACTTGGAGGCACAAGGAGGGGACTTGTGATTACCTGGATCACCAAGCTCTCGCGAGGTTGACGAACTCAAAGCAAACCAAGCAGGATCTATAACCAATTGCAATCGATGAGCAACGCTTCGAATCGATTGACTTGCACTCTTGTGTTTTTCACCAAAAGAGAGAAATTTTCATAAGAATTGAACGTGTTTTCTGAACAAGGAGATCAGCCCCTTCTTATAACCCTAAAGGCTGATTTTAATGAAAATAATAATTAAAAGAGAAATTAAAATAAAACCCTAAATTACCTAAAATAACTTAAGTAAATGAGGTCTCTAAAAATAGCAACAAGGAAAGTTCCAACACTTAACAAATTCCCGTCAAAACAGTGACAGCTGCAAAGAATGTGATTTTCAGCCAAGCTCCATGTCGAATCTGGAAAAACCTTCAAGAGCAAAGTTGTAGATCTCTTCGTCCTCGTTCCGACAAGGTATGGTACGATCAAATCCGATTAATATTGACTCCGTACGACTCATTTTACTGAGACGTCGAAAAGCTGTCAAAATGCTGAACGAATCTATAAACGTCATTTGCACCTTTGGATCTTCCCCATGGTGGAGCCTTCTTCTTCCTCTTGAGGATGACAACATTCTCACGAGCTCGAATCTTAGTTCCATCCCCAAGTATAGGTGTGTCCGAAGGTGTCTTGGATGGTCCCGCATCAGACCATTTTTATATCTTTGATGGATTCTTATTTAGGAAAGACCAAGTGTGTATATCTAGGTGTTCTCTTCGATTACTATTAGTGACTGAAGCCCATTGTGGAGGTTTGATGATTCATTTTGGGAGAGATAAGACTTACCATACACTTAGGTCCCACTTTTATTGGCCTCATATGCTTAGGGATGTAGAACATTGCCTTAAGAGGTGTATCGATTTCCTAAAGGCCAAGTCTAAGCTCATGCCCCATGGTTTGTATACCCCACTGCCGATTGCCTCTGCCCCTTAGGAAGATATTTCTATGGACTTATTGTTGGGTTACCTCGAACTAAGAAGGGGAGGGATTCTATTTTTGTGGGGGTAGATAGGTTTTCTAAGATGGCTCACTTTATAGCATGCCATAAGACTGCCATAAGACTGATGATGCTACAAATGTTGCGAATTTGTTCTTTAAGGAAGTAGTTAGGTTGCATGGTGTGCCTAAGACAATTGTGAGTGATAGGGATGTTAAGTTTCTTAGTCATTTTTGGCGGATTTTATGGAATAAATTGGGAACTAGATTGTTATTCTCTACCTCTAGTCACCCCCAAACAGATGGCCAAACTGAGGTGACCAATAGGACCTTGACCACTATCCTTAGAGCCATTTTACGGAAAAATTTAAAGCTTTGGGAAGAAGCCTTACCTCATGTGGAGTTTGCTTACAATAGAACAATGCATTCCTCAACCAAGATAACTCCTTTTGAATGTGTATATGGTGTTAATCCACTAACCCCTTTTGATCTTACTCCATATCCTATGAGAGAGAATGAGTCTTTTGACGCAGGTAAGCATGTTGAGTTCCTCAAGGAGCTACATGAACGGACGCGTCAGCAGCTCATGCGGAAGGCTTAGTACAACGCCAATAAGGCCAACAAGGGCCACCGATTGGTGACATTCCAGCCAGGGGATCTTGTGTGGGTGCACCTGAGGAAGGAGAGGTTTCCCAACGAGTGGAAGAGCAAGCTTGCACCGCGAGGAGATGGACCTTTCAAGGTTCTGGAGAAGGTGGGCGACAATGCCTACAAGCTGGAGCTGCCTGGAACATATGGCGTGAGTACTACCTTCAACGTCGCGGATCTTATTCCATACTTAGCCGTGGACGAGGACTTGGATTCGTGGTCGAATCCTTTCCAAGAAGGGGAGGTTGATGCGGGACCATCTTCTGCACCTCCGGACACGCCGATCATCTTAGGAGACGGACCTATGACTCAAGCCCGAGCCAAGAAGTTGCAGAGAGACTCATTCTTGTTTGTGAGTCATGCCTTATTCTCGAGCACGGTTCAACTCCCCGAGCCTACGTTGAAGACCTACATGTGCATTGGGATCAAGATTGTTGAACCATCTTAGGCACATGCTAGGGCCGAAATATTCTAAGTGTGGGAACCTTGTTTTATTTCCTACTTTAGTAACTTTTCTACTTAAGTTATTTTAGGAAACTTTAGGGGTATTTTTATTAATTTCTTTTAAGTATTTCTTTTTATTAATTTCAGCCCAACAAGCCCATATTAGGGTTTAATATAGGCGGCTGATCTCCTTTGTTGAGAAGACACGTTCAATTTTTATGAAATTTTCATCCTTTGTGTGAAACACAAGTGTGAGGAAGTCAATCAATTCGAAGCATTGCTCATCGATTGCAAATTGGTTATAGATCTTGCTTGGTTTGCTTTGAGTTCGTCAACCTCGCAAGAGCTTGGTGATCCAGGTAATCACAAGTCCCCTCCTTGTGCCTCCAAGTTGTCCGCTTGGTTGTGTAAGGTTGTAGAGGCGGGCTTTGTAGTCGTTGATATTTGGTTCCTACCCTCTTAGAAGGCCTGGGGTCTTTATCTCGTTCTACCTTAGTTCGAATCACCCTTCTATCGGTCTTTCTTTCATTGTTTTGTTGAGTCTAGAGTTGCTGAATTTTCGAGTCTTTTGTCTTGTTCTTGAGTCTTTGCTTCCGTTCTTGTCTTTGAGTCTTGATTGTCGAAGATCGAGTCATCCTACGGCTAACCCCGTATCACAATTAGGAAACTGATTCAGACCCTTCACCCCCCCCCCCCTTTTTCCAACTCAATTTAACCCGAGTTTCTATTCATTTTTCCCTGTTCAACAAATATATGAAAATGGAACGGTTTTTATTCGAAAATCTGACTTTTTTGTAAAAAAAAAAAGCCCAACCCGTACAACCCGAACCCAATCCAACGGGTTAAACCGTTTTCGCCATGTCCCGACCGACGGGTCGACACTTCGACCCGTCGGGTGACATGAACCAGCCCATAAACCCGTAGAATTCTCGGGTTAGGATTTTGATCGGCTCCCCCGACCCTTAACCCGATAGGTCGAATCTGTCAACCCACCGAGTCGGACATCTGACCACGTCTAGATGACACCAATTAAAGATCGATTAATCATGGCAATGAAAACATAAATATAAAAACAAATGGAAAGGAGCATACATGGAAAAGTACAAACTCTCTAGCCCAACTACTTCAATCTTATCATTTAGCCTCACAACCGCTCGAAGTTAATTAGTAGCCACATATACATAAGCTGCCCTTTGAGGTCTCAATCATCAATCACCCCCTCAGTACTCCAACTAATTAATTCGATCTCTCCCGTCATTCACTTAATTCATATACTTAATTTTGCTCTTTTTTCATATTGCATAAGCAAAAGCTACAAGGTATTCAATATTAATTGCAAGATTAGGAATTAATTAACTTGAGTCTTGGCGATTGCAGATAAGTATTCAAAGCTTAAATCGTTGTTAATCGCCGACAATCAAACTAACTATGATTAATTAAGTTATCCTCTTATCCTTAATCAAAGTGAATTATGTGACGACTAATACCAAATTTTATTTAGTGCAAGTTAACAAAAAAAAGTAGCATGAAAAGGATAATATATATGTAACATCACATTCCAAATCTGATATAATAGGTATATTATAGAACATTTATAAATGATTCAAGCCCTGTCCAACTCAGAAGAACTCTTTCTTTTCAAACTATACTCCAAGTAAAAACAACCGACCTGAAAGAGTTAGGTGCGACCCTGAGTTATATAGATAGTATCAAAGCTGATTTCGGGCTCGGAGGTACTCTGACAGTATGTTCGAATATGTTCCACCTAGATTGTAACACCTTATCCCGTCCCACAACAAAACTCACAAGATCTCTTCTTTTTCAGGCTCCATGCAGATATGTTTGGATTTCATTGCATTACTCTTTCACTCTTTGACCATGTAGGTATGTTTGGATGAATGCGATTATAAATATTTTTTCCTACAAAATAAAGTATAAATATTTTAATAGTATTTGATATGTATTTTACAATTTTAAAATAATACAAATTTTAAATAAAATACTATATAAATTATTTTAATTAATTATATTTAATTTTATATTGTAATTGTAAACTTCATACAACAATTAATATTTAATCGGGGTTGCTATTTGCACCCATAATTTTTTTAAATAAAACCTACGTCTCTTAAGTCACAGATGTGTGACTCAAGAGGTGTAACAATTTTTCTCTATTTATATGCTTTGCGCCTCTTGAGTCACACATCTATTACTAATGTGCTTTGAACCTTGGGTCTGGGTCAGTTCGAATTGTAAATAAAATTTTTAAATAATTAAATAAAATATATTTCAGCCTTGAGTAAACGCACCCGAAAGGGTCTGATAAAAATCCCGTGAGGGTCTTGATAAAAATCCCAAAAGGGCTTTCAGGTGCGTTTGTACAAGGGTGGTTCTCGGTTGCGTTTCCAGTTGTTTATTGGCGGTCCTAGTCTGGGTTGGGGTTCTGGTATCCGGTGTGGGGTCTAGCTGGGGTCGTGGTGGTGTGCATCTAGGCGACTCCGTATTCCGGATATTTCCTTGGAGCTTCATCTTCATCGCCCACAGGGACTTCTGATGTGCCGTTGGCCGGCGGTGTCATCGCTTGGTGGCGCTTGGCTCCGGATTTAGTCTACGTTGTCCCCTACTTTTTTGGGTTAGGCTCGTTTGTTCGGCTGGAGCTGTTTGGTTGTCGCTTTTTGTATTGCATTGTCTTTATTTTACGTTGTATATTTGAAAATTTGTCGTCTGTCGACTTTGTCGGTCTCTCGAGGGACCAGGTTTGTCTGGTCCTCGAATTATTTCCTAATAAAAAAAATATGTGACTAAAGAAGTATAGAGTTTTTTTATAAAAAAAAAAGCAAAACTTTGATTTTGGGTGTTCATAGTAAATTTTTTGTTATAAATAGCAACACCGGATATCAGTGTCGGTGGATGATAGCTTTGACTTGGGAAGGGGCACTTGTATATTGTTGGGAGTCGGCAGTGGCTGATGGCTCAGGCTCGACAAGGGGTACGTGCTCGTGTGCCATTGGCTGCTTGGGTGGGAGTGATGTGAACTGTCAACTTCGAGAGTCGGTGTCAATGACGGGTGATCGTGCAGTTGACGATATTTTCGCCGTGTAAATAATAGTCCCTTTATTTTAGCTTTAAAAAAAATGTTACTCCGTATAAAGTTACACAACATGACTAGAGTAATGCAGAGTATTATAGCAACTGCCCTTTTTTCTCTTTAGCTAAGGAAGTTAGATACCGCCCTAACATCAGGAACTATTTTTGTTTATTGTAGTGTTTAATGATGTAACCTTGCATTTAATTGGGGTAATATGATTTTTGAGCTTGGTAGATACAATCCTTCAAATCCCCATATAATTTAATTGAACACCTCATTTTCCATATTTATGTTTAATTTCTTTAATTTAAAAACTATCTTTATGCCGTAAGTGTTGGAAATAATTTGCATATATATTAAATCTCATTTGGTCGGCTAAATCAAGGGAAACATGAAATCGTCATCTTACTTCTCGATGTGCCTACAGTCTCAAAAACATTATTGATGTTGTTCAACAAATTAGCTACCTAGGTTTACTACACATATATAATAACAAAAATAAAAATCAATCAATCAGGATATATGAAGGTTATATTGGAGAAGATAAATGTTAAATTCCGAACAATTTGATTGAGTGATCCGAAATGAGAGTTATATTAGAGCGTGTTTGGTTGACAACTCAAAAACTCGGGAAGTAGAAATTTTCAAGAAATCGGAGAAATATATACGTTTGGTTAATATTTTTGAAAGATAAAAACCCAGAAATTTCACTTCCCATGAAGCTAAATTCCTCCAATTAGGAGCAAGTTCACTTATCTAGTGCCCCCTAAATAAGTTAAACTTCCACCTTTTGTATTTGAAAATTTTCAATTCCCTCTTTTAATCCTCTAAAATAAAAAAATCAACCAAACACATTTTCACAATTCACATCGATTATATTTCCCAAAAATTGAATTCCCATGAAGTAACTTTCTGGGAATTTCAATTCCCACATAGAACCAAACGAGTCCTTAGTTTGATTTTTTTTTTTAGATTTTAAGTTGGTAGAAGGTTATATTGGAGAAGATAAATGTTAAATTCCGAAAAATTCGATGGAGTGGTACGAAAGGAGAGTTATATCAGTTTGAAGGTTATATTTAAGTTTTTGTTTTGGAACCATGAATACAAAAACTTGGCTTTTTTAGTCATCATTCCTAATAAATTAACCTCAAGTAAAAATAATGGCGGGAAAGAAAAAACGCTCTCTTGAAAGAACTCCCTTTGGGACAATAATCCCTTTTGGGGCAAAAACAACAGGCTGCGATTGCAGCCCCGAATCACCCCCACTTACATTAGCTTTAATAATGAAATTATACTAAACCAAAAAAAAAATGAAATTACACTATTGTCTTAGTTAACTCGACTGATTTATGCACATAATTTAAAATCATTTAGTTAATTAGGAAAAAAAAAACTATCATCTAAAAAGATTAATTTATGTTTGTTTCGAATCTACAATTCATATATTCACGTATTCATGAAATACATCTTGTATTGATACACTTAAATCCAAATAACTTTTTTTTATTAATATAGAAAACACCATTAATTCATTCCAAGATCATTAAATAAACTTAAATCCAAACATCTTGGATCGATGTAACTAAACCAAGATCATTAAATAAATGTTACAATATCACGCCTTGTCAATTATAAAAATGTTAGAGATCTAAATAAACCTAGTTGATAATAGGAAAATCTACTTCAAACATACTAACAATAGTAATATTGGATTATTTTGAGTTCATTTTGTTTTGTTTAGATCATCTTGGATCGATTTGATCAAAAGTTTTGTCAAAACTTTGGATGTGATGGGTTTGGGTTAGATTTATTGTGTCGATATCCGTTGAGCTTATTAGAGTTCAAGAGATATTAAGCTAATCAAGATATAAAATAACCCAATTAATTTATACTAAAACTTTAAAATACTCATTATTATTTATTTAAAATTTTGCGCATAAAATTTATAGCCAAAGACTTTGTAAAAAAAAATAAAAGAAAATATGGTTTATATCCAACTTATATAATAGGGAAATTTACTGAAAACCACCCCTTAAATATGGGTGTTTTCACTTAACCACCCCTTAAATTCAAAATTACAGAAAACCACCCTTTAAATAGTTTTTACTTACAACTCACCACCCCTTCATCTATTTTCATTAATTTATCATTAAATATATTATATTTTTAAATTTTTAAATTTTAATTTGATTATAAATATATTCAAAATTTTAATTTAAGGGCTCGATTATATTTTAGGGATAATATTATTTATTTTTTAAAAAAATAATAAATATAGCCTACAATTATTATCTTAATAATTATATTTGAGTTATATGATTAATTGATAACCTAATTTTTTAAAATTTAGGTAAATTTAAAGAAAAAAGTTACATATAACAAATAAAATGGATCAAACTCATATTTTAAGTTGAAAATTATTAACTATTTATTATTTAAAAATAAATAAAATGATCACTAAGATATAATTGAGCCCTTAAATTCAAATTTTGAATATATTTATAATCAAATTTGAGTTTAAAGACATTAAAATATGATATATTTAATGATAAATTAATGAAAATAGATGAAGGGGTGGTGAGTTGTGAGTAAAAAACCATTTAAAGGGTGATTTTCTGTAATTTTGAATTTAAGGGGTGGTTAAGTGAAAACACCCATATTTAAGGGGTGGTTTTCTGTAAATTTCCCTATATAATATCATCAATCATCATTCATATAATATAACGTTGAGAATATAAGTTAATTGCTATTAATTTTATTTATTAATAAACAATCACATTAAAAAAGCTTTGATATAACATTTTTGGAATTTTGAAATACAATTATTAAAAAAAATTGAATTGTAATTGCTTTAAACTTCAATCCAAAAAAAATCCTAAGGTTTTAAATTCCAATTTGAAATTATTTATTTAATTTTTTTTATAAAAAATTCTTTGAAATAAATGGCACATTTTAATTTGAGGTGTATAACTCTAATACAATTGAATGGCAGCAAATGCCAAATCCGTTAAGCAACATCCTCCCCTCAATCCTCATGCATCCAATTTATGACTCGTTAGTCGTTACCAATCCTTGATTTAAATATCTACTGTCTAAGGTCATTTTTATTATTTGATCATCTCGAACAATTTTTTACAAAATGAAAAACTAAAAATCGATTACATTTGTATATATTTTAGGGCTTAATTTAGCTTCTTTTTTTTTCTAAATGACTAATTTACTCTTGATATATTTTAGGGCAGACATATATTAAAAAATTGGCTAAATAATTGAATTTAGTAAAAATCATTTTTACATTGACACCTGAACATATGTCATCAAGTTATAGGTAGAAAATCTGTTTTAAATTATCTAATTTAATTTGTGAAGCTATGCATTATTTAATTAAAAAAGGGGATAATATTCTTGTGGTCCTATTTAGTTGGCCGGGCATAATTTTTTTTTTTTGTATAAATATATATAAAAAAAACATAAAACTTTGATTTAAAACGTCAAACAATTAAAAGGCCACGATTGACGAATGTGTATATATATAGGACGTACGTTTGGAAGAGGAGATGAAGTAAATTGGTGTTCACTCAATGCAGATCCTCTTGAAATTAAATGAACCTTATCCTGAAAGCTACCTACCCATCTATTCATACATTAATATTTTTCCAAAGCACAAACTAAATAGGTTTAGTAAACCAAGTCGATATGAACGTGGTGCACGTAGATATAAACGTGATACCTTAAACCTTAATTTGTCTTCAATTTTCAGTATGTGTCCATATACACATCTTAATAAGGACGTGGCACGTCAATAAGGATATGCATTTACTAATCTAAATTTACGGTATATCTAACGATACCTTTTTTACAGTGTCTCTCAATAAAGATTGGGAGAACTTTGTCCTCCCAAATAATTAACATCAACACACATATACTTATAAATCGAAATGGATATATATAGGATGATGTATCCGGAGTTTACCACCAAACGTGCGTTGTACGTCCTCGTAAAAAAAACAGATATGTATCGCTTTTGACGAAAATGCAGATACTTGAATTGCCTTGAACGTACGTAGTAATTCCCTGTAACATGACCGCACATTCATATATAGGATACCAGTGTCCTCCGATATGCACCCCGGATTAAGATGGATGTAAATATGTAATATATTAACGTACGATTGGCTTGATAATGACATCCATTCAATGCACTAAATCATTCAGTGATCTAGTCCTCGACCTAAGATTGGATAAACAAGTTAATTATCGATCGTCCGTTTATATGCATGTCATGAGTCATGACCAGCTGCCCATTCCCCCGATGTCGGAAAAACGTAGAATTTAAAAAGAAAATTTAAGGTAAAAAAAAATATGAAAATGAATGCAAATGTGGTCTAATTTAGTTGATAAAGAAAGGAGAGGATCGTTACAAAAAAGCGAACCTATCAAAACCTCTATCCCCCAAAAGAACGCGCTACCCACGCGCTTCCTAATCCCTACCCAAAACTAAAAAAAAAAACAGAAACCCTAGAAATCTTCATCTGCAATGTTTAATCGATCTTCTGAAATCTCCTTTGTCCTGGTATAACCTCCAACACAATCTTCAATTGAAATCCCTCCGATTCTGGATCTGGAATTCTCCCTCAATACGCCTTTCAGGCTTTGTCCCTAAATCGAATATCACTTTATTCCTCTTCTTGGGATGGTGGTTCTTCCAAATCACTACACCTCGATTCATCTCCCACCTTAATGATCTGACAATTTTCTGTGGGGAGTGGGGGGCTTTGCCTCTTTCTCATATTCACTTCGAATCTTCTCATATCCACACTTTTGACTTGAGCTTTCAGCTTTGGTGCGTATTTGGGGGCTCGAGTCTCTCTCCTTCTCTCTGGCTCCTGAAGGTTCTGATTTCTCGACCGTCCTTGCTGTACAACAATGATTGCGTTCGCCGGCCTTCTGCTAGGCCTCCTGTCTGCGTTCGTCGGCCTTTTTGCAGCCGTCGTTCTCCTCGATGGCTTCACTTAGGTCATGGTGGTTCGACCGGGTATGTATCTCTTTCCTTTTGTAAATAAACTATATCCTTACTTCAACTCTCTCATCTTCACAGTTGCTCCTCTTTCTTATTTCACTAATATTCTATCTATCAAGTGTAACCAAAATCTCATACAAATTGGAAAGGGATGTTCCTCTGGGAACTTCAATCCCAATCCAAACCCTAATCTAGCATCTACTGGGAAGCCTAACGGCGACACCCACTCAAACAAAACCCCTAATCTAGTACCTACTGGGAAGCCTAATGGCGACACCCACTCAAGCAACACCCCTAATGGAGACATCCATTGTTTCTGGCTTATCAAGAAAGTTTTTTACAATTACCATATCACCAAATTGATTTCTACATTTACCCCTAATCTGGAAAAAAAAATTCATATGCCTCTTTGGTTTCTCTGGATAAAATATTACTTTAATCTCAACCTTGGTCTTCAACTGAAAAATGATACTATGTTACATTGTATATCTCCCCTAAATTTGATGTTTTTCTTGGTAGAAAAATCACCACCCTCAAGATACCACCCGACTGATCGGTCTCACTGCTCAACATTGGACCTTCTGCCCAGCTTTGAAATGTTATCAACACATTGTAAGGGAGTCTCCAGTTTCTGCTTATTGTTTTCTTTGTATTTTTACTTCATAACCACGTACTTATGTATTGCACTACCAGTTGTCACAAGTTTATTGGTGATTAACCCTTACCTAATGGTTTTTCACTCAATTCTTCCGAATGCTCACCAGCTATTTCACTTTCCTCTTCTCTATCTCTCCTCTTCTCTCCTTGAGTATAATCGAATTTATTCAACGAACAATCAAGATCCCACTAAATGTGGTACTGGGGGTGCGCCTAAGGGCCGAACTCCCAATCTCTTACCCAACATCACACCCACTGGGAAGCTCTCGAGCGACACCCACACAATCAGTAACAAACCGGGGAAGCTTTCGAGCGACTCCCATCTTACCCAAACTCCCTCCAAGTCCTCCATGGACAAGGGGAAAAGGAATATTGGCATTCAATGTCATGCACTTAGTATACCTGCTGTGTTGTTCACACTCAACCTGCTGTTTTACTCATGCTTGGTATATTATCTACCATATCTTATTTACTATGCTACATGCTATGTTACTCGAAAACAATCAATCTCGGATTGTCTTCTCTCAAAATCGTATAGACTAAGTCATCTATCTAAACCCCATTTGAGTATCGTATGGATTTGCCTTTGGATCCTTGTCTTGACTTTACATGATCATATGTTAAATACCATGAGCTCTGTTTTCAGCTTGATATCTCTTTGCTGGTGCATCATCAACATGATCATCATCATATTAGCGCAATTACTGTGGCCTAACCAAGATGTAGCCGCACTCCAAGCAAACCACATTCATCTGTCTCTTATCTCAGGTACTATCAAACTCATTACCCAGAGTTTCTCTTCATCCCTTGCTTCAAATAGACTCCAATTCACAACTAATTCCTATAACCATGATTGGCATGTAGGGTACAACATCATCTCTACTCCTATTTTTTCCCATATTACAATATGCATCTGTTGGATTCGCACTGATTTTTACCTTGCAGTTTATGCCTTAACTTTAACCCCTCATTCTTGGTGCTCTCCTCTGGTCTTTTCAACAAACTCATTCGAGACAACATCAACTTTTTGCAGGATATGCTTTAGCTTTTCCTTTAACGCATATACTGTAACATTCAGGGCAACTTACACATATGGTGACTTTGTATCAGTTGCTAAACAAACTAAATATGAACAACTATTTACTCTCATCCCATGCATTATAAGGGCAACTACTTTTAGTATCTATTTTACCAATAACTCATATATCCACAGATTTTGCTTAAATGGATCAAATTTCGCTTTATGTGTGTCTTTTCCAAGCAAAAATCAACGCCATCACTTGAGTTATACTCCAAACCGTCCACACCCTTACTGTAATGCCATCATTCTTAACTTATCTCTTTTGAACACTTTAAATACATATTCTGCTTATGGCCTTATATCCTATCTGTGTAAGGTCATTGAACCTACTTGTACTATATGGATCCTAAATCATATTGAGTATTATCATCAATGTTATGTAGACTTAATCTTATATTTTGTATCCTGGCTTGTTTATCTTACCATATACTGTTTCTTTGGTTTGCTGACTTCCTCATACACCATTATATTTACAATATTGATTCTACATCTTCTTAAAACGAACATAAACAAAACAAACACACTCCAGCAGTTAAACTCCTTACTATATCTTGTATCTGGGCTTGCTCATACGGATACTGATTTGAATCGAGGGAGCTTTTCTCTCGAGCACTTGGAATCTTGTTTTCATTTGCAGGATTACCCCAAGGAACCTAGCAAGCTTGACCCAAATCACAACATATGCAGCAGCTCTACAGGACAAGCAACTAATACATCTCAGGGTCTCATACAAGACAACACAAAGCTCCACTTGCATCTATGTACTACCACTCCAAATCGATATCACAAAGAGAAATCAAATCTAGCTATCTATAACTACTGTGATGCTTCAGTAAACTCTTTGCGTTGGTGTTATTCCTTGTTTTTTCTGTACACATATTCACCTGATTTTACTACATATCCAAAAAACTTGAGTCCCTTAAGGAATTCCCGATACCTTATATCCTTCAGGCTTGTATCAAAATGTAATTACAGGTACCTTCACACAGGGGTCAAACTGTCTAAGAGTTCAACGACAATTATTAACCTATTGAGACCCCTTAAAATAAGGAAACTACGAAATATAATTCATAACAAACAACAGGAATGCAACAAACCGAAACAAATCCAACCTAAGTATTACCAGTTCGTTTCTCGCCCTTTTGGCGCCTTAAACGAGCTTATACCCAACAACACAGATTCTTACAAATGAAATTCAGCTTCTGGAATGTCCGAGGACTTGGCAGGAAACACATTTGGACCCATATTGAATCAACTTTTAGATCAGAACATATAAAAATTTTAGCCCTTGCGGAGACTAAATTACAAAAACCTCCTCCGGATAATTGCTGGAAAAAACCAGGTTTTGACAACATCCACTTTTGTCCGTCAATTGGGCTCTCTGGTGGTATTTGCCTCCTTTGGAAAACTGATAGGCTAAAAACCTACACCCACAAGTGTATGGGGTTCAGTTGTAGTAATCAAGTGTCGTATCCACAAGGACCGGAGGAGTATCGATTGTAATTTTGAGCTAGTTCAACTAAGTTCATAATAAACAAACAGGTTCTAGAGTATGTGTATAAAGTAACCAAGAAAACCGATTTAATGTTGAGAAATATATATAGGGAAGGCGTTCTAGGGTCAAGGATTTACCAACAATGCATCATCAATAGGCATAGAATATTTTCTTGCTCGAGTGATTCCGAAATCAAATTGTGAAGGTAGGTTATCTAAGGTAATCGCGCATCCCCTTTCGGGTTTATCGCGAATGTGCCTAAATCGGTTAGCAATTCTCTTTTCGGACTCAAGCAACTGATTTAGACCCTTTAAGTTCGTAGAGTTTTAGGCAATAATCACACTAACGTCGCCTTTCAGCTCCGGATAATATCAAAATTGCCTAAAACACCTATGACAACCTATGAATCCTCAAGAAGTTTAGTTTCACTTTCGATCAATAAACTTCGGGTTTAATCGTGTAGTTCCGATGGATCCTAATCGGCTTTCGGTCTCAAATCACCATCTAAATTCCAATTTAGGTTTATCGTCTTTCGATTTCAAACCCTAAATCGGATCTAATCAACTCGCATCAATCAGAATAAGCACAACACGATTAAAACCACAATCTAATTCAGAATCATTCGAGAGATGTTAAGAACAAGCCTATTTCCGCCTTGTCGGGACAATCCCAACCCTAGAACAAGAAATCTAGCAACTCATGGAGAAGTTCATGCTTGATTCAATCAAATTTGGCAAGACAAACATAGAACAATAGAGATAGAAACGGAATTTACCGGAATTTGATAAATCGAACAAGTTCCTTCCACAAAATCTTAGTCTCCCCAAGGTCCCAAAAGCTCTGCCCCAATTTCAGAATTTCGGCCTCCCCCAAAACTGAACTATCCAACCCTTCCAATCCCCCCCGGTTTTTAGAAAGAAAAACGAATTAAATGCTGAACACAGGAAACACTCGGTCGAGTGGTTTTTGCACTCGGTCGAGTGGACTCTGGGCAACAAATTTCTGTAAAGCACTCGACCAGAGTGAGACTCGAGTGGTTTCTGCACTCTGTCGAGTGGTTTCTGGGAAGCATGTTCTGTAAAGCACTCGACCAGAGTGAGACTCGAGTGGTTTCTGCACTCGGTCGAGTGGCTTCTGGATTGTTCACATAACTTCACTCTTGCACCACTCGGTCGAGTGGTTTCTGGAGATTAACTTTCCTGAGCTTACTTCGCTTCTTTTGGCATGTTTCCTCGATCCCCGTGCCTCCTAGTTTGTCTTTGACGTCTTCAGAGCGCACCGAAAAACCTCGAAGCTTGTCATTCTCCTTTAGCTCTCTCATTGACATCAAAACCGCTCCGAAACACCTGAAATCACAATAGACAAGCGGTAGACACCGATTCCACAAAACTAAACAAAAAGGGCTAAGAATGTATAAAATACTCAGCTCAAATGCCCTAAAATCGATGCTAGAATGCCCTAGAATCATGACTAAATAGACGCTATCAAAAACTATGCAATTCAACAATGAATCCTTTGACATTATCAACTCTGATAACAGAACCATTCAAGCAAAATACACCAATCATACCTTATCACTCACTATCACGATCCTCTTTGTTTATGCTCCTCCTCACGAACGTAATAAGGATTGCTTCTGGGCTTCTCTATCCCAAAAGGTTCAGAGCATTCAGGACCCAATTATCCTTATGGGAGACCTCAATGAAATACTAGAATCAACGGATAAAAAGGGTGGAATCACTCCGGATGCGCATCGTTTCCATAGACTTTCTGAATTCATCACTTCACACAATCTTATAGACACACCTGATGAAGCGCTCCCAAGAAAATCTCATACGGGACCCACTTTTGGTGGGCCCCTGGGGATCTGGACACGATTTAAAGTTGGTGATATAGCACGGGCTTACCTGACACGCGAACATATTCGTTCGCGTCTGAACCTGGGCCGCGCTTTTACTTCTAATTCATAGAATTTAGTCATGATCCCATCTATTTCCCTGGAAGTTCATCCATTTTTCTTATATCGTGAGGATTATTACCTGTCCGCGGAAATTGAGGCAGAGATCTTTATTTCGTCGTGGCAATATTGGTTCCTTCCTTTTCTCTATCTCTTTTTTTTTCTCTCAACTTCCGTCCCCCCCTTTTTCTTCTGTTCACTTCCCTATTTATATGGCTCGGCCAGGATTCCTTTCTTTGACACGTGTCGTCATTGGGCCGACACGTGTGATTGTTGTGGATGGTGGGCATGGCGGACATGTGTCATTACTTTATGTCCGCGTCCACCTTATATCTTGGCTCTCTTTGGGGACCATTTCTCTTATGTCCGCGTCTAATTCCTTGTTATTTCCGCGTGGTTCCATCACAGCTCCTCGGGTCGGGTTGAGTTCCAGGAGAGCTTAAGACGATTCGATTTTTCCCGCGGAAATACATCCCTTTTTACTTTGCGTAGGGGATAATCCGCGTCCCACGTCTTTGAGAAGCCCTAATGGGCCGGTCAAGGGGTAAATTTGGGCCCGCCGAGGGTTTTCTACGGCCCATATGATTTCGGAGGGAACTGAAGAGTCGGTAATTTCCTTATAAATTACCCCGTTCCGTTTTTACTTTTTTCACTTCACACCTTTTGTTTGTTTGTGGCTTTCGCTTTGTTTCTCATCTCTCGGTGTTCCAGGTTGGTTTACCGGCTGTTCTTCGCTTTCCCGTTGAGTTTTCCGGGTGTTCTTCATTTCCGTTGAGTTTTCCGGGTGTTCTTCATTTCCGTTGAGTTTTCCGATTGTTCGTTCTTCATTTTCTAAGGTAACTTCAATTTCTATTCTTGGGTTCTTGATCTGTTCTTGAATGCCGCTTGTTTAAATGTTATCATCTTTGTTAGAGAGTTTTTTTTTTTTTTTTGGGGTTTTTTGATCTTTTTGGTCCGCGTTCGGGTTCCTTTTCAGATCAGCTTTCTAATTTCTTGAAGAATGGCTAACTTTGAGGGGAACCCGGACGTTCTGGACGAGTTCGAGAGGGAAGAAGGATGGAGAGGGGATCTTCCTTCGAATCCAGGAGAGGATATTCCCGCGGTCGTGGTGGATTCTTCGTCTTCGTCTGGCGAGAGTTCATCCTCCGATTTAGGAAGTTCCTCTGACCCGTCTTCTTCCAGTATCTCTTCTCCAGACCGCGTAGGCCCTTTTGGCGATCCAATTAAGGTGAGGCGACGACGGAACAGCTCTGATCCTGATTATTATTCCTCTCCTTTTTTAACTTCTTCTTCTTCGAAGGGGGATGACGTTCATCCAAAGGACGTGGAGACTCAAGCTCCAACTGACGCGAATGTCTCTTTCAGCCCTCATCCATCAACTAGTGGTCGGGAATCTGAGTTGTCCTGGGTTCCTTATGCGGATTCCCCCATTGGCTTTGCTGAGAAGTGTGCAAGAGTCCGTTCAAAGGATGTTCTCAGTGACCTCGACCTCCCGTCTTATTCCCTTGACGATTTGGGTTCTTGTTCCTTTAGGGGAGAGTTCTCTCTTCGCGACCCTCAACCCTGCCCTCCTGTTATTTCCGAGAGGGTTCGTCCGCGACGTTCTCCGGTTCAAGAGATACGAGGATGCGCAACGTTGCTTGATCTCCCAAGTGTTGAAGCTTTAGCCCGGATATTTCCATGGCCAGCGGGCGTGGAGTTGTGTCTTCCCTCAGAAGGTGGAGGGTGTTTAGATGCTTACGAAGATTGCTTGGTTGTTTACGCGGCGAGTTTATCCCAAGGATTTTGTTTACCTCTTCACCCCCTGTTCATAGCTTTCTTGTCCGAGTACAATTTAAGTCCCGCACAAGTCGTTCCAAACTGTTGGATGTTTTTTGCCAGCTTTGTGATGCGCTGCAAGGATATCGGTGTGCTTCCTACGAAAGAATTGATGCTTAGCGTTTTTTCTTTGAAGAAAGGGCCTCAAGATTCTAGGTTCTACCAGTGCAACTCCAGTTGTAGTTATATCGAGAGGCTTTCTAGCAAACCGAACTGGAAGCATAAGTGGTTCTTGGTTCGCGACAAGGCTGGTGTTTGTCTTGAATTTAAAACTGTTCCCGGTTGGTTCAGCGCGGTCAAGAAGCCATGGGTCGCCCATTTAGATAAGTTTAAAGATTCCTTTGTTCATGAGCCAAAGTTACCATGGCGATCGATGGTTTCGGCTCTTCGCCTCGAGATGGCAGGGTTAAGTCTGCCTCATCCGCGATTAGGTGTTTGCCTTAGTCTTTTTCATTTTTATTTTTTGGAATTATTTTAACGTTTTGCTCGTACCACTCGCAAGCTTTTATTTTTCTTCTTTTTTTTTGAAAAGGATTTGCGTGTTTTGTGAGCAGTTATTCATAACTTGTCCCTTGCTTCTTTTTGCGCAGATCTGATGGATTTGAGTTCCCTAGCCGACCGCCACTCTGTTCAGGAAAGCGGAAAGGTGAGAAAGAAGAAGTCAGCTAAGCGTGCCCCCCGCCCGCCCGTCGCGCCTCAAGGGGTGGCAGTTGAGGACGCGGATAGAGCTAGCGAACCTGTGGTGGAAACCGAAGTTGTGGCTTCAGATGTCCGTGAGAAACGTCCCACCCCTTCGGGTGGGGACGCTTCTCGCCCCCAAAAGAAAAGGAAGGTTGTGGGCTCGTCTCGTGCCTCTGGTAGCGGGGAGGAGGAGGCACTTTTTCTCCAAGGGGATGATGCTTTGCCCGCTTTTCGCATCCCCGGCTTCGGGGTTGATGACTTAGTTCGTCTCCGTGGTTCAGAAAAGTTTGCGCGGAATGAACGATCATGGGTGCGGCGCTTGGAGTCGGATGACTTTTCTCTACAATTTGAGCGTGCGGCTGAGTGGGTAAGTTCGTGGGGGGAACCTTTGCTCAATTAGGTTTTTATTCAATTCTTGCTTCCTCCATTTTTACTTTTTTCTTGGTTCCTTTCAGGTTCGGAGTTTCCAGATTGATTCAGAGAGGCGGCTGGTGTCCCTTGAATCTGAGCTTTCTAAGAAGGCCGCCGAGGTAAAAGCGTTGAGCCACAAGTTGAGGACGCTTGGTAATACTGTGGGGGACCCTACCTCAGTGGAGAAGTTTAAGAAGCGGGCCGTGGAACTTCACGAAAAGTTGCAGGCTGCTATTGAGGAGCTTTCTACTTTGAGGGAGCAGAATTCTACTTTGAGGGAGCAGAATTCCACATTGTCCTCTAAGCTTGACGCGGAACTTTCGAACTCGGGTGCTCTGCGTCGTCAAGGGGAAGAATCTCGTCAATCCGCGGAACAGATGAAGAAAGAACTGGAGATACTTGAGGCACGTCTCAGAGAGCTTCAAGTGGAGCATTCCATTGTTGAAGAAGATCGCGTCCTGATGAAGCAGGAGTTGGAGAAGCTCCAGTCCCAGGCTCCTCAAGATGTTGCACTCCGATGGATGGGATCCCCTGAAGGTCTTAGGTTTTTGACTTCTGAGTGGTTTAAAACCGAGGCGGGTATTTCCTTTCTTTCTTCAATAGCAAAGCCATGTCTTCGATCTCCCGAGGGTGTGGAGCTTTTAAAGGACAAGTGTTTTAGTTACTTTCGTAAAGGAATGTCTGCCGGTATTAATCAGAGCGTCGTTCGCTCGCGGGCTAACCCCGGCATTCCTTTGGAAAAGTTCGAGGCGAGCTTATCGGTCACGGATTGGGGGTTAACCCCAGAGGAGATGGCAGGGGAGGAACTCTCGGACGAGGAAGATACCGATGATGAAGAAGTGGACGTCGTTGCTTGACCCCTGAGGCTTTTAGGGGGAGAATTTTCTTGATTTCATTGGTCCTTTGTGGTCTTTGGCCAATTTTGTAATCAACTCTTGTGGTGATTAAACTATCTTTGTGCGTTTTTTATCAAACGAGGTTTCCTTCTGACTTACCCGCGAAGTTATGTTCTTGTGTATAATTACTCTTTTTTAGTAGACATCATGTTGGTTGGTTTAGCCACTTGTGTTCCAGTTGTTGAAAGTTTCTCGCCACTCGTCTGCCATGCTTGAATGCTCTTGGTTCGCGTCCTTAGTTCATTACAATCGGGGTTCTTCCCTCTGATGGGGATTCATGGCGCCTGGGATTTCCAATCCTTGGGCGTTTTTCTGTACTCTGGGGAGCGTCGAGCATCTTTCCTCACTCGTAGGGTTCTTCTGTAGTTTCGGTTTTCAAAATGTTTCTTTAAATTCCAATTATCTGACTTGTATTTCTCTTTGACAGCCTCTCCCAAATCAATTTGAGGAGGAATTCAGATCTCCTCCTCCGCGGAAGGTTTCCTCGACTTCTCATGCGTTTAAGATTCTTCGAGTTGAGGTGGAAAGGGGATCGGATTTCCGCTTATACCTCCGTCTTGGTTGGGATAGATTCGTTACTCGACACGGCTTCGTTGTTGGGTCATCGATGACTTTTTTCTACGTAGGTCATGCTTTGTTTTAAAGTTTGTCCGCGGCGTGATTTAGAATGTGCTGGAATCAGGGACTATGTCCCAGCCGTTTCTTCCAGCGACTCATGTTGAGCCGTTTATAAATTGGAAGAATCTATCCGCTGTTCGAGTTTATTTCGCGGATAAAAGAGAGGATCTTGCTTTTAATACTTTGGATCATGGAGATCCAATTTTATTATTTCGTAACAGATAGCGTCATACGATTCCTAGGTTTTATTTAGTTAGAACGCTATTCCGTTCTTTTACACAGACCCCCCTTTTTTTTTTAAAAGCATTGGGATCACAAAGCTGGTTGCCCTCGTGGTGGTTCTTTATCCGCGTCCTTCTACTCCGTTGTAATCACAATCAGGGTTTGCAACGTATACCTCGAAGGTCGAATCCCCCTGGTACACGAAGATCAGAGCTACCCCAACGTTTATCCTGTTAGCTTCTACGAATCCGGACCATCCGTCGGTGAACCAATAGATTCCGTCTGCGTCCACCTCGACCTTGACTTTATGCTCGCGGTTGGACCGAGACCACAGATGCACTGAGCGATGCGCATTCTCCTCTAGGAGGACATACATCAGTGGGAGGCGTAGGGTTTGAAGTTGTTCTTCTGTAATGATAACTCTGTAAAAGGCTTTTGGTGGGTTTTCGAACTCCATTTCCTTGTTCCATGTATGATAATCTTTGCCAGATCTCACGGGGGTCTTTATATTCGATCAAACATGCCGCGTGTTTTAGTTTACCATCCTTTTCTTCTACGTGGTGTTCTTCAGGCCCGCGTGTTTGTTTTAGGTCTGGGCTTTGCCAGGCCTTTGTTTTGTCTGTTATCCCTGGAGGTCAAGTCGTTTCGTCGACTTCACTTCCGCAGCTCTCGTGACTACTCTGTCGTCTTGGTCGGCGAGCTCGCACCTCTTTAACTTTTAGAGGAATCTTGTGCCAGATGGTAGTCATGCATGCTGCCTTTTTTAGGCTCTTATAGGGGGGTATCCCCCATTTTTCTTATAGGGGGGTATCCCCCATTTTTCTTTTTTCATTACTTTGCAATTGTCTTCCCAATTCTCCGTTGGCGTTCATGGCTGCCCCTGGATCGGGCAGGTGGGCTTTTTTCCAGCCTATTGATCGTCTTATCCAGACATCCCGCTTGGTAAATTTTCTTTGGGAACACGTGTTTTTAACGTCATTTGTTCCTTGTTTTTTGACTTTTGCTTTCTTTCATTTCCAGCTCTTGCCCATGCGTTTCGAGGGTGAATTTGCGGGTGTTATTCCCGAACAAATATTCCTTTCATCCCACCTTTTACGCGATTTTCCGGTTTGTGTTCTCAAGGGTGATTATGGGATGTTTTGGCTTTGCCGCGGATGGAGAGATTTCATTGAATCTCACGGGCTTGTGGTTGGATCCTCCATGATCTTTATCCACAAGGGGAATGCTCATTTCGAAGTTCAAATCATGGGTTTGGAGGATGGGGATGAGAACGTAGGTTATCCTTCTTCCGAGCCTGCTGATGTTTCAACCAACGGTTTCTATCCATGACTGGTTTTTCTTCGCATTTCTCCTTTTCTTTTTTGTAAGCCGAGGTGGTTAACTTATTTGGCATGTATTTCCTTTCGTTCGTGAATAAAAAATGATTATGCCCAAGATTCTTCCTGGTCTTTGCATGGTTCAGACTTGTCTTTTCGGTTCACGGCTTTAGTCAGCCTAAGTCCTGTGGCGGTTTTGTTCTCCTTTCGAGGATTCTGAAAGATTTTTTCAAGAATATATTCTATTTCCTTCGCTTTGTGAGGCTATATATGAGAGCGACAAAGGCATTTTCTCCCCTAGTGTCTTTTTTATTTTTTAATGGAGGCATCAAATGTGAACCCTTGGACCTTTCATCTGGCCCTAGATTTTGAAGAGCAACTGTTGGAACGTGTGAGTCGTGTTCTTCTTCTTCTTTCTTTTTCTTTGAGAAAATTTACTTCCTTTCTTCACGCTTTATTTGTTTCGTTGTTTCCCAGTCATTGCCTGCTTTCTTTGAGGACGAGATAGGTGTTGTCAATCCCACCCAAGTCTTTCTATCCCTGAACTCTACTGTGGATTTTCCAATCCAAGTAGTCAAAAAGGACTATGGGATCTTTTGGCTTGTCAATGGTTGGAGTGATTTCCTTGTGTCGCAAGGGCTAGGGATGGGGACTGTCATGGTACTTCGCCATCGTGGCGGTGTCTACTTCGACGTTCGTGTGCTTGATGAGGAATCCATTTGTGTGGAGAATGGTTGGGTCATGTCACCTCCTAGGCCGGTTATTCTTCCGGACGCGTGAAATTTCTTTTGCAATTTGTTGTATCATGTGTTTGCGTTTTCCTTACTCTATGTGTGTGACGTGACTAAGGAGAGCGTCTGTTTTCTTTGTAACGTTTGATTGTGGTCGTACTCTACTGAGTATTCAGACCTATGATTATGGTATTGAACCACGCTCGCGATTACTTTGATTTATGAAGAATCGCGTATCCTGGTTGGGGGTGAGATGCAAGAAAATTTTCGATGCTCATCGTTCTTACTCTCATTGAGTTTCCCTTGAGCAACCATGGGTCTTAGGAGAGGGATCGATGCGGAGCGATCTTTAGTGTTATTGATTCTTTAGTTTCATAAGTTCCAAATCCGAGACGCGTTGGTTTAAAGAGGTTAGGTCCAACGAAAGTGGGTTTGTCCAAGGCGATTAACCCATTAGAAACCCATAACGACCCTCGAGAACGCCAGGGCGTCAAAACCTAAAAAGTGATTCTGCAAGGGTTGATGTGCCCGAGGATGGATAAAGCTGTTTTTCCCATGCTAACTGATCCCCCTTCTCGGGAAGGAAATTAATAAAGCTGTTTTTTCCTTCGTTGATCGATATTTCTTCCTCGGGAAGGAAATTAATAAAATTGGGAGATTAATAAAGCTGTCTCTCTTTTTCTGATCGCTCCTTCTTCTTCAAGGAACTTTGGGAAACGTCGTTTCGGAGAGGGTACTCGGGTTTCGTAAATTAATAAAAAACTGGTCATGTGAGTGAACAGTGGTTCACAGTTTTTCTATAAGACTGGGGATCAAGGATCTCCTCAGGGCACACTCTCTATAAGGAAGCACATAAAACACAACAGTTTTGGGGAAAGCATGGCATCAGGTGAAGGCCGCTCGAGGGATTTTATTCGATTGATTCTGGACGCTTCTTTTTTACAAAGAACGGTAACTTTTTTCTAAAAAATTCCCTTTCTAGACGTTCTTGTCTTTATTCTTAACTAATCAATTTATCCATTCAAACACCAGCCTCTACCTGAGGGTTTTGAAGAGGAATACGGTCTTTTTGGTGTTGAGAGAATCGTCCTAACCAACGGGCTAGGAAGGAGGGGAACGCGCATCTTGGTTGAAAAAGACGAAGCGGGGGCACTCTGGCTCACGCAAGGATGGAGAGCGTTTACCCGGTCCAGGAATGTTCGCGTGGGAGGCGGCGTCGTATTTAAGTATCTGGGTGACGCGCGCTTCAGAGCCACTTACGTGCCTTCAGGGGAAAATACTTCTGAAGATGAGGGTCATGAGGGTTCCCCTTGAGAGGGGGGTGTTCCTTTTCGTGTGTTTAGATTATCAAGTGAAAGGAGGTCCTGTAATAAAGAAGAGTGTTGAGACGTGAAATATCGAAATGACTGAGTGTCGGGGTTTCCTAAATTTTTGTCCAATAGCTTGTTTTTGAGAGATTAGGAGTCTCGATCAAGGGAGTGGCGCGGAGCGAGCTCCTGCGTCATTGATCTTCTTGCTTGTTGACTCGACCTTGAGAGATCAGGAGTCTCGACCAAGGGAGTGACGCGGAGTGAGCTCCTGCGTCATTGATCTTCTTGCTTGCTGACTCGACCTTGAGAGATCAGGAGTCTCGACCAAGGGAGTGACGCGGAGTGAGCTCCTGCGTCATTGATCTTCTTGTTTGCTGACTCGACCTTGAGAGATCAGGAGTCTCGACCAAGGGAGTGACGCGGAGTGAGCTCCTGCGTCATTGATCTTCTTGCTTGCTGACTCGACCTTGAGAGATCAGGAGTCTCGATCAAGGGAGTGACGCGGAGTGAGCTCCTGCGTCATTGATCTTCTTGCTTGCTGACTCACCTTGAGAGATCAGGAGTCTCGACCAAGGGAGTGACGCGGAGTGAGCTCCTACGTCATTGATCTTCTCGCTTGTTGACTCGACCTTGAGAGATCAGGAGTCTCGATCAAGGGAGTGACGCGGAGTGAGCTCCTGCGTCATTGATCTTCTTGCTTGCTGACTCGACCTTGAGAGATCAGGAGTCTCGACCAAGGGAGTGACGCGGAGTGAGCTCCTGCGTCATTGATCTTCTTGCTTGCTGACTCGACCTTGAGAGATCAGGAGTCTCGACCAAGGGAGTGACGCGGAGTGAGCTCCTGCGTCATTGATCTTCTCGCTTGTTGACTCGACCTTGAGAGATCAGGAGTCTCGATCAAGGGAGTGACGCGGAGTGAGCTCCTGCGTCATCGAGGTTAAAGGCCATTCTTAGTAATTTGTAGAAAACGCCCACTAACCTCTTATTTAACTACTTGCGGGGGCGATTAATACATCCAAGGACAGTGTTTCAAGATTTACACAAAATATTTTTTCAGACTATTGGCGTTCCAAGTCTTGTTTAGGATTTCTCCTTTTTCATTCTTCAACTTGTAGGCGCCAGCTTGAATGATGTCGGCTATTACGTACGGGCCTTCCCAGTTGGCATCCAGCTTTCCCCCTGTCTGCATCAGTCGTAGAACTAGATCTCCCTTCTGGAATTGTCGTGGGCGGACTTTCTGGTCGTGGTACTTTGCAGCGCGTCTCTTGTATTCTTCTGTTTTTAAGGCGGCCATCATTCTTCGTTCCTCCCTCAGATGCATTTCCACTTCAAGCGCTTCTTCGTTGGTCTGTGAATTGAAACCGGATACACGCGCTGACGGAATCATCCGCTCGACCGGTATAACCGCGTCAACACCATAGACTAGAGAAAAGGGCGTCTCCCCTGTTGGCGTCTTCGTAGAGGTTCTGTGAGACCAAAGCACTAAAGGAAGGAGCTCTGCCCATCTCCCCTTGGCCGTGTTTCCCAATTTCTTCCGTATGCCTTCCAGGATTTGCCGATTGGTGACCTCTGCTTGTCCGTTTGTTTGAGGGTGCGCTACGGATGAGAATTTGAGATTGATTCTGAGAACCCTACAAAAACTTCGGATGGTTTCGCAATCAAATTGGGGACCGTGATCGGTGATGATTGATTCTGGGACCCCGAAGCGGCAGATCAGGTTCTTCCATAAGAATTTTTTTACCTTTTCAGCCGTGATGAGTCCCATGGCTTCTGCCTCTACCCACTTGGTGAAGTAGTCCACGATCACAATCACGTATTTCAGCTGGCCAGGCGCGGTAGGGAATGGTCCCAAAATGTCCATCCCCCACAGGGAGAAAGGGCAGGCAGTATGAATGTCTTTCATAGTTTCCGCGGGTTGATGGATAGCATTTCCATATTTCTGGCATGCGTCGCACTTCTTGACAAATTCCTGAGCGTCTTGCTTCATCGTTGGCCAATAGTACCCTGTCCTTATGATCTTAGCTGCCATTGCTCTCCAACCTTGGTGGTGTGCGCATACACCAGAGTGTAGTTCCCGTACAATCATCATGCCTTCCTCCGTAGTAACACATGTCAGATCTGGCTGTGCGAAACCTTTTTTGTACAGCCGTCCTTCGCGGACAGTGAATCTTGCTGCCCTCATCTTGATTTGCTTAGCCTCATGTTTCTCTGTGGGAAGAATCCCTTTTTCCAGATACTCTGCCACGGGTGTTCTCCAGTCGTCCTCTCCATTTGTTTCGACGTAGAAAACTTCTTTCGTTAGCCCACGTCTTTCTTTCTTTTCGAACATGAATTCCGCACCGACCTCGGATGGCATTGCCGCGCCAACCCTCGCCAGAGCGTCTGCCTGTCGATTTTCTTCCCTCGGGACAGCCGTTATTTTGAAATTCAAGAAAGCCTTTCGCAAGGCCAGGACTTTTCTCAGATAGTCTGGCATTAAACCTGTTTTAGCTTCATAGTCCCCTCCTATCTGTCTCGCCAAGACCTCAGAGTCTGTATATGCGATCACACTCCTAGCCCCCCTTGACAGCGTTATTTCCAAACCCGCTATGAGGGCTTCATACTCAGCTTCGTTGTTTGTCGTTTGGAAGGCAAGCTTACAAGCGTAGTTTGCTACCTGTCCCTCAGGGGATACCAAAGCTATTCCTGCTCCACTTCCCGCTTGATTAACCGCCCCGTCGACTCTCAAAACCCAACTCCCTTCTTCGAACGATGCTTGTTCTTCAAAGCTTGTTTCACATATGAAATCTGTCAGTGTTTGTGCCAGCGCCGCCTTCCGCGGTTTATAGTCAACATCGAACTCCGACAATTCCACTGCCCACTTTGTCATACGTCCTGAGAGGCAAGGGGAGTGCAGAATTTGCCTCAAAGGAAGGTTGGTTAAGACCTGGACTGAGTGGTCCTGGAAGTAAGGCCGTAGTCTCCTTGCCGCGTACACTAGACACAGAATCATTTTCTCGATCGGTTCATATCTCGTCTCGGCATCTTGCAAGACCCTGCTTATGTAATAAATTGGGTATTTCTCTTCACGGGTGAGTACTGCACTGATGGTTGTACTCCTGACAGCTAAGTAGAGGTACAGGTTTTCGAGCCTTTCGGGTCGGTGTAAGGTTGGCAGCTTCATCAGATAATCTTTCAAACCTTCGAATGCCTGCTGCAAGTCCGGTGTCCACTGAATTGGTCCTTTCTTCTTTAGCAGAGCGAAGAAAGGCAGAGATTTATCCGCGAGACAAGAGCAGAATCGGCTGAGATAGTTGACCGCGCCGTTGAGAGCTTGGACTTCCTTGATCGTTCGGGGTGGTTGCATCCCCTGAATTGCCGCGATCTTTTCAGGGTTAACATCTATCCCCCGTTGGCTGACCAGGAATCCCAAAAATTTTCCAGAATCAACACCGAAAACACATTTTTCCGCGTTCAAGTTTAACCCTCCGCGTCTCAGAGAATCGAAGGTCTCCTGTAGATCAGCGGCGTGATCCTCTGCTTTCAAGCTTTTCACCACGATATCATCTACGTAGATCGATACGTTCCTCCCGGCCTGAGCTTGAAAAATCTTGTCAACAGTTCTCTGGAACGTGGCCCCTGCATTCCTTAACCCGAACGGCATAACTTTGTAACAGAAAATTCCCTGATTGGTAATAAAGGTCGTGGCCTTCTTATCAAGGGGATCCATGCGGATCTGGTTATATCCTGAATAGGCGTCCAAGAAACTAAGGACAGCGTTCCCGGAAGTTTCATCGACCAGCTCGTCAATTGAGGGAAGGGGGTAACTATCTTTGGGACACGATTTGTTGAGGTCCGAAAAATCGACGCACATACGCCACTTCCCATTCGACTTTTTAACCAGAACCACGTTGGAGAGCCATTCGGAGTCTTCTACTTCCTCAATGAAACCGGCGTCCAGTAACTTTTCTGTTTCTTCTTTCGCCGCGAGAGCTTTTTCAGGCGCCATCTTTCTCTTCTTCTGAGCAATTGGCCTAGCATCATGTCTTATTCTGAGTGTGTGCAGGGCGATGGATGGGGGGACCCCCAGTAGATCTTTCGGCGACCAGGCGAAAACGTCCCTCGACCTTGCAATTATGTCAAGGACCCGCTGCTTCTCTTTGGGCTCTAAAGCTTGCCCCATGTATATCCTCTCTCCCGGGTTGGGGAATGGGGAGTGGACCTGCCTCTCGTCAGCGGTTGGAATTTCTCGTGCTGCGGGTCTCACCTCCAACTCTGCTTCAGTACTTGTACTCCCTTGATTGGTTTCTTCTACGAGCTCCCTTTGCGAATCTTCGACCCTCTTTTCAGTCGTGCTCGCGGCGTATACTTCAATCTGCATCACCTCTCTTCTCTTCCTGAGGGAGGTTAAATAACAGCTTCGGCTTTCTGGTTGTTGTCCTCGGACCACACCTACTTCTCCTCCCATTACCGGGAACTTGGCCAAAAAATGGTAAATAGAGACCACCATCTGAAATTTGTAGAGTGAAACTCTTCCTAGTAGGGCGTTGTAGACCGTTGGGACCCGCACAACAGTAAAAACTATGTTTTCCATCCTTCGTCTTGGAGCGGACCCGAGCACAACCGTCAGTTCTATGGTCCCTGCAACTGGTATTTCATCTCCGGAGAAAGCGACCAATGTCCCTGAATATGGCTTGAGTGCTGTTGCAGAGACTCCGAGTTGTAGGAAGGCTTCCCATGCGAGTATATCAACCGAGGATCCCGTGTCGATGAACACCCTTTTGACAGTCTTGGTTGCTATTTGAGCATGTATAACCAGCGGATCGGAGTGAGGCATCCTCACATCTTCCGCATCTCCTGCCGTGAATGCTATCTCCGCGTGCGGAATGTGAGCAATTCGTCTGCTCTCCGTGGAAGGTGGTTGTTTTCCTTCTCGCTCATAATTTTTCCTTTCCTGGTTGCTAGCTCCTGACAGAGAGGGTCCTCCGGCTAGGGTGTCGATGCATCCTTCGGGTTCCGGAATACGCTCGACCGCGGACCTCAATCTTCCGTCTTGCCCGCGAGGGGCCTGATTTACTGACCCCTGTGGGGGCGGGGGTCCGTTATGACGTCCTCTTCGCCATCGTCGTCCTCGGCCTCTCCCTCGATACGGCTGTGGTGCTTCCTCACGCTCTCTGTATCGGTCAGGATCTCTATTTTGAGGACAAGGATATTCCTCTCCCTGCATGTGACGCTCTACCAGGTGCCGATCGTCCCTTCTATTCTGGTGGTGTTCTCGAGGTCGGTTCTCTCGATCATGATAGTCCTCCCTCCGTGGTTGATAGCTTCTGGGGCGGTCGTCTCCTTCTCTTCGATCGTTTCTTTGGTAACGATGTTCTCCTCTCCTGTCTGAATTGAAGTGGACTTCATCATTCTGTTGGCGATGCCCCGCGGATGGTTGTTTGGGTGGTTTCGCTGCCCCTTTATCTTTTCTGAATTTTCCTGCCAGTTTGCTGAAAAAGCCTTGATGTCCGCCGTTGGCTCTTGAACTTGACGCGGCTGCTTCTTCTGCATCTATCTGTCGAGACACCAGGTCTCTTAACTGATCATAGCTTCTGGGTTTCTTTCTGAACAGATAAGTTTTGAAGTCACCCTCCGCCAGATTGCCCATGAGAATGATAGTCGCGGATTCATGATTGAAATTTGGGATTTGGACGACCACACTGGTGAACCGGGCGAAGAAATGACCCAGGGTTTCATCACCTCCCTGCTTGATGGAGTTCAAATCTAGCATGGTTTTCTTTCTTGACCGTGCGCTTCCGAAGTGAGATTGGAAGATTCGGTTTAAGTCAGAGAAACTGCTAACCGAACCCTTCGGTAAGTTGGTGAACCAGGTTAAGGCGATCTTGGTGAGGGTTGATGGGAATGTCCGACATAACATGGCATCATTGTATTCGTTGATCCCCATTGCCGTCATGAAATGGCACATATGATCTTCTGGATCCGTCGTTCCATCGTATTTCATGAGATTCACATCCCTCCATCGTTTGGGAACCGGCGCTCGGCAAATATTTTGAGTAAACACGGAGGGAAGAGTGTCTGGGACGTCCACTTTCATTTGCGTTGAGACGGACTTGGTTGAAGTCGACACGTCTGTTGAATGCTCTCCTCGTCGTTGCTTGCTCGGTCGTGCATTGACTCTTTGCGCGTCCTGATGCTGGGGATGGAATCCATATCCTGATGCTCCCGGTGCTAGGTCCCCATACAGATTCAAATTGATTGTTTCCGCCGCGTCTGGATGTCCGCGCATGTCATGGTGCTGGTTGCGAGTCCAGGGCTGGCTTCGATATATGTTCTCATAATCATGGTAATGCTGCGGCTCATTTACCGGCTGGTGCTGGGGTTGCGGCCCTGTTGCCGGTTGATAGTAATATTGTGTCGCGGGGTCCGGCTCATAATAAGGTTGAGGCCCGGGAACTTGCGGGAAGTAATAATGCTGTTCTTGCTGCATCGCATGTGGCACATACATTGGCGGTATGTATTCGGGCACGTACGTCGGGAAATAAGGGGCCACGAATGGTGATGCCCACATGCTATGTTGTTCCCCTGATTGCAGTACGGATGGATTGTACGTGCTGGTGGCCTCTTGTTCTGGTATCATACTTTGGCTCATTTCGTCCGAGTCTTCGTTGTGGTTCATAACTCCTGTTTAACCTGTACCACTCACAGTTTTGTTAGTTAAAGCGTTTGACAGGGTGTTTGTTATCTTATGCTCTTAGTCAATCATCCTCTTACTTCCCCATCATGTGGGGGTTTTTTCCAAGAGGCCCACGCGTCCCTGGTAAATTAGAAGGCTGTCTAGTCGGGAACGCGGGTGGGCGACGTTTTTGACTTAAAGCACGCGTAGCTTTTTTTTTATATTATATAAATCCAAAATTGAACCCCTCAGGGTGAGTGGGTTCCCACAGACGGCGCCAGTGATGAAGCGCTCCCAAGAAAATCTCATACGGGACCCACTTTTGGTGGACCCCTGGGGATCTGGACACGATTTAAAGTTGGTGATATAGCACGGGCTTACCTGACACGCGAACATATTCGTTCGCGTCTGAACCTGGGCCGCGCTTTTACTTCTAATTCATAGAATTTAGTCATGATCCCATCTATTTCCCTGGAAGTTCATCCATTTTTCTTATATCGTGAGGATTATTACCTGTCCGCGGAAATTGAGGCAGAGATCTTTATTTCGTCGTGGCAATATTGGTTCCTTCCTTTTCTCTATCTCTTTTTTTTTCTCTCAACTTCCGTCCCCCCCTTTTTCTTCTGTTCACTTCCCTATTTATATGGCTCGGCCAGGATTCCTTTCTTTGACACGTGTCGTCATTGGGCCGACACGTGTGATTGTTGTGGATGGTGGGCATGGCGGACATGTGTCATTACTTTATGTCCGCGTCCACCTTATATCTTGGCTCTCTTTGGGGACCATTTCTCTTATGTCCGCGTCTAATTCCTTGTTATTTCCGCGTGGTTCCATCAACACCGACTATTGGAAATAAATATACTTGGAGGAAACGCTCTCAAGGAGCTAATAACATTCTGGAAAAACTCGATAGAACCTTGATCAGTCATAATCTTCTGCAACAGTTCCCCAATCTATATACAAAAAATCATGCTTTTATCAGATCCGACCACACCCAAATTACTTTCGACCTAATGGATAAACAAAAACCAAAATTACAACCATTTAAATTTGAATTAGCATGGACTACTAGACCGGATTTTGAAATTCTAGTTAAAGACGCATGGCGTGTCGATGCACCGGGATCACATATGTATAAACTAACAAAGAAACTAGGAGAGGTTAAAAGAAAGAGTAAACTCTGGAGTAAATTCACTTATGGTAATATATTTCGCCAACTAGCAGTGGTAGAAAATGAACTACAAGATCTTCAAATGCAACTCTGCAACGCTTATGACCAAAAAACTGACAACAGAATCAAAAGGTTAACCACAAAACACGCTTCGTTACTAAATTATCAAAACACTTACTGGGGGCAAAGAGCTAAAAGAAACCATATACAATGCATAGATGCAAACACTAAATATTTCCACAGAATAGCAACAGGAAGAAGAAATAAAAACATTATCAAATCTCTTCAAACTTCAGCTGGAATTTCGGTTACAACAGACGAAGAAATCAGGAAAGCAATAAAAGATGATTTCACAAAAAGATACCAAAACAACCGCAGACAAATAACTCCAAACAACCTTCTTAGTTACATCACAAAAGAAGTCACTGACGAGGACAATGAGTGGCTTACTAAGCAAATATCGAATAGTGAAATTAAAAATGCCACTTTTAGCCTTGCCAATGACAAATCCCCTGGCCCTGATGGGTTCCCTGCTGGTTTTTTTAAAAAATATTGGCATATTGTGGGCCCGACTGTCATCAAGGTGGTCAAAGGTTTTTTCCTTGGTGGCCGGATTTTAAAACAGATAAATCATACCTTCATAGCACTAATACCAAAACGAGACAATCCAACTACGGCATCTCATTACAGACTAATAAGCTTATGTTCAACAATATATAAGATAATCTCCAAAGTAATGGCGACAAGACTAAAGAAGATTCTACCCAAGATCATTAACCCAATGCAAAGTGCTTTTATAGCGGGAAGATCGATACAAGACAATATACTCATAGCAAACGAGATTTTTCACTCATTCTAAAAAAAAAAGGGGAATTCCGGTTGGATGGCAGTGAAACTTGACATGGAAAAAGCTTTTGATCTTGTTGACTGGGATTTCCTACTATCTGTAATGGATAGTTTTGGCTTCTCTCCCCTTTTCACTGGATGGATAAAAAAATGCATAACCACAGTCACCTATTCCGTACTGGTAAACAATGAGCCTACGGATCTCTTTACACCCGAACGAGGTCTTAGACAGGGAGACCCGCTATCACCATATCTCTTCCTCATCTTATCAGAAGTCCTAGCTCGCGGACTATTCAAAGAATCAATGGCTCCCCGAAGTCACTTGGGTATCTCAATAACACGTAATGGTTACAAAATCCCATTTCTGGCCTTTGCAGATGATATCGTTGTTTTTGCATCAGCAACCAAAACTGCATGTGATCAAATAAATAAGGTACTCCGAGAATTCTCGTCACTATCAGGTCAAAAAGTAAACAGAAACAAATCACAATTCCAAACAACCCCAAATATAACAGCAAGTCAAAAAAATATGATTCAAAATGAATTGGAAATTAATTATACAAGCAATCTAGGGCCTTATCTTGGCTGCCCAATCATCTGTGGAAGAGTAACTAAGACCACATTCTCTGACCTCCTACAAACAACCAAAACACAACTACACAAATGGAAAGCTAACTGCTTGTCACAAGCAGGAAGATGCACATTAATTAAAACAACACTATCAGCCAAGCCTTTACACTTTATGCAATGCTTTCTCTTACCAAAAACAATACACACAGAGCTAGACAAAATCAATAGAAATTTCCTCTGGAACAAGGGACCTACGCACAAGCCGCTTATCAGTTGGTTTGAGGTCTGCAAGGAAAAATCTAATGGGGGTTTGGGGCTTAGAAACTCAGAGGATATGAACAAAGCCCTACAACTTAAATTATTATGGAAAATCCTTGCCGAACCAAACAACCCGTGGGTTACATTAGTCTCAGAAAAATACCTTAGAAACAAACAAATTTTACAATACCATAAAAAGGGGGAAACCTCCTGGCAATGGGCTCAACTCATGAAACTATTACCACTTTTCAAAGATGGTATCCGCTGGTCCATTGGAAATGGTCAAAATATCAACCTCTGGAACGACCATTGGATTGGCGAATCACCCCTCATCACTTTAATACCTGATCATATGCAAATCGACACCACTGTAACCATAAATCAATATATAACACACGAAAAAAAATGGAACACCGACAAACTACGTAACTCATTCCAGAATATTCTGCCGAATGATGTCATTGAAATGATAGCAACATCTCCGATACCCAAGAATATACATATTGACAGATTATACTGGAAGTGGAGCAGAAATGGATGGTTCAGCTCTTTCTCTGCACTACAGATGATCAACCACCAAAAACGGCATCAAAAATCTGATATGAGATGGATCTGGAAGCTAGATTTACCACCAAAAGTCATAACCTTATTATGGAAAATATCTAAAAATGGACTACCCACATCATCAAGACTTGCATCAAGAGGGATTGGAATTCCTACCACATGCCCACACTGCGACTCAAATTTCGAAGACTTATCGCATCTACTATGGGAATGTCCTATCACCCAAGCGATGATAGGAAAGCTAGATTCTGACCTGCCAACCATCCTAAATAACTGTTTCACAAACGGCTCTGACATCAACAATATCATCTGTGACATAAAAGAGAGAACAGGAACTAAATGTTTCATGAAACTGGCAATGGGTTGGTGGAGTATTTGGTACTCACGAAACAAGACCCTCTTTGATAATGCAAAAACAGATATACAAAAAATCATTGCTTTTTACAAAGAGCAAAGCTACCTATGGAATAGCTCGAAACAAGTTGACGATCTCACCAATGAGCAAACGCCACAAACAAACAAGAACGACACCCGAACCAACTCTGCTAGGAGAAGGAATAAGGCTAGATGGTCTCGCCCTCCACCTGGCACATACAAGCTAAACTTTGATGGGGCCTTTTCTAACTCCGCTAAAGGCTCCTATGGCTACATCATAAGAAACCATACAGGCAAACCAGTTTATTGTGACGCTGGTTCATCCACCATTTCATCAGTCTCTGGTGCGGAGGGTCTGGGCCTCTGGAATGGAATTAACGCGGCCCTACATCTCAACATCACCAAACTTATCATTGAGGGCGATAATCTAACCATCATCAACAGCCTCAAGGGCTGTGGGAAACCTACGGGAGACTCGGATATGATTGTCTCAGACAGTCTAGTCTCCCTTGGTTTATTCCATACTTACGAGATTCGTCACGTCCTTCGGGAGGCTAACCGAGTTGCGGACCGACTTTCGCACCTCTCTTTCGCCTTCTCTGGCTCTATGACTCCTGACGATTCTTTGGTTCGTGATTACATCCGTTTGGATGCTCTTGGTATATAAGGTCTCCTTATTGCCAAATTCTTTCCGGTTCAAAAAAAAAAAAGGAGAGGATCGATGCACAAGTAATGCAAGAGATCATGAATTCAATCTTATTGTGTACTTCTTTGCAATACTTTTTACTCTTACCAATTTTTTCTATTTTATATATATATATATATATATATATATATATATATATATATGTCATATTTAAATCAAATTTTAAACTTTTCTTTTAATGTTTTTCATAAGAAATTTCATTATGCTACACATATATCACATATATTTTAAAAGATTCTTCTAATTTTTATTCCTATAAATGTTTTTACTATCAATGTCATATACTCATATTTAAACAGCAATTCATGGGATTTTTTTCCGCACTTTTCAATCCTATTAATTTTTTTCTATTTACAAATGACAAAAATTTCTAAAAAATTATAATTTTCTTACAATATTTTTCAAAAAAAATATTTATTATGCTACACATATATATGAAAAAAAATATTAAATTTTATTGTATGAATTTTTATAATAAAATATTATATTTATAGTACAATTTATGATAATCTTTCAATATTTTTTAAAAAAAATTCTGCAGAAAAAAAAATTTGAAACAAAAATTTCGCCCTCGCTCTTTGGAAAATTCTGCGCTCGCACTAGTCATGAGTCTCATGACCACTTAGTAGTGCTCATTAATTTCATCTCAAAATTGATGGATTATATATAGGTTAAAGGGATTGTTTCATGAAAATGATGTTTAATGTTATAATGACCATTTTTATAGCTATAATTACTCATTTTAGATGTGCTTAATTAGCCTATAAAAGTGAAAGACTTTCTTAATAAGCGTGTTTATATATATACATACTCTTTCCGTCTCATAAAACTTGTTGTTTGACGTTTTTAAAAAATGTGTCAAAAGTAAAACAATAACCATTTTGAGACGGATAGAGTATAGATAGAAGATAAACCTAAAACGACCTAAATCAATCAAAACCCGACACAAGGTACTGATTGAATTCAAAATTGCCCATAACTGAAGTAAAGTTTGATATTTTCATTTATTTATTAACTCGATCGAGTTATTTGACTATTGCCCGAACATGACAAGAAATCAGACTCAATACTAACTCGATCTGAACTTAATCGATCAGACCCCAATCGAATGGTTATGAGGAGTTTCACCTGTGATATTTTTTACAAAGAACATTTAAGGCTTTGTTTAGAATTGCAAAGAACATTTAAGGCTTTGTTTAGAATTGCAAAGAACATTTAAGGCTTTGTTTAGAATTTGCAAGTAGTTTTTTCGAAACTTTTGATTTTGATATTTTGTAGTTTTAAATAAGTTAAGTATGAAATTTTAGTTTAATTAGCTTTTGAAATTGGATTTATAACAATTCCACACTCCAAGTTTTTCACAACTTTTCTTTTTTATATTCACAAATCTATTCATTTCTCCTATCGATCTCATCAGCTAATTTGTATCAGCTACCCCATAAGTTGAATTACCAAACACATTGCTCACTTATAATTAAAAACTCATTTCAAAAAAAAAATTAAAAACTCTAATTTAACATATATTTAAAACACTTAATCAATCAGATTCAACTACCCTATCAGTTTCAACTAGTGGCGGAGTTGGGACTTGGGGGTGCTTGGAAATGCTAGAGCACTCCCTAGCCGAAAAATAAATAAATAAATATATAATTTTTTGCATATATATTTATTGTTTTGAGGTAATATAAAATCTTTTAATGATACTTGAAGTAAAAGTGTTATCTAGCCCAAATGGTAAATGAAGGAAGGATAATCAAAATGTATTTGGTTCAAATCTCAACTTTGTCGCTCTTTATTTGTTTTATTATATCATTATTCCTCATAATTATTTTAATTAAAAATGTTATATTTAAAATACATATTTAAAGCAGCGTGGATATTCCCACAATGGTGGTGTTTTTCCAAAATCAAACTTTGTTGCTCGGCGTTTCTTTCAATATTGTTTTAAAAATAGTTCTTCTTTGATTTATTTCTATATTTTTTTTTGTTTCTCTCAACTATTTCAATAAAATAATATCATATTTAAATCTCAATTTTAGTATTTTTTAATTTTTTGTTTTAAAAAAATCTTCTTAATAAATATACACCAAAAAATATATTTCCCGGATTTTTTTAACACCTCTTAGTCAAAATTCTTGCTTTGCCCCTGGTTTCAACTACCTCATTAGTTAGATACCAAACAGACTCTTAAGGAAATGATACATAATCCAAATCTTATGCAAACCTAGAAGAGTTGGATAATAAAATAAGCTAATACATAGTGTGAATAACAACAAATTTAATTTAATTTAATTTAAGTAGAGTTAGTCGAAATGTGGAAAAATAAAGTGTTGATTTGGGGGAAATTAAATCACTTGGCATGCACGTAAAGTGGGAGTGGGCAGTGCACGGCTTCGCACGCAGGCACTGTGTAGACTGCTTAGTTTTCACGGTCAAAACCCTTCTTATTTTTATTTTTTATTTTATTTTTTTAACTTTTTTACCACGCTACGTTCCCTTCTCATGCACGTACCCTTCACCTTCTTCAATTCCTAATTTACTTATATTCTACTCTTGCCCTACTTTGGTAAAAATCACAAATTCAATACTTGTATCATACTGCCTAGTTAAATTATATATAATATATATATATATATATATATATTTTAGAAAACGGATTATTTCGAATAGTGAAAGTGAAATCAAAACCGTTAATTAAATTTTGCGCATGCACTTAAATTAGATCATTGGAGACAGAGGTGGAGCCAAGGGGAGCATGGGGGAGCACGTACCCCCTCCCTCATCCAACAAATTATCTAGGTGTATTCTCCTCGTCGATAGCTTCGTTTTGATATATAATACGCCCTAATCCGGCATCTGAATAAACAATTATGAATGTTTGAAAATTTTAGGTGTATTAATCACTTTAATTTTATTTCAATATATTATAATAATTTTATATTTTACTTAAATTGTTATTCACATATTATAATTCATCTCAAGAGCTTCGAAACAATAGGTTATATTACTTATTTTGAGAATTTGGTAAGAAGTTACGCAAGTTTAAAGTTTTTATATCTAGTTATACGCTGTTACATGTTAAGAATATAACAATTTAAATCTTGACTCAATGTTTATTTATTGTGTTTTAGATCATTATTTTGTTAGTTTTCTTTTCTTCGGCTATTTTATTTATTTATTTATATTTCTTTAATTTTTTAATGGGAAAAAATAATAGAGTTTTAGTATTTAGTAGTATAGACCTCTAAATAATTAGAAAGGATGAACTTTTTAATTTGTAATATCGTTTAATAATACTTTATAATATCGTTTGACACTAGTTTATAATATCGAACACGTAATGTGTTTTACGAATTTTTTCTGGCTTGTGTCCCTCCCCTCAAAACTTTCTAACTCCGTCCCTGATTTTGGAGAGATTTTCTTAACTCCAAATCTCATTAGAGATTCGGTAGCAAGGGAGATTATACGATTTACGGATAAAAATTGTAGAAACGTATGACTGATGTAAAATCCTATGTAGAAACGTATGACTGATGTAAAATCCTCCTTAGGGTTTCATTCCTCATCATATCAAGATATATAGATTACAAGTGAGTAAGATTGGGCTTTTAGTCACATACACTATACAATATATGAATATATAATCTATCAAAAATATCCCCTGATTGATCAAAATACCCTAATTCAAAGTTTAATATATCGATACCGATCGAGTATTTGGCGGAAAATTTGGCACACGATATCTAACACTTGCAAAAGTTTGCAATATACTAAAAATATAGATACAGAAACGACGAATGCGTCAAAGTTTGACGAATCGTCAACCGCACTCACCGAGTCACGAGCCGATCACGTGTGCCTTCCATATACGGAGATTATCATAATAAACTATTTGATCATCTTAATCTTAATTGGTCGGTGTTCTTTCATAATCATCCATCACATATGTGTTTTTTTATAGAGTATTAGTGTAAGGCTCCGTTTGGTGGAGCCAAATCCCCTGTCCTCAACCTTCTCCCCCCTTCCTATCCCCCAGCCCCCTCCCCCTCACAAACCCCAATTTAAAAGAAAAACAAAAAATAAATTAAATTAATAAAAGGAATAAAAGAATTAAAAAAAATGAGATTTTTGTGAGAGGGGACAGGAGAGGGGGACGGGATCGGGGACAGACGATTTACACTCTCGTTTGGTGCGTCATATATTAATCTAATTTAAAATTAGTATCTAATTTAAAATTAAAATCTAGATGAATTTGTTGATGAAATTCTAGAGATATATTAAAATTTTAGTCTTTGTGGATAGATTAAAAAAGTAAATCCTTTTTTGGCATGACGATTTGCATAGAGTTTTTAACTTTTTTTTTTCAAATCGCGAAAAACTTTGTCACACCACTTTGAAAAACTCTAAAAAAGTGTATGATATTTTAAAATTAAATTAATTGTCTATAAAAAATTTATCAACTATATGACAATAAATGTAATAAACCCGAATTATAGTATAAAAATTAGAAAAATAATGAACAATTGATCTATCTAATTATATAAAATTGAATTGTAACCTTTTCTTATTAAAAAATACCCTTTAGAGAGTTTAATTATTTTTTAGTTTTTTTTTGTTATGTAATTATCATTTTTTAATAATATATTAATTATTAGAATTGTTTGAATAGAATTATAGGAAAAATTATATCACTCATAAATCTAATACTATCTTAGTTAAGAGATACAGTATATTTTAGCTAGCTAGATATAAAAATTGCCAAAAAAAAAATTATATAGATTAATAGATAATATTGTTGATCTTTTTTAATCTATAGATATATTTATACTTTCATCAAATAAAATATTTATATATAGATAGATTATGCCTTGTAGTGGCTTTTGAAATTACAACTATAGTATTATTTTATTTTATTTTTTTGTTGGTGGGAGAAATTTTTTACAGAGTAAGCCATAGAACATCACACAAATTATATATCGATTTTAGTATATACGTAGAGATATAAAATTGCAGTACGTAAGATGTAAAAAAATAGAAAAGAATTAAAGGGAGTCATCATATTAAGCACGTAGTTAAGTATAATAAATATAGGTTAATTGAGTATTAAGAAATGACTTAGGGGACACTCAAATCGCACGTGATCAAGGCTTGAGCTGAACGATCATCATCATCATATAAATCCATATGCATGGTTTGTGTAGGAATGAAGCACTCTTCCTACGAGGATCAACTTAACTTAACTTAACTAAAGGAGGATCCAAACTATTTATTCTATTCTAAATTTCTAATCAAATCCCCTGAATCTCCTTCCCTTTTAAGGAACATTTATGTTGGGTATGTTTTCGCCTTAATTTCAATCTCTCTACTAAATCTGACCCCAAAAAAAAAATTATCCCTACTAAATTAATCCCACTTTTGTTACCCATTAAAATAACTTTTAACTCTGTAAAATTTTAACATGCCGATGCTAAGTTTTGTCTCAAATTAATTTTACATATTCCACTCATTTAAGGAATTTTATAATTTTCATAACTCAATTCATATAATAGTCCTACGGGAATTGATCTATAAATTTCAGAATAAAATTGAAAAATATTATAATCAATAATTACAGTAGTTTAAAAATAAAATCTAATCAACCACATCTACAAGAAAGAGTTCACAAAATTTGGGCGACCAAAACCAAATTTCCAACACTTTATAAGGGAACAGAAATACATAAATATTATATGAATTAACATTAAATATATATATATATATATATATTTTTATACTCTATATACGTTTATAAAAATTTTATTTTAAAACTATATGTTTTAGAAAAATAAAATAATTCTAAAATAATCAATTTTTTTTATTATCTATAATTTATAATAATAAATTTCTATATTAAAATTTATAAAATGTATAGAATATAAATATAATTTTTTAATATCAATTTTTAATACTCCGTATCAATTTTCCATTATCTCGGGCGGTCCAACGTGGCGCTCCCGCACCAAAATCAGGGTTCCACATCTTTTGACAGATGGCATTATGTATAGCCACGTGTCAGATTTGTTGGTGAAGAAATTCATCGGTCAGTACTCAGTACACATTCAGAATTATTCAGCAGGTTAACTGCCCTTTCCATCAAGGAAATGAACGAATCAGTGGCCCCTCTTCGTAATTAAAGTGATTCTTTTTTTTTTGTTGAAATAATTAAGTGAGAGTCTGGAGAGATCGGTTCAATGTTGAAACTGATTTACAAAGTAAGGCACGCATATATTTTAGTTCTGCACATTTTTTTTTGGGGGGGGGGGTCTCTAACTCTTACTAATTACAAAAACTTGCGGTAAGTTCTTCTGTCCACAATTTGTTGAAATGAAAAGAGATTAGCCTCACATTGTTGGGGTGGTCTTAAGCGAAATTTTACTTCGCTCTACTTTTCGGAGTAAAGTGTTGGACGATCACAAACGCAAAGGAACAAACACTCATGGTAGCGGAGAATGCGAATGATTAGATACATCAAGGCTATGCGTGAAAAGGTAGATGTAATATGTATTAAGGGCGAGATGCGTGAGTCGAGGCTTTGGTGGTTTGGTTATGTGAAAAAGAGAGACCAGAACGCAACAGTGCCTATGATAACCCGACTATTGAGAGCGTTTGATGTTCTAAAGGGTGGTCGAAGAGTTGGAAGGAGGTGATCAGACAGGACCTTGTCGTCTTAGAGATCACTGAAGAGTTGGCACAAGATAGGACAGAGTGGAAGAGAAAAATCACGGTCAAAGAGGGATAGTAATAGACTAATAGGTGTTTTGGAGTGTACCCGTTGTTCTGCAACGTTTCTTTAGTTTCTACTACCTTTTTTTTCTTATTGCATTGACTATGATTTTCCATATTGTCGTACTTGTCTTACTTCATTTGAGTGCCTAAGTCTTATTTTATATATTTTTATATATCTTCGTATATTTTTTTTATATACTTTTATTATATTTATAATATTTTCGGATGATACGGAAACACACTCTCAACTTTGTTGGAAAAAGGGTACATATTAATAGCAAGACCCCCATACCCTGCTAGCCGCGGGATATACTAGGATGATTGTTGATTTGTTGTTGTATATAAGTTTGTAAGCTATTTTTTTATCGCGCTTAATTATGTACTACTCCCTCTGTTAATTAAAACTTGTCGTTTACTATTCATGCACGCTTTTTTAGAATGATAAAAACTATATGAAATATTGACTTTTTAAAAAATTTGTTTTTATAAATTCATACTTAATAGTAACAAGTATGAAATTATTAAAAAAATATATTAAAAAAATTAATATTTTATATAGTTTTTAACACATCAAAAAGCGTGCATGAATAGTAAAACGTAAAATTTTAATTAACCGAGGGAGTATTAACTACTCCCTCCGTTCGGCAAAACTTGACGTTTTACTATTCACGCACGCTTTTTTAGGAGCTAAAAACTATATAAAATATCTAATTTTTTTAATAATTTTTTTTAACAATTTTGTAGTTATTATTAATAAGTACAAACTTGTTAAAAAAAATTTTAAAAAAAATAAATATTTTATATAGTTTTTATCATTCTAAAAAAGCGTGCGTGAATAGTAAACGACAAGTTTTGCCGAACGGAGGGAGTATTAATTATACATAATCGCTAGTACAACTGACCCCTAGTCATGACTTAGGGACTTTAATATCCTTTCAGAGTGGTTTAAGCTAAATGACTCAACTTTTGATATTAGTCCTGTTGTCTAAGTGTGAACTAGAGATGAACCATTCTAGTTACACTTATGATGGTGTGTTAAGATATGAAGAAACCAATTCGATCAAAAGAATCTCATAGCAAATAAATTAAACAAGACGTATAGAAACCGGTGTGGGCTACATTTCTCATAGTACCAATCGGGTTTTACTTGCAATGGAATCTCACGGAACCAACTATGGTAGGCTGTTGATATATAGGTGCTCATGCAATTAATAGATTTAAATGCAATTTAGACTGATCATCAAAATGATCTTTCAACATGTTTCTTCTAGCACATGTTTTTTCTTTTTATTATTAGGTACATGTCCCAAGTTATGAAATTTATACTTTGAACTTTTGAAATATGAAATCGCTTATAAATAATAAAAAAATTCAACTTTTTAATTAGGTTATACAATACCTTTAAATGTAGAGCGACTACATCCAATTGAATTGAAATAAAACAAAAAGACATCATTTTGATAAGGAGCATAAGGCCTAAATAATTTCGAATTAAATTCAAAAAATAATACAAAATACTATGAAATAGCAAAATATTCCGTAAAAAAAAGACATTTTATACTCTTTTCGTCTCAAAATATAAGTCATTTTATTTTTTAACACATTATTAATGTGTTAAAAACTTTATAAAATATCATATTTTTTCAAAAATTTTAAAATAATTTCCAATGTATTAATATTATTTTTAAATCTTTATAAAAAATTTAATATTTTATAGAGTTTTTAATATATTAAAATATATACTAAAAAATAAAATGATTTATATTATGAGACGGAAGTAATATTATTTATTTTGGCAGGAGGGATATTATTTTATATCTAGTTATCGTATTGTGTTGTGATGTCTAAACTCAATTTGCAATGAACTTGTTACGTACGTTAGACGTGTTAGCAACACAATAATACAAAATGGAAGAAAAGTAAGATCATTCCTGTGGTACATAATTAATTATTTGTTGTATTACTTTCTTTCAATTAAGGAGGGTCAGCTAGTTATAGTTGCAATTTACGTGGCCATCACGTTCAAATTACTCCAAATACCACTCCAACTGTATCATATATATAATTTCATATTCATACATATAAATTAATCAACTATTCGTATTGGTGCCCAATTCACTTTTTAATTTATAAATTCGCGGGGTGGAGCTAGAAAAAAATCGAGGAGGGGTTTAACTAGGTGTGGTCACGGATCATATTCGCCTATTCGGTCCATCGGGTTGACGGATCCGACGTCGGATCAAGGGTCAAGATTGGTCGATCTGAACCTATTGACCCGTGGCCTCTCACTGGTCAATGAGTCCGGGTCGATCCGGCGGGTTAACTGATTAATTTTTTGTTGTAATAAAATTTTACCTATTAACTAAAAGAATGATGTGGGAAGATTTTATCTTCATACCACTTTCTATTATCTACTTCATTTCGATACAAGTGGAAGAAAAATATGAAAATATTTTAAATCTCCATACTATTTTTTTCATCCACTACAATTTCAATGTGGTACGGAGATATAAAATATTTCTACAATTAAATAGTACATCTAAGTATCTAACCCTTTAAATATTCATACCACTTTCTTCATCCACTGTAATTTTTTTGTAAAGAATATAGTAGAATTTTTTTTGTAAAGAATATAGTAAAAACACATTAAATATATGATTTAAATAGCTATTTTAAGTTTAAAAAGTTAAGAGATAAAAAAAATTCATAAAATAAAGCTTATATGAATTTGAACTTAAGAACTCGTAATTCAAATTTCTACTTTATACCAACCAAACTAATCACACTATTTAATTTACTACTCTTTTATAAAAAAAAATTAACCCTTAAATTATTAAAAAAATACACATTATATATACATATATATATATATATATATATATATTTCTATAAGTCAAAGGGGGACTCGGGCCAGAGGCGGAGCTAGGGGAAATGGGGGAGTACGTGCCCCCTCCCTCTTCCGACAAATTACCTAGGTGTATTCTCCTCATCGATAGCTTCGTTTTGATATATAATACGCCATAATCCGAAATCTGAGTAAAAAGTTATGAATGTTTGAAAATTATAGGGGAATTAATTATTTTAATTTTATTTCAAGATATTATAATACTTTTATATTTTACTTAAATTGATATTCACTTATTATAATTCATCTCGAGAGCTTCGAAACCATATGTTGTATTCTTATTTTGAGAATTCGGTAAGAAGTTACGCAAGTTTAATTTTTTATATCTAGTTATACACTATTACATGTTAAGAATACAACAAGTTAAATACTGACTCAATGTTTATTTATTGTGTTTTATAATCCTTATTTTGTTAGTTTTGTTTTCTTCGGTTATTTCATTTATTTATTTACATTTATTTATTTTTTTAATGGGAAAAAATAATAGAGTTTTATTTAGTAGTATAGACCTCTAATTAGAAATGATGAACTTTTTAGTTTCTAATATAGTTTAACACTAGTTTATAATATCGAACACTTGTATGTTTTACGAATTTTTTCTCAATATCGCTGTGTAATAATTTTATGTCCCTCCCCTCAAAACTTTTTTGTTTCGTCATCGAGGCCTCCTCTGTAAATTGATACATAAGCGAAATACATTAAAAACTTTATAGATCCCGGTTTTAGTAAGTACAGTATATAGATATATATAGATAGACAAGATTATACCAATATTTCAACAACAAAAATGGTGATTGGATAAGCTTATGTTTGTGACATAGTCTACCCTATAATAATAATAATAATAATAATAATAATAATAATAATAATAATAATAATAATAATAAAGGAATTATTTTCACCTAAATTATTTGATTGAATTATGCGTTTCATGTTTTTTTTTAAAAAAAAAAAAAGAAAAACGATAATAATAATAATAAAGGAATTATCATTTCTGCATTAATATTTCAATTTTCAGAAAATGAAAACTGCTGTAAAAACAAAGATAAGAGTATTAGAGTAGAGCCGGCTAAACGCCGTTTGACCGAGTATAGTCTAGTAAAAGTTTGATTGGGTACAGATTTACAGTACGAACGAACAGAGAATTCAGACGGGGGCAAAACCGTAAATAAATGGTACATTCAAGGTCAGATATCTGATAACCAAATCCTTTGCTGTGTTTTGCTTTTACTCGACGACCTTTTCTTGCACCACTCACTCTCTCTTTCTCTTACCCCCAACCCCTGCCCTTTATATAAATCGGTGGCCAGTTTTACAGTCATCCCTTATCTCCCAAAAGCGAAGCAGGCGAACAAGATAGAGGTAGAGAGACATGAGAACCAGGAGCGGAGTTTCTTACTCGTCGTCCACGGCGATTGAATTCCGTGACGATCCGAAGACAGCTCTCAACGGCCTCAAGAGGAGAAGAGGAGGAGATGTTTGTCAGACCGCTGACTCCTCCGTCCGCCGGAAAAGGTCTAGGAGGTCGCCGGAAATCGCCTGTTGGGGCGGCGATGGGGGGAGCAACCTCTTCGACGCCTTGCCGGATGATCTCGTTGTTTGCATCCTCTGCAAGATCACTTCCTCCGCCTCTCGCCCTACCGATTTCGCCAGCGTCCTTATCTCGTATGTGTTTCCGTATCTCTCTCACATTCTCTCCGCTTCTGCTCTCTTCCGACCTGATTTCGCTTCGCTTGAATTTGAAGATCTGTGACGTTTCGAGGCCTTTTTTCTGTTTTGGAAACTGATCCGACGGTTTTGGAGTAGCGAATTAAAATTCTTGTTTTGCGTGATTGTGACCAACAGATGCAAGAGATTCAACGGTTTAGGGCTCCATCCCATGGTGCTAGCTAGGGCTTCTTCCAGAGCTTTCGCTCTGAAAGCCGAAAATTGGTCCGATTCCGCTCACCGCTTCTTGAAGATCTGCGCCGAGGCTGGAAACGTCGAGGCCTGTTACACTCTCGGCATGGTAACTACTCGCAAACCAGAAGATAAATATTATTTTTTTTATTATTTTCCTTCCACAATTGGAAAGCAAATTAGGAAAAAAACAATTATCAGGATTTTGAGGCTGAAATGAGATTGTGTGGCTTTGCTGTTGCAGATTCGGTTCTACTGCTTGCAGAACAGAGGGAGCGGCGCGTCTTTGATGGCGAAGGCGGCGATTAACTCTCACGCGCAGGCACTCCACTCGCTGGCGGTGATCCAGTTCAACGGCAGCGGGGGATCGAAGAGCGACAAGGACCTACGCGCCGGGGTCGCGTTGTGCGCACGCTCCGCCTTCCTCGGTCACATTGACGCGCTTCGGGAGCTCGGCCACTGCCTCCAAGACGGCTACGGCGTCCGCCAGAACGTCGCCGAGGGCCGCCGGTTCCTCGTCCAGGCCAACGCGAGGGAGCTTGCCGCAGTCATCTCCTCCGATCCGTCCGCGCTAACCGACGCCACCAGGTCGTGGCTCACCTGGAACCCCCAGCGCAACCGCTACTACGTCGCCGGCGCTGGTGGCGGCGTCGTGTCCGCTGGTTGTCCGCTTCTCAGCGACTTCGGATGCGCCGTCCCGGCGCCGGAGGCCCATCCGGCCAACCGTTTTCTGGTGGAGTGGTTCGCCGCGCGCGGCGGATCGCCGGACCCCGCACTACGGATGTGCTCTCACGCCGGCTGCGGCCGGCCGGAGACTCGGAGGCACGAATTTCGCCGGTGCTCGGTTTGCGGGAAAGCGAACTACTGTTCGCGCGCCTGCCAGGCTCTGGACTGGAAGCTCCGGCACAAATCGGAGTGCTCGCCGATGCAGCGGTGGGTGGAGGAGGAGGACGGATTCGTTGATGCAGCGGCCGGTGCTGACATCAATGCCGAGAGTTGAGGCCACCGTCGGTGGTTGTAAGAATAGAACGAAACGTTACTGTGTAACTTCTGTGACGTTAGACGGTAACTTTTGGGATTACTTTTTACAGCGGGGTAAAGGGATGTAGTCGAAATTTTAAAAGTAGGACAATTTTATTAATTTCATTATCTTTATTTTCAGCTCGATAAATCGATTCCGAGGGTAAAAACGAAAAGGGAAAAGAAATTGGGGGGATTTTGCGTGAGGAATTTACCAAGGAGCCCCTTTTTACAGTTCTCAAATGATTTTGGTTATTTGTATAAAAAAATTAGAAATAGCACCTTTCTCAAATTTATTGTTTACTTTGGATGTACAATAGGCATATTCATATTAGCTCCAATGGTAAGTACAATACAAGTTGTTGACAAGCATAAAATAAGTGATTGATTGTCACGTTATAATTTTTGCTAGTACATTGTTGTTGTGAACATTAAATATATAATATATATATTGATCGAGTAGTAAGGCGAAAGGGAAACAAATTAGGTAAGTGGTATGGAATGAATTTTGGCAAAGACTTGTGGAAATGAGTGTAGCTTTGAGGGAAAGAGAAGACAATTCAATTGTTGTGAGTTGGAAGTTGCAAGCTAAAGCCATTGGGGGAGAGAAGGATGGGGATTGGGGGAGAGTGGTAGGTCTTCAACTTCAACACATCCCTCCCACCTCCCAAATCACACACATATTAAGTCAACATTATAAGGAGCTAACATGGTAAGTGTGGGCATCCTGTGATTTTGATTTTTCTCCTCTTTCACGAGATTTCATTTATCCGATAACACATAAAAGTCTTACTAAAGCGTACGAACAAGTGGGTGTTACGAGAAAAAAGAAAGAAAGAAAGAAGATCGTGACACTGTGGAGACGCGTGTTTGGATCTCTAAATGTCATTGGTTCGCGATCTTGTGTATATGCTTTTGGGGGTCAAAAAGATTTTGGGAGAGAAAGGGCCAAGATGGCCATTGAAGGAGGATAGAGAAAGGTGAGGTGATATTTGGGCAGTGGGTAGGAGACCCAACCACGCAACAAGCAAGATGGGGTGACTTTGTATTGTTTTTTCCCTTTTGGTTGGGGAGTAGGAAACTTCTTAACAAACATACACAAAATTGATGATATTATACAAATAGCATAGCATGTGAAAGGGAAAGAGACATATTTTTGGTTGTTTGTTTTTGGGTGTGGACAAAAGATTATTCATATGATATGTTCTCATTTAATGATATAGTTGAATGATATCATTTTGGCAGGGAAATGGTACTGGCTACAGTAGTGGTACTGTATTTGCAAAGCTGGGAAGATAATGTAGGATGATGAGGTGACAAATAAGGGGAGGCAAGGGAGAGGGGTTGGTGGTCCAAAAATAAGCCCAATAAAAGAATGGGTCAATTAGGGTAAGTTGGTTTAATTGTACGCCAATGTGGTTGGGTGGTTGCATGCCTATGTGTGGTAACTAGTTACTACTACTAGTATCTACCTTTGCTTGCTTGACTGTACTACTAGTGTAAGGACTGTACGGTCATTTATTTGTTTTTGTTTTCATTTTTTCTTAAAATGGGATCTTCCTTTTGGAGTGACAATGGTTGGCCCAACAATGTATTGGGCCGGCCCAAGGTTTCATAAGGAAAGGGATTTGAGTTGGTCTAGTCCGTATAAGGCAGGTGGTACTGGGCCGGAGCACATGACTACATGAGAGTCAAAATAACATATCATTATTTCTCCATACAAGTAGTCCAGCTCTGCCCTATTGGCCTTGGGGATAAAGAAGCTATAAGCCCACACTCCGGATCCTCGTATCCCTTTGGTGGTATCTCCGGTGTATTACAAAATTATTTTAGACATAAATAAACATTGAAAAAAAATTAAAAAATATTTTTAGATTTTATACCCTTATATTGATATATTTATCAAATTTACTATGAAAATTCATGATTTAAAAAATAATAAAAAAAAATTTCTAAAATAATCGATATTTTAATTATCTATATTTTTAAAACATGATTTTTCATAATAAAATTTTATAAACGTATTAATACAAGGGTATAGAATTTAAAATTTTACTTTTAAAAATTTTTCAGTATTTATTTATATCCGAGATAATTTTACATTGAAGGAACCACCAAAGTGGACCAGAGAATCCGAACTGATAAGCTCATAATGCAATTTTCCTCTTTACCATAATGAGTTAAAACTTTTTTTTGTTTAATAGGGTTACTTTTTCATGGTTTTTCACCAATGAAGGCAAGTGGATCACAAAACAGACCTTTGTTTTGGACTAAACGATACTAGTTGGACAGGAGGGGGTATATTGTTTAGAATTAAGGTGACAATGGGTTGGTTGTTAGAAGTTTTAATATATAAAATTAAGTCAATTAAGTTTTAACTCATATTCAAATTTAAGTTTTATGGATTTTAGAATTGAACTATTAATGCAATTGATGCAGCAATAATGCAGTTTTAGTTGCAACACATTTAATTAGTCCTCCATACTCGCACTATTTTCTTCTGTCAGTATAAATATCACTTACTGCAGGCCCAGCCCATGAGCAAGGGAAATAGGTGCGCATGCCTAGGGATCACGATTTCTAAAGGCCCACAATATTTGTTTAGGTATATATATATTACTCCGTATAAGTATAAATCTCATTAGTTTAAATATTTAAAGCTCAAATTAAAAAATTTACAAATTAAATGGATGGGGAGTGCTAAAAAAATAAATAAAAACCCATTGTTAATTCAGCTTCTTATTAAACACATTTCGGTATTCTTCTTCCTTGTTCTCTCTTTACCCATCGATTTTTGAAGAAATCTCATAAATAACGGATCAGTTTCATTATAATAGAGGTTCATAGTCTGATTTTACCCTAAGACCTCTAATATTATAAATTTATAATAACGGCCTGCTTAGTATATACTAGGTTTGATTAGTAAACTACGGCACCAAGTTGCTTACATTTCTTTTCTCTTTAGTATTCTTTTTTTTCCGAGACTGTATATGACGATATAATAATTTTTTCACAACTAAATGGGTGATTGCTTTGCTAAAAAAAACACAAAATAAAGTGGGTGATTGCATTGAATGCATGATGGCATGATGCAATATATGCTTCTTCTGGGAAGTTGTTCATTGTGTTTATGCAGGGTCTTGCAAAGATGGGTAGATCATGTCCTTTACAACGAACACGATATTTGTAGGTATAGTGATCCTTATCTGGATAATTGACCTTTTTATCACTTTTTTTTATTGAATACAATATTTATATCTTTCAACACTATTAATGATAAAAAAAATTGTTAATTTATCTGATTAATTGTATTTGATTTTCAAGATACTCTATTAATATTTCAACATCCCATATTATTCTTTTTATTTTCATTATTTTTTTGAACTGGAAAAAATTTGGAAGATTATGTATCTATCCAACAGCATCTTGAAGGATGAAACTAGAGAGCGCCGCATCGTCAGGAGGCAGAGAGTGCGAATAAGGAAATCCAAGGTGAGATAGCCGATCTGCAGCAAGATTACCGTCCCTGTAGATGTGACAAATTTCGAAATCACTTACAAACTGAACCGTAAGAAGGGAGTCAGATAAGATCATTTCGAGAGCACGAAGAGCAAGTGCGCAAGCTGTTGATGATACTTAACTTATCTCCTTCAATAGAGATGTGAGTAATATGAAGTTCATATACCTTATGGATTCCTTTCCAAAGCCCAAACCCTTCAGCACCAATGACAAAGGCTAGGCGAAGGGTGAGTTGCCATCTTCACAAGAGAGAACACCACCATTCTCATCGCGGATGATAAAACTGTAAGTTCCTTTATTGGAGGTAGAGAGAGCTCCATCGAAATTTAGCTTAAACCAATTATGCTTTGGTTTGAATTCTTTTTATTTTCATCGATTCATTTTTTTGCATTATTTATTTGCTAAAATTTTAGCTATTTTTCTTTCAATTTCTAACTTTCTTAAAAAGTGTGAAATTGGTCAAAGAGTCAATTATACGGATACAGAGTTTTATAAGTCATTTACTATTCACGTACGTTTTCTTATAATGATAAAAACTATATAAAATAATAATTTTTTAATTAATTTTTTTTAATAATCTCATACTTTTTAGTAATAAGTATAAGATTATTAAAAAATAATATTTTATATGGTTTTTATCATATTAAAAAAACGTGTGTGAATAGTAAACGACTTATAAAAATAAACGGAAGGGGTATTATACTTGGCTTGTGAGGGTAATGTATCCTACTTTTAGTCATTGTTTGAGACTTTACAAATGATATCTCTATGATTTCAATTCAAGGTCTCAACAATTTCTATGTTGCTTATCCATAGGTGATCCTCTCACACAATTCAATTTTTTATTTTATGTATTAAGATGGTTGGACATAATCCTAATTTTCATAATGATAATACTAATGAACTTTCAATCATCCGGAAACTCCAATATAACATATTTATATTCGTGTATATAAGTGATAATAGAATTGCTAAGTTTTATGCTTATGTTAGGGAAATTTATTAATAGGTATACGTATTATAAAAATCGCATCTAAGTGTATAAATTGGTCAAAGAGGCAATATTGTGTATTATAAAAGTTAAAGGCTATTGTATGCCCATTAATTATACTTTAGAATGCACTATATCTATTATTCTATTGCATTATAATATATGTTATAATGAAATATTGTGTATTATATATATATATATATATATATATATATATATATATATTTTTACAGTAGGCAAGAATTAGGAGCGATTACACAAGCTGTAATCTGGCTCCTTGATCATCCTTGAGGATGATGGAACAAAGTTCCCTATTAAAAGGGATAGTAGAGCTATTACAAATGATACCCTTACGTGCTATAAAGTCCGCTACTTGGTTTGCTTCACGGTAGCAGTGTCTGTATTCAACGAATTCGAATGCAGATTCCAGTCGCTTGATCTTTTCAATGTGATGTATAACTTCCCATCTGAAGGTGTTGCTACCAGTGTTTTAAAAATCGCGCCTAGGCACCGCCTAGGCGCTAGGCGGGAGGGGACCTAGGAATTTTTAAGCCTAGGCGGCCCTCTAGGCGGAAATCCGCCTAGGCAATGCCTGGGCGCCGCCTAGACCCGCCTAGGTGCCGCCTAGGTGCCTCCTAGACCCGCCTAGTCCCGCCTAGGCGCTGCCTAGCCCGACTATTATTCAATTTTAGATTTATGTACGTGATTAGTCAACTTAGAGTTTTTTATCCCCTAGGTCGAGATATATTTGTTTTTTAGTCGAACCTATGGTTTTGGATTTTAAGAGGTTTAGAGTCATTAGTCGGACGCGTACTTTTGCATTTATTTACTTTAATGTTAGTTAACCACCACAAATTTGGGTTTATAATTGATATTATCGATTATTATTACATTATATGAATTATTGACATGTGTTATACATTAAAAGATAAGGAAATAATCAAGTTTTTTCTAAATCCGCCTAGGCACCCGCCTAGCCGCCTAGGCGCTAGGCGGTCACCCGCCGCCTAGGGACCACCTAGCGCCTTTTAGAACATTGGTTACTGATGATGGATTTGATGAGCGGAAGATTATCCCCTTCTATAGTTACTCTTCGAAGTCCTTTCCTTATGGCTTGCTCCATACCTGTCTGAATAGCGATAGCTTCAGTTTGAATGACTGAGCCTTTCACAGTTTCCTTGTAAAACATGTCAATGACATGACCCAAGGAGTCCCGAACAACCCCTCCCACATGGCACGAGCCTGTGGGATTAACAGAGCCATCCACATTGATTTTGTAGACAGCCCCTAGTGGTCTGCTCCATTTGGCTCTAGTTCTCTTATTTGAAGTTCCATTCCTTTGGTTATCTTTTTCAATTTGGGTCCATTCATTAATATTTGCAATAATTCTTTGAATAATATTTTCTATTGGGGTCGGTCTCTTATTCCTAAATTTCTGATTTCCCAAATAGTTTGCCAGATAAAGACAAGATCCTCAAAGTTTTTTTTTTATAAGATGAGGATTTGGGTGATGTCGGGTCCTGCTGAACAACCATCCAAGGGCATCCTTGTAGATGAGTACCAGCAGATTCATGTCCTCAAGAAGAACATGGGCGGGTGTCGAATGGAGTAGCTTCGCAGTTTTGTCGGCCACCATGTTGATCACTCGAAAGATGTGGTTGAACTAGACCTTGTCGAAGTCCTGGAAGAAGGAAGAGAATGTCCTAGATCAGCGCGCATCTCGATGTCCCACAGACTCTTCCATAATCTGCGAATACAGTTGATAACTGTGAGGTTGTCGCCCTCAATCACCACACTATAGAGATTTCGAGAGTCTTCACTTTTATGATGCCTTTCTTGAGAGTCAATGCTTCAATCACGAGGGTTAGAATGCCTCCACACTGAATACCTCCACGGGTTATGATATATGCCCCCCTCGTGGTCTTCGATGTTGAAGCATGTAGTTGCCTCACCAGAAGGTAAAATGGAACCATCGAAATTGATTTTGGAAAAACATTATGTAGGTTTGATCCATCTCATGTTTCTCCTTTTCCTCCGAGGGTGATATTTTGGTGTTGGGGGTCTTGGTGATCTTCCCCAAAGTTAGCCTTTGAGCTAATCCAGCTCTTTAGTTGTTGATTGGTATAGTTTGTCATATTTTGTATAGTTATTATGTTGGGGTTTTCAAAGCGTTTTTTGTTTTTACTTTGTCTAAAGGCGCCACCAAGTCGTGGACTGTTTTTGTTCCTTATTTAATTTGTTGAAGATTTTGCATATGATCCCTCTGATTGTTTTATTTGTCGTGTCGGTGTGGTGGAATACTATATGAATACTCTGGTCTATACTACTTATGGGTTGGTTTGTTTTATCACATTAAAAAAAAAAAGGTGGATTGGACTTTCTTTAGTTCAATTGCATAGTGGGCAGGTGAGCAGTACATCAATACCTTTGTTTGCCAATCTAGTCTTCATTGGAATTCCGTCAAGTGCGAGCTTCCAAGGGAAGTTTTTGATTTTCGGGAATGTAACAAGGTCTCGAATCGAGATAATATTATTGTTTCCTTCCTCAATTTGTTCTCCAACATGTGACAGAGGAGCACTAGTTGTGGTAAACCATAAGTTTTTTTTGTTGGTTTCCAGTTAAGTCTATCCTTTATGTCGGTTTTAGGTAAATAGGTTCTTACTATCTTGTTAACCACTTCAATGTATTTTTCTACTTTTTTGTTTTCGTCAATTTGGGTGTTAGGTAGTTGTCTTTCTTCCAATGGATGACCATCGATCCATGTATCTTTCCCAAATTTTATGGTCTTTTCATTTCCTACTTGCCATATGAGTCATTTACATAATTTTCCTTTCAGTTCCATTAGCTTGGTTCATTGCCAGAAAGTGTTGCCACATTTATTGTACTCGAGTATATATTTTCTTTTAAGGTATTTTTCAGTGATGAGTTGGGCCCAAGGATTAAAGGGTTTCGCTAGAATTTTTCACAGTAGTGTTTTATAGTGCTTGATTCATATCCTTTGTTTTATGTATTATTGTTCTCCTAGTTGCTTGTGCTTGCCGAGTTGTCGACATTATCCCAGCTGATAAGAGGGGAAAATGAGGGGTCTTTGTTACAAAAAGCATTTGTACGTTGATTTTAGTATAGTTCTTTGTGAATTATTGTTGGGAGCATAAAGTTTTGCATGATACAGCTCGGTTTTGTAGCCAGACTGAATCGTATAAGTGTTGCTCTTCCTTCTTGTGACAAGTGGTTTGCTTTCCATTTAGTTAGTTGTTGTCTTGTTTTGCATATGGTTTCATCAAATGTTGTTCTGCTTACTCTTCCATTAATAATTGGACATCCCAAATATCTATCAAGTATTGTCCGATGGTTAATGTAGATTAATAATATGCTCTAGATAGTTAGTATCTGGGCGTTTGATACATTTGGGATTGTTTGAAATTTCCATTTGTGGAAATTGAATTTTTGCCCCGCGAAGGCACAATAATTGTCAATGATCATTTTTTAATGTTTGGATTCCAAAAATTATAATCATTTTGTAAATGTTTAAACTATCATAATTTTTTTTAAAAAAAATACCATCTAAATTGTCTCAACTAAATACACACTATTGTATAAAATTTATAATATTATAAAATTAATACTACAATTGAAAATTTTATTTTAAATTTGCCTTATTTTAAACATTGTAAATTAGGTTAAACAAACTAATACTATAATTATAATACATAGTGACTTCAGATTCAAACAAACCATTCATATTTCATACCTTAGCTAGGTACACCTTCTTAAATAGAAGTATTTAATTAGAGGTGATTTTGGGTATGAAAACGACGATAGGGGAGGGAGATGAAGAGATATGGCATGTGGGGTGAGAACAGAACAAAATAACAATAGAGGGTCTGTCTTGTTAGACTTTCTGTCTCCACTGACTCACAACCTCACAACTCACTACTCAACTCAACTCTCCCTCCCACCCCTTTTTTTTATTCCCTTTTGATTTGAGTATATATTATCACTTCCAATTTAATATATTTTTCATCCTATCTTAACATACATTGTTCTTTGGCTTCTTTCTTCATCACCATTTTGCCCTTTCCTGCTTCTGTGTATGTTCCCCAAAAATTAACTGCTTGTTTTGATCGAATCACAAATTTGGGGTAATAATATTAATATATCACATTAAGTGATCTTATTATTAAATGGATTTAATTTGTTATAAACATATATATAAATAACCGTATATATGTTTGATGAATTTTTTTAACATATGTCCAAATTATACATTAGAAGGTGTAGGGATTGTGGGCCTAGATACCAATCTTACAAGCTTTCATTTTTTCCCTTTGTAGACACCGGGTACTAGATTAAGATTAAACAGATTCCCCATTACATTATTCAAAATGGAGAAGAAGCAGGAAAAATAGAGAGGATTTCTTAAATTTGCAGCATTCTCCAAACTAAATAATTTTCCAAATCTTCGAAACGGGGAAATTGTTAGAGTTAAAGCAAAAATAATTTGAAGAATATATATTTTGTTTCCCCATTTTGTGAAAATTTTAGGAAAGTTGTTGGAGATGGTCTTATGTACATGATGATTATCTCACCATCGGTACCGTACCACCACCAACTTTCGAAGTCGGCATCCAATTCAATGACACTGCTGGCCGGAGACGACAACGACAAAGCCTACACCGATTGCCGAAGTCAGCATGATGCGACATAGGGTTCACCTGCAGATTCCACTGCGAGATTCCTACTCGCCTTGCAGGCAGCATAGCCGGTACCGACTGCAGAAGTCAGCAGGTCCCATCCATGCACCAAATAGGGAATCTGCAGCTCGCTTTGCAGGTCGTCATGTCACTAAGCACAACCAGTACCGACTGCAGACTTGGAAGACACTCTAGCCCACCGACCTAGGAAGACGAGACCTACATTCAGTCCACCGATCCAAGAAGTCAGCATTGACACCGTGCGGGTGACAATCTTTTTGCTGTAATGATGAGTTTAGGCCTTAAGGATACTTGCTTCCTACTCAAAAAGCCCAAACGGTATATTGTAGGTGCGGACGAAAACGGACGCAGACAAGGGCAATATCGTCATTACAAAGATATGCAAGATCCCTACACTACACCCTGACCCGCCTACAGTCTCCCACTGCGTTGTCATATTCGCTCCCCCTGCATGCTAAACGACGAACCCACAAATCTCCATCTATCTCTATCTCTCTCACCTCAACGAACAGCGGCAGATCGGAGGTCGCAAATCATCGCCGATTCGCCATCGAACTCCAGGAGCTCCGATTGAGAATCGATGGGCTTCGACAGGATCCATGGCCATGGTAGCTGTATCACTGTCCGCTCTCTCTCTCCTCCTCCGCCTCCGACTTCCTCTCTCTCCACCTGCAATCACTCCGCTGATTCCTCCTCAGGTAAAGCGTTTTCGTTTCCCCTCTTGTCATTCAGTTTTCGCTCTTGCGATTTCGCGGTTTCCTGATTTCGTTTACTCGCATTTGCGGAAATGATTACAGATTGGCTTACTGCTTACGCACGCTTCACCTGTTTCGATTTCGATGCTTTTGCATTTGTGCGAAGTTAATTATACTCTTTTCCCGTGGTTATTATGTAAGCTATGTGGAATTAGATACTGTTATATTCCATTGATCTGATTTTTTTTTTTGGGAATCTGTTTGAATTAGGTGTTAAGTTACCTGCTGGTTTCACTTCAGAAATCGATCTCTGATTCTCTTATTTAGTTTGCCATTGTACTGCTACGCATCGAATTAAGCTTGGATGTCATATATTATGGGGAAATTCCACTTGCTAGAAACATGGTTGATTCAGTGGTTGACTGCTGTTACGGAGGTCTATCTTCGTTTAAAGTGAAATATTTAAGCACTACAGTACTTTTTAAAAATAAAATAAAATTTAGTGGTAAATTAAATTTTCTTGGATGTAGCGATTATTAGGTTAGATCTATCTATTTCGGAATAATGTGAAAACGACTTCAAATAAAAACAAGATGAATCATTATTAGCATCTTGAAATTGTGTTTGTAGCTTCGTTATGTCTTTCTCAACCAGACAACTAGACAAGAATTAAACTATTTACTAGTGAATGATTTCTGCATACAAATCCCCTGTTGTTGTTGATAATGAATCCGTGTACTACTTGACAATGAAAATCATATGAAATACAGAATCCAAGAGAGCAAAAAGAATGAAGGAAGATTTATTGCTCAATAATACTCTTTTGTGATTTGCTCTACCGACTGTATTTCTACATTTTGTATTCAATCTTTTTGTCTTTGGGAAATACATGATCACACCACACTGTTTCTGCTAAAACACTGTGGAACTTCGAAGCTTTGTTATCATCAGACTACCTTCATTGCTTCTTTTGAATCATGCTAGGATGCACTGATGATGTTACTTGTGGCACTCCGATATGGATTGGTAAAGGACTCACCTGCTACTGTTTCAAGAGGAAGGGTTCTTATCAACGGATATGCTTCAATTTGACACCCCAACAGGTATAAACTTGCGACAGTTGTTGCTAAACAGGTTGTTCATTGTAACCTTGTGCTGGTCCAACTATCATTTCACATAGAACTTTGAAAGCTTTTGTTAGCATCTTTCAGCTATTGAATGAATTTTCAAATCAGCTGTCAATTATAAGAGAATGTTTGGTTGTCTGACCCCGATATATTAAAGATTTTGACAATTTCTGTTTGACGGGTCTTTTCATTTGAACATACCAGGAAGAAAGAGTAAGAAGGCTAAAAGATCGTATGAAGATTTACTTTGATCCATCTAGACAGGATCACCAGGTTCCACATATATTTTATGTTTGCTGATTTGTTATTTGATGCTCTTTCCAGTCTTTCCTAGTCGTGCAGTATACTTTTCTGCTATAAAGACCTTACTAATCTTATTCTTACTTACAGGAAGCTCTTAGATCCTTGTGGTCTGCTTCCTACCCTGAGCAAGAGCTCCAGAGTTTGATTTCCGAACAATGGAAGGAAATGGGATGGCAAGGAAAAGACCCTTCAACTGATTTCAGGTTTTGCCCTTATCTTCAGCGTGTTTGCTTGTTTTGCGTATTAAATGCCTTTTGTTTTCGAGACACCTCCTAATGATGTTTCCATGGTACAGGGGAGCTGGATTTATTTCTTTGGAGAACTTGTTGTTCTTTGCGAAGACCTTTCCTGTAAGATCCCAGGCCTATATATTTGATATAAATGTGTTTTTGTCTCAGTTTGGAACTCATAAGGTCTACTATACTAGATTGTGATGGTTATCCATCTTATGTCTATAATATTTTCCTCATTTACTTGATGGTATATTCTGTGCTCTATTTGGGTTGCAGAAATCTTTCCAGCATCTACTAAATAAGCAGGGTGGAAAGCGAGCTACATGGGAGTATCCCTTTGCAGTTGCTGGAGTAAACATAACGTTTATGCTCATTCAAATGCTTGATCTAGATTCGTGTAAGGATAAATCCCTTCCCTTATTTTTGAATATAAATGTAAATACTAGGAAAATTCTTCTGCTTCGCTTAAGTTACAGAATCTGGCTTGATCATATTCTCTAGAAATGCTTAAACTCTGCATTTCCAAAATGCAGCTAAAAGGAGAGGTTTTGTGAGGGCTGTTTTCATGCAGATGCTATCAGGTTAGAATCTTTGGACTGAAGGGTATCTCGTTTGATTTGGATATGATGAACGCTAACTAACTGAACTGTTAAACTGGCTGGTTCAGAAAACGAATGGGCCTTTGACTTGCTTTACTGCGTAGCCTTCGTCGTTATGGACAAACAATGGTTAGAGAAGAATGCTTCTTACATGGAATTCAATGTGAGATGATTTCAATATCCTATCTTCCTTACATTGTTTACTAGATGTATTAAATCCAGAGTTTGATTCTGAATCTGATCAAATGAGATGTGTAGGATGTTCTGAAATCCACTCGGGCTCAACTAGAGAAGGAACTTATGACTGATGATGTTATGAGAATCGAAGACATGCCCTCGTATAGCCTTCTCTGTTGATATCCTCCAGCGAAGCCGCAACAACACAGCTGAAGTTTGAAGATCCTCAAGTCCTCATGGTAACTTAATCCTAGACAAATGTTAGATAGTCAAACCAGTGGTCTCATGAGCAATCTTCTTTCTCTTTTGGAGTTAAATTTTTTTTTAGTCACTAGTTTTAGATGATGTTTCGTGTAAAATTCCGTTAGATCTTTGTTTGCGTATTCTTTTCCCATTTGGCACAAGATGCTTCTAACAATCTTATTATCTCCACGCCGTAAAGCCCTCTAACTGAAGTGCATATCGAAAGGTGCCATGACGGTCAAGTCTTTCTGAATTCTCCGTGTGCAATACTAGTGCAATCCTGTGTGACATGAACTTAGTTCGTTTGTCACTCCTCCGACTCATTCCTGAATGATGCTATGGGCAACTATAGAGCTGAGGCAAACTGGTTCCCTTGTTTACGTTAAGTATAGATGGGACATGCCTCGACCGCCCTCTGCATTTATATTTACATTTCTAATCAAGGTTATGAATATGGGTGTTACAAAAGGCATTATCAGAGCAGACTTGAGTTCAGATTGTATCACTATTCACCACACCTGGTGGTCGGTCCATTAGGCAAATTGGTAAAAACAAAGAAGAATAAGGGGGTTTAAAATGATTTTTTTTTCAAAATATTCACAAATAAATAAAATATTACGAAAATATTCACTGTTTTTAACATTTTACACAAATATTCATTTTTTGCAGGTTCATCAGAAAAACGCGGTCCTACTCCGCGTTTTATTCACAAAGTTGGAAAGAGAATTGGCGCCAGAGGTGGGGGTTTATGTTTAAGAAAGAAACGCGGAGACCGCGTTCTATATTAAAAAAAAGAAATTTATTGTCATTTTTGAAAATGATTACATGACAAAAGAAACGCGGTATAGGACCGCGTTTCTATTGCTGATGGGGCCCATAGGTCAGCTATTGCTGACTGGACGTGGATTAAACAAAGAAACGCGGTCTTAGACCGCATTTCTCTGTGTAGTTTCAGAAAAAAAACAGTCAAAGATTCTTTTTTGGTGGATTACAAGTAAAAACGCGGCCTACTTCCGCGTTTCTTAGTTCCATAGCCCTCTGCGAGATTCCCCCTATTAGGGTAGGAGAATCTGAATATATAAAACGCGGACTACGACAGCGTTTTTAAGTATATATACATCCGAACACAATGTTTCCTATTCATTATCCCTTTCCTTTGCTTCTCTCGCATGAAACTCTCCATTATTAGTGCGGTTGAAGCTCTCCATCAATTATCAAATCTATATATTTTCACATTGCTGTCTAAAGTTGTGGTTAAGGTTAGTGTCACACTCTTATTTGTATTTTTCGCTCTTATTTGAATGATTAAAATGTTTAGAATCTTTAATATTCTCCCATACTTGTGCTTAAAATTATGTGTTTTGAATCTTTAATCTGTATATAGTTGTTTTAATATTCTCCCATACTTGTGCTTAAAATTGTTGTTGTATGATTATATTCTCCCATACTTGTGCTTAAAATTATGTGTTTTGAATCTTTAATCTGTATATAGTCCTTGTTAACATGAATAACTTGTGTAACTTGTAGGATTATTTAGTTAATATATGTTGATGAAATATATTCAATATATGATCCCGTTTGTATATTGAAATAGGATGAAATAAATTGAAATAGGATTATTGAACTTATATGATTGTTTAGTGTAGTTAATATTTGGTGATGAAATAAGATGAATATATTGAAATATATAATCGCATTTAATATTTATGATAAACTAACGTAATGTTGATGAAAATATAGGATGAATGAGCATAACAACATATCTCAGCAAGGGTTTGAACAACTGAGTGAGATATATGTTGACGCTCTCGGTGTTGATCACGAAGATGACTTGGATAATTTTGAAGAGGACGATGATGCTACTAGGGAGGCGGTGATTAGGGGCGAGGCCTCTAATCCCAACTGGAATATTGTTGAAGCTGATCCAATGTTAACAACCTCATGGCCAGGGTTAACTTCACACGTCCCATTAGATGATGGAAGACAGTTTTTTCGCGGACAAATGTTCAACTCGCTGGAGGAGCTGAAATGTGATTTGACCGAGTATTCTGTGCATTTGAGTAAGCCATACAGGACAAAGAAGGCGAGTCCAGAATGGTACACAGTTGTTTGTGATAGGAAGGACAGTTGTGGATGCACATGGAGACTATCTGCTCGTCGTGTTGATCGAACTGTTGATATGTGGATGGTCATCAATTACAATGGGTCTCATGCAACCAATTGCATTGGAGAGGTTTTGCAGTTGGATAATCGTAACGTCACCTCAAGTTTCATTAGAGGTGAGATTCTTGGGTTTCTTCGCAAGGATCAAGACACGAAGCCAAGTTTCATACAAGAGCATCTAACTAAAAGGTATGGGATTTGTGTGTCATACATGAAAGCCTGGAGGGCAAAGCAGAAAGCTATTGCAGAGATCTATGGTGATTGGGAGGAGTCGTACACGGAGTTGCCAAGGTTCATGGCTGCGCTACAAGCTACTAATCCGGGAACAGTGGTTGAATGGTGCAATCTGGATTCCCCAAATCCGCATGAGAAGACATTCGGTCGTGTTTTCTGGGCTTTCGGACCATCCATTGCTGGGTTTGCACACTGTCGTCCTTTGATATCGATCGATGGCACCCATTTGTATGGAAAGTACAAGCATGTTGTGTTAATGACAATAGGTATGGATGCAAATGATCAGCTTTTCCCTCTAGCATTTGCAATTGTGGAGAGTGAAAATAGAGATAGTTGGGCTTGGTTCATGGACTGTATAGGGAGACACGTCACTCAGAGACTCGGATTATGTGTTATTTCATACAGACATCCAGGCATCCTGAAGACCATGGAGGAGCTGCCTAGATGGAGGGCTCCGAGTTCACATCATAGGATATGCATTCGACACTTGAAGTCTAATGTGAACTCCGCGTTCCAAGATCATAAGGTGAAAGACATGGTAGGCTGGACTGCTTACCAGCTTACCACAAAGGGTTTCGAGAAGGGGTGTCGCGCCCTCCAGGAGATGAACCCTGAGGCCTGGGAGTACTTAGCTGCGATTGAGCCTGAGAAGTGGGCCATATCGAAGGATGGGGGGGGGGCGAGGTATGGTGTGATGACAATAAACTTATCTAAGGTTTTTAATGCTGTGCTGAAGGGTGCGAGGAATATTCCAATCAGAGCTCTTGTTCGACAAACCTTTTATAAGGTGAACAGTTACTTTGTGCGGAGGAGAGGGGACGCAAGCACTCGCATCTCGCAAGGTTTCCCACTGACAGAAGTGACCGATGGGAAGATTGGAGTAGGTATTGAAGCTGGGAGAAATGCACATGTCATATCATTTGATTTACAGAATGTAATATTTGAGGTGATTTTGAACCCCCGGGGGTCACAAGGTAGGCGAAGTGGGCGGTCGTACACCGTGAACTTACGTCGTAGGACGTGTACATGTGCTAGCTGCAAGTTGCTGCGGATACTTTGCGCATATGTCTTGGCGGTTTGCAGATCTCAGAGCATTTCCTTCGTACCATTAGTGGACAGGTACTTAACGACGGAGTTATACTGGTTGACATACCAAGCAACATTTATGCCAGTAGGTGAACCATTCAACTGGCCAGAAGTGGAAGGTCCCAGGTTAGTCGCCGATCAATCGCGTCTGCGAGATGTTGGTCGAACCCCATCAAGAAGGATTAGGAATGAGATGGATTTTGGGCACAACAGACGAAGTTGCCCAAGTCATGCGGGCCCATCAGCCTCGTGAGCTTTATGCTCCTTCTATATATAGCTCCTATGTATTGTTGGTATGTGTTGTCAGTTAGATTACTACTCTTTATGTATGTTTTATGGATGTTGTATGTGTCAAAGTTTTTAAGTGGAGCCGAACTACGTTTTATGTATGGAACATTTGATTACTACTCTTTATGTATGTTTTATGGATGTTGTATGTGTCAAAGCTATCAACCTTGCTCTCAGTGATGTATGTTTCATCAAAATAATAGTTAATAGATGTCAAATCTAAAAACTCCAAGCGTAAGTGTTTCATGCTACTGAACGAAATCTACTCTTCATAATCTAATCTTCATCATTTTTAAGTATAGATTACACAAATCAAAATCTACTCTCAAACCATGCTACTAAAATTGTATTACCATAACCTAATCTTCATCATGCTAGGGTCCCAGTTGTATTATCTTCCATAATCTAATCTTCCAATATTCCAATATTTCATATACACTCCTATACAATTTATATTCTTATCATAATCTAATCTTCATCATGCTACTAAAATTTATATTCTTATCGAAATCTACTCTCTTATCATAATCTAATCTTCATCATGCTACTAAAATTGTATTATCTTCCAATATTCCAATATTTCATATACACTCCTATACAATTTATATTTTTTTTGATCATTCATCACAATTTTAGATCTAAAACTATCAAACCATTTCGATTCAATAATAACAACTAACCAACAACCACCAACATATAACTATCAAACATTTTGAACAATCAACAACCACAAACAATTCCATAATCGTCCGAAAGTTTTTAAAGAAAAAACCCTAACCTTGCGGCGGCTTGGAATCGAGCAACGAAGGCCAATAACAAACCCGCTCTTTCAATAGAAGATGGAGGAGGATTAATTAAGGGGGGAGGACGCAGGTGGGGTGGTCGGCTGTGGGTTGCAGAAGACGGAGGGGGATGAGGCGGGTTTTGATCTCGAAGACGGAGGAAGAAGATGAAGTGGGGAAGGGGAAGTTGCGTAGGGTTATGTGATGGTAATAAAACGCGGTTGGGCACCGCGTTTTATGGGTTGCATTCAATTAGAATCTTTGACTCTTTTCTTTTTCTGAAACCGACACAGAGAAACGCGGTCACAGACCGCGTTTCTCTTGTAACGTCAATCCCAGTCAGCAACTTTTGCCGACTGGAATTAACTCAACAAAAGAAACGCGGTCTCAGACCGCGTTTCTCCTGCCACATCAGCATTTCAGTTGGGCGAATTAATTTTGAATTAAATGCCCATAGAAACGCGGTTTGAGACCGCGTTTCTTTCGTAAAATTAAATCCCCAACTCTGGCGCCAATTCTCTTTCCAGCTTTGTGAATAAAACGCGGAGTAGGACCGCATTTTTCTGATGAACCTGCAAAAAATGAATATTTGTGTAAAATGTTAAAAACAGTGAATATTTTCATAATTTTTTATTTATTTGTGAATATTTTAAAAAAAAATTCGTTTAAAATAGTATATAATCAAATTTCAGCGCTTCCATATGATCAATTTTCTCCCGACAACCAACTTCAGGAAGATTTGAACTATTGTCTATTTATAAAATCATAATAATATGAGTAGTATAGTAAGAGGTGCGAAGGTAAAAAAATAAAATTTGAAGGGATAGTGTTTGAAGAGATTTAGAAGAATTATGCAAAAAGAATACTCTTTCGATGCATTGACTTTTTGACACGTTTTTTAAAGAGTTAAAAACTATATAAAATAATATTTTTTTATTAATTTTTTTACATAGTCTTATATATGTTGCTAAGAGCATCTTCAATCCAAACACCCACTTTGGGTGTCTTAATATTTTTTTTGAAAGGAAAATCAGGTTTGGGTGTCTAATGTTAGAGGAAAGTTTATTGCATTAGAAACTTGTGAGAAAGGAAGACACCCACCTTTTTACTTTTTTTTTCATTCTTTTCCTGGAATTTTTTTTAATTTAAAGACACTCACAAGATACCCACAATATATGCATTGTGGGTGCTCTAATAAGCATATAGTTATGTAAAAAAATTTAATAAAAAAATATTATTTTATATAATTTTTAAGGCTGATTTGCATAAATATACCAAAACAAAATCAACTTTGCAAAAATAGCCATGGGGTAGAAATTGTAAAGGGGTGACAAAATGTCAGATTTGCAAATATTGTTCACCCGGTAGCAGGTTGCATAGAGGGTTAAAAAGAAAAAGGGGGTGACAAGTGTTGACATGGCAGGGGGGAGGGAGTGGTTTCACTTTGGCAAAAAAAATAAAAAAAAAAGAGTTGCAGAGTTGAGTGGAGAGAGAGAGGAGTGAGAGGACAAACATTGTGGAGAGAGAGGGTTGAAAGGACAAACATTTAATGCAAATTGAGCATGTGACATCACATGCATTAAATGCAAATTGAGTTTTAAATTCCCGCCTAAGCAAAATGAGATGGGTGGCCTCGATAGGTGGACAGTAAAGGGGAAAACAAACGATTGTCTACTAGCTGCCATTAACGTGAAGTTCGAAGAAGAAAACCCAGAAATTTAGTTACTAGCCAGCCAAAGGAAAATCCTAGTCATCAACGGAATATATCTAGACGTACACAGGGATACACGTGGCAATTATGTACAATATACATTAACGATCATGGGTAAATATGATTTTCGTTTTCAATTTACAAACATGGATTCTCTCTGTCCTCTCCTTACCCCCAACCGATACTGAGAACTCAAGGGGTGAAGAAGGGGCATGACCCTTTCCTTTGTATGCTTCGGACAAAGAAAGTGAAAGCCAAAATGGAAGTCACTCGATGGTTGTGAATTTGTCATAACGCACCAAATCACCAGACGGAGACATCACAACTGTCGTGGTTGAAGAGGGGGATTGGGTTGATATGGGTGTCGATGGACCTAAAATGCGAAACTCGAATATTTGCGATGTATGCTTACTAGCCAGTAAATACTATTATCTAGCCAGTGACAACGACGTCTTAGCCAATATAGGACTAACCCCTGCCGAATCTCGTCTACCTCAGGAACTTCCCACCACAAGGATCTCACCATCGACCTCCCTTCACCTCCGCTTATCTCTCCTTCACCGGATTCCTCCTCTCTCAATGCCTCTTTCTTCCTTCGCCGGATTCCTCCGCCTCCTCCACTTCTCTCCTCCTCCTTCTCTCTCTCTATCGTCATATTGCAGTTTTGATTTTGTAAATATGTGAACTCTCTCTCCTTTCCTAATCCCTTAAACCCCTCCCAAAGATCTCCAAATTTTCAAAAGCCCGCCCAAATCCATTAATCCACAAGTTTTGCAAAAAAAAAAAATTCACTTTTTGACATTTACCATATTTTATATGGAGGTGACAATTTTGCAAAGGGCCGGATTTTTTTGGTATATTTAGTACCAATTCCTGAATTTTTAACTCATTAAAAAGCGTGTTAAAAAGTCAATGGACTTATATTTCCGAACGGAGGGAGTATTTCATTGATGAAAGACTAGATCGTTGGAGAAAAGTTTTTTTTTCTTTTTTTTTTCACAACAATATTTTGGTTAGACACACTCTTCTCTCGTACTCAAGAGCATCATTTTAGAACATTGATATTCGGACAGAAAAGTAATGCGGTCGAATATGAAATTATCATAAGGTGAATCACCACCAACAACATCGTTAGCCTTTTGAAAGATGTGAGAGCATAAGTGAGAAGACCTCTTCAAAATTGGAGAAAATAAATTGTTTTGTCATATTGTAAGGTAGATCCAATTCCAAAACAAAAAAATGTCAATTTTAAATTATTATTATGATATTTAGAATTAGGGGGAATAAATGATTAGGTTATTTTTTATATGAAAGTTTGCCAAAATTTTAAATAAAATATTATTATTGTCAATCAGGTACATATATACACCAGATTTTGACATGTGTTAAAAAGTTGTTGTTTTTAGCATTGTACTCCCTCCGTTCGGCAAAACATGTCACTTTACTATTCACGCACATTTTTTTAGGAGATAAAAACTATATAAAATAGCTAGTTTTTTAAATAATTTTTTAAATAATTTCGTAGTTATTATTAATAATTACAAACTTTTTAAAAAAATTTATTAAAAAAATGAATATTTTATATAGTTTTTATCATTCTAAAGAAACGTGCGTGAATAGTAAACGACATGTTTTGCCGAACGGAGGGAGTATAATATAAGATTTTTATCTTAACAACTTGTTTTGAGGTTATAATATATAGCAAATGTCCAGGTCTTATATGTCACAAAACGAGATAAAATAGTAGTAATACAATCAAGGCCAAATTCAAAAATCATCTCTTAAATACACTGTTTTGCATAAAACTATCCCTTGAATTGAAAATTTCAGAAAACCATCAATCATTTAAAAGCTAGATGTTTACAAAAGACCATCCATACCATATTTTATGTTAAGTTTGATGTTAAAAATTCAAAATTATCATTTTGCCCCTTAAACAACAATATCCTAGTTCATCTCTTGATAATTCTCAAGTGTTTCATACTCGATTTATTTAGTTCGAAGTTGGGTCTCCCAAGTGTTCATCCTTCACCTCTTGATCATCTCCTCAAATCAAATGGAAATGAAAGTTGTTGAATAACGATCTCCTTTTATCTTTCAAATATATTAAAATTATAAGGTTAAAATGATAATTTTATACATATAATAACAATTTTAAACAGAAAAGATGAGATGAGTGATATTTTGCAAACATATAGGGTTCGTATGGGACGGAGTTAATAAACTGACTAAAAATATAAACAGGGTAAAATTTATAAACTGTTGGTAAAAGTAGTTAAAAATTTAAACAATAAGATAATCTCCGTATGGGACGAAAAACAGTTTATTTGTAAAAAGTGGAGTTTATTTGGTTTTTATTAGGGGTATTGTGATACTTTTAAACCAAATAAGATAAAAGAGAAGGGGTAAAACAATACTTGTGTAAAATAAACACCCAAATAAGCCGGACGGGATCCGCTGTCACAAAGGGGACAACCCCCTGCTGTCCCCTCCCCTCCCCCGGATAAAAAAAAATGATTGAAATTTGAAACAAAAAAAATTAAATAATAAAGGAGGTGTTTTTGTGAGGAGGGACAGCGAGACAGGGAGGGATCCGGGACAGCGGATCCGCACCGCAAATAAGCACCCTTTTCTAACTTTTTTTTAACACAATTTTTAACACGTTTTTGTTTATTTTGGTCATCTAAACAACCAAAAAAGCTGTTTAAAAAATAAACATACCCAAAATAAACTGTTAAAAAAATAAACTGTTTATTTTAGTTGCATCCATAAACACCCATAGCTTTTTAATTTTTTTTTTTTAAAAATTGGTCTATGATCAAATAGCCGCTTAAAACCGCATAAAGTAATAGGGCTAAGCGTTGGCCCCATATTTGCGGCCCACGAAAAGCAACATAATCAGCTGAAGCCCAATATTACATCTGCAGCCCAACAAGCCCACAGGGGTTTTTGTGAAACTAGGGTTTTAATAAGAGCTTGCCCTATAAATTCAACACTCAGCCTGTTTTGTGCTTCCTTCGACTCACAGGGAAGCCGACGAGGGTTTGCTCTACAAATCGGCGGCCGAAAATGACGAAGTACTCCCAAGAGCCTGACAACCCTACCAAATGTATGTTCTATATCTTTCTTTAGTTTCGGTTCGTTTGATCGATGATTTGAAATCGGCATACGGTTTCTGTGTTTTCGAATTCATAGATTTGTTCATCTGTTCTTAATTGTTCTTCCTTGTTGATGGATTATCTACAGCATGCAAGGCCCGCGGATCCGATCTCCGTGTCCATTTCAAGGTTTGTCCGCTTCTTAGTTACTTTTTAGTTCACCTTTGTTTCAAGTTTGTTGAATGTGGTTTATTCGTCGAGATTTGTTTGATATCGTCATTAATTGCCTTGCATATTAGTCCTGTGTGGAAGGAAAATATGTTTTTATGCTCAAATGGATTTAGGTCTGTTATTAATTTTACAAACCGTGCTTGTGAAGCTCGATCCAAATTGCTTACATTGTTGATTTGTTGTTCTGATTTACTGAGTCGCTGATTAGGTGATTAAACACATTTATTGATTGCTAGGTTTGGATAGGTTGTGAAATGTAGATGAGATGTACAAGTGCGTGTGTGTTGGATATCAGTTACTGAAGGTCATTTCTATTAAGTCAGATATTTAGGCATGGCTCTATACATTTATTTTGTATCCTTTGAAACCTGATGAAAAAAGCAAGGCCCTTTTGTACCTATCATGAACTGGGCTTTCGTAGATGTCAGGAAGATCGATATGCATCATTCTTGGGTGAGCCTCTGTTTAGTTAAATGGCTGAAGGTTCAGTAAATGATGAGACAAATGGAAATTCATTTGTGCCATGATGATTTAACAATATCTAATACGGAGTAGTCTTTTAAGTTGAATATTGAATTTGGTTTCGTGCAGAACACGAGAGAAACCGCGTTTTCCATCAGGAAGATGCCTCTGCAAAAGGCTAAGAGGTATCTGGAGGATGTTCTTCTTCACAAGCAAGCCATTCCTTTCCGCCGCTTCTGTGGTGGAGTTGGAAGGACCGCTCAAGCTAAGAATGCAGGACACCCCAATGGGCAGGGACGCTGGCCTGCCAAGTCATCGAAATTCATCCTCGATTTGCTGAAGAATGCTGAGAGCAATGCCGAGGCATGTTTGCTTGCTCTGTTATTTGTATTTTGTTGATGTTGAATAGATAATTTAATCTACTTTTTACTAATATATTACTGTAATAATTTTTTGCTTGCTTCAGATGAAAGGTCTGGATGTGGATTCTCTTTACATCTCACATATTCAGGTCAACCAGGCTCAGAAGCAAAGGCGTCGTACCTACCGTGCCCACGGAAGGATCAACCGTATGGATCTCTCTTTTTACCATCCTTGAGTACTAATTGATTCTATTATCTGATACACAGTTGAAGTCTAATATTTGTTTCTCTTGGCAGCCTACATGTCACATCCATGCCACATTGAGCTGATCTTGTCCGAGAAGGAAGAACCAGTCAAGAAGGAGCCGGAAACACAGCTTGCAGCAAGCAAGTCGAAGAAGTCTGGTGCTTCCTCTTAATCTATTTTGCCCTAGCTGCAAACCCTTGTTAGATCTTTGAGCAGTTGAGATCCTTTTTGGTTTTGCTCCTTTTACAGCTGACTCGGATTAAAGTTTTGTTGCACTTTTCCCAGTCTTGTGACAGTTTATTGTGATTGTTATCCAAACAGACATCTGTTTAAAGACTGCCTATTTCTACTTGGTCTTCAAATGTTTTGTCCTTCAAGATGGCTTTGTTCTTGTTCTCCCTTACTTCTTCGTTGTGCTTTATTTTTGTTTTAAGACTGATTAAATGGGCAATCATCCTTCATTAGTTTATTTGTTATCCTATAACACTAATTTAGGAAGAAATAATTTTAGTTAGATCATTTCCACTAGTTTCTCCAAAATGGAGAAACAAAATATATAATCTTTAAGTTATTTTTGCTCTTAATTCAATAATTTTAAGATTAATACCGTAGGTTTGGAGAAATTTGGATAAAACAAGTCTTGGGAGTTTGGAAGGGGTTTTGCAAAGAGCCAAAGATTGTTAACTGGTGGTTCTGCAATTCTCTGAAATGCTTTTTTAGAGATTGGTTGCACCTCTAAAAGTATGAGATTTTGGAGTCTCAAAGCTCTTAGAGATTTTGGAGTCTCAAAGCTCTTAGACCATGTTTTGTAAGGGATGTTAGAGATATTAGGAATATTAATTTTTTACTCTAACCCATCTTTTCGTATCAATTCAATTTACAAATATACCCCTAATAAGAAAATTATAATTATAGCATTTTTTATTATTAAAATGACTAAAATATTATTATGATAATTTTAATATTTAAAAGTGACTTGAGTATGTTTATCAATGATCTTTGCAAATGAATCATCCACATTATTAATCTCTTCCAAATATTATTTTATTAAAAAAAAAATATTCATATTGTTAAATTTTCAATTGTTATACAACGGAAAAATAAATTTTAAAATTTTTTGGGTATTAGTTTACATAATTCTATTCAAAGAAAAATATTTTTTTTGAAAGTACAGTTAAATATATTGAAAATCTATGCGTAGAGAAAAATGAATATAGTATTATGGTAATTTTTTTCAAAAAAAAATTCAACATTTTGAATGTCAAAAATTAGATTTTTGACATTTTAATTGTATCAGCCAGAGCGAATCACGGCCGTCCCATTCGGTCCATATGTCCATCATCCAGCTGCCCAATAGGACACCCAATGAGGCTATGACACATGGCCTACCATCCAGACTTTGTTGCTGCCCCTAAAACTTTGCAACGCATCGTTTGGAGGTTTCTATATGCAAAACGATGCCGTTTGATATCCCAGCCCAGAAAAAAAGCTGACACAATGCATTTAATGCAAGAGATACTTGGAGAGGTAGTATCGCTCAACCCGGATACTTGAAGTATTTCACATTTTATATTATTAAAACCCCAAGCATTGATACTAGTTTCTTCCCGTTAAACATGCCCTTATAGGAGGTTGTAAATTGTAGTCGCTCGCTCATTTGTTTGATGTGTTTTGGAGATGAATAGATGTTGTTGCTTTATGCTTCGTTTGACAAAATAAAAACCCATCAACTAGCTTATTGGAGTTTATGATTTTGATATTATATAGTTGTAAATTAAATTAATATAAGATTTTGATTTAATTAGTTTTTGGAATGAGAGTATTTCAACAGCTACTTATTGGCGCTTTTCAGAGCTTATGATTTTCCATTCATAAGTTTCCATCAGCTACTCCAATCAGTAGATTTATCAAATATCATACTAACTTATTAACATATATTTAACAAATAATTCATCAACTTTAGTTACCCCTATCAACTAGTATTTTGGCAAAAAAAGCTTATGATTTTCTATTCATAATTTTCCATCATCTACTCCAACCGTTACATTTACCAAATATCATACTAGCTTATTGACATATACTTAACACAAATAAGATTTTGGTTTTGCTCCATTTGCTGACTCGGATTAAAGTTTTGTTGCACTTTTCCCAGTCAGCTTATTGTGATTGTTTAAACAATCATCTGTTTAAAGACTGCCTATTTTCTACTATTTCAAATGTGTTGTTTAAAGACGACCTATTTTCTACTACTTCAAATGTGTTGTCCTTCAAGATGGCTTGTTCACCTAGCTAATTCGATCGATCGATTCGATCAATGTGTGCTTGTATTTCGTGATTGACAAAGCAATTGGGTGCTGGAGGGTTTGAGACTTGATGTATTTATATAGGCGGGGTGGGTGTGGGGAGATCGGGCAATGAAGAGCCTGGATTGAGATGGACGACTATGATGGGATTAGAACGGCTGAAATCGGGCAATGATGAGACCTTCCCTGTGTGCATAATCGGATGAAGAGGGTGTGGATTAAAGTGAAACCGAGAAAGAACAGCTCAGAAGAGCTTCTTGTTCTTCATTTCATCAAAACTGATTGTTGTTTGTTACAACAGAACCTCTCTCCCTCTTCTACCTTATATACACAATATACTAACAAACATTTGAGCGGAAACCATTCCTTACTTTACACGTGTAACCCCTTTGCTTATTTACATAAAATTTCCTAACTATTTACAAAGGTTATATCATGCCCTTCTTCCTTCTACACTCCCCTTCAAGCTGGAGTGTGATAGATGTTCTGAACACCCAGTTTGGCCATGAATCTCTGCAGAGTATCAACTGATGTAAGCTTTGTAAACATGTCAGCTAACTGATACTTGGTAGGAACATGAGAAGCAGATATGATATGATCTTGAATCATGTCACGAATGAAGTGGCAGTCCACTTCAACGTGGTTTGTACGCTCATGAAAAACTGGATTCTGAGCTATATGTAATGCTGCCTGATTATCACAAAATAAAGAGATTGCTGCAGAAGGATCCCCCAAGAAGCACACAAAACCCATATGTTGATCGTCTAGAAAAAGAACAACTTGCCCAATCAGAATCTGTGAACACCCTTAGCTTCAAATCAGAGTCTGATGACAGCAAAACACCTTGACCTGGTGACCCTTTGAGATACCTAAGCACCCTGATTGCTGCATTCATATGCACATCTGTGGGTTTTGACATGAATTGACTTAATAGTTGCACTGTGTAACTCAAATCTGGTCGTGTAATTGTCAAGTAGAACAATTTGCCAATCATCCTCCTATAGTCATTGGGTTTGTCAAGAGGTGTCCCAATATCTGTAGACAACTTTACATTAGGATCCAAAGGTAACCTCAGAGGTTTACAATCAACTAAATTTGCCTCCTTAAGCAAGTCTAGCACATACTTGCGTTGTGACAGAAAAATTCCCTTGGCAGATCTTAACACTTCAATCCCCAAGAAATACTTCAATTCACCCAGATCCTTCATGTAAAAATTATTGCTAAGCATCTCCTTGACCTTTACCAAAGCCGAATTCTCACTACTGACCACAATCATATCATCCATATACACCAATATTGCAATGAACACTCCTTTAGATTGCTTCAGAAACAGTGAATAATCAGCTTTAGATTGCCTAAACCCATTGCCCAGCAAAGTAGAAGATAGTTTTGCAAACCATTGTCTAGGAGCCTGTTTGAGCCCATATAGGCTCTTGATTAACCTACAGACCTTAGATGAACCCTCTGTGTTACTCATTGACTCCCCTTCACCAGTATAACCTTGAGGTAGTTTCATATGCACCTCTTCATGAAGGTCTCCTTGCAAAAAGGCATTAGACACATCCATTTGACCAATGTGCCATCTCTTAGCTGCAGCTATAGCCAACAAAGCTCTTACTGTTGTCATCTTGGCTACTGGGGCAAAGGTTTCATCAAAATCCACCCCTCTCTTCTGTCTACAGCCTTGAATGACCAGTCTAGCTTTATATTTATCTATAGATCCATCAACCAAAAACTTGGTCTTGTAAATCCATCTACAACCAATTGCCCTCTTCCCTTTAGGAAGCTCAGTAACTACCCATGTCTTGTTCTTTTCCAATGCCCTTAACTCCAGATTCATAGCATCACACCATTTCGGATCCACAATTGCTTGGTCAAAGGTATATGGATCAGAAACTGAGTTTAAGGCTAATATAAATTTCTGAGTTTCAGGTTTCAAATGCTCATATGAAACAAAATTGGAAATGGGATAGGCAGTTACCTTTTGAGGATTAGCACGAGCTGAAGCAGTCACATAATCAGTCAACCAAGAAGGAGTTTTTGAATTCCTACATGACCTTCTCACACCAGCCAAAGGAATACTGGATGAGACAGACTCTGTGTTTGACAGTGTGTTTGACTCTGTGTTTGGCAATGTGTTTGACTCTGTGTTTGTAATATCCACCAATGAATCATCTGACCAAGATGCTTTAGATGGAAAGAATAATGATGATGACATTTGTTGTTGAAACTCAGCTTTGCAAGGAAATATGTGCTAAAAAAACTTCACATCTCTGGACACAAATATGGTCTTAGTGTTCAGATTATACAACTTGTATCCCTTCTGAGTTAAGGGGTATCCCATAAATATACAAGGCACCCCTCTTGGTTGGAATTTGTCATGAACCCTGGAGGGATTGTAAGCAAAGGCTAGACATCCAAATACCCTTAAGTGTTGATAGGAAGGAGGGGTATCAAACAACATATGATAGGGTGTTTTATTGGACAACACAGGGGTAGGCAATCTGTTGATCAAATAGACTGCAGTGAGTACACAATCACCTCAGAACTTGATATGAAGATGAGCTTGAAAACAAAGAGCACGAGCTATCTCCAATATGTGTTTACGTTCTACCACCCCATTTTGCTGAGGTCTGTCAACACAAGATGTCTGATGAACCACCCCCTTATCTTGATAAAACTGAATACATTCCTTGCTTGTGAACTCAAGAGCATTATCAGATCTGATAACCTTGATCTGGCTCTTAAACCGAGTTTCAACAAACTTATAAAATCTTTTGATTATGACAAAGGACTGAGCCTTGGAATGCAACAGAAACACCCAAGTAGCTCTACTAAAATTATCCACAATTGTCATGAAAAATCGACAATTTTGATGAGTAGGAGATTTATATGGTCCCCAAATGTCCAAATGAACAATGTCAAATATGGTAGAAGTTCTAGATTCTTTGACAGGAAAAGGTAACTTAGTTTGCTTTGCTAGGGGACACACAGGACATACCAAAGATGACTCATTCATTGAAGGAAAAGGAACACAAGGTACATGTTTGAGTTTCATGCTTGGAGCATGTCCCAATCTCATATGCCATATATGAAAATCATCTGGCAAAGTAAAGTTACTAGAAGACAAAGAATAGGGAATACATGGTTTTACACAGGAGGCAACTACTTTATTCACAAAATCAGAATTCAAAGCACTCAACTTCTTGTTCACCAGATAATAGGGACCACCACTCTCTTTACCAATCCCCAAAAGCTTCCTGCTGGCACAGTCCTGTATGAGACAAAAATTTGGATAAAAGGTTACAAAGCACTTGTTTTGTTTCACAAGTTTGGAGATAGACATCAGTCTACATTGAAATGAAGGGACAAACAGGACATTTTGCATTTTGAGGTCATTTTGAAGAACATGAGTGCCATGGTGAGTAATGCAAGATGTATGGCCATTTGGAAGATGAATTCTAGTTTTAGGTAAATGCAATTGAGGATCCGAAATATCCTTGTACACTGGGGTCATATGATCTGTAGCCCCAGTGTCCAAGATCCACTCCCTCCTCATGGTGTTAACATTGGAACAAAACACATTACCTGCAAAATCTCCATCAAATTCATCTTCTACATCATTTGCATGCTCATCCTTGTTGACTTGAGTCAGATTCTTCAACAAATCTGCAAACTGTTGTTGAGTAAAGAACACATTTCCAGTGCCTTCCTCCTTAGTGGACACCTGAGCAACAACCTTGAACTTGTTCTCACTCGGTTTTGCTTTCTTCTCATTACTGCTTTTCTTCTCAGTACTTGCTCCTTTCTGAGGGAACTGCTTCGATTTAGAATGCCAGCTGGGATATCCAATGACTGCCCAACACTTGTCCTTTGGATGCCATTTGTTCCCACAGATCTTGCACTTGCCATCCGATTTGCTGTACATTGCAGAAGCATCTTCAGCATTGCTGTTGGACACATCAAGAACCTCTCTCTGGCTCTCTTCTTGTTGCATCAGCGCACATGCTTCCTCAACATTGGGCAATGGATTCATCAACAGCACCTGACTCCTCTGTGCACTGTATGATTCATCCAAGCCATTCAAGAACTGAAATAATCTCCGTTCTTGCTTAATCTGATCGATTTTCCTGAGGTATTCAACCACATCTTTCGACACTCCAACCAGATGAGGCAAAGCATCCATCGCATCTAATTCCTCCCAAATCGATTTCATACGAGTATAATACTCATTGATCAAAGTACCAGTTTGTTTCATCGAGTAAATATCTCGATTCAACTTGTACTTCCTTGATCCATTACTTAGAGAGAATCTTTTCTCCAATTGCAGCCACATTTCCCTAGCCGATTCAATGTACAACACAAATCTAGCAATCAAATCTGAAACTAAATTCATGATCCACGCAATTACCAAGCTGTTACAGATGTCCCACTGCTCAGCTTTTGCAGCGTCGTCGGAGGATCTGATCACCACTCCCTTGACAAAGCCGATCTTGCACTTTGTAGAAAGATTGATCTCCATACTTCTCCTCCAGGATCGGTAATTCGCAGCTCTAGTGAGCTTCTCTGACACCACGATCGAGCTTGGACCATCAGATGGATGCAAGAACAATGGACTCTGCATCTCCGCAAAGGTCACCCTTCGATCCGCCATGAAAACACTCGAACTCACTGTATATGCTCTGATACCATGTGGATTAAAGTGAAACCGAGAAAGAACAGCTCAGAATAGCTGCTTGTTCTTCATTTCATCAAAACTGATTGTTGTTTGTTACAACAGAACCTCTCTCCCTCTTCTACCTTATATACACAATATACTAACAAACATTTGAGCGGAAACCATTCCTTACTTTACACGTGTAACCCCTCTGCTTATTTACATAAAATTTCCTAACTATTTACAAAGTGTTATATCATGCCCTTCTTCCTTCTACAGAGAGAGGGGATAAAGGAGTACCGAGGACGAGACAAGCTCAAGGCGAGAGCGGAAATGCAAATCAATGGAAAAAGGGGGAGTGATAAAGAAGGGGAAGAGGAAAAAAGCACAGAAAAAATGCTTTGAATTGGAGTAATTAATCAATTAATTGAAGCAATTAATTGTAATTTCTTTGAATTGGAGAAAAAAAAACAAATCAATTAACCGTATTTAAATATCCCATTATTTCGAAACAATTAACCATAAAATTTAACAATTTTTAAAAACAGTTTTTCAATTACAAATAATTATGCCCACCCCTAAATATTGCTCTAGAAAAGTCTCTCTAAATGTTAATCCATTAGGGCCATTATTGAAGGGGTCTGTTATCTGGATGGCGATTTTATCGCCAAACGGACGGTTTTGTTACCGACTCTTGGTGTCGGCAACAATGCAGTCGTCTCTAAACGTTGGTGTTAGTAAAGACTCCACCGCCACCGACTCTCGATGCTAAGAAGAATACCCTGCAAGATTCCTACCGATTGAATCAGTCACTCCATTGGAACTGACATGTAGTATCGGGAGGCCTTGTCACCGATGTGCCTACAAGATTCCCCTGCGAAAGTTGCGAAGATGCCTACGAGATTCCCTGACACTGACATCTGGTGTAGGGAAAATGGGTCGGCTTTGCCCTATAAATAAAACGGAGCTCGCCCCAACCTTCACACAACTCTCCTCTAAAAAACCCTCCCTTCAAAAGCCAAAGTCGATAACACCGTCGAGAGGTTTTGAAAATGCAAAATGGGAAATTACCGCAGGTTTTGCAACTCCTAGGCGGTTCTAATGATGGTGACAATGGCGAGAGGAGAAGATCGGACACCCGTGTTCAAGCAACCGCCGCCGTAAGTTGAAATTCTATATTTGTCGGAAATGTAGAGGTTGAAGTTTTTTGAATTAAATTTATGTTGAAATTTGAGATCTTGTAGTTGAAAATGGAAACTACTAATTAGAAAGGTTGAGATTGAAATTTCTTGAAGGAAATTTATGTTGAAATTAGAGATTTTATAGTTGAAGATGGAAAATTGGGATCAGAAATGTCAAGTTTGAAATTTCTTGAATGAAATATATGTTGAAATTAGAGACTTTGTAGTTGAAGATGGAAATTAGGGATTAGAAAATGTCAAGGTTGAAATTTATTGAATGAAATTTATGTTGAGATAAGAGATTTTATAGTTGAGCATGGAAGTTAGGGATTTTTTGATGGATGTGAAATTAGTTGCCATGTCTCTCTTCACCTTTGCTCGAGTATTATAAACTTGATGAATGTTGGTGACACAATCTGAATCATCAATCTTCAAACCGTGTAGGACATCTCGAGGTCTACTCCCAATCATGGTATCATGATGAACCTTCCGATGTTGAGCTGGTGTTAATCGACGAGCAAATGTCCAGATAGCTTATCCGGGAGTTTGTGGTGATACACACCACATATGATGTTGATGGTTCAGTTGTCAATATCATTTTGCCCACCCTCAAGCTTAAATAGACATCCGCACTTTGTCAATCTACCTTGCCTACTCGATGCAGGTGGAAAATCCAAGTTGACATCGGGCCCCACTCGAGGTTCTCCATAATTTTCGCACACTAAATGAAAGGTACTCAATCCAATCATTTTGTTCTTCCAAGACCGATTGCTCACAAATATCATGTTATTGACCTTCTCTATATAACGTGATCATGCCTTCATGTCACTTGGTCAGAAGGGGTGGGCATATCCGGGTATCGGACACGAACCAGATAATCATGTCAGATACCCGAAATTGTTTATCCCAAAAGCCCGAACCGTATACGAACCGTCTTAAGCCGGGTATCCGACACGGTAAAGCTTTTTGGATCCATATCGGATACCTGGGTTATCCGAAATGAACCATATGCTATTTTTACCCCTATCTAATAATCAACAAAATCCATACAAAGTTGAAGGCTTTAAAAAAATTATAATCAGATGGAGGAGGATCACATGAACCATAGAACTAGACTCTTGCAATAATTCACACAACAAAATATCTTCAAATTACATGGGGCCTCTGCCAAATAAAAAGTGAAGCTACAGTCACCACCAACGCCATGCTCTTTAGGCCGAATTTGGTGTCACTTTGAGAGAGGGAGAAAGTGAATCCATATTCCCCGTCACCACCAGGCTCCTCAGGGAGAAAGTCGGAGACTCAAACTCGCTCGGTTCATAGAGAGAGCCACCGCCATCTTCATTTCCTACTTCCCCTTTCAATTCATAAAGGGAGATTAGATCCAGGAGGCCAAGTCCCTTGAAAACTTCAATCCTTTGCACACTGTAAAGACCCGAAATTTTAAAATATTAGTTTATAACTTATGATTAAAATTAAATATTAAATTTTTGAAATTTCAAAAATTTTGAAAATCTCCGTCCTCGATCAACATGATTTCTAATTTATTCAAATCAAATTCCGGCATATATCTGACCTCAAAGAAATAAATATTGTTTTGAACCTGTCAAGGTGAATATGATAAATTTTATGGCATGTTTAAATTGAATAAAATTGATTGAGTTGAATTTTATTAATTATTGAGCTAATGTTTCCAAAACCTAGAAATAACGGGATAGTTTTGTAATTTCCTTAACATAAAGCTAAACCCTAATTATCCGGATATATAAACTCCATACCCGCCCCATCCCCTGTCCACTTTCAGATCGTGAAGAGCCGCCCCAAACTGCTCCTTCCTCATCAGCAGCTCCCATGGGTTCCCTCTCTCTCTCTATCTCTCTAATTTTTCGGATCTGAGGACTCTAGAGAAGCAACACTTCACCTTCAACCTCAAAGCTCCTCCCATGGCTTCCCACTCCTTCACCCCTCAGCTCTATCTCGCTCTCTCGCTTCTGCCCTCTCTCGATCGAATGTGGCCTTGAGCCTCGCAGCGAGCTCAAGCTCGGCAGTGCGCCTCCGACGGCCACCCTCACGCACGAGGACAAAGGCTCAAAGGCGCCTCCTTCCTGGGTCACCTGTCGTCGCCAACGCTCACCTTTCTCTTCTTCGAGCTCCTCCCCTGGTGAACCAAGAGCAACCCCTCCTCGCACCTACATCGCCCTCAGCCTCCCATGGCAGCCGCTCTCGAGCTTCCACGACGCCTCTCGCTCTCGATCTGGCTTCATCTCTATCACCCCTGCCCCTTGCTGTCGACGTCGGAGCCACCCACACAAGTTCGGCTCTCACTCCGCCCTGACCTACAACCACCAAGGCTCGTCGATGTCGGGTCCTGTCCGTCCATTTCGAAGCTAAAACTGAATATAGCAAGCTGAACCCGGCCGCTGCGTTAAATCTGTGAACCCAAGCTCTTCAGCCTTCAACCTTCATCCCTCATTCTTGTTCCAGACCATCGGCGGGGTATAACTCCTTGGTCCTTCCTCCTAAAATTTGGTGTGGTTTTAAAGTAAATTGAATTCGGATTTGGTTGACTATAGATTCATCGCATTTGCTTTGGTTGAATTAAGCTCGATCGATTGCAATTGCTTGCTTGGACTTCGTCATTGTTGTGCTTGTACATGTGCCTATTGGATTTGCTTAAATGAGTATTTTCTAAATGTTAAGTTCATTAGAGCGCTATTTAATTGGAGTCTATGAACGAATCCAAATTTCTTGAGATGTTTAAGTTCTGGACTTAGTAACTAAGTATTTTTTTATCCTTTAGAGTGTCAATAAATAAGTTAAATGTTTGTTATAGATGGTTTTGACAAAATTAAAGGACTAAGTTGTTGTAAAATGGAAAATGATATAGGCTTCTTCTTATAGAGACATACATTTAAGTGTGAGCAATTGAGTTAACTAAATTGACATAATGACTGCGATTATTAAAATGTTATAAGGGTATATATATATATATATATATATATATATATATATATATATATATATATATATATATATATATATATATATATATATATATATATATATATAAAAGGTGTCTTGATAACTTGTAATGCTTATAAACTTAATTGTGGTGACTCATGAGTTGTGACATTATTTGATTGTGTTTAAATTAATTAAATAGTTTGACTAGGTTATCTAAGCTATAGAATGAGAATTCCATAATATTCCTTGTAGATAGATGACTTGGGTACTATTGAATTTAACGAGTGATGAGTGATCTATTTGGTAATAACTAGACAATGAATATGTTGGCTTGTGAATGTTGGATATTAATAATTATAAGGGTGAGTCTTGCTTAATAAGTGTGTTATAACTTGAGACATGGTAATATGAAGTCTTGTAATGTATACGTAGAGTAAAAAGGTAAAGAGATTATATATCTTGGCTTGATAAGTGTTTTGACGCGCCCCTTGGATTATAAATATTTTTTTAGGTGTAAAAGATGAGAACGGATAGGACTTGTTGGAGAAAGGATTTAAGTGCAAGTAATGTTTCGATTATTTACCGTTTGGTTTATCGGTTAGGTCAACTTGATCACTTGATGTGTGTGTATATATTTAAATATCTTAAGTATTTTATATATCTAGATAAGTTGTTATAGTGAGAAATTACTTGGTGTATTAATGTGTAAAGTGCAATGCTTAATTATTTGGATAAACATATAAGTGATATTATGTGATCTCTCGGTTATAAATACTGGATAGAACAAGGTTAATTGAGAATGATGGTCATGTTGAGAATGCATGATTACTTGGATAAAATGTTATTTAGTCATGTAATGACTTGAAGGTCTATTGGTGTGTTGATGAAATATGTATTGATGAGTTATTCCTTGCTTATTACTTGCTAGTGTGATTGGATGGTCTTCTAAGTGGCTTAATTGCGGATGGATGATTTTCTGGGTGACTTGTTTGCGGGCTATTTGGATGTGAAGACTCCAGGTAAGTCCTCCGGGGCTTACTCAAGTGATTGGACCTCATGCCTGATGTGTTATATAGTATGTAGGTGTTGCATATGCATAAAAGCATGCCATGTAGTATCATGTTTAGGACTTGCACTTATGAATGAGCATCCCTATTCTTTATGCGTTTGAAACAGAACGGTCGTTATCTGTGATAGTCCTAGAGTCTTTGCTAGGGTCATAGGGTAGCCCAGCCCCATCGGGTGCCCTGAGTCTATCGAGTCGATATGAGCATGATATGATAGCCCAGCACCATCGGGCAAGAGATGAGATGATATGATATGATATGATATGATAGCCCAGCACCATCGGGCATGAGCATGATTTATGATATGATGATGAGATATGATACGATGATACCGTGGTGAAGTGCACCACCACGAGGAAATGGCTATGCTATAGCACTGAACTGGCCAGTCTCTGCACTAACGGGAAGGGGTGCAGAGGTAGGAGAGGGATATGCCACATGGCATTGTCTTGGGCCCTTTACAGTTTTTTTCTGCATTATATATATCTACTAGGGGCATGATAGTGTGATTTAAATCTTGTACTGCATTAGTCATCCTTTATTCTAGGTATAGGCGTATTATATGACCTCAGCGAGGACTTCCGGTCCCGCATGAGTGGCTCGACCTTGACTTGTGGTATAGTTTCAGGTACCCGCTCCCTTTTGCTTGCTGATTTGCTTCTATGGCGGGATTTTCTCACGGGACGAGAGTGTTAAGAAGACTTCACCTATTGTAGCTTGACTTTACAAATGTTTTGGTTAAGTCTGTCATTTCGAAACATGTTGTATTTATATTGATTTAAACTCGTTTTATCTCTTTTGAGTTTTTTTTACTAGTTGAATTAGGACATGTTCTTGTTTTATCTCTTTTGACTGTCTCGAGGGTTTGAAATCCTCTTTTTCTTCATTAAATTCTTAAGATATAAACAGGGTTATAACTTGAACTTGATAAATAAGCAGCTCGTACTTGGATTGCAAGATCTGGCAGAGGGATAATTCTTCCCTCTAAACGTAACCCGGATTTATAATCTGGGCCGTTACACACACAATAGCATTCTTCACAAAACCGAAGGGATTTGGCTGGGTAATGCCATGATCTCGCAAAAACCGGCTTAGATTCATGGTTAAGGATGGAATATTGTAAATCCCCAAACCAATTTTCGGATTTGGTACATGATTTTTGGTGTTTTGTGGTGGTGAGATGCCTAGGGTTGAAAACTTGAAAAGGGGATTAGGAAGGTTGAGGGTTCTCTTATCTCTCTTTTGTTCCTGTTTAAGCGGCTGTTGTGTTTTAGGTTAGGGTTTGGATGGAGTTTCACTGAAAGGATATATATATATATATATATATATATATATATATATATATATATATATATCCCCTTCTCTTTTTTTTTATTAAAAAAAGGCAACTTGAAAAGTGAAATAAAAGGGAGACTTTTGGGATTCGATCCCGCGACCTCTTTATAATTGCATTAGTCCAACACCAGGTGAGCCGCTTCAATGTAGTGAATTTAAGGGGATTACATAACACTAATATTGTATTGCATAACTTATAGATTAAAAAAAATTAAACGGTTCATGTCAGTTATCCGACAAGGGGAAATCCTCGATCCAAACATGAACCATTTACAACCGTGTTTTCTCGGTTTATGTCATTTTCGTGTCGTGTCTTTTTGGTTTCATATTTTTTCGTGTTGTATTGTCGTGTTTTCATGTCGTGTCATAAGGTAGCGCCTCACTTTGGAGATTTCTGGTTGACATATTGTTGTCAAATGGATCTTACTAAAACAAAATTCTATATTTCTATTTAAACAAGAATAAATGGCTTATATTGGTTGTAGTGTTTTTGTTTTAGGGATCATTGTTCACTGCGTGATTTTGACTTGACAGTTTGGAACTCATGATGTATTTGTTTTGAAATAAAACAAAGCTGATACAGGGTCTCCTGTATTAGGTGTTGTTTACTATTTGAAGGTAATAAGTTTATAGTTCAAAAAAATTGTTTGGCTCTACTTTTTCATTGACATTGTTTTGTAGAACTAAAAGTTTAGCTTTTGATTATCCTTGATTATGGAAATTCATAGGATTCCTCTATCATTGTCACTTTTGATGATATTCCCGAGGATGGCCTAAACAGTCCTTTACGGCCTGAGAAATTGACAAATGAGGTATGTTCAATTCCTATTTTATGGTATTTATTCAGTCTGCGCCATTTTTTTCATAGCTCTAATCTATCACATTAACAGTCCTTTAAGCTTGTCTATAATCTTAGGTGTACCAATGCCATTATAAGGGACATTTTGGAAATGATTTACAGAAAAATATAATCTCTATAAATTTCTTTTTTAGATGACATATGGATGGATGAAGGATACCTTGATAGAACTTAGTAAAGGGTTTATGAAAGGACCAACTGCAGATTTGGTTCCGATATTATTTGGAGAGAGCCCTCCAACAATGTCAAAATAAAGTTGTTGTATTTTCCCCATTCCCGTATAAAGATGTTGGACAAGCTGCTTTTGAAATTTCCCCTCCTCCAAGAGTGTTCAGACTTTATACCGCATTCAGAGTAAATTTATTTTTCAGAGAAATTTGGCATGCTTTTTATTGTAAGTTGAACTTCCATTATTATGCACCCCTGGAATGTACAATTGATAAAATGTAAACCTCTTGTAGGGCAATATCTTCTTATAGTGTTCCAGAAATTCAAGTCATTCTTTGTTTACCAATAGCAGGAAGCAAAAGCCCGTGGATATGGTAGATAAGAATTATTTTGATTATTTAGGAATTACTTTTTCAAATGCCTAAAAATATTAGACATTTCATTTTCATTATGATACATAAATTTATTATTATTATTATTATTAGTTTCTGAATTTGATTAATTTGATATGGCATTGTTGTGACAATTCAAGTATTTGGCAACTCCTTGTGTATGAAAAATTGAATTTTTGGGTTAATTATGTGGATGGTGTATATTTATAACAGGGGATTATATACATTCTGTAAATAAGAGCTGTCATTTTTTTAAAAAAAATTATATAGACAACTCCTCAGACAATGCTTTTTAAGAGGCACCGTTGTCTTTTAGAAATTTTTTAAAAAAATATAAGAAAAAGAAGCATGACAACACTTAAAAAAAAAACGTTGTTCGTGTCCTTTTCACAACGCTTTTTTATTTCCGCTCTTACACATGCTCTCAGCGCTTTAATTAACATCATCTTAATAAGCGTTGTCCTTCCCTATAAAAACCGCTCTTAATGAGTAAGTTTGTACTACTGTTTTCTTTTCTTCGGCTATTTCATATATTTCTTTATTGTTTTAATGGGAAAAAATAACACAGTTTTATTTAGTAGTATACACCTCTAAATAGAAATGATGAATTTTTAGTTTGTAATATCGTTTGACACTAGTTTAGAATATCGAACACGTTGTGTGTTTTACAAATTTTTTCTCAATATCATTGTGTAGTATTTTTGTACCCTGATTGCGACCAAATTATAATATGGTCGTTGTCATGACCAATAGACGTTGCGACTAATAATGTGCTAAAAAATAATTATACTATTTGCTAAACAGAATTTTGGTTTAGGGTCTTTTGGTACTGAAAATTTGGTGAGTCGAGACTTTGACATCTTTCACTTATCACCATAGTGGAGACTAAGAAACAAGCATCTTAATTATGAAAGTAAATAGTCGGCCAATAAGAGAGAAATCACGTACACCAACTTGTTTATTACCCAACAGGGGAATACTTTTGCGGAGAAGGTTAATTACATCACAATCACATGCTAAACAAGTACAGTAGGCAGTAGGCAGTTAAAAGATATGCTAATTCAAGGAATTCAAAGCGCACAGTACACAAGTTGTAACGATGTAAAGTACATCTCAGACCGGCCGCGACTAATTAATTTATTCCACGACTGCATAAGTTTTTGAGTAGCTTACTGAGTTGGGGGATCTTACAGCAATATTGCTTAGCCTGAGGTGAACCCTGTTTCGCATCCTTAATGCACATCTCAAGTGCGTATTGAACGGCCTCGCTAACTTTTTTGGTCTGTTCGAGTCTTTTGATAGAGGGAATTAGACGACGGAGACCATCAATGAACCTGCCATTGGAAGCGGCACTGGCGGTGGCAGACACGACCAGAAGGATGGTGCAAATGGCAGCGAGGACAGCATAAGTCTTCATTTTGCTTGGAGTGGGTAGTGGGTACGTTTTGTCCGGCCGGAATGATAGAGGGCTAACAATTAGAGAGTTGATAAGATGAGATAGGGATGAGTTCCTGCAACTAAGTTGGGGTATTTATAGATAGAGAAAATTACCTCATACGGTATAGAGAGAATATTTGATGGAGGGAAAACATTTTTTTTATTATTTTTTTAAAGCTTTTAGTGATTGTATATTTTCACATCCTCTTATATTTTGGTTTCTTATATTTTGGTTTTCCTAATTTCGGTAAAACATGTCACTTTACTATTTATACACGTTTTTTTAGGAATAAAAACTATATAAAATATCTAGTTTTTTAATAATTTTTTTAAACAATTTCGTAGTTATTATTAATAAGTACAAACTTGTTAAAAAAAATTTATAAAAAAATATTTTATATAGTTTTTATCATTCTAAAAAAGCGTACGGGAATAGTAAATGACATATTTTGCCGGAGGGGTATTATTTTTCTAACTTAGCCCTGTTTGAAAAGTTTAATATATGGAAAGATTTTTACAAATTATATTATTTTAGACCCTTTTTAATATTAATTAACTAGCATGTTAGGTTAGAAAACCCGTTTATACTATTTTTAGAAAAAAAATTAAGATAGATAGATATTATTATATCAAATTTAATTTTTCTATTGGTAAATATACCCATCTATTCATTCAGTTGTATGGTTAGATATATCGGCCTTTTAAATTACTGATCAATTTGCTTATGTTTAAAGAGAAAAACTCACACAAAATAATCTTCGATTAAATATCTTAGTAGTTTTTATTACCTGCGCTTTTCACGGTTTTTTAATTAATAAATTATATACTATTTGTTTATATTTTTTATTATAGTTATTACTAATAAATATGATATTATAATTTTTTGATATTTTATATTGGTATTAAAGCATCCATGCACTTTGAAATTTTAGGTTTGATAACATGAATAAGATAACAATTTCTCTTGTACATAATTTATATATTTATTAGATATGATTTAGTACAAATATAATCAAATGTCATCATATTAATAAGTTTGAAATTAATAAAAAAATAATAAAAATAAATTTTTTAAGATAACAATTTCTCTCATACATAATTTATATATTTATTAGATATGATTTAGTACAAATATAATCAAATGTCATCCTATTAATAAGTTTGAAATTAATAAAAAAATAGTAAAAATAAAATTTTTAACTCTTTAAAAAATATGTCAAAATAAAAGGCCGGATATGTATTTTGGAATGAAGATAGTATAGCCATAATTGTTGATAACACGATATGTAATATTTAATTAAATAAATTAACATCGCATGTTCTATTTAGATTCTACCATATATGTCTTTTTCATTCCATCGAATTTTAATAGATCGATATTATGGCTGGGCGGTGGTACAGAAATTACCGTACCAACAAAAGTTTGGTGGCACGTAGTCGGTAACCGAAATTTTAGTACCGACCATTATCGGTATGGTACACGGTAATAAATATTCAATTCCCGTGGTACAGTGGTACCCGAATATGTATTTGTTTCTAAAAAAAAAAAAAAAAAAAAAAAAAAGAGCGGCTCACAAGTTGTAGTTGAACCCACAGATTTCCCTAGCCCACGGACTCCCTACCGCAGCTGCTTCTTTCTTCTTCACAAGTTGAACCCGTCGGCCGCCGCCACCAAGTCAAGGGGAAGTCTTCGGTCTCCCGCAACCACCAAGTTGAACCCGCAGCCATCAAGTCTCAACCCGCCGCCACCGTACTCGATCTCCCTTCAATCTCGTATATCTCCTCAATCGGTAAGTCTTCGATCCCTCGATCTCCCTTCAATCTCTTTTATTTTTTATTTTTTATATTTTTTTTATTAGAAAAGAATTTGGGCAAGCAAGTTCTACCCGACGGCATCCTTTCGGATTAGGTCTAAAAGACCAAAATCGTTGTGAATATCGACACTCCAGACAGAGTGGCAAAATGGATAACATTATCAGCTACTCTATTACCTAAACAAGGCACTTCTTTCAAAGTCGATAGAAGAAGTGCAACTGTCTAACCACACATTATTTGTCAGTTGCACTTGAAGATTCAATGCCATAAAGGCCGGCCAACAGGAACTCAAACAACACCGCACTCAGCCGAACCCAGCTCTGATATCATATTAAATTACGGTGGGTCATACGACGTGGGGTCACACGCCCAAGCGCACACGCGCTAACCAAGCCGAGCACACAAGCTTATAATTTGTTGTTTTCTTCGTGTTGTCTTGCTAGTTCTTCCCTGAACTAACTGTCCTATTTTGTTTTGGACGGTTGAGGTTCCTTGTCTTTATACAACACCTCAGGTTATAATTTGCAGGTTTATAAGTCGAATCTCAGGGAAGAATTTAATGTACGAGAAGTTGAGTAGTTTTAAATTTATTTTAGGTAATTATGGGTTTAGTCCCCAACCTTTGCAATGCGTTCCAATTTAGTCCCCAATCTTTCAATCATTCCAGTTCAGTCCCCAACCTTAGTAAAAACATTTCAAAATTAGTCCTTCCGTTAGATTTACATCCATTTTCCGTTAAATGGGTGATTTGGTTTGCTGACTGTACTTAAATAAACCCACGTGGCTTTTATAGCATACTAGCACTTTATTTATTTATTTCATTTTGTAGTCTGGTGCTTCAAGATCTCTAAGGCCATATTTATCAAGCGATACTAGGGATACTAGGAATACTAATATTTTATTCTTTTCTTTTCGCCACATCATTCTAGCATCCCATTCTCATTTTCCCACTTTTATCAATAGCATTCTTAGTATCTCAAAATTCATCTTTTCCTACCAATTTAATTTACAAATATACCTCTCTTCAACAATTATTTTCATTTTCAATATATTATTATATTCATTTTTCCTACCAATTCATGTTTCTACATTATTTATTCTTCCCAATTCTTCCATAATTACAATTCAATTTTTCTGTTTTATTTTGCATAATTATAATCAAAGAGAAATACTGAAAAAAAATATTTTCAAATATATTCGAAATTGATGTCTACATGTAGATAAAAATGAATCTAGTATCGTGGTATTTTTTATTTTTTTTTACATTTTTAATATCAAAATATGTATTTTAAATATGTAAAACATATATACACAAGATTCAATCGTAGCCGTCTAAGTGTCGCCCATTCAGTCACTACACCTGCCCTCCACTCCCATGTTGCCATGTGTATGTTGGTGTCAGTTTTTTGAACAATTGAAAGCTTTGCAACGCAGCGTATAACGTCATTTTCTCCCCTCCACGACGTCGTTTTTGGATTGTTTTTTCCGGAAAAAATTATTGCGGTCCAGCTCACCTGACACACACGGACTAAATTACTCCTAGTATCGATACTCCGCGAGCATCGCGGTAGTATCGTATAAATAACTGTTTCAATTTTTTACTATTATTTTTGCTAGTATCGGTGAACAGGGTACACCCGATAAATATGCTCTAAGTAGAAGCACTTCAAGACCTTCCAGTAGTAGGGAAAGGAGTACTTCAACACCCTTGACCAATACACATGGAGTAAACGATGGTGATCATGACAACTAGCTTAAATCCAGACAAATCATTTTGCTTATGTGTGCAACCTTTTGTGTTGTGAATTGAATCTAGGCAAATCTTTTTGTTAATGATTTTAATGTAACATGATCAGGTAATTGTTGCTGCAGTAGTTGTTATTTTGGGTGTAATAGAGTCGAATGCATCGGTTGAACCCTTGTTATTGAAACATTTGTCCATTTCATTTAAATGGAATGGAATTGAATGCATCTGTTGAAATTAGCTTTGTCATTGAAACATTTTCCATTTCATTTAACATGATCAGGAGGTGTCTCACTCAAACTTCTCTAGGTGTTCAAACTTTGAACATGTCGGTTTGTGCTTCTTAATTAATTGTCTATTTGGCAAGGATAAATGGATCACAAACTTGAAACATTATTTATAGCAAGGAAACACAAATTATTTACCAAAGGTGAGACATACAACCAATCTAATATCAAAATTGTGAAGATAATCGTTAAAGCGATTCTCGACATCAAACAACCCGACCCATTGACCATTGTCTCACCCAGTACAACAATTCGCATTAATGCTGCGATTAGCTTCCGATTGGAGGCGAATTCACCGGAGCCCCATTACGAGTCGGAGATAGAAGCGATGGAGGAGAACGAGTCGACCACGATGTTCGTCGACTTCTCTCACGTTATGAGCTTCAATGATGTTCTCCGCTGCTAGATATTTTCAGTCTCATTCATTGACAAATACACAACAGACCCATTGTCGCACCCAACAACATCTCATATCGCACCCATTCACACTCAAATCAGCACCCAATCGCACCCAAATCAGCACCCATTGTCGCACCCAAATGACTCTCACACTTTCGCCCACACGCGATTTTCACCCTTACAAAGCACAATCGCACCATCTGCCCCAGTCGAGCCTCTCACCGAAGGATTTAGAACCCTAATTTTAGTTGTCATTCACCTCTCGCTATTTTAAGCCACTTATGTTTTATAAAAATAAAATAAATTTGAGAAGTTAAACTATTTTAATTTGATGAGGTTAAAAAGGGATAATAAAAGCCACATGGATTTGTTTTTGTACCGTCAGCAAACCAAATAATTTCGTTTAACTAAGAATGGATCTGCAACTAACGAAATGACTAATTTTGAAATGTTCTTACTAAGGTTGGGGACTGAACTGGAAGGATTGAAAATTTGGATACTAAGGCTGTGTTTTCTAAACCCATTTTTTAAGTGGTGGAGGAGGTGGAGGTGGTTGGAAGGAGGTGGAGGTGGGGGAAAATTTCCCCACCTTGTGGGAGAGGTGGGGTGAAAATCCACCCAGCCCACCCCTTAAATGAAGGTGGAGGGGGTGGGCTGCCAAACACAACGTAAATTGGAACGCATTGCAAAGCGTAAGTTGGAACGCGTTGCAATGGTTGGGGACTAAACCCATAATTTATCCTTTATTTTATACTTTAAATTCATAGTAAAAAGTTGTATAGGAGTTTGATTATTCATTTAATAAAAATTTGTACATATTAATAAAAGTTGTATAGGAGTTGTACAAGTTTGTAATCTTATTTTTTTTATCCTATTTTTAAAAGAGCATATTAATAAAATATAATTTCTTTTTAAAAAAATTATTCCACTCATATATTATTTTAAATGCTTGGTATTACCTATATACAAGAGTATGGTGGTATGTTCCTATAAACCTAAGATGATTCCTTATACTTCTAATATATAAAGGCTCACTGGCGTTGCACCACTCCCTTCTGAATTTTACAGATGGGGTGTTACAACTTTGACTAAATTTCAATCGTCTCTTTCATTCATCTATTGATGTTACCACTGCGGAACTCGTTGCTCTACATGTCATTGCCATTTGCCAACCACCGGGCAATGTAGCCCTCCTTTAGCTTCCCCCAAGACTCCAACTCTCCAAGTCCTTCTTCTCCCTTGTCTCTTACTTGTCCTCTTCTCTAAGGGCTTGTTTGGTATCCATATCTTCATATCAAGTTATGAGTTTGAGATGATGGAAAGGTGAAGATTATGAAAAGAGGGAAATGAATTTTAATATATATGATTTACCCCAATTTCTTAACTGAAAAGTGATGACAGTAGTTCGTTTTTAATTTTCCATGTTTTGTGAGATAAGTTGGAGTCAAATTTTTAGTTGATGTTTTTATGAATGTATGAGAAATGACTTTTGTTCTGCAGGACAACGGAAGAAAGCGAGGACCATTTGTGGTTTGGATGCCCGGGTATTCAAGAGGCGCATAACCTTTTGTTTGGCTAGATAGGCATCACTTGTAGGCATGCTACCATTGGTGATTGGCTCGAATGGTTTGCAAAGGAGTCATTGAAGACCCAAAAAACGCAGTTCTTCCAAGCTAAATTATTAGTGTTTGAACCTACCATCTATTTTACAGGGTTGTATCGAAACAAGTTAGTCTTTTGTGGTGAACAATTTCATCCCAAAACTTGTGCGATAAATATACTAAACAGTTGTCGTTCCCGCCTTTCTACTAAGTGTAAGTGTAACTCACTAGTAAAAAGATTGGAGCGAAAGCTTGGTTGGGAAATGTAGGTTTCCTTGGTAGATTGGGTAGAAGTGGTAAGAGTATGGGACGCTATGGGACATTGGATGATTGAGATAGTCTTTTGAGGTTTTGGTGGGCATAGAGCCATAGAGGGATCCTTTTGTTACATGATTCTTTTTTCTTACATAAGACCTTTAGTTTGGTCTCATATTTTTTATACCTTGGTTAATCACCATATGTCCGTATCTATATATTTACCCTTTCAAGAAATGGCTTTTGTCAACGTTTATTTCTTATACTCATTGTAATAGACCTTATTTCTTGAGAAATATCTTTTGTAAATTAGAAGTAAACAATTCAACATATATGGTTGATGTTTCTCCAACGTTTCATTTCCTGTGAAAATTTGGAAATCTCGTTTTATATTTTCGTGCGACATAGGTGAAAACTACAACAATTTTCCACTGTGTAAAAAAATAGAGTTCTGGACCTTTGGTTCAAAGATATGAAAGTTGGACTTAACAGGCATTTCAATATTCAGCAATATACAATTAGCCTAAGGAGGCTCATGCCACTTTTTTTTCCATTTTGCAGCTGAAATTACTTCTGTTTTTTAAGCCAATGTTATTTACACCACAAAATTTACTATTTACACCACATATTTCACTTTTTATATTTTTTAAAAATATACTCTGCTCCTCTTGAGTCACACACCTGCCCCTCAAGAGGCGCAGGGTATTTTACATTAAAATACCTTGCGCCTCTTGAGGGACAGGTGTGTGACTCAAGAGGAGAAAGGGTGTGATTCAAGAGGCGTAGGTGTGGTGCATATAGTAAAATTTATGGGTGTAAATATTATCACCCGTTTTTTATGACAATCTTCCACTGTAAAAAATAAAGTTCGGGTCGGATTTCTCAGGCCGGATCTCATGAATAGCGATAGTCTGTATGACTGGAAAACATCACTCTCTCGCTGGCAAAATCTGACCCGACCCGAAAACCCGACCCGACTCACCCGAACCCGAACCCGACCGAAACCTGAAAATCTAGAGTCATCCGTAACCCGAACCCGAGACCGAACCCGACCCGAACATGACCCGACTCGAAACAGACCCGAACACAGATAAATCCGACCCGACCCAAACCCGACCCGACTTTGAACCCGACCCGACTCTGAACCCGGCCCGACTCTCAACCCAACCCGACTTTGAATCCATATTCCATAATTTGTATGAATTATGATACATGATTATTTTTTTAGTGGAAAGAATTATTTATATTCAAATCAATAATTTTGTAGTTGTTATTTTATTTTTATCTATATTATTATATTTTGATAGAATTAATTATTTATATCTAGATTTGTTAAAAACTAATAATAATAATGAAAAAAAACTAATGGGCCAAAAGCTAAAAATGAAATGGTCATTGAAAATGATATGAGTCAATAATATAGTCAAACCACAAATAAGCTCATTTGCAACTTGCTAGTTAAAATAAGGTTAAATCCTAAATGTACAGTTAATTTGATTACCGATCAATTGGTTTAAATGTTTAAAAAAAGACGATGTTGCCGAATACCGAATTTTCGATTATGACTTTTTTGAAAATCGGTCCACAACCTATGAGTCAATGACAATGAGTGTATTCAACCGAGTCAAAATTACATATTCAAGTATTCAACCGAGTCAAAATCATTTATTTTAGATAAATTACATATTTAAGTATTCAACCGAGTCAAAATCATTTATTTTAAGTAAATTACATATTTAAGTATTCAACCGAGTCAAAATCAACCTAATTATCCAAACGGGTCGAATATGATTTGACCGAAAACTCAAACCAATTATACGGCTATACCCACTTTGATTCGAAACTCAAATGAGACCGACCGGCCTCTTGACCCGAAACCCGAACGAGCCCGACCCGCTTTGACCCGAACCCGAATGGGCATGACCCGATTTAACCCGAAATCCGACCAATCTAAAATTCATTATGACCGAACCCGACCCGACCAGTACCCGACCATAAATTTTACCCGAACTAACCCGACCCGTCTGTGACCCGACCCGAGCAAGCCTGACCCGAACCCGACCCGAACGACCGAATTGCCAGCTCTAACTCTCTCCATTCAACAAAACATGTCAATTTACTATTTACGCACGTTTTTTTAGGGGAGAAAAATTATATAAAATATCTAGTGTTTTAATAATTTTTTTAACAATTTCGTAATTATTATTAATAATTACAAGCTTGTTAAAAAAATTTAGATTAATAATTACAAGCTTGTTAAAAAAATTTACAAAAAAATAAATATTTTATATAGTTTTTATCATTTAAAAAAGCGTGCGTGAATAGTAAATGTTCAAACGGAGAGAGTATGTTTCAATTTATCTTCAGTATACACACATTAAATTACAGCATAAAATAGAGAAGGTAAAGTATTTTTTTGCAGCTCATCAACAATTAACAATTTAACACCTCACCTGCATTTAAAAAATTAAAGATTGTCAAAATTTGAAATACATGAAATGAGACAGTACCGTCCAATTGAAGGGTATGATTCTTTGACTGGTATTCAGAGAATTTGAGCTTCAACAAGTGCCCTTGATAACCCAAAATTCAACTTGTTTTATGAAAATCATGTCATCTGTTGCAGATCTGAGCTGAATTTACACACCAACTCCTCCAACATCTTCATCTCAGAGCCGTTTCTTCGACAGATCCTGAAACTTGTACAAAACATTCGTTCCAGTGCGCGCTATCTGCAGCTTGTTTTGAGGCGACAAACTAATCAGAATCAGCTGAACCATTATCTTTACCAATGATCGCCACAAGAACATCTGCCCTCTTTGAATTGATGGTAACGGTTGACATCTCTGACGATGATCTCTCTTTGGGTGACTTTTGAAATGAATTTAATGGCATCATGGCAGTCCTCACAAACTCGAAGATTCTTCGTGATAAGAAGCCTCGTTCCAGGGGCGGTGTTGATGAGCCCGAAAGCAATGGCCAGCCTTTCGCTGTGATGGGTGACCATCTGTGTCTTCTCATCGTCTTCCACGTCATGGAAAACTGTTGCAGTGCTCGGCACATAGCCAGCTTCGAGTATCAGCTCTGTCACACGATTTAGCTCTGCGTATATTTCGTTGCATCTGGGATGCTTAGTGTCTCCTGAAAGAAAAGCATGAACTTGATTCTTCACTTCAATCCAGCTTGATGCTATGCTCTTCTTAACACCTCCATCTATCATCATTTGTCTGACCTTTGCAACTCCTTCCCATTTCCCGGCTTGAGCATAGATGTTGGATAAGATGACGTAATTGCCCGAATCACCAGGTTCGAGCTCAATGAGCCTCTCCAAGGCTATTTCCCCTAACTCGACGTTTCCATGGATTTTACAAGCATTCAGCAAGGAGCCCCAGACACCAGAATCTGGTGTTGCTTTCATTTGCATTATGAGATTGTAGGCCTCTTTTAGCTTACCCGAATGGCCAAGTAGATCGACCATGCAGGTATAGTGCTGAATTGTAGGGTCTATATGGAATTCTTCCACCATTTCATCGAAGTATCTCCATCCGTCATCTAATAGTCGCCCATGGCGACAAGCCGATAGAACGCCCACAAATGTAATGTGATCAGGCTGGGTGTGACTCCTCATCTCCTCAAATAGGTCGAGTGCATCCAGAGCATGACCGTGCATTGCATAACCAGTGATCATTGCATTCCACGAGACGACCCTCTTCTCTTTCAAGTGTTCGAACAATGTCCTGGCTACTTGCACAGAACCGCTCTTGGCATACATATCAACCAGCGCGGTTTTCACCTTGTCCTGAGAGCCAAACCCTTGTCTGCAGCTAAACGCGTGAATCTCCCTCCCGTGAGGGAGAGCTGCAACATCAGCTGAAGCAGAGATCACAGTCACAAGAGTGGCAGTGCTGGGCCTCACTCCCGAAAACGCCATCTCCCTACACAAGGCAAGAGCGTCATCCGGATGCCCATTTTGTGCATAAGCAGCAAGCATTGAGTTCCACAGCACAACGTCCCTCATCGAAATCTTTTCGAAAACCTCCCTAGCATTATCCACGCAGCCACATTTCGCATACATGTCGATAAGGGCGGCACCCACAAACACATCCTTGTCCCATCCAGTCCTAACCACATGCTCATGAATCTCCTTCCCCTGCTTGATTGCAGAGAGCGCCGAGCAAGCCTTGAGCACGAACGGAAACGTGAAATTATCGGGCTTCAGACCTCCATGATCAAGCAAATCATAGTACAGTGATACAGCGGCCTCATAGGGCCCATCCCAGGCATACCCACGTATCAAAACATTCCACAGAAACAAATTTCTCTTAGGCAATTTATCAAACAGGTGGTGTGCATAACCCAAAGCATTGCAGTTAGAGTACAAATTCACAAGCTTGGTCCCCAAAATCACATTTGATCCTTGCCCGGACACGCAAAGCTGCGCGTGAATCTGCCTGCCATGCTCGAACGCTCTCCGTGACACACAGGACTGCAGCAGATTGGCATAGTCGGAAAGAGAGATCGTGTTCGGGTCAACCCGGGATTGATACGGAGCTCCGTGGATTCTGGGCTCGTTATACTGAACAACAACTGAGCGGTAGAAATTGGTTTGATCAACAAAGCCGGAGAAAGCAAAGGGCTGACAGTGGCTTCTCCTATTGAGCTTTGTTAATGGACGAAACCACATTTGATTTGAAATTCAGAAAGCCGCTAATTGATGAAACTGTAAACGCCACCAGCTTCCGTGGTTCATTCACAGTTTTGCCTCAGCTTGTTCGATCATTAAGATTTGTTGAAAACCGAGATTTGAAGAATAACAAAAACGATTTGAGCGGAAGCGAGTGATATAAAAACGAGATACTCAACAAACAAACGAACACCAAGGTTTTACGATGTTCGGCAAAGATTGCCTACCTCCTCGGGGCCTCAAGAATCGGCCGAATCTACTAAGTAATAGTTCAATAGAGGGTACAATCAAGCATGCATCCAAAGAGAAACCCTAGATCTAGCATGTAAGAGTATCAGAGATGAAGAGAGAAGAAGATCCCCTGTGTGGGATAACAGGAGATCGAATATCGCTTCGATGCTCCAAACCCTAGATCTCCAAACACGGAGGAAGCAGCGACCCAAGCCAGGAGTTAAGCTGCGCCATCACCAAGAGATCTCCGAGACCAATCACTGCCTTCGTCTTCACTGCCGCCGGGGAGGAACCAGAGATTGAAAGCAAACCCTAGAAAACCCTAGAAACTCCTTTGAGAGCTTTGGTGAAGACACGGAAGAGAGACGATCTGAGGAGCCCCAGGAACTGTAGCGAGTATATATAGCTAGGCCATGGAGGTTAAGTGAAGCGCCAAGGTAAAAACGTTGCGTTCCATCCATCAGCCAAGCTTGGGCTACTAAGCTCAACTCAAGCTGGAGATCAGTTGGGCCGGATTGGGCCTGTTAGCCCAATTCACTGGTTTCTTCTTCATCTTATACATCATACATATTATACATATATATAACATACTATAGGTTATACACTATACTCCACTATTGTCCATTAAGCTCGTTAGAGGATCAAGTCGATATCGACTCAATACAACTCAGTCGAGCCTAACTACAACCGTGCATCCATGTATACCTAAGTATGTGTTATATATGTTATATGTATACTCATCATACACTCATACATGATACAAGCACATAACAATATTACATGCAACATATATGAAAACAAGACATAGGGAAATAAACACATAACATTACAACAAATCACCCTCTATTTTTCTAAGTCTTGCTCCAGGCAGACTATAACCTAAACTAAGTGGATTTCAAGCCAGTCTGTCATCAGCCTAGATATGCAAAGATCACCCATGGACATCCTCCAAATGGAGGAAGTTCCTGCAAAACACAAATTTTTCATAAGGAACAATTTTAGTGTCAAAATCTGCAGGGTTTAGTTTACCATCAATTTTCTTAACATGTATAACATTATCTTCTACTTTCTCACGAATGAAATGATATCTAACATCAATATGTTTAGTACGTTCATGGTACATGGGGTCCCTGCAGAGGTAGAGAGCACTTTGACTGTCAATGTGTAAGACAAAAGTGTAGTGTTTTCTCTCTATCTCCTTTAGGATACCTTGCAGCCAGATAGCCTCTTTGCAGGCTTCTGTAGCTGCGATGTATTCAGCTTCTGTGGATGATAGAGCAACTATGGGTTGCTGCTGGGATTTCCATGAAATACAATTGTCTGCCCATGTGTATACATAGGAGGTAATAGATTTCCTGGTATCCTTATTAGAAGCATAATCAGCATCCACAAAACCATGAAGGTCATAAGAGGAAGAATGTTCAGCATATAACAAAGACAGATTAGCAGTTCTAAGCAAATATCTCAACAAATATTTCATGGACACCCAGTGTTTTTCAGCAGGTTCAAACATAAATCTACTAAGTGTACTGATAGTAAATGCAAGATCAGGACGAGTACAAATCATAGAATACATCACAGACCCCACTGTGGCATCATAAGGAATGGATTTCATTTTGTTAAACTCAGCAATAGACAACTTTCCTTGTATTTTAGTGAGATCAAGATGAGCACCTAACGGAATATTGTTAAACTTATCACCACAAATATGAAATCTCTCAAGAACCTTAAGCACATAATCACACTGATGCAACCATAATCTTTTATGCTTCCTATCTCTTATAATAGACATGCCTAAAATCTTTTTAGCAATGCCTAAGTCCTTCATGTCAAAGTGCTTCTGTAAATTCTTTTTAATATCATGAATAGCATCAACAGATTTAGAAATCAGTAAGATGTCATCAACATACAAAAGAACATAAAGCACAGGACTCTTATTTACACCTTTAAAGTATAAACACGTATCAAACTTGCTCCTTTTAAAGCCTAGACTGAACCTCATGCATTTGTCAAATTTAATGTTCCATTGTCTAGGTGATTGCTTCAAACCATAGATGGACTTATTTAACAAACAAGCATGATTAGGATGCATAGAATCAATGAAGCCCTTAGGCTATCTCATATAAATGGTTTCATCCAAGTCACCATGAAGAAAAGTTGTCTTAACATCCATTTGTTCTAATTCAAGATCATAAACAGCAGTCATGGCAAGCAATAGTCTCAAGGTCTTATATTTCACAACAGGAGCAAATATTTCATTGTAATCCTCACCCTCTCTTTGCGTAAAACCTTTAGCAACCAAGCTAGCTTTATACCTAGGTGGGTCTGACTTAGAAATGCCCTCCTTAACCTTATAGATCCACTTACAGTCAATGAGTCTAGCATTATCAGGTTTGGGCACTAAAGTCTAGGTTTTATTAACTTTCATAGATTCTATCTCATCATTCATAGCATGTCTCCAATTAGCAGAGTGAACACATCTCATAGCTTGTTCATAAGTTTCAGGAGTAAATATCTTCACAACATCAGAAACTAAGCATGCAAACTCAACAATGTTATTAATGAACCTTTTATTTGGTATAACAGTCCTAGGACTCCTATCCCTGGTCAACTGCTAATTAGTCAAGTCATGTCCTTCAATGGCTAAAGAACTAGAGGAACCAGAACAAGTCACAGACACAGACTCAGCAAAGTCATCCTTATTCATAGAAATAGGAGAAGAAGAAGAGGAATTAGGCTCATTATTCACTCCCCCACCCAATTGGTGAGGTTGCAAATCATCAAGTTGCACAGCATCAGAGACAATAGCAGAAGAAGTAGAAACAGAAGAATCAGAAGTAGAGGGAGGAGAGGAAGGGGTGGGAGAAAAACCATTGTCAAACTCATCATCTGAATCAGATGCATTGTGCTGAAGCACAAAGAACTGATCCTCTTGTACCTGCAAGTTAGTATCTGTCACAGTAGTAGAGGCTTTCTTAAAATGAAACTCATGCTCATTGATAAAGACATTTCTGCTAACAATAGTTTTATAAACACCAGGCTGGACAAGAAGCAACTTATATCCCTTAACCCCTTCAGGATAACCCAACAACACACATTTTTGGGATCTAGGGTCAAGTTTACCTTGGTTAACATATGAAAACACAGTACAACCAAAAGGTTTAATATGATCTAAGTTAGGCTTTCTTTTTGTCCACAACTCATAAGGAGTTTTAAACTCAATAAAAGAAGAAGGTGTCCTATTTATCAAATAAGCAGCTATAACAACAGCCTCACCCCACAAGCAATGTTTCAAGCCAGAAGAAATAAGCATGCACATAGCTTTTTCAAGGAGAGTCCTGTTCATCCTCTCAGCAGTACCATTCTGCTGGGGAGTTCCAGGTATGGTTAAATGCCTCTTAATACCATTAAACTTGCAGTACTCACTGAACAAAGCATTACAAAACTCAAGACCATTATCAGTTTTTAAGCATTTAACAGTCAAGCCAGTTTCATTTTCAACTCCAACTTTCCAAGTTTTAAAAGTTTCAAAAGCCTCATCTTTAGTTTTAAGCAGATAGACCCAAACTTTCCTACTGTAATGGTCAATGAGAGACATAAAATATCTCTTATGACTTACAGTGGGAACTTGAGAAGGGCCCCACAAATCAGAATGGATATATTCTAGAGGTGCAGCAGCAACATAAGATGAATGCTTAAAACTTTTCCTAGCATGCTTCCCTAGGATGCAATTCTCACAAAGATCAATCATGCAAGGTTTAGAGTTGATAATGCCAGTTTTATGCAGGTATTCTAAGCCTTTATTGCCTATGTGACCCAATCTATTATGCCACAACATAGTGTCATGCAGGGACATAGTATGCACACAGTAAAAGCAGAGGCAGGATAATTCACAATAGGAGTAGCTAACACTTCATAAAGACCTTTCTTTCTAAAGCATTTAATGACAGGCTTCCCATTTTTAGAAATTATCTTAACACCATTAGAACTGGAAATATTGTAATGTAATTCTTCAAAATCACTTTCAGATAGCAAGTTTCTCTTTAAATCAGGAACCCATTTAACATCCTTAATAATTCTAATCACATCATCAAACATTTTTAAAGCAACAGATCCCACACCTTTGAGTTTAAGCACAGAGTGATCACCAAGCATAACAGTACCAGCATCAAAGCATTTAAGTTCAAAGAACCATGACTTATAAAAGGCAACATGTATAGTACACCCAGAATCCAAAATCCAAGTAGTAGAATCAATATCACTTAATAATGCAAGAACTTCATGAGTAACATAAGGATGAGATTCACACACAGCAGACACATTTTGCTTCTTGCCAGCTTTAATATCCTTTTTCTTCTTAAAACAATTCTTCTCTAAGTGACCAGTTTTATTGCAGTAAGTACATAACAGATGAGATTTATCAGGTTTTTCAGTACTGGGTTTATCAGGGGACACAGAATCAGTTTTAACATCTTTATTTTCATGTTGCTTATTTTTCTTATTGCCTTTGAATTTAGACCTAACCATAAGAACCTCATCTTTATTTTCAGGTTTAGGATCAATCTTATGATCATTCACAGTTTTAAACACCTTTAAAGTCTCATTTTTCTGCATGATAGATTCTATAAGCTCCTTTTTAGTCAACTTAAGAGTACCATATTGAACCACATCAACAAAGATAGTAAACTGAGCAGGCAAAGAATTAAGCAACAAAACACACAGCTGAGTCTCATCATAAGCCAAGCTTGGGCTACTAAGCTCAACTCGAGCTGGAGATCAGTTGGGCCGGATTGGGCCTGTTAGCCCAATTCACTGGTTTCTTCTTCATCTTATAAATCATACATATTATACATATATATAACATACTATAGATTATACACTATACTCCACTATTGTCCATTAAGCTCGTTAGAGGATCAAGTCGATATCGACTCAATACAACTCAGTTGAGCCTAACTACAACCTTGCATCCATGTATACCTAAGTATATGTTATATATTTTATATGTATACTCATCATACACTCATACATGATACAAGCACATAACAATATTACATGCAACATATATGAAAGCAAGACGTAGGGAAATAAACACATAACATTACAACAAGATTTAAGATTGCTGAGTTTGGAAATAAATATAAAATTAGTTTTTCTTTTTATTTTTATAAATAAAGTAAAAAATCGATATCAAAATAGTCTGTATCTGGATAGGCCGATAAGTCGACAAACTGAAGAACTAAAAAATACAATAGAATACAAAGCCCAAGTCAGGCCGTGTTAAAGGCCTTTCGGGAGTCCGTTTTGCAAAAAAGGGAGCATAATCCTTTCTCATTTTGTCATCAGCCAATTGCTTCTGTTATCATTTCCAGCCAGACGACCGGAGCTTCGGTCGCCGGCTCCCCTGTCATCAGGTAATTGAATCACTTTTGTTCTGATATAGTCAAGTAATTGAGCACGTCTAGCATAATTTTTGACAGTAGCAGGATCGCTATAACTGACGCCAATGGTTGTCTTCAGCTCGTGCCGTAAGGTGTTGGGTTAAGTCCCGCAACGAGCGCTATCTGACAAGTCGCACTATACGTCAACCCAAGTTGCATCTTCGTCTCCCCCTGATGATTAAATGAAATAGACCAAATTTGTGAGTTGATATCACATCGACACCAAGATTTTAGGTCAAATATTAAATAACCGCAACTTTAGAATAATTAGGAAGCTGCGGAAAATAATACAAACTATTATTAAATGTGATCAAAATTTTTATTATTAAATATGAATTGAACATTGATATTTTCTAGTAGTTCGATTGCACCTAAATAAACGCTTTCAACCGAGAAAGAGGTTGAGAACAATGTTGTGATACTAAAAGGAACTCTACACGGAGCTAGATCTTGACTTGACACCCCTCGAGTGATAGGAGCAACAATGGCGGGAATCAAGATTTCGTTCATACTCGACTTTCAGATTTAAAGATGATGTGTATAAACATAATTCAGAAGTGTATCTCCTACGATATAATAGTCGATTACATGAGCACGAAGCCATTCAAAAGTTCAAGTAGTTATGTACTTTTAGTTACCTTGTTGAAAATAGTGAAATGTAACATACAAATATAAATGTACGGTTGTAACACTAACCTTTTAGGTCGATAGACATTTTTTTGTCTAACATTGGCTTTCGAAACAGCAAAATTCGGAGAGATTAATTTATAAAAGTAAAAAATAGAAGTATAGAGTGCACGAGCACCCGAATGCGATTTGCGTATCATTCATATATACCGCATAAATAGCGAAGACTTTTTAGTTAGTTTAATTTATTAACTAACAAACATCATATCCTTATGGATATATATATAAACTGTATAAAATACCCTTGCAATTTGAAGACTACTATCCCACCACCTTAAATCAACTTATAATGTAATAAAATAAAAAATAAATAAATAATGTTTGGTGCACCTTATATGGTAGCTACCTAGCTAAACCTATTTCTCGTGCCACCATTGCACTAGACCTGAGCATGGCCGGGTTGGATGGGTTTGGGTCGGACCTTGGTCAAATTTTTAGCCTATTAAACAGGGTCGAGTTCGGGCCAGGCTCGGTATTTGGGCCTAGTGCCTTGTTCAAACCTGCCCTTATTGTCGGGCCGGACCGCCCAACGGGCCAAATGGGTCTTGCATATCAAATTATTTCTCTATCCGAAATCGAATTGTAAAAAGAAAAATTAAGAGACAAATCACAACAGTGTACCCATAGTTTCAAATGTGAGGTAAATCTGGACAATATTAACTTACTAACAAATGCAAATCAACCTCATATCGGACAAATACTTTCAAACGATGCACGGACTATGTGAGAGAGAGCATTTAGGGTTCTCATTTCAAAATTGGATTTGATTTTGAAGATGTGAGAGAGTTGCACCCATACATATAATTATAAATTATAAAAATTATGTATATATTTTGAGGGTAAGAGCATTTAGGATTGAGAATAGTTATCATTTAGCAGTAGTATGACACCCGTAATATAGTTATGAATTACAGAAATTATGTATATATTTTTATAATGCTAATAATATAATAGTATATATAACTAATATAAGTATATATATATATATATATAAATATATATATAATATTAACATATAAATGGGTCGGGCCTGTAGGCCCACTTGGACTTCATACTTTGCTCAAGCCCATCCCAGTGGCCCTACCGGACTGGGCCCGCTTGGACCGACTACTCTGTCCAAACCTGCATATTTTTCCGGATAGGTTGGACGGGTTGGGCGGATTGACTCATATTTTTCAAATCTATGCACTATGTATCCTCAAGCTTTAAGCACCCAAATTTCCCAACGACGACATTGAATTTTATGGCTAAGTAGATGAGCTTTAGCTTTCAAGAATTTTCATATTAGTGTAATAGTATCCAAATTTAGATACACTTTTTCCTAGGAGAATTTTGTTCAAATATCTATTTGAATGGTTAATTAGATAAATGTTCCCTTTATAAAATGGCAATTAGATTAATGTACATAATTTTTTTCTTAATAACCAAAATATCCTCATTTTAACTTGAGCACCATGAACCTCATCTATTTCCCTTTCACCTACAAGTTGTCGTTCTCTCTCTATCTCATGTATCACGCTCACCCTACGATAAAAAAATTTCAATTTTGTGCTCAATCAATGATGCAACTTAATTCGATTCCAATCTCGATAAATTTCTCCTTTATCATTTTCTTTCTTCATTTCAGTGATTCAATTTATGTTTTAATTTTTTAGGGTTTGTGTATTTTTAGTTGCTTCTACAAATGGATCAGCCAAATAGTTTGTATTTTACTTTTTCCATTCTCTGGTTTTTTTTTGGCTTTTTGTTGGATTAAGGTATGAGTGTGTTTGATTATTGATGATCAATTGCGAAAATTCTTTTACTTGATAGTGTTCTCATATATTTTGATGACAATCTTCTGAAATATGTATATTTGATACTATTCTCATATATTGTGATGATTCTTTGTTGAAACTCTTTACATATAGATTTTAATCGGTGATATTCACAGAATTTGTGACAGTATGAATTTCTGGGGATAGTTTACTGAATCCCTCTTGTTTTCATTTGTTATAGATTGTTGTGGTTATTTCATTGTTTTTTTTTTAGATTGGTGATAGTTAATCAACCATGTTTATGGTGACACTAAGTCATAGTTGTTTAATCATGGTGTTATATATAACGTTTAGTGACAATGTTATTTATGTGTCCTTTTTTTTCAGCTAATAATTCTCAACTTGATATTCATGGTGATCCACTAACTCGATTCCAATATCTCATCCCTCCATTATCAACGTGTTCAGGGTTGTGCAAATGTGTATTCCAAGCCACAAGTAATAAATCTCATAAAAAATAAGTTGTTCATTCATTCTCGATCTCCGTCTTCCTCCTTGTCTCTTTAAGTGACACCGTGTCTCTTGTCTACCATGACATTGATAGTATTGATTGAGCGGTATATGAGGTAGTGGTGATGAGATCGATGTTGGTGGTAATATGTCACCTCTTCGATAAATCTGACCCCTGTAACGCATACTCATAATAATCAATTGGATTATCGAGGCTTCCAAAAATTGTGTTATAAATTCAACTTGTCAGACAAGAACTTTTGCTAACTTATACTTCATTTAGGCTCTCAAACTTTGATATGGCTTCATGCTCTTCATTTTTCTTTCTCTTCTTGATTCCTCTTTTGCACTGGTCACATCCACCGTCCTCGTCGGATCTTTATGTGATTGAAATCACGTTAAATGTGTGTAGATTCTGGCTCTACCAACATAATGAGTATAAATACAAATATGCAACAAAACATGCAATATGGATAACTAATTTACACTAAATGCAACCTATCATGTTGCCCATAGGACAATCCTTTACATAAAAACCAAAAGGGTCTCAAATTCCATCATAGCATTGTCATCTTTGGTAAATTTGCAAACGGATACAATATTTTTTTTATTAAGTGAGGGGACAAGAGGACATTGTTAAGGGGAAAAGGAGCGGTAGAGGTTGGTATGGTGGCATTATTCGAGGCCATTGGTTGGAAGGTGCATACCATTGCCAACAATAATGGAATTAGAACAGTTCTTATAAGTAATAGTATAGAGAGTACTTGTGTTGTTAGTCATCGTTGAAAAAGACTGAGGCAAATCGATGGGTTGCATCATGCTATATGGATCTGTCATGATGGAGTTGGCATGCGACTGATAAGGATGGGGTGCTTGGCCTAGAATACCCGCAGTTGGGATCGACGGGTAAGGGCATGGGGGAGGCAACCACGGCATGTGCCCCCAAGTTGTTGCAGATGCTACATGATAGCCGGGACCCACTCATAAGGAGTATCAGGATTCCACAACCTTGCTTGTGACCACCTTTTATTTTATAGTGGTCGCAACCTCTAATGTTGGTAGGGGTTTAGCTACGACCCGAGGGTGTGTCAGATGGTTGTTAGGAGGATGTCTTGTTGGTAGTGGAGTCTGATAGTGTTTTCGAAGCATTAAGTGTCAGAGCGGGAGGCGCCTCCTTGGACTATTCGGCAAACTGAGTTACTTCAAGCATGAGTTGAGGGCGAGCCTTTGTGAAAGATGGGAGTTCATCAGCCTGTTGGATGAGGTTAACAATCACGTTGTATTTGCTGGGGAGGTCGGTGATCATTCGAATGACTATTTGGGTATTGAGGAAATGGTTTCGACAATCTCCGATTGATTAACTATATTCTTAATCTGGCGGCAGTAGGATGACATGTCGGAGAACTTCTCAAGGCGGATCATGGGAAACTCATTTTCTAGATAAACCGCATGGGAGTTCTGATTATCATGAAAACTATCACTGAGTTTCTCCCAAGCAGTTTGAGCGGTCATGTTTGGTTCAAGGATGGTAAGAAGAAGTTAAAAGGATATAATGGAGAAGATCCATTGAAGAACGACTTTATCGATTTGATCTCATTGTTCATCATCAATGGTTAGGCAGATGAGGAACGAAATGATCGATGTGTGCCATAACTTTATAAACCCAAACAATTACTTTGAATAGTTTAGTCAAAGATTTGTACTAAACCCTTTCGATATCGAGGACGAGAGGGACTGAGTTCTTGATGTTGGTAATTGTGAGAGCAGAGGGAAAGGGTGGGAGGGGATTCTCAGGGGTGGTGTGGGGTTGGTCTCGGTGTCGAATTTGGAGAAAATAGTGGACATGGATTTTAGGGGCCGTGTGGAGGTTGCAATAAGAAATGGTAACATTCGACAATGAGGTTTCTGATATCATTTCTTATTGCAATCTTAATACCAACAGCGCAAAAAGTTGTCATTTCATATCTTTATTTTGGTAGATTTTTCTTTGTTATTTCATTTATTTATTTATATATTTTTGATAAGAAAAAATGATAGTGTATTATAAAGATTTTGTTATGTCATTTTAATTCAAAACGAAACCGCACGTATATAATTGTGTCATCTCTAAAAAAATTTTAACTCTTCCACGACCTATCACAAGCCCACACCGTGACCATCACCACTATAATACAAGTATATGATTTTTCTTTCCGGCTTTTTGAATATGATTTCAAAGTAGTGCGAAGAGTAAAGTAGTTCAGTTCTCTTATTCTTGAATTAACGTCAATCGTATAATAACATAATAATTGCTCAGAAAGGCTTTCTTTTCAAGTTTGAAGGTGGGTCTTGAATGATCGGCACAGAGATGCATGAATTATAATTACAAAATATTACGTGGTGTTTTCTAACATATATTGTAAAGTTTTTTTTTTTTGAGTAAACATATATTGTAAAGTTATATAGAAAGATTTTATTATTTGAAAATTTAATTATAAACTAAATTATAAAATCCAAACTCCATAAAAAAATATTTTCAATATTTTTTAAAATCAGTTTTTTTTTAAATGACGAAGAAACTCACCATTTAGTGGCAAACTCCGAGCACATAATCCATCCGACAAGAACCACGCACCAAGTAAATCGGCTTGCGCTGACCGACTCGACCCACTGGTAAGAAGCAAGACAAACAATGGATTTTTACCCAAGGTAAAGGGCATATAAAAGAGATCAAACCTGAACCTTCTTACACCCCCTTACTTCATACCACTAGGCTACTCCGGCTGGGGCAAATAAGGTTTTTACATATGCATGCTTGTGGTATTCTAGTTAAATTCTAATAAACCTCGGTCGAGCCGTAAAAAACAAGAGTTATGTCGAATTTATTTTGTTTTTTATTACAGTATAAGGTTGAAATGTTTTTTTTTAATAAGGAAAGCAATTCGATCCACTAGACATCACCATGTCAGGTAAATCGAAAGGCTAAAAACGACAGACAGACTAACTGTCATAATACAACAAATGAACAAAAAATAAAACACAAATGTGAAGGACCCACCCCCAACCGATCACAACAACACTCAACCCAACCAGCATGGAAATCGAGGAGGATCAGTGTCCTTGTGAATACCGAGAGCACAAGAGACTCTAGAGACTAACAAGATGTCTTTGGCGAGAATCCTCTAGTCCGCTTTTATAGTCCATTCTATAGTCTATCTTTTTTTATTGGTTGAAAATAATTATAAAACTACCCCATTTATTAAGAAAAATAATTAAATAATTCGGCACATCCAATCAAACGATACGGATTATATTATGGACTATAAAATGTTGACTAGGTGTTCTCAACCGGGCCGAGTTGACGAGAATAAAAGATTAATGTATTGTGTATGAGCTTCACCATCTTTTATATTTGTAGTTTATTTTCACTCTACATTTCAACAATTATTTAGAGGGTCGTTGCTCAAATTTATTTTAAAAAAAAAAACTAAATATAATAAAATTTCAGATTTAAAATTACTCCTTTAAATGATGTTTCCAGGCTAAAAGCTACTACTCCGGAGTAGTATATTACTCAATAAAAATTCAAGTGCGTGTGTACACATGCATGCGATGATCGATGCGAATTCTGAATTTTCAAAATTTTATGGATTTTCAAATTTCTTGTTTGTATACTTGTTGTAATGATTAGATACCATCGCTATGCAGCTCATATGGTATTATATATGGACCATCTGGTGATGAACTGATATCAATAATAAGGAGTAATATAAAAACAATGACAATAAAAAGGTATCCAAAGCGTGTATTATTGAATTTAACTAGATATTGAGTACATGATTAAGGATTCTGCTTTTATTGATTGCTTCATTAATTCTTTGTCAATTTTTTTGTTCTGCCAATTAATTATCGGAATGGTGTTGTCTGTTTGGCACCAAACATTAGCTAGTTTTTCGAAATTTTTAATTTTGATATTATATAATTTTAAATAAAATAAATATAAAATTTTAGTTTAATTAACTCTTAGAATCAGAATTTTTCATCTACACCTCGATCACTCAAACATTTGGAGCTTTTGGTTTATTTTAATAAGTTTTCATCAACTTCTCTAACAGTTAGGATGATTTACCAAATACTATATTAGTTTATTAACATATATTTGCCACAAATAATCTATCAGGTTCAGCTACCCCATAAGTTTCAGTCAATCATCAGCTACTCTTTTACCAAACGTATTTTTTTTAATGAGTGTCTTATGTGCAAATACCAAAGTACTATATTTAGGAAGATTTCTCTTAAAAAAATACTTTTATCTTATTTTAATGCTTTTAATCTTTAGGACTAGTTCAGTACTAGCATTATGTGCGTTTGTTTTTAATTTAAATAAATTTAATGGGGAAATTCCAATATAAATACCCATTTAGTTAGGTAATTAATTTTTTCAATACTTCTTATATATTAGTTGTTACATAATTAACATAGAATTAAACAAAATTATTATATATATTCTTTTAAAAATTTTTTAATTTAAATAAATTTAATACTAAAACACATTCTACTAATTCAGATCTATAATTCTAAAATAAATTCTTAAACTCAAATTTAATTCTAAATAAATCTCATAATATAATAATACATTAAACTCAAATCAATTCTTTGGAAAAAATTATATCATGAAAATACGTAATTATAATTTATTATTTAACTTGTATAGGCATAAATAAACGATTTAATCTATTATTATATAAATATAATATAAACCTTAAACAAATTATTATTTTAAATTTATGAAGTTTTCATATCTCATGCAATATTACTTTTTTATAAAACATAATTATAAATTATGGATAGAAGTGAATTGAAGATAAAAAAAATTATATATAAAAAAAACTTCTCTTAAGATATACTATATATTGCGTATCTGAATGACAATATGAGAATTAAACAAATAGCGACCAAAGTGTGTGGAAATTATAAAATAAAAATTAATATAGATATAAATAATTCATTCTATTGAAAAATAATATAAATATATGTAGTAACTATTAAATAATTAATTTCGATATCAATTATTCTTCCCACTAAAAAATAATCTAGATATAAATAAAAATAACATCTATCAAACATTTAACTATTAATATTTTTGCTAAGTGTGACCATGAAATAGTTTTTTATTTATATTTGTTATCAATTATCTAAAACATATATAAATAAATTACGGCTTCTGTTAAATTTTTATAAATTATGACAATATACTGTATTATTTTAATAATTTTTTTATGGGAATTTTTTTTCCAAGAATAAACCACAACACGCCAGGTAGGACACTATGCATTGATTTTATTATATGTATATATATAATAGATTTATTCATAGAATTTTCTTTAATTTTCTAGTTTTTAGCTATATTGATTTTTTTATTAATAAGAATAATTAAAATCATTATAGTTTATTGGTTAGGAACTTCATTCTCACCCAAGATTCAATTCCCCTTGCCATCAAATACCATATTGAACAAACAAAGAAGATTGATTAAAAAAAAAACCTCCTTCATTTCCAAAAATTTAGGGACAACGAGTTAATGCAAAACATATCGAACTTACAGACTCCAATTTGGGGTATTTTCATAAATTAGTGGCTTAAAGAAGGAGCCACGAGATAATAAAATAAATAAGAACAACCGAAGGAATAACGATAATAGGCGAGGAAAATATTAGATCTAAAATCAAAATGATTTTATTAAAGTATTTGAGAAAGGAGCGCCTAACAATTATCTCCTATTACAATACTTGAACCTCATAGATATAGAAATAATAGACACTGACAACTTTGAACAAACAAAGCCCACAAACCTTTTTAAGCCCGAGAGGGGTCTCCGCCAAGGGGACCTTCTATCATCTTTCTTTTTTATCCTAGGAGCATAAATCCTCGCAAGAAAACTACAACACGAAATGTTCTCAAACAACAATCTTATAGGTTTCACTATGAACCGTGGAGGACTAAAAATCATGTTACTTGCTTTTGCAGGTGACATTATGATATTTGCAAATCATTGATAAGTATTGCAAAATATCAAAACAAAAAGTAAATTTTCACAAGTAGTCTTTCAAGTTACCAAGAAAGTCATGAACATGAGAAACATGAAATTCAAATACCCAATTTTACGGGACTTGAAAAATATCTTACTTGTCCCATTGTAAATGGAAGAGTCAATAAGGACACGTTTGAAAAGATTGTTTGCAAAAATAAAGAACAATTGAGTAAATGGAGAGTCAATTCTCTATCACAAGAAGGGAGAACAACTCTAATAAGAGCAAGCTTAGCGACGAAATCTAACCACATTATGCAAAGTCTTATGTTCCCAGCAAGTACTCGACATGAACTTGATCAAGTAAATAGAGCCATTTTTTCGTTATAAGGATTTAAATCATAAACCACTTATAGGATGGGATAAAGTGTGCAAACTGAAAGATCGATGAAGTTTAGTACTAAGAAGAGCCAAAGATATGAAATGGGGCTCTACGAAGAAAACATCTTGGAAAATCATAGCAGAATTGCAAAACATTTGGGTTAGTATGATAAAGGAAAACTACCTCAAAACTACTAATATGATTAATATGGAGTATACGAAGAAACCAACTACATTATGGCAATGGAAAAAACTTATTGAACTTAAAGACAAATTCTAAAAAGGACTTATTTGGAACGTCGGAAATGGATGTTCGATAAACTTTGGATTGGTAGATGGATACCCAGTGTCCTTATCACCGAGACCTCCAACCCACCAATTATAAACACACAAATAACGAAGAATGAAAGTGACTGTATCGACCAAAACAATCAATGGATTGAATATAAGGTTGGATCATTGCTTTCAACGGAATATACTAAAATGTAATGGATACATTGTAATGGTGGCCAAATAGAGAATCAATGGTTCACTACCGGTCTACCACTAGTGCGATGGATTTTATCACACAACACTCCTTAACACTGACATACAAAAACAATTTGATATGGAAAACTAATACTAATCCCAAAGATTAAAAAAAATATGTGGAAATTAAGCAAAAAAAAAAAAATTGCCCACAAAGGCACGACTTGCTCAGAACGGAATTGTTGTCCCTCTCACATGTGTTCTATATGGAAACCCGGCCATGTGAAAATAACTATCATCTTTTTGCATAATGCAACCTTACCAAGCAGATTCTAAATAGTATTACAAATGTATTTTGAAATCAAATGATAAAAATATGATCGATTGAACTTTTAAGTGATTTAGAAACAAAACAAGACATGTCATTTTTTTTTATCATGGCATGGTGGAGTATCTGGTTCCACATGAACAAAATTACCTTTCGGTAGGGACAACTCCCGTCCTTTCACGATATCAACAAATTCATACAAACCCAAATTGCAAATTGGGAAGTCACCAAAAACTTTCAAGAAGACGAGGATGCCCCAACCAAATTACCTTCCACCACAAGACGAGGACATAAAAGGCCAAACACGACAAAATGGGAAAAAAAACCATGAGCGAGATTTGTCAAATTAAATTTTGACGGATCTACCCTTCAAATGGACCAAAGTATATTTGCTTTCAGCATAAAAAATGAGTTAGGGGAAAAAAGTGTGATAGTACATGAGAAAATTGGGAAACAAAACCCCCTAAAAGCAAAAGCGCTTGCAGTTCTAAAAGAAATAATTGCAGCAAAAAAACAAGGATACACTAACATTATTATTGAAGGAGATAATATCACAGTCATTAACTCCTTGAAAGAACCTGGACATCCGTAAGAATCACCTAGGTGATTCTAGGTTTGAACATCATTGGCATGATCGGGGATGACTAAGGTGTGCGACCTTATCTACTACCATATTGTCGTTGCGTTGAACATAGCATCCAAGGTCATCATGTCAATCTTCCAAGAAGGAGCTTACTGCGACATCTTCGGCTGGCCAGTTTCGAATGCCCTTGGTGATGGTTTCTGCAGAGGCTTTTTTTGCTGCTCGGGGATGGGTTTGTGCATCTTGGCGTGACTGTGCAGCTGTAAAATTCGACATTCGATACTTCTTTTTTCGCACATTGGCTCACAAGCCCCATCTGATGACCTCCTAGGTTATTCAAAGCCGTACAAGGCCTTTTCAAAACACCTAATGGGGTGTACAAATTATTTTGTACTCAATGTTTCAATTCAATTACCACCTTATGTTGATGTTGGTCCAAGGCATTACATGTTTGGATTAACTTTTTTTTCTACAAGGAAAATTATCATCATGTACATTATAAACAAAATAACTGTATACGTTTCTCCCTTACAAGGTTCTCAAATGCCTAATACACAAAGGACTTGCCATAAAGGGCTTCTATAGTATACCATACATGCTCGTTTTAATAGTTGTTGTACAAACATCTCATCTTTATTAGCTAATCTATCCACCAAATGTGTTCCTATAACTTTTTGTACAAACAACTACGAATCAAAATTGGTTTCCCATGAATATTTTCTCATGGAACTGTCGATGCCTAAAAAGGCGTAACTTTTGGACGAATACGGAACCCTTTTGTAGGAATAATTACATTAATGTTTGCTCTACTGGAGACAAAAACAAATAAACCACCACCGGACCACTCGTGGAAAAAGTGTGGATTCACAAACATTGCCTTCGATCCGGCAAGAGGTTTCTCTGGCAGGATTTGCATGCTATGGAAGGACATTCCACCAGCTGAGGGCGAAATCATTCTCGTCTCAGTCCATCATAGACTAATCCATATCAACTATCATGACTGTAGGATAAACCAAACTGTAGCTTTCCTCTTGGTTTATGAACCACCGAACTATATCTCAAAGGATCCCTTCTGGGCGTTTTTAGTACAATATGCCTCACAACACTCATCCCTTTCTGTATACTAGGTGATTTAAACGAAATTGCCATACCAAATGACAAACTAGGGCGTTACTCCAACTATAAGGCGTTTCATCAGACTCCAAGAGATAAAAAATAATCTCTCACTGCATGAGGTACCCACTCACGAGGGTAACTATACGTGGCAAAAAAAAACGGGGTTACCAAACAATAGCTTTGCCAAGCTAGATCGTCTCTTAGCTCAGAGCGAGGTCATTTCTGCGTACGACGGCCTATGGGTTAGAATCCACCCCTTCACTACCTCGGACCATGCTCCGATCTCCATTGATCTACGATCATCTTCGCATCTCAAAAAGAGACCTTTTCGTTTTGAATTAGCTTGGACCACCAAACCTGAATTTAGAAATATTGTAAGACAAGCTTGGCGAATCAACCCAATGGGCTCCAACCTCTTCAAACCGGTGAAAAAGACTGCCTTACTTAAAACTCTGGCAAAAAAAATGGCACAAGCGAAATTTCAATAATATACATAAACAGATTTACCAAACTGATGAGGAGCTTCTGCGCTTACAACAATTATTAATAGACGATCCGAATCCGGATGATTTTGATCGACATAGGAGACTGCTGAGCAAAAGGGAGAGAATGCTAGATTTCCAAAGACGGTAATGAAGTCAGAGAGCTAAACGCAAACACGATAAACTCAACAATACAAACTCGGCTTATTTCCACCGTATCGCCACAACCAGGCGGGGAAAAAAGACAATTAAACTTCTAACAACGTACTCAGGATTGCAACTGACAGATCATAGCTTGATTAGAGATGAGTTCATCTCAAACATCGCTTCCCGGTTCAAGTCATCGTACAACCACAATCTCTCCTTTACAGATGACCTTGTTGTTATCGGTAATGAGATCTCCAATACAGAATATCTCGGCCTCACTGCTATAGTAACAAATAGTGAAATTAAAAATGCCTTCTTCTCCATCAAAGCTGAATGCTCACAAAAGGCAGGTCCATTCAGGACAACATTCTGATTGCTCATGAAATCTTCCACTCTTTCAGAATAACCAAAGCAAAATGTGGCTACATGGCCATTAAACTAGGCATGGAAAAAGCATATGATAAGATCGAGTGGCCCTTCCTCTTCGCTGTCATGCAGAAGTTCAGTTTCGATGAGAAGTTTATTCTATGGATTAAAGAATGCATACAAATAGTTTCTTACTCTATTCTTATCAATGACGAACCTTCGACGCCCTTTGTACCCTCTCAAGGTCTAAGACAAGGCGACCCTCTATCACCTTTCCTTTTTATCCTGATCGCTGAAGTGCTTGCAAGAACGCTTCAACATCAGGCGACGGTTTCCAAAGATCTGGGGTTTTGTCTTGGGGGGGGGGAATTAAAATCCCTTTTTTTGCATTCACAGACGACATTATGTTATTCGGTAAAACAAACCAAGCAACGTGTAACACTCTTTCAGATACAATCCAACGTTTCTGCCTGATCTCGGGACAAAAGGTGAATTTACATAAGTCCAGTTTCCAAGTATCCGCCAGTACTTCAGCATTAGCTATACAAACTGTAGCAACAACTCTGGGGATTCCAAAACAAATAACCTAGAAAAGTATCTTGGGTGTCTGATTATCAACGGAAGGGTTAATCACGATACTTTCGCCGATGTTTTACTCAAGGCTAAACAACAAATGTCCAAATGGAAAGCTGTCTCTCTGTTAGCAGAGGGTCGAAAGGTCCTCATCAAGGCCAATCTTAGCGATCAACCTTTGTTTATTATGCCAGATTTTATGTTGCCTTCTTCAATCCTACACGAACTAGATAAAGTCTATAGACAATTTTTTTTGGAACAAATGACCAAATTCAACACCACTTGTCAACTGGGATAAGATCTGCTCAGATACCCTGTCCGAGGGATTAGGCTTATAAAAATCTGAGACTGCAAACTTGGCTCTTCAAATGAAGTTGCTTTGGAAAATTATTGTTGAACCGACCAATATCTAGGTCAGGCTGATCTCAGCAAAGTACCTTAAAGGAATATCGTTTATGGATTATGTCAAAAAAAGGAAATACTTCGTGGCAATCGTCTAAATTGACTTCCATCAGGCATCTGTTCAAACCCGGACTTCGGTGGTCAATTGGGGATGGATGCTCGGTTAAGTTCTGGATGGACAATTGGGCTTTTAAAACTCCACTGCAAACTTCAGCTCTCCGACAGTTTGATGTGGCCACTACTGGGTGGTCCGTCGACCGTTTCATCACTAGTGACAATAAATGGGATGTTGCGGCCCTTAGCAATGGCTTACAAGGTTTGCTTAGTCCGACCATCATTGGGAACATTACAGACATTCGACTTTTCTGATAGGCTATACTGGGGGGCTTAGTAGGAATGGCTGGTTCTCTGCTAGTTCGGCGACGACAATTATACCGCTTCATGATGGCGATCCACATTTTGAATGCCACTGGTTGTGGAAACTGGACATTCCTCATAAGTCAGACACTTCCTTTGGAAAATCTCTAACGACGGGTTACCTACTTCGGAACGTTTACAACGTTCGCATGGTGCGGTTCTTTCGGGTTGTAGTTTCTGTGCATGTTCTACAGAGTCTACTTTCCACCTACTGCTTCATTGTCCAATGACCCGCGCCCTTCTGTCCGATCTTCGCATCGACATTCCAAACCATTCGGGCATCGACATCAACTCTAAACCTAACATCATCCTTCATACCATTTATACTTCTATGGGAAAAATAATCTTAATAAATTGGCTTTCGCTTGGTGGGCGATTTGGTTCTTTAGAAACCAATTGGTTTTCTAGCACGCTTCGACTACGTACGTCTTGTCAGGCAATTGCCTTATTCTGCAATTCGGCTGGAAACACTAAAGAGGTTTCGGTCTCCAATGTAGATCCGCAGAGCTTGAACAAAGTTTCGTCCTTTGGCAGAACAAACACTAGCTCAACTGGGAAAAGCCGTCGCATGGGTATCACAAGCTCAACTTTGATGGATCACATTGCCAGTCCAGGGCCGGCACATACGGGTTTGTCATTAGAGACCATCTCAGTAAAATTTTCTCGTTGGGTTCTGGCCCTTGTAATAATAATTCAACAGTTTATGCCGAGGCTTTGGGACTTCACATGGGTGTGGCAAAGGCGAGGAGCCTGGGTATCCAAAACCTTCTGATCGAAGGGGATTTTTTGGTCGTCATAAAGGCTTTCTTGGGTGACTGGTTGTGCCCATGGAATATCGAGCTGTTGATGGCCGATACGACTTTGAATCTGAACTCTATGTCTCATGTTGTTGTTCGTCATACTTTCAAGGGTTCGAATGCAGTTGCTGACATGATTGCGCGTCTGGCTTACTGCATCCCTGCCGATGATAGCTTGGCTACTGATCAAGAACTTCGGGTTCTCGTCCGTTCGGACGCGCTAGGAAAGAAGCCCGATCATCGTCGGCTTTCCTAATTTTTATCTGGCTTTGAAAAAAAATTATGTATTTTTGGAATTCCTGTAAAAATTCTATCAGTGCAGATTTAATTACTACTCCATGTCCTACTCCCCTCCCTATATCACAAAAATATTTTAACATTTATTTTATCTTAAAAATATATAAAAATTATATTTATATTACTAACATATATTTTTATATATTTATAAAATTTTATTTTGAAAAACCATGTTTTACATTTTTAATTAAAAATTAAAAAGGAAATATATTTAACAAAATACAATTATTAAAAATTTTAAAACATGATTTTTCAAAATACAATTATTAAAAATTTTGAAATATCAAATTCTTTACATAGTCCTTGGGTGATTTGAGTTTTTTTTTTTTTTTGATCCAATGGTGATTTGAGTTATTTGAAAAGACAACCTTCAACGGTTCAACGACGTTAATAAGCTCCATGGTCCCCAATTTCTTTATATACTCCGTATATGGTATATATGATATGATGACACAAATGTTTTTCAAATTGTACAAATGAAATTACCCCGGTAGGTTAAAACTTAAAACAGGTACGTATAGGTGAATTTAGTGCGGGGAGGGACTGGACTGGACTATCTACACTACAGATCAGTGCTTTAAACGCAAAACACGCAGCTGCCTGTTGACGGAGGAGGTGGTAAATGCAAATTCAGGAAGACAGGCTCAGTGTCCGGGGGAGCAGTAACTTTGCATGCATCGGAACCGTCCCACTTAATTTTGAGCTATTTCAACTTTTGTGGCATTTTTATCCGATTAATAATGTTAAACTGTAAAGAAATTAAAAGAGCTTCAAATCGAAAATAGTAAAATATAATAGTATAAGCATACATATACATATCCCAATAGACTTCAAAAAATAGTAAAAGTTTCGGTGCAAATCCTCTATAACATAATCATGTATCAATTATCATTGCTTTAATTGAATAGATTGAATTTTTTCACCAACAAAAAAAATTGAATAGATTGAATTTCATGTTAATTTATTTATTAATAAAATTATTTTTATATTTATTTTAAAAATGATCAATTACGATAAAATATCACATAAATTAGTGTACATATTCTCCCCGTTAATTAAAATATATATCATTTCACCTCATCCGTCAGGATGCCCCGGGTAGAGCTTCCTCACCCGAAATCTTTCCTTAACAAAAAAAAAAAATATATATATATATATATCATTTTAGAAATTTGCCAATTTTTAAGAAAGTAAATAAAAATACATTTATAATCTTAATTATTAGTCTACCTTTTCACTTTATTAAAAATTACAACTAACATTTCTGTAATTATTAAACCAAAAAATAAAATACAAAAAATACAAAAATATTTAAAATGACATTTTTTTTTCCTTCAGGAGTAAAATTAAAGGCAGTACGGTGCGTACTTAGTTACCTGCCACTCATAAATTGGCTCACTAAACTCCCTTGTTCGGCTGTTCCCCAATTGCCGTCCCTCTTCAATTCCCGATCAGTTTTTGAAAACGCTTCCTGCTAAACGGTGCGTTTCATTTTGCAGTGTCAAAACGACCGCGTTTTGAAATTGGTTTAAGTTGCTTTTAGAGTGAATTAATTAAAGGAAGGGAAATTTACATAAAACCACCTATTATATACATATTTTCACACTTACCTACCCGTTAAATCTATTATTATAGGAAACCATCCAATAAAGGTGTTTCACTTACAAGTCACCACCTAGGCATTCATAAAACGTTTTTTTAAAGACTAAAATACTCCTTAAAAATAGTAGTCCGTGCCATTTATAAGGTTCAAAATTTGATATGGTACTACATATCTCCCACGATTTCAACACCTGAGATCGATCACTTTTGCTATGGTGATGCTAAACACTTTCTCGTTTGTTCATTCAAATTGATTTGGCATATACGGATTCAAGTTGAAAGGTCTTTTAAGGGGTATTTTAGTCTTTTTATTTTTTTTAATGTTTCATTAACGCATGAGTGGTGACTTGTAAATAAAGCACGTTTAGTGGGTGGTTTTCTATAAATTTCACTTAATGGAATTCAAGTTTCAGACCTGACACAATTAAATTAAGGCTTTGTTTGGCACATAAGCTAGCTTTTAATTGGAGTTTATAAATTTGATATGATATAGTTTTAAATAAAAAAAATATAAAATTTTATTTTAATTAATTTTTAAAACATTAATTTTTTAACGGTATTCACAAGTTTTTATCAACACTTATAACAACCAAGTTTAACAAACATCGTACGTAACTTATTAACATATATTTAATATAAAGAATTTATGAGTATGTTTCAGCTACTTCATCAACTATCATTTTACAAAACAAAGAGCGTAAGAAATAAAGCGTCCCGCAAACAGTATTACTAGTAATATTTGAACATGTTAGGCATGTGTATGTACCTAACCCTATATATGTATTATAATGGTGTTGAATTTATTTCCACTGGTATACTTAAATGTGGACCGACCTACTTATATGATCAACGTGAACCTAAAAGCAAATGGGAAAAAATTCACAATTACGCAAAAGCGTATATATGGTTCATATAATATTTGTGGTCCATGAAATTGAACAACCTAAAAAAAACTTGGCGTGGGGAAAAGAGACCCTAATTGGTACCAATCAAACTTAGATTAGTATGTGATTGCATGTGCTATCTATGTGTCCAATGTCCCTTTCATCTATTTCATTAGTCATGATTAGGAGTGTGTAATGAGATTCTTCGACTTAATTGAGTGATATGAAACTAAGATTAAACACTTTTGTCTAATTAATTAATAAGATTTACCCACAACACAACTAACAATAATCCAAATTCAATTTCGCCATAAATCAATCAAAATCTGATTTGGGCCTATATATACAACACAAAGTAAGCTACTCCCTCCGTTCGGCAAAACTTGTCATTTTATGGTGTTATTTTTATTCAAAAAAACTTGTCACTGTAGGTATTTTGCCTTTCACTTTACAAAAATGTCCTTGATATGATTGATTGTTTGTTAGTTGTAGTTTTCGATAAAGTAAAAAAGGAGGGTAATAATTGAGGGTAAATTAGTACATTTTTTAATTGTCTTAAAACTTGTGAAACTTGTGAAAGAAGCTAAAATGACAAATTTTGCCGAACGGAGGGAGTATTGTTTATTTTGGCTAGCTAAAAAAAACCATTGTAAAAAGGGTTTTAGGGCAACACAAAATAAGCTATCATTTATTCTAATTAGCTAAAAAAATTTGTTTAGATATGTTAGAGAATTAACCTTCCCCCTTTTTAATCTAAAATTAAAATACAAGATAAAACGATCACAAATATATATATATATATATATATATATATATATATATATATATATTTAACGGGTTTTCTATCCTATACCCTAAGAACATAGAATAAGACCCTAAATTAAGAAAGATTCTCTACCAAAAAAATAAGCGACTCTAAAAATATAATTTTAAAAAAAGTTAAACTAATTAAAATTTTAAAAACATTTCCAAATTAGTGCTATTATCCTATGTCCTAAGGGTATAAAATAGAAAAATTATTAAACTAATTAAAAATTTAAAAACATTTCCAAATTAGTGCTATTATCCTATGCCCAATGGTGTAGAATAGAAAAATTATTATTTTTTAATTATAAGAGATCATTTTAATTTTAATTGTATTTTTAATTCAAATGCTTGATATTTTCCAAGGAACAAACTAACGGCCATTTATTAACAAAAAGTTTTGAACCTAGCTAGCTAGCTAGCTACTATTCCTAATACTGTAATCTTTAGAAAAATCAGTTTGTTACTACCGATTTAGCAACTATATATATAATATATATAGCTGCTTCATTTATTAATGTGACCCAAAAAAGAGGCGCCTCGGAGTTCATACTACACACGTACGTCGTATATACGAATATCGTTACGTATTAACGTACTAAGCCCCTAACTAGCTAGGTAGACATACGGAGAAACAATACTAGTAATGTTTTAATTTAGAAGACGTTTAAAACCGCTTTCTCATGTACGTGTTTGGGGTGGGTAAAAATAAAATGACAGGCATTGTGGTTAAATATATACTCCGTATTACAGTAAATTTGGTTGTGGAATTAATGTCATCTGCCGGTGGTAAAGAGACGACAAATTAAGGACCAAACTTGGAGCACCAACTTGTCTTGTAGTAAATCCTTCCCTCAAAGCTATTATCATGACACCGATTGACAATGATAGCTCAACCTACCATTTCCATTTCCCTTCCCCTATATATTTTATAGCTAGTTTCCTCTTGTAATTACTTCTGTAATCACCGGTTTTTTACCCTACTGGGTGGGTTTAACCACCAAATATATAGATTCTTCCATGGAGGTCAAAAATCATCTCATATAAGATCTCATGCGATTTCTTTTGTAGAATTGTATTGGATTGATTAAAACTATCTCTATTATATGAGATAAAATACTATTTTTAAAATTAATTTTCTTATGATTTCATAATGTTATTTAAAAAATCAAGAAAAAAAGTTGATATATTTTCCCTAGATATACCCGATTTAAACATTTTTAAATTAGATTATAAAATTTACCCATTTTCTTTTATTTTTTTTCCTAATAAAGTATCCTTATTCTATACCTTATGATATAAAATAGATAAATCGTTCTATGTATAGTTATAACCCTAATTTAGTGGGAGAAGAAAATAATTAACCGAATCCCCCACTTTTATATAGCAAAAGGAAATCTATTGACAACACAATTTATGTACTTCATGCATAAATCCTCTCATTTTCCACTTTTTACATACCTTTTTCTTTACAACTTAATAAAAAAAATTCTCTCTTATTCATGATGATTAGATTTCTTGATCAGGTAAAAATTCATGAAGATTGGATGGCTTCAACTCTTAATACTTTCAAAACCCGAAATTGCATAGAGATTATCCATCAGTATAATTTATCCATCAATACTAAATAATAAACGATAAATATTTTAAGATGAAAGAAGTATGATTTAACTACTCAAATCCTATATTTTCCCTATTTGTTCCTTATTCTTATCCCCACCTTACAAACCAATTAAAATACTATATAGAGTAATGTATGAAATCAAAAAATAAAATAAAATAATAACGGTTTTTCTATCCTATGCCCTTAGGGGGCATAGGATAAGATCCTAAATGGGAAAAGATATCCTACCAAAAATAAGCGACCCTAAGAATCTAATTTAAAATTCGGCTAATGGAATTTAATTAAGGATATATTTTTTCTAAAATGGGCATCTTATCCTATACCCTTGGGGCATAGGATAGAAAAATCGAAATAATAATAACAAAGTCATTTTTTTTTTGTAGGGAGGGATCAAAAAGAAAAGGCGGAATTAGAGCATCTCTAACATATTCTTATTTTGAGGCTTTTGGGTTTTTTTGGATAATTTAAGGTATGTTTTTTATCCAAATTTTATATCTCATTTTTCAAAATGGAAAAACTTCTACAAACATAGAGAGGCTTCTCAAAATCTATAGCATTCTCAAAAACTCAATTAATCTCCAAAATTTTGAAATAGGGTATCTATTGGAGTTGAAGTAAAAATCAGAAAATTTTAATCTTGTAGCCATGAGGTTTGACATTTTTCATCTGTTGTCCAAAATTTTCAAGAATTTTGCATGATAACCATGAGGTTTTGATTAATTTTGTTTGGTAGCCATGAGACATGAAATTATATAAATAATAATTGTTTTAGAAAAAAGTCAACAACTGAGATAGTATTGGATTTATTAGCGATAATTTTTTTTCCTAACTCAATTTGTTAAAAAAAAGTTGTGTTTTAGTTTGTGAAAAAAAAAGTTGACAAATACATAGTTCCAAATAAAAACAATTATAGTTAATCAATTAGTTGACAAATAATTTTTTTTATTAAATATATACAGATAGATTTATTTTTTTATTAAATAAAATATCAATATATAGATAGATTATGTCTTTTGGTGACGTTGTAAATATATTACAACTATATATTATTTTAATATAAAAATTTGAAGGGACCATTAATTAATAACCTTTATAATGTTTTAAAAATATTACGAATAGATATATAATATGAATTTTATTTTAAACAAAATATTTTAGGATATTTTAGAACAATTTTGGATGGATGAAAATTTAAAATATTTTATGAATTTGAAAATAAAATATGATTTCTTATACTTTAATAATTTATATTATAATGCAATACTTTTATAATTTATAGATTATTTTGCATAGTTTGCAAACTTATTTATTTAGCTAATTTAACAATTGAATGGATCGTGTTGATTCTTTAAAAACTAAATAAAAGTCAAATTTGAATGCTTTCACATAATATTTGAATTTTAGGTGAGTTTTTGTAATTTACTCATTTTTTATAGAAATATATAGTATCTTTAAATATTAAAAGGGTTGTTAATGACTTTTAAAAAATAAAATGGCAAAATTGGGTGATTATGTGAATGACTTATACAAATAATATATTGGTTATTTATTACTACTTATTTTACATAAATTTATATGATTTTAAATAAGTTTGGTTACCACACTAAATTGGTTAAAATCTCGTGGTTATCATGCAAATTCTTGAAAAGTTTGAAAACAATCTGAAAAAAAAAATTCAAACCGCATGACTATTCTATAAAATTTCACTAAAAACAATTTTAAAAATATATATTTTAATCCCTTATTACAAAAAGGATTTCATCGCATAGAAAATCGTGTCATGCCATACTTGTCCGCCAACGCTGCTATAGTGGTGTTTTGCTTCCCATAACCTTTTTCTTTAGTAGGAGAGTCATTCTCGTTTTGACATCTCATTAGATGCTACTCCCTCCGTCTCAAAATTAAAGTCATTTTACACTAATTTAGTTGTGTGTTGTCTCAAAATTGAAGTCATTTTACACTAATTTAGTTGTGTGTTGTTCATTTTTCTAAAGATTTTAATTGGTTAAAAAATATAGTGAGTATTAAAGATAATAAAATTTATAAAAAAATCTGTATATTTTATTAAAACTCGTACACAATTATAAAATAATTTAAATTTTGAGATGGAAAGAGTGTCATTTTCCTCTATCAGTCTTGATTTCCTTTATTCGATCTTATTCTTGATGATTTCAGTCTGCCACTCAATTTATTAGACAATATTTTATCTAATACTCCATATTTCGAATTCTTACACTTTTTTTTTTCTTCTTCTTCTTGTTATTTTTTTCTTTTTAAATGTCAATGCCGACTCAGGTGACGGATACTTTCAAAATTCGGGACACTTAGGGATCGCTTTCATTGTAATCCGTGACGTTACGCGTCACTCGTCTAATATTAACGACGTTTACTTGAAAAGAAACAAAATTAAACGTGCTTCAGGAAATCAGAGACACAGCGGGCTGGAAATTGTTTTTTTTTTTTTTTTAATTTTAATTGATCTGACGTGTGACCCACCACACATCAATCTACAAAGAGTGGGACCCAGTGGGTGGGACCCAGATCTACAGAATAATCCAAGCCAGTATGTATGGGAAGGCCAGAGAAAAAAAGGAGGAAGAGATGCCTATTACTAGAAATTTAGGAATAGTGCTTCCCCCATTTCTCCCCTCTCATCTTCTTCAAATCCAAACCCTCCTCTCTCTCTCTCTCGCCCTCTAGGGTTTTTATTCCGCACTCGCCCCGACCCTCTCCGTTTCGATTTGGATTTCCCTTTTTTCTGGATTTGTTCCTCCGGCAACCAATTGCCGTCAATCGACCTATTTCTGGGATTTCCTGCTGCTGCTTTCCGTGAATCTCCTTCAGGTGCCTCTTCGTTCCTCTCGATTGTTGTTGTTTTCAATTCTGTTTTCACTGGCATTGGCGTTAGAATTAGTGCATTCCGGTTTGTTTTCTTTTTCCCATCTGACTGGCATTCGGCACTGTTTTTGTCGCCAATTTGTGTTGTTGAGATACGTTGTCGGCTTATTTGGGGAGGATCGATCTACTGGTTTTGGGTGGTTAGGGTTTCAGTTTCCTCTATTTTGAGATCTTTGTTTCTATTGTGATTTTAATTCCTGATTTTCAGATTTGTTTTACAAAGTATGCCCCTTCGGATAATGGGGTTGGTTTCCTTGTAGCTCAGCTCAGTCTAGGTGCTGTATGAACAGAGATGGAAGATCTGAATTTGAGTCCCTTTTTTTTTTTTTTTTTTTTGAATCTTTGAATGCGTCTTCAGTTGGTTGGTTGATTCACTATTTTCGCCGACCCATTTGATTACCTATCATTGTATGGGACAAATTCTGCTGGCCAGCTCTCTCTTACATAATTTACATTCATGTGGTCTTTGCCAGTATTGGGGCTTCAATTCCAGGCCTGGCCATCGTTTTTGGATTTATGCATTTGTTTTTACTGTAAAATGAGATGCTGTATTATATGCTTTGGATGCCATTCACCCGCGGTGATACCTCGACATTCTTGTGGCAGTACAATATAAAGATATATTAGTATAAATGTTTTTTGAGAATGAATAGGGGCATATGAATTTGTATACACATATTTGAATGAATAGGGGCATATGAATTTGTATACACATATTTGAATGAATAGGGGCATATTGGTCTGCTCTTTCCCCCCGTTCTCCACTATGAAGTGGTATCGAAGCATTAATCTCGTTTCCAGTGAGACTGATTATGTAGCATCCTTAGTTTTTCTTGTTCACTCTCAATTTTTATCTTGAATCCTTTTGCCAATTCTAACTTATCAGATATCTACATTTTCAGCAGGAGCAGTTTGTTACATTATGCAGTAAATGGAGGAGATTGGTTGTCTTATTAATTTACCGCTCTGGATACGTCTGAATGGCTTCTAAACAGCTGTATTCTGCAGAAAATCATCCATTTTGTATGCGGGGTTTGTTAGAGTGGTGAGAAGTGCTCCAGCTTTTGTTTATTTTTGTGACCATAGTTTTTATCAGAAATGGCTCATAAAAGGTCATTTCGTGGTAACACTGAAATTGTTGAAATAGAGGAGGATGATTTAAATGAGCAGCATGATAAAAATATCCGTTACTCAAGAATAGAACCGAGAATGGAGGAAAAGGATCGTAGGTCTCTTCCCTCAAATCTGGGTCGCATAAGTTCTCTAGAAGATGAGCTCAGCCAACTGTTTGAGATGTTTAACCGTCGGAAATCATCTCAAGGGACAGGTTATTCTCCTCTCAATGGCACGGACTCCTCCAAGAAGCATACCTCAAAGAAGCCCATGAGAGCTAGCAGCTCTTCAGCACATGGAATTTCTGAGAGAGTAAACCTTAAACAAGCCTTTAGGGGCTTATGCATCTCCCAAGCATCAGAAATGGCTGCAATGAAAAGACCGGCGAGGTCAAGTAGTTCTTCAGAAGCTGGGAGAATAACGACTTTGTACCGGAATGTTGTAGTTGACGATAATTCCTCTATGGTTTGCCAAGATGAAGGCAAAGAGGGATTACTAGAGATATCTCTCATTCCAGAAGAGTCAGCTCCTTCTGTTAATGTGGCTAGTAGCAGCTTTACACAGCATGCAAGGGTTCTCAAATCATCTGAATCCAAAAAAGAAGTGATTGAGGTGGAAGTTCTGTCAAGGGACAGAACGCTGTTACATGCATCTAGCTCAAGTGTTGGTGATAAAGTTGTAAAGATGAGCCAGAGTTCCCGTATGCAAAAAGGAAAAAATTCCACGCGAACTGAATCTCTAGGTGGGCAATCATTAGTTGAAACTTCACTAAGCGAAAAATTCTCCTCCTTGTCGGCCTCAACTTCCCCAGCAGCTAGTGGTAACCCGCCGAAGACTGTGAAGGGTAGCCGCATAGCAAATGGGCTGGCACCTGTTTCCAGTGAACATGTGAGCTGTGCAACTTTGACAGAGCTATCACAGAAAAACAAACATGCTGCTGCAACTTCTGCATCATGCTCCAGCGATGGCAGGAATAGTCTAGAATCTTGCAAGTCCACAGCCATGCGAATCGAGACTGTCCTGCCATCAACTGCGCCTGGTTTTGAAATATCCAAGAATGATGTGTTGCAGGAAGAGGAGCATACCCATCTAACTTCTTCTGATCATTCTGATCTTCATAGAAACATGTCTGAGCCCATGAAGAGCAGTTCTACTCCTTACAAGTCCAGGAAGGAAGGTTCTGCTCCGAAATCAGGCAAGATAAAAGACAAGGGATCAGCTGCAAAAGTAATGCCGAAGGGAAGTCTGCAGAAAATCCCATTTGCTGGCTTACCCAAGGGGAACAAAGTTAAAAAAACAGCTAGAAGTGTTTCACGTTTTGTCAAGCCAGTTGTGAAGACCAAGAATTTTGTGAAGAGGAGGACCAAGAAGGATACGACTTCAGCCCATAACCCAAAGATCACACAAAGTGAATTCAATAATGCTTTGTATCCCGGTCCAAACAATATGGTTTGTCCAAACTGTCACTGCATGCTGGCTGACGAGTGGGAAGAAGTGGATGAAGAGTTGTTGTCCCCCGATGCAAGTTCCAGAGCAGAGCTTTCACCATTTTCCTTTGCTGCAAGTCCCAGTGCAGAAATCTCTCCATTATCCCCTGCGGTGAGTCCATTTGCTGGCAAAAATTTGGGTAATTTTGTCTCTGATGTTGACACACCAACCTATAATCTCAACAAAACAAGCAAATCTAAGGAAGCTGTCAAGCTGGGTGGGAAGTCTAAGTCTAGAGACAAGGGGGACTTTACCCAGAGTTCCAAAAGCAGCCCAGAAGAGTGTAGCAGCAGTACTAGCATTAGTGAAGAAAGTAATCTTAGCAGACCTAGTTGTTGTGATCGGCCACACATGTCAAAGGATGTCAGGTGGCAAACAATTCGCGAATTCAGGATGCAGCATGGAGCTGTGAGCTTGAGGCACTTCAATCTACTGAAGAAGCTCGGTTCTGGAGATATTGGAACAGTTTATCTTGCTGAGCTAATTGGCACAAATTGTCTATTTGCTATAAAGGTCATGGATAATGAGTTCTTGGTAAGACGGAAGAAGATAATGAGGGCACAAACGGAAAGAGAGATATTAAGGATGCTGGATCACCCGTTTCTTCCTACCCTATATTGCCAGTTTACATCTGACAATCTATCATGTTTGGTTATGGAGTATTGTCCCGGTGGAGATTTGCATGTTTTGCGGCAAAAACAGCCAGGCAGGTGTTTCACTGAACAAGCTGCAAGGTAATCAATCAAATCTTGAAGTACCTCACTAGTTTGTGCCAGTTCCTTAACTTTCTTTGATCCTTTCATCTTGCTGCTAATGAACATTCTTTAATCTTCATTCAGTATCATCTAACTGCAGAGTTTGAAGTAGATGACTTTCACAAACTTAAATTAGACAAACATTCTTATTATAACAATGAACATTGAGGTTTGTGTGGATCCACTTTAATGCAATTTGCTTCTTAAATTAACATCTTTTTGTCTGATAATAAACTTTCGGAGGGTTTTAATTTGGCTTTTGTTTGTATTTAGTTGTACTTATTCTAGTTTCCATCCAATAACAAGTGATTCCTGCAATCCTGCATGCTTCCCTGGGAATGACAAATAAACAAGTTCCATTGTTTCTACATTTTGATGGGCCAAGTTTAATAAAAGATTACTATGAAGTGAGTGTATAATAGCTATATATTGAAATTAATTGCATTTCTGCTGCAGATTCTATGTTGCTGAAGTCCTGCTTGCATTGGAATACTTGCACATGCTTGGAGTTATCTACAGAGACTTGAAGCCAGAAAACATCCTGGTCCGAGAAGACGGTCACATCATGCTCTCAGATTTTGATCTCTCTTTAAGGTGTGTTGTGAACCCAACGCTTTTGGTCTCGCCATCCACAACAGAAACCAGAAAATCAGAATCTGGACCTCATAAAGACTCTGGTTGCGTCCAACCCTTCTGCATTCAACAGCCATCTTGTCAGGTCTCGTGCTTCGGCCCCAGGGCCATGCACAAACCTCGGAAGCTGAAATCTGAACCCGCTGATCTCCTAAAATCTTTACCGCTGCTTGTGGCCGAGCCCACTGCAGCGCGTTCCAATTCCTTTGTTGGGACCCACGAGTACCTGGCTCCGGAGATCATCAAAGGTGAAGGGCATGGCAGTGCAGTCGATTGGTGGACTTTCGGCATCTTCCTTTTTGAGCTCCTCTACGGAAGGACACCTTTCAGGGGCTCAGGCAATGAAGAAACCCTGGCAAATGTAGTTTTGAAGAGCCTGAAATTCCCCGATAGCCCGCTGGTGAGTCTCCAAGCAAGGGACCTAATCAACCGGCTGCTGGTAAAGGAGCCAGAGAGCCGACTGGGAACAGAGAGGGGATCAGCCGAGATAAAGCAGCACCCGTTCTTCGAGGGGCTGAACTGGGCTCTGATACGTTGCGCTGTTCCACCGGAGTTGCCTGAGTTCCACCGAAGCTATGGAGTCAGCAAAGGTGACAGTAACGGGCATCTGGAGTTTAATGCTTCGTCTGGGGATCACTTGGAATTTGAGGTATTCTAATAAGAAAGAGCACAGAAAGTGAAATGGTGAAAAATTGGTTTCTGGGTTGGAAACACTTTCAACAGTTTCCAGTGATGTGTTTGGAGGCGCTGTGCACAGATAATGTTGTAAATTGGTGAAGAGTAATATGATGCAGTGTGGGTCACTTGCAATAATTGTTATTGGAATGGAATGAATGATAAGATGAGAAATTTTCGTCAATCTGTTGATTGATCGCCTTTTCTTCGAAATTGTTCTAGCGGCTCATCATTCATCGCATTGCTGTCGCCAACCCGAATATGCAAGGTTATCATGTCTACCATAAGAGATTGATCAATTGGACACTACTCAAGGTGGGATGTGATATTGGAGTGCTTTAACCTAACAATGAGCTCCCTTGTTGAAGATATATGTGTAACTACCAATATAGAAGGGAATGATACTGAATTGCACCTTTAAGGTTTCTTAGAGGATGAGCACTGGTGGGATTTTGCACGAGCTTGAAATAAAATGTAAAATAAATTAGTTTAATTTATGCAATTTCTATCTCACACTGTTACAAAAGATGTTCCATTCAAGCCCAAGATCTATGTCAAGGGAGAAGAGTCTCACTGAACTCGTCCCTCAGGTGCCGCGAAGGTGATATAATGCGTGCACTGTGGCTGTCGAGGCTGTGCACAAGTCGGAACCCTGCTACCTCCCACAAGTCAGATTTAACTTGACAAATTCCTCTCAATTTCAGCAATGGCAAATGCTGAATTGGCCATTACATTGTGATATGAGACGGGAAGTTTAAGAACCCGATGCGTGGTGTTTGGTTTGTCCGAGTATGGGTGTCAAATCTGATATCCTGGGAATGAGATGTCTAACACATGAGCTCATACACACCTTCAACTTTTTTGGGTTGGGTGATTCGGAAAATTTGAAGCTTATCAAACATCAACTATAAGAATGACATTCCAACTCGATACCTAAAGTTACACCACATTACCACCAGCTCCTAAAATCAATCCAACAAACAAATGTAGAACAACACTTCAAAGTTCGAAGTTTTTGCAGGTTCCTCAACACAAACATTGAGAGAGACTAAAACCAACACAATCAGATTGTCTTTGTACAGAGTACGAAAACCCTCGTTCTTATTTCGGAAACACAAGGAACAAACACAAGCCATATTAATGGTATTCAGGCAGCCACACAGCTAGAACCCGAAGCTGATCGTGGTAGTGCTTCTGCCAGAGGTCCGCCAGCAGCAGCCACCTGATTTCCTCCACTCCATTCCCCATCAATCTTTCTGCTCAGCTGATCTCCTCCATTGCCCGTCGACAGCTTCAGGAAATCCACCGAGGAGTTCACCCCAGGTGTCGAAATGGATAGGCAAGTCGCAGAGTTCGTGTAGCTTGCACTGCCTATGCTGGTACTATTCGGTTTGGGCCAATCGTCGAAGAACGGCCTTAGTTTGGATTCATTATCTCCGGATGTGTCATTCTGCGGCTTGAATAGGAATCTCCCATCCGAATTCGGCTCTGATCCCCTACAATGAAAATTGGTAAAGACAAAAACATCATCACTTCATTGATCTATCAGTCCTACAAAGGAATAACTGAATCTGCTGAGTTTCTTGAGTATGGTTCACAATCATCAAACACCACTACATTGACACCCTTCCAATGCAATCCAAATTATCCATCTCCATAAACACAAAGTAACATCACCAACTAGAACCCAGTTAGATCTCAACATGATCATGTTTTTCAGGTTTAGGGATCTGAAGATCACATGTAATGCACAAGGAAAAAGCCCAAAAATCAACACTTACCCTTGATTAAGCTGAAAGATATCAAGGGAAGGAGTGGGACCAGATAGCGAAAAATGGGCCCCATCACCAACTAGACCTGCATATTGCTTGGAAGTAGCAAAGACAGAGGATTTGGGAGTCCCAATACCCAATGAATCAGACCCAGTGACAGAGCCACCACCGCCGCCCCGGCTAAATGGGGTGCCGCGTGGGGCGGCGGCGGTGGTGGCGGCAGATTCCACAGGCTTTCTTGAACGGTTGCGGCCACGGTGGACGTGGCGCTCACAGTACTTGTGACCAACCACAACCTCCCTTGAGCACCTCCACTTCTTGCCATCAGTCCTCCTGCACCTCCCTGGCTCCGGATCCAAGGCTCCTTTGGCCCAGCACCCAGCTCCTTGTAACACTGCAAGGAACACGATTAGACCTGATCAACTTTGGACAGCGACTCGGCACATTGCTAATTTGGCCGGGCATGGACGATGAAAATGTGAAATTTTACAAAGATTCAGCCTTTAAAAAAAAAAAGTGTCTTACAAGGTGGGTGATAGTAAGAGAAGCTGTTGTTGAGATTGAAAGAGGAGTTAAGGAGGCTCTTCTTGACCAGTTGGAGGAGCTCAATGGGTACAGCAGCACCGGCCACCATGTGCCTGAAGATCAGAGCTTGCAACTCAAGTTCCTGCCATTGATCTGTGCTGAAAAAGCCTCCAATCCCTGATTAAATCAATACCCATGTAGCAAAATCAAAATCAGAGGCAAACCCATGTGATGAAACCTCAAGAACATCAACATTGGTGCATAAAGATTTCATCTTTACCACATTCTTATCAATGTAATAGATCCAAAGAGAGAGAGAGGGAGGGAGGAAGGGTGCTTACTGCAGGGGGATCTGGGAGGCAAAGAGGGTTTTGAATCTGAAGGGTAGGGTAAGAAGCAGTTGAGATTGGAGGGTGATTGTTGTTGAGGATGAGATTGAAGCTGGAGGTGGAGTCTGGGGAATTTTGCAGGAGATGGTTCTTGTTGTTCTTCATCTGACTCTTCCTTCTGACGCTGTTGCTTTTCTACCGGTTGCTTCAGATGGAAATCCATGGGACTGCAGTGCGCTGCAGAGAGAGAGAGAGAGGGTTGAGTTTTTGTACTGATTTGGGCTCCAGTGGTTGGGAACTTGGGATTAATGTACATCTATAGATTCTATACACCATGTGTTAATCGGGTTTGAGTCACATGACACAGGGAGAGAAACCTGACAACTTGTCAGTAAAGTAAGAAAAATAACTTCTTCAATTATTATCTTCTGTGCCATTTGCAACTCATTTGGTCAAAAAAACCTTAGATGGGTAGTGGGTTGGGGGGATTTTGAATGCAATTTGGGCTACTTCAACCGTTTCAATGGTGAGCTTTGGGGGCGTTCTTCATGGATTGAAGTTGGCCTGGTTACAAGTGCACAACTTTGTGAACCTGTGCCAAGGTTTAATGTGTAGAGACTCTATTTTCGGTTTTGACACATATCCGGTAAGGGTTGTGAGGCGAAGTGAGTAACAAACAAAGGTTATCCGTATGATCCATTAGGTGTTCATACTTTGGATCATGACCCTCTTGATTCATCATCATTGCTCTTCAAAGACTTTGGGGGTGTGTGTTTGATGATTATCAAGCTGTGACATTTGTACACATATCATATGCATAAGTTTGAATGTCAATAAATTCAACTCTTAACTGTAATTTTAATATATAAAAATTTATTATTATTTTTTATTAAGTAAGAATTCGACAGACGAAAAGTTGTCACAACATATAATCGGAAACGAGTTTATTAGCCCTAGGAAAAAGTTAACAAAAAGTTAAAATGAATTTTAAATTTCAATGTTTATTGAAGGCATGAAAACGAGTTTAAAAGTTAGAATAAAACAGTTTTATCTTTTAATTATAAAAGTTATTATAAATGTATTTTTTCCGAGAATGCAAATAATCTCTAAAATAAATCGGAGATTATTTATCAAAAACAAATCCATTAATCTCATGAATTTATACTTTTTACATTTGGGTATTTTGAGTGTGTGGTTACACTCTGAAAATGTAGCGTATGGATGGACTTGAAAGAATATTGTTACGAGAGAATTTTTGTATTGGGAGTCCATGGAGAGCATTTTCGTACAACCACTTCGAGATGATGCAAAAGCCTACCCTTCTTTTTTAATCTGTATAAAGCACGCCGGCATGCGAGGTCTCATGGCTTTCCCACGTGCCTTCACGTGACTTACGTTATAGAAGCACAACTAGCCCCTTGGTATAAAAATTGGAAAAATGAGCAAAAATAATACAAAGTATCAATCTTTGAAAAAAAATACGGAATTAATGATTTCATATACAAACTATCATAATATTAACTAAAAATAATATGGATCCAATTTCTGACAAAATTTCCGGCTAAATGATGTCGTAGCCACCGAAAATATAAGTTTGGGGTCAAAATGTGATAATTAATAAAGTTAGGGAAAATAATATATATTAATAAAAATTGGATCAACATCAACTCGAATGGTTCAGTGAGTTGACTCAGGCTCTACTCACCTTTACCCTACCTCCACTCCTGAGAGAGCTTGGCGACTCAGCCATGACGGTCGATCGATTCAGCTTCAAAACATTACATGTTTTATACCAATCTTGTGTGATGTAAATTCAATTTCTAACATCATAACACTTTAGCCTCCTCTGTTGTAACAGCACCGCTACCGGGAAATAATATAACCACAGTTGGATATAATGCCTAGAGTTTGAGGTTTTAATGTATCTCTTGGACTTCTCCATCTCACATTGGAAGCTCAAAGATATCCTAAAGATGTTTTAAGGAGACTCTTCCACTACCTACATTGAGAGGTAGACGAGGAGATAGGGCACCCACATGCGCACCTGCCGCCCGGGTCGGGTCGGCTCGGCTCGTGCTCCGAGATTGGAGTTAATTTTTTGCGGAAAATATCTTTTCTTGAGGCCGAATAGACTTGTTCTTTTACGGAAACTTATCTTTTCGGTTTTAGATAGCCACGATCTTTTGAAGATAGAGTGAAATCTTCTCCCGCAGATCTTTACTTGCGGCCGAAGGAGACGATTTCAGGATCTATAAAAGGGGATCGCAGGCTGAATAGACTTGTTCTTTTGTGGAAATTTATCTATTTGGTTTTAGATAGCCACGATCTTATGAAGATAGAGTGAAATCCTCTCCCACAGATCTTTGCTTGCAGCCGAAGAAGATGATTTCATGATCTATAAAATGGGATAGCATGCTAGGGTTTAAAACACACTGAAAACATTCGTCTCTCTCCTTCTCTAGTTTTCTCCTACGTACCCTTTTTCCGTTCTGAGCGCTTGTTCCAGTTTCATCTTCTCTCTCGAGTGCACTTGTGAGAAAAGCCGATGAAATCCTTAGGAGACATTGCCTCACATACGATCTGCACCTCTGTCGGGGGCAAATACATTTCTCATTCATTGACTCCCATATCATGCTTCACCACAACCCGTAGCCCCTTCACAGAAACAAGTTCGGCCTACATCCACTAACACCCTACACTAACGTTTGTTGTTTGTCACAGGTTCCAACATGGTTATTGTCCAAAAGCCACATTGTGCCTCCATTTGCTTGTTGCTGTTGGAAGTGCTAAGGAAGGAGGAGCACGTAGGTGGTGATCTTCTCGACGGCAAGCGCCATAGCCTTCAAATCTCAAATCAGAGGAGACGAAGTTTGCCCAATTTTTATTAATTTATATTCCTTTCTCTAAATTTATTAATTATTTCATTTTGAGCCCAAACATATATTTTCAATGGTCATGTCATCATTTGCCTGAAAATTTGGCCGAAAATTAGAACCGTATTATTTTTGGTTAATATTATTATAGAAGCTAGAAAAATCAAACATGTCATCGATAAGAACCTAGTGGAGATGAGAACAACAACGTTAAAGAGCGATCTGATGGAGTTAGGACACACTCGCTTGCATAAAGAACTTGGAAAGTATACATCAATGAAACTTTTGTCAAATGCGAGATACACTTGCCTACAACAAGTGTTTGAACAAACTTTTGTCAAATGCACATCCTGAACAAGACAAACACAATCCCTCATAGCAGAAGTTCCAACCAACACCAAAGATCAACACTATGATTGACTAATAGCTCAAAGCAAGTTGGCTTCGAGAAAAGGGGGATGATTATCACATACAAGTGTAGCATAAGAAGGCAACCTAGTGGTTGCGTCAGTTTATGGAGGGCGATGAGAGAGAGTTCACTTAAGAAATGTACAAGAAAATTTTGGGGAACAATTGTAGACATCTCAAATTTTGATTCGAATCAGAGTTGCCAGTTATTGATCACACATTCACAACTCCTCCGAAGCAAACAACTCAGTTTTCCACCAAACAAATACCAGAAATCCTCAAAAAGCAACTCATCACATCGACAAATAAAGGACACGTAAAAAGCTTATGAGTTCAAAACAAGTTGAAAAATCAAACTGACTTGAAATCTAATACGTCCATAGTTTTGGATGCGTATGAGCAAGTTCATAATCTAATTGAAGTTGAAAAAATGAGTTAAAATAGCTTTTAACTTTACATTATAAAAATTGTTATAAGTATATTTTTCTAGGAAATACAAAAAATCTCCAAAATAATTTGAGGATTATATGGCCATACGGAACCAAATATATTTCCGATTGGAAAGAAGTTGAATGATTGATTTTTGGGCCAATGAATTGATTCCATTTTCTTTAATTGATTAAAAAAACTATTAAACAAATCATAAGTACATATATTAATTAGGAAAAAGAAATAAAATTTCATATATTATAACCTATCACAATGGGTTAACTAGCAAATGGGATGTAAATGATCTACACCGATCAAATAAGCAATAAAAAGTTAAAAACAAACATAAATGACCTATTCAAAGTTTGGATTCAAGTAATAACTTAGAAAACGACTATTGGAGATGGAATCTAATGATCCCATCCCATGCAGTTCATACTATTGATCGAGATGGTATCAACGGTTGAAAATCCATCCTAATTCCTATCATCTTCAAATCTCAACCTTCATGAATGAGAGTCAACACAAATGTCTATCCAAACACATTGATACACATCCATAATCCATTAAGCATCACCCAATCTGATCCACACAAGCAATGGCCCAGTTGAGAAACCCCGGCGGTGATTCAGCACAACCAGAAGCTACCAATTACCTCCGGCACCACTCCATCGACATCCCCGGCCACGAGTTGCGGTTGGTGGCGCTGCAGCAGAAGCTCGACACTCCGCCGCGGATCCTGAGCCGCTCCGCTGGCCATCCCGCCTGCTCCATCTTCAAGGTCCCCCCGAGCTTCGTCCAGGTAAATTTCAATCACTACCACCCCCAAATCCTCTCAGTCGGCCCCTTCCACCATGGAAAGCCACATCTTGAGATGATTCAGGAGCACAAGTATCATTACCTTTCTATACTCCTTGTGAGATCCAAATTGACACTCAAAGACCTCTTCCAAACCCTAGAACCGGTCGAGAACAAAGCCAGAGAGGCCTATTCGGAGGAATTCGACCTCGAACGCCACGATTTCATCGAATTGATGGTCGTTGATGGTTGTTTCATCATCGAGCTGTTTCGGAAGGTAGCGAAAGTGGTTCCATTTGAGCACGGCGATCCTATTCTTTCGCTGTCATGGATCTTCTCTTTCCTGATGCGAGATCTGCTCCTGCTGGAGAACCAGCTCCCGTTCTTCGTTCTCGAGAGACTGTTCGATCGGACGATGGGGAGGACCGCTGAGGAGAAGAGGGAAGACGCTTCGCTTGTCGATATCTTCTTCGGATTCCTAAGCTACGCCTCCGAGCGACCGCCGGAGGTTGTCGAGAAACTCCGGCAGGTCCAAGCAAAGCACTTGCTGGATCTCTACCGGATGAGCTTCATTCCGACGAAGCTAGAATCGACGAAGAGTATAGATCGACCGGAAAACATGCCGCCGCACCACGTGATCCACTCTGCATATCGAAGCTCCGGAAAGCTGGGATCAAGATCCGGACGCCGAAGAAGTATGGATCGTTGACGTTTCTAGAGGTGAAATTTCGACGCGGCGTGATAGAGATGCCGACGGTAACAATGGACGATTTCATGTGCTCCTTCTTCGCCAACTGCGTCGCCTATGAGATCTCCCAGTACGAGTACGTCTGCTAATTCTTCTTTCGGAAATTTATAGAAACCACCCTTTAAATATGGTGATTTTCACATAACCACCCTTTAAATTCAAAATTACATAAAATCACCTTTAAATGGTCTTTATTTACAAATCATCACCCTTCATCTATTTTTGTTAAACTATCGTTAAATATACTATGTTTTAATATTTTTAAACTCAAATGTGATTATAAATATATTTAAAATTTGAATTTATGGTTGGATTACATTTTAAGTATCTTTTTATTTATTTTTTCAAAATAATAATAAATATAACATAAAATTATTATCCCCATTTGTATTTGAAAATGTTTATAAATTTTTAAATATTATGTAAATTACTTTTTTATTTATAATATGATTAGAAATCATAATATTTATTTATAAAGTTAAAAAACCTTAAAATTAATATTTATTAGTATTTTAAATGTTTTTTCAATAATTAAACTTTGATAAAAAAATAAAAAAAGTCTATAATTATATTTAAGTTATAAGATAAATCAATAACCTATTTGTTTTTTTAATTTACAAACATTTTTAAAGTAAAAGGCATGCAAATTCTCCCACATATATAAAGTTTTTATATAAAAAAAATGTTATCTATAATAAATAAATTGAAATCAAACTCATATTTTAAGTTGGAAAATATTAAATATAATATATTTAATGTAGGTTAACAAAAATAAGTACATGAAGGGTGGGGATTTGTTACAGAGACTATTAATTTAAAAGGTGGTTTTTGTAATTTTAAATTTAAGGGGTGATTAAGTGAAAAACCCTATATTTAAGAGGTAGTTCTATACCTTTTTTTAGAACAATACTACATCCGTCTCAAAACTTAATTCATTTTAGAATTGTGCACAAATTTTAATAAAACACTCACTCCTCAATCAACAGCATCTTTTTACTAATTTTTTCATAAATTTTATTATTTTTAACAAGAAATTTGGGCCAAAGGCCGAAGGCCTTTGGGCTATTTACAATTTGTCCTAGGGTTTCACCTTTGCTAGTAAATGTCCAAAAATCTTTCATAATACCCAAAGTGCCCTTGTTATAATAAACCTACTTCACGCTTTTTCCAGATCTGAGAACTAATCCTCACATTGCTCCATCCCGCTTCGTCCAGAGCTCCCATGGCTTCTGCTCTTCTCCCTCTGGCTTCTCCTTCTTCTTCTACCTTTGGTTTTTTCAAACTTAACGAGAACCACGGCCATCGACCTTCATCAGCCCCCGGATCTGCTTCGGTGTCACGTTCAGGAACCTCCTGTGCAATTCCGGCGACCAACACTGCCTCGACTTCCGTCCTCCGTCCTTACCGGCGATGTCATCCTTCTTTCTGATTTCGTCGCCTCCCCTCTCCGCTCGTCTACGGGGTTGATGATCGATGCGGTGGAGGAGTCGATGGACCAGATGATTGAGATCGTGTGGATCCTGGAGCAGAGACTTCAATTTAGGACCGCTTGATCCGGATGAGGCTTGTCGGCAACTCATTCACTGCGTCGGTGCTCGTCGGGCTTCTTCACAGGCATTTGGCATGCCATCGTTTGCAGGTACTAATTAAATCTACTTGATCTACCGCGTCTGGATGTTTTGTTCAACACCGCGTCTGAATTTCAGTTTGATTCTTACTTCTTTTCAGAATCAAATAGCACAGCTTGGCTATCATTAGCAAATTAATCATTGACGGTACTCCCATTGATCTACCACGTCATTAGCAAATAGCACAGCTTGGCTATCATTAGCAAATTTCAATTTGATTCTTGCTTCTTTTCAATTTGATCTACCGTAGACATCTATATAATTGATTGTACTCCCATTGATTCACTATTTGATTGTAGATTTTTAACAATTAATCATTGACGGTACTCCCATTGATCATCTAATCAAATATTGCGTCTTGCCGTGATGCTTATTGCTTAGTGATTGATTTCTTACCTGTTGTTTTTATTTTGGTTATAGTGTGAATGACCTTGTTTTTCTTTGATTACAGTGTCTACGACACTGTTTTTATTTTGATTACAGTGTCTATGACTTTGTTTTTGTAGTGGTGACAATGTCTATAACCTTGTAAAAAAAATTAAAAAAAATAAAAAAACTCTTGAAACGAACCTGTCATCAAAAAATTGTTTCCCTTGTCCTAGGTTTTCCCTTTGATTACAGTGTCTATGACCCTGTTTTTATTTTGATTACAGTGTCTATAACCCTGTTTTTATTTTGGTTACAGCGTGTCACCACTGTCAAAGAGTGGTGACAGTGACCCCGTAAAAAAAAAAACTCTAAAAACGAAACTGTAATAAAAAAATTTCAACCCCGTAAAAAAACTCTAAAAACGAAACTGTAATCAAAAAAATTTCATGTCACCACACACGTGTCACCACTGTTACCACTGTCACAGAGTGGTGACAGTGACCCCGTAAAAAAAACTCTAAAAACGAAACTGTAATCAAAAAAATTTCATGTCACCACACACGTGTCACCACTGTTAAAGAGTGGTGACAGTGACCCCGTAAAAAAATCTAAAAACGAAACTGTAATCAAAAAAATTTCATGTCACCACACACGTGTCACCACTGTCACCACTGTCAAAGAGTGGTGACAGTGACCCCGTAAAAAAAATATAAAAACGAAACTGTAATCACAAAATTTACATGTCACCACACATGTGTCACCAAAAGTCAATGTCTTTGACCAGTCAATGGTCAATGGTCAAATTAAAAAATGGGAAGGAGGAAAATGGGAAGGAAGGGCAAAATTGGAATTTTTGGACACCCTCCTAATTTATTCACCCTTTTATCCTAGGGCTTAATTTTTGCTCAAAATATGGACACTTACCAAATTTTCCCTATTTTTAATACCCACTACATTTTTTAACCAATCAAAATTTTTAAAAGGTCAACAACACACAAATCATTACTATCAACTATGTAAAATATCCTGTTTCATAAATATAAATAGTAACTACGAAAATTGTTAAGTTTTTTTTTTAAAAAAAGTAGATATTTTATATAGTTTTTATCACCCTAAAAAGGTATATGTGAATAGTAAATAACATGTTTTACCAATATTAATAAAAAATCAAATCTAATTCATATTAGACATACCAAAAACAAATCAATAATTTTTTCACTAAAAATATTATTAATTTTTATTTTCTAGTAACGATTGACGATTTAATTGTAATTTTCACCGAAGCAAATAGGAGAGGAGATCACCTATTATATGTAATACTCGATGTTACTCAGAATTATTTTAGGTTAAAATTGTTGATAAAAAATTATAACAATGTTATAATTGATAATTCATATATATATTTGTGAAAAAATATTTTAAAAAGTTATGAAAATATTTTCTCAAAAATGAATATGAGTAGAAAGCACAAAGTAATAATATTTTTCTAAAAATTATTTTAAAAAGTATAATTTCTTTTAAAAAAATTCAAATGTATGAAATGTGAATCATAAATTATACATTGTTATAATTTTTTAAATTAATAATTTTCATCTAAACTAATTTTGTGAAGGATATTTATAATGTGTACCTACACATTAAGCACCATCAAAATAAGAAAAAAAATTCAGTTTTAAAAAGTGTTTTTTTTCTTTGTTTTAATGTATTAACATCTAGGGCCAATCATGTTATGAAACAGACCATTTTATGAAACACCATTGGTTTCGTTTGACACCATTGGTTAGTTTTTTAAGCTTTTGGTTTATAATGTATTAACATCTAAGGTTTCGTTTGACACCATTTTATGAAACACCATTTTTTTTTTTTTGATTAGGAAAGAATTCGGGCGAGCGAGCTCTACCCGATGGCATCCTTACGGATGAGGTCTAGAAGACCAGAATCGTTGTTAATATCGACACCCCAGGCAGAGTGGCAAATGTGTGCAACCTTATCAGCCACTCTATTGCCTAATCGGGGAGTATGAAAGAAGGAAACTTCTTTCAAAGTCGATAGTAGAAATTTGACATCTGATAAAATCAGTTCTATTTCCCAAGGACAGGTAGATGTTTTATTTAGGTGGTTTATGATTATCATGGAGTCACCTTCAATGTGGAGTTTATTGATACGGAGTTGTAGAGCATTTTGGATTCCCAGTTTAAGAGCAAGCGCTTCCGCTTTCAAAGGACTTTGTTTTCCAAGTTTTTTATAACAGATGTGTATCGGATGTCCTTCCCAGTCCCGAATTACTGCTCCAGCCGAGCTATCGTTGTTTGAAATTGTGGATCCATCAAAAATTAACTTGAAAGTACCCCTAGGGGGTTTTCGCCAAGTAATGTTACCATGCTTTCTTTTCGTCCTTAGATGCTTGGAGATTCGTGTGCATAAGGGGAAGTCATTATCCAAGTTATACTCAAAGTGAGCTGTTTTACTCCAATTTTCCTTATGGGTTTTAATGATACGTAATGAACTTTCTCTATGAGGTATGGGGACCTGTCTAAAAATAAATTGGTTTCGAATGTACCAAGCCGTCCACCAAGAAAAGGCAAGCTCCACCTTGGCAACAGATGTAAGCTTGTTTCCGATGAATGAAAAGATAGGTTTTATCTCCCGAGAATGATTTATCATACTGGATATGGTTGAGTTTACGTGTGTAGGTAAGCAAAAGAGAGGGCGCACATATGGGCATTCAAGTAAGAAGTGAACGTCATCTTCAACTGCACAGTTGCACAGTTGACAGGTGGAAGGTACAAAAGTCCCACGTTGAGCTAGCTTAGAGGCAGTAGGGAGGCCATTCTGACAAACTTTCCATAGAAAATTTTTGATCTTAGGCGGAATATCCAAATTCCATATCCAGGCGTTATTGTCTATGCTCAGTGAGGATTGCGATGTGATTAGCTTATATGCGCTTGATGTGGTGAACCAACCAGCCCTATCAGGCCACCAGTATAAGCGATCCTCAAAGGGGGAAACGGGAAGTGGAATGTCCAGGATTTCTTTGACTACGTCATTTGGTAATGTATTGCTAAGTTTTTCCGTCCACCATCTACCACCTAAAATATAGTCACTGACAGTTTCTTCTATGTTGTTAATTTGGGGGCAATCATCCCTAGAAAGCAGAGAGCTTGTTGTAATCCAATTATCCGTCCAAAATTTGATAGATGAACCATTTCCTACTGACCAAATAAGGCCAGTCTTAAATTTATCTATAAGAGTTGTCAGTTTGGCCCATTGCCATGAAGAATCTCCACTTTTCACGTATTCAAGGATGTTAGCTGAACGAAGGTACTTGTGTTTAATGAGAGACACCCAGACATTATCTGGTTCAGCCAATATTTTCCAAAGTAGTTTCATTTGAAGGGCTTCATTCATCTCTTTCGATTTCCTAAGACCAATTCCCCCACATTTTTTCGGTCTGCAAATCTTATCCCAACTAATAAGCGGGCGGTGTTGTAGATCTTTATTCCAAAAGAACATTCTGTTAATCTGGTCAAGCTCTTTATGTATTGATGAGGGTAACAAAAAATTCTGCATTGTATACAACGGTTTGGCCGATAAGTTTGTATTAATGAGGATTGCACGTCCTTGTTGTGATAAAGCATTGGCTCGCCATTTACTTAGTTGCTCTTTAGATTTACATATGATGTCTTCAAAAGTGTGTTTGTTTACTCTGCCGTTAATAATCGGACATCCAAGGTATTTTTCTAATGAGTTTTCATGTGTAATACTTAAGCAACTACTAAGTTCTAAGATCCTGGAGTCCGAAATGCCTTTTGTGGCTTGGAAGCTAGATTTATGATAATTGACTTTTTGTCCAGAAACTTTACAGTATGAATCAATTATATCCCTAACTTTCTGTCCCGCGGCAGCACTGCCTCTTGTAAAGATAATGATGTCGTCGGCAAAGGATAGGAAGGGGACCCTAGGTCCACTCCTACCGAAGGGAAATCCAATTGGACTGTTTTCCACATTTGTTTCTGCTGAAAGTTTTCGAGCTAAAATTTCTGCCCCTAAGATAAACAAAAAAGGAGATAGAGGATCCCCTTGTCGCAGGCCACGAGAAGGGAAGAACATATCAGTAGGACCGTTGTTTACTAGTACAGAGAAGGACACAGTCGTTACGCATTCCATAATCCACGTAATGAAAGTAGGGTGGAACCCAAATTTTTCTAAAACCTTTCTTATGAAGTTCCAATCAACTCTATCGTACGCTTTCTCCATGTCAAGTTTTATTGCCAACCATCCCTCCCGACCCTTGCGCGATCTGAAAGAGTGGAAGATTTCGTGCGCTATTAGGACATTGTCTTGGATAGCCCTGTCCGACACAAAGGCACCTTGTAGTGGGTGAATTAGTTTACCGATAATTTTTTTGATTTTTTCCGTCAAACTTTTTGAAATGATTTCATATAAAATAGAACATAAACTGATTGGGCGATAGTGACCAGTATTGGTAGGGCTATCCCGCTTTGGCAGTAGTGCTATGAATGTATGGTTTATTTGTTTGAGAATTTTTCCACAGTGGAAAAAACTTTTTACAGCTCTAATGATAGATAAGCCAACAATGTCCCAATATTTCTTATAGAATTCGGCTGTAAAACCATCTGGGCCTGGCGATTTGTTGTTGCCAAGGCTGAAAACAGCTGCCTTAATTTCATTATTAGATGGGCGTCGAATAAGGTAATTATTTTCGTCAGGGGTAATTGAAGGATGGATTAGATTTAACATTTCTTGTAGGAGTCTTTCATCAATCGGCTCCTTTTTAAATCTTTTTTCAAAATCACTCTTAATTTCATTTCTAATATTTTCTTCTCCTATTATCAAGGTTCCTTCAGCAGAAGTTATATTGCGGATTTGTTTCCTATGTCTCCGACCCGAAGCAACCCGATGAAAATAAGTTGTGTTCGAATCAGAAAGTTTCAGATGCTTTGTCTTGGCTCTTTGGTTCCAAAAAGTTTTTTGGTAGAGAAGTAGTTTTTCCTTTTTTGTAATGAGAAGCTTTTCTCTATTGTTAGTTAATCTGTTGTTATCTCCCGAAACCGAAGCTTGAATCTTGAGAAGTTCAGTTTCCACCTCATTCAATTGGCGGAAAATATTTCCGAAGGTTCGTTTATTCCATTCCTTAGCTTTTTTCTTTAGAATTCTATGTTTGTACATCAGTTGATACATAGTCGAGCCCATACAATTTGCTCGCCAAGATTGTTTAACTATGTTTCTGAAATCCTTCCGCTGAAGCCAAACATTCTCAAACTTGAACGGAGGTGCTTTGAAAACCGAGCCACACTCAAGAGATATTGAAATGGGAAAGTGGTCAGACGTTGAGAAGGCTCCATTATGAGTGATTAGGTTAGGGAATTTTTGAATGATCTGGTGATGAACAAGCACACGGTCAAGTTTTTCGCGAATGGTGTTTTCGTCATCTGAGTTCTTTCTCCAAGTGAATGGGTTCCCGAAAGTCGGTAAATCCAACAGGGCGCAGTCATTTTTAAATTGTAGGAGTCTAGTGAATCGAGCGGAACGAAGGTTAGCACCACCCAACTTGTCTTCACTACATAGAATTTCATTCAAGTCACCCAGAACAATGCAAGGAATGGATGAATCCCTCACGATGGATGTTAAGGTTTCCCAAAACGAGTCTTTCTCTTGAGGGCCCGGCGGCGCGTATACAAACAACAGTAGAGTCATGAATCTATCATTCATATTCTCGTATCTAAGCCCTATAATTCGAGGTAGTTGAATTTCTACTGTAATGATTTCATTTGTTAATTGGAAGGACTTCCAAAGGATACCGAGACCACCCGATCGACCGGAAGCAGGCGACCAAATAGCCTCGTCAAAACCAGCCGTTTTCCAAATTTTGTCTTCAGGGATGGTTTCCGATTTAGTTTCCGCTAACGCCATTATTTGAATATGTTCATTTTTGCACTTGCTATCAATTTCCGTCCAAAAAGTTGTTTTCTTAATACCTCTGCAATTCCAGTAAGTGATTTTCATATATAACTGTCAGGGGTGTGAGGCCAAGGTTTAAGGGACCTCACACCAAGAGAGTGTAACGAAAAACTGATTTGGAGATAATTTTTGTGAGGGGGCATGAGAACCGACATCAAAGTAGTTTTATTTTGTGTTTTAATAAGCCAAGTGCAAAAAACGTAGTTAACTAAGGGAGACACAAAGCCACCAATTGTGTTGACCCAATAACAAGTCAGGGAGTCTATATTAGAGATTAATCTAAAAGAGGTAAACAAGTCCAACACCATGCTAGGCTCGCTTTGTGATTTAATGAACCAATAAGTCAGTTGAGGAAGATGGGACGAACCCCAAATCGATAGCACACATCATGCAGGCTTAACACATTCGAAATCCATCTCATCTCGAGTCAGAAGCATCAGCTTCAGCAAAGACGAGGGGGGCATCCAGGCCAAGCTGAAACCCCATGACAGCAATCTCCGGAGTCGGAGACTGTAGCAACCTGGGCAAAGCCTAATCCAATTTGCACACCGGGAACATCTTATCGAACACAAGAGAGGTGGATATTTAATTGTACAAGGCAAATTAATACCAATCAGACCGTTTGTGCAAGCCTGTTTCTTCCGCATAATGTTCCCAACAAGGAAATTTATCATAAATTGAAAGCTTATACGGTTGGAAGGAGAAGCCACGGAAAGCATTTCCTCCACAGCCTGATTAGGGCCCTTTCGGGAGGTAATGGGTGAAGAGGAAAACACCTCTATCACATTTTCAGTCAAACACCTGAAAGAGGTGTTGGTTGGTACCAAATGCAACCTGAACACCGGATCAGGTACTGCCAATTGAATTGATGAATATAAGTTGCTTATGAACCGATTTTCCAACACCAAATAAATATCACATAGTATAAAAAAAGGCCAAATCCAATTTTTAATTTCAAAGCAGCAACTGAGCCACTGATGTAGGCCAAAGACCAATAGGTCAATCATGTCCACCAAATGTAAGCCCCAATTGTTACCCAATAACAAGTAAATCACAACGCCCAAAGCTTTTATACATGATATCAAACGACGACCCAAACCGAGACTGGGGTAAGGAATCAGTATGTATACATACAGAGAGATGCAAGGAGGATGCTTACAGCACAACAAGACGTCGAAGATCAGCCGAGAGGGCAAGAACCAAGCCCGGCCACCCACCAACCGTAGAAGTTTAGATGCATTATAACACAAATAATTATACATAGCTAGATTCCCGGAAGGATTAAGAAGGCAGATAATTAAGTATAGAAGGTGTACTTGTAAAATGATTTTGGGATGTAATTTCCTTGTGAGTTGTTTTTCCAAAAAATAGTTAAGTTCACCTAGTATTCTATCAAGCCTAGAAATACAAGGCTGTAATATAGGCCAGGATATTAAAACACAGGCCAAACAAACAGTACAACGGAGGACAAGATGCCCCGAGGATCTCAAGCGATATTTTTTTATCTCATACTTAGTTTTATACATTACAAGCCCAAGGAGGATTGCGAAATGTACATCCGTGATTCGGGGTTCATAGGTTCTACCAAAGAGAACCCTGCAGTGCATTCTCCAGGAGAACCTAAGGTAATCTAAATACCGACATTCATCATAACAGGAGCAAACATCCATAATAATAGCATCCTCACAAACCATTTTCTCCCAAGGTTTATCATAGTATTCAGGGTAGCCAAGTAAAGAGATGATCCTTCCACCAAGACGACATAGACAGGCGTTAATCCACAGGCACCACAAGCTGAGATGAATCAGTTCGGATTCGCGCAAGCTGAGACTAACAAGGTTACGTAAGAAGATATTGTACCAAAACAACAAGCATTCCAACAGAGAGTGAATGACACTAAAGAGTTGCTTCATATCATTTTTTAGGCCCTTAAGAGGGATGTGAGTGTGACTCAAAGTCACTGTTTTAGATGAATTGAATAAAATGAATGAATGAATAATAAATTTCACGAAACCTCGAACAACAGACCGTAGGAATTTCTTCTCATATAGCAGACTGCGAGAGACACTGATTTTTTGGTTAAAGGTTGATTCAAGGTGAAGATTTAGGTGATACCTGGGTTTGAGGAGCATCAAAGACACCCTCAAACAGCAGAGCCAGTACACAGCATACGCTGGTCTACAACAGGCAGAAGAGTGCCATTGAAAGTCAGTAGCATCCGAGGGGCAGGACACTACATCAAGGCTATTGTCTCCAATTTTTTTAGGGCCCTTTCTTGGGATGGGGTGAGAGAAGGCACAGCCGACCACCGCAATGTTTAATATGCCAACATAGAACGCCAGCGGGTCCATGACAATCAAGGAGCCAACATGACAGTAAGTAAACCGGTAATACACCAACATCCATCCACAACAACTCGGACAACATGAATTGTAATAGATAAAACATTTTTTGCTGCTAAATTTGATACTGAGTTGAAAGAATTCAACTTTTAGGCCCTTTGCAGGGGGGTAGGTGTGACAAAGAGTCACTTCTTTTAGGCCCTTTGCAGGGGGGTGGGTGTGGCAAAGAGCCACTATTTTACTTAGATTAAACACGAGATTAATAGATTTTGCAGTTTCTAAATAAAACCCCCAAGGAGAAGGTTTCATAATCCAGAAACTGCGAAGAAGATCCGACTTTAGGAAGCAAAGAGGCTGAACAATAAGAGGTAATTGATACCTGATCTTGTGGGAGTTCTTAATCCCCTTCCAACACCACGAACACCAACTACCGCACACCAATCCGCAACAGTAGCAACTAAGGCACCCAAGAACAACCTTTCTCCACAAGATCCAGCCCCAGGGCCACCTCCTCCGCCTTTTGAAATTCTTCGCGACAGGCTCAAACACCATCCTGTCGGCACTCCACACACTAATTTTTTGACATCGAGACCCAGAGAATGAGCATGGGAACGATTGGCCTTGCGGAACAAAGGCAGAGACCTTGACATAGTTCACGTAGGGAATAAGGGGAGATAGCGAGCGCAAATCGGCTTGAATCATTGCCGAAACAAGGAGGATAACAAGATTAATCGATTTCAGAATAAGAATTAGGGTTGCGGAAGGATTCCTGACGGAGGAGAATAAGGGCGCGTGACACCATTGGTTTCGTTTGACACCATTGCGAAGGATACTTATAATGTATTAATATTTAAGGTTTCGTTTGACACCATTGGTTAGTTTTTTAAGTTTTTGGTTTTAATATTATATAGTTTTAAATAAAATAAAGTAATATTTTGCCCGTGCCTAAAATAGGGGTACGAGGTATTTCACGTCGTATACAACCTTCCTGGACTACCTGATTAACAACGACAAAGATGTCGAGCACTTGCGCAACCACAACGTGATTGAAAACTACCTTGACACCGATGCAGAGGTGGCAGACTTCATCAACAACATTGGTAAAGACGCGCCATTCGATTGGGACAACGGTTACTTGCAGGAGGTGTTTCAACAAGTCGACAATTACCATCACAACAAGTTGAACGTTCAGCTTGCGAGCTTCAAGTATACGTACTTTCGGACTCCTTGGTCCTTTATTTCCGCCTTGGCCGCCTTAATTCTGTTGATTCTCAGCGTAGTACAAACGATCTATACTATATTGGGTTATCAAAATGAAAAAGTGTCAAAGCCGGGGAACTAGATTGGGATCTTTAGAATCTTAAGATCCTACGATCTAGATATCACATTTGATTCAAATCGGAGTGTAGGATCTTAACGTGTTTGAATACTACGATTCAGTTGTTAGAATCTGTAAAAGTCAGAGGATTTTGCGATTCTACATGAATCTTAATATCTTAATACTACACAAAATTTTTAACTTTTAGTGACCCAAGTGTAGGGCTCAATTATGTTTTTCTTGAATACTACGATTCAGTTGTTAGAATCTGTAAAAGTCAGAGGATTTTGCGATTCTAAATGAATCTTAATATCTTAATACTACACAAAATTTTTAACTTTTAGTGACCCAAGTGTAGGGCTCAATTATGTTTTTCTTATGATATAAGTTACTCCGAATGTCTAGTTTATTGTTTTGATACTTGCTCTAACTCTCATGTCTATTTCGAAGTCCTCTTTTCAAAACATTAGGAAAGAAAACTATGAGGAATTTTGTTTATATTTACTTCGTTCTCATATATATTACCATACATTAAATTTATTGGATTTTTATATATTGATTAGTATGATAAACATTTAAAATTAAATATTTGTAACCAGGGGCGGATCTAGGGGTTTCTTGGGGGTGCTCGAGTAGGGCTGGAAATAAATCGCGGGTACCCGCTCCACCCGCTTCATCCGCATTAATTTTGCGGGTGAAAACTCACAAAAAAGTGGGTGACGGGTGGAACGGGTGCGGGTGAAGCGGGTGATGGATGGATTATGAGTGAAGATTTTTCACCCATAACCCGCCCCATTAACCCGCCCATTAACCCGCTCCGCACACCCGCATAAAACCCTGAATTTATATATTATATGTGTGTCAATTTATCATTTTACCCTTTTCAAGTTTAACTTCTACAAACTCTAATCCTTGACATTCTAAGGCACTACTCTGAACCCTCGTGAGTTTCCTCTCAGTGTCCGCCCTCCATCCTCCAACTCTCCATTCGAACCCTTTCCAAAGTTCCAATTTTTTCTAATTTCCAGCCTTATCATTGTTTATTGACATGATATGATACTACAATGGATGATCTCAATTATTGAAGAGTGAAGAAATGTGACTTCCATGATTCTTTTCTACTTTCATTCTCTTATATTCTAGTTTCATTTTATAACTTTGTAACACGTTGTTGTGATGTATGACCTGTATTCGACTTCCACGAACTCCTATTTCTAGTATTTGTAAGTTACAATTTAAGCTTTTATTCATCTTTCAATTTTCTTAAAACAAATCATAATTACATTATTCACCCATTGGGCACCCGCTCCACCCGCATCACCCGTGCGGGGCGGATGCGGGTGAAAAGGTTTGCGGGTGATGGGTGGAGCGAGTGAGATTTTTTACCCGCGGGGCGGGTGATGGGATGGCTTCATCCACCCACAGCCCGCCCCATTTCCACCCCTATGCTCGAGCACCCCCCGGCCCGGAAAAAAAATGCAAAAAAAATAATTTTTTACATATATTTAGTATTTTTAAGGTAATACAACATTTTTAAAGGATATTTGAAACAAGAGTGTTGTCTAGCTCAAGTGATAAAGGAAGGAAGGAGAACCAAAAGGTTTTAAGTTCAAATCCGAAATGCATCACTTTTTATTTCTTTTACAATTTCATTAATTCTTCTTTCTATCTATATTTTTTTGTTTCTATCAATAATTTCATTAAAAAAGATCATACTTATGTTTTACTATATGATTAATTATTTTTCATTTCTCTCTATATTTTTTTTGTTTCTATCGACTATTTCATTAAAAAAATATCATATTTATATTTAAATTAAAAAATCACAATTTTAGTGTTTTTTCATTAAAAAAGTCATATTTATGTTTTACTATATCATTAGATATTCTTCTTGATTTCTCTCTGTATTTTTTTTGTTTCTATCAACTATTTCATTGAAAAAATGTCATATTTGAATTAAAAAAATCACAATTTTAGTGTTTTTTCAATATTTTCTTACAAAAAATGTTCTTAATAAGTATACACAAAAAAAAAGTATTTCACGAAATTTTTTTAGCACCTCCCGAAAATAAATCCTGGCTCCGCCACTGTTTGTAACATTACGTACTTTTAAGAGCCTATAACTAATTTGTAGTTTAATGTATTATTTTATATATTAGTAGTTTTATTTACCCGCCCGTTGTGCGATTTATTAATAAACAAAATGATGTTTAATTTATATTTTCTTTCTGAAAGTTGAAGATTATAATAGTATGGTTGAAATCTTTGGATCTTTTAATACACCGTAGTATAAAAAGATTATACAAAATAACTTAAGATAAAATATTTTATCAATAATAGGTTTTGTAACAATTTAAGATATGAGATTTCATATTTATATTCAAATTTAATATAACATTTTAATCAAAATAAACTAACACCAACAACTTGATCATGATGTTAAAAAAGGACTAATTGAAATAGTCTAACTTAACTCATAATTACTTATCTATTATGGTGGATTTTCATCAATACCCTTCTAAATATAAAGTTTCACTTTATTACGTTCTCTCATGTAATGTGTTATATATTACATTGATTAAGGTAAACCATGTCATCACATACCTAAATAAATCCATAATGATATTTAAACTTGTGACTATATATATGGATAAATATATAGATGTTTATAGATATTGACTCATTATGCTATACAATTAAAAGTAGAGAATTTTTTTCAAGAAATCTTAACATATGCCTCGGATAAAAATTAGACAATAAGTACGTATTACTATGTGCTATGTTGATATATATGAGTTTCTTTTTTTAATTATTGTTTTTATTATTTTGGGGATTTGGTAACTTTGGTTAAATACTTTCAAGTTTCAATTAACGTAACATTACAAAAAGAAGATAACGTCCAAAACTAACTGACTAATTAAAAGGTGGATCCAATGTCACTATTTTTGAGATTAAATACAAAATAGAATAAGATATGACAGGCTAAAGATATAAGGTTATATTGGATAAATTATTTGATTTAAAAATATAAGTTTTTTACTTAACTATATTGACCTATTAATTGACGTGGCCCGAAAATATAATGCCAATTTAATCCAGAATATGACACATAAGCAAAAATAATACCGTTTTAATCCAGAAAATTCTATGGACGCGAAATCGCACCAGAGCCCGTTTTAGGCCTCTGCTTTAGTATTTTATATAGATTCTTTTTGAAAAATTAATGTAACATAATCTTATGATTTTATGATCCAAACCAGAAGATCATTTGTTATTCGATTCTAGGATCTCAATTCTAATTAACCTTGCACTAAAGTGATACCTCTTTGTGTACCGCAAAAGTTATCACATCCTTGCATTTCAAGCCGTTATTTTTTGTATATAAGGTGAGATTTTGAAGCGTGTCAACCACGATTGTATCATCACCAAAGAGCGTCCTTTAGGACGAGAGATTAACCTCTTAATCAAATCTTGAATTAGGTGCGTCAATGTCCAGTCCACTTAACATGTGACAAATAGAAATCACCTCAAAAGACTAGATAAGGAGAAGGGAATCCAAAATCAACATTTCAATTTCCAACAGACTCTTCCAAATGCCCTTAAAGGCGTTTATATCTGTCAAACAATCCTTTCACCTCAAGTCTTCTAATTCCCAGCTTTCAAGCTTCCAATATGCCAATCTGTAGATCGATTGATGTAGCTTAAAATGCAGATGTCATCTCGCATCTTTTTGCATCACAAGCAATCATTTTTCCTCTTTCATCTCAGATCACGAAGCCTTTCTGATTGCATCAAGTTCATATAGCAAATTGTGGTAAAACTGCCCATCACTCCCTCCATCCTTTTAAAATATGATCCTTAATGGGTTCTGGCCGATTGCCTTCTTGTATGAAAGCAATAGTTCTTTCAATCCTATCTACAACTTCCGGAATATTCAAGCCCTAGCTACCTTCAATAGACAAGATGCGAAAAGCTGCAAATTTGACTATACTAGGTATCAATCTATGTCTGGACCTGCGAGGATAGTATGAGTACATATCATATACATATAAAAAATATGTGTTCATGTAAATATCAAACTAACTGAAGGGTATTTTGGTCCTTTTACATTGCACCACTTGATCAAGTTGAGAACTGATTATATAGGCAACTTTACCCTCTTTGTAACAACTAGCTATAACAATTCAGAGCTCTCGAATGGAGTTTTCTTGCATTGTTTTCTTCCCATTTCTGCTGAGTTTCTAGCTATTTGTGTTTGTTCAAATGGTATCAGAGCACTATGATTGTTCATTGTCTTTCTCGGTTCTGAAGACGTTGTGATTTTGTTCGTTTTTTCTTTTAGATCTCAGAGTTATTTTTCATTCGTTTGTGTTGATCTATTTTTTGCTATGGTTGGTCGAGGTTCAATGAATCAACAAGCTAGGTCAAAATTCAAGTGTTGGTGGTGACGACAATGGTGCTGGGAGGGGGAATTACATCTCCGTTACTCCGCCGGGGCCAGGTGTTGTTGTTGGTGCTGGTGGTGGAAGGGGTTGGAATTTTGGAAATGGCTTGCAATTTGGTGACATGGTGAAAGGTATGAACTCAGCTCATGTCAATTCGTATTTTCTGTCCAACTCAGACCATCCTGGTATGGTTTTAGTTTCTACTGCATTTAATGGATCTAATATCAAAAGTTGGAGTCGTATTGTGAAAATGGCTTTAGTTGCGAAGGCGAAACATGGGTTCATTACTGGTAATTGTGTAAAACCACTGGAGACTAGTGATGATTATGAAAAATGGATGAGGGAAGATTCCATGGTTATGTGTTGGTTAATCAACTCTATGACTAGTGAAGTGGCTGAGAGCTTCATGTATGTTGAAACTGCGAAGGAACTTTGGGATGAAATTAAGGAAAGGTTCTATGAGTCGAATGATCTGCTAGTATTTCAGTTACGGAGAGATCTAGATAACATTCATCAAGATGATATCTCTGTTGCGACTTACTTTGGGAAACTAAAGAAAATATTGGGCGAGTTACAATTGTTAGATGCGATTCCAGGATGTACACGTGGGGGCATTAATAACTGTGCTTGTGGATTACTGAAGAAGATGCTGGAATGTGAAGAAAAGGCAAAGGTCATGCAATTCTTAATGGGACTGAAGGACATTTATGAGAATCTAAGAAGCAATGTTATGTCTAAAGATCATATGCTTGGGATAAACAAAGCTTTTCAGATGGCCACACAAATTGAAACATCTAAAGGTGTGACTGGCGCTTTACAAGCTGACACCAATGCTCTAGCAGTGGCTAGATTTGGTCAGTTCAGTCAGTTTGATGTTGAAGCTAATGCTGTAAATAAATTTAGATTTGGTGAACAGTCCAGGCAGTTTGATCAGAACAAACGTGACTTTAAGAAAGCAAAAATTGAGAGGATATTTGATCACTATGGTGAACGAGGTTATACTAAGGACTATTGTTTCAAATTAATTGGATATCCTGAGTGGTTCAAGGGTCAAAAAGAGGAAGACAGAGGAAGACAAAAAGGGAAATTTGCTTCTTATCTAGAAATTGAACAGCAGGACAAGCCTTTTCATAACAATGATATAGAAGGGAAGCCATATAAGGCTATGGTGAATGCTATATTTCAAGAGATCTTGAAAATGATGAAAGGGAAGTCTCATGTTGAGAGTGTTGATAGCTCAGCCAGTCAAGCTATTGTTTACTTTGCACGTACATTAAGTGCTTATTTTCTTATTGGCATAAACAAACCATATAATGATGTGTGGATAGTAGATTCAAAAGCTACTGATCATACTATTTTTATGAAACTATTTTTTTTAAAGTTGTTGATTTGCAATCTCCTATCAATCTTGGTATGCCTGATGGTAATAGCATTATTGTCAAGCAGCATGGGACTATCAAACCGAGCAGTACTTTGGTTTGATGTAATGTATTACTAGTCCCACAGTTTAGGGTCAATTTGTTGTCTGTCTCTAAGATTATGATTGATCAGAAATTGAGGTTCAACTTTGATTCAGTGTAATGTTGGTCACATGACCTTACAACTAGGGAAGTAATTGCTAAAGGACATGAAGATAAAGAACAATATGTGCTGAGGGCAATTGACTGTGTGAAGATTCAATAGATAACTACTAGCTCTTTAAATTATGTTGGTTTGAGTTGTAATAACATGCACCTATTGCATGCTAGACCTTTCTTGTGATACATGCTATTTGACAAATTTTTCCAAACTGAAGTTTGACAAAAGTGACAATATAGTAGACGGTCCATTTCAGTTGGCTAACTTGGATATTTGGGTCCTTACAAAACCCCATCAGTGTGTGGAGCTAGATATTTTTTAACCATTTTGGATGAACATACTAGAACCACTTGAGTTTACCTGATGCAAGACAAATTACATGCCTTAAGAATAATCACTAGGTTTTTGAATTTGGTTGAGAATCAGTTTCGTTCAGGACTGATAATGGCACTGAGTTCACTCAAAAAGGAATTAATGATTTGTTTGCTTCCAGAGGTATTGTGCATCAGAAATCTGCTCTTGGTGTTCATGAGCAAAATGGGAGAGTTGAGAGGAAACAGTCATTTGATTGAAACTGCACATGCTATCAGAATTTATGCCGGTTTACCAATCAAGTTTTGGAGAGATTGTATTCAAAGTGCAACTCACATTATTAACAAAATGCCCTCTTCCATTTTAAATTGGAAGTCACCCTTCGAGGTACTCTATAAGATTGCTCCTTCTTATGATCAACTAAGAGTTGTGGGATATCTTTGCTATGCCCTGCAGCCTAATGATTATAGAGATAAGTTGGGTGTTATTCCTCGAAGATGTGTCTTTTTGAGGTATCCCCCCAGGCCAAAAGGCTTACAAGCTGTATGATATGGATAAGAAATACTCCCTCCGTTCGACAAAACATGTCGTTTACTATTCACACACACTTCTTTAGAATGATAAAAACTATATAAAATATTCATTTTTTTATAATTTTTTAAACAAGTTTGTACTTATTAATAATAACTACGAAATTGTTAAAAAAATTATTTAAAAAACTAGATATTTTATATATTTTTTATCTCCAAAAAAAAGCGTACATGAATAGTAAAGTGACATGTTTTGCCGAACAGAGGGAGTATGTGATTATCAACAAGCATGTTAAGTTTGAAGAAAATATATTCCCCTTCAAATTACTTCCATCATCCTCAGGCTCTCATGTTCTAACTTCGGTCCCTGCTATGGTTGATGATGACACATATGTTCATTTTCCTTTACTTGATCAGTTTTGTACTCAGATTTCCCAAGACTCTGAGCATGAGTCTTCAACATCTATTGATCAATAGCTTGGTGGTCCTTCTTGCAACACTTTTACATATAGTACTGGTTCATCTTTTGCACCTTCTTCTGAGAAACCTATGGTTCTCAAGAGCCAAGTCTGCAAGCCTTCTCGTTTGGATGACGTCATTTGCACTGGTCTTCCATCTAGAGGTCAGCCTCAATCTTATCTATCATCCGAGTCATTTGATGTGTTCTCTATACAACATTTATCCCATTTATCCTCCAGTTATATTCAATCTTTTGCAAACATGTGTACTAAGATTGAGCCAAATTCTTATACTCAAGCAAAAGGTATATCTGAATTGGTGGATGCAAAGGCAGCTGAGCTTACAGATCTTACTAACAATCACACCTGGAGTGTATCTCAACTGCCTCCAGGAAAGAAGATAATATGATGCAAATGGATATTCAAAATTAAGTTTAGACCCGATGGATCCATTGAGAGATTCAAATCACGTTTGGTTGCTAAAGGATTCAACCAAGTCAAAGACAAAGACTATAAGCAAACCTTTTCACCAGTTGCAAAACTATCAATTATTCGAGTTATTTTAGCCATAACTGCTTGCAGAGGCTGGGTGCTTCATCATCTGGATGTCAACAATGCGTTCTTGCATGAATACTTGGATGAGGAAGTGTATATGTTCCCTCCCCCTAGTTACAAGGTGCCTCTTGGTGATGTGACGTGTAAGTTGCAACGTTCTCTGTATGGTTTGAAGCAAGAAAGCGGGCAGTGGAATCATGAGTTAACTAAATTCATGGTCAAGCTTAGTTTTGTGCAGTCAGCTCATGATTATTCTTTATTTGTCAAACATTGCAAGGGTTGTTTAACTGTGGCATTGGTGTACGTTGATGACATGCTTTTAATTATAATTCTAGCACTGACATATTAGCCACCTAAGATGCCTTACACAGGGCATTCACTATCAAGGATTTGGGGATAGCACGTTATTTTCTAGGAATAAAAATTGCTCGTTCTTCAAATGGGATTCTCCTCAATCAACGAAAGTGTGTCTTGGACATCCTTAATGATGCTCAAATGAAGGGGTGTAAGCCAGCTGAATTTCCTATACAGCATGGTGTTAAACTTTCATCTTTTAATGGTGATCAAATTAATAATCCTAAAGATTACATAAGGTTAGTTGGCAGGCTTTTATACCTCACACTAACTCACCCTGACATTTCCTACACAGTTCAGCAACTAAGTCAGTTTTTACAAAACCCTTTGAAGCCAGATTGGGATGTTGTGAAGTATCTACTGAGGTATCTTAAAGGCAGTTACAACTATGCCTTATCTTATGCAGCTACATTGATAGCACCCATTTAGGTAGGCATATTAGGTTGCATTTAGCATGATCTAGATGTTTATAATGCATAGTTTAGACTAGATTTGCATTTATACTCGTTTTGTTGGTAGAGTCGGAATCTACACGCTTTTATGAATTATTTCAGGTACATATGAATCCGACGAGGAATGAGAAAGCTCATGGATGAAGGAAGATCCAAGAGGAGGAGGAAAAGTGAAGAGCACGGGAGCGGAGTCGAATTTCGAGAGCCTAAGTGAAGAACAAGTCATTAGAAGTTGTCGCCAGACATGCTGAACTTGTAATGCACTTTCTGAAGGCCTCGGTGGTCCGATTGACTATTATAAGCATGCGTTGGAAAGCTCTTTTCGAGATCTACAACTTTCGTGTTGACATCGAGACCAAATTCGAAGAGGAAAAATCGCTGTGAACAGTAAAAGCCGCCCAGCGGCCAAGCAAACCGCCCCGCGGCCCGAAGCTCTGACGAAGGATTTCGCAATCGCTTGGCCGCCCCGCGGCCTGGGTTGGCTGCCTCGCGGCCTCTGCAGAAACGCCGAATCTGCTCAATGGACTTTTTATCCACTTAATTAGGTTTTTAGAATTATTATTTGGCCGACTCTTTTGAGGCTTTTTAAGGACGTTTTAGGGTTTTATTTTAAAGATCTAATTCCATAACTCTTATACACTTTGAGATTATCAATTGAGAGAACCTTAGAGGGAAGCCTCCATGGCCATGGAGTGCTAAACTCTTCCGTTTCATCTATGGATTGAAGCTTTGGTTTGATAAAGTTGTGAGATTTCTATTCTTGTTCTATTCCTATTGATTCGTATTGATTCTTTTGCGAATATTGTTTGATACGGGGTAAGCCGTAGGGTGGCCCGATCTTCGACAATCAAGACTCAAAAGACAAGAACGGAAGCAAAGACTCAACAAAACAATGAAAGAAAGACCGATAGAAGGGTGATTCGAACTAAGGTAGAACGAGATAAAGACCCCAGGCCTCCTAAGAGGGTAGGAACCAAGTATCAACGACTACAAAGCCCGCCTCTACAACCTTACACAACCAAGCGGACAACTTGGAGGCACAAGGAGGGGACTTGTGATTACCTGGATCACCAAGCTCTCGCGAGGTTGACGAACTCAAAGCAAACCAAGTTAGATCAAGAACCAATTTGCAATCGATGAGCAACGCTTCGAATCGATTGACCTCACACTTGTGTTTCACACAAAGGCTGAAATTTTTATCAAATTGAACGTGTTTTTTCTACCATGGAGATCAGCCCCTTCTTATAACCCTAAATGCTGATTTTAATGAAAATAATAATTAAAAGAGAAATTAAAATAAAACCCTAAATTACCTAAAATAACTTAAGTAAATAAGGTCTCTAAAAATAGCAACAAGGAAAGTTCCAACACTTAACAAATTCCCGTCAAAACAGTGACAGCTGCAAAGAATGTGATTTTCGGCCAAGCTCCATGTCGAATCTGGAAAAACCTTCAACAGAAAAGTTGTAGATCTCTTCGTTCTCGTTCCAACAAGGTATGGCACGCCTCAATCCGATTAATATTGACTCCGTACGACTCAATTTACTGAGACGTCAAAAAGCTGTCAAATGCTGAACGAATCTAAAAAACGTCAAGCTTCCACCTTTGCACCTTCTCCCATGGTGGAGCCTTCTTCTTCCTCTTGAGAATGACATCATTCTCGTGAGCTCGAATCATAGGTCCATCCCCAAGTATAGGTGTGTCTGAAGGTGTCTGGGATGGTCCCGCATCATTGTTGATTTCTTCTAGTCCGTACAACTAGTTGAGATTATTGCTAGGATTTTGTAGATTCCTCGTAGCGAACCGTAATCCATAGTAGCAATCATGCCTTTTTAGGACTCGTAGGACTAGTAATTTACACAAGATCAGGACAGGAACAATAATAGGATGAAAAGAGAACTCGAAGAAGAATCGATGATCAATCAACCAAACTAAAGTGGATATTTGTAGATGAAACTATTTTCTCATTGTTATCTCTACCAACTTGTGTATAGTTTCTTTTCTTATATTCAATCACCAAAACCCCACTTTTCTATTAATTGGTAAATATACATTGCTTAGGAATACTTGATTCTCTGTGGGATCGACCTCTTACTTGCTTACTATACTAGTTTGTAGGTTTGAGTTATACTTTGATAGGAACAACGACAGTTTCCTCCTGTCAAAGCTACATCCTCTTTATCTGTCAAAGCTTTTAGTGATGCAGATTGGGGAAATTGCAGAGACACATGTAGATCTTTGTCTGGTTTCTATGTGTTTTGGTTCTTTTTTAATCTCCCGGAAGATGAAGAAGCAGAAGGTAGTGTCCAAATCATCAATTGAGAGTGAGTATAGGAGTATGTCAGCTGCTGCTAGTAAACTTGTGTGGTTACAGGGTCTTCCTAGTGACCTTGACATTCATGTTGATTTGCCAATTACGTTGTTTTGTGACAACAAATCAACTCAACAATTGGCTATCAACCATGTATTCAATGAGCGCACTAAACATGTGAGGATTGATTGTTATTTCATCAAGGAGATGGTGCAACAAGACTTCATCTGAACATCAAATGTTTCTTCCTCATTGCAAATTGCTCATATCTTAACAAATGCATTAGAAGCCAAATAATAGTGCTTCATTCGGTCCAAGCTGGGTTTGGTTTTACCTTGTGCACCTCTAGCTTGAGAGGGGTATATGAGTACATATCATACACATATAACAGATATGTGCTCATGTAAATATCAAATTAACTGAAGGGTATTTTGGTCCTTTTACATTGCACCACTTCATCAATATGAGAATGGATTACATAAGCAGTTAGAGAGCGGGAAAACTTTTACCCTTTTTATAACAACTTGCTGCAATAATTCAGAGCTTTCAAATGGAGTTTTCTTGGATTGTTTTCTTCCATTTTCTGCTGAGTTTCTACCTATTTGTGTTTATTCAAAATTAGAATAGCCCCTCTCATGCACGAAGGCCTCCTCTAGATGAAAGACATATATACCATGTTCCCACGTCTAAGCGTATCATGAGCTAATCAAGCCAAGCACATAAAAATAATAGAGTTCCATCGTAAAACCAATTGGTATTAAGAGGAGTAGTCCACCGGGTTATATGCAACTATGCAAGTTGAATTCCTTATATTATCAGTGTCAGATGTGTATCATTTCGCATAATTCCACACAATAGTGAAGGTTCCTGAGATCCGACGAGTGTAAACGATCTAACACTTTTCCATGGTCACGACACTAGTGGTGTCACAATGGTGTAAGTGCGGAAGAGTGGTGTCATGGCAACATGAGGACAAGCAACTTCAAGGCGTGATGAGGATGAGATGCTTCGACGCACCGGCGAAGTTCAGCGACGTAGGTCTAATGTGTTGAGACTTGAGAGAGAGGGGTCAGCCGTTATTCTTTTTCTAGTTATTAATCATCAATTATCCTGGTTTGAAACTAACTTTTTACTTCGTAAAAGGCTTTACCATTCACTTTCTTGATCGATTTATTTTGCTGTCTTTTCTACATTTTCAAGATAAATTTAACACATAAAACTAGATTGATAAATTTCGACGCGAATATCATAATGCTGAGTAATATTAAATTATGTTCTCTTGTTTATTTATTGTAACGTATGTGATAGATTACATAGGTCTTATATTGTATAGTGGGCCCAAAGGCCCAATACCTTTGTAACCTATATATATCATTGTCTAATGAATGAAACCCTCAAGGAAGACTTTACATCAATTACATCTCTCTACATGGTATCACAACCTTTTTCTTCCTCACGGAACCCTAATTTGATCCTCCCGCCTCACCTCTCCACTTGCCGCCGACGGCCTCGTATCGTCGTCGCTGCCCTCCCTCTTTTCCGTCACCACCCTACCCTACTTCCGCCGCTGCCCTCCCTCTTTTCCGTCACCACCCTACCCTACTTCCGCCGCTCCCGTCTCTCTCGGCACCATGGCCGACAAGCATACAATCCCCTCCTCCCTCACTATCTCAGGCATCAATAATTGCATCCCCCGACCCGTCTCTTGCCACGTCAGAAGCCCTACCACCGCCTACTCGCCCCCTGCCTTCGGTCGCTTTCACAAGTTCGCTTCGACGCAAGGATCCGTGCGCGTCACAAGCGGCGGCCGCAGCACACCGCAGCGGCCGCAACATACGTTGACTGGTGGCCTTCGATGGTCCCCGGTACCTGGCTTCAACCCTCTTTGGATGCAATCCGGCTTTCCTGCCCCTCGACATGTCGGTACTCAGGCCTACCTGACATCGTCTGATCAAGGTTCTATTCCGTCTGATGGGCATCACGCCTTCTCCTCTATGCAGCCGACATCTCCCGACTCCTCTTGGTACATGGACACTGGTGCCACTTCCCACATGACGAACTCCTCAGGTAACCTCTCTTCTATTTCCTTTAAAGGTCCTGCACACTCTATTATCGTCGGAAATGGTGGTCGCCTTGCTACTTCAGGGATTGGCCAAGCCAAATTACAGACCCCAACCCACCCACTACACCTTAACAATGTCCTCATTTCCCCAAAGATTGTCAAAAACCTTATCTCTGTCCGTCGGTTCACTACTGACAATAACGTTTCTCTTGCGTTTGATCCCTTTGGCTTCTCTGTGAATGATCTTACTACGGGGGTTACTCGCTTGAGATCTAACAGCACCGGGGAGCTCTACCTTGTCACACCACCTTCTACATCCAGTTAGTCGTGCTCGGTCGCCCTCTCGGCATCGTCGTCCAGCCTGTAGCATGCACGCCTGGGCCATCCCAGTGCCGCCATTCTAGATGTCCTCCGTTCTCAAAGTCTTGTCCACTGTAATAAAGAGTTACGCTCTAGTTTATGCTCTTCCTGTCAGTTAGGCAAACATGCAAGACTGCCGTTCCAACGGTCCTTGAACTCTACCTTTGCACCTTTTGACATCATTCATAGTGACATTTGGACCTCTCCTGTACCTAGCAAGGATGGTCACAAGTACTACCTTTTATTTCTTGATGACTACACTCATTTTTTGTGGGTTTATCCATTACAATTTAAGTCCCAAGTGTTTCCTATGTTTGTCAAGTTCCATGCCTACATCAAAACACAACTTCACACCTCAATCAAATGTTTCCAATGTGACAATGGTCGTGAATTTGATAACAAGGACTTTCACTCTTTCTTCACCACAAATGGCATCTCATATCGGTTGTCATGCCCCTATACATCTCAGCAAAACGGCAAGGCCGAGAGAATTATTCGAACGATAACCAACATGATCCGTTCTCTCCTTTTTCACGCATCCATTCCCCTTGCCTATTGGCCTCACGCCTTATCAACGACATGTTATCTTCTCAACATCCTCCCTTCTACTACCCTCCAGCATCGCTCACCCACTCAGGCATTATATTGCACCATGCCTAGATATGACCACCTTCGTACCTTCGGGTGCTTGTGTTTTCCAAAAATATCCTCCACCGCCCCACACAAACTCCACCGGTGCTCCTCCCTCTCCCCCTACACCGCCCCCACCGCCATCTCCTCCTCCTACCACCAGACCACACACCCGCAGTGTCTCTGGTGTATTCAGACCTCGTCAGATCGTCTCTATTCACGCCTCCGATCACCCCGCCATCACCTACCCTGAGCCCTCCTGAACACACCTCCCGTCACACCAATTGCCGCGGGCGCAGCATGATGCTGCGACCGCGGCATACCACCCCGCCGCGGCATACCCCCCTGCCGCGCCCGCCGCCACCATGCCGCGCCCGCCGCACATCATAACCCCGCCCCCACCGTCTCCCAAGTCCCTCCAGCCTCCAACCCGGCCTTGCTCTCCTCCATCCCCACCTCCCACAAAACAGCCCTCCTCGATCCGAAGTGGCAGGCGGCTATGCTCGATGAATACAGGGCCCTTACAAGGAATGGTACCTGGGTTCTAGTTCCTCGCCCTCCTGAGGCGAACGTCATTCGCTGCATGTGGCTCTTCCGCCACAAGTTCCGCTCTGATGGGTCATTGGAACGCTACAAAGCTCGTCTTATGGTTAATGGTCGATCTCAGCAGGCAGGTATTGATTGTGATGAGACATTCAGCCCCGTGGTCAAGTCTGCCACTATCCGAGTGGTGCTAAGCTTAGCGTTATCACGACATTGGGCTATTCATCAGCTGGATGTCAAGAACGCCTTTCTGCATGGCCATCTGAATGAGACTGTTTACATGTTTCACCCGCCGGGGTTCGTTGATCCTGATCATCCCAAGCACGTTTGTCTCCTGAAGCGCTCTCTATATGGTTTGAAACAGGCTCCGCGTGCCTGGTTCCAGCTCTTTGCAACTCATCTGCTACGCTTGGGCTTCGTTGGCAGCCGCTCAAATTCGTCTCTATTTATCTCTCGCAGAGGCACAGACATAGCCTTTTTGCTACTATATGTCGACGACATCATCCTCACCGCCTCTTCTGATGCTCTTCGGACGTCTATTATTTCCTAGTTGAGTGCTGAGTTCGCCATATCGGATCTTGGGCCGTTGACTTATTTCTTGGGAGTCTTCGTGCAGCGTCATGTGTCTGGGTTGTTTCTCTCTCAGAGTAAGTATGCTGCCGAAATTGTTGCTCGGGCCAAGATAAGCAACTGTAAGCCGGTCGCCACCCCTGTCGATACATCCAACAAGCTTAGTGCTCATTCTGGTCCGTTGTTTGATGATCCAACGTTGTACAGGAGCCTTGCTAGTGCACTGCAATATCTTACCTTCACCAGGCCTGATATCAGTTACGCCGTTCAGCAGATCTGCTTGTTCATGCATGCGCCCAGGGAACCCCACTTTCAGGCCTTGAAGCGGATCATTTGGTACATCAGCGGCACCCTCGAGCTAGGCACCACAATCACTCCTTCGTCTAAGCTTGACCTCGTCGCTTACACTGATGCGGATTGGGGTGGTTGTCCTGACACACGTCGCTCCACGTCTGGATACTGTGTTTTCCTCAACGACACCCTAGTGTCGTGGTCAGCGAAGCGTCAGTCTGTCGTGTCTCGCTCCAGCGCCGAGGCGGAGTACAGAGGTGTTGCCAACGTTGTCTCCGAGTGCTCTTGGCTCCGCAATCTCCTTCTTGAGCTCTGTTGCCCTCTTCAAAAGGCCACCCTGGTCTACACTGACAACGTCTCCGCCGTCTATCTGGCTAGCAACCCAGTCTAGCATCAGCGCACGAAACACATTGAGCTCGATCTCCACTTCGTCCGGGACAAGGTTGCCATTGGACATGTCCGCGTTCTACATGTCTCGTCCTCCTATCAGTACGCTGATATATTCACCAAGGGTTTACCTCGCCAGTTGTTCCTTGATTTTCGGTCCAGTCTCACTGTACGGAACCCTCCACTTTCGACTGCGGGGGTTTGATAGATTACATAGGTCTTATATTGTATAGTGGGCCCAAAGGCCCAATACCTTTGCAACCTATATATATCATTGTCTAATGAATGAAACCCTCAAGGAGGACTTTACATCAATTACATCTCTCTACAGTATGCTCATATACATACATTAAACAAATCTAAAAGGAAAATATTTCCTTTTAAAAAATAAATTTTCATAGTTTCAATTCAATACATTAGCTCTAGTGTTAATATATTAAAAGTATTTTTTTTATTAGTTATCAGGATTCGAATCTTGAATTTCTAATTAAGGATCAAGAATCTCTAATCAACTTACTAATGGACAAACATATAATTATTCGATTATATATAGATAAAATTTTAATAATATATTTTACAATGTGATAAAGGGACAATTGTAGACTATTAGATCCATCAACCAACGATCAAATGAATGACTATTAAATATAAGTGACACATTACGGTAACGGTTTACAACTTACAATTAACAATCGCAATGGGTAGATTTGTATTTTCCAACAAAACAAATTGATGGCAATCAACAACAAAATCTTTCTAAGAAAACCAAATGAAAAAACCGCTAGTGGGGGTTACCAAAATAAACTTTGACGGATTTGTCCTTGGATTTGTTTTTCGATCCTCAAATGGAAATCTGACCCATGGTGCAACAACTAAGTATGAGACCTATGTCTCCACTTATTGCAGCCGGATGCTACTGCTTTTCACAGTTTCGTTACTTCTGCGAAAAAAATGAATCTTTCACATATCGAAGTTGAAAGCGATAACATAACAATTATCAATACTATTAACTGGAGCTGGAAATGCCCGTGTGATACGCAACAAGCGGTCGGGATAGCGCCTCTAAAGTCATCTTTAAGCAACAAAAGGGGGGCCTCTGGATGTTAGATGAAATATATAAGCCCGCAGGTCCAATTGTAATTAGGTCATGATGTACACCTCCATTGTCCGCTCAATCAAGCGTCTATTATGTATACAGACAACGTCAGCGCTACTTACCTTGCTCACAACCCGGTTCACCATCAGAGAACCAAGCATGTTGAGATTGACATTCACTTTGTTCGTGAGATGGTTGCCATGGGTCATGTGTGTGTCTTACATGTCCCGTCCCCGTTTCAGTATCCTGACATCTTCACCAAGAGTTTGCCTCGCCAACTATTTCTTAATTTTAGATCTAGTCTTACTATCCGCTACCCTTCTGTTTCAACTGAGGGGTATGTTAGATGTAATATATTAGCTTATAAGCTCAATTATAATTAGATCATAATGTACATCTCTCATATATATATATATATTCTAATAATAGTAAATACAATCCCAACGGGATTCCTCCAAGAAATGTAATTTAGCCACTAGGGGATCGAAGAAAAAGCGCGCAAGACTAGCAACCCGTATGAAATATTTTAACTTAGGAAACTTGAGAAAATCGTAGCATGGAGTGGACCAACATCTGAAAACCTCACTTTCATTAATCAGACAACGACAACTTTCTACGGAGTATATATCAATTTGGCGAGGTGAACATTCATGGAAGGTTCAATTCCCTCTACATATATTGGACTATTCAAACCCAATCACCCCCAATAAATAACCATTAATATCACACTAATAAGTAATAAGACCATAGTAAGAGAAAACGGAGGATCAATCAATTTGGCGGCCGCAATGAGAAACGAAAGTAGCGATTCTTGTGTGCTAGAAGAAGTTACCGATCACCTCCATTCGCAGCAGGAGTTTAAGTTGTCACCACGACATCAATTTATTTATTTATACTGGATAACAGTTTGGGGAGAATCCTAGGGGATCCTAACATCTTTCGGATGAGATTCTGAAGGATGGATTTGAGAGACTTTGAACGTCGTTATCTAAGTGGAGTAAAGTGACCATACAGTCGACAACTGAGTTCCCATCATGGAAGATATGGCTCCATTTGACATCCACGAAGTTTTGAAGGAACAAGCGACAATCCATAAGAAGCTCAACTTCCCAAAGAGTTGTCCAGACTCCTGACATACTGTTGATGACAGTAACAAGTCTCCTACCAGCAAAACTGTGGAAATCCCACACCATCAACTATTGAACTAATATCAAACTTTAAAAAGTAGTCAACTTTAAAAAAAATTTATTGATACTTCATCCGTTCTAAAATATATGTCGTTCACTATTCCTACATGTTTTCTTAGGATAATAAAAAACTATATAAAATATTAATTTTTTTGTTACTTTTTTTAAATAATATCAGTATAAGATTGTTAAAAAAATTAATATTTTATATAGTTTTTATTATCATAAGAAAACGTGCAGGAATAGTAAATGACTTATATTTTAGAAAGGAGGAAGTATCACTAATGAAGTAATATCAATTCCCATCTACCCCATTTTGCCCCAGTCAATGTGGCCTAATGGTGTGGAGTAAAGGGGTGGTCAGAAGATCTCGGATTCGATCCCTGTCTCCGTACCTTTCCTTAGGTGAAAATCCAAAGTTTGTCTTGCTCCCTACCTATGAATCGAGTCGTTTAGCGCAAGTCGGTTTACCTCTTACGTAGCTCTTGTCAGCTGGGTCACGTGTTCGGGATTTACCACCAAAGGAGGGTTCCTCCTAGACTTGTCAATCGGATCATTCTGGTCGGATTCGGGTGGGGTCATTTCGGATTTCGGGTAAAACGGGTCTCGGGTAGATCTGGGTTAACGTGAACCCGGGTTTGACCTGGTTTCGGGTCATATCGGGGGTTTGCCAATTTTTTTATTTTTTTTATAAAAAATCGTATTTTGATGACTTTATAATAACTTTAAAATATAAATTTAAAGATGTGATTGGTAAGCTCGAGCAATTGTAATTATATACTACCTTCGATCTAAAATATTTAATTTTTACTACTGCTCATTATTTTTAATAAAATTTAAAACTCTATAAAATATCGAAGTTTTAATTAACTTTTTAAAATTATTTCATATGTATTAGTAATGACTAATGAGTATAAAAATTTATTTAAATATTTAAATATTTTATAGAGCTATTTTAGCTTTTTAAAAACACGTTGAAAAATAAAAAAAATCAAATATTACCGATTGGAGGGAGTAATATACAATACAAATAAATATAAAAGTTAATTTGAAAAATGAAAAATCGAGTATTTGTAATTATAAAATTTAATAAATTGGAATCTCCATGAATAATTTTAATAATATATAATTATAAATTAATTACTTTTAATAATATATTAATTACTAAACTTACCCTAATATGACTCTGAGATTTTCTTGACTTTTTATTAATTAATCAAAGTTTTGTTTTAAAAAATCGGGCAGGTCAGTTAGGTCACCGGGTCGAAACTCATTTGACCTAGAAAAATACCGATTTTTCGGGTTCGAGTCCAAAAAATTTCCCGGGTCAAAATTTTCAGATCCTGACCTAAAAAATTCCATGCGTTTGGGTCGGATTACGTTTTGACATGTCTAGTACTTCCTCTCATAAAAAAAACTTGAAAAAGTAGGTTTAACTTGAAAAAAAAAAAGCACGGTTAACTGAACAAAAATAGATTATTTCTAAAAGCCCTCAAAAAGTTAATATATTGCAATAATGAAACGGTTATGCTATTCACAGGGCCCCATATCGCCATCGGTACGGTGCCTATGCCTAGTTTTGAAGTCGGCAAGCAGTTTGTCTATTCCTAGTTCCCAAATAGGTAGAGCATATGGAGATGGGCAATACCGACTTGGAGACTCGGTATAGGCAGTTCTCGACGTGACGTAAAGCTGTTGAATTCCCTGCCCAAGACTGTGCTGCAAATGGATGGGACATGTCGATGCCGGTTCACCAAGTCGGCACAGAGCTACCACACAACTACAACGATGGGACGACGTAGCTAGGAGGAATCTTGCAGGTTTTTTCAGAGATGCCAATTTGGAGAGACGGCATAGGCATAGGTTAAGTTCACCACCCCATCAAGATGCCGATCTGAAAACTCGGCAATGACATTTTGAATGCCGATTCGGAAACTCGGTATCGAGACCGTGCCGATGGCGATAAAATCGTTTTGTGAATAACATGACCCTAATGAAAAGAGCTAGAACCCCTCATTGCAAGGCAACCCTGGCTTCAGGCCTTCGTCGACTTCAGCCGCCTCACCCCGCTCCGGCCGCCTCCGTGTTGCCGCCGCCATACCTGAGCTCCGACGCGATGCTTGTTGTGGCAACGCTTCTGTGCTCTTGTAGATGATTAACGGAAATCCCTATATTTGGCAATTCGTTTTCGGGTCTTGACCAAATTCCTTTTGGGGTTGGAGCTTTGTTGGTTCGTGTGTCTTCTCCCCAATCTTCATTCTCTTGGCCTAATTCGTGCTTTTTCTTGCACAATTTGAGACTACTCTTTTGGACGAGTCGAGCAATCCATCGTCGAACACCACTGGGTCATGGTTTTCGTCCGTCGACCGTTTGCCACTTCTCTTTTCATTGACGAGTCGCTGTGCACAACCACCCTTTTTCCGAGTTGGTTAATTGGACTCCGACGAGGGAGATGCCACCTCCGGGTCTCCGTCGGTTCCTACCTCTTGATTCAGCCGGATGCTTGTCTTTTCGGCACCCTTGTTTAGTCTTGCTTTTGTAGAGTGTAATTGCCTTTATTTTGCACCATCTATGTATTTTTGTTTATTTAGATGGTTTTCCGTCTGCTGACTTATCGATCTTCGAGGTTCAGGTATGTTTGAACTCGAATTTGTACCTAATAAAAAAAAATAAAGAAAAGAGGATCAAACTCTTAATTCATCCTTATTGGCTAAATTATAAATACTTGACGATTAATAATTAATTTAAAAAATTTATCTTAATTCTCTCGAGTAGTTTTTTTTTATAGAGGCGAGAATTTGGGTTGTGTAAACCATGGTTGTACCACCACCCAAGAGCGTCCCTACGAACGAGAGTTTGAAACTCTAAATCAGTATTGTAAGACGATGAGCCGGACTCCAAGGCCATATGAGTGAGTCGATCAGCTGCTCTGTTCGCCTACCTGAAAATGTGGGATACAGAAAACATCTCGAACAAGCGAAGCATGCGAAGAGCATCTGGCATAAGGACTTCAATCTCCCACGGAGTCGTCCACACATCATTAATTGCATTCACGATCACGAGGCAGTCTCCCTCCACAGCAACTCGTCGAATCCCCAGCCTACGAGCTTCCAGCAACACGAGCTGCAGACCAATAACCTCAGCCTGGAGGGCAGACGCCAACCCGCATCTACTGACATTGCACGCAATCACCCTACATCATCATCTCTGATAACAAAACCTGCAGAGGCAGAACCAGATAAATATTTAGCGCCATCAAAATTAAGTTTAAAGACGTCATGCTCAGGTTTACGCCATCTAATGGTATTCCTTTTGTGAAGCTTGTTTCTAGGTTTGACTCTCAGTGTCTTTTCATCATCTTCGTCTGAGTCATATTGTTTATTTTTTTTTCCAGTTTTGGATGTGGTATTTTGATTATGGCTAAATGTTGTTCGCATTTCTAGTTTTATAAAAAGGAACAACAAACAATATTTATGAACGGTCAATTATGTATCTTATATTTAGAACATTGTTTATAGCAACCAGTTACATTTACCTGTAAAGTGATTGTCTACACGCAACAACACTTTTTTTTTTCTATTCTTTTTTCGGATCATCAATTCCTTGTAAGGTTAGATATCAATTATCAAATGCTTGGAGATGGATACATACTATTAAATCTATAACTGAAGAAACAATTAAAAAACAAAACAAAGTTTATTCAATTTGGATGTGCTATTAGAAGGTGAGGTGACCCTCAAACACATGCCTAACAGGCTAACATCTAGCAACTAACTACCATTCCGACTTACAAATGATTATTCAAAACCATCAATCCAACATCCCCAAATCCAATCCATAGTCAATACTAATAGCACACCCAATCTGATCCAGACAAGCAATGACGACCATATTGCAATCACAGAGTAATCAGTAACAAGAAACAGAAGAAAATCTTCATCAATGAGAAACAACATTATTGATCCTGCGCAAGCTACCAATTACCTGCAGCAGCAGCAGAGTAGCCACCACGCCATCGACGTCTGCGACGATGAACCGAACTCCGGCAGGCTCGCGGTACTGCAGAAGAAAATGAACACTCCGCCGCGGATCCTGAGCCGGTCAGCTGGCCGTTCCACCTGCTCCATCTTCAAGATTCCCCAGAGCTTCGTCGAAGTCAATGGCAAGCACTACCAGCCCCGGATTGTCTCAATCGGACCCTTCCATCGCGGAAAGCCACATCTGGAGATGATTCAAGAGCACAAGTATCATTACCTTTCTCTACTTCTTACGAGATCCAATTTAACGGTACAAGCCCTCTTTCAAACCCTAGAACCGGTGGAGAACATAGCAAGGGAGGCCTATTCCGAGGAATTCGACCTCGACCCCCACGATTTCATCGAATTGTTGGTTGTTGATGGCTGTTTCATCATCGAGCTGTTACGGAAGGTTGCACGGCTGGTTCCATTTGAGCGCGACGATCCAATTTGTTCGCTGTCATGGATACTGCCTTTCCTGGCGCGAGATCTGCTCCTGCTGGAGAACCAGATCCCGTTCTTTGTTCTCCAGAAACTGTTCGATCACACGATGGGGACGACAGATAAGGAGAGAAGTGAAAACGCTTCACTTGTCGATATCTTCTTCGAATGCATACACTACAACTGCGAGCGACCGCCGGAGGTGATCCAGAGTCTCCGGCGATTCCAAGCGAAGCACTTGCTGGATCTCTGCCGGACGAGCTTCATTCCGCCGGATGAGGGGACGAAGACCAGAGCAATTCGTCCCCCAAAGACAGGAGGCTTCCCGCCGCACGTGATCCACTGCATCTCGAAGCTCCGGAGAGCTGGGATAAAGATCCGGACGCCGAGGAAGAACGGACCGTCGACGTTTCTAGCAGTGAAATTTCGGCGGGGGGAGGGCATGATAGAGATGCCGCCGGTGACAATGGACGATTTCATGTGCTCCTTCTTCGCCAACTGCGTCGCCTATGAGATCTCCCACAGGTATGCCTTCTTTTTCTATTTGATTTTTTTTTTCATCTATTTGAATTAATCCCTACCAAATACTAATCCCATAGGAAATAAATTTTTTGATACAGTATAAGTTAAATTTTGATCAATACTCCCTCCATTCGGCAAAACTTGTCATTTTAGGGTGTTATTTTTGTTCAAAAAAACTTGTCATTGTAGGTATTTTGCCCTTCACTTTACAAAAATGCCCTTGATATGATTGATGGTTTGTTAGTTGTAGTTTTCGATAAAGTAAAAAAGAAGGATAATAATTGAGGGTAAATTAGTACATTTGTTGTTTGCCTTAAAACTTGTGAAATAAGCTAAAATGACAAGTTTTGCCGAACGGAGGGAGTAATATATAATTTTTTACTACTCCCTCCGTTCGGCAAAACTTGACGTTTTACTATTCACGCACGTTTTTTAGGAGCTAAAAACTATATAAAATATCTAGTTTTTTTAATAATTTTTTTAACAATTTTGTAGTTATTATTAATAAGTACAAACTTGTTAAAATTTTTTTAAAAATAAATAAATATTTTATAGAGTTTTTATCCTTCTAAAAAAGCGTGCGTGAATAGTAAACGACAAGTTTTGCCGAACGGAGGGAGTATTAGGTAACCAATTTATAATAATTTGTACTTGATTTAAATTATATTTATTTTTGAGCCATTTGAATGGTTATAAAAAATAGTGACAATAACAAGTTAGTGAACTAAAATGATTGTACGAATGAAACCAGCCGTGCAATAATGATTTGTATTGATTAGTTTAAGACGACTAAAATTTTAATACCGAAGGGTATTTATTTTATTCGTTTTAAACTAATTTAGTTGTACCGAAATATATGTCAATTTTGTTTTTTTAGGTGGAGAATATTACTCCATTTGTTAATTAAAATTTGTCGTTTACTATTAATGCACGCTTTTTTAGAATGATAAAAACTATATGAAATATTAACATTTTTTTAAATTTGTTTTTATAAATTCATAATTAATAGTAACAAGTATGAAATTATTTAAAAAATATGTTAAAAAAGTTAATATTTTATATAGTTTTTAACACCTCAAAAAGCGTGCGTAAATAGTAAAACGTCAAGTTTTAATTAACGGAGGGAGTAATGATTTGTATTGATTTGTGTGTTGTTGTTATTTTTAAAGATTTTGATTAGTTAAAAATTTAGTGAGTATTAAAAAACAATAGTAAAATTTATGAAGAAATTAGTGAAATAATGATGTTGACTGAGAGGTGAGTGTTTTATTAAAACATATGCACAATTATAAAATGACTTAAATTTTGAGACAGATGGAGTAATAGATAGAAAAAAAAAAGAGTATTATTTCTTTTTTGTTTTTTGATAAAGAAAAACGAGAACTAGACTCGCTCGAACAGAACATGAAAACAAAATAAAATGAGGCTACAAGCGGTGAATCAGAGAGTAATCCTTCCCCTAAAATTTTTCTCGATGACAAATGAACGACCAAATTTGCCTCTCTAAAACCATGGTTGAATTGAATGTCCCAAACCAATCAAGCCTTCGCACTATAGAGTACTATTTCCTTAAAATGTGTCTCATTTGCTAAAAAAAACATTAGTAGAATTTCTTAGAGTTAAAAAATGCTAAAATCATTAATTCTTATACCAACCTTTTTTCCCCCAAATATACTAACTTAATTTGGTTCCATGTACGTACAAAAGGTGCCCGAAGTATTTCACCACCTACACAGCCTTGTTGGACTACCTGGTGAATAGCTACAAAGACGTTGAGTACTTAAGCGACCACAACGTGATCGAGAACTATCTAGGCACAGAGACTGAGGTGGCGGACTTCATCAACAACCTCGGAAAGGAGATACCATTTGATGAGGAAAGCTGTTACTTGAAGCAGTTGTTTGAGGACGTCAATCATTACCACGAGAACAGCTGGAACGTTCACCTCGCCGGATTCAAGTATACCTATTTCAAGACTCCTTGGTCCTTCATTTCTGCCGTCGCTGCGTTGGTGCTCTTGGTTCTCAGTGTTCTTCAAACTGTCTATACCTTACTTGGTTACTACGCTCAAAATAATCAACAATCAAACTGAGATATCCTTGAATTGTATGATGAAACATATTGTTACCGACATAGGCGGAGATGGGGAGGGACAACGGGAGCATTTGCCCTTCCTTTCATTTAACGAGTTATCTATATATGCCTCTTTTTTACTCGTTGATAACTTCGTTTTGATATGTTATATGTTTCAATTCGATAGTAGAGTAAAAAGTTATAAATGTTTGAAAATTAAACATAGATTAATTATTTGAAATATTTGTTAATACACCACGATACTTTTATTTTTTATTTAACTTGGTATTTTTATAATATAATTCAGCCCAAGAGTTTTGAAACAAAATGTTATATTACTAAATTCAACAATTAGATAAGAAGATATGCAAGTTTATTTTTTTTAATATCTTGTTACACGATATTGCCCGCATGCTAAGAGAATAACAAATTACATATTGAATCTTTAGTTTACAAACAGTGTCTTTTTTAGACAACAATGTCGCTATAGGCTAAAACGACATTGTTTTGTTTGTTTATAGAAAAAAAAATATATAACAATTAATGGCTCAACTTTAAACTAAAACGTTCTCATTTTTGAACTAAAATATTATCCTTATGAACAAAAATGTCCTTGTTTTGAATTAAAACATCATTTTTTAGCCCCAGTCGGGGTGACCTATGGTGTGGAGTAAGGGGGTGGTAAAGAGGTCCCGGGTTCGATCCCTAGCCCCACCCCTTCCTTAAATAAAAATCTAAGATTTGTCTTACTCTCTAGTACCGGTTTACCTCATACGTAACTCTTGTTCGCTGGCTCCACCACAAGTTACCGATCATCAACTAGAGTTTTTTTTTTTTTGAAGCAATCAATTAACTAGAGTTAAAATTAACTTTATTTTGTACTTTGATATCTTATCATACAATTCCAAATGAAAATATTGATCGAAACAGATGGCGATCCACTTCTTATTATCCAGTACTTTTAAATATACTCAATTTGCAAGCTTGAATTCAATGCCTCGAGAAGTTTTCGAACAAATTCGATCCGATCAACAAACCTCATCCACTAATGTTAAACAACTTAGCTCAATATTTTAGAATTAAACTTAAAAAACTCACTACTTAATTGGAATTAGATCTCATGAAGTTGGCCAACAACTCGTCGAACTTTTTCAATGGGCTTCAGCCCAATGCCGTCGTTGACCTAGTCAGAGAGCCCAAATTGAATGTGGTGATTCTAATTCCATTCAACCTTTGCTTTCTGTGAGCCTATTGGTCAATTTTTGGTCAAATTAGCCGCCTTCGTTAACGTGTCATCTTTGATTTATGATTTAAACTCCATTGATTATTCCAAAGTGTTAATTACGATCTTCAGGCCACCTCATTTAATTCGAATATAAATACCCTGAAATCAAATCCCATCGCACAATAATTACTCATCTTCAATCCCAAATCCATATTTTCAAAAACCTTGATTTGGTCTCCCGCCAACTTAACTAATTCTTCAATTGATGGAGTACTACAAATCATCCTGTGAAGCTTCTCAACACGATCCAACACACGAAGATGAAAACGCCGGAGGAGGAGGATCTGATGACGAATTGGAGGGATCGAGATTCAACGTTTTGAGAGAAATGCTTGTAGAACTCGATGTCATGATCAGCCAGGAGGCAATCAAGAAGCTGGTGAAGAAGCTCGCAAAGAAGGCGAAAGAGACGGATTCGAATGTTCGCGAGTACGCCTTGGAGTGGTTGGATGAGGTGGAAAGCTTTCTCGGCGTGCGGAAGTCGAAGGCAGAAGCGGTGGATTGGACAACAAGGGAGGCATCGGAGATGGAGTTTGCCACCAAGCTTGAGCGGTTTAAAGTCAAGACTCTAGATATGGTGGTCGATGACAAAGATCAGGGCAAGAAGTAATTTATGCACATATGTTATAGTTTCTACTGATTATTTATCAGATTCTTTGAATTTTATCATTCAACTTAGAAATCTTTTTTTTTTTTGTAATTTAGTCGCTTGAAAAGAGTTGTTTAAAAACTATATAGTGTCTCGTGAGATATCTCTTGTCATTTTCTAACATCATATATTGTTTCATAGATGGGAATTAAAAAAACGGATCTTTTTTTTATAAATCCTTAAAGAGGGATATGCCATTCGGTTTATTCATAAACACCATCAATTTTAAGACACATAAAGCATGGTCACAAAGATCGAACTCCATTTATCTGTTGGGATAAAAAGATAGCCATCCCACATTGATTGTGGGTGGTATAACCATACAAAATATAAGGAAATGAGAAGTCTCTACACATTTGCTTAAGTTTTTGGGTTAGAATGGTGGATCCCGACCTTATAACCTCATAAACACCCATTGTTGGTAGGGTTGTTATTCGAGTCGAACGAGCCGAGTATTGCTTGTTTATATTCAGTTCATTTAGAATATGAACGAGCTGAGCCTAAATTTTGACTCGAGCTTAAAAATGTGCTCATACTCGGCTCGTTTAGGAAATGAATGAGCTCGAGCCGAGTTTTTTTCGAGCTTTAGACAGTTCTACTTGCTCATTGTAGAGTAACTTAAAGGAAATTTTAGAAATTCCATACAATTCGAGTTATTCGAGTTTAATTCGAACGAGCTGAGCTTTGGACCGAGCTTAAAAATGTGCTCATACTCGGCTCGTTTAGAAAATGAACGAGCTCGAGTCGAGTTTTTATCGAGCGAGTACGAGTCGAATTCGAGCTACTCGTGTTCACATAACACCCCTAATTGTTGGACCTCTACGAGGGAGAAGAAGAACCAAGACAATTGATTATCACACAGCTGATACCCCACACTTTCTCCATCACGGGGCAGTCCCTCAACAAGTGAACTCATATCCAAATTATATCTTGGACAAGAAGTGTTATAATCATGTGTTTGTGATTTGTTGAATGGTGAGATGCAGAGAAGAAGATGAATCAGAGAGAAAGAACGAGCCTGGTGAGCCCCATTGTAGGAGCTGATTGTGTTTGCTATGTAACCATTCAACTGAATCGATCAGTTTGTTACATCTAAGGGTACGTCCTTTTATAGACAAGGCCCAGTATATGTTCAGACCCACAATCTAACAACCTTCCTAACTATCTGATCTAACAATACACAACAAGAAGCATATATAATTAGACATGTGCCTCCGAACCGCCGGTTAGCATTGCATAACGTGGCATTATCAGCAGTCAAATATGCTAATGAATGGATTGTCTGTTAGTCTCTTCCATCTTTGGGAAGGAGTAATGTTTCAATCATGTCTTATGAGTTGGATGAAGGTGGGTTCCTCCTCTAACAAAAAAAAAAAAGAAAAAAAGTCAAGACCTCTATGAGTAGTTGGATGGACTCGTAGATGTGTGCATGCTTTTTGGGCCCAAAGTGTAGATGGATGTGTGCTTGTTACTTTTCCTTCAATTTAATTTGCATGCATATTTTAATTTTATTTCTTTTTAATCAATCAATTTGATTATATAAATTCTGCATGATGACTTATCCTAAGAACAAAAAAGTGGATAATTTATATGTTCGATCTAGGGTTTCGTCAAAACACAAACATGAAAACTCAAATGAGAAGAACACACTCAAGCCTTTATTTACGTGGTTCGATCGGTTTCCTTACATCTGTGGAACCTCGGGTGGGGAGGTTCACCCAATCCACAAGGCATCCAAGGTCAAAAACAGGTTACAAATGTCAGATGCACAAGCACAAAAGGTAGCGATTTCTAAAATGCACAACGAGAAGATAAATAGAGAATAGGGTTAAAAATTGTCCGTGTAGGACACCAAGAAAACTCTAGAGAGATTTCTCCTCGATTTAGAACCCTCCTTCGTCTACTTCCTCGTCGTGCAATCAGGGTCTCAGGTAGCACCGGAACAGAGTGAGAACCCTCGGAAAGAATCATCGCCAACAGGAGCTCTCTAGAAACCCTAACATCTCCAGAATTTCTAACCGCTCGGACTAGAGAAATGAGAGTGAAATAGAGCAGATGTTATAGTGTGTTAGGGTTGCCTTAGCGACCTATATATAGCCAGAGATATAACAGTTGAAAGCCTTCGAATGAGCAAGGCCAAGATGTTGACCTAGACAAGTCAGCCCAAACATCTTTAGTATAACTCAATCCAAAAAACTAAAACCGGAGTAACCAAACATTTACTTAGGCTTATATACTTCACCTAGTCTCACCTTGTGAACCAAGGTTAGCCATTGGTGCCATTATGAATGATCCATGGGACCAATGTGCTTTTCCTTTATCAAGCCATGACTAGATCATATTTAATTAGCCCTAAGAGGATTCACCTAACCTAAGTGCTCATGCATCATACAACCAGATAAACCAATATTTTTGTAAGTACATATTGCACGGATTAAATAACATAACATTATACTCCGTATTAATGTCTTTTTATTAAAAGCAACCACAGTAATGTCCCAACTCTTTTTTTTTGATGAAGGGAAAACAAGTGGTGCTTATCAACAAGTTTGGATTCGTTTTGCAGATTTTATAGCTTTGCGACGTCTCAGTAAAATGGGTCGTTCGGAGTCCATATTGATCAGATTGGGTCGTGCCATACCTTGTTGGAACGAGGACGAAGAGATCTACAACTTTTCTGTTGAAGGTTTTTCCAGAATCTACCGAGAAGATGGCCGAAAATCAACATCTTTGCAGCTGTTTACTGTTTGGACGAAAATAATTATCTTTTCATATTTAGTTTATCATCTTAAGCATTATATTTATTTAGGAATAATGTAAATTAGAATAATATCTATTAGTTGACTTTTCAATTAATTGATATTATATCTAATTAGTTTTTATCTTTATTAATTAGGATATTTTTATCTAGTTAGGATTAAGTTTAACAAGCAATCCTTAGTCTCTAAGGAAGCCAACCAAACCCTAGATATTTTTTTATTTAAACGTTTCATTCATTCAATAAAATTAGATAGAATTGAATTTTTGACGAAAAGTCAGATTTGGAGAGTTCTCCTAGGGAGGAACCGAGTTCCCCTGCGTGGGATAGGTTTCGATGTGTTGTTCTTAGCTTGGTTTGTCTTGTGTGTGTCGCTCCTCGTTGAAGGGTTGGTGCTACCACATGTTTGGTGTGTGTCGATCCTCGTTGAAGGATTGGTGCTATCCATCATGATTGGTGTGTGTCGATTCTCGTCGTCGGACTGGTGCTATCAAGCATCCACGAGCCCCCTCCTTGTGCCTCCAAGTTGTCCGCTTGGTTGTGTAAGGTTGTAGAGGCGGGCTTTGTAGTCGTTGGTATTTGGTTCCTACCCTCTTAGGAGGCCTGGGGTCTTTATCTCGTTCTACCTTAGTTCGAATCACCCTTCTATCGGTCTTTCTTTCATTGTTTTGTTGAGTCTTTGCTTTCGTTCTTGTCTTTTGAGTCTTGATTGTCGAAGATCGGGCCACCCTGCGGCTAACCTCGTATCAGTTTTGCTCTTCAAGGCATTTTTAGTAAACGATACTCTTGTAAGATATTTTGAATTATTACCTTGTTCCAAAAAAAAAAGTAAACGATACTCCTTCATATCTGAATAAGTGACTTATATATTTTCACACTTTTTATGAGTGTTAAGAATAAAATTATATAAAAAATTAATTAAAAAGTTGATATTTTATATAGTTTTTAGCTCCTTAAAAAACGTGCTAAAAAAAGTCAAACGACAGTTATTTCTGAACGGATGGAGTACTGTATTTAATGGAATTCTAATGAAAATATGTAGTGGGTACGTAGTGTTTTGTTCATGGAACCCATTTAATGGGTGGTTTTCTATAATTTCATATTTAACGGGTGATTAAGTGTAAAGGCTATACAATATACAAAATGCCCCTTATTTTTATAAAGGAAAAATGACCAAAAATAATACAAACTATAAGTCATGAACCAATATTAATACTAACTTTAAAAACTAAAAAAATAATACGAACTATCATCCATGAACCAATATTAATATAAAGTTTAAAAACTACCCAAAATAATAGTATAAACTATTTCACATTAAACCAATTTCGTTATGGAAAAAATTCCAAATGATTTTTTGGTTAATTTTTCAATGTTTCAACTAGTTCAAAAATTTAATGACGTGACATCATATTATTAAATGCATAAATATAATGTTTGAAAATAAAAACTAATTATCAATACAAACTGGATTATAAGGTAAATTCATTCATCTAATTTACACTCAAATTTGGTGTTTTTAATAAAAATACATTGAACGCTTAATGATGTGATACAAAGTCATTAAGTTTTCGAACGTTCGATTATGACGTCAAAATTTTGGCCAAAAAATTGATTGGAATTATTTTTGTATCAAAATTGGTTCAATGTGAAATAGTTCGTATTATTTTTGGTAGTTCTTAAATATTGTATTAATATTGGTTCATGGTTGATAGTTTGTATTATTTTTGGCAGTTTTTAAAGTTCGTATTAATATTGGTTCATAACTGATAGTTTGTACTATTTTTGGCATTTAACCTTTTATAAAATCTCAAATTAAAGTTGTTGATGCTATGACAGTCCATGTGTTGGACAGTTAGCTAATGAAATAGGTTAATATATTAAGGTCATATTTTTTTTCCTTTTATAAAAACATGCATATATTTTCATATTTTAAAAGTTCAAATTAGTGTAAAAGATTGGTCATTCACAATAAGCCTAGCAAATTAAATTTAAAATAAAAATCATTATAATTAGGGAAATATTTGATATGATAAATGAAACCAATGATAAAGATATAATAGAAGAATGGAAAGGCATATAATTAGCTTTACAATATAATTATGATCTTCAAACCTAAATTTATTGATCTAGATTTATTTATTAATTTTTTTTAATATTAGTCCAGATCGATTCAGTCGCTCTACATCTGGATTGGGTACTGTGTGACCCATTTAAGGGGTTGACTTTCCCACTCACAAGCGACTCTATGTTTCCAACGGAATTCAAACTTCGAACCTTTATATAATTTATTGATCTAGATTTATTTATTAAAATCTTGAAAAGACCTAAAAGACAACAAATTAAATCAATGCTAGTTAATTAGTTTAGCTAATAAGTAGCGTTGGCTCGCGTTGAAGCCAAGTCTAAATTTGTTCTAGCTCATATTGATTGACTTGTTTTTGTAAAGTGAACGAGTCCAAGCCAATCTTTTTTTTCTGTTAGACTTAGTTTATAGAGTAGTTCTACTTGCTTATAACGTTAATGTGATCACAATTGAGTTGTCTAATAAAGTAACCCTAGCCACACTTTCTTTTTTGAGTTGAGCATAAGCGGAGCTTGAGCTACATACTCTGCTCATCGACCTACGTGACACTACTTCAATTAAAACATTTTCTTATTCTAACATATGTTATGTATTTATTTATTTATTACAGTAAAGAATTTAAAACAATCACGTACTATTAAAAAAACTCATCGTATTATCATAAAATTCAGATTATTTTTTAACTTTACATATTAATAATGGAAATTTTAAAAGATATTTAATCGTTTAAATAATTAAAACGAAGATGATATATAATGATGATCAATACCTAGAAAGTAGAAAGAGAAAGAGAATAACAAGTTGAAATGAAAGTTAAGGGTGTAGTGATCGATGGCAGTACACATTGGTTGGGTACGTAGTGGATATATCATTTTTGGGGCGGCAGATTGTGGTAACCCAAAATAGAAAAGACGGTTTGGACAACGCTGAGAATCAAGAGAAGAAAGGCAGCGAGTGCGGAAATGAAGGACCATGGAGTCCGGAAGTAAGTGTACTTGAACCCAGCAAGCTGAACGTTCAGGTTGTTCCGATGGTAATGGTTCACTTGATCAAACACCTCCTCCAAGTAACAGTTTTCCCAATCGAATGGCGAATCTCTACCGACGTTGTTGATGAAGTCCGCCACCTCTGCATCGGTGCCCAGATAGTTTTCTATCACGCTGTGATCCCGCAAGTACTCCACATCCCTCTCACTGTTAATCAAGTAGTCCAAGAAGGCCGTGTACGACGTGAAATACCTCGGACACCTATTTATATTTTACATCATATCCAACCCATTATTAGTCAGATAAATATATCCGAGTCTAAAAGTGAGCTATCTCACTACTTTAATTTACAAGGAAAATATGACAACATTATAATTATATATGAGTTCGAGGCCTCTATATATATAGAGTAGAATTTATCGACCCCGTTTTTTGGATTTTCAATAGTTATTACTATAAAATAGAAATGGATTAATATTATAAAATGGGATTTTTTTATGGATAATGATGTTATGCCATATTTTTAAACTTCTAGTTATCACGTCAATAGAAGATAGCTAATTCGATTCAAAATAATCTATCCCTCTAGGTACTTTCATTGGAAAATATAACATTATAAACAAGGTGATTTTTGCTAGCTGAAAGTTAAGTTAAATATAATAAGTAGGAAATTATTTTTAAAATTTAATAAAATTTTTAATATTTTTTAATTCTTAAAAAAACATATTAAAAAGTCACACAACTTGTATTTTAGATGAGAGAGTATTTTATAATAATACGGATAGACAATTAGTTATAATAATATGGAATGTTTTAAATAATTAATATTTTATATGTTTTTCAAATCCTTAAAACAAACTTATCGACATCGATCATCGGTGGCTCCCTGATCATCGGTAACCCAAAATAGCAAAGACGGTTTCGGAGTAATAAATAAACACTTTTTGAAAAACATGATGTAAAAAGCTCACTCACTCGATCATCGATCTGTACTTATAACAAGAAATAAACCAGCAATTAGCGAAGAAATAGATCGATCAGTGTAAATTATAAGTAACATAAAGAAACAGATGAGTGTAAATTATTCAGAAATTGTTAGGTATATATAGAAAGAGGAATTAGCAAACATTACTTGTACTGGGAGATCTCGTAGGCGACGCAATTGGCGAAGAAGGAGCACATGAAATCGTCCATTGTCACCGTCGGCATCTCTATCACGCCGCCTTCAAATTTAACTGCCAGAAACATCGACGATCCCTCGTTTTTCTTCGGCGTCCGGATCTTGATCCCTGCTTTTCGGAGCTTCGAGATGCAGTGGATCACGTGCTGCGGTATTCCAGTCCCTTTTGCCTTTAGGTCTCTGTTCACCTTCGACTCTAGTTCCTTCGGAATGAAGCTCGTCCGGTAGAGATCCAGCAAGTGTTTCGCTTTGAACCGCTGGAGACTCTGGATCACCTCCGGCGATTGGTCGTAGGCGTAGCTTAAGTATCCGAAGAAGATATCAACAAGCGAAGCGTTCTTCTCTTTATCGGTCGTCCCCATCGTCCGATTGAACAGTCTCTGGAGAACAAAGAACGGGATCTGGTTCTCCAACAGGAGCAGATCTCGCATCAGGAAAGAGAAGATCCATGACAGCGAGAGAACGGGATCGGCGCGCTCAATTGGAACCAGTTTCGCCACCTTCCGAAACAGCTCGATGATAAAACATCCATCAACGACCATCAATTCGATGAAATCGTAGCGATCAAGGTCGAATTCCTCCGAATAAGCCTCTCTGGCTTCTTTCTCCACCGGTTCTAGGGTTTGGAAAAGGTCTTTTAGTGTCAATTTGGATCTCGCAAGGAGTATAGAAAGGTAATGATACTTGTGCTCCTGAATCATCTCCAGATGCGGCTTTCCACGGTGGAAGGGTCCGACTGAGAGGATTTGGGGGTGGTAGTGATTGACATTCACTTCGACGAAGCTCCGGGGGACCTTGAAGATGGAGCAGGAGGGGCGGCCAGCAGAGCGGCTCAGGATCCGCGGCGGAGTCTCGAGCTTCTGCTGCAGCGCCACCAATCGCAGCTCGTCGTCGCGGATGTCGATGGCGTGGTGCACGAGGCAATTGGTAGCTTCTTCTGCTTGTAGTGAATCGCCATTGGGGTTTCTCATTGAGGCCATTTGCTTAATTGCTTGGATCGATCAGATTGGCCTGGGCATGTCCATAAAAGCACACAACCAACTTGAAAGAGACTTTGTGCTGACTGATTTTAGCAATTAGGTCAATGTTTATAAGTTTGATTAATCCAACCAATGAATTGCTTATTGCTCCAATTAACCCCAAAGATTCAACTTGTTCCCAATTGGGGGAATATATAAAACTATTCGCGCAATTGTTGTTAGATTTCAAATTAAATAAGGTAGGCTGTATTCTCAACTTGTTCTTCAATAGGAAGGATCGACGACGAGGACTAGTTCAAATACAACTCGAAAAGTTCGTACATCAACTAACTGTTTTAACAGAATTCGACACGGTTAGTTTGCGCGTTTTTGTGGTTAATGTATACAGTTGTGTTTGCGACACTCGGCTTAAACGTACTGTAGATGTTGTGTGTGTAGGTGAGACTGATTCCGCCATAAGAAAGATGAAAGCGTGCATATAAGCATGATCAGGAATGTTCTCTACAAGTCCACTCTACCAGTCTTAACTAACTCCATGGTTAATGGCCCTATCTATAATAAATTAATTCATATTATATAGAGGAGGTTTTAAATAATTGGTGATGGTGCAAGTGACGTCAAAGATGAGACCCATTCAAAACCCTAGTATTTAGATAAGAAATTAAATCCAAAATCAAAATTCATTAATTTTAATTGTATACAGTTGTTTTTTTTTTATGGTATCTCGATTACTTTCCAAAACTGATACATATATTAATAGTGCATTTATAAACATTAATACTTGAAAAGTGTTTGTTTAATTTATGTTATTGCATGTTTAAAGTAACACAAATATAAAAGAAAAATATCATTTAAATTATGTTGTCTAAACAATTACTATTGTTTTAAGTTTAAAATTATTTTATAAATTTAATGTAATTGATATATACAATTATAAAGTATTTTATGTTAAAATACATTGTAAATTATGTTAACCAAACACTCGATCATATCTATAAGTGTTTATATTAATAATCATAATACATTGGGAATCGTTTATAGTCTTTTTATGATATTCAACAACTATCACCAACCCTAACACGAATTTAGAATTGCAAGTTCTCATCCCAAAGGATACTTTTAGGATTGACTTTTATTAATTAAGTTCATAATCCTTCTTAAACTCTTTTCGTTTTTCAAAAAAAAAATATTGGGAATCCAAACACCCCCTAATATCGATCCGAATGTAAAGAATTAGCTAGGTGCACTTTTATTAAGTAGTTCTTTCTTATGCATCAAGTATCACATATACAGTCACTTAATTAATTAATTACAAATTAACTTATAACAAATTAAATACAAAGATATACGCCCCTCCAAAGATTATGAAAGAATAAACAAATAATGCAGATCATTTTACAATGACCTTAAACATATATCCCTCTTTAAATTCAGTTCAGCCTCTAATTAACTAACATTTAATCATCAAATAAATTAAATATCCTTCAGTTAATCAATTAAAACGTACCAACCCATTCCTTAAAAGATTGGCTACTTTTTCATCCCGGTTGGGATGTAAGGCTGAGCCACAACCACCTCATTCATGTCGAAAGTCCGTACTTTAAACCGCTCAATCCTCATGCCGTCGTCTCCGTCGTCGCTTACCTTCAAGCCCTTGTCGATACTCAAATAATCTCCGTCGTTAAAGTCGTTGTTTGAACCATCGACGTCGCTCAACATCTTCTCGATATCGAGCTTGTCCTGCTGGCTGGCGAGGATCTGCTCGACGAGCTCCCAAATCCGGCTCACCTTGGGGTCGGAGAGCCGCTTCCGGATGTAACGCTCGAGGCGGGCGTCCGTCTGCACCATGGAGAAGAGGCTGTTGAGGAGGTCCCGGCTCTCGATCTCCATCAGCTCGAGCCGCTGGAGGATGGAACGCAGCTCGTTGGAGCCAGCCGGGGAGGGCGTCATCGGGCTTTGCGGCCTGCTCACCGACTCCGCTATCAGCCGGCTGATGGTGGGGTTGCTCAGCCGCCTCGTCAGTAGAGACGACGGGGACGACGCCGTTTTGGTCCTGACACGCATGGCCTTCTTCTCTGCTGCCATACTGGATCGATGAATTAAGATTTTAGAAAATGATTTATGGATCGATGGAAAAAGGAAATTAATTAAAAGGGGTAAAGGAGGTTTTGATTTTTAATTTGTTGGTGTGGGGGAGGAATATAATGAATGGAATATGATTGGATCGATCACTTAGAATTATAAGTATTTATAGGGTTTTGTGTACGTATGCACATATTATCCGATTTTTGGATATGAAATGATCAAAGTATAGACGTGTGTGGAATTTGTTGACTGCGAAATAATATAATCGAGTTTGAGTTATTATGTTTGATTGGATTATTTAGATGGCGGCGCAATCGTGGAAGGACAACTATAAGAGACCCTTGTTTGCCTTTTTGAAGTAATAAGACTAAAAAATGTTACTGGAAATTTTATATCATATCTCGTGCACGAAAGTTCCACGCGGCGTTGAATTTTCGTGTTTAATTCCAAATATAGATATATAGGGTTTGGATCGTATATATGGTATCTACTAAAAAAAAGAGGTTGATATACATATGTATAGTTTCAGATTTGGTTAATTTCAAATGTCTCACATTGCAAAAAGGTGGTAATTATATATATATATGGAAATTACTAAAGTTCGACAGACCTCATAAATTGGTTCGTATACATAGATTTTTCTATCTTATACCCCAAGAGCATAGAATAAGATGCCCATTTTAGAAAAAATGTATCCTTAATTAAATTTCATTAGCCAAATTTTAAATTAGATTATTAGGGTCCTTTATTTTTAGTAGGGTATCTTTCCCTATATATTTAGGATCTTATCCTATGCCCTTAATTAGGACATAGAATAGAAAAACCGCGTATACATAACATAGAATTCTAACATATATCTCACCTATATATGTCAGGTGAGATTTTATACCGATTAGTAATAAGATCAAGGAGCAGTTCATCACTTATACGTATATATTCCATCTGCACATATATGTTCAAAACGTACTGCATGTATAAATATTAATCACTTTACTTTATTCAAAAAATTGAAATGCTTTAAATATATTTATTAAAAAAAAAGAATTATCAAAGTTAAATAAAAATAACATAAACTTTAAAAAAATACAAATTTATTTTTTAAAATTTTATACTTGCCAAAAACTATCCATTAAATGGTTCCATAAAAAAAACCATCCACCACATATTTTTTTAAAATTTGTTTAAAATTTAATGTTTAAGCTTGAATATATTTAAATTAAATTTATGGTAGGATAAAAAAATTCTATTAATATATTAGGGGTGAAAATGTGTAAATATTTTAAAATTATATGTTTATTTGGAGGTAGAGGTTCTAAATGTTGAAAATATTATTGAAATTTATTTTGAAATTCTAAAAAAATTTTAAAAAATATTTTTGAGCTTGGAAAATATTCTTAAAAAATAAACGGATAATTTTTTCCTTTTTAGTATATAGTATAACTGTTTAAAAATGAAAGAAAAAGAGATGTTAATTATTAGTATAAAAATATTATGAAATTTATCCAGGGATAATAATTTATAATATTATTTTATTTTTGATTAAAAAAGTATTCCAAAAATTAATTTTAAAAATATAACCTTTTTAGGAATAAAATAGGAGAATTTTGTTCATATATACATCAATTTTCAAAAAATAATATTTAAAAAATAGCCAAATGTATTTATAAATCTATACGAGTTTCTAATTTAAATATAAAACTTAAAATATTATAATATCGTATATATTTAACAAACCCTGTGTATATACCGTAAAACATGTTTTTTTACACATAATCATATATATATATATATATATATATATATATATATATATATATATATACACACGCACACTTAAAGAAAAAATGGTGTGCTTCTCGTCAAATTCCTGGTATTTTCAAATTTCAATATTTAATAATTTTATCAAACCATTAATTCGATTTTTATATAACTTTCTTTATTTGATACTCCCTTCGATCCAAAATACATGTCGTTTGACTTTTCAACACGTATTTTAAGAAGCTAAAAACTATATAATATACTAACTTTTTTATTATTATTTTTTATAATTTAATACTTATTACTAACAAATATGAAGTTATTAAAAAAATTAATAAAAAAAATTAATATTTTATATAGTTTTTAACTTTTTTAAATACTTGCTTAAAAGTCAAATGACATGCATTTTAAATCGAAGGGAGTAAGAGATTAATGGTTTCGTTCTTCTAGAACCAAATCATCTTGAAAAATATTAATTAGCATCCCATATATATATCGAAGGAAGAAATAAGAGAATTTTTGGGAATACAACGACAAAATTGGAAAGCATGGGTAGAGTATGACTCGAGCAATTGCATATATTCCACCAGGAGGAACTAGGCAATTGGTAATGGAGTAAACCCGCCTTTAGCAATTAGCATATATATTAAAGCTGAATTTTATGGATCAACCCTACCCTACCCAATGGCATAGGGTTAGTGCTATCGTATTCCTCTTATAGTCTTTATGACATTGGAATGGACATCCCCTCCCACATCGGGTGCTCTAAAATGGAAAATCAAACGCCCCTCAAATTGGGTGGGGTGCGTTGCACTTCATCAGGCAGCTTCACTAATACTCCCTTCGTTCGGCAAAACTTGTCATTTTAGGGTATTATTTTTGTTTAATAAAACTTGTCATTGTAGGTATTTTGTCCTTCACTTTACAAAAATACCCTTGATATGATTGATGGTTTGTTAGCTGTAGTTTTCGATAAAGTAAAAAAGAAGGGTAATAATTGAGGGTAAATTAGTACATTTGTTAATTGTCTTAAAACTTGTGAAATAAGTTAAAATGACAAGTTTTGCCGAACGGAGTGAGTAATATATTAACCACTTGAAAGGGATGTGGAATGAATGGCGCTGAGATATTGTAATAATCATATGAGATATATATTCAATTTCATCTCCTAGGCATAAGACTATCCACAATGGTTTTTCCTATAATGTATATATTTCCACAAGATGTATAAAAATATACCTTACTTTTTGATATTTTGCTCCAATAGTTAAATGTGTATTTTTTACACCATTCAAATACAAAAAAAAATTATAAAAAATACACCAATAAAATTGTCTTGCTTTTTAAAAAAGTTTTTGCACATTGGGAGGTTATGTGCTCCAATTAGCACATTACATGTTGTGCACATTTGCACACCCAAAATCAACCAATGGGGCTAAAAAAATGTCTAAAAAAATAAACATTTATACAGAACCATTTGAGTTGGTCTAAGAAATCACTCCTACTCATTATGCTCACAAAGGTAAATGCAATGATTGGTAAGGTTGCACATCTTAACCACACACCATAAAGGCGTAACCTCGAGAATAATCAAGGTCTGCATGATCTCATATCTTGATGAGGAGAAGATATTGCAACAAAGCCATAAGTTACCATATATTTTATTATTTCTTCAACATCTATTTTATTTCAATATTATTAGGTAAAAATATTTGTAATCCTGCATTAACCTAGCTATCTTTATGTATAAAAAATAGTTATCATATCTTTTATTATTTCATAAAATAAATCAATTTATCTTCTAAATCAAATGAATATTATCCACCCCAGCCCTATTTAATTTATTTTCTAAATACTAGGGTTTTGAATGGAATCTCATGACGTCACGTACGTGCACTATCACCAAGTATATTTCAAACCTAATTTAATTTGAATTTAATTTAAGCTATATAGCTAGGGCCGTTGATGGAGAGATGGAGTTAGTTAAGACCGGTAGGGTGGACTTGCAGAGATAGTTCCATTGATCACCCATATATGCACGCTTTTGCATCTTCCTTGCATTGTGTAGGAATCAGTCTCACCTAAGAAAACCCACAAGCTGACTACCGCCCATCAAACATTGGTTTGTGCCTAATATGACTCTTCTTATATGTATATTTTGTAAGTAGCAACACAACCATTAGTGACAATCACACGCAACCACGACGAAATCTCTTAAAATAATTGGTCGATTGTGTATCATATACACGCGTGAAAACTTCATGTATTTGATTTCATTATCGATTTTTTCAGTCTTTGTAAAAGAAATACTAGTTTTTACGCGCTAGTGTTTATGTTTGAATCTTGAACATCAAGAACCTATGGTGCCTTATATCTTACGTTATATAATATATGCAAGTTGTAGATCATTTTCGTGTAATAGCATCGATTTTTTTTATTGGTTATATATAGCTTTAGTTATAATTTGACGATTTCATAAAACCTATAAAATATTTACGCGTTTGCGTTTATATTTGAACCTTGAAAATCAATAAGCTATGAAAATTTACAAGCTTACATATCTTAAGTTATATAAATTAATAATACAAGTCGTGGATCATTTTATCGTTTACTTCTTTGCACATAACTTGGAATATATATTAGAGATGACGTACTTGATGTAAAAATATAATGTATTTTGTATACATATACGGTATATATTAGTTGAGTTAAGCTATAATTATGTAAGTTTCATGAGCCCGTCCAATAGTCTTTCAACCTATTCCATAAAATATATGTTCAATTTCTTGGAGCTATATTCCGTGTTCAATTAATTACACACTTCCACATTAAATTTTAATAAAAAAATATTCTGAAAAAGTGAATAGTTAAACATGACTTGGTCACCTATCTTTTCTGTTTTGATAAGCATTCAACATTTCAACCTTAATTAATTTTGGATTTGATAACTCACCGGCCTTACATTTCTTGGTTTTGGGTGTCCAATAAAAAATAACATTAATATATATTAGTTACAAGTCATTAAAGTCATTAGAATGAGTAGTTAAGGGAAGGTGAAACTCATATACAAAAGTTTAAATTTGAGTTAAAATTAAGGTGTATCTCGAGCCGCGCCCTTCTAGCCGGAGTTCTAGGCCCAATGTGTAACCACATCACATGTTGTTTTTCAGGCGATCAGATGACTAATTTCATGGTATCAAAGTTTGATTCAAGTTGATTCAACTTGAGTTCGTGTTCATGTCCAACTGCACTTTAGGGCGTGTGTTGAGACGTTGGTTTGGAGGTGTAATAAAAGAACATCTTGGCCTTGACCTACTACAAGCAACTAGAATTGGTCATTTATCAGGGGAAGCCATTACACAATAACTTAAGTTTTTGTGTTAGAATGTAGATCATGATCTTTTACAGACCCGGTGTAACCATGACATACACGTGTTACTCCCCACGCGCTTTTGTGTTAGAATGTAAATCATGATCTTTTACAGACCCGATGTAACCATGACATACACGTGTTACTCCCCACGCAACCCGTCGACTAATTTCACAAGTAGAGCATCTTCTATGGTATGCTAAAATTTGGCTTTTAGCCTATTTTCCACTCCATGATAAGTCATTTTCCAAATTTCTAAATTTTTTTTGCAAAATTAAAATGGGGAATTACTACTAAATACCCCACTTTGATAATTGGTTTGCAAAAATACCTAGATTTGAAAACAATTGCATCAATATATGGAAATTTGCAAAAATACATTATTTAATTATCAAAACTACCCACCACCCCCAAAAAATCAGAAAAAAAAAGTTAAATATTTTAAGTATTTTTTATTTTTCTTATATTTTAAAATTATTTTAAATAATTAAATAATAAAAAAAACTGAAATTAAAAAAAAAAATTCACAATCCCAACCCAATCCCTACTAACAGGATAGCCTAGCCCCGACCGACCCAATCCCTAACCAAAAACACACAAGAGCAGCCCCAACCCTAAGTCTCCGGCGCTCATCCCCAACCCCAAGTCTCCGGCGCTCGGACCTGAGCCCGCGTCTCCGGCTCCGTCGCTGCGCCTACACTCCGGCGCCCCTGACCGACCCAATCTCAATCCCTAACCAGAACACACAAGAGCAGCCCGACTGTCGCTGCCTTCACCCTCCGTCGCTGCGCAAGCACTCCGGCGCAATCCGGCTCCGGCCTCGACCCCAAGAGCAGACCAACCTCCGGCTCCATCTCCCGCCGATTATAATCTAGTGGTTATAATTTAGGTCAAAACCGTATCTTTACTCAATCTCCCGCCGATTATTGATCATATCCTGTCAATGTTCATATTTGGGATTGTCAAGAACAATATTCATCCTGTCAATGTAATAATATTATGATTTCAAGATATATATTGACAATCCTTTTGTAAATATGGTTAATAATCCTAAAGATATGATTTACCGTATCTTCAGTGATTCTCTCCTAGATTATAGCTTCAATCCTGTCAATGTACATTCGCAGCTTTGTCACTATAAACATTAATCCTGTCGTAGTGAACGAATAACTTTGTCATCTTGGACATGCCTTTAATTTCTAGTTATGGTAGGATAAAATCGTATCTTTTTTCTCTTCCCTATTATAAACTCCATCCTGTCAGTATTAATTTTTAGCCTTGTCATAAAAAACATATATCCTGTCAACAAAAAATTTGTTCCTGTCAGTATTAATTCTCTTACTAAGGCGATGTTTTTCATCCGGCTACTTTTATTATTTTTAAATTTCTGAGAAAAAAAATTAAAAACATTATTTTAATGTATATTTGATTTTTTATATATTTTTTAACTTTTCTTTTAATTCATAAATCTCCTTTTAATGATTTTTACATTTAAATTTAAAGGTAAAATCAGTCATTATTTTTTAGCACAAATGACCTATTTTTTAGCACAAATGACCCACCTATCCTATTTTTGCTATTCTCAGAAAACTGGTATACTTTTGCAAACCAAACACCGATTTGGTGTATTTCTGCAAATGGGCCAATTAAAATCCAAACCAAATATCCAAATTTGACTTCATATTTGGAAGGCAAAATGTGCATCCAACACTATTTTTTTCATTATTAATTATTTAACATATATTTATATAGTTCTATAAACAATAATACAATTAATCATAACAAATTTTATATACATATATATGACAAAATTGTAAAGATAATGATATCGATTCTATAATATAACCATAATATTCGACATGTTTGGATTATGATATATTTAAAAAAATAATATTTTAAAAAAGCATATTTTTTTATTATATTTAGCCTAGTCAAAATAATATCTCATAAATAAATATCATTAAATAAAGTAAAATATACCAAGATAAGGAATAAAGTATAAAATGAAACTACATACAAATACAATTTTTATAGAAAATTCTGAGATTTTAGCCTATAAAAATAGGCTTTTTCCACAACCACCAAAAAGAAAAGGTCGATTTAGCTATAACGTTTTGGGTAAATTGCAGTAAACTACTCCTTACCTATGGAATTTTGTAAAATCGCCCATTAAAATGGAAATTGCAACAAACTACCCTTTACATATCTTATGTTTGCTAACGGTGGCAAATTTAGAGAAGCTCGGGGGCTGAAACCCCAAATAAAATAAAATAAAATAAAGGTAAAAATTTACAAAGGTAGCTTAACTTAGTTGATAATGAAGGGCATCTATATATTACCTTGAAGTCATGGGCTGAAATCTCTTTAGCCTTATTTTTTTTATAATTTTTGTTTCTCTTAGTTTTCTTCTAATAAAAATAGCTAATTAAATAAAAAAATTTAAGGTTTTCTCCAATATATTTTATTTTCAAAAAATATTATTTTTCGTATATACATACAAAAAAATCTATTTTTTATTAAAAAAATATTATTTTTTGATAAAAAAATCTATTTCTCCAATATATTTGTTGCTTGTTTTAGCGGATTTTTTTGTCCATTTGGATGGATATTTAATTATGGTACGGTGTTTTTTTAGAAGTGGTATACGGTGTTTTCGGTTGTGATGATATGATGAAATTTTGTGGATTTTCTAACCAAATGGGGGTTGAGGATGTGTTTGCATTCAATTGTTTGGTTCACAATATGCATTTATATGTTGTTTTGTTTACACACATTAAAATACTTTTTTTTTAAATGCATTTTAATTTAAATACATCATAATGCATTAGACAAATATTTTGAATGTTCGATCATTAGTGGGAGAGTAAATAAAACAACCTTTGAAAAAAGAAAATATTTGGCCCAATGCCCTTTTCATTAGCCCATTTAGTATTTGTCCTAAGGGTTTAAATTTGTTAGCAATTGTCCAAAATATTTTCATAATACCACTTTTACCCTCCTTTTAATTTTGCCCTTCGGCTTTTTCCAGATCCGAGAACAAAGGATATCTCAAACCTTCGTTCTCCCGATCTGAGACACCACCTCCTCTTCTCTCTCTCGGATGCCACTGGGAGCCTCTCTGCAAGCCCGAGCTCGTCGTCCACCGCCACGACCGCCATGGCATCGCTGGGAGCCTCTTCTCTCCTCTAGATCTGAGACTCCACCACCACGGCATTGTCCACCGCGATATGAAGCCGGAGAACGGCCTCCTCGTCCTCCTCAACCTCCACGGCGTCTCTAGCGCCGAATTCGGTCGGATCCGTGTATGTGCATCTTCAATCTGTCCATTGCTTGATCTGTCCATCTTCGATCGATGCTGCTCACGACCTCCTCGTCCTCCTCGACCTCCATGGCGCCAGTTCTCCTCCTCGACCTCCACGGTGTCTCCGGCACCCTCCTCGCTCTCGCCTTCCACTCTCTCCCCGTCAAACAGGTCCTCCTCCTCCTCTTCCTCTTCGTTTTGTGCTTTTCCTATTCATTACTGAGGGTTTTTGCTTGTTTGTTGCGTGTTTAGGATTGAATTCGGTTTTAAAGCATTGTAATTCTCCCAATTACGGATGAATTAATTTCGTTCTTCATTGTGTTTGTGTAGAGCAATCATGGTGGCTGATTTTCTTCTTTACAGCTCGAGAACTTGGCAATCAAACAGGCTGAATTGAATTACTTGTTAACTTGATTTCCAATGTCGATATTTGTTGGAAAAATAATTGATTTTTGGTGGAATGCGTTGTGCGAGTATCGCCTGCGAGTGTTTTGATTTCCGGTTGATTTCCTTTCGATTTCGTCGGCTTTGTGGCTCTAGATCTGTTATTGTGAGCTTTTGTGATCCAGACAATGATAATAATATTGCAGTTCTAGGCTTCTAGCAAATGGTTCCTAACTTCTACGTACCATGCTACTTGCTTGTTAGAACTGTAATTGATGGAGATCACTGTGTGCAACCTTCTACCCTTGGTTAATGCTATGATTGATGAACTTGAAGTCACTTGTTAGAACTCTAATTGATGGAGATCCACTAGCAGTTGAAACGTGGCACTGTTGGGCTTCCTGACTTTGATTTATTCGGCTTCCATGCTGTGAGATTTGTAAACTTTTATCTATCTATGTTTCAATCATGCAAGCTTACTATTAGTAACTCAACCTTTGCAGATACCATTTGAAAGATGTCATCATTGGAAAAATTTATTTTCTTCTTGTGAGAATTAAAAAAAACATGGAGCTTGAGATCAGGCGTGGGGAGTCAATGTTTGTTTCCTCCCAGATTGTCACATTTGATATTTTTGTGTCGAGTTTGTCACTTGAATACTTGATTCCCCCATAAACACTTGTGACTCCATTATACGATGATAAGTTGTCACAAGTGTCACCAAAAGTGCAATGATAAGGATTAACACTTGTGGTGACAGTGATAAGGGTGGTGACAGTGACCCCGTAAAAAAACTCTTAAAATACAGCTGTCATCAAAAAAATTTCATGTCACCACTGATAAGGGTGGTGACAGTGACCCCGTAATAAAAAAAACTTTTGAAACGAAGTTGTCATCAAAATTTTGTTCATATCACCACATGTGTCACCACTAATAAGAGTGGTGACAGTGACCCCATAAAAAACTCTTGAAACGGAGCTGTCATAAAAAAAATTCATGTCACCACACTTGTCACCAATGATAAGCGTGGTGACATTGACCCCGTAAAAAACAAAAAAAAAACTAAAAACGTAGGTGTCATCAAAAAATTTTCATGTCACCACACGTGTCACCACTGATAAGCGTGGTGACAGTGACCCCCTAAAAAATAAATAAATGAAAAATAAACACTACTAGAAAACTGTAAAGGCTCAGAATTTTAAAAATATTATTTTCTAAATTAAGATTTAATTTTGATTTAATATTGATTAGTTTTGATTTAATTCCCAAGGATTCGGAAAATTTTGAATAATTCTGTCCTCGAGCAAACGATTTGTTTGAATTCTTTCGACCAAATTTCGACATTAATTTGTTATTTAATTCAAAGATGAATTCATTTCGCTCTATTATTTTAAGGCTTAGAAATATTTTCGGGTTTCATTATCTAATTCGGATTCGAAAGTTTATTTCAAATTAATTTTAATTGAGTCGGGTTAAGGTCGGAAAGCGAATTTCGGGATTTAATTCCGGGTAATTATTTTGACCTTTATTTCCATTTCAACACTCAACCTCACCCCTACATCCCCCTACTCCATATTTGATCTGCCATTCACCATCCCTCCTACCCTCCTTCAAATCATCAGTCACCCCATCCCTCCCCTCTCCTATGCTTCTAGGCTACAACTGCAACCGAACCATTTACACCCTTCACCATCACTCCCTCTCCCTCTTCATTTTGATAGCCAAACAAACTCACTTCCTTCCCTCATTTCGCCCCAAATCACCACGACATCACCACCACCATTACCTCCGTTCGAGCCCCACCAGCAGCTCCACCAGGACGCCTCCAAGTGCCACCTCTGAGCAACCACCAAGCCTCCAGCGCACCCAGAGCGCAGCTCAAGCACCCACTTGCTCCCTCTGTTTTCCATCGAGCAGCATCGCACCTCCGAGCGCCTCTGAGCACCGTCGAGCACCTTCTCACCGCCACCCTCCACCTTTCCGGCCTCTTGCTCCGCCGCCAGCCACCGGAGCATGCCGTCGCCACCACCGAAGCTGGAAGCAGCAACCGCGAGCAGCTCCCCTGTCCTCCTCTGTTTTCACGATTTTAGCTCGGCGAACTCCGACGAGCAGCCACCCCTAGCCACCGACACCAGCCCGAGCACCTTCCCTGCTTCCAGCGAGCTCGAGGATCTCTCCGGTGAGCCCTCTCCCTCCCTATTTCATTTTTCTAGCCATAGAAATTAGCTCGAGCTTTTGATTTCGGGAATGAGGGAGGTTGAGCAGTGTGAGGGAGACGGAGAGCGCGGGGCGAGAGTGAGCGGCGATTCGTGTGCGGGAGGGCCGAGCGAGCCATGAGACTGAGAGTGAGGTATTTGGGAGAGAGAGCGGAGGATCGGAGGCAAGCTGAGCGCGTCAGAGACGAGAGGGGCGGAGGAGACGATGAACAGGAACCGGGGGAGGTCGGGGATAGCAGAAGATGGCTTGTGGCCTGTGGGCCCCACTCTTTGCCCAGTCAGCACGCGGGTCCCCCCTATTTTATTTTAAAATTCTGGGTTGGGTTGGGGTTTTATTTGGATCTGGGTTATGGGCTCGGGTTGGGTCTTTCGGTTGGGTTTTGTTGGGCCGGTTGGGGTGATTTGTTTTAAGGGTTTATTTAGCTTATTGTGTGTGTATATATATATATATATTATATAATTGTTATATCTAATTGTTATTATTAATATTATTATTATTTCATTCTATTTTATTTATTACTTAATTATTTTATTTATAAGTTATTTAAAATATGATTTAATTGAGGGTTTATTTAATTTTTATATATATTTATTTGAGGTTGATAGTATTTATTATTAAAATAGTTCCTTAACTCATTAACTCGTTATTAATTATTATTTATTTAATTATTTAAGTATATACCTTGATTTATTTGGGTGTTTCATTTAATCTGATTTGTAAGGACTTTACTTTTGTGAATAATCTATTTGATAAATGTTTGCATTTGAAAAGTTAGTTTTGAATTATTTAGATTGTTTGGAAAATATTTCTAAGTGTCGGAAATTTATTAGGATAATGTTTTGGACTAAAATATACCGGGATTATTTTAATAATATAAATTTTAGAAATTGATTTGAGGATTCAAATGTTTAAAGTCAGGATTTGGCTAAGTGTGATTTTAAAAGAATTGTTTGATTATTGAGTTGATTATGAGCATGATTATAAAGCACGATATGATACGATGATGAGTAGATGATAATGAGAATGAGATGATATATGATGATGATGGTATGAATAAGATGTGGTGATGAGAATATGCCGAAGTTGTGGAAACGAGATGAGGAATTGAATTGAGACATTAATGTTGATGATGATGAGATGGTTAACTTATATGTGATTTATGTGTATCTTGTGTGTGTTGTTGATCTGCCTTGTGAAAGTTAGACTTAGACTTATACATGTTCATTAATAATTATTAGGTGATATGTGACTTGATTGGATTGCTTGCTGTTGCTGTATTACTTGGATTCTGCGCTTCTCCAGTTAAGTTCCTTGAACTTACTCATGATGGGCGCTTTATGCACTGGGTGTTATATAGTAGGCTAGTGTTCATGCACCATACGACTAGAAATCATGCTTAGGATCAAAACGGAAACCATATGTCTTGCTATCTGTCTTTGCTAGAAACGGCCGTTATAGGTGTTTATTGGTTGAGACCTTTTTCTTTATTCTTGTCATCCTAGTTGGCGCTTATATGGAAAGTTGCTTGCACTCGATGATGCGGTAGGCTTTCTAATAAGTGCATTAGGACTCTTAGAGCCTTAGGCCTTATATAAGTGTCATTGCTTGCCTTCCTTTCATAGTTAGTAGGCTCATTGCGTGGGGTTGGCCGCACCGTAGGGTGGGGTAGCTCCTTTGATGGTGAGTTGCTATAGGATTTCTTAGGAGTCTAGAGGGACATGCTTTTCGGCATTTCTTGAAATTGGCGCGCTTCTTTATTTATTTCTGCATTTACTTATCCGAATGCTTATCTGTTTAAATTCCGTTTTGCATTACGCATTTCATCTTAGGAATAGGATGCTTATTATATGCCTCCCAGAGTGTATACACACGCGCAGGAGTGACCCGATGATTGACCCAGATCCCCTTCTTTTTTTTTAGATTCAGGTAACCGTTAGCCGCTATCTTTGCTCATATGGATGTTTGGTGGGTTCAGACTTTTGGCGATAGATCGAGAGCCTGAGAGACCACTAAACTTCCTCTCTTTTAAAATCTTTTGCATCGTTTTGACCCGGCTAGGCCGTGGCACTCTTTTGGATTGTGTTTGATTTAAACCTTATTTCTTTTTATTGCGAAAACTTGTGACTCGTACTCGGATTGTAAGATCTAGTTGGAAGGTAACCTTGCCTTCTTAAACGTAACTCGGATAATTAGGTTTTCTTTCCTAGGCCCAAGGGAGGGCAAATAGGGGAAAGAAAGTCCTTATTTTCCGGGCCGTTACAAAAACACGGCCTTTTTCGACATATTTTTTTGACCATTCTCGACGTTTTAAAACGTCGGGAAAAAACATCTCGACGTTTAAAAAAACGTCGGAAATGTCAAAGCCAGAAATGGCCGACGTTTTTAAACGTGGAAATTTTCTACGTTTTAAAACGTCAATGGTTATATTGGCGACGTTTTCCATTTCATCTCTCCCGCTCTTTAACCATCACATCCCGCCTTTTCCTTGACATTAAAAAACGTCGGGAATTTATTTAGCACCAAAATGCTGAAATGTCACTGACAATTTAAAACGTCAAGAATCACACGTTTCGACGATTTTGGATGTCGCCAAATTCTGGACACTTGGTCAATTTTTCTACACAAAAAAACGTCGGCATTTTTTTAAAAAAAATATATTTTCCATAATTGTTTTCCATTAGCATAGTTTTCTATTTCTCTTGATTTGAAGGCTAGGTAGGTATATAGTAGGAACAAATTACTCAGAAGGTACTAAAAATATCATATAGTATATTATTACTGAAAAGGTTATAACAAATAATAATACAAGTACACATGTTTAATAAGTATCCATATAATTATACAGAAATTAGCGAACTTAAAAATGAAAACAACTTTGATATACGTCTTATCGTACAAAAGTGTATATGTTAACACAATAGTTGTAAAGTTGGAGCTTACTCATGGATGTTTCTTTGAATCAACTGTGAATTTTGCTAGGAAAACAACTGTTGCAGCAATCAAAGATGGTAGGAACTTGATGCACCCATAGTCTAACAAACTTAACTCAGCCAAGTAGTATCCAAGAAAACTGAATTGCAAATTCATGGTCTGCATAAGGCAAGATGATTATTAGATCTTTTGACCTAGATTGTAAAACTCATTAAACCCAAGTTATAACTCAATGCAATGTATTCTGTAACTTACTTTGAAGTTTTCTTGTGCAACTTTGGTGAACTTCCTGAAAATAGCCAAAATAGTGACAAGAAATTGTAAGCATTCACCCAAGCTTCAGTAATGACTAATAAATGTTGCTCAATAGGAAAATCATGTGTGAATGAGTACCTCAAAAAAGTCTTCACAGTTGGATTCCCCATCTCAAATTTAAGGGACTTCAAAACACTTGATTCCATGCTCACAAGCTTCAAGATTCCACAAACAGAATTAACTCATCAATACAGAAGTCAAATATATATAATCCAAAACAGGGACAAATGAAGCAAGGAAAGAGATCTCACCTCCTCCTTGGTATAGCCATAGCCTCAAGAACTTCAACACAAATAAATAAAATAGCCATAGCCTCAGCAAGCTCAAATTTACAATAATGTTTCATCATTTTCCAAAATATATTTTACACCTAATAATATCATTCAAATATGAAAACTTTATGAGATAGAACAATGTAAAGCATATGAAGGAACACTATAAGAACATATTTCAAAGAAAAGATCTAGACATAGAAGTTTACCTTAGCATCAGGGTGGAACAACAACAAGTTGAAATCCGGAGCCACTATCAGAGTAGAGACCAGATGCGTTATGTTAAGAATAAGAGGTATAAGGATTATGGATAAGCACGTTGTTGTTTTTATCTTTAAATTGTGTGGAAGGAGGCCCTAGCTCTTGTAATGTAAAACAATCATTGGAATAAATCTAAAACACGTTAGATGCTAAATTATGTTCACACACAAAATAAGCTATAATTGATAGAAATATTTTTTAAGAAAAGAAAGAAGGAATAGAACTGAGAGGAGTGCTAACTAAAATGTTCGAACTTAAAGCTGCATAGCAAAAGACCACCTACTTTCCATTTAACCTGAAGCTCAAGAAGCTATTAGCAAAAGACAACCTACAAGCAAAATATATAGAATTTGGATCAATGAGATGTCAAAATTAAAGGAGTGCTTTCATGAAAAAACAAAAATTAAATGAGTGCAAGATTTAGAATTTCATATTTTACCTCCTTCCATTTAGTCTGAAGCTCAAGAAGCTCTTGGCAATAAGTTACACTCTCACCACCAGACATAAGATGCTCAAGAGCAAATTCTAAGTTAGTGCAGGGTTTTTTTTTTTAGTTCAGGTAATCAGCAAGGTTTAGATGTTCATGTGATTGTTGCTCCTATTTACATTAATCATGATATTGTTCAACAGACTAATATGGCCAAAGATTTTGAAGTTGATTTCAAGACAAAGACATGAGAACAGGACAGTAAACTCGTTCAACAGGCAGAGCCAAGTTTCAGAATTGAAAGCAGACTGCCTACTCATCAAATTCATATCAATTTCAGATTTAAAAGTGAGAGTTCACAGATGAGACCTGGTCATGGCGAGCACAGAAAGGTCGATGCAACAGAATGCACCCCAACCCACATCAAAGTGGAGATTACAAGCAGGGATCGCCTCCATTTTTCCACGTCTGATTGAGAATCCCACGAATTCCAGATTTGAATACCCTTTGAAATTGTGCTCCTTCTCCATCCTTCATCCTTATTGTTTCCATTTCCATCCGTTCGGCCCTCTACTGGCTTCTTCCAATGTTTGCTTTGCCTTCTTCTATTAGGGTTTTGTCGGGTCTGAATCTCAGCTTTTCGCTCCTCCTTAATAAATTTCTTTCAATTCTTTTTTTCAGCCTTCCTACTCGTCGTCAACGGATGCATTGGGCTCAACCAATCCTTGCAACAATCTTCAATCTTTCATTCGCCCCATCGTTTCCTTTGCCCCCTTTTGCCGGATCGAGATACAAACTTAGATTCTTAGTGCAGAATACACTAACCTTGCTTATAGATTTCATTTGTAGTTGGTGTTGCTTGGATCTGTTAATTTTGTGGGATTTGGGGTCTGATTTCGTGCGGTGGCATCGATATCGCTTTCTAGGGTTTGAGCCTTTGAGGGGTTTTCGCTGGCTCTATGTGGAGAGATGATGTGTTAACAAAAAAAAGCTCGCCTTTTTTTATTTATTTTTCAGTATACGACGCTTAAAAACGTCAAGAATGGTTAAAGTGAAAACGCACTCGAAAAATTGCACTGACAGTTTCCAAAAGCGTCGAACACAAAGCGTCACAAAAGGCCGCGTTTTCTAGTAGTGAAAAATAAAAATAAAAACGAAGCTGTCATAAAAAAATTTCATGTCACCACTGATAAGCGTGGTGACAGTGACCCCGTAAAAAAAACTAAAAACGAATCTGTCATCAAAAAATTTTCATGCCACCACACGTGTCACCACTGATAAGCGTGGTGACAGTGACCCCGTAAAAAAAACTAAAAACGAAGCTGTCATCAAAAAATTTTCATGTCACCACACGTGTCACCACTGATAAGCATGGTGACAGTGACCTCGTGAAAAAAACTAAAAACGAAGCTGTCATCAAAAAATTTTCATGTCACCACACGTGTCACCACTGATAAGCGTGGTGACAGTGACCCCCTAAAACAAACTAAAAACGAAGCTGTCACCAAAAAATTTTCATGTTACCATACATGTGTCACCAAAAGTCATTGCCCTTGACCGGTCAATGGTCAATGATCAAATTAAAAAATGGGAAGGAAGGAAAATGGGAAGAAAGAGTAAAATTGTCAATTTAGGACAATCACCTAATTATTTCAAGAAAATGGACAATGAGCTAAAAATGGGATATCAAATGGACATTTTGCAAATTTTTCCTTGAAAAAATGGTATGCAAGACAAGAGCACAAGACACCAAATGGAGAGTTAACGCTTTATATCACCAAAAGGTAGAGCAACACTTAATTATTAGATCAAATCTAGATGCAACTGCAAAGCTTAATTACATCATGTAAAATTTTATGCTCCTAACAAAAATCCATAAGGAGCTTGATCAAATTAGCAAAACTTTTTTCTAGAATAAAGATATCTCAAACAAACCTTTGATCGGATGGGATAAAATATATAAGAACTAAGATCAAGAAGGGGCGGGAATCCACAAAACCAAAGACATAAACCAAGCATTACAAATGAAACTAATTTGGAAGATTGGTTGAACACCAAAACCCTTGGGTCCACGTTATCACCAAAAAATATCTTAAAGACGAACACATTCTCAACTATGAAAAGAAAGGAAATACTTTGTGGCAATGAACAAAATTGATTGAATTAAAAAATGATTTTTTAAATGACTAATATGGAAAATAAGAAATGGTAAAATGATCAACTTTTGAAAAGATAGAAGGCTAGCCGAATAACCCTTACTTGGGCGCCAATTACAAAACCAGCAAATAAATGAAAATGATAAGGTAAAAAAATTCATTGAAAACAGCCAAAGATTGGATATGGGAAAACTCTCCAACATCATCCCTACAAAACTAGTACAAAAAATAGTAAATACATACATACATGGCACATTCAAAATATTTGAACATATCAACACACAAACAATACAAAATATGGAATGCCTCACAAAACAAACACTAAAGAACTAGAAGGCCACAAAAACATCGGATGAAAAAAAACAGAAAATATATAACAAACTAAAACACCAAATCAAAGGAAACCACGAAACTTAAGATAGCAAAAAGCGCCACATGGCACATTCAAAAACAATTTTATTAGAGCCAAAAGTTTGGATGGTTGTTGTTGTAGGTTTCATAATCAATGATCATCTTGTCAAAGTGTTCGTTTGTGGCGAAGTCCCATGTGGGCATAGATTTGCCCTGGTCACGGAAGCTAGGGGTTTTCAGTTTGGTGTCTCAAGAGCAAGAGAGCTTGGAATACACAATATCTCGCATGTTTTTCGCGAGATCAACACAATGGCAAATATGATTAATTGTTCGTTTGACGCTGGATAACCTCGTTTCCTCAATTCCCTTCTCTTGGTTGATTGAAGTCATCCGAAATGCTCTTGAGATGTGGTGAGAATCTGACTACACATACCCAAATCTTTACCTTATAAAAAAAAAATTCACAAATTAACTTATGAATCAAAGATCAATACATATAATATCACAAATATCTTCACTAAGCCCTAAATTGAAATATAGAAATACGCTGACTTTGCCAGATTAATCTTTGTCAGTCACTTCAGGGTGCAGCAACTTTGAACATTGATCTCCGACCGGTCACCATCACCCATTTCAAAACTGATATTAGGTCAATAAAAATCAGCAGATTTTTTAATTCTCAACCCTCAACTCAGCACGTTTTTATTCGCTCTTATCTTAATCCTTTATTTCCCATTTTGTTAGTCTACTTACGCACCATCATATATATATTACACATATATCAATTTCCCTCTCAAACAAATCAGTTAATTAACTTAAACCCCTAATTGGAAAACATATATGATGACACCAATTGAAACGACGCCGTTTTCAGCCAATGCCCAGGGGCTTTCAATGGAGATCAAGAGGCAACACAGCTACACCACGCTAGCGAGGCTCATCGGAGCAGCCGACAGCAACCCGGGGAGCCCCGCGACACCGTCGCCGTGCGGGGCGGTGCAGCTGAAGAGAGCGGTTGAGCGGCTGGAAGAGATTGACGCCGAGAGTCGCAGTCTTCTTCAGACACTGTTCTCGATGCTCGAGAAGGATGATCGGCTCGAGCGGTACGTGCGGAGGCGGCTGGAGAATCCGAATAAAGTGGGCCGTATGTGGGAGCTCGTCGAACCGATCATGTCTACCCATGGACGCCACGTCGACGTCGACGCCATCCTAAACAATAATAAATTAAGTGATGTTGATGATGATGATGGAAATGAAACGTGGGTGGGGGAAATGGTACCGGTACGTGAATTGAAGATAGACGACCATGGTGATGAAATGCGGTTGGGGCGGTTTAAGATCCGAACCTTTGAGGTTGCTGATTCGGTAGCTGGAGCTGATGAAAAATATTCATAACGTTGGGCAAGGTTGAATCAATTCAATTCCAACCGATACATATTGATCGTCAAATTTAGTATGATGTTATTAATTGGCTGTACATGATGGGCGTTCATTGAATTCATTTATTGTTTGATTATGTATTATTAATTAGCTGGAGAAAAATGAATAAACAAAGTTAAATAAATAGTAAGTCCATTATTGAAAATGTGATATTATTTTTTAAATCTAATATTTTATATGATTTTTATTAACTTTCTGAATAGTAATTAAACGATCGATAGTATATATAAGGTAAATGCATGAAAATAAAAAAAATTGCAATGTATATATTAAAAAGAACTGTGATGTAATTAAGTATCGTAATTCCTAATTATATTTAAAAAAAATAGAAAGATAATATTTTTAGCAAGACTTCCATAATCAGCCACAAATTTAAAGTCGAAGATCATTAATGTCGTCAAAGGGGTTTGGCATTATCCGTGGGAGATTGAGCTGGCGATCTCCGATGCTCTGGCATCTCCTTCTCTCATATTTTTCGTGAGGGGAACCGTGTGGCTTATTTGCTTGCTCATATGGGTCTTTCCTTGTGATTTGTTGCCTTTTGTGTTCTTACCCAGTATGCTGATGCGGTCTGACATGACATTCTTAAGCGGTGGTTTAACTGTGATTAACCACTCCAAATCCTTGCCATATATATAAAAAAAATTGTCAGCCACAAAATTAAGGACGGGTTGGAGTTGCTTCAATTCGCACTATTTTTGCAAAAACAGATAAAAAAGGATAAGAAACTAAATGTTTTATTAATAAAAAATTATCCCTCGAAATAGAAAGTGGAACAATTTGTGCCGGTATTTAAACAAGAATAAGCTAGGGTAATTAAAGTACAATAATCATTTTGTGTAAAAATGTTTGAACATGTACATGTGAAATATTTTGACATATCGAATCACATTGATTTTATTTTTTGTGGTAATTATGATTTCGTTGAGACTCAACTTCTAGTTCAAAATCTTATAAAACCAATGTGTATGACTTCATATCCCCTACTTTAAATTTATACTAAACTATACTTTTTCATTTTATTTTTTTTTTACCAATGTGGAACGTTCACTACCATATATACGTACTCAAAACCAATTGGCAATGAGAGAAGTAGTCCACTAACAGTATATGTTATTCAAGAAATCTCGATCAATATTACCGATATGAGACAACTACGTACATTCCAACAAGTATAAATGTAGAACAACATATAAATTAATTCAACGGGTTCCATCTCTAATCCAATTGACAATGAGAGAGGATTAGCCCTATAAACTTATATGTTATTCAAAACATCCAAATATTTTCAACGTGGAACAACCCCATATTCCAACAATATAGTCCTCGATCGAACAGAAATCCACGCATCGGAGCATTATCGATAGTGCCTGTTCCGGCCAACAAACCCTAAAATTTCAAGACCTAATAAATAATTCCAAGAAATTGAGGTGTTTCCCGAATTGAATAAATAATAAATTAAACAAATATAACATGATAGATAGGATTAGGTAAATTTGACTGGTAGGGTGGACTTGACTTGCAGATACTGTACGTGAACTAAATAACCACCCTCCGTTTCGTCGTACGTAGTTTTCTATATATATATATATATATATATGCGCCCTTTGCATCTTTGACTAACACCAGCTCGATCAGCTACCCTTTTTCAAAAGGTCGACGCTTTCCATATTCAAAATTAACTAGTACAGTTTCTGCGCAATGTTTTTAAATCATAATAATAGGACAAATTAATATTGTAAAATTTTATAAAAGCTAGTATAAAATTAAAAATGTAAAATTTTATTGGTTGAAAAATCTACAATTAATGTAAACCATTTCGGGTTGGTTCAGCTGAAAAGGACATGCGAGAATTACCCAAAGGTCCCCGGTACGAATCCCGCTCCGGGTGGCCACTAGAGGGTTTACCTAGTTGTTAACTTCAGGGCCCATGGGATCAGTCGGGTTCTAGTAGCCTCGACTACCCATGTAAATTCAATAAAACTACAATTAAATGTAATGATAACACATCATTAAAAATTATTCTCACTTAAAGAAAGGTATAGATATAGATATTTTAAAACAATCTTATTAGAAAGAAAAAGAGAGAATACACCATTGAAAATCTCTTAGATGAAAGAGAGAATTTATAAGATATGTTCTCGCGCTTTTAATTTAATATAGTATATAAAGAATTACATATAGGTATCGATTATTTATTAAGTCAATATTTTGAACTAAACCCCTTGGTTAGAAAATATAGAATATATTAAGGAAAAAACTATAATTAATGTGATGATGTCACCTCTTCAAACTTACTTTTCATTAAAATTATATATTAACATTAACATTAATTCAATATTTTGCATTGGATCACTGGTGAAAAATTGAAGTATATAATGAATTGAAAAAAAAATGACAAAAAATATCTTTGCATAAGGAGGCGACATGTGGTAGTAGGATTATGGGTTATATATATAGAAAATTCAATTTGTAGAAATGAATAAATTTTATTAATTTAAAACAAAAGACACAACTTCTATTATTTTATTTAACATGTTAATTTTTATTTTATTTTCTCATAAACTAAATAGGTTAGAAGTTGGGTAGATATAGAAAGGAAGGTAATGAAATAAAATTCATGTATTTTCTTAAAATGGTATGTTAAATGAAAATTTTAATCTATAATCGTTAAACCAAAATCATACTTTGGATAATTTAATAAGATCTTTATATTTTGATGTATATAAACCAAAATTTGAATTTTTTTTATGTGTATACAGATAAATTAATAAAATTTAATGGGTATATGAATATATATCCAATTATGCCTTAAGAATATTGTCTAAAATTAAATAGAATAACCTATAATAAATTATAGATATATATGGAAAGATTGAGATGTATGGATAAATAATAAATAGGTTAATTGATTTACCCTAATTAATTAGATTATTATGGAAATACACTTACCTAAAATAACTTGGCATAAAATGATGACATGTGGCAAAATTGCTTCTCATTTAAAGTATAATATAGATATAGATTAACCTTTACCTAAAATATATATGACAGCTGTTAATACTAACTAAAATTAACTGTCAATTTATGTGGGCCGAAATTAAATTTTTTTTTATTAGGAAAGAATTCGGGCGAGCGAGCTCTACCCGATGGCATCCTTACGGATGAGGTCTAGAAGACTAGAATCGTTGTTAATATCGACACCCCAGGCAGAGTGGCAAAGGTGTGCAACCTTATCAGCCACTCTATTGCCTAATCGGGGAACATGAAAGAAGGAAACTTCTTTCAAAGTCGATAGCAGAAATTTAACATCTGATAAAATCAGTTCGATTTCCCAAGGACAGGTAGATGTTTTATTTAGGTGGTTTATGATTATCATGGAGTCACCTTCAATGTGGAGGTTATTGATACGGAGTTGTAGAGCCTTTTGGATTCCCAGTTTAAGAGCAAGCGCTTCCGCTTTCAAAGGACTTTGTTTGCCAAGTTTTTTATAACAGATGTGTATCGGATGTCCTTCCCAGTCCCGAATTACGGCCCCAGCCGAGCTATCATTGTTTGAAATTGTGGATCCATCAAAATTTAACTTGGTTTTCGCCAAGTGATGTTACCATGCTTTCTTTTCGTCCTTGGATGTTTGGAGATTCGTGTGCATAAGGGAAAGTCCTTATCCAAGTTATACTCAAAGTGAGCTGTTTTACTCCAATTTTCCTTATATGTGGGCCGAAATTAATCTCTTCAACTTATCCATGGTACCAACTTTACCAAGGAATTATCTTAACTATATAGACGATCATACAAATTAGTCTTTAGATATAGGCACAGTTCTAAAAAATCAACGTCCGCTTAGATTTCTACCTAAACCCTTGATCTCACTCCGTCATCAAGGTCGTCAAAATTACTAAGATCTGTCTAGACCGCAAAGACCCGCCACTTGAACTCCGTCTAGACCCTTTACTCTACCCTGGTGTTAAGCACCCAACAAGCGTTTTTTTTATAGCATTGGATATAGGGATAATTTGTTCAAGAGCAACGCGTTCTTTTGTTGCTTGTTTATACATATTGACTTTTCGTGGATAGGTCAAGTAAAAACAATTCATTATACATATAAAAAAAACCTAAATCAATCCATAAACCCGATATAATATGTATAGATATGTTAGTATAGTCCCGACTTGTATATATACCATGGCGGAGAAAAAAACGTATTTGAAGGGGTGGACGTGACTCAAAAGTCAAAACCATAAAACATAAATTGAATATAACAACAATCTCAATACCAAAAAACATACATATGGATAGGCTATACTGGAAATGGAGTTGAGATGGAGACCACTAAATCTGCAATTGACATGATAAACAACATGAAAAATCACCAAAAGACTGACATGAACTGGATCTGGAAACTTGACGTTCTACCGAAAGTCAAAACACTACTCTGAAAGATCACTAAAAATGGGGTGCCCACTTCGGTTAGGCTTGCTTGTCGTGGCTATAGAATACCCACAACTTGTCCACAATGTGACTCAAACTACGAGGACTTAACTCACCTACTCTGAAATTGTCCCATCTCACGAGATGTAATAACAATGATGGACCCATCATTATTTGTTACAATAAACAACAACTTCATGCAAGGAACTGATCTAAACACCACCATCCAACAAATCAAAGAGAACATTGGTACCATTCGCTTCAATAAGCTTGCCTTTACCTGGTGGAGTATCTGGTATTTCCGCAACAAAGCACTCTTCGACAACGTGAAGCCCGACCCTAGGAGTATCTTATCTTTCTTGAAAGATCAAGTATTCTTATGGAACTCGACTAAGAGTATTGACAATTGTGTTGACCATCAACAATCGGGAAAACAACACCGAACAACAAAATCGAAGGATAGAAGGAGAAAGGCAAAATGGTTGCCTCCGCGAACAGGTAATTACAAACTTAATTTTGACGGGGCTTGATCCTCTTCTTTTAAAGGCTCATATGGATTTATTATTAGAGATTGCAAAGGCACCCCAATTTTTGAGCTGTTTGTAAGCCTTTCCAAAGACCCAAGGCTTCAGATCCTGAGATGGAAGAAATTGGACAAGGTCCAGATCCAACATAACTAACCTCGAGATTGAAGGTGATAATTTAACTATCATAAACAGCCTTAAGGGCGTTGGAAAGCCAACAGGAGATTCTGAAATGATTGTCTCGAACAGTCTAGTCTTACTTGACTTTTTTCAATCTATTATGATTCGTCATGTCTTCCGAGAAGCTAAACGTGTTGCGCGCGTACCGATTATCGCACCTGGACGTTGCTTTCCATAACCATCTGGCTCCTGACGACTCTTCACTAAGTAAGTTCATCCGCTCGGATGCCCTTGGCTTATAGGGCATCTCCCTATAGCCAAATTATTTTTGGTTCAAAAAAATAAAATAAAATAAAACATAAATTGAACTATATTGCTTCAAAATATTTTTTTCTATAAATGCACTTCAAAAGTAAATAAGGGAATTCCTATCAACTACTACACTGAAGTTTGTTGGGACCCGTGATCGGGAGTCGTGAGCACACGTGCGTCCATGCGCTAATAGCCTAGTACATAAGTTGAGCGGGAACTGAAGTTCGTTGGGACCCGTGATCGGGAGTCGTGAGCACACGTGCGTCCATGCGCTAATAGCCTAGTACATAAGTTGAGCGGGGTTCCATCCTAAAACCAATTGGCAATAAGAGGAGTAACCAACTAACTTATATACTAAGGCTTGAAGCGCTCTTTTGGTCTCTTCACATTCTCAACATGCCCCCGCAAGTACAACTAGGGTCATTTTTTTTTCCTCTAGTTGACACTTGGACAACGAATCTAGCATATATCTCATTCTCTTTTTAGCTAACTCAAGATCCAGAGTCAGACCATTTGGCTTTATTGCTTTGATACCATACTGAAGTCCGTTGGGACTCGTGATCGGAAGTCGTGTGCACACTGCGTGCACACGTGCACCCATACGCTAATAACATAGCACATAAACCGAGCAAGGTTCCAGATGGACTCTTTTGGTCTCTTCACATTCTCAACATTGTATACGTACTTACTAACGTACATCAATTATAAACAAAAATTGAGATTGGTCCTTTCAGTGGTAAACCTATATTTTTTTTTGTTCAAAAAAATTGTGTTTTCTTTTTTTTTTTTAATCTACTATATAATGGATCTTTTGGAAGGCAAAAAAAAACCTATATTAAGATAAAAAAAATTCTAAAATCTATTTAAAATATGTTGGGAAAGATTTCAAAAATTTCAACCCATAAACTTTAAGAAATCTATTTAAAAATTTACTAAAAATAATTAACATTTGAGAATTTTTCTCAACATGAACGCATGCTTAACCTGGGCTCTGCGCCCATGGTGCACAAGTTACAAAAATCGTATTAGTTATAGTTGTTAAAATCTTGATTTAATTCTACGATTTTAATGATTCTTTGATCCAAAAATGACAGAATGATCCCAATCTTGGATAGAATCTTATTGAAGGTATGATTTTGAGATAAAAATGGTAGAATCTTATTGAAGGTATGATTTTAGATAAAAATGGTAGAATCTTATGTACGATCTCAAATTCCCAATCCTACCTAGCTACAATTCTTAGGATCCTATAAAATATATATTATGAGAATATTAAATAATTTTAACTTTAATTATAAGAAATTTAAAATATATTAGGTTAGTTACAAACATTAATATATATCTTCTTAATTTTATTAAAAATTATATTTTAAATTAATCTCATTTTGTGGATAAATTTGTTTTTGAATTCTGTTTTAAATTAATTTTTAGCTAAAATGATATATATAAGTAAAAACTCTTTTTTTTACGAGTTTATGTATATATGGATCGATAATTTGACTAATGATATATATATACTACGTATATAACATTAACTTAATATTTTTCAAATTTGGCCAATCCAGCAGCATTTCGATCACGATCGATCCTGATTCTTAATTAGAACCCCCTTTCGATCCTCTGCTGAATTTCAATCCTAACAACTTAATTAATTATTTAGAAAATGCCTTATATTTCATTATATGGGAAGATATATGGCAATATTTAATTTACGAACTTGCTTTTATATTAATTTGAAACTTGAAATTCGACAAGCTATATATGAAAATTACCAGCAGCGATATATATGTACGTATTACGTATATACAGTATATAGCACGTTATTCAAGTTGCAGATTGATCATGTTTGCAAGTTTAAACCTAAATACTAGCTGACGCATATATACACGTTACTCGTATATCAAAACACATATGTTGTATATAGTTACACGTATGTCAACGTTGGAACGAAAATCTCCCTAAAAAAGAGTGATATATAAGAAGATTATTTACGTTGCTGATCGTGATTTAAAAAAAGAAAAGATTATTTATGTTTTATAATAGAGCCCCCAGTGTAGTATTAAAGATGATACTCCCTAAGAAAAAAAGGCGAACTGATGAACGGAACAAGGGAACGTGATCGAGATAAAGACCGGAACGGCGTGACCGGTCAGGAAAGTGCTACTTCGACGAATCCAGGGGCTGGAAATCCCAAGCATGGGAGCCCTCCCCAGGCGAATCCAGAGCCAGGAAAGACTACGCATCAAGGGGGAGCGAAGAAGCCAAGTGCTGACACTCAAAAGTCAAGCGCTGCTGGGAGGTATGGGGGGGCGAACTTCCAGGACTATGGAAAGGAGTTCCCTGCAATCCCAGGCTCAGCCGCTGTAGAAACAGGAGGGACACTCAACTACAAGGAGAAGTTAGTCAATGGGGCTGGAGGAAGTTTCTCAATGGGGACCGAAACCATGGTACCCAAGGAGTCGGAGGTGAGCTTAATTGCTTTTGATGATATCCCACCGGAGAATGATGACCCCCTGTGCCCTACAATTAGCCTCAATAAGGAAGATAGAGAGGAGCTTTGGAAGCCATGGAAGGATACACTGATAATAAAAATGTTCGATAAAGGACCAGGCTACATGCAACTCTATCGCAGATTAGCACAAAAGTGGGGATTGAGCGCCCCGTTCAACCTAATCGATATTGGAAACGAGTATTACATCGCAAGGTTCTCTAACATGGCGGATTACAATCACATCGTTATGGAGGGCCCTTGGATGATCGGAGATAACTATCTCACGATTAGGAAGTGGGTTCCAAGATTCGACTCGAGCACTGCAAAGATTTCAACTCTCACGGTATGGGTGCGTATTCCATGCCTGCATATAGAGTACTTTGACAGACGATTCCTGAGTATGATTGGGAGGCGGATAGGGAAGGTTCTAAGGATAGACAACACAACCGCAGCTGCGGATAGAGGACAATTCGCAAGGCTGAGCGTCGAAGTAGACATTACTAAACCTCTGCTGTCAATGTTCAAGCTGGACGGGAAGGTGTGGCATATTCAATATGAGGGATTGCGGATGTTGTGTTTCAAGTGCGGCGTTGTGGGACACTCTGCAGATCAGTGTGGGCGGCACGAGGAACAGTCACAGGGGGACACGGAGAAGCGCGAGGGTGACAACGGAAAGATCTATGGGGGATGGATGCAAGCAAAGAAGGGGCGTAGACAACATCCAAAGAACGGAAATCTGGAACGAAACGTGGGGAACAAGGAGGTTTCGACGCAGGTTGGGCCAGAGTCGACCGTCGACGGCGAGAAAGAAGGCGGGGACGGAAAGTCGATGTCGAATCCCGAAAGTCACGCTACCATGGAGATTGGTCAATCTTCAAGATTTAGTGTTTTAGAAAATCTGGGAGAAAATCAAGGAGATACGATGGAGGACCAAATTCGTATCAATGTCAATAAGGATAGAATTTCGCTCAAGGACAACGTTGTTATGATTGAGAAGATTGAAAAGTTTCCCAAAAGATATGGAAAGATAGCCAAAGAAGGGATCTCTGGTAAAGGGAAAAAAGGTGTGAAAGGTAAACTGACAGTAAAAAAACAATTACCACAAAAAAGAAAAGCCAAACCTCTGCACCCCAGCCTTTGGTAGCCCGTGTGGATGAAGCCCTTTTCTTACCCTCCCTAACCGACCTCACACTCACACCCAAGACCTCCGTAGTTTCCACTAAGATCGTCCCCAAAAGCAATCAAAAGACCCCTCCTGCCAACACCCAAAAGCCGATAGACGCCAGCAATGTCGAGCAATTGGTGCCACAACAGATCGAATGTGACAACCACGAGCCACAACCTCAATGTAGAGGTAATTCCGGTGAGGAACAGAGCCAGCTTCCTGATGACGAACCACCGGACAGGGCCTTTCTACGCAGTCCTTCCTCCGATAGCAAATCTGATGCGGGTAGAGTTTCAGTTTCTGGAGACAGAGCACAACTCGATTCTATGCAGGGCGTCAATGCCCGAAGCAATCAGTAAAGCGATAGGCTTGCTTGACGATGCAGCCCACGCGTTTGCCGAAGCCATGAATTTCCCAAGCAACACTGTTCTTAGGGCTTTAAACATAACCCTGTCTTCCATGAACAGCTTAAGCATACTTACCTGGAATACTGGCGGGGCTGCAAACAACACGTTTCTCGCAGCCATCAGAGACCTGATTAGGACCCATAATCCCACAGTCATTGCTCTAGTGGAGCCTCGCATCAGCGGAGCCGCTGCGGATCGTGTTTGTCGGCGGATAGGCTTTGACAGTTGGACTAAAGTTGATGCTGTTGGCTTTTCTGGTGGCATCTGGCTACTTTGGAGGTCATCAGAAGTTGAAGTATCGCATAGAATGTTACGTCCGCAGCACCTGACGGTGGAGATTAGAAGAAGAGGGGAAGAGCCTTGGATTCTGTCAGCAGTCTATGCAGCTCCGGAGAGATCGAGAAGACTTGATCTATGGAGAGATTTAATGGAATTCGCTGAAACTGTCCACCAACCTTGGTTGTTAGCAGGTGATTTTAATGCTACTATGCACCCAGAGGAAAGATCACCGTCTTCCTCTGTGGGATCGAACAGAGCTGCTACAGAGTTCAGAGAGTGGGCTGAGATGATGCAATTGATCGATATGGGGTATTCAGGCCCTCCTTTCACTTGGTGGAGAGGTAACAATGTGGAGAATCGGACTTCCGCTAGGCTTGACAGAGCTTTATGTTGCTCAGACTGGCGCACTAGGTTCCAAGAGGCAACGGTTTCACACCTCACGGTTGCCTACTCGGATCATGCGCCTTTGCTAATACGCCTTGATCCTGGTGGGAGATCGAACCCTGCCAACCGTCCATTTCGTTTCCAGGCGGCCTGGCTTCTGCACGAGGCATACCCGGATTTGTTGGATGCCGAGTGGAGAAGGGATGAGGACACGAACAAAGCTTTGGACGATTTCGCAGCTCAACTCAGACTATGGAATGAAGAGGTTTTCGGAAACATTTTCAAAAAGAAATGTGAGCTCACCAAAAGATTGGAAGGTGTGCGCCGTAAACTAGCAGAGAGGCGAACGCAGCACTATATTAGCCTCGAATGGAAGTTGGGTAAGGAGTTGGAAGAGGTCCTCAATCGGGAACAACTCTTATGGTTTCAGAAATCCCGGACCAGTTTCCTACTAGACGGAGAAAGGAATACTAGGTTCTTCCATTTGGCGACGATTGTGAGACGTCGAGCTAACAGGGTCAGAAGCCTACAACTGCCGAATGGAATTTGGGTCGAGGAGGAGAGTGAAATCAGGAAAATGGTGATTGATTTCTTCAAAAATCTTTACACTGCAGAGGCGGTTCAACAACCAATTTCAGTGGGGGAGACTTTACACACCTTTCCGACCATTCCCGAGACGGATAGGCGGAGCTTGGAGGCGCCGTTTCGGATGAACGAGGTGTGGAATGCAGTGAGCCAAATTGGGTCGTATAAGGCACCGGGTCCGGACGGTTTTCCCGCCATTTTCTATCAAAAGGGTTGGAATGTCGTTGGGAATCAGGTAACAAACACGGTACTACAATTGCTCAATGAATCCAAACTTCCACAGAACCTGGGTGACTCGCTGATGGCCTTGCTACCTAAGATTGCCAATCCATCCGTTCCGGCTAATTTCAGACCCATTTCCCTCCTAAATGTGATTTTTAAAGTGGCAACAAAGATGATTGTTACCCGCTTGAAGAAGGTTCTGCCGAATATGATCTCCCCGTCCCAATCAAGCTTCATACCAGGGCGTCAAATAACCGACAATGTGGTAATTGTTCAAGAAGTGTTGCATTCGATGTTAGAACGGAGAAGGCGTCAGTGGATGATATTCAAAATAGATCTCGAAAAGGCATACGATCGAGTCAAATGGGATTTCCTCCGTCTAATGTTAGAGAAAGCCCAGTTGCCTGCAAGACTTATTGACGTGATAATGAAGTGTCAAACAGAGGGCAAAACTGAGGTGTTGTGGAATGGCGAAAAGATCGGAGGCTTTAAGCCGTCTCGAGGAATCCGACAAGGGGATCCGCTATCGCCCTACCTCTTTGTGTTTTGTATGGAGCATCTCTCCCACATTATTCAAGATGCTGTTGCAGATGGGAGTTGGAGACCCGCGAACATCGGCGGAGTTCAGCTGTCTCATTTGTTCTTTGCCGATGACCTGGTTCTACTATGTGAAGCGACGGTTGATCAGGCCAAGGTCGTGAAGGGCTGCCTGGACAGGTTTTGTGCAGACTCAGGTGAACGCGTGAACTTCCAGAAGAGCACCGTGTTTTTCTCCCGGAATGTCTCGGCCCAGGCAAAGGTAGAAATTAGGAATGAAATAGAAATTCCTATGACTACTGACTTTGGCAACTATCTAGGAGTGTCGACGTTTTGGGGGCGAATGACGGCGGAGAAATATCAGTTTCTTCTGAGCAAAGTTACAGCTAGACTAAATGGGTGGAAGGCTCGAACACTCTCCCTCGCTGGTAGAGTAACTTTGGCAAAGTCGGTTCTCACAAGCCTCCCGGTCTATGCGATGCAGTCGGAGTTTGTCCCGATGAGTGTATGCGACGGTATTGACTCAGCAGTTCGGAGCTTCATTTGGGGCTCGACATCCGGCCATAGGCGCATACACCTACTCAGGAAAGACCTCCTGTATGCCCCGATCGAAGAGGGAGGGCTGGGGATACGGTCCATGAGGGATACGAACCAAGCTCTTCTAGCTAAGCTTGGATGGAGATTAATCAAGAACCCCACATCACTATGGAGTAGGCTCCTTCGAGGGAAGTACTGCGCCGGGAGATGCGACATCGATATGTTCACTCGAAGGGCAGGAAGCTCACGACAATGGAGAGGATTAGTACACGGGGCACAAGCTTTAATTCCGGGGCTGAGAACGGACATAGGAAATGGGACGCAGACCCTCTTTTGGACCCATCCATGGCTAACCGAGCGTCCGCTTGAGGACGTGACCACAGCCCAGGTGTCGGAGGAGCAGTTGGGAGCGACGGTCTCGGACATGTGGGTAGGGAACGACTGGAATTGGCAAGCAATTTCACAGTACCTCCCAACCGACATTTGTCAGAGACTACAGGCTATAAGAATTAGCACACACCCGGATGACCGTGACCAGCTGGTGTGGCGATGGAATCCTTCGGGTAATTTGTCGACAGCATCTGCTATGCAATTCCTAAGACGTGACAAGCGACTGGAATCTTCACCGGTTTGGAGGTTAATTTGGAAGCTGAATGTTCAGCAACGAGTGCGCACTTTTACTCATCTCATTACCCATGATGCAGTTCTGTGTAATGCCAACCGGGCGAAGAGACATCTATCTGAGTTCGCAGCTTGTCCAAGGTGCTCGGAGGTTGAAACGGAGATCCACATGCTACGGGACTGCTCCGCAATCCGACAAATTTGGCGTCAATTAGGAGGGTCGAATATCTCCACTGATTTCTTTGAAATTCTGGATATCAAGGTTTGGGTCCTCAGGAACATCGAAAAAGGAGATAGATGGAGCTCAATCTTTGCGACTATGCTATGGCTCACGTGGAAGGTCAGAAATGGGCTAATTTTTGAAGGAGAGGATGGCTTGAATGGGATGACGCATAGGGTATGGAAGCAAGTCTCCACATACCTCCATGCGAAGTCGAATACAATCGCGATCAGGGTGAGTGTTCAGGAACAAATTGTCCCGTCGGCTTGGGAACCTCCTGATCAAGGTTGGCTCAAGCTCAATGTCGACGGGGTCTCCAAAGGAAACCCAGGACCTGCTGGTGGCGGTGGAGTCTTCTTCGACCCGTTTGGTGCATTGGTTGGGGCTTTCACTTTCAAGTGTGGCGTGTGCCCAGCCAGTACGGCGGAAGCATGGGCGACTCTCCACGGTTTGTCGATTGCAAGGGATATGGGGATCGACAGACTTATATTAGAAACCGATTGCGCTGCTATAGCAGGAGAGCTAAATGGTGTTGGAGAGGGAGCATACGCCGACTACAATCTCATTTGTCGAAGCCGGCGAGTTCTAAGAGAGACGCCTTGGGAAGTTCAAGTTAGGCTCGTTAGACGCCAGGCAAATAAGGTGGCAGATGCGATCGCAAATTGGGGTATGTCCCTTGATGGATCACTCACCATCCACCATTCACTGCCAATTTCTATTAGCAACCTTTTTCCTACTGTTACTTCATTTGTGATGTAACTGCAGTTTTCAATAATACAAGGGCTTTGCCCACCTTTAGAATCAAAAAAAAAAAAAAAGATGATACTCCCTCCGTTTGAAAATAAATGTCGTTTGACTTTTGTGCACGTTGTTTAAGAAAGTAAAAACTCTATAAAATATTATTTTTTTAATCAATTTTTTTTTTATAAATTGATAATTATTACTAATAAATATCACTTTATAAAAAATATTTGATTAAAAAATAATATTTTATAGAGTTTTTACCTCCTTAAAAAACGTGCACAAAAGTCAAACGACATTTATTTTCAAACGGAGGGAGTAAATTATACTCCGTCTTAATCGTACGTGATGAAATAAGAATAATTATAAAGATAACTATTTTAACAAGTACATATTACTTCCATTATTTTTTTTTATCTTATCTTAGTCCAGTTCGAACTTCGAACCACTTGGTATTTATTTTTTATCTTATCTTAGTCCTGTTCGAACTTCGAACCACTTACATAAGATGTAGCTCCACAACCACTACACCAACTTGTGATCTTCGAACCACTTGGCATAAGATGTAGTTCCACAACCACTTGTGATTAGTATTACTTCTATTATATCAATAATGGTATCTCTACTTTATCTTCAAAAGATAAAGCAAACCATTGGAAAAAAATTCTCTATATTTGCTTAATAAACTTTAGTGATGACGACTAAAATCAATGAAATTTAGAATTTTTTTCTAAATGTAACTTATTAACAATACTTTTTTAAAACAGAAGTTGGAAAACTGTATTAATAAAAAAAAACTATAAGATTTATCCTTAGAATTTAGTTTCAAATTAAATTCAACCTGCCAAAATTTAATAGTATACCCAGTCCAACAATTAATGTATACTTTTACAGTATCTCGTAAGGACTCGTTGGTAAATCCTAAAAATAAAATTAATGTCTAATTGACAAATCCCTAAAGCCGAAAGGGTTGATTGGAAAATCCTAAAAATAAAATTAAATAAATAATTCAAACCTCTTGACAATATTATGTAAGGGCTATTTGGTGCATTTTGCACGTCTGGAGTGTGGGGTACATGGTGTGTCTGGACGATCTTTTTCTTCAATGGAATTCGAGCGTCCAGAGTCGAGACTGAGTGGGATCGAGATGGTGTGTACGAGGCGACTCCGTGTTCGAGAAGGAGCTAGCTTTCCTGGAGGTTCGTCTTCACTACCCACAGATGTTTCCTAACCAACAGTGCTACTTTATGGTAGTGTTTGACTTCATTCTTAATTTACGTCCCCAACTTGATAGTTTTAAGTCTTTTTTTTATTCGTCAAGTACGTTGTCGAGTGTATATATGTTGTCCGTTTGTTTGTATCTTTTTTTCATGATATGTTTCGACGGTTTTAATCTATACTAACTTATCGAGTTTTGGGTCTATCTGAACTCGAATTCTTATTCAAATAAAAAAAACTATACTTGCACAGCCCCACAATTAGGATGATACATTCTATAAGCCCTACACTAAAACTAAGTTGGCTAGAAACGCCACAGTACATAGAAATTAAAGGCGTTGACATTAATTTTTTTAAAAAAAAGGAAAAAAAAAACTCTCTGGTTGAAAATTTAAGGTCAACAAAAATGCCCTAACTAAAAACAGGCTGTTTCCAGCTAGCATAGCTTAATTATTTTATTTTTTTTATTTTTGGTAAACTGCTTAATTATTTTATTAATTACTCTTATTTGATTCCCGCTTCGGTAGTTTTCCACGTATCTCCATGCCATACTCTTATAAATACACATATCTTTACCACCAAAAAAAATAAATACACATATCACCAATTCCTTAATTTCCACATACATCTATACAGTACTTACAAACCAACAAGATATTCATATATATATATATATATGCATACATATTTTATTTTATTTTTGGTAATCTCATATGCATACATATAAATGATGGCCGCTGAAAACACACCACTCAGGAAATTTGAAACGACGCCGTTTGAGATCAAGCGGCAACAAAGCTACACCACTCCAATGAGGTCGGTTCGGCCTCATTGGAGTGGGAATGGTTAGTTGGTGCAGCTATTGGAGAGCAAACACCAAAACTCTAAAGGAAGAAGGAAGCAGAGAATATTTTAATTGGTTTGCAAATTGCAGTTCTATTTTTGTTAAAGTGTTACAATGAGAATATTTATAGTACAAGAGTTGGAATAACCTCCTAGAGATAAATGCTGTAACAGTATTTGACTAATAACAAGTGATAATAAAAACAAAACCTAAACAATAGGAACTATCAGTTATTTTATTTTTATTTTAGGATAAATGTGATAGTTTAGATGTGATTAGGCCCACACCACACCGTCCAATAAGAACTATTTGTTATTTGACAAGTAACAACATTTTCTTTCAAAATCAATACCGAATATGCAATTTTTGTTGCTGATATTGTTGATGTTAATTTTTCAAAATAATTGATTAGGGAAACCTATCAATTATTCCATACAAGTTATAAGTATTAAATTATGAATAAAATTTTTAATATTTTTAGATTTTTATACTTTAAAAAAAACTATCAAAAAGTTAAAACTTTAAAATATTTTAGATAGGACAGGAATATATTATGCAGGCATGAAACTCAATTAGACTCAATCCGGATATTAATGGCCCAAACGAGAGGCCCATTAATCAAGACCCTAATTGGCCCAATCTATAAATTTGTAAAAGCTTGTATTCTTTTTTCTTTTTGTATTAAAAATAGGCCCGTTTCGAGGGACTCGACTCGATTATTCTATAATCCGGTTTGAGTTCTGTATTGCTTATTTAAGGGAAAACTCTTCACATTCATAAGGGACTCATTATTTGTATATGGTGTTTAATTATTAATCATGCCATTGATAGGTTGATTTAAGCTTAACCACAAATGGGATTAGTGATTAATCATATAATGAAACATTCAACTAGTAGTATCTGCACTTCAATGCCTCAATTATGAGAAGGATGAAACGAAAACTTGGCCGTTGTGATTAGACGTATTTAGTGCGTGTGATTGGTTATATCCTTGACAAAAATCTAAAGAAAGAAATTGATGTTACTCGTTATTAAGAAAACTTTTTCTTAATCTAGTCAGAAATTAAGGGTGATACGTGTCAAGCATACAATGGTTGACAATTTAATAGAGCCACGTATGCCGGGTATATTGTATATTCGGTCGCGTCCGGGTCGAGTCGGGTAAGTTCGGATCAAATAGATTTCGGGTAGTATCAGGTTCGAATTGGGTCAAGTCGCGTCACATTTAGTTTTATTATAAAATGATTATTATTTTTTGTTTATCTTAATTATTGACTATTAAACATTATTTATTTACTTATATTAGATCTCATTATATGTAATTCACAATATTTGTATGTTTAAAAATAAGACAATTCATTAATGTAATTACAAGGATGAGTCGGGTCTTATTAGGGTCGAGTCAAGGACGGGTCGGGTATGGGTCAAGTCGAGCTCAGGTTCATTCAGGTATTGAGTCAAAATGAATCGGGCTCGAGTTTGAGTTTTGCTTGTGCATAATACTAGATTTATGGGTTTCGGTCGAATTTGGGTTCGGGTGAGTCGAGTCGGGATCTCGAATCAGGTTAGATTTTTCTAGCTCTTGGGTGACACAAATACACCAATATCAGACGAAGAATGGCTGATATCGGATGAAAGTCGAGTAACAAATAAAAATATTCAGTTTCGACTAAAAGATTGCGCCCCTCCTCACTTCGTTGGAACCCCAACCTAACTCCACACAATTGTCTTAGCTTTATGGACAAAAAAAAAAACATGTCAGATTGAACTAGAAAATGACACATAGGCGAATTGCACAATAGAAGAGTTCAAGACTCTATTTTAATATATTATATAGATTTTGAGACAATGTTGTGTGTTCACATCTTTGGTAAAACCAATTGGGTTGTTGAAAAAATCACAAGCTTACTATACTCGGTTTATCCAAGTCTCATTCCGTCCAACTTAACCTAGAGCTTCATATTTTCGGTTGAAAGAAATTAAAAAGTTTTGTGTACATTTCAAAACGATACTCTTAAATAAAACGCGGAGACTATATACACTACAAAATATTGTTCTTTTGGACGTTATATATTTAACGTTGAATTAGATGTTAAACAAAGTCAGATTGGAAGTTGTTTAGTAGAAAAGTTGTCGACGTTGCTTCATAGCTAGTGGATAATCAGATCGGATCGAATTAACAATGCCGGATTAAACGTTATAATTAGTACAGGCCAAATAGAACACAAAATATTAAAAAAAAAAAAACAAAAATAAAAGGGGAGCGTTTTTATTTTGTAAGGTACAACGTCCCGTTGGAGTTTTTTTTGTATTTGTATGTGTCATTGCGTTTATTTAATAAAATATTTATCTTAGCAACGTTCAGTTCGACATTACTAGCTCGATTCAATCCGATCATCTGGCTTGCCATCTAGCAACGTCAACAACTTCTACCCTTAACACCATTCATTTCAACGTTAATTAGCGATATATTACGAAATGAATTTACATTGTATATTACAACAACCATTTTTTTTTAGAAGGCACATATTTGGAGGGGATTAGCCTTGTTGTATTTTATTTAGGTTCACTCAATATATCATCGGTTTTTCTATCCTATACCCTTAGGGCATAGGATAAGATCCTAAATGGGGAAAGATACCCTACCAAAAATAAGCGACCCTAAAAATCTAATTTAAAATTTGGTTAATGCAATTTAATTAAGGATGTGTTTTTTTTTAAATGGGCATCTTATAGGGCATAGGATAGAAAAATCGATATATCATATATGCCTTCTACAAAAATCATTGTTGACAGGTGGGGCCCCCTGTCTCGTCGGCTTCAGCATATATCTGTTTCATTCTATTTCTTGAGCACCATCTGTTTCATTCAATTTGTATTGCCGATTGCTATTATTATTACTTTTAACACAACGTATAGTTTAAATGTTTTATAATAGAAAATTTACATTTGTCAACCACAGTGTAAAATTACGTGGATCAATAGTTCTTTCCATTAGTAAACCCATTTTTAACCCTCAAAAGTGAACCAAAAAAATGAGATTCTACACACTTCTTTTTTTTTTTTAAAAATCAACAAATATACTATTTATCCTCATTTATTACACTAATTTTTTATTTGATCGAAAACTATAATTAGCAATCAATTAATTATTATAAGAGTATTTTCGTAAAGTAAATGCAAAATTAAAGTACCTATAATGACATATTTTTATGAACAAAATTAATACTCTAAAGTGTCATGTTTTCGCGAACGGATGAAGTAAAAAAAATGATGTAATTAGGGGGCTATGAACTTTTCTACATTACTCCCTTCGATCCAAAATAAGTGTCGTTTTAGACTTTTTAATTTGATCCAAAATAAGTGCCGTTTTATATTTTCTAGGCAATATAATAGATTGATTATTGAAAATTGCATTTGTTGACTACTTTTTATGTCAAACTCTTCACTTATTGGTTAAAAAGGTTGATAAGCATTTAATAAATGATAAGATTTAGAAAAAAAATGTATAAAATCAATGATAATTAATACTTTACTTAAAAATTGTGTCAAGAGCTAAAACGACACTTATTTTGAACCGGAGGGAGTATTAACTATTAAAATTGTATGTTTATACGACCGTACACACTTTTTTTCCCAATAATAGGCAGTAAGTAGGTAGTCTTTAATAAAGTCCAATCTTTATATTTTTAAAAATGATGTTACAAAACTCCTTATAAGAAGGAAAAGATAAAAACATACAATTTCAAGTATTTTTTAGCAAAAAACAAAAGTCGGCCCCATATTTTGATTTTCTATAACAATAATGTTGAAAGAGAATGTTGTTTTTTTTTTCTTTTTAACTTTTTGAGTAGGAAAGAATTCAGATAATTAGGGGTTATCCGATAGCATCCAATTGGATGAGGTTGCATGGAACCTTCTTTTGAAAATTGCAATCTCCTTTTCAAGGAACACTCTTCTTGTTGTGGACCGCGTTGATTCTTGATTCCTTTAGCAGTTGCACTGCCAATGCAGAAGTCTATCACTTCTTTTTAAGTACCGATTCAGGTGAGATCCCCTAATGGATAATATCAATAACATGACTGCAATATTATCATTCCTATAATACTATCAATCTAGCATTCACCCGAGTTTTTGATAGAGTCGTCTACAATTAGTTTATTATAAACCCCTGGATAGTCTCTTCTAGTTTAATTGGATTTACAAACGTCCACACTTAATACACTCATATAAACATGTTTACCTCCCAAATTATATTATTCCTACTAAATTTAACACGATATCAATGTGCAATCAAATGCACTTGACTTGATTTAACACTTGACACACTAATGCAGATGTGTGAAACTCTCACGTTATATTAATCAACAAAATTTATCATTTAAGAAGAACTCGTTGTAATACCGAATTTTTTCTTATAAAAAAACACTATTTTAGAATATCCATTAGAAAAACATATATAATCAACTAACCTAGCTAATAGCCTTGCTCCATATATGACTAGCTGGCACCCTTTTGATCGATTCGAGCTACTATAGTTTTGAAAAACCTTTGCTCTTTGGCTTCGAAGGAGAATAAAACTGAACCATAAATTTATGTCTAACCTCTTGCATTTGAAGTATTAGAAGTCCTTCAAGAGTATCCCTTTTAACATATTTTTATAAAGATTAGTTTGGTAGTAAATAGTGATTGATACATGATCAACACTTTATTACACTAATACTTGGCTCTTAATTAACCGGCCCGACTATTTTTTTTTGTGTGTGATCCATTAATAAATGACAAGAAACACGCAAGTGTGAGTCCAGTGCGACTTCCATCGACTTTGCTCAGTCGATCTCCTCAGGACTGCAATCGCCCTGTGGATGATGACTTCAATGCAGCTCTTTGTCCCCCTGGAGTTTATTACACATGGTCAGGGTTGTTGCGATTCTTGATAGAGTTGATGGTGTTAGCAAGGAATGCGGGCTTTACAAAGGACGTTGTTGACATCGTTGCCCCGACGATTTGTATTGTCACCTGCTTGCCAGTAGTGTTGCCATTGTTGTTGTGACTGCCTCCAAGAGACTGACAAGGGTCACCATAAGGGTTGCCTCATCCTCCTTGGTAATTAAACATGCAAGTGTGAGTTCTCAAAGATAGAGTGTTCGCAAGTGTCAAAACCCTAGAAAATATGTCTAAAATCCACCAGAAAGGACTAGAGTCCACCAGGAAATAAGAGAAAATTCCCTAAATAGAACAAAAACCCTAAAATCTAACTTGCGCCAAGGATGGATAAATAGATAAAATATTGAAATTGCCTAAAATTATTCCAAAAATAATAAAAATTTTAAAACCCTAATTTGATTGTCGAAACCTACTTAAACGTTTGAAATTGCCTCTACATCATTGCAAAGCAATGGGTCGTGTTTATGGTGCGATCTCTATCCAAAAAGGTATCATAATAGGCAATCAAACACTAGATGTCCGAATTGAGAATTCTGTCACAACTCGCAAAAATCCTCCTACATCAGTGTTTGTTGGGGGTGGGGTTGAAGGGAATGATTGATTCTTACTTACCCCTTGTTTGTCTTTTGGGTAGGGAAACGTAATGGTTAACCTTTCCTGGTTCATATTTAAGTTAATTAATGTTCATTGATCAATATTTTTAACCATCACTTCCTTCTCGTATACAATATTTATTTCCTTTCCTTCATATGATTCTCTAATTTTAGCATAGAGTAATCATGTCCTTCTCCCTTTTTATACAAGGTAAGGATTTGGAAGGAATCAAGCCCTGCTCATCCACCATCCAATGACATCCCTCCTAACGAGGGAAAGAAGTTCCGGGTTAAACATGATTGCCTTGTGCTCCATCATGCGTTGTAGTTATGCCACCTTATCCGCAACATGGTTAATTAAGTTTCTAGAAGACATGTGTGCAGGATGACCACTCAAAATGACGAAGTAGCTGCAGAATGTTTGTGATGATTATCAATCTCCCAAGGGCATCTTCACTTGCCATTGATGAAGTTAATGACTGTTAAATTGTCTCCCTCGATCATGATGTGTCGCATACCAAGGTCCTTTGTAGCTATCAGACTAGAATGGTGCAAAAGTACTTCCACTTTTAAAGGGGAGGCAGATCCACACCGGAGGTTGCCCGAAAAGATGATCGAACCAAGCGCATTTCGAATGACGAAACTAGATGTGGCAAGCCCGGTATGAAGTTTGAATCCATCAAAATTGATTTTAAAGTGTCCCATCATTAGCCTTTTCCATCTTATATATTTTTCTTTTTTCCTGGGTTGGGTTTTTGAATAGGGACTAGGGAGTTTCTGTTGTAGTGCTTTCCCCGTGATTTTTTTATATTCATTTTCCTTCTAGATTCTCTAGTCCTCAAACAAATAAGACCTTATTTTTTTCCACTTTATGACAATATGCACCTCCAATTACCAATAAAAGTTTGTAAGTGTGTGTATATAGGTGAAAGTTTTAGTGAAACAAAAAAATATGGGGCTATGGTAAAATGAATGAATATTGTATGAATATTATGTATATATATGAACATTGTTGTATATGAATATGGATATTATGTTATTCATTTTATGTCATGTAAGTATAAATAATATCATATTCGTATACTCATATTTACATCATATTCAAACAACCTAATATTCAATTTAATATAACGTAATATTCATATGAATATAACATAATATTAATTTGTTTTTACCATTGCACCGTATTTTTTGTTTCATTAGAACTCTATTTTGTGTGTGACTAAATATAGGTTGGTTCCGATATACACAACCTTTAAGGTGTACGTGCATGCCTTATCGTATATGCATATATTATTCGTTTATTTTCTCATGATTATTCGTCTGTTTGCACATGATTATTCATCTATAAATATGTAATTATTCGTTTGTACAAAAGGTGTAAATTTTATTCTAATGAATAATCGCTAAGTCTAATCAAATAAATTTATTCCAATGAATAATTAGTCAGTACCACCGAATAATCATAACTTATTTTTAATCTAGCTCATTCATTGATCTTATAAATTTAATGAGCCAAATTTGTTAATATAATACTCCCTCCGTTTTGAAATATAAGTCCGTTGACTTTTTAACACGTTTTTTAATGACTTAAAAACTATATAAAATAATAAATATTTTATTGATTTTTTACATAATTATATACTTATTAGTAATATATATAAGACTATGTAAAAAAAATTAATAAAAATAATGTATTATTTTATATAGTTTTTAACTCGTTAAAAAATGTGCCAAAAAGTCAACGGACTTATACTTCAAAACGGAGGCAGTATACTATAAAGGTTGTATACACGCATCTAATCTATTGTGTGTTTATGTGTGTAAGAAGAACACATCACATTCAAATTACGTTATGGAGTAAAGGTAATTAATGATACTTTAATGTTCAAAGTGATCTTTGGGTCACTTGTTCCTTTCAAGGGCAAGTTTATAATTAACTAGCCAAACCTACATTGTAGGTTAGATCTACTTAGCTAGCTAAGCACATGTTTATAACTCTTCAAACCAAATTAATATAATATAATCAAATGGTGTGGATCAAATAAAAAGTAATCTTAATTAACGTAAAAAGTGTATCAATAATATATAAATTAAAAAAGCCAATATAAGTAAATGATTAAAACTTTTCTCTAAATTTGCACACATAAAAATTCAAAAAATGTATATATATATTGAGCAAGCATATATTTATATATATGTGTACGCGTATTTCAGTAATTAATTATATACACTTATATATACTAATAATAATTACTCGATAAACAACTTTTCTGCAAAACCATGTAAACTCATAAAAGGATTATTAATTTGTAACGATCAACTCAATTGCACAAGGTCTATAAAATGCAAAATCTCGATTTATATTTATTTCAATGAAAAGGGAAAGGCACGATTACAAGCACCCAAAAAAAAAATTCACACATACACACACAACTAAATTTTAAAAACTTACACCATCATCGATCACTATTACATCAATTACATATAAATTAAGACGATGAAGATATTAAGAAACACATTCATTTCGATCCATTTTGCACCTGCATATATATAGCTTCTTGTTGCTAGCTAGGTGAGAAAATGGCCCTCATCATATATATGTATATATATAACCGATCGATCAACACTCTAAACCGGTAGTTATCACGCACAACATGTTACGTACGTACGTGCTGAATTACGATTCAAAACCAAAGTAATTAATAGTTTATTACCGGCATTATTATCATATATATATATATGATGATGATGATATCAAGGACTATAGCTCCAGAGGCTGGGATCATACGTCTCGCCGGTGTTGATCCCGGCCGTCCATTCGTAGTCTTCGCCGTAACTCGGAGGAGGGTAATCCACTCTAGGAGGGCTAAGAAGCATACCTTGACTCATGTTGCCAAGAACATTTGGCATCTCAAACACCAAATTCTCCTCCATAGGATAATTATAATTATCCTCAATCAATACGCCCTTTCCAGTACCACCATCAGTCTCTGTTCCTGTGCCTGCATTACCCTGATTATAACCCCCCATTGCCCCCCACCCGGCGCCATAGTTGATGGCGTCGGCTGCGGCTCCAGCAGCCGCGGCAGCAGCAGCTGCTGCGGCCTGGATGTCTTGCGCAGAGTTGGAGGAGGGGATGGGGAGGGACAAGGCGGAGTTTGGGAAGTTGAGATCGGTAGAGGGGCCCTTTAGGGCGAGGGCCGCCACGTCGTAGGCGACGGCGGCCATCTCCGGCGTCGGGTAGGTTCCGAGCCAGATCCGGTTCGGCTTCTTAGGCTCGCGGATTTCGGACACCCATTTCCCATTGCTCCGCTGCCTGACTCCGCGGTACAGCGACTTGCCGCGGGGCTGCACGGTCGAGGACGAGGCCGCCGCGGAGGAGCCCTTGCCACGGTTGAAAGGCATATTGATATCCGCTCGATGGTTCGTCGACTTGTAGTAGGGATCACAATTAGGGTTTTGCACAAGATGAAGTATTTGCATTGGGAATCGAAGATGGAGGGAGCCATTTTTAAAAGCTAGGGTTTATGAGAGGAAGAGGTGCAAACCAGTTGGGGATGAACTGCAAACGAGGTGTTCTCAATCTCACCACGGAGATGGATATGGTGGCGATATGGCTGGGGAGATGAATAAGGGTTGATATGGGTGGTGGGAGTAAGCTGGGTTTTTGCTGGAGATAAACTTATTTAAATTAATAAAATGGACTTTTTAGGTTTTGAAAAGGATATATATAATTTAAAGAAGTAGCTAGGAGTTATTATGGTTATAAATATATTTCGTACGTGAGGAGAGCAAATAAATAAAAAAGAAGTTTCGTTTGGTTTGATGGAACAGTGGATAGACACAGTAATTAAATGGGGGGATTTAAATTCGGTTTGTGATGATTGTGTATTTGGAAAATAGAAATTGGGGAGATATATGAAAGTAGTAATGAAGATATGGGTATGGTGGGGGTTGGTGGATTAAACAACAACTTAAGTTTTGAGGGCTATAAATCATCTATACGTAGTACTCAGTTGGTGAATTATATATTGGGAATGGGAGTAGTATATATCGCAATAAAAATGTGGTGCCTTTCATTTCAACTGTATTGTGTGTTTAATTATTTGTGGCTCAAAGATTTGGTTTGTACTTTCAGATTTTGGAGTATAGAAAGCCCACCTTAAAAAGGCATATATATTGGCTTGGCTCCCAATAATATGTGATCAAATCATCAAAATAGTGGAAAGATGTATTAGAACAAGGACATGCTCAACCACAAAGGCGATACTTTGCGATTAAAAAATGATCTTGAGATTAAAAAAATAGAATGATCTTATGTTAGTCTATGCTATGTATAAATATTTAGTGATTTAAAATTACATATAACTAATAGGGAGTATATAGCATATTAACTAATTAATAATGTATTAATACTTGTTCAATTTCATTTATACAATAGGTTACGATTTTATGATTCGATCCATGAACCCGGCCCTTTTAATCCCATTCAAAGACCCCTTGTCAATATTCTTAGAATTTCGATATCCTCATTGTTGGGACATTTGTAAATCCCACACTAGTATAAATATATAGTCATAAATACATATGAGCCCTAACATATAATGAATTGGTTCATCCACCTATTATTAATTGATTTTAGGATAAATTTTATTCTGATATATGATTGGCTTTCTAGTCATGTATGTATAAAAGGACTTTCCTCACACTCGATCACAACTTTCTTGATTACAAGTAAATATTTCATATTGAACAAATTAAACAAGGTTGATGGGTGATTTCTCATTGAGATGGAACAAATAGAAGCTCTACTCGGAAAACCTAGCCTTGGAAAAAATTGAACAACAAGGTTGATGGTTTGATGGGTTATATAATTGCCATCCTAGTATGACTTAGAGATATGCATGGAGCTAGCTCACACTGAGGCTAAAATTAGGGCTTAGAAAATGTTTTTCAAACAAAGTGGGCCGGTAAGGATCCCATAGAGCTGAACTATGTGAAGTTGATAGGATTACCTTATAGAAACTTATCCACCCTATAAAATAAGTTAAAAAATGGCTAAACTAATTTAAATCTAAACCACTTATTTAGAATTGAGTGGTTAAGATTTAACTAACTTTACATGATTGAAGTTATCTACATGAAGTTACTTGTGTAGGTCGGATAGCTAGTCTAGACGGATTTTATTTTCTGAAAAGCATTATTAATTCTGTATGTTATAATCTTCGACCTTAAAAATATGTTATTTTACTATTTATATATATATATATATTTTAATTAATGGACTAAAAATTATATAAAATATTTTTTTATTTCATATATACTACTTCGTAATTAGTAGTAATAATTAAGTATGAAATCATAAAAATAGATTAATAAAAAACTAATTTTTATATAATTTTTATTATAAAAAAACTTACCTAAATAATAAATCAGTTTTTTATATCCTATGCCCTAAGAACAATATAGGATAAGAAGTTTGATTGAAAATTAAAGATTTTCCCAAATTAAATTATTTTAGTTTTTTCAAAAATTATTTTTCTTTGGTAGGAAATCTTTCCCAATTAAAGTTGTTATAAAGTTATGAGCATAGGATAGAAAAATTGATACTAAATTACGTGTTTTTCATGAGGGATGTAGTGTCATTTATGTACAAACTAAGAATAATTCTTACAAAAAATATAGATTTGCAAGCGAGTTAAAATTTGATCTAGCTGGCTAAAATGTGATGCCCTTGTTGTTGTATATATCTTTCAAATTGCATATTAGTCAACATTTGGCAGCTCCCATAAGAAACACGCTACACAATGCAAACAAACATGGCCTAGCTAGAATCAATCCGAATCGAATCCGAACCGGACCCGACGACCTAGAATCAATCCAAACCAATTTCAAATAGAAGTGTCGGCCGGTCTATATAAGGAAACCAACTCAAAAACTCCCAAAAAAAACCCAAATACCAAAACACAAGTCCTACCAGTCGGGTTGACTACTACTATATATAACAACAAGTATATATAACCCCAAATTGAATCTCTCGATCTCTCGATGTTTAATCGTAATCTGATAACTTGGATACGAAAAAGCGAGGAAACCAAGAATCAATCTTACTGATGATTAAGGTTTTAGACTAACAAAAATGAAGGGGCATATATGATATATATGTAACTGCTGTTGGTATTAACAAATTAGGTGAAACGTCTAAAGGGCAAACGTACAACGATGAATAGCTTTGGAAGGAAAGATGGGTTGAGGAGATTTGGATTGGCAGGCAATCAAATCAGGGTTAAACCTTCGGAAGATGATCATTATTATTATTATTAAACAGGAGGGGCTGCCGCGAGCGCGTAGAACTGTACTCATCTCTGCGCGCTCGCAGTGCAGCCCCTCGCTTGGCTTTCTTCAATCACTAGCACTTGCCCAACTTGACTAACTCCGTGAGCACTGATTCTACGGATTCCACATCACTCACTGTCATTTCATATCATGTTGTATTTACGCGTCATCAAGCTCTTGTTTGATTGGTTAACTACCTTCTCTGGGTTTGTCAATCCACATCCATGATATGTGTAATGTTGTTTAAAAGCAAGTAATTTTATTTATATGTATACAAGGGCAGCAACTTGGCTATATAGTTTGGGTAGAGTTTGATTTTTTTCAGTATCGAACACAGTATTTGGACGTACGGAAGAGTAGGAGTAGACACAAATTCTGCAAATCCTAGCTCTTATCTATTTTGGTGGGATTTGGTAAAGAAATGTTCATCTTGTTCCGATTCCGTCCGATCGTACATTCGTACATGTAGGAGAAGAGGACGCGGGTGGTACTTATTATTATTTAAAAAAAATATTCTTAGAGTGCTCACAGATTGAAAACAATTTGCTGTCAAATTGTTTAATTTATGTATAGAATTCAGATGTTAAATGTTTGGCCCTACTGTTTTGTTCTGTGTATAGATTCTCTTCCTGTAGAATTGGGTTAGTTACTAGAGAATAACTTCAACATATATACCTTAATTACACTTGCATTTACAATAATTGAGATTATAATTAAGTAGAAATTGTTTGGTCAAGTCAAAGTCAAACCAGAAATCTTCTATGAACTATAGTGATACACAAGGAAGCATCTCACTCTTACCACTAGGGCAAGAAGTCATTGATCCCTCGTCAGAAGATATCCGTAATATCTTTGGCCTCAAATAATTCATTTTTTCACAAAAAAAAAAAAACTCCAACATGCAAAACCCAATGGGATTCAAAAATAAAAATATAAGGTATGTCTCGTTCCCGTGCCATGTATAGCCCTAACAGAGATTGACTCATCCTTGAACAGTTGAACCCTTAATTACTAAGCTTTTTAAATTTAAAAAAATGAAATTCAAACAATTCCTTATGATTTGAGGGGAAATCGCTGAAGTTTCTTTTTTTTTTATATATACTATTGGGGGGAGAAAATTGTATATCTAATCCTTTCACAGATTGAAATTCTTACATTTTTGAAGAAATTGAATTGCTTTAGTCATGTAAAAAGTAAATATTAGTGCCCCAATAAGATTTTGGTTTATGACCTGATTGTGTTTTGTGGGCTTGATACATAACTAGTGAATTTAGAGGAGTCAATCTTATATACAGCCATACATATGCCAAGATATATTGTAGCTATATATAGTACAATTCTCAATGGGTTATTTACCAACATTTGAAAATAATAGTGATGATGAAAAGTCTCAACTTAACTAGAACGAGTTACGGGGTTGTGATAAATTTTATTATTTGATCGTATTATCAATTTGAATGAAGAAGCTTCAAAGTTAAAATTCACCTAAATGAGGTTTGAGGAATTTTCTGTATTTGGGCCTACGGCCCATTTCAACTTCACAGGCCCAAGTTTAAATGAATTACAAAGTGACACAGCTTACAATCATGGGCCGTGTCCACATTTCAAGAAGTGCATCAAATTGTAAGATTTTATTTTGTTTTTTCGGAATAATATTGGAGTAACAATTATTAATTGTACAGTTCATACTATGTAGTAGTACAAAAGTTTCAAAGTTTAAAACAGGAGCGAGGATTTTGCGGCTATGAAAGGTTGCTCCAAGTATCTTTCCTAGCTATCATCATTAACCTCTCTTTTAACAGTGTCATGACAACCCACCCCCACTTATGTATTATGCACCTAAAATAAAATATTTAGTATTTTTATTTTTATTTTCTGATATATATATATATATATATATATATATATATATATATATATATTTTTTTTTTGAATCTCTTACATCGCCATATTCAATCAAGTAAAAACACTTTTATTGCTTTCGCTTGTTGGTTCGATGGCGAACGGCGAAAGCTTCGAGAAGGGATGATGAAGGCCCTAACAGACAGGCAATTATAGTGAAGACAAGGGCTTCATTGCACATCATAGGCATCTCAAAGGCATTCCCCTTTGAGAAGACCAATCATTCAATTCTCAACACCATGCCATTCATTTCTCCCAATAAAGAAAATGGGGGAAAATCGAAAGTGAAAAAAAAAGGGGGAAAAAGAACCCGATGCCAGGTCAGCAAAGATGAGGGACCCACCTGGGTTCTGGGCACAAACAGTGTACCCTGACCCGAAACGCATTGGGCCGCGTGTAGGATGGGCCCAATTGGGTGCAGCACCTGGTCAGCGTGGATTCTGGGCCGCTCGTGCACTCTCTGATCCTCCCCCCCTCTCCCTACTCTGTTTCTGTTTCTGTTTGTACGTGGCTGCATGGATGGAACGTTCTTCCTTCTTCCTTCCCTCTTTTCTTCCCCATTTTAAATGATTTTTACTTTTAAAATATAAAGGAAAATAAAAAAAAAAAGGTTAAATTTACTTGCTTGCATACAATGAGCAACTTCCAAAACAAGCCATCAGAGATATCAGAGGGAGTGCATTACTATACATATACGTTCTGATGATCCTCAGCGTTTCAGAGCGAGAGAGCTTACAGGGCAGTAATCCACTGTGCTCTTTTCCACTTGTTTATAATATGTCTTCTCACCTCCCCACCTTTTGTTTTCTCTCTTTTCTTTTCTTCCTTTAAAAAAATAAAAATAAAAACAAAATGTTCAAGGTTTTAAGACTTAATGATTAATGCTTTTTTTTCCGACTTCTCTACGTTGAGATGTGAAAAATAAAAATACAACTAATCAATTAAGACTAATATATAAGTCGTTCTCCTTTATTGCTATTTGATTTTAAGATAAAACCTCACTAGTCTTATCTGATAGTTTACTAGTACATGTGTATCGAACCTCTGACATTCGGTTATAGATTAAATGAACTTCAGTACTATAATACTACCTGTTTATTAAAACACATATGAAAACCCAAAAAAATAAAGTTTATCAAATTTTAATGCATTGAAAAATGAGAAAAGCATTTTCCTAAAGTAATACTATATATATCTTTTTAGTTTATAATATAGGTAGGCCTACGTGGGTGACATTGTTCTATACTCTTTTAAGTACTAGCAAATGATTGTTGGTGGTGGTCTCAAGACTTAAGATTAACTTAATTTTTTTTTAAGAATTAAAAAATGGATTACACGAGTTTTTTTTTAAAAAAAAAAACAAAAAAACTAAGTGGTAAATGAGGGAGTAGAAAGAAAGAAAGAAAGAAAGAAAAGAAAGAAGAGGGGTAGAGGAAGAAAAAGTGGGGGAAACAAAAGAGTACGTACGACGGGAGAAGTGAACTGGGGAAGGGGGGGGTGGGGTGGTGAAGTGAAAAGATAGGGTGCGGTACAGAGTAGTCAACCCAACCGTGCACGCGCAGCGTTTCCCCACAAGGTCTGATCGGGGTATGCCCACAAAACCAGTGATCACATGACCCCAAGATTCTTTGTCTTTGAATTTTTGACAAGATAAACCATCCTTCACCTAATAACGGTGATTATGGCCGGTCCCACCCCTCCAGCTCCTGGCAGATCGATTCATTCATACCTGGCTCCTCCTCTACACCTCTTATACAGCTACACCCGCCTATATCTATATTCGTCTATATCTATATTTATATCTATATCTATAAACGTTTAAAACATAATACATCCATCCGTCTATATCTATATTTATATATTTGCACAGATGATCCATCTTTTGGGATGCTTTGCATAGCTAACCCTCACTTTGGAAAATGAAAAAGTGGGTTAGGGGTGTATTTTTGCAAATAAAAATTATGACCTAAAGGGCCGATTGCAGGTGAAAGGCAGGAGAGAACATGTGAGGAGGGAAGACAAATAGCCCGGGTGGGATTTTGGCGCCAAAAGGAGTGGAAAGATGGTGAGGTGATGAGTGATGTGATGGAGTGTTACCTTTTACCATTTGTATGGTATAAAAGGGGAATGAGGATAGAGGTCTTCATTTTCTGTTTCTCTCACATGACAAAAAAAATGGAGAAAGAGATGGAGAAAGAGATGAAAACCAATCATCCACCATGGAAGACAAGGTCCGAGCTCGCTGTTCCAGTTGCAGAGAACTTGTCGGCTTCAGTCTATGCCCATGTCAGTGATCAAATACCCCGTGTCAATGTGATCCCTCAGAAGCTTGTGTTGGCAAATGAAAGGGGTAAGTGTATTTGGCGATGTAGTCCTCATCTATGGTGTTAGATACCCATGAACCTTTTTTCTCATCCTTTGTTTAATTTTTCAGGTGGAAACACCATGGTATGCGTCACTTTCATCTTCCATGGTTGTTGGGTGGTCGAGGGAGGCAGATGGGTGTATGTGGGTGTGAAGGCGCACAAGAATATCATGATACAACAAGCCATCGACTTCATCGCTTTGAAAAACCTAATCAGGCTAAAGGTCGGCGATGATGCTTCTTATGCAGAGGAGGCGTTGTCGTACGTTCCGAACTCGAAAGAAGGGGGTCATCCGATCATAATAGCTGATGATGACGACCTGGAGGCGTTTAAATTTCTGAACTCAAAGTTTGGAGAAGATCCATGGCCCCTTGCGATATACGTCGGTCAATTGCAGAAGGGAAGCTTCGAAGTAGAGCACCCTGCAGATGAAGAACACCCTGCTGGGGAAGAACCCCTGAGTGGGCCACCCTCCTCCCAAAAAGTGGAAGATTTGGCTGAGATTGTGACAAACGGTAAGGCAAAACAAAACCCCATGTCTGAAGATGCTGTGTTATATGCTGGGGGAGAGGTGATGGAGGCATTAGGGAAGAGCATGGAGCTAGCTGCGATGGACAGTAATGACAGGGGTAAACAATCAAGTGACACGGGGAAACAATCAAGTGACACGGACAAATTGCCAGGTGACAAGGAACAAGGTCTGGAAGTGATTGAATTGGGTGACACGGATAGCTCCTCAGGTGACATGGGTGACATGGGTCAGGGGTTGGAGGTGATATTCATTAGCAGCGGGGAAGAGAATGACGATGGCCCAATCCCTTAATCGACTTTGGGGTTTCGGATGAGGACGAAGGTTTTGAAGTGAAGCTCGAAGAAGACTGGGATGATTTGGAGTTGTACGGTGTGAACGAGGAAGTTGAGGATGAGGTGATGAAGGAGCTTGAAGATTGTATTCCTAGGTCTAGCGCATCCCAAACCCCGATGGAGAACTTTGAAGCTTTGGTGGATCGAGTAACACCTTGCACCCAGGACCCACGACGCAACACGATAGAAATTTCGGAGGGACAATTATTCGCATCGAAGGCTGATGTGCAGATTCGCCTTCGGTGGAATGCGGTGGAGAAGTGCTATGAGTTTATTGCAAATAAGTCTACAAAAACGTTGTTAGTCGTTTGTTGTGTGGACCCAAAATGCACGTGGATGTGTAGGGCCTCGCCTTATCTACGCACCACTATGTGGGTCATCCGAAAGTATATCAAGGAGCATACATGTGGCATCAACGTGAACCACAACCATAACCGACATGCTACGTCAGATATGATTGGACGGAACCTCGTGTCCATGTAAGTTTTACGTTAGTTGTGAATACTGTCTTCCTTGTCACATCTTAATATTCCACTTGTCACCTTTCATTATTCCACTTGTCATCTGTTATTATTCCACCTGTCACCTTATATCTTTGTCCAGGTGAAAGTAACTCAACCTATAACTTGTAGGTTCACCGGGAGTCGGAAGAACCTCGTTCCAGACCAAGTGCAGTCACTGACGAAGTCCCAGTTCGGCGTCACGTGTAGCTACTGGAAGGCCCGAAGGGCACGATTGGCGGCGAGGGATGTGAAGCATGGGACCGATGAAGAGAGTTACCGGGATATTATTACATACTTGCACATGGTGGAGCAGACTAACCCCGGGACATATACTAGGGTTGAGATGGACTCCTCCCAAAGATTTAAGTACGCCTTTGTTAGCTTCGGGGTATGGCGCAAGGCGATCCCCCATCTGAGAAAGGTAAAACCCCGTGTCACCTGTTTAGTTTTATTTGTCACCCATCAGGATAGACCATGTCACAGATCCGTCATTTATTGATCTCAATGTGCAGGTGATTTCAGTGGACGGGAGTTTCCTGAAAGGTAAGTTCAAGGGGACGCTTCTCTTTGCCACGGCCCAAGATGCAGACCACAAAGTATACCTGATTGCATTCGCAATTGTCGATGGTGAGAATCATGGGTCATGGGGCTTCTTCTTCAGGAACATGCTACATATTATCGAGGACACCCCGGACGTAATGTTTGTATCTGATCGGCATCTGAGTATCGTCCAAGGTATGAGGGACCACTATGTGTCTGCGAAGCAAGGGTTCTGCGTCTGGCATCTATTTCAGAATGCGAGGTGCAGGTACAAGGGTGTCATGGGGTTGCAGGCGTTGTTCTTCAAGATGGCGAAGGCGTACACGAGGGCTGAATTTCAGAAGTTGTTTGCTGATTTCTGCGCACAATCAGCCCCTGCAGGCCAATACGTGAAAGAGGCTGGTTTTCAAAATTGGGCCCGAGCATACTTCTTGGGGAATCGCTACAACATAATGACAACGAACAACTCGGAGTGCCTGAACTGCCCTGATTGGTGCCATCATTGAAACCATATCGAAGTGGTTTTATGAGCGACGGGAAACCAACAGCAAACGGGGTAAGCTGGTCAGCGATTACGTTTCTGATGCTATGAAAACGAATTATGCGATGTCAATATGCATGGATGTCAGACCGCTCAGCCCACACGAGTACAACGTCCGCAAAGGTTTCTCCTCATGGGTTGTCAACTTGAGTGCCCGTAGCTGCACATGCAAGCGCTTCGACATCGACCAGTTCCCGTGCGCACATGCCCAAGCCGCTGCCAAGTTTGTAGGTATCAATATTTACACTCTTGTCAATGACTTCTACAAAGTCGTAGCATGGAAGGCGTGTTACGAGAATGTGCTATATCCGCTCCCTCCAAGATCAGAATGGAGGATTCCCCCTGAAATCTCCGGGGTGGCGTGCCTTCCCCCGGCCGTGAAGCGGCGGCCTGGTCGCCCTAAGACATCCCGATACCCATCTCGCGTAGAAATTCCCCGTGTGAAGCGTCATCGTTCGTAGTTGTTTTGTCGGTGGTCCAACGGCTTACCTCGGAAGCTGGGTTCTCTTTTGCAAGTTCAGTTTGGGGTCAGGGGTTGGACCATTTAGGTAAGTACATTTGGGATGGGGGTAAGTAGTTGGGAGTATTTTTGGGTCCATGCCGCAGGTCACCTGTTTGTATGAACGTGTCAGATGATATATTCCCCGTGTCACCTGTTTGGACGCGCTTGTTAATTGACTCATTCCGACTGGCATTCTCACAAGGAAATCACCCATGTCACCTGTTTTGATGCGTTTGTCACCTGATTGATTTCACGTGTCATCCACCCAAACATTATAAATAGAAGTACTTGGATAAAGAGAAGCCCAAGTACATATGACGTTCATAGAAGACTAACATCAACTGACCAACCAATGTTATAAAATACTACGACTACTGACCAACGGATATCATAACATCCTACAAGTTTTGAGCAAATAAGTTCATCAACTACAACCGTAGAAATGTTCATAACCATCTAGTGAAAGGAAAACCACACCCTGATATAAAGTGGCTTATTACAGTCTACCGTGGAAGATGGCAACAACAAGCATGTGCCTGTACGCCTCGATGAATGCGTCGTCAAGTCCGTCGAAAGTGGGGGCGTCCTTGGTGAGGAGTTGCATGAACCTGATCGTTTATGGTCCACAATCTCCACTGCAATAGGGATGTGTCTGTCAGATTCATAGGACTCAGATAACACACGAAATGAAATTCAATGGTCCCACAGAAATTACCTCAGTTTGTTCTGCGGCATCCCCTTAACGCGATGTAGAGCCATAGCCTTTGGAACCTTTTCCGCGTAGGTGTCCTTCAACATGGGGTGGGCATTCATCAGTACGGGGATAAGGTGGGTGACGCACCTTAAGTGTCCTGGAAGCTGACGGTCCCTCACGATGTGGACATCCAGATCATAAACCCTTACCTGTCAGTCGTTCAGATCAATCGCAACGGCAACCCAATGTATATTCTTTAGATTCAAGGGTAGCAGGATGAGTTCCACCCCTGCCCACGAAAACCCCATGGTCGGGGACCGCCCGTCAAAGTAGTGAAGCAGCTTCTGATCCGCTTCGTAGGTGCCCGCATTGCTGCTGTATGTATCCCACTCATTTTGAAGAAAGCACCCGAAATAGGTGTCGAGAACAACAACTCGAGACCCAAAGTCCTCAGCCCTCTCCGTTAACCCTTTACGAAGAAGATAGCATGCTTCTTCCATGTGCTGCATGAACGACAAAATTAATGAGCTATCCACTACGAAATAAAGAAAGGAAAACATTTGTTTATTTTTTGTACCTCGGTTGTTAACCAAAACCTGGGCGTCTGTAGGGAGGTAAAGAACTCCTTCGTTAGGTCTGTACTGCAGGCTGACTTCCGCAATTCCACATCCCCGCTATACGATGACGATGTTAGGTGTATTGAGTCGTTTGTAGAATAAGTTGGACACAAATAGAGATGTGGATTACCTTGCCATCCACCGGGCCAAGCCATCGTTATCGGACACAGATACAAGTCCCAGCTGAATCGCGTCCGCGCCGGGGACAACCTCCTTCCGTTTTTGTACCCTGGGTTTCTTCACATGACGGGGCATGTCTTCTTCGTCACATCCTGAATCCCTCCTAGTCTTCTTGCCTCGCACGCCCTCCACATCTGCAGCCTGAGATATCTCACAACTACTGATAAACTCCTACATTTTCAGTTCCTGTGTCACCCAACTACTTATACCTTGTCACATGGTAGAAACACCTTGTCACATACGAATTTTAATTTCCCATGTCACCCAACTACTTATACCTTGTCACATGGTAGAAACACCTTGTCACATTAAAATTTTAATTTCCCCTGTCACACAACTACTTATACCTTGTCATGTCGTAGAAAACACCTTGTCACATGAAAATTTACTGACATTATAGAAAACACCATGTCAACGTCAAGAAAACTTACCTCCTCAGCAGCTCTGTCCGGGTCCTCCCCCTCCTTGACAGACACCTCCACATCATCCTTCCCCCCCCCCCCCTTGACAGGCACCTCCACATCGTCGTCCTTACTGACATCATCGACCACTTGCTCTGAACAGACATCCCTCTTTTGTTGTGGCACCCCTTTTCCCTTCTCATGGACATCGTGCGTCCCATTGACAACACCTTCCATGACCTTCATCTGCACCACACAGGACATAAAATTATGGGTGGTTCCTCAAATTCATCATACTCACAACAATATTAACGTGTCACCTAATCATTTTGCCGTGTCACTTGGTTGTTTACCCTTGTTATCAATGTTATGCATAATAGGGCGAAAACAAAGTTATGCGATTGACGTACCTTGTCATCGATGCTCTGCATCCACGTTGCTATTGTTCCTAGCCTCTCCAAAATCAATTCAATTGTCTTTCCCACCTTATCTTCCCCAGGTTCCTTGTTCCCATGATGTAATCCCAAACTTTCCCCGGCCTTGGCGAAGCCGTCACCATAATATCGAGGCGCCACCTTCCTTACGATATCATCGTAGAAGAGGTCAACCTCCTCATACCTATACAAGCACCCAGTCATCAACTCAAACTCACCATCATTCGGGACTAGTATGGGGTTGTCTTCAACCTTTATGCTCTCCACCGTCTCCATGCGGTTTGGATCGACTCATAGCTGAGATTGTCATCGTCAGCAGCCCACCTCAACAAGCGAGGCAACGCCCCAATAGACACCTTGTTCGCAAACTGCACCCCAATGTCCGGTACTGCTTCGTACAGCCAAATCTGCAACACCCTCACATAACACTCGACGTCTTAAATTGCACATAACAATTGAAATATAACTTCATTCGAGAAGGTTACCTAGAATGCCAATGGATAACCCATTAGGTCATAACCATGCCGGTCGACTTTCGACTTCAACTCAGCGATTCGCCGTTCTATGACACCACTCAGGGACGCATGGGTGGCCTCGTACACAACCCTGCCCCAAGGGAATTCCAAGAACCGATCCACGTTTTCCACAAGCTTGACAATCCAGCCTCGCATAGGTTTCCTCGGTTCTCCCCCCAACAGAACTCCTTCGATGATGAGGAGGAGAGCGATCTTGAAACGCCTTCTCGCACTACGTTCTTTCAAGATCGAGTTCTTGAAAGTTGCCTCTAGCTCACCCACCGTCATGCTATCCGTTGCCAACAAGTCCTTTAAAGCCTTCTTGTTCTTCTTGTCATCCTCCATTGCTTCCCCCCGGACTACACCACAATGCAGGCCCGTAACGAGGGCAAACTCCTTGATCGAGAAGCGTCAGAGCTTTCCTTGTAGCAGGTACCATGTCTCCCACTTCTTCTCCGGCGCAAGTTGTCGTTGTAACACATAATGCAGTAGTTGCGAAGAGAATTGTACTCTGTTTGCCAATTCCACAACCCCCCAAAGCTGGCTTCTCTTCAGCTTCTCCCAATATACGGGGTCGACCCGGTCGTCCAAGTTCACGAGCAGCGAGACTCTCGAATTTTGGTTCACACGTCCACGGAAATGTTTGTCCTCCGGGACTAACAATCGTGGCTCCGTCTTTTTGGGTAGGGGGCTCCCTTCTTCCTTAAACTCTTCGACCGAACCATCTCTTTCCTGCAAGTAGGTCAACACGAACATAATCAGATATCCACAGAAATCCATTCCCTACTATTACCTCTATCACATATTTTTTTCACAAATACAGAAACATTTTCCCATGTGACCCAATTAAAAACCCATGTCATAGAACAACGATACCCATGTCACACAAAGCAGACTGTTTCCCCATTTTCTGTAATCCCGTTTCTGACCGTTCTTCTGTCACCTTCGTCCGTTCTTCTTGTCAGACCCTCCCAACCTCCCATCTTCTTCTTCAATCGCAACCCAGTCTGAAACTCCCTCGTTCTTCTTCAATCTCAAGGTCATACATCCCCATAACCCCATTTCCCCATACCCCCATTTCTCCATATCCCCAATTTCTCCATATCCACAATTTCCCAAGATCCCCAACCTTCAAATTGCCCATTGCATGTTGAAATGAAACATTGGAACATCGAGAAATAATTCCAGATTCGGATTTATAGAGAGGGATTGGAAGAACAAGGTCTGTGGCTTACCTCCTCTTAGGCGCGCTCCTCTGCGGTGTGTTTCTCCGACGTGCTCCTCTTCTCCGGCGTGCTGCCCTCTTTCTCCGGCGTGATCCACCCCTGTTCTTTGTCGCACCCAGGACCGGCCTCGCACTTGTCAAGTGCCTTCTATCTTTCTCTTGTCTTTTTCTCCACCTATTTAAAGCCACTCACTTCCCCTTATGTTGTGCTTTTTTCCCCAACTGCAATAATTGCAAGTTGGTGAAAGTTAATTCTTTTTCCTTTTTCCTTTTTTTCCTTCACCAGATAGTCAAAGTAACTGTTCAAGTAACTGCCTCATAACTGGAGCCATGTGTAAGGTCCTTGTCACCGATTTTGGGTGTATATAACTGCAGCCTCGTAACTGTTTGGTCTGGTTATAACCCCTGTCACCTAGTTAAGTCCTCGTGTCACCTACATTGCCTCGTAACTGTTTGGTCTGGTTATAACCCCTGTCACCTACTTAAATCCTCGTGTCACCTAGTTAAATCCTCGTGTCACCTACATTGTCTAACTTGTCATTTTTTACATTTTCGTCGAATCAATTAAACACCAAATGTTCATAAATACACCATCAAGTGCATCAAATGTTCATGTACCAAGTCCTACTTCAACTATTAACGTCAAAGTTCAAAATAAGTGCCAAGTCCTAAGTCAACTAGTCCCATCAAGCAAAGGCCAAAGTTGGAGCAACGATGTTCACAAACAAAAACAAGTATTCCCATCCAAAAGTACATCCAAACGACAAACAGTCAGTGTCCACCAAGTCCACCACGAAAGACGGCAACCGCGAGCATCTGCCTGTACACCCCAATAAAATTGTCGTCTATTCCGTTGAATGTGGGGGAGTTCTCCATTAGACGCTGCTTGAATAACACCGTATACGGCCCATAGTCACCACTGCAATGAGGAATAATTTGTCAGCAGAATGCGTTGGATCCCACCTCCGACGAAATGAAATTGAAGCGTCGCACCCAACTTACCTCAGCTTGTTCTGGGGGAGGCCCTTGTCGCGGCTTAGGGCAAAGGGCGTTGGCACCTTCATTGCGTAAGTGGACTTCAACTCGGGGTGTTGATTCATGATTACGGGGAGTAGGTGGGTGATGCACATTAATAGGGCGGGCAGCTGGCGGTCCGTGACATGGTGCACATCGCAGTCGTAGACCCTCACCTGCCACTCCTTCAGATCAATTGCGAGGGCAACCCAATGTTTATTTTTCAGGTTGAAGGGTAAGAGGACGAGGTCCACCCCTGCCCACTGCCGCCGGGGACCGACCCTCCAAGTATGCGATCAGTTTGGCATTTGCCTCATACCCACCGACATCTCCTTTGTACTGCTTCCACTTCCTCTCCAGAAAGCACGGGAAGAAGGTGTCCACGACAATGACTCGAGGGGATACATCGTCACCCCTCTCCGCGATCACTTTACGTAGTAGGAAGCACGACTCCTCCATTTGCTGCATGAAGTGAACCAACATGAACATCCACAAAAATACACTACATAGATCACCCGCCAATCAAATACAAATGCAACGAAAATCATAACTCTGTGTCCACCTAACATCGGGGCGTCTGGAGAGAGGTAAAGAAGTCCTTCGCCAGGTCCCGGCCAGAGGTTGCCGACCACTTCTCAGCATCCGCCCTACAACGTACAATGAAGAGTTGAATAAGACAATGGTTTACGCTGCCGTGTAATGAAGAGTGAATTTAGACAATGGGTATGGGTTACCTTGCGAGCCACTCATGTAGGGCATCATTGTCGGCCGCAGAAAGTAGTCCTAAGGAAACGACGTCAATGGGAATGGTGGCTTCCTTCCCTTTCTGGGTCCGCGGTTTCTTAGCCGGGGGACCCACGGCCTCTGCATCATCCTTCTTGTTCTTCTTGGCCCCCTTTTTCCCATAGACCCGTGTAACCTAACAACATTACCAATGTCACCTAACTCAATTCCCCATGTCACTAGTTACAACAAAAAATGATGATTTCTGTCATTATAATGGGCCACAAGGACCGTACCTTCATTTCAGTACTAGTCCCGTCTCCCTTGAGAGCTTCTCCTTCTGAGGGCTTCTCCATCTCTTCAGTATCAGTCCCCACTACGTCCTTATTAGCGCCCCCTGGAAAACAAATGATTTCAATGAAGTTAAATTGACAATTACCACATATTGATTCAAATGAACTTAAATTGATCTATGCAATTGAAGTTAAATTACATTAGAATGAAGTTCAATCAAGTTTAGAATTTTAGAATTACATATCCTTAACCATTGCATACCTTATCATCGTTTGGTTTTTCAGGCTTCCCCCCACCCTCTGATGAACTCTCTGTCACCACATCCTCATGAACGGCCTGGTAAACGAATTCAAAAACCATGTCACCCAACATAAAACCCCATCATAATTATTCCCTTGTCACACAATATAAAACACCATGTCACCCTTCATAATTATTCGTATCGCCATCATTTCATAATGGCATTGTTGATATAGTCGACACGTGCCACAAGAGCTTACCTTATCACGTTCCTCTTGAGGGGCCTTCTCCCTGGTTTCAGTACCAGTCCCCATTGTGACATCAACATCGCCCTCTTGCAAAACAAAACCAGAAGTTACAAGGAATGCAATATGACTAAATTGTTGCTATTATCGACGCGGGCCACTGGACCTTACCTTACCACCTTCTTGTTGTTCAGCCTTCCCACCAGCTTCAACTGCACTCTCTGTAAACTCATCCACATGAACGTCCTGGAATACAACATCAGTCTTTAGAGTGATGCCCCAATATCCCGTGTTACACAACAGAATATACCATGTCATCCAAAACCAAACTTACCTTCTCCTCCTCAGTTGGCGCCCCTCCCTCTTTGTCTTCAGCATTCCCATCTCCAACTTTTTCAACAACTTCGTCTTCGACATCATTGCCACCCACAAATTTGTCTCCAGTGTCAGTACCTTCACCATCTCCAGTGATGTTGTCTTCTACATCCTTTCCTCTTTCTTCCCCGCCTCTTCTCATCCCTTGACCAACCCGCACTCCATGAACGACCTCCTCCAACACTTTCATCTGCATGGTTTAGGTTTTCAAGATCAATCTTACGGACTAAGGTGAACAAAACCGATCAGAAAACAACATCACTTATTCAGAATGTATATTTACCATGTCACCTACTATATGTTACGTGTGAGCTGTCCATTTACCCATGTCACATGACTTTCTTACCTTGCCATCCATACTCTCCATCCACATTGACATGCTTGACAACGTCTCCATCATCTTCTCAAATGTCTTCGCCACGTCAGCCCCCCCACCATCCTTCTCCTCAGCTCCTGTCCGTTTTGTTGGCATGACCTTGGGGGCGATGTCAACCGGAGCATCGAAAAGGTGCGCCAACGGTCGCACAATGTCGTCGAACAAGATGTCAGGCTCCTCATTCCGATTGTAGCACCCATCCATCAATGACAGCTCGTCCTTCTCCGGTAGTAGCACTGGGTTCTCCGTAACATTGATGTCGTCCTCCTCATCCATGCGTTTAACAATTGTGTCGTAAGAAAGGTTCTCTTCCTTGGAGCTCCACCTCATGCACCGAGGCACCGCTTTGGAGGACAGCTTCGTCGCAAACTGGACACCAAAATCTGGAATTGTTTCGTATAGCCAAACCTACAAGAGATCCATACTCCAGTTACAAACCTAATTCGCATATCGTTGTATAGTAGTATGAGGGTCATATGTAAGGTTACCTGGAAGGCCATCGGATAGCCCATCAGCCTGTATCCAATGCGCTCCTTGGGATCGGGCTTCAAGTCAGCCAAGCGGTGCTCTACAGCACCAGAGAGCGAGCGATGTGTGGTCTCATAAACAAGCCTCCCCCATGGGAATGTCAGGAACCGATCGACATTCTCCACCAGCCTCACGATCCACCCCCGCAAAGGCTTCCTTTGTTCCCCCCAAACAACACGACCTCGATGATGAAGAGGAGAGCAAGCTTGAATCTCCTTCTCGCGCTCGGCTCCTTCTGCAGCGAGCTCTTCAAGGCGTTCTCTAGCTCGCCCACAGACATCCTGTCCGATTGGAAGAAGTCCTTGACTGCTTTCTTGTCGTCCTCCATCTCCATCCCCTTTACTCGACCACACCGGAGACCCGTCACAATGGCAAACTCCTTAATGGAGAACCGTCTGAGCTCCCTTGAATCATATACCAACTCTCCCACTTCTTCTTAGTGACAAGTTGACGTTGTGATGTACACATTTGCACCTTCTTTTATTGCATCTTTTGACTTCGTATTTCATTCGATCTCCAAAGAAAAGGTTCAAAAGTATATAAACTTGTGTAAGAATGGGCTAAAATGCAAGAAATAGAGTCTACACAAGTTTTGAGCTAACCATGCAGGAATTCGAGCGAAAACGGAGTCAAAACGAAGACATCAAGTGAAGCTGAGAAGAGGTAGATATCGACCTTAGACCCAGATATCGACCCCCAATGTCGATATCGACCCCCATATCGACCTCAACATAGAAATCGACCAGAGCTGAACAAGTCGAGCAGGAACAGAGACCTCGATATCGACCTCTGGTGTCGATATCGACCCCTTATCTCGACAGAAGATAGACTCGATTTCGAATGCGGATTGGAACTATATCTTCAAGGAGGCACGGAATTTTCTCATACTTTCAAGATAGAGGACAGCTGAAGTTTTATTCATCTTTTACCTTTAAGTTCCTTTAAGTTTTATCAAAATAAAAGACCTATCCTAATTGTTCGGATAGAGTTATTAGTTTAGATAGGAGTTACAATCCTCGGATAGCGAGGATTAGTAGCCTATAAATAAAGCCTTAGGGGCTGATTTGTTAGATCACCCAAGAATCTTTCAATCCCATCCAATCATAGAACGACCAAAGACAATAGACAATAGAGTTAGAGTTAGAGAGAAGTTTTAGGGTTTGACGTTTGCGAAAGTTGACGTTGAGTTGTAAAGCTTCGGAGTTTATTTTAATGCAAGTTTATTTCTTTCAATTAACGGTGAATTCCATGATGAGAAGCGAGTAGTTCCCCAAAGCTCTTAGGGTCGGGGTGAGCCCGACGTTAGCCATGCACGCTTGAGGTAAGTATTTGATGTTGATATCGTTGTGTCTATCTCTCCTCCTACAATTCTAGGTTTAGTCCTAATCGAAAGAAAAGGGATTCATGCTAACAACTTGAGTTATAAACATAAAATTTGTAGAGACAATTAGGTTTATTTGAAAGAGTAATCCTAAGAGTTGGTGTACGGCGAAAGCTCGTCCCTCGGGTGAAATAGCGCAATTGTCCGTCTTATTTATCTCATCGCATGCATTGGTTAACGTTGTGGTAAACCCTAATCCTAGGAGTTGCCTTTTTACATAGTTTATACACACCAAAACCCACTGTTATTTCTGTTCATTGCTTCTCTCTCCATTCTTAAATCTTCGGCCTTTCTTTGCCGACAAAGAACTAACCCACTGCAGGGAGACATCGATATCGACAGCAGAGGTCGATATCGACCAAAACTGATAGATCGACGGTTTTCTGAGTCGATCTCGAGACTCCTGGGAAACTTCTGCAACAGTCGATATCGACACCAGACATCGATATCGACCCTTCTGTATCGACTAGCAGTCTTCTGAGCCAGTCGATTACGTGAACTGACATCGATATCGACCACCACCAGTCGATATCGACCACTCGTTTTTGTATCTGCAGGTCTTCTGTTGCAGAGAACATCGATAGCCGAGGTCGACATCGAGCACTAAGGTCGAAATCGAGGCTACTGGTCGACGCAGACGTGAGATTTCCAAAGCTACAAGGATCCCGCTGACACGCCTCCTCGTGGATCGATCCTGACTACCCTCTCACTACAACGGGAGGAAGTCTTGTAATTATTTGCATAGGCTAGGAGTCGATTTACATATTTACATCTTATTATTTGTACTCGACTTCACCTCCCTAACACGTTGTAGTGCGTAATGCACCAGTTGTGATGAGAATTGACATCGGTTTGCTAGCTGGACGATCCCCCGAACTGGTTGTCCAGCAGCTTCTCCCAGTCGTAGGGGTCCATGTAGTCATCAATGTTGGCCAACATCGCCAATCTAGATGCTTGGTTTACTCGTGCTCGAAAGTGCTTTTCTTCCGGGACACAGTAACGGGGCTTTCCCGGTGTGGGAGGTACTACTCGAGGCCTTCGTGTATTTTTAGATCGACCCATTTGTTTCCTGCAGTTTGGGTAATAGGAACACAATCAGTTTTCCAGAAAATTCATATCCCCATGTCACCATAAACATATCCCGTGTCACAAAACTTCAAAACTCTTGCCATTAATGTCAGACAGCACCATTCCAAACTTGTGACTCATATTCAACTAACCCAATCGCCACCCAATACATTCGACATCAAACAACAAATTTCAATTTCACACTAATGGAATTGCGTTCAACATACGTTATACAAATAGAAGATGGCCCTAACCCATGTCCCAATTTCAACACCCCTGTCACCCACGGTCGATACCCATGTCACCCCCTTTCTCTTTCCAAAACAAACATCGACATAAATCACTTCTCTTACATCACTCCTTCTTCAATCGGCCACCTAAACTTCCCCATGTCCCAATTTCAACTCCCACCATTCCCACCCTCTTTGGCCTTCCTAAACCCTAACCGTCGATTTCCCGTCACCATACCCAAAAACCACCATTCTCATCCTTCAATGGCACCAACCGTCGCCACCCCTCCACACCCCGTCACTCCCCCCACCATTGCCCTTCAATCCCTAAACCCCATAGCCAATGCCTTCACCCACACACCCCACACCCCACGTTCGCACATAAAGGAGAAGAGGAAGAACGATTTTGGGTTTAATCGAGAGGGGGGCTTACCTTTAGAGTCCGGCGCCGGCGATCGTGTCTTTTCCTCCACTCGGACAGCCACCCTTCGATTGCCTTTCTTCTCCGCTTCTCCGCCCATCGTCCTCCTCTGTTTTTTGGTTTTGAAATGGACACAGTTACAAATGGAGAGAGAGAGAGCGTATGATGATGGCTCTCCGCTTCTCCTTTCCTTTTTTTTTTCTGGCCTCCCGCCGGAAGCATTTAATGCAAAGGTGACAGTTTTCATCTTTTTTTTATTTGTTTTTCTTTTCCCATTTTTTTCCCTTCTAAACCGGCACCAACAGGTGGTCCAACCAGGACATTTTTGCCATTTTTTCGGATTTGGGTTATTTTTGCAAATTTTCCGGGCGAGAGGTCACCTTTGCAAACTTTGATGAATAGGGGATTATCCATGACCATTTCCTCATATTTATATCTATATCTATAAATTTTTAAAACATAATAGTTATGCATCTTTTTTATCTTTATTTTAGGGATTTTGATCAATTGAGCTTATACTTTCATTTTTAATTATTTTTTCCTCTCCTCTAATATCACATTATGACCAACTAATTTAATTGCATTTTTTTATTTTGTTCAATTTTTCTAATTCCATTATATTTGTTTTATTTCATTTGATCTAATTCCATTTTTTCTCTACTATAGAGATGTAGAATCGAAGAAAGCATTCGAGAAAAAAGTTTATCTTATATATTTTGGTATTTTATGTCATATATGTTTGTATCTTATGTCTCGGTTTCTTTTATAGTACCACTATCAAATAATACATATGGTTAAGGCAATCTCCAATATAAATGATTGTAGTTAAATTAAATAAACATTTTAACCCCCCAGTTATTACTATTTGTTGATTCATATAATTATAATGTATTTATTATAATGAACAATAAATTATTATTTTTATGTAGACGCGGTGGGATTGCACTAGTTTTTTTTTCAAACTACACGATATTAACATTGGTTTTTAGAATTGGTAATTATTTTTAAATTAAAGTAACTTGATAATATCAACTTTTTAAGTCGAAAAAATGTCTACGTACCTCGGAAGTGAATGTCAATATAATATTTTCAAACAAAAATGTATTTACATACTTCTTCTAATCATTTTGCTACTGTGATATAATTAGACAATCAAGATCAGTACAAAAATTAACAATTTAAATTTGAAAAAATGTGATTGAAAAGATAAGATTATATGATCTTAGTGAAGCAAATATGGAGAACATAATATTCAAGATCGCAAATGTTTAATTGGTCACACAAAATTTGAAAAGAAAAACAAAAGAATGGAACCAAAAAACTTCCGGAAACATCTTTAGACAATAGAAAAATTGACCAACAAATCATAATGCAGGGAAATAGACAATAAACCAATCAGTGGAAGGCATGTTGAAACAAAATAGATTAATTCAAAAAAAAAGAAAGCATTCTGAGTTGCCACAATACTGGAGCTAGAGGGTGAAAACAAAACATTTAAAACTCTCATACACAAACTCGTGTTATTTCCACCGAGTAGCATCGGAAAGGAGAAATAGGAAAAGAATAAAGGAGATCCTAGGACAACAAGTAAATAGAGAGGAAGACATAAATACAGAAATCAGAGAGAATTTTATCAGAAGATTTAAAAAGGGAACGATTAATAAGGAAATATTAAACAATTTTTTTAACTTAATCAATAATGAGATAAGTGAATAGGACAACACTAAACTGACACAACCAATCACGAAGCAAGAAATTAAACATGCAATATTTAACATTGGAAAGGACAAGTCTCTTGGACTAAATGGTATGACCACGAAATTCCACAAAAATATACTAGGATATTGTAGGTCCCACGACCATAGGAGCGATTTAATGTTTCTTCCATTCTAGAAGAATTTTGAAACAATTGAACTAGACTGTTATCTCCCTAATCTCTAAAACAGAAAACCCTAGAACAACTAATGACTTTAGACCCATTAGTCTCTGTACAACGGTAAATAAAACCATTGTAAAAATTATTGCAGATAGGTTAAAACTAGTCATCAAAAAACTAATGCAACCTTTAGAAGGAAATTTTATATCGGAACGAGCCATTCAAGACAATATCCTGATCACGAAATATTTCATCCCTTTAGGAACAGAAAAAGTAGAAAGGAATGGATGATGATAAAGCTAGATATGGAAAAGGCATGCGACATAGTTGAATGGGAATTCCTAATAAAAGTTCTAGGGAATTTTGGATTATGCCTGAAAATCCAAAATTGGATAGAATAATGTATCAAAATGGTTTTATTCTCGATTTTGATTAACGAAGGAACAACAGAATATTTTAAACCGAAAAGAGGACTAAGATAAGGAAACTCTCTATCACCCCTCCTATTTATACTAGGAGCAAAAATAATAATAAGAAAACTACGAGAAATGGGTAACATAATAGAAAATGATATAGGATTCAATATTACGAAAGAGACACCGAGAATTATTTTTTTTATCATTTGCAGATGAAATGATGATATTCAAAAAATCAAACCAAAAGGTCGTGCAACTAAAAACAATCATAGACGACTACTACACAACTTCAAGACAATGAGTCAACTTCCAAAAATAATTTTTTCAAACAACTTCGAAGATAACAGAAACACAGAAACAATGCATCAAAAATGCAATCAGCATAACTGATGATGCATATTTTGTAGAGGCATTCTAGATAGTTTTAGTGTAATTTTAGGTTGAATTTGGTATGATTTTATAGTTAAGTTGCATCTTTATCATTTTCTATTCAAAGTTCAAAATCTATGCTTTTCTATGTTAACTATGGAGATTCACGAATCCAAGCTTGAAGAGATGGTGCAAGACGACAATGTTGGAGCCCTAAAGCTGAGGAGATACTTAGAATGACTTGAAGATAAAGAGAAGACCACCCAAGAAGGAGCTAAAGAGGAAGCCAAGTGAAGAGATGAAGAAAACATGGAGGACACAGAGGCAGCGCACGCGGAGGTGAGACTGGCGCCCAAAGATCCCAGCAAGTGCTGAGAGTGGCGCCTGCCGATACCATAGAGGCACCTGCCAATGCAAATGAATACGCAGAATTGGATTCTTATCCAATGTAGATTTGTTTCTATATTTTGGAGATCCTTTGCTTGGCCATTAAGCATGACACTCTAGGGTTTTTAACCACTTTTGAGCTTTATAAATACCATCGAGTTTTAGGGGTTTTTGACACCACTCAGAGACACATCATTCAAAGACAGTTTAGTTCATCCTTTGTTTGTTTTCCGAGGTAAGCCGTGCTCGACTAACCTCCTTTATAGTTTTGCTTACATTGCAAGATATGTTTAAGGCTATGTGAGGGTTGTGTTGGTAGTTTATGTTTTCATGAGTTATGCATTATGATTATTTCAATTCTCTTAATTTGTTCTGATATTACGTAAGTGTTGTTTATTTATATCTTAATTGGCCGCTAGGATAGATTTGCATCATGCTAGGATCATAACTTTATTCCGCAATTGCGAGCTTTAATCTATAAGTAGCCAACATGTCATGCAGCGACGGGTATGGACTCGTGATATTCTAAAATTGATAGGTAAAGGTGTTAGAGATTTATTGCTCCCCCCCCCAGAATTTAGAAATTTAGATGGTGTTATCGACAAGTTTGACCTATCTATTTATGTGCTTAAACCAACCCTAGAGTAATTGCATAACCATTATGCATAATAACCCAATGATCATGGAATTACCATTGTTGTAAAATTAATGTGAGTGAAACTATATCATCGTCACCATCATTGTTACATATTCATTCACTTTCCGCTTAGTTTACTTATTTGCTTTCCTTTACATTGCTACATCGCTTTGCTACTCTACTTTGCAAACACATTTAAAAAGTCATACGTGCTCTCTGTGTGATCGGCCCCCTCCTGGTTCTATACTACTAGTTAGTTAGTTATTGAGCTTGGGTATTATTATTTGGGGATTTTTAAACCACGACAATTAAACGTCCACCAATAACACATCAGAATAAACTTAAAAAATATCTGGGATACTCTATCATAAATGAAAAAGTAAACAACATAACCTTTGAAGAAACCATTTGTAAAACCAGAAACCAACTAAGCAAATGCGAGCAAATGCACTATCACAAGAAGGAAGAGCAACATTAATCAGATCAAACTTAAGAATTAAAATAGAATATAAGTCAAAATCTCTATTTTTAATATTATTTTTGAACTAATCTCACTTATTGCTAAAAAATGATTAATAGTTTGACAAGTCAAAGGTCAAACGTTGATTGGTCAAAGTTTTATCTTTTTTTTCCCATATGGTGACACTTTTTTATTTTGATATCACTTTTCTAATGTAATGGTTTGATGCAAATTTTTTAATGTAATTGTTTGATGCTACTTTTCTAATATAATTATTTGATAACACTTTTTGATATAATTGTGGATACCACTTTTCTAATCTAATTGTTTGATACCACTTTTTTAATCCGGTCAATTGTATATGGATAATACTTTTTTTACAAAACACTTTTGATAACATATTCATTTATTGATTAAAAAAATGTGCTATCAGTGATGATATTAATTTATTGATGACGCTTTTACACAATTGATGACACTTTTCTAAAGCTATAATAATACTTTACTCATGTTACTTTTTCATAATTGACTTGAAATAACTGTTTATAGGGTGTCATTGATTAACTAAAAAAATGTGTCATCAATATCAGAAGTAAACAACAACAACACAACATATCTTTGAAGAAGTGAAATTGAATCAAGAAGCAAGAACACAACAAAGATTATTACAGCAAAACCATACATCATGTAGATTATGAAGAAGATGATCAAACAAACAAACCAACGAGAGATGTTTTTGTAATAGATCACATACATACACATTATAATTCTCTCTTCTCCCTCCTAACAACTTCATAACAACCTCAAGGTGGGCATAAAATGCCCACCTAGGATGCCGAAATAGCCCTTGAATGAAGGCAACGTTCATCACAATAGAAGTTACGGACACTTGCTCGGTATTTTTGATGACACAAGAGATATGAATATCCTAAATCCATTGGACTAGGCAAAGTGTGATGTTATTCAGGCAATTGGTGCATAAAACACACACTCGGGATGTCGAAATACCCCCAGAATAAAGGCAACATGCCTAATAATTGGAGTTACGGACACATGTTTGGTCTTCTAGGCGAAACAAAAACTGCGTTGGCCCGATCGGAGCATTTGAGCCCTAGTTGGAATGCTAACTTTAATGGCCACGACATTATAGAGGATGTATATTGAGAAATTCTAAAGAAAGAGGGACTAAAAAAATCATTTTTCCATCAGCTTGGAATTAGGAGAAATTTTAGACTTTTTCTAAATGAGGTAGTCCACGAAAAATTCCAAAATCTTAGAAAATTGAAACTCCTAATTCCTTTTTACTAGGCAAGGTGTGATACTATTCATGCAATTGATGCATAAAACGCCCAATCAAGATGTCGAAATAGCCCCTGAATAAAGGCAACGTGCCTCACAATAGAAGTTACGGACCAATGCACGATATTTTCGGCGAAACAAGAGCTGCGTTGGTATAATCAAAGAATTGGAGAACTCATTGGAAAGATAACTTCACGGGCTATGACTTTACCGAGGACGACGCCTGAGCAACCCTCCACAAAGAGGGTAAAAATCTCAAAATATAAAAATCTCAAAATCTTAGACTTTTCCAAAGGGGTAGTCCATCTTAAAATATAAAAATCTCAAAATCTTAAAAATTCTAATTCCTTTTCACGAGGCAAGGTGTGATGCTATTCAAGGAATTGGTGAATAAAACGCCCACTCAGGATGTTGAAAAAGCCCCGGAATGAAGGCAACGTGCCTTATAATAGGAGTTACGTACACAGGCTCGGTATTTTTTGTGAAACAAGGGTTGTGTTGGTCCAATTGGGGTATTTATGCCCTTGTTGGAAAGATAACTTAAAGGGCTATGATATACAGAGGATGTCTTTTGAGAAATCCTGTTGAAAATGGCTAAAAAAATCATTTTTTCATCAGCTTGAAATCTGGACAAATTTTAAACTTTTTCGAAAGGGGGAAGTCCATGAAAAATCGCAAAATCTTAAAAAATTAAAACTCCTAAATCACTTGCAATAGGTAAAGTGTGATGCTATTCAGGCAATTGGTTCATAAAATACCCACTTGGGATGTCGAAATAGCCCCGAAATGAAGACAATGTATCTTACAATAAGAGTTACAGACACATGCTTGGTATTTTTAGCGAATCAAAAGTTGTGTTGGTCTGATCGGAGTATTAGAGAACTCGTTGGAAATATAACTTCGAGGGCTACAACTTTACTGAGGACGTATTATGAGAAATCCTCCTTGACATTGTTTGAGAAAATCATTTTTCCATCAGCTTGAAATCTGGATAAATTTTAAACTTTTTCCAAATGGGGAAGGTGTGATGATATTTAGGAAATTGGTGGATAAAATTCCCACTCGGGATGTCGAAATAGCCCCGAAATGAAGACAACATATCTCACAATACGAGTTACAAACACATGCTCGATATTTTTGATGAAACAAGAGCTCCGTTGGTCCGATCGGGGCATTTGGGCACTCGTTAAAAAGATAACTTCAAGAACTATGACTTTACTGAGGACGTATTCTGATAAATCCTCTTTGAAGATGGTCGAAGAAAATTATTTTTCCATCAGCTTGGAAATTGGAGAAATTTTAGACTTTTTCCAAAGGGGATAGATCACGAAAAATTCCAAAATCTAAAAAATAAAATAAAACTCCTAAATCCTTTTTACAAGATAAGGTGTGATGTTATTCAGGCGCGCAATTGGTGCATCAAATGCTCACACGGGATATTGAAATATCCCTGAAATGAAGGCAACGTGACTTATGGACTTATGGACACATGCTCGGTATTTTTGGCGAAACAAGAGCTGCGTTGGTTTAATTGGAGCACTCGTTGGAAAGATAACTTCAATGGCTATGACTTTAATGAGGATGTGTCCTAAGAAATCCTCCACAAAGGTGGCCAGAAAAATAATTTTTCCATCAGCTTGGAATCTAGACAAAATTTATAGTTTTCCAAAGGGGGTAGTCCACGAAAAATCTTAAAATCTTAAAAAAAATTAAAAATCCTAATTCCTTTGCACTAGGCAAGGTTGATGCTATTTAGGCAATTGGTGCATAAAATGCCCACCTAGGAAGTCGAAATTTCCCTGAAATAAATGCAACGTATCTTACAATAAGAGTTACGGACACATGCTCGGTTTTTTGGCCAAACAAGAGTTGCGTTTGTCCGATTTTGGAATTTGAATCAATTCATAAAATTCAGACAAAGTTCAAACAACCATCGAGATCAAACAATTTGCAACATTGTCGGGTTCACCCGAACCCTAGAACGGAGAATTTAGCCAAGCATGGAAGAATTCATCATCAAATCAATAAATTGAAACATGGAAATAGATAGAAAAGCAAAGACTAAAGTGGAAATACCAATCTTGAATTGAAACAATGTAATCTCCCAGCAAATCTGTCTAAAATTCTCCAAATCTAACTCAACAAAGGGTCTTGCAAAGGGAGCGTCCAAACGAGGGTTTCGAGAGAGCCCCAAAGAAATGTTTCCGCCCCCTTAAATAGTCCGAGACAAACCCCTAATATCATATTATTAAACCCATAAAATAATAATAAAGTAATGCCAAAAGCAACCGGGTCGAAATCAGCCGAATCTGTCCGAGCTGAAGGGTGCACGCCCGCGCGCCTCTGGTGCACGCCCGCCCACATATCCTCTGATGGCTTTTTTCTCTGGTCGAGCTTTTGCACGCCCGTGCGGCCAGGGTGCACGCCCGTGCACTTCTGTTTTGCCGTGAAGCACATGATGTACGACCGCCTTGCTCCTTATGCTTTTGCTTCTTCGCCTTTTATCCTCGTTCCTCCTATATGATTTCCGCTCGGCTCTTCTTAGCTTCTGTACCCATCTCACATGTCCTCTAGCGATCTCCGCTTAGCTCCCGAAAACTCCTGAAAACACCACCATATAGACAGTAGATCTCTATCCTAGAAACTAAACGAAAAACCTCTAAAAACACATAAACCACATGACAAAAGACACAACCTATGCTAAATGCATGTCCTAAATAATGCAAACTATGATGACATCAAAATACCCCATACTTGAACCTTGCTTGTCCCCAAGCAAGACTCACTAAGTAATAAACCACAAGTGTAAGATAGGGTCATTGTCTCAACTTATTCAAGCCCCTTTTGAAATGATATTTTGTCATCAGAACCTTAAGACAATTGCCATCATCACATGTTTGCTCATTATCATTAGTACACAGCAATCAAAAGCCCCTAAACCTCACAAGGATTTTTTTTCTTAATGAAACACTCACTCAAATGTGTTTAAGGTATAGAATTACGCTCGGTATCAACCATTTCACTTCATCTACCATAGGCTTGCAATAGCGTTCTAAATCTCCACCGTTGAGGATCATGCACATAACAGAAATCATGAGGGCCTTCTATAAAGTTGTGATGGGGCCAAGGTGGAAAAAAGACAAGGTATGGAAAATTTTGAGCTTGTGGTGCTAAAATCCGGGAAGAAGGGTTAGGAACCAACCAGAAAAACAACCACTTCACAGAAACTCATACCAAACCACCATACAACTCCATCACAATAAGTTGTTGCTAGGGTCATAGGACAACCCAGTTTCATCGGGTCTTGTCCTGAGCCATTCGAGTCATGAGTAACACCTTACTTTATTATTACGAGCATGATGATGATTATGAGCATGATGATTATATAAATGAATTGGTTAAATGGAATGCATTCTCGAGCTGGCCAGTCTCCATCCTCAGGAAGGAGGGTGGTGGTAGGAGAGGGACATACCACTTGATATTCTATGCTAGGGCCGTATTTAATGTCCTCTGCACATATAGAGTATAGATCATTTGTATACAAGCCTTAGGGTGTACCTTGTTCACAAATATTATTCGGTGAAATGTGAAACATTATTCGAGGAAATTTGAAGGATTATTCGTATAAATTATAAGTATTGTTTAGGGAATTGAGGTTTCTATTCGATAGAATGTTACAAATTATTCAGTGGAATTGAGAATTTTTTATCTGAACTAAACGGAAAAAGAAAACATAACATTATTCGGTAGAATGTGAAATATTATTTGGTGGAATTGACCATTTTTTCAAAACAACGAAATCATATCCGGAAAAAAAAAAGCACGTCAGCCTTTTAAATATGGGTCCCACTATTTTTTTTATTAAAAAAAACAAAAATCCCTTTTAATCCTAGCCTTCCATCTTCTTTCAAGCGAAGGCCCAAATTTGTGTACAAGGTACATCCTAAAGAGTGTGTACACCCGAACCACACCATATATATAATTGCGAGCATGCTTGTGTGTTAATATTCTTGTCCTGCATTAGAAGCATGATATTAGGTATAGCGTATGTGTGCTTATATGTGGGGACCAGCTAAGTGCAAGCCTCAATCTGATCCTATGCCCGTCTAATATTTTTAGGTATGTGATATGTGTGTGTGTATGATGATGATTTGTGACTCTATGATCGCAGGACATTTTGCATGGCGGAGAGAGAGAGTTCTGAGACTCTAACTTCACCCAACTATGATCACTTTTGAGATTTACGATACTTAGATTTTGTTTTGACCCAGCTCTGTCATGGCACCCCTATGTATTTGGTTTTAGACTACGTAGTCTGAATGCTAAAATGGTTTTCATGACTTAGATCATAGGGCAGGTACAGGGGTTTTACCCCGGGTCTCCAACGGGCTAGCGAGATTTGGGAACGAAATCCCGCTTTAAAAATGCTAATCCTTTGGGTTTCAAACTTCAACCTATACTTGGAAAGCAAGATCCCACGATGGGTTTCATCCCTCAAAACGTAACTCGAGCATCATAAGCCTGGGCCGTTACAGAACAAGTAGGCAAATCTTTATACACAAAACCATTCTGCTTAGTAGGTTTATGAATAACTCTTTTGCCAACAGGATCAATAGGAACATTAGCCACAACAAGAACAATAGGAGCATAGAACTTGATTCTCACTAGAAGAAGGTGAAGCAACATAATCAGACACCACTAGCAAATTATCAAATGACTCATTCACATGAGGAGAAGCAACATGAGGAGCAAGAGAAGCATGTTGATAAAAAACACTAAAGAACCAACCATCATCTCATGCGGCTGGATTAACTAATGGAAGAGAAGAAGATGAAGGAATAGGAGAAATAATTTTCTCATTATAAGGAAAAACATTATCTCTAAATAAAACATGTCTTACAATAAAAACTTTCTTAAGATCCAAGTCAAACAATTTAAAGGCCTTTTGACCAAGAGGGTACCCCAAGAAAATACACCACCTGGCATTTGAAGTCAACTTATCTCTCTATGATTTGTCCATCAAAGCATAACATAAACCTCCCACCACATGAAGATCATCATAAGGAGTTGTTTATATAGAACCCCATAAGGAGATTTCCAATTCAAAACAGTTGAAGGCATTTTGTTATTAATATGAGTAGCACTCAGAATACAATCTCGATCTCCAAAACTGAATAGAAAGACCAACCTAAAAGGTGATTGCTCTAGCAGTTTCAAGTAAGTATCTATGCTTTCTTTCAACTCTAGCATTCTGTTCTGGGACTACAGGAGCAGATTTCTGATGCAAAATACCTTTCTTGTAAAAAAAAAAAGCTCTGAATTTAGCCCAAGTAAACTCAGTTCCATTATCAGACCTAATAGTCTTTACAAAGAGTTGAAACAGGTTTTCAACCATAGCAATGAAGGATTCAATCATCATGAACACCTGCAACAACTCTAGAAGTAAATATACGACCCAAGTAGTTCTAGTATGATCATCTAGAACTATAAGAAAATACTTAGCACCACACATAGAAGCAATGTTATTAAAATCGGGATTCTAAATCGGATCGGTAAAAGGTGTAATGGTCAAAGCGTAGAATTGAATCGTAGGATCGTAAAATCCCAATGCATGGATGAATTATTTTAACATGAAGTTAATATGTTTAATATTAGATAAATATTATGTTAAATCGGAAAAAAATACACATAAAGATTGTAAAATTTGAAAAATAAACTAAATATAATATATATTAACTAAATATTTTATAAATTCCTTAGATTTAAAGTAAAAATATTAGAAATTTCTTATAACAGACATTTTATAGGATTGTTAGAATCACAAAAAAAAAAAGATAAGGGTCGTTTTTTCATTTTTGGATCGTAAGATCGTTGGAATATATCGTAGGATCGAATCAAGATTTTAACAACATTGCATAGAAGAGACCTTATAAGGTCCCCAAATATCCATATGCACTAACTGGAAAGGAAATTGAGCAATTGATTCACTTCTAGTGAAAGGAAGCTTGTGAGATTTAGTCATATCACAAGCATCACAAGAAAAAAATAGTCAACTCCTTACAAATAGACAAATGTGTCATCTTTGAAATAGATAACTGCCCAAGTTTAACATGTAACTCATGAAGATTAACAACTGAATTACATTTATTATAAGGGCAATGAGATCTAACAACTTGACATGTTGAGTAGCAAATCCTTCTTTTCTTGCTTTGAGCTTGTATAAACCTAATTACTCATGTCCTTTAGCAAGAATGACCTTAGTTAACAACATCAAAACTGAATAGCATACCACTTTCACAAAGAATCTTAGAAACAGATAACAAATTGTGTTAAAACTCTTAAACAAACAACAAATTCTAGAGCTATAAACCACCAGTTAACATAACATTCCCAACAAATTTAATTGTTTTAGCAGTCCTATCAAGTAATCCCAACTTAATACATTTGTTCAAAGGATGCAAATAAAAAAAGAGAAATTTCGTTTGGTGCCCCTTAGGTTTTGAAAATTCCGCTTGATGTCCTAAGGTTTTATTTTGTCCGTTTGGTGCCCCTGAGTTTTGTCAAAAGTCCGCCTCATGCCCAAAACTCATATTTTTCACTTTTTTAAATGAATAAATGGCCCATTATTTTTCCTTATTTCACAAAACGCCCTTTATTTTTAACAATGAACAAAATTACCTATTATTTAACTAAATCCAACATAAAAGTGAAAAAATAACACCTTACATATTTTTTTCAATAAAATCACACTAATTTCCAAAATTTTAGCAAAAACTCACCCATTGTTACAAAATATTTTAGAAGAAAATCAACCTTTGTTTTTAACATTACACAAATGATTCATTATTTTTAATATTTTGCAAAACAAAAAAATCTCATTATTCGTCAAACATTGTACATACATAACATACCACCCATTATTTATAAAAACTTTGCATCAATTCACCCTCACATTTTTTGAAAAAAAAAACTGACCTATAAATTACAAAAAGGAAAAAAAATCTTAAAACCATACTTTGGATAAAAAAAAAATCTCCTTTATTCTAATTGAGTATTAGGTAAGAAAAAATCCACCCTCTTATTCATCAATCTACCCTTTATTTTTTACATTACTTTTTCTTTTTCAATAAAATTCTAATCGAGTATTGGGTTAGATACTTAGATTGATCAATTAGGATGGTTCATGCTGGGTCAACTCGATCCGATCCGATATTTTCGGGTCAGGTCAAACCCAAAGACCCGATTTTAAAAGAAAATGATAATTATAATGTATTTCTTTCTTATACAATAAACTATGGCCATAAACTATTGTGGCTAAATATTAAATTGAAAAAAATAATTCCGGGTTTACAAATCGACCCGAAAAAAATATACTACCAAAATATTGAGCCACCATATGATCAACCGCATTTACAATTGTTAAAATTTAGTGAATTATAGGTTAAATATTATTTTGAAAAATAATATGTGTTAAATATTGTTTTGGAAAATAACGAGTGTTTTTTTTTATTTTTTCAATAAATGGAAGCTAATATGTCTTTTGTGTAATTTTAAAAAGAATAATAATTTTGTTTTAAAATTTTTGGAAGAAGGGTGATTTTGTGATAAAATTTTTGGAAATAATATGTGATTTTGTTAAATTTTACAAATAAAGGTGGTTTTTAATTTTATCTTGAAGTTAAATAATAGGTAATTTTGTTCATTGTTAAAAATAAAGGGGGTTTTGTGAAGTAAGGAAAAATAATGGGCCATTTTATTCATTCAAAAAAGTGAAAATAGGAGTTTTGGGCATGAGGCGGACTTTTGACAAAACTCAGGGGCACCAAATGGACAAAATAAAACCTTAGAACACCAAGCGGAATCGTCAAAATCTCAGGGGTACAAACAGAATTTCCCTAAAAAAAATAGTGCTATGAAAAGCAATATGATCAGTGGCACCTGAATCTATAATCCAAGTGTAAGAATTAGATTTATCAACACCAATCAAGAAGGAAGTACTTAGATTACCTACAAAGTGCATTATAGTACTATTGGCCATCTCATAGCTGTATTCTTCTGCAGGTGACCACACTCAGATCCCGATCCAAAGGGTTATCTAATTGGGAAGCATCCACCTGAGTCGCCAGCTTTGACTTTGGGACCTTGGTACCACTTAGGGTATCCAATAAGTTTAAACAATACTCTCTAGTATATGTCCCTTCTCATGGCAAAAACCACATTTCCTCTTGTATTTTGCCCTCCGGAAAAAAAAAATTAGAAATGAATATTAAAAGAATGCTAGCTCGGACAGTACTTAAATTGACGCAAAACAGGGATGCAACACGAGGATTTCCCAGGAGGTCACCCATGCTAGTACTACTGTCGCTCAAGCACGCTTAACTTCGGAGTTCTGATGGAATCCGGTGCATTAGTGCTGGTATGGTCGCATCCGTTCACTTATGCACACATTTCACTCTTATCCCTTCACGACACCGTCACTTTTCCGTCGAGCCTCCGATTTTCGATTGTAATATCTTCGGACGAAGATCGTTTCGATACAGTTCCCTCGAAACCCCGACCAAAGGACACCCTCTTTACTACGGAGCCCGGGAAAAAAATTTAGAAATGAATATTAAAAGAATGCTAGCTCGGACAGTACTAAAATTGACGCAAAAATTATTACAGTAAAACCACATAAACAAGAAAACGACGACAAAAACTATTACAGTGAAATCGAATCAAGAAGCAAGAACACAACAAATATTATTACAGTAAAACCATACATCATGTAGATCATGAAGAAGATGATCAAACAAACACACGAGAGAGGTTTCTGTAATAGACCACACACATACACATTGTAATTCTCTCTTCCACTTCTGATAACAGATTGAGTATTATTTATAGTACCCCGGCCAACTCTTCTCCCTCCTAACAACCACCTAATAACCTCAAGGTGATATTACCATATTACCCTTGTTCTATAATATCATTAACATATAATTCACATTGCCATTGACAAAAATGTGACATCACCATAAAAATTTTCCTTATTAAGTGTCAACATTATATGAGTAGTATCACCATACAATTCCCTTGGTAAAAATGTGGTATTGACATATAATTTCTCTTGTATAGTGTCACCAACATAGAATTTACATACTAATGTGGTACAAACAAAAAAAAACTCTCCTCATACAATGTCATCAACAAATAATTCCCCCTATACACTGAATTATCTACTCAAAACCATATATTATAATGTTTCATCAACCAAAAAATGTGTCATCAATGCAATGAATAAAATGTGAAATCAAAACAATATATGTCAAGTTAATTAATGTACATATAAAAACACAAGGTCTTTGAAATATGACATCAATATTGATTGTATACATAAAACCATACATTATACTATGTCATCAACTAAAAAAGAGTGACATCATAATAGTAATTAAGAAGTATACGGTGAATCAAGCAATATAACATGGCATCAACATCATAACAATAAAAGTGGTATAAAACAATTGGTATCAATATCATAATAAAAAAGTGGTATCAAGCTAGTGATAACGAAAAAAGTGGCGAAAAAATGTCATCAATGTGATGACAAAAAAAAGTGACATCAAATAATAACAAAAAAGTGGCATAAAAATTACTTTGAATTATAACAAAAAAGCAACAAACAAAAAGTGTCATCAATGTTATAACAAAAAAAAATTCATCAAATCAAAAAAAAAAAACAACAATGTAAAAAAAGTCAAACTTTGACTGATCAACATTGACCGTCAACCATGCAACATATTATTTTATTAATTTTTTCTCATAGGATCAACCACTAAGTGCCATGTAAGATGCTATGCATGAGTTTTTCCCCTAGACTTAGAGAGAGAGAGAGAGATTTTATGCTTAATTTTTAATTTATTTTTTCATTCCATACAACAAAAACATTAACAACAAAATCAATTGCAAATTATTAAATGAACTTTCCTCATTCAAAAGGAAAAAAGGGAGTAATATATTTGTAGCCAAATAAGAATTTAAATCATGAGTAATAATAAGCGAATCGGATTGTATGATTGTATCAATAATAAAGATGATGAACATTTGTAAAGAGAAATCAATTTTCGGTTGCCTTTTGCTTTTTCAAAGCAAAAAAGGGTTACCTTTTACCCCTTTTATTTTACGCATTTCTAGAAATGGTACAATATTTTTGTGACATGAACACACCAATTTCAAGCTCTTAATTTACTCTTGTCAATGCATATACTTAAATTATTGACCAATAGTTCCATGCATCAATTAATTTATACGGAGTATGTATTAAAAAACTATTTTACGAATTTCCAAATGAAAATCCTTGTTATTAAAACTCATAAAATGATGAAAGATGCATTTATATTAAGATTTACAAAATTAATTTCAAAATATTACGACGAAAAAGGACATGGGAAATGAATTTGTTGTGCATATTAGGAAAGTAAAGATTTTGACTATTAGTTAGTCCATGCATAACTATATAGTCTATATATGCCGTTATGATTGTGGTGGTGGGGGGTCGAGAGATGGAATTGAAAATAAGTTCCCATTTAGTTTATTAAAACATGGTAGGTCTCGTGAAATTTAATTAGGGTATTTTTACATTTTAATATTTTTCAAATTGTATAAATTAATAGTTGAATTGTTAAGAACTTTCTTTTATTAAATAACAAACATATGATATATATTTTTTAATCACTGAAATATTTTTTTAAAAAAATATATAACTTTTAAATTATAATTAAAATCTATTTTTGTTAAAGTTATAGCTGAATTTTACATAATTTCAATATAGTTAAAAAAATATTAATTATAATCTATATTTGTGATATGTTTATGTTTCATAAATAATTACAATATCTTTTAATATTTCATAAAAATATATTTTATTTATAATATAATTAAGTAAAAACATAATTTTTAATCTATCTTTATTTATCATAAATAGTTATCATTCTTTACTACTCCGTATGTCATAAATATATATTTTATTTTGTTTAGGAAAATTATTATTTTTTATCTACATATATTTAGCTTGATATTATTTGAGTAATAATTTTTTAATATTATTTTTAGGTGGGAATTTTTCCCCTAAAAATCAACCACAACTCCACAAGCCATCATATAAAACACTATGTCTCTTTCTCTTGGTGAAATAATCAGGGTTCACCTTATTTATTACCATTGAGTCTAGCCGGTCGGTACAAGCTGGTTTATCTGGCGCGTGGCTCCTGCCGGCTGGGTCACATGCTCGGGGTTTCCACCAAAGGTGGTTACCCTCGTTAACAAAAAAAAAACACTATGCACCTTGGATCCGGTGGAGTTTAAGAAAACTCTACCGATAGAGTTTCTCATTCCTCTCTAAAAATTAAAAAAAATGAGGGTTGGTGGGGTTGAAGAAAAGGAGGGGGAGGATTTTTAACCATTGATTTTAAAATCAACGTTTGAGATTCTCTCAACTTTACCTATAGATTTTTTAAACTATAAGTGCATATTTTTAACATCATGGAGTATAAGTTTTCTTACTCGCTGGCAAACATGTCATTTACTACTATTCATGTATATTTTTCTGAAAAGATAAAAAAATTATAAAAAATATTCATTTTTACATTTTTCGAGCAATTTTGTAGTTACTATTAATAAGTATGAAATTGTCAAAAAATTATGAAAAATGAATATTTTATATAATTTTTATTATCTTAGAAAAATGTGCATGAATAGTAAATGATGTATTTTTTCGAATGGATGGAGTATTATATACTATGTATTATTTTTAATATATGTAGAGTTAGCTTAATATAATATTATAAAATTACATCTATTATCTATAAAAATCACCTACTGGAAATATGAAGAAAAAAAAACAATAAATTTGATTGCAACTTTAGAATTAAATTAATAAGGATCAAAGTGTACAAGAACTATAAAATAAAAATTAATCTAGGTATAAATAAAATAATAGCTATTAAATAATTAAATTTGATATAAATAATTATTTTCGCTGAAAAATAATCTAAATATAAATAAAAAACACCTATTAAATATTTATCTATTAATATTTTTGTTAAGTATGACTTTTAAATAGTTTTTATTTATAGTTTTATTAATTAACTAAAATATATATATATAGTGGCTTATGGTAACTTTCTATAAATTATATGACAACATATTATTATAATAATTTTTTGGCAGAATTGTTTTTCTAAAATCAACCGCAGCTGTCACGTAAGATGCTATGCATCGATTTTAGTATATTGATATGTAGATTATTTTTAATTTTAATATAAGCTTAATATTGTATGAAAAATAATTTGTAATATTGTATTTGGATAGGATTTTTTTTCTCCTTCAAATCAACCATGAGCCACCATATAAACACTACCAACTTTAGCATATACATATATAGACATTAATCCCTCCCTTAGATAATATATACCATTCCAACATATAAGTATTGCTAAAAACACGGGGTATAAGTTTTGTTATATACTAATACTTTCATATCAAAATTTAAATTACTTTACTTCTAGACATATTTTTAAAAAATAAAATATCAACTATTTAATAATGTTGTTATGATTTCATATCTATTAAGTAGTAACAAGTATGACATTATTATTAAAACTTTGATATTTTATAAAGTTTTAGCTTTTCAATAAGCGTATTGAAAAGTCAAATAACTTAAATTTTAATACGGATTGAGGAGTTGTTTTTTTTTTATATAGAAGGGTGCTTAGAGCTTGAACATTCTTGAGCCTTTGAGATCTCAAGGTGTCATGTATGAAAAAAAAAAGTGGAAGGAAAATCTATGAGCAACGAGTGTAGGATCCTTATATAACGGGTAAGGAAATAGGTTATAGCAGTTGTCGAGGTTTCGCCACTTTGTTATTTAAATTTGAAAATAAAAGAAAAATTACTTTTAAATATAAATTTATTTTTTCTACCTATAGAAACTTATTTTATATATGTTTTGAGAAAAAATAAATAATTCTAATGATACCCATATTTTACATTTTGAACAATAAAAAAAATCAAATTTATAATATTTTATTATTGATTAAATTGAGAGTGGTATTCAAACCCATAAAAATATATGCATTTAATTAATTTGCTCAATACCCACTTTTATAAATTAAAGGACAACAATGCAATAACATGGAAATTTCAGCATTCTATAGACTATATATATATATATATTGTAACAATTGGGGTACGTGAAAGTCGTCCCTAGCTAGCTCTACTATAAAGTGTTTGCAATTTGGGGACAGAGAAATGAAGAAATCAATGTGAGAGAAAGAAATTATGAAATGGAATTGAATTTAAAGGGAGTGGAGTGAAGAAATGAATTAATGTGAGAGATAGAGTGGGAAGGAGAGAGACAGAGAGGCTGAAGACAATATCTTAGGCACTGTATATGCGTCATCACACCACTAATCCTCTGTGGACCTCTTCGTCTCATTTGCAGACATCTGTCACCCTCTCATTGGCCCTCCTCTGCTTAGGTTTCCCCACTCCCTCCTTTCCTTCTTCAGTCTTGCTCTCAGTAGGAAAACGATTACTCCTCCTCTTCCTCCACTGTTTGTTATGTTATCAAAACCCACCCCCCTAAATCAATATATATAAATATAAATATAAAATAAAATATGCTATTGGCCATCCGGTTTTGATACCCGGGTAGTATAATCCAAATCGGATACTGTAGAGGCTTCATCCTCCTAACCCAGTTGATCTATTTAAAACGCCGTAATTCAAACTTATTGAGATTCGATATATATATATATTGAACAACAAATTAATAAACTTGATGACCTAACTATTCTTGATCAACTGATTTGATTTCGTGATGATCAGCTCCCAATGTCAACTAATCAAACGCACTTTAATTTAATACGTTGCGAAAGTGGTACTGAGACTCCTCAAAAAACTCCACAAAGAGTTTCTAGGGTATGGGGCCGTAAAAATAGTGGGGCCAGTCACTATAAAAAGTTTACCCTACTAAAGTTTTCCGGTTCGAATCCCGGATGATCACTCTTTATCTACCAAATTCAAAGAGTGTTATGTTAGATCTTTTGTTATTTTCTAATGTTGTTATTCGTCATATTTTCAGGAAATCTAATGTGTAGCAGATAGGCTCGCTCGTCTCGCATACAGTATTCCTGCCGATGTCTGCTTGGAAAATGATCCAAAACTTCGGGTTCTCATCCGCAAGGATGCGCTAGGAAAGACTGCCTCTGACCGACCTTTCTATTCTTTATACGGCTTCCAAAATAAAAATATTCGATCAGTTTCACTAATTTTTTCACATACTAAGTGTAACTATGATTGTCAACTCTTCAAGTTATCTTAGTTTGTAAGACCAATGGGCAGGGGTGGAGCTGAGGGGGCACGTGTCCCCTCTCTCATTTGACGAACTACATAGGTGTATTCTCCTCGTCGATATCTTCGTTTTGATATATAATACGTCTTAATCTGACATCTAAGTAAAAAGTTATGATTGTTTTAAAATTAAAGGTATATTAATCACTTTAATTTTATTTCAATAGACTATAATGATTGTATATTTTACTTAAATTAACATTCACATACTATAATTCATCTCGAGAGCTTCGAAATAAGAGGTTATACTAATCATTTCGACAATTAGATAAGAAGTTATACAAGTTTAAAAATTTTATATCTAGTTATACATTATTATATGTTATGAGTGCAATAAGTTATATATTAACTAGGTTGTTATTTGATCTAAACAAGTCTAGTATTGTTTGATTATATTTAGCTCATTTAGAAACAAGTCAAGCTCGAGTCAAACCTATATTTGAACTTGAGCTCATACTCGACTTGTTTAGTAAATGAACGAGCTTGAGCTGAGTTTTTTCCCAAGTATTATGCAACTTTACTTGCTCATGACATAGTAACTTAAAAGAAAATTTGTAAATTTCATAAAATCCGTGCTATTTGATCGAGTTTCAATCGATCCGAGCTGAATCATGAATCGAGCGTAAAAATGTGCTCATAATCAACTCATTTTGTAAATGATGCTCGAGTCGAGCTTTTATTGAGCAAAACTCGAGTCAAGCTTTAGCTCATATAACAACCATAACTTTAACTTAATTTTTATTAGATTGTGTTTCCTATACTTATTTAGTTATTTTTTTTGGATATTTCATTTATATATTTATATTTCTTTTTTAGGCGCAAAAAAAATGATAGCATTTTATCATAAACCGATAACATTTTATCTTAAAATAACATAATTTATTATCATATTACATATAATTCTTTATTTCAATTTAATCCAAAACTATATCGTACATGTATAATTGTGCCCCTCCCCCCCCCCCCGAAATTTTTCTGGCTCTGCCACTACCAATGGGGTTCCATCCTAAAAGCAATTAACTGAGGAGGAGGAGTCCATTGACTTATATGTAAGGTTTGAATTCTTTATATTATCAATGTGGGGTGGGGTGTGTATTATTTTACATCTTCCACAAAGTTGTATTTGAATAACGGGTCTAACATTTCATTTTTAGATCTAGTATCTAATATTTTTTTACAAATTAGAACAAATGCTCGAAATTCCAGATACCCATGTTAAGCGCAATATTGTTCCCACCCACAAAAGCTAGCCATAAAGGATAGTGGAATTTCTGCTAATATACCTCAATCAAGATTCGTGACTTTTCGATATAGATGATAGGTATCTCATATATACTACTAGACCTACCCATGGATCATTGATTACTCGTGACTCGCTGAGTATAGATTCATGGGTAGGCGAATTAAGCAAGTGCAGGTTAGGGTTGAGGCTTCCAAAACTCGCTAACCCACTGGGTCAAGCCACCTCCACCCCTTAATTAAAAAATTTATTTTATAAAAAAGATAGACTTTATTTATATTTTTATTATGAATTTTATTTGAAATAAAATTCATAATATATAAAGTCATAAGCAATGAAAATATATTTATTTAATCACATTTAAATTTCTATCACATATTGAAAATATAGTGAAGAAATTAAGATATCTTCTCATATTTTCTATCCCATGTTAAAAATGTGATGAAGAAATAAAATAGAATAAAGATATATATCTACCTATTTTTTATTTCAATTTAACTTAGATTTTTCCCAAATCATTTAAATATATTTTTTTAAAAAAATTAACATAATAACCTGATGTGTCGACTGGTCAACCCATAACCCAATAAGTCTTTGGGTCATATATATATATATAGTCCCCGATCCTTCCATAAGGTGGGTTATGACTTAGATCCAAGTTGAGATATACCAACTCGTGACCCGACCCAATGAATCCGACCCATGACCAGGTCTACTCATGCCACCAATATTCATGCAATAGACCACCGCCTTGAATTCTCAACCCATCTCAATAGATCATTAATAATTAATTTTTTTTAAAAAAAAAAAGAACATATATCTAATGTCATCACTTGACACTTGAAGAGGGTAGTGTAGTGTAGTGCAGTGTGGGAGCACAGTCGTAATTCTTGAATGAGGGTAATGGTAAAGGACCCCATTGTTGTCCCTCTCCCTCTTCCTCTCTTCCTATTTGCCTAATCAGTTTCCCCTCTTTTGATTCTCTCCCCACTTTTCCTCCCTCCTTTCTCTCTACAACACGATCCGCCTTTCTCTCTCTCTTTCTCTCTGTCAAGTCCTTTTCTTCCCCCCCAACACTCCAAACTATAGCTCACCTAGTGTGTGTTTGTGTTGAGGGTTTTTTTTTTATTTTTATTTTCTTCAATCCATCCATCCCACAAATAAAAAGGGGGAAAATATATATATACACACTAAAATGGAGGATGAACACCACCACCACCACCCCCATCACCACCATTACGGCGGCGGCGGAGGAAGCAACCCGAACGCCGCCCCTCCGATGGCGGATCTGAGGCAGTTCTTCTCCCCAATACCCACCCACCACCACTTCCACCACGGCCTCTCCTCCTCAGCAGCCGCCGCCTCCGCCTTCGCCGCGCCCCTCCCTCACCACCACTACGACGCCATGATGCTCGTCATGGCCGGGGGAGGTGCGATCCACGACGCCGCCGCGCCTTCTGCAGCTATGATGCCGCCTGCAGCCGCTTCCGGCGGCGGATTCGACATGGAGGCCGCCGTTGGAGGCGGCGGCGGTGGATTCGGTCTGGGCGTTGGCGGCGGTGGTGACGGCGCCACGGCGAGGTGGCCGAGACAAGAGACGCTGACGCTGCTGGAGATCAGATCTAGGCTGGATCACAAGTTCAAAGAGGCCAATCACAAGGGCCCCTTATGGGATGAGGTCTCCAGGTACTTAATTATTTGACTTAATTAATTAATTAACTACCCTACTCTTTCTATGCTCTCTTAACTAAGCTACCAAAATCCATTGCTTTCTAGGGCTTGTTTGTTTTTTCAATGTACTATATGGAAATAAAAACACAGAAATTTGCTTGTTTCTCTCTCTGATGCACACAGCCATTAGTTGTCTTCTTCCTTCCTTTGCACATCAGATGCATCCGTGTGTGTCTGAGATCTTCCAAACCTTAAAATTTCTTTGTTTTTTGATCATGAATAGCTTTATTCGATCCACTTGTTCATCACAGTTTTTCTTTTAGCACCTATCTGAATCATTTGGCCCCAATCCCCCGGCCTCTTTATTTGCTGTGTGATTTTGGTGTTTGGAAAATGATGAAATAGAAGCCAAGGTTAATTACTGTTCTTGCACCACCTCAAAAATTAACATGATTTTATATACCATATTGATGTATGGAATGTAGGTGGTTGTTAATTTCTGCATTTGCCTATCTTGAATCATGATTTTTTGCAGCTATTCAATTAGCTAGCTAGGGTTTATCCAAATTGTTTAATTTGACCCCTTTTGAATTGTTGTTGCTGTGAATCATACAGGATAATGTCTGAGGAACATGGGTACCAAAGGAGTGGGAAAAAATGCAGGGAGAAGTTTGAGAATCTGTACAAGTACTACAAGAAAACCAAGGAAGGGAAAGCCGGTAGACAAGATGGGAAGCACTACCGGTTCTTCAGGCAACTGGAGGCACTCTATGGAGAATCATCAAGCAACATTAATCATCATCATTCGAATCCGATATCGGACCACGCTCATCTCAATTACAACAGTACTCCTACTAGTATTCCAATCCATAACCCAATGAATGCAGCTGCAGTTAACGGCCAATGCAGCAATCAGCAAGAAGGGTTCCAAAGCATGAGCCTCTCAAACACGTCGTCGGATTTCGACACAGCTTCGTCGGAGGGGAATGAGATTGATAGGGTGGGGTCAATGGAGATCAATGGAGATTCATCCATGGATGTGATGGGGAGGAGTAGTGGCAGGAAGAGGAGGGGGACAAGGCGGAGTTGGAAGGCGAAGATAAAGGAGTTCATCGACTCGCAAATGAGGAAGATCATGGACAGGCAAGAGGCATGGTTGGAGAAGATGATGAGGACACTTGAGCATAAGGAGAAGGAGAGGGTTATGAGGGAGGAGGAGTGGAGGAAGCAAGAGGGGTTGAGGGTGGAGAGGGAGCACAAGTTTTGGGCCAAGGAGAGGGCCTGGATCGAGGCCCGGGATAAGGCGTTGATGGATGCCTTGCAGAGGATAACCGGCAAGGAGATGGTTGTAGTGATGGACAATGATGATATGTCGTCGGAACGTCGTCATAAGCCACATAGATTACACCACGACGACGATGATGACGACGAAGAAGTCAAGCATGGGGATCATAGGTGGGATGAATCAGAGATGATAAAGCTAATTGAATTGAGGGCAAGCATGCAAGGGAGGTTCGATGAGTGCGGTGGGTCGACGACGGATGAGGGCGATCTTTGGGAGGAGGTTTCGGCGAGGATGGCTTGTTTGGGGCATGATAGAAGTGCCAAAATGTGCAAGAGGAGATGGGATTTTTTCAACAAGGAGTTGAGCAAGAAGAGGAAGGAGAGTTCGAGGACCGGGGCGACGACGATCGATTGCAACACTAAGAGCCACAACACCTATCAACAACAACAACACCACCAAGAACACCACCTTCAAACCCCCAACAATCTATACAGTTATGGTGAAATCAATGGTCAAGGAGGGATGGGGTTGGGCCCACCACAGATAGGCCTAGGAGGAGGAAACCCCATGAATGATAGTTGCTTGAGAATACTGCTTGGAGACCAAGGGGAAACCCATGCTTGGGAGAGCTATGGTGTTAAGCTCAACAAAGGTGATCAAACCCATTAATTAACTATTATTCAAGTCAATTTTTTTTTAATTGAATTACTGTTTTGTTTATTAGTTAATGATCAGTGTTCATCTGCAGTGTGTGTTTTTTTTTCCTCTCTAGCTTAATTATATAGCTTGAGATTGAGAAGGGTATATGTACAAATATGGACCCATTGATGCTTATCAACTAATGACTAGATAGGGCAGAAAGGTCAATCTTAGCCCATATTTCACCCTTCCTGTTTTTTTTTTAATTATCATTATTTTTATTATTTATTTAATATATATATATATATATATATATATATATATACACCAATGCAACGATATATATTTGTGTTTTCTAGCCTCATAAAATGTGCGAGCTAGTTTTTTAGGAATATTAATATCTGGGTCAATAAGAAATACCTCGAGGGTGGATAAAATTCCACCTCCAGACCTTACTTTAAACTGAATATATATAGATCAACTGGAATTGTTATTGCTATGGTATAACTGATAAGCCTTGTAGTGATCCAGGTGTGCAAGATTTATCCATCTTCATTCATAATAGTAAATTTGGCTGCAGCTAGCTGGAGTGTATACTGTATAGTACTTGAATTGAATGTTGTATGTGTATATAGTGTACTTGAATGTTATTTACATGCACATTTTATAAAGTCCACGGTCAAACTAACTGACTATACACAATCTCTTTATATACCAAACAGCTAGCTAGGACAAGAAGCCATGTCACTAGCTAGATTGAGACTATACATATATGATCTTATCTTATATATATCGATCTGTACCATATAATTAATATTTACACAAATCTATATGAGAGACTTAAAATTGAATTGATATTCATGGTAGCTATATATAGAATCTAAGGGTCTGTAACTCTCAAAATGCATGCATATCTAATAGTATTATCTACCAACAGCTCAGCTTATAAGTGGACATGACCTTCCTCTGATTTTATTTTATTATTTTATTATTTAAATTCCTACATGATCAGTCTCTTTCATGAACAATTTTGATCAATTTCACAAACAATTCTGTGTAGCCAAATTGAATCAGCTTCAAACCACTTAATTATCATATATATGTTTGGGAAAAGAAACAGCTAGCTTCAAACCACTTAATTAATCAGTTCATGTTATAATTGCAAACTTTTAAAATATATCTTACAAATTACAATATGTATTATTATATATGAAGCTAAATTTGCAAGTTGCAAGGACATAGATATGGTGTGTCATTGATGCTTCATGTTGGAGATTTTTATTTTATTTTTAACTTATTATTGGTCTTAGTTAATTACTCAAACATGACAGTAAACAGTTGAGTGATGTGATACCATTTGTCGTTTACTAGTCTCCTTTGAATTGAATGATAATAGAGAGATTGGTACACCGGCCAGACACTGCAAAAATAATGTGTGTGCATTCTCCCACGGGTGCAATGTATAGTATATATACTATACCACACATTTTGTGTACAATTTGCTCCCCCAAAAAACATATCACTGTATACATTTTTACCCAATTTCTTTCTTCATGTATCCCCATTTCAATTGGTTGTGGAAATTCATATAGCAAGTGTTCGTGAGGTATCAAAAGAAATCTGACGGCCGGGCCGGTATTTAAACTCGGGAGAAAAGTGTCGAGATGCACCATCTAACATAAAAGTTTATAAGCCGATATGGAACGATTTCGTCTTCAAGACCAGGTTGTTTAATTTCTTCGGTTTGCGAGGAATTCCTTGATTTTTTTAGAAATGTTCCATGAGCTCAACCTAGCTAGGGCTTGTGTTAATGAACATGGTACAAGAACATGTTAGAGATAGTATTGTAGATACGTACTAGTGCAGGTCTATAAATCAACTTGATCGGTTTTGGATGTGTATATTGAGAGCTTGAGTTGAGATAAATTTTTGCATCCGTTATTGTAATTTACTTTCTCTGGTCCCACCCAAGGGTAAATTTTTGCCTTTCCTTTACAAAAACATGACAAAATTCTTTATCCTTAAACAAGACCATATGTTTAAATAATAGAAGATTTTTTATGCTTCACGCGTTAGTTCTCACTAGCACAGCCTCGCGATTTCGGACATGTTTGGCGCGCTAAAGATTAATCTAACTTAATATTATAATTTTGATTAAAATCTTGATGAAATTCTATAGATATATCAAAAATTTTGGCTTTGTTGATACAGTACATTAAAAGAGTAAATTCTTGTTTGACATGACAAATTATATAGAGATTTATAAAACTATTTTTTTTAAATCACGAAAAGAGTTACCACACCGTTTTGAAAAGCTCCAATAAGCTTGTGCCAAACAGGCCCCTCATCTTCCACGTCGGTTTGCCTGATTGCTTCCTTGACCAAATGTTCCTGGATTTCCTTTTTCCTATTTTTTTCAGTTTTTTGCTTGTTTGTCATTGATGTTATCGTGCAGTGTATATATCGATCATAATGGTTTGTCGATCGGTCTACATTTTGTTTTAACCTCTCAATTCACCAAACAAAGATTTATCTGGTATTTCGAATCCTTACTCAATCCAAAAAATAATAACAGTACAAGATTTCGCACACGAAATTGATCCAAGGGTTATATATATATGCAGTAAACCTGTGCACATAACTATCTTTTATCCTCCTTGCCATTTCCAGGTATGTGAAATTGACACTTGTACACATTGTAGAACTCATTTTGTTTATGTTCCATGTAATTTTATGCAGTAAGTCTCATACAAAATTTACTACCAGAAGGACACCATGTTGCTTCTTTTACTCACTCAAACTATAAATATGGGGAGATGAAGCTAAAGAGTACATGTAGATGAACCAACTGAAGTTACTGAAGTAGTATTAATTAGGGCTTTGAGGGTACTTGTTTTCTACCTTTGCTTTATTGGTGGCAAACATTTCATTGTCCTTTGGTACAAACAAGAGTATTAGGCAGAGAAACATATCACAACTTCAAGTTAGCTTGTTAGAAAGAAACTGATATTGATTGTTGCACAGTTCTGTAGTACTTACTGCATGTACATTAAACTCATATGGAGTATTTATTTATATATAACCTTTCTTTTCTTTTAATTCTTCCTGATGTGAAGACCAAAGTTAATTAACCCCATGATTTTTATTTTATTTTTAATTGTTTTGAAAGTGATTTCATTTTCCTTGTTCTCAGCATTTGATCATATCAAACACTGAACACCTGCAGTGCTGAATAGATGATGGTGTTTGATCTTTAACCAGCAACCTGAACCACCTCTATACACCTGATGTGAGTGTAAATATCATATACATCACTGATGAACTAAACAGATTATCTTTTCAGGTTCATAATCCCAATACCATCTACTCCGTATTTGCTATGAATTGGGTGTATATAGATTCTGTCTCCCACTAAGAAAAAGATTATTTATATTAAAAAAATTCATGAGATCTTACTCAAGTCTTGTCAACTGTTTTTTTTTTAAAAAAAAAATAGTAATTCCCGATATTTAATAGATCAGACATGTTCGAGAAATATCGAAAAACCTAATTCGTAGTCGAAAACCCGACATAGTATGAAAACAACTTAAGGGACAACTAAGCATAAAATCATAAATACACCCTAAGACGGGAGGAGAGCACTACCACAGTAGCACCGCAAAATCGGGTGGATCAGCAAGAGCTCTCTTTGTCAAATGTCATGATCTCAAAAACCAATATACTCCATCTAATAATGGCCTAAAATTCTCCTGAAGATGAATTAGTTTCCATCAGATCTGAGATGAGTGCCTAACCACTGAGCAGCTAGGCCCCAAATATGAAGATAGAATTTAAAAACCTACTGTAGAAATATATGTATAGAATATATAACTACATGTAAGCAATTAAATTAATGCAACTGTAGTTGCTGTACTGATGCTGCAGGTACAAGTTGCATTATATGGCCATTGACTCATTGCCATAAGTTAAAATTAATATATATTTTTTTCTTTCTTTCTTGGATGAAATTTCAAAAGAGTTACCCACTTACCCATCATCTTGTAGCCTACCACACTCATCATATAAACTCATTAATGGAAGGAGGAGTGTAGAGTCAAGTGCACTGACATGCACCTGATCAGTGCCCAGAAGAAGAGGGACAGTAGAAGATAAGATGGGCAAACAGAAAAAAAGGCTTTCTAGAACTCAGGGTTATCTGAAGCTGTTTCTTATACAAATTTGAAGAGAGGGTAATATATATATTTAATTTAATTTATAAGTCATAAGGATTCATTTATGAATCTTCACCCTGCATGCATGTTTATTGTTTAGGACTACTCGGATCAGATCAGATAGTGATATATAAGACAGCTTCCCCTTCAAGGGGTTCTAAAAGGAGTTCCAATTTGGGATCCACCATATATATGAAGGTTTTGGGAGACCTCAATCTTAGATTTGAGATTTTTCAAATTAGTGGAAAATTAGGCATGGGAATTTGCAAATTTTGAGTCCACTTTAAAAGGATATAATTTTTGGTATGGTGATCATGAAATTTGATGTTTTTCACATGATAAACTTGCTGATTAAAAGATTATATATATATATATATATATATATATATATATATATATATATATATATATATATATATGCTATTATACATTATAATTTGACCTCTAACAAAAAAATATTATAATTTGACCGTGGTTAAAATTAGATAGGAAGGGAGAATATTGTAATAATAAGTGTTAATGTGACTTGAATCATTGTTGACTGGCGACACATTGAGGAAGGGAAAGTTGTTTTCGCTTCCTCTAATACAAAACTGGTTCTCTACGTTCACGACGTAGGTAACGCATTGTTCCCGAACCACATAAATCTCTATGTCTTTCTTCTCTATTATCATTCTTGTTACAACAATAAGGATGTTCATCGATGGATATTGTGGAAGATATGAAATAAGCACATTTCACATTGATAATATGAGGAATCCAAGTCTTGTATATAAGTCAGTGAGCTGCTCTTTCTAATGTCAATTAGATTTAGGATGGAACCCAATCGATCTTGTGTGTGCTCGGTTTCCATGTCTCGAGAAAAGTATCAACTTGTTTTAGGGTGGAATCGTGTGGAAATAATAAAAGGATAAGACTTAAGAAATGAAAAATGCATAAACTTTGGATAAAAGTTTTAAGACTTGTTTTAGAGTAGGATTTTTACGAGTAATGTATAATTTTCTAATTGACAGGCGACTATGAAAAATCTACTCCATCCGTTTCTAATTAAGTAATTTTTTACAATTCATGCACGTATTTTAAGGTGATAAAAATAATATAAAATATTAATTTTTTTATAAACTCATACTTATTAATAATAAGTATAATATTATTAAAAAATATTAATTTTTATATACTCCATCCGTTTCCAAATAAGTGACTTTTTACTATTCATGTACGTATTTTAAGGTGATAAAAACAATATAAAATATTAATTTTTTAAATAAATTTTCTTGATAAACTCATACTTATTAATAATAAGTATAATATTATTAAAAAAAATTAATTAAAATTTTAATATTTTATACTCCCTCCATTCTTTTATATTTGACATTTCACTATTCAAGCACGTTTTTTAAGGTACTGAAAACACTATAAAATATTTATTTATTTTAATAATTTTTTAATAATTTCATACTTATTAGTAATAAGTATAATATTATTAAAAAAATTGAATAAAAAATTAATATTTTATATAATTTTTACCTTTCTAGAAAAACGTGCAACTTTAAAAATGACAAACATTAAGGAATGGAGAGAGTATAGTTTTTATCCTCCTAAAAATACGTGTTTGACTTGAAAAAGTCACTTATTTGAAAACGGAGGGAGTAGTTTTTACCCTCCTAGACCTCCTAGAATTACGTGTTTGAATTGAAAAATTCACTTATTTAAAAATAGATGGAGTATTATTTTAAGGGTAGTTTACGAAATTTACACTTTAATTTATGAAAATTTTCTGAATTTTTTTTATCCAGTTTTCTCAGAGGCTTTTTTGCTTGTAACATAGGGGGAAATGGGGACAAAGATGAGGAACAAAATCAGTCAATCCTTTATCAAAATCTGGGAATAAAATGTGTATAAAAAAATTGTAAATAAAAATCTGAGGAAAAAAAAATTCAGCAATTTTTTTCTCCAGGGGAGACTCCCAAAGCCTATGTATGCAGAGTGATTTGACTAGTAACTGGAAGAACCAACTCCTCCCCCAAAATATTTTTTTTTTTTTAAAAAGGGTGGGGAAATAAAAAAAACTGTCTTGGCCATAACTGGAAATCTCTGTGTGATGTTTCCCTTAAATGGGAATCTCATACTCATAAGTCATAACATAATAAATGACCAACAGTTTGAACAAGGAATTTAAAATTGGAAAAATAAAAATTAATTAACAGTTGATGATGGCACTGATGATGATGATGATGAATTGATGATGATAAGAGACAGTAGTAAAAGACGCAACCTCTTATTCTGAAACTGTGAAACCCCAGTTGGGTGTTTGATCTTCAGATTGATACACTCTCCCATTCAATCTCAAGGTTAAATTCAGGAATTGAAGGTGACCTCAATCTGTAGTGTTTGTAAGGTGTGATACTTAATTGCATAGTTACATCATGTCATTTTGCAGGTCTACCAATTCAGCAGATTTTAATTGCCTAATTACGCTGTTTGTTGTTTGTCATTAAAAAATAGTTTTTACGGAAATTTCGCTACCCATGAAGTAAGGGTTTTTTCGCGCGGTGTACCAAAGTTTGGAATATTTCGCCCGGTACCCCTGAACTTTCTTTTTTTTTTGCAGCGTGCCCCTCTGTTAAATTCATTAACTTTTTCCGTTAAAAGAATTAAAAAAAATAACCCAAATCTATAGACAGAAACGTTCCTCTCCGCTCAACTTGAGAACGTCCGCCTCTTCGCTCGTGGAGAGAACGACGTGAGTCTTCTCAACTCCAAGGGAGAGATCGACACCAACGAAGGGAGACACTGGCGAGGTGGAGACCTAGGGACATCGGCGGTCGGAGTAAGTTTTCTTCCCTTTGAACTTGTTGTCAGATTTAGGGTTTTTTTCGAATTGGGGTTTTGGGTTGGTTTGCATATGGAGGCTGTACAAATTAGGGTTTTAGGATTAGATTTAGGAATCAATTTATGTCTTATGTAGCTTGTTAGTTGTTCGAATTGGGGTTAGATTTAGGTTTTTTTTTCGAATTGGGAGTTTTGTAGATGTTGGTACCTTTTCGAATTAGGGGTTTTTTTCATTCGAATTGGGGTTATATTTTCAACTTGTTAGCTGTTCAAATTGTTAGTTGTCTTACTCTTCATGTTCAACTTGTTGAATTGGCGTGTCTATTAGGGGTTAGGGTGACCTCATCATGCTTAACTTGATTAAATGGCAAGGCTTTGATCTCATATTGTGGCTTGTGTAAGATATTGTTGTTTCGTCTTTTTTGTTTGCCCTATGGTAATTTATTGTGGCTACTGAGGCATCTTGAATATTTGTGATTATAGAATGGAGGACAAGATTTTGTTGAGAATTCGTTATATTCATCGAGAACATGTGGAAATAGAGGTAGATGATCCCGATAAGTGCAACATTATGGATTTATTTGTTGATTTGTTAGAGGGGGCTGAAAAAACCGGGTTGTTTCTTCCTGACAATCCAACCTTGTGGTATGCATATAATGGTCAAAGTTTTCAGCTAGAAAGTGATGATGATATTGTGAACATGTTTCACTTATTTTCGACGAAGAAGTTGATTAATTTGGCTGTTGGGTCCAGTGATTCCCCATCTAAGAATTTGGAGTTGGCAAGGGGTTTGTTGCAATCAAAGAGGCAAACATTACTTCCAAGTTCAAGTAACGGTAGTAAACCCACATCTAGTAAGAGAGTTCCTGCCACCTCTGCTAGAAGAAGAGGGGATTATGTCCCAAAAGGTGGAAGTACTTCTCATTCATTCGGTAGTGAACCTAGTTCTGGTGATCTTAGTGCAACAAAGGTCGATGTACCTAGTTCTGTATTGCCAAATGTTGTTGTTGATGTGCCATCTGATCTTATCTTACCTGTTGTTGACTTGCCTATTGTTAGTGTGGATGCAACTGTTGTTGAGGATGATGGGTCTGATGTTGATGTTGAGGAATTCTCCGGTAGTGATGATGGGTCAGATTACTTTGACAAACTATATGAGAATGGAGAGTTGTATGGTGAGACAGAGTTTGGGAAGATAAAACTTAAGGTGTGGATGCTATTTGGGGATAAAGAAAGTTTGACTAATGTGGTGAGGGATTTTTGTGTCCAAGAGGGATTTGCTATTGTAGTTTTAAAAGCAGATCAGAGAAGGTATACGGCTATATGTGGAGAATCGACATGTGATTGGAGGATTCATGCATCAACCCTTTCAGACGGAAAGACATGGGCTATCAAAACATTGAAGGACACTCATTCGTGCTTGAAATTGAGCAAGTATAATCCTATGGCAACCCCAGATTGGGCATCAACTAAAATTGTGGAGTATGTACGAGCAGATGAAGATGTCAAAGGCAAGACCATTTAAGCTTTGCTATTTGAGAAATTTGGTATAAATATGAAGCCAACCTCTTTGTATAAAGCAATATCACTTGCCCATAAAATTATCACAGGAAGCGAGGACACTTCTTATGGGAGTTTGCCCGGGTATTGCGAGGTTTTGAAGATGTCGAATCCTGGATCAAAGGCTCATGTGGTGTGGGCACATGGTCAAGAAGCTCCTGAAAAACCCATACAATTTAAGAGTGTCTTCATTTCTTTAAAGCCAATGATTGACGGATTCATTCATGGATGTAGAGGGTTAATTGGAGTGGATGGTTGTCACTTGAAGGGGAAATATGGTGGAGTTGTTTTGTCAGCTGTTGCGTTGGATGGAAACAATGAGATTTTCCCATTAGCATATGGTGTGTACGAGAATGAAAGTAAGAGGACGTGGTCTTCTTTCTTCTATCACTTGAGGGAGCTTTTGAGCAGCACTGAAAGAGAGAACTGGTGCATCGTGTCGGATAGGCAAAAGGTAAAAGTTTCAATCGATTTCAATTCCAGTTTTCTTCTTATTTTGAGCAACATTGAAAAATTTAGGATTCCACCCTAGTTTAGTTGCTAAATTTTGAATTTCTAAAATTTTGAGTTGTTGAAATTGCTGGAATTTTGAGTTATGTTCTGCCATTTCAGCAACTATAGCTTTGAATTGCTAGAATTTTGAGTTTCTAAAATATTGAGTTGCTGAAATTTCAATAATTGGCTTTGAGTTCCTGAAAATTTGAGTTCCTGAAACTTCTTATGTTGCTGGAAATTTCAGCAACTATAGATATGATTGCACTTCAATTTTTTTGCTAAAAATTGAGTTGATTTCTTATATATTTGAACTAGGGGGTTGAACCGGCTCTTGAAAAAGTGTGGCCCACTGCATCAAGGCGATATTGTGCAACACATCTTGTTGCCAACTTCAAGAAAGCTTTTCCTGGAAAGCCTACAAATGACGTATTTTGGGCATGTTGCAAAGCATTTTCTGAATCCAAGTTCAAGAAAGCTATGGAAAATGTGGAGAAGACTATTGGGTTGGGTGGTATCGATTGGCTAAAAAAATTGGGTGAATTTGAATGTTGGGCAAGGCATAGGTTTGATCCAAGTTTGCATTCTCCTGAATCAACAAGTAACTTTGTAGAGTCATTCAACTCAACGTTGGGAGCGGATAGATGCCTTCCCGTGTTAGCACTTCTTGAAGGTACAAAAATCAGCTCTTCAACTTCACATTGTGTTATCGATCTTACAAATTTATACACTGTCTTGCACATTTGCTTTGTAGGGATTAGACGAACAATGATGGTGAGACATTGTATGAGACAAGAAGCCGCTATGAAATTACGTAATGATGACATCACTGAATATGCGAAGAAGAAACTGGACAAGGCACGAGCAGATGCCCGTTCTCTACAGGTGACGTCGGTTACTGATTTTGGTTTCATTTTAGGAATTGATTTGTGAAGATGGTTTTAGCTAATGGTTTTGGTTTAATTTCAGGTTTTCAAGGCATCACCCATAGAATTTGAAGTTACGGAAGGTCGTTCCTCTTTGCCGGTGAACATCGAAACCAAAAACTGTGCATGTGGTGAGTGGCAAATTCGTGGCATCCCTTGTAAACATGCAGTGAGGGCTATATTGGAGCTGAGAGGACATCCAGAAAATTATGTGTCCGAATGGTATTCAGTACGATTGTATAAGACCACTTATTCGATGAATTATAAGGCTATTAAGGATGAGGAACAATGGCCTACATTTGATTTTCCAAGAATCAGCCCACCTAGCATGAGAAGGGGAGTCGGGAGACCTCCAAGAGTTCGGAGGAGACAAGAAGATCAGCCAGCGTCGGGAAAAAGGTCTCGGATTGTGACTTGTGGAAGGTGCAAGGCATTTGGGCACAATGTGAAGACTTGTAAAGGGGGACCAACAGCAAGAGAGCTTAGGGAGCAACAAGGCATCCGAGTTGAACGACGGAAAAAGAGAGGAAAACTAAAGCAACAACCAATGAAGAATCAGGTGTAATGTGCTCAGCCCCCTGGATCTCTGAAAGTCAGTAAACTGGAACTCTGGAAGCAACATGGTTGGGAGCATTGTGTTCCTCATTTTGTGTTTTGAGTAGATGTTGACTAGATATTGGCATGACTACTATAGTATATCTACCTTTTGATCATGTGCAGTGCTTTTCAACATGCTTGCACTTGTATATGTAGCGTTCAACAGGTTGAAACTTGACCTTGTAATTGGTATTTGGTAGGATTATTCAACTGTAGAGCATTAATTGTGTTGCTTCATATCAATACATTAAATTTGGCAAACTACAGTGTTTAAGTACTTGAAACTTTTCTCCAGTAACCACAGTATAAAAATAAATTTCCACCAAAAAAATACAGTATAAAAATAAATGGCTGATTCTATTTATACTTAGTGATTAGTGACTTTTGTGAACATGTTACATCAGGATTAATAACATATTAGGACTGCAGTAAATGTAAGCTATATTATTTCCCACTTTTTCATTGAGCTTATTTATAACTAAGATTGACTTTGTTTGAGACTGACTAGTATTAAGCTTAGATTGATAAGTAGCCTATTAGCTCAATTGGTAGAGCAATGTGTTTCCACACAAAGATGTGGGTTCGAGTCCCACATAGGCTAATATATTATCTTAAACAAAATGATGTGGGGTCAATTCCATTTCTTGGTTTCTAAAAATCAGCCTTTGGTTTCATAATTCATATAGGAGTATATACAAATCTGTTAAGTCTTTAACCATATTAATGGTTCTCTTCTTTTGTTGCGAATTATTGGGTTAGTTGGTTCAAGACATCATCAACTACTAATAACAACATGAATGCACTTTACTGCTAGTTTATGACAGCAAAACAGAATTCAAATTGCAAGTTATTTATACATCATGTTTTCAATCTAATTTCAACTTGACAAGAAACCAACTGCTAAAAATTGCACCGTTGAGTTATTTCAAATCCCGCATAGGCTTGCTGCAATTTCTAATGAATTTGTGGCTTATGTGGGATTCGAACCCACGTCTTGTGCCTAAGCACAATGCTCTACCGGTTGAGCTAATAAGCCAAAATTTTCAAAACAAGAGACTGATCATGTGATGTTTTCAATTAGGCATAAAGATATATAGATTTATTTCCCAAAAGCAGAAATTTAGCCAAGGAAGCCTTTGTCTAACTTAGATGTCTTTGTTCATCAAATTAGCTCTCAAAATTGGTCAAGTACTGCTTATTAAAGACTAGCATTGAGAGGATTGCTATCTAAAAGACCAAAAGCAACAAAGAAATCAAATGAATGGATTACCTTTAGAATTCACTGTCACACTAGCTCTAATTGTCGGCACCAGCACCATTATATTGTTATTATAAACATCAAGGATTTGCAAAATGGCCAATGTTGTCAAATTCTCATGTATAATACCAGTCAAATTCCTATCATTCAAATACAATCCCTGCAAATCCTTCAAGTAAGCAAAAATAGAGGAGATACTACCACAAATTCATTAAGAAAGAAGGAGGTGAAACTAAATTAAAAGCTCAATAAAAAAAATCCAAACTTTACACGAGGAATTAATTGCATCATACAAGCAATCCCTAAACCCCCAATTCGAAATACAATCCCCCAATTCGAAATCTAATCCCTAAACCCCTAATTCGAAAATAAGTGTGCAATAGCTCAACACATGACACAAATCTAATCCTAAAACCCTAATTTGTACAGCCTTCATATGCAAACCAACCCAAAACCCCAATTCGAAAAAAACCCTAAATCTGACAACAAGTTCAAAGGGAAGAAAACTTACTCCGACCGCCGATGTCCCTAGGTCTCCACCTCGCCAGTGTCTCCCTTCGTTGGTGTCGATCTCTCCCTTGGAGTTGAGAAGACTCACGTCGTTCTCTCCACGAGCGAAGAGGCGGACGTTCTCAAGTTGAGCGGAAGAGGAACGTTTCTGTCTATAGATTTGGGTTATTTTTTTTAATTCTTTTAACGGAAAAAGTTAATGAATTTAACAGAGGGGCACGCTGCAAAAAAAAAAATGAAAGTTCAGGGGTACCAGGCGAAATATTCAAAACTTTGGTACACCACACGAAAAAGCCCTTACCTCAGGGGTACCGGGCGATACACCACACCAAAAACGCGGCCTGGGGCCGCGTTTTTAGTGCATTAACCCTAGGCCAACCGGCCTCCTTCTCCAAGGTCTTCACTTCATCTTCTTCTTTCGTTTCACTTCATCTTCTTCGTTCGTCCGTTTCTTCTCTTGCTCGTTCATCCTTCGTCGTCCCCTCCTCGTTCACCTTCATCATCCCCTCGTCGTTCATCTCTTCTTCGGTCATCGGAAAATCTCCAGTTGAAGGTTAGTTTTTTTTTTTGAACGAATATGGATGGTGATAGATTGATTTTGGTCGGAATGGATGAGGGTTTGGTGATATTTGTATGTTTGTTATTGTTGATTAGTGATTATTACATATAGTTGAAATTGTGTGATAGTTGTAGATCGATTTAATCCAAAATTTAGAATGTTGTATTTGATGATAGTTGTATGTTTTGATAGATGATCAAAAATTTTGATATTTGTATGTTTGTTTGAACGAATATAGATTAGTGATTATTATAGATCCGTAATTGTGTGATGTTTGTCATATAGCAAATATTGTATGATTATTAGAAGAGAAAACATTTTAGGAGTCATGAAATAATAGAAAATTAGATTTTGATTGTGTATGTATATACTTGAAAGATTGTATTATATAATAGTAGAATAGATTTAGAAAACATTATTGATTGCATAAAATAATAGTAGAATAAATTGTATATAAGAAAAAAATTATAGAAGTTTAGAATTGAATTAGGGAAAAAATAAAAAAAAAGGAGAAGAGCATTTAAAAGATTTTGATTGCTAAGGATGGTAGGATAAGTACTTTTGAATTGTATAAATACAAAATTAAGATTCAGAATTTCATTAAGTCATTCTGCACAAATTATGTGTTCTGTCTTAGGGTACAAATGGCCATGCAATTGAATCCCGGTCCGCTGGTGAATGAGGTGCTCCACAGACAACATCTCCTTAGGTCAACTGATGTCTGGAATCGCGAAGAATATGTAAGTACATGTTGTTATCGTGAAGAATATGTAAGTATGTGTTACAAATAGATCAGAAACTAATGTTTGTTTGCGTTATATTTGTAGACGAATGGCGTGATCCAGCATAGACTACACTTGTGTAAGATTGGGCGAGATCTAGCTCCAGACCAGAGAGTGATGCAATACATAAAGGATGCAGGATTCGAATGCATCTACAAGCTTGGGTCTGGGTTCGAGCTAGACAATGAGTTAATTACCACGTTGATAGAGAGATGGAGACCTGAGACCCACACCTTCCACTTCAACGTAGGGGAGGCCACAATCACACTCCAAGATGTTTCAGTTTTATTAGGGCTACGTGTTGACGGTCTTGCAGTTACTGGACCTGCATGCTACGATTGGCCAACTGTTGCTGAAACACTACTTGGGCAAAGACCCCCGCCAAATCAGATAAGGGGTTCGTCGGTGAAAGTGGCCTGGCTACGACAGCTACTGGTGCCCTTACCAGAAGATGTGGAGGAACATGTAGTGCAGTGTCAGGCTAGGGCGTACATTCTCTTGCTAATGGGAAGTGTCATGTTCGCGGACAGTAGTGGCGGTCAAGTGCAACTGTTGTACCTCCCACTGTTAGCGGATTTGGAGGCTGCTAGCCAGTACAGTTGGGGCAGTGCGACATTGGCCTTCCTCTATCAACAGCTTTGTAGAGCTACAGAAAGAGAGAAAGTTGAGATCGTTGGGCCAGTCATCTTACTACATGTACGGTAATTATTTAATTTCATACATCTACAGTCAATGAGCTTGTGAACTTATTAACTTTACAATAATACTAGTTGTGGCCTGGGAGCGTATCCCCATTGGACGACCACGTTGCATTATCCCACTTGGTGAAGGTGATGACCATAATGCAGTTCGGAGGGCTAGAAGACAAGAGAAAAGGAAGAAGACAGGTTACGGTTCACAACCTCCCCAATTCAGTGCTCGATTTGTAGATGGGGAGGATTCACTGGCTATGAGATGGTTGAATTGCTCGTACTCCTATGGAACTACCCCGAAGACGTTGATGTACTATCGAGATGCATTAGATCGCCAAACTTCAGATCAGGTTAGTCAGTTTTATTGTCACTTCTCATCCTTGTATATCGTAGAAGTAAGAACTATTGTAGTCAGATGCATTACTTTACAACACAGTTTGTGTGGGAGCCCTCAACCTTCATATTCCCTCAACAGATTAGGGCGAATCTTGACAGGGGGGGCTACACTCAAAGAATAAGAATCTTTGACGTTGCTTTTCTGGAACACAGAAAAACGCGGCCTGAGGCCGCGTTTTTCTTTTGCGTCCCATCCAGTCAGCAACATCAGTTGCTGTGGGTCCCAGATCCAGACTAGAAACGCGGCCTGAGGCCGCGTCTCTAGTGCCACATAGGCAATCCTCTCTCTGAAATAAAATTTCTTTTATTTCTAATTAGAAACGCGGCCTGAGACCGCGTTTCTTTCGTAACTTTCAATTTCCCTCCTGGCGCCCAAATCTCTTTCCAGGTTTGTTAATAAAACGCGTACTGGGACCACGTTTTTTCCGATTATCCTGCAAAAAATGAATATTTTTGTAATTTGTTTCAACCTTTGAATATTTACGTAAATATTTATTATTTTATGAATATTTAAAAAAAAATTCTAAATAGCTTGTAATTCTTTGAAAAACAATAATTTAAATAGCTTATAGATTAGGAACCAAAGATAAATACTCCCTCTGTTTAATAATAAAAATCATCTTATTTTTCGATACGTATTTTAAGGGATAAAAACTCGATAAAATATTATTTTTTAATGATTTTTTTATAATTTCATACTTAATGTTATTTAAAAATAATTAAAAAATTAATATTTTATAGAATTTTCATATCTTTAAAAAACGTATAAAAATGACAAATGACGTTTAATTTGAAATGGAAGAGTACTTTCTAGTTTCTACCTTTCCCTTTTGTCAGAAGTTTTTATGAAAATAGCCAAAAAACACAAAGTTTTTATGAAAATAGCCAAACTTCGAAAGTTTTTAGCGATTTAGCCAAAACAGGGTAAAGTCGTTGTTTGTAACAGCGACTTTACCCTGTGTTTTAAAAAAAAAAATATGTAACAGCGACTTACCTATTTTCCTTTTTTTTTTAATTTCAGTTATAAAAAACCGTAAACCAAAAAATATATATATATAATGGAGAGTCGTTGTTCAGAACAGCGACTCTCCCATTTATTTGAAAAATAAAATAAAAAACCTAGAGTCGCTGTTTGTAACAGCGACTCTAGGGTTTGGTCAAAGATGCCTGCCCGCCTGCAAGATTCCCTAGGTGAGTAACAGCGACTCACCCTTCTTCCCCAAATTCGAAACCGTTCCCCTCGGCCTCCCCTCTATTTAACCGACCTCGCTCCACCATCGAAACCACCACTTCTTCACCCTCTTCTTCATCTCTTCTTCGCCCATAGCCCCATATTCCTAAGCCACAAATCACCCTAAACCCCTTTAACTACTGTAATCGACACCTAAAGCCCTCTATTTAGCCACAAATCCGATTCCGTTGGTGGAGATCGAGGAGGAGCGAACCGCCGCCGCCGCCGCCGCCGGATCTGTTGAAGGGAGGCCGACAGTGTCCCCATAGAAGCCCGACATTCCCGACAAAAAGGTTGGTAACAAAATCCTTTATTTGTATTTTAGCGGAAAATATTAAAATTAAAATAATGTAAAGTTTGGATTCGTTATTAGTAGATTCGTTATTTGTATTTTATAGTAGATTCTGTTATATGTATTTTATAGTAGATTCGTTATTAGTATAATAAAGTTTTGATGAAATTGAAAAATGGTAGATTTGTTATATTATATTAGATTCGTTATTAGTATATTGAAGTTTGAATAAAATAGAAAAATGTAAAAAAATTGATTTTTATAGTAGAGTAGATATTAGTATATTAAAGTTTGGATAAAATTGGAAAAAGGTAGATTTTTAGGAGTTTTATAGAATTGAAAAATAAAATTGAAAAATTGAAAATGGGCATAAGAGATAATAGAATTGAAAAATGGGCATAAGAGATAATAGAATTGAGAAATAAAATTTGTACTCGTTTTATAATATTCGAATTGAAAATTAGGTGAAATTGAAAATAAAAAGTTGTAGAATTTAAAATTTGTAGGAGTGTTATAACATAAGAGTAGAGTTGGAAATTTGTAGAATTGAAAATTAGGTAAAATTTGTAGGATTTTTTTTTAATAAAAGGGATAATACAATTGAAAATAAAATTTGTAGAATTGAAAAAAAATTAGGTCAAAATTTGTTACGTGTGATATGACAATGTTTCAATTTTGCAATTTAAGATTCGTGTGGGAAATTTTAGAAGGCAAAAATGATTTATTATAGTAGTAATATATTGATATATGGAATTGATATATGAAATTTTAGATACATGAAATTTTAGATATAGTAGTAATATTGATATATGGAATTGATATATGAAATTTTAAAAGTGTTTGATGATGAATATATAGACATGGACAACGTCGGTCCATATCTACCGTACGGCGGTACGGGGGTGTTCAGTAGTCTATTGGCCAACGTTCAAGGTGGGAGCCAAACTAGCACTACTCAGGCCACCGTGATCGATTCAGAAATAATTGACGATATTGAAGCGGATGCATTTGGGATCGACCATGAAGACGATTTGCATCAAGAAGAGGAGTGCAATGACGGTGCTGAGGGGGAAAATGTCGAATTGACAAGGGAGAAGGCCAATGAGATTATTATGAAAGCGGCTGCGAGTATAACTCCATCTTGGAATGATGCGCATGAACCCATCACCCAAGAGCTGGACACATGGACAACATCCGCACGATAAGCTGTTGCCCCACCCGCACAATACCATTCGGCCGCACCTGATATATACTCACTGGTGAGTATTATATATAAACTTTTGAAACAATATAGATTGTGATCGTTAGTACTGATTTTTAATTGCATACACATGTATGGCCACTATGTAGCTGACGTAGGCGATCGAGGGCGACAAGTAGCAGACATCGCCCAACAAGCATCTCAGCTCCATGATTACTCTGGTCTCGCTGGTACTGTGGCGTCCTTTGGTGAGTACGCATACTCGTAGAGTTCACAGGTGTTCGATCACGTCTCGTTCGACCAAGCCTACTTTGGGGGTGGTTTATATGGTACATGCTCCTCTTTCTCCCACTCTTCCCCACACCCGAGCCATCATTCGGGGGATGCTGAGGCCGCAGGATATGGGCAACAGTCGGGGTCTGCCCCACCTTCTGGATCTGCAGGCTATGGGCAACAATCTGGGTATGGTGCGGACTATGTGCAACCTTCTGGGTATGGTGCTCTGGTGCATGAGTTCGCATCATCTTTTGGGTCTACACCTCCATCAGCTTCAGAGTACATTCCATCGTCATTCTCGCAGTGGTCATCAGATATATTTTCTACGACGTTCTGGTGTGCACCTCCGAATGTGTCAGCAGGTGTTGGCCCTTCAGTTGATGCGGGATCCTCATTTACATCGTTGCTTACGATGCCATTACAATCTTCAGTCCCGCTTCCGCCCTCTACTTCGACGTCCAATCCTAATGTGCAAGTGTCTCCTGTCTACGGCATACAACCCCGACGCCCTTACCCTACTTCGCTTCCAGATGCATTTAGAGAGGGACACTTGTTCACACTCTCAGAGGGCAACAAGAACGCCCAAGAGGAGGCTGGCGATGATGAACAAGAGGTTGACGATGATGAAGCGGATGCTGACGAAGATGAAGAGGAGGAGGATGATGATGACCAGGAGGAGCATCTGCTATCTGCTCGTCGTAGGCGATAAGCCATCCAGTAGTATTATTACTTATATCTTGTATTTGGATATTTTTGTTTGGATATGGTGTTCTCAATTTTCTGTTTGTATAGTTTCTATAAATAATTTAAGTTCACTACCATATAAGTGGTTTTTTTTATAAAAATGAATTTAAATATGCAACCTAAGTAAATGTGTAAAAAAAACATTTACAATTAGACTAAGCAAGATCAAAAAGTTCTAATACGCATTTATAAATTTCAATAATCAAAACTTTATTATATACACATATATCATATTATTACACTAACCAAGATCAAAAACTTTATAAACCTAAAACTCTATAAACCCAAGATCAAAAACTTTATAAACCTACCACTTTATACACCTAAGTGTTTTATAAATCTACAACTTTGTAAACGTAATAATATGGGTATGTGAGTCGCTGTTCTGAACAGCGACTCAGTTGCCCTAGAGTCGCTGTTACAAACAGCGACTCTAGGTTTTTATTTTTTTTTCAAATAAATGGGAGAGTCGTTGTTCTGAACAGCGACTCTCCATTATATATATTTTTTTTGGTTTACGGTTTTTTATAACTGAAATTAAAAAAAAAAAAATAGGTAAGTCGCTGTTAGAAACAGCGACTTACATATTTTTTTTTTTTTAAAACACAGGGTAAAGTCGCTGTTTTGACTAAATCGCTAAAAACTTTCAAAGTTTGGCTATTTTCATAAAAACTTTGTGTTTTTTGGCTAAATGCAAAAAAAAATTCCTTTTGTCAACACTTTTCCTTTATGCTCTTTCTCTCTCTATTTCATTTTTCAGATTGGTCAAGAATTAGATCATTTTTCTGACAAAAGACGTGTATACTTATTACAGTAATTCGGTCACTGTGATGGTAACAGCTCGGATCATGCCAGGTTCAAGTTGGCTAACCGGTTTGATCTTATTTGTGGACCTGGATGACCGGGTTCAAGCTGTGTCTTTGGATTCCGGTTTGAGATCAAATTATAAAACTTAATGCAATTTTTCTTTCTTATAGCTGATCAACCCTAACCAGGGTACTATTTGGGCTGGGCCAAGAGAATTGGCCCAAAAGCCCACCAAATTAACCAAAGCTTTTTTTTTTGAGGAGCAGCGAAAGATGCTTAATGAAAATTGAGAAACATGATGATCAATGGTAAACAAAACTAGCTAGTAAATAACGAAAGATTACACATTGTTTTAAGAATGCCAATACAATTATAGATAAACCAACTAAACTAGTAAACATGGTTACAAGTTACAACATGCAGATCGACATCGTCGACATTGAGCATGAATCAACCCCATTTAAAGGGCAAATCGAACTCTAAAACCCACATCCAAATCAGTTGAGAACAAATTGTTTAGCACTTGCAAGTCCTTAAATGTGATCGAAGAGGCATTTGCAACTCAGTAATGCTCGTACTTGCTGACGAGAGTCGCATCCGAGTTGGCCTTAGCGTCAATTGTCAAAAGTAGTGTCGTTAAAGCTTTCAGCTCCACGAAAACAAAGTATCGTTGTCGGAGACACATGGGAAAGTTGAGGATGAAAGATCCCAAGTGATGCTGACAACTATGACAGTACATTCGCCGCTCAGATTCATGGTTGGATACTTGGACTGCACTTGCTTGTTTTTTGATCTTTTTGGGCAGTATCAAATGTCAAAATAGTCCAAAGCAAAAATGGAAAACAAAGTGTGGAATCTGCAAACTAACAGTTAAAATGCTCCTTCATGACAGTAAAGTAGAGACAACACATTCCATGTTCATATCTAGGTTCCAACTCCAAACTGGTTTGTCTTGAATCAAAATGCATAGACTATCAGACTTGATTGATTGATCATGAGCAAATCATCTTTGTTTGGCACTTGCAGGCAAGGAAAAAGGCGATAAGGATCAGTTCGTAAGTTCGCCTTCATGCTTTCAGCAAGTACTTTTTTCATGGAAACCGTCGAGTAGTTTATTATCATAGAAACTGTCATCACAAGAAAATAAAGGCAGGACATCAAGGGTTGCAGGTGGAAGGCAAGTATATATTCATTCCAAGTAGGACTTTGATATGCTGAATTCGTTCAGGAAATTGATTTGGATTTTCATTCCCGAGGACTTTTCTAAATCTTTATGAAGAATTTTAGCAGTAAAGTTGACAGGATTAACAGGTTGATTTCAAGTTTATGTGAAAAGTCCACAAAAACTTATTCATACTGGGCATTTTCACTCTTCTAGAATCACAAACTTGCCTCACGAATCCACGTTCTTCGGAATACCGCCAAGAGATCAGTACATTGAAAGGAGAAAGAGCTCTTTATGCTTTCAAATTTTCAGCCATGAAGATTTGACCGCAAAGAAAAAGTCGGATAACCTATGCCGATTTAAGGCAACAATGTGATGACCAAAATTAGCCGATTTCGCCACTATTTGTGCGTCATTTTTCAAGTATGAGTTAACTCAGAGATCACAAACCAAAGATGATCTTCAAGTATCCGAGAAAGATTATACCAATCTACCTAAAACTTAAAAAGTATGAATACTCAATCCAGAGAAAACAAAATCACAAATCTCACCAACAAACAATCAGAAACTAATCCAAGCTTACCTTGAATTGATCAAGACAGACAGTTGAAATCCAAGATCTGAAAAGGCGCAACTGCAGCTAAATATGCAAAAACTAAAAAGAAACAGATCACAATCAGGCGTGCATCTAACCACTTCACTCTCTGAGATAAATGACACATAACCAGACAACATCAACCTAACCCGAATAAGTTGTTCTCATATGTAAAGTCACTTAACCAATTGAATTGGTAGGTTGATTAAAAATTCGATTGGGATACAACGCAAACCTCTTTAAAGAATCAAAGGCACTCGAGTAATGACTAATGGTCACATTCAAGTTTTTTCACATTCATTTAGAAGCTCACAAATGAATGCCACACCAAAAGGTAAAATTAACCATCTGCCCTTTCAACAGAAAATTTTGATTTCTTCTTTCCAAGTTCACTCCGCCTTGAAACCACACACAGTTTCTCCAAAATGAAAAATCCAATACAGTTTTCAAGCTTTTATTTAAGAAGAACAATCCTAAAGGGAAAAAAGGGAAAATTGAGCACTAAAAAAAATCACAACCAAATCTCTTGAGAGCGTCCGTAAGAGAGGCTAACCAAAACCTGCTTAGTACTTGTAGTCCTTGACGTGGAGGGACTCTGTGGCACCCTCGACAGCAGCTCCACCCTCGTACTTGCCGAGAGTTGCACTACCATTGGCCTTGCACCGGACGAGGAAGACTTCCTGAGCCTTCTGGACGTTCTCCTCCTTACCGAGCCATGCCTTGAGAGTGCTCTGCTGGAGAGCACGTCCAAAGGAGAATGTGAGAGACCACGGCTTCTTTGTCTGGAGCCTGTTCATGGCATCAAGATTGACTGTTGCCTCCTCCTCGCTCTGGCCACCAGACAAGAAGACGATTGCAGGCACAGCTGGAGGCACGGTCCTCTGCAAGGCACGAACAGTGTACTCGGCAATCACTTGGGGTGAGACCTTCTTGCTTTCAGATCCTGGGGTGACCATGTTGGGTTTCAATAGGGTTCCCTCGAGTAGAACATGGTGGTCGTTCAGAGCCTTGTAGCATGCAGCAAGAACACGCTCTGTGACATCAGCGCACTTCTCAATGTCATGTGATCCATCAACCAAGACCTCGGGCTCGACAATGGGCACCAAACCGTTCTCCTGGCATATGATGGCATAGCGAGCAAGGCCATTGGCGTTCTCGTTGATGGCAAGCTGGGATGGCTCAGTTTCACCAATCTTGAGGACGGCACGCCACTTGGCAAACCTGGCACCAGCTGCATAGTACTGCTGGCAACGTTGGGCAAGGCCATCAAGACCTTGAGTAGTGGTTTCACCCTTGGTACCAGCCAACTCAACGGTACCCTTGTCAACCTTGATACCGGGGAGAACACCACCTTCCTTCAAAATGTCAACGAAAGGTGTGCCTGGAACACAAACACCATGTCAGGATATAAATCAAACTTGATCACACTTGATGAAACTACACAATAAAGGACGCCCCTAAAAGTGAATGACAGAATATATTACCAGTGGCAGTCTTCTGGTAGAGGGTCTCCTCAAATAGAATCACTCCACTGAGGTGCTCGAAAGCTCCAGGGGTGGTGAAAAGAAGTTCACGGAGAGCCCTCCTGTTGGTCTCAACATTCTCAACATTGATGCTGGCAAATCGCTTGCCAATTGTTCCAGTAGACTCATCAGCTGCAAGGATACCCTTACCAGCTGAACCAATGTATGCAGCATTGGCAATGAGCTCATCTGCATCAAATCAATTTATATTAATGTCATACTCGTCAGGCAATCAGACAATTGTTACAAAGGATTTCAGGCACAAAAGTAAAAAATAACTGCCACTGTGAAACATACAAATGTCCACCAAACAAATCAGTTCAATTAGTCGATGGATGATAGAAAATGTATATAAATGGAGTTTATGATTGATCATGTCTAAGAATTTATATCATAATCCACATCATGCAAATTACACCTTGATAAGAGATTATACACTGAGTAGACCTTACAAGAGGAATAGATGATCTGCCCAAAATGCAACTTATTAAACGGATCTAATCAGATAATGAACTGCGAGATAAATTTCACACAGATACTTAAAATCTATACACTTCCTGAGACTCATAACATGAATAGGCAACAGATCAAGATAACCAATGAAGAAAAGCAGATCAGCCGAAGTGAAACACATCAAATTGGCATGATAAAGACAAGAAATACTTTTAGATTGAAACTGCGACTCAAAACAATTCTGAAGATTCGCTTTCCTTGTTCCGATCCTTTTTTTTTTCTTTTTTTTAGCATTAAATCGCCGTCAAGAAACAATTTCTTCCGCTACCTTCGGTACAGATCTAAACAAAAGCGGACAAAAACGTCATTTACTTTCAATCATTCAACGGATCGGCTAAATAAAGCATATTCGGGTCAGAATCGATAACAGAGCAGACACTGTCACGGCGATCCCTCAAAATTCAATCACAATAACTTCCAGAAGGGAAAAAAATCGACAAAAACACCGCGATCTTAACAGATCTCTCACAGTAGAGTAGATCTGTAACAAATAAGACGAAAACTACATCTTTGCTGAGAGTAATAGACACAGAGAAACGAATCTAAACTACAAATTCTCGGATCGACATTAAACGTAGAAAATCTACAAAGACGGAGTAAGGAGGAAGGTCTTACCAGCGTACTTTCCTCTGTAAGCCGACATGATCGAAGAGAATATAGGCGAAATGAAATCTGAGAGAAAGAGAGAGGGTTTTACTGAGTTAGGCGGAGGCTGATAGAGATACGCTGAGGAAAAGGGGAGGAGGTAGGTATATAAAGGAGAGAGGGGAAAAAGAAACGGACAGGGGTAAAATCGTAATAACACAAATTGAAAATGAAGTGTAAGACGAACCGGAAAGCGAGAGACTCGCCTCGTATCTGTCGCCCGTCGCCACGATTGATTTCTTTTGCCCTTTTCTTATTTTCCCTAGTTTCCCTTTTCTTTCTTGGTCGATAATTCGAAATTCAGCTGACTTGTTTGACAAGAAGAAAAAAAGCGGGTATCTAGATAAAAAAAATAATAAAAAAAAATTGTTATTTTAGTTTTTTTTGATATACTAAAAATTCGAAGGTCAGACAGGTCTGACCCATTGAGAGAAATACAGACAACAAGCGAAATGAAATAAGCAGAAATAAACTCTACAACAAGATAACCAAAGAAGATCAACTCCCAAGATAGCTAAGGAAGCCGCCGAAGAACGAAGTCAGGCACCACCGAATAGTGGCATCGTGGGTCAGCGGTATAGCAGGATTCTATCTCCTGTGGGTAGGGCAGACGAACTCCAAGGAAACTCAATCTCAGATACAGAGCCGCCCTGAACGCACCACCACGACCCCAGTCAATCCCGACTCCAGACTCCCCGCCCCCCAACCAAGCAGAAGATCTCCTAGAAACATCGGAAGCAGAGCCGCAAGCTGCTCGAACAAAACGCCAACGATATTTCACCTATAAGAATATAGTCAAGCCCTTGCGGGATTTAGCCAAACCCTTTCGGGTATTTTGATCCAACCCTTTCGGGATATTTGTCAAACCCTTTCAGGAATTTTGTCAACCATTTCGGGAATTTATTTTGTTGTTTTAGTTTTATACCCATTTATTAATAAAATGTATGTTTTCTTTACTTTTATAAGATAAAATACCTAAATGACTAATTATTATCTATAAAAAGATAAATCATTATCTATAAAGATAATAACTATAGCTAAAACAACAAGTTTTTTTATACAAGTTTACTACTCTAAAACAACAACTATTGCGAGACAGATGGAATATATATCCCTTCCAAATTGCTTTGTCCTCTCTAAACAAAATCTTTTAGAGAGAGAATGAAAACCCCTCTAACCATCTGTCATCAACATCAACAAACAACAACAAGCAGGATCAACCAAAACCCCTCCTCTCCTTAACTCGTTGCCACCTTCGATCAGTTACTCACCACCCTCAATAATCACCCCGTGAAGAGTGGGAAAAAACCTGAAACCCAAAAAACCTAGCCACTGCGCCCTAACTTCCAATCCAGATTAAAAAAATCTAGCCATCGCTTCCACAAAATCAAATTAGATCTAGTCAAATTCAAGCTTTCAAAACCCTCCCTCTTTATAAACGTATGGATAATCAATGGTTTCTTCATGACCGGGAAGATAAGTGCGTTAGAGACAAAGTAATCTCCGACAGTTAGGCCGCCGCCACCACCCTTCGGCTATCAGGCCACCGACACCCCTCTGACTACCAGATCGAACACCACCACCCCCGCTCCCCTCCTACACAAAACAGACCACCATCACCTCTACAATTAGGATTCAAGTTTTCTTATCTCACAATCCCTCTTCAAATAAAAGATGCTATGAAGTTTATTATTCAGATCTTGCCTCTTGGCTGCACCATGTAACCTCATAGATCAAATATCAAAAACTGAATTGACTGAATCTTTGCCAATTCCCATCCAAAGGCATTTTGTGGGCTCTCTCGCCCATAGCAGTTTCTAGATTTGAAATTGATGTATCTTCTTTGGCCCTCTTTAGGTGTCAATCGCCACTGAAAATCCTATCGGTTGGAACAAACCACTACCACCACCATGAAAACGACGAGACCCCTATCGGTTTCCATCCTCACCCGCTTGAACAATGGAATCTCGCCTTTGTCTCTCCAATGACGACATCTCTCCCAAACATTAAAGATATGTCGCGGCATCGGCCTTCTATCTAGAGGCCGACTTCCATCGTTGTCGTTCACTATTTCATTACCCTGCATCAAACAGAAGGGGGAGTAAAAAAAGGAAATCAAAACCCTCCATCTCCCTGCGTTTCTTGTACGCTTTGACCAATTTTAATTTAAAAACAAAAAAAATGAAAAGTAAAAGGAAATCAAAACCCTCCATCTCACTGATATTTATCAGCAAATATTTTCTTATAAATTCGTTTGTCGGTATATAACCAATGAATGATATACTGTTATCTGCATAAAAATTCGTTCAACAACATATATATATATATTTAATTTATTTGTCAGTATATTTTTTTATAAGCATATATACTTCGTTTTTAATAATGATACATTTATCAGCACATATGTGAAATCAGTTGTCAACGTGTATTAGAACACAATTATCCACATACAGTTGCAATTGTCAATATATTTCTTTGTCAACATATATACTTCGTGTTCAATAATGATGCATTTATCAGCACATATTTTCTGATAAATCCATTTGTTAGTATATATCTTTGAAATTAAGCATATGTGAAATTGTGAATCCGGTGTAATTGTCATCATGGGTAATTGTCAGCATATATATATGAAATCAAATATCAGCATATATTAAAACACACTTATAAGCTACACAGTTGCATACATTTACTAATAAATTCTTTTGTCAACATATAGACTTGTATTAATCAGCATATGCATTTGTATTTATCAGCATATTTGTTTGTGTAATTCATATCTTAGCATGGGCAATTCATTTCATTGGCAGCTTTTACACTAATTAAGATTGGCAGTTTACACAGTGATCAAAAGATAAGCTGACAAAGAATGACAAATAGCTGACAAACGATGGAACATAAGCTGACAAAGTATGACAAATAGCTGGCAGTGATGTAAATATCAGCATATTGCATATTTGATACATATCAGCATATATAATGAAGATTAAAAATATACTCCCTCCGTTCGGCAAAACTTGTCATTTTAGCTTATTTCACAAGTTTTAAGGCAATTAACAAATGTACTAATTTACCCTCAATTATTACCCTCCTTTTTTACTTTATCAAAAACTACAACTAACAAACCATCAATCATATCAAGGGCGTTTTTGTAAAGTGAAGGGCAAAATACCTACAATGACAAGTTTTTTTTAACAAAAATAACACCCTAAAATGACAAGTTTTGCCGAACGGAGGGAGTATATTACAACATATATTGTTAAGATGTTTTCAAACATAACCAGATGTTTGAGATTACAACAACAACACCCTAGATGTTTTTAAACACATACTAAAATTGGAAGCTCTATTTTTCCTTCATAAGATCTGAACACATAAGTTCACGATAACAAAACAGTTTCTCTTGAGTAAAAGTTCTAATATCTCCACCAAAGATGAGAGCTTCAATTGCATTTACAATAAATATTCCACAACAAGCATTGCACATCACACGAATAAAAATAGGTAAGTGCGTATACATTATGACAAATGTGAATGAGAAATTAAAGTGCACAAAAAGATTTATTATAAATATATATACCCAGTTTCATTATGCATGATATCGGGGGCCCTCTCTATAGTGAATGCTGGAGTTGCTTCAAAGTTCTTGTATGTGCCAGACTTGCTCAAATGAATAGGGAGCCACACAACTAAGCCCCGTAAACATTCCTTCAATTTACAATCATCAGCAATATATTTATTACAATCATAAACTACAACATTCATTTATGGAATTTGAAGTTCTAAAGCAACCTAATGCATGTCTTTGATATTGAATGATGTATAAATCTTATTTGTAGTCATCCAATCCTTCCCAAAATTTTTAGGATAGAACCCAAAAAAATATTTTCATAAATACCACTTATAAAGCAACCAATTCAAAATCAAAACATCCTCAAGTTTGGAATAGCCTCATTTAATATTCTCTTCCTCATATGACAAAGAGCTTCCTCCATATGTTTAAAATGCATATTATACATGTTTTAGTAGATTATAATAAAAAACCATGTTGTTTAAAATTAAAAATATAATACATATAAATTATGTATGCTTACTATGCCTTCAAGCCATTTCGTTTTGCCAATACAACTTCAAAAAAATCCTTCTTTCTCAATAAACCGCCATAATCTTTGACGAAGAAATCCCTGGGGGACAAAACACTAGTACAAAATGTATATTAAAAGACGTCATATAGACAACGATTTCTATAAAAATGGTGTCTATGTTGAAAAAAATATTAGAGATTGGAATAGACAACGATTATAAAATTTAACCGTTGTCTTTGGGTGTGTTTATATTTATAAAGATAACGGATATTTAAAGAACTGTTGTTATATATACAGAAGACTTCTCAAAGAAAATGGTTCATAAAACCATTGTGTAAGGCCAATTAGAATCGTTGTATATTACTCCCTCCGTTCAGAAATAAACAATGTTTGACTTTTGTGCACATAGTTTTAGTAGCTAAAAACTATATAAAATCTTATTTATTTTAATTATTTTTTTCATAGTTTAATATCTATTAGTAATAAGTATTAATTGTTAAAAAAATTAATTAAAATAAATAAGATTTTATATAGTTTTTAGCTCCAAAAACTACGTGCACAAAAGTCAAACATCATTTATTTCCGAACGGAGGGAGTACGTAATAAAGACGACGAATATTTTAAAAAACCGTTGTTATATATATAGGATGTTTGAAAGAAAACGGTTATTAAAACCGTTGTCTAAGGCTGAATAAAATCAGCGTTTAGTAAGTTGAAAAGACAACGAATATTTAAAGAATTGTTGTTATATATACAGAAGACTTCTCAAAGAAAACGGTTCATAAAATCGTTGTGTAAGGCCGATTAGAATCGTTGTCTATTAAGTTATAAACACAACGAATGTTTAAAAAGTCGTTGTTATATATGTAGAAGACGTCTGAAAGAAAACGGTTATTAAAACTTTTGTATAAGGATGAATAAAATCGGCGTTTAGTAAGTTGAAAAGAAAACAAATATTTAAAACCGTTGTTATATATACAGAAGACTTCTCAAAGAAAACGGGTTGTAAAGCTGTTGTTTAAGGTTGATTAGAATCATTTTCTATTACATTATAAAGACAACGAATATTTAAAAAAAACTGTTGTTATATATATAGAAGACGTCTCAAATAAAACGGTTATTAAAACCTTTGTCTAAGGTTGAATAAAGTCGGTGTTTAGTAAGTTGAAAATACAACGGATATTTAAAGAACCGTTGTTATATATATATATATATATATATAAGATTTCTCAAAGAAAACGGTTTTAATATAACAGATAATATGGTAACGGTATAACGAATGAATATTGTGTCATATTTATATAAAAAAATATTTTATTATATGAATATAAATATTACGTTATGTCATTGCGTAAATATTACAGAGTAATATAATGTAGATATAGGTATATAAATATGATATATTTATATTCACATAATATAAAATAAATAACACTAAATTCATATTCACATACCATAATATTCACACATTCATATTAAAAAAAACACCTTATTTACATTAATATAATACAATATTAATTCGATTTCACCATCTTTTTCATTTCACAAACTCTTATTACACACAAAAGTATACGCTGCGCTTTGTTTGTAAAATCATTTGGAAGAATATTCGAAAAATATCCGCCTGAAATCCTTGTGTTAACTTTTTGCACCATATTTTCATTTTTACTAATTTGCCCCTATGTATTCACATCCTACTTTTATTTCATTTGTTTTGTAATTAATGTTGGATCATATATTCGTATGGGACGGGGTTAATAAACTGACTAAAATTATAAACAGGGTAAAATTTATAAATTGTTGGTAAAAGTAGTTAAAAATTTAAACGACAAGATAATCTCTGTATGAAGAGAAAAACAATTTATTTGTAAAAAGTTGAGTTTATTTGGTTGTTATTAGGGGTATTGTGGTACTTTCAAACCAAATAAAATATAAAGGAGAATAAACACCCAAATAACCTCCATTTTGTAGCTTATTTTTTAATACAATTTTTAACATGTTTTTGTTTATTTTGGTCTTCCAAACAACCAAAAAAGTTGTTTAAAAAATAAACACCCACAAATGATTAATTTTTAACAGCTTTTTTGGTTGTCCATACACCCATTGTAATGCATTTTACTCCTCCGGCCCTTTCAGTGTTTGGTTGCATTATTACGATACTTCAAGTTGTACAAGTTTTTTTACTCCGTATATGTATAAATATATTAATCACTGACATAAATTAAACAACTTAATTTACACCACAAATTTTTACTATATATATCACATATCCCATCTTTTATTTTTTCTTAAATACACCCTGTCTCTCTTGAATCACATACGTGTGATTCAACTATTCAAGAGGGACAGGGCCCAGGGGTGTAAATCAAAAAGTGAAAGGTATGGTGTACATAGTAAATTTTATGGGGTGCAAATATTATCACCCGAATTAAATTAAAAAATTATATTATAATACAATGCACTTGTAATTCAAAATTGAACGGATAATATCCCAACTCACATTTTGCTGCTTAAAAAAATAATAAGCTAGAAAGAACCTAACTCAGATTCAAATCCTGGTTTTTTTGAACTAGTAAGAATTTGGCTGATTACAGAAGCAATCAACCAAGCGCATCTAGGCGGATGAGATCAGACAGGGCCTAATCAGGTGGCGGAATCGAACACGAAAAGGAGGATTGGAAATGTGATAGCAGATCCGTGGTTCGATTAGCCTCTCTGAATATGTGATTGATAGTCACAGAATGGAACCTTTGAAGCAGAAGCTTACAGTAAAAAATAATAATTTCTGAGTCTCAAGGACAGGAGGTTCCCAGATTGATGCTATTTAATTATGACAGCCAGATTAAAATCCCGGCTTTAAACTGGATCAAAAGTTTAAATCATCGGTTTCCAAAAGAAAAAATTAAAAAGACCAAAAAAAAAATCTTCAAAATCTATATCGATGACAAGACCAAACTAGTCCAATCGGATCAAATTTTCAGGTTCAAACCTACAAAATTTCCGAGTCCTAATAAAAATGCAGGCAGATCCACTATCTATATATGTTGCCCATTGGAAAGTATCAAAGGGGATGTTAAAGAAATAGAGGAAAGGGTGAATTTGCTAGGCTAGGGGTTCACTTTCAAGTTTCACCCCCGTTTACTGAATGTACGCTTGTGGTAGGTCGTCCTTGTTTTTTCTTCGCTTTCATTCACCAATTTAAATGTTAATGGCTAATCCAGACCAGGGTAATTACAGACAAAAATTGGTAAAAGTTTTTTTTAACACTTTGAAGAAAATATTTTTTGTTTAACGCTGGAAATTTTGTCATACTACTATCTAATATGATAGATTACATAGGCATATATTGTATAATGGGCCCAAAAGCCCAATACCTTTGTAACCTATATATATGATTATCAATGAATGGAAACCCTCAAGGAGGATTTTATGATCAATCTCGTGATCTTACATGGTATCACAGCCTAAGATCTCTCAACCCTAATCCCTTTTCCAAAAAAAAAAAAAAAAAAACAAAACACAAACCCTAGCAAACCCTAGCCTCCCTTCCCGCCACCCCCTTGCAAAACCCTAAACCGCACCCGCCACCCTCTCGGCGCCCCCTCCCTAGCCGCACCCCCCTTTGCGGCACCCCCCCCCTCTCGGCTTACCTAGCCGCACCCCCCCTCCCCACCGCATTCCGCCTCCCCTTCCTCTTTCTCGCCTCTCTCCCCTTTCATCCCGATGGCCGACGCACCCACCAACAAACCGCCTTTCCACTCCGCTCTCACCATCTCCAATATCAAAAATTGCATCCCCATCATCCTTAATCACGAATCCAGTTCCTACACCATGTGGTCGCACCTCTTCACGACCCATGTTAAGGCTCATAAGGTCCTCCACCACATCGACTCCTCCGTCGATCGCCCTGCTAGCGAAGACAACGATCTCTTCGCTCAACTAGACACCATTGTCCTCCAATGGATCTTCAACACCATCTCAAAAGATCTATTGACAACCATCCTTGACCCCAAAGACTCCGCCTTGGATGCTTGGAACAAACTTCAGAATATCTTTCAAGACAACAAGTCCACCCGTGCTGTCTACCTTGAGCACGAATTCTCAAACTGCAAGCTTTCCTCTTTCCCATCGATCTCCGCCTATTGTCAGCACCTCAAGACCCTGTCCGATCAACTAGGTGCTGTCGACTCCAAACCCAGCGCCACCCGCCTGGTCCTCCAGGTACTTTCAGGTCTTCCCTCTGAATACAACGTCGCTGCTACTCATATCCAGCAGACAGAACCTCTCCCTACCTTCGAAAAGACCCGGTCTCAATTGATCCTGGAAGAGACTCGCCTTCACCGTCAGACTACCGACGCCGCCAAGGACAAGACGGCATTGGTCTCGTCATCCGACATTGATGAGACCTATGCCCCACAGCGCAGCCGCGTCGGCGACCCTTCGCTGAGAGGCGGCGGCCGCGGCAGGGGCCGCGGCCGCAGCAGTGGGCGGCGGCCGCAGCAGTGGGCGGCGGCCGCAGCAGCAGCCTGACGCCTCTCGCCCCCCCTGGTATCCCCACACCGGCTACCCGCCTTGGATGCCCTTTGGCTACCCCCCTCAACATACCGCCCACCGGCTCCCTACCCCAACCGACAGCAGGGAGCGGGCTTGTTGGGTCCTGCTCCTCGTCCTGCAGGCCATCAGGCCTACCCCTCCTCGTCGGATTATGCCTACACTCCGACTGATGTGCAGCACGCCTTCTCTTCAATGCAGTTGGCACCTCCTGACTCTACTTGGTACATGGACACTGGCGCCACTTCGCATATGACGAACACCTCAGGTACTCTCTCTTCTATTTCTTTTAAGGGTCCTGTACACTCTATTATCGTCGGCAACGGTGGTCGCCTCGCCACTTCGGGCATTGGCCACGCCACTTTACCCACCACAACCAACCCACTACACCTAAACAATGTCCTCATTGCCCCCAAACTTGTCAAAAACCTTATCTCTATCCATCGGTTTACCACTGACAACAATGTTTCTCTCGTGTTTGATCCGTTTGGTTTCTCTATGAAGGATCTCACTACGGGGGTTACTCGCCTGAGATGTAATAGCACCGGGGAGCTCTATCCTGTGTCGTCGCCCTCACCGTCCAGCCCGTCACGTCCAGTCGCCCTCTCGGCATCATCATACGATCTTTGGCATGCCCGCCTTGGTCATCCTAGTCCTGCAGTTTTAGATTTACTTCGTTCCAAGAGTCTAGTCACATGTAATAAAGAGCGTCGCTCTACTTTATGTTCGTCATGTCAGTTAGGCAAGCATGCCAGACTCCCTTTTCAGCAGTCATTAAACACTACTTTTGCCCCTTTTGATATTATTCATAGTGATATTTGGACTTCTCCTGTGGCTAGCAAGGAGGGTCATAAGTATTACCTTTTGTTTTTGGATGATTATACACATTTCTTATGGGTTTTCCCGTTGCACTTTAAATCTCAAGTGTTTCCCATCTTTGCCAAATTCCATGCTTATATCAAAACACAATTTCACACCTCTATCAAGTGTTTCCAATGCGACAATGGTCGTGAATTTGATAACAAAGAGTTTCACACTTTTTTCAACACCAATGGGATCTCCTATCGCTTGTCTTGCCCCTATACCTCCCAACAGAACGGCAAGGCCGAACGAATCATCTGAACCATCACCAATATGATGCGCTCTCTCCTCTTTCACGCATCTATTCCCCTTCCCTTTTGGCCTTACGCCTTAGCCACCACATGCTACCTTCTAAACATTCTCCCTTCCACTACCCTCCACCATCGCTCACCAACTCAGGCACTTTATTGCACCTTGCCTAGGTATGATCACCTTCGTACCTTTGGGTGCCTGTGCTTCCCCAATTAGTCATCCACCGCCCCTCATAAGCTTCACCCACGCTCCACTCCTTGTGTCTTTCTTGGCTACCCGTTTGATCATCGCGGTTACCTCTGCCTCGACATCAAATCCCATAGGATCATTTTGTCTCGGCATGTCACCTTCGATGAATCTCGCTTTCCCTTCACATCACCTACCCCTCCTGTGTCTCAGTCTGATTCGGAGTCCTCATTCCCACATTTTCTTATTCCCCAGAGCTCTCCCGGTGCTCCCGTCTCTCCCCCTCCACCCACACCACCACCCCCTACCACCAGACCACACACCCATAGCATCTCCGGTGTCTTCCGACCCCGACAGATCGTCTCCATGACCACAACCCATAGCCCCGCCTCGCATACACACACACACACCCACCCCCCCCCCCCCCCCCGCCGCTAGATGTCGCGGCCGCTGCAAGATGCTGCGGCCGCAGCAATGAGCCCCCCACACCCCGCAGCTTACCCGCAGCTTACCCCGCTGCCGCGGCCGCCGCCCCCATGCCGCGGCCGCAGCCTAGTGCTGCGCCCGCCGCCGCCCCTTCCACCGTCTCCCAACCCCCCTACCTCCATCTCCCCAGTCCCTACCTCCCACAAAACAGTCCTCCTAGATCCGAATTGGCAGGCGGCTATGCTCGACGAATACAGGGCCCTTACGAAGAATGGTACTTGGGTTCTGGTTCATCGCCCTCCTGATGCGAATGTCGTCCGATGCATGTGGCTCTTCCGTCACAAGTTCCGATCCGACGGGACATTGGAGCGCTACAAAGCCCGTCTTGTGGTCAACGGTCGTTCTCAGCAGGTAGGTATTGACTGTGATGAGACATTCAGCCCCGTCGTCAAGCCTGCCACTATCCGAGTGGTGTTGAGTTTAGCTTTGTCACGCAACTGGGCCATTCATCAGCTGGATGTCAAGAATGCCTTTCTTCATGGTCATCTGAATGAGACAGTCTACATGTTTCAGCCACCGGGGTTTGCTGATGCTGACCGTCCCAAGCACGTCTGTCTCCTGAAGCGATCTCTGTATGGGATGAAACAGGCTCCGAGGGCTTTGTTCCAGCGCTTTGCTTCTCATCTGCTACGCCTAGGCTTCATTGGCAGCCGCTCAGATTCGTCTCTGTTCATTTATCGCAGAGGCTCAGACACGGCTTTTCTCCTACTTTATGTCGATGACATTATTATCACCGCCTCTTATGATGCTCTTCGGACGTCGATTATTTCGCAGTTGAGTGCAGAGTTCGCCATGTCTGATCTGGGTCAGTTATCCTACTTCTTGGGGGTTGCTGTTCAGCGTCATGCTTCTGGTCTGTTTCTTTCACAGAGTAAGTATGCTGCTGAGATTGTAGCTCGGGCTAAGATGGTCAACTGTAATCCTGTCGCCACCCCTGTCGATACATCCACCAAGCTCAGTGCTCATTCTGGTCCTTTGGTTGATGATCCTACATTATACAGGAGCCTCGCCGGTGCTCTTCAGTATCTCACCTTCACCAGGCCTGATATCAGTTACGCCGTTCAGCAGATCTGTTTGTTTATGCATGCACCTAGGGAACCGCACTTTCAGGCCTTGAAGCGGATCATTCGGTACATCAGCGGCACCCTCGAGTTAGGCACCACGATCACTCCTTCCGCTAAGCTTGACCTAGTTGCTTACACTGATGCGGATTGGGGTGGTTGTCCTGACACACGTCACTCCACGTCTGGTTACTATGTCTTCCTCAACGACACACTTATCTCATGGTCCGCAAAGCGTCAGTCGGTCGTGTCTCGCTCCAGCGCTGAGGCAGAATACAAAGGTGTTGCCAACGTTGTCTCCGAGTGCTCTTGGCTCCGCAATCTCCTGCTTGAGCTTCGTTGCCCTCTTCAGAAGGCCACTCTGGTCTACACTGACAACGTATCCGCCGTCTATCTAGCTAGCAACCCAGTCCAGCATCAACGCACGAAGCACATTGAGCTCGATCTCCACTTCGTTAGGGACAAGGTTGCCATTGGACATGTTCGTGTTTTACATGTCCCGTCCTCCTATCAGTACGCTGATATATTCACCAAGGGTTTACCTCGACAGTTATTCATTGATTTTCGCTCCAGTCTCACTGTACGGCCCCCTCCAGTTTCGACTGCGGGGGTTTGATAGATTACATAGGCATATTGTATAGTGGGCCCAAAAGCCCAATACCTTTGTAACCTATATATATGATTATCAATGAATGGAAACCCTCAAGGAGGATTTTATGATAAATCTCGTGATCTTACATAATAAACAAGAATTTCATCTAGATTATAACTTTAACCAGCCAAACAAGCCTCAATATTTCATTTTCACCTGCACTGAATTTTAAAATTTCCTAATAAAGATGGAAACTATATATAATTAAGAAGTTAGCATTTGCCGGCCATTGATATCGTGAAGGGGTAAGTCGACTAGTACCGTGCAGTGCCAATGGCTACTGCTACATCACTCAACACGAGCGACCACATCCAAACCCCAAAGGGGCCTTCGTTAATTAATTATTTAATTATTTAATTATATTATACTATTAGCCAGCCCAGCCAGCCGATCTATGATGCAACTTGCGACCATCCCCAAATGCAACTTAAAATTCTTAAATTAGTCAAATACGATTTGCTTTTACTTTTTTTTTTAATTAATGTGAATAATAATTAGCATAGAATTGGCCTTCTAGGCCATGAATAAATTGTCAAAGCCATATCGAATTTTTCCATCTCTCTGAAAAAAAAAATAAAGTTATAAGAAACGAAATGTTGAAATATTTTAAAAAAAATATATAACAAAAATGCTTTTAAAAAATCGTTAAATATGTAATGATAAAAAAAAAATGTAGAGCATAAATAAAGTTAGACATGTGAGAGACGAACTAGGCAATAGGCATGCCGCATGTGAATATTGAATATAGAAATGGTAGATGACAACCCCACCACCGTACCAACCCCCAAGGCTCCACCCACCGGTCATATTCACCGTGCTATGCTATCCATCCCACGGTTTACGGTTTTCGGTTTTCCGCACCGCACCGCCTCTACCAAACAAATCAAACCATCCTCACGTACTGATTGCTATGGGATATAACATCAACCGATCTAGGGATTCATATCCTCTGTCCCTTTTCTTTCTAGTCATTTTTCCTCGCAAACCCCTATTTTAAAATAAAAATAAATTAAAATTAAAGAATAAAAGAAAAAAAAATAAAGTGTTTTGATTTGTTTATTTTATATATATCTATTATATTCTTAATACTAAAGTTAAAATGATATTGTAATTTTTTGAAACAAAGTTACAATAATATTAGTATATTTTATTAAGCAATAAGAGTGATTTAAAGTTTTTAAACTATCTATATTTATATATGCTATTTTAAATGAGGTTTTTTTTAAAAAATTATGAAATTATTCATGAAATTCTTTTATAGTAATGACCTTTATGATTTTTATCCTATGTTTTTAATCTTAATTTGTTATATTATTAAGATTATATTTTTTTTAAAAAAAGCGGGTTTATTCTTGGAATTTTTTTTAAAATATTCACTGAAAAATAAATATTTAATAAAATATTCACACTTTTAAACTATTTACACAAATATTCATGTTTGGCAGATTTTACAGAAAAACGCTGCATCAAACCGCGTTTTACCCAGAAAATCCAAATTATAAAACTGGAAGAAGAGGGAAAAAAAAAAAAAAAAGTCAAACCGCGTTTTACCCAGAAAATCCAAATTATAAAACTGGAAGAAGAGGGAAAAAAAATAAATAAAAGTCAAACCGCGTTTTACTCCTAATTGGTAAAACGCGGTTTTATCCCGCGTTTATTTCATTAAAAAAAAGAAAATAAAAAACAAAAAAATAAATAGTAAAACGCGGCATAGAGCCGCGTTTTACTTGTCACCTTGCCTCAGTTTTGACGATCAAACTCCTTGGTGTGGGCGAGCTCCGGTGGCTTGACGATAGCAGAGGCGACCGGATCTAGGGGAGCAGATGGGCATCAACGGGAGGGAGAAGGTGGAGAGATTCTATTTGAAGCGGCATATGTACAAGCTTCTTTCTGAGGTTTTATATGATAAACAACACTTAGTTGTAAGTTGTAGCAGTAACTTGTGGCCCGCCTAAATCTCCGAATCCCTCAATCCCCCCCCCCCAAAAAAAAAAACCATCCCAAACTCCAAACCCCCCAAATTCCAATTCAACCAATGTGAATTTGTTCAAATTCAGATAAGACTCGAATCGAAACCCGTTTACATCCAATCGATTCCCATGAGCCTCCGTCTGATTGATCATTAGCCCAACCTTAGGCGGCCGCAGTGCCACCCGTCCTTGCCGCGTCGTCTTCGTCCGCTTCGAGCTGCTCTTTAGTTTAGTATATGAATCTTTTTCCCCCTTTTTGCTGAGAAATTATTATCATTATCATCATTATTGTGACTGAATACAGATGGCGTTTGAAGATTGTTGTTCTTCAGATCTGTATCGTGGGCGAAACGGAGGCAAGGTGACAAGTAAAACGCGGCTCTATGTCGCGTTTTACTATTTACTAGTATTCGTTACCCGCGCGGTTGCGCGTTTTGTTAATAAATTATATTTTATTATATTAAAATATTATATTAGATAATTAATTGACGTGGCTCACAAAAATAAAACCATATATAAATATATTATATTCAATTTGATCTAAAAGGTAGAATAATGCACCTAATATTTCTTCTTCATCTTTTAAAATAATAAATAATATAGTTTATTAACAAAAGCATGAAAATAATAAATATATATAACAACTAATTCAAGTTATATTGGATAGATTATTGATCTAAAAAGATAAGTTTTTAGCTAACTATATTCGTTTATTAATTGATGTGGGCCAGAAATATAATACCACTTTAATCCAGAAAATGCCACGTAAGCAAAAATAATCCCGCTTTAATCCAGAAAATTTCGTGGACGCGAGATCGCACCAAAGCCCGTTTCAGGCCTCTGCTTTAGTATGACGCGAGATCGCACCAAAGCCCGTTTCAGGCCTCTGCTTTAGTATGACGCGAGATCGCACCAAAGCCCGTTTCAGACCTCTACTTTAGTATTTTATATAGATTTTTTTGTTTTTATTTTTTTTTAATGAAATAAACGCGGGATAAAACCGCGTTTTACCCTAAATTAGAAGTAAAACGCGATTTGAAATCGCGTTTCTTTTATTTATTTTTTTCCCTCTTCTTCGGGTTTTATAATTTGGATTTTGTGGGTAAAACGCGGTTTGATACCGCGTTTTTCTGTAAAATCTAAAAAAATGAATATTTATGTAAATAGTTTAAAAGTGTGAATATTTTGTTAAATATTTATTTTTCGGTGAATATTTTGAAAAAAAATTCTTATTCTTGAGATAGACTTGTGAGTGGTGAGTTGTGACTTGTATGCCGGTGTCTGGGCTGTTTCCAATCACTCTCTCTATCCAATAGGTTTCTTATTGGGCCTACATCTCTACACTTCGCAAACCGGGCCTAAAACATGGGCCTACCTTATGTCAAACTATTGGACTGAAAGCGGGTATTAAGCCGGTTTTGCAACTAACCCAAATCGTTTGACCGGTTTCCTTTCCCTATATAAGTTTTATCAATCTGGTTTTGTAACTGATCTACTATCCAATTGTAGTTCAGTCTGTTAGTGAGCCTCCGATGATATTTGGTGTTATAGTTTTGTAGGGTCGGTAACATTGTGTCTCATGTCACGGTTCGTTTTGGTCTACAAAATGGTACGGAATATATATGTTTTGGCTTGTTTTTGAGCGATCTTATTAATCGCATGGGATTGATTTGATCAATTAAAGCTAATATGTTGGAATATGGGTTATCCCATAGTGAAAATATTGAGATATTTTAAACAATATATAAGTTTGACAAACTTCCCCTCTTATTATCAATTGATTTTGAGATGAAACCTCGTCGGCACACGACTTAACTTCAACTTGTCTTAACTCTACCGGACCCAACCGACTTTAACATAATACAAGTTTATAATTTTGGTCACTCATTCATTGAGGTAGGGTTGTGCATCGGTCTAAAACCTAACTGAATCGGGTCAAACCGAACCGAAACCGAAATTTTCAAAATTCAAACCGAAAGCATTTGGTTCGGTTCTTATTTGATTGTTTGGTTTGTGCTTGATTCGGTTTCAACATAATTGAACCGAATTTTCATAATTCTCTAAAATCGATCTCTGTAATTCTCCCAAAATCGATCTTTGTAATTCTCTAATGCAAAATATATAATAATAAACCACATATTATCATGTCAAGAAGCATTCTAGATAGACATGACATATTACAAATTTACAGTTGCATAACAATACCACAATTCAATCCATAGTTCCATACATGATTCCAAGAGGTCCCAATTTCCATCTTCAAGAGTCCAAATTAGAATTTAGAATTCCATACATGATTCCAAGAGGTCCCAATTTCCATCTTCAAGAGTCCAAATTAGAATTTAGAAATTAACAAAATGAGCTAAGTATCATTATACAAATTATATATAAAAAGAAACGGTTTAACACAAATTGAAAAATGAAAATTCTCGGACCGAAAGTTGAATAAAAAAACTTCATTTAGATTCGGTTTATATTGATTCGGCCCAAAAATTCGATTTGAATCGAATTATGCACCACCCTATATTATTAGATAATATAGGGTATGATTTGAGGCAGGGTATGATTTTCCACAATTCTAGCGAGGATAATATTAGAGGATGTCATGAATGCATTTTAATATTAGATAATAAATAATAAAAGGCAGTGATCGATCACAACGTTGACAACAGCGACTCGATGAAAGAGTTCTTTTAGCAATTACGTCAAAATGGATAATATCGGGATATAATAAAATAAAATAAAATATAATATATAGATATATTAAAGCGTTGACAATGGATAATATATGGTGCTTTGAATTTGGTTATTTGAAAATGCGAGTGTAGATTGCCTAGCTAGTATGACGAGATGAAAACTATAGAGCCATAAAATGATTCGGCGATGATTAAAATTTTCTTTCTTCAAAATAGAAATAAACTTTTTTTTTTCCTTTTCCTTTTGCGTGACTGCAAAATCTGATTTTAAAAAAAAAATCTGATTTTTTTTATCTTACATCTAGATCAAGTACCGTGTCTCACAGTCACAAGCGACCCAATATTTTCACGAGAATTCAAACCTCTTGACGTGGAATATAGCTCTCCAACCATTGTACCAACTTGTAATTGGTTCTGAATTTGCTATTAAATTTTCAACCTTGCACCAACTTGTGATTGGTTTTGAATTTTTGCTATTAAATTCTCAACATTTCTCAGTTATTATTATTATTATTATTATTATTATAATTAATAATTCAATTATCCAACAATAAAACAAGGAAAAATAAAATTTTCAAAACTAGTGATAATCCGTTTTCCATAGTTTGAAAATATATCAGTATTTATATGGGTCCAAAACATGAATAGATTATAGATACAATACTACCAAAATGGGTGGATGAGGTAGTCTAAAACCTGCAATAATTATTTTTACTGTCGATAAAGATAATATTTAGTGATCGACTATTTTCTCTCATTATTGTCTCTATAAAGTGATTTTGAGGGGGAAAAAACGTGCGAGGAATTTGGCTACATAAACAACTAAAAAAATGGTTTAGGAAGGGTCATTTGTCTATTTGAAATTATAAAACCTACAAATTTAAGAGAAAATATAAAAAATAGTATTCGAACTAAACCTACTCAATTAAATAAGTTAAAAATTAATGAAATCATGAAACCCTTGTTAATGGGAAAGTATTTTATGTGGAAAATGCACGAGGGGGTTGACAATGAAATTGCATAAATGTACAAGCACAATAAAACAAAGAAACCAGGCTTATAAAACTGCATATATACAAATACACATTCTTTACTTCCAACAAAGAACAAAAACATATTGTAACATTCTTTTACTCGAGTCATGTACTCCTACTCGCAAAACCCAGATTTTGCGAGACACGCAAATTACAATACCCACACATGAACAAACTGGTTCATGATTTAATCGTTCCTATACCAAGTTCCGATTTAATTCATGAACCGAAACCTAACAAGTATCATATTCAGCTTTCACCAAACATGCCCTTATCAATTACTTCCAAAAAGAAAAACCCCAAATTGGAAAATATAGATTTACAACCCCCCAAATAAAAGAATCTTCCTAACAACTACTTTGATATTCATTCCTTTTCCTATCATTTTTTTGGTAACTAAAATAAAATAAAAATAAAAATTAAAACTAAGGGGTTTTGGTAACACAAAGCAAGAAGGAGAACTCAGGCTTGTCATGGTTGTTTTCTTCGGACAGTTTTTTCTCTTCGAGCCACAAGCTGCTATCCAACCCACTCCTCGTCCTAAACATGAAAACCCCATCGTACCCTCCATCTCCCACCGTTGATCTCCCGCCCCCACGCTCCTCCTTCATCCAACGGTGGAGATCCCACATCACATCCACCATCAGCCCGTCCACGAACACCAGTTGGTTACCCCTGAAGTTCCACTTCAGCCTCCGTACCCTCAAAACCCGCCTCTTATCGATCAGGACCGACAAAACCGGGCCCACCGCCCTGGGGCCCTCCCCGTCCCGCGCGTCCACGTCCGCGCCGCACCTGATCACGACCTCATGCGCTACCCCCGACTCGCTGAACCGCGCCCGCGTCGAGAACTGAGTCGACCCGGTCAGTTGCTCGCATTGCGACACCAGCGATGTTTTCGCCGCTGATAGCCCGGCGGTCAACTCGGCCGCCCCCATGTCCCCGAGGAGGAGCGCGAGACACGAATCGACCAAAACGACGACGTAGAACGACGCAACGGGCTCCGGGCCGGGCCCGTCGAATCTCGCCTTGGTTAGATCCCAGTGGACCCGCACCGTGCACCCGCACGCACCGAATACCTCCTCCCCCTTCTCGGCGCTCATTCGGTGAACCGGTTTGGTCGAACCGGGTTTATCGGAGACGCTGACAAAGAACCCCCTGCAGAGGAGCTTGGCGGGCCAGGTGATTCGGACGAGGAGGTGCTTGTGAGGGGCGAGCTTCACCTTGTAGGTCGAAACGACGGCGTTTAGCGTGGAAGGGGTGGGCCTTGGGGACAGATAGGACTTGTTTGGATACGCCGAGCAGTAGGAATCGGAGACCTTCACGGCGTGGTCGTTGTAGCAAGTCGCTAAGTTTCGCATTGTAGAGGGAACAAATTAGACCTGCAATTGGAATTTTTTTAATCCGGAAATTGAAAATTGGGGATTGAAATCGGAGAAGGAAAAGGGATTGAAACTGGAGATCGAAGGGAACACGGAAAAGGGGAAAACGGTTGGCTTTTTCTCTGTGTACTTTTTGGGGTTCCGATGAGAATGGATTGAAGCGAATTTGCTGTTTCTTAACCCCTAAATATTTTATTTTTTTTATAAAGATAAATTAATTGGCGGCGAAAGGCGAGAGGGCAGGAGGAAGGAAGGGATCAATGGAAACGGAAGCGAACCCTGCAACTACTGGAAAGCCAGAACAAGACCAGCCCATTGCATTAATTTACGATTTTCGGTTATGTTTGGAAATTTTGATTAACTCCCATTTTAATTATGTGCACAATAGTAAAATCAACAAATATACTCCGTATAATTTTACTCTTATTTACTACACAACCTTTTACTTTATCAAAAATCATAACTAAGGCCTCGTTGGTTACTCGGTCAAAGACCCAGGAAGTTTAAAAACTGAGAAAGTATAATATATTCCTGTATTTAGTTGACAGAAAGACAAATGAATTCAACTTCTCAGGAATTTCAATTCCTCCAAATCGTAGGAACTTCACTTACCTAGGGGACTAGGTAAGTTCAACTTCCACCATTTTTAATGTAATTTTCTTTATTTTCCTATTTATACTTCTAAACAACAAAATTCAACCAAACAACTTTTTTCAATTCATGGGAAGTACATTTCACGGAAATTCAATTCATGAGAAGTAAGTTACCGGGAATTGTACTTCCCGCATTCAACCAAACGAGCCCTAACACCATCTTCAACAGTTTCCCTAAAATTTTTCTAAAATGGAAAAACAAAATATATATTTTTCAAATTATTTTTGTTTTAACCCCAACCGTTTCTCCATTTTGAAAATTTGGAGAATCATTTAGTTTGAAGATTGCTGCAAATTTATAAAATCATCTCTATTTTTATGTTGCTTCTCCATTTTTGAGAATGTGATGGAAAATATATTAGACTAAAAAATACCTTAAAATTATCCAAAAACTAAAAATTTCCAAAATGGGGAAACTGTTGAAGATGCTCTAACAACTCACTTACTATCACAATTTACAAAGATATTTTGACAAAGTTAAACTCAAAATTAGTACAATCCCCGCGATGACGCGTATTTTTCTTTTTAAAAAATAAAAATACATTTTGTAAGCATAAAAAATCACTATTATAAAAAAAGTTTTAAATTAATCTCATTGTTTTTAAAAAATTAGCATAAAATGATATCGTGTAATTATATGTAATGAAATAATATTGTATAGTTAACATTAACTTTAATTAAAAAAAGGTTTTGAATTAATCTCATTGGTTAAAAAATATAGTCTGAAATGATAATGTGTCAATAATATTAGATAATTTAATTATCATAATTAAATGATATTGTGTAAATAATATCTTATAAAAATAACTTTGCATGAGGAGAGATCATGTGTCATTGATACTTCTCTTTTGGTATATTAGATATAAATATATAGTAGACTCGGGCAAACGCGGGCGCAAGCCGGGCTTTACTCGAGATTTTGTACTGTTGTTGCGGGCGCGGGCCGGGCTAAGCCCGCTTAATGGGTTGGAAGTCGTGTCCAAGCTCATCCACGAATGCGGGTGCGGGTAGCCCGCGGGTACCCGCAAACCCAATCAATTTTTCTTATTAAAGCTATACTAACCCTATTATAATCAATTTTAATATATATATATATTACATATATTATTTATATACTAAGCCTACTATTTTTATATTACATATATTATTTATATACTAAGCCTACTGTTTTTATTTTTTTAAATGAATATATATTACATATATATATATATATTATTTTTTAAAATAAATAATTAATATTATTTATTACATATATACATGCATATATATTAATTTTAATAAAAAGGCGGGTACCCGTTACGAGCCGCTCGGGTTGATTGATATGTTCAATCCCGCACCCGCTGCAGGCGCTAGGCCTGATATACGAGCCTACGAGCTCGAGCTCAATTTCTATTCGAGTATATACATGTGCTCAAGCTCGGCTCGCGAGCAGGGTGTAGAACTCGAGCTCGGCTCGATGAGCTCGTTTGTCCTCGAGCCCGAACACGAGCTCGAGCTCGATAAGCTCGATTGGGCTCGTTACGAGCTCAAACTCGGGCTCGATGAGCTCGTTAGGGCTCGAATTAATTCAGAAACAAAAAAAAAAACCAATTGGAATTGAAATTAAAGTGAGCAAACAAATAGAAAAGTGAGCAACTTTAAAGTTCAAACATACAACTTACAAACATACATCAACAATCTAACAAAGTGAAATTAAGGCAGCAGCAACATAAGATTGAGAGATGAAATTAACCTAATGGGAGATGAAATTAACGCATTAGCAAAGATACAACTTACAAACAGCAACACTAAAGTTCAATAAAAAAAAATGCAGCAGCAGTAGCAATCCATTAGCAACAGCAATCCAGCAGCAACAACAATCCCTCAACAACATTCCAGCAGATTTGATAGTCTGAGATGAGACTCTGAGAGAGTCAAGAGCAGATTTGAGACGAGACTCTGAGAGATTCGAGAGAAGATCTGAGACAAGACGCCGAGAAAGCACTAAGCAGGTCGAGATGAGAGCAGATTTGAGAGAGAATCGAGAGAGTACTGAGCAGGCCGGGACTTCGAGAGTAGATTTGAGGCGAGGATCGACAATGGAGGGCCAGATGAGAGAAGATATGAGGCCGAGGGGCATTGAAGGGACGAGACTCCGAGAGCAGATCAATGGAGACGGTGACAAGAAATGGAAGATGCGGCGAAAAATCCGATAATGGAGGCGGCGATAATGGCCGATAGCAAAACAGATCGAGAGAGTAGAGCAGAGCGAGAGAGATCTGAGAGAGATAAGGGCGAGTCGGCGAGAGCGAATAGCTGGACAGAGAATGAGAGACTCGAGAGACGGGGCGGCTGTGTAAAGCAAAAACCTAGGCTAAATTATATATATACGAGCTGGCGAGCTACTCGAGCTCAAGCTCGAACTCGGCTCATATATACATTAGAGCGATCCCGAGTCGAGCTTTTACCGAGTCGAGCCCGAGTCGATCCCGAGTTACTCAGCTCATGTATCAGGCCTATGCGGGCCGAACCTAACAGCATGCGTGGGTTTTTTCTCATGTCCAAGCCCGCGGGCGGGGCGGGCCGATAGGACCCACCCGCGTTTGCCCAGGTCTAATATATAGATATATATTAGTTAAAAAAGGAAGTATGAAATGATATTGGGTAGACCTCTCAATTGGGTCATTCGGGTCGGGTCAATTCAGGTTTCGGGTAAAACAGGTTCCAGATAAAACGGGTCCCGGGTAGATCCGGGTTGATTTGAACTCGGGTTTGTCCCGGTTTTGGGTCAAATCGGGTCGATTTCGGGTTTGTCAAATTTTTCTTTTTTAAATTAAAAAAATCATGATTTGGTAATTTTGCGATAATTTTAAAATGCTAAAATTAAAGATGTGGTTAATAAGTTTTATTGCATATAATTATATATTATATCTGATAAAAAAAATTTATTTTTATTATTTATTGTAATTTTAAATAAAATTTTAAAATATATAAAATATCAAATTTTTAAATAATTTTTTTAAAAAAATTATTTCATGCAATTAGGAATAAGCATAGAATTATTTTAATATTTTAATTTTTTTAGAGTTTTTATCGTCTAAAAAAATGTGATGAAAAAACAAAAATCAAATACAATGGATTGGAGGAAGTATTACACAATACAAATAATCTTAAAAGTTGATTTGAAAATGAAATATCAAGTGATTGTAATTATAAAATGTAAATAAATTGGAATCTCCATAAAAAAATTAATCATATATAATTATAAATCAATCGAGTCAATCGGATCACCGGGTCACCGGGTCAATCGGATCAATCGGGTCAAAATTACCGGGTCAATCAGGTCACCGGGTCTAAACCCAGATGACCCAGAAAATTACTGGGTTTTCGGCTTCGGCTCGGAAAAAAATTTCGGGTCAAAATTTTTGGGTCCTGACCCAAATTTTACCGGGCGTTTGGGTCGGGTTATGTTTTGACAGGTCTAATATTGGGTAAATAATATTAGATTATTTAATTATCATAATTGAATGATATTGTGTAAATAATATTTTACAAAAATAAATTTACATAAGGAGATGACATGTGTCATTGATATTTCCCTTTTAATATAATATATAGAATATAGATATAGATACCTAAAATAATATAAGTACCCTAGGGCTATCTACAAAATTAACGTGGATGGCTCGGTCAATGCCACTGGTTGTTGGGGGAGTCATCAGGGACTCGGAGGGTTAGGTCATAGATATTTGTCATCAGTAGACATGTCAAAGTACTTTTCTCCAAACTGATGCTTCAACCATCTGTGTAGGAATGCAGCTAGCAGTAGCCAGAGGATTTCGAAAGATTATTGTTGAAGGAGACAATCTGAAAGTAATTAATGCAATCAGAGATAGAGGTAATTTCAAGTGGGAGATTATCAGCCACATTGAGAATATAGATTTACAGGCCTTGTTTGATTACATTGAGTTAAGTCACTGTTATAGGGAAGCAAATAAGGTAGTTGATTATATCGCCAAACATAGGGATATTTGTAATATGTCCACTCTCCCTTTTAATAGGGATCTTTGTAACATCATTTTTTAAGATGATCAAGGAGGTGTTTTATGTTTACAGTAAAGCTCTCCTACTGTTTGTCTATTGAAAAAAAAAACACAAAAAAACAAAAAACATAAGTACCATGTTTTATCGAATAAATGGAGTAGTGTTTCAACCTTAATAGGGCTTATCTTGTTAGAGCTAAGTCGCTAAAGTCCCTTTGTCTCCGTCTCATTACTTGGCTTTTTGGTCCTTGACATTAGGGGTGGAAATGAGACGGGTTATGGGTGTCATCATTCCATCACCCGTCTTGAAAGTTTAAATCTTCATCCACCCCGCTCTATCACCCGCAAATCCTTCACCCGTATTTAAACCATGTGGGTGAGCGGGTGGTGCGAGTTATTATTGGATATTCAATAAAACGAACTAATTATTTTTATTTTTAAACATTATATGAAATATTTACCTTAGAAGCACATACTAATATATTAAGATCGAATTTAAAAATACGTGAAAAGTACACAACTAATAAAATAGAAAATATTCCGGGTTCTAGTTTAACAATATGTGAAAAATAAAAAAAAATTATAAAATAAAAACGATGGGAATATCTTCAATAAGATTACAACATAGAAACACTTTCGGATTAACTACTCAATCTAATTTTCAAATCAACGTGAGAAAGTGATAGCAAAAGAAAGAAATTTAGGGTTTTTAAAAGATAGAAAAATAAAATCATACCCACCTCATTACTGAAGTCCGTTGGGACTCGGGATCGGGGGTCGTGTGCACACGTGCGCCCTTGCGCTAATAGCCTAGCAGACCGAGTGGGGTTCCATCCTAAAACCAATTGGCATTAGGTGGGGTAGCCCACTAGGTTATATACTAAGACTTGTTTGTTCATATTATCAATGTGGGACTCTTTTGATCTCTTCAAATTCTTCATTCTCTCAACCCTCATCACACACTTCACCCGTCACCAACATCAGTGCATCACCCATCACCCACAATATTTTTTCGGGTGAATGTTGCGGATGAAGCAGATGAATTTGATATCCGTCCAACTCCGCTCAAATTATAACGTTAGAAAATACCTACCGACTAGAAATCGTTTGTAGAGAGACCAACGCATTAATTTGAATACTATTTTTACTGAGCAAATTGCCATGAATGAAAGACAAATAAAAAAAAGATTTCAATTCCTAATTAGTACGAAGTAATAAGATTGAAACAACTATGTATATAAACACGTCACTGATCCCCCCACCAGTTACGCCACTAGACGTCGGGATTATCTAGCAGAGGTCCGGTATTCCATCAACGTCAATGCCAAAGTGCTAATATGAAGAGGACTTATACATTTTTTTTTAAAAAAATATATATATGTGACTATGTGAGTGATACGTTAAACAAATTTAATTAATTGAGGGTACGAGAAACGTAACATGGATCGACTAACTATAATGCCAAAAGGAAACAACAAAAGATTGTAGATAAACAAAGAAAAACTAGATAAAAACAAAAATTATACTGTACTAATTAAAGAATATATAATCAAACAAGAGAAGAAGGTGAGTATGATTTGAAGATCGATGAAAAATACACAAGTCAATAAAAAAAGTATTACAGTATCTTATTAGCGGTCGCAGGAGTTTCTAAAAGGTGAGACGATTGGGCCACATGAGCCACATTGTCATATACCACAGGTCGCATGAGTCCAAGGTGGTTCACCACATTTTTCTTTTTTTTTGGCTGAAGGGTGTGGCGATCGGCTACACGCGCCACATCCTGAGACCGCCCTTGTTGCTGAGAGCATAACCACATAAACGGATATATAGAAAAATTGCCATGAGAAGATCGAAAAAGAAGGGAAAAATACAAGATAACAAGAATTTTTTATGTGGAGAACTTGTACATTGTGATGCTTTTGTTATGTGGAGAACTTGTACATTGTGATGCTTTTTTATGTGGAGAACTTGTACATTGTGATGCTTTTGTTATGTGGAGAACTTGTACATTGTGATGCTTTTTTATGTGGAGTGTATATAAGGTAAAAATTCAACGTTCTAGGCAATGGGCTTGAAGAGGGTGCGGCATATAGCATTCTGTCATGAAGATTGAACCATTCTATCTTATGATTTGGCTTTTATATCTAATCGTTCCATAGATAAAGACAGTAGAAAATCAATAGATTTGTTAAATGAGGTGCAAAGTTTTGTAGTGTAAATAATAATTTTTTCAAGTGTAAATAGCAACACCCAAAAATAAATAAATCATTACAAGTGTAACACTAACACCACCGTAATGCATATACAACATGATTCAATCTATCTGATGCTTTGGCTCGGTATTTTTGTATACGGAAGACAATTTTCAAATTTTGCATTTTTTATATATATATAAAAAGATCTAAAAAACATGTCCAACAAATTCTCCATCTTGAGTTTTTGGAGAATATTGAAACTATTTTTGGCTTAAAATTTCCTCATTATCTTCCCCAAAATAGGCAATGAGAAAAAAATAGAGATCATTATCTAAATTTGGAAAAAAAAACGCTATATATTTTGGGGTAAACTCTATAATGGAGAAGCAGTTTAGAAAAAAAAATAAATAAAAAGTTAGAATGTTGAAAGTTGTTGCATAAATTCTCTTTTCTTGAACTCACTTTAAACTAAACTACTCCCTCCGTTTCAAAATAAAAGTCGTTTGACTTTAGTGCACGCTTTTTAAGGAGGTAAAAACTCTACAAAATATTATTTTTTTAATCAAATTTTTTCCATAATTTCATACTTATTAGTAACAAGTATGAAATTATGAAAAAAAATTGATTAAGAAAGTAATATTTTATAGAGTTTTTATCTCATTAAAATGCGTGCGAAATAGTAAAGTGACATTTATTTTGAAACAGACGGAGTAATTTCTTTTACCCCTGTTTTTTTTTTAAAAAAAAAAGCTTTTTCCCCAAACTTTAAGCGAAAAGATAAAAATGAACCTCCCAAAGCACGTATGAGTAAAGAGAAAAAGTGTGATCGGCATGGTTCCAGAGTTTCGCAGATAAAAGAGGGAGAGGACGGAGAAATGAAGAAGGCAGGCCGGCCATCACCATCTGGCCATTTCCATGTGAGGGCCTCTAATGCAAATTTATTTTCCAATTTTAAGCAATGACGTACAAAATCAAAACCCAGAAAGCAATTTGTTTGATTTCATATTTTACGGGGCTCCACTACAACTAATTGAATTAAACACGATATCACATCACATTACAATGTCGATCTATTTTCCAATCAACGTTTGCGAAATGACATATTTCTACGACTGAATTCAAGCTACGATCGATTTTGATTTTTTTGTCTCATTATTTTTCTGTACTATTTTTTACATGTAGTAGAACTTTTAGTTGCAAGAAAATATTAATATACCGTTAATTACAATGGACTAATGGAGTAACATTGTTGATAGGAAAAGGAAATGAGAAAGTAAAAAGTTGAGTAAGACGATATTCCTTGCTTGCAAAGTTGGGAAAGCTGAGAATAGCATCCTAAGACAAAAATTCTTTGCTTTTTGCTTGCTACCAAGCCAAAACCACAAAAAAAAATGAAATATATATATATACTAGTGTAGGTCTCGTCCCGTGTACGGAGAATACATTAATACAATATTATAAATAATTTAGATAGATTCCAATAAATAAAAAATAATAATCTAAATATAAATTATTTTTCCACCAAAAAATAATACAGATATAAATAAAATTAGTTCGAAGAATTATAAGGTAATTTATAAGGTAATTGAATCTCATGTATTTTAATAGATAACTGTTTTTTTTAAATTTAAAATTGTTTTTTATAATAAAGTATATATATATTACGTCAGTTTACTAAAATATATATCCACGGATGGATTGTGGTCACATAATATTTTGATAAATTATTTTGGTCTCAAAAAATAATATAGATATAAATAAAATAGCATTTATCAAATACTACATATTTATTTATTTATCAATATTTTCGGTAAGTATGACTATGAAATAACTTTTATTTATGTTTTTGTCAGTAACTAATATATACATATATAGAGATTGTGGCTTATATAACTTTTTATAAACTATGATAACATATTATTTTATTAATTTTTTTTAGCATCAACCACAATGCGCAACATAGGATTTTCCCCTGAGAATCAACCACAACGCGGCAAATATGACGTTATACATCAATTTTAGTATATGTATACAGGTGTGGCTCGGAATTATGAAAAGTTAATGTTTGGCACAACAATTAGTTTTTCGGGGTTTATGATTTTGATATTATATAATTTTATTCCCATATCAACAGGGGCAGATCCTTTAAAGGGCCAAGGGTGGCATTTGTCCTCTCTCCCAATCAAAAATAAAATTTAATATATATATATATATATATGTTCTTCTCGTCGATGGCTTCGATTTGATATATTATAAGCTCAAATCCAACAACCGAGTAAAAAGTTATAAACGTTTAAAGATTGAACATGTATATCATTTACCTAACTGATATACTTCTATCGTAATTATCATTTGTTAAACATTGTAACTTAATACTATAATTAAACCCGAAAACTTCAAATTAGAATAAAATATTTGAAAATCGTGAAATAAAGTATATACGATTTATGTTTTTATTCTAGCTACACATTCATAATATTAATGATTTTTCGGGAAAAAAATTTAGGGCTTAATTTTCCGCTCTCTCAACTAATTGTATCAGGATCCGTCACTGCACATCAACTTTTATCTCCTTCAATTATTTCAATTATGAATTAAGAAGCTCGTATTATCAAACAATGTTTATGCTTTTCAAAATTGATCATGGATCGCTTTATATCAAATTATGAAACACATGCATTAATATCTTAAATTAACGGGAATAAACAACAAATCTTGACTCTTTTAACTATATCAACCCGCATTTGCCAAGTTACAACAATTTTGCACCAAGTAAAAAATGTCAGTGTTGCAGAATTAAGAAAGATAAAGCCCATAATCTCAAAAAAAAAAAAAAAAAAAAGATAAAGGCCATGCAAATTAAAAAAGGAAGGGTAACGGGGTTTGGCAGCCAAACACGCCCTAAAACTTAAAGATACCTCTACACGCGTAAGGCGTAATATTGGGAATGCAAAAAAGCACGTAGTTTCCACTACCCGGTATAAATTGAAATTCGGGATAAGAATTAAGAAGAAGGTATCAGGTTCCCCCACCAACTCCCAACTTAATATACTACTCCTATTGACCATATAAAGTATATTCTACCTAAAATATATGAACAAATAAAGAAGCGAGCTATAATCGGAGATAGTTTTAACGCGCAAGATACAATTACAATTTTGATATGAAAGTGGTGTTTGGATCAATTCGCAAGTCTTTTATAATTTTTGTGTTCGAATATCGGATATATCGATGAATAATATATTATTGAAATTCAGAATGGTAGACTCATATCAATCAATGCAGTAAAAAAAGTTCAATCGGTTTCTATTATGAACGACGAGGAGCCCCTTATTGAAGCCTCAACTTCGAGTCCTATGAGTTATCTATAATAGTTGTTGACGATATTTGGTACATTTTATAATATAAACATTATTTGTTCATGCTTTTATTTTCTCAAGTTTATTATATAAATATATTGTAGTAGTTTTGGCTAAAAACTACTGAATCCAATAATTATAATATATTCCCGATATATCATTTTTTTCATCAATCGATACAATTCCATATATATATATATATATATATATATATATATATATATATATATATATATATATATATGCATGAAAATACACTTAAAATTTTAAATATTCAGCTTGCAGAATATTACGAAGTTAATCCGCCAATTGACACAATTGTTACCACTTACCGTAGTGAGAATAAAAATGTCGAACAGATATTCCCCATAACGTTAAAAGGAAAGCTGAATGACGTTTTCTTTTTTGGGACTGCAAACGGTTGGGTTAGCCCATTTCCCAATCAGGCCCAGGCCCAGCAGACGACCTCCTTGCCTCCTTGGTTTTTTCTCGCTGTTACGAGTTAATTAATCGCTTCCGACAAAAATAAAATTAAAAAAATTTAAAATTAACTCACCACCTTCGTAGTAACTTGTTTTGTTTTCCTACTAGTGTTTGTTGGACTGTTCATATTGTAGCCTATCTTGAATGGAATCTTTGATCTTTAGTTCGCGCTTAAGGGTGATTTGGCGCAAATAAACCTCTCATCAATATTTTACGCCCTTGCTATATACACCCCAAATCATGCACGTCCTTAAGGACGTGCATGGTTAAAAGGGGTTAATTAATTTTTTTTAAATGTTAATTAGTCACAAGGCTTGCACGTCCTTAAGGACATGCATTTTTTACCTTGGATTTGTGGTGTATATAACAACACCCATATTTTATTAAACATAGATATATACTTTATCAGCTTCTTATCAACATTTATCAGTACTTGGGTCAATGAATTTGATTGTTTCTTATAACATCCTACATCATGATATTGTCTCACTCGGAGCTTATTTGGAATAAGTTTATTGGAGTTTTTTAAAGTGGCGTGGCAATTTTTTTTGCGATTTTCGAAAAAATAGTTTTACAAAACTATATGCACTTTGTCATGTTAAATAAGAATTTACCTTTTTAATTGTGATTCCTAATTGATCTCAACTTTACAGATCGAAAGCCAATAACGGGGTAAACAAAACAAGAAAGTAAATAAGCGACCAACAAGCGGTTTTACGTGGTTCGCCCGGAGCCTACGTCCACGGAGCCTCAGCCGGATCGGCTTGAGATCTCAATCCACTAATCAAATAGCAAGGTTACAGAACAGGTTGCCCTAGATCTAGACTAAGGCAAACATAGACGGAAATACACGATACAAGACTAGTATGCACGAGAGAAGCAAGAACAAAGCAAGTAAAGGAAGAGAACACCCTGGATCTGGAGAACAGAGCCAGATCTTCGTCGGATTCAACCAGAGAAGGGAACTTCGCCAGAACAGAGGGCAAAGGACCTTCTTCTTCCTCCTAGATCCCAGATCTAGAGTCTCATAACGAGATTCGCTCTAGATCGGACCACCTTGAGCTTCGCCGGAGCTGGGTTGAAGAAACCCTAGCTTTCTCTCTCTGTCGCCTTCTCTCTCTCTCTCTTAGGGTTTGGATTACCTGAAGAGTCGAACTGAAGAATGCGGCAACCCTAGCTCCAACTTGGTATATATAGGCGAGCTCTCTAAATGAAACGCTGCGTTGCATGTGTTCAAGAGCTGAAAGCTCTCAAGGTAAGCGAGCTCGGTCCAGTGAAGTGAAGCAGGCCAGGGTTTGGGCTTTAAGGCCCAATTACATATCAGCATACATCCGTATTTCATATAACATATACTTATGCATATATATATATATATATATATATATATATATATATATATATATATATATATATATATATATATATATATATATATATATATATATATATATATACATATGTGAGCATAAGTGTGACTTACACTTCTAACATATGTTAGTATATATATAAGTACATATTATATTTACATGTGCATTTATCTAAGTCTACCAATTAATCTCTATCTAGGGCCATCCATTATTCCTAGATCAAAATGCTTAAGATTAGAAAAGACATTACAATTTGCCCTCATAATCGAAGCATTAGACCTATTAGAACCTGTCTATATCATAGTGGATTCAAATACTCAAGAGATCCGGTATCATCATTAGCTCAAGTTACCTGTGAGCTAAGGCGGTTCTCCAAGGTGGAGAAAATCCCTGCAAAACACAAATTTGTTAGCAGGGACTACCTTTGTCCCAAAGTCAGCTGGATTGATGTCGCCTTTTATTTTCTTCACATCTAGCTCTTTAGCAGTAACCATGTTCCGAATAAAATGAAAACGAACATCTATATGCTTAGTCCGCTCGTGGTACATGGGGTCTTTGCACAGATAAAGTGCGCTTTGGCTATCCGTATGAATTACGGGTTTAAATGGCTTCTTGAGGATTTCTTTTAGAATTCCTTGGAGCCAAATAGCCTCTTTGGCAGCTTCAGTGGCTGCCATGTACTCAGCTTCAGTTGAAGATAAGGCAACAACTGATTGTTGCTGAGATTTCCATGACACACAGTTACCTGCCCATGTAAAGTAGTAGGCAGTGGTGGAATTGCGAGTATCTTTATTGCTAGCATAATCAGAGTCAACATAGCCACATAAATGATCAGCAGATTCATGCAAGCCATAGTGTAAACGTAGATTTTTCGTACCAACAATATAACGAAGCAAGTATTTCACAGCAGTCCAATGACCAGAACCAGGATTGGACATGAAACGACTAAGCACAGAAATGGCAAAGGCAAGGTCTGGGCGGTGCACAACATAGCATACATAACTGATCCTACAACAGCATCGTAGGGGACCTTAGCCATTTCTTTTATTTTTTCAGGTTTTGAGGGACAACTCTTTTTGGTAAGCTCTAGATGCCCTCCTAAGGGTATGGATGTTGGTTTAGAGGAAGTCATATGAAACCTTTGAAGAACCTTAAGAACATAGTCATCTTGAGATAACCATATTTTCTTATTAGGTCGGTCTTTAATGATAGTAACACCAAGGATTTTCTTGGCTTTCCCTAAATCCTTCATGTCAAAGTATTTCTTTAAGTCCTTTTTCACAGTGCTAATGGGAATCATAGAATTGCACACAAGCAAGATATCATCCACATATAGGAGCACATATATCATAGACTGTTTAGAAATATGTTTGAAATAAAGACATGAATCATAACTACTTCTTATAAAACCTAATTTCTTAATCACAACATCAAACTTAAGATTCCATTGCCTAGGGAACTGCTTGAGTCCATAGATGGATCTTTTAAGCAAACAAGCATGATCAGGAAATTTGGGGTTTACAAACCCCTTAGGTTGTCTCATATAGATGGTTTCATCCAGAGACCCGTGCAAGAATGCAGTCTTTACATCCATTTGCTCAAGTTCCCAATCAAACACAGCACAGACAACAAGCATTAATCTCATAGTTTTGTATTTAACTACAGGAGAGAAAATGTCATTATAATCTATGCGTTCTCTTTGGGAAAACCCTTTGGCAACCAGTCGGGCTTTAAACCTAGGGGGCTCACTAGGGTTTAGACCTTCTTTTTGCTTAAAGACCCATTTAGAGTCAATGAGCCGGGTTTGTAACACCCCCTTTTTATATCCAAGGAAATGCTACAGCGCCAGTGAATCCGCAGACTTTAATGTCTTTGAATTCACCTGAGGCTTATAGGGACATGCAACCATGCTCCCATAAACAAGATGATAATTTAAGCAATTAAAATAAAATAGGCGGAAGTCAAATAAATATTATAGCTTAAAATATCCGATCATAGTAACATAAAATAAATACCAAAACCATGAAGTATAGATAACTCCAAAATAGCTAAAATTAAAGTAGCATTGTGAAAATCTCAAAGGTGCAAAACTCGTAGTATAAAGATTCATAAATGATAGCCCGCTCTTCAGCTCTCTCCTGCTCCACTGCTCGCACTAAACCTGTGGAATATGGTCTGGTGTTTCGTGATTACGAAGGACACCAGCCATCCAATAAATAGGATGGTTAGTACATTTAAGACTAGCAAGCGATAAGAAAAATGTTCGACTTTAACTAAAACCAGTGACCATGAAACGGTATAATAATAGTTAAGGGAAAGTGTAGAGTATATAATGTGGAATCTGATAATAGAATAAAACAAAAATGACACATGACTCGGATGATCGCGGAGATCGAATAAGAATACGATATAGGAATTATACTCGAATGCAATGAAGTATAATATGCGCAGAAATGATCACCTTACATAAAACACAACACGATAACATTAATAATAACGACAATAATAATAATATAACACGTGATACCGATCGGGCCCTTAAAGAGGACTACGACCTACAACACTATGGAAGTTTACCATCCCGCGATGAATGCATTCCGGAATGGGTCGTTTCATGAAACCTTTATAGGGTAAGGCTTAACGAACCTCAACCTGCAAGTTAGTCTTACTAAAGAAAACTCGCACTGACTAAAAGTCAATTCGCACTATAAAGTACGCATATTTAATTATATCGTAGTTTAGTCGCTCTCATTACACTAGGTGATCATGTACACGGTATTAACAACAGAAGACAAGCATGGATATTTCAAAGGATCTTAATATCTCATACTATTAGTTTGCATGAAAGAAACGAGCAGAAATTCATGCAATTTGGAAGATGAAAATGGGCAATTTTTCACTTATCTCGAGTTATAAACAAATAACATATTTAAAACACACATTACTATAATTAAAATAATAATTGCCCATTTATTTATACTCATGCCAATTTATGAATAATGAGATAAATTACATCAAGCAGACGGATATGCAATTTATCGAAACTGGCAAGGAAATTGGCCACAGGGCCGCATTCGACACAAAAGAATAAAAAGGCACGCCAAAAGAAAATCACGAAACATGCAAAGGGCATTGAACGAAATCACTTGCCTTAACCTTCGTTGATCGGTTGATGGCAACGAGACGAGATCTTAGCACCTATTGAATCCAACGGAAAAATGAATATCAATATTGATATTTTATGAAATTAACTTTACTTAACTCAATTCGAAATTGAATTAATTCTATAAAGTTAAATATTATATACCAATATGAATTCCTCGGGATGCGGGATCCGGCGTGGGTGCTTCGAGATTTCTTGACGTCGCTGAAACGGGCAAGAATGGAAAAGTTCAGAATTATTGGCCGCTTAATTTAATAAGTAATTAATTTAGGGCCAAAAACGAGAATAAAATTAAAATGAGGGTAGTTTTTGTAATATTAAGAAAAGAAATCAAAACCTCTGTGAATTGAAACAGAGAGATACGCAGAGGAGGGATGATGGCTTCGGCGACGGCGAGCAGCAGCTCTTCCCCGGCGATGGCTAGCGGCAAGGCGGCGGCTCGGCGCGGCGAGTGGCGATGGCACAGCAGTGGCAATCGGAGGCAGCGGCTATCGGAGACAAGGGCAGCGACAATCGGAGACGACTCGGGGTGGCCTCGACCTTCTGTTCTCCGGGCAAGGCTGCGCTGCGGTGGGTCTCGGCGGCGAGGGTGGTGGACAGGCGGTGTTTGGTTCGTGGCTCACGTCGCCAGCGATGGCTCAGCGCAGGTCGGGGCGGCTGGGCTCGGACGGCTCACGGGAGGGTGAACAGGAGATGACGGGCTGAGGAATGACGTGATGGGGAAGATGACGTGACGGGGGAAAGTGATTTTGGTGATATGGTAACCTAGGTCAGATAAAAGATAAATCTTTGATTCTATTAGATTTAGAATCAATTCGAGATAAAGTAGGAGATGTTTATCAGAAAAATCTGGAGGAAGAGATACACCTTTGGGTCGGAAAGTGGACTTCTACCAACCGGGCTGGGCCGAAAAATCCAACCCTCTTTATTGGGTTTATATGTGCAAACTGAATTTAATTATATACTATACATATATATGGGTCCATCTACATATATATATATATTATATATATTAGCGGAAAGAAAATATTATTTAATTTAACTTTATAAATTAAATAATTTTAATAGCAAGAATGTTTAGAGAATAAAATTAAAATAATATAATTATTCTAATTTATATTATATATCTTATGCGAATTTATTAGCTTCCTCAATTCACATAATATAGTATAATATTATCTAAAGAAATATCCCGAAAATAATTTGGGGTATTTCAGGGTTTTAGAGGGTCTAGGAACCAATGTCCACGTTTTGTTTGTGTACATTGATTCCATTTCTTCCTTCATTGCAGCTAGCCACTCTTTGGCATAACTGCTCTTAATGGCAGATTCATATGAGCTAGGAGTGGTAGGATGCCTAACATGATCAGCAGTTAAGAATGCATATTCCACAATATATGATGTGTACTTCCTATTAAGTATGACAGTCCTAGGTTCTCTATCCCTAGTTAACTGATAGTCATGCAAAGTAGGTAGCATAGAAGCAGTAGAAGCATGTAAATCAGGAGGGGATGAGGAGAAAACAGAGGACTCCTTTTGGGAGTCATTAGAGCGACCATTTACATCACCAGAAATAGGAGAGGGAGGAGGAGAAGATAGAGGAGAAGTAAGAGGAGCAACACCCTTAGGAGAAGAAGGTTCTTGTTCTTCATCAGGGTCTGCAAGTGCTTCTTGTTCAGTTTCTTCTTCTTTGTGTCTCCCCTGTAATGTGGAAGGAGTAGCTTTCTTAGCTGAACTTGTGATCTTTCCAGTGTCATGCTCAAAATCATCATCATCAGAGGAATCATCATCTGGGATCAACTCCTTAGTCTTCTCAATGGTACCTGTTAGCTTAGGATAAGTTGTTAGTTCAGATTTAAGAGGGAATACATCTTCATTAAACTTCACACTTCTAGTTCTTATAACTTTGTATGGGCCAGGTTGCAAGAGGAGCACCCTGTAGCCTTTAACTCCCTCAGGGTAACCAAGCAGCAAGCCTTTCAAAGCCCTAGGTTGGAGCTTGCCCTCACTGACATGAGGGTAAGCTGCATAACCAAAAGGCTTCAAATAAGCTAGGCTAGGTTGTTTCCCTGTCCATCTGAACTGGGGAGTATCAAAGTTTATAACACTGGAAGGTGATCTATTTATAAGATATGCAGCAGTTAACACAGCTTCACCCCATAAAGAATTCATAAGACCAGAACTAATCAACATACATCTAACTTTTTCCAATAAAGTTCTATTCATCCTTTCAGCTGTACCATTTTGTTGTGGAGTACCTGGAACTGTCAAGTGTCTTTTAATCCCATGTGATTGGCAATATTCATTAAATTCTATATTACAAAACTCTAACTCATTATCAGTTTTAAAGCATTTAAGTTTGTGGTTAGACTGACTCTCTACCATTACCTTCCACCTCTTAAAGGCATCAAAGGCTTGATCCTTTGATTTCAGAAGACTTACCCAAACTTTCCTTGAGAACTGGTCAATGAAGCTAATAAAATACCTTATACCCCCTGCAGTGGGGACTTGTGAAGGTCCCCATAGGTCAGAGTGTACATATTCTAAAGGAATATTAGCAACATAAGTTGAAACAGGAAATTTAAGCTTGGCAGATTTGCCCAACACACAATGCTCACAGAATTTAATGTCTACATGTTTCTTAGGCAATAAACCAGATTTATGCAGTTTTTTTAATCCTTTGTTGCCTATGTGACCAAGCCTGTTGTGCCAATTTTTAGTTTCATGGAGAGTCATGGAATCAGTGCAAGCAGAAACATTGAGCTCAGGCATAGAGGAAAGAACATGATATAATCTCTTCTTTCTAACAGCTTTAACAATCACTTTGCCATTTCTAGAGATTGTTCTAATGCCATCAACAGAAGTAACATCACAACCTATTTCCTCTAATGCAGATTCAGACATGAGACTTCTCCTTAAACTTGGGACCCACTTGACATTAGTGAAAATTCTAACAATGCCATCATGCATAAGTAAAGGAACATCTCCTACTCCTTCTACTTTCAGAGAAGTATGATCACCCAGCATAACATCACCACACACAGATTCATTTAAGTTTTTAAAGAAATGCTTATTAAGTGTGGCATGCATTGTGCAACCTGAATCAAGTATCCATGCATCAGATGTATCAAGAGATGTTAATGCAGAACACATGAATAATTTAGCAGAATAATCACCCATATTCTCAAGCACAAAAGCAGGCAATTCAGTGTTGTTCTTTTTAGCCAATTCCTCAGCTCTTTTCTTTTTCCTACACTCCTTGACCCAGTGACCAATGTTACCACAGTAGTTACACTTAGAGTTTGGGTCAGATTTCTCATTTTTAGGCTTATCTTTCTTATTCTTCTTATTCTTGTTATTCGTATTGCCCTTCTTGTCATTTCCCTTAGTAAACAGAACCTCATGTTTATCAACTTTATTGTTTTTCAGACCTTTGATCTTAAAAACTTTCATGATTTCATTCTTTTCAATGACAGATTCAATTAGCTTATCCTTTGTAAGTTCATCACGACTAAATTGAATGACATCTTTGAAGTTATCAAATTGAGTGGGCAAAGAATTCAGAAGTAAGATAGCCTGGTGAGAATCCTTTATGTCATCATTGCATCTTTCTAATTCTTGAGTCATCTTTAGAAAAATATCCAGATTATCATCAAGAGTCAAAGCAGTATTCATCTTAAAGGTGAACAGACGACATAACAGAGAAATCCTGGAGGGCAAGGATTTAGATAGAAAGAGCTCTTCCAGGGCATGCCAAAGGGAGAGAGCGGAAGAGTGTTTTACCACTTGTCGAGCAATACCATCAGTGAGGCGTAGGATTATCTCAGAGTGGGCTTTCATGTCCATTTCTAGCTCTTCAGCTGTGGACTTGGTTGGTGTAGAGGATCCTCCTTCAACTCCCTTCAGTTTTTGGTCATCAGTCTTTGGGGGATCCTCATCATTGATGTCACCACCCTTGAGAAGGGTGGTCATCTCAGAGGCTGTGGTTGCAGGCTTCAAGACTGCCTTCCAACAGCCTTCCTTGATGAGAACATCTCTCATCTTGACTTGCCACATGGCGAAATCTATTACACCGTCGAATGGCTTGATTTTCAAAGCACTATCCATGATGTTTGATACCTGTAGTGTCCAAGAAGCAGGTAAGTATCAAAGTTTATGCAAGCGGAAGCAAAAATGCGTGCAACAGTATACAAGACACTTTATTAAACCCTAGAATCACAGGTCTTTGAACGGATCTAGACCAGTGGTACTTCAGACAGGAGAGGAATAGCCCAAGCCTGAGCTTTTTGAAGGACTACCCAATGTCCTGCCTCCGATCCCGCTCCCTGAGTACCAAGAATGGCACAGGTAGGTAAGGAAAGGGACACCTAAGCTCTGATACCACTTTGTGATTCCTAATCGATCTCGGCTTTACAGATCGAAAGCCAAGAACGGGGTAAACGAAACAAGAAAGTAAACAAGCGACCAACAAGCGGTTTTACGTGGTTCGGCCGGAGCCTACGTCCACGGAGCCTCAGCCGGATCGGCTTGAGATCTCAATCCACTAATCAAATAGCAAGGTTACAGAACAGGTTGCCCTAGATCTAGACTAAGGCAAACATAGACGGAAATACACGATACAAGACTAGTATGCACGAGAGAAGCAAGAACAAAGCAAGTAAAGGAAGAGAACACCCTGGATCTGGAGAACAGAGCCAGATCTTCGTCGGATTCAACCAGAGAAGGGAACTTCGCCAGAACAGAGGGCAAAGGACCTTCTTCTTAATTCCTCCTAGATCCCAGATCTAGAGTCTCATAACGAGATTCGCTTTAGATCGGACCACCTTGAGCTTCGCCGGAGCTGGGTTGAAGAAACCCTAGCTTTCTCTCTCCGTCGCCTTCTCTCTCTCTCTTAGGGTTTGGATTACCTGAAGAGTCGAACTGAAGAATGCGGCAACCCTAGCTCCAACTTTTCATTCTGTAGTTATAAAATCTTGAACCGATAGTAGGTTCAAAATTATACAATTGTTGGTTCAAGGTTTTATACTTATATGTTCATGATTTTAAAGCGAAATTGTATTTCATAACTTTAGATTTAAGATTTTATAATAGTAGGTTCAAGATTTTAAAAGCTTGAACCCATAATCTTGAACTTATAATTTTGAATCCATGGTCATAAAAAAAATATAATGATACTCCACAATCACAAAAAAAATCCTGAATCCACCATTATAAAATCTTGAACCTACTTTATATGGAGGCAATACACTATCAAAAAAAAACTTGAACCTAATTAATAAATCAACATGAAATGTAAGGCAACAAGATGCCACTTTAGGGCTAGATATAATTATGAGTTCAAGATTTAAAAATCTTCAACCTACTTTAAATGGAAGCAATACACCATGAAAAAAACTTGAACCTACTTAATAAATCAACATGAAATCTAAGGCAACAAGATGTCACTTTAGAGTTATATATAATTATGGGTTCAAGATTTAAAAATCTTGAACCTACTTTAAATGGAAGCAATGCACCATGAAAAAAACTTGAACCTACCTAATAAACCAACATGAAATGTAAGACAACAAAATATCACTTTAGGGATTATATAACTATGGGTTCAAAATTTATAAATCTTGAACCTACTTTATATGGAGGCAATACACTATGAAAAAAAACTTGAACCTACATAATAAATCAACATGAAATGTAAGGCAACAAGATGTCACTTTAGGGCTAGATATAATTATGAGTTCAAGATTTAAAAACCTTGAACCTACTTTAAATGGAAGCAATACACCACGAAAAAAACTTGAACCTACTTAATAAATCAACATAAAATTTAAGACAACAAGATGTCACTTTAGGGCTTATATAACTATAGGTTCAAGATTTTAAAATCTTGAACTTACTTTATATGGAGGCAATACATCATGAAAAAAAGTTGAACCTACTTAATAAATCAACATGAAATGTAAGGCAACAATATTTCACTTTAGGGCTATATATAAAAAAACTTATATTGACATATGTCCTACCTAACAATTTGATAGGTAAGATAATATAAAAAAAAATCTTGAACCATAGTTATAAAAAAATCTTGAACCCACAATTATAATAAATATTTTAGAAATATTTTTATATTATAATTATGTTCAAGATTTTAAAACTTTGAACCCATAATTTTAAAACAATATGTTCAAATTTTTATTAAGTAGGTTCAAGTTTTTTTTTAACGCTAGTTCAAGATTTTATACCTACATATTAAATATTTTTATAACTATAGGCTTAAGATCTTATAATTATATTTTTTGTTAAGTAGGTTCAATATTTTAAAATCTTGAACACATAATTATATATAAAAAAACCATAAAAAATAGAAAAATCACCTATTTTAAAATTTTGAACTTATAGTTATAAAATCTTTAATCTACAGTTACAAAACCTTGAATCCATAATTATAAAATATTGAGCACACAGTTATAAACAAATAATAAAAAAATAGAAAAATCAATGCAACTCCCTTGAACCTGTAGTTATAAAATCGTGAACCTATAATTATAAAAATCTTAAATATTTCGTTATAAAAGTCTAAATTAGTAATTTAAAATAATATGCTAATTGATTTTTTTATTAAAAAAACCTTGATTTATTTTAGTGATAAAAGCAATAAAACCCATAATTGAAAGCTTAATATAACAATTTTTTTCATAAAGGTTGTCCAGCTAGCTGGACTTGCTTACGTGGCACATGAAAGTGCAATTCTTCTACAAGGCAAGGTAACATAACAACTAACAAGGCCGCGTGGCCAAAAAAAAGGGACGCGCATGATTGAGTAACAATGTAACAAGGTAGGCGCGTGTATTTTGTGTTTTAGGTAAACCAATCAAATCACTCCTCACGGTTTTTACCGTAATTTTGGTTTTCACCGGAGCGCGACCCTATATATATATATATATATATATATATATATATATATATATATATATATATATATATAGAGAGAGAGAGAGAGAGAGAGAGAGAGAGAGAGAGAGATGCGCTCCGGTGAAAACCAAAATTGCGGTAGAAACCCGTGAGGACCGGGTTTTTAGCCCGGTTCACTTGCTTTATAGCCCGGTTATGAATAGAAACGATCTATAAAGTCATAAATTTTAGCCCGGTTTTGAATAAAACCGAGCTATAAAGTCACTATGTAATTTTAAAATATTAGCTTTTTAGCACGATTTTTCGGTTTGACCGAACTATAAAGTCATGTGTTATTTTAAAACTGGAGTTTTTAGCACGATTTTTAGGTTGAACCGAGTTGTAAAGACACCGTGTGATTGAGGTTTTTAGCACGGGTTTCAAAAAAACCAAGATATAAAGTAGTCCTCACGGGTTTTTACCACAATTTGAGGTTTTCACCGGAGTCAATCCCTATATATATATAGAGGATGGATCAAATGTTAACAAGTCTTATGGTGTTAAATGTTAACAAATATTGACCATTGATCTAATCAAAATGAAGGGCTACGATTATTCAGGATTTTTATAATTTCTTTTTTTTTTAAAAATGGGTCCCATAGGAAAACTTACCCTACTCTCAATCATCCAGGCGTGTGAATCACACCACAACCCAAAATCCAGATATGGCTTTCAACGGGGATCCATGGCCGCTCCACTTCACCATCCCTCACCACCATCCTACCCGACGGAATCCATGGTCGCCTCCACTTCACCATCCCTCACCACCATCCTATCCGAGTTGAAGGCCGGCGATTTGGAGGGAGAAGTCGAATTGAAGGTCGACGATCATATACATCGGCTCCAATCCGTGTTTAGCATTTCCGAATCGTAAAATCACCAAGTACGCTTCAAATAAAAAATTGAGGGTTTGTTGATTTGGGGGTTTGATTTTGATTTGAGGGTTTGGTGGGTTTCCTGGGATTAGAGATAATTAGGGTGATAAAAGAAGATGAGGGGGGATCCGAAAGCGTTGAATGCACCACATCGACGCCATCTTCTAATTCCGGCTTGCTTGACGAAGCGATCAACAACAACGCCGACAATCATAATTATAGCCCTCTGAAATCGATCAAGTTTGCGCTGGGGCCGGTGGTTGCCTCCACTAGTAGCGTAATTGAACAACAACGCCGGCGTTGTTGTTGGATTTATGGGTATTTTTCAGATCCTGGATTTGGATGATCAAATTTGTGGTCTTTGTTGCAGGTTTGTCTTTGTTTTAGAGTTCTTTTTGTCGTTGATGTTTGATGGATCATGGAAATAAGTTTTGGATTCCTGGGTTTTTTTTTACTCAGGGTCCGTTTGGTAATGCATGTAGCTTTTCGGAGCTTTTGGTTTTAATAAATTATAGTTTTAAATAAGTTAAATATAAGATTTTAATTTAATTAGCTTTTGAAATTGGATTTTCAACAGGTACTAACCGCAAGCTTTTCAGAATTCTATTCATTTTCTCCTATCTGATCAGCTAGTTTGTATCAGCTACTCTATCAGCTGGGTTACCAAACACCTTACTAGCTTATGAAAACTCCAATTTAACATATATTTAACACACTTAATCCATCAGCTTCAGCTACCCTATCAGCTTCAGCTGCCCCATCAGCTCCGTGTTACCAAACTGACCCTTATTCCTTCATTGCAATTGCATGTTGGCAAGGTTTGTTCATTTCAAAGTCACTATTCGACAAGTTCATAGTTTCTATTCGGTGATAATAAATAATTATTCGGTGATAATAAGAAATTATTCACATGTATATGGTTAATTAGAGGTGGGAAATCAAGAATTACATTTATATACTCTTTTAACCTAGCAAATAATTACTATCAACTTAGCGAATAATTACTATCAGCCTAGCGAATAGTTGAAAAATTGACCAACCTTTTTTCTATTATCTAAATGATAAATCCTATTTACAGATGAATAATAACAATCAATTTAACGAATAATTACTATTATCCTAGCGAATAGTTGCAAAATTGACCATCCCTTTTGCTATTATCTAAACGATAACTACTCTTTACACACGAATAATAACTATAAGTTAGCGAATAATTAATATCACCTTATCGAATAGTTAAACAGTGCAACACACAAAAAAAACAACGTTGCCCTACTAAAAACAAACGTTACGCCACAAAGTGCAAACAAAATCTGGAAGTTCAGAGTCATTATTCGTTGATAATCTGGAATTATTCGGTAATTTGTTCGTCATTATTCATCGAACACACAGTGGAAGCAAAATCTCCTCATCCCCACAAAAAAAAACGTTACCTCAAAAAAAATCAACGCACGTGCTTCTTCTACAGCAAGTTGGCTAAAAAAGTGGTGGGGTCTACCCTTTTTTATTTAAATAAAAAGGAAAAGTCTCAATTAATCTCACCCATCCATTTCTAATCAATCAAAGGCTCAGATCTGTTAACATTTAACACCGTAAGGGGTGTGTACACTTGACCCAACCTCTATATATATATATATATACATACATATTAAACAAAAGGGTAAAACCACCCAGAAATTTGACATTTTCTTAAAATATTTGACATATAAAAGGGTTGTGGGTGCTTCTTTAAAAAAATGTGTTGTTTGTGAAATTTTTCATATTTTAAACGTGTTTTTATGCAATTTACCCTAAATATGAATAGACCAAATTTTTGGGTAGTTTTTTTAAAATTAATTGATTTATGGGTGATTTTGTGAAAAAACTATCTTTTAAGGTGATTTTAAAGGGTGTTTTTCTGTAATTTACCCTAAATATAAATAGATCAAATTTATGGTTAGTTTTATTAAATTTCTTAATTTATGGGTGGCTTTGTGGAAGAACCTATATTTTAAGGTGATTTTCTGTTATTTACCCTAAATAAAAACAGAAAGTGGATTTGAGATAAAAATAAATAATTTGTTGAGAGTGGGATTTGTGGGTAGTTTTTTTTTGCAATTTACCCTAAATATGAATAGACCAAATTTGTGGGTAGTTTTTTAAGATTAATTGATTTATGGGTGGTTTTGCGAAAACACTATATTTTAAGGTGATTATCTGTAATTTACCCTAAATATAAATAGATCAAATAAAAATTTTGTTGAGAGTGGGATTTGAACCCACGCCCTTTCGGACCAGAACCTTAATCTGGCGCCTTAGACCAACTCGGCCATCTCAACTTGTTGTCAACATTATTGAAAATTATTTTTATTACTTCTGTTCCCCTCAAGGCTTCAGCCAATGTTTTTATCTGCTGTTTAATGTAGGTTAAAAACATCAAGGGCGATCCTATTGATGCCGAGATTGGGAATACTGATATGCCAGATCAAAATGCGAGCGTGGGATAACGATGTCATCTACTGGAAAACCGGGTTCCCTCCATTCATTCGTTCATGTTTAATTGCAACAACTAAGGGTGTGAAGAGGGAGCTGCAAAAAATCATGATTCAACAGGAAAATGCAGAAATTAACAATCACCTACATTCCATACATCAATATGGTATATAAAATCATGTTAATTTTGGGGGGTGCAAGAACAGTAATTAACCTTGGTTTCTATTTCATCATTTTCCAAACACCAAAATGACACAGCAAATAAAGAGGCCGGGGGATTGGGGCCAAATGATTCAGATAGGTGCTAAAACAAAAACTGTGATGAACAGGTGGAATAAAGCTATTCATTATCAAAAAAACAAAGAAATTTTAAGGTTTGGAAGATCTCAGACACACACGGATGCATCTGATGTGCAAAGAAGGAAGAAGACAACTAATGGCTGTGTGCATATCAGAGAGAGAAACAAGCAAATTTCTGTATATTTATTTCCATATAGTACACTGAAAAAACAAACAAGCCCTCACTGCCGCAAGATTATGTTGGAGGAAGAAGACAGAGTTCAATGACAGAACGACGTCGTTCCCCACTGAAGACAGAAGATAGAAGAAGATGGCGTCCCGCCCAGCCAAGACGACGTCGTTTCTCTTATTTTCTGTTTTCCCTCTTCATTTTGTAATAAGTGGCACGCGTAGAGCACGTGATCTTCTTCTATAAAAGATCACCCGCTTCCTCTTGTACAGAACCAATTTTTCGATCAAAATAACAGAACACCAAATTCTCTCTCTTTTCTGTTTCGTTTCTCTCAAATTCGGTTACAATCAACAGATTAAGCTCTTGTATGTTTAAACCAACAGAGTGAATGTGTGAAATGTATGAGTAACTAAGAGATGAAACAGCAACGCGCAACACCGCCACAAGATTCAATCCAGAGAACTCGCTCTGGAGCCACTCCTCATGTTCACCGGAAGACAGAAACTGTGAAGTTCAAGCGACGGCACCCTCACTGCCGGTGGCATGACTTAAAGAGATGAACCTGCAAATATGCAACTCAAATTACAGTGTTAGCTGATAACAACGGTAAATGCAGACAAGTAAGCAACGCACTCCTGCCAAGGAGAATTCAGATACGGTCAAGGGGATCGTAACTGCATCAGAGATCAGAACACAGTCCAAAGAGTAAAAGAGAGTAACACTGACTAATGGGAAGCTTAAATCAAATGTAATGAGCATCCAAAATCCAATCAATCATCACCTTACTCAGCTACAAGTTTTATACTAATAATAATATGACTAAAAGCCCCAAAGGGCAAAGTACTAGGCAAAGCAACTTAAACCCCTAAATTTCATCTCCGGGTTTGCTCCCACTGCAACCAGCTGGAGATTCATCAGATGGACATTTCTCTACCTCAGAACTTCCTGATCCTTGAATGGCGCCTAAATCCCAAATATCCGATAGCCCACCTGAGATGGAGGGTCCAGGAAACTCGTAGTTGGTAAAAGTACTCCATAAATCAACTGAAGGGCTACACATACTGGTGCTGAAATCAAAACCCATGTTCAGTTCGTCTTCCTGTTTAATCAGGCTCTCACTTTCAGGGAAATCAGCAAAGTATTCGGGTTGAAGACTTGCCAACTCCTTGCCCGTAAAAAGGGGCTGCTCTTCGGCGCCAGAGCTTGAACCTCCGCCTTCAATCTGAACTGGAATGCTCATAAGGTCCTCAGCTGCTAAGAGTTCGTCCGATGACACGTTTTCAAGCTGGAAGGGCATGTTCTCCTGTGAAGGGTAATGCTGGGGGAATGAACCGGGCATTTCAGAAGACGCAAAGTTGGCAATCTGTTCATCCGTTGATGTATTCAAGCCATGACCCAGTTCATCTGGATTCTGCTCCACAAGCCTCCTCCGGGTCCTTGGAGAACCTATCAGCCTCTGCTCCTTCATTTGCTTGAGACGCCCCACGAATTCTTGGTTCTGAAATGCCTTTGCAAGGAAAGCCACCATTTGTTTCTGTCTTTGCTCCGAAGCCTGGAGCCTATGCTTCACTGTTTCAACACGCTCTGCTGTTCCGTGGTGCAGTCTCTGGAGCTCCACCAGCTCTCGCATCATCACACTCTTATCCTTTCTCAGCTTCTCCACCTCAGTCTCCAACCCGGGGCCTGATGCTTCACTAGTAGCCTGCTGGGGCTGAGGCGGCCCCCTTCGCCTGCGAATGTTCTTCAACAGATGCTTCCTTCCTCGCATAAAGGACTCGTTTGCAAACTCCCATTTATCGGTGTCAATCTTGCGAAATCCCTGAACAGAAATGTAACCCTAAATCATCATTTCTTTAGATGTTTGATAACAAATTCAACAATGCAAGCAAACACCATCAGAATCTCAATTTCATCACAATTAAACTATCAATTCTTTAGATGTTTGATATGATCAGAAATATGCTGAAAATGAAGTTTTCTTTTGCACTAGTTACTGGAAATTCTAACCTGTAGAAGGGCGCGAAGCTCCCCACCTGGGCTACATAATCAAATCAGACAGTTCATTCTCTAGTTATCAATTCTTGAGAAGATCAGCCCACGTAGTCGCGATCTTAAAAGCCGATCCAATCAACAAGAACAGTTTGCCATATTCTTACACTATACTATACTTTTACACAATTATACATTTCAATTGCTGTATATTACAATTTACAAGTAAATGTTCCAATACAACCAAAATTATACATCCTCGGTTCCTCGCCCCCATCAGATTCTACACATGAAAACTGAAAATCCATCGACTAACTGAGTGAAAAATAACAATCAGAAACACACTGACTGACACAAGCCCAGCTTCATAGTTCATACATAACTGATAAGATTAGTCGAACAGGAAATTAGCCAAGAACATTCAGGATAAACAGAAGATGAAATGAAATCAGAATACATTAAAAAGATAAGCTGGAGTAGAAGAAATCCGCGTACAGAGAGCACCAGCCACCCAAGGGTGAGGTACAAACTGCAAGCTGGAATTACCCACATAAGTGTTAAGCTGACGAACGAAGCTGGAGAAATTGTTGTGCTTGAAATTCCTCGGAAGCACGACCCTAGCGAACTCAATAGGGTCCCACACCACGAAGCTCTGCCCGGTTCCTCCCCATGAGATGATCGGATCAAGCGCGGGGTCTTCCGCGAGATCGTAGGTCTTCGACAGGAACGGCGGGATAGGGTTCCCCTGTAAGCACTCCAGCGGCTGTGGAACCGGTAACTGCTCGGAATCGGCACCAATGCTCGCCGGCGGGAAGCTCGAAAGTGGAACAGCGGGTTTGGATTCGTAATCGTCGGGAAAATCGAAGTGGAAAGGGGAGAGAGACTGTAATTGGGGGAAGCTTTCGAAAGCTAAATTGACGGCGTCGTTTGAGGGAGGGGAGGAGGAGAAATTGGATTCATCATTGGGATCCATTGCCGAAACCTAATCGAACTGCGAGAAAATGGTAATGGCGGGGGTATATAATGGGGGAGAGTACTTGCAGGCGAAGGAATGGAGAAAATATCTGGGAGGGAGAAAGGCGGTGAAGGGGAGATGTGACGGGTCCGACGAGCCATTGATGTTGCTTGGTGGTGGTGGTCTAGGGAGTAGCCACCAACCTTCTCCGAAGCTTCGTATCCCGACGGGGCAGAGAGAGCGTCGATGGGGAGGAGGAGAGGGTGGGGGAGGAAACGGATGGTTGGACACGTGGGGACCACCTGGTGGGGCTCTCTGCCCTTGAGGAGGTGGCAGATTTATTTTTTATTTTTTATTTTTTTATTTTTGGAATGAAGGTCTCTTTCAGATGTTTTAGTTCGCCCCCAGGATTTGAACATTAGTGGAAAAAAGTATACTGTAGTAGCTTTCATAAAGTGGTTTGGTCCCTTTTTTCTGTTTATGGGAACAAAAAAAAATGTTGATTTTTTTTGTTATAAAATAAAGTGTGCATTGTCTTATAACCGTTTTTTCTAATTGTGATTTTTTTAAAGGCAATAATTCATGGAAGTGATCTATTACCCGAGTGTATTCTTACGTCACGGATGAGGTTTCAAAGACCAAAATAATCATGTACGAATTTACCAATTGGAACATCGCAGCACAGATGTGCAACTACATAAGCCACGATGTTCCTCGAGCGGTGAATATGTTTAATAGACTAATTTCTTATCCATTGTAAGTGTTTTGGAGAGTAAGTAATCATCATTTCAATTTCCTAAGAACACCGCTAGTATTTTTTTATAACATTAATAACTTTCAGGGAATCGCCTTCGAGATCAATTTCGTTTAATTGTGATCTTTGTATACATGTTAATCAATTCAATTCAAGTAAAAATTTTCTATATTCGTAATTTTAATCATTTTAAAATTATTTTTCGGAAATTTCGTCTGGTACCCCTGAGGTAAGGGCTTTTTCGCATGGTGTACCAAAGTTTGACATATTTCGCCTGGTAGCCCTGAACTTTTGTTTTATTTCGCCGCGTGCCCTTCTGTTAAAACCATTAACATTTTTCGTTAATTTTTTTTAAAAGGAAAAAAATACAAAAAAGGCTAACTGAGGAGCGATTACAGACCATCTTCTTCGCTACTCAATTACCTTACTCTTCGCCGCTTTGAGGGAGAGAACAAAGTCGATTGGGAGACGCCAACAAGGTGGAGCACTTGGTGTCGCCGTTGCTCGAAGTTTCCCTCCTCTTCTGGTTATGGATTTAGGGTTTTTTTTCGAAGTGGGGGGTTTTTGGGATTGAATTGCATATGTAAGCCCTTCGAATTGGGGTTTGAGGATTATATTTAGGGAACAAGTTTTTCTTCTTGTTGCTGAAAATTGAGTTGAATTCAACAATTTCAGTTGATTTGAATTTCAATTTTGAATTAAACAATTTATGTTTTGAATTCACTTCACTTTTGTTTCAAACTGCTAATATTTAGTTGCACTTCAGCAACTTCAGTTTTGTTTTGAATCTAGACCCATATGGCCATATATACTGAAATTTCACGTCAATTTCAGTTTCATTGTTGAACAGCAAAATTCGATTTTGATTTGAATCAAGACCCATATTTGCTGCAATTTCACTTCTATTTCAATTTTATTGCTGAAAATTAAGTTGTCAAACAGTAACTTCAGTTCTGATTGGAATCTAGACCCTTATCTGTTGCAACTTCACTTCCGTTTGAATTTTATTGATGAAAATTAAGTTGATTTCTTAAATATTGGAACTAGGGTGTTGAAGCCAATCAAGTGTGTTATTGTTTTCTTGAAGTATTGAATTGCAGGATTTAACGGAAGGGCAATTAGTCTTTTGTATTTTTTTTTCTTTTAAAAAATTTAACGGAAAATGTTATTGGTTTTAATAGAAGGGCACACAGCGAAATAAAACAAAAGTTCAGGGGTACTAGGCGAAATATGTCAAACTTTGGTACACCACGTGAAAAAACCCTTACCTCAGGGGTACCAGACGAAATTTCCGATTATTTTTTTAGGGTTTATATATTTTAATTTAAAATAATAATTTAAAAATCCATATTTTTTTATTTAAAGTATAGGTTGAGAAAAATCGTTTTTACAAAGTTGAATAATGTTGTCTGATTTTGAAACTAAGACATCATTTATTTTATTTTTTTATTAGGAAAAAATTCGAGGTTAGACAACCCTGATCCTGGAAGACCAACAAGTCGACAGAGGGAAAACCGTCTAAACAAACATGAAATACAAAGATGGTGCTAGATACAAGCAAACACACTCTACAAAGGTGAAACAAAAAACAACCAGACCGAAAGGGATGAGGACGTAGATGAAAGACGAAAGCCAAGCACTCCCTAGAGGCAGCACCGCAGGCCAGCGACACATCAGAAGAACACCCGTGGGCAGTGAAGACGAACCTCCAAGGAAACAGTCTTCTGAAAAAAGGAGACGCATCGATACACACTGCCACGGCCCCAACTTGTCCCGACTCCGACTGCCAGAACTCCATCACGCGGAAAGAAAGTCCCGTCACACCAAACGTAAAGTCACACATCGCTTGGATCGAAATGCACCAGAAACTTTAGCGGGAGATAACTAGCCCGACCGGGAATTATTTAAGTAGTTAATTTTTATTATTACCAATTATAATAATAGAAATGGAAATATATTTGAACCGATAAATTTCCAATTTCAAAAATTTATATTTCATTATTTGTTTTTATTATAATTTTTATCAATTATTATAATTTGTTGGGCAGCTTTGGTCCAACACAAAATTTTTGGACCAAAGCACACAAGGCTAAATCCATCAGGCATGGGCCACCTTCGGGCCCAAGGCAAGCCTGAAGGCAAAAGAAGGCAGGAGCCCACATGAGGAAGGAGCTAGGGTTTTGCAAGGTCTACCGCAACCCCAAACAGAAACGACGAGATCAGCTAGAGGGAGGACCAGACCGCGGAAGAGGAGGCCGGAAGCACCAAGGCGGTGCCAGAGAAGACGGATCCACCACACCCAGGGCGAAAGGATGCCAAGGAGGGTGCGAGGAAGGGGGGAGAGGCTTATGAGAAGGCGATTGGAAGGAGGAAGAGGCCCACCAGCGAAGCCACCAAACCAGACCCACCAGGGAGACGCCGCCGCAAGTCGAAACCGGCGAGGAAAGCCGGAGGCCGAACAAGCGACGGAGGCCACCGAACCGAACATCGTCTGCAGCAACAAGGGATGAAGGAGATTGATTCGGTAGATCCCACAATAAACCGATCGAGAAGGGGAAGAAAGGGCCGAAGGGACGAATCCACACAGGCATACAAACCCCCAACTTGACAATAGGTAGCACAGATCCGAGGAGGACACTTGAATAGGGGCACCTAAGGGGTGAAACAACACCAAACCCGAAGGAAGGAGGACGAGAGTCGGCCAGCCGTCCAAGGGCGGAGTAGGGAACTGACCTTCGAATAGGTGATTAGGAACCTCCGACGAGGAGCACCTCGATCGAAAGGATAACCGGCCTCCGAAGAGGGATTAATTGCCTTCGAATAGGGGTTGATTGCCTCCGAAGAGGGGTTTTGAGCCGACAAAAGTAAAAAACCGCCATGCTTAGGGCTGCCAGGGTAAACTCCGATGATTTTTTTTAACTATTAAAAGAGAGTGTTTGCACTCTCGATACTAAGACATTATGTACACAGTCGTGAAACTGTGTTTTTTTAAAAATCAGTTGTATTTATTTAAATTGAAAACTACTGTTCATATTATGACTAAAAAAAATTCTTTGAGACAAACTTTTTTTTAGACTATGAGATTTTTAGCATGAAAAAAGGAGTTATTTTTCATTATTTTGTAGAATAACTTATATAAAACGTGCTTTAAATAAAAAAATACTCCGGATGTTTGAAAATATATATATATATATATATATATATATATATATATATATTTATATATATATATATACTTCGTATCAAGTACTTCACAAATCTAATTTGAGGAATATTAATTCGATTAAAAAGGATTCAATTGTTCTATAAAAAAAAAAGAGTCAATTGACCAATAGGCCATAATTAGGGCATTTGGAAAATGTCCACCCATCCTTCCAAATTCGCAAAATGTCCACCTCCCTTCTCTTACCCCCTTTGCCCCTGTGGCCTCCCATCGTCCCACGCGCGCCCCCCTTACCCTCTCATGTTTCAGCACATTCGATTTCAACAATCCCTATTTCAGCATTTTTTTTATTTTTTTTCGCGTCAGCGCTTCGACACGGGAGTTGCTGAAACCGAAGTTGCTGAAATTGTTGTTGTAATTGCTGAAATTAGTTTTTTTTTTGCATCAGCGCTTCGACACCGGAGTTGCTGAAACTGTATTGATGAAACCGTGTTGCTGAAATCAAAGTTGCTTTTTTTTTCTTTTTTTTTTGCGCTAGCACTTTGACACTGGAGTTGCTGAAATTAGAGTTGCCTTTTTTTTCTTTTCGTGTCAACACTTCGACACCGGAGTTGTTGAAACCGTATTGCTGAACCCGGAGTTGATTTTTTTCTCGCGTCAGCACTTTGACACCAGAGTTGCTGAAACCGGAGTTGCTTTATTTTCCGCGTTAACAAAAAATACTGAAATGATGAAATGATAAAATGTTGAAATGATGAAATGTTGAAATTAAAAGAGGATTTGATGAGGCTTTGATGGACAAACTATAAATTAAAAGAGGATTTAGTAAACGCAAGCTATATAGGTACCAAATATACACTATATATTAATTTGTAGTATTAGTAATTAAATATAAAATAATTAGATAATTAAATAATGAATTAAAAAAGTGAATAAAAATATCTTTTTATAAGAAGATAACACTATCATGATCAGACTCTGGTTTAGGGTTGGGATTTGGCGAGGATGAAAGGAAATGGCAGAATTAGGAGGCACAACAGGAGACCCTGCCCATAGCAGCAACAAGTATAGCAGCAACAAATTAAGTTCTAGCCTGCAATTTCAGCAAGAACGAGACTGGATTAGGAGGCACAACAGGAGACCCCATAACAGCAACAAGTATAGCAACAACAAATGAAGTTTTAGCTTGTAATTTCAGCGAGAATGAGACTCAACAGGCAAGGGGAAAAAATAGCTCAATCGCATATATATATATATATATACACGATTCAACAAAAAGAATCTGATTAATTCTTCTTCCCGCCGTTCCCGCCTCTCCGTCGTCGGCGAAGCAATTTCGGGCCCTACTTGTCCGCCGCCACGGATCTGTGAAGCCCAACGATTCTTAGATCTGTAGAATCCGATTACGCCTTCATCTTCACAACAGGAGATCGATTCTTCTTCCCGCTGCACCGAAGCCTCATGCCTTCGCTCTCTTTCTCTCTCGCCATCATCGCTGCGCGTTTTCGCCATATCCCTATCCCTGGCCTTCCTCACCGTCCCCTTCCTCTTCCTCTCCCTCCTCTTCGGCCAAATCAAGGCCTATTTCTCCCTCTAGAGGTCAAAGCTTCATCGAATCGGCCATGGCGGATGAGAAACAACCGACCATCGGGAGGAGTTGAAGCGAGGTCGAAAGATGGAGAGGCCGATCCTCCACAGCTTCAGACTCCGATGAAGCCGGTGTGACGGTTGGACTTTGGAGAAGGCGAATCACTTTCTCAGTGGCTCCGCTTGTGCTGCTCGGCTCGATGAAATCAAAATCAGTGAGAGAGGCGGAGCAAGTGAGGAGGGCACTGGGAGAGAGGTGATGAGTTGGTGGACATTTACCTAATTTCTATATGGGTTGATGGACATCTATTTAATTTGATCCTATAAATTATACTATTAAGCAAATTTATTCTAAAAAAAATCTCCTTAAAACTAAAAATGAATTAACATGCCCTCAAAAAAAAAAAAGACATAATATATCGGTGACGAGTGACGACGACTGAGCAATGGAGATGGGAAATCGGGAGATTATCCGAACTAATGTTACCGGAAGATTAATTATTTGATTGGTCCTAATTTTTTTTTGGGTAAACATTGATTGGTCCTAATCTAAATATGACGTTGAGCTACTCGCCGACACCGCGTAGAATCCGTGTACTGTTATTCACTGATTCAGAGTTGGCATGTCCAATAGCCGAGAAGCTCGAACAAACACTGACCAATAGCCTTAGCTTGTGACATGGGCGATTGAAGGAGGTCGGTTTCATCCGTAATAGTGTAACGACTATGATATATTTCACCGGGGAGAGATCTTTCAAATGTATCACAAATACTGTATGTATTTTGAGTATAAATAAATATTGAAAAAAATTTAAAAAATATTTTTAGGTTCTAGATCATAATATTAATATGTTTGTTATAATAAAAAATCATGTTTTAAAAATATAGATAATTAAAATATTGATTATTTTAGAAAATATTTTTATTATTTTTTAAAACATGAATTTTCATAATAAATTTTTATAAATATATTAATATAAGGGTATAGAATAAAAAATATATTTTAAAATTATTTTTAATGTTTATTTATACCCAAAATAATTTTGTCATAGAACATAATGGACAATCGAAGTGGACTAGAGGATCCGGACTAGTGCTATATGCACTCTAATGGACGGATTCTGAATCCATTTCAATACAATACAATACCTGCCCAATAATCATTGCAAGTTGAGAAAAAAAATACGAGGTGGCTATGTGCATCTATGGCAGGTGTTATATGCACTCCTTAAAACAAATCATATATCCGTCCGTTGTAAGTTTAAAATAAAAATACACGAACGGATCATAGATTTGTCTGTTATAAAAAAATTACATACGATAGATCAATGATCTATCCTAATAAATTATAAAGCAAAAAAAAAGAGAGAAAAAAGCAAAGAAGCAGCAAGAGAGGAAAAAAAAGCAAAATAGCTTTTTGCTTTGAGTGAAACTTTAGAAAAGATCTCAAAACCGGTTTTGTCAATATAATTTCAAGTAAATTACACGTAAATCCTTTTCATTTTTTCCAAACAAATTGTAAAACGGTCCAAAACTCTCTCTTCTACGAATCGAAACCTAAATATGTTGAACGAACTATTGTGATCGAAAATAGGATAAAATCGATAAAATTAGTGAATGTATCAATTGATTGAGACTCGAATTGGTATACCGATCGTCTTAGATGATTATCGAATGACATTCGATTATTATTTGTGGTCGTCGTTCGAAAAAATTGTCGATGTTCGCAGAGGACGAGCTAAATAACCTCGACAATGTTTCATGAGGGTCCTGCATGCGTACCCTCAGCAACGTTTGATGAGACTCCTGCGTAACCTCGACAATGTTTTATGAGGCTCATGCGTACTCTCAACAGCGTTGGATCATGCGTACCCTCGACAATGTTTGATGAGGCTCCTGCATACCCTCGACACCTTTTGCCGAAGTCCCTTATTTAGCTCGTCATCTGCGAACTTCGACGTATTTTTCGAACGACGACCACAAATAATCATCGAATGTCATTCGATAATCATCAAATCGATATACCAATTTGAGTTTCGATCAACTGATACCTTGATTAATTTCATACTTTTTAGCCTGTTTTTGATCACGATAGTTCGTTTGACATATTTAGGTTTCGATCCGTAAATGAGAGAGTTTTGGACCGTTTTGCAATTTTTTTGGAAGAAATAAAAAGGACATGCGTGGAATTTATTTGAAATTATCTTTACAAAAGCCGTTTTGAGATCTTGTTTAAAGCAGCTATGTTTTGCTTTTCAATAAATAAAAAAGCACTTTTTTTTTCTATCTCTTTTTTTTTTGCATTTTAATTTATTAGGACAAAATCGAAGAATTAAAGATCCGTACTACGTATTTTTTTTTATTTTTTTAACAAACGGATCCTAAATCCGTATGTGTATTTTTTTTAAACTTACAACGAGCGGATCTATGATCCGTCCATTGGAGTGCATATAGCACCTGTCTTGTGTGTATATAGCAAAAAATGTAAGGGCGAATCCTAGATCCGTCAATTGTAAACAAATATGAAATATTACAAGGGACGGATGTATGATGTATCCGCCCTTGGTATATAAAAAAAAGAAAGAAGAAAGAAAGACAAAAAAAGAAGGACGGATCACTAGTACAAAGCAGCCCTTACACAACGTTTATTTACAAAACGCACAACGGTTTTGGAACCGTTGCATCTGCCCGTGTGGTTTTTGAAAATACAACGGTTGGGTTTATCACAATGGTTCACTTAGACAACGGTTATAACCGTTGTGATAGATTCCGGATAACGTTGTCTATGCAACTCCAAAATTGGGTCCAAATCATATTAATCGGTTATAACCGTTGTCTAAAGTCACTATAACTATTGTCCCAAGTTAGGATATCCGGTTTTAAACGTTGTCTAATCACATTCTAACCGTTGTCTAAGGATATTGTAATTGTTGTTTAGGTATATATTACCCGTTGCTAATTCCACATTACCCGTTTTCTATGGAGATTCTAATTGTTTTCTAGGTACATGTTAACCGTTGTCTAAGATACTTATAAACGTTGTATAAATAAAATTAATCGTTGGCTATTTAAAGTCGAACAGTTGTGTAAGCACATTGAAACCGTTGTGTACGTATATTTTAACTATTGTCTATCTAATTGTTAACCGTTGTCTAGCTTTATAAAAAATCGTTGGCTAGATTCGCTTAAAGCCTTAAACCGTTGTCTAAGTAACTTTCAATAGTTGGCGATACATTGTTCACACAATATGGATACTGACAATAAAATGAGTAGTCACAAACAAACAATTATCAACAATGGAAAAGAGAAGTATTAATTTTGGACAATAACATAGTTGGTACACGATGGGATTTATGCACAAGCATGAAACAACTAATACAACTAAATTCACATGTTATAAATTATCTAAAAAAAATTCACCAAAGCTTGTTTTCTCCTGCTTCGAAATAAACAAAGTTCACCTACAAAACCAAAATCAACCCAATAAGCTTCAAAGTATTTAAACAAGCATTCACATGAACAAGGAACATTCCTTTGATGACAATCGGTTAGCTAACAGATAACAAAGCATCAACACACCAGGAAAGAGCAAGAGCATGTCTAACAAATAACATTGACCAGAAACTTTCCCATAAGCATGAGATTAAAAAATTAACTTAGCTGATTTCATATACAACAAAGTCTTGGAATTCAGCCAATCAAATTCTTAAAATTAACTTAGATGGATGGAGAGTTCATACATATCAACTTAGATGGATGGAGAGTTCATGCATATCAAAGTCTTAGAATCCTAGCTACAACCTAACGTGACAACAATTAGCCTATAACCAAAGGCTATCAAATTTAGCACAAGTAGATACTAACCAGATTAGATCATCCAAGGAAATCAAAGATTAATTTCAAAATTCAACAGATCACTCAAATTGCTAATTCGCAAAATTTTAAGTAGTATGTAACCAATTTCAATACATAATAATCAGCAAGATAGAAAGCTAATGAACTCCGACATAGCAGATCTGCTAGAGGGAGAGAAAAATACTAACTTGCACTTACTTGAGGCGAAATTGGAGTTTGCAAGAGAGGCATGAGCTGCGACATTGCCCCATGTTGAGGATTCTCATGCCCATGCCAAGCCCGACGCCCATGCCAGATCTTGCCAAAAGCGACATCTGAAGCTGCTGCTGCGTGTGTTGTGACAGGCTCCTTGTACTTGTTGAACTTTAGTTTGCAGTTGTTTTAAGTACTCTATCACCTCATATAGCATTGAAGCTTATCTTTCTACAAAAACTCACAAAAACAAAATAACACATTTATTACTAAAATTGAAATTTCCTCAAGTTTTGTTGGTAAATTGATCTAGTCACCTTGCTTGCATTAATTACGTATATTTTTTGCAGCGCTTTCAACACTTCAATTTCATCAATGATCTAGTCATACATCCATACATATGGGGGCAATAACATTAAAAAAAAGACTAGCCTTTAATTAAACATTTGAATGAGTGTTATTGCCCATTCCTTCTCTCCACTCATTAAAAAACTAAAATAGTAACACTATTTTTTACTGTGTTGTCACATAAAGATAGAATTTTTATCTTCACGCAATAGAAATCTGAACCGCAATCACAATCAATCAAAACAATAAAAACTAACACCGATAGATTTAACCCCAAAAAGAATCATCACCAAAGAGCAAGACAAATTACTTGTATGTACAGGACTCGATCTCAGCCTTGATCCAATTACTAATGCAGGCACCCATTTAGGATGAGGAAGAAAAAACACCCAAATCAGCAATGCAATGCTATTCAATAAAATAGCCTTAACTAGCTGTTATACCTAGCAAAATCAACACATGAAAGGAACCAATAAGGTAGCATATCAACACTTCAATTTCACTAGTAAGAGAATCAAATAAAATCAGCACTCAACTTAAAGCATACAATAGAACTAACAAGTTCTCATGATCGATTGCTACTTTCCTCCTTCATAAATAATCAATGAAAACCATGAAGAATTAGAACTCAAATTTAGCATAAGGCATACAAAATATCAATTATTGGCTTAGCCCAAGTTTATTCAAGTATTCATCTGACACTATAGATGAAAACCGTTTTATATCTAAAAAAATGCATCTTCGGCTATTTTAACAAACCAATCCAACCACAAATTCCAAAAAAACAAGCATCAAATTAACGCAACCAAAATATCAATTTCAGAAATTTAACAAGTTAACAAACCCTAGAAATTGGGGGTTTATTTAACACTAACGAATCCATGGGGAGAGGGAGAAAGAGGCTGACCGGAAATAGGTTATCGAAGGTGGGGTCGTCAGCTCCGGCGTCAGTGCTGCTCGGTGGCTGCGGTGGTGCTCGGTAGCGCCAGGAAGACTCGGCTCCCAACTTGAAATCTTCACTCAACAGTCAACCCACAACCGGAAGTTGAAATAGCGGTTGTTCAACAGCCGAACAGAAGGCGCTGCCCATTGCAGGCGCTGCTATTGGCGCACCAACGGAGCCGCGGATGGCGGCCGAAAACGGTAGACTGGAGAGGCGGAGGGTTAGCCTAACTAGACATGCATAGATTTGAGAAGAAGCGATAGACTGGAGTTTTGTGGTTCCTTTTTTTTTGAACCAGAAATAATTTGGCAATAAGAGGACCTTATATGCCAAGAGCATCCAAACGGATGAAATTGCGAAGCAGTGGATCGTCTGGTGTCCCTGAGCCTGAGAAAGCAATGTTGAGATGCGATAATCGGTCCGCAACTCGGTTTGCCTCCCTAAAGACATGACGAATCTCAATCGAGCGAAAGAGACCTAGGGAGACTAGAGGGTCGGAGACAATCATTTTCGAGTCGCCCGTAGGTTTCCCACAGCCCTTAAGGCTGTTGATAATAGTGAGGTTGTCACCCTCAATTATCAAATTTGTTATGTTAAGTTCTGGTGCGGTGTTAAGACCATTCCAAAGGCCCATGCCCTCAGCTCCAAAGATTGATGATATGGAGGATGGGCCGGCGCCATATAAAATAGGTGTGCCGTATGGTTTCTGATAACATATCCAAAGGAGCCAGAGGAGGAGGTAGATAAGGCTCCGTCGAAGTTTAGTTTGTAGGATCCCAAAGGCGGGGCTCTCCATCTTGCGTTCCTTTTAGCCCTTGCAAACAGGGTTCGTATCTCTTTATTCTTAAGGTGGTTTGACTGATCTTCAGGAGTGCCGTCATTTTGTTTAGATATATTCCACATAATCGTTTGATCTTTTACAAAAGAGAGTATACTTCTGACGTCTTGCTTTGTGTTATCAAAGAGTGTTTTCTTCCGGAAGTACCAAATACTCCACCAACTAAATGCTAGCTTAGTAAATCTTTGGATTCCTATTTTTTCTTTTATGGCACAGATGATACTATTTAACTCAATTCCTTGTGAAAAGTAGGTATTTAGAGTGGTAACCAGAGTATGGTCTATATTTGCTAGAGTTGCTCGGGTGATAGGGCAGTCCCATAAAAGATGCGTTAAATCTTCATAACTCGAGTCACAATGCGGACATGAAGTAGGGATTCCCACCCCCCGAGAAGCAAGTCTGGATGATGTAGGTATATCGTTTTTCGTTATTTTCCAGAGTAGTGTTTTAACTTTTGATGGTAGGTCAAGATTCCAGATCCATCTCAAATCGGATTTTTGGTGCTGTTTGAAGTTGTTGATCATTTGTATTGCAGAGCTTGTACTGAACCATCCATTCTTGCTCCATTTCCAGTATAGTCTATCTGTGTGTGTATGTTTAGGGATCGGATACGTCGCTATTGTTTCTATTACGTCATTTGGTAAGGTATGTTGGAGGGTTTCGGTTAGTTTTTCCAAATTCCATTTTTTATCATTTGTTATGAAATGTTGTATTGTGGAATGGGTGTCTACTTGCCTTTCTTCCGAGACCATAGCTATAAGGGGTGATTTGCCAATCCAATGATCGTTCCAGAAGTTAATACTTTCTCCATTTCCAACAGACCAGCGGATACCATCTTTAAAAAGAGGGATGAGTTTTATAAGTTGGGTCCATTGCCAAGAAGTGTCACCCTTTTTGTGGTAATGTAGTATGTGTTGTTGTTTTAGGTATTTTTCTGTGATTAAGGTGACCCATGGGTTGCGCGGTTCAGCTAAGATTTTCCACAATAGTTTTAATTGTAATTCCTTGTTCATATCTTCAGAGTTTCGGAGACCAAGGCCCCCATGAGATTTTTCCTTACAAACCTCAAACCAACTGACGAGCGATTTATGTTTAGGACCTTTATTCCATAGGAAATTCCGATTAATCCTGTCAAGTTCTGTATGTATAGTTTTTGGTAGAAGGAAGCATTGCATAAGGTGTAGAGGTTTTGCCAACAAAGTAGTTTTAATTAGAGTACACCGTCCTGCTTGAGATAAGCAGTTAGCTTTCCATTTATGCAGCTGAGATTTAGTCGTGTTTAAGAGGTCTTTAAATGTGTCCTTGGTAGCACGCCCACAAATGATAGGGCAACCTAGGTAAGGGCCTAGGTTATTTGTGCATGGGATCTCTAATTCATTATGGATTGCATTTTTCTGGCTTGTTGTCATGTTTGGGGTAGTTTGGAAGTGTGATTTGTGTCTATTTACCTTTTGTCCTGATAGGGAAGAGAATTCCCGGAGCACTTTATTGATTTGATCACATGCAGTTTTAGTTATAGACGCAAAAATGACAATGTCATCTGCAAATGCCAGGAATGGGATACTGGTCCCATTGCGTGTAATTGTGATGCCTAGATGGCTCTTAGGGACAACAGATTCTTGATATAGTCCGCGGGCTAGAATTTCTGATAGTATAAGAAATAGGTACGGAGATAGAGGGTCTCCTTGTCTAAGCCCACGTTCAGGAGCGAATAGGTCAGTGGGCTCATTGTTTACTAAGACCGAGTAGGTAACTGTAGTTATGCAGTCTCTTATTCACCCAGTAAAGCGCGGACAGAAACCAAATCTGTCCATGACAGAGAATAAGAAGTTCCAGTCAACAAGGTCAAATATAATCCGACCTTTAATATTAATTTAAATTCATATATATATATATATATATATATATATATATATATATATATATATATATATATATATATATATATATATATATATATATATATATATATATATAGGTTAGTTCTGGTATACTCAGCCCTTAACGTGTATCATGTACACAAATCTACGGCGTTGATTGATTGGAATGGATGGTTGTGATTATTAGGCATTTTTTCTTTTTTTTTTTTTAATTAAAAATCAGTGGGGTCCACGTTTTTTCATGCCCACTTGCTGAATTGGGGCGTGTGTGGTGCACTCTCTTTAAATTATTCGATAGTATATCTGGATTATTCGATCGTAACGACAGATTATTCGATCGTATCGATGAATTATTCGATGGTATCCACTTGCCACATGATGGGCGATTATTTTTTCTTCGCATTATTCGATAGTATCACTAGATTATTCGATCATATCGATGGATTATTCGATCGTATCAATGGATTATGCAATAGTATCGATGAATTATTCTAATCGGCTAGCACCCTGAAAACGCCCTAAACTATTTACCAAAAATTATTCGATGGTATCGTTTGATTATTCGATGGTATCGCTTGATTATTCGATTATATCACTTGATTATTCAATGATTTCGTTACTAATGTCATTTAATGGTTCCGATACCATCGCTTGATTATTCGATGGTATCGCTTGATTATTTGATTATATCGCTTTATTATTCAATGGTTCTGATACATTCGATACGTCCTAAACAAACTGGAATACAAAAACAAGATATCAACAAAATTGATACATCCTTGGTGCTCGAACAATCCAATTTAATTAAGCACAAAAACCCAGATCGAATTCTAAATGAGCAACACAATCCGAAGGAATATTGAACCTATGCAAGTTTGTGCGATGCAAACAAAAAACTTCAGCAAATCAAAATCGACCAAAAACAACATAGCAAGCAGGACCCTGACCCATCACAACTAAAAATCCTAAATCAAACAAACCAAATATGGAAAATCAAACCTAATTCGAGAGCGTCCACAAACCCTAACCACCGAAAGCAAAGAGCCGCCATGGCAGAGATACCTGGGTTTTTTTTAAATCAATTTCAATTGATTTTGCAATTTCAATTGAAGATACCTGGGTTTCAGAGTAGGCGGTGATTCTTTTTGGAGTTTTGCGAAGAGCCGCCATGGGCAGAGAAACCACCGAGGAGCAGCGCAGGAAGGCCGGCCTTGCCATCACCCTCACCACCGGCTCCGCGCGCCATCGCCATCACTTCAGCACTCGACTCTGTGCTCCTTCGCCATCACTTCATAGCACTCGGCTCTGCACGCCTTGGCTTCCTTGTCGGCGCCCAGATCTGAGAATAGGGGAAGAATTGCCGCTATCGCCCATATCATATGTACACCGGAACCGCCGGCGCCCAGATCTGCAACACGAAACGCCGCCACCGCCCAGAATTAATCAGTGGAAGCTCGGCAATGGAGAATCGAGTCTAGATTGGGGATCGAGACCAGCGCATTGAAGAAGAAGATGGTGGAAACCTCGCCAGCCATCACCATCTCCAAATCGTTGATCCACTTCTAAAACAAAAGCCAAATCGAGAGGGCTTTGCTTCCACTATCAATCGTCCGCTCACCTTCGTTCACTTTCGCCGCCATCCCCGACCGCCTTCGCTCCCACCATCAATCTCCTCTGACTTGCCATTGCCGACCGCCTTTGCTTCCGCCATCGCCGACCACCTTCGCTTCCCCATCAATCTCCTCTGACTTCCTCCATATCATTCACCGCCCAATCGATTTTCTCTCTTGAAACGCTCTCTTTCAATGGTTGAGAAAGTGGATTCTCAAATCTAAAATTGAAAGATTGCACCGATGGAGTTTTGAATGGGTTGGGGAACACGCGTTTAGACTGAAGTCAGCTTCTTTTTACCAATTTTTTTTATTTCCTGATTGACATGGAATAATCTCGGCCTTTTATTTTCCTTACATCAACGACTCAGATTTGTGTACATGATACACGTTAAGGGCTGAGTACATATGATCTATCTTATATATATATATATATATATATATATATATATATATATATATATATATCGGGGATAAATCTTTATTTTTTGAAATATTAATATTAGGTTAATCGAAAAATGCTAATCAAATAAAATATTACATGTAATAATAATCAATATGAAAATACCAATAATAGTTTATTTATAGCATAAATATTCTATACATATAATCTATCTATAAGATATGTATAACAACAATTCTATACGTATATTTTATCTGTAAGATAGCAAAATACATTCTCGTCGGAGGTGATCTAGAGTTTCCGGTGTTCGGTTGCTTATTATGATACCTTTTTAGATAGGGTCGAAATCGTTCAACGAATCAAACTCACTGCACGCAGTGACCTATGAGCTTTTTTGGGCATTTAAGTTCATTTCAGAGCATTATTTAGGGTTTTAATATTTTTCAGAATTTTCGGTATTTTTAGTTTTTTATCTCGTAAATGATAAAATGAAACCACTATATTTAATTCAATTTTATTTAAAAGAATTATAAAAAAAAATTAATTAAATTAGGTACGATAAGTCAAAAACAACATTTTTAATTAGGACATAGACCATGGTTCTTTTAACCACTTTCTTTTATGCGTCCTTTATATATAACAATGATTTATTCATATTCATTGTCTCTTTAAATTAATAGACAATGATTTCAATCAGGATTAGACAACGGTTATCATAACCATTTTCTTTTAGAAGTCTTTTGTATATATAACAACGATTCTTTAATTATCCGTTGTCTTTTCAACTTACTAAACGCCAATTTTATTCAGATTTAGACAACGGTTTTACTAACCGTTTTCTTTGAGACATCTTCTATATATATAACAATGGTTTTTTAAATATTCGTTGTCTTTATAACGAAATAGACAATGATTCTAATCGGTCTTACACAACGGTTTTATGAACCGTTTTCTTTGAGAAGTCTTCTATATATATAACAACGATTCTTCAAATATCCGTTGTCTTTTCAATTTATTAAACGCCAATTTTATTCAGCCTTAAATAACAGCTTTAATAACCGTTTTCTGTGAGACGTCTTCTGTATATATATAACAGTGGTTCTTTAAGTATTTGTTGTCTTTATAACGCAATAGACAACGATTCTAATCGACCTTCCACAATGGTTTTATTAACTGTTTTCTTTGAGAAGTCTTCTATATATAACAACGATTCTTTAAATATCCGTTGTCTTTACAACTTACTAAACGCCAATTTTATTCAACCTTTGACAATGGTTTTAATAACCGTTTTCTTTGAGATGTCTTCTATATATATATATAACAACGGTTCTTTCAATATTTGTTGTCTATATAACGTAATAGAAACCGATCATAACTGGCCTTACACAACGGTTTTATAAACTGTTTTCTTTGAGAAGCCTTTTGTATATATAACAACGGTTTTTTAAATATCCATTGTCTTTTAAACTTGCTAAAAGCCGATTTGATTCAGCATTAGACAACAGTTTTAATAACAGTTTTCTTTAAGACGTCTTCTATATATATAAAAAAAATTTAAATATTCGTTACCTTTATAACGTAATAGATAACGATTCTAATCGACCTTACACAACGCTTTTATGAACCGTTTTCTTTGAGAAATCTTTTGTATATATAACAATGGTTCTTTAAATATTTGTTGTATTATCAACTTACTAAATGCGATTTTGTTCAGCCTTAGTCAATGGTTTTGATAATCGTTTTCTTTGTGAGGTCTTATATATATATATATGTATATATATAACAACGGTTCTTTAAATATTCGTTGTCTTTATAACCTAATAGACGATGATTCTAATCGGTTTTACACAACGGTTTTATGAACTGTTTTCTTTGAGAAGTCTTCTGTATATATAACAACGGTTTTGTTAATACTCGTTGTCTTTATAAATACAAACACACCCAAAGACAACGGGTAAAATTATAACCGTTGTCCGTCCCAAAAATCTCTGATTTTTTTCAACATAGACACCATCTTTATAGAAACTGTTGTCTATGTGGCGTCTTATAATGTACATTTTGTACTAGTGGATCATGGATCCGACCTATAAAACCTCAAAACATGGACCGATCTTAGATCCGCTTGTGTATTTTTTTTTACAAACTGTAATGATTGTTGGACATGTATCAAGCTATGGGTGAAACAGATCCATAATATGTCCGTATGGAGTGCATATAGCACATGCGCTGGGTGCATATAGCCACCCCGTACTATACTAGATTTTCAATCGTGAATTGTATAAACTATGAAAAATAAATTTTATTTTATTTTATACGATTTCAATCTTATGAATATGTTCATTAAGTAAAATATATCATTTTATATAATGAATCTTGTTAATAAAAAGATGTTATTTTATGCATTTTTGTGCTCATTTTACAAAATTACTCTTATACGTAGTTATAATTAGAGAGCATTTTTTTATTGAATATAATTATCGAGTTGTTGGTTGCAAAAAAGAGTGAAAAAAACAAAGTAATAAGAGGGATATAAGTGTATTTTTATCCGTTTTTCTTAAAAGGTATGAAAAATGTCAAAATGACATGTTTTGTTTAATTGATAGAGTATTGAGTATAAAATTATATTAAACAAATAAAATAAAATTTTGATATTTTATAGAGTTTTTTTTTTTTTTTAAAAAAACATGTTCAAAAGTCAAACGACTACTATTAAGATACAAATCGAAAGAGTAATTACACAATACTTCATTCGATTGTAAATATATTACATTTTACAATCGAAGGGAGAATTTTATACATCTTCAACATCAGCAAGCCATGTTAGGCTTAAAAGTTTGCTACTGCTTGCTCCTCTTGAAGGTGCAAACACCATTTCTATCAACACTAGAGAGCTTCTTTCATACTTGCTATAGTTGGTGTCAAGAAATTCTTGACTCCCTCTGTTTGTTAAAATAGTCCTAAAAACAAAAACTATAGTAATTAAATTCAACATCTCATTTCTTACCGGATAACATCTTATTTATTAACGGATAGCTAAAACAAAAGTAACATCCTCTGCCTTTAAGGCAACCCGCACAAATAGAGAACAACCCTTTGGAACAATGAACTATAAAATTAGATTGCAAACATGTAAATGAACAAAATTATTGGAATTCATCGTAGCAATTTGAATTACCATGGAATATTAATATCATTATGACATGAAATTGCACATATATTATCACATACTCTCTTCGTTTCATAATACATATCCCTTTACTTTGGGCACGCTTTTTAAAAGCAAAAAATTTATAAAATATTATTTTAATTAATTTTTTATATAATTTGATAATTATTACTAATTTGATCCATTCATCAAAATTCAATCATATGGTTCAAAATTGTTCTCATGAATACATTTTAAGGAGTTAATGCATTGAAAAGTTATTATTATTATTGTTGTTATTATTATTATTACTAGTGTTATTACCCGCACCGTTGTGCGGTTTTTTAATAAATTATATTTATTATATTAGTCATAAACGTTTAATTATATGCTCATATTAAGGTTAAAATAGTTTGGTATGTGGATTATTTTTTATTAAATTGTGAATGTTAAAATAGTATGTTTAAAATCTTTCTACAAAGCTTAATTTCAAGTAGCCATAAAATAAATCAAGATTAAGTTTGGTTAAAATCAATATGCAACACGTACATATTTAATAGATAAATAAATTATGTTTTACTAAAAATCAATACACAATCTATAAAAATTTCTTAAATAAATACTGTACATCATAACCTAAATAAATTTAAAGAAACAGATATAAAATCGTATGGAGTAAGCTATATCAATTTATTATAAGTGAGAAACCTACTTTGGGGTGTATTGAACGATTTTATATGTGCAATTATTAAAATTTAAAATTTATAGTATATACATATTTTTTGTTTGAAAATATGTATGGGGTACCATTTCACCCACATTATTTATGTCTTATTATTTATCAAATAAGGTTATGTCTTATTATTATGAAAGAAATAATTTTTTTTTGTATAGCTTATTAAATTAAATTTTATCTAAATTTTTTTTGTATAGCTTATTAAATGAAATTTTATCGGATTAGATGTAAATGGTAATATAATATGCAATAGTTATTGATATAAATTATTTATTTTAGGATTGATAAAAAAAGATATTAATTGTGTAATCAAATAAGATATGGATGGAAAAAATGGGATAACCAACTAATATACGGTAGAAGTTTAAAGTTTCAATTTTAACATGTAGATACGGTAGAAGTTACTAATTAATTTAATGATTTTTTATGGGATATATTTATGTAAATACACGCAGATAAATAGATTAGGTTGTTGTATACATGGCTAAAATTTATCGGACATTCATTAATTGACATGTCAAAAAACCCGAGCCAGATTGCACCAGAGCCCGCCACGTGAGCGAATCGCACTAGAGCCCGCCACATAGGATTTCCACGCCTCTGTTTTATATTATACTAGTATTTGTTACCCGCGCGGTTGCGCGTTTTGTTAATAAATTATATTTTATTATATAATTATATTAAAATATTATATTAGATAATTAATTGACGTGACTTAAAAAAATAAAATCAAATTGATGTGGCTCACAAAAATAAAACCATATATAAATATATTATATTCAATTTGATCTAAAAGGTAGAATAACGCACCAAATATTCCTTCTTCATCTTTTAAAATAATAAATAATATAGTTTATTAACAAAAGCATGAAAATAATAAATATGTATAACAACTAATTCAAGTTATATTGGATAGATTATTGATCTAAAAAGATAAGTTTTTAGCTAACTATATTCGTTTATTAATTGATGTGGGCCAGAAATATAATACCACTTTAATCCAGAAAATGCCACGTAAGCAAAAATAATCCCGCTTTAATCCAGAAAATTCCGTGGACGCGAGATCGCACCAGTGCCCGTTTCAGGCCTCTGTTTTAGTATTTTATATAGATATTGATTATTATTATTATTATTATTATTATATAGATTTAGATTTTGGAGTTTTTAATTGCAATTTGTGTTTTAAAAAAAACCGAAACATAAAATTTGGAATTTAATAATTTATTTATTTATTATTCATTTGGACGCAAATGAAAAAATTCTACAACATGGTAGTCGGACCAGAGATGTTGTATGGAGCTTAGTGTTGGACGACTACAAAGGCTCAAGAGGAGAGGCTAATGGTGGTTGAGATGGGGATGATCAGATGAATGAATAGTTGTACTAGGCTCGACACGATTAGAAATGAAGTTATCCGCGAAAGGTAGGGATAAGCAGTATCCGAGACAACCTGCATGAGTCGAGACTTCGTTGGGTTGTGCATGTGTAGAGGAAAGACTCGAATGCGCCAGTGCGTCAATGTGGCAGTTTGGATATTGATAGAATACGACGGATCAGAGGAAGACCAAAGAAGAGTTGACGAGAGAAGATTAGACAAGATTTTACCCTTTTGAATCTTAATGAGAATTTAATAAGAATATGATACAATGGAGGAACATCATTCAAGTCAAAGAGGGTTAGGCTAGAGCACAAAGGATTTGCAGAGATCGTATCTTTTTCACTATGACTTTTGTAATTCCTCTGTATTTTACTGTGTATTTATACTCACCCTTTTGCGTTTTATTGTGTGTTCCTGTCTATGCTTGGACCACTTAGAAATACTCTCTCAACATAATCACAGAAAGAGTGCGTACAACTTGACCCCTCAGCCTTTAGGCTTTAGCGGAACTAACTAGGAATGTTGTTGTAGTATTTGGACCCGTCTGACTCGGGATGGCCACGGCCCACGGGTAAGAGAGGAGGGAAATAGTTTCCACTTTGGTGGGAAAATGGGAGGGAAATTATAAGAGGGCGGTAAGGCGGCAAAGCACAGCTGCAGATATTGAGATCTGAAAAACCCTCTCTCTCTCTCTCCTCTCCTCTTTATCCCTTCAACGCATCTCCAATTCAATCCATCATAACGGCACGATTACAGTAGGTATGCTTACAATTTCTTCTACTCTTTCTACTCAATGATTTAGCTCGTTAAGCTTGAAATTGTTTCGGATTGAATTCACCGCAGATTGCATACGAAAACTGATTGATTGTCGCTTCTGTGCTTTTGTCTTCGAAATTTCATGGAGCTTTGTTGTTATTTCTTCGCTGTTCATGTCGAAGATTCGTTTTCCGGTAGCTAATTTGCTACTGCACGATTTCGCTTCCATACTGGATCTGTTTGCAGCTTCTTCTCTGAGGTGTCAACCAAGGTTTTCGCAATGTCGTTTTGACGGAATTCATTGTGTTATGTAGAATCGACTAGAAATTACTAGATATTGATTCCCTGTTTGCGGAAAACTTTCGCACTTGAGGTTACATCATATATTTGCTCGGTGTTATGTCAGATTAACTGCTTGAGAGTTCGAGCATCTATCCGTTTGGTTGCTTCTTGCACATTCGTACTTCATGTTGTCGTTTGAGATATGTGATTTAGCAGATCTGCTCAGTTCAGTTATAAACACTGGTTCTACTCTTTTGTTTCAGATAAGTGATTTGGTAGTTGATTAGTCTCCATTGGGTTATCTTCAGTGAATTGATTATGACATGAGAAAGGTGTACACCAAGTTCAGCATATGAAATCTGAATCATACTTGATAATCTTGGTTTGATAAGAGTGGATAATGGATATGCATGTTAGAGGTGTCTTCAAGAGCCGATTCCATCTTCTCGGGGGTTTGTTCGACAAGGGTACCAAAATCCCAAGGAAAGGAGGTATGTGTCTTGCAGTTATAATAAGCACTCGCCTTATAGTGTAATCTAAGTTCAGTTGTAACCTTATTGATGGATGTGTACTGTGTAGTTCTAGTTCTACCAAACTTCCTTTGGGGTCTTTTGGTTTATAAATTTTTGTGTTTTCTCTATGCTTTTTTCTCCCCCTATATTTGACTTATTTGTGGTTGATTTTCAGCCATGCCTTTTCTTTTGTCATTTATTGAATGCAACGAGTGATATAAATGTTATATCTGGTGATTGTTAATTTGATGCAACGAGCATTTAGTAGTGTAGGAAGAACTATCAAGTTTGCTTCAAAGGTTCATGCGTTGAAACGTTTAGTAAGAAATATCAAGCTGTTGAAATCTAGGGCAAAGATTACCACTTCGGATACGGTGTAGATAATTGACTGGACAAACTTGCCTTGTTTTCTCACTAAAGAAAGCTCAATTGGAGCATAAAACTGTATTACTAGGGCATAATCTACCATGTACATGCTGTGGATATTCACCTTAGGAAGTTACTGAACTCCTTGACTTTTGGGATACACAGCATCTTTTTTGTTTGCACAATTTTGGAAAATCATGGAGATCAACTCATCAACAATCAGTAAGACTAGTTAAATCCCTAGACTTCTTGCCTCTTCTTCTTTTTCCCGTTACAAACAATATGCCTCTCTGATGTTTTTAGACATCTTGCTCTGAATTTCTTCCTCTTGGCCTAGCCAACTTGCTTGCCGGAAAATGTAATCTAGCCATAAGTGGACGAGGTGATCGTGTTTTCTGTTCAAATCCTCTAACACAGACATATCCTGTAAGACATTTAACAAACAAACAACAATTAGTTCAATATGTGATTTAAGGCCACTTTGATGTCCAAGACCCGAGAAAGATGATTCTTGACAATTTGATGAAAGCACTGTGGTTAACATGGAGCATATCAAGGTAAAGGGCCATAAATCATGTACTTTCTTTATGCATTACAAGTTGTGAGAACTGAGAACTGCATAATGCTAATATTCAGCCAATTGAAAATTTGAACTGTTTTTGTCTTAATTTAAGGATTTTGTTACTGTACAAGGGATAGTTTTATACAATGAGGAACTTGATAATAAAGCATGTGATTTTGAGCAGTCAGCATACACATGCTAAAGTATGATCACTACCGCTTGAAGCACCTGAAAATTCTAGAAACATGTCAGCCTTAAGACATCACGACTTTTCTGTGTAGTTAATTCTGATCATAAAATTATTTCTTATGATAAAATATTAAGATGAGATTATGAGAAACAAATGTGGCAAAACAATACTTATGTGAGGTAGTTACTATTCCTGTAGTGCAACGTACTTGACACTTGTTTCTTCTGTGAAGTGTTATATAAATAGTTACTGCTAAGTTGAGTTGCTTCCAAAATCATGCTTGTTGCTTATGAATTGTTACTATTTGGGGGTAATGCATTTGCTGTTTGGTTTTCCTGCTCTTTTAGTTGACAGGTAGTTTCTGAATTTGCTCGTACTGAAAGTAATGTCGCATTTATCTTCATGGAGGGCACCTATAAGTTTGCTTAGGTTTCAGTACATACCTCTCCAAAAACAATGTTGAATGCCCTCTGTAGACAGGCCTGAACAAAAAAAAGAAGACTTCATCAGTTTTAGTTAAAAATTAGGCTAGACCTTTATAACAAAGCATCACATTTGTGCACCTTTGAATATGCTAGGAATGGAGGTCCCGAAGTAGACAGTTCTTCTTGGCAGATTCCATATCCATTGCCTAGGGACTTCAATTGGGTTAAGACTGGAATCATGGTCTGCAAATACCTGAATGCCATTTTTTCATGAAATCGATGTTAGTAGAGAAACATCTGAGAATGCATGAAAATGAACTAAGCAAAATGAATAAGCGCTTTACCTCATTGACTTGGAAGTATGTTCCATTGAGGGGAAAGCTTCCTCTCATAGCTGTCCTACATGGTATCTGTTAAACAAAAATGTAGAATTATTAATTGTTCTTGACTTATCATGCTTTAAAGTTTAAACTTATGATAAACTACATTGATTGGTTATTACCAGGAGTGTCCCTCGCACAATTTGTGAATTTGCTTCTCGTTGACTATTGCAATAAAAACAAGTCTCATCACCGCAGAGTTCACCTGGTTCTTGAGAGTTGCATTTTTTTTCAGGAGCTTCTATTGAGTTTGCAGTTTCACCTGGTTTTCCCATCAGGTTATATGGCTGTTGCTGAAGTAGCATGATAGAAAACAATTGAAACTGAGAAGTTCTGTGTTATCTTACCAGGGGTCCATATAGCAAGAAGATATGAACAAGGATCATCCGGCTCTCGTTTATCCAGCTGTCAAGGAGGCAGTGTTAAAATCAAGGAGCTTATTTCAAATGTTAAAAATCTCTAATTCACTAAGAAGCTCACCCCTCTTAGGAGTTGGTGTGTGTCTGGAAGCTCATACCTGCAGAATTATTAGCAGGATATCACAAGGGGTTAAAAAAAACTTCTGAATATGTAATCATAAAATATTTGTGCTAATATAATTATATGAAAAGCTATTCATCCATTTGTAGGGAAAAAAAGAAATTTCAAGAGTGATTTAAGTCATCGCCATGGACTTAATTGCATCTTTGTTGTGCTTCAAAAATTATTTAGTGGAACTTGAAAGTCCCTGATTCGAGGCCAATCCCTTCGAACTAGTCAATTCTATAAAGCCTTCATTTAAGATAGGAGAAATGTCTACTTACACATGATGCTCTGTTCTTAGTCGATTCACATTTTTGAGCCTTGGGGTAGGGATAGAAGCAGCTTCTGTTGCTAGAGCTACTAGGGCCTTGGACATTTCTCCATCCTGGAGTTCCATATTTGACTGCATGTAAGTCTGCAGGGTGTTAGTGAATTGCTCCAAGTTGAGTTTGATTGTGGGGATTTCATTTGGATCCTCATCAAGAGCATCTTCGATGTCATATTCTAATGTCTGCAATTGCTCTGGTTCAGCTTCTGGTGATGCTGGAATTTCAACAATAGGCTCAGAGTTCCTTGATTCTGATTTTGTTTCTGACATGTGATCTGCCATGAGCAGAGGCATTGGTAAAGACTGGATAGCCACTTGAGGAGTCGCATTGTCTTCATATGAAGGTACAATTCTTTTATCTACAGGCACTTGAGGAATCACATGGTCTTCATATGAAGGTACAATTCTTTTCTCTTCAGGTGCCGGAAGGGCTAGTCTTGCACTGCATCAATTAACATGTTTTTTTCAATTAATACAGTGTGCACATAAAAAAACATTAATGCATCAACCAGATGTGTTTGTTTTCTTCAAAAGAACAGTCTTATTTTGCAAATAAAAAGTTACGACAGTATAGAAATGTTTATAAAGATAAACTTACCTTGCAAATGCACTGGCAAAGTGTCTACATTCACCTCGCAATGGGCAAGCGTTGCAATTTGGCTGTTTTTTTGTGCAAAAAACCTGCATACGAGTGTAGAAAGTACTATTTAGATAAATGATTGTGGTCATTCTTGAAGAGATTAAATTATTTATCTTATTCTCACTTATAAGTTGCACTGCTCATTTACCTTTCCAAATGTGATCAAATGATAATGCAGCTCATACCTGTATGGAATCAAGAAAAAATGCCATATCAGCCGTGAATTGAACAATATGCTTTTGCTTTATAGTACATGAAGACTTTCTTATCTTCTTATATGAACATCAGCATATCATGTGACAAATAATTTTCAAGGGCTATGAGTTTATATTTTTACAGCGTCCTTTGATCGAGCTTGCAAAGTCGTGGCCATAAGTACTTTTGGATAGACTCCAAGATTGGGTACCTGTGAAGATATTGGTGTATTAGCAAAGACATTCATGTGTATTAAGCTTATGTAGATGCTACAAAAATATTGTCACTTACAATTCTAGAAGATGCAATTGAAGTGATTCAGGAAGTGGTTGGAGAGGAACCCAACCAAGTCGTACTGCAATCCTCCCAACATTTGTGTCAACCTTGCATAGATTCCACCATTTAAGTTTGAACCATATGACAAAGTTTATGTCAGAGGATGAATGTTAATATTGATGGCTAGACTTACAGGGAAAGCAAGTTGGTGCAATGTCAAAAGCCTCACACACTCTACACTTTTCAATCCCAGGCCTCTTATGCTTAGCAGATACTCCCTGAAAATTTCAAAATGACCAGCATGACTTGAAGAAATACCTTAGCGAGCTTTAGGTCTGAAAAGACGTAAGAAAATGACTAGTAGGATTTAGTGATATTGATGCTGGCTTACTTGGCTTTATCAGGTGGGACATCCCTTAACCATTCCAAATCAATGCTTCCATGATCATTCACGATTCTATCCAAGAACTCCTGCAATATTCATGTAGAATTGGTTGATCTTGTAGCAACAAGTTACTCATCTGTGGTTTTTTATCGTAAAATAGAATATGCTCCAAAATATCTGGGTAAAAGTACCTTTATGCGCTCTGCAAGCACATTATTCATTCCTCTTTCTTTAATGGTCTTGGCAACTTCATTTACATCTGCACGTCTGACCGCTTCCCAGTCTACTGAGTCCATTGTATTGGCTGTCTGTTGTCTACTTTTACCATTGACTTGCGCCTCTTTTCTGAGATTTTCCCAGTCATATGAAGCTTTCTTTGGAGTCCTCTTTGTCTTTTGCTGTAAAGTATCCTTTCTGACTGCATGATGAGTCTCACCTGAAGTGTCGTTATGGCCTGAAAGTGGCGGATTCGGCGTGAACTCATTGTGTACTGTAATGTTTGATGCACATGTGCTTTCTGTAACACCTGTCTCTACTGATAAGGCTGGTAGGTTTGGGTTCCTCTTTGGTGAACTTTCTGATCCTTCAGTTTGGGAGTTTCTTATGTCTTGTTGCATTTCAATTGGATGAATTGGAGTCTGAATAATCGTGTCTTGTTGCATTTCAACCGGTTGCCTTGGAGTCTGAATGTTCATATCTTGTTGCACTTCAACTGGCTGCCTTGGAGTCTGAACGATCATGTCTTGTTGCATTTCAATTGGTTGCCTTGGGGTCTGAATGTTCATGTCTTGTTGCGTTTCAACTGGTTGCCTTGGAGTCTGAATGATCATATCTTCTCCTTCAAGAACATAACAGGAGCATACATTGTCAACCATAGGGTTTGACATTAAATTGCTCTCTGAAGCTTTCTCCTGCAAGAGGCACTCAGATGTTGATTCTGTTGCTTTAATTTGCTCAGTGGTAAAATCCTGACTTGATCTTGTTGAACTGACAGATCTGCTTTCTTCATCAACGCCTTGTAAGATATATCCTTCTGTCGCATCTAACTCGTAAACAGTTGAGCACTTACTTTGCACATTTGAAAAACTCTCCAACATTTGAGTTGTGTCTGCCTTCTTTATGTGCTCATCTTTCATACCTTCTTCATTAGGCACATCATTCTTGTAAGATGGCATTTGGTCTTTAGAGACATAAGTTGCATCCAGCTTTGGTGTTCCAGCCATTCTTAGAAGCTCCACAAAAGATCCAGAGCAATTCAAAGAGCTTGGCTTAGAACAGGCTGTCAGATCTTCTCTTGACGATATGTTAGAGCCCATCAGGGCATTCGGAGATTCAACAGAGTTTTGACAGGAGATGACTGAAAGTTGTGATGAAGAAACATCATCTATTCGTCTTGCATCTGCAGAAGCACTCACTATTTCTGACTCCTTGCTGATGCTACTTGCTCTATACAATATTGATTCGCGAGGCTTTTCTTGGGAGCTATTGAAACAACACCATGTTTCATCTTTCAGATTAGTAGAGCCATGAGATTCTTCACTAACATCAGTATCATGGAGAGTCCTGGAATTCCTATCACAACTAGGGACTGCCACTGTCTTCTCAGTCCATTCAAGAGATTCACTATTGTCATTAAGGTCAACGATGAAACTTTCTGGCTCTTCAACCAAAGGACCAATCTCTTCCCCAGGATGCATTCTGACCTTGTCTCTTGGATTAACAGGAAAGCGTGCTGCAACAGACATAAATGCAGAACTGCAGAATTGATACCAGAAGTTAGTCTCTACCATTGCAGCATATGATTTGGTATATTCTGATCTATGAATTCTACGATATGTTCAAGGCTGTTGTTTTTACCTTGACAAGTGATCTGACACATTCTGCGTAAGGAAAACCCCGACAACAGAGTCAACAACGGACCCTTTCCATGGAGAAAAGTGCCTATCCCCTGCAATAAAAAGGCAGCATTTAGTGCTGTGTACTTGTAGTTGGAAGTCGCTGATAAGAGGTATTTTGTATTTCTTTTATATTTGCTTTTACATTTGCTAGCTCCCATGAGTACCTGATCTGGATGATCTGTAGATACTTGTTAGAAAACAAAGTAGGTGATCAAGTTGGGCTTGCTTGTCAAACATATGGTTTTCCTATATATAGTTCATCTGAAGTCAAAGGTAAAGTTGGGTTTCCTTTTCTACTTAAGCAGTCTGCAGGTTGCAGCGCAAAAAAGAAAAAAAATCAATTGTTGTTTAGGTTGTTTGAATGGGAACAATTGGCATCTGCACCTACGAAACTGTTATTTTTCTCGATTATACTTCTAATGATGCATTAAAGATGGAAGCTATGGCATTTGTGAATCTAATACTAGAAGAATGCCATGACATTCATGTTTCCTTCTAATAGAATTCTCCCTAAAAGCCACCATTGCACTACCATTAGATCAAGATACAACTTTTAAGGGGCTGAGTGTTAATTGAATAGCAAACCTTGAACAAGACGCATGCGTGCAATGAAAGAGTCCACTCGTCCACAGAAGACCTTCCGTTCATTTTCCCACCATTTTGCTTTCTCCTCATCCGTCCCATCAATACCTTGGCTGTTTATGTCCTCCAGAAGAAGCTTCCAAACTCTGCTGGTTTCATCATCAAGGTCAACTCTAGCTCTTGAGCGTCTTTTGCTGGCTTGAGTTCCCTCAAAAGGAATCATGGAGCCATCTCTTTTATATAGGACTAGAGCATTTTGCTGTTGATTCTGAAAGTGCTTCTTAAAGTGATAAGGTACGAGTACGTTTTGATCTTTGAAACGAACAGTACTGCTGCCTTGTTTATTGATGTTTAGTTTCTCCATCCCTTCTATGACAGCATCAACAGAGAAAGTATCTTTCCATGGGAGGGCTAGAAAAGGACCTGCAAAGTACACTATTTGTTACTAAAATATACAGTATATCATATAGGGGGAAAAAAAGATAAGTGTTCAGCTTTGGATTATTTACCATTTGCATTTCCAGTCAACTGTTCGTCTTTGTGCAAGTCAAGGCTGAGTATGTTCAATATATCATAGCTGGAAGTTACAGACTTGACTTTAGTGCTTCTTTTTCTAGATTGCCTCTTTCCTGTTCGATTTGCACTACTTACTAAGGGAAGGACTTCCATGCTAGATCGATGACTGAATTTTTCAACATTTTTCTTGCCTGTGCGTTTGACTTTTTGTTTGGCTGTAGACCTTCTACATTCTGCAAACCCTTTTAGTGAATCCAATTCCCGGACACGTGTGGGCACCTTTGATCGCTTCTTTTTCTGCTTCAACTTATCAATGTTTGCCCAGTTGATGAAATGCGTCTTATCTTCATGGCTGTGAAATGTTGTTGCTTGATTACTTGTCTCTGCAGTGACATTGAAATGTGGAGCAGGAGTTGAGTAGTAGTATTTTGAAGTGCTTGCACATGACGGTGTGTTTGGCTTGAGCACCTTCTCAGTTCTCCTTTTCTTGAAAATTTCTGGGAAATACATCCCATGGATACCATTTAAAATCGCACTCCTTAGATACATATGATTTACTTCTGAAGGGGTGCCTTGACTTGTGAAACTTCCCCTTGCCATATTTGAGGCATCATCCAAAGATAAGTTTGCCCTCTTTACGCCCCTGGTGTGTTCACCGCCGATTGAGCTTGCACATGTTTCTGCACTGTTCCTCTTTGAACTCATAGATGTTCGCCTATCCCTTTTTATGCCTCTCTCATACTCTCTGGCTGCATTAGACTCATACCGTGGGAATGTTGCTTGTGACACATCCCGAGCTCTCCCTTCTGGCATTGACATGTAATCTTTCAGTATCTGATTATTTCTGACGCTGATATCATAGGCATCATATTCCTGTGTGGCCTCCATTTCATCTTTTCCTTCCTGGTTCAGTGGGAGTTGCTCTGAAGATGGGGCATCGCTTGATCTATGAAAAGAGTTGCTTTCCTTTACTTGGTCCTCCAAGTCGAAATTCAATGTTTTTCTGCAAGACTTGACAACTGTATCCGGTACCTTACTGGAAAGTCCTGCACTTGTAGGGGAAGTTGTTGAGGGTGTCTTCGTCTTGTTTTTGCGTACATACTTCCTCTTCTGTGTGGCGGGAGTTTCATTTGTGTTGCTGGCCTTTGGCTGCTTCTGTGTTGGAGTCTGTTTGGGCTTAACTTCACGAATCACCTTTGGTCTATGTTTTTTCCTTCTTGCCTTCGGCTGAGGCGTCTTGTTCTGCTCTAGATCAAGTTCACCTCCCTTGTCAGGACTGTAGCTTTCTATGGCTATCGAATTTGCAGGTGACCGTATCTCGCTGATCCCTAGCCAATTATCAACCACAGGAATAGAAACTTGATTATCATTTTCATTTTGCTTGCTTGGTTGCTTGTCTGCAGGAAAAACTATTTTTCCAGGAGCGTCGTTTCCAAGTCTCTTGAAATGGTCTGGAGTTTCCGGTGCAAGTACATGTATTCCGCCATCTGGAACTGCATTCACTATGTTCTCGTATCTGTCGTCATACTGAAATTCGTTCTCAGCATTAGGTAGGGCGTTGAGATCATAAGAGTTCCAGCTGTTTCTCAAAAAACTACCTGTAAGACAAACAGTTTGGTAGTTCAGTAAATCATTATATAGTTTGAAAGCATGAAAAATCCTATTGTTTGCACCACAAGGCATATGGATTGAAATTAATGAGTTGTGCATTTGGTAAACAAAACATACTTCCTACTTATCACATTAGCAAATGAGTAAATGTGCTTTAAAACTAAAAGCAATTGCTTGTAAATCAATAAGAGCATAGCTAATGAGTGATGCTTACTTTGTTGGATCTCTATACTCTCGTTTAACTGTTGGTTTGATCCTTGAAGATCTCTTAGTGTCTTGTTTGGCTCTACCAATATATTCTCCACACCTCCCATGATACCTTGATTTTCAAGCATGAAACTTGTTTGAGGATTCAAGCTCAAAAAGAAGTCATTGCTGACCAAAGGACTCATACTGCCACCAAGCACCGCGGGAACCCCACCGTTATTCATAGCCAACAGGTCGGAAAATGGTATATGGTTCCACTGAGTAAATGGGTCGGTTTCCTTCACCCTTGGCGCCGTATTCATCTCCTGACTCGTGTCATAACTGTAGCCAAAGGGCAGGCTCCCATGTACGGAGTTGTTATCGCTCGTACTCCCCGACAATTGAGTCGATGCGCTGTAAAGTGGGGTCCACTGGTCGGCTTGATTAGCCTCATCCCCATGTCCAGCTTGATAGTGATTACTTCCTCCCATCTTTGACACTACAGACACTTGAGCTCGGTAAGCCCCTGCCTCTCCCAAAGACCCTTGGTTTGATAGGATCTGTTGTCCATTTTGATAGATCTGTCTTTGCTCCAACACCATTGGCTTCGCCGGAGTCACCGGAGCCAAAAAGTCCATCTCCTGAACTGATTTTCCCTCATCAGCTCTCATTTTTTTTTTGTTGCTGTCACTTGTAAAAAAAAAAAAACAATACCCTTTCTTTTCTTTGAAGAACACCTCAAAACTGGTGTGTTTTCCCTCAAATTAACTCTCCACAAATCCGATTTCTCTGTCAATTCACCTGAAATATGAAGATTGGGGAAATAACTCAGAAATTGAAGCCTTCAGGCAATTCTATCATGTAAATTTTTCCAAGATCAACAGATTAAAATTGTATATGCTGTTATATAGAACAGGAACATAGACAACAACAACAACAACAAAAATGTAAAAATAAAATCAGAAAAAAAATTAGGAAAAAAAAACCTGTTTTGATTCAGCCTGGTAAAATGTTGCCTTCATCCTCCATTTTTCACCTGCATGTTTTCCCCTTTGCAGCCAAATCGCCCGTGATAAAACATTTCCAGGTAAAACTTGTAGCCCTTGATCTGATAGATCAGGTGAAATGCCGGTGAGTTATATAGATCTGTTCCCTCTGGTTCCACCGCCGGTGAAGAGGGAGAGAAACGGTGGGGTGGGGTGCGGTGAGAAATGTGCTTTTTTTGGGTAGAGAGAGACGACAAGAAGGGGTGGGTGAGAGTGATGAAGGAAGAGGCCTGTCGTTTATTAAATGAAGGGTTTCTATCGCAACCGGTAACTCATGCTTCCGGTGAACCACTCACATATTTCATTACCTTATCTTTGCTTCTCCTGCAGTCTTTAAGGCTGCGGAGCAGCGGGAGAACGGACGAGCCGGTGAAATCCTGTCACATTATTTAAGACGAAAAGGTATTTTTTGTCTTTAGCTTACGTTATCCAAAACTATCAATTATTTCAATCAAAAGTTTTTTTTTCTAGCCTCAATATAATAATAGTAATAATATACTGTATTGTGTTAGCAGACTCTTAAGGCTATTAGGAAATGATAAAATATAAATCGTCCTATTTTTCTTTCTACTCTTAACGGTATTCGACTATTCGGACGTATGGTATTTGACGTTTTTATGGATTATTACATTGCATGTTATCCAATCCACACGTAGATTAGACAGTTTAGAAAACTCCATTCGTTTTGTACGCATTTTAAGGAGGTAAAAACTCTATAAAATATTAATTTTTAATGAATTTTTTTAATAAATTCATACTTATTACCAGCAAGTATGACATTATTAAAAAAATAATGTTTTATAGAGTTTTTAATTACCTCCTACGGAGTAAAAAACATGCATAAAAATCCAAACGACATTTAATTTGACACGGAGGGAATATATAAAATGTTAACTTTTTAAATAATATTATACTTATTAATAAGTATAATATTATTTTGAAATATCAATAAAAAAATTAATATTTAATATAGTTTTTAGCTCTTTAAAAAACGTGTCAAAAAGTCAAACATTCTATATTTTGAGACAGAGTGAGTAATAATTATCGCAAGTCGCATTATATATAGGTTGGTAGGTTACTCCTAATTTCAATTGGTTTTATGATAGAATCCTATTGATCTTGTATGTTCGACTTGGTTAGCAAATAATGCACTCGGATGTGTGACCCCTCAACGTCTTATAGCTCATTGGAATTTAACATGATATCAGAATGAAATGGATATTAAGTATCCCACATCGATTATAATTGAAATCCGAGTCTTGTATAAAAGTCGGTGAGCGAGCTACTCCTTCTCATATCAATTCAAGCCTTGTATATAAGTTGGCAACTCGATTAAATTATCAAAAGAAAAGTGGTCGGAACATTAAAAGTTTACGCAGGTTGAGTATTTTTTTAACCAGTTTTGAAATTATTCGATTAAATGATGACTCAGTTGTCGCGAATTGCAAAATGGTCAACATGTTGATTGAAAAATGTAAGATTAAGGTCGAGTATTTTTTAAATCTAATTCAAAATTATTTGATTCAACGATGAGTCGATTCAATGATGGCTCGGCTGTCGCGAATTGCTCAGAAGAAAAATGGTCAACATGTTGATTGAAAAATGTAAGATTAAGGTCGAGTATTTCTTAAATCTAATTCAAAATTATTTGATTCAACGAAGAATCGATTGTTGGAGATTGTGTAAACTCGTAAGATTAAGGTCAGGTATATCAGTTGAAATTATTCAATTCAATGACGACGACTTGCTTGTCGAAATCAATTGTGCATCGTTTAGAACAATTATTAACTCATCAATAAAAAGTTTTTTTCTTCTTAATTGATTACTAGATCTATGTAATAATAACAAATGAATAATTTATTTAGGATGGATTAGTTGATTTAAAAATCTAAATTAAATGGTTTAAATTGTGTCAAATTGCTGAGGAGTGGTAAATTTCTTTAGGATGGAATTTTTCATGTGGTTTTGTTATCCTAATCTTGCGAAACAACATTTCACCCTGACATATCTTTTTCCCAAGAATTTCTCGTTGGATTTTTTTTCTTTCAGTTTTCACACATATGCCAACTTAAGGTTCAGATCAAATCTTTCTTTATGAGTATTTAATGTTGACAAGATATACTGTATTCAAACTAATATGCATGAGAGTTATCAAATTTTACTCTATTTGGCTTAACTTTTTGTCACTCTTAATTATTTATGAGGGCTTTAATTGGTGTAATTTACCATTTGCTATCTATCAAATCATTTCATCCATATGTATAGTGATCTGATGTTCTCCCCTTCTCAGTCCTTTCTTTGTGGGAGCCGCTTTTGTGGGATTCGAGGCAACTGATTTTAATCAAAGATTGATACTCCCTCCATTAATAAAATTAATTCAAGCACCATAAATTATTACTCTCCGTATTTTTTTTAATCAAAGATTATTACTCTCCGTATTTGTTTTATGAACGATACACTACAAATTATTACAGTACGTACTTTATCTGTCTCAAATTTATACTACTCCGTATTTAATTTGTGTGTTACTGGCATTTTTAAAGATTTTGATTGCTTAAAAAATATAGTGAATATTTAAAAATAATAAAATTTATGAAAAAATTAGTGGAATGATGATATTGATTGAAGGGTAGGTGTTTTATTAAAACCTATACACAATCCTAAAATGACTTAAATTTTGAGAAGGAGGGAGCATAAATTATTGAAGTGTATTGAAGTCTAAAATAAACATTTTTTTTTTGTTACTAAGTGTATTAAAGCCTAAAATAAACAATTTTTTTTGGTTAATACCATTGATCAGATATTAAAATATATCTAATATACAAATATTTTCGATGGAATATGATATTTTTAGGGACATTGAATTGATTTTTAGCCTATAATTTTTGGCTTACGAGGGGAATCGCAAATTTTGATGGTAAGCTAAATGAACATTTTTTTTATGGAATATACCATTTTGACAGGCTATTTTCTTATACTATGATAACTTGTGGTTGGGAGATGTCCTTAGAGGTTCAAACAACTTTCCTTGTTATGTTCATTTGAGTTCATATTTGAGATTTTTACAACAGCTTCTTAGAGATCCCTGATGTACATATTTCTAGCCATTTTAGATGCATATTTTGACTTCATATTTCATTCGATTCCTAAATTATAGATTGAGAACAATGAGAATTTATGTAGAATGTGCTAACGTGCAAGAAATAGAGTATGCACAAGTATTGATTTAAATATGTAGGAATCAGAGCGGAATTGGAGTAAAAAAAAAAGAAGGCAAGAGACGTTATAGAGCAGTCGAGATCGAGTCATCCACTCGAGATCGAGTAGATCAATCAACGCAGAGACTAAGTGTCAAAAGCAAAGAAAACACAAGCTACTGGAGAAGCACTCGACACAACCATAGACCGAGTAGAGTACTCGACATCGACCTATTACCCGAAGTCAAGTGGAATCAAGACAGATCGAGCAAAACTGAAGTACTCGATATCGACTACCCTACTCGATATCGACTGAAGATTTCCGCGGTTCGTACGCGGTTTGAGCAATCCGAGATGAAGATCTATCAAGAAGCCACAATTTTATCTTTTGTTTTAGATAGATTACTTCCTAAGGGTACATTCCTTTTTACCCTAGGAGTTTTATTAATTACCTTAATAATGTTTCATCCTATTTGTTATGGGATAGAATTTAAATATAGTAGTTTTACTAGGATTATGACTCCTTTCCTTAACTAGCAAGGATTGAGAGGCTATAAATAAAGCCCTAGGGGACTGGTTTTATTCATTCAAGCACACAACAAACCAATAAAAAAGAGTAGTTTAGAGTTTGAGAAGCTTTAGGGTTTTTGCGTTAGCGAAACCCGACGTTGGGATTGTAAAGTTTCGGAGTTTCTTTAAATGCAAGTTGTTTCTTTTCATTCAAAGATGTCTTCTTCTACGATGAGCGAGTAGTCGCTTAAGCTCTTAGGGTCTGGGTAAGCCCGGCGTTAGCCATGCGTGCTTGAGGTAAGTATTGATGTTGATATTCATTGCGTCTTGATCATCTCCTATGCTTTTGTGTTTAGTCCTTATCGCAAGAAAAAAGGATTCATGCTAACAGCTTGAGTTATAAACATAAAATGGGTAGAGACAATTAGGTTTATTTGCAAGAGTATTTCTACTTGTTGGTGTACGACAAAAACTTGTCCCTCGGGTGAGATAGCGCAATTGTCCGTCTATCTTATGCATGTTTGGTTAACGTTGTGGTAAATCCTAGCCTTAGGAGTTTCGTTTTATATTTATATTTACATTCTTAATCATACAAAATCCTCTTATTTCTTTTCATAGCTTCCATATCCATTTTATTCTCTTCGATCTTTCTTTGCCGACGGTTACTAACACACTGCAGGAGAACTTGAGATCGACCACCTAGGTCGATATCGACTCAACCAAATCCGGTCGACAGTCTGCCGAGTTGACCACCTTTCTGCTCCTGTTCTGAGCTCGAGATCGAGTACCCTACTTTATATCGAGTGCCCCAAGATCGATCGACAGTCTTCTGAGTCGGTCAAATTCGTTACTCATACTCGACGTCGACTTCTGTTTTTGTCTCTGCAGGTCTTTTACAACCGAGATCGACAACCACCCATCGACATTGAGTACACTACTCGAGATCGAGTGTCTTTTGGTCGACGCAGAACGTGCTTTTGGACTATCTTAGGATCCCGCTGACCCGCTTCCTCGAGGATCGAACCTAATTCCCCTACTACTACAACGAGGAGTTTTGAATTTATTTGAAAAACTAAGGGTTGCAATTGTGTTATATTTTATTATATATTTCAATTCAATTCTCCCTACCATCAATCCCCTGCGTCACCTTTACGTAGCAATAGATAGAAAGAAGAGACTTCCATCGCTTCTGCAGTGGAGATTTCCTGCATCATATTGTGTAACACTCGATGTATCACTTAATTATTTCATGTATGATTTAACTTTGAATTTTTTTTAAAAAAATTAGATGTATGTTCCATACACTTACATTTACATGCTTATAAACTTTTATCATGACTAATAAAAAAAAACTTTTTTCGTGAAAAATCATTACTTAAAAAATATTTTTTAATATAATCAATCTTTTAATTATATGTAATTTTTAAATAATGATTTTTTATGATGAAAATTTATAAATATGTAAATATAAGTGTATGGAATATAAATATATATTTTTTTAAAAATTATATACAAAATAATTAAGTGATACACCGAGTATTACATCGTGTGATGTAGGGGATCTCCACTATTGCTATTGTGTTGTAATCATTCATTTGTGTCCGTTTATCTTATCGCATCCTTATTATATTTAGTGTTCCCTTCTTTAGTGATGTAATATTTCCTTTTTTTTGTTTGTTTTCATAACAAATTGTCTATTGTCAAAATTTAAGCCTCTCAATCCACCAGACCTATCTGATACATCAAATTCCTTTCCTTTATCCAGAAAAAATAAAGAACACATGTTATAGAGTTATATTATGATACAAGACATTAGGATTTAGAAAGTATTAGAAAAAATTACTCAAAAAGGCCAACTCGAAATCAAAATATTAAGGATTTTTTGGATTCTAATGCATTTTAATTTAGTTAAAGGGAGAGTCTATTGACAAGATACAATTTCATCTATTGACAATATAGATGATAAATAATTACACTTTAATCCTTTTCGTTTACAAAATAATTACAAATTACCCCGGAGTAACATATACTAGGAGAAAATTGAGTTGTTTGAATTCAATCAAACAACTTAATACCACAAATCACTTTCAAATCAATCTAGTCTTATTTAAATTTCAAAATTAATTTATTTAATTCTTAAAAATCAATCCTTTCTTCCACAAATCGATCTCAAACATGGATTAGGGTTAGGGATTGGGTTGTTGGTGTCTTGGAGAGTTGGAAGTGGTAAAGGCAATTCGATTGGGATGCCTTAGTACGCAGGGGAGTTGACGTCGGTGAGTGGTAGGGTTGTTCAGAATTATGTTTGAACCAATTTTTTCAACCGAACCAAACCAAAAAAAATCGGACCAAAACAAATCGAGGTGTTTCGGTTTAGGTTTTTAGTTCAAGAAATTTTTTATTTCGGTTTTCGGTTCGGTTACACCGAGAAAAAACCAAATTTTATTATTTTTTATATATTTTAATTTAATACAAATTGAAATTAGGTTTGTTCATTTTTGCACCTACAGTTGTTTCACACTTTCACAATTTCACTTGTTTCACATCTTTGCACCACTACAACGGGACACTATTGTCATTGAACGCCGCCTCTGAAATTTTTCATTGACTGTGATGGTTAGGGTTGTTCGTATCAAAATCCGACTCGGACCGATGACTGGGGGTCGTGTGCACGGGCTCACATGCGCTAGTACCCTAGCACACAAGCCGAGTGAGGTTCCATTCTAAAACTAATTGGCAATAGAAGGAGTAGCCCACCGACTCATATACTAGGGATTGTTATGCTCAACTTTCGATGTGGGACACTTTTTGGTCTCATTCACATCTCTCAACACGCCCCCGCAAGTGGAACTAGGAATGACTCATCTAGTTGACACATACTAGGGACCGATGACTAAGGGCACGGGCGCATAGTAGCCCACCGACTCATATACTAGGGTCCGATGAATGAGGGTCGTGTGCACGGGCGCACATGTGCTAATAGCCTAGCACGTACACGGGCGCATAGTAGCCCACCGACTCATATACTAGGGTCCGATAAATGAGGGTCGTGTGCACGGGCGCACATGTGCTAATAGCCTAGCACGTAAGCCGAGTGAGGTTCCATTCTAAAACCAATTGGCGATAGAAGGAGTAGCCCAACGACTTATAAGTTCAGACGAGTTATGTTCAACTTTCGATGTGGGACTTGGTCTCATTCACATCTCTTAACACGCCCCGATGACTGGAGGTCGTGTGCACAGGCGCACATGCGCTAGTACCCTAGCACAGAAGCCGAGTGAGGTTCCATTCTAAAACCAATTGACAATAGAAGGAGTAGCCCACCAACTCATATACTAGGGATTGTTATGTTCAACTTTCGACGTGGGATACTTTTTGGTCTCATTCACATCTCCCAACAGTTCGATATCTTTGGATACAACCGGATAGGTTTTTTTATTCCATTGTAATTAATTATAACAATGATTTTTCTATCATATGCCCTTGTGGCATAGGATAAGAGTCTAAATTTAGAATTATATTTCAAAATTCATTTGATTTAGTTTTTCTTTTAATTAGATTTCTAGGGTCAATAATGTTTTTTATTAAGAAATCTTTCTCAATTTAGGTTCTTATCCTATACCCTAAAAACATAGGATAGAAATACTGTTATGATCTTCCCTATCTATTGTGAAAGTTAGAATCAAAATAAGGTTTGCTGAACTAGGAAAGAAAGCATCAAATCTTTGTAATTACTTAACAGTGAGGAATGGTGCTTGACTCCTTTATTTCTAGAACAAGCCATACAGATTCTATCACGTTAAATCATCCACCAAAATGTGCTCTAAGCCTAAAGGAATATAAGAATTCCAAAAGGCAATAAATGCCTTGGTCGGGTGTTGCTGTGCAAGCCAATGTTCCACCCCTCTTAGTCTCTTCCCTTGAAAAATTCCATGCACAACTGCTGAACTTTGTAGCTAACCTCTCAAGCTCCTCGATCAACATACCTAGGGACACTCGAGGCCTATCGCGTCTACCCATTTTGCTGATCAGTGCCTAGCGATCAGATTCAACAACTATTCTTTTGTACCCATTGTCGATCAAGGCTTTAACCACCCACTACAAATACTCCCAATTCCACCACTTCGACCTCCGTCGATGGTCTGACCTTCTTGGCGGCCCTGAACAACACATCATTCCCCTCCGCATTCCTAGCTAGCCGCGAAACTGATTTCATAGCCCTTGGTTGTGTCTACCGCGGCATCACAATTAACTTTCATAAATCCCACCACGGGTCTAGCCAATCATCTACCTTCTCCTAGTTATTGCTACACATCACCTCACCCTCCTTCCTGTTCGTCTGCTACTGTGAATTCCTTCCAAGCTGTCATAATCCCCCTCACAATTTGGTTCAACTATGTTCAAGTCCCCTAAAAAATTCTCCCATTCATTTCATGTATGCATTTTTCTCTACATTGTGATGCGCACAACATGTGGCGTGCTTTGGGAAATACAATAGGGACCACGTCGGTGAGAGCACCATCTTTGTCGGTCACTATAACTGCCGGACGAATCGAACATCATCCTTCCGCATGTCGTATTACCCAAATGTATGTATCGATTTTTCGTCACCCATAAATGCTAACCCTAGGCTGAACGTTTTCTCTGTGATTGTCTGTTTCTACTACCTCGAATAACGGCAAACCGAACCTATAAGATAACCAATTCCATATTATATGAATATAAACTTATAACACGGAAAATAAATAAAATGCTATGTAAGAAGATTAATTTCACATGTTGGTCTTGTAGGTTGCGTTAGACATGTCAAAACGTGACCCGACCCGAGGACCCGACCCGTAAGATGTGGGTTTTGGCGCAAATATTTCAACCCGAAAACCGAAGCAACCCGAATCCATTCAACCCACAAATTTCTAGGTCGGGTTGAGTCAACCCGTGGGTCACCCGTTGGGTCAAGCTCTAAGATAATAAAAAACCTAAATAAATTATAATTTAACCTAATACTGAATTTTATGGCTAATAAATTAGGATTGAATATTATCCTTTTTATCATCGACTTTACTTTATAATTTAACATTGCAAATTGTTATGTATATAAAAACTACACATTACTATTGTAGCAACATTAATTACTTCTTTTCAATAATATAACTATTATTAGGGTAATATAATAATTTTAGGTTTATGAACTATGTAAATAGTCATTAAAAATACTCCATCTGTTTACTTTTAAATGTCGTTTACTATTTATGTATGGTTTTAAGGATGATAAAAATGATATAAAATATCAATTTATATATTATACATAATTGCATACTTCAACCTAAAAAGAATGAAATTATAACAAATAATTAAAAAATTGATATTTTACATATTTTTATCATCCTTAAATAACGTGTATGAATAGTAAATGACATTTACAAAAATCTGGATGAGTAACGCTCCCGTTGGGTCGATCCGAACTTGTAACGGCCCGGATATAAATATCCGGGATACGTTTCGAAGGTCGGATACCTTCGTTCGGATGTTGCAATTCAGGTACGGGTCGAGGTTTCAAACCTCTAATCAGTCGAAGTTTCATAAATTCAGTTTAAACGAAAATGAAGCGGAAATACGATTTAGATACAAAAGCCACGGCAAGGCCGGGTCAAAACCAAAACAAAATTCTAAAGTCGTATGGCCAGATTAGCGGGGTTAGACAGATTTCTTTGCAATCTCCGGGGGACATTCCCACGCCATATAAACAGGGAGCAATCATACCTAAAAACAATTGGTGCGAGTGGGGTTAGACCGAGGCCCCAACACGCTCTGTCCAGCAAGCGAACATACACATACGCTAATAATAAAGATGATGCAGATGCGAAAATTAAATCACACTAGCATGATCCTAATTTACAATATGCGAGAAATAACTGTAAAGGCGCCCAAAGAATGCCAAGTGGAATGTCCCTCTCCTACCTCTGCACCCCTTTCCGTTAGTGCAGAGACTGACCAGTTCGATGCTATAGCATATCATATCTCATCATCATATCATGTCTCATCATCATAACATAAATTAAAATAAACATGCCCGATGGTGCTGGGCTATCATCATGCTCATATCGACTCGATAGACTCAGGGCACCCGATGAGGCTGGGCTACCCTATGACCCTAGCAAAGACTCTAGGACTATCACAGATAACGGCCGCTCTGTTTCATACGCGTAAAGAAATAGAATGCTCAATCACAAGTGCAACCTAGCATGATACTACATGGCATGCTTTAATGCTTATGCAACACCTAGTATGTCATACATTCACAAGCCGGTAATCTCTTTCGAATCTGAGTAAGCCCATAAAGGAACTTACCTGAATAAGCCGAACATCAGAGAACAAGGCAGAATCAGAGTCCAAGCAATGAATCACCAATAGCAAGCAATGTCCAACATATCACAATCACCTAATAACATACAGATATGCATAAGTCTATCTACTTCACACAAGGCGCCCCTAACTATCACACACAGCTTCTCATGTCTCATTTCATATTATTCCGTCTTATCTCATCCCAATTCTTATACCATTTCATCTCCTCATCTCATTTCCAAAACAATTTCTCCAAAACTCAACTTAGAAAATTCAAACAAATGCTTTTAAAATCACTTATCCAAATCCCGGCATTAAACATTTAAACCTTAAAGTCAATTTCGTAAAATCATGTTATAAAATAATTCCGGCATTTATCTCTTTAAGATCCTCATCTCAAAATCACCTTATAAATCACTATATAATAACACTTCTCAAATATTACCTTAAACTCCATTTTTAAACAACATTTAATAACACACTCCAACTATTATTTAAGTATCATAGATTGCCAAAATCACTCCATTTTAATAACCCACATTTATAAAACAACAGTACTAATTTACTTTATCATTTCTAAAACATATATTAAACACCATATCATCTCATAATAATATATATCAAATAATACCACTTTTAAACACTTTTAAAGTGTATAAAATTTTCAGAATTATATTGAGCACCAAAATTCCAGCATATAATAAGCATAGTAATCTAATTCAAATATCAATTATATAATATTGACAAAGCAACATAATAGAAATATGATATGCAATTTAATTAACCAAGAAAAAGACACCACTCCTCCAGTCCAACCAAATAGCCCAAAAATTTATGTAATCCGGAAGGAAAAGCCCACCCTCAACCCAACTGAAGGAAGCCCAGACTTGGAAGAAGAAAAGGAACACACCCCACATGCCCATACCCGCAAAGAAAAGAAAAGAAGAAATGAAGATGAACATGGCCCAATTGACAAGCCCAAACCCGGACCCAAGGGATGAAGAAAGAAAGAGAAGACCAACCCAGCCCGAAATTTAGGCCCAACAAAAGGAAAGGGAAGGCCCACGAGCAAGTCAACAATCACAACAGAAAAAAAAAAGGAGAGATGGAGCCCAGCTGACTGGATCCAACGTGGCAAGGGGCAGGGCCCACAATCTTTCTCTTCATTTGAGGGTTGAGAAAGAAAACAGAACCGGCTCCGTTCGGAAATGGCGGAAGGGGAGAAGAAGATGTGGAGCGGCCGGCGGCGGTTTCCGACTCCGACTCCGGCTCCGACTACCCGACACTCATGGGTTCAAAACGACAAGAAAAGGAGAGAGAGAAGGTGCTCACCGAGGGCCTTCGTCTCGCCAGAAACTTGGCTCGGGGAGGCACGTCCGGATGCGTTGAGGCCGGTTCTTCGCCGGGATCCGCCTAGGAAGATTAGAGGAAGGTCAAAAGAGGATCTTTTGCTCATTTGGAAGTGAAGAGGGGGGAGGGAACGAAGCTGACCGAGACTAAATGGAGAACAGGGGAAGGATGCGAAGGAGTGCGGCGGCGTCGGGGGTCCTCCTGGGCGGCGCTGAAGGCTCTGGGCGGCACTTGGGTGTCGGAGGGAGGCTTGACCGCTGCTGCTGCTCAGATGAGGAAAGAGAGATGCATCTGCTCGGGTGCCTCCGGGAAACAGAGAAAAAGAAATGGAGGAAGGATGGCTTGAGCTTATTTGGGGGTGGGGGGTTAGTTCCTGGGATTGAAAGAGAAGAAGAGAGAGGAGAGTGTGTGGGTTTGTGCTGCAGAAATCAGAATGCAGAAATCAAAAGGGAGGAAGGGGATTGAGAAATGCAAGGTGTGTGTGAATGGTGGGTGAGGAAGAGGACAAAGAGAGGGAGGGAGGGGACCAGCTCTGTAATTTGGCGTGGGAGCAGCGAGAGAGAGAGAGAGAGAAGAAAAAGGGAAAAGAAAAAGGGAAAAGAAAGCGAGAGAGAGAGCAGCGAGTCAGCGGGATCCTAGTAGCGTTGAAGACACGTCCTTATGTTCGACCAGAAGCCTCGATCTCGATGTCAGACCTCGACGTCGACCTTGGCTGTCGATGTCCTCTGCAACAGAAAACCTGCAGAAACAAAAACTGTAGTCGATATCGACTGGTGGGGGTCGATATCGAGGTTAGTTCAAGAAATCGACTGGCTCAGAAGTCTGCCAGTCGATACAGGGGGTCGATTTCGACACAAGGGGTCGATATCGATGCTTGCAGAAGTTTCCCAGGAGTCTCGAGATCGACTCAGAAAACCGTCGATCTATCAGTTTTGGTCGATATCGACCTCTGCTGTCGATATCGATGTCTTTCCTGCAGTGAGTTAGTGGTTTTGTCGGCAAAGAAAAGGCCGAAGAATCAAGGATGGGAAGGAAGCAATGATCAGAAATAAGCAAGGTGTTGGGTTTTTCGATGACTCAACGAACGGCGGGCAAATTTAAATGTAAACTTAATAAAGGAAAAAAATCTTCCAAAGTCAAGGATTACCGCGACGACAACCATGATAGTAGAAGTAAGGATCAACTAAAGATGCATGCTTTTATCATAAAGGAAAAGGCTTTCACCTAAACCGACCAATAGGAAAAGAGATTTTTCAATTACTTAACCTAATTGGTGTCTACCTTAGTCATAATTGAGTTTATAATCTTTCGAATAGAAACCCTAATTACTACCCAAGTTTTACAACATGAGTTCCTTAAATTCGCATTTAAAGATGAAGAACAAGGTAGAAGGAGATAAAAGATACATTCTTTAACGACGTACTTACCTTACCATCATGGCTATCGTCGGGCTCACCCCGACCCTAGAAGAAAGGGGAACTACTCACTCATGTTGATCGTAGACATGTCTTGAATTGAAATAACTTGCATAAATGGAAAATTTCGAATCTTTACAATCTCAACGCCAACTATCGTAAGCGCTTGAAACTTTAAAGCTCAAAAAAAAAAAAACTCTAACTATCTATTGTCTATTGTCCTTGTCTTCGATGATTCTATGATTCGATTCCTCCACAAATCAGCCCCTAAGGCTTTATTTATAGGCTACTAATCCTCGCTATCCGAGGATTGTAACTCCTATCTAAACTATTAACTCTATCCGAGCAATTTAGGATAGGTCTTTTATTTTGATAAAACTTAAAGAAAAAGATAACAAACAACTGCTAATATCTAAAAGAACGAGATAACTCATGGCTTCGATGATAGACTTCACAATCCGAGCTTCAAAATCGGATTTATCTTCTGTCGAGGTAGGGTCGATATCGACACCAGAGGTCGATATCGATGCTTGTGTGTCTGCTCGACTTGTCCAACTCCAGTCGATGTCTATGACGATGGTCGATATCGATGCATGTGTGTCGATATCGAGGCTTCTAGTCTGGTTTGTGTGGTTATCTCGACACTCAGAAGTCGTGTCGAAATCCAGGGTCGATATCGATGTCTCCAGTCGATATCGACCTCTTCTCAGCTTCACTCGGCTTGTCCGTTTTGACTCCGATTTCATCGAATTCCTGCATAGTTAGTTCAAAACTCGTGTAGACTCTATTTCTTACACTTTAGCTCATTCTTGCACGAGATCATATGCTTTTGAAACTTTTATTCGGAAATCAAATGAAATATGAAGTCAAAAGATGCAATAAACAAAGGTATAATTATGTACATCAAAACACCCCATACTTAGACTTGCTTGTCCTCAAGCAATAACCAAGCAATAACCAACACCTACAACACACCCTTCAAGTCTTCGCCTTTGTCAAAAGCAACATCATAAGCGGTAGCAAAGCAAAGCAAGTGAATTTAACGTCATAGCACATATTTTGGCGATCCATAGGCATATGCAATTTTAATCCAACCTCACAGGGATAATGTGTTTGCACTCAACTCTCATGTGTTTAGGCTATGAAGATCACTCTCAACTCAATTCCATATACAATCTCATAAACATTGCAATTTATAATAATCCACTTCGCAACCAATTATGAAAATGCAATAAGAACCATCAGGAGGACTTTCGCTCAATGGAAGACTTCATAGAAGACTCCATTCGGCGGGGTTGTAATGGGGCTTGGTATGAAATAAAGGGTATGGAATTATTTGGCTATGTGGTGCTTTTATAATTCGGGAATCAAGACTCCTAAATCTCAACACTTGCAATACCCAAACCATAACTCTTCAATGTAAGCTCAATCTCTATAATGCTCTTTCCCAACTCATCTTTCCATTATATGCTCTCAAAAATATAACACTGGTATGAATAAAGGACTTAAGGATTTTGGCTCATGCACTATACATATATATATATTTTTCGGATTTTTTTTTTGGAAATAATACTAAAGCTATGTGCATTTATATGGTGAGCCAAAAAAATCCTTTTACAAAATATGACAAAGTGTAAATATGTACCATCCTATAATTTCCTTGCTCAAAACTGGACATTATGCTCTTTTCTTTCCACAAGGCATTAGTCCAACCAATCTAAGTCTCAATTCCCAAATGGGGGTCAGGCTCAATTCGGCTAGGGATAATTTTGTGGAGTTTTGCAATTTCAGGCTCAGGCTAATGTTCTGGCTTCAAGCAGGGATAATGCAGGGTAGGTAAAGAGAGGATAAAAATGGCTTAAAAGATGCCTCCATCATTTAATTCTCGTAAACATAATCATATATATGCATTGGTTTTGAATAACTATCACAACATTTAGAGATGCATAGGAAGAGTAAATTCACTCAAGAAAGCGGAGGGATTTTTGATGTTCTCCCTATAGGTCAAAATTCTCACAAGGACAATTTTTGTTGGATTTGCTTTCTAGCCTAGGATCATATGTGCTCAATTTCATCACAAGTTCACAATCTACATAAAATTTTTAAAGACTTAGGCTAAACCATCCAAATATGCCATAGGATTTACATGATCAAGTCAGCTATTGAGTTTTCATCATAGGACATCTAAGTAGGGTAAAGAAAAATAAACTTAAAAATAAACATGCATTTTTTTTGTATTTTGACATTTTTATATTTTTTTTCTTTTTTACATTTTATAGACTCAACAAAATCAAACTAAAAGGTTGAGAACTTAAACTTTAAAATGTTAAATATGATGCAATGCATACAGGTAGAACGTAAATAAAATACACGCCAAGTTTGCCAAGTTTTAAAACCTACCACAACCAGATAAAGCAGTTTATAATGTCCAAGTTCAACCCCCACCCCATACTTAAAGATTACAGTGTCCTCACTGTTAGAAAAATAAAGTAGAGGGAAGGATCAATCACACTCACTTACGCTATATGTATATCACTGCTCAGGGGGCGGGGGAGGTGGCAACAGCAAGGGCCAGCCCTGTGTAGGAGCTGTCCCTAAGTAGTCTATCGGGGCGGCCTGCGGGAAAGTGGAAGGTCCAGCCTGCTGATCGAAGGAAAAGCCCATATATGAGCCCAAACCCTCGAGGAACCTCCCATAGCGTCGCTGCTCCTCGCGCATCTCAGTGACGGAGAGCTCCAGCCAGTGGTGTAGGCAGGCTGGAAGGGAGGAGGAGGTGGAGGTACATAGCTATGGTGGCTATGGTGACTGTGGTGGGTGTGGTGGCTGTGGTGGCTGTGGTGGGACCCCTGCGGGCCCTCTCCTCCCCCAACCGCATCATCCCTGGCGTCATCATCGTCGTTGCCATCCATGCCTCCCTGGTAGGCTGGGGGCTGCTCAGCTCCGTTGGAATGGGGGTCAGCGTCCCAGGACATAGCATCTACCTCTGGCTCATGGTTGTAGAGTGGGGGTCTCCTCCGTAGGGTGGGGTCAGCGGTCGGATCTATATCCGTATGATATGGCTGCCCAGTCCAAGACTGGTACCAATCAGGGATATACATCATATCCATGAAATCGTGCCGTAGGCGCATCCCCGTTTGGGGGTGTCTCCATCCCTGTGCCCCTGTCGCGATGACTCCGCCCTGGCGCAACACCGCAGCGTCTAGGTACGTGAGCTGGTAGGCCGTGTACCTTTCAGTGTGGACACCTAGAGCCTCGGCGAGGATGGCCACCATGCCGCCGTCCAAGATGTCTGTAGAAACCGTTCGTCTGCGGTCTACTATATGCTCGAGCCAGGAGTGGAGGTATGGTAGAGGGTCATCCTCGAAAAGCATCCTCCGTAGAGTCTCCGTCTCACGGTGTGTCGGGCGACGGAGCTCAGGCCTGGCCCAAAGGGTACTCGCCAGGACCCTCAAGATAACCCTAAAAAGTGGACTCACAACCCTAGAGGTGAAGGAGTCAGTAGGAGCAGGGTAGGGTATACCTGATATGTAACTCCAGATGACATTGGGGTCGTGGACCCTGAAGGCGGCCGGAGTGTGGATGAACCCAAAAATCTCGCTCATCTCCTCGAGCGATAGTCTGTGTCGCCTGTTGCCGAGCTGGAAGATGACTCGGCGGCTGGTCGAAGTGCGCTCGGGAACCTCTAATGTGGCCATAAACTCCCCAGTCAGAACGGGGTAGTGCGCCTCCAGTGGCTCGATCAGCCTGTGTAGAGAGACGTTCTCAAACGCCTCCTGAACGCCTGGGTGAAATCCTAGCTGGATCATGTCAGGGAGATGGTACCATCGTGCCCTGGTGGCTCGGGGAATCAAATCCTCAGCAAGTGAGCGCTGCTGATCATCCTCAATGCGGAGCGCGTCCTGAGGGATGTTCTTGGCTCTAACCATCGTCTGCAAAAGAAACCAATACCAAAGATAATACTCCTTTGTATTAAAATGGGGAGAACCCCATACTTAGGTTCCATATTATGCTAGAAATTTTGTAAAGGTAAATGTCTAAGTGAAAGAAAGTACCTAAGGACGGTATTTTATCTAAACATAATTTCTTAAAGTTTTAATACTAAGGCACCTTATGATCTAAATAAATTTGGCCTTAAAAAAATCAGATTTCAAGTCTATATATAAAAAAAATCAGAATATAAACCCCCTAAAAAAAATCAGATTTACAAAATCAGCCCATATATATATATAATTCAGATTCATAGCCCAAACTTATGAAAAATTCCGATTATTGCCCCACATGAATTATAAAAGTCAGATTTCTCCCTAATATATATATAAATCAGATTTCATGCCCATATATATACAAAACTCAGATTCATAGCCCCACATATATATAAAAAAATTTCATGCCATACAAATACTCTTTCCCGCGCAATCTACGTTCAAAACCTAAACACCCAATATGAAATTTCTTCCCAATCAACTAATTAAATATGAAAAATCAGAAAAAATAGAGGAAGGGTGAGAAATCATACCAGAAGAGTGTTAGAATTAGGGGAGAAAGAGGCAAGCAACCGCAAAAATCGAGAGAGAAAACCGACTGTCGACAGGAGGGTGTCGATATCGATGCCCAGGGGTCGAAATCGACCGGATCTTGTGTGCTGTCGGGGCTGCTGGTGGCGCGGTGGGATCTCCGGTGGCGTGGGGTGGCCGGATCTGGTGATTCTTGGCCGGCAATGTGTAGATTTGGGCGAGGAGACTTGAAAACGAGGGAGAGAGAGGGCTAGGTCGAGAAGAGGAAGAGATGGCAGGGATCTGGTGGCGTGGGGCGTTGCTGCACAGGGCGAGGAAGGGAGGAGGGGGATCTGGTGACAGTGGGTGGGTATGGTGGTTGCAGTGATGGGTGGCTGTGGGGAGGGTGACCGGAGGGTGAGGGATGAAGAGGAAGAGAGGCGGCTAGGGTGTCGAAAAGGGGAGGGGGGTGTCGAAGTCGGGGGGTGTATAAAGGGGACGAAACCCCAAAAAAAATAAAACTGAAATAAAGTAAATTCTGACCTGGCACCTACCTCCATCTGTAGTCGATATCGACCTCCCTTCTGCATCTGTTTAACCCTTCCTATTGCTCCCTTCTGTCGGCTTATCGATATCGACCATATAGGTCGATATCGACCTCTCTTCTGGGCTGGATTTCCTTGTTGACTTTAGATAGAATAGCCACGAATGATCTAAAAAAATATAAAATAAACAAAAAACGAAAAGAGAAAGAAAAGGAAAAGAACGGGTTGCCTCCCGGAAGCGCTTGAGTTTAAGTCGCTAGCTCGACATATTTCCCTTTTTGCGCTAGTTCAACGCCAAGGTGGCGTGAATCTCTTCTTCTGGGTCTTCCTTGTCATAATATTTCTTTACTCGGTGGCCATTTACCTTAAAGGTTGATCCATCGTCACAAAATAACTCCACCGCTCCATGAGGGAATACTTTATGAACTTTGAAAGGTCCGCTCCATCTTGTCCTTAGTTTCCCTGGAAATAAGCGAAGCCTAGAATTGAAAACAAGGACTTTGTCACCTACCTCATATGTTTTTGGCACCAACTTCCTATCATCCATTTCTTAGTGCGCTCCTTGTAGATTTCGGCATTATCATATGCCTTTAGGCGCAACTCTTCCAAGGCTTGTAAGTCCATGAACCTCCTCTTTCCCGCTTCGTCGAAATCCATGTTAAGCTCCTTAAGAGCCCACATTGCTTTATGCTCAAGTTCAACGGGCAAGTGACATGACTTACCATATACCAAGTTATAGGGAGTTGTGCGAAGTGGTGTTTTATAGGCCGTTCGGTAGGCCCAGAGCGCATCATCCAGTTTGGACGACCAATCTTTCCTTGAGCGGGAAACCGTCTTCTCCAAGATGGCTTTGATTTGGCGATTGGAGACTTCTACTTGACCGCTAGTTTGAGGGTGATAGGGTGTTGCCACCCTATGGTTTACCCCATACTTAGCTAAAAGAGCTTCAAAGCCTCTCTCAATGAAATGCGAGCCACCATCTGAAATAAGGACTCTAGGAACACCAAAACGAGGAAAGATGTTAGTTTTCATAAACTTAGAGACTACCTTCGCGTCGTTGGTCCTAGTTGCTACAGCCTCCACCCATTTAGAGACATAGTCCATCGCTACTAGAATGTATTTGTAGGGGCCTGAAGCAGGGAATGGTCCCATGAAGTCAATGCCCCATACATCAAAGAGTTCGACCTCTAGAATGCCTGTGAGTGGTGTCTCATTCCTCCATGTGATATTACCTGCACGTTGACACTCATCACAAGAGGTTACATAGTTTTGCACATCCTTGAAAAGGTTAGGCCAATAAAAACCACATTGAAGAATTTTCGCCGCGGTCTTGAATCCTTTAGCATGACCTCCTGTAGGGAGAGAATGACAATGGTGAATCACGCTCTCTACCTCGTCCTCCGGGATACAACGTCGAAAGATATGGTCTTTCCCCTGTTTGAATAAATAGGGTTCATCCCAATAATATTGTTTGACGTCGTGCAAAAACTTCTTCCTTTGTTGCGAAGTTAAGCTTGAAGGAATCTCGCCTCCTACAATATAGTTAGCAAAATCCGCATACCAAGGTACCTTCGCCCTTCTTACAACAAATAGATCATGGATATGACTAGAAGGAGGTGTAAAGAAGAAATCCTCACCGAGGCTTACCTTTTCGTCACCTTCGGAGGGTTTTGAAGGTGGTCGATATCGACCTGCTGGGGTCGATATCGATTGGACGGCATCGACAGGTTCAGTCGACATGGCTTCTCGATATGGGTCCTCGATGTCGATGTCTGGAGGTCGATTTCGACCTCTGCAATGGACAACCTGTGATCAAAACTGGTCGACATCGATGCAAGTTTTACCTTTGGGGCAGTCAATATCGACCTTTGGGGGTCGATATCGAGCGGTTCTTCTGCCCGTCTTACCTCTTGCCTCATTAAGTGCTCGTCAGGGCGGGAGTCATTGATTGGTATGTTGTCATGTGACTCTTCCAGAAGCCCTATGGGTAGCCGTGAAAGATGATCGGCTACGGAGTTCTCCGTTCCTTTCTTATCTTTAAGCTCAACGTCGAACTCTTGTAGTAAGAGCACCCATCGTAGGAGCCTAGGTTTAGCATCCTTCTTCGCCATTAAGTACCTAAGAGCTGCATGGTCAGTATGAACAATTTATGTAATCCGGAAGGAAAAGCCCACCCTCAACCCAACTGAAGGAAGCCCAGACTCGGAAGAAGAAAAGGAACACACCCCACCCGCAGGCCCATACCCGCAAAGAAAAGAAAAGAAGAAATGAAGATGAACATGGCCCAATTGACAAGCCCAAACCCGGACCCAAGGGATGAAGAAAGAAAGAGAAGACCAACCCAGCCCGAAATTTAGGCCCAACAAAAGGAAAGGGAAGGCCCACGAGCAAGTCAACAATCACAACAGAAAAAAAAAAGGAGAGATGGAGCCCAGCTGACTGGATCCAACGTGGCAAGGGGCAGGGCCCACAATCTTCCTCTTCATTTGAGGGTTGAGAAAGAAAACAGAACCGGCTCCGTTCGGAAATGGCGGAAGGGGAGAAGAAGATGTGGAGCGGCCGGCGGCGGTTTCCGACTCCGACTCCGGCTCCGACTACCCGACACTCATGGGTTCAAAACGACAAGAAAAGGAGAGAGAGAAGGTGCTCACCGAGGGCCTTCGTCTCGCCAGAAACTTGGCTCGGGGAGGCACGTCCGGATGCGTTGAGGTCGGTTCTTCGCTGGGATCCGCCTAGGAAGATTAGAGGAAGGTCAAAAGAGGATCTTTTGCTCATTTGGAAGTGAAGAGGGGGGAGGGAACGAAGCTGACCGAGACTAAACGGAGAACAGGGGAAGGATGCGAAGGAGTGCGGCGGCGTCGGGGGTCCTCCTGGGCGGCGCTGAAGGCTCTGGGCGACACTTGGGCGTCGGAGGGAGGCTTGACCGCTGCTGCTGCTCAGATGAGGAAAGAGAGATGCAGCTGCTCGGGTGCCTCCGGGAAACAGAGAAAAAGAAATGGAGGAAGGATGGCTTGAGCTTATTTGGGGGTGGGGGGTTAGTTCCTGGGATTCAAAGAGAAGAAGAGAGAGGAGAGTGTGTGGGTTTGTGCTGCAGAAATCAGAATGCAGAAATCAAAATGGAGGAAGGGGATTGAGAAATGCAAGGTGTGTGTGAATGGTGGGTGAGGAAGAGGACAAAGAGAGGGAGGGAGGGGACCAGCTCTGTAATTTGGCGTGGGAGCAGCGAGAGCGAGAGAGAGAGAGAGAGAGAGAGAGAGAGAGAGAGAGAGAGAGAGAGAGAGAGAGAGAGAAGAAAAAGGGAAAAGAAAGTAGGAATAAAGGAGGTCCCTATATATCAATTCAAATTAGCGGAAGAGACTCAAAACCCGCTCGCCCGATCGAATCCCGACTAAATCAAATTTAATCAAATTTCAATTCAATCTCAAGATAACGGAATTAAATAAATTTCAATCAAAACTCGGAGCTTAAATAAATTTTTATTAATACCCGAACTCGAAGTCGAAAATCAAATCCCGTCAAAATCCTAATTTAAAATGATGCCGGAAGGATTTTAAATTTTAAACTCGTGCTCGAGGACGATTTTTCTCCGCTTTTACAAATTGAAATAAATACTAACATATTTAATTAAAATAATAATATAATATATATAAAATATATATTCAGTCTTTACAGAACTCGTTAAATAGTGGGTTGAGCATTACATGACCCGTAACCCGAAATGACCCGAACCGTAATGGACCTGAACCTTAGACGACCCGACCGAAGCCCGACTCGCCCAACCTGTTTGACAGGTCTAGGTTGCATCCATTATCATGACGTGAGAGAATATCTTCCATAGTTTCAGTGAATCCTCATGAGCAAATGCTAGATCTTGCAAAGATCCATCAGGACAAAGTCTACAAATGAAAGTGAATCCTTGAAATGCAAGCATATTGAGGAGATGTTGCATTGATGTCATTTCTAACATCTCATCATTCTTGATTGTCGCTCTAACATTGTAAATTTGTTGCCTCGAGATCAGATTATCCTTATATGTAAATTTCAATGTTGCGAGAAGAGGAATAAGCTTTATCTCAACCAAATCTATAACGAGCTCAAACTCTTTATTATTCAACTGTGACACCGTCTGATGACCTTGCAAACTAGGAGGCAAGTTGTGGTTGTGCACATCACACTCCACGTTCAACCTCCATACATTCCTTTCCGCCTCCCAACCATACAAAAAAATGGCAATTGTCCTTCTTGGACTTTCCATCGCATGGGATTATTACAGGCAGTTTAGCTCCCGCAATTTTTTTCTTTCAGCTTCTATTATTCCCATAGTTTTCAAAATCGAATAACACTGATCCACATCGGGTTGTAGATCTACTATGTGATCTTATAATTGTAAGGACAAAGTTGTGAGAGAAAGCAAACTTACGAGCCTAATCTAGCATTTCCTTTCTATCCATTCAATAATAATTATTTATAAAATAAACTGAATAATCAGGATGACCCAACTACATAAAAAAAATTTTAATTTTTTTTTAATTTTTTTTTATAGTAGGCAATGAATAAAATGCCCTAACAACGCAGAGTTCATTCTTGATCATCCTTAAGGATGATGTTAATAAGGTCCCCATGCAAGGGGAGAGTTGAAAAATTACTGAATTCAATGTGTTCAATGTGTTCAAATCAGCTGCTGCGTTTGATTCTCTGAAGCAATGCCTGAATTCAATGTGTTCAAATCTTCCTTTTAGATTAATCTTCTCAATGGATCTGCAGATTTCCCAGTCGACCTTAGAACAATCATTTATTGCATCTACTACTTTTAGGTTGTCACCTTCAATGATCACCGTTGTAAGCCCTTTGTTAGTGGCTTGCTGAACTCCCAGGAGGAAGGCCTCGACTTCTCTCTGAAGAATAGAACCCTTTCTTCCTTTCTGGTGAAATACGTCGATAACCTGGCCCGAACTATCCCTAATGATGCCCCCAACAGGAAAATCATCAGGGGACCTTACTAAGCCATCTACATTAACTTTGCAGATGGCATCCAGTGGTTTAGTCCACCTAGAGGTTTTCTGTTCTTTTTTGTTAGGGACCTTAATCTCCTTTTCTTTAGCTTGGTTCCAGTCCCTTATATTCTGGTGAATACTGTGCATGAGAGAGTTGTATGAATCCACCTTGTGGTTGTTGAAAATGATTTTGTTTCCTAATTCCCAAATAGAGTGTCATATCAAATATAACTCTTCGAAATGGGAGTTATTATGCTGAATGGAGATGAGGTCTTCTTGAATTGACTGATCTGCTTTTAAATTAATGAAGTATTGACCATTTAGATATTCATAGTTTGATATAATGACTTTAGAGATAGGAGTATAGGACACTCAAGCAGAATATGATGTGAATCTTCGTCGGCACCTTCACACAGTATACACTAAGCTGGCACCCTATTAAAGTGTTTATTAAGTCTCATCTTAGTTGGTAAGTCTTTCATCGCCACCTTCCATATGAAAATTTGGATTTTAGGAGGTAAATTCAGCTTCCAAATCCAATCGTGATTTATGGGATTTTTCGCATCATGGTTTTGGATTTTATACGTTAATTTGGTTGTGAATTCACCATTCTTTGTTAGTTTCCAGACTAATTTGTCTGGTATTCCAAGCTAGAATTGGGATTTCTGAAATGGTGCTCACCACCTGAGAGGGGAACAAATTTCTTAAGAGAGGATTATTCCATTGTTTTTTAGCAGTCAATAAATTGGCCACCTTCATCTTAGGATCATTGTTTCCTAAGTAATCTTGGAGTTGGAGATTGTTTATCCAAGGGTCAGTCCATACATTAATGGTATTTCCATCCCCCGGGATCCAAAGGAGTCCTTCCTTGAATATATCCCTTAGATGAAGGAGTCTTCCAAATTGCCAAGAAGTGTTATGTTTGTTAAACTCAAAGATTGTTTCATTTTGCAGATACTTCTCACGAATAACCTTGACCCAAATATTGAATGGGTTGGTGAGAATTTTCCATAATAGTTTAAGTTGTAAGTTGATATTTGTTTCTTCTGCTATTTTTAGTTCAAGACCCCCTTCTTCCTTAGATTTACAAATTTTATCCCAGCTAATAAGTGGACAGTAACATTCAGAGTTGAGTTTGTTCCAGAAGAAATTTTTGTTAATTTGATCAATCTGTTGGAGAATCTCTTTTGGGAGCATGAAGTTCTGCATTAAATAGTTGACCTTTGAGCTGAGGTTTGCTCGAATAAGAACTACCCTCCCTGCTTGTGATAAGGTTAAGGCTTTCCATTTTGATAGTTGTTTTTTCAAGCTTTGCACTGCCTCTTCAAATACATTATTCTTGACTCTACCATTTATGATGGGTATACCTAGATATTTTTCTATTCCAGAAGATATTGGTATGTTCATATCTTGAGAAAGTGAACGCGCTAGATTGGTATTCACATTCCTTGAGTCTTGAATCGAGCTTTTTTGAAAGTTGATCACCAGACCTGATTGATTTGAGAATTGGTTTAACATGTTTTGGATTGTATGTAGACTCTTATGGGAGGCAGGAGCAAAGATAAGGGTGTCATCAGCGAAAGTGAGGAACGGAATAGGAGAGCCGTTTGTAGTGAGTTTGATCCCTATTAAAGCATCATTTCTCATAGCTTCCTAGCAAAATTTTCCATTACGATAACAAATATATAGGGGGCTAGTGGGTCACTTTGGCGGATCCCTCTTTGGGGCAATCATGTTTTCAAATTTTTCAAAAATTAAAAAGATATTATTATATAAAATACAATTTTAAAAATTTTTAAAACATGATTATTCAAAAATAAAATTCATAAACCTATAAAAATAGATGTTAGAGCATTTATATAATTTATATAATTTTTTTAATATTAAATAAATGTGAAAATAATTTAGTGATATAGGAAGTGTTATAGTAGGCGTGGCCACGGGTCCGACCCGCCGGGTCAAGGGTCGGGGAGGGGTGACCCGAACCCTAACCCGGGAATCCAACGGGTTGGCGGGTTCGGGTCACCCAGCGGGTCTAAGGGTCGACGGGTCGACCCGACGGATAGAGCCCGGGTTTAAAACGAGTTTGTAACTTTGCGCCTTTTTGGAATTATCGAGCCCGAGTTTATGACGCTAAGATGTTTGATAAGTATCATTTCGTGTTTGTTGTTTATGTACAATTTATCAATTTATGAATGAGTGGGGGAAAAAGGAAAACGGGCTTGAATCGGTTTCCCAATTGCCTACGTATCCTCCCGGGGTTGAGGAATCAAAGCCCACGCAGTTCTTTTACCTGTGTATGTCTGAACCCCGCTTACCTATTCTTCTTGATTGTCCAAGCCTCCACCTCCTGATCCATCTGTGACCGCGCCGTCGATGGAGCTCCAAACGGACTTTGTGTCCACTCCGTCATCGTCCTCGGAATCAGTCTCCAAGATGTTCTTCTGTATCCGCATATCCGCCCTCTTCCAATCTGCAAGGCAAACTTGGACTTCGAGGTTCTCGGGAAACAATCTTGATCTCTTATCCGAAAGAATCTGACCTCCACGACTAAACAGCTGCTCGACGGCGACGGTGGAGTAAGGGGCCCTAAGTATTTGTCGAGCGATGACCTGCAATGTCGGGAATCTTTGTCTTTCGGGCCGGCTCCACCATTCTAGGACATCGAAATCTTCTTCCTCATCACTGTGGAAATCAAAGTTAGTAGACAAATATTCGTCGAGCTCCGAGTGGAGGCTCGACGAAGATCTCGACCTCTTTGAGCCAAAGCTATCTTTGGCAAGTGCCTTAGTTCTAGCGGTAATGCTAGTTCGTGACCCGCTCGAACTGGAAAGCACGGGATGACGAGCGGAGGACGCTCTATTGCCTGTCGAATAATGAGTATATAATTCTTCTAATAAACCTCGAACTCTAGCAACTATAATTGGAACATTGCATTCTGGATCATCCTCAATTTCTAAAGTCGGAAAATAGTTTTCTAAAAACTTTTGAACACCGTCTAATTTATATCTAGGGTCGAAACAGCAAGCTACGAGGAAAATGTCAGGTATAACTTTGTAATATGCCACCCATTTCCGTTGCATCTCAACGACAGCGTTATAAATGGAAGGCACGTTAATCCCGTCTTGAAGGGATATTGCTACGTTCATGGCAACAAAACAGAAAAGGTTTGATGTAGGCATGTAAACGTGGCTAAAAGTCCGAGTTGCATCGTAAAAAACTTTGAAAACCTCAACAACATCTCGGACGTGAGTCCACACATCCGCAAAGATGTTTGACCCTTCGATGTTTTATGTTGCAAAACCGAAAAGAAGATCCTTATAAGCGATGGAGTCATAAATCATTTTGTAAGTAGAGTTCCACCGAGTGCAAACGTCCTTGAGGAATTGTTTTGGCCGAGTTTGGTGAGCGCGATAATAGGCGCTCCATTGCTGGCGAAGCTGTTTACTTCGTTAAAGCGCTCGCAAAACAAATCGAATTGGTTCAACAACATATTGTAAAAAGTTTAAACCATCTTGGACACATAAGTTTAAAATATGAGGGGTGCATCGGATGTGGAAAAACTTACCGCCTATCCCGGGCTGACAGTATTGGGTTAATTCTGGAATAGATGCGGTGTTGGCAGAAGCGTTGTCAAACCCGATGCTGAAAACTCTTTGAGTCAATCTATATTCTTGTAAAATGGTTAAAAGGACACGTGCTATTTTCCGTGTTGTGTGAGCTTCGTCGAAAGCTCGAAAAGCTAAAACACATTTGTGCAATTGAAAACGTTGATCAACCCAATGACAAGTAACACCCATATACGAGGATGTTGTCAATGGTCGGTCCAAATGTCACTACAAATAGATACTTGTAAATCATGGTTCTTTTGAAAATATTCGGTTAATTCATTTTTACGGGTGTTATACCGTCTAATTACTTTCCTCTTAACCATGTTTCAACTAATACCTTGCCATGCAGGTTGAACATTTTGTGTAATATATTCATTGAAACATAAATGTTGTGAAAAAACTATAAGCTAAACCTTTGGCAGCTATCATTTCCGCATAGTTATCATGACAACTACGATAATCATAAGACCATAAACCATCGGGTTGAGAGGAGGAAGAGGCGTACCCGGTTAGTTGAGTCTGTCCTTTAGCGAGGCCGAGCTTTTCGGGATGCTTTGTCCGGATATGCCGACCGTAGTTCACATATCCGCCTCCCTTCGGGTACTTGTAGACCGTCCCGCAGAAGTTGCACTTCACCGAGACCGAGGTTTCTTCTCACTACTAAAAAAACAGGATTTAGCAACGGATGGTTAGCCACGGATTATAGACGACCCTGTATTCGTGGCCATTAGCGATGACATTGGCCACGACTGTTCCTGACCGTGGCTATATTTGTGGCTAATACTCATTCTGGTATGACATGGCAAAACATTCGTGGCTATTAGCAACGACCCAATTGTCCGTAGCTGATTTCGTGGCTCGATATGTGTCAGTGTCAGTAAATAGCCACGAACGTAGCCACAAATAGGATTGTCGTGGCTGTTTTCGACGCTGATATGGCCACAACACAATATCTGTCGCTAAATCTGTGGCTATTAATTATCGGCAATCAAGTGAACAAATGTGGTGAGTGGGCCTTGAATCACTAATTGTAGGCGGGCCGGATATATATCATGAATGGGCTATCCGATGACCCTTGAACCTTAGCTGAATCCGGGTACAAACTCTCCCAAAATTTCTGGGCTCGGCCCATTAGAAGCTAGTGAAAGCCCAATTATCTTATTTCAGCCCATTGAATTAAGTGGTGATTTAGCGACGATTGAATCCGTGGCTAAATCCGTGGCTATATCAGCCCAAATATGACCATGTCTTTCCGGATTGGCCCATTGATCCGATTGGCCCATTGATGGGCCCAAATACACCTATGAAATTTTTTTATATAAATTAACAAGTGTTGAAAAAATATAAATTAACTAATTAATAAATTCTTATGAGAATATTATAAGGCTATGTTTTGACGAAAACTCATATAAGTGACCAATAAATGTTTAATAAAACCTTATATTAAGTAATAAATTCTTATTAGAGTACTATAAGAGTATGTTTTGAGGAAAATTGATATAAGTTACTAATAAATGTTTAATAAAACCTTATATTGACTAATAAATTCTTATTAGAATATTATAAAGGTGTTTTGAGGAAAACTCGTGTAAGTGTCTAATAAATGTTTAATAAAACATTATAGTAAGTAATACATTCTTATTAGAATACTATAAGGGTATGTTTTGAGGAAAACTCATATAAGTGACTAATAAATGTTCAATAAAACTTTATATTAACTAGTAAATTCTTATTAGAATACTATAAGAGTATGTTTTGAGGAAAACTCGTATAAGTTACTAATAAATGTTGAATAAAACCTTATATTGACTAGTAAATTCTTATTAGAATACTATAAGAGTATTTTTTTAGGAAAACTCATATAAGTGAATAATAAATGTTAAAAAAAACCTTATATTAACTAGTAAATTCTTATTATAATACTATAAGAGTATGTTTTGAGGAAAATTCATATAAGTAATGAATAAATGTTTAATAAACCCTCATATTGACTACTAAATTCTTATTAAAATACTATAAGAGTATGTTTTGAGGAAAACTCATATAAGTAACTAACAAATGTTTAACAAAACCTTATATTAACTAATAAATTCTTATTAGAATAATATAAGTGAGTGTTTTGAGGGAAAATCATATATGTACCTAATAACTATATTATAAGAATTCTATAAGTGTGTGTTTTGAGTAAAACTCATATAAGTAACGAATAAATATTTAATAAAACCTTATTTTAACTACTAACTTCTTATTAGAATACTATAAGGTATGTTTTTGAGGAATACTCATATAAGTAACTAATTAATGTCGAATAAATCTGTATATTAGGTAATAAATACTTATTAGAATACTATAAGAGTATGTTTGGATGAAAACTCATATAAGTGACTAATAATAAATATTTCATTAAACGTTATATTAAGCCAATAAATGCTTAATACAATACTATAAGGTCTGTTTTTTAGGAATACTCATATAAGTAACTAATCAATGTTTAATAAAACCTTATATTGACTAATAAATTCTTATTAGACTACTATAAGAGTATGTTTTTGAAGAATACTCATATAAGTAACTAATAAATGTTTAATAGAACCTTATAGTAACTAATAAATTATTATTATTAGACTACTATAAGAGTATGTTTTGAGGAAAACTCATAAAAGTAATAATAAATGTTAAATAACACCTTATAATAACTAATAAATTCTTATTAGAACACAATAAGAGTATGTTTTGAGGAAAACACAAATAAGTAACTAATAAGTGTTGAATAAAACCTTATATTAAGTAATAAATTTTTATTAGAATACTATGAGAGTATGTTTTGAGGAAGACTCATATAAGTAACTAATAAGTGTTGAATAAAACCTTATTTTAAGTAATTAATAAAATCTTATTAGAGTGTTATAAGGGTATGTTTTGAGGAAAACTCATATAAGTAAACAATAAATGTTGAATAACATCTTGCAATAACTAATAAATTCTTATTAGTATACAATAAGAGTATATTTCGAGGAAAACACATATAAGTAACTAAATACTTATTAGAATACTATATGGTATGTTTTTTAAGAATACTCATATAAGTAACTAATAAATGTTGAATAAATCTGTATATTAGGTAATAAATACTTATTAGAATACTATAAGAGTATGTTTGGAGGAATTCTCATATAAGTCACTAATAAATGTTTAATAAAACCTTATATTGACTAATAAATTCTTATTAGACTACTATAAGAGTATGTTTTTGAGGAATACTCATATAAGTAACTTATAAATGTTTAATAGAACCTTATAGTAACTAATAAATTTATATTAGACTACTATAAGAGTATGTTTTTGAGGAATACTCATATAAGTAACTAATAAATGTTTAATAGAACCTTATAGTAACTAATAAATTTATATTAGACTACTATAAGAGTATGTTTTGAGGAAAACTCATATAAGTAACTAATAATTGTTTAATAGATCCTTATATTGACTAATAAATTCTTATTAGACTATTATAAGAGTATGTTATGAGGAAAACTCGTATAAGTAATGAATAAATGTGTTAATAGAACCTTATATTGATTATTAAATTCTTATTAGACTACTATAAGGGTATGTTTTGTGCAAAATTCATATAAGGAAAGAATAAATGTTTAATAAAACCTTATATGAACTAATAAATTCTTATTAGAATACTATAAGAGTATGTTTTGAGTAAAACTCACATGAGTAACAAATAAATATTTAATAAAACCATATATTGACTAGTACATTCTTATTAGAATACTATAATGGTGTATTATGAGGAAAATTCATATAAGTAACTAATAAATGTTTAATAAAACCTTATATTAATTAGTAATAATTTTTTTTTCCAGAATACTATAAGAGTATGTTTTGAGCAAAACTCATATAAATTTGATAAAACTTATCTGAAGTAGATATATTTAATGGTAAATATATTTATTGATAGTTTTATTTTTTATATGTAAATTGTGAAAGAAAAAAAAAAGCAAGCCCACTGTCGAAATTTTTTTTTACCGCCCAATTGATTTTGGAGCGGGAAATTTCCCGGGCTTGAAATTTGAGAAGCGGTATAACCCTAATTAACTGTAGGCTCCGCCTCTTTTCACACATTCTCCTAGTCACCTCTCGTCCCTCCCTCTTCCATTCTTCATTCCAGATCTCTCTCCCAAAATTTCAGATCTCAGTCTCATACTCTCTCCCCAAAGATTTCAGATCTCGATCTCATCCTCCCGTCTCTCATCCTCTCTTGTCCTAGATTCTTCGCCCTCCCGTCTTCCTTCCATGGAGAACGATGCTGACTGTCCACCACGGAGAACGTCGCCGATGGAGAATCCAATCTGGTGGAGCCCGGAGGGAGCGCCTTCATCAGGTGGAGCCCGGAGGGAGCGCCGCCTTCGTCGTTATGCATTGTCGCTCCCGTAAGGTTTGTCCCTCCTCTCAGATTTGAGTTTCATTCTTCCTTCCCTCCTTACTCTTCTCCGTTCTCATGGATTCTTTGCTCTCTTCTGTCTTGGTTTGTCCTTTTTTTTTAAGCTTTGTGTTTTTTAGTGTCTCTGAATCCTTACTTCTCGCCTTCGTTTTTCATGTCTCTGAATCCGAAAATGTCATTGCATATCTGGGAGCGAGTACCATCTCAGATGTTTTCATTAGGTACGTCTCGATCTTTTCCCCGAATTTTAGGTCCTCAATCTACCCTTTCTTTCAATTGTGAACTTAGTTTTTGACCTTTTTTCCCTAAAATTTTCAACTGTCAGTTTATTTCCTTCTGCAATTAGTAATTTTTTTCCCTTTCAATTGAGAACTTAGTCCTTCTGCTCACCTTCTTTTCTTTTAAAATTGAATTGAGTACTTTGTCTAGCAGCAAAATGGAGAACCGAAAATCTTGTTTCCTTTTAATCCTTGTTTGAGTGAGAATTCGAAGATCTCATTCTTCCCCTTTAGATTGGAAATCGAAAACAAGGGGTTGAAGATTTATTGCCCGTTAGTGGTTTCAAATCTACCTTCCTCTCTTGTCCATGGTGTGTAATCTCTATTTTTTAGCTTATTTATTTTCTAATTTCATTTTATAATCAGTGTTTAAACTGATTTCATATCACTTGCCTCTGTGAATGAATGTTCTAGGTTTGATATAAGAACTGTTGAAATTGAATTGGTGTTCAATGTTTTGTATAAGCTTAATTAAAGTATATCTGTGGATTTGAATAACCTAAATTTAAGTATTTGTGTATAAATAAATTTTAGGTTTGCTGCATGAATTTAAGTATACACTTCTTGTAATATTATTGAAGTTCCTCTTATGAACCATTATTCTTAGTGGAATCTTGCTGAGTATTTTGATATGAAAGTAGACCTTGAAAATTTGACTGAGTTATTTTACAGATAACATTAAGGGGGATTATGCTTTCTGGACAATGCCCTTGTTGTTGCTCTCTCTGGCTTCTCTTTCTCTTATACAACTAATTATCCCAAATAATGGAGTCCTTGAATCTTTTGTTTATGGTGGCAGGATAACTAACTGGACAGGGCCATTAATTTCATACTTGGGCAGAAAAAAAAGAACCTTGCCCTCATTGCAATTCAATCCCTAGCTGGTCCAATGTGAAGCATTGGGTGCAAGAACAAGGCCGAAGTTCTCAAACTAGTGTTAAGATGTGTTGGTGCTTTTCTTAGGTGTAGTATTTCTGGATGTTGTACATTATGTGCATGATGTTGTGTTTTTGTATTTAGACACATTAGCTAAAACATTATATCTATATATATTTATATATATATTCTCTATCGTATAAATAGCGCATACAAATAATCGCAACAACTTAAGCAACGACTTTAGCCTCAAAGTTAGCAACCAACTAAGCATTGCCATTAGCCACGACCATAGCAACGACTCAGCCACGGAACTAGCAACAACCATGACCTATTCCCCGCAACGAACTCAGCCACAAAATTAGCCACGACATTTGCGATGACCATTTTCGACGCTGTTGTCGTCGCCATAGCCACGACATTCAGAAGTCATACCCAGCCACGAAATTAGCCACGACAGTATGAGTTCGTTGCTATTTTCCGTTGCTACGTCGGCCCGAATTTAGTCACGAGGCATATGGCTACGGATGGCCCGACCGTTGTTGATTCCGTGGCTAAACCGGTTAGCCACGGTCATTCGTTGCCAAATCCGTTGCAATTTTCCGTTGCTAAATCCTATTTTTTTAGTAGTGTCCCAGGTGGGGTCCCTAGGGCCCTTCATGAACCAGTACTTGAACGTAGCGGCTCGCATTTGGGCCGTAGTCTAAGCCGCATCCGGGTCGCCCTCGGCCGGAGTCCCTTGACTCTCGTCGGCTAGGAACTCGAACTCTTGGGTCGGGAGCGTCGGAGTTCCTGCTGGGGCGGGCTCCTCTTCCTCCTCCATAATATCGTCGACGTGGTCGGCCAATAGAGCATCATCTCGACGCCGTCGGGTTCCGCTCCCCGTCGAGACCGAGGCACTACAACGAAGGCTTGGTCCCGCTGCCGGGCCTCCTCCTCCGACGCTTAGGGTCGATGATGATGGGGCCCCACTAACACTCTTGTGACCTCGGGTAATTCGAGTGAAGATGTTCGACATTATGTGTTTAAGAGGATTAAGAACGATAAGAGAGATTAGGGAGAGATTAAGCAACCGGGACTACGAGAGAGAATATCGAGCGATTAGAGAGCAATTAGGGAGATGAAGATGAGATTAGAGGAGATGAGTGAGGTGTGGATTGGAAATGGGAGGGAAATGAGGTATTTATAGGGCGGGATCGAGTCGATTTGGGCGGGCTCGACCGTTGGCCAACGTTCGACCCGACGGGTCGACTGTTGCCAACTAGCCATTTAGGCTTTTTAAAAAAAAAATGTTTTGTGTTTGCATATGTTGAAAGAAATGTATATCTAAATTATGTAATTTTTTTTATTGCGTTTGCAAATTTTTAAACATTTTTGTACTTATATCTAAAGTTTATTCGAATTTTTCGGATTTTTTTTCGGTTGTTCAATTTGTTTTTCAAAATTGGTAAGTTAGTACAAAACTATATAATCTTAAATCTTAATTCTTATGAAGCATAATTAGTTAATTACGGCAAACACAAGTTTATTACAAACTGATCTACGATTACAACCCGGACCGGATTCATTGTCTCGGCGGGGATCGAGCTTCGGATTTCAAACTTAATAACCATCACAAGACACAAGTTCACAACTCACATCACGTTAAAACATAAAATTACTAGACTACTCACTACTTACACTACTAGAGACTAGAGTACTAGTTACCACCCGAGCCTGATGCGCCACCGGTCTTCATCATGTCGGGGTGCTTCTTCGTGATATGAATCTTCAGATTTCCGTAGCCCAGGTCGTTTGTGAGCTTGTACTTGTGACTGCAATGACGACAAACCGCTTCCAACTTCCCCGGGCCTTGCTCGACCTTATCGAAATGTTCTTGGAACAACGTCATACGAAGCTTTTCACCGGATCCAGATCGGTTCGACATGATAACGAGCTTACGAAGATTAAATCAAAGGTGATGGATGGGATGTGTGACTTGTGCAAATGAAGGAGAGTAGGAGACGGGTTTTTATAGCCCCGATCCCCCGAGCCTATCATATAGTCGTTGGAACGACTAGTTTTTTTTTAAAAAAATTGTTGTGCAGGTGGGCCCCACATTCCAACGGTCGAGTTTTCAAAATAGGTCAACGGGTTTAAAATCCTCCGACCCTAACCCTAACCCGCCTGAACCCGAGGACCCGGACCCTCTGGGTCATTGACCCGATCCGCCGGGTCAATGACCCGTACGACTCGCCGGGTCACGGGTCGACCTGTGACCCGTGGCCACACCTATCAGTTATAGGGAGTGATACATAGAGGATTTTGATTGAATTCCGACAGGTGAAATTTTTTGGTGTTCAATTTTTATTTTCTTTTGGGTATCTATATACCTATAAAAATTGTATCCTAGGCCTCTTAATGACTCTCATTAAAGACATTCTCATTTCTTAATCATTTTCTTTTCCTTTAATTTGACACATATTATAATTTTTTTGTTTTGGTAAGATGATGTTATAATTTTATAATTGTTATCACTTAGTCATTTACTAATGTATTCATAAATGTTTTATTATTCTAACTAACTTATGAAAATTTAATTATATTTTCCTAAATTTCTATGCATAATAATGGCCTCATTCATATCATTTTAAACCAATATATTTATGAAATTCATATCATCCGAATAACATATTTTCATATAAAAATCAATTAATCCTTAATCTTTTATATCTATACGTATCAAAAAATCTTAACAATCCCAATTTATGGATTTTTTTGTTGAAACTGAATAATAAAAGTCTATTTTATTGATATATTTTGTTAGTTTTAGAATCCTTCATGGAGTATAACTTAATTATAAATTAATTTTACTTTTCACCTAACAATTTCTAAAATGTCATTATATAAGTAATAAAACACACACACACACACACACACACATATATATATATATATATATATATATATATATATATATATATATATATATATATATATAATCCAACTCGCAACTTATTAAGAAAAAATTTATTGTATACAATTCCTTTTTTCAAAAATGTTAGTTAAATAAGGGCATTTCGGTTATAAATTGGAAAATTAAAATTTTAGTTGTAAAATAAAAGTTGGTGCTTCAATTGATCGAATTCCGTATATTATATAAGGTGTTTTTATTATAAAAAAAAAGTTAAAAGGTGTTTTTATTAAAAAAATTATTTTATAAGGTGTCTTCTTGAAGAAAAAACTCATAAAAAATATAAAGATTTAATAAATAACTTAAATCAAATTATCAAACATATAAAATCAAGATTTACTATTTGTACACATATACTGTTTAAATTAGTTAATAAGATGATATAAAATATGTTCTTAAATAAACTTATAAATTAGCAAAACTTATATATACGTCCCATGCGTAGCACGGGTATGCCTTGACTAGTATGATTAATAGGGCCTTTCGAAAAAAAATCGGTTGGTACTTCTTAATTTCCTGAAATTTGAATGAGAGCACCCAAAAATAGCAACAATGAACTAAAATCCAGTGACGTACATTACTTACACAATCCAAATCCTCTACAACACTCCCTATATCACAAAATTATATTTATATTTATTTAATCTTAAAAAAAATTATAAAAATTATATACATATTCTAAACACCTATTTGTATATGTTTATAAATTTTATTTTTGAAAAATCATGTTTTGAAATTTTTTATAATTATATTTCATAAAATAATACCTTTTGAATTTTTAAAAATTTTGAAAACATGATTTTTCAAAATGAAAAATTATAAACATATTAAAATGGGGGTTTATAATATGTATGTAATTTTTATAATTTTTTTAAAGATTAAATAAATGTGTAAATAATTAAGTGATGTAGGGAGTGTTATAGGGAGTGTTGTAGAGAACTTGTATATATAAAAGCAATAAGGATCCTCTACAACACTCCCTACTTCCTATATCACTAAATTATTTTCACATTTATTTAATCTTAAAAAAATTATAAAAAGTACATACATATTATAAACCCTCATTTTAGTATGTTTATAAGTTTTTATTTTGAAAAATCATGTTTTCAAAATTTTAAAAAATTCAAAATGTATTATTTTATGAAATATAATTATAAAAAATTTAAAACCTGATTTTTTTAAAAATAAATATAAAAATAGGTGTTTAGATTATGTATATAATTTTTATAATTTTTTTTAAGATTAAATAAATGAGAAAATAATTTTGTGATATAGGGAATGTTGTAGAGGATTTAAATTGATACTGTATAAAAGCAGTCCAAATCCTCTACATCATACTCTACTCCACTCCCTACAACACAAAATTTTTTTACATTTATTTAATCTTTAAAAAATTTATAAAAATTATATTTATATTACTGACATATATTTTTATATATTTATAAAATTTTATTTTAAAAAATCTTGTTTTATAATTTTTTAAAATTAAAAAGGCAATATTTTATAAAATATAATTATTAAAAATTTGAAAACATGATTTTTCAAAATAAAATTTTATAAATATATAAAATTAGATATTAGGAATATAAATATAATTTTTATAATTTTTTTTAAGATTAAATAAATATAAAAATAATTTAGTGTTTGTTGTAGGGAGTGGAGTAGGGAAGTGTTGTAGAGGATTTGGGTTGGTATAAAAGTGGGTAAAATAATCGAAAGTGGGTAAAATACGGAGATTCCAACCGCAATCCTCTCCGTCCAAATTTGACCGTACACTGATCTGATTTATCGGTCGCGTCACGGACTCGAAGAATCTCTCTCGTTCTTAGTGCGGTTCCCCTTCTTTCTTTTTTTTACCTTAAGTTTTTTTTTACTGTACTCTGTAATTTTATTTTATCTCACTTTTACAGTACTCTCTTTTTCAGGTTTCAGTTGGGGGCATTGATTTGATTTGCTCGGGCTTTACTATCGTCAGGGTGGTGAAGCACCTCCCCTGCTGCAACTGTTCTCATACTCTGACACGTGTCCTGTAGGTCCAACCTTTACTAGACGGTGGACCCGTCCGTCCCACTTTGTTAAAACCTTTTTTAACTTGAAAATAAAATAAAATAAAATGCTCCATACTACATTGCTTTATCCAGTAAAAAGTTTTCAAAGTGATAAGTATGAACATGAACCACCATCAGTCTCGAAATGTTTCCATTTAAATACAGTAGATGGCAGTTACGAACTTACGTGTATTGAAACCGCTACTTTCTACACATTATTTTACAAATTATTTTACCTTTAAATTATTACGGAGTATTAAAAATACAATAAATATATTTAGTTTCTATATAATTATTATACTTCATCCGTCCTATGAAATTGTCGAAAATTTTTATAGAAATAGATACAGTATTTTATATAGTTTTTATCATAAGATGAAAAAAAATAAACGAATATTTTGCTGAATAAAGGGAGTAACATATTCTATTTAGTTAACAGTGAATAATATATAATCTATACCTATTTGTAAATCTTTATTTATTATATTAAATTAAAAGTATGAGAATATCACTTGTTATATTTTCTCTCCTTCATTTAAGCGATTTTCATCAAATTATCTATAGATAAATCTTTTATATATTGTTACAATGATATTATTATTATTATTATTATTATTTCTTTCCAATGAGATCATTTTAAAATATCTATATCTATATCTATGTGTACTTCTTACCAAAGCGGTCAAAAGTTTTTTTCATAGTGGAAAAATTCTCAACAAAAATTAATCATTCTTTCTTAGCACTCATCCCGAAATATGATAATCCAACTACCACTAATCATTTTAGACCGATTAGCATATGTTCAACTACTTATAAGATTATATCCATGGTTCTATCTACAAGACTAAAAAATATCATTACAAAAATAATCCACCCGGACCATGTGCAACAGAGAGTCACACGAATCAAAACTCATTTCAGCCACATCAGCAATTATTCTTGTCACGTCAGCTTTCCACTAACTTTTCAGCTTTTTACATTTTTCATCCACAACATAGAGTCGCGCGAATCAAAACTCACTTTACACTTTTTTTTCATTTTTAAGCTAAATGTTGATTTATTTTTCTTCAAATTTTTGTTAATGATATTATTAATATTAATATTAATACGTATAATTAAAATAAAAAGGCACACAATTAAATTTAGAAATATTTTATTAAATTGATAAACTGAAAACACACGGAAACAAAAAAAATAAGGCTAACTATATGTAACCCAATACTAATTTTTTTAATTAAAAAAAGTCGAACTTCATTAATTAATTAAAACGACATTACACCTAAGATAACACATCAACTGAAACTACAATTTAACAAACATATGACAAAATGAAACAACAACACATAAAATACGATGCGAAATGAAAGATACTTGAAACATAACAATCGAGCGATAACAAACATATTAGTCCATGCTCTCATCAATGATCTTCCCTATCTTTGCTATCTTCACTCGCAGCTTGTAGTTCTCCATTGCTAGCTCCGAGATTTTTTCCGTAAGCTCCTGAATATGGTCGTCCTTATCAGCAATTTTATACCTGAGTTATGAATTATCCTTCTGCAGTCGATGTTTCTTATCACGCAAAGTTGAGATCCTACGATGAAGAATGTCCATGGCTTCGCGGCTTCCATCGTATAAAATCTCTTCAAACTCCTCTTTCCGTAGTCGCTTGAGTTGATACTTGTCCTCTGCATCGAACCATGGCTCATTACAATATCTCTTGATATTGTAATCGTCCATTTGAGTGAGGAGAGTATTTGGAAGTGAAGAGTGAACAGAGTCTTTTGTAGAAGTAGAAGATGGAAGAAAAAGTGAGTTCTGTCATAAAATACGATGTGTATTTATAGGCGAATATTTCAACTATCCGGTTTTTGTTCCAATTTCAAATTTGAAATTTGAACGTTGATATATGAAATTTAAAATTTAAAATTTCACCCGTTAAAATTGTATGACAAAGTATAGTTGTTAGTATATTTTTATGTTTTATTATATGTGTGTGTGTTTTCATGTTCCGGGTGTAGTGGGTATTGTTATTTAATGTTGAAATTTATGTATTTTTATGGTGTAAGTTTATGTTGATTTAAGTTAATGTTGTTTATGTGACTATAAATCTTTAACGTATGTTAAACTTAGCGAAATTTTTTTTTCTTCCAAACATATGCAAAATGGGTGTCATTGGGTAGAGAAAAATAAATCGTATTCAAAAATAATTTTTTTTAAATATATTATTTATTTAACGGATAAATTGGGTTTTAATTTTAAGTAAAACCCCCCTGCCATGTGTCTGATTATCATTGGCTAAAAAAAATTAAACCGGATGATGCGCATCAACCTATAGCACCTCCAGCAAAATTTTCACCCGGATCAAAAGTCTCTCTCTCCTCCATCTCATCATTTTGCTGAGCTGGCCATGGCGCATGATCCGTGCGGTGCGCCGTTGCTGATGGTCTAAGTACTTTCACGGCTGATGATGCCATAAAAGACAATATTTTAATTGCAAACGAAATTTTTCACTCATTCCAAAAATAGAAAGGTAAGGATAGTGGGATGACAGTCAAACTGGATATGAAAAAGGCTTTTGACTTTGTTGACTAGGTCTTTCTTTTCACTATCCTCAACAAATTTGGCTTCTCCCCACGTTTCATTAACTGGATTTGAGAATGCTTGACAACAATATCTTACTCGGTACTACTAAACAACGAACCAACAAACTTATTTACCCCTAAAAGAGGCATACGACAAGGAGATCCTCTCTCCCCATACCTATTCTTGCTTCTTGCCGAAGTTCTCGCTTGAGGACTTCTTCATGAATCTTGGCTACCTACGAGCCATTTAGGAATATCAATCACTCACCCGAGGGTTAGGATTCCTATCATTGCCTTCGTTGACAATATTGTCATATTCGCTGCCTTATCTAAAAAAGCATGCGACCAGATCAATAAAGTACTACATGAATATTGTACCCTCTCAGGTTAGAGGATCAATAAGATAAAATCACTTTTTCAGATAACAGCCAACACAAGTGCACACGTAAATCCATCATTCGCAGTGAATTGAGGATCCCCTACACAAACAATATTGGAAAATATCTAGGCTACCCGATTATCATTGGCCGAGTTACAAAAGTCATATTTAATGATATTATAGGATCAAGAAAAACACAACTCAACAAAAGGAAGTCCAACTCTCTCTCTCTCTCTCAACTTGGCCAATGCACACTTATTAAATCAAATCTAACAGGTAAACCTTTAAATATGATGCAATGCTTTATGCTCCCAATATCCATTCATATAGAACTTGACAACATAACTTCTCTTTGGAACCAAGGCCCGAGGCATAAGTCATTGATTAGCTGGTTTGAGGTCTGTAAATCTCAGCAGAATTGTGGCCTCGGCCTTCGCAGCTCTGAAGACATGAACAATGCTCTTCAACTAAAATTACTTTGGAAAATTCTTGCTGAACCAGCTAACCCCTGGGTTACAATCATTACATAAAAAGATCTTAAACAACAACACATACTACAATATTAACGAAGAGGTAGCTTCTCTTGGAAATGGACGAAGCTATCAAATCTTCTCCACATTTTTAAGAAAGGGCTTCGTTGGTCTATTGGTAATGGCGAAGCTATGAATTCATGGGAAGACCTCTGGTATAGTAATGTCCCCCTCATCACAATCACCAATGCACATATCAAAGATTGATCCCTACCTAAAAGCGAGTCATTTCATAAAAAAGGATAAAACCTATAATGCCCAAAAACTCCATGATATTGTCAAAGATCAGATCAATGAGAGCACAATCAACTCCATTCTATTAACACCTATCCCGAAAAACATTAATTAGGATAGATACTATTTGAAATGGAGCAAGAATGGATGGTTCTCCACTAAATCATCCATTGACATACTCCACCATACAAAACAACATACCCGATCTGACTTAAGTTAGATTAGGCAACTATACATGGTTCCTAAAATAAACGAGTTCCTGTGGCGCTCATAAAAAAAGGGTGATAATATTTACACCAATAAATTTTACTATATACACCACACATACGCCTCTTGAATCACACCCCTGCTCCTCTTGAGTCACACACCTGCCCCTCAAGAGGCGCAAGATATTTTAATGTAAAATACACTGCGCCTTTTGAGGGGCATGTGTGTGACTCAAGAGGAGCAGGGTGTATTTTAAAAAAAAATATAAAAAGTGAGATATGTGGTGTAAATAGTAAATTTTGTGGTGTAAATAACATTGACTTAAAAAAATGGTATCCCTACTTCGGTCAAACTTGCCGGCTGGGGGGTTGGAATTCCAACAAACTGACCGCTTTGCGACTCTAGCTACGAAGACTTTCCACGCTTACTTCTATTTGCCCAGTCACATGCACTACCATGCATCTAATTGATTCCAAATTGGATACCAAACTACGCTCACATCAACTACAATCACTAAACATCAAGGAAATCTTGAACACAATCAAGAATGACTTGGGGAAACAAAACATCACTAAACTTGCTACTATCTGGTGGAGTATTTGGTATTTTCGAAACAAAACTCTATTCGACAAGATAGGACCCGACCTAGGAGCTATAGTTGCATATACAATTAAAAAATCTACAACTGGACCAAGGCTAAAATGTTGGACAATAACCAATCGACAAAAGACAACAACATTGAATTTAGAAACCGCCGACCAATGACCACATGGCTTAAACCCCCAAACATTTGTCACAAGCTCAATTTTGACGAAGCACTATCAACCACTAACAAAGGTAGTTTTTGTTAAATAATACGAAACCATATGGGCAACCCAATTAGCTGTGGGATTGGTGTTTCGCCCCTGAACTCAGTCATTAGAGCTGAAGGCTTTGCGCTCTGAAAAGGCATCCAAGCAGCCTTGAAACTCCACTTAAACCATTTTTTCATTAAAGAGGACAATCTCATGATCATTAACTATCTTCAAGGGTGTTGGTCCATCCTGGGGGAGATTGGAATGCTTATTTCTGACATCTCCATCTCTTTGCATTGTTTCGCCTCTGTCCAGATTCGCCACGTTTATAGGAAATTAAAGTCAATCGAGTTGTTGATCATCTTACAAACCTTGATCTTGACATCTCGAGTTCATCGATCCTTGACAATTCGGAGCTTGCTGCTCTCATCCATCAGGATGCTCTTGTTTAGAGCAGGCCTCTCCACTAAGCCAAATTATTTTCGTTTAAAAAAAACCATTAAAGGCAACTAAATAATGTTCAAATAAACAAAAATATATACAAACATTCGAGAAAATTTATTGATGAAAATAACAAATGGAAGAAAAAAAAAGTGAACGTACTGGTCCATTACCTGCTAGTGGATTTAAACTTTGATGGTAGATGCAGAGACACTAGAAATTCCTCGGTATGGTATATCATTCGTGACCATCAATGAGAACATATAGCTTTTGGAGGGCCCAAATCGGCAAAAAGAGTGCACTTTTTTTAGAAGCTATAGGACTCAAGATGGGACTTTTAAAAGCAAGGGATCTTGATCTTCAAAGGTTGCAGATTGAAGGCGGTAACTAACCATCATCAATGTCCTCAAAGGTTGTTGGTTTGTCCATGGGAGATTGAGATCCTAATCATATATATTGTCTTCATATTATGGCAGTTCGAAGAAGTGGAGTACGTTCCACCACATCTTTAGGGAAGTCAACTTGTGCACATATCGTGTTGCCATGCTAGGATCTTCCAGACAACTGCGACATCGGTGCTGCTCCAGGTTAATATCTAAATTCGTCAGGATGCTATTGACTGGTGGTTTAGTAGGTGCTAGCCACGACCAATCTTTACTTGTATTAAAAAAAACCGCAATTGTTGTGTGCAACAAAAATTATGTGCTCTAACACCAACTATCAACTTTATTCAATCGGAATTTCACTCCAAAATATATTCATTTGGATCTCTCAGTCAACCAATATATATAAAGAATATCATGAAGGAATTTAAAAAAAAAATCAACAAATCTTGCACACGACATATACGATATAAAAAAATTACAATGCCTTCAAATCTCGATCAAATCTCTTATAAGTTTTAATGAAATAATCTTCTCAATCAAATCTTACAAAACGACACTATCTTTAGCCCAACTTTCGCACGAATCGACTTAATTGATCGATCATTTTTGTAAGGCTCGGGGTTGAGAGACTAAAAAATTTTAAAACCAAGGAATTGTTTTGTTGAAAAACAAGGGGTGATTGAAGCTACAAGATGAGATCGAACGAGCTAGATCGATCATTTGAAGTTAACCGCGGCTTGGTAAGTTCGCCCTCCGGACCAGTAAGAAGGAGCGACATTATTAGCAATGATGGTCTGCGACGATCCCGACTGGATCTTGAAGGAGAGCGACTGGCCGCCAAGCTTGGAGAAGGCCTGGAAGGCGGCGCCCCAGTTCTGGCTCATCTTGATCCATCCGGTCTTGGTTCCCTTGACCCACATGTTGGCGATGTCGCCAGAGCCGCCGACGTTCATGACGTAGACGAGGAGCCAGTTGGGGTTGCCCTGGAACCTGAAGCGGATGCCGCCCTTGTGGGCGCAGGGCACGCGGCGGAACTTGACGGGGACGATGCCGGCCTTCCAGAAGGCGAAGCGCATGAAGGAGGGCTTAGCGAGGTCGAAGTGGAGGTTGGGGGGGTTACACCACCCGCCGGCGTTGCTGGGCTGGTACCAGTTTGGTGGACAGAGGTTGGTGGCCGTCACCGTGATCGACGGCACGAACGGGAAGCACCACTTGGAGCCGCTGCATTTCAGTTGGAAGCACTGCCCGCACGCTTTCCCGTTGCTGAACAGGGGCGTACTAACCGCCGTCGTCGCCGTCCCGTACCCGTTCGTCGATGGGTTGTCGTACCCGCACGCTCCGCCTGCCACAAACGTACCCAATCTAGGTCAAGGATTTTTCCATTTTCAATGATCAAATTTGGTAATTACGTATAAAGGTACTTTTACTTTTTTCACCTTTTTTAAAGAGCTAAAAATTCTATAAAATATTATTTTTTTAATCAATTTTTTTTATAAATTAATTTATTAATAAGTATCAATTTATAAAAAAAATTGATTAAAAAAATAATATTTTATATAGATTTTGTCCTTAAGAAACGTGTAAAAAGTCAAGCGATATTTATTTTGAAACGGAGGTAGATATTTTTTTTTCAACAAGGGTTGTTTTGCCTTGTTATAAAGAGAAGAATTAATTTTTGTTTTTTAATCAAAGAATTCATTCTAAGTTTCAAATGTTACTAATCTAAATTTCAAATTTTCAATAATATATTAATCATAAGTTGGTAGAGTGATTGTGATATATTTGATTAAACGGAAATTACATTTGAACAAATAGAAAAAGGAATCATTTGTAAGCCGAAAAGTCAATCTTTTAAATGAGTTATACAACACCTAAATTAAAAAAGTAAAAAAGGTAAAAAAAATAGTTGAATCTCGATTAAACTAAAATCTGACTGATCTAAATTGTTTGATGAAATCAGTATTGTAGTTTTTCCTAGCTTTTTTTCTTTAAATTTCAGGTTTCTCTAACTGTTGATAAGTGGGGAAAATGTGGTCCAAAATAAGAGTTCGCCTGAATTCAAAAATAAAAAGTATTCCCTCCTATTATAAATATAAGTGTTTTTACTTTTATTAATGTAGTTTAAGGAACTAAAAATTATACAGTATTAAATATTACTTTTTTATTTTTTTTTAGAATTTAATACGTGTTGCTAATAAGTATTATACTGTAAACAAATTTAATAAAAAAAATTAATATTTTATATAGTTTTTAATTCCTTAAATTATGTGTATAAAAGTAAAAAATCTTACATTTATGATTGGAGAGAGTATCGACAATGATCTTATCTTAATTTTCATTTAAATTGGTAAAAACATGTTGATAAGTAAGATGATAATTTAAATCAATCTAAACATATTTAAAAATTAAAATTTGAAATAACTTAAACATGAAAAAAAACCTACATAGCTAGTTTTTTTTTATCTTAGTACAATTTTTTATCATAAGTTCGGTCACTTTTTACATTTGAATCGGATACTATGTAACTCATTTAAGAGGATTGACTCACTCACAATCCACTTTTGTGATTTTTGTCATATATCATCTTATCCAATGTCCGGAAAGGCGCTAGGTGACTCATAGGAGGCGGGTGGTCAACTATTGCCTAGGCGATCACCTAGGTGGACTATGCGGACTTAGAACAAACTTGATTATTTTCGTATATTTTAATTTATAGGACATGTTAGTAATTCATATAATATAATAATAATCCACCGTATCACTCTTAAATCCAAATTTGTGGTGCTTAACTAGTACTAAAGTATCTAAACGCAAAAGTATACGTCCGACTGCGCTACTCTAAAAATTCAAAAACCATAGATTCGCGACTCAAAAGCAAATACATCCCGACATACATGGGAGATAAAAAACAAACTTTAAATCGACTAATCACCTATCTAGACACTAAACCTGAATAATCACCTGACTAGAAGGCCGGCCTAAGTGGTACCTAAAAATTTTAGGTGAATTTATGTTTTAGGGTAATGTATATTGAGGTGAATTTATGTTTTAGGGTAAAATGTATCACGAAACGTATTATATTGATATATGCAACCTATATAGGTGAATTTATGTTTTAGGGTAATGTATATTGAGTCAAATTCAAACCTTACCCAATCCAAACCTAGATAAAGATATACGGAGTATAAAAGAGGCGAGCTCCTGCCTCCTATTAGACATGATTACATGAACATCAAGATAAATAAATCACTTAGGCCCTTCTGGCCTAAGTGATTGAGATAAATCAATCAATCAATAAACATTACGAACCATTGGCATTTTCATAGAAGGTGGCGTGGCCGGACCGCCACGGTCCTGGTGAAAACGACCTCACACGGCCGAGCAGCTCCGGGACAATGACAAGCACGAATCCGAAGATCAAGTATTTCATTCTCTGGGGATTTCTCAAGCCTTGCATTTTTCTCTTGCAATGTTTGTTTGGGAGGAGAAAAAGTATGCTGATGGGGAAGCACGTAGTTTGGCAGCATCTATATATATTGGAGTTGAATGGTTTTATTTACGTGCGTACATATAAACTAGCTACCGTAGTATATAATCATAATTAATCACCTAATTTTATTATAAATATATAAATATATTTATGTATTTGATGAGTAATATGTAAATAGATGAATTAGAAAAAATACGAAGTAACAAAGATCGACGTGAGGTTCAGTACTTCAGGAAGAGATTCGGGAAATAAGAATTTTTGGATGCCACAGCCCACAAGTTTATATCTTTTTTTAAATTAAAATTTAATATAAAATAAACGCAAACAATTAATTAATTAATTTTATCAGGCCTCTCTTATACTTGTAAATTGTAATGACCGGCCGGTGGTGATAAAAAAATAAACGCAAACAATTAATTAATTAATTTTATCAGGCCTCTCTTATACTTGTAAGTTGTAATGACCGGCCGGTGGTGATAATGATTTAATGGTGGATTCATAAAACTTCTATAAAAAAAAACTTTTCAGTATGTGAGGGATATTAACTTCTCACACAGTACTGAAGTTCTTTTTAGAAGTTTTACGAATCCGCCGCTAAATCATTATCACCACCTTGTCAATATACATTTGATCGGAATATTCACAAATTAAATTGAATCAATAAATCTAACGAGTTAATTCAAATACTCAACCTGTTAAATCAACCGCTATTGAAATTAGGGATGGACACAAATCCCGGACTCGTCCCGATCCCAATGAGATTTGAAAAAATAATAATAAATCTCGTCCCGGTATCGTCCTACGGATGCGGGACGAGGATTCTTAATCCCGCAAATCCCGTCTCATATGTTATCACCACATTAATTATATGTTTTTCAACCAATTAAATTATATCTTTATCATCTTATACTCATTTTTATTAATATTATATTTAATTTTATAATATTATTTTATTATGATTTTATTTAAAAAATCGCGCAATGACACGGAAAATGAACTAGTTGAAGGGCTAAATTCATGACTATTGGAAAATAATGGTACAAAAACATTTTTTCCCTCTGCCCTTTGAAATGGGGCCAAGAACGGTACGAAATGCAGTAAATTTGAAGGTGGTATGCTAACAGAACAAAGCCCAATGGGCTCAATGGCCCAATCGGTTCCCAGAAAGATGATGTCCATTGTATTTCCATGAGACGAGCCACACCTTAACATTTCCCCTCTATTTATATTTATTTATTTCTTTATTCCGATTCTAATTACGCTCTTCTAGAACATCTATTCTATTTTGTCTCTCTTGCTCGCTCGCTCGCTTCTCTTACTGGATCGCTCTTCCATCTCCGATCGCCTTTCAAAATGATATTTTGGGGTTCGATCTCTCTCACCTTCCCTCTGTTACGTTTCTTTGCCGGAATTCGTTTCCATTTAGTCCGTTTGTTTCCGTGAAATTTGTTCGATTACCTCCTTTATCGGTGGTGTTAGGGTTTTGGCGAGTCGGTGTGGTTTTCTGTTGTTTTGTTTGATTTGTAGTTAAATGTATGTATTATTTCTATGATCTTTCCCGTTCTGCGCAGTTTTTGGCTCCATTTCCTTCTCGTTTTCCATTTCTTGATACTGTGAGAAACATGCTGTAAGTTACCGTTGCTGATGTTTTAGATTTCCGTTCTTGTGGTGTGAGTAATCGCTTGATTCCTGTTGCGTGGTTCGGTATTTGAGCGAAATTTGCAGTGTTGATGTCTATTTTACTGTGTTTCATGAAATCATTTCTAAATAAACGATCCCTATCTCCAGTGGGAGTTCAGTCACTTCAGTGTCTACCGTTAGAAGCAAGTTCACGACACTGTGTATTTTTGTAATTTAGCAAAAATTCTTGTTTGCATGCATCTTAAAATGATGGTTCGTTGGGTGCTGGACCGGTGATAGAGTGATAATTGTGTTATTCAGTGGGTTTATGATTGTCTTATAGTGATAAAAGTGGAAATCAGGCAAATGAGCATTGATAATGAAGCATTGGTAATAATTTGAATTTCTAAAAAATGTTTCACCTGTGAATCTATTCGTTGGAGGGTTTCTAGAAGTCGTCTTTACTGTCCAACATTAGTGTCGGTTGGTCTTTACAGTTTTGTTTTATTTGTTTTCTAAATTTCCTTGGCTTGAGAGGTTGAGGGGAGTGTTAAAGGCAAACCTCAACCATCAGGAAATATACTGTGTACGAGGCTATGCCCTCATTATAGCTGTAAATATCTTTTAGCTGAGTACTAATTGACTTTCATGTAGTTTCTGGGAGTCACGAAGCAGTTTTTTCTGTTTTGATTGCTTATGAGTTGCCATTTACTAGGAGAGACCTTGAAATCATTAAGCATCATCGACCTCAAGTTTCTATATACAACTTTTCCATGAACAAAAATATTCCATATGAGAAATCATATACTTTGGTTCCATACACTCTAGTTGAAGCAAACATAGATAAAGGACACCTTAATCCACATATTCACTTGTTCTCCTGGACTAAGCAAATTGAACACATTAACATTTGATATGATTAGTTCAGAGATTAACTTCCAAAAAAGTTGAAATTATAAGGAACTCTACAAAATCAAAATGCGCAATGATGTTTGTATGAGAAATCTTATTTCTATTGGATTTTCATTTTCATTTTTTATGAAACAGAACAACATCTCGCCTTTTTTTCTTGAAATAGGATGGTCCTTTTTAGGGAAACTAATTGCATCTGTGATTTTGACATGCAGGGGTTGAGGTCAAAAGTGGGCAGCATGTTCTTGTACAGCCTGGTAACGAAATGCTTCTGCACATGTCACAGGTCAGGAAAGATACAACTTAAGTTTGTTTCTTAAGAATTTTATTTTTTCTACCTGAGAAATGTTTATACGATCTTTAGGCTTGTCTGGGAGGGATCAAGAAGGACAAAGGGAGTGAATATGTTCGCCTGTATGCTAAGAAGAATGGACAAAAGTTTCTACTCGGAATTCTTTCTGCTGAAAAATTTCCTCATGTGAATTTTGATGTGGTATTTGAGGATGATTTTGAGCTATCCCATGATGGTAAAAACGAGAGTGTACATTTTGCTGGATATAAAGCTCAAAACCCTATATATCCTTGATATGGTTCTATTTTTATTTCCTCCCCATTTCTTATGAAATCTATAGATGTGTTTTATTCTGCCCCTATTGTTTCTTTGACTTACTAGTCTTTCATCACGGATGAAGAAGAAATTGAATCTGGTGAGTGTTGCATAATTTTATATATATATATATATATATATATATATATATATGATTTTCTGTCGTCCCTTGTTGTAATATTCTTTGATGTTACTGTGTTTTCTTTCAGATGACTCTGATGGAGAACGTGTTCCTATGAAAGCACTTGATAATGGTATACCTTGAAAGGGCTTTTTTTTTTTTGGCTAACTTACGTGTAAGAGGTTAAGTACTGCTTCATACAGCGAAAGTTTTGGTGTCTCAGGAACATCCCAAACTGAGGATAAACCTGCTGCTGAGAAGGTTATTGCTCCTTCCAAGCCTGAAGCTGCAGCTGGAAAGTCAAAGGTGAAGATAGTGGAGCCAAACAAAGATGACAAGCAAAGTGAGGATTCTGATGACAGCGAGGATTCTGATTCTGGTGATTCTGATTCTGATGAGGTATCTTTTGTGTTTAAAGTTTCCTTTCCTTTTGTTTTCAGGACAGTAGTGTACTACTTATGGCTAGTATTATGTTCATTTTATATTTCTCTATGGCTGGAATTGACATGTTTTTCTATGGATCGTGAGTGTTGTTAGAGTTTATCATCTCATATAATATAAACTGCGCTGTTTATTATTACAATATAGATTTAGCTTGTTCTACATTTTGTGTAATTGTACACCTATTGTACAATCTACATGATTGAGATTACATGTTATGTAGCTCTGCCATTTTCAAACAGCTTCTGTTTGGTTGCTACGGAAAATGTCTGAATTTTCCAATTGTTTCCAGAAGCAATAGAGTATGTAGCTGTTTAATAGTGGTGGTGTAGGTGAAACTTATGTAGAATTTAATGCAAGGTTTATGTTTGTCATTTCTTGGCTTCATTTTGATAAAATCAGTATTTGCTGTGATCAGGATGTGGAGGGAAGTGATGATGATAGCTCTGATGAAGATGGCGAAGATGATGAAAGTGATGAAGAGACACCTGAGAAGGTGACTGTTCAATTATCTTAGTTATGTGATCTTTTATGTTTATTTGAACATGGTTTGAACTTATATTATGTTATATTTCTGAAGCCTGAGACAAGCAAAAAAAGGACTGCAGAAGCTTCCACCAAAACACCGGGCCCTGACAAGAAGGCAAAATTTGTCACTCCTGTGAAGAATGGTAAAATACTAAAATCTTGTTTTTCTTTTTCAATCTGTGTGTGTTTTAAGCCAACACTTTAGATGATATCATAAAGATATTGAATGGCATGTTAAAATCCTGTTTTTCTCTCCGTGTGAGGGTTTTAAGCTAACATGGCCAGATGAATTTGTTTTTCTTAAATTCTTTTGGGGATTTGAACTCGCACGTAAAGGAAGTTTCTTAAGACATGTTGCTTTGAGTAGACCCCCCCCCCCCCCCCCCCCGCGAACGGGAGATACTAGGTTTTTGTCTTTGTATATAATCACATTGCTTTAAGCATTAAGAGCTTCGAAGGACTAACATGGTTAACTTCTAACTTTGATTTGATGAAGATGGCAAGAAACCTGTCCCCCACGTGGCTACACCATACCCATCTAAGCAGGCGGGAAAACTCCCGGCCAATAATGACAAGTCAAAGCAACAGACTCCTAAATCAAGTGGATCCTTCGCCTGCAACTCTTGCAGCAGGTCTGATATCACTGTTGAAGTTGATGCTTCGATTCAATCAATGGTCAAAATTTTCACACAGCTAACTAACTTCCCATGAGCTTGGTTGCAGGTCATTTGGTTCAGAACAAGCTCTACAGTCTCACTCGAAGGCAAAGCACGCTGCTAAGTGATGGGGAAGGTTAGTGTTACTGCAATCTGTAGGGATTTGAATTTCATGTTTCCTTCTGATGTTTGTCCTTAAATGCGAATTTAGAACTGTTGGGGTTCTCTTGGATGGAAATTTTGTGGCAGGTACTGTGGTAAAATTGTGAAGGCTCTCTCTCTCTCTCTTTGAATTGCTGGTTTGTGCAGAATGTGAAAGTTAGCTTTGTTGAATTCTGGTTGTTTTTCGCGTGGTTTAGCTGGAAAAAGTACGGAAATGAGCTTAAATAGCTTCTTATAAGCTGTTATTAGTATCTTGTGAAAAAACGAGCTAAAGCTTATATAAGCTACAACTTTTAATCTAATTGGCAACAGAGTATTTGAATCTAGTTAGTTGCAATCTGAATAAAACTAGGACAAAATTTATGTTTTCAGTTTCAATGTGTGCTCAATGAGTCTTCTTGTTAATGAATTGTCCCTTTCTTTAGTTTAGTCGACCTGGAAGCTATGAAATTAATTTGGAAGACTAAAAGGCAATTTTATGTTTTCGGTTTCTCAAACTGGTTAAATAAAGAAAAGAAACTGTGAGCGTATTCACTGGAACAGATCTGATAACGCCCTGAATCGCTTGGATCTTCAAAGGGTTTTTACATTTTCAATGTTCTTGGCTCTTGCTTGGATCCTGGTCTCTAAGACTAACTCCAATGGTTGTGTGCAAATGTCTAAATGTGCATTTTTTGACATTTTTGAGCTCCATTGGTTGCTTTTGGGGTGTGCAAATGTGCACATTTGAGCATGTAATGTGCAAATTTGAGCACAACACCTCCCCCATGTGCAAAAACTTTTTCAAAAAGCAAGATAATTTTATTGGTGTGTTTTTTATGATTTTTGTTTTCTTTTTTGTTTTAAATTAATTGTATTTGAATGGTGTGTAAAAAATACATATTTGACCATTGGAGCAAAATACCAAAAAGTAAGGTGTATTTTTACACACTTTGTGCAAATGTATACATTATAGACAAAACCATTGTGGATAGTCTAATCTGTTGGCCTCTTTTCTAACATTTTTTCGGATCTTTGGCCTTGTTTAGAACGAAGCTCGTATAGTCCCTATAAAACGAACAATGAATCTCTTGCATCCAAACAACATCAATAATCGAATTTCTCAGTCCACACTTAGGCGTTAGCCCGATCTTCGTCATTAGCTGTCTTTGTATTGGTGGTTGTGTTGATCGAAGTCTTGGATTGCAAAGCTTACTTTGTGAAAGAAATTAACTAAAATAAAACAAAAACGATACAAGCCTTGGTATAGGATCTAAAGTGCCAAAATAAATGTATATGAATGAATAGAAAAGGAAAAAGAAAAGTCCTACAAGAATAAGAAACCAAAATAATAATAATACATCCGTTTGTAAATAAATGAAATTTTCAAGTTAAACACGTATTTTTAGAAGGTTAAATTTTAATTAAATTTTTTTATAATATTATACTCCCTCCGTTCAAATATGTAAGATCATTTACTTTTCGACACGTAGTTTAAGGAGCTAAATACTATATAAAATATTAATTTTTTTAAAATTATTTTTTTACATTTTAATACTTATTAATAAAAAGTGTTATATTGTAAAAATTTAATTTTAAAAAAATTAATATTTTATATAGTATTTAGCTTCTTAACCTACGTGCCAAAAAGTAAAAGATCTTATATTTCCGAACGGAGGGAGTACTTATTATTAATAAGTTGAGTTTATCAAAAAAATTATTATAAAAATTAATATTTTATACTATTTTTATCACTTTAAAATACGTGCATAAACAGTAAAAAGTCATTTATTTGTGAACGAATGGAGTATGTGGGAATCTATTTCCATTTTAAAATTTGTTGTTTTTCTACAAGGAGGCGTTTTTGGTGTGGTTGGGTGGTTTGAACGAGGTTATAGTCTCATACGTTTTGTTGATATTCGCGAGTTTTTAAGATTTCTCATGTAGCTAATGGCGAACCTTGAAACCTTTCTCACAAGGGCTCGTCAGAAAATTATAGTCAGGAAAATTTTCGAATAAAGACATTTAAATGTTTACTACAATATAAACAAAAATCATGCTTAATGCTTAATTGATTATATGGTTGTCCAATATTTTAATATAAACTACCAATTCAAAACTCTTGAGTTTATTATAGTATGAACTTATAAAGTTAACATCGATGAGTAAATGACATGGGACATTGTTTGTGGCTATTCGATCTTCAAATATTTTATTATTTTTTGTTCGAGTGTTGGATTGTGGCTTATATATCAAATCAAAGCTATTTGTTTTTTTATAGAGTAAAGAATTTGGATGGAAGTCAGAACCTGCTAACCCTCCACCCAATAGCATCTTTATGGACCGGCTCCCAAAACTCAGAGTGAGTAATTGTCGATGCACCATCCAAGAAGAAGGCAAAGAATCTGCTTTATCGGTCATTTAGTTCACTTCTCGAAACATGAGGCAAATATGAACATCTTCAAACTCTTGAAGCAGAAGGAGACAATCTGAAACCATCGTCTTTTTTTTTTTGATAAGGTAAGAATTCGAGCTCAGATATACCTGAAACTCGATGGCCGACAAGTCGGCAGACGGAAAACCGCCATAACAGACAAACGAAAACATAAACAGTGCAATACAACAAGCGGAAGCGCATCCTACAAGATGAAACTAAGCGAAACTAAATCAAACACGTTGAAGACGTAGACTACGGACGAAGCCAAGCACCATCCAAGAACAGCACCGTTGGCCGGCGATACCTCAGGAAACCTGTGGGTAGTGAAGACGAACCTTCAGGAAGCTCCTTCCCGATAACGGAGTCGCCCCGTACACACTACCTCGATCCCAGCCAATCCCGACTCCGACTGCCAGAACTCCAACGAAGAAGAAGAAAGCCTAGCCGCACCGAAGCAAAACCGAAAGCCGCCCGAACAAATCGCACCGTGAAGGACCGGTAGAAGAGACCGATCGGACCCTATTGGGATTTTAAATCAAGCTCTTTCGAGCATAATATGGCTCCCGGATGAGGGTTGGGCCCCGAAGGGGATGTATAAGGGATGGGATTTGGTTTTATTTTCCAACCAATCCAAATATAAAAAATATATATAGAACCGGTTGAAAAGTAACTACAAATTTTATTTTATTTTAATTATTTTATACTCAATGTCGGGCCACTTTGGGCCCAAGCAAAAAACTTGGGCCCAAAGCACCAAATATCGGGCCATGGCCAACAACACTCTCTCCACTCGCCGACATCCAGCCAGACGAAACCATCGGCCCGGCAGTCGGACAACCGAAACGAGCCGCGACGAGAGAAATCGAGAACCAAAGGCGGAGATAGATCGAGTAGCACCCACCAGGACAAGGATCGACGAGTCGGGACGACCACAAGATGAGAGAGGCAACGGGAAGGAGGAGACGGCAACACCGCCACCCAGCGCCGCCCACCAGAAATACGAATAGCGACGAGGGAATCGTGATACAATAAACTCCCGACCAACAAAAAGCCCCAACCTAAACTCAAAAGAAAGCACCCCACAGCCCCGCCCCGGACTGAGAAACCCTAACCCGAACTGTGAACAGGGGTCCTAACCGGAGAAAGAGAACGACAAGGCGACACCACCAAGGAGAGGGGAAGAACAAGAGGGAGGGAGAGACAAAGGCGACTGAGGTCGGAGGAGCACCCCAGAACGGAATACGAACCACGAGGACGGTGACCGGAAAGCCCGAAGAAACCGTCCACAAGGACCCCGAGGAAGGTGTTTAGAGAGAGATGGAATCGAGATTTGGTGATAGGAAGTGGTGATTTGGCCAAGAATGGCCTGAATTTGGATGAAACTTGGAGCGGTGCACCAGTGGTTTGGGGAAGAAGGGTAATCAAAGAGAGTTTCTCTCTCCTAGGAGAGAGAAACTCTCCTTTTTCCACTAATAAGGTTTGAAACCATCGTCTTGATCTCCCACGGACATATCCAAGTCCCCTTCAGTGAATTGATGACAGTTAAGCAATCATCTTCCACTTCAATCCGTATGAAACCTATATCCTTAGCCGCCAGCAACCCTAACTTAAGATCGAGGACTTCCATCGTAAGTGTCGACACGGATCTACACCGTTTGACATCACACACTTGAATGTTCCCATTACTATCATTGATGACGAAACCCTCTACAACATCTCCTCATCTCCCAAAGGTAATTTCTCTTTTATTCAATCTTCAAACGATTATAACTTTTTGCTCGAGTGTCGGAGTGTGGCTTATTATATATCAAATCGAAGCTCGCGACAAGTGGAATATATATACTTACAAAAAAAATCCGCCCAAAAAGACCATAACCCCCTCTTAACCTCTTAAAATATTCACCACTATATGTAGGTGGTAAAAACGTTATGTGTCCCTCACTTTAATAAGAGCTATCACTTTCCTTTATAAGAGCAAGCCCAACAGATTTGGTAAAAAATCTCTAAAATAGAGATTAAAATATCAAAATCTCTAAAAAAAATCCATTCCAACTGCAACAGTTTCTCTATTTTACAGATTTTACATTTATTACAGACTATGATAAATAAATGCATTTATTAAAGATGTTTAATTCTACATTTCTAAAAACTTCGTTTAAACTTAATTCTAATATTTAGCCTCATATTTGTTGGTGAACTAGTATATGTTACCCATCCTCTTGCACGATATATTAATTATTATTATATTCTCACATGATATTTTATTAAACAAACTCTAAGGATAAATTTGATATTTATTTTTAAATGGTATTAATATTAAATTTAGATTGTTACTATAAAAGTTATCATGAAATTGGATAAAATATTATTCAAATTTAATCATATTATTTTCAATTGGTTAATATATATTTTATTATAAATTAGATTGGCGATTGATCATATATTATTAATTAATGAAATTAGATTGGCGATTGATCATATATTATTAATTAATGAAATTAATTAACTAATAAGGCTTAATTTATAATTTATAAAAATAAAATCATTCCAATATCAGTTATGAGTTCAAGTGAATATTTTTAGAAGTGAAAATTTTACAGACTAATTTTTTAATGTGAACTTTATAGCATAAAATTGGATGAAATTAATTATCCTATTTTATTTATAAAAGTTCACATAGAATTATGATGTTTGGTTTATCTATCTATATTGATTTAACATAATTAATTTATATATTATATCACATCATATCAATTTTTTTTATTGATTTTTAAAAATAATTATATTTTTATTACTAGTAAGTATGTAATTACATTTTTTTTCTATATTATGAGTGAAAATGTGGGGTTGTGTCATTAAATTCTATCTAAGGACAAGTGAACATTAAATTATAGAGATCAACTTCTCTTCCTACAAATTTAGAGATTTTTTCACTCTCTCCATCCATTTCTCTATTTTAGATATGAGTTTAGAGAAGCTGTTGGGGAGAAAAAAAATGGTTTTTTTCTCTAAAATCTCTCATTTTTTTCTATTTTAGAGAAGCTGTTGGGCTTGCTCTAAGATTTGCTACTATTCGTTTTCCAAAGGGCGAAAAGGTCGCAATATTTTCCGACTACCAGTGTTTTTGCTATACAAAGTCCATCTTCAATTCTTGCTTTGCTTCCACTCGGTTTGCTTGGAGATTGTCATGGAAATGGATCCTTTTGTTTCTTCCTATTTTTCTCATTTGCTTGATTTATCACTTTGTTTTTTTTTAACTATACTGCGATTGCGGGCTGTCCTAAATATATCAGATGAAAGTCCGTATTTTTTTTAATTGTATTTTATGGTTTTTAGACTAATCTCCCGTCAAGCCGACCTTGAAGTTTTATATATGTCTGAACTCGAATTCTTATCTAATACTGTAAAGAAAAAAATGAAAGTCCATATATTAAAAAACATAACAAAACACAACAATAAAAACCAGCCCGGAGTATAGTTTTGATGGGACTCCCCTTTACACACACGAAACTCCAATCACTCAAGTAAGAAAAATAAGCATGGTAAAATTATATGGTGCAAACCCCTCTAGGGGAACCCTTAAATTAAATTTTGATGGATCTACAATTGAAAACAATGACAGCTCGGTTGGAGCCGTTATCCGGGACTGGGAAGAATGCCCGATACACATTTGTTATAAAAAACTTGGCAAACAAAGCCCTCTGAAAGCGAAAGCCCTTTCTCTTAAGTTGGGAATCCAACATACTCTACAACTTCGTATCGACAAAATCCAGATTGAAGGTGATTCCATTATAATCATAAACCACCTAAACAAAACATCTAAATGTCCTTGGGAAATTGAAATGATCTTATCAGATATTAAACTCTTATTATCGACTATGAAAGAAGGAAGTTTCCTTCTTTCATGTTCCCCGATTAGACAACAGAGTGGCTAATAAGGTTGCACACTTTTGTCACTCTGCGGGCCGGGGTATCGATATTTACAAAGATTTTGGTCTTTTAGACCACATCCGTAAGGATGCCGCCGGTAGAGCTCGATCGCCGAATTATTTCCTAATAATAAATAGGGCAAATTGCAAAAAATAGCCTGAACTTTAAGGGTGGTTGCAATCTATGGCACAAACTTTTAAAAATTAAAAAATAATCACCAACTTTGATGGGTCATTCCATCCGTCGGCACGAACTTACGAAATATTTAAAATAATCATCAACTTTGATTTGGTTGCATTCAGTAGCACGTCTATTTTTTTTTAGTATAATCTCTTAGTAACATTCTTTACAAAAATACCATCCAATTTTCAATTTTTTTTATAAAGATATCCATATTTTATTTTTTAAAATAATACATTTTCATTATTCAATTTTTAAAATATAATTTATTTCGAAAGTACTACTTTTTTACTTTCTTTAAATACCTTCATTATTAAATCCTAGTTAAAAAATAATTTTATTTACTTCATAAAATCACATTTTTTAAATGTTGTTTTAGAAAAAAAATTGAAATTAAGTTTATAAACATGAAAAATGGGTTTTTTAAAATTTGAAAATTATGAGTGGGTTAAAAAAATAAAAAAATGTGATTAAGTCGGCAAGGGGCAGTCACAGACCGAGGGTCGTGCTGGAGTTCACTCCAGGCCATCCCATTTAAAAAAAAAAATAACAGTTACAAAATTAAAGGAAACTAATAAAAAATATATCCAATTATTTGTTAAATTAAGGGTTTTATTAATAAAAATTATGTGTATAGAAAAAATTTAGCCTATCTAACCCATCCGAATCTTAATTTCTAGTTCCATGCCTAACAAGGGGTGATTTAAAAAAGGTAAAAAAAATTAGTATTTTTCTAAAATAAATTATTTTTAAAATTGAATAATGAAAATAAATTATTTTTAAAAATAAAATATGGGCATCTCTATAAAAAAAATTGGGTGGTTTTTTTTAAAAAGAATATTAATAAGAGGTGATATTTAAAAAAAAATAGATGTACTATTGAATGCAACTGGATCAAAATTGATGATTATTTTAAATATTTCATAAGTTTGTATCAATGGATGCAATAATCCACCAAAGTTGGTGATTATTTTTTAATTTTTAAAAGTTCGTGTCATAAGATCACATACCTAAATTTCATGCTATTTTTTACAATTTGCCCTAATAAATAAATAAATAAAAACCAGCCCGACCCGCCCAACTACATCTTGCCTTCGCTCATCTGACGAACCGAACAGCTGAACCTTCAGCGAGAAGTTCGGAATTGCACGCTTTCCCAGTGGTACTCGCTCTCGACTTTGAATCAATTATCGATTCTTACCATCTCATAGTCTGGATTTTTTGCTCAGATTATCAAGGGTTTCAGTCCACGGAAGTATACTTCGTGGGGTTTCCTCTAATCTTTTTTTTTTTTAATTTTTGTTCCTGCGTTTAGATATAGAGCGGCTGTTTCCTTGTTATCGCTGAAGAATCGATGATTTTGACTATCATCTGCCATGTTAATGGTTCCTTTTCGTGTTTTTGGTTCACAGCTTTTGCTTGATTGTTAAGTTGGTTCCGAATTTCAAACTCCGCGGAAGAAGTTCACGAATTCGTTTCAGTCAGCAACGATGGGTTCTGGTAACTTCATGCTCTTATCAGTTTGATTAATTCTCAATCTTAAACAATTTGGGGAATATCTGCGGAGGTTGATTGTCGATCTAGTAATTGCACTTGTTTTGGTTGGCATTCGAGGTTTTCCAGAGAGTGGGGTGTTTACTGTTTAGGGTTTTTGTATTGCTGTTCTTGGGAACTGATTTTGGTCCTTTTGATAGACATTCTTGTCATTTTTGGAATTCAGATAGTTGCACAAAATAGTACTGCAAATGCGATCCTTCATCCCTATGCTTTGATTGCCGAAAGGCCCGGAACTAACTTATTCTAATTGCGCTTGCTTGGCATTGTGTAAAAATTAGAAGGAATTTGCAAGTTTTTATCCTTTAGTAAGGTTGAGAGAGTTTATGTTTGGAGGATGGTTAGATATGCTTTCCAACCATGTGAGTGATGGATTTTTAGGTCTCTTTTGTATGTTCTAACACTGAATGAACTGCATTATTGTGGCCTAAAGTCCATAAAAAGAAGAAGATAAATGATACCCTGCTTCAGAACTTGTGTAGTTGTATCATTTCATATTTAGCAGGAAACAAATGTTTATGCTTGCTCTATATCCAGATGCAGATATGGAAGACTATGGTTTTGAATACTCAGATGAGGAGCCTGAAGAGCAGGATGTTGATATTGAAAACCAATATTACAACTCTAAAGGTGCTCTTCTTTCCAATTAGTTGTATTTGATGCCTATTTACATATCAAACGTGTTATATACTTATATCAACTGCTGACTTGTAGATTTCCCATAGCACGAAATGCTCACTCTAGTGCTCATTTGTCTCATGAGAAACAACATTTCTAGGAGCCTGGGAGATTAAATGCATAATGGCCTTGTTGAAAATTAAAATTATTTAGCAGAGTTCCTCCTTAGACTAGTCATTTTATGGGAATCTGAAGGGTGACATGTATATGTTATGGTTGAATAGTATATTCAAGGAGCAGCCCTAGTATGTAAAGCATTTCTGTTTGAAATCTATATAATTGAATAGTAGCATGAGGATATGGAGAGAGCAATCTGACTGTCCTGACAACTTTATAGGGTATTTATCAAACTTGTTCAGTTGCAGGTTTTGAATGGAACATGTTTGTCCTAAAAAATGCCTTCCTGTGTGAGGTATCTAGTTGGTTAATCACCCTGGCAACTTTACAGAGTATCTTTCAATATGCATTCATGTTTATTTTAATCATATCCTTTTAAACTTGATTTGACATTTATTCATAATGCTAAAGGCTAAAGACTGTTCTTCTGAACAGGTTTGGTTGAAACTGATCCTGAAGGTGCATTGGAAGGTTTTGCTGAGGTTGTCCGCATGGAACCTGATAAGGCTGAATGGTGAGACACCGAAGCTTAATGGAGAAATATGAAATAAATTTCTGTCAAGTTTGAGCATAATTTTACTGTGGTTTTATAAAGCAGCGATGGTCTCTGTTGTGTTGCTACTTTATACTGCGACACCCTATTATTGATTGAACAATGAAAACCATGTGCTGTATATTTTCATGTCTTTACTGATCAAAGGAATTGAAGTTAGATTACAAGGGAAATGATATAATTGGAGATTTTTATTTAATGGTCATGACATAGAAGAATTAAAATTCTTATTTGACATTCTTACAGTTATCTGAATTTGAAGCATCATTCTTAATTTTTATGGATAAGGGCCAATGTGAAGCTTTTGTGCTCATCAATTAATTATCTGTCTTTACTATTAAATAGAAGCTTATTATACATTTCTGTAGATGGTTGAGTGGGTCTATTAAGCATATACTTTTTTATTCGTCAGGGGATTCAAGGCTCTAAAGCAAACTGTCAAGCTTTATTATCGGTTGGGAAAGTACAAGGAGATGATGGAATCCTACAGGGAGATGTTAACGTATATTAAGTCTGCTGTGACTAGAAACTACAGTGAAAAATGTATAAACAATATAATGGATTTTGTTTCTGGATCAGCCAGCCAGAATTTTGACCTTCTGCAGGAGTTCTACCAGACCACTTTGAAAGCTCTCGAAGAGGCTAAAAATGAGGTGAGAGATTGATTGAAGGCTATTATAAAATGCTTGTTCACTTTATCAACGCAATAATATTTATGTTCGTTTTTGCTTTTTTTTTTCCCCATTTGAACACACAGAGACTGTGGTTCAAAACCAATCTTAAGCTCTGCAAAATCTGGTTTGACATGGGTGAATATGGGCGAATGAACAAGGTACTGCATTATGGATTTATCATTTCTCTTCTTAAGTTGTAGTTATTTCAGACATTGTTAAAGTTGTTTTATATGAAATAAACAGATTTTGAAGGAACTTCACAAATCTTGTCGAAAAGAAGATGGTACAGACGATCACAAGAAAGGAACACAGCTACTGGAGGTCTATGCAATTGAGATTCAGATGTACACTGAGACAAAGAACAATAAAAAACTCAAGGTTATGATAAGTGGAATCTTGTTGTTTAACTTATTATGAATCTCTAGTGTCATGAATCTATATATCCTTTGCTGATGTGCTTGAGGCTTCTTACTAGTCTTCATCTTCTTTAGACCTTAAAAAGGTGCTTTTACGATCTTGCTTCATGCTTTTACTTTTATTTAACTGCAGCAATTATACCAAAAAGCATTAACAATTAAATCAGCAATACCGCATCCAAGGATCATGGGTATAATTCATGAATGTGGTGGGAAGATGCATATGGCTGAGCGTCAGTGGGCTGAAGCAGCTACTGACTTTTTTGAAGCTTTCAAGAACTATGATGAGGCTGGCAACCAGCGCCGAATCCAGTGTTTGAAGTAAGCATTAGCTATCCATTATTTTTTTTTATCTTATTTTAAATTCCAGAAATGTACTAGTCTTAAAGCATTTGCACTATCCATATATTTCTTACAATTATGCTTTCTATTCTTGGAGCTTGTTCCTTAGTTACTCCATCTTGTATGGCTTTTATCTTGAAACGAAAATCAGAGATATGAACCGAGGTTCTACTTTAAGTCCACATGATCAGATAATGGTCCTGTGTGACGCTGCAAACATTGTAGGTCACTCTTTTGGAAGATTTGCAATAATACTGGCTTCATAGTAGTGCAATACAGCAATATGCTGGTGTCTATGTGCTATTTGTTGTTTGTAGTGTTGATTATAGTGCAATTCACCATCTTGCTTGGGATCATTCAATTGAACGGGCAAGTAACAAGAGGCAGGACAAAGAATTCAACTTGATTTAAGAAGTAAGAGCATGACTGCCAAGTTTATGGCAAAAGATTTGAAGTGCTGAAGTTTATAAAGAATAGAAAGTTGAATGGCTTCTCTTGGGAGTGAGGCTGCCACCAAGTAACTAGAAGTGCTCAGTGGATCTTTTAGTGGTTATAGTTATCTTATGGCATAATCCATGGACTTTGACCTTCTAGTACTTTAGATGCCAATATAGCTTTTTTATATCTTTTTATCTGTAAAAACAGCAATATAGCTTTCATATTTCTTGGAAAGAGAGTTATTAATTCCCATGACTTGTGTATTTCTACACTACAGGTACTTGGTTCTTGCCAACATGTTAATGGAATCGGAGGTTAATCCATTTGATGGTCAAGAGGCAAAGCCGTATGTTTTTCATTCTATTGCTGTACCACCGTGTTTGCTTTGAACTTCCTATTACACATTGCACTTAATTGGAATTCTAAACTGCAGATACAAAAATGATCCTGAAATTTTGGCTATGACGAATCTTATAGCAGCTTATCAGCGAAATGAGATACTGGAGTTTGAAAAGATTCTCAAGGTTAGAATGGGTAGATATTCCAATGCAAAATCTTCCCTGCCAACTTATACTATTTCTCATAAAATCATTTCATGTTATCCAGAGTAATAGGAGAACGATTATGGACGATCCCTTCATCAGGAATTATATTGAAGATCTTTTGAAAAATATTAGAACCCAGGTACTGCTCAAGCTCATCAAGCCTTACACAAGGATCAGGATACCTTTCATATCCAAGGTACTGGTTTCTCCTTTTTTTTTCTTTTTTTTTTTTTAAAAAAATATGATCCCACATATTATGGACTTCTCTGTATATACCATACGGAGTGAAATTCACATAGCTAAAAGGCTCAAATCTAGATGGCTTCTCATGTGTGCAATCTACGATGTTGCGTCACTTGTGTGTAGGAGCTGAATGTGCCTGAAGAAGACGTTGAACAGCTTCTGGTTTCACTTATATTGGACAACCGAGTCCAAGGGCACATAGATCAAGTGAACAGACTATTAGAACGCAGTGACAGGTCAGAAATTGTTATACTAGTGCGAATTTCCTTCCGTGGTTTTACCTTCATTGTTCCATCATGATAATGTTTTTCTATCAAACTTTTAATAGTGTATTTTTTTATGTTGCAGGTCCAAGGGAATGAAGAAATATGCTGCTGTAGACAAATGGAACACACAACTTAAGTCGCTTTATCAAGCCATAAGCAACCGAGTTGGTTGAAAGTTCGCTTCACCCTTGTCAAATGTTCCTCTCTGCTGTTGTAGAATGTAGCTTTTGGGGTTGATTACCATTATCAGATGCTGGTTTTATGCACCTTTTTGGTGGTCTCTACAAATGCATTACCCTAGGAGTGTTTCTTATTTTTTAGCCCTTAGTGAACTTGAAAACCTACCAAATGAAGACATCATGTGTCAATAGTATGGAAGTTAATTACTTGACATGGTGCCCCTTGGAGCTTGGATTGGATTGTTGAAACAATGCGAAGTTTTGTTGCTCTAATGGATTCACCAGCTAGTTCTCTATATTGATTAGATCTTGCCCTGATTCGAGGTTTGACTCGAATACTTTCTTTACATCACTTACCTCTCTGTAAGTTCCTTGGACGTTTTTCCTTGAGAACTAAAATTTATGAGAAATGGCATGTTCGATTAAAGTGGTTGAATTGGATGCTTAGCTTGAAAAATTACAAAATAACCAATTTAAGCATGCCCACTTCATAGGAAGAAGAAACAAACAGTTTTAAATTCAGATGGTAAACTAAACACTGGCAAATAAAGTATAAAAAAAATTATCACATTCCCGGAAACTAAATACAATGTAAATTAAGGTTTAGGGCATCACATCCCTAATTTGCCTTCAATTTAAAGTGTCTGCTTCCACATCAATTCGAACATGCACTAGCGCAAACATAATCTGGCGGATATGCGATGTATCTAACAACCCTATCACATTTTATTTCTAAACCCACAACTTCTTTCGGTTAATTGTTGTTCAGATAATAAACAAAACAGTTAAAATAACCCATTTAAACTTGCACATCTTTTTTATCATTTTATTTGTTTCTTATTACTCGACATTATAAATGGGTTAAATTTGGTAAATATCCATTTTAGATATGAAAATTAAGTAAATGTCCATTTTTTCATTAATTAAGTAAATGTCCATTTTTTCCAAAAATACCCCTCCTTCCCCCATCCCTCATCCCTAACCTTTACTCCTTCCCCTTTGACCATTTTTAATTTTAACATTGACTAGTCAACATTGACCATTTCGGTCAACGCTTGCATATGGTGACAATTTTTTGGTGACAGTTGACTATATTTTTTTGGTGACAATTTTTTGGTGACAGTTGACTATATTTTTTTGGTGACAATTGTTTCGGGGACAATTGACTTTTTTGGTGACATTTTTTTAGTGGCATTTGGGTGAATTTTTTTGGTGACAATTGATTTTTTTTTTCTGGTGACAGTTTTTTTACGGTAGATTTTCTTCTGGTGATAATTGTCAGTATCACTTTTTCCCGGTGACAAATGATTTTTTTCTACTAAGATGATTTTCCTTGTGACAGATGTTGGTGACAATGGTTAGTGACGAGGTTGATGACAATATATTGTCACCACGATATTGTAACCTTATAAAATTGTCACCAATACCATAACATTATATATCACCAAAGGATTGTTATCAACCCATATTTTAAAACGTTAAATCGTTAATGCTAGCAAAAATTTGTCAACATAACAATAAATGTCACCGCCACATTATATATCATCAAAATATTGTCACCAAATAAAATTTTAAAAGTTTGACTAGTTTCTCTCATATGAAATTGTCACCAAAATAGTGTCACCAACCTATTTTCACGAACTAAAAACACTTTCACCAAACTAAAATGTGTGTACAGTACTAATATCATCACCGTTGTCACCTAATATTAACTCACTTTTATCACCAAAATATTATCACCAAATTAATTTTTAAAAGTTTGACCAGTTTCTCTCAACGAAATTGTCACCAAAATATTATTTCAATACACATTTGTCACCACGACTATATAACCACAAAAAATTGTCACCACACTAAGATATTGTCACCAACCCATTTTTTTCAAAATTTAATCATCAACTTTACTTGTAATTGTAGATCATATCCACCTAAAGCACCCTGTAATTGCATATCATATATATCCACAAAAAATTGGAACGAGGGGAGCATATACTGAATCGAATCAATCAACTTCCTAAATTTTCCCACGCACAAAATCAAATTAATTAATCAACTTCCTGAATTTTTTCACTTTTGTTACCAAACCAATCACAAATTAATCAACTTCCTGAAATCAAAGCTTTTGAAGAAAGCATCACATTATTGTATACACAGAGTCCATCATGAAATTAAGTCCATGAAATTAAGGATCGATCATGAATTTAAGTCCATCATTGAAGAAAGCATCGAATTGAATCAAATCAATGATAGATCATGGAGTCCATCATGAAATTAAGTCCATGAAATTATGGATCGATCACACAGTAAGAAACATCAATCACTCATATATTGTTGACGGAAAGCTTCACATTATTGTATACACAGAGCTGCACACACAAGCTTGGAAGAGATAGATGAAAGGAAAACACAAAACAGAGAGAGCTCTGTCCAACACCAAATAGTACTGATCACTTTGATTACATAACCGAAATCCTAACGATGTCAATTGACCTCACCTCCGCCTTCTTCTTCTCCTCCGCCTTTTGCACCGTCACAGTCAGAACTCCATTCTCCATGGCCGTCTTCACCTCCTCCATCTTTGCGTTCTCCGGCAGCCTGTGAGCGAGAGCGAATGAGGTCGGAAACCGAGAGCGAGAGCAGTGAGTGCAAGAACGAGGGAGACTGAGCAGGGTGCGAGGTTGAGTGGGCGAGGTCAGGCGAGAGAGTGAGGGAGACGAGGCGGAGCAGGAGCAAGATTGAGCGAGAGGAGTCGCGAGCAGAGGAGGGATGGACGGAGAAAGAAGAAGTTGTGATGACGTGAGGGCCCGCTTTCTTTCTTTCTTTCTTTATTTTATTATTTCATTTCATTTTGAATTGGGTTTAACTAGGAACGGAGTGGAGGAGTGTATGGGTAGGTAGTTTAATTATAATGAGGGTAGTTTGAGTATTATGAAAATAAAATGGACACTTATTTAATAACCAATTCAAAATCGACATTTAACTAATTAGATATTCTAGATGGATATTTGACCAAATTTTTCCTTATAAATGCTTGTGTTTATTAAATTCTTACCATATAGAGGAAAATGTTATTAATTATAAACGAACTTAGCTTAGGCGTAATCTTTTGAAGTAATGTAATTTTTTAGCAAAAAACATATGCAAAATGAATGTCTATAAATAGATAAAAATTACATACTTGTCAAATATAATTTTTTTTAAAAATATTTTAAACACCCAAAAACGGATTTTTAACATATTTTAAATATATTTTCATTTTGTAGATTAGACTGTTTAGACGCAGAATATGAACCATATATTTTTTTCCAAATATGTTATAATAATCACGTAGAAGTTAAATATATTTTTTAATGTTAATTTAAGGGTAAATATTTTCGTGGGACAGGATTTTAGGACCAATGATTAGCTTCGCTACCTTCTTGCAGTTCTTTGAATGGTGTGCCAGTGGGTGTTTTCTGGCCCTTCCACCTGCCGGCTGCCGCTACTACAACCTTCAAGAACATATAGTATAATAGTATTTGCCATGAAAGGCTCCCTCTCTCTCTCTCTGCTATGTTGAGAAGTTAAAATCAATCTAGAAATCCTAGAATCCTAAAACCAATTTATTGATTGAGAAGTTGAAATCAAGAGAGTGGCACTCAAGGGAAGGAGGTAACCAATATAAACATCTCAAAGTTTATTGTTGAATAAACAATCCAGAAAAATCCATTTAGGAATCAACCTGCAAATATTAAGATTGGGATCAATCCTAAATTGCTTGTAGCATGTTTATTAAACTCTTGATTCGATTATACAATTTTATGATTCGAAAATGATAGAACTATTAATAGTCCTATGTAGAATTTTTTAATTGAAGTAGAATATTAGTGATTTTTATGATTCGAAACAAATACAGAGCAGTTTAATGTAGAACAATACTACTACGTGGTAGAAAACATTGAATTCAATGATTTGCAACATAGGATTCAATACAGATGAACTCAAACTTGAAACTGAAAGCAAATGTAACAACTAAAACACAAGCAAATGTAACGATGAGGTTGAAATACATGAAATATTAAAACCCAAACTAGACGCAGACACCCAACGCCAACTTTGTCTCTGAATCAAACTGGACATTTAAATGCTTGATTGTCGCAAACAGGCTTCCAGGGCTGCAAAGAACAAAGCATAAATCCCTGCAAACTGGATCTGCATATGGTATCACCCAACCTGTATACAAACACCAATATAAGCTGCCATAATCTATTTTATGCATCAGGTCTCTGCGCACAGCAAGGAATACCTGGACCTGCAAAACTTGTAAATTCAAATAAGATCATCCAAAAAGAGGAAAGAGGAAAAAGGAAAAAGAAACATAAATTTTCCAAACTGAATAAGATCTTCCAAATTGTCCATTAACCTGTTTTCGTCCTTGATGGTAAGATCCAATATTGTTTGGAGAACTTGAAAAAGTTTTATTTCCCCTTTTGAGGGAAAAAGGTATTTTAGAAAATCGACATAATATGACTTAAAAATAAAATAAAACACTAGTCAAGGTTGGTCCAAAATCCAAATACATCACATCTCACCAGATCGAAGAGCCCTGAACTGAATTACAAAGGCTTTATGAAGGCTTCCAAAAGCACTGACTTGCTGTGACATAACAAAGCTACAAACCATGGAATGTAGGGATTTCAAACTAAGAACCAGATATAAAAGTTATGAAGGGATTTTCTTTTCTTTCATATGCACAGGTCTGAATATTCATCAAGATGAATCAGTAGGAAACCAAATAAAATAGGATGAGCGGTGTTGAGATGCCATAGAAGAGTATAATGCTGTCATGTTGATATAGAAGAGGTTTAAGAAAATCAGCAAGTAGTTGATTTTAGTAAAACCATGAAAAGCATAGAACATCAGTCTGGATAGGCTGACGTACTAAATTGAATTTTAGATTCATATAGATTTCTGAGTTTTTTTAATAAAATCGAATAGCTAAATGTAAGGTCAAAACTACTCATTTGAAATTGCGAAATTCAAATTGTTAATTGAATCATGCTTTCGAAAATAGGATGTTCTGGTGGGAAAGTCAGTTTTGTGTTCTTATTGGTGACTGGTGAGGGTTTTCTTTACCAATTGACAATAGGGTAGAACATTTTTACTTGATTATCAAAAGAACATGAACCTGTACTCCGCCTGCACAGTGGAAAATACTGGTAAGCTAGACCCACAAAAAATAAACTAAAAAATAGAGGGAAGTTGCTTTAAGAGCAAGGTTAAAAAGAGATTTTCTGAACCTGGGACAAAGTATTACCACACAAAATAAGAAGAGAAAATACATACCACATTGCCCCTTGCCATCAGCAATCGCAACTCATCGCTGCTGTGGATAAGCTTCATATTCCCTACCTCCTCCATTTCGTGCATTATAGTCAGGGTAAGTGTCATTCCTTTCTTGACTTTTAACCTTAGTGACAGCATCTACCTCCTCCCTTTCCCTGTTCCATTGCTCAATCTTTGCTCTCCTCTCAGCACTATTCTCCCTAACTGGACTTCTATCCCTCTTCCCTCCAGGGCTTCTGCTGCGCCCCCTCCGTCCAGGGCTTCGGCTTCTAAGTCTCCTTCCTCTGTCCGGGAAGCGAGGACCCCTGTCATCATCCCTCCTACCATACCCACGACCTCCGGCACGGTCTACATGTCCACGACGTGATGGGCTATTGCTTCGGCTTCTGCTACGCCTCCTCCTATACCTTCCAAATAACTGTCTCCTCAACTCCCTGAGAGAAAAGAGTTGTCAGATACAGATGAACTGAATATGGAAAACAAACACATAGTAAAGGATTCCAGCAACTACGATTACCTGCTTATTTTCTTCAAATGCATGAAGTTGCAGTAGCCACCACGATTACAGACATTTTCATCATATTGCCGACATGTAGCTTCTCTGAAATCCGTAACAGGCGAATAGTCAACAATAATTGGGCGCCCTGAACAATTCAGCATCAAGACGACAAGACATTAGAAAGGCATAACAACCTACAAAATACATTAAACTCACAAAAAACTAAATTGCACAAGAAGAAGAAAAACAATCATATAAATGTCACTACTATACAAGCGCCACTGAAGTTCAGGCACACCTTTTCTTCAGAAGGAGAATACAGGAAGTCAGTTATGAAGATTTTTTTTTTTTTATTAGGAAGTTATGAAGATTTTATTAACAAGAAAACGAGGGCCTTGGTTCTTTTGCTTCTTTTTCCTCTGACTGCTATAGAGATGCTAGGAACACCTTTTCATTTCTCAAGCCCATGGCTTCAAAATTCTAATTTAATTTGTTAATGCCTTATTTAGTCACAAAGCTTATTAAAAGCTCATATAAAAAATGTTTAGCTTCATAAAGTGCACTGCAAAGAAAAGCTGAAACAGTTCAAGAAGACATACCAGCATAAAACCTCCCGGTTAAGTTTTGAAGCGCATTTGCAGCATGTTCCTCTTCTCTAAACTGGACATACACATTACCAACCTGCGCATTGTAGCCGAAATAAGGATCAAGAAGATCAGATTCATGTTTACCAATAACAGTTGAAAACAATGATGGTAAGTTAGAGAAGAGATACCATGTGATCAGCCAGATTGTCACATATGTTCAAGCTTTCAAGCTCACCGTACTTGCCAAGTTCTTCAAACAAATCTTCATAAAAGTCCTGAATCCAAAATTTTGATCTCATTGTCAGCTAAAAGAAAGAGCATGACAACTATTTAGAGCAGTATAACTGTATAATTGATTCAACCTATGTTTGCATATTCAAAAGAGAGAAAAGCCGAATTAAAACATTAATTTGAATTTCTCATGATAAACAGATCGTAATGACAAGCTAAAGCCGTAATTTTGAAAACAAAGATCGAGGAAATCGAAGAAAACGCTCAAGATTTGCAAAGCACGCGAAAGGCAAAACAGTAAAAACCTAAATTGAATTGGAAAGAGGAGGGAGGGAGGCGGAGAAACCTCAAAGTGCTCCTGAATCTTGCGAGGATCGAGAGGTTGGCCCTGAGGATCGACACCAGGAGTCATCATATCGGGGCGCTGGTACATGTTGGAGAGGAGGAGGGTGGGGCTAGTACTGGGCTTGGTATGGAGCCTGCAGCACCGATCGCCATGCCTGCAAGCTCCGATCTTGAAGTAGAAGGGGCAGTTAACCCTGTCCTTCTCCGTTCCGAATATTGAAGCGAGATGTTCCGCCATTGTTCCTTAATCCTTATCTATTTCTCCTGATTCTTCTCTCTTCCTAGTTTCTTCGATCTGATTTTCTAGGGCTTTTGATTTGGGAGAACCAGCAGACCGCAAAGAGCTTTTATAGTTTACTACTCCGTATTGTGGAGGAAGATAGGATTTAGATAAACTTTACGGTATTTATAAATAAATAAAGCGAAAGTTTCAACAAGCAGGTTTGCCCGAGTGGTTAAGGGGGAAGACTTAAGATCTTCTGCACATAAGTGCGCGTGGGTTCGAACCCCACAGCCTGCAATGTTTTTATTTATTTTTTTATATCTTTCTTTTTTTAATAAGAGATTTTTACTTTTTATTTAACATATGATATTTAAGGCAGTAGAGTATTTTTGCATAATATAGGAAATTTCAAGTTCCAATTAAAATAATTTTTTACGTTATAATTACATCAACATAATTTAAGTAAAAATATTGTTTTAATCTATCTTTATTTATCATAAATATATAGTTACCATGTCTTTTACTATTTTTAAAAAATCTATTTGATTATATTTTTGGAAAGGTATTAGGTTTCATGGTAAATAGTTTTTTAATATTTTTTTAAGTTATAATTATATCTACATTATTTAAGTAAAAATATTATTTTAATTTATCTTTATTTATCATAAATATATAGTTACCATGTCTTTTACTATTTTTAAAAAAATCTATTTGATTTTATTTTTGGAAAAGTATTACGTTTCATGGTAAACTAGTATGATCCCCTCACCATGACGCGGTTTTTTATAAATAAAATCTTAGTAATATATTAAATTAATATTATAAAATAATAGTCAAAGTTTAGATAATTAAATATTTTGAATTAATTGTTTTGAATTAAACTCATTAAAGAGAGAGACACATCATCAAAAATGTTTCTCTTTTTAATAGTTAGATATAGATAATCCATTGCATCAATGTATCTGAATCCAACGAGAAAGAATGGTTCAAACTTTCCATCCCGTGGATTATCCATTGCCTCCATAGCAGTTCGATCTTTCCATCATTCGACTTCATTGATTACAGAAATCATCCAAATTAGTAATAGTGCCTGAATGACCTCTTGTTTCAATAGGAAGCAAGAGTTATCCTTGAGTACCTATAATTTAAGGGTAAATTACATCTATCATCCCCAACCTTTATCCATTGTTTCATTCAAGTCCCTAAGCTTTAGCTTGTTCTAATATGGTCCTCAAACTTTCATTTTGACTTCAAATATGGTCCTTCTGTCTAATTAGGCGTTAATTGCCGTTAACTTGTACGTGTGTACTAGTAATATAGTAAGTATTTGTCCACTGTGAATGGCACATCACGTATATATATACTCCGTATATTACTAGTCTAGTTCTCATCCCATGTACGGGAAATACATTAATACAATACTTTATAAATAATTTAGATAGATTTCAATAAATAAAAAAAATAATCTAAATATAAATTATTTTTCCACCAAAAAATAATATAAATATAAATAAAATTAGTTTGAATGATTATAAAAAATCTAAATATCTTTTATTTAGATTCTCTCAACATATAAATAAAATTCAAAATATAAATAAAATTAATGTTGATATAAATAATTTTTTTCACAAAAAAAAATAATTTAGATATAAATAAAATATCACTTATTAAATACTATATAGTTATCTATTAATATTTTTGGTAAGTATGACTATGAAATATTTTTTATTTATGTTTTTGTCAATTAACTAAAATATATGTATATATATAGAGAGAGATAGATAGATACATAGATATATAGATAGATAGATAAATTGTGACTTATATAACTTTCTATAAACTATGATAACATATTATTTTATTATTTTATTCTCCTAGAATCAACCACAACGCGCCACATAGGTGTAATTGTTTAGATAACTGAGTCCTTGAAAGATCTCAGAGGAGCCTACTCCTGTATACATATCATTGGGTGAAAACTCTGAGGGTACAATCGTAAATATGTACAACTCTATCTATAAAATATATACTGCTAACATCCTCCCTCAGTCGCAGCTAGAGGTGAGCGAATAGCAAGACTGGAACGAAAAGAAGTAAAAAGAGGAGTAGGTAATCCTTTTGTGAAGATGTCCGCATACTGATAGGCAGAAGGGACATGTAACACTCGAACCTGGCCTAGAGCGACCTTCTCTCTGACGAAATGTATATCAATCTCGATGTGCTTGGTCCGCTGGTGCTGAACCGGGTTCGATGCGAGGTAAACTGCGGAGACATTGTCGCAGTAGACCAGTGTAGCGGCATGAAGTGGAACGCGAAGATCGCAGTGGAACCCGTTTATTCAATTAATTAATTTATTTCATACTTCTAATTTTTCAAATCTGAATGAATTTATACATTATTGACAACATATGAAAAGCTAGTATATATTAGTGGAAAGAACAAAATAACATACCTTGTAACCAATCAGCACGTTATTTCGAAAAGCTTACCAAAGAAATCGTAAACAAAGTCGTAAATAACATGCAATAACAACACCAAAAAAGGGAAAAGACGTCAACGTTTGTGAAATAACATTAACAAACTATATATATATAGGTCAAAATCTAAAAATCTATCCATATAATTATATATGTATAAAATCCAAAAATATATCTAATAAATATATCAATACCTTCAAGATATATATGAAAATTTTATTTCTTATTGAATTTCATAAGTTGATAACTTTTACACTACTAAGTATTATTTCAATTTACCCAAAACTTTTTATCTTCTTCATATTGATTATTATGACCATGATAAGTATTATTTCAAATTTGTCAAAAAATTTTATCTTCTAAAAATATGCTCATATTGATAAAGTTATTTAATTAGTATGTTCATGTAATATATTGATAAATTTATTATCTTCTAAAAATATGTTCATATATAGTAAAAATAGGTAAAATCTTATCTTATATGATAGTATTTAAAATTAGTTAATATCTTCTAAAAATATATTCATATCTAATCAAATTGGTCAAATTTTATCTTATGCATATATAGATATATTGATTAAATAGAGTTAGAATAAAAATTTATCTTATGGATATATTTTAAAATTAGTTAATATCTTCTAAAAATATATCCATATCTAATCAAATTGGGTCAAATTTTATCTTATGCATATATAGATTATTTCAAAAAAATTTGATTGGTTTATATGACTAATTAATATCTATATATAATGAAATTGTGTCAAATTTTATCTTATGCATATATATATATATATTAATTAAATAGAGTTAAAATAAATTTTTATCTTATGCATATATTGATTATTTCAAAAAATTGTGATTGGTTCATATGACTACCAATAAGGATAAAGCGCCATGTGTCTCAGCCGACTTCTCCTTTATTATATATAATAGATAATAGATTTGTACCTATTATTTGATGATAACCTATTATTATTATTTTATAAAATCATAATAACTAAGTATTTATTCAATATAACTAAGATTAAGATGTACCTATTACTGATTTAATAAATATATTTTATAATCATCATCAATATATATCAATATATATACATGTGTATGATATATGCATAAAAATAGATTTTAACCATTTTTTTAATAAGAGGACAAATATGATTAATCTAGATTTAAACATGTTTACATTCTCAAAAAAACATAACACAATTGAAAACTATATATATATATATTTACTTTATATGGGGTAGTAATTTATATTAATTCAAAGATGTTTTACATACAAAAATTATTAAAAAGTCGCACAACGGGCGAGTAATAAAACTAGTATATATATAAAATACTAAAACAGAGGCCTGAAACGGCCTCTGGTGTGATTCGCCTACGTGGAATTTTCTGGATTAAAACGAGATTATTTTTGCTTACGTGTCATATTCTGGATTAAATTGGTATTATTTATTTGGGCCACATCAATTAATAAGTCAATATAGTTAGGTAAAAAACTTATCTTTTTAGATCAAATAATCTATCCAATATAACCTTATATCTTAATTAGATAAATTTATCTAATATTAAATATTTTAATCGTATAATAAAATTGTTAATAATAATATGTTTTAATACGTATTATATAAACAATCTTATCAAACCTATACATAATAATTACATATTTCTCTTTTTATTTTAATGGGTCATAAGGATATTAACCACAAATTAAATTACCACTTATTTTAGTACGTTTTTTTTATAATGCAACTACATTATACCTTTGCTCAAGATATAACCTTCAAATTTCAGAAAAAAATATAAATTAATCATCATTTGGTTTATTAAGAAACCGCACAACGGGCGGATAAAGTAAAACTAGTAATATACTAATATGTCATTTGCATTGAGCACACACACTTATAAACTACCACACACCCCAAAACCAAATTAACACTCCTATATTAAAAAAAAAACTAAATTAGCACTTACCATTTAACAGCCATTAACGTCCAGTTTGATAGAAGGACTATATTTGGAAACAAAACCAAAGTTTAAGGACCATATTAGAACAAAATAAAGCTTATAGACTTAAATGAAACAATGGTTGAAGGTTAGGGATGATAGATGCAATTCACCCATAATTTAACCTACCTTTCACAGCAACTGCATGGGCTTCCGAGCCCAATAAGAAAATAACTTATGGGCCGAGTGTGGACCATGGAGAACAGAAGCTTTTTTCTCCTCTTTCACTTGTTGAGGTGAAATTACAAAATAGCCATTTAGGGCGACCTGTGCTCAAAACCTTCGATCGATCTCCGGCCAATCCTAAAGTTCAACCAGCCACCGAGGCTCCGAAACATTTGGTTTGAAAACCGCGCGCTACTTCTCAGTACCAGGCTACCAGCTTGCTTTGAGAGAGTGCGGACGATGGCGATGGCGAAAGGAAGAGCGGTTTATGCAGTCTACAGAGTGCTTACCTATGCTTTCGCTCCTCTGGTGCGCCTCCACCTTCGCTGGCGAAGATCTCGCGGCCTCGAGCATCAAACGCGGTGGCCGGAGCGGCTCGGCTGCCCCTCTCTTCCCCGTCCTCCTGGCCGCCTTATTTGGTTCCACGCCGTCTCTCTAGGTTGTATTTCTCTCTTCTCCACTCTCACTCACTCTCGTGCGTCGAACATTTTGATTTCGCGGTGAATTTGAGGTTGTAAACTGTGATTTATGGAGTTTGATGTGGAATACTGAGAATTATGAGTTATTTACTTTGATCAAGCGGGAATCGTGAGTTGATTTTGTAGTTTTTGTTGATTTTAACAGGAGAAGGAATGGCCGCACTTCCCTTGATTAAGCGTTGTATCGTTGAAAGGCCAGATTTGAACGTTTTGATGACAACTACCACGGTTGCTGCGTTGTAAGTTGGATCTTGCAGTATATCATGCTCTTGATGATTTTCATGCTTTCCGAATTTTACTTGATTCGAGTCCTTTTTTGCATTTGAAAAAGCATTGCATATGGCTTGGATTTTGAAATCAATTTACTGATAAAACATTTAGGTTGAGTTGATAGGTTAAATTGTTGCTTTAAGAATGTAAGCTCGTGGACAGTTTTGTGGCAGTATATTAAATGTCAGTTAGAAGAAAGATAGGAGGGGGGAATTGATTGAATGATGCATGTGATGAGCATTTTTTATTTTTTTTTGGGTGCAGTGAGTTCTTGAAAAATCAGCTGCCAAGGCAGGTCCTATATCAGGTAGTTTTTCATATGAATCTGATCTATGTTTGTCTATGCTTTTTGTCTTTTTGAGTTATAGTATGCTTGTTCTTTTAAGAATGATTACTCCCTAAAACGGTGGTGCATATTTCTTTACCATCTTTCCACTTTCCATGTTCCATATGGATTTGAGTTGATACTTGATTGGAATACTTATCATTGATCACTTAATGTAGCAAAGTAAAATAAGAATGACGGTTCATGCAATGTTTGGTCGATTTTGGATTAATTTACGTTTACTAGGGAAGCTGGGAAGGGATCTTTCATAATTTATTAATTCCTATTTTGTTGTTTAAGATGTGACTGCGGATCATTTAAATTAGGTATGCTTTGGATATATTGGGACTGTATATTTATATAAATGTTATTTTCTTTGCCGTTGCCAGTTTGCACCACTTGATTTGCCGGCTGCAATAGATGCTTTCCTGGTTTACTGGAAGCCAGAGGTTATTGTTCTGATGGAGAGCGAACTATGGCCAAATCTTGTAATGGGTGCTTCAAAAGGTGGTGTAAGTCAATACTTCAAAAAGCTTGAGCTTTCTGCTGTAGCTTTTTTTTTGGTGGGAACTTTCTGCTGTAGCTGGTTACAAGCACATTTCTCCTTCTCTCGCTCTTTAATCTATTAAACGTTTCCAGATCATGCTGGCCTTGGTAAATGCTCGAATATCGAAGAAGTCACTCAAACGGTGGTCAATACCTATTGTTTATCCACTGATATCATTAATGCTATCAAAGTTTGCATTAATTATCCCATTAGTAAGTAATCCTCTTCTTTGAATCAATAAAGTATACTCCATATGATGCCTGCGTTGTTAATCTTGTTATCACCTGTCATCTGTTGTGTTTCTAGAGCAAAGTGGAAGGAGTTCATTTTCAGCTCTTGCAGGCTCCGCCTATGATTATAAGCGTTTCTGCTGATTTGAAATACTGTAAGATCACGTATCCATAAATGTAAACTTTAGTGTCTTATATTGTAATGACATTGACAATGTTGCCTTTCTTATTGTTCTTCTAATCCAAGCCATCCATAATTAATCTTTCAGCCTTTCTATCAATACGAAAATAGACACATGTATTTGGTATTAATAGAAATACTGATGCAGAAAGAAATGTCGGCTAGGTAAAAAATGCAACTGCCCATACTTGAAAAAAAATAGGCTAATATTACAAAGACCATACTTGAAAAAAAATAGGCTAATATTACAAAGGCTGTTGGTAACTCATCATATGCTGTTGTAGTTTAGTGTCTTTCCTTCCTGCTTCAATTACTTTTTTCAAGTATCTCCTATTCTTTAATACAGTATCAGATTATACAATGTAAGTGTCATTGGTTATTTAACATGGCGTGTATTCTGCATCCAGCTGTGGAAGACTGTAATACATCAAGCACAATAGTCGAAAGTTTGAAGGATATGCAATTTCAGCTTGCTCACAGGAGAGTTTGGATGGCTTCTTCCATACACAAAGGGGAAGAAGAAGGTTCGTTTCTTTTATCTAATCTTAAGAACCTAGGTTTGATAGCTCGGACTGCATCTTGATTATGTTTTGGTATGGTGCACACTGCAGACTTGTGAAATTTGATATTGCTATCTTTCTTGGGCCAATCTTTACTATCATTGCTTACTTTTCCCTTGTTTTGACTCCTTTAGTTTTTCTCACCTTACCATTGGTAACCATCTAAAACATTACTACTTCTGTTACAGTCATGCTTGGTGTTCACAATGTGCTTATGCAAAGCCACCCAAACATGGTCACTATTCTCGTGCCTCGCCATCCACAACATGGCCGAGAAATTGCTATGGTATGTATGATCACTACTCTCAGATGTTCTCTTGCTCCTCTGCATTCTTCCCAGCACTTACCTGTTTTTAGATGAACTGGAAGTGCTCATTGATTTAAGTGTGCATCAGCACTAGAAATTAATAAATCATGCATGCACGGAAGTGTATTGTAGTTTCATGTGCTTTGCCATTAGATTTCGTGCAAGCCTTGTTTGATTCTTTGCAGGCATTGAGAAAACAAGGGGTGAATGTTGCTCTAAGGTCTGATGATAATAAACTACTACCCAACACAAATATATATGTGGTGGATACACTAGGTTGGCCATCTGTTACTGTTCTCTTTCTTTCATGTACCCTTCTTCCAATGTTTGGGTAGGGTTGATTGCGGGAATTTCTTTTGATATTTTAAGATGTAAAAATCATTATTGCCTTGAATACATCCTGACCAACTGACAAATGATTTTAGATGGCAATGTTAGCCCTTTAATGCTGCACTGCTCTTTTGATATTTATATTAATAATAAGATTTTTTTTTCATATCAAATATTACAGTTTAGTTTTTAAGCGTTGGAAAATATCTCAATTCATGGATTACCATTGCCACTTATATGACATGGCTTAGTGTTCAGCAGTAAGTAACTAGATGAGCTTAGAATATCTTATCTTTTTAGCTTTATTTTCCGAGTAGCAAAACCAATTGGTACCTGTAACTTGTAACGACTTTCAACTCTTGATCCTGTAAACACTTGAAAATCTTATGGGGTTCCTTAATAATACATTTTTCTTTTACTGCTTCTAATAGTACTCTGACTTTTAATAGGTGAATTAAGATACTTCTACAGACTTGCACCTATTGCAGTTGTTGGTGGGTCATTCTTGCCTGGTTTAAAGGGTCATAATGTATCAGAAGCTGCTGCAGCTGGATGTGCAGTTTTGACTGGTGAATCTTGCTATTGAATTAAATGAAGGTTTAAACTAGATATATAAGATTTGATAAGCTGAGATAGGGTATCTTATGTGGCATTGATGCTCACTGTTCAGGGTCTCATCTTGCTCATTATTCCGACATGGTATCAACTATGCAAAAATTGAATCCCTTGTCAATTGTGCAGGTATGGAAACTTGATTCCCTACTGTTTCTATTATCTCAAAGATACAGACTTTCCTTTTATTCCAGTGAAATGGGGCATTTTTCAGATTCTCTTTAGAACCTAGAGTAGCTAGCTAGTTAGCCGAGTAGCTTTTCTCGTCATGTTTTCTCTTGCATCCCGGATATACTAATAAGTTATTAATCCCTGACTTTGCAGGTTTCTGATCGACTAGGACTAGAAAAAATTCTCATGGAACTCTTTAGTGATGAGAACACTCTTGAAGCGCATCGCTCGGCTGCAAGACAAACATTTGATTCATTGTCGAAGGAGGTAGTTGCTCGTGTATGGAAACTTCTCGATCAGAATGTTCTTCGAAAGGCTTTGAATTGAAGGTATGCCAACATATAAGTCATCCTCCATCCCTTGTTAGAATACGAGGTCCTTTAACACCATTCTTGAAGAAAAGGCGGTGACATTAATATCTGATGGAATAGCCCTCCTAATCTAATTGCTCATTACGGTGGGTGCTGAGATTCAGAGTCTCAGTCAAACGGGGTTTCCCACCTGGCTGATGCCTATGGCTTTGCATTCCGCTTGCAGCAAAAGTGGTTACGGGGCAATGATTCTCGCAACTCCTTTTACTATGTTCTGCCCAAATGAGTTCGATCCTTCATCCATGGGGGCTACATTAGTGGATGGCTTGAGCTGTTGAGGTATGGAAATATAGATCATCTGTTCTTTTTGGGTTATTTAGGATTCTGGTTGTATCCCTTGAAGGCCAGGAAAGCTATTGCTATTGCACTCATCAGGCAATGTTGGAAAAGCAGTTGATAAAAATAAATTCCATAAGACTAAAAAAACAGTTTATAAGCCCACCGAAATAAAAACAGTTTATAGACTAGTGTCCTAACAACACAACTACACAAGTGATACAACAGCAGTTTCGTTTTGATGGAAAGTATGCTATAAATTTACCAAGTTGTTACGGTGAAAGTAACTGCAGAAATCCCTACGGAGTTAAAAATGGTTCGTACCGGCATGTATAATAATCATACAAACATGAACTGATGAACAGAGTAAAAATAATTACATTATAAGTAATACATTTAGAAACCCAAATACATTTTGCATGTTTGGTTCTTTTACTATTTTATTTTGGTTTTTACTAATTTTTTAGCTAGATAACCAAATATTTATGTAAACCAAGTTAAAAAAAATGCATTATAATTAATACATTTGAAAATCCAATCACACCCAGGCATGGGTATGTTTAAACCTTTTTGCAGGATCATTGTGGGAGCTGGTTGCAAGATTCTATTTCATTCAAGATTTATGTCTGCACTTGTTTTTGCTGTTGCAACTCCATAGAACGTTTTGAATGCAATTTCTACCATTGCTAAGGCCTACTGGTGCATTTGATTAAAATGCGGTTATTTTTCCTTGATTTTTACTACGCCGTAGCTCTTAATTTGTGAAATCAACTATTTGTGTAAAATCAAGATAAAATGGTTGTATTATAATACATCAATTTTGGGATCCAAACGAACCCTAACCGCCTAACCAAAACTCCGATGTTGGAAGGGAATTTATGTATAAAATGGAGCCCCGTATGGGATGTCTGGAGCGGGGTGATTGGCCCTGGGCCGAAGTGAATTTATGGGAAAAAAATGGGTCCATCCGGTTCGAATGAGATCTGGGATAGCTCTTGTATTCCTCTCTTTTCACCCCAAAGATAAAAAAAAAAAAAAAAAAAAAAAACAAATGGGATCAGCTGTCTCAAATGGGGCAGTCCTTGTATTGGACTCCCCTCACCCCTAAAATCAGAAGAAAAAAAATGATTAAAATTTTTTTAAAAAAATAATAAAGGGTGAAATTTTGTGAAAATAGGTTATGAGACAGGGTGAGCTTTGCAATAGTAGATCCGCATTGCACAAAGAGTAACTATGAGTTTTGCTCACTTTAAGGTTACTAAAAGGTAAACCTATGGAAGAGGTTACCTTGGTAGAGAGAGGTAACCTCTTCCTTTTTCTAATTTTGTTTTCTTTTTTTTTAATCAAAAAGTAAATGGAATGATATAATGGTACACATAATAAAGGAAAAGAAAAAGTGAAAATAAATTTGAAAATGGGTAAGAGGTTTCCTCATAGTTGTACAACAAACCTTTTAGAAAAAGTGAAAATAAATTTAAACAAAAAAATAAATGAGTTGTAAAATTAGGATAGGAAAAGAGAGAGAAAAAATGGGTAACAAGTTTACCATGGTTGATGATGGTCTTACGGGTTTGGTCCAACAGGTCCTTTAGTTTGACCTTCCCGTTGCACTTTTTATTGGGAAACACAACACATATATCTTCAGCTTCTAGAGCCTTTGAATTTGGCGCCTACGATAGAAAAAGTAATTATGGGGTCCACCGTTGTTATGTCACGGAAGCGACTTTTCTTTTTCTTGGTGAAGACTGAAGAATCGATGTCACTCCTCACGCTACGAAGTGGGGGAAAAGGAAAAAGAATAAAAATAAAATAAAATAAAAAGGCGTATAGAGGGAGGGAGGGAGGGAGGGAGGGAGTAGGTCGGGTAAAGATCTCATGGAGTTGAACTCCGTGGAATTAGTATGATTATCCTATAGAAATTTATCGATCCTACAAAATAAAATTAAAAATAGCTAAATTAATTTAAATCTAAACTTCTTATTTAAAATTGAGTGGTTAAGATTTAATCAAATTCACATAAAGTTATTTTAGCAACTCTATGAGATCTAAAGAGGAGGTAACTCAGTGTCCGTTGAACATGCCACATCGCCACCTGTTGTACAATACTCCGTATTCTTCTATTGGTGGTCGCCATAAGCCTGTCATTGTCACGTGCTCCCATCACCTCCAACCACGTGATTTACATTTTTTCCAATTTTAGTAATGTATTTTTTTTAGCCAATGCAAGAAGAAGGGTGTCCCTATATACACTGTAAATTCACGTATTAAAGCTGTTAATTAACGTCGGATTCGACGTTTTAACGTTAATTATATTACAACGTCGGATTCAACGTTGTAATATGTGAAGTGAAGGATCGGATCGGGTCGAACCGGGCTAACAACGTCAGATCAGACGTTGCTATGGTAAATTTTACACATCTTTTCACAACCCACCCACAACACCAAAAAAAAAACACAACGTCCAAAAGGACTTTGTAAATAAAAAAAATTGTTTTTTTAATATCTTATATTAGGCCCGATCTGACTCGTATTAGCAACGTTGAATTAGACGTTGTAACAACGTCTAATTCAACGTTGTTACAAGGTTCGGATTTTTTAAGTGAAATTACAACGTCGGATTCAACGTTGTTACAACGTTGGATTGGACGTTAATTTGCGGTGTATATAGGGAACGCACAAAAAGAAACAAGGTACTCCCTCCGTTTTTAAATTACTTTTTTAAGTCAAATTCATAAATTTTAAGAGGGTAAAAAATATATAAAAAATTAATAAGTAGTAAAAAATATGAGTTTATCAAAAAAAAATTAAAAAATTAAAATTTTATATTATTTTTATCACTTTCAAACACGTAAATAAATAGTAAAAAGTCATTTATTTGGAAATGGATGGAGTATTGAAAACTACTTCTATTCAAAAATATAATTCTCTTTAGAGTTCTGTTGTATCGCTTGCCCATGGTGCTACTGTTTGGTGGTGCTTGACTTCGTCCTTCATCGTCGTCCGTAACTGCTAGGAGTAGTTCTTCTTAGATCGTTTCTTGTGGTAGTGTTTTTTTACTTGTTTCTTAGCGCCGTTTTTCTATTCTTATTGCATGCTTTAGCGGCTTTCGTCTGTCGATTCGTCGGCCTCTCGAGAATCAGGTTAGCCTGATCTCGAATTCTTACTTAATAAAAAAAAATCTTTTTTGACTTCAATTTTTATTTGAAAATATAAGTGCTGTTACTTTTTTACTTTTTTCTCAAATTTTATTGGTTGATAAGAGTTGTAGATAATTAATGAGGGGCATAAATATAATAAATTTAGGATTTCCTTAATTTGTGTGCATATGTCTAAAAAGACTTATATTTTTTTAATGGATGTAGTAAATATCAACTCTGATCATATCTGATGAGGGTTTTACAAAGCTACTGACAAGACAGGAAAGTTGAAAGATTACAAGTCAATTTTGGGACATAGGTTAAGAAACTCAATTGAAAAATAATTTTCAAAATTTTAATTATTTTAGCTTTTTTAATAGAGTAAATTATAAAAAAAATAGCACAAACTTCGGAAATTTCTATAATAGTCATCAATTTTCATGGGTTGTTTTATCAAGTAGAACAGACTTTTGAAAAATAAAAAATAATCACCAACTTTAGATTACTTGTGGTCAGTGACACAACAATTTTTTAAAATATAAGGGAAAAGTTAGTGTTTTATAAAATAAATTATCTTTTTAAATTTGAATAATGAAAATGGATTATTTATAAAAGGGAAAACTAATTAAAATACCCTCATCTGTGCGGGTATGGTGAAAATATATCATCGACTTTCAAATGTAATAAAAATATCCCGACCTTTTAGGGTAATGCCGTAATGGTAATATATTACCACGAGTTTTCTCACGGATTAAAAATGCTAACAAGACATCCTACCTGGTTTTTTTACAAGGGTTTTCTTAAACGGTTTCGTTAGGAAAAAATAAATAAAGAGTTGGATCGGGTTCATACCCAACCCCTTTTCCTCCCTCCTATCTCCTTCCGTGTTGGTCTCTTGAACTGTCTTTCAAGTCTTCCAGGTAGTTCATAGTTCATCTTCAATGGTAGTCTTCCTCCCTCGTGGTCGCCTATCTTGAGCTGTCTCTCTCACATCTTCTTCTTCCTCTTCGATTCGTTCATGGACTTGGCTGAGTAAGTTTTGTTTTTTCCTCTCTTTGTTGTTGTTGTTGTTGTCAGTTTGGCGTTAAGAATAGTCGTGTTGTGTTAATTTGAAGCAATTTTGACCCAATTAGTTGCTTGGTTGAATCAATTTCGTTTTTCGAGTATAATTCGTTCAAGGATCTAGGCGAATTGTGCGGGGTCTAGGTGGATTTACTATTTTGAGATGTATTTTTAATCTAGGCCATATTCAATACGTATATAAAATAATAAAGTTTAATTCATAACATATATAAACAAATAAACTTTAATTAATAGTCTAGGCGTTAACAATGGGAGTTAGGTCGCGAGCTAGAGGACTATGGGAGTGAGGGATCAAGAGTAAGAGAGAGTATAAAGGTTGAGAACTAAGAGAGAGATCGACATATATGTGGGGGACCTTCAAGGGTTTAGGCGGGGTCTAGGCGAAGGCCAAGACCTTTTTTTGGAACAATGGGTTTATGAGGTCATATGTATTATAATTTCAATTGTTATTGGGATGATTAAATTATACATATTTCAATTTTAACCGAAACGTTTTAGATCTATCACGTTCATCTATATATTGATTTTATGATATTGATCTTAATAGTTAAGGATATACTAATAAAATATTTTTGATATTCGGATTACGGAGTATATTTTATCTGATTGGTTTTTAAAAAAAAATTCTCCCACAAAGCTTGGGTTTTTTCATATTCAAAATTGAAATAAATAACTATTAAAAGAGATGTACTTTTGACGAGTTGTCATCGCCATTATAATTATAGGGTTTTCAACCAATCAAATTAAAATATTTTTTTTATATTTTCTACTCAACTGGTTCAATCTAAAATATTAAATTGTTATATAATTTATTCATTATTATATTAAACATTTTCTAATAAATTGTTTCAAATCAAAACATTGAATCAAACATTTTATTTTATTTGATAGTAATTTGTTGTGTTATTATTATTTTATTCATAGGAAAATACGCGACATGGCGTGAGAATGTACTAGTTTATATTATTGTGGTAGGTAAGATTCAAACCCTTTTTTTTTACAGTAGGCAAATATTATGAGAGTTTTACTATAAACATAAAGCACCTCCTTGATCATCCTATTAGGTGATGTTATAAAGATCTCTATTAAAAGAGAGCGTAGATAAATTACAACTATCTCTATGCTTAAGAATATAGTCAACTACCTTATTTGCCTCTATATAACAATGACTAAACTCAGTATAATCAAAATAGTTCTTCAGAAGACCAATCTTCTTAATGTGGCGCATAATCCCCCACTTGACATTACCATTATATTTGATTGCCTTCATTATTTCTATATTGTCCTCTTAAATGATAAATTTTTTAAATGCTTTGACTACTGATAGATGTATTCCTATACAGATGGTTGAAGCCTCAGTTTGGAGAATTGTACCTTGACATATCTCCTGCTGAACTTGCAATCAGTAAGACCTAATTAAATTTTGTTTATTAAAAAATTAAGGAAGGCATGTGCATATGGTATTTGTGTTAGAAAAAATTAGTCAATATGAAGCTAATCTTTTCTTTATAAAAATAACATGTACGTAGAATTGGTTTAGAATGCACTTTTACTTATATTGAGTTATGATTAATTACACAACTATTTAATATAAAAAATTAAACTTGTAAAATCAAATTCTAAGAAAAAAGGGTAAATTAAACATTTTATATGATTTTTTATAAAATTGTTATTTAATAAGAGAACCTAACTCTAATATTAAGTAAAAAAAATAAAACTAAATATTTTTTAATTAACTCATGTAATTATTATATACAATAGCACATCTAAAATAGAGAAAAGTGGAGAATTTTGAGAAAATATGGTGTTTTTGGCTCCAACAACTCATTTATCTCATTCTCTAAAATAGAAAAGAGAAAATAGCAAAAAATAGCCCAACTTTTAGGGGTTGTTGCGCTTAATAGCCTGAACTATAAAAAAAAATGCAGAAAATAGCCTCAAGTATTTACTTGGTTGCAAAAAATAGCCTCATGCTACATTCCAATTCAAATAATTTTAAAAAAATAGCCTTAGGCTACCTTTGAATTCAAATTAATTAAAAAACCTCTCCAAAATAATTTTTATTAAATAATTTTTATTCTCAAAATCTACCACTTCTCATAGTTTTTTTTTATCAAAGTCATTATTAGCTAAATTCATCATTGAATTAATTATAAAAACTACCTTATACCATATAAATTTTGTAAATAAATAATTTTTTTAAAAAAGACTACTAAAAAATATCACATGATCTTTATTTTTCTTAATAAAAAATTAATTTATCTTCATCCCACAATTTATTCAATGCTCAAATAAAAACCATTGTTGGGTGAATAACGTATGCACACTTTTTTCTTCAATAGATAACAAACTACACTCATTGTTAGGTTTAAAGCAATATATAATGCATGCTTAACTGCTTTTTTGTGCAAGTTTTGCTCAGAAGATCGCCCTAAATCGCTTATTAAATCAATTGTGAGTACAAACTTAAGTATTTATTCACTTTTAATGATATGTAAATAATCTAATTAATTTTTTAAAATATTAAATTCAAGTTATATTTATATGGTTTGAGATAATTTTTATAATTAATTCAAGTATGAGTTTAGATAACAACAATTAATTGTAACATTTTTTTATTAGAAGTGATGATTTTTTAAATAAAAATTATTTTGGAGAGGTTTTGTAATTAACTTGAATTTAAATGCTACATAAGGCTGTTTTTTGTAATTAATATGCATTTGAAGGTAATTATTTAAATTTGAATGTAGCATGAGGCTATTTTCTGCAACCAAGTAAATACTTGAGGCTATTTTCTACATTTTTTTATAGTTCAGGCTATTAAGCGCAACAACCCCTAAAGGTTAGGCTATTTTTTGCAATTTTCCCAATAGAAAAATGGGAAGAGATAGAAAAATTTTCTATATTTGTAACAATGACAAAAAATACTCTAAACACTCTTAAATTAGATGTGAGAGCACAAGACTTAATGAAATTCAACGACATCGAGTGACTTTGTTCAAGACTCACCAACTCAAAAACCTAAAACGCTCCCAAGCGCAAAGGGCTGACTACGGCCGCCGCCATCAATGATCTCTCCACCCGGCTCACCACCAGGTCCGAGTAGGGCTGCTCCCTCCCGACCTTCTTCGGCCTCGCCTGCTCCTCCGTCTCCTCCTTTCAGGTTGTTCTGAGGCACTCCGATTCCTCCTCGACGGCCTGTGTTGCCGCTCGTCGACCACACATCGATCTTGGTTAGCATACACCGGCCTCCGCTGGGTCCGTCTCCCTTGTCCTTCAGGGTCTACGTGATCCACCACGGCACTCACGTGCTCCACCACCCTCAGCTTCGCCCTCCCGCTGCCCTTCTTCTCCTCGTTGTCCTGCTAACTGATGGTCGCCGCGACGCCGCCCCTCCATGGGTTGCAGCCCTTTTGGCTTTTTTGAGGGAAAAAATAAAAAAACAAATTGGGGTTGTTCTTTAATCCGATCATTCATTCGCTTACTTGTTCATTATTGCTCGTTTTGGCTTCCTTGTCTCGTTTTTTATCGCCTCTATTGGGCTTATCTTTATGGTAGCCTGCTTACGATTTTGTTATCGTCCTTGAGGGTTGAGATGAGTGCTTGGAGTTTGTACGAGCAATGGTGTGGTTTGGGGTTGAGTTTGCAGGTTGTGTACTGTGTTGTTCTTGTTGTGTGGCAAGCTTTTTGTGAGCGATGGTTGATTTGTCATGTTCGATGACGTCGTGGATGTGCGATTGACATCTGAAGGCTCGTTTGAGTCCATAATCTGAGGTGTCCGCTGGTCCCCAGAGCTCTCTGTGTGCGTTGTGCCTTTAGCCGATCATTTCGTTTCGTCTTTTTGCTTGTGTTTCGTAGTGTAGGATGGCTTGTACGTTCTTTGTATTTTTATCTATGTCATTTGCTTCTGTTATTTCCTTTCTGTCATTTGTTTCAGTTTTTGCTTCCAGTTGTACATGATGGTTAGTCCATCTACCGGCTTGTCCGGTCTCTCGGTTTCTCTAGGCTTGTCTAGAGAGCCGAATTCTTATCTTGCTTCAAAAAAAAAAGACAACGAGTGAAGGAGCAGAAATAAAATTTCATATATTTTTTTTAAATAGATAAAATTATTAATATTTAAAGTATCTATTAAATGTACAAATATGTAAAATAGATGAATAGTTGGAGTTTGATCACATTTTTTTTTCAAAACATACTCCCTTCGTCTTCTGAAAATATAAGTCGTTTGACTTTATTGCATATATTTTAAGAAGTTAAAAAATCTATAAAATATTGACGGATTCATTAGTTTTTTAAAGTAATATTATAATTATTAAATTTGTTTTAATATTACTTTAAAAAATTACTCAATAATAAAAAAATATTTTATAGAAATTTTAACTTCTTAAAAGACGTATAATAAATTCAAACAACTTATATTTTAACATATTCTTCTCCATTTTAGAGGTTATTTTACCAACTAAGGTGAAGATATTTTAAAGGTGGAGACAACATACGCGGCTGGGGTTGAGTTGGTTGGTACTTTGGTAGGTAGCTTAGAACATGTGCCTTGAACTACCCCCCTCCCTTGGAATAATTTACCAGTTTCAGAGAGTCCACAGAATATCTACCTCCCAACCCAACAGAGAGAGTGTAAGCAAACATCAAAATTAACCACCCACAGTAAAATATATGGAAGAATAGCAAAATATACCCCAAATTCATAAGAGATTTGCAAATATTCCTTGTTTTTTATGTTTTTGCAAATATACCTAATTTTATTACAAAAATGCCTAATAAAATTGCAAATTTGCCGAAAAGAAAAAATAATGTAATTTAATATAAAAACAAAAAAACCTATATAAAAGTATTTTTTGGAAAAAAAAAGAGATAAAATTAGATTTTCAAAAAAGGGGAAAATAAAAGCCGAAATAAAAAAGAAATAAAAACTGAAATTTATTGAATTTGGTTGCATCAATTGATTATAGGGTTGAATTTCAAAATTTTGTGTGACAATTTCTTGAAATTGATTCTACAAATTGATTTTAGGGTTGAATTTTAGTGATGTTCTTCGCTCTTTTATGACTTGTGTTTTCATGTCGATCGACTCTGATCTATCATCTTATCCTTAAAATAAAGTTATTTAGGGCTCGTTTGGTTTAAATTTTGGAAAGGTAAACGGAAAGGAAATGAATGTAGTACATTTATAGTTATAAATACATTGTTAAAAAATTTAATCATTACCCTCTACTCCCAACTTTTCTTACAAAATTGGTTTTGTTCCTCCTTATTTTAATCCCTCATTTGGACAAGGAGTAACCATATCCCCTATACCCCTCTAACCATTACCCTCCTATCTTATTTTTTCATACAAAATATAGCATTCTTTTCTTATCTAGATATATTTTCCTATACAAAATTTGTTTCCATTCCGTTTACCTTATATTTTTATACCAATCGAGCCCTTAATTTGTTCTTTTCTGTAGCAACTTTGATTTCTTTCAAGTGCTTTGCATTTTGACTCTTAGTTTAATTACAATATAAAGCAAATCCAAATGTGTGTATTGTGTAGTGTTGTAGGTACTTCTAATATTGATACAGAACTAATTAAAGATTCAAGGTATAAAATGACAAAAATTGTATCTTACATGCTTTTAGTATTAATAATGGAACAATTTATACCTTGAGGGAAACAATTAATAATCACTAGGGGCTTGTATTTACGTATATGCTTTGACTTCTTGCTTGAGGCTCAAACAGTTTGTATACTATTGCAAGAACCAAATGATGTAAGAGAGCTGGAAAAGTGAAGGATTTGATGACAGAGGGTGATCAAACAAGGTGTTTAAAAATTCATGTTTATATTTGTCTATCTTTTACAGTATGTGTTTTGGGTTGTAACTTGTGGATTTAGTGCATTATTTGTTAGGATTTAGTGCATTACAAGAGGTAGTAAGGACTTGAGTCCTATAAACGAAGGAAGGGGGTAAAGAAAGAGGAAATTTGTAGAGCCAATGGTGAGTCAAAGCAGTTTAATTTCGAGCCCTTGTCGATATATCAAAGGAGATGAAAGTCATTGACGGGGACGAAGCACAAAGAAGGATAAGGAAGCGAAAAGCACCCAGAACGACAAAGCCAAGGGGAAATTCTTCAAAAAAGACGTAAGTGCAACTACTTGGTGTTTGTACTTGTTTCCCGATTGTGGCTTGATGAATCTCAATTTTCTATGATACTGACTTATTTATTGTGTGCTTAGGCTAGCTTCAGTTCTTGAAATAGGGATTAGGTAGTGTGAGCTTTGGCATCTTCTTTTCAGGATCGCAAAGCCCTAAGTTGACAAGGATAGAGATAGTTAACAACATAGAAAGCAACCGGCTTATTAGTCGTAGGGAGAGGTGAGAAGCTACGAGACCAACCTGAGCACTTGGGTATATCCCATACTGCAATAGATGACGATGTACATCCTGGGTGACACAATTTTTTTTCATTCTCATACTTGTACTTGTGCCTTTTTAAGTCTGCACCATGGTAACGATGTTCTATTTCTTGTCAACCGAAAGGAAAGCAAAGACAACTTGTGCAGTTTATGTGCTTCTCAATCTATTTGTAATAATACTCATGTGTTGTTTTTCAAAGAATCTGTCTAATTCTAGTTCATAACCATCACATTTGTGAACTCTGGCATCTTATTAGTTTGTAATTGTTTGAAGCCCTCTACCTTTTCCTTCATTTGTGTTGGATTTGTCATTCCTTTTATTTTTTTGAGTTGTATAGAATCTGTCTCCGTGAGATGTCTGATAGTACTTTCCACTGATTTACTTACATATTCACAGGAACACACTTATAACCTGCAAGGATAAAAACAAAACATTGATAGGATATTCTTATCAACGTGACATGATAAAAAAACAAATGTTGACAAGAAGACACTTACATATTGACAGGATAGTGTTATACACATGTCAGGATACATAACAAAAAGTAAATGTCGTAGCCATCTTTCGACCCGGAATCCTGGTCTTTTGTTTGGTTGGGACATCATTCACCTACATTTTGACATTTGACAGGAACACACCTATAATTGGACAGGGATAAAAACAAGACCTTGACATGGTATTCTTCGAAACATGACAGGATAAAAAAAAATGTTGACAGGAAGACACATACATATTGACATGATATTGTTATACACATGTCAGGATACATAACAAAACGTAGCCACCTTAAATGAAGCAAATGTCGTAGCCACCTTTCGCCCCTTGAATCCTGGTCTTTTGTTCGGTCGGGACATCATTCACCTACCTTTTGACGCTTGACAAGAACACACTTATAACCTGACAGGATAAAAACAAGACTTTGACAAGGTATTCTTATCAACATGACAGAATAAAAAGATCAAATGTTGACAGGAAGACACTTATATATTGACAGTATAGTGTTATACACATGTTAGGATAGTGTTTCCATTAATTTGTTTTTTTTTTTTATTTTCGAAAATCCTAATTTTCCCAATTTTCAAATTTTTTTATTTATTTATGAAGATCCTACTTTTTCCAATTTTTTGAAAATCTGGGTTTTTTTCTTCCGAAAATCTGATTTTTAAAATTTTCAAAAATTCTGTTTTTTTTTTCAATTTCCATAAATCTATTTTTTTTACATTATCGAAAATCCTATTTTTCCCAATTTCCAAAAATATGTGTTTTTTTAAATATCCGAAATCGTATTTTTTCCAATTTCAGAATTTCTGAAAATCTGTTTTTTTTTTTTAATTTTCAAAAATCCTATTTTTATATATTTATATTAATTAAAAAATATCTAACATTACAATACTTTTATTACACAAATGCCCAAATAGACATCCTTTGCAATTTGGGAGAAATATGAGTATTTTTGTAACCCTTTTTTTTGGATAGGGTATATCCGCAAATTCGCCAAAATATATACTTAAAAAAAAAGAAAAGAAAAAGAATTGAAGAAGCTCAAATCCATGGGTGCATCTTCTTTTCATGAGAATGCATGCAGTAAGGGGCAAGTTAGCTTCACCATTATATACCGATGAAAATGTACCCCATTAACTCCCCATGAAAAAGTGTACCAATTGTTTGCTTCTTGATTCCCACAGAATGTCGTGTGTGAGCATATGGTATTTTCCTAAGCTGTTGGCTGCTTCATTATCACGCGCTCACTGTCTTCCTTTTTTTGGGGTAAGAAAAGTTTGACTGGATTCCATTTCGATTACAATCTTGGACATGTCCATGTGAATCTTGGTTCATGAGGTAAATAAAAAAAAATTACATATATGAACAATGTACTTTATATTAGTGCTCGTTTGGTTTAACACGGGAAGAATAATTCCCGGGAAGTAACTTCCCATGAATTGAATTCCCACGAATTGCACTTCTCGGGAATTGAAAAAATATGTTTGGTTGAATTTTAAATGGGAGGAATTAAAACAAGTGAATTAGAATTTTCTAATTATAAAAGGTGGAATTGCAACTTATCTAGGGAGGGGTAGATAAGTTAAATTCCTTTAAAATGGAGGAATTTAAATTCCTGTGAATTTAACTTCCTGTGATTTTCTGTGATAAAAAATCCAACCAAACACATGTATTTTATTTATTTCTTGGATTTTTCTACTTTCTGGGTTATTCACTTATCGACCAAACGACAAACGAGCCCTTAGAGAAAGCGACCGTTTTTACCAACTAAACATTAATGTTGCAATCCGTCAATATGTTTCGTTATTTAATTGGTTGATGAACTATAAACACAATATTTTACGATCCAAAAAATACCAAAAAGTATACACAGTATTAATATTATAATAATCATTATCATCATCTATATATATACAGTATGATACTCCGTATATCTTTAAATAAGTAGTGTTTGCTCTTTTTTTTTTAAAAAAAATAAAATAAAATTCATGTTGGTGTGGACTTGCAAGTTGAAAGAACACCCATCATATTTTTTTTTAAAAAAATTAAAATAATTGTGTGTACAAATATCATATATATATATATATATATATATATATATATATATATATATATGCAATGCGTGCGATTAGAAATATCTATTTTGGTTTTTCCCAGTTAATCTTTTTCTGTAATCTTTGACCGCTTTGGTTTTCTTGGAGCCTTTTGGTTGACTGTTCCTCTTCTAGATCTTCAACCCGTGCCTTTTTCAAGCATGTCTGTTGGTGTTTTATGTAATTTACACATTCTTCAATCCCCCTGAGAGGCTAGTTGTTGAAAAGTATATATCCCGAAGGAGAAAGCCAAGGTTGATTTTTGTTCATGTGTAATTTGTGAAAATATGTCAATTGACGATTTCCTTATATGGTCTATTGGTCTTGTTTGTGCCTCTTGTTATTCTTTGTATGTGCGAGCCCATTCTTCCCAAAATTGTAAGGATTGTTTATCATTCGGTTAATATATGTGTTGCGTCTTCATCATTATAGTTGCAAAGTGTATATTCTAGTGATACATCTATTCTTTTTTTTTTTTCATAGCCTTACTTTCGTTGGTGTGCCTTCAAGAAAACTTTTTCATAGGAAATTTTTGACTTTAGGTAGATAGTCTAATTTCTAAATCCAATCAAATGTGTTGTGTTATTTCTGTGTACGTGTTTTTGTAATGTGGTCAGCGTTTGCCATATACTCCCTCCGTTCTCAAATACTGTAAGTGATTTTTTACTATTCATACACGTATTTTAAAGGTATAAAAATAATATAAAATATTATTTTTTTAATAAACTAATACTTAATAATAATAATGATAATATTAATAAAATATTAATTAAAATATTATAAAATAATATTTTATACTCCGTATAATTTTTATTCTCCTATAAATACGTGTTTGAATTGAAAAAATCAATAGACTAATACAAATGTTACCAAGTTCTCACCTTCCAAAAAGGCATATTATTTGGTTCAAATTCCTTTTCTTATTTGTTCAAATTCCGTATTTTTAATTTTCAAAAGACAACAACTGCCCTTTTTTCTCTCTCTCCTACCTCGCGTTTGGGCTTCACCGCCTTCACCCCCTCTCTATAAACCCTCATTCCATTCTCTACCCCCGCTCGCTTTATTCGTCGCCTCTTCAATATATTTTCTTCTTCCTCAACCGCCTCTTCGACTTCGATCCGCAGCAGGAGGAAAAAATCTCTGCCAAGATGCATTCCAGTCACCTCCTCCTCGAAGAGCCTATTCGTATGGCTTCGATCCTCGAGCCATCCAAAGCTGTAAATTTTCCGTGCTCTTACTTGCTTCCCCCTGGATTTGTGTTTCCCGTTTTTTCAGGCATTTTGATTTGTTACGATTCTGCTTTTCCGGCTACAAATCGAAGCATTTGAATTTAGCTTTGTTATGTGTTTACCACAAAATTTGTGCTTGCTTTTTATTTGAGATGGCAAGGTTGTGATTTGAGAGATTTACGGTTTTTTACCAACTTTTTTTTTTGTTTGCAGAGTTTCTTCTCGGCAATGTCGAAGATCGTTGGAACCCTAGGGCCCAAGTCACAATCCGTCGAAATCATCTCTAGTTTGCTAAAGGCCGGGATGTCTGGTAATTTTATTGTTGCTCTAGATTGCTGAGTTTTGGTTTTGCTGTTGATTAATGTCTGCCTTTAGATGGCTTTTTGATTTGCGTGGTATCTGTTTTTCATTGTGATTTCTCTGTTTATTTTTTTTTGTAGTGGCAAGATTTGATTTCTCCTGGGGAGATGCTGAAGCGCACCAGAAGACACTGGAGAATTTGAAATTGGCTGTTAAGAGCACTAAGAAGCTTTGTGCTGTATGTTTAAAAACCCTTTCTTTAACACGCTTTTGTTCTCCGATTATGTAATCTGCTTAATTGAGTCCATGATAATTGATAGTTTCATTCTTATGTTAAGTAGACTGAGTTGATACTTGATAGTGAATGGGGTGTTGCTAACACTTCCAACTTAAAAATTAAAATTGTAAGGAGAGATGGGTTTGCAGGTCAAGAAGAGATCATTACTGAATGGATGGCTTAAATTGAAGCGCATTTTATTGTCACATGAGATACTTAAACTCTCTTGCTGCTGCTATACTTAAATGTGTAAAGTACATTATTAAGTGCATATAAGATGTGGATGATCTAATTCTTTTGCTGCTAAAGGAGCTAAACAAATATAATCAACTCAAACACAAAGCACTAGAATGCAATTGTACAAGCTATTCATGATGAACTGAGCATAGTTTTGCTGCCATATTCCAGGTCATGCTAGATACTGTTGGCCCTGAGCTACAAGTGTTCAACAGAAGCAAGCAAGCGATCTCACTTGTGGAAAATGAATTTGTCACACTTATACCAGACCAGGGAGGCGATGCTTCTTCTAAGCTACTCCCAATCAACTATAATGGACTTGCACAGGTTAGTTAGTCCCACAAGTTGTGTTTTTTCCATCATATGGATTTTCGACAGTAAAGATTCATCTCAAGCTACTTCATAGTTCCATGTGGCATGTGCTTCTCTATATTTGCTCATCAGTTATTGTGCAGCATTAGTACCTGTTTTTTGAGAAATTTCTTATTTAAGTACAATGGATGTAAATGTGTAATTGAATGAATTTATCGTATAGAAGAGACTTCGACTTTGTATTCCGATACTTTGGAAACAAACTTGCATTTCATAAGCTGATTTGCACTGTATATATAATCTTTACTCTTTTTTCTGGACTTCTCAATGCTTATTTAATCCTCAGTAATTGTTTGTTACATGATTTTTTTATGCGTATTAAGATGCTTATCTTCTAATTTAAAAAGGATTTTCGCTCATCCTGCTTGTGAAGAAAAACTTTCACAATTGATTAGGGGCCTAATTCAAGCACTGACAGGTGTATAATTTGTTTAAGCAATGCTTTGTTTTTCTCTTCTGCTGGATGACTAGTGCTGTAAATTGTTGGGTAGCTGCGTTATAATTATTTTTTGTTTTTATTCCAGGATGTGAAGAAAGGAAACACCATCTTCATGGGTAAATACCTTTTTACAGGGAGTGAAACAACTTCTGTTTGGCTAGAGGTAAGAGAAAAATATTTTAAAACCTACTTGTCTGCATTGCCTTTAACAAGTGTGGCCGTGTACACACATAACTTAAGTGTCTGTTCTTGCTTAGATATGAGTATATAACTGATAATGCTGATTATATTCATATGTAGGTTGCTGAGGTAAAGGGAGACGCTGTTGTTTGCCTTATTAAGAATACTGCAACACTTGATGGATCATTGTTCACCTTGCACGCCTCTCGAGTTCAGATTAATCTACCTACTCTCTCAGAGAAAGATAAGGAGGCAAGTGTTTCTAAATAACACAGCTTTTTTTTTTTTTTGGCTATCAACCTTGCTGATCGAAGCTTATGCATTTACTTTCCATTTTATTCTCTGAACAAATGGATTATATTTGATCAATTCCTACTACGCCACCTCGATGCTCTTATGATGAAGGTTTTATTTATGCCCTTTCTCAGGTCATAAAAAAATGGGGTGCACAAAACAAAATTGACTTCCTTTCACTTTCATACACTCGAGATGCAGAAGATGTTCGCCAAGTATGGAGATTTCCTTCTTTTTGAATATTCCTTTTATTAGGTTCTTGTTCCCCCAACGTTTCCTACAAACATATTTTTTTATATCTTTTTTATAGGCTCGAGAGTTTCTATCTACATTGGGTGATCTTAGTCACACACACATTCTGGCAAAGATTGAAAATGTAGAGGTAAGAAGATAATGTGCTTACTAATATCTGTTATATACTTATATGTCAGCGATAAGGATCCATGTCAGAACAGAAGCTATATATTTTATGCACGGCTAAGGTGATTTTTTTTCTTTCAGGGTTTAACCAATTTTGATGAAATTCTAAGAGAAGCCGATGGTATCATTCTTTCCCGTGGAAACTTGGGCATAGATCTTCCTCCAGAAAAGGTAAGTGTAAACGACAAAAATAGTTCTTTTGAAATTGCTTTGCCATCTGGTTTATGATGGTCCATGGTGATTTAAATTAAATAATATGTGGAACTTTGGTAGTTTTAAAGTCATGCCAATATATGTTGCTTCTGATCTAGTGTTTTCCCCAACATGTTATTGTAAAAGGTGTTCTTGTTCCAAAGAGCTGCTTTGTTCCAGTGCAACATGGCGGGAAAGCCTGCCATTGTAACTCGTGTTGTGGACAGCATGACCAATAACCTCAGACCTACTCGTGCTGAGGCCACTGATGTTGCTAATGCAGTGTTGGATGGTCAGTATTCTTTCATATCCGTATAGGAACTACTAGCTGAAAGCTAATGCCTCTGCTTGATTAGCTATATCTCATGTACCAATGCTACTAGTTCTGTAATAAACACACACACGCGCACATATACTCAAATCATTATAAAAGTGTAATATGGAGAGTTGACCTGTTCCTTGTTTTCTTGAATGTTTTCAGGAAGCGATGCAATTCTTCTTGGTGCTGAGACCTTCCGTGGTCTATATCCTGTAGAAACTGTATCTATTGTTGGTAAAATTTGTGCTGAGGTGAGCTCTTTTATTGTTGCTCCCTTAGTGTTCTCTGAATATGCAAAAAAAATTTGGAAGTTGGAATTTAAATAGCTGGAGTGGCTATCTACCATAATGCTTTTTAAACCTTTTCTGATCATGTGTTTTTTAGGCTGAAAAAGTATTCAATCAAGATGTTTACTTCAAGAAAACTGTGAATTATGTTGGAGAACCAATGACTCATTTGGAAGCTATTGCTTCTTCTGCGGTAAGCCTTTGTTAATTCTTTTGCTAGACTGCTTCTATACTTGACACTGTTGGTACATGCTGTAGTCCTTTTCGGATATTTTGAACAATCAAATCTATATTCCCCAGGTCCGTGCTGCAATCAAGGTCAAGGCTTCCGTCATTATATGTTTCACTTCCTCTGGAAGGGCCGCTAGGTATTGCTTTATTTTGCGTAGCATAATGGCCTGTGAATGCTTCCTTATGCATCCATTTCTTTAGAAAAGTTTAACCTTGTCAATTACTAAGATGCCCAATAAGTACAGTACAAAGTAATTTTTACAATTTACCCACTTGTATGCACAGATTGATTGCAAAATACAGGCCAACAATGCCTGTTCTCTCAGTCGTCATCCCTCGTCTGAAGACAAACCAACTGAAGTGGAGTTTCACTGGAGCCTTTGAGGTATATTGCTTGATTCTGTTATGTTGAAGCCCATTAGTCTCCCTTATTAACTTGGTAAAGTTTTACAGGCAACGGAAATTGATTTGCCTTGTTTGACTACGGTAATTCCGTTTTCTTGAAAAAAGATCTTCATATTTGCCTTCTTTACTCCTGTTTTCTTGGTAAAAGAAATTATACTTCTGTATATAGATTCTCACCACTTTGCTTTTAATCCTTTTTCTTCTCAGTACCATAGTCAATTGAGTTGGATTTTGATTTTAATTTCCATTCAAGGACCCTATAGCTATTAGTTATGCGTTGTACAGTGATTGCTGCCCTATTTTTCCGTGTGTATGGTGTCTGGGTTGTTAGAACAATTTTTGTCTTGATTATTTATAATGTTCTTGTATCTGACATTGTTACTATGTCTTAAGATTTTAAGCTGTGTGCTGTTGACCTAATCTCTGTTCGATCTCTGAGATGAATCGCCCTACCATAAAAACGCAGGGGTTGTTGAAGCAGCATCATCTCTTTATAAATTTTCTTGCATCAGTGATATTTTCTTCAACTCATATACATGTTACTTGGCATGTTACATACGTTGCATATGCTTACCAAATTTACCGTTAATACACACGGATACATGTATAAGCTTTCTAATACTCCAGTTCTTTGTAAATGAACAGGCAAGACAATCACTTATAGTCAGAGGTCTCTTCCCTATGCTTGCCGACCCAAGGCATCCGGTAATTTCTCTTCCCAATCTTTTTTATTCTGTGTAGGTTATGCAGTCTGATCGAAAAACATTGATTACTAGCTATAGTTCTAAATGCAGTTGCGTAATAAAAGAACCATTACAGGAAGTAGTTTAGGGTGTGTTGAAATTTACATTTGTTGTGCACTCCTTTCCTGAGCCAGAACATATCATCTTTGTCTCTAAACGAGCATTTCCGAATTGTCGGTTGCTTTTTTCTTTTCTGGGTTCTGTAGGCTGAGTCCACAAATGCAACCAACGAGTCGGTCTTGAAGGTTGCCCTTGATTATGGGAAGGCAGCCGGTGTAGTGAAGTCTCACGATCGTGTTGTCGTCTGCCAGAAAGTCGGTGATTCCTCCGTGGTCAAGATCATCGAGCTTGACGATTAAAACCAGATCTGTGCGCACATCGCAAGATGCATTTTTGATACACATATCCCCTGCCGAATTATATATTGTTCTTATTATTTGTGCATCTTGTTGAATTTGCATATCAGGCAAATACTTTTGACACAAACGTGGGATTCTAGAAGGCATTGAAACTCGGTACACTGTTGCCTTGATGATGGCATTTTACCATGTTAGGCCTCACATAAGATCATTCATACTTCTTCAAATTTTGCCCTGCCATGGAATTGGCAGACATTGTGCATGAATTATGGAGCTTATTTTGAATTGACAAAGAAAGTGTCTCTGGAATTTTTTTTATACATTTATTTATTTTTTAATTAAAGAAATTTGTTCTTTTTGTATAAGATCCTGGCCATATTTAAAGGTTCATTGTCAACTTATGATTATGAAAGATGGTTTGGAATTATATATTGTTCTTATTATTTAGGCCTCTTGTTGAATCTGAACAGCGGGCTTATCGTGGTCCGTTTGATGCAAAGATGATTAATTTTTTATTAGCATTATAAACTTCTCCTAAGTATACTGATCCCAAGATAATTAATCACTTTTAAGTTTTAAGATAATCCATCTGTCTCAAAACTCCTAATTTTTTTTAACTAATTTTTTAAAATTATATTATACTTATTGTTAATAAATATAATACTAATTTAATAAAGTTAATAATTTATATAGTTTTTAACTCGTGCCAATTATTTTACGAGAGGTGTAGTACTATTTGTATTGACAAGGAATTCAAGGAGAGGAGTTTAGGACAAATATTACACCCAAATACAAAGGTTGATATTAACAGATTCATTGTTAGGCACAAAAGATTTATGGTTTGGTATTCTTCATGTCAAGACTTTGTTCTACATTTAATCTTAGTTGGAGGATGCCATTTGAGTTGGTAAGAGCCTTCAAATAGAGCTTTCAAGCATCAAGTGTAGTGTGATTGCTCTTAGTTGAACTTGTCTTTATCCAAGGAATTATTTCTTGATGTTTTTTTTAGTAATCCTATTGCCAAGGTAAACCTGCTGAAATCGAGTCACTCGAAAACGGAAGGCGCCCGCGTAGGAGCACACCATCCTAAAATTTGCATCTTCAGAGAACCGTCATATATGTTTCAAGTCATGGTGAAAAAAAATTGCAAAATTTCCCAATTTGATGTTTCCAAAGGCGAATACCGCCTTTTCCGCTGACGGGTTTCCGCCTCTGTCTCCCCGGCGTCGAGACGTCGTGTCAGTCCTTTGACTTTTCCATGTTCTCGGCATTCGCAGCTTTCTCTTGATGTCCTTCGACTGTCTCTCTGTTGGTCTCTTTTGCCGAGTTCTTTTGTATTTGAGTGTTTTTTCCTTATGTTTTTTTGTTCTTCTTGGTTGTATCACGACAGTTAGTCCGTCTGTCGTTCCCTCGACCTCTCGTTTTCCCAGATTTCTGTTGTCATTTGGGATTTTGAATTAATTCTTTTTTTTTTTTAAAAAAAAGGCGAACACCGCCATAAGAACCATGTGTGGCTATGTAAGTTGATATGCTATCGTGTTCTCAATAAGTATGCGTAATGTATCATACACTTAAGTCGTCTTAAAACGAAGCAGTCTCTCGCCCGCCCTCTCCAGCTAGAGCTGTAAACAATAAGACAATAAGACGAGCGATAACGCCCTTTCGTGTAGGGGTCCCTCTGTGCAATCTCTAATGGCAGGTAGGTATATGATCAGTTGGTTGCCGGACCATCATTACAGATTTACAGCCTACACTGCAATGGAAGCAAGGAGCTCTGAGATTCTGAAAGGCGAATTTACTACTACTGTACAGAAAAGCAACATTTGCTTAGTTTCAATCTGTTTTTTACCCCCCTTTTGGATGCATCCATTTTAATACAAAATAATCTTCAGCTAGTAAAACATAAGGTAGTTGCCAAATGTGTAAAGCAAAACGGCGACGTTGCACTGAATAATTGCGAGGAGATCAATTTTTAGCAATAAAAACAAGCATGAAAAGCACATGAAGAGTTCTGAATCTCTCTCTAGAAAGCGACTTAAGTTTTGTGTGAGCTTAAGTTTGGTGTCTGGTGTAGTTATTGCTTTGCGCGGAACTCTCCACGACATTTATGATACTGCTAGAGTGGTACTGATGATCTTGGTAGCTAGCCTGCGACGATATTATGTTTCTATGATTCTAAAAGGGAGCTGCAATTGTCCTCTCGAATTAATTCGCGCCACCCACTTACAGTGTTCATTGCATCGAGTTTAGCAAGCAAATCGCGAGAGGGGTCTATCGCTCTTTTTGGGCGTTCATAAATCATAACTTGGTGTTCTGCTTCATGTTTCCTTTAGGCAAATGGGGAGGAAGTGATGACTTGTTGTAGTTGAACAAGAGGACTATTTAAGTGGGCATTTACAAATTGCTGCTTAACTGTTTTTACTCTCTTTGTAGTTTGTATGTACCCTTTGTTATTAAGTTTTTTTACTCTATTTGGTTTTTACCTATTGGTAGGTTGGTGAGCTAAGATTTTGTACAACAGTTTTGAATTTGGGTAATGAACAGGTAAAATCTTACATTGCTTTTTGATGCAGCAGATGGAGAAAGCTATGGATTCATTCCCTTATTTGATATCTGTTAACTTCCCTCTTGGAACTGAATCTTAAGCCTATTTAGTAAACTCTTTTTTAGATACAGCAAGTCAGCAAGTGAGTTGAATTTTTTTATGCCTTTTGCTGTTGGGTACATTTTTTTTTTGGGTATTTTTCACGAGCTGAAAATTGAAATGAGCTCGTTTAAAAATCCAGGAAGTTTAAGAATCCAGGAAATAGTATAAATACCCGTGTTTGATTGTTTTTTCAACACGAAAAAATGCAGGATTTTGACTTCTCGTGAATTCTATTTCCTACAAAATAGAGGAATTTCACTTAACTAGAGGGCACTAGGTAAGTTGTAATTTCACCCTTTTTATGAAAAAATTCAACTTCCCTCATTTAAATTCCCTATATCTTATTACTTAACCCAACAACTTTTTAAAATTTATGAGAATTATAATTTATGAGAATTGAATTCATGAGATACTCGAGCTCGAATGGTAGACGAGTTGAGCCTAAAATTTATATGAGCTCTTTTTGGCACTTAAGCTCAACTCGCGAGCCCAAACAGATACTCGAGCTCGAGCTTGATAGGCTTGGTTAAGCCGAGTGAACGAGCCTAGGCTCGTTCAAGCTCGGTAAGTTTTTTTTATATATATAACTCGACCAAGCCAATTTCAGACAATGGTTGATTCCATTCTTCATACAATCAATTTCAACAAAGAAAGAAGGATGAATTATACAAATTTTAACAAAGGCCATCACAACAACAAATGTCAAAAAAGTCTGATTCTAGAAAAGCAAAAGGAATCCACCGCATTCAGTGATGCTGCATACGAAGAAATCGAAGGAAGATTCGGGGAAGCTGATGCCCTGGAATCTTGAATATCCCGTCGGTGGAGTCGAAGGAAGATTTGGGGAAGCCGATGCCCTGGAATCGAAGATAGATTTGAGATTCGATGGAGCGATGTTTCAGCCCCGTTGTAGCCGTGGGGAAGGTGATCGAGGAGGATGGCGTGGCTCGGCCGGTGTACATAAGGAGTGGCAACAACGGTTCGATGGAGTACGGGAGTGTGGAGGCATGGAAGAGAGATACTACAAATAAAGAAAGCGGCTGACTTGATTAGAAGGTAAGGCATGAGAGAGTGACGAGAGATTACAGAGAGAAGGGTATGAGAGATGGGTTGGATTGGGTTGAGCTTTATTTGTATGTGATGTGATGTGATGTCCAGTCCAATTAGAAGGTTTTTATTTGATTGGGTTTTAATATTTGCCCTATGGAGAACTTGGTGAAAGTAACTGACGTTCTTATTTTTACAAAAGTGATGAGCTTTTGGACTCGGCTCGACTCAGCTCGAGCTCGAGTCGAGCTCAAAACCTTGTTCAAGCTCAGTTTGTTTAAGATATTTGAACGATCTCAAGTCGAGCTTTTTTGAGCCGAGCCCTAAGTACCAAACAAGAAATAGAAAGGACGAAGATAATATAATATACTTCCCCTGTTAAAAAAAAAGTAGTTTTTTAGACTCGAAATTTTATTTAAAAATATAAATTCATGTAAATTTCCTAAACAAATGTTATTGATTATTACTTTTTCTTTTCAAATGTTATTGATTGTTAAGGTTTTGTGAATAAAGTCAACATTTTAATAATTTTTTTTAAATATATGTAGAAAAATCTAAAATGAAATATGTATCATGCAATAGTGTACTAACTAAAGCTACTAGAATTCAAAAGATTATGAGATTCATACCCACATACCCCTCTTCTATTTTACTTTACCCTTCCAAAATTCTATTCCCAATTGCTATCTTATAAAATTATTTAACCTCTAAATTAATGTAAAAAAATAAAAAAAAATATTTTAAGTTTATAAAAAAATTTGAAAAAAAAATCCTCTTACAAATATTTAAAAAAATAAAATCATGAAATAATTTTTTATATCTTTTTAATTATTACAATATTTATAAGGTGATTTTATGAGATTTTTTTCCAAGTATGTTATAATAATCATTTATGATTAAGTTACAAGATTTTAAAATTAAATAAAGAATATTAATCTAGATGTTAAATAATTAAGTGAAATAGAGAATGGGGATAGGGTTTTGGGAGGAAATTTAAAGCCCCCTCGACAATCAGAATTGATGTCCCCATCAATGTTTGTTTTTAGCATATCCGCTACGCATACATATCTTAATTGGGTGGCAGTAAAAGAAAAAAGAGCAGATGAGAGGAGGGGATCGGAGGTGGGCCGCGCTGCGGCTGTTGTTGCCGTTACCAGCACCGGCCTTGGCCCAGACTTGGCGTCAGATCGATCAGATGCGCAAGCTTAAGGCGTGTTGTCGCTTCTCCATCTGCACCAACTTACTCTCTTAATTTGGGACCATCATGGCATCATATATCCTCAGTCCTCACCAAAGAGGGCGGAATTTTTAATTAAAAAAATTATTGAAAGAAAATCATAAATTATATGTTATAAATATGATATTTTATTACAAAAATTTATAAAATAAAATTGAATAATTTTTTTTTCCATATATATGTAAGATGAATATTTTTTAGAAAAATATTGAAAGAAAATTATAATTTTTTTTAAAAAATATGTCATTTGTAAATGAAAAAAAATTGATAGGATTGAAAAGTGTCTACCTATGTAGTATGATGGAATACATGTCTATATTAAAAGGGATAATCGAGCTATTACTAATAATACCATGTCTAGCTATCTAATCGGCTACTCTATTGGATTCTCCGTAACAATGTCTGAATTCAACATAGTCGAAACTGGTAGCCATTGATTGTATCTTCTCCACTTGATGCGTGATTTCTCATTTCATGTTGTCTTCCTTCTTTATTGCCTTGATTAGACTTTAGTTGTCACCTTCTATAAAAACTTTTCGAAGACCTTTCCTTGTCGCCTGCTGCAGATCTAGACAGATTGCAGCAGCTTCTGTCTATAACACAGTATATCTTTGCGAGTTTCCTGATAGAAGATATCTATCACATTACCTTTGGAGTCTCTGATGACCCCCCGCCCCCACTTGGCAAATGCTCGTGGGTTTAACCGAGCCATCTACATTGATTTTTCAGATAGCCCCTTCCTGTCTGATCCATTTGATTTTCCTACGCTTTATTTTTTGTTTGTTTTGTGATGATTCATTCTCTCCATTTTTCCAATTGTTGGTATTAGTATTAATAAATCGATGTATTAGATTTATTACATTTGGTGGTTTTTTGTTCTTGAATATGAAGTCATTCCTAGTTTAAATATGACATTGATACTAAAAAATTTTAGGAATAGACATTAGAAGAATTTCTTAATATATATATATGTAGTATAATGAATACTCTTATGAAAAATATTAAAATAAAACTATAAAATTTCATTTAAATATGACATTTATAATAGGAAAATTTTGGTAGGAGTGTAAAAGTATTACAAAAAAAGTAAACTATAAGATATGAACCCATGTCCTCTTGCGCGCATTACTTATGTTTTCTTTCATTTCTTTACCAACTAAGCTAGACAACATTTGTGTTTTTTTTTCCAAATTTTTTTTACCTTAATTTTTTTTATTTAAAAAAATACTGATTTTTCCCGACGCAGAAGGGAGGGGCGACTGCCTTCCTACCCCCTCTTGTGGCCGTCCCTAGGTATATGTGAAGTGGATGTGGACGGGGACGTCAACTCATATTGATTATAAAAGACTAAAAATAATATATTAGATGGTGATATATATATATATATATATATATATATATATATATATATATATATATATATATATATATATATATATATATATATATATATATATATATATATATATATATATGACCATGTTTACTTTTGTTTAGTATCAATAACTAGATATTAGATATTTGAGTTGATATCTGACGTTTATACTCCCTCCGTTAATTAAAACTTGACGTTTTACTATTCACGCACGCTTTTTGAGGTGTTAAAAACTATATAAAATATTAACTTTTTTAATATATATTTTTTAAATAATTTCATACTTATTACGTACTATTAAGTATGAATTTATAAAAACAAATTTAAAAAAAAGTTAATATTTCATATAGTTTTTATCATTCTAAAAAAGCGTGCATGAATATTAAACGACAAATTTTAATTAACAGAGGGAGTATTTATTATAACTTGATCGATATCATATATGATATATAATGTTTCGATATCAATATCTAATATCTATATATTTGCTATAAAATGAGAAATCAATTTAATCGTTCACCTCATTAATGAATCGTCGTATATTTTGTAGTTCTTTCTTTTTTTTTAATAGTATATATTATTTATAGGTTCATCTTAATTAGTTCATACTTAAATGCATGCCCTATCTGCATATAGCTGGTTAGCTACTACGAACGTACATACAAATACAGGCATAGAGGCTAGAGCCACACCACACCACACCCAACTCTCCCTTTACAAGTCTATGTACGTTTCATCTTCTAGCTCTATATAGGTTGCTAGCCCTCACAAGTCACAACTTCCAACCATCCACACTTAAAGTCGTTTCCTACTTAATTTTACCTTCTCAACACATACGTACTATGAAAATAATTAGCAATCGCGCGTGTTATCAAATTTTGACAAATTAAAAGTACTTGTTTATAACTACTTATATATCTACGGTTTTTCTATCCTATGCCCTAAGGGCATAGGATAAAATCCTAAATGGGGAAAGATACCCTACCAAAAATAAACGACCCTAAGAATCTAATTTAAAATTTGGCTAATGGAATTTAATTAAGGATGTATTTTTTCTAAAATGGGCATCTTATCCTATGCCACAAGGACATAGGATAGAAAAATCGATATATCTATAAGCATCAACATATTTCATGATCAAGATCATCTTGGAGAGATTACGACGATGTGGATCTTCCTCTATTCTAGCGACAAAAGCAACAACTCTCCATTCTAACATCCAAAAAGCCATTATTTTTGAAATCACAAAGATTTTTATTCAATGAGATTGTCTGATGGCCATGAATTCGTGATATCTGAAAACCACCGTAGGAGTCGATCAAGAAATCAAATTTATAATTTTCGACCGCCTTTTCCTTCTTTAGAATCTTCTAGAATGTGTAAATTGCACATGTCTTTGACTCACTCGACCCCATGTGAAATCCCCCCTACCTCATTTGGCAAAATATCCTTAACATCCCAAATCTTTCCTCATATATAAAAGAAAAAACAATTGTGTGAGTTTAATCCATATATATAATATATACACTATAATTGCATCAAATGTATTAATTAATTAATTAAGTTGAATTGATTTTTGGGAAGGTAAAATTAAGTAGAATTAATAAATATGTGTCCTTCTAGCTATAATAAATCCAGTGTTGCAGTTCCATTTATGTACATGCCCTTGTTCATGGGGATCCAGACAGCAGGCCCCTCCACCCCTGTGTACATACGTCACACCACCACCACTGCACCTCACCACTATATATATCTCTCTATCTGTATATGCTCACACTCACACATGCTTTAATTGGGATATATACTTGCATCTCTATATCTATCTAAGTAAGTTAAGCCAAGAAGATAACAATTAAGCTTAATTAATTATAGATCGATCGAAGATGGAGCAATGGCATCCCAACAACTTAAAACCGGCCGGCTTTTTCCCTCGATCCGCTGAAAGCTCCTTCAATTTCCTCTTCAATTACAACTTTGATCCCTTCCCTGGTAATCTCGAGTGTGAAACAGGAGTCGTGTTTGGTTTATTTTTTGTTAGTTAATTAATGAGGTGAAGGTGCAGGTGCAGGGATGGAAGTGAAGCAGCCGGAGATGATTATGAGGGCCCACATGGGGATGCCGGCGACGGAGAGATCAGGCGGCGAATGCGAGGGAGGGCAGCTCCAGCTGTGCGGGGATCCGAGGAAGAAGAGGCTGACGAGCGAGCAGCTGGAGTCGTTGGAGAACAGCTTCCAAGAAGAGATCAAGCTAGAGCCTGACCGGAAGCTGAAGCTGGCCAGGGAGCTAGGCCTCCAGCCGCGCCAGGTCGCCGTCTGGTTCCAGAACCGCCGCGCCCGCTGGAAGACCAAGCAGCTCGAGCGCTTGTACGACTCCCTCAAGCTCCAGTTCGACGCTGTCTCCCGTGACAAGCAGAAGCTCCAAGATGAGGTAATTCCATTTCCTTATAGCGATTAGCCTATCTGCCTATGGTATAACCAAGAAGATCGATCAGTGTAATGTTGAGATAAAATATCATCCCACATTGGTTGGAATGAGAAAAATACCACAAGCAATGCTTGACAAAATGGTATTTGGGGTCGCTTAAATTGATGAATTATTTATGTTAAGTATAACTTAATAAGCTAGGATAGTGTTTGGTAAACGGGGGATTTTTTAGGGGTTGGATATTTTTTAGGAGGTGGAGTTTATTTCGTGTATTATGGAAGTGTAGGAGGTGGAGATTTTTTTTAAAAAAATAACCTTGTAATAAAGATGATTGATGTTTGGTGGGTATAAGGTTTGTAAATGGGTATTGTGGATGAAAAGTCAAAAATACCCTTTAGATACGAAAAGGGGGGAAAATGAGCAAAGACAAAAGTGTACAAATTTTCATAACCTGATTAAATAACCTCTCAAAGCTACCCATCCCAGCTTCCAAAATCAGAAAAAATAAGCTCCATCTCCAACTCCATAACCTCAAGCCAAAGATGCTTCCAAACATGGAGCTTCATAGCTTTTTTTTTAAACTCCATAACCTAATCTAATACACTATCAAACACGGCCTTAGCCGAAGAAAACTTGTGAATGAAAAACCAAATTGGCTCCGAAAAGCTTGAGTGAATACGTAGTTATTGAAAAACTTAGATTTCAAAAGCTAATTTAAACTAAAGTCTTGTATTTATTTCATTTAAAACTATATAATATCAAAACCATAAACTTTAAAAAACTCATGTGTAGCCTATATAAGGAGGGAAAACTCTTACATAATAGTTTAAGCTTTTGTGTTAGAATGTTGATCCTGACTTTATAACCAAAAATAAAATAAACCCAACATTGTCCCGATCCAGACGTATTTGGATAAAATATCATCTCACATTGGTTGAATTGGAAAAAATACCGGATCGTGATCTTATAACCAAAAACAAAATAAACTCGACCCGGTTCCGTTTTCATATACTTTTTTTTTTATAAGGTAAACACTTTCTATATTGTTATTTTGATTTGTTCCATGGTCTTATTTTTTATTTTTTATTTTTTGAGAAGGTGATGAAATTGAGGGCAATGCTGACGGACCAAGCCACAAGGTTCAACAACCTCAACCCCACCAAGCAAGTCTCGATCGGCTGCACGGAAGCCTCCGGGGGAGACGAGACGGTGGAGAGCACGTCGGAAGCAGCCACGCACGGCGGTCCAGCTAGCGGAAGCCGGGCGGCGCAGCAATCGGCAGCTGGGGGGATCCCGCCACGGCAGAGCATAGCTGAAGAGTGTCAGTATTTGTTCAGCGCCGGTGATGATTACAACACAGTTGCTTCCCCAATTCCATCTTACTGGCCCGCTCTTCCTTCTTATCCTTGTTAACTGTTGTCTGAATTAATCCCATATACTCCTTTGGTAAAATATATTATTTCATATTTATTTATGTTTTTTAAATGATAAAAAATATAAACTTTTTAATTAGATTTTAAAAATGATTTTATACTTATTACTATATTTTATGAAACAAAGAGTATATCACATCAAACCCGACCACCTCATTATCATATTATGTTTCAAAATTCTAACTATTAGTTAAGGTGTTTTTATTCCCCCTCATTTTATAGGGGTTTGATAAGTTCACCTACAAAAATGTACTGCGTGTAGTAGCTTAATTTAGTTGGTTTCTTTCTAGGGAGCTTGTATTAGGACTATATGAAGTCAACCTACTTGATAGCTTTGGATAGAATAGAATTATTATTACAATTTAATTAATTTTACCATTATCAATCTTTTGTTGTAATTATAATCCTCCCTCCCTTCTTTTTTATTTGACATTTTTTTTAATAATTTCATACTTATTACTATAATATTATTAAAAATAAATAAATAATAAATTGATATTTTATATAATTTTGACCTTTCTAAGAAAACGTGCAGATTTGAAAATGACAAATATTAAGGAATTGAGGGAGTATAGTTTTAAGTAGTATTCGACCCAAGTACCCACGGGACCCTAATGGGGTAGCTCAATGGTAAGGATTGAGAGAGATTAATGAGATATAGGTCACGAGTTCGATCTTTGTCTTCACCCTTTTTTTCGGTGAAAAATCAAGGTTCACCTTATTTCTTACTGTTGGGTCTAGCCGGTCGGCGCAAACTGGTTTATCTGGTGCATGACTCTTACTGGCTAAGTCACGTGTCCGGTGGCTTACCCTCGTTATAAAAAAAATGATGAAAGGGTTATGGTGAAAATCATCATATATTCTATCACCCGTACGGCCGCACCGCATGTTGAAATCTCCACCCTCCCCACCCCGTTACCTGCAAACCTTTTACCTACATTTAACTTGTGCGGGTGATTATAATTAGTTATCCAATAAGACGAGGGGATCGAAAATTTAATTGAGTCGTAGATCCATTTATATATATATTAAAAAACCACTAGGTATAGATAAGGGGAGAATGCCACCTCATCAAATGGTTCTCATTAATTTCAATTATGTAGTACTCCGTATAAATTAATATAGATATAGATAAGGAAAAGGAGAAAAAAGAAGAAGAAGAAAGGAGAATGCGTGAAAGAAGAGAGAATTAAGGTGAAGATGACAAATAAATAAAAAAAATGTTCTATTTTAAGAATATATAGTACTATAGTTCCCGTGCCATGATGTGATTTTTAAAAAATAAAAATTTAATAATAAAATAAATTAAAGGTATGCAATTAAATAAGATATTAGTTTAATATTTTGAATTAAACTTATAAGGACAAACTCATAAGATAGGGGGTATAATAGACCCCTTTTTTGTCGACATAATAGACCCCTTTAAGATTGACTCAATTGTGATAATATATGAAGATTTACAAATAGTTATATATATATATATTAATTTAATATTTTGAATTAACTACATTGGTTATTTCAAAGATTAAAATCAATTACGAAGAGGAAAAAGGAGAAAACGAAAAAAAAAAATGATTGGTTGATAAGGAGAGGATTAAGGTGAATGTGACATGCACATAGACAAAAACGTACTACTATGTTTTAATAGTTTCTATAGATATAGATAGATTGGTTATTTTAAAGATGAAAATCAATTACAAAAAGGGAGAAAAGAAAAAAAGTGATTGGTTGATAAGGAAAAGATTAAGGTGAATATGACACACAAGCGAAAACTCTTCTGTTTTAAAAGTTTATATAGATATAGATATATAGATATATAAATATAGATTACTAGTTTAAATGTGAAAATCATTTGCAAAAAGAAAAAAAGTGATTGGTTGATAAAGAGAGGATTAAGGCGGATGTGACATATATGCGAAAACCCTCTGTTTTAAAACTTTTTATAGATTATAGATAGATATAATATGGATACAGATACAGATATATAGGTATTGATATAGATATAGCTGAAATCGATGCAATACCATTTCTTTTTTTTTTCCTTTACTATTTATCAACCAGTTGGAATTGGTAATCATAAACCCCTTACCATTACCAACCATCGAATGTGTTGTACCAACTAAATTGGTTACCAATAAAATCGGTTGGTATAAGTTGGTAAAGATATATACCATATTTTGAGTTTTGAGAAAAAAAACATACAACTTTATTAAAACTTAAAAATTCTTACAATTCAAGTAGCAACATAAATACTTAAATAGTTAATGCATTCAAGCACTAAAGTACAAATGAAAACTATAATACAACATTACAACATAAATAGGTACGATAATATTCAAAACAATATGAAAACTTTCGAATCATGCCTAAGGCTAGTATTGGTCCGAGGATGAGAATATGTTGTCACCTATAACCTATGTATGCGAGTCGTCGACCCATTGAGTAGTCGAGGTCTTTGAGGAGTAGGACTGAAGGGACTATGGTGGGGATTCGAGGTCAATCTCGAGAGAATGGAGTCTGGAAGAACTAGAAAGGAAGTAGAGGAACTAGAAAAGAGATGAGATTTGATATTTCATATTTTGGCGGTATTACTGTTTCGTGATTGACATTGAAGGTTTTGAAAGTTGAAACCTAGATCTGAATTTCTCTAATTGCCTTACTCTTTTATAGTTTTACACTTATAAAGTCAAATTTTAAAAGAATTTAAAAATTACAAAAACTAAATTATATATATAATAATATAAATATATAATTAGTAGGAATTGGTTGATATTACCATTACCGACCAATTGCAAATCGGTTGGTAATGGTAATACCAATATTTCAATATTTCTTTCTTGATTATTATATCGTTACCGTACCGATTTGCAAAACTTGATTCGGTTGGTACATATTGGTTTGATTTGTACCGGTAGGATTTGCCCGGCCTTAGATATAGACGTTATGAAAAATGTGGAGTCACTAAAATGCATGGCGAAAAATGTGGAGTATTTTTTTTTTATCGAAAGGTTAAGATCAGACCTCTTAATTATATTACTATAAAACTATAAAGTCATATAATACCAATTTAGAGGTTTTTTTTTGCTTAAGTATTTTTGAGGGCTATAATATAACTCTTTTAGAAAAAAAAGTTTTTTTTTCCTAACTTTTACTCGTAAAACCTCTTTAGAAATTGCATATTGGATCTCATACAATTGTAAAAAAAATCTATGAGTAGAATTGAGAGAAAACTTTATTGACAAGATGTCATTAATTTCGTCTATTGGCATTAATAATAAAAAAATTGCACTAAAATTTTTTCCAGTTTTATAAAATATTTACGATTTGACCCGGTTCAATTTTATAAAATATTTCTGTTATTTGACCCGAAAAAGAGAGATCGAGCTTTGTATCAATATCCCAAAATTATGAAATTCATCATTCAAAGTAGCCGAGAGTTGTGGCGGATATTGAAGCAATTAGTTGAGGGGCTGAAAATTGACCTCTATTTTTTTTCAAAAAAATTATCAATATTTAAAGTTTTCAAGTTTTTTTTTGGACGTGAGATAAGAATTAAGAAAGTCGCCGCCGCAGGGGCTTCTTTCCTAGCGCGTCCGAGCGGACGAGAACACGGAGTTCTTGATCAGCAGCGAGATCTTCGTCGGCAGGGATACTGTAGGCCAGACGTGCAATCCTAAAGTTTTCGAGTTTAATTATAGTATTAAGTTGTGAAGGCTAACAAATGATAAATATGATAGAAGTATATTAATTGGTAAATGATGTGAAAAATCATTTATATCGCTTCAGTTTTGAAACGTTTATAACTTTTTGCTCAGATATCGGATTTGAGCTTATAATATATCAATCGAAACTATCGACGAGAGAAATATGTACATTAAATTTAATTTTTGAGTGGGGGGCGACTGCCACCTCTGGCCCTCAAAAGGATCCGCCCCTGACGGTTGACATCTGAGGCGTTCATATGTTGATTTTCATGACAAGAAGTGCTATTTCCATCCATCCTTTTTCTGGGACTCGCCGACTTGAACCATCTTATTATACTTATACCTCTCACCCACACATCTCTCTTACCTTTATCAATGTTCAATAAGAATATACAAGAACTACTATGCTAGATTCTCAAATAAACACATCTCTCTTATTCGTTAAATAGGTTTATAAGCATCAATTTTCAAAATTCCTGGCTCATTTTAATGCGAGATTCCATATTTCATATTAATTTCTCCTAATAAGTAAATCAGGGTTTTGGTTATTCCATGGGTTGGGAAGACGAGATAGAGCTGTGCTTGACGGTGACCGATGCTGATTTTCGATAATAGTAGTTGTTGCAAAGGTGGTTAGCCCTTGCTACGTACTCCACTATTATTTGCTTCGTCCTTGGTGCGCCAACCCACCATTGATGGTTGTGAATGGTTTCTTCAAAAGGATTTGGGGCAAATAAGTAATTTTGCACTCACTAGTCTCAAAAACATTTTTTTATTAGGAAAAAATTCGAGATACAACAGTAAGACTGGTAAATCAAGAGGGTACAGAGAATGTCAAACGGACAACCTGTTGAGATACAACATACAAATACAGGAAAGGACAAACTAAGAACTAATCAGCCAAGCAAATTGAGGAAAACTATATACTTCAAAATTTTCTTAATCGAATTTATTTTTCCATTGTACATTTATTAGCTGACATTGGAATTTAATAAAAATGGGCCCAAGCCTTCACCCTCCGTTTTCAAGGCCCAAACGCTACTTGGATAAGCTGTATAAATGGGCCCTTGCCTCGTCCTCCGTTACAGGCCTTCACAAATTTAATATTTTTCAATAATGGTAAATTTTCAAAACCAAAAAATGTCTTATGGTAAAATGATAAAGTCTATTGACAACATGAGATTTGTCCATTGGCAATGCCAACTTTAAATAATTATAATCAGACCCCTTTCATTTTTTACAAAATAATTATGGATTGGTCCGAGACACAACCATCATCTTTTAACCTTATCCATTATTTTTCAGATCTAATTGTGTTTATGCTGAAATCTATACCGATCTATTACTAAAAAAATTGTTATCTCATATAATGTAAAAATCTCATTGATTTTGGGTGGAATCAACATAGAAATCATTTTTTTATATTTTGGCTTAAAATTTAAAAATATGAAATCTCAATCCGAAAATTAGTGATTATTTTTTCCTAATACAATGACCCAACAAAAATTGGTGATTATTTTTTAATTTTTGAAAGTTCGTGCCATATGATACAACCATTCTTAAAGTTAGTGCTATTTTTACAATTTTTCCTAATCTTAAAAATAATCAAACATATTTTTCGAGAATAAACAATTCATTTTTATTTATTTGTTTATTTTGAAGTACCAAATATCAGTATTAACTTTTTTTTTTGATAAGGTAAGAATTCGAGGGTCAGACAGGTTTGACACCTCGAGAGGCCAACAAAGTCGGCAGACGGCGAACCGTCAAAACATACAATGAAACTAACTAAAGGTACAAGCCAAACAGTGACAAGCAAAACAATTCCGGACGATCAAGCAAACCTAATCCAACACGTTGGGAAAAAAAAAAGCTCAGTCCAAAAACCTAATCCAACAATTAATTTTTAAAACTTACGGAGTATTTGTTATTAGGGGAAAAAAAAGCTCAGTCCAAAACAAAAGGAGTATAAAAGAGAAGAACCAGCTGAAAGCAGTTAAAAACACACACATCACCGAAAAAAAAAAATCGGGATAAAAACCCTCGCAACTTCGCGACCAATCGGCACAAACACGGAAAAGAGATCGGTGGTGATTTTTTGCGATGGACCACCACCGGCAGACGGAGGCGGAGCCTTCGACGGCGAGGGCGCCGTCGGAGGTCGTTGAGGAACCGACCTCTGCTGCGGATGAGGAAGAGGAGGAAGTGAGCGACAGTGGGAGCGATTACACATCGGAGGACGAAGGGACCGATGATTACAGAAGGGGAGGGTACCATGCCGTTCGAATCGGAGATACCTTCAAGAATGGAAGCTACGTTGTTCAGAGCAAGCTCGGTTGGGGCCATTTCTCCACTGTTTGGCTTGCCTGGGACACCACACACTCCGTGCGTCTCTCTCTCTCCTCCTCCTCCTCCTCCTCTCTGAATCTTCTTTTTAGGTTTGTTGTTCCAATTATTTGTTGCGTCTGTTGATGGCTCTCTTGATTTTGATTTGTTCATTTTGAGGGAGGCTTCGCGGGATCTAGTTGGTTCAAATCTATTTGCAATTTGTCCTTCCTTTAGTATCTTCACTTAATTATAAAGTTCCAGTTTCTGAGATGAACAGTGAAAACTCTGATTTTGCAATTTTCAGCGCCTAATAAGATGTCGCTATTGTTTGATTGTGTCGGAGCTTTGTGATTCAGCATATTCTTAAAGAACAATACTTTTCTTTTGCTTTCATAATCTATGTTTCTGAGGAGCATTTACTCTTCCTAAGTTGAATTGACCTGATGAACCTTCCCTTACGGTGCATTTTCTTTGTATGGTGTAATAGCGGTATGTGGCATTGAAAATACAGAAGAGCGCACAGCATTATACAGAAGCGGCAATGGATGAGATTACAATATTGAAGCAAATTGCAGATGGAGATCCTGAGGATAAGAAGTGTGCGGTGAAGCTTCTAGACCATTTCAAACATTCCGGTCCCAATGGACATCATGTTTGTATGGTGTTTGAGTATTTGGGAGATAATCTTTTGACACTGATAAAGTACAGTGATTACAGAGGGTTGCCTCTTCAAAAAGTGAAGGAGATTTGTTATCATGTTTTGGTTGGTTTGGATTATTTGCACAGACAGCTCTCAGTAATTCATACAGATTTGAAGCCAGAAAATATTTTGTTGTTGTCGATGATAGATCCATCCAAGGATCCCAGAAAGTCTGGTGCAACACCTATCCTTCAAACTAGCAAGGATATAACGGTGTTGGATTCTGTAGTTGACAAGGATTTCAAAGCTGTAAATGGTGGTTTGACAAAGAACCAGAAGAAGAAGATTAGGAAAAAGGCTAAACGTGCTATCCAGGGACTTGCAGGCAAGGAAGTATTAGCCGAATCTGAGCAACATCCTGAGACAGCAGGTGTAGTACTAGACCCTTGTTATGATATGAATTTGATATCACTTTGTGGGATGTCGTATTTAGTTCTAATTATACAAATGCTTTCTCAGATGCTAATGGATCAATGGATGCAGGAGGCACTTCTGGTCATAAAAGGGGAAATCGCTCTACGAGGAGAAACCTCTTAGAATCAGTTGATCTCAGGTGCAAGTTGGTTGACTTTGGAAATGCTTGCTGGACCTATAAGCAATTCACGAGTGATATTCAGACTAGGCAATATAGATGTCCCGAAGTTATTCTTGGATCAAAGTATTCAACCTCAGCGGATCTTTGGTCATTTGCTTGCATCTGTTTTGAGCTTGCAACTGGTGATGTTTTGTTTGATCCTCACAGTGGTGAAAATTATGATAGAGACGAGGTATGGATGTCCAGTTATCTTTTGAGTTATTTTCTTTTGTTCTACATGATGATTGTTTTGTTCCCTTTCTGTCTATTTCTCCCGTGAGTGCTAATGTTAAATTTGTTCTCCAAGCGTTCTTTGTGTTATCTGGGGTTGCATAGTTGTGGGTGATGTACCTGATGTCTAAATGTTATTCATGGTTTTTAGAAGATACCCTTTGAAAAGAGAAGATGCCCTTTGAAAAGGGGCATGTTGAACGTGTAGAAAGTTCTATTTAGTCATTTAATTATTCAGCTGATCAGTTATTGTTCATCTTCGGTCAAGTAAGAGTACAAGGGTTTTAAATGTGGTAGGAAAATTCTGTTTAGGCGGTTTGAGCATTGAGATATTTAGAGATGCATATTTTGTTCCTCATGCTTTTCTTTTCTTTTTTTTTTTCCCCCTTTTTCACATTTAAGATTAAATGATCAATCATGTTTCTCAACCTAAAAAGCGGCCTTGTATTAATAAAATGGGAGAATATACGGCACTAAAAAAACAGTCAGGAATTTAGTGAGTGCTAGTTAAAAAGTCACTTACTAAGAACAGCAGCCACAGCATGCTTTCTTCATCTGCATACACTGGCTTTATGTTAGTGAAAAGTGAACATATTGCATGTTTGGAATTGAAAATTCTATGCTTCTGTTAATTTAGTAAAGAGACAACTTTTTTAATGTTGCTTGAACACAAACTTGAGTATACAATTTTTGATACTGAATCACATAAGTTACTCCCTCTATCACGTCTTATTCATGTTGCAATTTGTTTCATTTTGTGTTACCCAAGAGGTCTTAGTAAACACTAGACTAGACAGTCTACCCGATACGATCCCTTTCTGCACACATCCTCCAGAAGAACTACTGGACGCCAACAGTGGTGTAGATTAAGGTCTCTTCAAGTGAGATGACCAAGCTTTCTGTTTGGAGCCTTGAATCTATTTACTAAATGAAAATACTGATCCCATTTGCTTCCAGTTGCCTTTTTCACTTTCCATCATTAATGTTTCTGTTCATGTCTCTGGCTCATCAATGCTTCATTTTAACTTTTAACGTTAGATAGGAACGTGCCCACTCCATTTACCAGTTACTTCCTCTGTTTTCACCAGAAAAGCCTGCCTGGAGAATTACCATGCTTGCTTATACTGCCCTTTATTTCTTGAACTTTTTATGTAGGATCACTTAGCCCTGATGATGGAGCTTCTTGGAATGATGCCGCGCAAGGTAAGAGAACGACTACCATCCACCTTGAAGAATTTAAACTGTTGATAAAATAAAACACTAAGATTCAGTTTCATGCACTTTCCAGATTGCATTAGGTGGGCGCTATTCGAGGGACTTCTTTAATAGATATGGCGACTTGAGGCACATTCGGCGCTTGCGGTTCTGGCCCATGGACAAGGTCCTAAAAGAAAAATACGAATTCAGCGAGCAAGATGCAAATGACATGGCCAATTTCCTTGTACCCATCCTAGATTTTGTCCCGGATAAACGGCCCACGGCTGCTCAGTGTCTTCAACATCAATGGCTAGCCGCAGGCCCTCCCCTAGCTAAGCCATCCTTGCCATCTCAGGGCCAACCAGAAGAAAGCACCCGCCCTGACACACAGAAGAGCGGAAAGGATGAACAAGAGGCATTGGAGGTAGGAATGAGGAATATGTCCATTAGCGCAGGCCCGGAAATGGGAAAAGAACCTCCATCTACTACACACCTAGGTTGAACCAGCCTTATATTTGAAGCTAACCACACCTAGTTTTGATTGAACTCCAACTGACCTTCCATGTCCCTCATTCAACAAGGCATTGCCCATTGTTTCGATTCTATACCTATTCGGCTGCCATATTCCATTGTATTGGTTTGTGTGGGGCATTCTTTGCACCTCTGGTTGACAGGGTATCTTTTGAAGTCCAGCATTGGTTGAAAGCCAGATGTTATGGGAGGGGACGTTTTCGACGGTATACTCTGCGGTACGAATTTTTACCTTCGCCATTTGTTATATCGGTTGTTCATAGCGTGAACCGAAATTCCTCTTCTTTGATTGATTTCTTATCGTTCAAGTTTAGAGTTGTGAATGACCAGAAGATCCAAAAGTTTGTTTTGAAACACACTTAAAAAGAATCAATTTGTCTGGAACTTTTATTATTTCACAGGTTGTATACAAGTTTCAAATCTCAAGAGGGGAAAAAAATACCCCCACTCAAGAGCCATTCCCACAAACCCCACAAAACTGTTTCCACCATTCCCACAATGAATCCACAAGATCACAGTACTCCAAATTGCATTATTTGTTTTGTTTTGTATCCTTGTAATATCTGGATTGTAAATTTGAGCTGGTCTAATCTTCACTGGTTTGAACAGTAGTCCAAGAACCCCATGGACTCCTGATCCTGGATCATGGTGATGATCTTCTTGATCCCCACCACACCTGCAAAAGGATACGAGTTTAGGGGTAACAGAATCGTCACCATGGAGCTTTTTTGCGATTCGAAGGTATAGTGAGATTGTAAGAGAAATTACCCATTGTGAATGCGCTAGCGAAGATCACTGCTGATAGAATGAACACGATGATAGAAGCTCTTTTTAGGAACTCAACCAGTTTTCTTACCAAAAACTGCCCCAAGAACCCGGCTATGAGAGCTATCGACATGAGGTACAATGCTGCAAGGAACAAGGAATCACATTGTAACAATCATACGAAATCTTGTTGGGTTCGTTAGGAAGAGAACGAGCTCATGGATTGACGATTCCCCTACCGTATGGGATTGGAAACCTTTTGAGGAGGTAGAACTCAGCCACAGAGAGTGAGGATGTGAAGAACATCACAAAAGTCGCAGTTGCGCTAGCTACCTACAAGACAGCAATGTTAACAAATTGATCGGCTGGTGTTCATTTTGCAATCGGCAAGGGTTCATACGCACCTGGGGCATGACACCGAGCTCCAATAGTAACGGTCCTTGGATGAATCCGCTACCAGATCCTAATAGACCCCCGACAGTGCCACCTAAAAGGCCACCCAGCGCGCAGATAGTAATAGGTAGCAGCGTCCACTCTATTGTGGCTTCACAAACTGGCTCTGTGTTGCCCAATGCCTTTCTTTTCGCACTCTCTCGGTACAGCTTGGCCACTCCATAGCCAGACACTAGGAAAGCTATAGGAATCTATGACATGGATCAGTCACTAAAAGGGAAAGAAAATGAAGTTTTATGTGCAGATTGAGATAATGCATTTGAATACCTGAAGTGCCTTTAGCACCCAATACCAAACACCACAGGTAGTTGAATAATTCTGGAGCAAAAGTTCAAGAAATTGTAAGTATAAGGAAGTTAATGACGACGAGGTTTGAGATAACAGTCATTTGCTTGCCTCGACGATTTCTAGGAGCAGAAAACATAGCCAGACAAGCACAAGGATCATTAGCTTTTTCCACTTCAAATTCATCTTCAAAATTTGCTGCAAGACAGCACAAAATCGTTGCATAAGTACACCGGGACTCAACTAGTACGAGTGAGAGGGTAAGAGGTAACTATTATCCTACTAACCATGTCTGTTTTTTCCTCTTTAGGATTGAGTAGTTCATAATCTGCATCAATTAGGTCTGCAAGAGGAGAAGATCATTAAGTACCAGAAGTAAAATTCGGAATTCGTTATAGGATCATTGCTTACGTTCACCGCGAGAGCCAACTAAGGCTTCCTGTTGCCTTGTCATCTCCTTCAGCAAAACTGTCTCCTGATTCCAAATTTCTAAGCCCTTAAAAAGTGATCTTGTTGAAGTCCCTACACAGCAAATTAAATCGATCAATCAACCATCACAAACACATTGCACACTAAGGTACTGTATTACAAGATGTTAATGAATTCACCTAGGAAAAGGATTATGATGAGAACAGTGATGAGCCAGTAGGGGAAGACGACGCTAAGAGAGACACCAACGGTGATGCCGAGAAGGAGCACTGGCTGGAAGACCAACGACAAGTCATAGTCGATAATAGGGGCTTCCTTTGTTGGGTGTGGGACTTTTAGGTTGTACCAAACTGATGCCGCCGAGGCTGCTGTTATCATACCTGAAGCTCATGGCAACAAAAGTACATTTAACTTGCTTTTAAAGATCAAACATACACTTTTCATTCAAGTAACAAAAGTTGACAAGTTATGTTTTGTCACAAACAGAACATCTCTAGTTTCTTGATTGATCCCTGCGCTGTTTCAGTGTCCTTTAGAATACTGAGCTCACCTCTATTACTTAACGAAGTTTGCGAAGCTCATCCATCATAAGAGTTAGCTTTTATATCAAGAAGTTGCTCTTGTGTATATGATAATGTAGCCCTCTCCGACTGCCATTACCTTCCTACTTTCAATCACCACAAGCCGAATGGAGTTCCATCCTAAAATCAAATCAATTGACAATTGAAGGAGTAGTCCACCAACTTATATCCAGGCTTGTATTGTTCAAACTATCAATGTGGCACAACTTGTCTCTTCACATCTCAACAATTTCGAGTTTTAACATTGCTAATGTGCGCCGGGAGCACATAAGGAGGGTTTCATATAACAGCTATATATGAACAAGGAATGCAAAAGTGAAAATGAAGGTGGGAAGGTGATATTACATTTGGAAAGGGCAGCAGCTGACTTGGTATCAAACCCAACAATAAGGGTAAGCATCGGAACGAAAATGCCGCCACCACCAACGCCACCAACGGTCCCAAAAGCCGAACCCAAGAAACTGATGATGGTGACCGCCACAAGCTTCCAGCTGAGCTCCAACTCCTGCACATGGAACCAAATCAAAGGAATATATATAGGAGGATAGGATATGTATCATCTAGTTGAAGACGACGAAGACCGAGTAGTTGGACACAACATACAGGCCAGACTTTCTCGCTGCTCATAGGCAAGAAGCCATGAGGGTATTCGAAGTCGACGATCGGAGAAGACGGAAGAGAATGAGAGCTAGTGTTGGTGAGGAAGAGGGCCAACACAAGAGCTGCAGAGATGCCACAAAGGAGGTAGAGAGCACCTCCTCCTGTGGCCATTTCTCCTCTTTTCTGGGTTGGAAGGAAGCAAAAAAAGTTTTGAGTTATTGCAACTGATAATGTAAATGAAGCTTTCAAATATAATATAAGAGCGCAGGGAAAATTCAATGGCACATGAGTCATGTGAATATGTGATCAATCAAGAACTGTACAGTCCTTTGACATGGCCTAAATCCATTGTGATCCTTAGGACTAATATTACCTGCATTTTTTTAAGGTATAAATTAATCAATCAAATCTCAAAAAATTCAAAAATTATTTATGCTTTTATATTGATTTGGTTTATAAACCTTTCTCATAAAATTAAAACCATGTTTTAAAAAAATTGAAAAAAAAATTCATTTCTAAATTAGTCGACCTTATGGTATTTAATTATATTATGCCTAAAATATAATTATAAACTTTACGCATTAATAGTCTGAATTAACACAATTTATATGATATTTAATTTTAAATTCAAGCTATTTTAAATATATTATAAATAATTAATGTTAAACAAAGTGATATTTCATGTTGAGAGAAGGCAGGGCAACAGACTAAATCAATCATGTCCTCCCAAGGAAAATAACTGAAGTTTTTTCCCCAACTGTTTATATTTTTTATGCCGATAGAGTTACTTCATTATACAATTATTTTTTCTCTCATAATTATTTTTTAAAAGAAACTAATTTTGCTTAATTGATAAGCCCTAAAAAGGGACACGCCTTTTAGTTTTACCATCAAAATACTGATGATGATTAAAGATTTATTTTGGTATAATACAATTATTAATGCACCATAGCCAAATACAAATATACAATCATAAGGTTGGAATGCAGCAAAAATCAGAACCGAACTGAAAAAATCGAAAACCGGATACTCGATTTCGGGTCAGACTTTAGTTTGACCTCCTTGAAAAATCGGGTTTTTGGTTCCGACCTGAATCGTTTGATTCGGTTCGATTCGGCCCGTTTGAACCACCCTATAGAAAACCAGATAAATGCACACATGTTCAACTTAAATTTAGTTTTGAAATATGGACGCGGAGATAAGGGAGCCACATCGCCGATCACAACGGACACATGCCGAATTTTGGTTGAGGCATCATTTTGCATTATTGTTCCATCTATAGCTTGTCGGAATGATAATTAGTGGGCCATTAAACTCTAATTTTTAAACAATTTAATTAAGATTGCTTGCATCATTGCATGCCTCTACAAAGGTTTTATTTTATTAGGTATTTTAAGGGATCATATATTTTGATGCCTACTTTAATGAGTGAATCATATATATATATATATATATATATATATATATATATATATATATATATATATATATATATATATATATAGTTAGTGTATGGATCATTTGTACACAACCCTTAAAGTGTACTTTGTTCACAAATATTATTCGGTGAAATGTGAAACATTATTCGGTGAAATTTGAAGCATTATTCAGTGAAATGTGAAACATTCTACGTACCGAATACTGTTATGTTTTCTTTTTCCTTTCAGTTCAGATGAAAACGTTCCAATTCCACTGAATAATTTGTAACATAACAGTATTCGGTAGAATGTTTCACATTTCACCGAATAATACTTCAAATTTAACCGAATAATGTTTCACATTTCACCGAATAATATTTGTGAACAAGGTACACTTTAAGGGGTGTGTACACCCGAACCACACCCTATATATATATATCGATTTTTCTATCCTATACCCAAGGGTATAGATAAGACCCTAAATTGAGAAATGTTTTTTAAATTTTAATTAATTTAACTTTTCTTTTAATTAGATTTCTAGGGTCGCTTGCTATTTTGGTAGAAAATCTTTCCCAATTTAGGGTCTTATCCTATTCCCTTAGGTCATAGGATATAGTTTGTTCAAATGTCAAATTTTTTGTTGGTGTTGATGAAGATTCAGATGGCAAGTTTTAAATGGGACGATCTCGATGCGGGCGACTTATCACTAATTGATTGTGTACAAAAATATCATATGTTGAAGTTTCGATGCTTAAATATACCACATTTGTTAATAATGTAAGTCTTTTTAATATTTCTCAAGATATCATGAGTAAATCCCAATAATTTACTTTTAAAAATAGCTTAATTTGGTGTATCTAATAGAAATATTATTCAAATAAAAATGTTTACCTATTATTCTTAGATATAAAACCCGCTAATTAGATTGGAAATTAGTTTCCCACTTGGCAACCGGAAAGAGAGAGAGAGGTGGGTCCTCCAATACTGTAGTGACGTGTAAACTAACGAATAATGTAGGTGAAACAATGAAACAAAATCCCAAAGAATGGGACCTGTAAAGAAGAGGTTAAAGGTCACATTTCAGCATTGCTTGCCCGTTGGTGGTGTCTAAAGGTCACGCTTTAGGTTCAAACCCTTAATTGAGTTAATTCATTCATTTTTTTTTTCATAGATTCCAACCTCGAATTATTGAATTTTTTTTATTTATTTATTGAACCCTTGTCATGATCGTCTTTATAAGCAAGCTGCCACAAAGGCACAAACTTACCCCACTCAATTATTATCACAAAAATCCGACCCTATCCAAAATTTTTATCAAATCTGACCCAACCCAAAAATTGGCCAATATCAAAAACCTGGCCCAAACTCAAAATAAAATTCCATTTAAATAATGAGTGAGTTTATTGACAAGAGAGTAAATCGATTATTGACGAGACATTTTCGAGTAAATTGCATAGACATCCTTCTTCCTCGTTTTCTCTTCATTGCTGCACCGGCACCTCCGGGGACTTGTGTGTCCATCCGCACCATCATGGCTTCACCACCGTTCAAGATCTTAATATGTTCATCGTCGAAGGACTCCAAATCGATCTCTTTGAGCCGAATCGGCTTGTCTAAGCATTCAAAGTCCCGTCGTCCACGGTCTTTGATCCATTCATCGTCGAAGCACTTCAAGACATTCAAAGTCCCCGCTTGCCTCCTAGTAAAACTATTCATTAATCTCTATGTCCAATTTGAACGAAAATAACCCCAATTTCCAAATCTAGGGTTTGAAATGAAAACCCAAATTCAATAAATTTAGACATGTACATCACAATCAATTGCATCAAAACCCATTTTGAAAATTCGAACGTTTATGACCTACTTTACATCAAAGTAGGCAAGAACAGTTACATTTAATAGTTATCCATGGAGGAGAGGAAGAGAATATGCATCGGTTAATATTTTATATAGTTTTCACCTCCTTAAAAAACGTGTCAGAAAGTCAAACGACTTATATTTGTAAATGGAGAGAGTACTTCAAAGGATTTATATGCAATTTACTCAAAATCGTCTTATCCATAGCCATTTTATCAACTTGTCTATAGTTTTTACTTTTTATGTTAAAGAAGAGGGTAAATCGCATAACACTACCCTTTAAATAGCTTATTTTGTTGAAAACCAATGAAGATCCTCTACAACACTTTGTGTAACACTAGGTGTAACACAAAATTAATTATGCTATAAATTTGCAATAAAAGAAATTCCAAAAATTATATTTATGTTTTAAATCCTTGTTAGTATATGGTTGTAAAAAAATTTGATGAAAAATTATGTATTTAAATTTTATATAAATCAAATATTACTTATTTTGCCATAAGATTTTCTAAAAATTATAGAACATGTATTTTCATCAAATTTTTTTTATAAACATATACTCACAAGTGTTTAAAACATAAATATAATTTTTGAAATTTTTTTTATTGTAAATTTATAGCATAACTAATTTTGTGTTACACCTAATGTCACACAAAGTGTTATAGAGGATCCTCATTGGTTGAAAACCCTCCCTTAGAATTGAAATTACATAAAATCATCCATTAAACCTATTCCGTTAGCGAATCACCACCATTTAGCCTTCCCTATATTCCATTATGTTTAGCGAATGTTATTTACACCACAAAATTTACTATTTACACCACATATCTCACTTTTTATATTTTTTTTAAAAATACACCCTGCTCCTTTTGAGTCACACACCTGCCCCTCAAGAGGCGCAGAGTATTTTACATTAAAATACCTTACGCCTCTTGAGGGGCAGGTGTGTGACTTAAGAGGAGCAGGGGTGTGATTCAAGAGGCGTAGATGTGGTGCATATAGTAAAATTTATGGGTGTAAATATTATCACCCTTATGTTTTCTATCGAAAGAACAAAACTACTATTTTACCTCTTACCTTTTATTCAAGTAAGAAGGGTATGTTTAGAATTTCTCATCCTCTCTTTTCTATTTTTCTTCTTCCTCTTGAACGACACATCTCCAAGAAACCAACACCATTCCAAGCCTAGAATCCCACCTAACGGCTACCACGATCACTCGAATCCGAACACCCATTGGCGATTGTCATCACAACTTCCTCATCTGCACCTCCGATGTGTACGACGAAGCCCGTGATAGCTGGCGGCCGGTGCCAGTCAAGGATGCGAAGGTGCTGAGCGGAATCATTCTAGATTTGTCGAAGAAATTTTCAAACTATATGAGTAATTTTCCTTCAACTATCTTGAATTTGATGGTGTCATCAAATTCACTCTTGCTAGATGTGAATTCCATCATGGTGCGAATTTAAATTGTTGTGAGGCATGTATTCATTCATATACGTACACTCACAAATTACATGATTTAACATGAAATTGGACAAATTAAATGCACTAACCATGAATTCCAATAACAAAGAAGAAGATTTAAGCACTCATTTCATCAAATTCATAACAATTTGAGATGATTTTGTCCGATTATCAAATTAGGGCTTTTTCGCAGCTGGCAAAGAATAAAAAAAATAAATATAAGAATGAGGGAAGGACATCGCAAGAAGAAGAACTATATGAGAATTGTGATGGTGTGGAGGTAATTTAGACGAGCAAAGCACAAAAATAAAGAAAAAAGTCAATAGGGAAAGATGAATTAGTGGGGTTGTGGGCAATAACATTAAAAATAAAGGATAAAAATGTCTTTTCACACAACTTAACAGATATTGAACGAAAATAGGGAAAGAACTTTAGTTTTGGGCCAAGTGTTTGGGTCGGTTATTGAACGAAAATGTCTTTTCATGTTCTGAATTTTGTTGTTTCAGCAGGGCGGCAGATAGGGGTGTTATTACTAGCTCGATAAAAACTCGGTTCGACCTCATTCATTTTCATAATGAGCCGAGTATGAGCACATTTTTAAGCTCGGTCTAAAGCTCGGCTCGTTCAAATTAAGCTCGAATAGCTCGAATTTTATGAAATTTTTAAAATTTCTTTTAAGTTACTATATAATGAGCAAGTAGAACTGTTTAAAGCTAAAAAAAAGCTCGGCTCGAGCTCGTTCATTTCCTAAACGAGCCGAGTATGTGCACATTTTTAAGTTCGAGTCAAAATTTAGGCTCGGCTTGAGCTCGTTCATATCTTAAATGACTGAATATGAACCAACAATACTCGGCTAGTTCGGCTCGAATAACAGCCCTAGCGGCAGAGGCGGTGGACAGAGGGTCGTCGGCAAAACCTCTGTTCTTGGGGTCTGATAGTTCGTACAATTCTACTGATAATTCGGCAATTTGGTCTTCCCCCTTCAAATTTAGGGGGTTTTTTTTTTCATTTGATTCATTTGTTGAATTTGGTTTTTGCATATGAGTTTGATTGAATTTGGGAATTAGGGTAAAATTGTATACCACTGTCACGTGTTTGTTTCCTTTGGCTTGTGAAAGATTTGAGTTTGCCACTTTATGGGAAGAAGATGAAATTTCCCACTTAATAACTCACTACTTTGCCCTCTTTGGGTTAGTAAAAAACTGACTGATTTCAATAATATCCTATGAATTGAGGTACAATAGTTGCTAGTTGAATCGACGAATACAGATTGCATTCGTGCACCTTATCCGAACAAAACAAACACCAAGAACGAAAGAACCGCTCACGGTCAGGTCGTATGAAAACGGAAGTCGTGTCGGTTTTATTTTTGTTTTTGATTATTAGGTCGGGATTCACCCTTCTAACACAAAAGCTTAAGCACCCCTTATATTTTGTGTTGTTATCCCAACAACATACAATAAGTATAGTTTCGAATCAGAGATATAATTTCAAGTCGGGTCGGGTTGGGTCAGGTTGAGAGTCGAGTCGGGTTCAGAGTCGGGTCGGGTCGGGTTTATTTGTGTTCATGTCTGTTTTGAGTCGGGTCGGGTTCGGTCTCGGGTTCGGGCTACGGATGACTCCAGATTTTCGGGTTTCGGTCGGGTTCGGGTTCGGGTGAGTCGGTCAGGTTTCTCGGGTCGGGTCAGATTTTGCCAGCTCTAAGAGTGCTCATGAATGTGATAGAAAGTCGGCAATTACTTCATCTACCTGTTGGAAAAAATCGGATTTTCCCGCTTCGTGTGATTAAGATGGGCAAGACTCACTTTTGTATAAAAGTGGACTTTGTATTAGATAGTGGAAACACTTACAAAATTACAACTCTCACTATATATTTTGTGGCACACACTCACTCTTACTAGGCTAACTTGATCACTCTACTTGCTCTCACTTGGACTTGCTTTGCTTTGCTTGGAGTGGATGCTTACAATTGATGCACTCATGACTATTTATAGCCTTCTTATGTCGGTGGATTTACATCTTCAACACCGACCTTCACTTGTTCCTAGGCTAGGATTTGCCTAGATAATTCTAGTCATCCAACATTCTAAATATTACATGAATATTCTAGACAAGTGCATCAACAAATTTGTCTTGAATTTTCTAGATGGTGGGCTGATTTTATAGCCCAATTTTGAGATCATTTGTTTTTAGCCCATTAAGGAGGGAGCCCAACAATCTCCCCTTTCCCGACTTAATCATGGGCGTGTCACGATGCCAGATCCTTGACAACAATCTTCAAACTTCTTTGTCGGGATCACCTTGGTCATCATGTCGGACCAGTTCTTCTCCGTATGCACCTTGTCAAGCTGTAGAAGCTTCTCTTCAAAAATGTCTCGAATCCAGTGATATCGGATATCGATGTGCTTCGAGCGAGAGTGATAGGTCGAGTTCTTTGCTAGGTGAATAGCGCTTTGATTGTCACACTGCAGGACATATTTGTCTTGCTCTACTCCCAACTCGAGTAAGAAGCTCTTCATCCACAGCATCTCCTTGCAAGCTTCCGTGGCTGCGATGTACTCTGCTTCCGTAGTAGACAAGGCAACGGTCTTTTGTAACTTTGATTGCCAGGAAACAGCTCCCCCTGCAAAGGTAGTCAGATATCCTGATGTTGATTTCCTGGAATCGTTGTCTCTAGCCCAATCTGCATCTGTGTATCCTTCTAACACAGGCTTCCCATTTCTGAAGCACAAGCACCTTTTAGAAGTACCCCGTAGATACCAGAGGATCCATTTCACTGCAGCCCAGTGTTCCTTCCCCGGATTTGCCAAGAAGCGGCTTACGACCCCGACGACGTAGGCGATATCAGGCCTCGTACAGACCATTGCGTACATGAGACTGCCTACCGTAGATGAATATGGGGTACTCTTCATCTCTTGTTTCTCCTTCTCACTTGTTGGACTTTGCTTCGAGCTCAGCTTGAAGTGTCCAGCAAGTGGTGTGCTGACCGGCTTGGCTTTGTGCATGTTGAATCTCTCGAGCACCTTCTCGATGTATCTCTCTTGGGATATCCATAGTAGCTTCCTCGTTCTATCACGAGTGATTGTCATCCCAAGGATTTGCCTTGCCGGTCCCAAGTCTTTCATGGCAAAGCATTTGCTCAAGTCTTTCTTTAGAACAACTATTTTGTTGCGATCATGCCCTATTATCAACATATCATCAACATAGAGCAAAAGTATGAGGAAGTCACTGCTTGTGTACCTATTCATGAAGACACAGTGGTCACTCATGGTTTTCTTGAAGTTGTCATCTGCCATGAAAGAGTCGAACTTCTTGTACCACTGTCTTGGTGCTTGCTTTAGGCCGTAGAGACTCTTCGTAAGTCTGCACACCAGATTCTCCTTGCCTGGAACTTTGAATCCTTCATGCTGCTCCATGTATATCTCCTCTTCAAGGTCACCATGGAGGAATGCTGTCTTGACGTCGAGTTGTTCGATCTCCAAGTCTAGGCTTGTTGCTAAGCCTAGAACAACTCGAATAGAGGACATCTTTATGACCGGTGAAAATATTTCTTCATAGTCGATGCCCTTCTTTTGGCTGAACCCTTTCACGACTAATCGAGCTTTGTATCGGGGCTTCGAGTTGTTGTCCTCGGTTTTTAGCCGATACACCCATTTGTTCTTCAAGGCTCGTCTCCCTTTTGGTAGCTCCACCAGCTCATAGGTGTGATTCTCATGCAAGGATTGCATTTCCTCCTGCATGGCTCTTAGCCACTCATCCTTGTGGCTATCATCCCTAGCCTCCTTATAGCTTTGAGGCTTCCCCTCATCGGTGAGGGTCACATACTCATCTGAGCTGTATCAGTTGGACGATCGCTTGTCTCTAGAGGACCGCCTCAGCTCAGGCTCTAGTGGAGTGTTGGATTCTGCTTCTGGCTCAACTAGGGCATCTTCTTGATCGTTTTGCTCTTGAGAATGATACTCATCATCAGCTTCTTCATCGCTCTCGATCGTGGCTTCTCCTGAATCATCCCGCTGCGCATTTGAGGGACTTTGCTCTTCCCTCTTTTGTCTCCGCGTCGGCTTTGTTGATCTTCGGATGTCTTCAATCGTTTGATCTTCAAAGAACACAACATCTCGACTTCTAATAACCTTGCTGGTGGCCGGATCCCATAGTCGATAGCCGAACTCGTCTTTGGGTGAACCAAGATAGATGCACTCCTTTGTTTTAGCATCAAGCTTGGCCCGCTCGTCCCTAGGAATGTGAACGAATGCTCTGCACCCGAACACCTTCAAGTGATTGTAAGAGACCTTCTTCCCTGACCATACCTCTTCTGGGATATCTCCATTTAGAGGGACAGAAGGTGTGAGGTTGATTATGTCGACAGCGGTCAACAAGGCTTCTCCCCAGAACGACTTGGGTAGTTTGGCATGAGAGAGCATGCATCGGACTCTCTCTGTGAGAGTACGGTTCATCCTCTCAGCAACCCCGTTCAGTTGTGGTGTCTTGGGCGGTATCTTTTCAAGCCTGATCCCATAGGAGCTACAGTATGCCTCAAAGGGTCCTCGATACTCGCCACCGTTGCCTGATCGGACACACTTGAGCTTCCGACCAGTCTCTCGTTCTACCTTGGGATGGAACTCCTTGAATGCTTCGAGGACTTGATCCTTTGTTTTCAACAAGCGCACCCAGACCTTCCTTGAATGATCATCAAGGAAGGTCACAAAATACTGCGCACCTCCATTGGATTTTTCGGTCATTGAACACACGTTTGTGTGTACAAGGTCTAGGACTTGCTTCCTCCTACTGGGTGGAGACGATCTCTGGAAAGCAACTCTAAGTTGTTTGCCAACTAAACAATCAGAGCATGGGTCGAGGGAAGTACCTTTTAGGTAAGGGAGGAGCTGCCTTCGAGCGAGGATTTGAATGCCCTTCTCGCTCATGTGTCCAAGTCTTTGGTTCCAGATCTCCATGTCAGTGCTGGCAACGTTCACCTCTCCCTTGCAGACCTTTACTTCTGTCCAGTACAATGTACCTTCTTTTCTTCCTCGAGCCATGGTTAGGTTTCCTTTAGTCAGCTTCCATTTGCCTCCGCCATTTTGACTTAGGTAACCATCATCATCTAGCCTTCCAGTTGATATGAGGTTACGTCTCATATCAGGAACATGTCTCACATCTTTTAGGATGAGCTTGCATCCTGTGTTGGATGTGAGGATAATATCTCCTCTCCCCACAATCTTGCTCCATCCATGATTTCCCATCAAAACGGTACCAAAGTCTCCACTTCGGTAGGATGAGAAGAAGCTTTTGTGTGGGGTAACATGAAAGGAGGCACCAGAATCGACAATCCAGGATATATCATTGCATTCAATGTTTAGAATGTTACCTTATTCAACGAGATATGAATCCTCGCCTTCATCAGCCATGGTGGTAGTACTCCTTTCCTCTCGCCTCCTCATAGGATTGATCTGGTCTGGCTTCACGTTTCCGGCCTTCTGATCTCTCTTGAGGATGCGACATTCTTGCCTCTTGTGACCTGGTTTGCCGCAGTAGTAGCACGAGACCCTGGTGCGTGACTTGGACTGCCCTCGAGACTGATCTCGGTCTCGGTTTTGCTTCCAACCACGGACATCATTACTAGTCCGGTTGTCAAGGACATTGGCCTCAGAATGATTGGTTATTCCTCTCTCCTTCCTCCTAGCTTCTTCATTGAGAAGACTATCACAGACGGTATCCATGGTGAGCTTCCCGTCTGGTGCTAAGTTACTTAAAGTAACTATCAGAGTATCCCAACTCTCTGGTAAAGAGGTGATGAGTAGGATGGCTTGTAACTTATCATCAAGCTCCATATCCACCTTACTTAGCTGATTGACAAGCCCCTTGAAATTATTCAAGTGCTCAATCATGCTTTGGCCATCCTTATACTCCATCTTCACCAACCGTCTAGCTAGGAGGGCCACGTTACGAGGCGTTTTCTTTTGAATCATGGACTCAAGCTTTGTCCACAATTCATAAGCATTAGTGTAATTAGAAACATGCTCAAAGATAGTTTTATCAATGTACTTACGAATCATGGCGACCGTCTTCCGATTAAGGAGATCCCACTCCTTATCGCACTTTCCTTGAGGCTTGTCCTTGTTGAAGACGGGTTCGTACATGTCCTTGCAATAGAGATGATCCTCCATCATCGGCTTCCAATAAGAGTAGTTGTCGGCCGTGAGCTTGAACATATCACATCGTAAGTGACGCTAGCCTCCATCTTGATCGGCACGAACTATCTTCTTCCGAAAATGAACCTTGCTCTGATACCACTGTTGGAAAAAATCGGATTTTTCCGCTTCGTGTGATTAAGATGGACAAGACTCACTTTTGTATAAAAGTGGACTTTGTATTATATAGTGAAAACACTTACAAAATTACAACTCTCACTATATATTTTGTGGCTCACACTCACTCTTACTAGGCTAACTTGATCACCCTACTTGCTCTCACTTGGACTTGCTTTGCTTTGCCTGGAGTGGATGCTTACAATTGATGCACTCATGGCTATTTATAGCCTTCTTATGTCGGTGGATTTACATCTTCAACACCGACCTTCACTTGTTCCTAGGTTAGGATTTGCCTAGATAATTTTAGTCATCCAACATTCTAAATATTACATGAATATTCTAGACAAGTGCATCAACAAATTTGTCTTGAATTTTCTAGATGGTGGGCTGATTTTATAGCCCAATTTTGAGATCCTTTGATTTTAGCCCATTAAGGAGGGAGCCCAACAACCTTGAAGGATGATCATACCAATTTCAGCACCAGCTTCAAACACCCTCCCTATGTGTGTACCTACTTCCCTTTTTTTTGGATAACAAATCAATTTGGTTCAGACTATGCATATTACCATCTATATTACTTACCATCTATTAAAGGAGAGTGTAAAACATTTTTAATTGTCTTGGTTCGAGCATAGTTATATTAGGTGCTAGAACACCGAACCTGGGTTTTGTATTGAAAATACATGGAAGTGAAATCAAATTGAGTAATCTGACTATTGACTGGAAAAGGACTTTTAAAAAGCACAATGACTGGAAAATACATGGAAGTGAAATCAAATTGTGTAAGAATAATTTTTTTTATATATAACAAATCAATTTTACAGATTTTCTGGAATAAACAGACAAATAATGATCACTAATTGTGCTCATCACAATTTGCGATACTCTATCGAAATTTGTTGTGTAGGTGACATAAAATGTCATAATCTCTTTTACCCACGAATAATTACTACTCCCTCCATTCAGCAAAACTTGACGTTTTACTATTCATGCACGCTTTTTTAGGAGCTAAAAACTATATAAAATATCTAGTTTTTTTAATAATTTTTTTAACAATTTTGTAGTTATTATTAATAAGTAAAAACTTGTTAAAATTTTTTTTTAAAAAAATAAATATTTTATATAGTTTTTATCATTCTAAAAAAGCGTGCATGAATAGTAAACGACAAGTTTTTCCGAACGGAGGGAGTATAAACTTAGCAAACAGTTGCAATATTGACTCATACTTATTCAAGTTTTGAATATAAAATCCAAACGATAACTCCCCATTACCTACGACTAAGTACTAACATCTTAGGAATAATATATATCAATTCAGCGAATAGTTGCAAAATTGACTCACACTTTTTGCAAGTTTTGACTATCAACTAAACGATAACTCTCCATTACCGATGAATAATTACTAGCAACTCAACGAATAATCTCTATCAAATTAGCGAATAGTTGAAAAATTGACTCACCCTTTTACAAGTTTTGAATATCAAATCTAAACGATAACTCCTCATTACCTACGAATAATTACTATCAAGTTCATCGAATAACTTCTAACTACCAATAATTTATGATATATCATCAAACAACCACAACAAATCCAGCATCAGCCTCCAATTCAAATATCATCTCAATGTGTTTCGGTTGCAAACATCAATCTTTTCTTATCCATTACTCGTGAATACTTATTTATCTTCAATTGAATGTTTACGGGAATCACACGAGCAATCATACAAATAATACTTCAGTTGTAAACATGATACTTCTTGTATCTAATTACCAATTTATCCCCAAATAATCACACTTAACGTACCGAATATTTATTAATTACTTGATTAACACTTTTAGCCGATTGTGGATACCCAAAATTGGTGCCATACAAATGAATAATTCATGAATGGGAATTTATTAATTACTTGATTAACACTTTTAGCCGATTGTGGATACCCAAAATTGGTGCCATACAAATGAATAATTCATGATTTCCCATTGAATACCCTCGAGAATCATACAAACAACCACTAAACCACACCATCCTTACTGCTCAACTTCCACCATATTCATCCAAACCTCATGACATATCCCCTATATGATCAAACACCTCGTATAAACCTAACCTAACAATGTTAAATACTTGCAATCCTCAACAAGAAGGAACGACACTTACCCGTGGAGATTCTCCGAGGGCTTTCATGCTCGCCGCCGACAACTGATTCAACACGCCGATCACCTCTGCTAAAATTGACGCCAACTGAATCCATTGAATCCGAGTAAATGGATTAGGTTTTCATTAAAATATATCCAATTCCTTCTCCTCTTCATCCTTTTGTCACTCGTCTTAGTCATCTACCATTATGAATTTGTATATTAGGTTTGATTTCCAAACTGTTACTGGCGCTTAAGATGATGCAACTATTATCCAGGTATCATCAACTTCTCCCTCTGATTTGTTTGTTTGCTCTTTGTGTTTTGGTGTTCTAGGTTTAAGCTAACCCTTGATTGATGTATTGATGTGGAAATTAACTGAATCATCTTCAAATTTGAGGAGTGTAACGGCCCGGATATAAATATCCGGGATACGTTTCGAAGGTCGGATACCTTCGTTCGGATGTTGCAATTCAGGTACGGGTCGAGGTTTCAAACCTCTAATCAGTCGGAGTCTCATAAATACAATTTAAACGAAAGTAAAGCGGAAGTACGGTTTAGATACAAAAGCCACGGCAGAGCCGGGTCAAAACCAAAATAAAGTGGGTGATTGCCATTTGTCAAGTTAGAATATATTAGCCGGATTCTTCGATTCGCCAAAAGATTTCCCCGTCACAGAAGCATGGAGCAACAAGAGCGGTACCTAACACTATCCACGAAGTCAGACCTGGTGATCGCCTGCGGGTCCTCTGACCGCGCTGAGGCCACATAACTTGCATATGCCTAAATAAAAGATGACTAATGCGGTACAAGATTTAAATCACACTATCATGCCCCTAGTATATATATAATATGCAGAAAAGAACTGTAAAGGGCCCAAGACAATGCCAAGTGGCATATCCCTCTCCTACCTCTGCACCCCTTCCCGTGAGTGTAGAGACTGGCCAGTTCGGGCTATAGCATAGCACTCTCTTCGTGGTGGTGCACTCACCACGGTATCATCATATCGTATCATATCTCATCATCATATCATAAAATAAATAAAACATGCCCGATGGTACTGGGCTAATCGTATCATATCGAATCATCTCATCTCTTGCCCGATAGTGCTGGGCTATCATATCATGCTCATATCGACTCGATAGACTCAGGGCACCCGATGGGGCTGGGCTACCCTATGACCCTAGCAAAGACTCTAGGACTATCACAGATAACGGCCGTTCTGTTTCAAATACACAAAGTAAACACATGCTCAGTTCAATGCAATCCTAGCATGATACTACATGGCATGCTTTAATATGCAACAAAACTACACATTACATGACACATCAGACAGGAGGTCCAGGTTACTGAGTAAGTCCCGTAGGATACTTACCTGTTGATGCAGAACAGCAAGATAACACAAGCAAGGGCCCAAATGCAAGTCCAAAGTAATCCAAAAGCAATACACACCTATCATCAAGTCATTTCCATAAGCTATCAGATCAACATTCATACTCACGAACCCAAGTTCTCAACATCCTCAAAACCGACCGATAGTAAAACCGTTTTTCCAAAATCTTAAGTCCAAGTTAAGTCGACTCATATTCAAAATAATTCTCAAATTATACTTGGCCAAATTCCGACATTAAACATTTAAGCCTTGAAGTCAATTTCCCCAAAATCATGTTATAAAATAATTCCGGCATGTTTCTTATTTCAAAACATTATATAAATAATTCTCAATTTAAATCATCAAAATAATTCTAAGGTCACAATTAATACTTATAAATCAAAACCAACAACTCAATTTAAAATTCCCCACTCTCATATTCAAATCCTCATGAAATGCATCAATTAAATAATCCAATCAATATTATTTTAAACCAATATAATCAGTATATAAAGATTAATTTCCAAAATATTATAATTTATAACCAAATTCCAAAACTATAATAATATTCAAATATTTTACACTTACTATCCATGTAAGCTCAAAACAACCTAAAAATATATATATATATATATATAACTCCATATCAATAAATATCACTTTTAAAACCTTTTGAAAATATATGTTAACATTTTCAGAATATATATATATATATATATATATATATATATATATATATATATATATATATATATATATATATATATATATATATATATATATATATATATATATAACATAAAACACAACCCCACAACCCAACCTAAAACCCGAATTCCCAAGCCTAGATCCAAAGGCCCACACCCGCACAAGAAAGAGAAGAAGAAACCCAACCCGGATAATAAAGAAAAGGGAGCCAGAAAAATAGGCCCAACAATCCACTAGAGCCCAACCCGGAATCATTACCCGGCCCAGAAAAATAGGCCCAAACCCTTTTTCCTTCAGCCCTTATCCGAACCCAATATGCCTATCCGGAATCAAGAGGCCCGACCCGGAAAAGAAAAGGAGGAAGAGGAGGGGATCCGGAAGGATGGGGCAGATCCGGCCCAGACCCGAGAATTTAGGCCCAGAAATTAGGCCCACTCAAGGAGGAGCTTCGTCTTCTTCCTCAAAGCAACAGAACAGGGCGACGCGAACGGGTGAAGAAGAAGACGAACCAGGGCCTACGACGGCCACCTTTTGAACCCGAAACCTCCCCCATTCCGACCGGTATGAAGTTCTGACCAAGACCCGACCACGACGAAGGAAACGACGCGAGAAGAGGAGGGAGGAAAGGTGACTTACCGTGGCGACTCCGAGGGCGACTCCGGGCTCGATTCGGCGGCGTCAATGACGGAGGGTGTCCTGGAGGGCCTAGGAAGAGGTTAGGAGGGTTAAAGATGGATCTTGTTCGACGTGGAAGTGGAAGGAAGAGGAAGTAAGGAGAATTCAAATCCTCACCGAATCTAATTCGTGAACAGGGGAGGGAGGTGCTTCTGGCGGCTCCAACGACTTCGAGGGAAGTCCCTTGCTGCTGCTGCTCAGGGAGGGGGATGGTGAACGGGCTGCTGCACGCCGAGGAAGGGGAGAGGGGAGCCGCAGCTGCTGCTGCTGTGATGCCCAACTGTAACGGCCCGGATATAAATATCCGAGATACGTTCGAAGGTTGGATACCTTCGTTCGGATGTTGCAATTCAGGTACGGGTCGAGGTTTCAAACCTCTAAAGATCAATCAGTATTCAAAGCGGGGATTTCGAACCCCAATTAATCTAAGTCACAGAAATTCAATTTAAACGAAAGTAAAGCGGAAGTAAGGTTCAGATACAAGAGCTACGGCAGAGCCGGGTCAAAACCAAAACATATGTTCTAAAGTCGTATAGCGAAATTAGCAGGGTTAGACAGATTCTTTGCAATTGCCCGGGGGATTTTCCCACGCCATAGAGACAGGGAGCAATCATACCTAAAAACAAGTGGTGCGAGCGAGATCAGACCGAGGCCCCAACACACCCTGTCCCGCAAGCGAACATACACATACGCTAATAATAAAGATGATGCAGATGCGGAAATTAAATCACACTAACATGATCCTAATTTACAATATGCGAAAAAGAACTGTAAAGGCGCCCAGAGAATGCCAAGTGGCATATCCCTCTCCTATCTCTGCACCCCTTCCCGTTAGTGCAGAGACTGGCCAGTTCGATGCTATAGCATATCATATCTCATCATTATATCATATCTCATCATCATATCATATCTCATCATCATTTCATATATCATCATCATATCATATATCATGCTCATGCCCGATGGTGCTGGGTCATCATATCATATATCATGCTCATGCCCGATGGTACTAGGCTATCTCATCATCATATCATATCGACTCGATAGACTCAGGGCACCCGATGGGGCTGGGCTACCCTATGACCCTAGCAAAGACTCTAGGACTATCACAGATAACGACCGTTCTGTTTCATACGCATAAAGAAATAGAATGCTCAATCACAAGTGCAATCCTAGCATGATACTACATGGCATGCTTTAATGCTTACGCAACACCTAGTATGTCATATATTCACAAGCAGGTAATCTCTTTCGAATCTGAGTAAGCCCATAAAGGAACTTACCTGGATAGGCAGAACAGCAAAAGGCAGAATCCATGTATACAGCAAGTCATACATCACAGATGATAACCTATCATACATATAAGTAATGTATAAGAGTCTACTTCTAATGTACACTAAGCATATCTCAATCATACAAGGCGCCCCCAACTATCACATATAAGTTCACGGAATCATAGAATATCGCATCTTAACATGAATTCATCATTATCTTCTCAAATCACCTCGTCACGCATCGCATACAATCTCACATCTCATCTCATCTCAATATCTAACATCCCATAATCTCAACATTTGATCATTTCAACTCATCATTAAACCATATATCGACCATTTAGAAATCATACATCATTATTATAAATATAAGTCATATTCATACTCTCAGGTACATTCATACTCTAATCGTCATATAACATACCATACTTCAACATTTAAGAACTTATCATGCTTCTTAATCATATACTATAACATCATGCTTTCATTTATATCAACACACCATAACATCATGTAACATCTCATCATGCTTCATAATTCAACTCAAGATTCTAATAGGTCAAATAATGCTTCACTTCACATAAATCCATATCATAACTCATCACAACACAATTCGCACCAATTTCATAATTTAAGATTCAACATTTAATTTACCAAGTTAAATTGAGTAAGTCAATTCCCAAGTTTCACCAACCCTTAAGTCTCAAAATAAGTCAACGCAATAATCAAACAATTCCTTTAAATCATACTTAGCCTAATCCCGACATTAAGCATTTTATCTCAAAATCGTTATTCTAAAGTTTTAACAAATTCCGACACTTTGATAAAGCTTTTCAATTATATTCTAATTTCTTTAGCCATTTTAGTATTAACAAATAACCAATCAATTTATTAAAATAAATTAGTCATGGTAATTAAAATAATAAGTTAATATACTATCATAGTAGATTAAATAAAATAGATTAGCATAACAATTAAATTGGATTAATGTAACAAAACATTATAACCATAAAATGAAAATAAAACCGGCCCAAAAGTAGAAAAGAACCCAACCCAGCCCTTTCCTTTCACTCTAATTCCCAGCCCAATCCATTATATATATATACTCTTCTTTTTAATCAACCGAAATCAGAAACCCCAAACAAAATAAATAAATAATTAATAAAAGAGCTTGTGGGACCTACACCTTCTGCCAAAATTACACAAAAAAAACGTGTGGGCCCCACCATCCTATTCATCTCCTTCCGGCCGGACTCCCTCTCCTCACCCGCACTCTCGCTCTCGTGAGCTCGGTCGAACAGCCCGAGCTCCCATTAGACTTACTCGAGGTCACCCATGGACGGAACTAGGCACCTAATAACGAGGAAGAAAAGAAATTGAAGGGTGGAGTGCTCACGGAGTGGGTCGAAGCTTCGTCGGAAAGGATTTGGGGTCTTCGGAGGTGCTCGGAGCTTCCTTTGGCTTCGACGCTCCTGGGTTGGGGTTCGTCTTCAGTCGTTGGGGAAAGGAATGGAGCTGATGCCGCTCAAATCAGAAAGAAAAGGAGGTGGAGTTCCCCCGGAGTTGGTGGTGTTGCCGGCCAAGGGAGCTGCTGTGGGTGCTCGGGTCCTCTCGAGAAGGCAGAGGAAGGCGGTCGGTTGGGGCTCAGGTGGTGCACGGAAGAACCGACGGAGATGATGGTGAGTGTGGTTGTTCAGTGACAAAGGAAGGGGGAAGAGAGGAGCTGAGGAGTGTGTATGAAAGGTGAAAATCAGAGAGATGGAGTGTGCTATGATTTGGCTTGGGTTCAATTAAAAATGGGGTAAGGGAGACTGTTCTGAAATCAACAGGAAAAGAGAGAAGCAGGTGTTTGGCGTGGCTGGTCCACAAGGGGCTAGATTTTGGCTCTTTGCCTGAAATAGAGAAGCATGGTGATAGAGGGAGGGTGATGACATGGGTCTTGTGGGCTCAAATGGGTAGGAAGGAGCTGCAACACCTAGCAGCAGGCGTGGTACCAAAAAACAAGGGGAGAAAGAAGACAAGGTGTGCTCCCTAAAAGAAAATTCAAAATACCCGAAAACAAATCTCGAAACCCGTTCACTCGATCTTATCCCGTCGTGACTATAAATTAAATCGAAATTCCCAATCCGAACTAGTAATAATGAACTCGATAATTATTTCCATGTCTCGGTTGAAAATTAACGGAATAAAATCCGCTTTTAAATCATATTCGAAATTATGCCGGAATTCGCTTCAGAAGAATAAAATCAAATTTATTGCTTGGGGACGGAGATTTTCAAAATATTCCGAAATCTTATAATTCAAATAATATTTTAAAAATCCCGAGTCTTTACACCAACCGCTCCAAGTCCGAACAGGGGAGCCTCAAGGGGGGCGAGGGTGGTGAACCCAGAGAACAGAGAGAGAAGGGGAGGTGATGGTGGTGTCTTGGTGAGATTCAAGGCTGCAAAGAAGAACAAGGAAGAGCCATCCTTGGGTTTGAGGTTCCGGATGAGAGGATAAGGCAAGGGAAATTGGTGATGTGTGGAGCTGTGTGAGCTGCAGAAGTGAAAGAGAGGGTGAGGCAGAGGAGTAATTGGGAGGGGGACCAATTTGAGAATAAGGGCAAGGGTGCAATTACACAGCACCGTGAGAGAGAGAGAGAGAAAAGAATAAAGAAAAGGGAAAATAAAATAGGATTTACCACAATACCAATTCAAATTAGCGGAAAAAAAAACTCAAACCCGCTCGCCCGATCAAATCCCGGCTAAATCGAATTTGATTAAAATTTAAAGTGCTAATAACAAGTTAAACGGAATTAAATAAATTTTTCGATACTCGGAGCTTAAATTAATTTTATTAATGCTCGATCTCGAAAGCGAAAATCACAATCCATTTCTAAAACCCAATTCAAAACTATATAGAAATTCGTTTCTGAAGAATTAAATAAAATTCAGTTGCTCGAGGACGGGATGGGATCGGCCGGTGGTGGCTGGACGGTAGCTGTCGCTTCTTGCGTTGGCGTTGGCGGCTGTTTCGGTCTCCCCTTTCGGCCTGCTGCTTGCTTCAATCAAATCTGCAATTAAACCCCAATGTAAGTTCTCTCTATCTCCCTAATCTTCACTCGAATGCTACCCCATCCCACAAGCACACTGGTTATTTAAGGCCTCAACAAGGCGCTAGAGCTAACAGCTCGTTTAATCTACCCCTTCTTTTCGATTATCTGCTCGCAAGTTACTCCAGTTTCTCTCTGTCTTTGTTACTTTCGCTCATGGCTTCTAAGTCATTTCTTAACGCCTTGTCTAAAACACAAGCCGATCCCATTCAAACCAGGAATCCTGATGTTGTCTCCTCCTTGGCTTGGTGGAAGTTTCTGTTGTTCCTTTCTAGATGCAGCCTGAGTTTCATTTCGGAATCCCCTCCCGTTTGGCAGGTCCCCGCTCGCTGGTGTCCATGGACCTTGCGATTTTCACCTCATCGGTGCTCGCAGCAGCAGTCCATTGGGTTGTTACTGATGTGTGTGCTTTCAAGGTGGGGGGTCATTCTGTGCGCTTTTGGGGTCCCTTCCCGGTCTTTTGGCTTTTGTTTAGGGTGTGGTTTTATGCCTCGCCTTTTGCTAGCTATGAATTTTCAATCTCCAACCACCTACGTTCATGGTTTTTACTGCTTTAATATTGTCTCAGTGTATATCGAGGCCACTGATTTTAATCCATTGCTATGTTTGTTTACTTTCATTAGTGTCCTTCATTACAACATCACTTATCCATTTATTACTACTGTAATCTTCTTTTCGAAGTACTCTCGGCTGTTTGTTAAATTTTGCAGATCCAACTGTCGCATTGTGATCCTCTCATATAGCTTCCTTCACCATTTCTGGGCTGCCATCATCTTTAGCTACTAAGTTTTGTCTTACTGTCATAACAGTTGTGTAGCTAGTTTTCATTTTACTTGCTATGGGTCTTTGTACCAATTGTATGTTTACCTTGTATCCATCTATCTTACTTTTCTAAGCATCAGGACAAGAGCTTCGTCAAGGGTCTTGCAGAATCCTGTGTCCTGGTTTCACCTGCGGATGTGCTGCCCTGCTGTCTACTGGCTGAAATCTCCTCTGCGGTCCTCAACCACGTTTTCACACCTGCTAATTCAATACACTTCTACTGTTGTTATGGTCTTTAATGTGTACTTCAACCCTCTAGTTACCACTCATGTTTGTAATTGGAAATCTCCAGACAATTGTTTGCTTTATGTTATTAAATGTGCACTTCATTGCTACCAGCAAAGCTTGTCTTGTTTGTGTAAACCAAACACACATTTCATAATTTGGACTTGGTTTCACCAGGTGTTTCTACCCAACATTGGTCTCTACCAAGACCCCACTATCTACCAAATCAAAGTTTTTCTTATACTTAACAACTTCTTTTCCCTATCCAAATATCACATGTCTAAGTCTCGTGTATGTAACCATATCTTCCAAACAAAAAATGTGACTATACTTCACATTTTCTTTTCACTTAATATATATCACAAGGTCAATTCTCATATGTGTTTTCTTAACAAAAGATTATTGTTCCTTCTTATTACAAAATATATGACGAATATGCTCAACAAGCTGCTTTTCATAAATCCTGACCATAAATTATACAACATATTATGTATCATACCAAATCTAGAACGCTTAACGGTACCAACAAATACGAAAAAAGGTTTCCTATGAATATTGCTTCTTGGAATTCATGCGGGATCCGTAGTAGAAACGTCTGGACGAATATAGATATTTTCTGTAAAAACAACCACATCAATGTACTCGCTTTACTGGAAACTAAAATAGACAAAATACCGAAGGACGTCGTTTGGCGGAAGTGCGGTTTCACAAACATCGCTTTTGATCCAGCAAAAGGTTTTTCTAGTGGAATTTGCTTACTATGGAAAGATTTACCCTTAGCTCAGGGTACTATCGATCTTGTCTCGGTTCAAAAACGGTTTATTCACTTCAATTATACAGATTACGTCTCCCGCAAGACTTTCGCTATGATTATCATCTATGCCCCTCTAGACGAAAAACGTAAAGGCCCCTTTTGGGTTACCCTCGAACGCCACATTCAATCACTAGTTATACCATACTGTATCATGGGAGATTTCAACGAAATCTGTTCTCCACCTGATAAGATGGGTGGTGCTTGCCCGGGTAAAGCTAGGTTCGCACGACTAAATGATCTAAAAAACAATTTCTCCTTACTCGACATTCCCTCTTTTGGAGGACAGTTCACATGGAAAAGAAAACAAAATGGAGTAGACCACTGTCATGAGAAACTGGATCGGCTACTAGTACACACTGACATCATTCCTATTTTTGACTCTCTTCGAACACAAATTCATCCTTTCACAAGATCGGACCATGCACCTATTTCAACTAATTTCTGTCGTAATGCAAAATCAAAAAACCGACCTTTCAAATTCGAATTGGCTTGGGCCAACCGCAGAGATTACAATAATATTGTCTCACAAGCTTGGCGACTTGATTCTACAGGCTCCCACATGTTTCGGCTTTTTCAGAAAATGAAATTACTGAAGCGACTTTCCAAAACATGGCACAAGAAAACTTTCCTTAATATTAATAGTCAAATCCAGGAAACGGACCACAAGCTACTCACATTACAAACCTCTCTTCTAACAAACTATAACAATAATAATCTTAAAATACTCAAACAACTGCTTAATAAAAGGGAGAGAATGCTTGATTTCCATCGTCATTATTGGAGCCAACGGGCTAAAGTTAAGCATGCCAAGCTAAATGACTCTAACTCTGGATATTTTCATAAAATTGCATCGACCAAGCGAGGAAAAAAAAAATTAAGACATTCATGTTACCAAATGGCAAAATCTCAACAGATTTCCATATTATCCACCATAAATTTGAAAAAGAATTCAAATCTCGTTTTCGCTCTTCCACGGGAAACAGTCTCGACTTATCTACAGATCTGGAGAACATCCCCTCATTGGTCTCTCAATCTGAAAATGACATGCTAACAAGCCCGGTTTCCAATTTCGAAATTAAAGAAGCAGTTTTCTCCATGAGCCCTGACAAAGCACCAGGGCCTGACGGCTTTTCAGCCGATTTCTACCAAAAATTTTGGAATATTGTCGGCCCCTCAGTAATCAAAGCGGTCAAAGCTTTCTTTTCTAGCGGAAGTTTACTGCGGCAAACTAATCATACCTTTATCACTTTACTCCCAAAACGGGATGACCCGTCCTTGGTAAACCACTACAGACCGATTAGCTTATGTTCTACAGCATACAAAATCATCGCAAAAGTAATTACAGGACGCTTAACTAAGATTTTCGACAAACTGATACATCCACTTCAGGGTGCCTTTACCAAAGGAAGATCTATTCAAGACAACATTTTAATAGCACACGAGGTCTTCCACTCCTTCAAACAAAAAAAGGGCAAGACCAGTATGGTCGCTTTGAAACTTGATATGGAAAAGGCTTACGATCGAGTCGAATGGTCGTTCCTTTTTGAGGTCATGTCCAAATTCGGTTTTAATGACCGTTTCATTAGCTGGATCAAAGAATGTGTAACTACTGTCTCGTACTCTGTTCTGGTTAATGACGAACCAACCAGCATCATAGAACCAACAAGGGCCTTCGTCAGGGGGATCCTTTGTCTCCGTTTCTGTTTATCCTCGCTGCTGAGGTGTTAGCTCGGAATCGACACCAAAAGATTCTTACCAACAAAGACATAGGGATAGCTTTCGGACGAACCGGAATCAAAATCCCCTTTTTATCCTTCGCTGATGATATCCTAATCTTCTGTAAATCATCACAAACGGCATGCTCTTCAATCATGGCTACTCTGGATCGTTTCTGTGCCATATCAGGCCAAAAAGTGAATTTACACAAATCCAGTTTCCAAGTTTCTCACAACACAACACATCCAGCGGTCAACGCCATTATAGCCGTCCTTGGGATTCCTCAGGCTAATAATTTCGACAAGTATCTGGGTTGTCCTATTGTTAACGGCCGGACTAATAAAGACACGTTCAATGACGTCGTACTTAAAACAAAACAGAAACTTACAAAATGGAAGGCGTCCTGTCTCTCAGCGGAAGGCCGTAAGGTACTCATCAAATCCAACTTAAGCACTAAGCCACTATTCTTAATGCAAGCTTTCTTGCTACCAACCAGTATCCACACCGAATTAGATAAGATTTACAGACAGTTCTTCTGGAATAAAAACTCTAAGGCTCCACCCCTGATAGGCTGGGATAAAATCTGTGCTGACACCTTAAAAGGTGGCTTAGGTATCCATAAAGCTGAAACTATGAATATTGCACTACAAATGAAACTCTTATGGAAAATCATCTCTAAACCAAAAAACATATGGGTTCAAATTATTACGCACAAGTACCTAAAAGGACATGATATACTTACTTACCAAACAAAAAATAATACATCTTGGCAGTGGAACCGTCTAATGTCGATCAGACATCTTTTTAAGTCAGGGATTCAATGGAGTGTGGGTGATGGCTCCTCCATTGATTTCTGGACCCATAACTGGGCCTTCACGAATACACTTCAATCGAGGATCATTAATCCTATTCCGCAAGAGCTAATGGGCACTAAGGTCTCACATTTCCTTACTGACACTCGTAAATGGAACAAACCTTTATTGTTATCGAGTCTACACACCATTCTTCCTACAGCCAATAAATCATGTGCTTTCTGTCATACTACCTGATAATCCGATAACGGACCGTATGTATTGGGGACCAAGCAAAACTGGCTGGTTTTCAACTTCCTCAGCGAACACGTTACTCACCAAAAATAAGGGTCTACGAGATTTTGACTGTGCTTGGATTTGGAAACTCGATGTTCCTCCTAAAGTTCAGCACTTCCTTTGGAAAATCTCTCGTGATGGTCTGCCCACTGTTGAACGTCTGCAGACCTCTCACGTATCTATACCTTCTGGGTGTCTCTTCTGTGATAACACCTACAAATCAGCCACACACCTATTCATTAGGTGCCCTATGGCTATCCGTCTGTACAAAGCTCTACGTATACATATTCCCACATCTTGGTCAACCTCTATGGGTACAACCTTATCACGTGCGCTTAATAGTTTATGGTTCACTTCTGGACCAAAGCAGTTTGCTGCTCTTGCTTGTTCATGGTGGTCTATTTGGTTCTATAGAAACCAATTAGCTTTTGATCACGTTCAGAACGTATCTATTACATACATTCAGATTTTCTACAATACACTCACCCAATCCTGGAAACAAACTAAGTTCTTAGAGGACGTGGGTTCTGGAGGGGGTTGTTCGGGTCCTGTCATCAGAAAACACAAGCCTTATGATAGTTCTTCAAAAAGCCGTACGGTAGTTGCGCCCAGCAAAACTGGTCGCTCGGGCTTATGGGAAAAACCGCCTTTTAATTGCTACAAGCTTAATTTCGACGGCTCTGTCAAACACGGTTCCTCTGCATCTTACAGTTTCGTCATCCGCAACTGGGATGGTGTGGCTGTTGCCATGGAAAGAAATACATGCACCAATATCTCCGTCGCATACGCAGAAAATCTTGGCCTCAAAATGGGCATTTCTCGTGCAAAACAACTACATCTTAATAATATCCTCATCGAAGGTGATAACCTTATGGTTATAAATGCTCTGCTAGGGGATTGGAAGTGCCCCTGGAATATCGAGCTCCTACAATTGATATTCTCTTAGATATTTCGTCCTTCTCTTATGTTGCTATTCGTCATATTTTCAGGGAATCGAATGTTGTGGCTGACTATCTCGCTCGCAGTGCGCATGCTTCCCCTGCTGACGACAGCTACAACAACGATCCAGAACTTTGTGTTCTCATCCGCAAGGATGCGCTAGGACGGCCTTCGGTCTATGCCGATCTGCCCTAATTTTTATTCTGCGTCAAAAAAAAAGGTAAGGGAAGGAAGTTAAGTTACAGGTGGTGGCGGGTTCGATTCCCCTCTATACATGCCTACTTTTTTTTTCCTTTTACCAACACACATTTTTTTTGGATAAGATAAAAATTCGAGTTCAGACAGGCCTGAAACTCGATAGGTTGACGAATCGGCAGACGGACTAACCGTCAACATATAGCATAATAGACACAAAAAAAAAACACAGATGAAAGAAACAACCCTAAGAACCCATATAAGTCGTCAGCCGGCTGAGGAGTCGAGGGAGGACCAAGGCGAGCCACGAATGCCGAGAACACGGGAGAGTGCGTCGACTCACACGACGTCTCGACACCGAGAAGGCGGAGAACAGTAACCCACTACTGGAAAGGGCGAAACCTGAGGAAGTGCGGATCACCGATGTTGCCCCCACCTAGATGAGGGATCTTCGAATACCACGAACACAACCACGATCCTCTCGATCATACAGGAAGCCCGATACTGCAACCCAACTAGGAACTAAACGCACCCACACCAAAGCAGCGACCCGACGCCAAAAGAGGAAACAAATACAAGCCAAAAAGGGAAGAACTAACCATCCGACGAAAAATGTGTGCAAACTCCCGGACCAACCTAGAAATTCGGGAAGAAATTATTTAAACTACTAATATCAAATAAATTTTACCAACACACATGACACAACTACAAAGCAGTGACCCTTTTAATTCTGGCTACAATGGCTACCTTTTAATTTTTTTTTAGTTTTTTTTAAACACCTGCCTTCCTTTAATTTTTTTTGTGAAATTTTGATTAGGTTTGTGATTTTGAGAATTTTGTAATTTTATGAATTGAATTTGTGATTTGAGGATTTTTTTATAGGAATAAATAATATGAATTAAAAATGTTAGTATTTCATACTTATAATTTGTACTTTGTCAATTTGTGTTCTAGATTTTAATTTGAGATTCAATTTATATATATATATATATATATATATATATATATATATCCTTACTACTATAAAAGGGTGGGCAGGATTTAATCTGAACCGTTCCACTTAAAATTATCAACGGCTGAAATCTCTCCCTTTTTTAACTCTATACTGTTCTAGGCTTCCAGCCATCTTGCCGCTGCTTCTCCACCTCCTGCTCCGTTTCTCGTCTTCCCCAATCTCCACCTCCTGCTTCGTCTGTCGATCTTCCAGCACCTCGTGGTTCCTTTCCATCTCCGCCCTAATTTTGATTATTTCCTGGTTGTTGTCTCTTTGTTTGGCCACATTTGTAGACATCTCCTCCCGCTATCGTCAATTCAGAGCGGAGCGGACTCGCCATGGAGAAGATTTCGCCGCCTACTTCTAAAGGCCATGCACCACCATCCGCCATCGATTTCCCTTGTCCACCGCCTCTTCCACCGGTAATTTCATATTTGAGACCTTTCCCTCTCCATCTCCTTCTAATTTGATTTATACATTTTCTTGTTTACCCGAAAACCCCAAATTTGATATTTGGCCTAGCCTTTAGGTAATTTTTCTTCCAAATTTCAGATTCTCAATCAACTCTTCTTGTGACTGAGTACTTAATTTTCTCTTCCTTTTCTGAAATGTATAACTTTGGGGCTTTGATTTAGGACAACCATAGGAGGACATCAACTGACAACGGGCCAGAAAAACCCAGGCTCGGGACTGATTAGGTGCGCTCGACCTCTCCTCTGTTCGATGTTAGGTTATGCACAACCTTGCGCCGCCCTTGAATCTTCTTGTTCTGGATTCCTCTTGTAGCTTTAATCACCAGGCTTTCTATTCCTTTTCATTCGCTTTTGTCTGTATTATCTTGTTCTTCGATTTCTGGTTAGTAACATACTTAATTTTTATCGAATTGGATCATTTGCAATTGTCTTTTCCTCTATTCGTTTGCCCTGATTTCTGGTATTATTTTTGTTGTTTCCTCTTAATTCCTATATTTCATTGGTCTTTGATTTTGTTATGGCCATGGTGGATTTGTTTTTAGGGATTTTTCTTCTTAGGTTATGCGCAAGGGTTCAACTGAATTCAGCAATCAATGTGTTCTTAGTTTCAGTTCCGGGTGCGTATTTTCCTTCTGTTTTAGTTGCAATTTCATTTACTGTTTATAACTGTAATGTCAAGTTGAGCTTACATTTCGATGAACTTTGGATATCTGGAACAAAATAGTTGCTTAGAGATTGTGATTAGATTATTGTTGTCAATAGAACTTGTATTCTAAATTTCTATGTCGGACATGATTCTATTTTACGCTATGCTCATTAGTTTGATCTCGATAATTAGTGGTTCCAAGATATCCTTAACTTTCTTGTTTCAGCTTTTTCTTGGTTTCTTCGAAGTACATGGAAGTAAGGAAGCCTTGAGGCAACTGTTGTAGACGCAGGGTCACTCTAAATCAGGCTTTTTAAACTTGCTTTCCCTATTCTTTTTGATGTATAGGATACTGAAATTAGACTGAACGAGAATCAATGTTATGCGTACATTGAAAGGTATATGGTGACATGGTGTTTCCCTTTTTAAAAAGCAAAAACATCAATTCAATTGATTGATTTAGTGTTAGAAGACTCATGATGATTGATGCTTCTTTTATTTCAAGTTATATGTTTGTCTTCGTCTTCTCATATTTTTTTTTGTTAAATATATTGAATTCTCAATTGCAGTGGACTATGAGGCTAGGGCTAGGCCTGCAGTTTATCTTTCTCCAAAATTCATGTTAGGCGGCCTCCTTTGGGCTTCTATGCTTGCAGGTACCCCTCCTCATATAAATTTGCCACTATCGGTTAATGTAGATTCTGAATTTGGGCGAGAGGATTTGGGGAGTTAGGGTTAGGAGCATTTGGAGAACGCAATTTAATCAATTTGTAGTGGTTTGAGCTTCTTGATATATGCTATTCAACTTAGCTTATTGTACAAGATGGCTGATGATTACATGGTTAAATAGGGTAGGGAAGTTCTGAATATTATCAATCTCCTCTGATTACTCTTGATGTTGTGAACTCATACTTTGTTATTTTGGATTGATTAGGTTAGTCAAGCTTGTGCCTCTTGGAAAGATTGTATGCATAAATTTATGAAGTGAGTTTATTCTTTATAGTTGTTCTGGATTGTTGGCATATGCTATTATGGTAAATGATCATCTGGGATGCCACCCACTTAAAGGTCTCGTATTGAAGTTAGTTTGTTGACCTCTCTCTCTGTAAAAAAAAGTATGTAGTGTGGTTTTAGAGAAGGTTCTTTTTTATAGGGTGTTTTGCTTATTTGTTGTAATGAAATTCTATTTTAATATGTTGGACCTGGACTTTTTTTTATTTCAACTTTCTCCTTCTTTAGTTATTGCATATTAAGACTTGATCTTAATTTTAGGATCTGCTTTGATGGGGGATACATCAGATAACCAAGATACAGGTAACTCTGTTCCTAATTTTATACCTCCTCCACCCCTATTATTATTATTTCAGTTATACATTATTCTTAATATACCAGTCTTTTTTTTACTTCTATGTACATGCATGATATATGTAATTTCTGGTCTGAATTAAACATGAAATTTTATTATTACTGGACATTATCAGCTGGCTTTTCATTAGTACGTGTTGAATATTTTTTTTTTCTGAATGAAATGATAGTGATCTGAACTTTACTTTGGAGAGATTATCTTGGGTTTGGTTTTAATAAAATAGCTCACTTTTACAGGTTACCAGAAGTGTTTGGTACTGAAGGTAGGCATCTAAGTCTATAGACTCTATACATCCGTATCGCATGACCACCGCCTCTGCATTGCATATATAATTCCTTGTTATCGGCCTCACTTTGTGGAAATGGTTGGAATCTTAAAGTTAATCTCCCTATGTTTGTGTTTGTGTGTGAATTTGAAGGATATTAATTTATAGGCTTGAGTACTTATTGACCTATACTTGAAATTGAATGATAAATTGGGCAATAACTCTCAAATTGCTTCTCTCGATCAAAGCTTTCTTGACTTGGGGGAAGAAATTGACTATGTATTTGTTGTCCCGTCTGAAAAAATGGGATGAAAAAGGGTGAATCGAAACATTATTAGACTGTGTGATTTCTCCCTGTTAATTTTGTTTATGAATGTATAATATTATTTTTCAGCTTTATAATTCCTGCTAATTGCATTTATAAGAATGATGGAATGGACTGATGTGGTGAATCCACATGATCCGACTTTCATATTTGGTTGTTATCAAGTCGTTTTCTAGGATTAATTGACGTGTTTTTATTCCTTTTATCATGTTTTGTAGGTTTAATTTTTAGTGAATATCTATTAAGTGGTCAAGTTCCTCCTGTCAAAGAGGTGAATGCCGAGGAGCCTCTTTTTCCTGTTGTTCCTCTTCTCAACATCAGTCATCACATGTGGTGAGTTTCTTTATTTCTTGTCCCGAGTTGCTTTTGAAGAATTGAGATGGAACATTTGAAGTTTAAATTTTGGGTGGATGCTGGCTGGTGTTAAGCTCTCCCATCTGTTACTAAAAGTAACAATTACAAGAGCAACTTTAAACTGTAATATATTGGTAGACCTTTTCGATTTCCCATGGAATGCTTAATGTTTGGTTGATTTATTTCCACTCTTTTTAATGGAGTTTTCGATTTGGATTGGAATTAGTGTTCTATGTTATTCAATGCTTTTTTCAACACACTCTTAAAAGAGGTATTGTGTATGTATTCTTACATAGATGAAATACTTTGAATGCCTACAAATCGAGTCTAGATATTTTGATTTTTGGATCTTTTACAAAGCAGGCAAGCTATTAATTGATGCAACTTGTTAGAACTCAGCTTAACAAAGATCACAAGGAGATTGATTCGCATGATGTTCCCAATTTGGTAAGTGTTTAAGGCTCCCAATTTCAATTTGGTCCAAGGCTTCAGAAAATTCATATCTTAATTTATTATGTTCTTGCAAAAATGAAAGGTCTAAGATTAAAGCACCTTTGCACGATGCTGAATGTAGTCGCATCATTAAACCAATGTTGCTTTTCTATTCTAGACCAATCTATGTTTATTTATGCATACTCAAGGGAAAGCCAGCAAGTCACTGTACTTTTTATTTTTGGTTGATTGTTCATTCCTTGCTTAGTGCCACTTGATTAGTTCAGATGAAACTGTTATTTGGTCCTACGTACAATTAATTTTGGAAGTTGTAGTTTGGTCATTCTTGCTCTGTTAGTTTTGTCATTATATTCTATTTTTAATGAAACTAAACAGACGGCTCAGTAGGCTATGAAACCTATTGAATCAACATTTTCGTTAGACGTCAACTCAAAATTGGACTGGTAAGCAGTAAGGAATTTCTGCTGGCTTTTTTTTTCACATGAAAATGATCTCTGAAACCAAGAGAAATGATGAAATGGCTAGGTCATATGTTCTAGATTCTGAGTTTTCAGTTTTTGTTTGGGTGATTAAACTTTTCTAGGAACATAATTATTCTTCCATTTTGATTTAAGGGATGGGCATTCCAATATTAAGTTTTGCTCCATTTTGTGGGTCCGATAAAATGCAATAAGACATATGCATGGCTATCTACGAAACTCATGTTTCATTTGAGTATTCTTTCATTCACGCATCAGGTTGCTCATATTTTACTAGCTAAAATGATTATTCTTCCATTCGAGTATCAACTTATAGTCATATTTCGGTTCAATTCCTGCCTAATATTTTTGGATGGTGGAGAGAGCGGCTTCATTTTGACAATCATGGGAATAATATATGAATTCACTCAAATGTGTGATTATACCGTTATAGTGATGTCACAGTTAATATGCTAAACCTTAAACCATACTGCCCTTATGCTAGAGTTTTAGTTTGGTGACACATATTTTATTTTGGGGCTGAAAGTATATTGAAATTTGTGGTGATGTTGGAGCTTGCTTTGGAGGCTGTCGACTAATTTTTTTTGGGGGCTGTTCTCAATAGCCGAGGGGCTGGTTTCTTCCAACCTCTGCAGCTACCAATTTAGAGCACTCTTTGCTGCACACACTAAGGCCCCGATTGATGAATTTTTTTTCGTTGGTTTGTAGCTGTTTTTTAGGACAACTGATGGGTTTTGCTGGATTTTTCAGGAGGTGATTTGGATGCAGTTGGGGGCTGTTTTCTCCTTCGAAAAATTGCAGATTTGGAGTTGTTTTTATTTTTGTTTCAACGGTAGTTTTTTGTTGGTGTCTAGATCGACATTTGGGTGCGATGTTGCAGTGATTTATCTCAGCTGTGATGTTGTTTTTCTGATGTTCCGAGGGCTGTTTAGGGGCTGTTTTTATGGGTGATTGGTTGCTGTTTAGAGGCTGTTTTTATGGGTGATTGGTTGCTGTTTAGGGGCTGTTTTTCCCGGATGTTTTGAGAGTTGTTTAGGGGCTGAATCTATGGTTTTAAGGGCTGTTTAGGGTCTGAATATATGGTTTTACATCACATTTCATGCATAATACATTATGCATGAAATTTTTGAATAGTTGCTGCTAACAATGTAATGCATTTTCATGCTCTCTTCCATGGTGCTTAATGGGCTAGCAGAATGCAATGCATTTTCAGCATAGTCACAATGCAGCGTCAATAAGGTTAGTGTTGTTGTTTTTTACATACCTTGTGATTCTATTTTGGACTCAGATTTTAGGTGTTGCTCGTAAAGATGGGACTTTGGCCATTCTTTTACAGTGATGGGGCGGATATCTATGAAGGTTGATGTTTACAATTTTTCGATAGAGCTGATTAGAGGTTAAAAAGTCCTTGATGAGACCCAACCCTAGGAAAGCATGAGTTTGGTGACCTGGTAATTCATAAGAATGTAGACCAATAAGTTACCTAGCAATTTTAAAAGTTTGGATTACCTCTTTGCAGGCATCGACATCCTTGGCATATGGAGTGGTATTTACTCCATTTTTTCATATCTCAGTTTTGCAAATGGTGTCCTTCGGATATCCTCTTGGCCCCCAGGGCAGTATTTTAACAATAAATCAAAGGTTTCCCCATTGTTCTCAAGAACAGTTAAGTTGCCAACTTGTTAATCTATTCAAGGAGCTAAGAGCTTCATGAGGTCAGTAGTAACCTCTATAAACACCATACACCTATAACCTTTTATGCAAGGTTTTAGATAGTTTCTTATGACTTCATTCTTCTTCTTGTTGTTGTTGTTGTATAATCCGATTCATTCTAATTCAAGTCCAAAATGTTCTATATAAAGTGGTTTATCCTTTTCTTATTGGACCCATCGTCTTTGTGGTTTTTTGAGGAATGAGTAGCTAGGTTTCTAGCATTTTAACATCCATGTTAATCTAGGTGATGAAAATGAAGTGCACATAAAGTCTCTTTCAGTCTTTTGTATAAATCAAAATATTATTCTCTCCTTTATTTTAATTTTTGGTTATGCTGGGATTATTTGGAAAGAAACCTCAAACATCGTAGATGTAGAAACCACTTAAATGGGTTGTTCTTCTATTCATTTGTATCTTCTTTAATTGGTTATTATCTTTTGTTTATTTAGGCCACATATCTCTCAATTATAATTTTGTCTTGCTACCTTCTTTGTAAATGTTTCATCCTTCTCTTCAACTTGTTTTCTTAGTGTCGTATGAACAGTTTTTTATTCTCCATGTCTAAGTTTTTTTATTGGTTGGCTTGTTCTGTATTTAGGTCACATATCTCTCAATTTGTGATTGAGATGCTACAGGGATTGCATTACAGTCTATGCCTTTATCATATGCTCACCAATAGACTGAAATATTTAACTGAAGTTGCTAGCATCCCAAGTTTTAATCATTCACTTACCTCTAGATTTTGGATAGCATCCGTTTGATTAGGACAACTGATCTCCAATTCTTCCCTATTGTTTCGAATTGAATTTGTGGCTGAGGTTTGCTTCGATGATTTCTAGGGTTTTATACTTTAGCTCTAATGATAATTTGTCACAATCTAATTTTGATAGAGCTGCTACTGATTATGAAATTCGATTTCCTTCTTCTGCTTTGTCCGCTTTTTTTGTAGTTTAGTATTCAATTAGAATTTTTGTCTTTGATATCAGGTATTTGGTCTTAGTTTTACATTTTGTCGTAGCTTACTCCTCTTTCTGTTTGAGTAGATGTTCTTGATCTCAGGTATTTTATTTTTTATTTTTAATGAATATAAAATCACATCAGTTGACTTTGTAATTTTCCATTTCATGGCTTAAACTTCAAGAATATGTGCACAACAGGCTCAAATTCAGATAAAATAAAATAAAAACTCTTCTCCCTGTATTTCAACTGACCCAAAGTTTTTCAATTTCTAATCTTTTTCTCTTTTTCTTTTTACCCTCTTAGCTATGGATGGTACTTCACATTCATTCAAGGGCTTGTGTATTTGGCACTGATTTACATGAATGGGTTCACCACCAAGCAAATGATCAGTCCATGGAAGACTTATGTGAAGCTGTCAACAGTGCTTATGGGATCCCATGGCCCAAGGGCTCCTTAGCCTTTCTCAATAATCTTATTCAGATCATGTTCAAGTCCACTAAGGTATAAACAAATCCCCTTTTATTGCAGTTGCATATTTTTTCAATTTAATTCATGACCAAATATAGAATTTTTGTGCTTAATTACATATCTAGAAAATAAGTTGAGCAAATATGATGTCTGGATGTTTGTTTGGACTCGGAATCAGTGGATCTGAAATCATTGGAATTGATCCTAGTTGCCATTGCATTGCATGCAACCGGAATTAGTAGATTTCGTAGCAATAGTTCGAGTTTTGATTCGAAAAATTAACATAATCTGAAAGCTATTGGGCCTTGATCAAACTGCCTGCATCAATCTTGATTGTTCTTGTTTCACGTTTGATATGTATCATCTCGTGACGATGTCAAATATGTGATCAGGTGCTGCCAGTGATGATCATGGGCGCTTTCATACCGGGCCTAAGAATGAAATATCCCCTTTACGGGTACGTCTCGACGATTCTCCTGGTGGTGGGTTTGATCCTATTACCTTAGCAGATGCAAGCACTTCTCCAAACTTCAGCATTATCGGCGTTATGATGATATCTGGGGCCCTGATCATGGACTCCTTTGGGAACCTACAGGAGGCGATCTTCACCTTGAACCCGGAAACCACACAGGTAATTTAGTAGTCGAGCTTGATTGTATTAGTCTTGAGTTTTCGGCTTTTCGTCTTAGAAGTATTTTTGGTTTACTGTCATATAAATAAGATCATGGATTAATTTTTGTCTTCGTTTTACATTTTGTCGTAGCTTACTCCTCTTTCTGTTTGAGTCAATGTTGATGTTCTTGATCCCAAGTTGCTGCCTACAGTTGTTGAATCTGTGTGGCTTTTGATTTTTCGTCTGTCGAGTAATAGGAGCACTACAAGGATCTCAAAGCAAAATCATTCTCTCCAAAGCTGATTGAAGACATAACTTTTGGTCCTATCATTTAATTGCATGGTAAGGTTTGGTTGAACTTATGTGTTGGTTTCTTCCTATGACATATGATCTATAAGGAAGATTGATGGGTTGCTTATTTATAGGCATGGGAAGGAGTTGGAGTTGTTGCTTAATAAATTAATTGGATCAGCATATCCCCTCTAGGCCGAGTCAAGAACAACCAGAGGAGACCGTGTTGTTCAAACAAGAAGGTATGTCCCTCGTTTACATACGTATTTCATTCGGTTTCACATTAAATCACAACTTCCATGGAGATGAGCGAAGCTAAGGACTATTTTAATTTGTTACTCCCTCCGTTCGGCAAAACTTGTCATTTTAGAGTGTTATTTTTGTTCAAAAAAACTTGTCATTGTAGTTATTTTGTCATTCACTTTACAAAAATGCCCTTGATATGATTGATGGTTTGTTAGTTGTAGTTTTCGATAAAGTAAAAAAGGAGGGTAATAATTGAGGGTAAATTAGTATATTTGTTAATTGCCTTAAAACTTGTGAAAGAAACTAAAATGACAAGTTTTGCCGAACGGAGGGAGTATGATTTATGACTTAACTTTCTTCTTGCAGGAATGTGGTTCATTCGCTTCATTACACACAAATTCAGAATATGCAAATCATTTGCCAAGCATTTATGAATCCGAGCCAAAAATAAAACCAATGTCGAAAGGAGAAGGGTCATGAGATCGAACACGAGGCGGTGCTGCAATATACCCTTCTTTATGCTTATTGCCTGAACTAGATAAATGAGATAGAAACTTCTATTTGTTAACAGTTTTGGATTATTCATAAAGGCTTAGTCGAGCCTTTTTTACAAACTTTACCACTTTGGTAATAAGATTGCATAGTTTACTAACTAAAACTTGTTTGGTTAATGCTTGCTATCTTCAAGCCTCAAGCCTCCAAAAGAACCTGAGCCGGTGCGCGTAGCGCACCCAATCATCCCTAGTATATATATGTGTGTGTGTGGAATATGAGAATTTAGGGTTTTGATTTTGGAATCCAATTTTATGAAATTAGGGTTTGCTATTTTAACAATCAATTTTGTGAATTTGTGAATTGAATTTTGGGTTTGTGAATTGAATTTGTGATTTGGGGATTGTTTATATATATATATGGATCAACAAAATTGTTATTCGCTCTAAGGGATATTTCTTCAATCAATCATATTCCTAATTCATCTCGGAATGTTGAACTGGTTGAAAGTGGAGATGATGTTACTAGTATTCGTATGTAGAGATAATGTAAGTAGTGAAAAAAAATTCGATTGGACAATTGGTGGTTATTAGTGATCCGAGACTACAAAAACATATTTATATCTATATCTATATCTATATATCTATATCTATATGACTATATATATATATATATATATATATATATATATATATATATATATATATACTAAAACCGATGCATAGCGTCCTATGTGGCGCGTTGTGGTTAATTCTAGGTTAAAAATGCCTATGTGGCGCGTTGTGGTTGATTTTAGGATAAAAATTAATAAAATAATATGTTGTCATAATTTAGAGAAAGTTATATAATCCACAATCTATCTATCTATATATTTTAGTTGATTGACAAAAATATAAATAAAAAATATTTCATAGTCATACTTACCAAAAATATTACTATGTAATAGATAAATATGTAGTATTTGATAAGTGTTATTTTATTTATATCTAGAATCTAGATTGTTTTTTGGTGGAAAATTTTATTTATATTATTATTATTATTATTATTATTATTATTATTATTATTATTATTATTGGAATCTATCTAAATTATTTATAACATTGTATTAAACTATTAATATATTCTCCGTGCACGGAACGGGACATACACTAGTTAAGGAATATTATCGTTCCTTATAGTTTTCAGCCCCGCGAAAATCCTGAGTCCGCCACAACTATATAATATAATATAATATAATATAATATAAATTTTCCGGCAAACGATCGACACTGTACATTTTAAAAACTTGAACAATAGAGATAAATCCAAACAATATCTCAAAGGGAAAAAAAATCAAGCGGAGGATCTATTACGGATATTGCATTAACAACCCAGACGTGAAAAACATACTGATAATGAGTAATTCCGTTATTCAGAAAATGAAATCAGGATTTATGCTTATCTACCCTATAGCCTTCACATCCCTTGTAATTATCCACTAATTTCATATATATATATTTCTTTACGTAATCAACAATCTATTAATGATCTTATAAATACCTCTTCAAACCTCACTATCTCACACATCTCCAAACCACATTTCTTGAGAATGACCATACCAAATTTCCTCCTCATTTGCAGCATTTTACTATGGTGTACATTCGTCTCATTCGCCATTGATGTCTCGTACGATGGACGAGCTCTTACAATTGACGGAAAAAGAAAGATTATAATGTCCGGTTCCATTCACTATCCTCGCAGTACACCCGAAGTAAGTAACAATATACACACCGTGTACAAATGTATCGTTACACTGTCACTTATCATATCTTTGTTTAATTCAGATGTGGCCCGACCTTATCAAAAAGGCCAAGGCCGGAGGACTCAATGCCATTGAGACCTACGTGTTTTGGAATGCTCACGAGCCACAACGCGGACAGGTTTATTTGTGTCAAACATACCCTAACGAGGAATGAAGATCCTCTATATCACTTATCGTATCACTAGCTTGTGCATCACAGAATTATTTTAGCATAAAATTTATTTTTAAACATTTATATTCATACTCTAAATAGCTATATATGTTTATAAACTTTTATCTTTAAAAATTATATACTCTGTATATTTAAAAAAAAACTAAAAAGATGATTTTTTTATAAATTACATTTTTAAAGTGTTTTAAAATATGATTGTAAATTTTATGCTAAAATAATTTTGTTATGCAACCAAATGATGTAGAGTATTCATTGCCTAACTAGTACTAAATTTGGGGGGAATTTATTAAATTCAGACAATTTGTGATTTTTTTTTGGGATTTTTGTTGTGTATATTATGTAGTATGACTTCACAGGGAACAAAGACTTGATAAGATTCCTGAAAGTCATTCAAGATGAAGGTCTTTATGCAATTCTTAGGATTGGTCCTTATGTCTGTGCTGAATGGAATTATGGGTATTTTTTTAATTATTGTAATCCCTTTGTTAAATTGAAATAATCATTTTATAAAGCTGTTCTAACTTACCTGTTCTTGTTTCCCTTTAGTGGCTTTCCTGTTTGGCTACACAATTTGCCTGGAATTGAGTTTAGGACTGACAACCAAGTTTACAAGGTGCAACATTTTTCCAATATTAGTTATAAATTTATAATAATAATAGTGTTATTCACTATATATATTTCATAATTTAACCATTTATATATATTTTGTTAATTTGTTTGGTTTTTGAAGGATGAGATGAAAAGATTTGTGACAGACATAGTAGACATGGTTAAACATGAGTCTCTTTTTGCCTCTCAAGATGGACCAATCATTCTTTCTCAGGTTAGCATTCATCAAACATATACAAAGCAAAACAAAACAAAAAAACTTAGTAGTTGTACATATCTAAGTTTATACATTTGTTTTTTCGAGTAATGTAGATCGAAAACGAGTATGGGAATGTTATATGGGCGTACGGTAGCAGAGGCAAAGACTACATGAACTGGTGTGCCAACACCGCGGAATCCATGAACACCGGTGTCCCATGGATCATGTGCCAAGAGAGTGATGCTCCTTCTGGCATTGTATGGTTATATAACATCTATTTTTATGTACTTATATGTGTCCATTTTTTAATTTCTGATGCAAGTTTATACAATCTTTCATGTGTAGATCAACACTTGCAATGGCTATTACTGTGATCAGTTCCATCCAAGCAACAACTCTATTCCGAAAATGTGGACCGAGAACTGGACCGGATGGTATATATGTTCAATCTTTCTTTAATAAGACTATGAATTTTAAAACCAAACATATATTGATGAGCTGAGATTGCTTAAGGTACAAGGACTGGGGCAGCAAAGATCCACATAGAACAGCTGAGGATCTCTCTTTCGCGGTTGCTCGTTTCTTCCAGTATCGCGGAACCTTACAGAACTACTACATGGTAAACAATCAACCATTTGAGTATTTTCTTGTGTATTTTTATGTTGGAATGTAACAAAGTTTTAATGTATTGTAATGTCATATATGTAGTACCATGGAGGTACCAACTTCGGTCGCACCTCTGGAGGTCCTTACATCACCACATCATACGATTACGATGCTCCTCTCGATGAATACGGTAACTTGAATCAACCGAAGTATGGACACCTCAAGAGGCTCCATGACATCTTGTTCTCGTTCGAGCAGATTCTTGTCAATGGTGAATCCCAAGATACTGATTTCGGAAACATGATGTCGGTATGTAATATGTACATTTATATATCAATCATGTCTATTTGCTTATATGCATCAAGATGAACCTTAAAAATGTAACAATGTATAGGCCACTAAGTACACATACAAAGGGAGCCAGTTTTGCTTCCTCGGAAATGCGAATGACAAACACGATTTCACCATAAATTTTGAGAACAAGACCTACACTGTCCCGGCATGGTCAGTTACCTTCCTCCGCAACTGCAATGAGGAGATCTACAACACCGCAAAGGTGCCGTAATTTGCTTCATTCATTTTAGCTACTTTGATGATCGAATCGAGCTATTGCTTCATGATGGATTATGTTGTATAGGTGAATGTACAAACCTCAATCATGGTGAAGAGACAAAATGAAGAGGATGATGAGCCTTATAGTCTCAATTGGAGATGGATGGGTGACGAAATCGAGCAATTCACCCCGAGGAGGGTCCAGGGCTTGCTCAAAGCTAACCAGCTTTTGGATCACAAGCAAGTTTCCATGAATGATACAAGTGATTACTTGTGGTACTTAACCAGGTATATATGTATATCAATTAGCCCTTTAATTTCTTTACTTATATTGAGCTTGTAACATACATAATTTCGGGTTTTCGATCAGTGTTCGTATGGACCGAAAGAACTACTTCTTTAACAAAGCTACAAGAGTGACAGTTAACACCAACGGTCACCTTCTTCATATTTTCGTCAATGGGAAACTTATAGGTGAAGTTTCCTCATTTCCTCACTTGTTTTATTTAGGTCAAATTGTAACTGATTTCATACATTAACACATTTTTTGGAGGGGTTGAATTTGATCAGGATCACAAGCTGCAACCAATGGACATTTCCAATTCTCACTCACTAGTGATGAGTTTCATTGGAAGGAAGGAACCAACACCATCTCGCTCCTTAGCGGAACGGTCGGATTAGCGGTAAGGAGCTTCAATATACATACAAATGTGATCTCTTACTATGTTCATTTTGATCCGAGTCTTGATCGAATTCATATCTTGCAGAACTACGGTGAACATTTCGAGAACGGGGCTGTTGGGATTACCGGGCCAGTTACGCTAAGTGCGAACCATGGGCGCGATGTGATCAACCGAGATCTAAGCAGCAACACCTGGGCGTACAAGATTGGGCTTCGTGGAGAGGACTTGCAGTTTTTCGAAGCTGACCAAAATCTTAAGAAGTGGCACGCCGTGGGGCTGCCTCTGAACCAGCATCTGACATGGTACAAGACCACTTTCTTGGCACCGAGGGGAGACGATCCAGTCGTCGTGGACTTGAAGGGGATGGGCAAGGGCGAAGCGTGGGTGAACGGGCAAAGCATCGGGAGGTACTGGACGAGCTACATTGCAGAACAGAGCGGGTGTGATGTATCTTGTGACTATCGTGCAGCGTATCATCCTTCCAAGTGTTCGACAAACTGCGGCGAACCTACTCAGAGATGGTATCACGTCCCAAGATCTTACCTTAAGGACGGGGAGAACACATTGGTTTTGTTTGAGGAGTTTGGAGGGAATCCGACCCAAGTGAGCTTCGAAACTGTGTCGGTTGGGACGGCTTGTTTGCATTCGTATGACAATGAGAGGGTGACCCTGGCGTGCCAGGGTGATCAGGGGATCAAGCAGATAAGATTTGCGAGCTTCGGAAACCCTCGTGGAAGCTGCGGAAGATTCAAGACAGGGCAGTGTGAGGCTCCTCATACGTTGTCTGTGCTGCAAAAGGTAAGCTGCTGGTTTTTGGTTCATTTTTAGTGATTGATGGATTTGTTTTTGTTGCAATGACCAGTTCTGAATTCGGATTTTGTGGATTTCTGATGTGTTTGCAGATGTGTGTTGGGAAGAACAGCTGTAGCTTCCGGGCTTCGGAATCACTTTTCGGCATTGTGAGTTGCAAGGTTACCCCGAGAAGGCTTGCTGTTGAAGCTGTTTGTTAGAGTAGGAAGTCATATATGATACTAGTTAGAATTTAAGCTGGATCTTACAAACTGCACTCCAGATTGTCATATAATAAAAAGTAATATTTAATTTAATTTTACTGGTTTATATCTCTGTGCTAAATCCAAACAACCAAAAGAACAAAACTTTTTCCGAAGCAATCATGTTTGGTCTTCAAAAGCTTTACTTTAACGCCATCCTAATCTGGTTTTGGTTGGATCTCTTTGTAAAATTTCCATGGCTGATTAAGCAATACAAAGACACAGTCGACAAACACCGACCGACACACTATACTTTCGGAGGTTTTCCCTGACTTTGTCCGTGTAAACAAACATACATCGAAATACCTAGGCAAAGTATTTCAATACAAGTTTCGCTGTTCTCCATTAGATAGTTAAACATAAGGCTAAATTCACACAAGACCGACCTATCCGCAAAAACATATATACTGGGATGGATTTCAGAAGAAAGTCCTGTACAAAGAGACACAAATTACTAACAAATGCACAGACAGATCGGAGATGATTAAAAAAAATAACAGAAAAAAAACAGAAGCTATTATCTTGTGCTCTTGCTGTATTGATACCAGGGAGACAGGCACTGTATGGCATATGTTCGAGGATTGGAGGAACACGGTCTGGAGCAGGAAGAAAGAAGCAAGTTGAGAAGTTGAAGAACAAGAAGCTCCGCAGCACAGAAAAAGACTTGCAGAAAAGCATGTCAGATCTCAAACTAGTGGTTATGGATGTACACACCAATTATGTTGATCTAGGCACAGAAACAAGACCAATAAGCAACGGTAGGTAAATATACTTCAACATGCATAATACATGCAAATTGAATTTACAATGAACAAATGTGTGTAAACTGACCATAATTACCCGAAGCAGCAGCTGGGTTTGGGGGCGATGGTGCGTGTCAAGATCAATCCACTTATGATAGTTCAAATCCAGCATTAGATTTAATTGCATACAGCATCTTTTCCCGCAAAGTACTTGCACGTTTGTATGTTGGAAGCTAAAAGTTGGCATGACACGAGAAACACAATGTACACTCAGAGAGGCATGCAAAAAGCTTTTCTTTTACTACTGCAAAACGGCATGATCCATCTGCAACTGATATACTGTTTCAGGAAATTACCTTCAGAGTATTGTAGCAGGTTGAAGCTGAGGGAAGCCGATCCACATCCTGCCCTCCTATTGTTGCCCAAATTGGCAAATCGCATGGAACCTGCATTACATATGGTTCATGATTACAATATATTGAATTAATATAGAACTGCTCATAATATTCAAGTTTTATTATTTACACAGTAAAAAGAATATGGCCATGATCTACATGGTGGCATATTGTGAATATAATAACAAGAAAAGCTACATCCAACGACAAGCGACCAGAAATGAATGAAAAAAGAGAAGAAATAGTGCAGTGAAACAAAAATCACCAAGGAATGTGATCGTTCACCATTGTACAATAGGACTCCAAAAACTGAATCTCCACTCCCCATTCAAAGTATAATATAGAACATAAAGTTCGAAATTTGAAGTTTGACTTTGAAGTTGCAAACCCTCAGGGGGGAAAAGCCCCCAACCCTGAACCCTAGCAATATCTAACAAGCGACATCCTATTAACCAACCCCCATGAAAAATCATTTTTTGAGGCCAAAAATCTAAAAATCAACATCAGGCCAAAATCAAGTTCTAACTTGATCACATTTGTACATCCCTAGAGTTTGAGAAGCAAAATATTGGCCAGTAGACTGTAGTACCCCGCCTCACAGACAATAATGGAATGGAACTGCATCTGTTACTTTATATTAAAGCCAAGGTGGGTGTCCCACAACTAGAAATCATAGATATGAGTGAGGCTAAAGGATTCAATGGGATCTAAGACGGTTTACTAAGTTACTAGGCTAATGCTCACTGCAGGCATTACACACCCCATCATAAGAGTTAAATAGCTATCAATGAAATGAATTTCAGAAAAACTAAAGATGCTGCACATCCTCATCCAAAAGCAACTATGCACAGTTCAAATTTGCACAAAGTGTCAAACGGTCAAACCCAAAAACCTAGCTCCAAATGAAATAAACAATCAAATTTGCCCAAATGTCAGCATGCATGCTGCCCATTCATAAAATTAACCTTTTTCATTAGAATGATTTCTTTTATCTCAGATACAAAACAAGTATTCTCCTTAGCAATGCCAAACACCAAATCATAAATTACCTTATGGATTGTGAAGGTTGGCTGCAAATGTTTGAATCCAAGCAACGGAGCACGAGAACAACTAGTTACAAATTTGAGCAGTAAACATCGTTCTTGTGGTTCAAACCCTGCCATAACCTGCTAATCATCAAATTAATGGAACTCTGTTGAATTACTTAAAAGTTAAAACACTTCTGGTTAAATTCAAAATTTTGAATATCAAACCTAGAGATATATGCCTTGGCTTTCATAAACAATAATCAAGCAGGAAGCAGATACTATACAAAAAGATTTATAGCAAGAATTATCCTCTCCTCCCTCAGCAACAGATATCTGGTTGAGTACAGCAAGTGCAAAATTCAAACTTGAAAAGTAACTTTCGAAGGCATGATTAAAGCTCATAGTATAACTCTAAATAGAACCCCTGATCCAGTTAACAGATCTTGCAAATTCAAAATAAGTATATCTATAACAAGATTAGCAGCACAATTCAAGTTGCAAATTCAAAATAAGTATATCTATGACAGGATTAGCAACACAATTCAAGAGGTGTGAAGTAACATGACAATTATATGGAAATCATACCTCCCAGAAAAGTTTAACAGTGCGACTCCGCTCAGTGTAACCACCAGTATAACGCGTATTATTTCTCAAATCATCAACATCTATGTCATGGATTCCTCCTGAAAGTAGCTGCAAAGCATGAATTTCATGAGTCATCAAACTGAGCAATGAACACATTCGATTCTTGACAGATATTCAAAGTAAATAAAAAAATAAACTAAAAAGTTACAGTACTAATGCTTGTTAATGGTTTTGCATTCTAAAGAAGAAATAGCAGAGTTCAAATGAACAAATTATTTCATGAAATAATAATAATTCAGGACACCCACATCTGCTCAGGGCTTAGAATTCATCTTTCTTGGTCAATAAATGTGACACTGACAGAAGTGATGATAATGAGCAGGCTATAATACAATGCTACCAATGCAGCATATCAAAGACACAAACAATATAATAGAAGAATATCTGCATCATAGTTCCATATTCCTTTAGGAAATAATGAACTGATATCATTCTCTTCAAAACATATGCAGACTTCTGATCTTAGATCATCTGCCAATACATTGAGTGATTAAGATGTGCCTAGATACCCAGACAACACAAAGTAGTAACAGGGAAAAAATTGATACAACTTACCTGGTTAAACTCACTTGCATTGAACAATTTCAACCACGAAGGTGATATCAGATCAGTTAACCCTCTGTAGAATGTATTTGATAAAGGTAATATCTGCCGTTTCATCAAAATATGATTCAGTAACATATATGGGCCCCTTCAATAAAGACCAATTTGGAGATAAACAACAAACCTGTCGATTAAGTTTATAATCTGCAATCGCATGAATGTACTGTAGCTTGTTATCATTGGTTACGTTGATATCTTTGCCACCAGGTTTAAGTTCAATATTCTGTCTTCTGCCAAATGATTCTTCCGTAATGGTAAAATCCAATGAGAGTTCTTTTGCATCACCATCATAGGACTGTAGATAGAGAACCAAGTGACTATTCAGTTTTGAACAAAAAAACAATTTATAAATATGAGCAAACCATGAAACACATGTCAAATCAACCCAGGCAAAACAACAAGTTTCAGGCCAGAACCAGGAAGGGTGTAACACACATTTTTAGGAACATAGTCACATGCCAACAGAGGTTTGTGCAATGGTTAATTTACATATTTTCATTGCCTATAACAGTCTGTATTTGTTAAGGGTACAGCTAAGTTTGCCCAGATTCACCCAAATATAATTGCCAAATGAACAGAGAGAATATAAGATGAAATTACATGATTTCACTAGATACAATTAATGATGCATGAAGAAAATGTTCACTGATCACAATGACTTATCTCCTCAATTCATTCATTAAAGTTTAAAAAAAAATTAAAAACTAAAACCAAAAGAAAATTTCACCATAACTCAGATCCACATGAATAGTAAAAGCAAGAGCTTTTACCTTGACATACATAAGATTCTTGTAGAGCTCTGGATCAAGCGTAGAAAGTTCATCAATAAAGCTATAGCGGCCCAACAGCTTTTGTACAAAGACATGTGAAAATGAATAATCTAATAAAATTCCTTCATAGAGAGCTTTCCCCACAATTCTCCCAAGAAATTCAATCATCTGAATACCATTCTCTTGGAACCTTGCAGTAGGGCTTGGAATTAAAAGCCTTTCAGAAGTTGCTGTCTGACAGAAAAGCCCATATCTAATGAATCCAGAGAATTGTGAAATCAGAAAAAAGTCACAAAACTCCCTTATGGAAAACTCATAATAAAGCCAAATGGTTACTCAAATTATGTGATACTCTCATCCATAGATCAAAGTTTTGTCATCAATTAGTATTAGTACAAGAGAATCCATATGAGAAAGCATTCTGTAAACATACTCAGGGTCAAAGGCTGCCTTTGCTATATCAGTTAAGAACTCCTTCGTTAATCCACCATAATCAAGCCCTGCCTCTGGAAGGTCACATTCACTAACAAACGAAACATGTATGGATGACTTCAACTTCGATCCCAATGCGTTCAATTGACGATATCCATCTTCTATAATATGACCCCGACGAACTACTATCTCTATTGACCGCTCACCAGGTCCAATCAATTCACCAGCCATCTTTCGAGAAGATTTGTCCATTTTGATGAACTCTCTAAACATCTCAACCCTAATATGGGAACAAAATGTTAGTTATGGTTTATGATGGCATGAGAGCAAAGATGACAGCAACTCCATAGCAGAAAAAGTGCATATCTAGAACAATTAGAAATTTTAAAAAACAATGGCATCACTCAACAACACCTACTTATCAGCAACTAAAAAGTCTGAACATCAAGAATAGTTTGGGGGTTAAAGCATAAATTAATGCCAAATATTAAAAAATTTAAGAAAGGAATCAAACAAAGAAGTCCAGCTTTCATTATAAACAAGGCCACAATAAACTCCTGATTCCCCAGTAAAAATAAGGCATTGCTTTCCGCCCATGTGTATAATAAGGAGCAGACAAATTTATATCTAAAAATCAATGAAGGAATTACTGCAAAAATCAAGTGCATAGACAAAATGAAGATAATATAAAAGCCACATTAGATTATAAGAACACCCCCCAAGCCATATACTTTACTTACCTCTCTTTAAATGGATACACATAGGGTGTTATGGTGATAAAAGAACCCATAGAGGTAATGTTCATAGAATCATCTACCCTAGATGATGAGACCTCGTGAATTCTAGCAGCTGTTGCAATAGGAGGCCTAGACTTCCTTGCAGGAGCAAGCCATAAGTCAGGTGGGCAAAATTGATGTCGACAATCTCTTTCGTACAACATTTGCAAGCATTTAACTGCAGCATCCATTAGTAGTCTGTTCTGCTGTTCACTATTCTGAAGCAAGCCATTATAAACTAGTGTATTTAGCACCGAAGCAATGCTTCTCTGCTGCTCCAAGGAGAATGGAATCTGGATCATGCAATTCAATGAACGATAGTTGAAGCTTTTGGATAGTGAAATAAAAGAAAAACAAAACCATCTACAGTATAGCCTCATTATTAGTTACCTGTCTTTCATAGAACTCTATGTCATCAAGAACTAGCAGCAGATGTGCATAGATCGAACAGAACAGATGAAGCAGGCAAGATGTATCCTTCGGAATGCTTTGTGGGCCACCTCGCAAACATTCCACATCCCACGCATCATGTGATGCTTCATCATTACCTTTTTCATTTCCTGGAAGTCCTTCAGCCAAGTCAGAATGATTTGGCTGCGATATTCTAGTGATTTTATGCAGTGCAGCAACCCACTTAATGCTGGCCTCCTTATTGAGCTGTTTTGGTTTTTGCGTTTTCTCACATTTCTTCTTATCTTGGTTTCTAGTAACTTTATTAACATGAGCTTGAATTTTCTTGGATGGCAGAGAACTTTCTAATTCTGCCCAGAGATTAACAAGAAAGCCAGGGGTGAACGACAACATGTTCAGAATCGGCAGTGAACCGGGCGTGAAATTCATAATGGAATATATTCTGATCATATAAGAATATAAATATGCAACATCCAGGAGTTCTAGAGGCTTTGCATCTTTCAGAATGGACTTTGAACCATTATTCTCACTTCCTGAAGCATTTGTTCTCACAGAGGTCATGAGTTTCAAAAGATGCCACTGCTGACAAACAGATCGTAGAAGGTCCAACAACGTGACAGATCCAAAGCTAAAATATGCCCTGTGGGCAACAGAGTCCTCTGGTTCTGCAGGATGTCCTTCGTTGTCATGCAGTCCCTGAAGTTCTTTCCCAACGCAATCAATATTCTCAATCCCGGACAAGAAATGCTGGGCAAGGTTATTGAGAACACTAACATAAACTGCACAATCTACATCATCAGAAAGCCGACCTGAATCATTATCGCACTCTGTTGCCAAATATACAATGTTTGAAAGAGCCCAACCAACTCGAGGAAATATCTTAGCAGAATGATCTCCTAACTGATCAATCAACAAGTATTCAGCCAAAACTTTGTCACTTGAGATCTGTTATCACCTGCCATAGTTTGATTAGTCATCATGTTCTTCATAGCAGAAATGATTAGAGAAGTTAAACCAAAAGGCAACACAGAAATGTTCCAGGTATAGATAAAAACACTAAAGTCCAAAATGCAAACAGATTTTATGAAGATACTTCATCAACATGTATAAGAATCTGAAATAATACTGAAGACAAATGGCTAAAAGGGATATCCCCGATGTGAAGAAAAATGCAAAAAAATGCAAAAAAAAGAAAAGATAAAGAAAAATGGTGGCTCCTATAAATATCAGTCTGCAAATACTGTACAAAACGGAAAGAGAACTGATCCTGCAGAGAGAAACAAAATTGAGTGGACAGATGAACTGCCTTTTACTAGCTTATTCGTATCTCAACCTTTCATGTATTCCTCAAAAAATCCTGTACGTATCCATAATCTTTTTTTTTTTTGTTTTTGCGGAGCGTAATATTTAGGCGACATTTATCCACCTCTAATTTAAAAAAGAAAAAGAAAGAAGAGAGGTAGAGATAAAGAGATACTGAACTTAATAAACAGCTGCTCTAGATGAATCACGAAAACACCGAGGCAAATAAATCAGATAATCATGATTATATAAATTACAGATAAGCATCCTATATAAAAATATTATAGCATCAACTGTCCATTTAGTTATGCTTTCTCACCAGTAGAGTCCTGAGACAGGGTTCCATAATCGACCTATGCCTTAGTGCTGGTAAGAGTATTGCTGGTATACGTAGAACAAGCCAGGGGACTGAAAGTATGAACACACAGTACTGAAGAACAGCACTATAAGTGTCTGTGGAAAGACACTCACTGAAATCTACATTAACCACTTGAAATGGACGCAAGGCTAAAGTTATTATGCCTGCAGTGATCAAGAATCGGGCATCTGGCTGGGAAGCACCTTTTCCTAGTGACAGAGAAGAAGCATTCAGTTTACTGATATATCTTCCGATAGACTTGTATAGACTACTCTTATCACTGCCCATAAATGAAACCAGTTCCTTCACTACTTTAATGGCATCGGGTTGATCTTTATCAGATATGCAATGCCATCCCTTGAGGTCACTTAATGTGATAATTAAACGCACTGCTAAAGACATAAGAGCTACAATGTCTTCACTCCTTGACAGCTCACATTCTGCGAGTATAAATGAGCACAAACAGATCAACCTCTTGACTTGGTATTTCCAAATCTTTCTTTCCTCCACAGTCCCAACTGCCAAAGCGCAGAAGTTTTTATTTGGATCTACAAACAAAAAGATAATAAATCACCAAAAAGTTAGTTATAGATCTTATAAACATGAGACATAGACACATAGTGCACTATAGGAATGCAGTTACCAAAATAAAAATACGATTCCATAACAATAGTTCATTCAGTTAATTCAATGGACGGATACCAAGTGAAACGGATTTCAAAAGAAGACATGCTGTTAATCAAGTATAAAAGAGACAACTGGAACCCAAAATATACACTCCGTATTAAATTTGCTCTCGCGCACCGAAAACATCCCAAAACATAAAGGCAATCCATAAAGTCAAAATTTTGAAAAATGCCATATATATTGGTATATTGTCATAATTAATCTGCAATTACCTTTAGAGTTCAAACTTTCCATTAAAATGGAGAAACATCTGATTGTGCATTCAACATCTCGATCCTGAAATTTGTATCCTTGGACTGTTGAATTTTTTATAAAGAAAAGGAAAGGCCGCAAAACACAGCAGGAAATCCATGTCTTTGTCATAGGAGCAGAACTATTACTCAACAACAGTCCCCAGTCATCTTGAAGGTGCAAAGCAACTCTCTTTGTCACATGATAGCGCCTCCAAACTCTCTGCATATAAAGAAAGAGCAACTAAATTCATCATTGGTACCAGAGGGATTGAGCCATCCAAGCTCACGCAATAGAAAAAAACACATCATACTGAATATTTGACAGTATGCACCATCAGCGTGTACTGTCAATGTCAATGCATATCAAATTCCAAAACTACTAGTCTCGAAAACCAAGTTTGGTCAAAGCAGTCAAGGAAAACGAGCGCATTTCAATATCGCTAGGAATAATTTGAAACAATATCATGATCCAATTGCGGATCACGGAAACAAAATTATATCAACTAATAAAAATCAAAATCAAACAGCAGCTATAAAATTCAACCGGAACAGTACAGAAACCCTAAAAAAAGAGATGGAAAAGGCACCTGGATGAAGAGAGCAGCTGAGGAAGCTCGCCTAGCGAAATTGCGAAGCTCCCGTTCATGAGAGACCTTCTCGAGGAGTGCGTCTCTAGTGATCTCCCTAGCACTCGAGCCCCTCAGCGAAACCTGATCAGAAATACACTTGTTGAGCAACTCGAGATTCGGAATCCAAAATTGGAAAGAAAACAAGATAAATGCGACGGGAATCTTCGATAATCAGATCAGATCAAATCACCTGGTTCTTCCTGGTTGAGTCCATGGAGAGCCAGAGATCTTCCAAATAGCTAAGATTTATCTCAGCCCCTTTCTCCCGGAGAGAGTGGGGGGTTTCGGTTTCCTTCTTCAACTGATTTTTCCGGTTCATTTATTTTTTTTTACTAAACCAACTACATGCCGGTTTACCAACCCCTAGTGGTGGATGAGTCAGGTCATGACTCATGGCCTCGGTGGCTAGTTTTTTTTTTTTTTTTTTTGATTAGGTAAAAATTCGGATTCGCCGAGGCGTTATCCGATAGCATCTTTTCGGATGAGGTCGAGAAGACCTGGATTAGTAAGCATGTCTGGGTTTCTGGTATAACGGGCCAATTTGGTAATACAATCAGCCACCTGGTTACCTTTGCGAAGTATGTGGAAAATTCTTACTTCGCGAAACCCCTTGAGTAGGCAAGAAATTTCAGACATTAACATTTCGATTTCCCATGGGCATTTCATCCCATATTTCAGATAATTAATAATTATTTGGGAATCTCCTTCAATTATGAGTTTTTCTGTGCACAAATCAGTTGCCTTTTTTATTCCTAAAAGTAATGCCCGTGCCTCCGATAATAGGGCAGACTCTTTTCCAAATGTCATTCCTCCAGCAGTAAGTGGCTCTCCTTTCCAGTTTCGGATAATAAAACCTGCAGAGCTATCACCTAGGTGTGGCGCTGATCCATCAAAGTTTAATTTCAGAAAGTCCTTTGGGGGTTTTATCCATTTTTTACTCATCTTGTTTGTTTTTGTGTTTTTAAAACGCATTTCCTTACCATTTCCTTTATGTTTTCCTTTTGTATGTTCACTTGTGGCCCTAACCCAGTTGTTCATATGCACTTTGACGGTTTGGTTATGGTTTTCTATTGATGGTTGTTTCTGTTGTCTAAAAACTATTTGGTTTCTCGTGAGCCAGGCCACCCACCAGGTATAGGCCATTTCTTGTCTCTGTTTACCGTTCAAATGTTCCGCTAGTTTGTTCATGATGGGCTTAATCTTCCTTGACGATTGCATCACATCAATTACTAATCCTCGAATCTTGTTGTCAGTATTCTTGAAAAAAGAACTGTATTTACATTCCAAGAAAATATGGGCTGCGTCTTCTTCGTGGTGGTTGCATATTGGACAGTACGGAGGTATAGCGACACCACGTCTAGATAGTAATGCCGCAGTTGGTAACCCTTCTTGAGCCACTTTCCATAAGAAGTTCTTTACTTTTGGTGCAACATCCGTCTTCCAAATCCAATTACTGTCATCTATTATCAATTCAGTGTTTTTTGTCACTAATTTATATGCACTGGACGTCGAGAACCATCCGTTTTTATCTGCCCACCAATAAAGTCGGTCCTCCAAAGGTACTGACGGTACATGAAAGTGTGCTATTTGCTCTACTATACTACTCGGAAGGACCGTTCCAAGTTTTTGGACATTCCAGTTTCCATTCCTCAAATATGTATCAACCGTCTCATTTATGTCTATTACATTTGGCTGAGTACAAAATTGTATGAGTGGTTGAAGATTATTCCACCTATCTTGCCAGAACTTAATGGTCTTGCCGTTTCCCAATGTCCATATAAGTCCTGTCTTGAAAGTTGGAATTAATTTTCGCAATTGAGACCATTGCCATGAGGCAGGTCCTTTTCCTTCATATTTTAGTATGTGTTCCGTTTTCAGATACTTTTGTTGAATGATTCTAACCCACATGTTGTCAGGTTCCGCCAAAATTTTCCATAGCAGCTTAAGCTGTAACGCCTCATTCATGTCATGAGTTTTCCTGATGCCCACTCCTCCCGCTACTTTTGGTCTACATACCCTGTCCCACCCAATTAGCGGTTTGTGTGTACTATGTTTGTTCCAGAAGAAAGACCTATTAATTTGGTCCAATTGTTTATGTATTTTTGGTGGTAACATAAAGCTTTGCATAGCATAGAGTGGTTTGGATGATAGATTCGTATTAATCAGTGTTGCTCTTCCTTGTTGTGACAAAGCGCTTGCTCGCCATTTTGATAGCTGGTTTGAGGTATTGGTTATTATATCTTCAAATGTTGTTTTGTTTACTTTACCATTTACTATTGGGCAACCCAGGTATTTATCTAGTTTTATTTGTTTAGATATGCCTAGACACCCCTCCAAATCTGGAATGCGAGTCCTTGGAATGCCACAGGTGACTTGGAAAGCCGATTTGTGGTAATTGATTTTCTGGCCAGAAATTTGACAGTACTCATCTACAATCCTTTTGGCCCGTGCGCATGCTGTCAGGTTTCCTTTTGAGAAAATGATTATATCGTCAGCAAATGCCAAGAATGGGATTCTCGGACAATTTCTTCCAAAAGAAAACCCCACAGCGTTAGCCGGTTGGTTTGCCTCGAAGGAGAGTTTTCTAGCCAAGACTTCTGCCCCTAGGAGAAACAGGAACGGTGACAAGGGATCACCTTGACGTAACCCTCTAGTCGGAGTAAAAACTTCCGTTGGGCCATTGTTTACCAAAACTGAGTATGAAACCGTAGTTATACACTCCATTATTAGTTCAATAAATATGTTGTGAAACCCGTATTGCTTTAGGACTTGCTCTGTAAAATTCCAGTCCACTCTGTCATAGGCTTTTTCCATGTCTAATTTTATTGCTAACCATCCATCCACGCCTTTCCTATTTTTGAAAGAGTGGAAAATTTCATGTGCAATAAGAACATTATCTTGAATGGCTCTATCTGATACAAAGGCACCTTGCAAAGGGTGAATTAGTTTACCCATAACTTTTTTTAGCCTGTTAGTAAGTAATTTCGAGATAATCTTGTAGATTGTAGTGCACAGACTTATGGGTCTGTAATCTGTTGTTTTAAGCGGGTTATCGCATTTTGGCAGTAGTGAGATAAAAGTATGATTAATCTGTTTTAAAATTTTCCTTGTATGAAAAAATGCTTTGACCGCCTGAGTAATATCCGATCCGACAATTTCCCAATAAGTTCTGTAGAACTCTGCAGTTATACCGTCTGGCCCTGGTGATTTGTTATAACCTAGATTAAATACCGCCTCCTTGATCTCACCATTTGTAGGCGGTGAGATGAGTAGCCAATTATCCTCGTCAGTTACTAGCCTCGGAAGCATTTGGATGTAGGATGTCATGAGATTTAAGTTTACTGGTTCTTTTGTGAAGCGTTTTGCAAAGTCCATCTTTATTTCTCTCCTCACATTCTCTTCCCCTACACAAATGGTTCCTCCAGAAGAAGCAATACTTCCGATATATTTTCTATTTCGCCTCCCCGATGCCACCCTATGGAAATAAGCTGTATTTGTATCTGACAATCTAAGATGTTTAGATTTCGCCCGTTGACTCCAATATTCCTTCTGGAACGTCAGAAGTTTCTCCTTCTTTTGTATCAAATTGGTTTCTTTGGTTACTGTAACACTGTTTGCTTGAGTGTTTGTGAGAGCTTGGATCTTAATCAATTCTTGTTCTACTTCTGCAAGTTGACGAAAGATATTTCCAAATGTGTTTTTGTTCCAATCTTTTGCTTTCTGTTTAAGAATTTTGGTTTTATACATTATTTGAAACATATTTGAACCAGCACATTTTGCTCTCCAGGATTGTTTTACTATGTTCTTGAAATCTGGTCTATGAAACCATATGTTTTCCATCTTGAATGGTGGTGGTTTAAATACGTCCTTTGATTCAAGTTGAATAAAAATTGGACAGTGATCTGACGTCGAGAATGCGCCATTAAGTGTACTTATGTTAGGAAAAACGTCTAGGAATTGTTGCTGAACTAATACTCTGTCAAGTTTTTCTAGAATATTGCCTTCTCTGTATTGTTTCTTTCTCCAAGTAAATTTATTGCCTGACCACGGAATCTCGATTAGGGAGCATGAATTTTTAAATTGGTTTAGCCTATTGAACCTGGTAAGAGAGGGCTCCCCTCCACCCTCCTTTTCACTACTGTGGCTGATTTCATTAAGATCTCCAATTACTAGGCATGGTAGTCTTTCCTGTGTTATGTAGTTTGTAAGTGTTTCCCAAAACGCATTTTTATCTCTTTCTTGCGGTGGGCCGTATACTGCGAAAATCATTCCTCTAAAATTACACTCATGATTTACATATTCCATCCCAATAATTCGTGGCATATGGATCTTAACTGTAATTTGTTCATTAAGTGAATGGTTATCATTCCACATAACTCCCAGGCCTCCCGAGCGCCCAACCCCAGGCGACCAAACTGCCTTGGTGAATCCACTGCTTCTCCAAGTTGATTCTTCTGGAGTAGTGTCCGACTTTGTTTCTGCGATAATTAGGATGTTTAGGTGGTTGTTTATTCTCATAGCATTAGCATCAGTCCAAAAAGTTCTTTTCCCTACACCACGCACATTCCAGAAGCAGACTTTCATTGGTCACCTTTCCGATCTGTATGAAGGCTATAGTGTCCAAGCCCATACAGATAAATTTTTTCCTTTGGTGTATTGATGTCAACCGATCTTTTGTGGTGATCATATCTCCATAGTTTACTTTCTTGAATCACAGGGGAAGACTGGGAAGTCAGGGGTGTGCTGAGTAACTGGACTCCATATTTTGAGTCTTGTTGGTTTCGTAAATGTTTCATGCCACTTTGATAATTTTTCTCATTTAATATTTTGATTGTTGTTCTTTGGTTAAACTATTTTAGTCGCACAAAGGTATAATTTTATTTTGAAAATTCGAACTTGAGTCTTCCCTTTATAATTCGGATTTGATGGTATTTCCTATAAGGTTTGTCAATCAAAATTATAAATCTAGTTGTCGTGATCTGCTGCCTTTTATGAACATAGTCTGCCTTATTTTCATATGGATTCGCACCACAAGTACTACTAAGATTTGTCATTGTGTTGTTGCTTAAGAGCCCCAGCAAAGGCTGATTGTTGGCTTGAATAAGCTCTGTCACATATATGTTGGGCAAATTCTTCTTTAATTCACCTTTGATCAGTCGAAAGCTAGCCATCAAGCCCCACTTCAGATTTAACTGATCAAACCTACTGCACCAACACTGTATACGCCGGCGATTCCAATTCAGTGCTCCTTTTGAATGATTCGTCCTTGCAGTTGTTTCATGAGATTTTACCCATTTACTATATTCCTTGTAAGCAGTTTTCCTCAATCCATAGTTGACTATCAAGGTTGCTAAATTGTAATTTGATTTACTCAGTTTCCTATGATCATAGCGATGTGTTATTGAGAAGTGCAATCTTTGGTATTTCTCTAGCACTAAATTCACTCGATCATGATTACTCTTGGCACCTGAGCTACCCTCACCAAATAACTCACACCAATGCTTTACCACATAATTAGAGCTAGTAGGTGGACAATGGTAATATCCATTCATCCACCAGTAGCTGCTTCTCAAAATAGCTTGGTTAAGATTTATGAAGTTTCCTTGATCATAAGTAAGCCCATAAAATTTCTTACTAAATATGATAATGCATTCATAATATTTTTGATTTACAATCCAATTATCATCTCCAATTGCAATCCATAATATTCTAACCCTAGTACGTTGCCCATACACTCCTACATTCTCAAGCTTACACATCCAGAACTTGTTAGTACAAGAAAGGCTGAAGATAAAAAAGCATGTCAATACATCCTTTCTAGCCAAAAAACCTACATATTTCATACCCAGAAAAAGCCATACCCGCTGCAAGTGAAACCAACCCTCCAAGCCAGAGTAGAACAATTGGAGGGAGATAATAAAGCCATACTTAGTTGTCTTGCTAGGAGCTTCAAATAACCACTTACTTGATGATTTTATTCGCATTGAAGGCAGGCAGTGCTCCAAATCATCAATGAGCACCGAGAGCCTTATTCCCTTGAGCTTGCTACACATGTTTCCCCTTCTTGCTTGTGCCACCCATCAGAGTCAAAGTGGAACAAGCGGAGTCGCCTTCCTCAACCTTGATTTTGCGCTTCCCCGACTCAGACTTGGATGCTGCACTAGCCTCGTCCTTCTCTATCTCTTTTGCAGTAGCTGGAATACTTGCCTGCTCAGTGTATTAGCCATGGATGGAAGCAGCTAGCTGAGCAGGCCTACTCAGATCAGGTAATATAAATTCCACAGAAGGTGGAACATCTACAAGCATTGCATCATAATCAGCCTGCTTGAACCCAGGATCTGCAAGACCTTCCACAACCAATATCTCATCCAGGAACTGCTCTTCATCGATTTCCAAGATATCATCATCGTCGGCAGCCCAGAAATCAAGGTCGGGTTGCAGCTCCGCCTTTATCGGAAAGGAATCATCATGTGGGGGCAGCTCCGGCAGGGGAAACAGTTCAGCAAACACAAGGTTCTCTGGCTTCGGAGCTACTTTCTCGACAAACATAGTCTCAACAGGTGTGGTGGTTGATATATCTGCACTCTTCTCGGAAGATTTAGAAGAAGAAGAGTCAGAAGACAGAGAAACATTCTTACCAAAACACTTCAACAGATCAATTTTGGAATGGCCAAAAGTAGGAGGTGGGGCAGAGGCAGCTTTCTTGCCCACCACCTTCACCCAGTCAGAGCCAGGTGCATCACCAAGGATATCTTCAACAACTTGCTCAGCCTCAGCAGTAGGTTGGACCTCAGGAGCAGGGACAGCAGCATTGCACATAAACCTTCTAGGACAACCCTCAAACGAGTGGTCTTCAGCACCACAACTTCCACAACCTGATGGAAAATCCTCGAACCATATAGGGAAGGATTCCACCACACCAGCCTCATTGACCACGAAAATACTTCTGCCAGCAATCATGGTGATATCAACAGAGACACATACCCGCGGGTAACGGTATCTAGCACCTTTAGAGTTAAAAGCCGCAACTCTAATCACTTGTCCCAACTCATTCTGCTCCACAATGTCTCTGATAATCTCATCACTGACATATTTAGGAGGGAGTCCTGGAAATCTGATCCAAAGGTCCATGAGAGTGATCGACTCAGACCATGGATCAAATTCCAGTCTCCAGGGACGGAGAATAATCAGTTGACCAGACACATGATAAGGGCGATTATCCCAGACCAAAGTGCGATCCTCCACCAAGTCAAATCTCAACTCAAACCAATTATTTGCGATTGGAATGAGCTGAAATCCGCCTTTCAGAAATTTCCAGACATACCTTATTTTCTTTCTTACCTCCTTAGCCTCCATCGGATCTCCAATAATCGTGGCAAAGATGGATGACTGGTTGAGAACTGAGATGTTCTCTTGAACCCTTTCCTGGAGCGCAATTAGCTTCTCCCTGTTGATTGCTCTCTTCTTGAACTTCTTTTCAGCTTTCTCTTTTTGACAGCTTCTTTGAGCAGCCAAGGAAGCCTGTGCATCACCCATGAGTTTTTTGCCCTCCGGCGTCCCCTTTCGGGTGTTAGACTTCTTAGGGGCAGGATCTTCTGCCGCCATCGGTTGCTTCCCTTTATCCACTCCAGATGGAGCCATGCTCAATACAGAAAAGAGGCAACTGTTAGAGTGAGACAATGAAGGAGTAATGTTGTTGTAGATGAGAAGAGAAGAAGAAGAGGTGCAGAATTCCGGGCACCCCGCAGCCTCTCTTAAATAGAGGATTTTAGAGGAGAAAGATGAGAGTGAGGGGGAGAGAGGACGAACCCATCCAGGACGAAGGAAAGAGCCCCAAGAAACCTTGTTGCAGTAACCCCTCCCGGCCATCCCTTGCCAGAGCACCCCGGAGCCAATTGGAGTTGGCCAAGAATCAACAGTAATAGCCTCCGTACACCACAGAATAGGCCAAGGCGGTGGTCGATTAGACCAGTATAGAGCAATCATCGCCTGATTTACTCCCCAATTGAAGCAAAATCCAACTGGAGCGAGGAGATTGAGGCTTAAGCAAATTTCATACGCTAACCCTAATTTAGGGGAAAGCCTTTCAACCACTTGGAAATCTACAGCAAACAATCCCAGAAGGTAGCCGATCCACTCGATCGTAGGGGTACTAGGCCAATCATCCATACTTAGGGCAGGAATGGCAAGAGGAAGATAGATCGAAATTGTACGGGCAGATAAGGTTTAGCAGATGGGGATGAGTATCGAAGAGACAGGTTGGGGAAGGGAAAGCCAGAGGAAGGTTACCGCGCGTGTGAGCGCGTTCTTTTACACCGGATGGGTTTTTTTCGACCCAAAGTCAATTCGGCCTCGGTGGCTAGTGAACGTCAGGAAATCGCCCGTTCGAACCACTCATTTTTTTCTTTTTTTTTTCCTTTTTTTGTATATTTTATTTATTTAATGGTATTGTTTTTTCATTAAAATTTTAAATATTAAAGGAAACTATTACAAAGCCAGTTTTGGTTCCATTTTGTAAGTCTGTAACCGAATCCATATAGTTGGAGTTTGTAGCTCGAATTCGACTCGTACTTGCTCGATAACCATATAGTTAGAGTTTGTAGCTCGAATTCGACTCGAACTTGCTCGATAACCATATAGTTGGAGTTTGTAGCTCGAATTCGACTCGAACTTGCTCGATAAAAATTCGGTTCGAGCTCGTTTATTTTCTAAATGAGTTATCAAAGTCCGACTCGAACCGATGACTGGGGGTCGTGTGCACGGGCACACATGCGCTAATAGCCTAGCACACAAGCCGAGTGGCTGAGTGAGGATTCATTCTAAAACCAATTGGACATAAAAGGAGTAGTCCACCGACTCATATACTAGGGATTGTTATGTTCAACTTTCGATGTGAGACACTTTTTGGTCTCATTCACACTTTCGATGGCGGCGACCGGTTGATCGTGAGCGGTTTGGGTCCTTTGTCTCTGGTGGCTCTCTTCTGGTGTTCATTGGGTTTCGCTGCGCCTGGTTGTTGCTCCTTCGTTGTTGCCCTTTTCAAGTTTCGGAGCTTCCCATCTCTCTCTCTGTTTAGATCTGAAGGGTATTGTACGGAGAAGGTTTTAGTCGGATCGGAAATTAGGATTTCGACGGGATCAATTGTACATGCTCATCAAAGGGTTTTGGTATCATAAAGCACATACGCTTTATAATTGTACTTGGTAATTTTTTGTTCTTCTATATGGCTTCAGTGTTCAGATGATGAAAATTAAAAAGGAGAGGGGTAAAGGTGAAGACTTTAAATAATTTCATACTTATTAGTAATATGATACTTATTAGTAATAAGTATCATATTATTAGTAATAGAAGAAATAGTTCACCGACTTATATACTACTCCCTCTGTTTCTTTTTATTTGACATTTTACTACTAAGGTACGTTTTTTAAGGTATTAAGAACTATATAAAATATTTATTTTTTTAATTATTTTTAATTTCATACTTAGTAGTAAAATGTCAAATAAAAAGAAACAGAGGGAGTAGTAGAAACGGAGGGATATATACACCGCAAATCCGCACGTTAATTATGACGTGCATGCACGTAAAAAGAGACGTGCAAGCACGTCGTAATTAACGTGCAAGGTGGGTAAACCAGAAAGCGTGCCAACGTGCGTGCACGTAATTTTTTTTTAAAAAAAAACGTGCTTGCACGTCAAAAATGACGTGCAATATTGCACGTCGTAAGTAACGTGCAAAAATGCACGTCGCTTTTGACGTGCAATATTGCACGTCATTTTCGACGTGCATACACGTCTTCTAAAATCGAAGGCGACGTGCCCCTTCGTCTCCATTCAAGTTCCAACAGAGAAAGAGAGAGCGACGGCGGCGGCGAACGAGGAAGAGCGAGAGAGATCGAGAGGGTTGTCGAGAGAGAGAGAGAGAGAGAGAGAGAGAGAGAGAGAGAGAGAGAGAGAGAGAGAGGGTTTTCGAGAGAGATGGACTCGGAGAAGGCAGCGGCAAAGGAGGTTTGGGCGGCGGCCATGGCGGACTCGGAGGAGGTGGCGGCAGCAGCCATGGAGGACTCGGAGATCACGAAGAATTTACACCATGTTGGCATCTTCAAGGGCAACTGTTGGGGGTTGTTCCAATCGAGGACGGAGGAATCATTCACCCAACGTCGTCGGGCGCTACACGCTGCATGGCACCCATTCCCAGGTATGGTGGCGTATTTAGAGGCGGTGTGGCTTCCGTACAGCCGGAACATCGTACGATGCTACGTAGATAATGTCTTCCATTTAGGCACTCGTACAACAAACAGGTACACCTTACTTCATATCTCCCATTACAGTATGATATGACATCAAACATTTAGTAATATAAACTTCAATGTTTATGTGAAACTGTTTACAGAGTCGAGGGTCAACACAAGGTTCTCAAGGAGGCACTGCACTCATCGACTGGTGACTTCCGGATCGTGATCGATGCAATCCATAGAGTCAACGATTGCCAACTGCATGAGCTTCAAACTGCTTTGGAGATCGACCGCTTCAAATGGCCAACGGCGGCGTATAAAGTCAACCTTTTTGATGAGGTAAAGACTTTAATTTCCAAAAAGTGCTTCGACTATCTGTACAAGTTGTGGCAGGATGTCGTCAACCAAAACATTCCTCCGGAATGCACGGATCGACATTGGAGGGTTTGTTACGGGATACCTTGTGTCCATGAGATTCAGGCATACGTCAATTCCGGTACTCCGATACCCGCTGAGGACATCCACCCGTTCTGGATGGATTTGTCATGGACGGACATCGACGACACCCCACTGTCGTATGAGCTGTCATCTTCATACACGGCTTCCAACGATGTATGCGACGAAGAGCTCCACCAACCCTCATCTGCAAGCGTCCGATCGAAAGGGAGGCCTCGGGGGTCGAGGAATGCCTGCAGAACCAACCCGTTGCCATACGAGGAGTTAAGGGGAAGATTTGAGAGAGAAGAAGCATGTGCTGCTCGACATGCTGCTCGACATCGTCCACAAGCGACATCAGCTCGACGTGGACGTGATGATGTGTTCGGAGGGTTCAACTGGGGTCGAAACAACATTGATCCCTTCATGCTCGGACATATTGAGGGTGTCAGGGACACTATTGGAGACGGTCATTGTGGCTACCGTGCTTTGGCGTCATTGACATCACTAATCAGCGAGTCTGCTTTCCCGGAACTCAAAACGTTATTATGCAATCACTTGGAGGATCACGCCGATCTCTACGCCGGTTGTTATATGGGAGGGTACCCATTCCAACAGTTCGTCGACAACCAGAGATGGGCGGGACCTGTGCATGGTGATAGGAGACGGTGGATAGAGCTACCCATCATGGGTTTAGTATTTGCAACGCTATATCAGATTCCTCTCGTTGTCCTAGCTTGGCATCATCCGTTCACATGTCTCCCCATGACCTCGGCCACACCTACTAACAACCCTCAATCAGCAACCCTTGGTTTAGCCTGCATCGGAAACCAAGACCATTTTGCCGCGGTACGACTTCAAATGTCTTATATTATTACCTATTTTACTTTTCATCTATATGTCAATACTCTAACTCTAATTTTCCGTTCTCATAGGTCTGGTTGCGTCCTAACGCTCCTATTCCGCCGCTTGCTTCAGAATGGGTCGCACATCATCAACCGAGCGTCGAAGGATGGGATGCTCCTTTTCAAGCTCGGTTTGACAGATTTCGAGCCTTACGTGTCGAGTCTGGTCGCCCTTTACACTTTTCCTAGATTTAAATCCACCAGTTTATTACAAGTATGGATGTAAACCTTTTTTTTCCGTATCCTTCATGAAATGACATTGTATCGTATCCTTCCTGAAATGACATTCGATCGGTTAATAACATGGTAAATATCGCCGTGGAAGAAAAATAGGACTCTTTTGGGGATACTCGGAATGACTAAAACCCTAAATCATAAACCTCCACTAGCTAAAACATCAAATTCTTCAATTAACCCTAAAAAACCCTCCGTAAACCCTAAACCCTAACTAGGGTTTGCACGTCCTTAAAAACGTGCAAATACCCTAACTAGGGTTTGCACGTTGTTAACGACGTGCAATATTTGCACGTTGTTAAGGACGTGCAGTATTTGCACGTTGTTAAGGACGTGCAATATGTGCACGTCGTTAACAACGTGCAAATCCAATTTTGTTATCGACGTGCACGACTGCCACACCTGCACGTTGTTAAGGACGTGCATGCACGTAAAAAACGACGTGTAAATCCTTAATCACCATTTGCGGTGTATCTAACAAGACCCTTTAATTTTATAATGAAACTCCACTTGTTAGTCTACCCATTGATAAATCGAATTTTGTAATATATATGTCCTTTGAGCATAGTTAAATACGTAGCATAACTTTGGGCCTTTTGCTAGGTAAAGAATGTTGGACAATGACCCTGCTGGAACCTGTGAATACAGCAACTAACAAACACGTTAGGAATGTAGGCCGAACCTTGTTTCTGTGAAGGGGCTGGACTGCGGTGAAGCGTGGTATGGAAGCCACTGAATGAGAAACGTATTTGCCCCCGACAGTGGTGCAGATCATATGCGAGGCAACGTCCCCCAAGGATTTCACCGTCTTCTCTCACAGGTGCACTCGAGGGAGAGAAGTTGGAACTAGAACAGGCGCTCAGAACGGGAAAAGGGTAGGAGAAAACAGGAGAGGGAGAGAGACGATTGTGTGTTCGCTGTGTGTTTGAAAGCAGAACCCTAACCCTCCTTATATAGGCTCCGAAATCCTCCTTAGCCCGCAAGCAAAGGAGAGATTTTAGTCTATCAACAGAAGGTTCGAGTTTATCTAAAACAGTTTGGAAAGATTTCGGAAAAGATATTTTTTCCAGTGAAAAACAGATATTCGCGGATAAGCACGAACAAGCTAATCCGTAATATCTTCGGCCTCAAAGAATAATTTTTCCGCTAAAAATTAACTCCAACTCCAATCTCGGAGCACGAGCCGAGCCGGACGGCGGCGGCGGCGGGCGCGCGTGTGGGTGCCCCATCTCCTCCTCAACCTCTCAATGTAGGTAGTGGAAGAGACTCCTTAAAAACCCTTTAGGGTACCCTTGAACTTTCCATGTGGGATGTGGGAAGTCCAAAGGGCACCTTCCTTAAAACCCACCTTCTATATGCATTAACTCCAACAATCCCCCACAAATGCAGATAGAAGGGTTTAAAAAAACTGAGGTTTTGAAAACAAGTTCTGAGCGTGTCGAGGTTAGTGCTTAAATGCTGATGTCTTGCGACTTGAATCAGCACATAGTGAAACTGGCAATTCCTCAGATAGAGCGAATGGCCAGAGGCCTTGAATTCCTCCACTTTGGGGTAAACCAGCAACACACACCTTCCACGGGGTCCTGTAACGTTCCGCTAAGTCTTATCACATAAGACATCCAAGTTTTGGCACACCTTGGGTGCTCATGAGTGTTCTAGTGAGGACTGCCCTAAGTCTCACCTTGGAGGGTTGCCAATCCCTCACACTCACGTAGGTAACTTCAACATATCTGTCTCAATACAGAATACCCCCACAATGGGTTATGAAGTTATTAGGAGCTCTAAAGCTCAACCTCTCATTCGTTGTTCGGTGATCTATCAAGTCCGTCTCAAAGGACCACCCAATGCCTGGGCTATAGAATCATTAAGAGCGTTAGCTCAACCTCACTATACACTTGCCATAGGAATGGGAGATGTGTATCTCATAGAAGTCTTTCCATGGCTTGCGTTCGACCAAATTAATGGTTTCCGCCACAGATTCCTCCTCTCACAGGCTTTAGCCCCATTCCCCTCGACGTGTCAAGGACTAGCCTTCTGCAAAGTCCTTTGGTCAATGGATCCGCAATGTTCCTCTCTGACCGCACATACTCTAAAGAGAGTACCCCATTTCTTATCAACTGCCTCACAGCCTCATGTCGAATGCGTATATGCCTCTTCTTGCCATTATACGCTCCGTTGTTTGCTACTCCAATGGCAGCCTGTGAGTCGCAGTGTAGAGAGATCGCAGGAGCTGGATGCCCCCACATTGGTATATCTGCCAGTAGGCTTCTCAGCCACTCAGCCTCTTGCCCTGCTAGGTCTAGAGCTATAAACTCTGACTCCATCGTCGATCGGGCTATGCAACTCTGCTTTGCAGATTTCCATGAGACAGCTGCACCACACAATGTAAAAACATATCCACTAGTAGAGCAAATTTCATCAGTCCCACTTACCCAGTTTGCATCACAATATCCTTCTAGAACGCAGAGAAAACCCTCAAAATGTAATCCCCAATCAAGAGTGCCTCTAAGGTATCTCATTAACCTTCTAAGTGCATTCCAGTGTTCTTTGCTAGGATTATGTGTATATCTACTGAGTCTGCATACTGCATAAGCTATGTCAGGCCGAGTATAGTTCATCAAAAACATTAGACTCCCAATTACCTTAGCGTATTCCTCTTGGGAAACACCTATACCTGAGTTCTTCACTAACTCTGTGGTAGCATCATATGGGGTCCTAACTGGCGTCACATCATAGTTGTTAAACTTTTTCAATACCTTCTCTACATAATGGGATTTAGACAAAGTAAAGCCATTTTTAGTTCTAGTAACTTTAACACCTAGAATCACATCTGCTTCGCCTAAGTCTTTCATTTCAAAGCGAGAGGAAAGAAACCTTTTGGTTTCATTTATCACATGTATGTTAGTGCCAAATAACAACATATCATCAACATATAGGCACACTATAACACAACCAGAATTGTACATCTTGGTATAAACACATGCATCAGATCCACTAACCACAAATCCAAAACTCAACACAGTGTTATGGAACTTCTCATACCATTTTTTAGGTGCTTGCTTTAGGCCATAGAGGGATTTCTTTAACCTACAAACCATGTTCTCCTTACCTGGAACCACAAAACCCGGAGGTTGTTCCATGTATATTTCCTCATCTAGATCACCATTCAGAAAAGCAGTCTTTACATCCATTTGATGTACTAAGAGCTTGTAATTAGATGCTAAAGCAAATAATGTTCTAATGGTTGCAATCTTAGTTACAGGAGAATAGGTGTCAAAATAATCTACTCCATGTTTCTGTGTGAATCCTTTGATTACTAGTCTTGCCTTAAATCTTTCAATAGAACCATCTGTTCTAAGTTTCCTCTTAAAGATCCATTTACAACCAATGACCTTATAGCCTCTAGGCAAATCAACTAGTTCCCAAGTGTGATTACTTGTGATAGATTCAATTTCACTGTTTACAGCATCTTTCCAAAAACTAGCATCAACAGAACTCATAGCTTCTCTATATGTTCTAGGTTCATCCTCTATCATGTGAACATAAACTAGAGCTTCATTGATTTCATCTAAATCACGGAGTTCAGTTAAGAAAGAAGTCACAAAGTCAGGACCATAGCTAGTTTCAGTTCTACGTCTTTTACTTCTTCTTATTTCACTAGGTTCATCAACATTGATAGAAGCAGGTAAAGACAAAGATGCAGGTTCAGAAACAGCAGGAATACTATCATGATCTTTCTTCAAAGGAAAAATTTGCTCAAAGAATTCAGCATCACGATATTCACACATAGATCTGTCATGCAAGCACATAAACCTATAGGCAGCACTGTTCTCAGCATAACCAACAAACATGGCATCAACAGTCTTAGATCCAAGGTTATCCCTCTTAAATGCAGGAATCCCAACTTTAGCTAAACACCCCCACACTCTCATCAACCCTAGGTTAGGAGGATGTCCTTTCCATAGTTCATAAGGGGTTTTGTCTAACTTCTCATGGGGTACCTTATTAAGAATGTAGTTTGCAGAAAGAACAGCTTCACCCCACAAAGAGTCGGGTGACCCAGAACTCACAAGCATAGAAAGCATCATGTTTTTTAAAGTTCTGTTCTTTCTTTCTGCTACTCCATTCGATTGAGGGCTATAGGGTGCAGTACGTTCATGAATTATGCCATTATTCTCACAGAATTCTTTCAAAAACGTTGTCCCATATTCCCCACCTCTATCGGATCTAAGCCTTTTAACTTTTCTATCAAGTTGGTTTTCTACCTCAGCTTTGTAGATTAAGAACATTTTCTCTGCCTCATCCTTAGATCTCAGCAAATACAACTTGTGTATCTAGAATAATCATCTACAAATGTGATGTAATACCTTTTACCACCTCTGCTCTCAGAGTTCCTAAAATCAGCTAGATCGGTGTAAACTAATTCTAGCAATTCTGTGGACCTCTTTGTTACAGGTTTGAAGGGCTTCTTGGTGAACTTAGCTTCCACACAAATTTCACATTTTTTATGATTATTACCCAAGTTTGAGATTAGGCCCATTTTATGTAATTTGTTCACAGATTCAACATTCACATGACCTAATCTAGCATGCCAAAGATCAACATCAACAACGATATAAGCGGAAGTAGAAGCTATATTAGCAGAATCAACAACAGTTTGCAAAACAAACAATTCACCAAACTTGTAAGCCTTCCCTAAAAACTTTCCATTCTTGGACAAGACTATAGAGTCACATTCCATGACTCCCTTTAGCCCGGCTCGAGATAAGAGCCCTCCAGAGATCAGGTTCCGTCGCAGGGAAGGCACATAAAAGACATTCTGCAGGTTCAGGATGTTACCTGAGGTTAGCTTCAGCGAGACTTTCCCTTTGCCCAGCACCTCTGACTGGCTTGAGTTCCCCATGTAGACTTGCTCAGCTCCGCTTGCAGGTTCGAACTCATCAAACAGCTCTCTGTTGGCGCAGAAGTGCTTTGTGGCCCCAGTGTCCACAATCCATTCGGTCATGCTCCCAATGATGTTAGCTTCAGTGACCACTGCAGCAATGATTTCAGGAGCAACTCCTTCAGCGACGTTTGCAATGCCTTTTTCCTGCCCTCCGTTGTTCTTCTGGGCAGCATACTGAGCATCCTTCCTCTCACGGCACTGGAACGCCCTGTGGCCTTGTCGACCACACACATAGCAGCCTGTGTTGTTCTGTTTTTCTCCATTGTTGTTCTTCTTGAACTTCGCAGGCTTGTTGTTCTGTCCTCCAGGGCCCTTCTTGTTCTTCTTGTTGAAAGGCGGCTTATTGCCTTTCTTGTTGACCTGCGGAGTTTCAACAATGTTAGCTTTTACCGTGTCTGCAACAGTGTTGGAGGTCTCCTTTTCCTTTAGTCGGTTAGCTTCCTCAATCTTCAGATGGCTGACGAGTTCCTCCAAGGTAAGATCTTTCTTTTTGTGTTTGAGGTGATTGCGACAGCGTGCCCATGACTCAGGCAATTTCTCAATCAGGACGTTTGCCTGAAGAACTTCGCACATCTTCATCCCTTCAGCCAGTATATCCGCTACCAAATTCTCGTACTCATGCACCTGTTCCATGATAGGCTTGTCGTCCACCATCTTGAACTGGATCCACTGTCCAGTCACGTACTTGCGCTTCCCAGCATCGTCAGTGCCGTACTTCTTGTCTAGGGTTTCCCAGATAGTCTTAGCAGACTTCTGGATCAGCAGCAGGTCGAACAGAGCGTTCGTCATGTGGTTCAGCAGGTAGCCTCTTGCGGTTTTGTTGTCGCGTTGGTATTTCACGAGCTCCGCAGAAGGCGCAGGTGGGTTGGGCAGCGCATCGCCCTCAGCATCAGCAGCAGCCGCAGGGGCGGCAGGGGGGTCTTGCAGCAACACATAGTCAATCTCCAGTTGCTCAAAGAAGATCAGCATCTTCTGGGACCAGCGCTTGTAGTTCGAGCCATCCAAAGGCTCCAGCTTTGAGAGATCGAGCAGCGGCTTCTTGTAGGAGATCTCGACGGCGGCCATTGATCCAACTTTTATAAAATACGTTTCTCACTGTTGGACAATGACCCTGCTGGAACCTGTGAATACAGCAACTAACAAACACGTTAGGAATGTAGGCCGAACCTTGTTTCTGTGAAGGGGCTGGACTGCGGTGAAGCGTGGTATGGAAGCCACTGAATGAGAAACGTATTTGCCCCCGACAGTGGTGCAGATCGTATGCGAGGCAACGTCCCCCAAGGATTTCACCGTCTTCTCTCACAGGTGCACTCGAGGGAGAGAAGTTGGAACTAGAACAGGCGCTCAGAACGGGAAAAGGGTAGGAGAAAACAGGAGAGGGAGAGAGGCGATTGTGTGTTCGCTGTGTGTTTGAAAGCAGAACCCTAACCCTCCTTATATAGGCTCCGAAATCCTCCTTAGCCCGCAAGCAAAGGAGAGATTTTAGTCTATCAACAGAAGGTTCGAGTTTATCTAAAACAGTTTGGAAAGATTTCGGAAAAGATATTTTTTCCAGTGAAAAACAGATATTCGCGGATAAGCACGAACAAGCTAATCCGTAATATCTTCGGCCTCAAAGAATAATTTTTCCGCTAAAAATTAACTCCAACTCCAATCTCGGAGCACGAGCCGAGCCGGACGGCGGCGGCGGCGGGCGCGCGTGTGGGTGCCCCATCTCCTCCTCAACCTCTCAATGTAGGTAGTGGAAGAGACTCCTTAAAAACCCTTTAGGGTACCCTTGAACTTTTCATGTGGGATGTGGGAAGTCCAAAGGGCACCTTCCTTAAAACCCACCTTCTATATGCATTAACTCCAACAAAGAATAAAAAATTGCAACACACATGTGAAAGAATAAAAAAATTGCAACACACATGTGGAACTCATGGCAATTTGGACTTTGATCAACCTACCATACCTTGTCATAACTCATAACCTTTACTCTCAAAATCTGTAAAGTTGAAAAAAAAAAAAAGGAGCAAGATCAAGATTCCATTCCGTGTAAGAGCATTTCATGAATGGGCAAATTGTGGGGAGTGCATTACACACTAAAGAACATTCAAAAAGCAATGGAAAATAGGCCATTGCTTTTTCCTCTTCATGTCTTTATCTTCAAACCAAAAGGCAAAGCAAAGAATATATATCCATCCCCAAAACAATCTGCATCAAGAACAAGTCCAATAAGATATCTAAGTTTTCTTTGATTTTGATCCATTACTTGCTTGTTGCTGGTTTAATTTTCACCATGGAGAGCTCACCAGGAGAGAAATTAATGGAGGTGGAAGTGTTAGTGAGGAATCCATGGCTGGTAAAAGCCGGGGTTCCGTTGCTTCTCTCCGCTGCAGCTTTCATCACTGCCAAGATCATGTCAAACAGATCATCATCATCAACTATTGAAAAAGAAGAAGAAGATGATGATGATGATGATGCGAGTTCTTCTTCAAGTTCAGAAGGATTAGAGATCAAAAGCGATGTCATTGAGGTGCTTGAAGACCTCAAAAAGAGGGAGTATGAGTTGGAGAGGAGATTCTTCATCTACCAAGACATGAAGGAGAGGGAATCCAAGGCTATTGAGATCGGAAACAAGCTGTGCTTAGAGATGACGCGGCTTGAGTTTTTGGCAAGAGAGGTCTCGTTGATGGAGGCCGAAGTATGGAGGATGGAAGAGTTGATGGTGGAGTATCTTGGAGTAGTGAAGAAGCTTGAGACTTCAAGGTGGGAGAAGGGCTTGGTTGAGAAGAAGGCAAGGAAGCTAAAGAAAAGAGTAAGAGTGAAGTCCAAGTTTGCGAAGGAACAACGTTTGTGCATCAAGGCTAAAGATGAAGAGCTAACGAGAAATCGGAGAGAGTTGGAGAGGAAGAGTGAAGTTGTTGTGGAATTGGAGAATGAAGTTAGATTGATCAAGGGTTTTTTGGATCAATTGAAGGAGGAGAGGGTTGAGCTCTTGAACAAGTTAGAGGTGGTTGAAAGATCAGTTTCAACAAAGCATAAGGTAATTAATATGTTGATTTTAATGGTGATGTTTTGATCTGTTATGACACGATTATAAGCATCTAAAAATGACACCTGAATATGTAGGATAACGAAGAAGTTGTGACGAAGGAGGCCTACTATAAGGTTGTGGAAGAGCTAGAGTGTGAGAAGAAGGATCGAGAGGCCATGGAGAATGAATTGATACACCTAAGATGGAGCAATGCCTGCCTAAGACACGAGGTGAAGCGATGCAAAGAGCAACTAGAGAGCAACCGAGAAGACACTAACAAGGATGGTCATTTAGAGGTGGAGTCAATCACCAAAGAAGCGAGAAAGGTTCAAGAAATGCTCCATGATGGCGAGTGTGATGAGTCGTGCTTGGTCCGTGACAATGAAGGGGCTTGTTTGACACAAGATGGAAGGTTTTCGAAGAGAAAGAGGTTCATGAGGAAGCTGAGGAAATGGGTGGAAGGCGGGAAAGTCGACGAGAAGCAAAAGCATGAAGAGATGATCAAGTGCTTTGGTAGGCATTCTGTTGCTCTTTCGGAAGAAGCATATGAGAACTATGTTCATCCAAGGAATTCCTTTTCTAGTGTGTAGGAGCCCTTAAAATATAGGAAGCAAGAAACTGATTTTTATCCTCATAAAATCAAGTTCAAATTAAGTTTTTTTAAAAAAAAACTACCATAGGAGTTGCAAGCAATTGGAACAAATTAATCTCAAATCGGGTGTCCATCTAATAAAGTCTTGTTTTACATTCCAAATTGTCTAGTGCACAAAACATGAATGTTGGATGCCCTTTGGATTATTTTATTTATGGATTAAAAAAAAAAGTGTTTTCCTAATTTAATTCATAGAAAACCACCTTAAATATTAAGAGAATTTTCACAAAACCACCTCTAAATTACACCTTTCAAACAACTACATGTAAGCCAATTTGTGCTTAAAAGAATTTTATTTTTCACAAATTGTTAATCGCAATGATAAATATATTTATAAAATATTAATATTTTACATTTGAATAAAATACAGTACATGAAAATTTCTTTCCCTTTTAATAAGGAAGTTAAAATGAAAATTTCTTTATACTCAATCGTAAGCAATCTTACAACTTGGTTTAGCAAGAGAAACTACAACACATTCAGTAACTGTAATACCTACTCTTCATCTAATAATAAACATCACATTAACACTTACACAATCAATTCCCCTCTACAAATTTCAGCAATTAAATTCCCAAATTTCACCCCTACCCTCCAAAAATGCTCCTATTTTTATCAGCATCTGGTGTTTTCTCCACTCATCACAGCGAAACCGCACAGTGGAAACTAATTTACTATCTTACAAGTTCTGTTTACGGGGTCAAATCCCTGCGAAGCCTCTGACGCTGAGTAAGCCATGGCATCAAATGTGCTGCCTCTCTATTCATTACACGAACCGCTTGACCGCCATGTTGATTGTCGGAAAAATATGAAAACTCAACGTGGCAAAGGCTGCAACTCCAGAGGAGATGAAGAATAAGGGCAGAACTAAGTCACATTGCTCAGGAAATGGAGCAAAAAGTGTAAAGTTACAAGAGCCTGTAGGAGCCTAGACAGTGAAATCAGAGTGAAGTTTGTGTTTTTCGGAGAGTAGCTGACAGTAAGCGGATTGCCGCCATTGACGTATTTGTCACCGCCATAAGTTATGGACACATTAACTGGTGATGAACCTGAATGACAGATTTTCACAACATCAGGGGAATAAACATGAATGGTGGGTAATATAAGGATTCAACTGGTTTTCTTGCACTATAGAAAGCAGTTCAGGAAAGGGTTGTTTCATGTGACTTACAATCATAGTTAGCCCACCCAATCCTCTGGCCGGCCAAATCATAGACAAAGATTTTGTCCTTGAGGACGAGGTCTGCAAAAGCCATGACAACCAGATCAGAACGGTAGTTTCTATACCCTCTCAGACTCCAATATGTGTGGAATGTTTCAGAAGGATTTGGCATTATAATATATTCCATAATGTTCTGCCTTCACTCGGTTAAATCCAGACCCTCGCATAAGACGGGTGCGTTGTTATATTATATAACAACACACACCTGTCTTAAGTTGGCATGGAAAGCCTCAGTCTCACATTGAAAGTTTTTTACCCCAGATAATATTCCCAGTCAAGCTAAAATCCATGGAGATCCAGAAGAGGGACAAGAAGAAATCAAATCCCAATCACGTTAGGGACTAACCTCCAAGAACATTAAATCCTTGACCTGGTACTTTCTGAAACCCCATGCACCACATCGCATCGCCATCCTGGCATCATTCATTATAACAACAACACTTCACTACTTTAGTATCATGGACATGAGTAACTCGAAAAGAGAAGGGCAAAAACACAATTTGAAGTGTTGAGACAAGTTAGGGCACTCACTCGAAAGCCCTTGGGTACAAGGTACTCTTCTGGTTTCAAAACCATGGACGCACTTCCAGCAAAGTTTAAGGTCACTGAAGGCAATACATCACTTGGGCTGCAAACAATATTAGGGGAGCTGTGGATTCATCTTCTGACCATAATATCAGTATAGAGTGTATACTCCTGAGGATATAAGCTAGATAGTTACTAGACGAGAGAAATGTAAGTTCAAACGAACCTCTTTGGGACCAAGTAACATTGATTTCCTTCAGAAGTTATAGGTCTGGCACCATGTGAAATGGAGGAAGTAACCTGAATATCTCAGAGAATATGATAACAACATCAAGAACTAACTTGGCACAATTAATAACTCAGTACCAATCTTTGAAGCTGTAACGAAATTGTGACTTACTGCACTAACAAAAGGATCATATGCTTCTTCAACGAGGTATGCCAATGTTGTTCCGGTGTCGACAAATGTTCCTTGATAGCCAGATGTTACAAATGCTTCTGGGTTGATGGGTAACAATTGGCCATTGACAGCAATGCTCTGCAGGTTAAGATTGTAATGTGGCCTGAAATGTTTACAACCAAAAGCATTCATATGAGAGGGGGGCATGAACAATTGAACATCTTTATAAAAAAAAAAAAAAGAAAAAAAAACTGAGCTTAGCATTTCCGCTTACAGCAGCACTAACATCATTCAAAGCAGAAAGCATCCACGCTAGAGCAAATACTTACTGTGATGGAACAAGTGGGCTATAGACGATATTTGGATCCATAATCTCACCAAGAACCAGGATTCCTCCACCATTGTGATCTCCTTTCAAGCAATGAGAAAATACTTTTGGTGTTATCCCTCGGGATGATAATTGTGAAATGACAGATAAACTCTGTTGACCAAGACCAAATATCCCATCGAGTGCTTTAAATGAGTTGATCAAGTCTCCAGACTGATAGGTGCTGCACCTGACATCACACCAAACAAATAAGATTATAAGGTGGCTTGGAATGAAAGGTTGGATATCAGTAACTTATAGAACCACATAATTACCAAAAATTACTAAAAAGGCCCAGATAAAACTAGAGGCTAAATGAAGAAGACTAATCAGGTGACATTTACAAATAAAGCCCCACAATTCCATGCCCCTTCAACAATCCCTCCTAAATACACTAACTATAATGATATGGTTTCCACATCAACAAATATCCAGGAATTTCAAATCTTACCCGAAAACAATTGAAGCCGAAGAGTTAACAATCATATTGTCCCCCAAAAGCATGTCAAGATACAACATATCCGAAACATAAAACCCCGATGTGCCACTGTCATCCTTGTATTGGAATGAGTAACTGCACTGATTAGTCTCATTTGAGCATTGAGAAGATGTTGTCTGACTAATGGAAGCGCATATTGGGTCTGAACAAGAAATTAATGCAGCGGTCGATGATCCAGAAGCATCATAGAAACGTAGGTCTATCTGTCAGCAGATCAAAAGTATGATTACACTAAAAGAAAGACAAATAAATTGAAAGCGAGACACCAAAATGGATGACTTTCAAGGAACATACTCCAAGTTCAGTCACTCGTGGGCAGTCAGTACAGGAGTTGCAAGCAACCCACAAGACATCACTCCCTGTATCAATCTGCACATTGTATTCCCTTGGAGGATTTCCAAGCTTAATTCTCGTATAATACAGCCTGAAAACAAACCAAGGACAATCTATAAAATGGATCCCTGACAGAAGAAATTGCAAATGCTAGAGAACACAACAGAAGGTCAAAACTATAATAGATCATATTTAATTAACTTAATCAACAGTGGGTACGCACCACACAAATTGCAATGGTAGCCAACAAATTACCAATCAAAGATCCAGAAAGGGCCAGAATCCAGGAGGCTAAGCTACTAGAAATAGGTAATTAGATTTACAACTATATTTACAAGTATCAATTCTTGCATTGTTCTTTGAGCTGAACAGATATCATTAAGCAAGAACAGTAACCAATAAACAAAAATAAAAATACAAAATTTTCGCTGCATTGCGATTCCAAGCTGAACTTAAGGAATGAACTCCAAATAGCAAAGCTGCAACAATGAAGCATAATCAGGAGCCGAAAAAGAAGACAAATCCATAACAGAAAACACCAATAGGAAATTCAAACACGCACTAAAGGAAGAGGAGATCGGGAATAAGCTGTATCAATCCAAAATTCCAATTCAAAAGAAGAACCTCAATCACCAAACGAGCACCAACATAAGAACTACTTCATCACCGCAAAGCTAACGACAGAATTTCGAAAAGCCGAGCTAATAACCATACAGATTTGCAAACGAAGAAGAAAATAAAAGAGGAGTGAACCATACCCGATGGGATAGGGATCGGAGCTGCCAGCAACAGAGAAATCCACCACGCCGCCGAGTCCTTGCAAGATTCGGGCATGGCGAGCTCTATCTCGCGCCCTGAGAGCTTCGATCTCTACCTTCTCGTGCAGAGGAAAAGCTCTCTCCAAATTCAGACGACTCGCCGGAAGAACGACGGCACCGACCGCCGTCACCAGAGTAACGGCGGCAGCGATTAAGCACAGCACCGCCGCCGGAGCCATTTTAATCCGAACAATTCCGACAGGAAAAAAAAACTTCCGAAGAGATGTCAATAAAGCTGCGAGCGTTTTCCGTTTCCCGTTTGCGGCAGCTTTGAAGCGGCGGAGATCAACGCCCGACGGGACAATCGGCGGTGTTCATTTGTTTAGAGAGAGAGGGGGAAGACAAGTGGGTCGTGTAAATTGTGTTCTTCTACTTCTATCCGTGTGAGTAAATTAAAAAGGAAAGGAAAATGTAAAAAAAAAAAAAAAAAATGGGTCAATTGGGTGAAAGGACGATATTAGCCTTTTGTATTGAACGGTAATTTCGACAGGGGCAATCTTATTTCGACTTGGCCCATGGGCCCTTTTTACTCCTTCGTTAATGTATTTTTAATAAATTGGGATGATTTTTCTGACCAAAAAATTGAGATGATTTTATACTTCCTTTGTTAAATAAAATATATTATTTTATTATTTATAAATATGTTTTTTAAAAAATAAAAAAATATTGAAAATATTAATCCTTTATTATTTTTAAATACAATTTTTTAATTATTAATAATAAATATGAAATTATAAAAAAAATAATAATAAAATAGTTGTATGAATAATAAACTATATGTTGTTTTTAAGAGGTGTAATATTGAGTTATTTACTTAACTTGATATTTTCATATGATAATTCGACTTGAGAACTTTGAAATGAAAAGTTATATTACTTATTTCAACAACTAGATAATAATTTGTAGATTTTGGTAAAAAAATATTTGTATCAGTTAAAATAACAGGTTTATGTTGAGGTTATACAATCGAAATCAATCTTTTGTATCACAAAAATTTAAGTCTTTGTATATGAATTTCACCCTTTTTTATATTTTGGGTATTTCACTTACCCCTAATGGTGGAGCTAGAAAATTTTCGGAGGGGGCACAATTATATATGTACGCTTTAAAGCTCAGCTCGGCTCAATTTAAGTTCAAATAGCGCAAATTTTGTGAAATTTACAAAATTTCTTTTAAGTTATTGTGTCATAAGTGAGTAAAGTTGCATAATACTTAAAAACTTAGCTCAAGCCTGATCATGGAATTTTTTTTTAAAATATTCAAAAAAATAATTATTTAACAAAATATTTACACTTTCAAAATATTTACCAAAATATTCATTTTTTACAGGTTGGGCAGAAAAACGCGATTTCAAACCGCGTGTTATTCACAATGCGAAAAGTTTAGAAATAGAGGGAAAGTGGGATTAAAATTAACATAAGGGCTTTAGACAAGATGGAGAAAGGGATATTGTCAAGATAAGTTCACCTAAATTACACAGAGGTCATTTTCATTTTTTTCAAACAATTGCACACAAAGTCCTTCTTAACAAAAATCAATCCCCAACCCATCCTCCATGTTAGGGTTTGAAATTGGAATTAAAATTGATGAAATTGGTTGTTTTTTGTGTCTTTTCTTTGATTGTCGTTGATTTGAGTGTTGTTTGAGTTGAAATATGAGTACAAATTGGAACGAAAATGAAAGAAATTGGTTGTTTTGTTTGCGATTTGTTAGGGTTTGAAATTGGAATTAAAATTGATGAAACTGGTTGTTTCTTGTGTCTTTTCTTTGATTGTCATTGATTTGAGTGTTGTTTGAGTTGAAATCTGAGTACAAATTGGAACGAAAAATGAAAGAAATTGGTTGTTTTGTTTGCGATTTGGGTGCGATTTCTAAATCACAAACCCTCGACAACAGAAGCCGATGAAATTTATGAAGCTCGACTTAAGTCAATGAGGCTATTTCATAACCTCACCAATATCCACCGAGCTCCCTCATTAACCTCACTCAATGGAGCCGAGATTATTTATTTAGCTCGGGTTAAGTCAATGAGGCTTTAGACAAGATCTTCAAAAGGGGTCCTTATATACCTCGGAAAAACTAGACGAGTCTCCGTCATACCCTCGTTTTGATGCACCGAGGTTACTTATGCACCTCGTCTATATATATCTGCCGAGCTCCTTCATGTAACGAACTTCGACGGTTTTTTCGAATGAAGACCACAAATCGCCATTCGATAATCATGTAAAGCGAGCGATATACCAATTCGTGTGTGATCAATTGATATTTTGATTAATTTCATCGATTTTAGGCTGTTTTCGATCAAAACAATTCGTTCGACATATTTAGGTTTCGATTTGAAAAAAGAGAGTTTTGAGCCTTTTTGCAATATGTTCGAAAAAAATGAAAAGGACATGCGTACAATTTACTTAATTTTAATCCCGAACGAAATATATGCCTATCTATTTGTTTTTCCACTAAACACGCGGTATGATACCGCGTGTTTACTTTCTCTTTTTTTTTTTAATTTGAAACTGCAATTGGTGTAGATTGTAGAGGGTAGAGGATGGAAGCAAAGGAAGAGGAGACCCAATCCACAATTGCCCACATCTACGAGCAAAATCAACAACCTCCTCGTCCACTCCGCAATTGGTCGTCGTTTCCATGCTTCATGGCCACAACTACCTGCAGAACCATCAACTCCTTGCCCCCTCCGCAATTGGTCGTCATTTCCATGCTCCGTGGCAAAACGGTCGAGATCGATGTACGAGGCCAACAAATCTTCCCCTTTTGCGATTGCGATCTTCACGAATTGAAGGTGTCCGGAGGGAATTCGAAGGGATCGTCGAGGAGGCAGATGTCGCTGGGGAGGCGGAGATCGAGATTGGAGATGGACTTGCGGTGCGTAAGGAGGGGCGGCGGTGTCCGGCGGTGGAAATCGGAGATGGAAGCGCCCCCTCTCGCTCTCTTTCTTCCCCTCTTTTCTCGACTGGTCTGGAGGACAAAGATGTAGGAGAGTGGGACGAGTCGCCCGTGCTGGTGATGGTGCCGCGACGGGGGAGGCAAGACGAGGTCACCGGTCTCCTCCTTCCCTACTCCAGCACAATTTCAAATTAAAAAAAAAATGAATAGGCATATATTTAATTCAGGATTAAAGTTAAAACCGCGTTTTTATCATTAATTTTAACCCCACTTTCCCTCTATTTCTAAACTTTTCGCATTGTGAATAACAAACCGCGTTTTTCTGTCCAACCTGTAAAAAATGAATATTTTGGTAAATATTTTAAAAGTGTGAATATTTTGTTAAATAATTATTATTTTGTGAATATTTTGAAAAAAAAATCCTGATCATGTACTAAACAAACCGAATATGAGCTCAAGTCCAAATATATGCTCGACTCATTCTAAACAAACTAAATATAATCAAGCAATACTAGATTCATTCATCTTAATAACAACTCTAGTAATGTTGCACTCTTAACAAATAATAATGTATAATTAGATATAAAAAATTTTAAGTTGCGTAACTTCTTATGTAATTGTCGAAATGCTTATTATAACCTCTCGTTTCAAAGCCATGCATCAACATGAATTATAGTATATGAATGTTAATTTAAGTAAAATATAAAAGCATTATAGTCTATTGAAATAAAACTGAAGTGATTTTAATTTTTAAACATTAATAATTTTTTACTCAGATGTCGAATTACGACTTATTATATATCAAAATGAAGCTATCAACGAGAAGAATACACTAAGGTAGTTCGTCAAATGAGAGGACGACAGATCCCCTGGCTCCGCCCTGTTTACCCCATCCAACGAAGAGACAATATTTTTCATTCTTAACAAAGAAAAAAAAAATATATGTTATGGGATCTAAATTCAATACCACTCTCGAAATTTTGCTTAAACGAGTTGTTTCGCGTGGAAGATAATATATAGATATTATTGTATTAGGTAGGGGAAAAAGAAAGGGATGGAAAATATGGAAGGTCTCAAGTTATTACTTTGTCATTGTTAAATATTTATTTAAGTTACATCATATAACTATATATGGATTTTAATTCGCGTTACCCACTCACACATGTTTTAAATTCAAAATTCACCAATACCACTTTGTATTTATTTATATCTAACGTGTGATATAATTCATAAAATAGGATCATCCATTCTTAGTAAACTTTTGGTCCATTCTTAATAAACTTGAAGATGAATAGTTGAAACATTATTACTGTTGAAATTTACGGATTGATTCTTTTGATAATAATTTACTTATTTAACAATGACTACTCCTTCACTCATTGGGTCAAATTTTGACCATATTATAAAATGTAGAATGATTAGCCCTACTAGATCATGAAATTTTAATTTCAGGATTGAAATCAACCAAACGCGACTTTACATATAAGTCCAGATGGAACGTGGAAGAAGTCATTCATGAGAGTGGGCTAGGATGTTATAAATGTTACACGCCGTGTTTGACCAATCACCTTCCGTAAAATTTTACTACCTCCATCTCAAAATTTTCATCGTTTTATTTTGATATGTTTTTTAAGAAATTATAAAAAATAATATTTTATAGAGTTTTTAATGTATTAAAAAAACATGTCAAAAGTAAAACGATCCAAATTTTGAGATGGAGGTAGTATATCTTTACAAAACATATGTGCTTATTTTCGGCACTAAGATGTGATGGCATATTATGTACAATTAGTAAATGTGGAGCACATTTTATAAATAGAAACAAAATAGGGACTCGTACTTGTATATAAACTAGTGTAGGTGATAGTATGGAGAATATATTAAGACAATATTATAAATAATTTAGCTGGATTTCGATAAATAAAAATAAAAAATAATATAAATATAAATATAAATTATTTTTTCCACCAAAAAAATATAGATATAAATAAAATTAGTTTGACAGTATATAATCTAAATATCTTTTATTTATATTCTCTCAAAATTTAAACAAAAATTCATATTTATAAGGTAAGTTCTTAATCATGCTACACACATATATATAATTTCTTAAATTACTGTATGAATTTTGTAATAAAATATCATATTTATATCACAATTTATGATTTTCTTTCAATATATTTTTTTTAAAATTATTTATTATATATAACGAGGGAAAAAAAATTTCAAACAAAAAATTTCGCCCCTCCCTAACAATTCCTGTGGCTGCTACTGATTCAGCCTCAATCTCGAAGCTCGTCTCTCCCCATTAGATTCAACCCTTCGATAGTCGAAGCTCCTTTATAGTAGGGATGTACATGATTCGATCCAAATCGAATTTTTAGGTCGAACCAACACAAACCGAACCTAACCGAAGTTTTTCAGTTCGGCTTTCGGTTCGAGAATTTCCATTTTTCGGGTTCGGTTCGTTTGTGTTCGATTGGGTTAAACCGATTTTTTTAATATTCCACTGTAGGCTTATAATCCGTATATGGTAGGCATATTATTAGTTTATTTATGACAATATTATTATTTTAATTTTTTATATTAAAAAGTTTACTACAGAGCTTCACTTTCCAAAAATCCCAAACCGAAAAGGCAAAAACCCTAGGCGATTGCGATTTGTTGCGAAGTGCGATCTGCGATTCTGCGGGTTGCGGCAGTCCAACGATCTTGCTCACCTCCCCTTCGGCAATCCAGTGTGGCTGAGGGGGTTCGAACCTCTCCGATCTCCAACTCCTCCAAGTCTCCATCTCGATTCTCGGATTCTCTACAGTCGGAATCACTATCTCGGCATCTGTAGTTCTCCACAGTAAGGTAAATGACTAAAACTAAATTCTAGAATCACAAAGATCGATTTTAGAGAATTACGGAAATTCGGTTCATTTATTTTAAAACCGAACCAAACACAACCCAACAAACCTAATGCTTTCGATTCGACTTTCAGTTTGAAATTTTGAGATTTTCGGTTCGGTTCGATTTAACCCGATTCGGTTAGATTTTAGACCGATGCGCAACCCACCGTTAGCCCTTCGTTCTTTGCCGTCAGCCCTTCGGCTCTTCTCCGGAGGCATCGCCGTCGACAATCCCCTCCGATCCCCAACTCCCTGCATCTTCCCCTTTTTTTGTTATGTAAATCTCGAAGCTACTATCTTACTCTCTATCTCTCTGCTTGCTCGATTTCCATTTTCCATGACGGGCGGCTAGTGCAGCGGTCGTTCCCTCCGAACGCACTCGTGACTGGCTGCCCTTCGGGTTCGCGCCTCTCTCTTGTGCTACTACACAACTGTGAAATGGATTTAGGTTAAGAGTTCGATTTTCATTAAAAACAAATACCGTGTTTATCCCCAAATTAAATGCGTAAATCTGAAGCTAATTATTAGTATTATTTTTTTTAATCCTTTTTAAAGGTATACTCCGTAATTATTTGGCAGAGAAAACTAGAAAAGAGAGTTCTCGCTGCTTCTCTCTGCACAGTGCCGGTTTCTCATTTTTTTGTTGCTCGTCATTCGTCATCCATGGCTGATTCATCCAACACCTCTACAGACGCCCCCGTTTCGGCGGCAACGTCTGATAAGCCGGTGGAGGCACCGACACCTGCCCCGGCAACCGAGGTCAAGGCAACCGAGGTCAAGCGGGCATGGGGGGACGAAGTTGACGACGATGACGAAGATGCTGAATCTGGAGTTCCTTCATCAACCGCCACAGAAAAGGAAACATCCGAGCTCGATGTCGGTGCTATTACACTCGAGGATCCCAATATTCTTGATGAGCCTGAGGATTCAAACATTCGAGCGGTAATAAACATTAAAAACCCTATCTTTTTTATCAGCAACTTGTTTTAGTTGAGGTTTTGGTCTTTGAAATTTGCTAGAACTTGGATTGTAATTAGCTTTGGGGAATTTAGGTTACTTCGGGCGAAACGCCGTATACATCGGCCAAGAGATTCGAGGATTTGAACTTGTCGGCGGAGTTGTTGAAGGGCTTATATGTGGAGATGCGATTCGAAAGGCCGAGTAAGATTCAAGCTGTAACATTGCCTATGATTCTGACACCTCCGCATAAGAACTTAATTGCGCAAGCACACAATGGATCTGGCAAGACGACATGCTTCGTTCTCGGCATGTTGAGCCGTGTGGATCCCAATCTCAAAGCACCTCAGGCGCTGTGTATGTGCCCTACCAGGGAATTGGTTAATCAGGTATGTTTGATGCACTAAATTGTATTGGTTTCGTGCTTTGGTGGAACAAGCTGAAGGAATCGATGTGTAATGATGCATAATTGCTTGACAGAATTTGGAAGTTTTGTTGAAAATGGGGAAGTATACCGGCATCACTGCTGAACGTGCTGTACCGGAATCTGATAGCGAAGCACGCATTCCAGTTCAGAGGCGAGGACCAATTACTTCTCAGGTAGTAATTGGAACACCCGGGACGATTAAGAGGTTGATATCATACAGGAAACTGTCTCTAGTTCACATGAAGATCCTTGTTTTTGATGAAGCTGATCACATGTTAGCTGAGGTACATAGCTTTTACACTTCACTCCTTGTTTACGCCTCACTCATTACCTGGAGCAAGAGTAGATGGTTGTGGTTTTAGCATCACCTTAGCAGATAGGCATGTTTTCTGATTCTACTAGTGCCCTTGCTTTATAGTTTGATTGATCGATGTTTAAGTATGTGAAACAGATCCTTTGGTATTTGGTTGATGTTCCATGTTTTCTGATTACACTTCATGTTGTGTTCAATGCAGGATGGTTTTAGGGATGACTCTTTGAAGATTATGAATGACATCAAGCGGAGTGGGGCAAATTGCCAGGTTCTTTGCATTCTGCTGCCCCCATGAATATTATTTTCTAAACCGAATGATCGATGCATACTTGCCCTTTTTTAAACCGAGCTTTTGTAATAGTGCTCAACAATTTATTGGAAGCCAACTTTACCCTTTTTGTCTGCACTGAGAGTTGATAACCAAACTTGATAGTAATTGCGATTATATTGTTGTATTGTATCTCGGAGTGTCAATGTGGAGCATCTTGGTCAATTTGGTGATATGTTGTTTCAACATTATCGATGAAAATGGTCTATAACATGTTTGTATCTACTTTGAGCATTCACTATTATGCTTATGTGGTTAATTAGGATATTTGTACCCTAATGCTTTCTCCTCCTTTTCCCCCCTTTTTGCAGGTGCTATTATTCTCTGCCACATTTAACGACACTGTTAAGAACTTTGTTACAAGAACAATTCATGACTATAACCAGCTTTTTGTTAAGAAAGAAGATTTATCCTTAGAGTCCGTAAAGCAGTTCAAAGTACACTGCCCTGATGAATTGACCAAGATTCTTGTCATTAAAGACAAGATCTTCGATTTGGGCAAAAAGGTTGGCCAGACCATCATCTTTGTACGCACAAGAAAGAGTGCAAGCATGCTTCATAAGTCACTTGTAGATTATGGATATGAAGTAACCACTATTCAAGGTGCACTTTCCCAAGAAGACAGAGATAAGATAGTGAAGGAGTTCAAGGATGGACTCACACAAGTTCTTATTTCTACGGATGTCCTTGCTCGAGGATTTGATCAGTCACAGGTTTTCATTTCTGTGAATTTTTTTCCAACCACCTTTTTACTAAATGCCTTAGATTTTGCCTTGAAAATGAAGTCGGTTTCTTCATTATGCAGGTGAATTTGGTGGTTAATTATGATCTGCCAATGAAGCATGATCCCCAAGGTTACCGACAAGGTGGTCCTGAACCTGATTGTGAGGTCTACCTGCATAGGGTGGGACGGGCAGGCCGTTTTGGTCGGAAGGGTAAGCTCACAATCTCTCCTTCCGTTTTTCTTACTTCCTTTTGCGGTAGTCTTTTTTTAATTCCCCTTCTGTCGCAGTGCAGTTTACTTTGTAAAGTAATACTTCTGGTGGAGTGCATACTGCATAATAATAACCTCCCACATAGTCACATTTTAGTGCTGATATTAATGCCAATAAAATGTGCAGTTGATAAATATGTGAACCATTTAAGGACTTTAAGTAGATTCTGTTTTGAGATGATTTATATTTCTTCATACGGAGTTACCGTCTTCCATATTTCAAACCATGTGAAATGCAAGTAGAGAAGCAAATGAATATGCAAGGTACTTTCATATAAATCGGCAGTTGTTTATTTCCTGAATCACTTTATTTATGTTATTATTACTTGTGCTGTTGTTCTATATTAAGTTTGTCTATGCTAATGGAACAATTTACATTGTCAGATCCCACTGATGGATCAAATAGCTTGTTCATTTCCTCTTTGTTCCCACTTGAATGACGTGATTTCTGTATGATGCAGGAGCCGTATTTAATTTGCTGTGTTCTGATGTTGACATTCGGTTGATGCAAAAAATAGAACAGCACTTTGGGGTGCACATTGGTGAGGTAATTATCAAACTTCACCTTAGCTGTAGTGAAATTTAGCGAACTTAACTCTTTTTAAAATGGATATAGTGCTTCTACTGTTTTGAGTAATGCCACCAAATACCCCCGTTCTCTTGTGCTGTTTCAGATTCCTTCGTGGAATAGTGAAGATGGCTTTGAGGCTGCTCTCAAGGAGGCGAAGTTGCTGTGATACGAAATACATCAATCACGGGCTTCCTTTATGTGATGCTGACATGATACTTTGTTCGAGGTCCATCTGCTGGTTGAGTTGTAAGAAGAGAGGATAGTTTATATATATTTCTGGTGTTTTCCGAGGCTTGTCAGCTGGTGTTTTTCCGGTGTTATATTTAAGTCAACGAATTTCAGTTCTATTTATCTGCTTGGGGTAAAACAATTCCAGTTCTACGAGAAGTGTACATTTTCTTTGAGTGTCATAGAACATATGTTATTGCTTTCTCTGAATGTGTTGAGGATTTCACTGTGTTCGATATTACTAGAAAGTAGTCAACTAGTCACGTGTTCGATATTAGCCTGGTATGTAGATGGAAGCCGTATCTGGTGAACGATTGCTTCGTTCAGTCGTCGTTGTCGTGTAAAATTTGTTGATTTCAAGATTGTTGCAATGCTTTCTTTCTGTGAGATTGAGTGATTGATATGGTTCATAGCAACCCATTGTCTGATCGGGTATATCATATAGCCCAATTCGTTCATAGCATTAGCAACCCAATGATTAATATTAGTTTGCTGATTGCTGTGTGAATGTGATTCATCCAGGTGCTGTTTCTTGAAGCCAACCCTAAATGACTATCCTTGTTGGTGTTGTCTTTGGTTGCTTTCGAGTTGCTGTTTGCACTGCTTCACCTCTTCCATCCATTTTGGCCACTTCGGCCCCCCGTCAACGAGACCTCTCGTGTCAAAAACTCAAGCCCCGAGACAGCGCAGCATATCATTTACTGTTTAATATCTCTATGCTTAATCGGAACAACCAAAAGAAAAAAGCGTCATCCTAATCCGGTTTTGGCTTGGTCTCTTGTAAAATTTCCATGGTTGGTCCAGCAGTATAACAGTGCGACGTTTTCCCTGACTTTGTCCGTGCAAACTATAAAAAATCGAAATACCTAGCAAAGTTTGCAAGGGCTCGGTGATACTCGAATGAAAACCGCAATTCGTGCAAACAAACCGAAAATCGAAAAACCTAGCAAAGTTGATTACTTGATTTCATTTAGTCATTGTTGAACTCCAAAACTGAGATCCGTTATAACCGTTAAAACTTGGAAGCAAGTAAAGAAACGAATTAGTGAAGAAACGCATCTTTATCAAATAGTACATTCTACAGAGGGATTGGTTAACTGATCTGATATCACCTTCATGGTTGAAATATATTGTTCAATGCAAGCGAGTTTAACCAGGGTAAGTTGTATCAATTTTTCCCTAGCTTGTTACTACTTTGTGTTGTGTGGGTACGTAGGCACATCATATCTTAATCACTCAAATGTATTGGTAGATGTATTATAGCCTGCTCATTATCATCACTTGTGTCAGTGAGTGTCACATTTATGTCAGTACTTGCATTCTCCTTCTTCCTTCCTTCCATAGTTACTTATTTCAAATTGTATTAAACTAGTATGATCCTCACGTCATGGCGCTAGGAATGGCAATGGGTCGGGTGGTGGGCGAATGGACCCTCATTTCACCCGACCCACCATAGGTGACCCATCACCCAATCCGATCCACCATCCACATCCATTTCACCCATATTCACTTTTACCCATATCCATCGGGTGATCGGGTGAAATGGTTGAAATATGGGTGATTTTCACTAAATACCCATTGCAAAATTCCAATCAATTTGTAGAGAAAAGCACTTTCTAAAATATCATCAACTTACACAATAAGTCTTAAATAAGTCACCATAAGTTTAAATAACATTGTCTTAACCACATGATCATAAGTCTTAAACACAATAGTGAGCTCGAAGCCTCTGACTGAGAGGTAGGATGGCTAGTGAGGCTGAGGCTAAGGCATCGCCGGCGGCAACTGCGAGCTCCGAGCCTCGGACTCGCTAGTGAGTGCGAACGTGAGGAGTGAGGAGGACTGAGGAGAGAGACGCGAAGGTGAGGGTTGAGGGCTTGAGGCTAAAGTGCAAATTAGGAAGTTAGGGTTTAAAAAATTAGAAAGTTTATATATTTTTGTATATAAAATATACTGTATTTTTAATATAAAATATATATATAAAGTATTCTATAATAGAGATGGATGGTGGATCGGGTCGGGTGGTGGATCGAATGTGGGTGGAGAAAAACATCACCCTACCCGACCCACCACTCATATCCACTTCACCCATATTCATTTTCCACCTGTTTTTTTTTTCGGGTTTTCACCCACTTTTTTGAGTCGGGTGATTTGGGTGTGGGTGAAATTGTCATCCATACATGGCGCGCGGATTTTTATAAAAAAATGTTAATAATAAATTAAATTAATATTATAAAATAATAGTAAAAGTTCAAATACTTAAATGTTTTGAAGTAAACTCATTGGTTAAAAATCAATTAAAGTAGTATATACCGATATTAATTTTATGTTTCGAATTAATCCCAATGCTTTTTAAAAAAAAATTACTAAAATTATAATTATAGAAACTTAATTATAATTAGCTAGAAGCTCTAGAAATAAGGGAAGTGTGCGACCTTATTTATTAAACTTCTCTAATAATAGTTAGATATAGATAGATAGTTAGATACAAATATAGATATAAATATGAATAGATAGATATAGATAGATAGATGGAACCTTTAAACTCGTCGTTTTAGCCAGTGAACTGCGTTTCACTCTTTCAACTTTCCGGCTTAGGTGTAAACGGTTCGGACGAACCCGGTTCGTGTAACGGCTATAAAACCCTTCCGTGTCTCTTTCAAAGAATTCAGCTTTACACACAATACCTTCTTCCCCAAACAAACTCTACACTGTTATTATATTGGCAATTTCTTGCTCGATTGGGGATTTCTACCTCATATCCTCCAATCCTGGAGAGTTGTACGCCTTTCCCGGATCCTTGAGATCCCTGATTGGCTCGATTATCCCCGGTCGGCATCATAGGCTTAAGGTTTTCGTCGCTTGCGAAATTTTGGTAATCTCGTGCTTGCGTGATTTCGGGGCTTCAATGGCATCGAAAAACTCCTTCACAGACCCCAAACGGGGAGCCGCCACAGAAATGGAAGTTGAAGTTGGTGCTCTTTCACTCATAGATGAGCCTGAGGATCCATCCATTCAAGCGGTAATCCCTACACCAACTTGTTTTTAGTTTAAAACCCTATCTTGTCTATCCACTATGTTTTTGGAATTTGCTACAACTTTGGGTTGTAATTATTTTTGTTTTGGGAATTTAGGTTGCCGAAACGCCGTACACCTCGGCCAAGCGATTCGAAGATTTGAAGTTGTCCGTGGAGTTGTTGAAGGGCTTATATGTGGAGATGCGATTCGAAAGGCCGAGTAAGATTCAAGCTGTAACATTGCCTATGATTCTGAAACCTCCGCATAAGAACTTAATTGCGCAAGCACACAATGGATCTGGCAAGACGACTTGCTTCGTTCTCGGCATGTTGAGCCGTGTGGATCCCAATCTGAAAGCACCTCAGGCGCTGTGTATGTGCCCTACTAGGGAATTGGTTAATCAGGTATGCTTGATGCACTAAATTGTATTGGTTTCGTGCTTTGGTGGAACAATCTGATGGAATTGATGTGTAATGATGCATAATTGCTTGACAGAATTTGGAAGTTTTGTTGAAAATGGGGAAGTATACTGGCATCACTTCTGACGTGCTGTACCTGAATCTGATAGTGAAGCACGCATTCCAGTTCAGAGGCGAGGACCAATTACTTCCCAATTAGTAATTGGAACACCCGGGACGATTAAGAGGTTGATATCATACAGGAAACTGTCTCTGGTTCACATGAAGATCCTTGTTTTTGACGAAGCTGATCACATGTTAGCTGAGGTACATAGCTTTTACACTTCACTCATCATTTAAACCTCACTCATTACCTGGAGCAAGAGTAGATGGTTGTGGTTTTAGCATCACCTTAGCAGATAGGCATGTTTTCTGGTTATACTGGTGCCCTTGCTTTATAGTTTGATTGATCGATGTTAAGTATATGAAACAGATCCTTTGGTATTTGGTTGATGTTCCATGTTTTCTGATTACCCTCCATGTTGTGATCAATGTAGGATGGTTTTAGGGATGACTCTTTGAAGATTGTGAATGACATCAAGCGGAGTGGAGCAAATTGCCAGGTTCTTTGCATTCTGCTACCCCCCTGAATATTAATTTATAAACTGAATGATCGATGCATAATTGCCCTTTTTTAAGCCGAGCTTTTGTAAAAGTGCTCAACAAATTATTGGAAGCTAACTTAACCCTTTTCATCTGCACTGAGAGTTGATAACCAAACTTGATAGTAATTGCGATTAGATTGTTGTATTGTATCTTGGAGTTTCAATGTGGAACATCTTTGTCAATTTGGTGATATGTTGATTCAACATTATCAATGAAATGGTCTAGTATGTTTGTATCTACTTTGAGTGTTCACTATTATGCTTATCTGGTTAATTAGTATATTTGTCCCCTAATGCTTTCTCCTCCTTTTCCCCCTTTTTTCAGATGCTGTTATTCTCTGCCACGTTTAACGACACTGTTAAGGACTTTGTTACAAGAACAATTCATGACTATAACCAGCTTTTTGTTAAGAAAGAAGATTTATCCTTAGAGTCTGTAAAGCAGTTCAAAGTACACTGCCCTGATGAATTGACCAAGATTCTTGTCATTAAAGACAAGATCTTCGATTTGGGCAAAAAGGTTGGCCAGACCATCATATTTGTACGCACAAGAAAGAGTGCAAGCATGCTTCATAAGTCACTTGTAGAATATGGATATGAAGTAACCACTATTCAAGGTGCACTTTCCCAAGAAGAAAGAGATAAGATAGTGAAGGAGTTCAAGGATGGACTCACACAAGTTCTTATTTCTACGGATGTTCTTGCTCGAGGATTTGATCAGTCACAGGTTTTCATTTCTTTGATTTTTTTCCAACCACCTTTGTACTAAATGCCTTAGATTTTGCCTTGAAAATGAAGTCGTTTTCTTCATTATGCAGGTGAATTTGGTGGTTAATTATGATCTGCCAATGAAACATGATCCCCAAGGTTACCGACCAGGTGGTCCTGAACCTGATTGTGAGGTCTACCTGTATAGGGTGGGACGGGCAGGTCGTTTTGGTCGGAAGGGTAAGCCCACAATCTGTCCTGTTTTTCTTACTTCCTTGTACGGTGCTCTTTTTTTCCCCCTTCCCCTGCTGCAGTAGTGCATTTTACTTTGTAAAGGAATACTTCTGGTGGAGTGCATAATAATAACCTCTCACATAGTCACATTTTATTGCTGATATTAATGCCAGTAAAAGGCGCAGTTGATAAATATGTAAACCATTTAAAGACTTTAAGTAGATTCTGGTTTGAGATGATTTATATTTCTTCATATGGAGTTACCTTCATCCTTCCATATTTCAAAGCATGTGAAATGCTAGCATAGAAGCAATGAATATGCAAGGTTCTTGCATATAATGTACTAAGGATTGAGCCAATAGCAATTTGTGTGTCTTACTGCATCACTATAAATTAGCAATTGTTTATTTTCTGAATCACTTTATTTTTGTTATATTACTGATCCTGTTGTTCTATATTAAGTTTTAGTCTATGCTAATGGAACAATTTACATTATCAGATCCCATCGATAAATCAAAATAGCTTGTTCATTTCCTCAATGATCCCACTTGAATGACGTGATTTCTGTGTGATGCAAGAGCCGTATTTAATTTGCTGTGTTCTGATGTTGATATTTGGTTGATGCAAAAAATAGAACAGCACTTTGGGGTGCACATTGGTGAGGTAATTATCAAACTTCACCTGAGCTGTAGTGAAATTTAGCGAGAATTCATTGTAACTCTTCTCTCTTGTGTGTTAGATCACGAGACTGATCATAGAATCCTCCTTGAGGGTTTCCATTCATTGATAATCATATATATAGGTTACAAAGGTATTGGGCTTTTGGGCCTTGGGGCCTACTATAATATATGCCTATGTAACCTTATCTCTGTCCGCCGGTTCACTACTGACAATAACTTTTCCCTTACGTTTGATCCCTTTGGTTTCTCTGTGAACGATCTTACTACGGGGGTTACTCGCATGAGATGTAACAGCACCGGGGAGCTCTACCCTGTCACACCACCTCCTGTGTCCAGTCAGTCGTGCCCGGTCGCCCTCTCGGCATCGTCGTCCAGCCTCTGGCATGCACGCCTGGGTCATCCCAGTCCTGCCGTTCTAGATGTCCTCCGTTCTCAGAGTCTTGTCACCTGTACTAAAGACCTACGCTCTGGTTTATGCTCTTCCTGCCAACTAGGCAAACATGCCAGACTGCCGTTCCAACGGTCTTTGACCTCTACCCTTGCTCCCTTTGATATCATTCATAGTGACATTTGGACCTCTCCTGTGCCTAGCAATGAGGGTCACAAGTACTACCTCTTGTTTCTGGATGATTACACACATTTCTTATGGGTCTTCCCGTTGCATTTCAAGTCCCAAGTGTTTCCCATCTTTGCCAAATTCCATGCCTACATCAAAACACAGTTCCACACATCCATCAAGTGTTTCCAATGTGACAATGGCCGTGAATTTGACAACAAAGATTTTCACTCTTTCTTTGCCACAAATGGGATCTCCTATCGCTTGTCTTGCCCCTATACCTCCCAGCAGAATGGCAAGGCCGAACAAATCATCCGAACCATCACCAACATGATGCGCTCTCTCCTCTTCCACGCATCTATTCCCCTTCCCTATTGGTCTCACGCCTTAGCCACCACTTGCTACCTCCTAAACATTCTCCCATCTACCACCCTCCACCATCGCTCGCCAGGACAGACCCTCTATTGCACATTGCCTAGGTATGATCACCTTCGTACCTTTGGGTGCCTGTGCTTCCCCAATCAGTCATCCACCGCCCCGCACAAGCTTCACCCGCGCTCCACTCCTTGTGTCTTTCTTGGCTATCCGTCTGATCATCGCGGTTACCTCTGCCTTGATATCAAGACCCATAAGCTCATTGTGTCTCGACATGTCACCTTCGATGAGTCTCGCTTCCCCTTTGCTTCTCCTACCCCTCCTGTGTCTCATTCTGATTCAGAGTCCTCATTCCCACATTTTCTTATTCCCCAGAGCTCTCCCGATGCTCCCGTCTCTCCCCCTCCTCCCACACCATCACCCCCTACCACCAGACCACACACCCGCAGCGTCTTCCGTGTCTTCCGACCCCGTCAGATCGTCTCCATGACCACCACACATAGCCCCGCCTCGCATCCACACCCACAGCCCCCCCGCCGCCAGATGCCGCGGCCGTAGCAAGATGCTGCGGCCGCATCAATGCCCCCTCCCACACCCGCAGCATACCCCGCTGCCGCGGCCGCTGCCCCCTTGCCGCGGCCGCAGCCTAGTGCTGCGCCCGCCGCCGCTCCTCCCTCCATCTCCCCTATCCCCACCTCCCACAAAACAGCCCTCCTGGATCCGAATTGGCAGGCGGCTATGCTCGACGAATACAGGGCCCTTACAAAGAATGGTACTTGGGTTCTGGTTCCTCGCCCTCCTGATGCGAATGTCGTCCGATGTATGTGGCTCTTCCGTCACAAGTTCCGCTCCGATGGGATATTGGAACGCTACAAAGCCCGTCTTGTGGTCAACGGTCGTTCTCAGCAGGTAGGTATTGACTGTGATGAGACATTCAGCCCCGTCGTCAAGCCTGCCACTATCCGAGTTGTGTTGAGTTTAGCTTTGTCACGCAACTGGGCCATTCATCAGCTGGATGTCAAGAATGCCTTTCTTCATGGTCATCTGAATGAGACAGTCTACATGTTTCACCCACCGGGTTTGCTGATACTAGCCGTCCCAAGCACGTATGTCTCTTGAAGCGATCTCTGTATGGGCTGAAACAGGCTCCGAGAGCTTGGTTCCAGCGCTTTGCTTCTCATCTGCTACGCCTAGGCTTCATTGGCAGCCGCTCAGATTCGTCTCTGTTCATTTATCGCAGAGGCTTAGACACGGCTTTTCTCTTACTTTATGTCGATGACATCATTATCACCGCCTCTTCTGATGCTCTTCGGACGTCGATTATTTCGCAGTTGAGTGCCGAATTCGCCATGTCTGATCTGGGTCAGTTATCCTACTTCTTGGGAGTTGCTGTTCAGCGTCATGCATCTGGTCTGTTTCTTTCGCAGAGTAAGTATGCTGCTGAGATTGTCGCTCGGCTGGTGCACTTCAATATCTCACCTTCACCAGGCCTGATATCAGTTACGCCGTTCAGCAGATCTGTTTGTTTATGCATGCACCTAGGGAACCACATCTTCAGGCCTTGAAGCGGATCATTCGGTACATCAGCGGCACCCTCGAGCTAGGCACCACGATCACTCCTTCCGCTAAGCTTGACCTTGTTGCTTACACTGATGCGGATTGGGGTGGTTGTCCTGACACACGTCGCTCCACGTCTGGTTACTGTGTCTTCCTCAACGACACACTTGTATCATGGTCAGCAAAGCGTCAGTCTGTCGTGTCTCGCTCCAGCCCTGAGGCAGAATACATAGGTGTTGCCAACGTTGTCTCCGAGTGCTCTTGGCTCCGCAATCTCCTGCTTGAGCTTCGTTGCCCTCTTCAGAAGGCCACTCTGGTCTACACTGACAACGTCTCCGCCGTCTATCTAGCTAGCAACCCAGTCCAGCATCAACGCACGAAGCACATTGAGCTTGATCTCCACTTCGTCAGGGACAAGGTTGCCATTGGACATGTCCGTGTTTTACATGTCCCGTCCTCCTATCAGTACGCTGATATATTCACCAAGGGTTTACCCAGACAGTTATTCATTGATTTTCGCTCCAGTCTCACTGTACGGCCCCCTCCAGTTTCGACTGCGGGGGTTTGATAGATTACATAGGCATATATTATAGTGGGCCCAAGGCCCAAAAGCCCAATACCTTTGTAACCTATATATATGATTATCAATGAATGGAAACCCTCAAGGAGGATTCTATGATCAGTCTCGTGATCTAACATTGTGCTGTTTCAGATTCCTTCATGGAACAGTGAAGATGACTTTGAGGCTGCTCTCAAGGAGGCGAAGTTGCTGTGATACAAAATACATCAATCACGGGCTTCCTTTATGTGATTCTGACATGATACTTTGTTCGAGTTCCATCTGCTGGTTGAGTTGCAAGAAGAGAGGATAGTTTATGTACGTATGTATATATTTCTAGTGTTTTCCGACGCTTGTCAGCTGGTGTTTTTCTGGTATCATATTTCTGGTGTTCGATATTACCATTAATTGCTTCTCATGCTCCTCTCGATCAGCTCCTTAAGTACACCAAAATGTGATCTATGAAGACGACCAAAATCTTAAACCTCTCGATCAGCTCCTTAAGATTTGTCTCACCAAGATCCACACACAAAACTCAAAACATCATGTTTTGCCATTTCCGCAATTTTCAAACCCGGCCATCTATAGTTTTGGTTAACGCCATCCTAATCCGGTTTTGGCTTGGTCCCTTGTAAAATTTCCATGCTTGGTTCAGCAATATAACAGCACGACGTTTTCCCTGATTTGGTCCGTGCAAACAGTTAAAAAATCGAAATGCCTACCAAAGTTTTGCAAGGGCTCGGTGATACTCGAATGAAAACCGCAATTCGTGCAAACAAACCGAAAATCAAAATACCTAGCAAAATTGATTACTTGATTTCATTTAGTCATTTGTTGAACTCCAAAACTGAGAGACGCTATAACCGTTAAAACTTGGAAGCAAGTAAGAAACAAATTAGTGAAGAAATGCATCTTTTTCATCGTTACACCTTGGCATCATCTTTCCAGCCAACACATGTCGAGTTATATCAATTTTTTTTTATTATTTTTTTATAGATATAAGATTGGGTAACATAAAATCTTTAACCTATTGTATAGAGTTTCAGACTCCTTTATAACCATTTTAGTTTTTTCTTATAATCGATGGGAAAAAGATCGAATCGACAACTAATACACATCAACATCAACATATGGAATACCGTTACTACTTTGCAGTATTAGTACTCGTATATTGGCATTACAAACTTACATTATGCAGTCTTATATTATATAGCATAACTAACTTATAACAGGGTGGTTTTGTTTCATTATTCTACCACAAAGTGACAGTAGAAACCAAACATAAGTATTAAATTAGAGAAAGTGTAAAATTGCATCTACTTAGTACAAATATATATATATAAAGCTTAAGCTATTAAGCCGTTGAGTTAAGGCGAGGCCTGCTTTTTTGATCCTCCAGGGCCGCCGGGCGTCCCGCCACCTCCGCCGGAGCCGCCGCCAGGCCCACCATAACCATGGCCCGACCCACTCGACCCGCCACTTGACCCGTATCCAAACCCATACCCCTTCCCATCAGGCCCGGACCCAAACCCGTACCCGAAGCCCTCACCCGACCCGGAGGGCGACCTTCCGGACCCGGACCCGAACCCCCATGCACCCGCAGGCCCGGAGCCCCAGCCCCATCCGTAGTCCCAGTCAGGCCCGTGACCCGACCCGGTCTCCCCGCCTGGGGTCCCCGTCGCCGCCCCCGGGTCGGGCGGCGCCATGGCCCACGTTCCCGGTGATGGGTGGCCGTGGCCTCGGCCGGCCGCCTGGGCTCCGGCCACCAAGAAGAGGAGGATCAAGAACATGGGCAACGTTGGAATCTTCATATATAAAGCTTTCTTTCAAGGGCTTTGTGGGTTTTTGTTACACTACTAGTAAGGAGTGAAGTGGCTTTTGCTTACAATGCATGAAGTATCGGTTCACCTCCTATTTATACTAATTATTGTGGGGCGAACCGGACGGTTCGGTCAACAATTATAGGCGGTGTTAATTGGTATAGCTTAGCCCGTGACATGCACTATTAATATTTACTATGTATATTTATATATACGGCTAAAAAGTTTGGCCTTACGTGGCCCATTACAAATGTGAATGAGTTAAATTTGTTAAAAAGTTAAATTTGTTTGTTTATCTTATATCTTTGCACATAAAATAAAATAAGAAGTCAAATTGAAAAATATTTCTCCTAAATACATCTAGTTTAGTTATTTTTAAATTATGAGGTTAACCCATAGACAAATTAAAGTTAAATTTGCCTTATCATATATATTTTTTTTAATCTTAGTCTATTACGATTGACTCAGCCGCTTTACACCTAAATCAAGTATTGTGTGACTCATTTAAGAAGTTGACTCTCTCACTCACAAATGATTCCATATTTTTCCAAAGGAATTCAAATTTTAAAAGTCTTGATATATTTCAAATATAGTTCATAACAACCAACTCGTGGTCGATTTTTATCATATATCTTTAGTGCACACAGTAAACAAACGAAGTTAAATTTGTTAAAAGAGTTTAGAGATAGAGATGGGAGGGAAGATAAATAACGAGATTGCACGCGCACTACCGCCCTAAATCTAACTTATGGCTCTTAAAAAAACCTGAATATTTATATTCTTTTAGTGGAATAAGATTTAGTTTTTTTTACCATTATTTTTAAGTGAGTGCATGTTTACACAATCATAAGAAGAATCCTAAAATTCTAAAAAAGCTAATTTCGGGCGCTCTTTGTTCCTTTCAATTAGATTTTTACTCCAAATTTTCCAATTTTTTTCATACCGAAGCGCACCCAACACGCATCTAGATGCGTGTGCCGCCGCACCCAATGGGCGCGCATCCAGGATGCGTGTAAATGTTGGTTTTATAAAAAAAAAATGGGATATATTAGAAGAACCGGGTTAAAAAAGGGTGTTATAAAAGGTTCAACATGCACGCATCCAGGATGCGTGTAGGCTTATTTTAATTTTTAAAAAATAGTGTTGTTTTAAAAAAAAATAAAACGTCAACACACGCATCTAGGATGCGTGTGGGTCTTTTATCCTGAGTAAAAAAAGAACCACACGCATCCTAGATGCGTGTGGGTTAGTAAAAAAAAAAAGACTCACACGCATCTAGGATGCGTGTGGGTATAAATATAACATGTGCAATGCACGTGAAAAATTAAAAAAACCGACTACCACACGCATCCAGGATGCGTGTGGTTAGGTTTTTCTTTAAGTCTCTCTTCTTCTTCTTCTTCCCCTTCACGACGGCGGGCCGCGTTTCTTCTTCTTCGTCTTCTGCAATCGGCCGCCGCGTTTCTTCCCCTTCAATCGGAGGCGCCTGGTGGTCTTCCCCTTCAATCGAATCGGAGGCGCCTGGTCTCCCTCTTCAATCGAATCTCGACATGGAACCAAGGAGAGGTGGCGGTGGTGGGCGAGGGCGGCGAGGTCGGCGCGGTTTTTTCGAGCCGTGGAGGGCATTCGTCCCGTCGTCGGAGAGAGCGCGGCCAAGTGGTGGTGATGGCGTCCCAGATCCGGCGGTTCGAGCGACGACTGGTGGTGGTGGTGGTGGGGTTTCGACTGCCGGCGTTGGAGCGGCGGCGGAAGCGGGCTTCCCAGATCTAGAGTCTGGTGGTGGTGGTGGTGGGGTTTCGACTGGTGGTGGTGGGGTTTCGACTGGCGGCGGCGTCCCAAGGGCTGGTGGTGTCGGCGGCGGCGTCCAAACGGCAGGTGGTGGTGGGGTGTCGACTCCAGCTCCGGCGGGTGGCTCCGGTTGTGTCGGGGTTTTGAGTCCGGGCGCCCCAAAACGAGGCCGTGAATCGTCAAAGGTACGTACATAATTGTTTTTAATAATTTAATTTATTTTGATAAAATTACAATTATTATGAAATTTTTAGATTAAGATTTATCGGAATTATATTAGGATTTTCGGAATTTAGTGATTTAAATTTATAAGTTAGAATTACAATTATTATGAAATTTATCGGACTTAGATTATGATTTTATCGAAATTAGATTAGGGTTTTTAGACTATATAAAAAATTATAAAATACATATATTCAAAATTTAATATCGAATAGAAAAATTATAAAATACATATATTCAAAATTTAATATCGAATAGAAAATTTAAAAATTATAAAATACATATATTCAAAATAATTAATTGAATTTAATATCAAATAGAAAAATTAAAATAGAAAATAGAAAAATTAAAATTAATTACATTTCAAAATTTCAAATAGAAAATTCAAAATTAATTAGATTGGAAAAATCTTTTAATTTTTGTAAAATGAAAAAATCTTTTAATTCAAATAGAAAAACACAAAAATTCAAATAGAAAATTAAAAAATAATTGGATTGTAACAATCTTTTAATTTTTTTAAAATAATCGAATAGAAAAATTCAAATAGAAAAAACAAAAAAAAATAAAATTAATTAAATTTAAAAAATTCAAATAGAAAATTAAAAAATAATTGGATTGTAACAATCTTTTAATTTTTTTAAAATAATCCAATAGAAAAATTCAAATAGAAAAAACAAAAATTAATTAAATTAATTAAATTTCAAAAATTCAAATATAAAATTAAAAAGATAATTGGATTGTAACAATCTTTTAATTTTTAATTAACAATAGTCGGTGACTTCGGATAAGCGGAAGATAAAGGCTCGTAAGCTTACACTCTTCGCGCCCAATTTCTCAACGAATTCATATCTGGCCACACTCTTTTAGTCGAAAAACCTATGGTGTTATCATTTCCTTCATTTATGTCATCACGTATCTACGCAAAACATCGGAAACTAACTAAATATACCAAGATTGGAATGAAAAAATAACATTTATAGAAATAACGATCTCTTCTAAACTAAGATTCACTAAGATTCAATATATGAGAATTCATGATTTCATCTACTCTAGGATTTCATATTATAGAAATAACGATCTCTTCTAAACTAAGATTCACTATCTCATAAATCATGATTTCATCTAATCTAGGATTTCATAATATACTATAAACTTGGGTTGATAAGACAATATACTATAAACTTGAGTTTCAATAATGAATAGATAAACATACCCGAGCATTCTCGCCTTCGCTGTCGGATCTATCTTTCTCCTCTCAAAACATATTCGTTTTTTAGAGTGAAATAGATGTAGATCATACCACAATCTAAAGTCATTATATAGTAAAAATAGGTGCAACTAGCTGTTATACTAGCCGTTGTAACGGCTAGTTTTTTCAAAAAATAATTGCACAGCGTACACGCATCTAGGATGCGTGTGGTATATTACACATTGATTCACACGCATCCTGGTTGCGCGCCTTTATAAACCCTAAAGTAGGGTTATATACGCATCCTCTATGCGTGTATAACCCTAACCCTACAAACCCTGGATGAGTGCACACGCATCTAGGATGCGTGTACAAACCCTAAACCCTAACCCTACAAACCCTAAAATACCTGAAGTTTCTAAGGGACACTCATCCAGGATGCGTGCACACGCATCCTGGATGCGTACGATCATACCCAACATCATAACCCTAACAACGTAAGCTAACTTCATTATATAACAATCATATGCCTAACAACATTTTAACTTATCATAATAAACCTGATTTATAGCTTTGAACTTACGATTACATGCACTCCCGTCATCAAATAAGAGTATTTATAAAGATTTCCTAAATGTTCATCAACAAATAATTTAAAATAAGCCAAAGTCCGAGGTCTACCACTAAGTTCACGGTTCATCTGAAACTCATCAATACGACATAAAGTGTGTACGCAGTACGTATCAATTTCGTCTACACTCTCGTCATGTGAGTCTCTCAAATAAGTGGTGATCGCATGGGTTATAGTTAGGGTTAGTGTTAAGGTTAGGGTTATGTTAGGGCTAGGTTATATATACATGAAATGATGCATGGGTTAGAGTTAGGGTTAAGGTTAGGGTTAGGTTATATATATTATGAAATCCAATCTTATTTGATGTATGCTAAGTGTTCAATATCGATTTATCGACTATATACCCTAACCCTAACTTTAATTAAGCATACATAATAACCGAATCAATTTAATCTCGTCTATTGTTAGATGAAATTCTATATTGTTGAATATAAACTAATAATAAAATCTCATTTCGTATTTTATAGTGATTTACATACAATCGTTATCAAAAATAGCAAAAATTAAATCAAAATATATTCACATGAGTAAATTGCTATAAATTCTACATATTAACTATCTAATCTAATTATTCAATCTCATGTATTATAAAATGGAATCCAATCTTATTTGATATATGCTAAGTGTTCAATATCGACAATAATAATCTAATTCCGATAAATCATAAAATATGAATAAATTGCTATAAATTCTAATATATAATATAAATATTAATTATCATTTCCGAACAACTTTAATACGATTTGCAACAAATATAAATAAATTATAATCGAAATTTCGAACGATTCAATTATGATATAGGGTGCATTTATATTATTAACATTTCCAACATTATTACAATTATTTAAACATCATATAAGGGTCAACAATTGTTTAAAAATTCCAACAAATTATCATTAGTCAACACGCATCCTGGTTGCGTGTTGACCAAATTTTATAAATTCTACAGTCAACACGCATCCAGGATGCGTGTTGACCCCATTTATTATCACGGTTCCACATTATTTTTAACTCGTTTTTTTTTTCTTCAGAAGCAACCACACGCATCCTGGATGCGTGTGGCTTGGGTGCGCATACAAGCACGCATCCAGGATGCGTCCTGGGTGCGCGACTTACCACCCTATTTATTTAACTCGACGTAGATATATGGCTCAGAATTTACAATTTTTATTTAAAATGAAATTTTTAGATAGTAAACTAATTAAAAAGACCTGGCACTACTCAATTTTTTTTTTGGTGAAATCCACTACTCAAATTATTACCCACACGTTTACAAGCACAAGCACCTTATATCATATAGGTAATGAATAGTTCTGGATACTTGCCTTTCAAAAATATGAATAGAATCAGATCTTATTGGGCACTTAAAATAAATTTTAAAGTGAGCATTCAACCAATTTAATTATTATTCGACCAACATGGTACAAAATAAAATTTGATAATTTTGGAAAATAAATACTTTGTGCAAATTACAATGTATTACTCTATTTAACAAAAAAATTTCATTTTAGAGTGTTGTATTTTTTTTCATTAAAAGATGTTTATTTTACGAAAATATATTTGTAATTATTTATATTTTTCAAGATATTAAAAAAATAATCTGATCAGGACCAAAAAAAACTGATAAATAAGAATATAATAATATATTTATTGATTTTCTTAAAATTGTCTAATAAACTAAAATAACATGTTTCCATAAATGGAAAAGATTTTATACTCAGCTCGAAAAACATAAATGAGTGACTCTCTTGTTGGAAAGTTTTTTTTTTTTAAAGATCCAACGGCAACCTATGAATATGAATATATGATGCATCATTCTTTATAATTTAACTATTAAGTTATCTAAAATCAAACCCCCTGATTAGAGAAAGGGGGAAATATGACCCATAGTTTAACCCCATTATAGGAAATCGATTTCATTCCCAATAACTTCACATGATGCAAGTATATATATATATATATATATATATATATATATATATATATGTAACAAGAATCCTGATATAGTGTTAGTTAGCGATGTTCGTGTTTGACTTCATTCTTCGTTTTCGACTTGACGGTCTATCGATCTATCGACTATTTAAGGATCAGATTGTTCTTACCTAATCTCTCGAATTTTTTCTTGTATCAAAAAGATGTAAGTATGTAACAATAATTACACAACGCAATTATGGAATTATATACATGGAGAAAATATCAACCTCTACATAACTATACCTTTAAATATTCCTTTAAAAAATAGGCACATTGAGGATGTGACCACCTAATATGATAGAGCTTGAAACTTAACACAAAATGTACAGAAATAACTAACATTTTATCGATAGACTTTTTCGATGATGTTACGTGTCGGCAAACCATGGGTTTATACCTTTAGGCTTTAGCCTATTTTTAGGTGTATGTAGGTTTGGAATCAAAATCCTCTATTTCACTCTCCGACCATTTCGTCTTTATATCACTAAATTATTTCAATATTTATTTAATTTTAAAATGGTTTGTCAAAATAAAAGTTTATAAATATATAAAAATAAATGTTTAAAATATAAATATAATTTTTATAATTTTTTTCAAATTAAATAAATGTGAAAATAATTTAGTGATATAGAGAAAAGATCTGTCAATCGGGTCATTCGGGTCAGGTTCGGGTAGGGTCATTTCGGGTTTCGAGTAAAATGGGTTCCAGGAAAAACGGGTTCCGGGTAGATCCAGGTTGATTGGAACTCGGGTTTGACCCGGTTTCAGGTCAAATCGGGTCAAATAAAATATGTGGTATAAATCGTAAAAAAAGTAGGGGTATATATCACTTTTGTATCAAGCCTACCAATGGAAATCACCTACCCAAAATTTTCGGGTCGGACGTTCGGGTTGGGTATATATTACAACTAGAGCTGGCAATTCGGTCGTTCGGGTCGGGTTCGGGTCAGGCTTGCTCGGGTCGGGTCACAGACGGGTCGGGTCAGTTCGGGTACTGGTCGGGTCGGGTTCGGTCATAATAAATTTTAGATTGGTCAGGTTTCGGGTTAAATCGGGTCATGTCCATTCGGGTTCGGGTCAAAGCGGGTCGGACTCGTTCGGGTTTCGGGTCAAGAGCCCGGTCGGTCTCATTTGAGTTTCGAATCAAAGTGGGTATAACCGTATAGTTATTTTGAGTTTTCGGTCGAATCATATTCGACCCGTTTGGATAATTAGGTTGATTTTGACTCGGTTGAATACTTAAATATGTAATTTACTTAAAATAAATGAGTTTGACTCGGTTGAATACTTAAATATGTAATTTATTTAAAATAAATGATTTTGACTCGGTTGAATACTTGAATATGTAATTTTGACTCGGTTGAATACACTCATTGTCATTGACTCATAGGTTGTGGACCGATTTTCAAAAAAGTCATAATCGGAAATTCGGTATTCGGCAACATCGTCTTTTTTTTAAACATTTAAACCAATTGATCGGTAATCAAATTAATTGTACATTTAGTATTTAACCTTATTTTAACTAGCAAGTTGAAAATGGGCTTATTTGTGATTTTACTATATTATTGACCAATATCATTTTCAATGCCCATTTCATTTTTAGCTTTTGGCCCATTAGTTTTTTTCATTATTATTATTAGTTTTTAACAAATCTAGATATAAATAATTAATTCTATCAAAATATAATAATATAGATAAAAATAAAATAAAAACTACAAAATTATTGATTTGGATATAAATAATTCTTTCCACTAAAAAAATAAACATGTATCATAATTCATACAAATTATGGAATATGGATTCAAAGTCGGGTCGGGTTGAGAGTCGGGTCGGGTTCAGAGTCGGGTCGAGTTCAAAGTCGGGTCGGGTTTGAGTCGGGTCGGGTTTATCTGTATTCGGGTCTGTTTCGAGTCGGGTCAGGTTCGGGTCGAGTTCGGTCTCGGGTTCGGATTACGGATGACTCCAGATTTTCGGGTTTCGGTCGGGTTCGGGTGAGTCGGGTCGGGTTTTCGGGTCGGGTTAAATTTTGCCAGCTCTAATTACAACTTTCTTAATAGATTTTCTCTTGAAAGTGTTTGAGGATTTTACAGTCTCTGGACAATACAAGGATAAATAAATAATTTTTTTTATGGTGCGGTGATTTATTCTGGCCAGGCAGCTGGCGTAGTGCTGACCGGACACATGGCGTGGTGAAAAAACAAGAAGCTTGGCCGTGATTAAAATGCTCATGGTCGAGGTGGTCGATCACTATTCACTACATCTAATTTTGGGTGTCCCGAGAAATCCGTGAAATAAATTTACCTTCCAAAATCCAAAGGAATCTATGTACATAGAATAGCATGGTGTGATTAATTTTATGGGGAAAAAAATTCTTAAATAAAAATTCTTGCAATAATTTATTAATCTCTTTGTTAATTAAAACATACTAGTATTGTTCAACTATTCATGTACATTTGTTTACTCATGTTTAGGTGTTAAAAATTATATAAAATATCAATTTTTTATTTTTTTTATAATTTCATACTTATCAATGTTAAGTACAAATTTATATAACAAAATTGATATTTTATATAGTTTTTATCATTATAAAAAAACATCCATGAATAACAAATGATATATTTTAATTACCAAAGAGACTATTATAAGTTATAGAAATTTATTATAAAGCACAATTGATCTATCTATATATATTTTAGTTAATTCATAAAATTATAAATCAAAACTATTTCATAGTCATACTTACCATAAATATCAATATATAAATATTGGATATGTATTATTTTATTTATACCCATATTTTTTTAGAAATAATTATTTATATCAAAATTATTTGACAGTTGTTATTTTATTTATATCTATATTATTTTGGTAGAATAATTTTTTTTATAGATAGATTAATTTTGATTTTATATTTCCCTCACACTTTGATCATTATTAGTTTAATTCTCATATTATAATTCAAATTTATTAATTTTATTATATTTTTAACAATTTTTTTTATAGATTTTTTTCAAAATATTAACTCAAAAATAATTATTTATCATAATATTTACACATTAAAATTATCTACGAAAATATTCATTTTTTTGCAAATTTTTCAAAAAAGTCTACCCGTAGCTCCCCAACCTTTCTCCTACATGTCTACCACCGCCAACAACGAGGAACTTGGAGGACGCCTGTGACTCCTCATTGCCCACAACTCCTTCCCGTCAAGCCTCTTCCCGTCGAAGTTCACCCTTGCCGCCCACCGTTGACCCGAGAGGAAGCCGCCCACCATTGAAGTTCATTGTTGCAAGTGAAGCGCGACTTCAACCCGTGCACTTTTTTTTTTGGTAATTGAAAAATGAAAAGGTAAATAAACGCGGTTCGAACCCGTATTTTATCTGAAATTTATTATAAAATGCGGTTTTAAACCACATTTCTTTCGTTTATTTTTTCCTACTTCTCCTCTAGTTTCAAAATTTATAGTTTACGAATGAAACGCGGTTTGAGAACCCGTTTCTCGAAAAAACCTACAAAAAATGAATATTTTCGTAAATATTTTGAATGTGTGAATATTTTAGCAAATACTTATTTTTGAGTGAATATTTTTTTAAAAAAATCTTTTTTATAGATAAATATAATTTTATGATATTATATTAATATGTTACCATACATGAGACGAGACATACACGTACTAGTACATGATAAAGAGATTTAACTAGGGTGAATTAACCCAACTAGGGTGAATTAACCCAACTGGTTTTAATCGCGACATTATCGATCAATATAAAATATTGTTAACAAAAATTCAAATATACCAACTAAGCTAAATTTTGGCTGAAGAAATATTCAAATAAATAAATAAATAATATTTAAATTATGATTTAAATATATTATTTTTAACTGAAATAACCAAGAGCGTAATAAAATATATTTAACAAATAAAAGAATAAGGATATTGAGATTTAAACTTAATTAAGATATTTTGCTCATTCTCATTAATAAATGGGATTAAAAATTAACTATCCATATTTCTTGTCCTAATTAACTACTTGTCCACCATCCTGTTTTTATTGATTAAATATTTACCAAATTTTAATAATTCCAAAATGCCCTTACGCTTCCCTTCCTTTCCCTCGAATTTCCATCGAATTAGAAAGAAAGTACTTACCATCGAATTCAGTCCAAGAAATCCTTCAGCATCAACAAGAAGGCAACTAGTCTCAACACCATCGACGCCGCATCTGATTTGGAGAAAGTGCTGACAATCAAAGAGAGGAAATGATGTCGGAGAGTTGCCCTGGGATATGTCAAGGGAGAAGGCGACTCGTCTCCACACCGTCTTCAACCTCTGCCGAGGAGATCTAGAGGCGGACACAAAGAGGCGGACAAAGGGATATGTCAAGGGAGAAGGCAACCTCGTCTCCGCACCGTCTTCAACCTCTGCCAAGGAGATATGGAGGCGGACACAAAGAGGCGGACAACTCGATCTCCATGAAAGCTCGAGATCTGATGAAGGGTGGTAGAATGTAAGAGGGATGTGATGAAAAAAGAGGAATGGAATTCCTGTTTTGTAGCCAAATCTTCTTCGATTTTTCAAACAATGAGGGCGGAAACTAGATCCGACCATGAAGAGAGGAGGAGAGAGATCAGACAGAGAGATCGTCGACTGAGAAAACGGGAAGGAAATTAAGCGATGAAGACATTGGGAAAGAGGATAAGGTTTAGGTTTGATTGAGTTAGGGTTAGGGCAAGGGTTAAGTGGGGATAATTTTATCATTTATGGCCTTTTACCTAATTTGTAAGCAATGGTGGACATTTGATTAATTAGGGAAGGAAATTGGGCATGCCGACCCAATTTCCTCTTAATAAATTAACTGGTAAAATAAAGAATACTAAACTTTATTTAAAAGTCGTGTATGGTATTATTACTTTAAATTACTAAATAAATGTTAAAAAATACTCCCTCTGTTAATTAAAACTTGTCGTTTACTATTCATGCACACTTTTTTAGAATGATAAAAACTATATGAAATATTAACTTTTTTTCAAATTTGTTTTTACAAATTCATACTTAATAGTAACAAGTATGAAATTATTAAAAAAATATATTAAAAAAGTTAATATTTTATATAGTTTTTAACACCTCAAAAAGCGTGCATGAATAGTAAAACGTCAAGTTTTAATTAACGGAGGGAGTAGTTTTTATTTTCCAGTTAGGGGAGTAAGCACTCGCGCGCTGACTCCGCCAATGTTTTTTTTACAGTAGGCAAAAAGTAGGATGTCTTTGACTAGCAAAGATCATCCCTAAATATGATGTTACATAACTCCCTGTTCAAAGGGAGAGTAATCATATTACAAGTCTTATTGGCTTTAGCAATATAATCAACACTAGTATTTGATTATCTGTAGCAGTGTCTAAAATAGATGTTGTTGAAGCTACTTCTGAAATTGTGAATCTTCTTGATTGTTTTGAGAATTTTCCATGGAAATTAGGTGCTATCTTTAATAGTTGTGAATATCTGTGATTATTTCAAGATTGTCCTCTTCAACTATGATGTTCCTTATTCTTTTTTTGAGCGCTAACTTTATCCCAGTACAAAAGGCAATTGTTTTTATTTTTTTTTTGTAACGCTGACTCCGCTAATGTTGATCCAACTTATCTAGACCGAAAGTCACTTAGGCCTTCGGTCTAGATGATAGCAGTAGGACCATGTATATATGGTGGTTCGAGCTATGCCCTTGCCTAGCTAAGATGTGTTGTGGGTAGAAAGGGATACATGGTGGTCATTGATAGGAACACAAACCAATCCAACTAGCCAAACAACTAGGAATAATTATGCAATTATATATACACTTCCCCAATTTTAAGAGATTATTATTTAGAAAAAAATAAAATAAAAAAAAGGTTATGTAGAGGATGATCCGATCATGCATCGATGAAGATGGATAAGGCTCCCTCAAGTGTCGAGTGCCCACTAATAACAAGTAGCTAGTGACCGGTAACCACCCAAGTGGAGGGGTGGTGGGGACGGCCGCGCCCCCACCCGCCACCTTCCCTTTAACCGCCCATAATTCCGCCGGAGAACACGTGCTGGTGTGACCCCCTCCACCACTTCTTCACTGTTCACTTTCTTCCCCACTCCACTCACTCAACTGTCATACTTTTGCTGATATTTTCGGCCTTTCTTTGACCTCACTTGGATATACTCACTAAGATCTTTTGCTCTCAAAACCTAATCTACTTTTGTGTACAGAGATATTTTGAATTGCTAAACTTCTTTTGGCTTTTCACGTTGCTAAAGCATTCCCAACGGTTTCTACATTTTTCAAAAAAAAAAAATATTTTTTTTTGAAAATTTTAAGCACTTTTTTTTTTAATTTAACAGATTTTTTATCTCATTCTCTAAAATAGATTTAAACAACAGGGAAAAATAAAGTCTTTTTTAAATATGTCAGATTCTGGAAAATTAAATACCTTTCCGAATCTTTGAAATGGGGAATATGTTAGAATTAGAGTAAAAATAATTTAAAAAGTATACTATTTTAGTTTATCCGGTTTGAAATTTTTTAAATGAAATTGTTAGAGGTGATATTATTTAACTCACTATATATAGCGCGCATATATGTACATATGGTATAATAATTTCACTTTTATGTCTATTAATAATATTATACTTCTTTGAACGAAATTAGTGATAATTCATTTTCGAACTCGATCAACACCTTAATTTAGTTAAGTAAGATAGTTATCTTTGTTTAAAATTAATGTTTTGTAAATAACCAATTAAAAAGTAAAGAAGGTTTTGTCTATAACAAAATAAAATACAATAATTAAGAAGGGGTAATTTAAAAAAATACAAGAAGAATGTCCAAATTTATGAAAATAAGTATAAAGTGCAGGTATGTTTTTTGAATTTTTTTGAAATGATATTATAAATAAAAACTTAACAATTAGTTTAACCATTAATAATTTACCAATAAATATAAATTTCTTATACAGAACTAATTAAAATAACTCAATTTTTGGCGGTAGTAAATAAAATTATCTCTGTCTTTCAATTATAAGAAAAATAATCCAATACCAATCACAAGTTGGTGTAGTGGTTGTGGGGCTACATTCCATGCCAAGAGGTTCGAAGTTCGAATCCCCTTGGAAACATGGAGTCGCTTGTGAGTGGGAGGGTCGACCCCTTAAATGGGCCACACAGTACCCGATCCAGACGTAGAGCGACTGAGTCGATCGAACTGGACTAAGATAAAAAAAAAAGAAAAATAATCCAATATTAGAATAAAGTGGGTATATATAAAGTATCCCGATTGATCCTTTTATCTAACCATAAATCCGAAAAAAAAACGCTAATATGAAATTGGCCAAATGATATCATTTTTATTAGAATAACCTAAAAATATATATCATTCAAAACACATCAAGCTCTTAATTTCATTGATTATATGTTATCATTTTTGCCACAATTATGGTTGAAAAAAATATCGAGATATTTTATTACCAACTCTTCATAAGTTGAATTATTTTTCTTATATTTTAAAAGTGGGAATACATTTGTGTGCTGCCCTAATAAAATTGGATTATTTTAATTAATTTTGTGAATTTATTAGTACATATATTAATATATTATGAGTTGGCAAAATATGTTTTTTAAATTTTTTTTATCTCGGGTTTGAACTTGTCACTAATCTTTCTCTTTAGTAAAAGAAGCTTTTTTTTGCCATAAATGAGGTGGAATAAATGAGAAATATTGAAGATTTTAAAAAGAAAATAAATCATCTTAATAAGAAATTAAAGAGACTAAAAAGAAAATAAATAATCTTTATAAGAAGTTAAAGAGACTAATTTTATTTTATCTAATCAATTATTTCTATAATATTTGAAAAGTAGAGAGCCAAATAATCATCAATTTTATTTTAATTACTTTAGTAAATTTAACTTTTTATAAGTATTAATACACATTTAAAAGAAGATAAAATGTATAATTAATGTAAACAAAAACTTTTGTTACTATTTCTAAAAAAATATTTTTTAGTATAATTATATATAAATTCATCATAAATTTAAATTTAAAATTTTATAAAATATTAGTAGGAAACATGGTAGTGAACATGCACTTTAGTATTTTATAAAATTTAATCAATTATTTGTGTAATATTTTGAAAGTAGAAAACCAATTATCGTTTTTAAATCAGCATGCACTTTAGTATTTGAATAAAAAAATCAACACTTGAGTAAACACAATATACAATGAAAACAACAAATTAAATTATATTCATAAGCTTCGCCAAATATTTTTAAATGTTAAATTACCAAAAATAGACCCCATATATAAAAAAAAATTATTATATACAATAATATATTTTAAAACATCTAATGCTATAAATTTTTTATTTATGGATAAATAAGTACTCCGTATAAGATGCATGTTCTACCATAATTTCAGTTTCCGACAAGAAAAAAATAATGTATAGAAAAATAAAACTAAAATAGTTTTATTACAGTATAATATAGATGGAAAATTAAAACATTACACACTTAATTTAAGGAATAACTAAAATATGAAATGAAAAGGTCTAAAAAAATCAAATAGATTAGACCGAGTTTCTATTTAATTAATTTTTAATTTTATTTGAATTAATATATGAATGTATATATTCATTGATTCAAAAGTCGATAATCTCGTGTGTAGTACGGGGTAGTCCACTAGTCATATAGTAATGGAATGTTTTACCACCACTAATTTAAACATAGTTAAGGCAGGACGTTTCAATGGAGTATGTATCGATCACCATCTCAACATTTTCTTTCTCCCACTTATAGAATAGGGGCGGGCCTAATTAAAATGTTAATTTAAAAGTCCAATCGCAGCTACTTTTATTGATTTTAGTATAAATCTCACAAGTCCAACTTAAGATCTCAATCACGAGATCTTAATCATATATCCTCCATCTCCGCCGGAAACCTAAATACATAGCGCATGGAAGCCTAAAACAAAATAAAAACAAATTAAACAAGCTTGTAAAATCATAACTAAGCAAGATAACATTGCTTAATTGATCCTCTTAAATATTGAATCACCTTAAAAATATCTTGTTTTTATATATATAGATACATAGATTCTATGTTGCACACATCTACCTATCATATATATGACACACTATGCGGTGGAAGGCATGAATTGAACAACTACTTCGTCAATCCAAACAATGATTTTTCATATAGGTACTTTTCGAGAAAGGGAACATGCCATGAGCTCAAAAAGACCCTCATTCTATTCCATGATGCCCTCCATATATATATATATATATATATATATATATATATATCTGGAAATGTGTGGTATGAGAGTACCTTTCTCACATCGATTATAAATGATTAAAAATGATAGGTTATGAGGATAGGTAAAGTTCTACATAATAACTTACGCTTTTGTGTTAAGTTGATGGATCTCGACTATATAATCGTAATAATAATAATAATAAATCAATGTAATCCGACACATGTTTGCCCTCATTAAAGGCCTATCGGATATTTCACAGTATATGCCTTGGGAAGTGGGTCCATCCAAGCTGCCCGTTATATATTTCACAATATATGCTTTTGTTGAGATATGAAATGACAAATTAAATATAACATTGCTTATATATAAGTTGGTGGGTTACTTAGCTTCTCATATTGACAATTGATTTTAAGATGAAACTTCACTCGACTTATGTGCTAAGTGGTAGCTCGTCGATGGCGTGTGGTCCTTTGCTCTTATCCATGTTTGCTTTTGAGCACAAGTGCTAGATAGAGATCTCCTTATCATGTAAGCGTCTCGTTCCGTCTTGGTCATTCTGCAAAGTAAGAAGATGTGCACTGAGGGTAACAAGTTATGGTTAAGATTGAAAAAGTCAAGGAAGGGTGAAATTTGAGATTCATGAGATCTACTTTAATCCGGCCTTGAATTGAAGGTGGGTGATGAGGAAGGCATTATCTATCTGTAGCAAAACTATTAGAAAAACCACCAAAGGTCTCCTTTTGCTGGTCATCAATGGAGTTGGATAGGACTTGAACACTGCTAAGCAAGATGATGAAGCAAATGTATCACATGGGTTAGACTTGGAGGGATAAAAAGTGCAAGGAATTTACAGGCCATTTCCCATCATAACTTGTTTGAGAGTCTACTTTTGCAATTGCCAAATTGTCTCAACTGAGCAAATTAATGGATTTATGGATCAATTTTTTTTAAACCAGAAAAGTTTTGGCTGGTAAGAAACATTACCTAGCCAAGAGCATCCTTAAAGACAAAAATAGCAAGTTCAGACTCCTCGGGAAGAATTGAGGTAGAGAGTGGATGACCCAGTCGGGTCAAATGATCAGCTACCAAATTTAGATGTGATGAATTTGAACAAAATGAAATTTAGACATATCAATACGGGAATCAGAAATAATCATTTTGATATTACATGAGCAAGTCCATCGGCCCAAAACCGAATTAATAACACATAAATTATCACCTTCGACCTGAAATTGTTTAATGTTGAGTGATTATACTTGATTAATTCCTTTCCGAAGTGCGAATCTTTCTGATGTAACTGTATTGATGGGTGATTCACCGGCACCCATATGGATGATTTAGCCCTGGTGTCTCTAATCACAAATCCGAATGAGTCTTTTCCATCGATGGGCCTTGCTTTGTCGAAGTTTGGTTTGTACCACTAATGGTGGTTTTTTCCATGTTATGTTCCTCCTCATCTTCTGTTTGTTAGTATAGTTTGATGTTGTTTGTGATGTTTGTGTATCATTTTCTTTGTCCTCATTACATAGTTTAGATTTCTTTTTCCATACGTTTTTTTATACAAGGCGAGAATTTGGGGATGGTCAACTGCGGTTGACCCACCGTCCAAGAGCGTCCTTTCAGACGAGGTCAGCAATCTCAGTAGGAGCACGCTCAACGAAAAATGACGAAGAGAGACCAATATGTGCTAGCCTATCAGCAACCTGGTTCCCCTCGTGGAAGGAGTGCGAGAAGATGACCCTCTCAAAAGTACGACAGAACCCAAGGGCATCCGAGACCACCATCTCAATCTCCCAAGGACACCGCCAGATCCCCTTCATGACGTTGATCAACATCAAGCAGTCGCCCTCCATCACAAGTTTGGAGAAACCCCTCTTTGTAGCTTCATGGAGTTCAAACAATAGACCGAGGCACTCCGCTTGCTCCGCTGACACCTTACCGTGGCCCCGGGCGCCACACGAGAGAACTGACCCTTGGTTATCACGAATAATAAACCCAGAGGCAGTAATGCCTGAACCAACCATAGGACCGTCAAAATTGAGTTTGACAAAGTCGTCCGCGGGCTTTTTCCATTTTACAATTTTCTGTTTTGGTGGGTAATTATTGTTGTAGTGGGCGTTCCATCTTCTTGCTCCTCCGATTGTGCTTTTCTCCAACTTATCCTGTGTTGTTTTATATTTTTTATATCCATTCTTCTGGATTTCTAACGTCGTTGTTGTCAAATAGGATTCTGTTTCTCATTGACCAAATGCCCCAAAGGGAAAAGACAATGATCGATTTCTCTTCTGCCGAGATATTTTCAAAAATATCCGTAATTATATTCTTGTAAGGTTTGTCTTCTTTGTCCGTATTCCGAATTAATTGCTCGATTTGTCTATTCATTCTTCCGATAATGGATAAAGAAGTTTGGCATTCGGTAAAGATGTGTGTAGCATCTTCACCATGATGGTTGCAGAGCGGACAATCAAGTGGGACATGTACTCCTTTAGTCTTTAGTCTGACTTTCGTAGGGGTCCCGTTTAGTAGGTTTTTCCATAGGAAATTATTTTATTTTTGGCGGACAATCAATTTTCCAAATCCAGCCGAGTGGATCAGAGTTGGTTCTTCGTCTAGTTCTCGTGACATGGTCTAGGGCACTCGCGATTGAAAATCAACCGTTTTTGCTTGGTTTCCAGTATAGTCTATCTTCGATTTCACTTGTAGGGATATGAACTTCCAGGATTCTTTCGACGATGTCCAAAGGGAGGAAGTCTTTTAATTTTTCCACATTCTAGGCATTATCTGATTTTAAGAATTGGTCGATCGTTTCTTGTTCTTCGAAGTGGTCTAAGACATGGATACTGTTTTCTTGGAGGTTTATGTCATAGTTTAGCCAGTTGTTCTTCCAGAACCTTATAGTTTTCCTGTTACCAACCTGCCAGATAAGGCCTGAGCAGAATTCTTCTTTAATCTCCATCAACTTTGCCCTTGCCACGACATATTCTTTTTCCTTGTGTAATCCCAGATGCTCTCTTCCTTCAAGTATTTCTCTCTAACTATTTTCACCCATTCATTTTGTGGTTCCACGATTATTTTCCAAAGTAGTTTCATTTGCAAGGCCTTGTTCATGTCTTTTGTCTTCTGAATTCCTAATCCACCTTCATTCTTCGATATGCATATTTTATCCCACTCGATAAGTGGTTTATATCGTGGATCTTTGTTCCAGAAGAAATTTTTGTTAAGTCTATCGAGGTAATTATGTATACTTGTAGGGAGCATGAAATTTTGCATGACATAGCTTGGTTTGGCAGCTAAATTAGTTTTAATTAGAATCAACCATCCTTGTTGGGTTAGTTCGTTTGCTCTTCATTTCATTAATTGGTCCTTTGAATTTCCAAGGACATCTTAAACGTGTTCTTGTTCACTCTTCCGTTAATAATAGGGCAACCAAGATATTTTTCTATAGCTACTTGGTTGGTTATTTGTAAGAAGGATTGGATTTGTTGTTTTTGGTTGTTTGTGATCCCTTTTGTTGCTTGGAATGCTGATTTTTGAAAATTAACTTTTTGGCCGGATATCGCGCAATAATCATCGAGTATAGTTTTCACTGTTGCACATGCTTCCGGGGTCGCTTTGGCAAATATCATTATATCATCTTCGAATGATAGAAATGGAATACGAGATCCATTTCTAGATATCTTAAAACCTATGGTGTTCGAAGATTGTTCACATTGTCGTTGGAGCTTTCTGACAAGAATCTTAGCACCTAAGATAAAAAGGTAGGGACATATCGGGTCACCTTGTCCGAGTCCCCTATGAGGGTAGAAAGTCTCAATTGGTTCGTCATTTACCAGAATGGAGAAAGAAACAGTTTGGATACATTCCTTTATCCATCCACAAAATTTTTGGCAGAAACCGAACTTTGACATAATCGCAAAAAGGAAACCCCAGTTCACTCTGTCACACGCTTTTTCCATGTCAAGTTTGATTGCAATCCATACGGTTATTTGATTCTTAGTATAACTAGCGATTGATCACATAATTAGTACTTTTTTTGCAATTGGTAAAGCCAACAACTTTGTTAGGTTCATTGTCATTATTTAATTAAGTTTTAATCCCTCACCCTAAGGGAGAGTTAAGTCTGGATCTCTGGGGTCCGTATGTAGGCATTTTTTTCCCACCGAAGTGAAAGGCTGATTCTAAATAGACTTAATAATTGTTTTTGCCCATAGAATTAATTAATTCATGGGCTATGTGGTTCGAAATTACAACCTTAGAAGGATTACTATAGACTTTTTGCAGCATATGTACTCTTCGGACAAAGACTTGGAACTCGTTTTTTTGAACATTTTACCATGGAATAGTTTCTAAAATCAAGTACAAATTCGAAGCAAAAACTTGCAAACAATGAGACAAAAAATAAAAAATGACATAGGGGGTTGTTGATACGGTTTGGTTGGCCTACTTCTACAGAGTCTCAGGAGGGGTCAATCACCCAAAATTAACTTTGCCAAACATTTTGAAATAGTCTTGGTTTACAAACACACAATCAACAGTAAAAATACACAAGAAGGCGATGAGAATCTTCGTACAAGTCTAGATCAGAGCTTCTTGGGAAGAAGCAGTATCTAGAAGATCGAAGTTGATAGCGACATTGAGGATGAGCTTCTCATCGCCTTGTTGGGAAGAAGCAGTATCTTTCATTAACTCTCCTCGTTCCTTATCATTGAGCCACCAATCTCACGTAATTTACATTAATCCCATACATAATTTACATTTACAATCTAACCGTTAATTAGTTGGGCTCACCGTAAATAAAAGTGGCCCACCAATCTCAATTGGTGATTTGGACCTCTATCTTGCATAGGTATAGTAGATCTTACGTTCTCAGCCCAACACTTAATATCTCCTGTAATCCATAAATGGGCCTGCCAATCAAAATACTGGACTTTCTATTACTATATACTCCCTCCGATTTTTAATATAAGACATTTGACTTTTATGCATGTGGTTTAAGGAACTAAAAACTATATACAATATAAATTTTTTTAATTAATTTTTTTTACATTATAATACTTATTATTATACTTATTATTAATAAGTATTATAATGTAAAAAAATTTAATTAAAAAAATTTATATTGTATATAGTTTTTAGCTCCTTAAACCACGTGCATAAAAGTTAAATGTCTTATATTAAAAATCGGGGGGAGTACATCCCAAGTTCAATTTTTTGCTTTTTTTTTTGGAAAAAGAATATGTGTGTGCCCCGTGCCCCGTGACTTCGGAGGCGCAGACCTATGACTCTTTAGGCGCATGTGTTTGGCTTCCATTTAACTCCTTTTCATGTATCTCCACCTACTTGTGTGGTTCTCATAAGTCACAAGTTTGCGCTTCAAGAGTGACAAACCTGCATCATAAGGAGGCATGCATATATATTTTTTTAAAAAAAATGGGATGAATATAGTAAAAATGTGTGCCGTGATTAGTAACACCCTTAATATATCAAGAAGCTGAATAACTTGATAAAACGGACTAACAAGAACACTAAACAATCAGAAATACAAGCAAGGAAGCCAAATAAATCAAGCTATCATCTCGATCAATCAAAGAAGATGCAAGTAGTCGGGGATAAAGTTGTGAAGGATTTGGAGATGGATAGAGCATGGCAAGGACACGGGGTGTTAAAATCATTTTTTTTATGATGAGGAATCCACCATTTTTTGATAAATCCTTGACACATGACCCATCCAGTAAGAGTTACGTACCAGACAAACCGGCTTGCTCCGATTGACTCAACCCACTGATAAGAAGCAAGTCAAACCCCGAATTTTCACCCAAAGAAAGGAACGGAGGGAAGAATCGAACCCGAGACCTCCTTACTCTCCCCCTTACTTCACGGCTCCACGCCACTAGGCCATCTCGACTAGGGCGTTAAAATCATTTTTTATATTGGAAAAAAAACACATTTAAGGAATTGGTCCAACTGACTTTTTTTCATACTCTAAAAATAAATTTGATAACACTAAAATCATTTATGTGTTTAAATATATATGTTCTTCGATTGAATGCGATGGAGTTGGTGGGCAATCTATGAGTATTTCTATAAGAGAGCTTTAAAGGCATGCTCTAGTAGTGATGTTGTGGCTAAAAAGCCCAACTCGCCTAAACATTGTCGGAAAAAAAATGTTATTCGATCAGTGTTAGACCTTACTGACCCACCACCCAACTGCATCCCTTCTGATAAGGGAAATGACATCTGGGTGCGACATAATCGCATCGTGGTTCAGAGTATGTCTCAAGGACGCCATTTTGTCAGCCACCATATTGATCTCGCGGAAAACATGATTGCAGGAGGACCAAATAAAGTGTCGGAGAAGCTGCTGGATGTCCGTGACGATCATCTCGATCTCCCAAGGACACTTCCACTTCCCAGATACAGAGTTGATGACAGTCGAAATGGTCTTCGATCTAATTGGGGGTAGATTGGGCAGTTACTATATTTTTTAATTTTATTTCCTTTATTTTTTGTCTTGGTAATTTGTGGAGAAAAACATTGAATTGAAATCGAAATAAATGTGTATTGTTTGGGAGTACTTGTCTCTTCTTTTTCTTAATCTCTATGCCTTTACTATAGTCCAAATAAACAGGCCGGAAGGTAAGCACTTGGCATTATGGATCGATAAAATGATTGATCCTACCATAAATCGTGTTATAAATATTCGGTTTAGGTATTTTTTTCTTTCAATTTAAAATGGTGGAGGCTTCAATTATAGGTCAAGAGTGTTTTAAACAAGAAGCTTCTTATTAATTTCAACTTCAAGATTACAAAAATGTGATTAATTGATTTACATAATTAAGAAATTTGTTTGTCAATAAACATTAATCCACACCCATCAAAGCTTGATACTTTCTTTAAGTTCATTTATTATTTAATCAATTAATAAGAATAATATGGTCCACTAGGACCACTACTATACGGAGTATTTTATTTTATAGTCCACCCAAGCTACTATGGGGACTGGCCGACTAAAGGGGTACTTATAATTATCACATTAAGAAGCAACAACCGTTGTCTCTGTTATTCAAATTTTCTTTTAATTTCTATCGATTAGTTAAGCATACTAGATTTTACTCTTTCTATTTTTTTTATTACTGTATTTTTTTATGGAATATACAACTTTTAAAGTTGCTTTAGGTAAAGCAAAAAAATGAGAAGACATATATTGATAATAAACATGTAAATATTCGTTCTATTTGCGTAATGTTTTTTTTATATAAGGTAAGAATTAGAGCTATTTGCGTAATGTTGAGGAGCTTCTCAAATGTTGCATTTTAAAAAAAATTGATTTTACTATCAATCACAGGTTGGTGTTGTGGTTGTGGGTTACATCTCATGTCAATAGTTTCAAAGTTTAAATCTCTTTGAAAACATGGAGGCGCTTGTGAGTGGGAGGGTCAACCCCTTAAATGGATCACACAGTACCTGATCCAGATGTATAGCGATTGAGTGATATTTTTTTCATCTCTTTAATGTCAGATGTATAGCGAAGTTGTTGTTTGAACAACGATTTTGTTATTTTATTATTTTTCCCTAGATGGGCTATAGTCATTGTTTCAAACAGCGACTTAGCCCTCGTTTTGGCAGAATCCTAAATTATTTTGGGTTTGTGGCTATTTCACAAAAAAAATCCATTTTAAAAAATCAACAATTTTATCATTTTTAGGGATTTTGAGTTTTTTATTTGAAGTATTTTTGTCTAACAAATTTCTCATCTCATTCTCAAAAATAGGAAACACCAAAAAAAAATATAGTCTTCCTCAAATCTACATCATTCTCCAAAATTAAACGCATCTCCAAATTGTTTAGATGATAAAATTATTAGAGTTGGAATAAAAATAATTTAAAAAATATGTATTTTATTTTTCTATTTTAGTAATCAGAATAATTAATTCAAACTTGAATATACAATTTCAATTACTACGGAGTATAAGTTTAAGAACTGACAACATAAAAAACAATACTTATTTATAGCGACTTATTTTTCACTTAATAATCTGGGGACTAAAATTGTGACCATATGATGTGCTTATTTCTCAAGAATAAAATAAAAAATTGTAGTCTTCTCTATATATCGGTAATTCGGTATATATAAGTGTTAGGTTTGTACGCACACCGATTTTTGGTTACTTAAATTATATACTTTCATCAAAGCCTTCGGGTGTTGTTTTTCATACCCATAAAATTTACTATTTACACCTAAAATTCAAGTTTTTTTTTAAATAAACCCTACGTCTCCTGAGTCATAGACGTGTGACTCAAGAGGGGCAGGGTATGTATATAGAAAAAAATAGCTGCGCCTCTTGAGTCACACACCTATGACTCAAGAGGCGTAGGGTTTATTTAAAAAAAAACAAAAACTTAGATTTTAGGTGTAAATAGTAAAATTTTTGGGTGTAACTAACAACCCCTAAGCCTCCGGATACTACAAGTCAACCATCATCTACCCTTTTTTTGCTAGCTAGCTAGGTTGTTACTCTCTTAATTACTTTACTTACCCAAATGTTAACTGAATTATGTTAATTAAATTCTTACTCTTGTTTTTTTTTCTCGAAGTACGAAAATAAATACCCCGTATATTCATATCTATCATGGTTTACTTAATTTTGAGAAATTAAGATGGTTAGTTAATTTAAGTTGAAGGGCACTAAACCATAATATGTCAATTTAGGGACCATTTTCAAGTACTTTACTTGCCCACGAATTATTATCTCAAATATCGACCCGACTCTTTAATAAATACTCCCTCCGATCCAAAATACATGTCGTTTGACTTTTCATCACGTATTATAAGAAGCTAAAAAGTATATAAAATATCAATTTTTTTTTTAATTTTTTTGTACAACTTAATATTTGTTGGTAATAAGTATTAAGTTATAAAAAATAATAATAAAAAAGTTAATATATGATATAATTTTTAGCTTCTTAAAATACGTGTTGAAAAGTCAAATGATATCTATTTTGGATTGGAGGTAGTAATAATTATTCGTACATAACTTGTATGAATAATTATATAAGTAATAGATGAAAATTTTTTATATAAAAAGACAATTAATAAATACATATAATTATATTATGTCAGATGAATAGTTACAATATTATATCAAAAGAATTATTACATTATATCAAACAAATAATTATATATATTGTTGCGTACAAATAATCAATATGTTCACAGTTTACACTGTAAGAATTGTTTACATCGGAATTATATATATATGCTTTTCACCTCTTTAATGACAATAAACTGAAAATAAAAAATAAAAAAAACTGTAAAATCGTTGTTTGAAAAAAGTTATTGGAAATAGTTTTTGGCTAATTTTCTTATAAAGCTAAAATATAACTACAAAGAATTTTTTTTATTTTTTATTTTGTTAAGGTAAAGATCGATTTAGGTGAGATAACCCTACTCGATAGCATCATGATGGATGAGGTCAAGAAGACCTAAATCATTGTAGATGTTGGATCCCCCGACTGAGTAGCTAAGACGTGTAACCTTATCAGTCACTCAATTGTCGATTTGGGGAACATGGAATAAAGAGACTTCCTTCACACCCAACAAAAGAGTTTTGATATCAAACATGATGAGTTCGATTTTTCAAGGGCTTTTGGCCTTTAGCTGTAGGTGTCTAATAATAATTAAAGAGTCCCATTCGATAATTTGTTCTCTAGACGAAGCTCAATCGCTCTTGAGATGCCATAGTGAAGGGCTAAAGCCTATGAAACAAGAGAAGTTTGACCACCAATGAGATGTCCCCCCATTTTAATGGGATGCCCAATCCAATCTCGGATGATGTAGCCAATCGAGCTCTCAGTAGTCGAGATTGTTGATCCATTAAAATTAATTTTGAAATAACCCTTCGGGTTTTTTTTCCATTTTTCGTTTCTCGTAATCAAATAGGGTTTAATGGTTTTCTTCCCTGGTGGCCCAATGTAGATCTAGCATAATTATCTATATCTAAACTAGTAGCCTTATTCCAATTGTTCTGATAGATTTCAACGAGTTGTCTGGTCTCTCCCCTCCATCGGGGGATGTTCTTGTCTAAATGTGACCCGGTTTCTAATGTACCATATTGTCCACCATCAAAATGCAATGTTACTTTTTTCTGCCCTTGGCCTTGAGAGTTCAGCACCTAGATATTCCAGAATTTATCACATATCTCTTGAGTTCGCAACCATCTCAGAAATCAATCTGGCATTCTCAATAGAAAATTATGCCGGAAAGTTATTATATGGACATTCAAGAAATAAGTGAATCTCGTCTTCCAAAGAGTAGGTACAGTGACAACACTTAGTTGGGATTGAGACACCACAATGTGCTAGTCGGATGGTTGTAGGAAGACCATTTTAGCTCAGCTTCCATAGGTAGTTCTTAACTTGTGGCGGGACATCCAGTTTCCATATCCCAGCGTTAGCATCGATGATTGCATTGGTGTTAGTTGTGAGTAGTTTGTACACACTGGTAGCAGTGAACCACCCATTTTTGTCAGGCCACCAGCAGAGTCTGTCCTCAAAAAGTGCCAAAGGGAGGGGAATGTCAACAATTTCTTTCACAATGTTGATTGGTAACACAAATTCAATCTTCTCACGTCACCATCTACCACCTAAGATATAGTTGATGATCAGTTTTTTTGACTCGATCCCTATCGAGCAGTCCCATCTTTCACTCAAGGGGTAGTTTTCAGAATTTGAGATTTAAGTTTTGTGTTTTTAGAAACAGAAGTTTGGAAGAGAAGATCAAGAGAGAGAGAGAGAGCCATGGAAGCGAGAGCTTAATAAATTTCCATTGAATCAAAACAGAACAAAAAAGAATGGTTGTGTACATGAGGAAGAAGAAGGATTTATAATCAGCTAGACACGTGAGAGTAACGTGCTTTTCTTACTAACCAAATACTGAACCCGATTTTACTTTCCCTTTATATCGAACTCGGTTTTACTTTCTCTTTCTACCGAACCCGAGTTCCCTTTCCTCTTGTTCAACATGTCCAGAAATTAAAAAAAAAAAGTAAAAATGTAAGGTTGCATATGTATTGACCGTAGTTTGAGATCAATTGTCTTCCCAAAAGTTAATTGATTCTCCATTCTCAACACGCCAAATGAGATCTTGTTTAAATTTAACAATGAGCGTGTAAAATTTTAACCATTGCCATGAGACTCCCGTGACGCTTATAATCTAAAATGTGATCATCTTTTAAGTATTTGCATTGGATTAATTGAGATTACAAATTTAAAGGTTCAGCGAGTATTTTTCATATTACTTTCATCTGAAGGGATTAGTCATTTGACTTTCTAATGTCCAATCCCCCACAAACTTTAGGTCTACAAATTTACAAAGAATATTATTGGTTCAAATGAGTTCAACGTTTTAAATCTTATACATTTATATAATTTTTTTTAAGCAATAAAGTAATGAAAACGTAATGGCAAGCTAGGCTTATGCATGTATGTATCATTTTTTTTAAGAGTTCAAAATTTCCATCTGGTAAAATTATTTAATACTGAGAGCACAAAAGTTGGATAAAGTTACAATATAGGTTGAAACCATTGGAAATTTTAAAATAAATTCCATTATAATAGTCCACAATATGCATGGATGATTGATGATTTATTTAAGTCCAAATCCTATATATATAGAGAGAGACCATTAAAGACATGCTTTAAAAAGAAAATTATACGTTAAAAATAATGATTAAGTTAAGTCCTTAGGAGAATAATGGAAGAATCTCCACTTTTATGATGGTATTGTACACTAAGAACCCACTCGAATAATGCAAGGAGAATCTTTTGTGTTTCCAAAAAAAATAGATATTTGCTGTAATCCATTATCCAATAATTCAGAAATTAATACTTTATCAAATTGTAACTATGGAGTAATAAGTAGTGTATGTGTACAGTACTGTCCAAGCTCAAGTTTAACTCTTTGATGTCGTAGTATAGTTTTCCATGTAGTTAATTAGATAAACAATTAATCAATACATCTAATCATAAGAAAATGTTAAACTCTTTGGACATGACCTTTTGCCTAACAATTTTAAGATTTGTTGGGCCACAATTGATAAGACCTAAACTATTGATATGGTGTTTTTTTAAGTCATGAACTACTATTGATATGATGCGAACATAGTAATACCTCTTGTGAAGTAGTGATGATGCATAACTTTGTATTCGGTTAAACCTCTGTTAGTGCTACTGTGATCAGTTAGTTAGTAGTGTAACTGAGCTATAAATAGCTCCTCCTCTGTAATAGACAGAGTAACAAATTCTTGAATGAAGATCTGCAGTACATGTTCATCTTCTTCATTCTTTCTTCCTTTTCTCTCTAAATGATTCTATGATCATCATGATATCAGATGTTATTTGATCATAGATCTTCTTTCTCTTTCCACAAGTATCTGTTATGGTAATTAGCCATGGCAAACACAGAAGATCGATCAGCTGAACGTGAGCGTCGTCGAGATGTGATCTCTGTAGCCGGTCTCCAGAATCCTCTTTTCATCCATCCATCTGAGAATTCAGGGATGATTCTCACAACAATTCAACTCACCGGTGATAATTACAGATGTTGGAGGAAAGCCATCACAAAAGCCCTATCTGTCAAGAACAAATTGGGGTTTGTGGAAGGCACCTTGATCGAGTCACCGGAGAACACGACAATTTGGAATCGCTGCAACGACATGGTGTGTTCCTGGCTTTTGAACACAGTATCGAAGGAAATCTATGCCACCATTGACGAGTTCGACACAACGAGAGAAATGTGGCTTGATCTTGAAGAGAGCTACGGTCAAGTGGTTTGCTAGATTTTCTCAAGTGGTGAAGACTGCAGGATATGTGCAATCTATGGCAGGTTACTCCTTGTTCTTTAAGGCAACAAAGTCATCATACACTGCTCTGTTAGTCTATATTGATGACATGCTCATAACTGGAGATAGCCTTGCAGAGATCAAGAATTTGAAGGATCATCTACACAAGCACTTTCAGATGAAAGATCTAGGAAATCTGAGATACTTTCTTGGTATTAAGGTAGAGAGAACCAAGGATGGAATGTTGCTGAACCAAAGAAAGTATACATTAGAAATTCTGAAGGAAACTGGGTTGACTGGATCAAAGCCTGCAGCCACTCCACTAGATCTAAAGATTAAGCTAACTTTGGAAGGAGAGCATGAGGAGGTTGATGTGATCTCATACAAGAAATTAGTGGGAAAGTTGATATATCTCACCATAACCAAACCTGATATCTGTTATGCAGTGCAAGTGTTGAGTCAGTTTATGCACAAACCCAATGATGAGCACTGGAGAAGTGCAAAACATGTGCTCATATTCTTGAAAAGGCACCATGTCAAGGTCTGTTCTTAGATAGAAACTCTGATATGCAACTTCATGCATTCTGTGATGCAGACTAGCAAAGCTGCCCGATGACAAGGAGGTCATTAATAGGATTTTGCATCATGTTGGGGAACTCAATGATATCATGGAGAACCAAGAAGCACACTTATGTTGCAATGTCTTCTGCAGAATCTGAATACAGATCATTAGCAACAGTAAGCTGTGAGATTACTTGGTTGTTGAAGTTGCTCACTGATCTTCATGTGTATGACATACAACCTGTCAAGCTGTACTGTGACAACAAGTCAGCTATGCACATTGCCCGCAATCTTGTGTTTCATGAAAGAACTAAACACATCGAAGCTGACTGTCATCTTGTTCGAGAGAAAGTGCTCAATAAGGAGATTGTGCTCGGATATATCCCTAACAAAGAACAGCCAGCAGACATCTTCACTAAGGTTGTATCACAGGAACAATGTAATAAGCTTCTCACCAAGTTAGGTGTTGTTGATCAATTCAAAACAACTAACTTGAGGGGGACTGTTAGTGCTACTGTGATTAGTTAGTTAGTAGTGTAACTAAGCTATAAATAGCTCCTCCCCTGTAACAGACAGAGTAACAAATTCTTGAATGAAGATCTGTAGTACATGTTCATCTTCTTCATTCTTTCTTCCTTTTCTCTCTAAATGATTCTATGATCATCAACCTCAAGTTCAAATTCATTAATTTGATCCAATATTCTTACTTAAATGTGATTACGCTTTCTTAAAAAAAAGTGCTCCTAAATTAGAATTTTTCACAAAATCACGCACAAATTACAAAATTTTACAAAGTTATATTTCCAAATGGAAAATAAAAGTTATATATATATATATATATATATATATATATATATTATCAAACTTCAATGGATTCTCTATTTGGAATATTTAAAAAACCATTTTTCTTTTCGAAAATACTATAAATTTATGAAAACTATATATTTATAAAGCACAATATTTTAGAAAAACGAGATGGAGAATATCTTAGACAAAAAATGTTCAAATTTTACCAAAAACCCAAATTTTTCTATAATGGGGAATTTGTTGAAAATGTTCTAATAATACATATTCTAAAAGATTATGTCATACCATGATTGGCCAATCCATTTTATAGTTAAATGAAAAAATTTATTTTAATACATAAATGGGTTTTCTAACCAACAATAGACCAAAAGACACAATGAATTTGGAACATTGATTGTTTTCCAAAGGTAAATTTTTTTTTTAGAATTTGTTATGGATGGAACCCCCACCAGGAAAAGACTTTCCATGAAAAGGGTAGTAGTTCCCCTCTCTTGCAGTCTATGTAATCTCAATGACGAAAACTCTGAACACATTTTCATAAACTGTCAATACTCAATGGAACTCATTTGAAAAATAGACCATCAGATTGGAAGGACAATACAAAACACTCAAACATAGGACAAAAACATGAAAGAAATAACAATAGAGATCTTCGCAAAGCTATCTGCAACACAAAAAACAAAACTTGTCATTATCTGGTGGAGTTTATGGACAATTAGAAATAAGATTGTTTTCGATGATCAAGGCTTTGCAAATAGACAAAAGTATGAACAATACATGAAACATCAATTAATACAATGGGAAGAATCCACAAGACAATTTTGGAAAGATACGGATCAAAAGAAAAATGTTACACAACATACTCAAAGGAGAAGGAAAATTTTGAGATGGCAAAAGCCTATACATGGCAGGAGGATTCAAGTTAAATTTTGATGCTCATTCTATGCTTTCTTCAGGTGAGGCTTCAACGAGAGTAGTTATTCGAGATCACCATGGCTCTGATATTTTCTACGGAGGTTCCCTGTGTGGTGAGATGTTGACGGTGAAGGCCAAAGCTCTTGTCCTCCATTATGGGCTTATATATAGCTACTCACCAACTGAGTATTTCTAGGATCGTGGTCGAAGTCGATTGTCTTGCGGTCATCAACGCTATTAATGACGTCTGGAGTTGTCCCTAGGAGATCGAAGTGATTATTGCTGACTCCGGGCAACTTCTCTAGAATTTTCAGTGCTCCTTATGTTTGCATGTCTTAAGAGAGCTCAATCAAGTCGCAGACAAGGTGGCTTATATTCGACATCAACTTGATCACGACTCGGTGCCCTTGCATCATTCAGAACTCTAGGCTCTCATCCAAAAGGACGCTCTTGGATGGTGGATCAGCGGGGTCCGACACTTATATATATAGTTTAAGAAGCCTAATTAGAGCATCCTCATTCGTGAGCCCTAAATCGGGTTCTTAACTTACTTTTCCTCTGTCACATCAGTTTGAAAGCCCCATTCTAGTTTTTTATTATTTGCATCCTCATTCGTTAGCTCGAGTCTCGGGCTTAACTTGCTTTTTACTATTTACCTTTTTTCAATTACTCAATTATTATTATTATTATTATTATTATTATTATTAAAAATAGGAAAAAATTGAATAAAACATAGTTTTTTATTTGGTAAAAATATTTTTTTTGGTAGAGTTGGTAAAAATAACAATATATGGGTTTTGTTTTTATAATTTTTTTAAAAAACAAAACATATGCAAAATTGGTGTCTATGAGTAGAAAAAATTATTTCACACTTGAATATATATTTTTTAATATTTACAGAAAATGCCAGAAAAACACTTTTAAAGTGTTTAATTTCCAGCCGTTTCCATGTGGCGCCCAGAGAGTGGGCCATAGCACATGGCTCATTTCTTTTCTGGCCCAGTACAAGCAAAACGCAGTGTTTCATGTGTTGTTGGGCTCGAACGTCGTTTCCTATGGAGCTGGGCAGCGAAAACGCACGTGACCTACACGTGCCATTGCGAGTGCTGCTATGGGCTCACTCCTCTCGAGCTCTTGCAAGGGAGCCTACCATCCAGACCTTTACCATTTTCCTTTTTTTTGTACTTAGGTGGACAAGTAGAGCTTAAAGGCCCACTGATGATGCTCTTAGGAATGATTCCCCTAAATTCAATTATTTTAGCATTTTTTAATATTAATCTCCTAGAGTCAATGCTTTGTTTGATAGAAAATCTTTCTCAATTAAGTTTCTTAATCCATTCCCTTATAACATAAGTCAGAAAGATCGATACACAAATATTACTTCTTTCAACTTATGAAAAAATATCGAAATATCAATTGATGTGAGAGTCCAAGACTTTTTTCTCTGTTAGAAGGAGAGGCAGAACTTTATATGCTTCTAATACACTTTATTTATAATAGAAAATGAGGATTAAGTACATAGTACAGGGACAGCCTCGACCTTCAACATCATTTTATAAGAAACTTAAAACACTTTTAAAACAGTAACAAATATAATCAAACTAATGTTATAAGAAAAAACTAAACTAAATAATTTACAATGTACAAATTATATTTGTGAAAATATGCTAAAATTGAATAACCCAATCTCTTATTAAAAAAATGTTAGCACTTAGGAACAAAACTAGGTAACTAATAATATCCATTCTTTCCCAAGGGTCACTACTTACTACAGTACTAGATTTGAGAGGATAATTTAGTAATTTACCCTTGTATAATTATCCTAATATCAATTAGGGGTGTGACACTGTGACGTGTAATTTACCCTCACATTAGGTTAAAATTACGAGTCGATGACGTAGCTTGGTGGGCGTCTCCGTTTTGGGTGCCTACGCTCTGACGCAAAGAAGATCCATATAGTTGCGTAAGCGCCAAACCCACTCTCCACCCTCCCCCCCCCCCCCACCCAAATCTAACGGCACTCAGTCCCCATCAGCCACCGCATTGATTGATCCTCACCGTCCATTCCCCCTCTATCTAATTAAAACTCCTATCATATAATATTAATAATAATAATTAAATTAAAATCCCCTATCCCCCTATACCTTGTTGCTTTATTGTTGAATTCTTAGTTGCAGGTTGTTCAAGTCTCTCTTTCTCCCTCTGCAACCCCCAAAATTCCCCATTTTCAATTCCATCATCACTGCAGATCAGAGGATCCCAAAAAGTTTCTTCTTTTTTTTTGCACATTTTAATGGTAATTTGACAATAGCCCTCCCAATGCACTAATTAATTAGTTAGATTCCTTTTTCCCTCCCTCCCTCTTTCTATAAAGGAGGTTTGCTTAGCAATGCACACATGCTCTTTCTCTCTAATCCCTCCCAATTAATTGCAGCAATATATTAATTTTTTTTTTTCCAGATTAATCCTCACAGTAAGAAACCCAAATCCCCGCCGGAGGAGGAGGAAGAAGAGAAGACAATGCCGAAGGCGGAGTCAGCAGCGGCCACCACAGTCCCGCCGTGGTTGGAGCCGCTGCTGACCACTGCATTCTTCAGCATTTGCCGGGTCCACGGCGACGCCGCCCGGAGCGAATGCAACATGTATTGCTTAGATTGCCCCGTCGGTGCCGCCTTCTGCTTTTACTGTAGGTCCTCCCGCCATAAGGATCATCAGGTCATTCAGGTTCGGGTCATTTCAGATTCAGTAATCTCCATTTTATTTCCACTAGTAAAATTAATTGATTGGAGGCTCCTTTTTTTTTTTGGGATTGGGAATTGTGTAGATAAGGAGATCATCATACCATGATGTGGTGAGAGTGTCTGAAATTCAGAAGGTGTTGGACATAGGTGGAGTTCAGACCTATGTGATAAACAGTGCAAGGGTGTTGTTTCTCAATGAGAGGCCATTGCCTAAGGCAGGGAAAGGAGTTGCCTATTTGTGTGAGATTTGTGGAAGAACTCTCCTTGATCATCCCTTCAGATTTTGCTCATTGGGTTGCAAGGTAAATTAACTAATTTAATGGCTTCACACATTCTTTGAAAAGTACTAAATGTTGTTGTTATTGTCATGAATTTTTTTTAAAAGATTATCACCATCAATGACAACTCATGAATTGAAGAGAAATGCAAACCCACATGTGCATCCATCATACATGACCCACATTCCCAAAAGATCATATATAAGCCCCTCTCTTTTCATGAGCATGATCATGATGAAGATCATCATGATTTGGATGATATACATATAATACATGGTGCATATGTTTGATCACATCATTTCCTTCCACATGTATTTCATTGAATGCACATGGTTTATCTCCTTTAGAAGTGTCATATATACATATATGTTCATGTTATGTATTCCATTGCCACCCACTCACCCACATTCATAGCCACATGATGCAACATTGGCAATTTGCCATCCCCATCATCCAAACCTAATCACATTGTCACCAACAATCTTAATGTGATCCTAACCTAATCTCTCACCAATTACACAATTATCAAATCATTAATTAATCTAATCTTCCTCCTCCTCTCTCTCTTTTTTAAATGGTAGCTTGTGGGAGTGAAGAGGAATGGGAATGCAAGCTTTGCCTTAGAGGGGAAGACAAATGAGTTGGCATTATTGGAGAGGGAAAAAAGAGGTGAAGGCATGTCTTCTTCAAGGGCAACTTCAAGAATTGCAAGGGAAGAAGGTAACACCCAATTGCTTGGGGGCTCAAATTCACAAAGACACATTTACCCTTCAACTCCACCACCTCCTTCAAATGCAAGAAGAAGAAAAGGCATTCCCCATAGAGCTCCATTAAAGTCCTAATTGATTGTTTTTTTTTTATGTGATTAATTAACTACCCTTCTCAATTTACATACAACTCATCACATACACACAAGCTCCCAAGGGTTTGATTAATTAATTAATGACCTTTGAAATTGATATGTGATTCTTCATCATCACACTTTGTTTTTAATTGGGTTAATTATTTTTTTTAATTTATTTTTTTAAAAAAAAACTTCATTACCAATTTGTGAAGAAAGAGAGGTTCCTTTGTCCTATAGAGAAAGGAATGGGGCACCATAATGGGGAATAAGTGAAAGTTGCACTTTCTTTAGGGGGAGGGATTTTTTTTTTTGGGTCCCAAGAAGAGAACAAGTGAGTTCTCCTTGAGAGGCATCAAATAATGGAGAAATTGTGATTGATAGGAGTTTGTAAAGGTGTACAATTGTAATTAAGAAATTGGAAAGCAAAGTCTATGTGTTTGTTACAATATTGTTTTCTTTAATTATATTCTTTTGATATATCTTTTTGTTATGAGTTTATAAGTTTTGTGAATAAGAATTGGACCCACCATCACATGGGCCGTTCACATAAAGCAACAAGTTCTTTTCAAATTTTGTTTAGGTAATAATAATAAACTAAAGTGTATTATCATGCATACTGATTTAACATATGCATACATCAAGTTCACATGATAGTAAAAGGTAACCAAATTAACGGCTCAAACATTATGAATTACTCACTTAAAATAGTTTTTTTTTTTATCACATGACATAAAATTTTAAAATTATTTCACTTCTAATTATAAACCCCTTTTAATGAATTAAAATTTTTCAAAAAACCAATAATATAAAAATTATAAATTTTAATTATATATCATCTATTTTTTATAGGTGTAATTACATTATTCATGCTTTTGCTCATATCATAACCGGTTCAAAAAGGTTTATAAACTTTCGAAGATACGGAAAAATACTTAATTTAAAAAACCGAAGATATGGGATCTCACATGTCATTTTGGGCAGAAGGCGAATTTATTCTTCCTTTCCATATACTACATATATGCACAAAAGTTTTAGTCAGTTAGCCATCAAAGGAAACGAAAAAAATAAATAAAAGTTTGAAAAAATGACATCAAAAAAGTTTGAAAATGCTTATTTCAAATTATTTAATCCATAATGTCTTGAGATATAATATGTTTCACTATTTGTTAGACTTAAAGTGAGAAGAGGTAGGAGTGAGATGTCCGGTTTTGTAAGACCACTGGACACTGGTCTTAGGCCATCTTTATCCATGGTACTTGGAGTACCATAGCTAATTTTTTAAAAGGAAAACAAAAAAAAAATGTCAGATTTTTTGTTAAACCAAGAAAATTATGTGAGGTGAGTATCATAGTAAGATACTCACTTTATTGGTTCTCCCACATTTTATAGTATTTTATTATAAAAAACAGCTATGATACTCAACTCAAATACCACAATTAAAGATGCTCTTATGGATCACTACTCACACGTTCATAATTATTTAGTGTTGTTAGGCTCGTTATTCTTATTTCAATTTTAGAAATAAAAAATTATTATTGATATTTTAGGAGAGTATGGATATTTTGTACACAAGCCTTAGGTGTACATTGTACACAAAATATTATTCGGTGAAATGTGAAACATTATTCAGTGAAATTTGAAGCATTATTCGGTGAAATGTGAGTATTGTTTAGAGGAATGTGAAACATTATTCAGTGAAATTATAAGTATTTTTTTGGGAATTGAGGTCTCTTTTATTTGAAATAGATGAATAAAAAAACTAAACATTATTCGGTAGAATGTTACAAATTATTCAGTGGAATTGGGACGTTTTCATTTGAACTGAACAAAAAAAAACAAACCATTAATAGGTAGAATGTTTCACATTTCACCGAATAATGCTTCAAATTTCACCGAATAATATTTCACATTTCACTGAATAATATTATCTGTATAATGTACACCCTAATGGGTGTGTATACCCAAACCACACCCTATTTTAGGATTTTAGTTATTTATAAATCATTTCCACTTCTCATAGCTCAAAGAAAAAATTATACATGTATTTTTTAAAAATTTGTACTAATGTGAGAACTAAAATTGTAAAAATAAAAATAAAAATAAATTACAAAGTCTAGCTATATGGTTTAGTTTGTATTGAGTGTATAATTAAACCTTGAGCCTTATTTTTTAGACTTTTTATTTTTCTCGATGTTTTTCACTGAAATGAGTATTAAAATAATAAATTTTTTCTCAATATATTTAAACAGTTTTCTTTTCAAATAAAGAAATTACAAAGTCTACTTGGTTTAGTTTGCAACTTTGTATTGAGTGTATAATTAAACCTTGAGCCTTATTTTTATAATTTTTATTTCTCTCGATGTTTTTCACTGAAATGAGTATTAAATAATAAATTAATTTTTTTCTTAATATATTTAAACAGTTTTCTTTTCAAATATACATAAAAAATTTTCCAAAACAAATTCAGAACCCCCTCCCCCTAAAAAATGGCATTATATATTTTACACTCACTATTGATTTTTATTTTATTTTTTGCTTTTGATATTTGTCGGTTAGTTGTATCACTATTCACAAGTAGTTAAGCGTGGAAAGAATTAATCAGGACTTAAAACGTGGATATGTGGGGCTACAAGATACACATGATCGAGTTTTATTCTACTTTACACTTAATTTTCTCAAATGAATCCTTCATTTGAGGTATTTTTCTTTTCTATAATACGGAGTATAATGCCTTTTCTATAATTTTATCAAAATCTTTTATTGTTTATATATATATATATATATATATATATATATATATATATATATATATATATATATATTATTGTTTATATATATGTGTGTTTTTCTTGAGATGGTAATAAACAAAAGACAAAACTAATTAAAATAACCCAACTTTTGAAGGGTGTTAAAAAATATCCTCAACTTTAAACAGTAAAAAAGATAACATAATCTTTGAGAGATGTGATAACAAAGTATCCCGATTGTTTTTATATTTTTATGACTATAAATACAAGCAAAAGCATTGACTTATAATTGACGAAAATAAGATTTTGGTGAATTTTGGATGATATTGACTTGTTTTAATAAGAATGAAACCATTTAACCAATTTTCTGTCATTGATTTCAGAGCAGATCCACTGTGCCAAACCTCTCCATGTCTCCCTGTCCCTCCTCACAAGACTCTCTCTTTACTATTTATCCTTTTTCTTTTTTAAATGTTATCATTTTACCTTTGTTTTTAATCTTGGGGACGGGGAGGCCAAGGCATGGGGCCCTGTCCCTTTGGGGACAGGTGATCCCGACCGCATTGATTTGGCCCAATGTCTCCCTGTGCCAAACCTCTCCATGTCTCCCGGCCTGTCCCTCCTCACAAGACTCTCTCTTTACTATTTATCCTTTTTCTTTTTTAAATGTTATCATTTTACCTTTGTTTTTAATCTTGGGGACGGGGAGGCCAAGGCATGGGGCCCTGTCCCTTTGGGGTCAGGTGATCCCGACCGCATTGATTTGGCCCAATTTATGGTTGGAAAAATGAGTAGGGATATTTTATTACTAAGATCGGATTATTTTTCTTATAGTTGAAAGATGGAGATATTTTTTTAACACTCCTCCAAATTAAGGTTGGGTTATTTTAATTAGTTTCACCTAAACAAAAAGAGTTGAGGATTGAAATTTCAAAAGTTATACAATATATGTTTATACATATAAGGTCAATTGACTATTTTTCTTGTTGTCAATTAATTTTAAAATGAAATCTTATCAAAATTATATATGGTGCTTTAACCGTAAGTATATTTGTGCACGCGACTCACAATCATCAGTCTCAATAATTTTCAATATCGTATTAGAGCGGTTAGCCAAATAATCTAGTTTTTGGTCCTAAACTAATTAAAAGGAGAATAAAAGATTAAAGGGGGAATTGTGCTATAGGCCATAATTAGGGCCTTTATTAGGAAATTGTCCACCCTTCCCTTCCAAATTGGCAAAATGTCCACCTTCCTTCCCTTGCCCCCTTTGCCCCCCCACGCGCGCCCCCTGTGCCCCCCTCCTGTTTCAGCACATTTGATTTCAGCAACTCCTATTTCAGCTTTTTTTTTTTCGCGCGTTGCTGAAACCGAAGTTGCTGAAATCAAAGTTGCTGAAACCAAAGTTGCTGAAACCAAAGTTGCTGAAACTGTTGAAAATATTTTATTTTTTTTCCGCGCGTTGCTGAAACCGAAGTTGCTGAAACCAAAGTTGCTGAAACCGAAGTTGCTGAAATTGTTGAAATTAGTTTTTTTTTTCACGCGTTGCTGAAATCGGAGTTGCTGAAACCAGGGTTGCTGAAACCGGAGTTGCTTAAATTGCTGTTGCAATTGCTGAATTTAGATTTTTATTTTTTCGCGTCAGCGCTTCGACATCGGAGTTGCTGAAACTGGAATTTCTTTCTTTTCTTCTTTTTTTCTTTTTTTTTTTCACGCGTTGTTGAAACCGAAGTTGCTGAAATCGGAGTTGCTGAAATCGGAGTTTCTTTTTTTTTCTTTTTTTTTTGCGTTGTTAATTAATTATAAAAATTGATGAACTTGTATTTTTAATATAATGCTGAATTTGTGTTCTATTTTTCCAAAATATAATTGTTAATTAATTATAAAAATTGCTGAAATTGTATTTTTAATATAATGCAATATGATGTAGAAAAAAGAAAGAAATTGCTAAAATTAAATGTAAAAAATTGCTGAAATTATATTTTATATATGTGACACCACGTCGCTTAGATTATTCATTCATCCATGGATTTCAACGGGCTGTGGTTGCTTTATATTAAAAAGATGCAGACAACAATATGAATTTAAGAATTTCAGCATTTCAACGTTTAGTCTATGCGGGATTCAAATCCACGTATTGTTGAAACCGTTTTGCTGAAAACGGAGCTGTTTTTTTTTCAAATACTGAAATGCTGAAATGATTAAATACTGAAATGCTAAAATGATGAAATGATGTCATATATGCTTGTGTGTAAGATATAGTGGCTCATACAATTTTATACTAATTAATTTTTACTCGAGGAATTTTGTCAATCTATAATATACAATATATAATTTTTACTTGAAGAAGCAACAAACCAAATTCACAAGTACACTATCTACAAAGCATATTGCCATGATAATTAAAGAAGCCAAATTCACAAGCTAAATGCACTGCCAATAAATATATATATATATATATATATATATATATATATATATAAATAAAGTAGCAACAGTACATATATTAAAAAAAGAAAGCAAAATTCACCAACACAAATTGACCAACAGTACAACGCCATGGAGGAACTCAAACAGATCAGTACTCATGGAGGATTTTAACACAAGACAACCGAACACAAATTCAGCATTCAGCATAACGAATTTCGCTAATAAGAATTAATTTCAGCATTTCAGCATTTCAGCATTTCAGATCACACACAAAATGAAGAAGCTAATAAGTTGTCCAAAAGATTCAACATGAACTAGAAAAGACTTATACAATTCATTATTATGACAGTAGAAAGGGCTTATATATAGTTTTTATACAAAATCAAGAAGCAAATAATGCTGAAATGATGAAATAGTGAGGAGTGCAAATCTAACTCACCTATTTCATCCCTTTCAAATCATTATATGGATGCCCTTTTACATTTACATTTACATTTAGTAGTTCGTTAATTTGAGTGACAAATACCCTCAATAACGTGCTTTTGAAGTTGTGCTCCCTGTATGCATAATTAATGTCAATAATGATCAGTAGACTAGGCAATCGGATCATGACACATGGTTTGATACTCTGTTCAAACAAAGATCACTAACTTTGGTGGAAAATTCTTTTATTAAATGAAACAAAATTCTTTCAAATGAAACAAAATTCTTTTATTAAACCACAACAATTACATCATCCACCCTAGCTACGACAATAAAAATAATAATCACTATCTAATTACCAAATCAAGGTCAGAAGTAGGATAAGGATTGCTAGGTAGCTTGATCATAAAAAGGTTAAGAGAGAAATTGAATATACATGGGAATACTAAGCAGAAGAGAAGGAAACAGCTATATGAAGAGTAATGAATCAACTAGAATTAAATTATGACAGTAGACTTACCCAAACTCCTTGCTGAGGCCAAGAGCAGCAGCTGTTGTAGCCTTTCCCCTTCGTATCTTTTGGCAAAATCATCCTCTCATCTGAGTTGCTACTACACACCGAGCAACAGATCCATCTCTGCCCCCTGCTTCACCACTCGACAGTCTCGCCAGATCCTGCTTCACCGTCGGGGTCTATGAAGATGGATGAGGAGAGCAGGTGAGAGAGAGAAACGGTGTTGGGGCAGACAACAACACCTCTCCGCCTTCCGATCGGGCGACGATGAGATCGATTCTGCTTCTCCTCCGATCGATGTCATCAGGCAGCGTTTGGTTATCGCGATTCTGCTTCTCAAGTCAGCCGAGTCAGACTCGGACGAGACCAAGATCGATGTCAGCACGGGGCGAGTTTCAGCACGAGGAGATGAGGCAGTCCTCGACGCCGGCGCACCAGGATTGCTTCCTCGCCACTGCCTCGCTTTCAGATCTGAGATCGGGAGAGACGAATACCTGAAATCTCCTTCGATCGGAATCCCTTCGACGGAAAGCGCAGGACCGTTTCCGCCTCTCCTTCGACGGAAAGCACAAGGCCTCGATCTTCGACGAACGACGCTGAATTTGAAGCCCTAGATCGAGAAGCAGAGACATTGGAGAGGGAGATTGGATCTTCCTCCGATGAGCCCGGTCAACAATGGCGGAAGAATAAGAGATCTGCCAAATTGAAAGGTAACCAGAGAGAGGGGGCACAATTTGATCCCATGGAATAAGCGTGTGATTGAGATGGACTATTTTCTAAATATCTCAAGTCCATGGACACTATTTCTAAATATCTCAAGTTCATGGACACTCTCCCAATAAAGGCAAAAAAAATAGGCCTGTTCCACAAATTTTTTCAAGATTAAATCCATTTGTACCGGTGTTAACTAAACAACTCTAATTAATGTAAAATAATTAATTTAAAGATAAAATCTCACTAGATTTATATACTCCCTCCGATCGAAAATAAAATATTTGACTTTTGTACATGTAGTTTTAGAAGCTAAAAACTATATAAAATCTTATTTATTTTAATTATTTTTTCACAATTTAATACTTATAAGTAATAAGTATTAAATTATAAAAAAAAATATAAGTAATAAGTATTAAATTATGAAAAAATTAATTAATAAATAAGATTTTATATAGTTTTTAACTCCTAAAACTATGTGCATAATAGTCAAACATCATTTATTTTTTATCGGAGGGAGTAATAGACTTGCGGATATACTACCTTGAGGCATCCATCCCAACTATCTTTAATTATATATATATATATATATATATATATATATATATATATATATTTGATTAGGTAAGAATTCGAGATCAGGCAAGCCTGATTCTCGAGAGGCTGACGAATCGGCAGACAGAGAACGCCTAAACATACAATAAGAATAGAAAACGGTGCTATGAAACAAGGATAAATAACTCTACAACAAGAACGGTCTAAGAAGAATAACTCCCAAAAGTTGCGGACGACGACGAAGAACAAAGCCAAGCATCACCGAATAGTAGCACCGCGGGCCAGCGGTACAACAGGAATCTATCTCATGTGGGAAGTGTAGACGAAACTCCAAAGAAGCTCATTCCCGAAAACGGAGTCGCCCTAGAAGCACCACCACGACCCCAGCCAGTCCCGACTCCAGACTTCACGTCCCCAACCAAGCAGAAGACCTCCCAGAAACGCCGAAAGTAGAGCCACACACCGCTCGAGCAAAAATGCCAAAAGACTTAACTAACCAGAATTTAGTCAAACCCTTACGGGATTTAATCAAGCCATTTCGGATTTTAGTCAAACCCTTAGAATTTTTTATTATATAAATAGTAACCAATAAATTTTATTGTTTATTTTTTTATTTTTTCTTCTAATCTGGCAAAGAGCCAAAGAGTGCTCTCTTTTTTCTTTTTTTTTTCCTTTCAATCCTTACAGCGCAAGGGTAGAATTTTTTTTTTTTTGCAACCCTTGCAACGCAAGGATTGAAATTTTGATTTTCCTTTTATCCTTTTTTTTCCTTCCTACTCGTCTTCAACACCAAAAAGGCAAAGACTGTGAAGCCTTGCCGGCGGTGAGGGGAGACAGAAGCGGCGCCGGGAGGAGTAGGGGCGGCGGACACCACAACCTGCAGAAACCGACGCTGACGGACACTAGGCACCCATGACAGTGGGAGGGGGTGAGCGAGATCAGTCGGTCACCACCGAGAACCTCCAGAAGAGGATGATGTAAGAGGGCGGTCGGCCAGAAAAAGGATGACGAGGCCGGGAAAATCCAAAGCCAAAGACCCCAGAATGGAGTTAGAAATGACCGAAGACCTTCAATAAAAAACGAATAGAACCGAAATCCAGCCAAAACGAAAAGATTGAAAGAGGCACGGACGGGGATTAAGCAAAGTCGGGGAAGGCGAGAGGTGCGACAAAGAGGTGGTGGCGACGAGACCGCGGTGACCGGGAGGAAGCAGTCCGTTGTTCTTGCCCCGAAGGGAGTTTTTCAGGCCCAAAGGGAGTTTGGTTATACACCTAATTGTTTGTCTAAGAGCACACAAGGCACAATTTTTTATTGACAATTGGCCATAGGCAGCAATATGAGGTTGAAGATAGGTTGGGTTTACCTAAAATTGAGTTTTTCTCAAAGGAAGTTCACAGGGCTCCTTTATACCACAATGGACTCGTTCATTCCAGCTCCTTTGGAGGGTTTTAAAGTCCCACTTGACCAAACCCCCAATAATTCAGGAATCACACAAAGGACGGTGAAGAGGAGCAAAACCCCACATCAATTTCTACAAATTTTACACATGAAAAGGGATTAGAAAGAGGATTGGGGGTTCAAAAGAAAGGTAATGATTTTAGAGAGAGGGGAGAAAAATGATTTTATTTTATTAAAAAAAAATCAACTCTTGAGTCTTCATTAAGTAGGACATTAACACGACTATTGCACTACGTCAGATTTACGTTCGGGCGACAAACTTCCTCTGTCACCTCATACAAAGCCTAGTCGCATGCAGTCTCGGGCGATGTTAGGGTCGTCGCATCGACACTGTCCATCCAGTATCCACACGATGAACTTTGTTTTCATGTCGCCTCACGCAACTCAAGCAACGGATTCTGGTGTTGGTTGGTCGCTAATGTTGTCAGAAGCACATGTGGGCATATGCATTAGGGCGACGAACGATTTTTGTTGCTTCAAAGTGTAAGAACCAGAGTGCATGAAGCATACATGGAGCGACGACTCAAGACGTCGTCTGACGTGTAGTGGGAGGGAATAGACCTGTAGTTGGCCCCGTTTTGTGTGTTGAGGCAACAAAATGGATTGGGTATGTTCGTAGCATGGGGTCTAGGGCAATGGTATAATGTTCATATGCCCCATTTTTTATAGAGTAAAAATTCGAGATCACACATGCCTGATTCTCAATAGGCCGACGAGTTGGCAGACGGATAGCTCGTCAAACATACAATATAAAAACAGAAAGAAGTGCAGCAAACAAGCAGGAACGAACTCTAGCTGTACAACACGGTGAAATTAAGCAAACCTAATCCTATCAGGATGAGAACGCAAGCGAAGAGCAAACCTAATCCTACCGGCTTATGGGTCGCCTCGTTGGTCTTCGACTTAACGAATAATTATTATCAACTTAGCAAATAATTACTATCAGCTTATTAAATAGTTGCAAAATTGACTCACACTTTTGCAAGTTTTGAATAGTTGCAAATTTTGTTTGTCAAGTTTCGATTATTTGACAAGTTCGGAGTTAGTATTCGTTGATAAATTGCTCATTTGAAATAAGAAGTAAATGGATTAATTAACTCGACAATTCAATTTGAAAACGAGCAAGCTCGAGCTCAGCTCGTTTTTTAATTCGAATTTTTCGAGCCAAGTCCGAGCTACTTGAGTTGAATATCAGCCTTAACTATGAGGAATGAGTTAGGGATATGACAAATTGAGGTGAAAGAGGATTGTTTTTACCGTTATTAATTCGATTAAAGGTGTTTGGAAGTTTCATTGGCAGATTGAGAAAATGTATGATCTCTTACATGATTTTTTGATATTTTTCGGGTATTTGACATGGTTCTATTCTATGCTTTCACTTCTTCAGAGAGGTTAACCATGTAGTGACTCATTGATGACACTCATACGCTCATGTCCTCTTCAAATCTCATCTAGAATTGTTTGTTCATCCGCAAGGATGCTATTAGCCTATTAGGGGTGGTAAAGCAAAGCCTAATATCCCCAAATAAAATGATAATAATATTTTTAAAACAAAAATTAAAATTTTATTGTTTAACCTTATTTTTAAGGAAAGTAATTAAAATAAACTCAGCTTTAGAAGAGTGGTAAAAAAATAATAAAATTTCAGTTGTATGAAAAAATAACCCCAACATTTGGATAAAGTATCAACAAATTATCACAACTCTTTATTCGACCCTAAATATGCCAAAAGATGTTGACATTGAATTGGAAAAATGATATTGTTCTCATTATAACAAAAATATATCAACATCTTAATTTTGTCAATTATATGTTAATATTTTTTGCGAGATTTATAGTTAGGAAAAAAGAATTGTGATATTTTGCTACCATCTCTCTCTAAAATTCGATTATTTTTATACCATTGAAATATTGATATTTTTTGTTGATCAGACAAAAAATTGAGTTATTTTTAACGGGTTTTCTATCCTATGCCCCAAGGGCATAGGATAACAAGCTCAATCGGGAAAGATTTTCCAAATTTAAATTATTTTTAGTTTTTCTTAAAATTGATTTCCTAGGGTCGCTTATTTTTATGGTAGGGAATCTTTCCCGATTAAGGTTCTTATCCTATGCCCTAAGGGCATAGGATAGAAAGACCGTATTTTTAATTAGTTTCCCATTTCTTTTACCATCTTTACCTTAAAGAACTAATTATAGATGTCATACTTCACCATTTCTTATTTTCTTCTAAGGGGTTAATAAAATGGGCTAGGAGGCCCATTTATATTTGAGCCCCAAATTGACTTGGAAAATGCTGGGCTATTTCTTCTGTACGGTGTGGCTCGTTATGTGACTTATGTTCCAACTCCCACGAGATAGCGTGGATCAAGTTTTTTATGATTCGATTCCGCAAGATTTTTTATATATATAAAAGAAAAAGAGGAAATTGGGTGTAGTGTACTCTTTTTAAGTTTTTTTTTAACTAATTATACCCCTCAATTTTGTTTTTGGTAATTGTACTTTTTTTAAGGTGGATATTACATATTTACCCTTACAATTAATTTTTACCTTTTTTAATTTTTATCCTTTTTTAAAATATTGATGAGGAAGATATTGTTAACAAATCAGATTTTATCCTTTTTTTTATCATTTTTTAAAAAGATTGGTGGATGGAGATATTTTAACAAGTTTTATCCTTTTTAAAACTAATCAGTTAGATTACTGCAGACGGATTATCAAAGAAGAATTTTCTAGGGTACAACTTCAACAAATTTCTAGGTTACAGGTAACATACATTACTCTTCAAATTATTTGATTACAATCGTTTATCGATCCATTCTAACCTAAATAGATAACGATTTCATGTTATTCTATTTAAAATTAAATTTATCTCACTAAAGTAGTATACAATTCCTGTAATTACTCGTTACCACAACACATATCGGTATCTTCCACGTAACATTTGGCATCTTGCTGATGACTAAAAATGCCTCAACATCATCGTTACAATTAACATCACACGGATTCAAGGAAGGATGAGACACATTCAAATGGGAGAGCTTTATGTTGAATGAACTTGTATCAACTTTGAATCTTTCGACAATTATTCGAACTAGATCTTCATAACTTGTATCCAACTTTAAAATAATTGTTTTAGATTCATGTACTCCATTGAATTGCCAAGTACCATCTTCCAACTCCCAATGTCCATTGTAGTATACGGTAAGAACAATTGCATCCATCATTTCCAATATATTACAATAATTAATCATTCATGTAATACGATAATATTCATGTAATACAATGTCACGAGTTACTTACAAGAAATCACACTCCTGTAATACAATAATATTCATGTAATCAATTCATGTAATGAATGAACTCTTCTACCCATTACTATACCCACATTTATCTTGTAGAGTTGTATCACAAGAAATCACTATAACTCACTAAAGTAGCATATAATTCCTGTAATTACTGATTTACTATAATGAACGAATTCTTGTACCCATTACTATAACCAACTACAATAGCATACAATTATTGTAATAAATGATTTCATGTAATAACCCAATTCCTGTAATGAATCAAATCTTCTCACCATTACTATACCCACAGTTGTCTCGTAGAGTTGTATTACAAGAAATCACTCTAATCAACTAAAGTAGCATACAATTCTTGTTATGAATGTGGGTATTGTAATGAACAAATTCTTGTACCCATTACTATAACCAACTACAATAGCATACAATTATTGTAATGAATGATTTCCTGTAATGACCGAATCCTGGTAAACACGGGTATCAAATAAGTAGCATACAATTATTGTAAAAATAGATAACGATTATTGTAACCTAAATTATTATCCCTAACTAACAATAAGCGAAGACAATAACCTTAGATAAGATATCTATTCCCTAAATCTTCCATCGACCCTACATCTTTGCTCTTTCATCTACTCTGCATCGTCGTTTTTTTGGAAAATCACAAACGTTGATGACGAGTTTTTGCGTCTGTGTCGGACGCCTAACTCCCGTGGTTGAATTAGGGTTCTCAAATCATGGAAGTTACAGTAACAATCACATAAACATAAAAATCAAATTTACCAACCTTCAATATAATGTCTTTGCAATCACCGTACTTCAAAGAAGATGCAATGAGGGATGAGCGTCGCTTATTGGAAGAGAGGAATGGAAAAAAGAGCGTTGACGGAAACCGATTGAGCGTCAATATATTTATTAGTTACAAACAAATCAAGGGCAAATCTGTCATAATAAAAACAAAATCTGCAAGGGTATATTTACTAAATAAAAACTTGAATTGGGTATAACTACCCAATTTCGCCTATATAAAATGAACAAACACTTGAAATAAATCACCCATTAAGTCTTCAAACACAACCTCAAAGTAAAGATCCCGGGCTAATAGGAAGGAGCAAGGAGAGTTAATGAGAGGTTCGATCTCTGCCTCCGCCCTTTTTCTAAGCGAGGATGATAACCAATCGGAGCAGTGGTCTAGCAACTCCAAATCAGCCCTTAAAAACTTGCCAATAAACATAGTCTAAGCATCAAAAATCATGTTCCGATCACTCCGAACTCCTTTATTAAAAAAGGAAATTCTTTAAAACCCACCCTAGCAAAAATTTCTTGATCCATAAATAAAATGAGGAAATAGACATTGCACTTGCTTATCTTAGTTAGCAAGTGTTTGGTCACTGCACGAACCAATTAAGAATACACCAAACTGAAAATCAAATTCCAATTTGTGACCTTCAAAAAAAAATCGAATTTACTCCCTCTTCCCGAATACAATCAAAGATCAAAAAAATGAGATCTCACCCACATTCCCTAGTAAGGAAGAATCCCATGGTCTCCATCTTGCATCTTCAATCCGAAAATCGACCTCATCAAACTCGTCGGTCTCCACTCGATCATCCGAGGGCTACTCGACGAAGAATCCCGATCAACCCGCTCTCCTTCGGTGTCTATCACAATGCAAGAATGATCAACGGAGAGAGACCTCTTCAGCCCTAAGGTCGGGGGATCGGAATCGGCCACCGCGGCCTTTGCAACGCCGCCCGCGCGCCTCAGCGCACCCCCCGACCTCGCCCTAGTGAGCCCCCCGACGCCACCATTGACAAAGGCCGCCCCGCCCACGAACTGCCGCAGGAGGGGCGGGGGGACCACAACGGGCGCCCGGCACGTTGGGCAGCTGGCACGCGCGCGGAGCCAGCCGTCGATGCACGCCACGTGGAAGGCGTGTGCGCAGCCCGGGAGCCATCGCACGCGCTCCCCGCGCTCGAGCCTCCCGAGGCAGACCACGCACTCGCTCTGGTCGATCCGGAAGAAGTCCAGCGCCCGCGCGCAGTACGGGAGGACCGGGATGGCCTCCAGGGCCCGGTCGTCAAGGCCGAACCAGCTTACCCCCGGGCCCACCATGGTCACCTCCTCGGGGCCCGATGTCGACGACGTCCTCCAGTGGCCGACGATGCTCTCCATGACCGTGGCGGGCTGCCCGGAGGAGGAGTAGTACTGTTGCTGGCGGCAGTAGCGGAGGAGGATGAGGTGGTAGAGCATGACGGCGAGGGCGACGGAGATAATGCCGACGATGGAGACGAACACCGGGAAGGTAATGGTAGCGTTTTGGACTTGTGGTAGCGCGGGTTGATCGTCGTAATTGTTATCATCCATTTTTTTTTATATAATTTTGTTTTTTTGTTGGTTAAAATATCTATTTCTTTCTAATGATCGATCTGTGATTTGGGTTTGTTAGTTGTGTGATTGAGGATTAAAGAAGTTGGATTACATAAGTTTGTGATGTGTTTGTGTTATGAGTTTGTGTTGTGATGTGTATAGGTAATTACATGAAATAACGCAAAATTGGAGGGGAGGGTTTGAACAAGTAAAATGCCGAGTGTTGGTGCGAGTAAGTCTCATCATTGTCTTTTTCTTAGCTAACTACTTTCCCACTTATAATCTACTTGTTAGTTGATCCGTTTGCTTATCTGTATTTTCACGTCATTTCTGATTTATTTAATGTTTGTACACATACGCAAAAATTACATATCTATTATTATATATAATAAAGGAGAAGTCGTCTGAGACACATGTCGACTTCTCCTTAAAAGTAGTCTTATAAGCCAATCAAGTATTTTGAATTTTTTTGGAAGAAATAATTAATATATTTATAAGATAAAATTAGACCCAATTTAATTAGATATGAATATATTTTTAAAAGAGATTAGCCATTTATAAGATAAAATTAGACCCAATTTTTTAAAATTTGGTAATATAAAAATTTTAATCACAATTTTTATGATAACAATTTTTATGGATATAGATAGCCACATCCACTTTACTCCAAATTCAAGTTTCGGTGGGAATATTTTAATAACAATTTTTTTAATATATTTTTCTCAATTTTTTTATAAGATAAAATTAATTTATTTATAAGATAAAATTAGACCCAATTTGATTAGATATGAATATATTTTTAGAGAAAATTTTATTATAACTCTATTTAATCAATATATCTATCAATATACCTATATATGTATAAGATAAAATTAGACCCAATCTAATTATATATGGATATATTTTTAAAAGATATTAGCGAATTTTTAGATTTTGACATATATATTTTAGATTATTAATGTTATTTCACAAGATGTCTTTTCTCTTTTTTTGGTGTTGGTATCGCAGGTTGTTTGCTTCTGATAAAGAAATAAAATTTTCCCATCTTGAAGGTATTGATATATTTATGAGATATATTTTTGGATTTTATACATATATAATTATGAATAGATTTTTGGCTTTTGACCTATATATACTTTAGATTGTTAATGTTATTTCACAAACGTTGACGTCTTTTCTCTTCTTTTTGATGTTATTTACATGTTATTTACAACTTTGTTAATTAATTATATGTATATATTATAATAATTTCTTTCAATTATATGTTAATTATGTAACAATTAAAAAGTATTAAAAAATTAATTAGCTGATTAAACGGATATTAATATCAAATTTATTTAAATTGAAAAAACCGCACGCGGTTTTTAATCTAAAATTTTACCAAAAATTAAGTAGTGTTGAGATTAAGATCGATGCTCCGTATCTTTCGTTTTTAATCTAAAATATTACCAAAAATGAATTGAGCATTGGAGGGTTGACAGCTTCATATTTTTTATTTTTATTTTATTTATTTTTCCTTTCACAACTTCAACAAGGTTAGGGCGATCTCCCCCCGTCAAAAACCCTCCAATGCTCAATGGAGATCCTCCGCTTCACTTGGTGCTTCACTCCGTGTAAGACAAAATTATTTTAGCTTTTATTTTATCTTAAAAAAATTAAAAAAATTATATTCATATTCCAAACATCTATTTTCTATACATTAATAAAATTTTATTTTAAAAAATCATTGTTAAAATTTTTTTAAAATTATATTTTGTAAAATATCATATTTTTAGTTTTAAAAAATTTTAATAGATGATTTTTTGAGATAAAATTTTATAAATATATCAAAATAGATTAGTGAAATATTAATGTAATTTTTATAATTTTTTTTAAGATAAAATAAAAGCTAAAATAATTTTGTGTTACATGGAGTGAAGCACCAAATGCAATAGGTGATCTCCACTTGTCTAGGTAAGTTAGTGAGTTATTACTTGTCTTATTCTCAAATTAATTTTTAGATTGAACCCATTTATAATGTTCTTCACTAAGTCACTATATAAGTCAAGCTCAATCAAGAAAGGCGGGGACTTTTGAAAATCTAAGAAGACAAAACCTAGAGAGAGAAAGAGATAGAGCTACTAGGTGGAGAGGCATTTCAATCTGCTGAACGAATCGCTTACTGTGCTCCGTGGAATAGTGGTAAATTCCTTCCGCGTTCCATCAACTATACTCACTCCGTTCGAAAAAAAACGATGTTTGACTTTTGTACACGTAGTTTTAGAAGCTGAAAACTATATAAAATCTTATTTATTTTAATTAATCTTTTTCATAGTTTAATATCTATTAGTAAAAAGTATTAAATTGTGAAAAAAATTAATTGAAATAAATAAGATTTTATATAGTTTTTAGCTCCTAAAACTACGTGTATAAAAGTCAAAAATCATTTATTTCCGAACGGAGAGAGTATAAGATTTTGAGAGGCCTCCACGAGAGCATAACCTTTATCCGTGAGTAATTACCAATGCTTCGCTCGTGGTGCAGGTATGCTTCCAAATCTCGTCGTGAGTTGGGCGAAATCCTTAAGGCGAGGGCGAGAGGTTTTCTTCCTTCGCGAAACCACGAAACAGGTAAAATCACTTGGCCTTCGGTCACATATTTTAGGTAAGCCCGTGTTGATCGCGAAACGACTCCCAGTGGTCCCACCTAGGTCCCATTAAAACGGGATTTTCCAAGAGGATTTCGTCAATATCATTAGTAATTCTTCTATTTTTTGGTTATGCAAGTGGGCTAGAGCAGTGGGTTTGGGAAGATAAAAAAAAATAGAGGAATTTTTTTTTGCCATGTATATATAAAAAAATAATTTTTTGTTTAGATATATTGGGAAAAAATTATAATTCAAATGCTATTTTTTAATAGAAAAGCAAAAATTATTAAAAATGAGATTTTTTTATATGTATATATGTAAAAGAATATTTTTATTTAAATATATTGGAGAAAACTATAAATTCATGAAAGAACCTTAAATTGTAAATGTTCATTTGTATGTATATATATATAAAGAATATTTTATTTAAATATATTGAAAAAAATCTTAAATTTGTAATTTCATTAGTCATTAATTGATTTCTTTGCTATTTTAAGATTTTTTTATCTCTAATATTATTAAAATTATCGAAAAAAAAACAATAAATTTTTTTTTCCATCGGCCGTTGGGCTAGAGACCTTCAAATGCGTATATCAAACGTGCAATAATGTAAAATAGAAGATTACTCTATAGTTTAATATACTTTGGCTCAATAATTCGTCTATATCATAAGATTCAATTATAAGACAACCACTAACACACTAACTTGTCACCATACGCCAAAAATCAATGGAAGATTGGAAGGAGGAGAATCAAATTAAATTGAATTGCTTCTAAAGCACATTGAAAGTGACAACCCCCTTAACTCCCTCCACAAACTTCCTATCTCCTTCCCTAACTAGTTTTAGATCCATTCACCACCACACAACCGGCCCGATACCCGGCCCAGACCCACCTGCAAAAAACCTCCCCACACCCTCCCACTGCACATCACCTATTCACCTCCACATCAATGGTGTCCAGGTGCTTGCTCAGCTTCAGTCCCCATCCCAAACCTCCCCTCATCTCCACCACAACCTCCCATCCATTTCCCGCCAAATTTCTCCCCCCTTTATGCCTCTCCTCTGACAGAGGATCTAATCATGTTTTCCGCAAGAGGTTAAGCTCTACAGTCCGTCCAATCATGGTGGCTTCACAAGGCCCGATCGATTCTGATGGGCCCGACCCGACCCTGACGAACGACGACCTCAGGCCCACGAAGCCCGCCCAGCGGACCTTCTCCGGCTGGGAGATGGCCAGCCTCTGGATCGGCCTCGTCGTCGGCGTCCCCTCCTACTACCTCGCCGGCAGCCTCGTCGACCTAGGGATGGCCTGGTGGCAAGGGATCGCCACCGTCGTCGCCGCCAACTTGATCCTCCTCGTCCCCCTCATCCTCACGGGCGAGCCTGGCGCCCGCTACGGCATCTCGTTCCCGGTCCTCGCCCGGTCCTGCTTTGGCATCCGTGGGGCCCACATCCCGACGCTCCTCCGCGCCCTCGTCGGGTGCGGTTGGTACGGTATCGAGACATGGATCGGCGGCGAGGCCATTTTCCTCCTCTTGCCCGGATCCATTAAGGCTTCCGCGCTCTCCCAATCGATCTCGTGGCTCGGAACGTCGCCGCTCGAGTTCTCGTGTTTCGTCGTCTTTTGGTTGGCCCAATGGGCCGTCGTATGTAAAGGAATGGAGGGAATCAAAGCCCTCGAAAAATACTCTGCCCCGGTGTTGATCGCCTTAACGGGCTGCCTGCTCGCGTGGGCCTATACCAACGCGGGCGGGCTCGCACCTATTTTATCCCTATCGTCCCGTCTTTCGACGGGGCAATTTTGGGCCTTGTTCTTCCCGTCGCTTACCGCGAACATAAGCTTCTGGGCCACACTCGCGCTAAACATTCCCGACTTCACTCGCTACGCGAAATCGCAACGGGACCAAGTAACGGGCCAGATCGGGCTTCCCGTATTCATGGGCTTGTTCACGTTCGTGGGCCTGGCGGTGACATCATCTACCCGGGTTGTATTCGGGCGGGTCATATCAAGCCCAATCGAGCTCCTCGGGGCAATCGGCGGGCCTGTGACGACGATCCTCGGGATCCTCGGCATCGGGCTCGCGGTAATCACCACCAACATAGCGGCGAACGTGGTGGCGCCGGCGAACGCGCTGGTCAACCTGAGCCCGGCGACGTTCACGTTTCAAAAGGGTGCGCTGGTGACGGCGCTGATCGGCGTGGCGTTCCAGCCGTGGCGGCTCCTCCAGTCGAGCGAGAGCTTCGTGTACACGTGGCTGGTGGGGTACTCGGCGCTGCTGGGCCCCATCGGAGGGATCCTGTTGGTGGACTACTACCTGGTGAAGAAGATGAGGCTCAACGTGAAAGACTTGTACACGTGGAGCCCGGAGGGGGAGTATTACTATACGGGCGGGTTTAATCTGCGGGCCGTGTGGGCCCTGGTGGCGGGGATCTTGCCGGTGGTCCCCGGACTGATGAATAAGCTTGGGGTTTGGAGGTGGGTCCCAGAGGGGTTCGTTACTGTTTATAATAATGCGTGGTTCGTTAGCTTCTTCTTGGCTGGGATTGTGTATTGGGTTATGGCGTGTTTGGCTAGACAGAAAGTGGTTGATGATGATGATGATCCATCGAGTTATGATGCACTCGCCTGATTTTTATCCGAATTTCTTGGATTAAATTATAAATGTTTATAGAAAGGGAAATTAAAGGATTGGAGTTTGTAAATTAGTAATAGGCTCGGTTGTCTTTATGTTTGGTGTATGATTTGAATTATATTATTGGTTGATATTCAATGATTAAATCTAAGCAAGTGGAGGTATGTTTTTATCATCTTCCTCAAATAAAATGGCCCATACAATCCAACATTTTTGGCATGGTTGTGTAAGATGCAATGTATAGATTGGATTTAGATTGAGTTTGGAGGGAAAACTCGAGCCATAAAAAATAGATCAAATCGGATATGTATGAGCGGATCGACCTTCTATTTTATTTATAGGAAACCTTTTATACTATTATGCAAAATTTTCAAAAAAAAAGTTTGTTGGTTTACTCCTTTAGTTTAGCAAAACATGTTATTTTACTATTCATATACATTTTTATAGGATAAAAGCTATATTAAATATCTAATTTTTTTTAACAATTTCATAGTTACTATTAATAAATACGAACTTGTTAAAAAAACTATAAAAAAAGATAGATTTAGATAATTTTTATTATAATAAAAAACGTGTATAAATAATAAACGATAAGTTTTGACAAAAGAGAGAGTAAAACATATAATTTTTAAAAATTCATGATCCAAATATGAACCGGATAATGTCCACCAAAAAAAATATGAACCGGATAATTAATGACCCATATTTATAAGGATTAGGTAGCACAAGACTGTTACAGCTTATAATACGGGTAGTTTTGGATTGATCTCCTAATATAGGGGAGGCAATTAATATATCTATTCGAATTATTATTTCCTATAACGTACATCCAGTTATATTGAGATTAATTAACATTTTTTTATTTGTGTAGTTTATTTTATGATATTTATTCCTTGGATTTGTCTTATTATTTTGTATATGAGTGACAATACTATTGTATATTTTGTTGCTCATATGTTTACTTTTGTGGGGAATCCGTGTCGAACAAGTTTTTGTAACTAATAGTCCTTTTAAGGGATTACATCACTGGCGAGGATGTTTTCTTTGATGATGAGGAGATTTCGAGGTTATCGACTAATTCTCTATGGGTTCAAGTAGTAGCTTGTAAAATACTTGAACCAAGGAAGCCAAGCGACAAATTGTCATGACATGAATATCTCTCACTGGTGAAATTTGAACCACTGAGTTCATGAGAGTGAGAAACAAGGAATACCTTATAGCAAAGATGAATCAATATCTTTCTATATATATATATATATATATATATATATATATATATATATATATATATATATATATATATATATATATATATATATACTAAAATAGAGACCTAAAATCTTATGTGTCACTTCTTGATTAAATTTGTCTATGTATAGATTTCTAGTGCAATATAATTCTGACTCTTTTAGACATATCAATTTGAAGATATTTGTCCCAAATGTCATTTTCATAAATCTATGTATTATTTGTCCACCCTAATTCCACGTTTAAGTAACATAAGGGCTTTAGACAAGATGGAGAAAGGGATATTGTCAAGATAAGTTCACCTAAATTACACACTGGTCCTTTTCATTTTTTTCAATCAATTGCACACAAAGTCCTTTCTAACAAAAATCAATCATCAACCCATCCTCCATGTTAGGGTTTGAAATTGGAATTAAAATTGACGAAATTGGTTGTTTTTTTATGTCTTTTCTTTGATTGTCGTTGATTTGAGTGTTATTTGAGTTGAAATATGTGTACAAATTGGAACGAAAATGAACGAAATTGGTTGATTTGTTTGCGATTTGTTAGAGTTTGAAATTGGAATTAAAATTGACGAAATTGGTTGTTTTTTTGTGTCTTTTCTTTGATTGTCGTTGATTTGAGTGTTGTTTGAGTTGAAATATGTGTACAAATTGGAACGAAAATGAACGAAATTGGTTGTTTTGTTTACGATTTGGGTGCGATTTTTGACGTCGTTCGTTTCAGGCATAAATCTCGTGAATTGCTGTTTGCGTCGAGCTCATTTCATATCACCGAGGTGATGATGGATGCTCATTTGCTATCACCGAGCTGATGATGGAAGCTCATTTGCTGTCACCGAGCTGATGATGGGGGCTCGACTTCTTTTACCGAGGATTTGATGATGGCTCGACTATTGTTACTGAGAGTATAGTGTAGGCTCGGCTACTGTCACTGAGGGGCTGATGGTGGCTCGGCTATTGATGAATGAATTTTATTAATTCAAAAAGAAAAGAAAAAGAAAATATGTCTATTATTTTATTTAACATGTTAATTTTTATTTTGTTTTCTCAAAAACTAATTAGGTAGATATAGAAAGGAAATAAAATAAAAATCATGTTTTTTTTAATGAGATGTTAAATGAAAACTTTAATCTATAATCATTAAACAAATATCTTACTTTGGATAATTAAATAAGATATTTATATTTTGATGGATATAACCAAAATTTGGATTTTTTTATGTGTATATATAATAATAAATTTTAATGGATATATATATATATATCCAATTACGCCTTAAGAATATTATCTAAATTTAAATAGAATAACCTATAATAAATTATTGATATATATGGATAGATTGAGATATATATGGATAGATAATAAAATATATAAAACAAAGGGCAATAAATTGATAGACTAATTGATTCAGCTTAATTAATTAAATTATTATGAAAATATACTAACCTAAAATAACATGGCATAAAATGATGACACGTGGCATAATTGCTTCTCATTTAATATATATATATAGATATTTATTACAAATATCATTTAGTAAGAAAAAATATGCAAATATATATTATTGGACATGCACAATATAAATATAATTTTTAAATTTTTTTTATTATTTAAAAATACTCTAAATAATTTTGGGTTACACCTACATACAAGGTAGTAAATGATCATGATTCAAATACTTGTAGATTGAATCAAGGTTGAATGGGTAGCTTGGGTGGTAAAGGTCAGGAGGTGTGCTGAGTTTGTTTAATAGAGGTCACGTGTTCGACACCCATCATTTTCTATTTTATTTCCCTATTCACAACTCTTTTTTTTCCCCACCTGGTGTCTACTGTCTTCTTCTGTTCGATTTTTTTTTTCAAACGCAGCAGGAGAACCGCGAGCTCACAACATTACCACGAGGTGACATGTTAAGCTCATCAAATTTTGCCAAGCTCACAACATTACCTCACAAAATCAAGCTGAGGCTTTTTCATAAGCTCGGCTTAAGTCAATGAGGCTATTTCATAACCTCACCAATATCCACCGAGCTCCCTCATTAACCTCACTCAATGGAGCCGAGGTTATTTATTTACCTCGGTTTGATGCACCAAGGTTACTTATTCACCTCGTTTTGATGCACCGAGGTTACTTATGCACCTCGTCTAAATCTACTGAGCTCCTTCCTGTAACGAACTTTGTCAGATTTTTCGAACGAAGACCACAAATCGCCATGTAAAGCGAGCGATATACCAATTCGTGTGCGATCAATTGATATTTTGATTAATTTCATCGATTTTAGGTGTTTTCAATCAAAACAATTCGTTCGACAGATTTCAGTTTCGATTTGAGAAAAGAGAGTTTTGGGCCTTTTTGCAATGTGTTCGGAAAAAATGAAAAGGACTTGCGTGCAATTTACTAGAAATTATCTTGTCAATAGTCATTCGAACATCTTGCCTCTAGCCTCACTCTTTAAGTAATTGTCCAAAATATTTTTGTAATACCAAGTTTACCCCTTTTTTTTATTTTTCCCCAAATCCCCTTCTTCATCCTCACATCTCCCGTTCCTGTTCTTCCTCTTATCGTTGAAACAGATCAATCTCCACGTCCTCCATTTTCGATCGTAATCGCTGCCACCAGAGGTGAGATCGAGCGTGGGTTGACGCAAGCATGGTGACAGTGACCCCGTAAAAAAAACTAAAAACGAAGTTGCCACCAAAAATTTTTCATGTCACCACTGTTAAGCGTGGTGACAGTGACCTCGTAAAAAAAAATAATAAAAAATAAAATAAAAATGAAGCTGTCCCCAAAAAATTTTCATGTCACCACATATGTGTCACTGAAAGTCATTGCCCTTGACCGATCAATGGTCAATGGTCAAATTAAAAAATAGGAAGGAAGGAAAATGGGAACGAATGGCAAAATTGTCAATTTGGGACAATTACTTAACTCCTTAAGGAAAATGTACAAGGAGCAAAAAATGGGGTCTCAAATGGATATTTACCAAATTTACCCTATCAATTTATGATGCAATATATTTTAGTCATGTTAGGCAATAATCCTACCTACTTTATCTTTATCTAATCTTATGTGTCCACCTTAATTGATAACTATAATTAGTTTTTATATAAATATTCAGTCACTTATCTTAAGTTGCTACAAAACCTATATTTAGTTATATATTTTTATAATTATTTATTCCTTGAATTATTTTATCTTTAATTTTGTCATTAAAATTGATTATATTAGTTTATTATATCAGTTGAAAAGATTTTGTTATTCAATACGTATTTAATTATGATTTCAGATACTAATGAAATCTTACTCTCTAATGATAATATTTCATAATTCAATGCGTATTGAATAATAAAATCTTATCCAATGATATGATTTCGAATTTAGCCTTTAAGGTCAAATTTCAAAAAAATCACCCTTTAAATATACTATTTTGCAGAAAACCACCCCTTAAATTGAAAAGTCTAGAAACCCAGTTTAAAAGCTAGATATTTGCAAAAGACCACACATCTCACCTCTTACATTAAGTTTGATGTTAAAAGTGTAAACTTACTATTTTGCAAAAAATCACCTCTTAAATTAAAATTTTTAGAAAACCACCTTTAAAAGCTAGATGTTTGCAAAAAACCTCCCACCCCACCTTTTAAATTTAGTTTGATGTTAAAAGTGTAAAATTACTATTTTACCCCTTGATCACCGCTATCTTGGTTCATCTTTTGACAATTTTCAAGTGTTTCAACAATGATTAATTGGTTTCATTATCAGCAATAACTCCATCTTCAATCAGAGGGACTCATAGTTTCGAATGATTTGATTTGGGTTTTACTTTACATAAGTACTTGGATTTTTATGTTTTGAGAGGTTACTTGAACTTGTTGGAGCTCGCCACCAATGAATACTCAATGTCATATTAACCACTAATTGAATACATTAATTTAATCTCCCATGGAGTAATTAACTTGCTAATTAACCATTTAAAATAAGGATTTAGGGTTCTCCTTGCGTAGGTTTTCGATTACAGTGAGTTGAATCGGTTGAACATTTGAATCAACTCGATTATATTTTTTCATTTACTCTCAATCTCACTTGTAAATATTTTATTAAGTTCAAAAAGACTTGGTACAATTTGCCCTGATTTTGTCTTATCAATAGACATTATGTCATCTTTTCAATAATCTCACTATTTTTTAAAGGCAAAATTGCATAAAACCACCCTTTAAATAGGGTGCTTTGTGAGAAACCATCCTTTAAAACCAAAATTACAGAAAATCACCTATTAAAATCATTTTCTTTGCAAAATCACACCCATCACCCAATTTCTTTTAATTAAATGTTAAAGTGTGTGAAAAGTCAATTATACCCCTTGTTTTTATTATTATTTTACTCCGTTCAATTGGTATTAGTTGATACTCCGTATTTAACTTTTCGACATGTTTTTCAAAAGTAAAAAACTCTATAAAATATCAAGAAAAATATTGTATTTTTTAAAAAATAATTTCATACTTACAAAAAAACTCCATAAAATTGATGTGTAATTTATGTTATATACGTTTAAAAAATGTGCATTAATAAAGAGTTACTTGAAGAAAATAAAAATTAAAAAAAATGTTTCATATAGTTTTTATTATTTTAAAAATGTGTATGGGATAGTGAACATATTTTAGAATTAAAAAAAATATATGTGAAATATCATTTTCTTTAAAATTATTTTCTTCAAGTAGCCCTTTAGTAATATACACTTTTTAAAATATATAAAACATCACTTATATCTACTTTTTATAGAGTGTTTTTACTAATAAGTATGAAATTATATATAAAAAATATTTTATAGAGTTTTTTACTTTTGAAAAAACATGTTAAAAAGGTAAAAATTAATTAATATCAATTGGATGAAGTAAAATAATAATAAAAACAAGGGATATAATTGACTTTTCGCGCATTTTAACATTCAATTAACGGAAACTGGGCGATGGGTGTGACTTTGTAAAGAAAATGGTTTAAAGGGTGATTTTCTGCAATTTTAGTTTTAAGGGGTGGTTTATCGCAAAACAACCTATTTAAAGGGTGGTTTTCTGCAATTTTGCCTTTATTAAATTACTAGCCTATGAAAGGGCAAACTTTCAGTTGCGACATCTGTAACAGGCCTAAGCCCAATTTGCATTGGACTAATAACAGTGGGGCCAAACTGTGTCTGGACAACAAAAACCGAATCTGAACTAAATACCTATGTTTGAGCTTCAAAAATCTTTTTTTTTTTTAATTGTAATTTTAAATTCTTAATAGCAATTTAATGAATATTTAATTTAAAGATTTTTTCCTAAAATACGCCTAATATAATATATTTTTTAAAATGTTTTATTTATTTAAAAAACATCTTTTATTTATTTATTTTTCAAAAATAAAAACATCTTATATAATACTCTCTCTGTTAATTAAAACTTGTCGTTTACTATTCATGCACGTTTTTTTAGAATGATAAAAACTATATGAAATATTAACTTTTTTCAAATTTGTTTTTATAAATTCATACTTAATAATTAAAAGTATGAAATTGTTAAAAAAATATATTAAAAAAGTTAATATTTTATATAGTTTTGAACACCTCAAAAAGCGTGCGTGAATAGTAAAACGTCTAGTTTTAATTAACGGAGGGAGTATTATTCATTCAAAACACAATCTCTATTTTTCGACTACATGTTTTAATTTTCTGGTGATATTTATTATCTATGACCGAAATGCCTTCGTTATCCAACACTTTTTTAAAAACATCTTATATGATAGAGTTTTTTTTAACAAAACAACTTCAAATTTTAGTTTTTTAAAAAAACCAAATATAAAAATCTTTTAATGTTCGTTAAAAAATTAAACTGACATTTAATGTGTTTTAATTTATTTTAAATCCTAAATAATAAATCAGTAGATAAAAAATATGTTGATTGGTATAAAAAAGATAATATTATACTCCATATTTATTCGATAATCATTTTATTTTTTATACTAACTAATTACTTAAATAAGGGAATTTTTGTCACTAAAATAAAATGTCAACAAAAAATTATAATATTTGGTTGAAAAAAACTCTATCATATACTCCCTTCGATCTAAAATATTTGATGTCTTGGGTGGATTTTTTTTTATCAATAATGTTTGGTGTTTTAAAAGTAATAATTACACTTTACTTACTTTTTCACTATTTTCAACCTAAATTGTACGTTTGATTTTATTTTAACCAATCAAATTTGTGCATAATAATTGTGATTGGAGAGAGAATTATTTTGTAGGGTATTTAAATGTAAATGAAATGTTTCATAATTTTTGTGTCTGTAAAACATCAAATATTTTAGATCAGAAGGAAGGAGTTCGATGTTTTTACTTAATTTTTTTAAAATAATACTGTATCATGGTTATAGGTGATAATATTTGCACCCATAAAATTTACTATATGCACCACACCTTTGCCTCTTGAGTCACACCCATTTCCCTCTTGAGTTACAAATGTGCGACTCAAGAGGCGCATGGTATTTTATATAAAATATTATGCGCCTTTTCAGTAACACGTCTGTGACTCAAGAGGGGCAGACATGGTAATTTTTTTTAATATAAAAATGAGATATATGGTGTATATAGTAAAAATTTGTTGTGTAAAACTCACACCAGTTAAAAAACTCTATTACTCCGTATATATAAGATGTGTTTTTAGGGGGAAAAAACCTTAATTTAATTTATAAATACACGCTGGTGCTGGTGGTGTTGATGATATTAAATGATTTCAGAGATAACAACAAGAAGCGATGATACATCAGATAATGTTATTAACTGAAAGGACGTACATCTCGTTTAGGTGTACATAATGTGATTAGCGTTCACGGGAGCTATAATAGTCCACTGTGGATATGAACCGTCATTACATTTAAATCGTCAAAACTAAACAAATTCTACAGATATTAACAAATTTGTCCATACAAACTGACAATAATAATATCTCTTGATTGAACTGTAATTTATAATATATTTTTTTCTTTGTTTGTAACCATTCGACATTTCAAAATGAGCTGGCTGGGTCTCCCCTTTAATCAAGCTAAATAATAATAATAATAATAATAATAATAATAATAATAATAATAATAATAGTAGTAGTAGTAGTAGTAGTAGGTTATGACTTAAATCTGATTTTACCATGGGTATAAGAAGAAGAATGATCGATAAATAAAGGGAGGCAAATACGGAGGGATTCGTTATAAAAAAAAAAAAGGTCAATTGAACACTAGACCATAATTAGGGCCTTTATTAGGAAAATGTTCACCCATCTTTCTAAATTGGCAAAATTTCCACCTCTCTTCACTTGCTCCCTTTGCCCCTGTGCCCCCCACGCGCGCTCCTTGTGCCCCCTCCTGTTTCAGCAGCTTTGGTTTTAGCAACCCCTGTTTCAGCGTTTTTTTTTCGCGCGTTGCTGAAATCGAAGTTGCTGAAACCAGGGTTAAAACCAGAGTTGTTTTTTTTCTTTTTTTTTTTCCGCGTCACCACTTCGACACCGGAGTTGCTGAAACCGAATTTGCTGATATTGTTGTTGTAATTGCTGAAATTAGTTTTTTTTTTCGCGTTGCTGAAACCGGAGTTGCTGAAACCGAGGTTGCTGAAACCGGAGTTGCTTAGTTTTTTTTTTTTTTTTTTCGCGTCACCACTTCGACACCTGATTTGCTGAAATCGGAGTTGCTGAAACCGTGTTGTTGAAATCAGAGTTGTTTTATTTCCTTTTTTTCTTTTTTTTTCGCGTCACCACTTCGACATCGGAGTTGCTGAAACCGTGTTGCTCAGCACTTCGACATCGGGGTTGCTGAAGCCGAAGTTGCTTTTTTTTTCTTTTTCCGCGTCGCCACTTCGATACCGGAGTTGCTGAAACCGGAGTTGCTTTTTTTTTCTTTAGCGTCACCACTTCGACACCGGAGTTGCTAAAACCGTGTTGCTGAAAACAGATTTGTTTTTTTTTTTCGCGTCAGCACTTCGACACCGGATTTGCTGAAACCGGAATTGTTGAAACCGTGTTGCTGAAATTGTTTTTTTTTTCGCGTCAGGACTTCGACACCGGAGTTGCTGAAACCGGATTTCAGCAAATTAAGAGATTTCAACAAGAGATTATCCCTTTTTCTATCAGATTAATTGGAGCTAATCCTCAACAACTATCCCTTTTTTCTAATAGATTATCCCTAAATATCAATTTGCAACCAAATTTTTTTCATTCCAATCAACTAAACGATAAAAATCAATCCGTACAAAATTAAACAAGAAATTGAAATTGGACCATATAATTGTTTAAATATATACGTACTAATAATTGTTTAAAAAATAAATATAATTTTAATTTCAAGATTTTTTAATAGCATTGTTGCAGCATATATTCCCTTAATTAATTCACTGTTTCATTCTTCCCTTAATTAATTAAGGCATTGTCTTCTTCAACATATCAATTTCAGTGGGACTTCGCTTTTTCCTCCATGGCCGCAGATCGATCGAGCGCGGAATAAGGAAAAATCGAGCGAGCGCGAGATCAATTCCGTCCACGACAATCCTCTAATCGACGTCTACCGGAACAAGGAGGCGCGATTTTCAGATCTCCTCCGATCGGAATCGAGTTGGTTTCGAGAGAGGGCGAGAGAGAATACCTGAAATCTCCTCCGATCGGAATCGAGGTGGCTTCGTATATCTCTCCACCCCAATTTCTAGGGTTTCCTTATTTGTTAAATTGGTAGATTTTAGGCTTTGTTTTGATGAATTAGGAACTTATTTATTATGACTTTGTGGTTGGATTTAGATTAATGGAGGTTTTCGGTTGGCATCGAATTTGATGATTTTTGTACTTAATTATGAAAATTGCTTATATAGGGGTTTTGATTTGTAGGCTTTTGATTGATTCTGCTTTTGGTTATTACGCTTATTTGAGTTTTAGCCCATATTTGCAATTAGTATTTTTTTAATTGTGGAATCGTTTTCGATTGATATTAAATCATATGCGATGATGTTGTGAAAACCCGAAATTATTTTCGATTGATGTTAGATCAAATGATTGAATTCACATAAATATGTATTGTCTCAATGGTAATTGATGTTTCTGAACACCATTCTGAACACTATTCATTCAAATGTGAAAGTTTATTCATGACAATTGTCAATTTTTTAATATGTACTCGACTTAAGAGACCACAAGCGAGTACCAACAACACGTACTACTTCCGACAATTACAAGTGATTTTGACGTTGATCGAAGGATTCAACGACAATGATTGGATTGAAGGCATAGTTAAGAGTGTAATTTCATTGTCGAATTTCTTTATTGGTTGTTAAATTTGTTTATTATTTTGTAGAATATAGCAAATTCTGTAGAAAAAATCTGATATGGTTACTTTTATTCATGTACAAATGAAATATTATTCAGTGGAATACAAGTATTATTCGGTGAATCTCTAATGATTATTCAATTACAAAAGCCATTTTTTTTAATCTCAACACATCAACTATGAGATGTTTAGAGAAAATTTATGATCATTCAATTAACTCCGGTGCATTATTCGGTAGAATTTAAGAATTTTTTGATAGAAATATGCGACGGTTACAATTATCCTCAATAATTTGATGAAAGGTGAAATGTGAAATTTGAAACATTATTCAGTGAAATATGAAACATTTATCATATAAATCGTAAGTATTATTCAGTGACATTGGTAAATTTTGTTCTGAATTGGACGGAAAAAGACAACATAACATTATTCGGTAGCATGTGAAACATTATTCAGTAAAATTGACAAATTTAAAAAAACAACGAAATGAGGCCCTATAAAAAAGAGGCGCGTGAGGCATTTTTAGGTGGGTCCCACCATTTTCTTTATTTAAAAAAACACAAAAAACTCATTTAATCATGGCCTAGCTTCCATCTTTTTTCAATCAACGGTCTGGATTTGTGTACATGATACACCGTAAAGGCTGAGTACACCTGAACAACTCTCTCTCTCTCTCTCTCTCTCTCTCTCTCTCTCTCTCTCTCTATATATATATATATATATATATATATATATATATATATATATATATATATATATATATATATATATATATATATATATATTAGATCCTATGTAAGCAGCCCTTACGGTGTAATTTGTGAGCAAATCTGGAGCGTCAGATTAAGAAAAGGGGAATTACTACTAAATACCCCACTTTGATAATTGGTTTGCAAAAATACTTAGATTTGAAAACACTTGCATCAATATATGAAAATTTGCAAAAATACCTTATTTAATTATCAAAACTACCCACCACCCCGAAAAATAAGGAACAAAAAGGTTAAATATTTTTGGTATTTATCATTTTTCTTATATTTTTAATTATTTTAAAATTATATTAAATAATTAAATAATAAAAAAATTCTGGAATTAAAAAAAATCTCAATCCCAATCCCTAACAGCTAACCCCGACCCAATGTTATGATTTAGGTCAAAACCGTATCTTTACTCAACCTCCCGCCGATTATTGATCATATCCTGTCAATGTTCATATTTGAGATTGTCAAGAACTATATTCATCCTGTCAATGTGATAATATTATGGTTTCAAGATATATATTGACAATCCTTTTGTAAATATGGTTAATAATCCTGAAGATATGATTCACCGTATCTTCAGTGATTCTCTCCCCGATTATAGCTTCCATCCTGTCAAAGTAAACCTACAGCCTTGTCACTATGAACATTACTCATGTCGTGGGAACAAATAACTGTCATCTTGGACATGCCTTTAATTTCTAGTTTTGGTATGGATAAAATCGTATCTTTATTCTCTTCCCTATTATAGACTCCATCATGTCAATATCAATTATCAGCTTTGTCATAAAGAACTTATATCCTGTCAAAAAGAAATTTTATTCCTGTCAGTATTAATTCTCTTACTAAGGCAATGTTTTTCATCTGGCTAGTTTTAGTATTTTTAAATTTTTGAGAAAAAATATTAAAAACATTATTTTAATATATATTTCATTTTTTATACATTTTTTTACTTTTCTTTTAATTCATAATTCTTCTTTTAAAGATTTTTACATTTAAATTTAAAGGTAAAATCAGTCATTATTTTTTAGCACAAATGACCACCTATCCTATTTTTCTATTCTCAGAAAACGAGTATACTTTTGCAAACCGAACACCGATTTGGTGTATTTTGCAAATCGGCCTTAAGAAAATCAAACGATTGAGATTAAAAGTAATTTGTGAATAGTGACATTGTACATACGAGTAATCACATGGTACCTATGAATAATTACACTTATTGGTACATACGAATAATTACATTATTATGCACGAATAATTGTTTGGTGCCTACGAATAATTTCACTGCTTACAAATTACACCGCAAGGGCTGCTTACACGAGATCCAACCTCTCTCTCCCTCTATATATTTATCAATAAGGCCCAAAGAGATAAAAATCTAAATCTCAATAAAAATATATCTTATTTAGATCCTATTATAAATAAATCTATCTATAGTAAATCTCTTAAGATTAACTCTATTAGATTCAAGTCATTTCAACAAATGCCCACCTTGACTTGAATCCTCTCAGATGTACCAGATGCGTTGTAACACTAGACATACCAGATGCAATGCAATGTTAGATGTACTCATATACCACACACGCTGCAATGCTAGATGTACTAGATGCGCTTCAATACCAGATGTACCGGAATCTCTCTCTCTCTAACCCATATTTCCCCCCTAAGGGCATACTATTAGATACAAAATTTCAACAAATCCAAACAATGTGAAACTTGCTACAATAAACAGACTTGACAAATGACTCATTGATAGTCTCTTCTTCTGAGCCCTCAGTGTTGACACCATGTACAAGGAACACCATGATAGTTGAATGCGCCTTCTCATCCAGAGTGACTATCTCAATGACTTCTTCTTGCTTCCTCGATAGTGACCTCATAGACCCTGTTACTTCAACTAAGCCCGCATCTTGATTTGCCAAAGACTTAAACTCCTCCACTATGTTCTCCTCTAGTGTGGCCATCTCAGTGACTTGTTCTTGCTTCCATGACAGATGCCTCCACAGGCCCTATTGCTAAAGCAAAGTTTGCATCTTGATTTGCTAGAGACTGAAACGCTTTTCCCTTTTCTTGAAAAAAAAAGCAATTTTCTTACTGACATGCGAGCCTTTGTCTAACTTTTTTTTGTGTTGGGGTTGGTGTTGCCTCTAAAATGTAACTTCTGTCTGGTGAACTTATGGGTTCTTTTTCCAAACGGTCTTCTGCCTTTAGGATTGTTTATTATTGTTCATTTTCTATCATCAATCCCGTCTTATCATCTTTTATTTTGGCTTACCCTTGTGGTAGCCTACTCATGATCTTGTTATCGTCTTTGAGTTTTGAGATTGGTTTTGGGGTTTTGAATGGGTGATGGTGTGCGTAGGGTTTGAATTTACAGTTTGGTGTGCGTTGCTATTCTTATTGTTATGTAGGTTTCATGTGAATAGTGGTTGATTTACCATGCCGAGACGTCATAGAAATGTGATCGGCACCTGATGGCTTTGTGGAACCCATAATTTGAGGTGTCCACTAGTAATCCCCATAGTTCTATGTGTGCATCTTTTTTTTTGTTGGTCGATTTGTTTATTCTACTAGCTTGTAGTTTTCAGTGTAGGATGACATTTACCTTTTCTTTTACATTTTCTTTTTAGTGATTTACTTGTTGCATTTTGCTTTCTGTCATTTACTTCTAATTGTATATAATGGTTAGTCTATCTATCGATTTGTTCGATTTTACGGTCTATAGAATCAAATTTATTTCCTTAATTTTTTTAAAAAAATTAGAGATTATGCTTCTATTCTTATTACTTTGATGACCTTAAATTTTTTTGAACCCGATTGAAGAAAAATTAAAACCATGAGCGTTTGACTTATCTAACCTATGACTAGACGGTCCAATAAGATAATACCCGGCGACGGCGTCAATAAAGATTTCACCAAATAATGTTCATAATCTATTTTAATATAATATACGTACTTACTACTCTTTAAATATCATATTTCATATTTTTGCAAAATAAAATAAAATTCATCACTATTCACTAAGATTGTCGTCGTAGCCAATGCATATTATAATGGTTGAATATATGCGTCTATTATGAAAGTATATCCTCTTACATATGGTAAATAAATAGAAAAAATAAATAGTTTTGACGGATAGGGATGTATGCTATTGATTTAATTTTTTTTGTTTAAATGATTAATTTCGATCTTTTATTAACTAGTACTGTAATATATATATATATATATATATATATATATATATATATATATATATATATATATATTAACCGATATAACCTTACAAATGCATAATTAGTTTGTTAACAACTCATTGAGTAATTTCACAAATTAAATATCCAATATAATTAGATTTAAAAATACCAGTAATATCAATAGGAAAAAAAGATAAATAAATTATAAAACGGTGGATGCATGGTTCCCAGAAAAACGCCACTATATATTATACGAGTGTACAAAGTCGATCTCGAAAACACATGTTATACTGATTGATTATTGAAACACATATAAACTTGCCCGTTATACAAATAAAATAAAATACATGCATGCATGTTTTTTAATTATTATTTATTTATTTATTTTTGCGTTTGCAAGGCAAGTTTGGTACGTATTTAAAAAAATGTATAAAATAATATACTAGCAAGTTACTTTTTTTTTTTTCAGTCTAAACTTAATATTATAAGGCCATCTCGTATGGTAAGCCCAAAAATGGGTTTTTGTCTAATTTTGCTCCCATCCTAAGCCAAAATCCATTTTAGCCTTTCTGTTTTTTACCTATTTCTAAAAGAAATGCCAAATTTGACTTCCTCTTTTGGAAGGCCAAATGCTATTTATTTATTTATTAATTTATTTTTAAGTATTTAATATTTATGTAAATCTAAAAATAATACCATTATAAACCTATGTATTTTATAGTTATGATTTTTAATTAAAAATAAAAGTTGTTCTATTATAAAGATATTCAAGAGTTCTTCAATATAACTATAATATTTGACATATTTGAATTATCATTGCATAAATAATATTTTTAGAAAATGACATTAATATTTTTTTTTATTATAGATTCATCAAAATTATAATAAAAAATAAATATTAAGTTGCTTAAAGTACTAAATATAAAGAAGAAAAAACAAGTACAAATGAAACTACCAACTATTGAATCATGATCACATATAATATTTTGGTAGATCCGCATTACTCTCTTCATAAGCATTTCCTGTTCCGAAGCCACCACTTTGATCATCTTCATGTATATAGTTTTCATTGTTCATTCGAAAGTTACCATAATCATAATTTTTAATAGTTTCATTTGAAGAGTGAGATGATGGTGGTATTTGAGAAGAATTCATTATTGGTTCAAATGAAAGGATAAAGACAGAATCAGATGACGGAAATGAGATGCGAAAGTTCTAAATTATATTAGTATATATAGGAAATTTAGTCTGCCAAAATTGACATACGGTGGAAACAGTAAAACCGTATAATAGGCCAAAAGAGAACATTATATACAATATTATCTTTTGGTTGGCTATTTCCCCTAGTAATTAGCTTACGAGGGAAGATGCTCCAAGAAAACACAAAATAAATAGGTTGATCGTGCAGCGAGTCATGCGTTGGAGGAAGTTGGATTCAAAATTTATTAATAGTACAAAATATTTGGAAATTAATCTAATCGACCATTTTAGGTTAAATTTTAAACATTTTGTCTAACTTATACCATGTTAAAGAACTCAAATTTATTAATAGTACAATGGTTTTTCTAACTTTAGAACCTAACGATCTCATAAAGATTTCACTAGATTAATTGATTTAGCCATTTTTTTAGTATTCACCTATTTTATTTTTAGAATTTTCTTCCCAATAAATAATAATTAAACCTATGTCTATAGACAAACCAATAAACAAATCATACAAGATTCTATCTCATCGTAGTTGGTCAATTTAATTATTTTCATTGGATAAATAAAATATTTAAATTCATAAACATTATCCCCAAAGTACATAGGATATAAAAGATCCCTAAGGAGTAGGACACAAGTAATTAATTTCCTTTCTAGCTTATCAAGATTTGAGTACTGCTACGAATAAGAAAATCAAGAGCTTCTACGCCTGTTTTCTAGACAAAGGTACAAATTGCTCTCTTTTCAATGCATCCTACTAAGTTACCTGGGCCCAATGGTATGATCAACATTGTTTTATCAACGATACTGACATATCATGGGACCTGATATCACTAAATTTATACTTGATGTTCTTACGGGAGCACCTTTCTCAGATGATCTTAACCACTCATTCATAGCGTTGATCCCAAAGGTTTCTTTCCCGTTTAGGATGAAGGATCCAAGGTTGATTAGTCTAATTACACTGTGATGTATAAGATCATCTAAAAAATATTGACTAATCATTTGAAAGTGTGGTTAAGTAAGGTCATTAATTTTCCCAAGTCAGAGTGCTTTTGTGCCAGGGAGACTCATCACAGACAACGTGTGGTCCGCATTGGAAATCTTTCACTACATGAAGCACAAGAGGGAAAGGAAGAAAGGGTTCATGGCGCTCAAGATGGATATGGAGAAGGCCTACGATAGGGTAGAGTGGGTGGGTGTGTCTGGATCACTACATGGAGAAGATGGGCTTCCACCAGGAGTGGAGGAAGTTAGTGATGAGGTGTGTAACTTCAATCACTTTCTCGGCGCTTGTGGTTCTCATATTTGGAAGGATGTTCGATATTCCTTACTCGATGTGGTTGCAAAGGGTGTCATATGGTGGTTAAAGGATGGCCATTCAATCAACTTCTGGTGTGCCCCATGGGTAGTGGATGTATTGTCCCCTTCTTTCAAGGGTGACTCGTTATCCGAATGAGAGCTCTTTGGCTTGACATGTGTATGAATTTCGGATCCCTAGATCTAGTTGGGCATTGTCCAGATATTGAGCTTTATTTCCCAACCTCATTGCTTCATTGACTTGCTGCAAAGACAGTGACAGATAGCCTAAGTATCATTCATATTCTTAGATGGAGACGCTCATTTACTTGTGAGTATATCATATCTTCACCATACCAACTCCAACATGACTCTCCATGAATTTAAGGGTAAAATGCTAAAATCTACAATCTCATGTGAAAATTGAAAATCCTAAAAAAGGTACATCTCTTTATTTGGCTAGTCATCAAAGGGAGAATCCTTACCAATGCAGAAAGAGTCTAAAGACATATGGCAAAGGATGAATGTTGTGAATCTTGCGACTCATCTACTGAATCTATTGCTCATGTGTTTAGATATTGTATTTATCCAACCCAGATATATCTAGCTATTTGTTGTTCAATATCATTGTTATCAATGTTCTTTCTTAATAAGGTGAAGGAATGGTTATTATGCAATCTTGTGGTGATGGTTGAAGTTTACGACATTATGAAATCTAGTGGTGACGACCAAAGCTATGGATTCTTTCAAAGAGACCTCTATGCCAACATATCTTTATGGCATGGACTTTATGAGAGGTGGGTTGGTTCAAACTCAATTATGACGCCCCGGTCAAATCAGCTAATCATCTAGAGTCGATAGAGTGATATGAGACTGTATAGAACATTGGGTATATGGTTTTGTGTACAATTTAGGAGTTTGTTCATTCCTCGAATTTGAGTTCTTGGGTTTATCAGACGACTTGGAATTGTTGTGGGAGCAAGTTTTTTGACGTGTTTGAGATTGACTCTTGTATGGTGGTACATTTGGTGGATAAGAACTTGCACATATTAATCTTGTTTATAGTTTGATAACTTGTTGCCAAGGCTTTCTCTTTAGAGATTGGAACATTTGGTTCCACCATATACTTCATGAAGCAAATCAAGTTGCATACTACCTAGTTGATTTTGCCTTTTATTTTTCTTTATAGTTACATATTTTGTATAATGCTCCTTTCGTTTATTATACTTTTATCTTGATAGATCTTCATAGAGTTACTATTTCTCGAATGGTTCAACATATATTGTAAACCTCTTTGAATTAATAAAAGGAGATCTGCACTCACTTTTTCAACCAAAAAAGAAATTAAAAGTGTGCATTCTTTTTACTTAAAAAGAAGAGAAAAAAAGTCTCTAGCAATCACGTCTTTAGAGAGGTCAATCGGGTTGTGGATAAGGTGGCTCACCGGACCATGGAGCTATTATTTCCCAACTAGAACTCTTGATCCTCGTCCAAAAAAGGGGTATTTACTAGAATAACCATATTTAAGGCATTTATTAGTAAATTGTCCACCAATGTTTCCAAATTAGCAAAATGTCCACCTCCCATCCCTTGTCCCCTTTGCCCCTATGCCCCCTATGCGCCATTTGCCCCCCTCCCCAACAGTTTTTTTTTTCACATCAGCACTTCGACACCAGAGTTATTGAAACCGAAGTTGCTAAAATTGTTGTTGTAATTATTGAAATTAGCTTCTTGTTGTTTTTTTTTGCGTCAACGCTTAGACACCGGAGTTGCTAAAATCGAAGTTGCTGAAATTGTTGTTGTAATTGTTGAAATTAGCTTCTTGTTGTTTTTTTTTCGCTTTAACGCTTCGACACCGGAGTCGCTGAAATCGAAGTTGCTGAAATTGTTGTTTTAATTGCTGAAATTAGCTTCTTTTTTTTTTATCGCGTCTGCGCTTCGACATTGAAGTTGATGAAACCGGAGTTGCTGAAACCGAAGTTGCTGAAATTGTTGTTATAATTACTGAAATTAGCTTCTTGTTTTTTTGTTATTTTTTTCGCGTAAGCACTTCGACACCGGAGTTGCCGAAACCGTGTTGCTGAAACTGGAGTTGCTTTTTTTTTTCGCGTCATCACTTCAACACCGGAGTTGCTGAATGGGGTTTATGAAATCGACGTTGCTTTTTTTTCCCGCGTCAGCAAAAAATACTGAAATGCTGAAATGATGAAATACTGAAATGATGAAATGTTGAAATGATGTCATATATGCTTGTGTGTAAGATATAGTAGCTCATACAATTTTATAAGAATTAATTTCAACATTTCAGTATAACGAATTTTGCTAATAAGAATTAATTTCAACATTTTAGGATTTCAACATTTTAGATCACACAAAAAATCAAGAAGCTAATAAGCTCTCCAAAAGTTTCAGCAAGGCAAAAAAATTGCTGATATTGCCAATACACAATAGACATACTAGAGGGGTCTTGCAAGTTTACAACTACACCAATCCACATTTAAGCATTAGAAGTGATTAAGTGGATCACTGATTTGAGATGAAGAAAATTCCTAACATCACAAATACCAAAATAACAACCATGGTATGAAAATGGGCACAAACATCATATGCTAAGTTGCCAACATAAGCATGCAGCAATCCAGAAAAAATAAGACATGTACAGGGAAGAAAATGTTACAATGTGTGTAGCCATGCCCAAAGGAACGATAAATCACAAACCATGATTTTGCCACTTTAAAGCACAAACATCGGAGATTAGTGACGATAAAATTTCAATTTTGATATTGCTGAAAGAGCTCCTTTGCACAATCAATGAATTGAATCGAATGAAAATCGTAAGGAAGCATCAATTAAGTAATGAGATCTGAAACAGGAACACACCGTTTGATTTGCTATGGTCCTTCTAGATGATTCCGGCTAGGACCACCACACCTTCACCAATCATAACTCTAAACACTACGCCGACTTTCTTCCCGCCGCTCATGCCGCCGTCTACGGCAGGTGCAACAATGGAGTTCATATCCCAAGCTTCATCCGTAGATTCCTCGCCCTACCTCCGCCTTCAATAGCCGTAGAGAGATTCATCCTCTCTCAGATCCAGCACCTCTCTCCTCCGAGGTCGCCTCTCTCAGATCCAATGTCTTTTTCTCATCCGACAGCCAGAGGAATTAGTGAGCATAGAAGATCTCGACTGGCAGAGATCTTGGATGCGAAATCAGTGAGCATGGAAGATCGAAAACCATGGAAGATCTGGCTGCGAAATCGAAAACCATTGAAGATCTGGCTGCGCAATCGGGCACAGGTGTTCTGATGAGGCTCCGGCAAGGACGGGGAGATGAGAGTGTCGTTGTCGTTGTCGGGGTTTCCAGAGAGGGAGGAGGCAGGGGAGGGATGCATCGGATCTCCGATCACTGAGGAGTCGAACTCCAATCGATGAGGGAAGGGGAGGGATGCATCAGTCAGATTCAGGTTCCAATGTAGGGGGCACACGGGTACTATTTTGGAAGAGATGGACAAAACCTTAATTTAATAAGCTTGAGGGACACGCCCCAATAAAGGCAAAAAAAAATGGCCTGTAAGCCACATTAATTCCCTAAAGAAATACTATTAAGTGGTGGTGGATCAACAGTGTTTGTCCACTCCAAATCTTTACTTTGTACGAAGTATTAAAAAAAAAGTACCAATCATGTTGTACATGTGAAGTTACATACGGAGTACATATATATAAAACGGGTCTATTTAACATACCTCAACATTTATATGCCCACATTATTTCAAGTTGCAATGATTATGTTGGGCTCTAAATTCTAGCAAGACCATCTCCAACTACTTTTTATAAAATTTCTTCAAAATAGGGAAATAAGATACATATTTTAAAATTATTTTTACTTCATTTCCAACAATTTCCTCATTTCGAAAATTTATAGAATAATACTCCTACTAGCAGTTCATTTTTTGGTAATTTCAAAAGTTTTGAAGAATACTAAAGGTTTGGAGAAGACTCACTATTTTTTCTACTCCTTTTCTATTTTGGCAAATGAAATAGAAAATCTATTAGACAAAAAAATCTCAAAATTCTAAAATAACTCCAAAACTCAAAATGAAAAACAGGTTAGAGATCCTCTAATGTCCAAAAGAAGGAGCATCTCCCATGCCTGGTTGTTAAAAATTTATCTCATAGTTCTTGAATTTTTTTTTTTTTTTTGTTTTCTATCTCATTTTCTCTCTTAATTTCACTGCATTTTATTGGTAAACCAACCATTTCTCTCTCATACTTTTGGTAAACCAACCATATTTATATCTCATATATAAATTTTTAAAATAATTAAATTAATTTAGTTAATAAAATGCTTAATTTAATTATCAATATTGGACTTATTTTATGGAGAATGAAAAATTCTAATTATTGGTAAAAGCTAAAAAAGAAATATTTTTTAAAATATGTTAGTTCTTTAAACATTTGTAAAATACAGTAAATGGTAAGTAGCCAAATAGTTGTTGCAAATAATTCGATCACAATATCAACTTCACGTGTCATTTTTAACATCTATTGAAAATATCCATGAATTTTAGAGCAACCCCAAAATACCAGGAAACTCTCTCCAATTAAGGAATTGCCCAAATGAGGAGAAAATATGAAATTGGAGGCTACCTCCCTACCTACCACCAAGCACGGATGCAGCCCCTTTTTTTTATAAATTAAAAAATAAATAAAATATAAAAAAATTAATAAAAAAAATTATGTATTTATTTATTAGAATAAAAATTTTATTAATAAAAATTATATGTATATATATAAAATTTAACATACCAAACTCATCCAAATTTTAATATCTGATTCAGTGCTTACTACTAATTTTGAATGCTCTTTAATTAGAGCTGGTTGTTTAATCATATATATCTCGCATTATATTACTAATTTTGAATGCTCTTTAATTAGAGCTGGTTGTTTAATCATATATATCTCGCATTATATAGATCAAACGTGTATGAGATTTGAAAGCAATACTTGTGAAGTGTTTTAAGTGCTATCAATGTCACTGAAAGATGTTCTTTAAGCGAAGTGTAGACAGGAGACCGAAAGAATCGATCTTGATTAACCTTGAATTGGTTTGCCGAGCAGGTTGGCCATATATGAAGAGAGAGGACAACAGAAATGACTCCTAAAGGACCCATTATTTTAGGCAAGTCCAATCACATGTAATCATAGTTTCTCAAAATAGTCCATACAATGTGCTTGCTTTTCCGGCCAATATAAAAATTGCATATCAATAATCAATAATTGAATTAAAATGTAACACATCAAGGGGGCCGAGGAAGGGTTTTGCAACCACATCCAAAACGTACTGGTGAAAATTATTAAATGTAATGTATAAGTCGGTTTTAGGATAAAATCTGATCATTGAACTCATGTGTTAGACAACTATTAACCATTCTGGAATGGTTCAGCTGAAAAGAACCTGTAAATAGTATCCAAAGGTCTTTGGTTCGAATTCTGAATGACCGCTATCTATTTATCAAAATCACGTTAGATAACTATTACATGTGTCTGTTCACATGACCTCCACGCATTACAATTCAAACATGGGTTCATATTCATTTTGACGAAAAAGATTTTGTTAAACATTTTTTTTTTGAAAAATAATAATTAGGGCCCTCAATTATTTTGCTTTGAACTTCAAAAAGTTAGAATCAACTTTGATTAGAAATCCTCGGATCCTGCATATACTTATATTATCAATTATATTTGTAGGTTGCGATTGAAGTCTAATCATATATATAGGTTTTAGGCTATAATCTGATCATTGAACTCATGTGTTAGACAACTATTACATGTGTGTCTGTTTACACGACCTCCACGCATTACAATTCAAACATGGGTTCATATTCATTTTGAGAAAAAGATTTTGTTAAATATTTTATTAAAAAATAATAATAACAATTAGGGCCCTCAATTATTTTGCTCTTGAATTAACTTCAAAAAAGTTAGAATCAACTTTGATTAGAAATCCTCGGATGCTGCATAAACTTAAATTGTCAATTATATATTTGGAGGTTGCGATTGAAGTCTAATCATATATAGGTAAATATTGTAGACAATGCATGTGGATTGTGAAAACAAATAATCAACAAATATCTCATATATGGGTTAGCTAGTAGCTAGGCTGCCATCAAGGGACCGGATAACAAATGCAACGAATGAGGAGCAAAATGACAAAACCCTTACAAATTTACTCAACACAACAAGAAAAGAAAAGGAAAGCTTCGTACCAAAAACCAACAAACAAAGTAAAGGATAGCGAAAGCTCACTAGTAATACTGTAATGCAGGAATACGTATCGTTTTATACTATTTTCTTCCCATTAAAGTCAGACCACCGGACGTTTTGGCTATTTCCCAACGAATATATTCATTATATGGCCACCTATTTTCTTTAATTCAACAAATTGTCTTCTTTTTTTTATGGAAATATAAGAAATTGTCCTCATGTATACATACTTTTAGGGTTTTTTTTATAAGAAAAGAATTCATATATATGGCAATTAAGGATGAACTAGTATAATTTAATTTCCGCGTCATGACGCGGTTTTTAAAAATAAAATAGCTTATCATAAAATAAGAAAGGTAAGTTTAATAAAGTGAAAAAAATCATAAATTTTTTTACCATAAAAGTATTTTAGAAATCTTTTTGAAAATTATTTTTGTAAAAATTATTATTATTTAAAGTAGGAGTATATATAGATATAGATATTTTATATCACTCCTATTAGTTAGTAAAATAAAGAAACAAATTAATATCATTATAACTTTTTTAATTTTAAATAAATAAATATTAATATAATAATATTTTAATTTTAATTTTAATCAAACCCAATGATTAGAAAATGAAAAATGTTTTATGGAAATAAAAAATTATTTAATTCTCATGGACATCAGTTGTTATCCCATAAATATTTGATCATTATCTCTGGATCCCCTTTGATTTGTACGCGCTGGAGGTTGAGATTGACTGCAGCTTGCATAGCATAGAATAGAGCCAAGACTTCCGCTTTAAGTGGTGTTTGCTTTCCCAATAATTTGGACCCAGTTTTCCATTCCATGCCAGTCCTTGATAATCACCCCACTCGTGCTGTTCGCATTTGATATTGAGGATCCGTCGAAATTAACCTTGAATTTTCCTACTGCAGGCTGTTTTCACTTAACACATCGCTTGTATGGTTTTTTACTATTATCTGTCCGTGTGTCCTTAAGCCTTTCCTCGAAATCATTCCTGTCATCTGTAATTGCATTCTTCCCGGAATTCATGTGAATTGAAACTAGTCGGTCAATATCCCTATCTATCCTTTTGTTGTTGTAGTAAAGTAAATTTATTTTGAATATACCATGTAGTCCATCATGTAAACGCCAGTTTCTGTTTCTATTGTTCATTCAGTTTCTCTCACAGTAGCGCCAAAACTAGTCTTATGTCCCTTTCGTCAGCCAATAACGTACGCGTCTATCTCGCGCCGTATAGATGGGTGAAGCCACATCTGCCTACTACCGAGCTAGGATTTTCAAAGCTTTTACTAATTTCTTTTATTGAATGATAGAAAATGAGATGGTTGCTCATGTACTTCGGATTTTTTTTTTCAAAATTAAAAGTGTCAAATAAGAATTCTGAACACAAAAAAAAAATTGTTTTTTTTTTAACTTTAATTAGTATAATAGAAAAATTATAAATAGCTCGCAATATACTTCATATAATTTCACATTATATCATTGACATCTCAATTAGCGAAGAGATTAATAATATATAGATTCCTAATCATCACCGCAATAACAATATAAAATATATAATAGTATAGGTAAAGTCAAACTATATTTAAAGATTTTGTATACATAAGTCAATTAGTATTTAGTATAACATTTAATATAAACCACCAAATGAAATTGACTTTGTTATATATAGCATATATTTAAGATCTAAGGGAAATTTAGTCAATTCCTGCTTAGCTCACACACGTACATGCTAGTTAGGTTACTTAACATATATGCATGTATATCAAATTTAAGATAAAAAAAATGTAATTAGCTAGATTGGGACAGCATTGAAGGATCGAGTTTTAAAATTAATGCTTTATTACTCCCTATATTCTCTAAAACATGTCATTTTAATCTCATACACAATTTTTTTAGAAAATCAACGCTTATATTATTTTACTCTCATTTATTACACTACTTTTTTACCTTATAAAAAATTATAACTAACAACAATTTTATTATTTTACTCTCATTTAATGCTTTATTACTACTCTCATTTATTGAGGACATGAGAGATTTCAGAGAGGGTATTGAGTATTGTGGGCTGAGGTTGGTGCCTTTCTCGGGACCAAGATATACATGGGATAATGAGAGGAAGGAGAATGATTTTATACATGAGAGGTTGGACTATGTGCTTTGCAATGATGATATGTTGTCGAGGTTCCCTAGCACCAGCCGTACATCTCGAATGGCAAGGCTCAGATCATTTGTCGGTGATGACTTATACATTGCAAGTGGAGAGGGAGTGGGATGAGGAAAGGCGGGGAGAAAGACCGTCAAGATTTAAGGCGCTCTGGGCGGAGCATGAAGGGAGCTATGAGGTGGTGCGCAACTGTTGGCTGAACCCGGGAAGCCGAGTGGTGGCTGAGGGAGTAGTCCAAAAGGTGGCGCGGTGCCTAGATGATCTAAAAGAGTGGAACAAGAACACTTTCGGTAATGTGCTGAAGAAGTTGCATAGAGTTAGAGAGAAACCGAGAGAGATGCATAAGGCTAGGATGTTTGGCTGATTAGTGGAAAGAAGGAGGGAGTTGGAGAGGGAGGAAGAACGCCTTATGGAGGAGGAAGAGTTGTTATGGTTTCAAAGGGCTAAGACAAACGAGTTTAAATGGGGAGATAGAAATTCAAGGTACTTTCATTAGAAAGCCACAGGGAGGGAAAAAAGAAACAAATTAGCTAGATTAGTGGATGATGAAGGGATGGAGTGGAGGAGTAGAGAGGGGATGTCGGGAGGTGTTGTGTCCTATTTTGAAAGCTTGTTAAATCAAACCCGAGCGTTCTTTCGAAGGTTGCTTCTCAAGAAATCTCGCCTATGCTGTCAAGAGAGGATAATCTAGAGCTCTTGCATTCGTTTTCAGATTTGGAGGTAAAATCTACCCTTTTCTCTATGCATCCCACAAAATCACCAGGTCCTGATGGTATGTCAGCAATGTTTTATCAACGTTATTGGCATATTGTGGGGCCTAAGGTTACTTGATTTATTCTTGACATCATGGATGGTGCTCCCTTCCCAAATGATCTTAACCATACATACATTTCTTTGATTCCGAAGGTGCCTTCGCCATTTCGAATGAAGGATCTCTAGCATATTAGCCTATGTAATGTATTGTATAAGATCATCTCAAAAATGCTGACTAATCATTTGAAGGTGTGTCTCAGCAAGATTATCTCACCAAATCAGAGTGCTTTTGTGTCGGGAGAGTCATCACGGACAATGTCCTCTCTGCTTTTGAGATATTTCGGGAGAGAAGGGCTTCATGGCGATCAAGTTGGATATGGCTAAGGCATATGACAGAATTGAATGGGGGGAGGGGGTGGAGGAGAAGGGCTTCATGGCTAAGGCATATGGAGGCTCTAACGAAGCTCAAATCGAGCCCAGTTGCAGGTTTCGCCGCGACGAAGATGATCTCACTGCGACGAACCAAAACACGGTCTAGTCATGCAAGAGTGGCCTTTCGCCATGACCAAACTTGTGTTTCGCCGCGACGAAAGACGCGGGCACAACCTAGGTTTTTGCGGGCCACTCGGAAGCCCTTGAAGGACGAGTCTTGCCGCGACGAGAGACCCTCGTCACCGAGGCGAGTATGAACTCAACTTGAACCCTGGAGATTGAGCTCTCGCCACGGTAAAACTAGGTTTTGCTGCGGGGAAAGCCATTCGCGGTCACGGGAACCTCCAACTCGTGGTGAGTTTGCTGGAGGGATTTCGCCATGGCAAAACCATGTTTCACTGCGGTGAAAATCCCCTTGGCCAGTTTGGTCTATCCTTTTTGTCCCGGTTTGGATGGGTTTTATGCTATGTCTTACCTATGTGTTTTAAATGATGATTTGCACCTAAATGTTATACATGTGATTGCTATGATTTCTTGAGACTTTGAAATGCGTGACTTGTTATGAGAGCTTGGTTTTCAAAAGAGTTTATAAGGAACGTTTTCGAAGGCCGAAAGTTGTTTGACCAATCGATCTTGTGATTTGATACATATGTATTTGACAAGCATGTTTGACAGGTTACACTAGTACAAAAGGGGGAGACCGGAATACGCTTCTCTTACTGTACTTATAGCGGTCGCACTCCCAAATGAGCATGCTTCTTGTTAAACCGTTCTCATAAATTTTAAGTACGGTTTTGATGTGAAAGTGTTCTTAAAATTGGTGTGTGATTTTATTAGTACGGTTTTTAAGTACGGTTGCTATGAAAGCGTTCTTAAAAATTTAGTACGGTTTTGATGTGAAAGCGTTCTTATTAACCGTACTTGATAATGAAAAGCGTTCAAGCCTGCCTTTTTATGCTTTCATATATCTAAGACTCGAACCTGTGACCTCTTGCACCCTCAAACCGAATCAGTCCGCTTCACACACCTACCACTTGAGCTACGAAATTTAGTTGTCCCTTTGTTCATTTACTTAATCTTATTACAAAAAAAATCTCTAATTTTGGTTTTGGGAAGACACTTTTCTTATGAAACCGTACTCATTTTCATTTTTTTAAGCACAGTTTTTCTAAAAACCGGGTTAAATATTTTGTTACAAATAAACGAGAACGGTTTTAAAAAAAAATGTGTTCCCAACAAGAACACTTTTTATGTAAAACCATACTCATAATTTTTTAAAACCTCATCAAGAACACTTTTCTTATCAAACCGTACTTAAAACAAAAAAACAAGTACGCTTGTTAAAAACCGTGTTCCTAATCGTCAAATTTAACACGGTTGTAATTTCAAGTGTACTAAATTTTATTTTTTTAACCACGCTTTTCTTAATAACCGTACTAATTATTATTATTTTTTAAAAAAGAACGGTTTTTACTAAGAAGTGTACTTATATTTGGATGTGGGAGTACGCTTTTCCTATGAAACCGTACTTCAAACAAAAAACAAGAACACTTGTTAATAAGCGTACCCAATTTAGTGTACTCCGGCCCCGCCTTTTGTACTAGTGTTACTTTAAAATGGGAATCACCTAACTCAAGATTTAAAGGGTTTGGAAACTTGGGGATTTCTTACTTGGACTAACTTGTTGAATGGTTATATGCATGCTAGTATGTGAAGTATGTGCGATATTATATGTTGTGATATATTATGTGATGTGATGTTATGATATGAATATATGAATAAAGCATGATGTGGCGAGTATGAGGATTATGTTATAATATGTTATATGAGTGCAAGCATGTTGATATTGTAATGATGGAATATGATGTATGATTGTGAAGAATGATATGTTGTTATATGTTACTAAGTACGAAAGCATGAAATATTATATGATGATGAAAAGTATGGATATGTTATATAAGATGTTGGCATATATTGTGAAATGTTATGATGACGAGATAGTGCATGAGGAGATATTGAGATGATGTGATGAGTTATGAGATGAGTTGAATGATGTTGATGATATGGACGTGTGATGATGAGATCTTTGATTATGTGAACTTATATGGGGTTATTTATGCTTGTATGTTTGGGTATAGACTTATGTGTTTATTATGCTTACTAGGTGATCTCTTATCTATCTTACTGTTTTACCTTGTTGTTCTGCATCTCCAGGTAAGTTCCTTCGGGGCTTACTCAAATTGGACTCTCATGCTTGTTGTTGCATCTTATGCTAGGAGTTGCATTTGCATATCACATGATCATGTAGTATCTTGCTTAGGTTTTGCACAATTGAATGAGCATCTGTTTACTCCATGTGTTTGGTAGAACGACCGTTAATTGTGAGTCTTAGAGTCTTTTGCTAGGGTCATAGGACATCCCAGCTCCATCGGGTTCGTTCCTCATCGAGTCATATGATCTTGTCATGAAAAAGAAAATGAGAATATGAAATGAGAAAAGCGATAGGAGAAATGAGCATGATATATATATATATATATATATATATATATATATATATATATATATATATATATATATATATATATATATATATATTGTATGGATCATTTGTGCACAAGCGTTAGGATGTGCACTGTGCACAAATATTATTCGGTGAAATGTGAGTATTATTTAGGGGAATGTGAAACATTATTTGGTGAAATTTGAAATATTTCATATAAATTGTAAGCATTGTTTAGGAAATTGAGGTTTCTTTTATATGAAATGGATGAATAAAAAAACTAAACATTATTCGGTAGAATGTTATAAATTATTCAGTGGAATTGGGACGTTTATATCTGAACTGAACGGAAAAAAAACATAACAGTATTCAGTAGAATGTTTCACATTTCACCGAATAATGCTTCAAATTTCACCGAATAATGTTTCACATTTCACCGAATAATATTTGTGCACAGTGCACACCCTAAGGGGTGTGCACACCCGAACCACACCCTATATATATATATAGAGAGAGAGAGGTTGGGTCATGTGTTAACAACTCTTACGGTGTTAAATGTTAACAAATCAATATTCGGCAAAATTTATCAAATATTCATCACAGTCACTCAATTATTCATCAAAGCTTTTGTTAAAATTATTCAAATATTCATCACAGTCACTCAAATATTCATCACAGTCACTCAATTATTCACAATTTCCCAAATATTCATCAATATTCGTCAACATTTAAGAAATATTCATCACAGTAACACAATTACGGGATTGGGGGTGGATACACGCGCAAGGGTTTGAGTTTTTTGGGTGATAATTTTTTTTTAATTGGCAATAATTATTAATTAAAATGAATCTCTTAAATGTTGTCGAAAAGCTTTGATGAATAATTGAGTGACTGTGATGAATATTTGATAAATTTTGCCGAATATTGATTTGTTAACATTTAACACCGTAAGAGTTGTTAACATTTGATCCGTATTCTATATATATATATATATATATATATATATATATATATATATATATATATATATATATATATGAAATATGAAATTATATGATGAGATATGCTATATAGCTACGAGCTCGGCCGACGTCTTCACTAACAAGAATGGGTGCAGAGGTAGGAGAGGGACATACCACTTGTCATTCTATGCGGGTACCCTTGTATTTACAGTATTTATGCACTATATAAACTGCCAACATGCTTGATTGTTTAAGATTCCCGTACTGCATTAGAAACATTTTTATTAGGATTAACGCATATTATGTGGCCTCAGCGCGGTCTTCAGGACCCGCATGCGTGGTTCGACTTGACTCTTTTACCCATTCTTCTTTTTAGGTATATATATGTATGATTTTAACTTGGATGGGTGTTGTTTGGCGGGGGATACCTATGGCGTATGTTGAGAGGTTGTCTTTTTACTTGGCACTCTTTATGATGTTTTGGTTTTTTTTATTACTTACGTATTTCTGTTTTGACCCGGCTCTGCCGTGATACTTGTATCGAATTTATATTCCACGACTTAGAATATAGGACAGGTACAAGTGTGTTAACATCGGGTTCCCAATGGACTTATCGAAATTTAGGATTCGAAATCCTTACTTTCCCAATAACCCTTTGTTTGAAACCTTCAACATGTACTTGGATTATAAGTTTCGAATGAAAGTACCCATTCCTTCGAAACATAACCCGTGTTTTATAACTCGGGACTTTACAGTTTGTACCGATTCCCTGATGCTGGCGATAGCTTGAAAAATGGATTGTGTTATTGTTGTTAGTGAGAATGTCAAAGACCAAAGATTTTTTTTGTTCCTGAATTTCCAAACAATATGGCAAAGAAAACAGAGAGAAATAAAATATTTGTTTGTACGTGATGATCGTATGTTTAATGTTTTTGTTAAATTAAAGTTATCGATTAATTGGATTTTTTTTGCAATTATTATTTATCATTGACAGAGTTAAAAAGAATGTGATTAATAATATAAAAGACTTCTACTTTAGTATAGTGTATAGTGTTGATTGGTGATTAATTGATTGATGAAGAAAACTAAACTATTTTTTAATAATTTTATTGTATAATTTAATACTTATTACTAACAATTATTAAACTATAAAAAAAATTAATTAAAAAGTAATTTTATATAATTTTTAATGTAAAATAATCAAATGCCTGATTTTTCTGATAGGAAGGAGTGAGAAGATCAATATATCCACCGTTGTTTTCTTCTCTGTTTAACATGCAAGACGGACCACTATCTACTTAATTCAGGATCTTCTTATTTATATTTTATGATTAATTAATTAAGATATATAACAGAAAACCGGTAACAGACCAAATCGATAAATTATGGGTTTTGAAAGTGAATGGATTTAGACTTTGTCAATGTAAGAGCAAAAAGTCTTTAAATATATATATATATATATAAATTATTTGACCTTGACAACAACATTTCAGTTTTCAATCGATCAAATCGATCAGTTGTTATAAGGAAGAATAGCAAAAATTACCCCAAATCCATAAGTGATTTGTAAATATGCCTTGTTTTTGATTTTTTTGCAAATATGCCTAATTTTATTTCAAAAATACCTAGTAAAATTGCAAATCCGCCCAAAAGGAAAAAAATAATGTGAATTAATTAAAAAATAAATAAAACCATAAAATACATATTTTCCTAATTTGTGGAAAAGGGATAAAAGCGGATAGAAAAAAAATAGAAATAAAAAGAAATAAAAACTGAAAATGGAAGATAAATTAAAAAACATAAAAAATGGAAATAAAAAGTGAAAAAAGAAAATAAAAAATAGAAAAAGAAAATTATCTCAGGAATCTAAAGGAAATAAGAAGGTCGAGGAACATCGTCCGCTCGCCGTCCTTTGCAAACTCTCCTCTCAGACTGATTGGCGCGCCTCCTCCGCCGACGACTTGTCACCGGATCCCACGCTTCACCCTCGCCATCAGCCCTCCTCTCATCGGGCATCCGCTGTCGACCTCCTCTCATCTTCCTCATTTGATCCCCTCGCCAATTTAGCCCCAAATCATCGACCATCGTTCGGACGCCACCATCGTCTCATCCAGCAAACCAGTAGCGATTCAGATCAAGGTGGTCATCTTCGGTCATCAGCCGATCCAGTCTCGTCCATCGAACCGCCCTGTCATCGAATTCGAGTAAACCCTAGGTTCAAAATTACTTTTAGATAGGTATACCTCTCACCTGTTGATGTATTATTTCTATAGAGAAGAGAACTAGGGTTCGAAATTACATCGAATTCGTATGTTGATTAAGCCCTCTGTCATCGAATTCGAGTAAGCTCTCCAACACATTTGTTATATAATTGCTTAGACTGTTGTCGTATCTTGCATTTTTTTCTTATGTTTTTCAACATCTATATCAATATATTATTTCCACCCGATTTCATTATGTGATGCTGGATGATTACTGTATATAACCTGAAGTTGCAATCCATGGTCATTATAAGAGGTAGGAAGGATTCGAGCCCTTGTTGATCGAAGGAGATGAAAGGCATTGACAGGATGATATCTACATACTGACAGGATATTATTATAAACATGTCAGGATGCAGAACAAAATGTAGCCAACTTAAATAAAGCAAATGTCGTGGCCACCTTTTGTTCGGTCGAGACATCATTCACCTACGTTTTGACACTTGACAAGAACACACCTATACCTTGGCGAGGAAAAAATACACTTTGACAGGGTATTTTTATCAACATGATAGGATAAAAGACAGATGTTGACAGGATGATACCTACCCGCTGGCAGGATACTATTATAAACATGTCAAGATATAGAACAAAATATAGCCAACTTAAATCAAGCAAATGCCATAAGCCACCTTTTGTTCGGTCGGGACATCATTCACCTACGTTTTGACACTTGACAGGAAAACACCTATAACCTGACCGGAAAAAAAAAAATAGACTTTGATAGGGTATTCTTATCAACATGACAGGATAACAAAAACAAATCTTGACAGGAAGAATCTTACATATTGACAAGATATTTTTTAGACATGTCAGGATACAGATCAAAACGTTTTCAAAGCCAGGTTTTCTTATCAATGTATAGGAAGAAGATGATAACCGTAAACAACTCTATTTTACTAGTTAAACGGTTGCAATTCATATATTTAAAATATTATTTCTTTTTTTTTTAGATTGGAGGATCGATTTGGATAGAGATCATATCTTTAAAAAATAAAGATTATTTCTAGCTTTTATCTAAAAAAATCTTCACTTTATTTGCCTTTTCCAATTTCCAAAAATTTTATCTTCTTTATATCCAGAAATTCTATATTCTGTTTTCGGAAAATCTGTTTTTTTTTTTTATATAATTTTCAGAAATTCTGTTTTTTCCAAGTTCCATAAATCTGTTTTTTTTATTTTCCAAAAACCCTATTTTCCCCAATTTTCAAAAATCTTTTTTTTTTGTATATATTTCCGAAAATCCTTTTTATTTCAAATTTATGAAAATCTGGGTTTTTTTTCTGAAATTCTGTTTTTTTTTTTAATTTCGAAAATTATGTTTTTTTTTAGATTTTTGAAAATCCTATTTTTCCCATTTTCCAAAAATATACGTTTTTTTAATATACGAAAATCCTATTTTTTCCGATTTCTTAAAATCTATTTTTATTTTAAATTTCCAAAAATCCTATTTTTATATATTTATTTAATTAAAAAATGCCTAAACTCACAATATTTTTATTGCAAATATGCCTAAATAGACATCCTTTGTAATTTGGGAGAAATTGGGGTATTTTTATAAACCTTTTTTTTGGTAGGGTATATCCAGAAATTCGCCTATAAGGAAGAATAGCAAACATGTTGCTCTACTATACATTACAGGTTTTGAAGTAAAATTCTGATGTAGTAAAACACGACCCTTAGCAACTTGTATACCAGAAATCAAGGCACTACTGGAAATCAATCAAATGCATTCTACAGTAGAGTTTTCAACAATTAAATGTCTTGTAGATTTTCCAATGGTAAAAAAATATTGGAAAAACATTCCTGATCGATAGTCATCAAAGAATTATTACCTTTAATTTGTTCACAATCAGTAGTGGAGCCATGATTTCGGGTAGGGGATGCTAAAAAATTTCGTGAATTTTTTTGTGTATACCTAGTAAGAAGGTTTTTTTAAAAAAAATGAAAAAACACTAAAATTAATAATTATTTATGATATTTTTTTTATTTAAATAGTTGAGAGAAGCCAAAAATATCGAAAAAAAAATCAGGAAGAATTACAAGAAAATGTTAAATATAAAATTTAAATATAACATTTTTAATTAAAATAATTGTGAGGAATAATGATATAATAAAACAAATAAATATATAATTTAAATATAATAAGTCGCTTATCCCATTGGATATATACTTACTAATAAGTTGCAGAATAATTCGCTTATCTCATTGAATACTTACTACTAAGGTACCGAATTATCGAAAACGATGGATTATGTTAACAGATTAATGTTAGTCAACATATATCCCCGAATAATCAAATGGGGTCCCAATTACCTCTATCACTACTATTGTGCTCACATCACGGACACTGGTGGTCTCCTCATTCACCTACGTATTTATATGGACCAAGGTTTTACGATCACACCAACAAGTGTTAAATTGATGAATTAATATTGTATGTTTACCTCATATTCGTTTCTGTTAGTATCGTCCACATTGGATGTCACACCGGCTCTAGTCCCATCTCCCTTACTAATCTCAACAAGCACATCTGCTATGGGATCCTTGAAGTTGAAGCCAATATCACAACCTGGAACTCCCAAATTGAAGGATGGCCATTTCTTTCTTTCTACAATAAGCTTTTCCCTTGCTTTCAGTGCTTCATCAATCAGACCCATATTACACAGGAATGCAGGATCGTTCCAATGTGATTGGGTTTTTTAGGACAGAACAGTTGCAGCTGGTGTTAAAGATATGGATCCTAGACCTGTAGCCTCTGGTTACCCACGTCCAAGAACCACTTTTCCAAGCTCATAGCAAGACTGTATCGGAAGATCACTTGTTGTTCAGTTTGTCCACAAATGCCTTCATTGCTCAACTCACTTGCACCACTGATGTAACCAAATCTTCATATAACTCCTAAAGTGTATAGCGACACCAATCAATAAATACTCTTTAAAAAGAACTTACCATAAGGTACACTGTTATCTTTGAGCAATAAATCAAATAGTGTGAAACATGTTTCTCCCTTTTACAAATTATGCAAATCACCCACACCCACCAAATCCCCTTACTCATGCACAATTACGGTAATGTTATAGAATCTTTTTTCACATTGATACAATAGTTGAGCAACTGAATCCCATTTTTCTCTCATATTGAGAGATACCCATTACACACACCAAACAACTACAATATTACTTATTAATTGTCATCCAATTCATGACTACGTTCTATCACCTTGTTGAATTATTTTTTTAACGTGAGACTTACTTTTGCACAGAGGCGGATCCAAACGGGGGCATGTGGGGGCACGTGCCCCCACCCTCATCCGACGAATCCCATATATGTATTCTCCTCGTCGATAGCTTCGTTTTGATATATAATACGCATTAATCCGATAACCGAGTAAAAAGTTATGAATGTTTGAAAATTGAAGGCATATTCATTGGTTAAATCTTATTTAAATAACCCACAATGCTTTTATATTTTATTTAGATTGACATTTCTATACTATACTTTATCTTGAGATCATTGAAATGAGAGATTATAATACTCATTTTGACAATTAGGTCAGAAATCAATATGGAAGTTTAAATGAGGAAAAATATCAGATTTTCTACTTTGCAAGATATTAGTGATGTTTCTAAAAATATGATCGAGGTAGGAATTCACAGAGCTTTTGATTTGGTATATCGTCTCATCGAGCTAGTTTTAGTGTTACCGGTTGCAAAAACTAAAGTGGAAAAAGCTAACTTTCTCTGCAATGGATATTATCAATCCATATTTGCGCAACAAAAGAAAATTTTCTCTCTGAGAGTTTTGTCTCCTAGGTTCAAAAAGATGGTTTCAAGCGCATTGATAATGAGGTTATCATTCAAAATTTTTTATGGTATGGAAACTCGTAAAATGGTTTTATCCCCCGTCGAGTTGAACTATTTCATTATAAAACTCGAATTAGCAATGAAGAATTTTTTGTACTAGTGAACTCTTTTATTTTTTTATCGCTATTTTGTAGCGTTGAACGTTATATATGTATTGTATGTGTTTGTGTTGTTCATTATCGTTTATCACCGATGTGCCCCCACCCTCTTCGAGTTCTGGCTCCGCCACTGCTTTTGCAAGTATCCTTTTTACAAAAATTCCCCCATACACATGCATAATTCTTTGTTTAACATTGAATACTTTTGAAATTCCAACAATATATATACAATTTTCTACCTATATTAACACTATATTCATCAATATTAATAAAAATTCCACCAATATTCATCAAAATCCCATGCCAACAATATTCATCAAAATCACATAATCACGTTAAACATACCTCCTTCTCATTCGATGCCCTTTTGTCACCAGTTTCCGGTAGCATATGCATTGGCGGTTCTATATTTCCTTTTCTGAACCCACCACTTTTCATTTTGAGCTTCTCTCTTGCTGCTCCCGTATTGTCGGACCATCCCTTAAAGATAGGCATTGATCTTGGGACTTGTCGCTTTCCTTGGTGGACGACACTGTGTGTGTACAATAGCTGCAGTAATTGAAAAAATATACATCATTAGTTGGTGAAAAGTATAGGGTACCTTGCTACTAAGCTATGTCCAAACCATATGCACTACTCACCACTAAGATTAATAGAACCGGTCCTTTGCACAACCCTTTCCTTTGTTCTCAAAACTTCAGTTTTTCCTTTATAAAACTTGGTATAACAAACTCACATCAATTCAGTCTCCTCACATCATTAACGTTGTCTATGACCCTTACCAAACGCTGCATCACTCCTTGCTTTGTTCAGTACTAACCAGGCTACTGTCGAACAGGTCCATGAAGTTTTGGACAAATTGCAACCCACCATCCACACTCTTGAGCATCTTTATCACAATATGTGTAGGCCTAAGAGCTGGAAATTTCTTCTCATATTGAGATCTCCACTTCACTATCAGTTCCTTTTGTTTTTACCTAGTAGAACAACGGACTTTCCGGCCACCAAAGGGGATATCAAAGCATCTATGTACATCCATCTCAGTTATTTTGATGCTTCTGCCATTGGAGAACTCTAAGTTGCACTTATGGGGATCGAAATAGTCCATTACCTACGATGCCAGGGACAAGGGTTGCTTCTTTAACTCTAGCTTTAACAACGAACCAAACCCAATGTAATGTAAGGTTTGAAGTTGGGCCTCATTCCGGTCCGACTTCTCTAGTTATTGTAGTGCATCGACAAACGTATAAGGTGATGTATGTGTGTGAATTGGGTTGAACGTGTCCAGGTTCCCCCTTGAGTTCATCCTCTTCTTCCCTTTTCCATTAGCCCGCCCTTGTTCAGTAACAGGAAATGAGCCACCCTCTTCTTCTTCTTCGACATCCCTCTCTTCAGATTCGGTTTCTTCTTCGTCTGCAATTAATTAGATGATCCAATGTATTTCAATATCAGGGACGTAGACCCATAGGTGTGTTGTTTAACAACTAGTTACAGTCGAATAAATGTTATCAAATCATAGAACAATTGCTATGATTCCACTGAATAAGTGGTCTTTTTACTTTTACCCTTTTTAATTTTGATTCTAAAATCTAACCGCTAAAATCTTATTACAAAAGAAAAATTTCCATCTTGCCAACGAATAATTACTATAACCTTATTGCATACTTTTAAAGTTCAATGATAACTCCTCACTCCAATAGAATACTATACATCTATACAACGAATAGTTACGAATACCTTATTAAATTGCTTAAACAATGCCTCAACCTTTTCCGGATGTTGCCCCTCACCGGTAACCAAGAACTCCCCTTACTCACCCACAAATACTCACATTTTATAGAATATTTTTTTTCCAAATTACTGAACACTTGAATCATTACCTTCTTCGATCACTTGCTGTTTCGATCCTTGCTCGTTTGGTCTGACAGTTGTAGGGCTTGAAAGCTGTGGTTTTCTATGCAACTTCAGCTCTCTCTAGTTGGTCTTCAAAGTCGTCATTGCTATCTTCCGGATACAATGGCCGTTTCCCAGTCGATTTGTTTGAAAATGCTTCTTTTCCTCCCTCGATGCTTGTCTTTCTACCTCGTCTAGTCATCATCTTCCGACCTGACAGACACATAAATGCTCATAAAATCGACATATTGACCGTAAGCATATTACTGAATACTATACCTTCAACTCTTGAATACTTACTATAACCTTTTCGAATATTTTTTAATGTGAGTCATACTTTTGCAAGTTTTCATTTTACAAAAAATCCCCCATACACATGAATAAATCATATTTTTCTATTGCATATGTGTGAGCATCCAACTATCAATCCCTAATTTACGTCCTAACTTAAATCCATTCTCATCAACCTTAGCAATATTCATCAAAGATTCATCACAATATTCCAAGTATTCATCAATTTTCATCAAAATCCCACAACTATTCATCATAATCATGAATACTTTCTACAATATTTTCGAATATTTTTGAATGTTCGTTTTTACAAGTTTTCATTTTACCAAAAATCCCCCAATACACATGAATAATTCTTCTCATTCAATTGAATATACAGTTGAGCGTCCAACTATCAATCCCCAATTTTCGACCTAACCTTAACCCATTCTCATCAACCGTAGCAATTTCATTAAAGATTCATCACAATATTCCAATTATTCATCAATTTTCTTCAAATTTCCACAACTATTTATCAAAATATCACAAATATTCATCAAAATCTCTCTCGACCTCCCCTTTACTCAAAAATCTCGTTCAACCCTAATCCAACACATTCAATATTTTCAATACACACCTACAAAAAACGGAGCTTACCCATGTCGATTCTCAAAGTGCTACTTCGATTGCCGCCTACATTGACTTCAGAAGTTGGCCGATAATCGGCGTTGAGTTCATTTCGCGCCGCCTTCACTTGCAAACATGGATGCTTCATCGCAGGGTCTTCCTTCAAGCCGCGTTGCCTTCAATTGCCGAAACTCAGTGGTGCGCCTCCCGGAAGTTCCGCTTTCACCGGATTCGCCCTCTGATGACACGCAAAGAAGAAGGTGGCACCCGGTAGTTTGCGAAACGTGCGGTAGGGCTCACACACGATTTGTCCCTTTCTCTCCCTAGGTTATCCACAAAAAGGGATTTGAGATGTGATCCCATGTGCTCGTGTTGAAGGAAAAGGGAGTTTTTTTCCCTTTTAATATTACAATTAATTAATTTCGGGGAATAATCTCATCCATTCATTTCTAATCAATCAACGACCTATATTTGTTAATAAGGGATGAGTACACTTGTCCCATTTTGGGGATATAGATAAACTTTGTTTGAGTATTGTTCTACAATTTCCTTATATATATTCCCCTATAAAATAATCCATTTTTATGATAATAGTTCACATTGGCGATGTCTTGGAATAGAGTTGGCAAAATCTGACCCGACCCGAGAAATCCGACCGAATCACCCGAACCCGACTGAAACCCAAAAATCTGGAGATATCCGTAACCCGAACCCGACCCGAACCTAACCCGACTCAAAACAGACCCGAACACAGATAAACCCGAATCGACCCAAACCTGACCTGACTCTAAACCCGACTCAACTTTGAACCCGACCCGACTCTGAACCCGACTCGACTCTGAACCCGACTTGACTCTCAACCCGACTTGAAATTGTTGTTTAACATAAGCATTTTAATGCTTGAAATGGTTGTTCGTCACCAGGTTGTTCAAGCAACCAGTAATGCTCTCAATGTTCGTCCCCTAAATCACCAGGTTGTTCAAGCAACCGGTAATACTCTCAATGTTCGTCGCCTGAATCAATTTTGGATTTTTTTTTAAATTCAAGCAATTGTTATTTGCTATGTTCGTTGCCTGAAGCTTAAAAAAATTATATATTTACAATATTCAAGCACATTCAGACTTGCTCACATTCAAGCACATTCAACCAATTTATGGGTTCCTAGTTGCCACATTCAAGCATAAACACACCTGCTCACATTCACATTTGACAAATTCTACATTTATATTCACATGCACAAAGTGCAAATACACAATCAGTTCACAAAGCCTGCCCTTACATATATTCACATTCGACTAGTTTACAATTTGGTTTCACATTCACAAACACAAGTACGTTCACATACAAAAGTTCAAGAGTTGTTAGGATTGTCATTAACATGAGTGTTATTAACCTGGATGGTTGGTTGGGGATCCTGCTAGTTGCACTGGGTGTCATCTGTTGCACAGTCTCCTCCCACGCAGTGATGCGCTCCAAAGCAGTGGCGGTAGTTTCATTGGCTCTCCTCGCTTCCTCCTTTGCCTTGTTCGCTTTTGCCTCCCACTCCGTCCTCTGTGCAACAACACTTGCACTTGCGCTGGGTGACTCCATAGTGCAGTTGTACAGATCCTTCTCTTATTCCTAAGCTGGTATGCATTGAAGGGAAATGAAAAACCTTTAGACAATGAACAACTAAGATGAAGAAAAACCCCATGGGAAAAGATAAAGTCAGACATAAGAGAGGAGAGGAAATAGAGAGGAAAGGAAACATAAGAGAGAGTATTAGAAATTATCAGTTATAACTGATACATATCAGTTGATATCAGCTGATATCCTACTATAAGTTTGTATACAGTTTTTTATTATAACAGATAAATCAATAATTTTATAGTTGTTATTTTATTTATATCTGTATCTATATTATTATATTTTGATAGAATTGATTATTTACATCTAGATTTGTTAAAAACTAATAATAATAATGAAAAAAAATCTAATGGGCCAAAAGCTAAAAATGAAATGGGCCAAGGATATAGTCAAACCACAAATAAGCTCATTTGCAACTTGCTAGTTAAAATAAGGTTAAATCGTAAATGTACAATTAATTTGATTTAATTTTAGCACCGGTCAATCGGTTTATATGTTTAAAAATGGACAATGTTGCCGCGAATACAGAATTTCCGATTATGGTTTTTTGGAAAACCGCTCGACAAACGATGAGTCAATGAGTGTATTCAACCGAGTCAAAATTACATATTCAATTATATCAACCGAGTCAAAATCATTTATATTAAGTAAATTACATATTTAAGTATTCAACCGAGTCAAAATCAACATAATTATCCAAACGGGTCGAATATGATTCGACCGAAAACTCAAACAAACTATACCCACTTTGATTCGAAACTCAAATGAGACCGACCCGCCTCTTGACCCGAAACCCGAACGAGCCCGACCCGCTTTGACCCGAACCCGAATGGGCATGACCCGATTTAACCCGAAACCCGACCAATCTAAAATTCATTATGACCGAACCCGTCCCGAAGCCGACTCAACCAGTACCCGACTATAAATTTTACCCGAACTGACTCGACCCGTCAGTGATCCGACCCGAATAAGCCTGACCCAAACGACTGAATTGCTACCTCTATCTTGGAACAAAATGTTCATTCGATCTTTTCTAGATTTTGTTGGGGCTTTTGATTTTTAGCTTACCTAGGGCCTACAAAATAATAGGATCGACCGGCTCTGAGGGTGGCGATGACGAAAGTGTTGAAACATATATGAGGGGGGTGGGATCCATTTGGTTTTTTATTATTAAATATGTATTAAAAAAAATAAAACCTTATCATTAGATATAATAATCAACAAATATAATATATATTGATTATTAAAGATAAAATAATAGATTTTGTAACTAATTAAGCTATTATATTAAATATTTATATTAAAAATAATTAATTAGTCATCAATTAATGTGCACACATAAGATAATACCTAAATAACATAACTGGGTAATTGACTGAAGTGACTTAACTGAATATATCAGACTCCACCTGAAAATGACACATAGATGATTTTAAGTCTTTATTTTAGTATATTATATAGATGGATATTTTCTACCTATATATATGGCGTATTGTGTAAACGCTAACTTTATCACAGATACAAAATTATAAACCTAAAAGAATATATGCTATATATAGATTAGACTAGATTTGATTTCTTTATAAATATAAAAGATTGAAAATTATATACCTAAAAGAATATATGTTATAGATTAGACTAGATTTGTTTTCTTTATAAATATAAAAGATTATGGGGGATTTCGGGTTTTATTGGATTTCGATATTTTTTTATTATAATGTATAAATATTTTAATAGTATTTCATCAGTATATTTTAAAATATATTCAAAATAATATAAAATTTTAAATGAAGTATCTTATAAATTAATTATGTCAATTAATTTTATTAAATTTATAAAATATTTAAGTGTTTTTGAATAATATATTTTATTTAAAATCTATATCTATCTATATACATATACTAAAAACGATGCATAGCGTCTTATGTGGCTCGTTGTGGTTGATCTTAGGGAAAAAAATCCTATGTGTTGTATGGTGGTTGATTCTAGGAAAAAAATTAATAAAATAATAACATGTTATTATTGTTTATAGAAAGTTATATAAGCCAATCTATCTATCTATCTATATATATTTTTAGTTAATTGACAAAAACATAAATAAAAAATATTTCATAGTTATACTTACCAAAAATATTAATAGATAAATATCTAATATTTGATAAGTGCTATTTTATTTATATATAGATTATTAATAGATAAATGTGAATTCTATATATATATATATATATATATATATATATATTTTGAGGGAATCTAAATAAAAATATTTAGATTTTTTATAATCCGTCAAACTAATTATATATATATTAATATATTCTCCATATACGGGACGGGACCTGCACTAGTTCTATATATATATATATATATATATATATATATATATATATATATATATAAACTCTTAATTTAGAAGATCTTAGGATGATGTAGGAGTCTTGACCAATCATAATATTTTTTCCATTTTTCTTTGATTTTCTTTAATTCTCTTTTTTTCTTCTTTTTCCTTTAATTTTTTTTCTTTAATTTTTTAATCTATATATCTACTCTTAATTTACTAACTATTGGGCTTAATTCAAAGCATTAAATTCAATCTAATATAACTATTGAGCTTAACTCAAATTTATTACTAACTATTGGGCTTAATTCAAAACATTGAATCTAACTATTGATTATGACACATGACATTTAAACAATGTTATGATGAATTTTTTTTCAAAATATTCACAAAAATATATTTATTTACAAAAATATTCACAAGTTAAAAATATTTACACAAATATTCATTTTTTGCAGAACCGTCAGAGAAACGCGGTTTCAAACCGCGTTTCTTCTAGCATTAATAAATAATTTAAATCTAGAGACGAAGGAAAATTACATTTTATTATAGAAACGCGGTTTGAAACCGCGTTTTACTCATATTTTTGTATAAAACGCGGGTTAAAACCGCGTTTTTATATATTTTGTAATTTAAAAAAAAATAAACACATAAAACGCACCTTGAGGCCGCGTTTTATGCTTTAAAAAAAAAGAAAAAAAGAGAAGAAGAAGAAGATGCATCAGTGCATCACCGCCTTCCCAATTAACAAGGAGGACCTTCAGCACCAACCACTGCCTGCTCCACCACCATCGGCAACCACCACCAACCGGCAACCACTGCCTGCTCCGCCGCCGCCAGCCACGCACCACCACCGTCGCCAGCCACGCTCCGTCAACCTCGATTTCTCTCTCCTCTCTCACACGCAAAAACCCTAGAAATCGATCTCCTCAACGATCTCACACAATTCATCCCTGTCCAATTCCGAATCGGGGGAATTCGCATTACTGCTTCAATTTTATTACATCGAATTTAACCTTTTCTTGCTGCTAGCATCCATGGCTTCGGAGATCGAGGCCATTGAAGAAGTTGAATCGAGAGATCGGGAGGCAGCGTCGACGTCGATGGCGTCAGCGGAGGCGGAGGGAAATGGCGGGAAGAGCGCCGAGCCTATCGCGGATATGGTCGGCCGGAAAAGAATGAAGATGAAGCACTGTTGCACTTCTAATTTTCCGGGCGAGCGCCAAGCCTAGAAGAAGGCAGTGTTGCTTCTTCTTCTTTCTTTTTCTGTTTCTTTTTTTTTAATTTTCTAAGTAAAACGTGGCTTCGGGCCGCGTTTTACTATATATATATATTGTTTTTTAAAATTAAAAAAATACAATTGGAAAGAAACGCGGTTTTAAACCACGTTTTAGTAAAGAAACGCGGTTTAAAACCGCGTTTTTTTAAGAAATTTAATTTTTTTTCCAACCCGAGTATAAATACCAAATTAATACATGAAACGCGGAGACCGCGTTTCTCTGACGTATCTGCAAATTTTGAATATTTGTGTAAATATTTTCAATGTGTGAATTTGTCCGTAAATTTTTATATTTTAATGAATATTTTAAAAAAAAAATTCCATGTTATAATGATATGATATTATTATTGTTGAGTGAATTAAAATATTTATATTTATGTATTATAATTTGAATAAGATTTTTTAAAAAATAATTTTTTGAGAGAAATATAAGATACATTTATGGTAAAGTTTTTTATAATTTTTATCTTAACATTTATTAATATTTTATAATATTATATATATTATTAATCTTTTAGTTTTAAAAAAACACGTCATGGTGCGGGAATTGTGGTAGTTTATGTTATTTTAAATATATCATAAAAAACGTATACAACAAACACAGTTAAAATGTTTATATATTACAATTAAAATACATTGAAATCCAAACTCAACCTTCACGTGTTGGGGTTGCAGTATAGAGTTGTTGTTTTTTTAATATTAAAAATAAATGCATACATTAATGTATGCATTTGCTTGGGTTTCAATTCCCTCTTTAATTATCCTAGCTAGTGAGCTGTATATGGCTATATATCAACCATACGTTTATTTTTTTGGGGGATCAGCTAGGAAAGGTACGTGTATCACTTGAATTTGAGTCGAAGACTCCATTTTATAGTTGAAAGTTGAAACTGCTCTTCGAATGGAGGGTCTGAATCCGAAGATATCAACCATACGTTTATATTATCTTCCTAAATAACAAATTAAAAACAAAAAAACAAAAAAGAAAAAGAAAAAGAAAAGGGCAGGACCTGGTTTTCTATTTATGGATTGATAGACCATTGTTTTGACGACCGTGGAAATTAATCTGGTTAAATAGTGGGTATACTTATAGGTTTTCGTGGTGTCGGGAATCAACATCAGATTGAGGGAGGGAGGAATAAATTCCATAAATATGAGGTTGGGGTGAAGTTTATATCACACTATATCACAGTACTTTAGTGTTGCCTCTTGCTTGCATTGCAGCCAATCTAAATATAATCTATATATCTATATATACATGTACTAAAATCGATTCATAGCGTTCTATGTGGTGAGTTGTGGTTGATTATAGAGAAAAAAAATCATATGTGGCGCGTTGTGATTGATTTCAGGGAAAAAAAATTAAAAAATAATATATTATGATAGTTTATAGAAAGTTATATATATTAATAAAAATTAATAAAATAATATGTGACGCGTTGTGGTTTATTTAATAATTTTTATTTAATTTATATCTATATTATTTTTTGAGACCAAAATAATTTATCAAAAATATTATGTAGCCACAAATCCACAATCCATCCGTGGATAGATATTTTAGTAAACTAACGTAATAAATATATACTATATATTTAATAAATAACAATATTAAAATATTTTTAAAAAACAATTATCTATTAAATTACATGAGATTGAATTAATGGTAGATTAGAAAAAAAAATTACCTTATACATGTGAATTTTATTTATATTTTGAGAGAATCTAAATAAAAGATATTTAGATTTTTTATAATCCATCAAACTAATTTTATTTATATCTATATTATATTTTGGTGGAAAAATGATTTATATTTAGATTATTATTATTTTTTTATTTATTGGAATCTATCTAAATTATTCATAATATTGTATTAATGTATTTTCCACACACGAGACCGGACCTACACTAGTTGACCATATAACATATGTTCTTAATTTTTTATATAATATTTTAATTGGCTGCAACACTTCTCACCTAATTAAAAAATAAATTAATATATATTGATAAATATTTATATAAATATTTACAAAATTAAATAAATAGATAAATTTTCCAATCAAAATACATTATAATAAACATTTTAGCTCCTACATCAAATAAAAATAAATCTTGAATTATAAATAAAGAATACTAATGAATTCAAGCCTTAAAATTCATAAAAGGAATTTTAAGTCTTAAAAATGCTCATTTTAAGTTTCTATAGTTAAAATCTCTTATTATAATTACTCCTAACAAATATAATTTTTATGCAAAGAATTAAAGAGAAAATTAGCAAAAAAATGAATTAAAGAATAATAATTATCTATATAAAATACTTAAAGCATAAGCAATTTTAATAGATAATAATTAGCCACGTGTGAAGTCTTAGTTTTTTTTCAAAAATTTGTTTCTCTATTGACACGTGTATAGTGTATAGGTTAAGTAAATTTCTATAATTTATTGTTTAAAATTTTCTCAGAAATTAGAACATTACTAAGTGGTTTTTAGGCGGTTGTATGTGATTTTTGGGTGGTTATGGGCGGTTTCAAGTGTTATGCTGGACGGGATGCGGGACGAGCCGTTTCAATTCCACAAATCTCGTCCCGCTCCGCATATACATATATAGATAAATAAAATAATGTAATACTATATATATATATATATATATATATTATGTTATACAATATGTATTATAATATATTATGCACAATATATATAGTATATATATTAGATTAAATATACAGTGTGTACATCTACATCGGTGTGTATGTATACACTTAAATGCTCATCGGTGTGTATATATACACACATGTATAGGTATATATATAGGGGAACCCGTAAAAATATAAAAAAATTATAGATTTATATATGTTACGTCTTTGAAAATAGCAAGATATACATGAAAGTTTTTATTTTTTTTATAATCTTTTTTATTTGAGGGCAAGGCCCGTCCCGTCCCGGTCCCGTCCTGTCCTGAAAAAATTACGCAGGACAGGACGTGGGATGACCTCCGTCGCGTCCCGCACCCACCCCTACTCAAGATCAGTGGCGGTCCTAGGGTGTGGTGGGCGTAGGCGCCCGCCCCACCCTTCGCCCCAAGGGTCCCCTTTGTAAAAAAAATGAAAAAGCGAAATTGGTAAGTTCTCTTCGATATTGATATTGTTTGTTACTTAAATATTGAATTGAAATGATATTATTGATTTGTTTATAATTGAAATGTTAAAATTTAAATTGATTTGGGGAAATTTTGTTAGGTTTTAGGGTTTGAGATTTGAAGTGTGAAAATTGGGAACACACTTTTCTAATTAAATCGTGTTCATTTTAAGTTTGTTTAGGCACTGTTTAATCTAACACCATGCTAAATATTTTTTAAAAAATAAACGAGAAGAGTTTCAAAGAAAATCGTGTTCCCAATAGTTAAATTTGGTTTTAGAAGCACACTTTTCTAATAAATCCATATTCATTTAAATTTTTTTAAGCACACTTTTATCGTAAACCGGGTTAAATATTTTTAAAAAAAAACAAATGAGAACGGTTTTAAGAAAAGTGTGTAGCTTTTAGTTAAATTTGGTTTTAACACTTTGCAAATTAAAACGTGTTCATTTTAATTTTTTTAAGCACGCTTTTCTCGTAAACCGGGTTAAAATATAACTAACCAACGATAATAATTTATTCAGATAACCCACAAAATATTGGAGTATTAAAATATAACTAACCAACGATAATAATTTATTATTTAAATTAGGTATAACTAGTATAATTCTCGCGCCATGATGCGATTTTTTTAAAAAATAGATATTTTATATCATCCCTGTTGGTTAGTCAAATAAAGAAATAATCCCATTGTTATTTTTCTAATTTAATAGCAGATATAGATATAGAAATAGAATATCATGATTATTGTTATTATATTTTGAATTAATCCTATTGTTATTTTTCTAAAATATAATTACTATTATTAATATCTTACTTTTAAGGAGAGAGGAACACCTCATAAAAAAAATGGTTCTCATTCAAAATAATACACAGATATAGATAGATAGATTATTAATGACAGAGATTTCGTGTAAAATGAGGTAACTAAAAAGGATGGGTTATAGAATAATTAATAATTAATGATCATTTTTTTTTAGAAACTAGGAGGGGCAACCGGGCAACAATCTCTGTTTCCTAGAGGAAGGATTTTATTAATGATAGAAAAGGTTCATCAAGTTAATAAATATAAAATATACGTAGTATTGAAAACTAGCAATGTTATTCGCTTCCCTAGGCCTATAATGATACATGACTAAAGGAGATGGCCCCAAGTTATACAAGAGTAACGAGAATTCGATGATTATTGATAAATTCTAGTGAGCTAATATCATGTGGGGATCCAAACGTTCATAATATATATAGACCGGCTATCCTTGCATATAGAGGAAGATATAATAATCAAAACCCGTGTCCTCGACGGAAGTGATCTAGGGTTTAATGTCTAATTGAGCTCCATGATATCTTTTAAGATAGGGAATTCGCCCACGAGTCAAACTCGCTGCTTTGCTTTGTTGTGACCTAGGGCTTTGTTTTTCTTTGAGCTCATTTTCGGGCTTAAATTAACATTTTAGTATTTTGCGGGTTTGTTCTGCAAGTTTAGTTTCTTATCTTTCACCTTTAGTGTTCCTTCTATACGTAATCTCATATAATATGATAACATAACTATCTTATTTTCATAAAATTTAGAGATTTTCTCTTTTATGTGGATTTCCAATTTATTATTTCAGGTTTTTGATAATGCATGATTTGTACAAGCATTTTAGGTAGTTCTTAGTTAGTTTAGGTTGTACTTAGACATATTTTTAGCATAAAGTACATTCATCGCCTCTTAATTAAGTTGCAAAGTTCGAAATCTACGCGTGCGTTTTATGCTTATTTATGCAGTTCTCGGAACCAAGCCTAATGAGAGGAGTGAAGCTACACTCTGGAGCTATGGAAGCCTAAGAAGAGTCAAAGATGGAGATATGAGAAGAAGCGGAGAAGCCAAGATGAGAAGAAATGAAGAAGAATTGTTTTGTAGAGGTGGCTCCCGCGGCCCACTCGCGGCGCTCGCCGATCCAGCAACACCCGCAGAAGATCTCGAGCAACCGTTGAGTCGACGCCCGCCGCTGACCATAGGCGCCCACTGATCCCATATCTCAGCAGATTTTCAACGGCCGAATCTGGCCCATTAGGCTTTGCTTCTACATCAAGTTAGCCGACTCCTAGGGTTTCTAAGCACTATAAATAGAGGTCTCTCCTTAGCCATTTCACAACAACTCACACACCAACTCATTCACATATCTCTCATCTCTCTTTTCTTTCCTTTTCGTGGTAAGTCATGCTCGACTAAACCTTTTCTATGTTTTTGCTTATATTCAATAAATTGGTTTAGGCCATGTGAGAGTTGTTTCTATACTATTTTATAGTTAATATTTATGGTTTATGCATATTTGGTTATTCATTATTCTTGTTCTCCACATGTTTATACTGTTTATTTGTCTTAACTGGCTATTAGGGTAGATAAACAACGTGCTAGGGATTATAGCTATATCCGCTATTGTGGGCATTAATCCTATAAAGTAGCAAACATATCTTAAAAAACAAGTTGGCTAACTTAACCAAAACAACCCGATGATCATGAAGTTACCAATGTTGCAATTAAAGTAGAGCTATATTCTCATCATTATCATCTCTCTTATTACAATTATTGCTACTATTGCTCTTTTCTCTCACTTGCTATTATTACGATTCTCTTGCTTACATACTACGCTTAGCCAAAAGTCGCACGTACTATATGTGGGATAGACCTTTACTTACTGATGATACTAGGTTATTAGTTGAAGGTAGAGATATTGCTATTTGGATGTTAGAACACACGACATTCTAGCAACACCAGTTTCGTTACTTGTGAAATTTTGTTGTCAAAAACTCATGTCTGCCTTTCGAGCTTTTTAGTGCTTAGCTTCAAGGTTGAGCATCAACCCAAATCCAACACATAAGCTGTGCGGACCCCATTATAAAACTATTTAACAGTAGATTTTTTTTATTAAGGTAATAATTCGAAATCTCAAATAACACCATTATTTGAGAAATCGATCGAGAGGCTGAAACGGTGAACCAACAACCTGACAAGATACAATGAAGGAACAAACCACAGTCTTGAATACAATAGAAAGGAATCCGACGGCATCGCTCACAATGCACCAGGCGCATCAGTCCACGTGGAAGCAAGCAACGAAGACGGGACGGAAAGTGAACGCCGAGAATACAGGTGAGTCTTGAGACTGATGATGCACTTCTCGACGATGGGAGACAGAAGCTTGTCATGGGATCGAAAAGATATCTTCGGGGAAGTGTGGATTAGCAACATCCGCCCACCTAGATGAGAGATCTTCGAAAATCACGAACATTGTCACGATCACCTCAATCGACAGAGCGCCTTAGACTGTGGCTTCTATTGAAACTAAACACATTCACACCAACACGAGCTTCCACAAAAAAAGACACAATGAGCCAAAAAATGAATGAGCGAAAACAACATTTAACACTTTAAAAACAGTAAAGGAGTTACCTTTTTATTCATATTTCAATTTTGATGGTAAAAAAAGAAGAGTGCCCCCGACCATATATAATGGTTTTAATTTCTTTATATATTTTTCGATGTAAATCATGCTTTCGTATCTCAATTGTTACGTTTAATTGAGAAATAAATTTAAAATGGAAGACTTATAGATGGCGGGAGTAGATTGATTGTGTAAGCATGCACACCTCAGCTGCCACATATCTTCCCTTTCCGGTGCCTTTCCTCCCTCCCCGTCAAGCCTTCACCCCTGAAAACCAATATATTATATAAAAAATTTTACTAAAAATACAAACAAATAGAGCTCGTGGTACGACCGAATCTGGGTCAACGGTTTTCCAAATTATACGTGGAAAACCACTGACTTGCTCTATATCGTTGGTAGTTGGTAATCCTCATATCATTATTAATTATTATTACTATTATTATATTATTATAATTATATATTCAAAACTGGTTTACTCTTTCTCACTCTCCCGCTTCCTTTCGTTGCTTCTTTGGCCCCCCTCCCCCAAACCCCTATAAATAAGCTCACCTCTCTCATATACTCCCCATCTCTCTCCCTCCCTTCCAATCTTCCATCTCCAATACCACTCCTCCGATTCTGATTCTGATTCCGACTTCATATCAGATAGATCTAATTCAAAATCTCTCACCCTACATTCATTCTAATACTTAAGGTAAGAACAATTAATTCAACGTACCGTTAATTTGATGATCATGAAGCTATACACTAATTTCTCAAATTTGTGGATGAAAAAAATGATTTTTTTAAAACAATTTCGCTTTCTAGAAGTAGTGCTAGGTGCAATTATTTTTTTGATGTGATACAAAATGGGCTAATGTTGTGTATGCAACACTTTGATACTTTGATAGGGCCCCCATGTCTCCCCCGGCGATGGCTTCCGACGTCGGCCCAGATTGCGACAGCCTCCGCCTCTTGCACAAGGGAGTGAAGCGCCTATCCGACACCGGTGTCAAGAAGCTCCCCGCCAAGTATATCCTCCCCGGGCCCGACCGGCCCGGGTCTCTTGACCCGGCCCGCTGCGACATCAAGCTCCCGTTGTTCGATGTCTCGGACCTTACGGGCCCGGCCCGGCCCGAGACGCTGGTGAAGCTGGCTAAGGCGTGCGAGGAGTACGGGTTCTTCCAGGTGGTGGGCCACGGCGTCGACTGTGAGTCGGTGGCGGCGATGACCGACGTTTGCCGGCGGTTCTTCGGGATGCCGTTGGAGGAGCGGGAGAAGTACATGTCGGACGATATGAGCGCGCCGGTTCGGTGCGGGACCAGCTTCAATCAGAGCAAGGACCGGGTTTTCTCCTGGAGGGATTTCCTGAAGCTCGTCATCGACCCGGAAGCCACCAACGACGTCGTTTCACTCTGGCCCTCTTCTCCGTCCGACTTCAGGTATGACCGAAATTCAAGTTTGAGATATTTTAATTAATTCATTGAATGTTTTTTCCCCAAATAAATAATTTCATGAAATACGATCACGGGCTACGAATTTGTATACATTAAGAAGCATTTGACTATTAATCGATGTATATCAAAATTATAAGGTCGTAGTTAATGGCCCACTCGATCAGAAATAATAAGTATTTGACTTTTTTTTATTTGATAAATTATCAACGACTTTATTGTAATTAGTATAGTATGTTGTACGTATATATAAGTCACGTCCTTTAGTTGGTGATCGATTATATGTACGCCATAGGCGTTAGTAATAGTGACGCAATTCTTGATTAATTAATAATTGATTTCAATAATTCAGGTAGCAAGTGGAAGATTTGACATTAATTAGTTGATCATGTATAAATATACTGTAAATATATAGATTTCTTTTTCTCATAATTTTGTGTATTTGGTGATTGATCTCAGGAAGTCGGCATTCACATACTCCAAAGAGACCAAGAAGTTGTTCTTGGTGCTCATGGAGGCAATCCTAGAGAGCCTCGGACTCTCGGTTATCAGAGACGAGGAAGAAAGGAAACAGGACGACGAAGTCTCACTAAAAGATTTCGAAAAGGGAAGCCAACTAATGGTTTCCAATTGCTACCCACCCTGCCCTGAACCCGACTTGACACTTGGAATGCCTCCACATTCCGACTATGGCTTCCTTACGCTTCTCCTCCAAGACGAGGTTAAGGGTCTTCAGATTCAACACCAAGGCGACTGGGTGACTGTCGAGCCCATCCCCAATTCCTTCGTCGTCAATGTTGGTGATCATCTTGAGGTAAGCAAATATTCTATAACATGATGGAAAAGATAAGTGTTTTACACGGAAAGTACGAGTATAAAAAGCCTTGTATATATGGACTCCTCTTTTTATTGCCAATTGGTTTTGTGATGGGATCTAACTCTGTGCAACGCATTCAAAGTAGCGCAATTTGATTCGGACTTTAATAATGTGTTACATAATGGTGCGGTTTAATTTGAGTCGGACTTTAATAATCTGTTACATAATAGTTTTGTATCAAACTAATTATGGTTTCTTTTTTGGTATAGATTTTTAGCAACGGAAGATACAAGAGTGTGTTGCACAGAGTGTTGGTGAACTCGGAGAGGACAAGAATCACGGTGGCCTCCTTGCATAGCTTGCCCTTCAAGTGTGTGATTCGTCCGTCTCCCAAGCTAGTCGACGAGAACAACCCAAGGCGTTTCATGGACACCGACTTTGCAACGTTTCTCGAGTACATCTCTTCTCGGGAGCCGAAGAAGAAGAACTTCTTGGAGTCAAGAAAAATTATGTACCATGGGAATTAAATTAAGTTGCAGGTGGAGGAAATTATAAAATTAGCCAATTAGGAGTTTCCTTGCCATATATGTAAGTGTACTTTTGGTACTAGTTTGTAGGCATGGATCGATCGATCATATGTACGTATCCATATATACACACAAAATATGGGCCCTTGTCTATAAATATCAATAAACTTCATGATAATTTTGATACGAAATTAATATTTACATAATGAAAATCTCGTCAAATACATGGCTAGATAGCGACCGCAAAGTGCAAGTTCGTGGTCAACAGGGATTGTGAAGTGCAAGTTCGCGGCTTGCTGTTCATCTTATCTTCGAACTTGTTTCCGATGTCAACATATATAAAAGTTGTAGCTCTCAAAAAGAGATTTCCAGCGCATACTCATAATAGTTGATCGAATCACTAATACCTCTATAAAGTGCATCACAAGATCAGCTTATTAAACAAACAACTTTTGCTGACTTGTTCTTCGTTTCACCTCTCTTCTTTTTCTCGGGCCTCCACTCTTATCTCTTTTTGGAATCTTCTTGATCCTTCCTTCTTGACTCTTCCTTCACTTGGCAACTACAATCCAATGAGCTTGGGTTTGAATGGAAAAGAAGTAAGGTTAGTGGTTGGGCTAGCTTGAAAAACCCTTCCACAAACCTTTGATAGTACCCTCTAGTTCCGAAATTCTCCGAATTTCCTTTACATTTTTCAGCCGAGTCCAATTCTCCACTGTTGCCTTTTTTTAGTATCAACTAACCCCTTTCTCACAAATAATATACCCGAGGAAAGCCATTTGTTTAATCTTGAAGTCACACTTAGACAACTTCGTATACAATTATGTTCTAGCAGTAACGATAGAGCAATTCTCAGGTGCTCAATCTGAGCCTTCTCACTTGGTGAATAGATCAAGATATTGTCCATGAACAACACTAAGAACTTATCCAAGTATTGATGAAAGAAAGATTCATTAACTCCATGAAGACCATGGGGCATTGATTAGACCGAATGACATCACCACAAACTTGTAGTATCCATGTCACGTCCTAAAAGTAGGCTTAGCAATGTCCTCCTCATGAACTTGTACGTAGCTAGTGGTAACTAGATCATAGAACAATTTTGGAGAATACCTTGACCCTTTGTAATAGATCCAGTAAATCATCAATCTGTGGCAGCGGATACTTGTTCTTGATGGTCACTACACCTTGTTCAAGTCTCGATAATCAATGTGTAGATGAATGGAACCATCCATCTTCTTCACAAAAACACAAGAGCACTCCAAGACGATGCATTAGGTCATATGTAACCCTTCTCTAATAGCTCAGCTAGCTAATTCTTTAGTGTTTGCATCTCCACTAGAGCCATGATATATGAGACTTTTGATCATGAAATCGATGAAGTCCTTGTTTTCAGTTCAATAGTAAACTTGATCCAATTGCATTTTGCTAGGGTTTGAATTCATTTGCAAGAATAAGTAGACCTTTTATAGCAAACATAGTTGAGTGATTCCACAAGAAGGAACTTGATTGTGTAGGATAATGAAATAAATATCATTTCTTGAGTTAATTAGGGTTAATGAGATGACAATTGTTAACACATACTATTTTCTTAAGGAGGTTGGTACTGCATTTCTGCCAAGCATATTGGAAATATGTGTTATTTGTATGTTAAATCTTATAGGAATAGGCTTGCATATGAATATAAGGGGTTGTTATATTCGCGAGGGAGGACAACCTATTTAAACCAATATCGGATTAATCAATAAAATTAGAATAACTAGAAGGATAGCCAAGGATCAAGTATGCCAACTATTGTTGAGAATTTGTAGGTGGAACTACTTCATCTCTATTGTTATCAACCAATTTACCGTTGCGATCTTTATTGTTCTTGTTTACTTTTAATCTGCAATCATCTTTGAATTTGTTACTTCTTATTGGCAACTAAAGTGCAAAGGGAAAGATAATACTCCTCGTGGATTGATTTCGGACTTGCCGGCTATACTAGCTAGCAGGTTGAGATTATCTTTGATAGGGAACCAACGACTTTCATCCCGTCATAGTGATCCCACCACAAGTGCACACAAGAATCCCTTCCGGAACTTGAAGTTGATCCTAGATAATCTTCAATTTGCTGAAATATTCAGCTACACTGAGACTATTCTGAACAATCAGACTCAACTTCTTCTTAAGCTGAAAAATCAGAGGACCATTAAAATGGCCATATCTCTCGGTAATTTCATCCCCATAATTGTCTTGTAGAATCTACGTATATGAAACCTTCCTTGATGGAACTAGACATAAAATTAAGTAACCAACATCTAACCATAAAATCTATTGTAACCTATTTCTGAGAATCCATAGATCCTTTTAGTTCAGGCCTAACACAGGAACCATCGATAAAACGAGCTTATTTTTAGCACATTATGTCATCATCACTCCTCTCATCCAGGGTAAGAAATTGATCCCATCAAATACAGTGGTAACCAACTGAGCATTTGGATGATATGAATTAGCTAAGAAAACGAGATCACCGAAATGACCTTGTAATTCATTGTTGGCTAATACGAATTGAGGTGAACCTTATGTAGTAATCGTAACAAAAAATCAGCAGAAACAACCTGGCTCGATCTGATACCATGTAAAAGGAGGATTCTGATGAAAGATCTAAAACCATAGAATATTTCCCTTTTGGGTTGTTTAATGTGTGTCCATAACCCACATTAAAAAGTTCCTATATATATAACATTTGTTCGACAGTAGATGTGCTTTTATTTTTTTTAACACATAAAATTTTAAAAATAACTATAATGATATATACACATTTAAATTAAAATAATCAATACTAATTTTTTTTAAAATATCCGTACTTAAGACACAAGATAAGGGTACGTACATCTCGATCTCCAAACCCTATTGTTGTGAGATTTGCCGAGATTTTATTACTGTACCTATGCCTAAGGTACATGCTCGACACTAAGTCACTAATCTATATAAAATACTAAAACAGAGGCCTGAAACGGGCTCTGGTGCGATCTCGCGTTCACAGAATTTTCTGGATTAAAGCGGAAATTTTTTTGTTTACGTGTCATTTTCTGGATTAAAGTGGTATTATTTATTTGGGCCACATCAATTAATAAGTCAATATAGTTGGGTAGAAAACTTATCTTTTTAGATCAAATAATCTATCCAATATAACCTTATATCTTAATTAGATAAATTTATCAAATGTTATATACCGTAATTAATCTATACATCACTCGAAATTCATTCAATGGCTCTTCGCCGATCGAGCCATAGTAGTGGATATCATAATTGTCGATAGATTAGTTCATAGTAGTGGATATCATAATTGTCGATAGATTAGTTCATTATATGACAACAATGAATTAGAAATCCTTTCAAATCATTAAAAAATCATCATATAAAAATATTTGTTAAATCGTCGTTTAAAATAGCAATTAGAAAAATTATTAAAAAGATATTATATAAAAAATTTGTTGACTTTTATTCACAGTTAGACATTAGACCCATTACAATGATACAATATATTACAACAGTTGCATATCAATCTCTCTCTCTCTATATATATACTAAAACAGAGCCTACGTGTCATTTTTTGGATTAAAATGATATTATCCTTTTTATCTAAAAAAATCTACATAGTATTAAAAGATTAGATTAATTTATATATATAATCTATCACGGTTTGACATAATCTAATATATTGAATCAAATCCTATCTTTTCTATTATATAATTTTTTAATGTAATTAACTCTTTTAATTAAATCATATGAACCTAAAATAAAATATCATATTTTTACTTTATCATTATTGACTTATCATTATTAAAAGTTTTAAACCGACCTTACCTTTAATAAAATAATAAAATATAGTTAACAAAGGCCTTTTGTTATATACGTGAGTTTAGGCCTAATAAAAATAACTTGGCTAATTCTTTGTCTCATATCCACATTGCATATGAGATTAATACTTTAATATTTGTTCATATCTTTTTCCAATATTATGCGGCAAAAAAATTAGGGTAATGTTGTAGATGTTTGAAGAGATGAGTTTTTAAAATATTTACATATATGGGTATAAGTTTCAAAATATGCATATCTATATACATATACTAAAACCGATCGATGCATTGTTGCCTACGTGGTGGCGCGTGAGTGCATCTGCATACGTGGCATCGCGTGAGGGCATCTCGCAAAACTTTCTCCAGTCAAAAAGGAAATCTAATAAAAATAATTATTTTATTTTACCATTAATTCATATAATAGGAAAGATGGAATATCTTATAAAAGAGTAAATATTACATAAGGAAAAACAATATTAGTTGTAGATATATGCTATATATTTAACAAAAAATAATATTAAAATATTTTTAAAAAACAGTTATCTAATAAATGACATGAGATTCAATTAATTGTAGATTAGAAGAAAAAAATTACCTTATAAATGTGAATTCTATATATATATTGAGAGAATCTAAATAAAAAAATATTTAGATTTTTTTTATAATTTGTCAGATTAATCATCAATATATAATACTAAAACAGAGGCGTGAAAATCCTATGTGGCGGGTTCTGGTGCGATTCGCTTACGTGTCGTACTCTGGTGCAATCTGGCTCGGGTCTTTGACACGTCAATTAATGATGATCCAATATATTTAAGCCACGTCAGACGATTAAATAATCTATTTATACATGTGTCATCTTATGTGTCTACCTTAATTGATTATTATAATTAATTCTTAAATCTTAAGTGGTTCTAAATTCTATCATTTAGATTATTAAACTTATCAATATGAGTTGTTAGTGATGAAGCCACCCCAAGAAAATTGTACAAGGGACCCACTTTCGATGGGCCCCTGGGGGTTTGGACACGAGTAAATATTTTTATATTACACGGGCTTACCTGACAGGCGAATCAATTCATTTGCTACTCAACCTGGGCCGCGCTTCACTCGCATTCATAAATTTAACCATAATCCCGCATGTTTTCATGGGAGTTCATCCGTTTATTTCATATCGTAAGGGTTCATACCTGTCCGCGGAGATTAACCAGAGACGTATGGTTCGTCGCGGATATGCAGGCTTCTCCCCTTTCTTTCTCTCTATACTTCTCAATTTTACGCGGTCACTTCACGGATTCCGCGGTTATCCTCTAATTTGTTCCTCTTTTTCCTCTTTTTCTCTTTCTTTGTTGTCCTTTCCGAACCCCCCCTTCTCTCCTGTTCACTTCCCTATTTATATGGCTCGGCCAGGGTCCCTTTCTTTGACACGTGTCGTCATTGAGCTGACACGTGTGATTGTCGTGGGTGGTGGGCATGATGGACATGTGTCATTATTTTATGTCCGCGTCCCCCTTATATCCCAGTTCTCCTTGGAGACCGTTCCTGACATGTCCGCGTCCAATTCTTTGTTATTTCCGTATGGTTTCATCACAGCTCCTCGGGTCGGGTTGAGTTCCAAGAGAGCTTAAGACGATTCGATCTTTACCCGCGGAAATATGTCCCTTCCTTCTTTTTGTAGGGGATAATCTGCGCTTCTCGTCTTCGAAGAGCCTTAATGGGCCTGTTAAGAGGTAGCTTTGGGCCCGTCAAGGGTTTTCTACGGCCCATATTATTTTTGGGGGGAACTGAAGAGTCGGTAATTTTCTTATAAATTACCCCGTTCCGTTTTTACGTTTTCACTTCACATCTTTTGTCTGCTTGTGGTGTTTGCTTAGTTTCTCATCTTTCGGAGTTCCGCGTTGGTTTTTTCGCTTCTCGATCGAGTTTTCCGGCTGTTCTTTGTCTTCCGATCGAGCTTTCCGGTTGTTCTTCGTCTTTCCGTTGAGTTTTCCGGTTGTTCTTCGTTTCCCGGTTGAGTTTTCCGGTTGCGTTCTCTGGTTGTTCTTCATTTTCCGAGGTAACTTCAATTTCTATTCTTGGGTTCTTGATTTGTTCTTGTATGCCGCTGTTAAACATTATCATCTTTGTTAAAGAACTTTAGCTTAGCTTTCTCTTCTTTTTTTTTTGTTTTCTTCTCTTAAATCTGTTTGGATCCTTCCCCTTTTTTCGGTTCTGTTTCTTTGGGGTTTTTTGATCTTTTGGTCTGCGTACGGGTTACTTTTCAGATCAGCTTTCTAATTTATCGAAGGATGGCTAACTTTGAGGGGAACCCGGACGCATTGGACGAGTTCGAGAGGGAGGAAGGATGGAGAGAGGATCTTCCTTCGAATCCAGGAGGGGGTATTCCCGCGGTCGTCTTGGACTCTTCGTCTTCGTCTAGCGGGAGTTCATCCTCCGATTTAGGAAGTTCCTCCGATTCGTCTTCTTCCAGTATTTCTTCTCCAGACCGCGTGGGTCCTTTTGGTGATCCAATTAAGGTGAGGCGATGACGGAACCGCTCTGATCCTGATTATTATTCCTCTCCTTTTTTAACTTCTTCTTCTTCGAAGGGGGATGACGTTCATCCAAGGGATGTGGAGACCCAAGCTCCAACTGACGCGGGTGCCTCTTTCAGTCCACGTCCATCAACTAGCGGTCGGGAATCTGAGTTGTCTTGGGTTCCTTATGCTGAGTCTCCTGTAGGCTTTGCTGAGAAGTGTGCAAGAGTTCGTTCGAAGGATGTTCTCAGCGACCTCGACTTCCCATCTTATTCCCTTGACGATTTGGGTTCTTGTTCCTTTCGGGGAGAGTTCTCCCTTCGCGACCCTCAACCCTGCCCTCCTGTTATTTCCGAGAGGGTTCGTCCGCGTCGTTCTCCTATTCAAGAGGTGCGAGGATGTACGACGTTGCTTGATCTTTCGAGTGTTGAAGCTTTGGCCCGGATATTTCCATGGCCAGCAGGCGTGGAGTTGTGTCTTCCCTCGGAGGGCGGAGGGTGTTTAGACGCTTATGAGGACTGCTTGGTAGTGTACGCGGCAAGTTTATCCCAAGGATTTCGCTTGCCTCTTCATCCTCTGTTCATAGCCTTCTTGTCCGAGTACAATTTGAGCCCCGCGCAAGTTGTACCAAACTGTTGGATGTTTTTCGCCAGCTTTGTGATGCGCTGCAAGGATATCGGTGTGCTTCCAACGAAAGAATTAATGCTCAGCATCTTTTCCTTGAAGAGAGGGCCTCAAGATCCTCGGTTCTACCAGTGCAACTCCAGCTGTAGTTATATCGAGAGGCTTTCCAGTAAGCCGAACTGGAAACATAAGTGGTTTTTGGTTCGTGACAAAGCTGGCGTTTGCCTTGAATTTAAGATTGTTCCTGGGTGGTTTAGTGCGGTCAAGAAGCCATGGGTTGCCCATTTAAATAAGTTTAAGGATTCCTTCGTTCATGAGCCAAAGTTACCGTGGCGATCGATGGTTTCGGCTCTTCGTCTTGAGATGGCGGGGTTGAGTCTGCCTCATCCGCGATTAGGTGTCTGCCTTAGTCTTTTTTCATTTTTATTTTTGTGATTATCTTAGCGTTTCGTGTATACCATTCACATGCTCTTATTTTTTCTTCCTTTTTTAAGAGGACTTGCGTGTTTCGCGAACAGTTATTCACGCCTTGTCTTTTGCTTCTTTTTTGGCAGACCTGATGGATTTGAATTCCCTAGCCGATCGCCATTCTGTTCAAGAAAGCGGAAAGGTGAGGAAGAAGAAGTCTGCCAAGCGTGCCCCCCGCCCGCCTGCTGCGCCTCAAGGAGCAGCGGTTGAGGACGCGGATAGGGCCAAAGAACCTGCGGTGGAAACCGAGGTTGCGGCTTCAGATGTCCGTGAGAAACGTTCCGGTCCTTCGGGTGTGGACACTTCTCGTCCTCTGAAGAAAAGGAAGGCCGTGGGTTCATCTCGTGCCTCTGGTAGCGGGGAAGAGGAGGCGCTTTTTCTTCAAGGGGACGATGCTTTGCCCGCCTTTCGCATCCCCGGCTTCGGGGTCGATGATCTAGTTCGTCTTCGTGGTTCAGAAAAATTTGCGCGGAACGAATGATCATGGGTGCGGCGCTTGGAATTGGATGACTTTTCTCTACAATTTGAGCGTGTGGCTGAGTGGGTAAGTTCGCGGTGGGGACCTTTTTATATTTAGTTAAGTTTTTTGTTCGATCCTTGTCCCCTTATTTTCACTTCTTTCTTGGTTTCTTTTAGGTTAGGAGTTTCCAAATCGACTCAGAGAGGCGGCTGGTGTCTTTCGAGTCGGAGCTTTCTAAAAAGGCCGCTGAGGTAAAAGCGTTGAATCACAAGTTGAGGACGCTAGGCAACACAGTTGGCGACCCTTCCTCGGTGGAGAAATTCAAAAAGCGGGCCGTGGAACTTCATGAGAAGTTGCAGGCTGCCAATGAGGAGATTTCTACTTTGAGGGAGCAGAATTCCGCTTTGTCCTCCAAACTTGACGCGGAACTTTCAAATTCGGATGTCTTACGTCGTCAAGGAGAAGAGTTTCATCGATCCGCGGAACAAATGAAGAAGGAACTGGAGACATCCGAGGCACGTCTCAGAGATCTTCAAGTGGAGCATTCCATCGTTGAAGAAGATCGCGCCTTGATGAAGCAGGAGTTGGAGAAGCTTCAGTCCCAGGCTCCTCAGGAGGTCGCACTCCGGTGGCTGGGATCCCCTGAAGGTCTTAAGTTCTTGACTTCTGAGTGGTTCAAAACCAACACGGGCACTTCCTTCCTCTCCTCAATAGCAAAACCATGCCTTCGATCTCCTGAGGGCGTTGAGCTTTTAAAGGACAAGTGCTTCAGTTACTTCCGAAAAGGGATGTCTGCTGGCATTAACCAAAGCGTCGTCCGTTCGCGGGCTAACCCCGGTGTTCCTTTGGAGAAGTTCGAGGCGAGCCTATTGGTCGCGGATTGGGGATTGACCCCAGAAGAGATGGCGGGAGAGGAGCTCTCGGACGAGGATGATTCCGATGATGAAGAGGTCGACGTCGTCGCTGATCCCTGAGGCTTAGGGGTGTAACTTTCTTGTTTTTATCAGATTCTGCGGACGCTGGCCAATTCTGTAATTAACTCCTGTGGTGACTGAACAATCTTGCGTTTTTTATGTTCAAACAATGGTTCTTACTAACTCGCTCGCGAGATTATGTTCTTGTATATAATTACTCTTTTGTAGCAATTATCATCTGATTGGCTTGGCCACTTGTGTTGTGGTTGATGAAAGTTTCTCGCCACTTGTCTGCCATGCTTGAATACTCTTGACTTGTGTCTTTAGTTCTTTATAATTGTGGTTCCTCCCTCTGATGAGGATTCATGGCGCCTGGGATTTCTAACCCTTGGGCGTTTTTCAGCACTTTGGGATGCGTCGATCATCTTTCTTCACTTGTAGGATTTCTTTGATAGTATCGGTTTTTAAAATGTTTCTTTCTACTCCTTTTTCTTCAACTTCAATTATCTGACTTATGTTTCTCTTTGACAGCCTCTCCCTGATCAATTTGAGGAGGAGTTCAGATCTCCTCCTCCGCGGAAGATTTTCTTGACTTCTTATGCCATTAAGAATCTTCAGGTTGAAGTGGAAAGGGGATCGGATGGTCGCTTATACCTTCGTCGTGGCTGGGATAGATTCGCTACTCATCACGGCTTTGTTGTTGGGTCATCGATGACTTTCTTCTACATGGGTCGTGCTTGTTTTAAAGTTTGTCCGCGGCGTGATTTAGAATGTGCTGAAATTGAGGACTATGTTCCAGTTGTTTCTTCCAGCGACTCATGTTGAGCCGTTTATAAATTGGGAGAATCCATTCGCTGTATGAGTTTATTTCGTGAATAAAGGGAACGCTTTGCTTTTGAAGTTCTGAAACATGGAGACCCACTCTTTTTATTTCGAAACAGATAGCGTTATACGACTTCTAGACCTTATTTAGTTCGAACGTTACTCCGTTCTTTTACACACAGACATTTTAAAAGGCATTGGGATTACAATGCTGGTCGCCCTTGTAGTGGTTCCTCATCCGCGTCCCTCTATTCCGTTGTAATCACAGTCGGGGTTTGCAACGTAGACCTCGAAGATCGAATCTCCCTGGTATACGAAGATCAGAGCAACCCCAATGCTTATCCTGTTAGCTTCTACGAATCCGGGCCATCCGTCTGTGAACCAATAAATTCCGTCTGCGTCCACTTCGACTTTGACTTCATGCTCGCGGTTGGATCGAGACCACAGATGCACCAGGCGATGCGCATCCTCCTCTAGGAGGACGTACATCAGTGGGAGGCGAAGAGATTGAAGTTGTTCTTCTGTAACGATAACTTTGTAAAAGGCTTTTGGTGGATTTTCGAACTCCATTTCTTTATTTTATGCATGATAATCTTTACAGGATTTCACGGGGTTCTTATATTCGATCAAACGCGCCGCGTGTTTCAGCTCGTCATCCTGGGGTTCCTCTACGTGGTGTTCCTTAGGCCGCGTGTCTGATTTAGGCCTGAGCTTCGCCTGACCTTTGTTTTGTCCGTTGTTCCTGGAGGTTGAGTCATTTCATTGAAGTTACTTCTGCAGCTCTCGTGACTATACTGCCGCCTTGGTTGGCGAGCTCGCATTTCTTCAATTTTTAGAGGAATCTTATGCCAGATGGTAGTCATGCATGCTGCTCTTTTAGGCTCTTATAGGGGGTATCTTTACTTTTTTCCTTTTTCAATACCTCATAATTGCCTTCTTGGTTCTCCAATTGTGTTCATGGCCGCTCCTAGATCGGATAGGTGGGCCTTTTTTCAGTCTACTGACCGTCTTGATCAGACATCCCGCTTGGTAAGTCTTCTTTGGGAACATGTGTTTTAATATCATTTATTCTTTGCATTTGATCTTTTGTTCTCTTTTGTTTCCAGCTCTTGCCTATGCGTTTTGAGGGTGAATTCGCGGGTGATATCCCTGAGCAAGTTTTCCTTTCATCCCACCTCTTACGCGATTTTCCGGTTCGCGTTTACAAGGGTGATTACGGGATGTATTGGCTTTGTCACGGATGGAGAGATTTTATTGAATCTCATGGGCTTGTGGTTGGATCCTCTATGGTTTTTATCCACAAGGGGAATGCTCGTTTTGAAGTCCAAATCATGGGTTTGGAGGACGGGGACGAGATCGTAGGTTATTCTCCTTTCGAGCCTGCTAATATTTTAACTAACGGTTTCTATCCGTGATTGGTTTTTCTCGTATCCTTTTGTAAGCCGAGGAGGTTATTTCCATTGGCACGTATTTTTCTTTTGTTATGAATAAAAAATGGTTATGCCCAAGATTTTTCTTGGTCTTCGTGTGATTCAGACTTGTCTTTTCGATTCATGACTTTAGTAAGCCTATGTCCTGTGGTGGTTGTGTTCTTCTTTTGAGGATTCTGAAAGATTCTTTCGAGAATATATTCCATCTCTTTTCCTTTGCGAGGTTATATAAGTGAGGGACAAGGGTGTTTTCTCCCCTAGTGTTTTTTTATTTTTGAATGGAGGCATCAAATGCGAACCCATGGGCTTTTTACTTAGCCTTGGATTTTGAAGATCAGCTGCTGGAACGAGTGAGTTGTCTTCTTCTTCTTCTTCTTTTTCTTTGAGAAGATTTACTTCTTTCTTTACACCTTATTTGTTTTGTTCTTTCCCAGTCGCTGCCTGCTCTTTTTGAAGATGAGACAGGTGTTACCAACCCAACCCAAGTCTTTTTATCCCTAGACTCAACTGTGGATTTTCCGATCCAAATAGTCAAAAAGGACTATGGGATTTTTTGGCTTGTCAATGGTTGGAGTGATTTCCTTGCGTCCCAAGGGCTAGGAATGGGAACTGTCATGGTACTTCGCCATCGTGGTGGTGTTCACTTCGATGTTCGTGTGCTTGACGAGGGATCCATTTGTGTGGAGAATGGTTGGGTCATGTCGCCTCCGAGGCCGGTCATCCTTCCGGATGTGTGAAATCTCTTTTGCAATTGTTGTATCGCGTGTTTGCGTTTTCCTTATTCAATGTGTGTTATGAGACCAAGGGGAATGTTCGTTTTTCTTGTGACGTTTGTTTATGGTCGTACTCCTCGGAGTTTTTAGACTTATGATCATGGCATTGAACTATGTTTTCAATTATTTTGATTTTTGAGGAATCGCGCATCCCGGTCGGAGGAGCAACACGGAGAAATCTCCGATATTTGTTGTTTTTACACTTATTGACTCTCCCTTGAGTAATCACGGGTCCCAATAGAGAGATTGACGCGGAATAAGCTCCAGCATTATCGGTTTTTACGCTCGTTAGCTCAACCTTGAGAGATCAAGAGTCTCGATCAAGGGAGTGACGCGGAGTGAGCTCCAGCGTCATCAATCTTCTCGTTTGTTAGCTCGACCTTGAGAGATCAAGAGTCTCGATCAAGGGAGTGATGCAGAGTGAGCTCCAGCGTCATCAATTTTCTCGTTTGTTAGCTCGACCTTGAGAGATCAAGAGTCTCGATCAAGGGAGTGACGCGGAGTGAGCTCCAGCGTCATCAATCTTCTCGTTTGTTAGCTCGACCTTGAGAGATCAAGAGTCTCGATCAAGGGAGTGACGCGGAGTGAGCTCCAGCGTCATCAATCTTCTCGTTCGTTAGCTCGACCTTGAGAGATCAAGAGTCTCGATCAAGGGAGTGACGCGGAGTGAGCTCCAGCGTCATCAATCTTCTCGTTCGTTAGCTCGACCTTGAGAGATCAAGAGTCTCGATCAAGGGAGTGACGCGGAATGAGCTCCAGCGTCATCAATCTTCTCGTTCGTTAGCTCGACCTTGAGAGATCAAGAGTCTCGATCAAGGGAGTGACGCGGAGTGAGCTCCAGCGTCATCAATCTTCTCGTTCGTTAGCTCGACCTTGAGAGATCAAGAGTCTCGATCAGGGGAGTGACGGGGAATGAGCTCCAGCGTCATCAATCTTCTCGTTCGTTAGCTCGACCTTGAGAGATCAAGAGTCTCGATCAAGGGAGTGACGCGGAGTGAGCTCCAGCGTCATCAATCTTCTCGTTCGTTAGCTCGACCTTGAGAGATCAAGAGTCTCGATCAAGGGAGTGACGCGGAGTGAGCTCCAGCGTCATCAATCTTCTCGTTCGTTAGCTCGACCTTGAGAGATCAAGAGTCTCGATCAAGGGAGCGACGCGGAGTGAGCTCCAGCGTCATCAATCTTCTCGTTCGTTAGCTCGACTTTGAGAGATCAAGAGTCTCGATCAAGGGAGTGACGCGGAATGAGCTCCAGCGTCATTTAAAGTTATTGGTCATTCTTAGTAATTCATAGAAAACGCCCGCTAACCGCTCATCCAACTACCTGCGGGGGCGATTATTAAACCAAAGGACAGTGTTCCAAGATTTACACAAAGTACTTTTTCAGACAATTGGCGTTCCAGGTCTTGTTTAGGATTTCTCCATTTTCATTCTTCAACTTGTAGGCGCCAGCTTGAATGACGTCGGCTACTACGTATGGGCCTTCCCAATTGGCATCCGGCTTTCCTCTTGTCTGCACTAGTCGTAGAACTAGATCTCCCATCTGGAATTGTCGCGGGCGAACCTTCTGGTTGTGGTACCTTGCAGCCCGTCTTTTGTATTCTTCTGCTTTCAAGGCGGCCATCATTCTTCGTTCTTCCCTCAGATGCATTTCCACTTCAAGCGCTTCTTCGTTGGTCTGTGGTTTGAATCCGGAAACACGGGCTGACGGAATCATCCGCTCAACTGGTATGACCGCATCAACACCATAAACCAGAGAAAAGGGCGTCTCTCCTGTCGGCGTCTTTGTGGATGTTCTGTGAGACCACATCACTAAAGGAAGGAGTTCTGCCCATCTCCCTTTGGCCGTGTCTCCCAATTTCTTCCGTATGCCCTCCAGGATTTGCCGATTGGTGACCTCTGCTTGTCCGTTCGTTTGAGGGTGCACTACAGATGAGAATTTGAGATTAATATTGAGATCTTTGCAGAAACTTCGGATGGTTTCGCAGTCGAACTGGGGACCGTGGTCAGTGTTGATCGATTCCGGAACTCCGAAACGGCAGACCAGATTCTTCCACAAGAATTTTTTTACCTTTTCAGCCGTTATGAGTCCCATAGCTTCTGCCTCCACCCACTTGGTGAAGTAGTCCACAATCACGATCACGTATTTCAGCTGGCCAGGCGCGGTTGGAAATGGTCCTAAAATGTCCATCCCCCATAGGGAGAAAGGGCAGGCACCATGGATGTCTTTCATAGTTTCCGCGGGCTGATGGATAGCATTTCCATATTTTTGGCACGCGTCGCACTTCTTGATGAATTCCTGAGCATCTTGCTTCATCGTCGGCCAATAGTATCCCGTCGTCATGATCTTAACTGCTAGTGCTCTCCAACCTTGGTGGTGCGCACATACACCAGAGTGTAGTTCTTGTATAATCATCATTCCTTCCTCTGTAGCAACACATGTTAGGTCTGGCTGTGCAAAACCTTTTTTGTAAAGCCGTCCATCGCGGACAGTGAATCTTGCTGCTCTCATCTTGATTTGTTTAGCCTCATGCTTTTCTGTGGGAAGAATTCCTTTTTCCAGGTATTCCGCCACGGGTGTTCTCCAGTTGTTTTCTCCATTTGTTTCAATGAAAAAAACTTCTTTCACTAGCCCACGGCTTTCTCTTTTCTCGAATATGAATTCTGCACCGACCTCGGATGGCATTGCCGCGCCAACCCCTGCTAGAGCATCTGCCTGTTGATTTTCTTCCCTCGGGACGACCGTTATTTTGAAATTCAAGAAGGCCTTTCGTAAGGCCAGGACTTTTCTCAGATAGACCCGCATCAAACCCGTTTTGGCCTCATATTCCCCTTCTATCTGTCTTGCCAAGACCTCAGAATCTGTATAGGCAATCACGCTCCTAGCTCCTCTTGACAGCGTTATTTCTAAACCTGCTATGAGAGCTTCATACTCAGCCTCGTTGTTCGTTGCTTGGAAGGCAAGCTTATAAGCGTAGTTTGCTACCTGTCCCTCAGGGGATACTAAAGCTATTCCAGCTCCACAACCTGCTTGATTGACTGCTCCATCAACTCTCAAAACCCAACTCCCTTCTTCAGACGATGCTTGTTCTTCAAAACTTGTTTCACAGATGAAATCTGCCAGGGTTTGTGCTAGCGCTGCCTTCCGCGGTTTGTAGTCAATATCCAATTCCGACAATTCTACTGCCCATTTCGTCATCCGTCCTGAGAGGCATGGGGAGTGCAGGATTTGCCTTAAAGGAAGGTTGGTTAAGACCTGGACTGAGTGGTCTTGGAAGTAAGGCCGTAGTCTCCTTGCCGCGAATACTAAACACAGAATCATTTTCTCGATCGGTTCATATCTCGTTTCAGCATCTTGCAAGACTCTGCTTATGTAATAAATTGGATATTTCTCTTCGCGGGTGAGTACTGCACTGATGGTCGCACTTCTGACAGCCAAGTAGAGGTATAGGTCCTCAAGCCTTTCGGGTCGGTGTAAGGTTGGCAGCTTCGTCAGATAATCTTTCAACCCTTCGAAGGCTTGTTGCAAGTCTGGTGTCCACTAGATCGGTCCTTTCTTCTTTAGCAGAGCGAAGAAGGGCAGAGATTTATCCGCGAGACAAGAGCAGAATCGGCTGAGGTAGTTGACAGCACCGTTGAGAGCCTGGACTTCTTTGATCGTTCTGGGCGGTCGCAACCCTTGAATCGCTGCAATCTTTTCAGGGTTCACATCTATCCCTCGCTGGCTAACCAAGAATCCCAAAAATTTTCCAGAATCAACACCGAAAACACACTTTTCCGCGTTTAAGTTTAATCCTCCGCGTCTCAGAGAGTCGAAGGTCTCCTGCAGATCAGCGGCGTGATCCTCTGCTTTCAAGCTTTTTACCACGATATCATCTACATAGATCGATACGTTTCTACCAGTCTGGGCTCGAAAGATCTTGTCAACAGTTCTCTGGAATGTGGCCCCTACATTCCTTAACCCGAACGGCATAACCTTATAGCAGAAAATCCCCTGATTAGTAATAAAGGTTGTGGCTTTCTTATCGAGGGGATCCATACGGATCTGGTTATACCCTGAATATGCGTCCAGGAAACTGAGGATAGCGTTCCCGGAAGTTTCATCAACCAACTCATCAATTGAGGGAAGTGGGTAACTATCCTTGGGACACGATTTGTTGAGATCCGAAAAATCAACACACATACGCCATTTCCCATTCGACTTTCTGACCAGAACCACATTGGACAGCCATTCGGAGTCCTTTACTTCCTCAATGAAACCGGCATCCAGTAACTTTTCTGTTTCTTCTTTTGCCGCGAGAGCTTTTTCAGGCGCCATCTTCCTCTTTTTCTGAGCAATTGGCCTAGCATCATGTCTTATTCTGAGGGTGTGCAAGGCGATGGACGGAGGGACCCCCAGTAGATCTTTCGGTGACCAGGCGAAAATGTCTCTCGACCTTGCTATTATGTCGAGGACTCGCTGTTTCTCTTCGGGCTCTAATGCTTGCCCCATATATATTCTTTCTTCCGGGTTGGAGAATGGGGAGTGGACTTGCCTCTCGTCAGCGGTTGGAATTTTCCTTGCTGCGGGTCTTACCTTCAATTCTGCTTCAGTACTGGTACCCTCTTGATCGGTTTCTTCTACAAGCTCCTTCTGCGAGTTTTCTACCTTCTTTTCAGTTGTGCTCGCGGCGTATTCTTCAATCTGCATTACTTCTCTTTTCTTTATGAGGGAGGTTAAGTAACAGCTCCGGCTCTCTGGTTGTTGTCCGCAGACTTCACCTACTTCTCCTCCTATCACGGGAACTTGGCCAAGAAATGGTAGATAGAGACCACCATCTGAAACTTGTAGAGTGAGACTCTTCCTAGCAGGGCGTTGTATACTGTTGGGACCCGCACGACGGTGAAAACTATGTTTTCCATCCTTCGTCTTGGAGCGGATCCGAGCACTACCGTCAGCTCTATGGTCCCTGCGACTGGTATTTCATCTCCGGAGAAAGCAAATAATATCCCTGAGTATGGCTTGAGTGCCGTTGCCGAGACTCCGAGCTGCAGAAAGGCTTCCCATGCGAGTATATCAACCGATGATCCTGTGTCAATGAACACCCTTTTGACAGTCTTGGTTGCTATTTGAGCATGTATGACCAGCGGGTCGGAATGAGGCATCCTTACATCTTCCGCGTCTCTCGCCGTGAATACCATCTCTGCGTGCGGCGTGTGGGCAATTCGTCTGCTCTCCGCGGAAGGTGGTTGCTTTCCTTCTCGCTCGTAATTCCTCCTCTCCTGGTTACTAGCTCCTGAATAAGAGGGTCCTCCAGCTAGAGTGTCGATGTATCCTTCGGGCTCTGGAATACGCTCAACCGCGGACCTCAACCTTCCTTCCTGCTCGCGGGGAGCTTGATTCACTGACCCTTGAGGGGGTGGGGGACCGTTATGGCGTCCTCTCCGCCATCGACGCCCTCGGCCCCTCCCTCGATACGGCTGTGGTGCCTCCTCACGCTCCCTGTATCGGTCAGGATCCCTGTTTTGATGACGAGGATACTCCTCGCCTTGCATGTGACGCTCTACCAGGTGCCGATCGTCCCTTCTATTCTGGTGGTGTTCTCGAGGACGGTTTTCCCGATCATGGTAATCATCTCTCCGCGGTTGATGGCTTCTATTGCGGTCATCTCCTTCTCTTCGATCATTTCTTTGATGACGATGCTCTTCTCTCCTATCTGAATTGAAGTGGACTTCGTCATTTTGCCGGTGGTGTCCCGCCGATGGTTGTTTGGGGGGTTTCGCTGCCCCTTTATCCTTTCTGAACTTTCCTGCCAGCTTACTGAAAAAGCCTTGATGCCCGCCATTTGCTCTTGAACTTGACGCGGCCGCTTCTTCTGCATCTATCTGCCGAGACACCAGATCCCTTAACTGATCATAGCTTCTGGGTTTCTTCCTGAACAAGTAAGTCTTGAAATCACCCTCCGCCAGATTGCCCATGAGGATGATAGTCGCGGATTCATGATTGAAATTCGGGATTTGGACGACTACACTGGTGAATCGGGCGAAGAAGTGACCCAGGGTTTCATCCCCTCCTTGCTTGATTGAGTTCAAGTCTAGCATGGTTTTCTTTCTTGACCATGCGCTTCCAAAGTGAGATTGGAAGATCCGGTTCAAATCAGAGAAACTGCTAACTGAACCCTTTGGTAAGTTGGTGAACCAGGTTAAGGCGATCTTGGTGAGGGTTGATGGGAAAGTCCGACATAGCATAGCATCATTGTATTCGTTGATCCCCATTGCAGTCATGAAATGACACATATGATCTTCTGAATCCGTGGTCCCATCGTACTTCATGAGATTCACATCCCTCCATCGCTTGGGGACCGGTGCTCGACAAATATCTTGAGTGAAAACAGAGGGCAGAGCGTCAGGGACGTCAACTTTCATTTGCGTTGAGCCAGACTTGGTGGAAGTCGATACGTCAGTTGAATGCTCTCCTCGTCGATGTTTGCTGGGTCGCATATTGACCCCTTGCGCGCCCTGATGCAGGGGATCGAATCCATATCCTGATGCTCCGGGTGCAGGGTTCCCATACTGATTCGGATTGATTGTTTCTGCCGCGTCTGGATGTCCATACATGTCATATTGCTGGTTGTGAGCTCTGGGCTGGCTTTGGTATATGTTCTCATAATCATGGTAATGCCGCGGCTCGTTTACTGGCTGGTGCTGGTGTTGAGGCCCTGATGCCGGTTGATAATAATATTGCGGCGCGGGGATCGGCTGATAATAGGGTTGAGGCTCGGGAGCTTGTGGGAAGTAATAATGCGGCTCTTGCTGCGCCGCATGTGGCACGTACACAGGCGGTATGTATTCGGGCACGTATGTCGGGAAATAAGGGGCACGAATGGAGATGCCCACATGCTTTGCTGTTCCCCTGATTGTAGTACAGATGGATTGTACATACTAGTGGCCTCTTGCTCTGGCATCGTGCTTTGGCTCATTTCATCCGAGTCTTCGTTGTTATACATGTTTCCTGTCCGACACGAACCACTTACAGTTTTGTTAGTAAAAGTGTTTGGCAGGAAGTTTGTTATCTTATGCTTTTAGTTAATCATTTTCCTACTCCCCCCCCCCTCACGGGGGGTTTTCTAGAGGCCTACGCGTCTCTTGTAGATTAGAAGGCTGTCTAGTCGGGACCGTGAATAGGCGATGTTTTAGACCTAAAACATATGTAGATTATTTAATAAAAACCTAAAATTGAACCCCTCAGGGTGAGTGGGTTCCCACAGACGGCGCCAGTGATGAGGCCACCCCAAGAAAATTGTACAAGGGACCCACTTTTGATGGGCCCCTGGGGGTTTGAACACGAGTAAATATTTTTATATTACACGGGCTTACCTGACACGCGAATCAATTCATTCGCTACTCAACCTGGGCCGCGCTTCACTCGCATTCATAAATTTAACCATAATCCCGCATGTTTTCATGGGAGTTCATCCGTTTATTTCATATCGTAAGGGTTCATACCTGTCCGCGGAGATTAACCAGAGACGTATGGTTCGTCGCGGATATGCAGGCTTCTCCCCTTTCTTTCTCTCTATACTTCTCAATTTTACGCGGTCACTTCACGGATTCCGCGGTTATCCTCTAATTTGTTCCTCTTTTTCCTCTTTTTTCTCTTTCTTTGTTGTCCTTTCCGAACCCCCCTTCTCTCCTGTTCACTTCCCTATTTATATGGCTCGGCCAGGGTCCCTTTCTTTGACACGTGTCGTCATTGAGCTGACACGTGTGATTGTCGTGGGTGGTGGGCATGATGGACATGTGTCATTATTTTATGTCCGCGTCCCCCTTATATCCCAGTTCTCCTTGGAGACCGTTCCTGACACGTCCGCGTCCAATTCTTTGTTATTTCCGTATGGTTTCATCAGTTAGTTGTTACAATTAATTTTTATATCTTAAGTGTTTACAAAACCTATCATTTTACCTTAAATTATTTTATAAATATTTTAGCTAAAAAAATCTACATAATCTTAAAAATCTACATAATTTTTTTATCTTCAAGTATTTTTTAATTTTTTTTTATCGCTGTTAGCCAACTTTGATGATAGGGCATAGCATTGCAGTTCCAAGCAATTGGAAGCCGACTTCTTTCATGCAAAAGTACTAATTTATATAAAAAAAATTAGATTATTATTTCTTTTTTTTTGGTCTAGAAAGGTGGCTACTGCCTTTTATTATAACAAAAAGATTAGATTAATTTATCTTAATTGAAGCTTTTTTTTAATGTTCGGCAGGTTTTTTTTGGGTAGTCTTTGGTTTTTTTTTTATAATAATTTGAGCATTTTTTGAGAATAGGAATTAATTTATGTTCTTAAAAAATTGAGAAGATTTTCTCATATAATATTGAAATATATATATCGAACAAGGTTAGTGATAAAAAAAGGTGTATGTTGTCATTTTTAATTTAAAACCAAATTAATGATAAGCGGAAGAATGAATTTTACTAACCAAAATTAATAACACTTGATTATACAGTAGATTTTTTTTAACAAAACATTTTATTTTTCATTTAAAACATCTCTACATGCAATATTTCATCCTTAACACCTAAATAATATAATCAATATTAAGTAAAAGGAAAGATCGATATTACAGAAACATGAAAATCCCGTGTAGTGGGCTCTGGTCGGATTCGTTTACGTGTCGTTCTTTGGTGTAATTTCGGTCGGGTTTTTTTTTACCACGTCAATTAATGATTATCCCATAAATTTAAGTCAAGTTAAACGATAACCCCATTTATTTATATATGTGTCATCCTTTGTATCCATTTTAATTAATGATTAAATTAATTTTTAGTATAAATATTCAACCTCATATCTTACAAATCTTATCATTTTACCTTAAGTTATTTTATAAATATTTTATCTAGAAAAATTCTAGATTAGATTAATTTATATGAAAAAAGGTTTGCTTAGTTTTATCCATATCTTTAAAAATAAAAATAAATACATTGATATTATTTATAAAAATATTAATGGGACTATTTGATGAAAAATAAACCTATAAGTACAAATTCCAATGACCAGGTTTGTATGGAGGTAAATTGATTATTCGCGATCCGATCTATATCCTCAAATTGAATTGAGCCATAACATGAAAATCCAATTTCTAATAAATTGGTAGAAAAATAAATTAACATGATTAAAATAGTAAACAAAATTTAAGAGGTGAAATTAGTAAACAAAGAGATTAATCAAGATAAGAATATTGTTACGTAACAATTCTAAATAAGGTTTAAACAAATAATAATAAAGTATATTTAATTGCAAATTGCATGAATATAAAAGCCAACCTTTATAACACTCTCGACAATGAATATGATTATAGCTTCAATTTTTTGTATATTAATAATTAATTTTATGTAACTATGTTTTGTTTGAATATAAACAAAATATTTTCTTTTCTTTTACTTATATACGAGTCTTTGATCATGTGTACAACTAAATATTTAATTAAAATAAGGAGGCTTTACAATCTATCTATTAAAGATTTAGCCTAATTATAGCCTTTCATAATCATAACCTATATACACACATATTGTTATAAGATAATAAATTGAAATACCTTAATTATAAAAATGTCATATGATATTTATATATATATGCACAAATAAACATTTGTGAGAATTATATATTTTCAAAATTATTTAAATTAATTAAAAGTTATTTTGTATAAATAAAAGTTATGAAAAAACCGTGAAGATCGCGGGCAATAAAACTAGTTAACAAAAAAAAAAATACAAACAAAAAAACTTCGGGGTGAACCAAAAACAGAGGGGAGCCAGACAAGCTATATTTACCATCTCTAACTTAACCTACGGACAAAGAGCAATTTCTTCACCAGGAAATAAGTTGTAGCAAATAGCATTAGCTACTGCATAGTCTGCACACCAGCATTGTTTTCCAATTAACCTTTGGGCCTTCAATCAGTCCAATTGAACTTGGTGGGTGGGTAGTGAACTTTGGGCCTTCAATCACGCCAATCGATTTTTTTGTTTTTTTGGGTGGTGGGTGGGTGGGGTGGGGTGGGGGACGGTTGTCAATAGTTGTTGTTCGTCACTAATATTATTAGGAATTCATACCACTATGACATAGATTGAGGGTGTGAAGCACATACTACACAAGTGATTTAGTAGTTCAAGGGAATATATTTACAAGATTTTATCTAGGACCGACTAAAATTGTTCAGTTAGAAACAAATTCAATTGGTCCCTGTGTACCGATGGTTGGTACACAAGTATAAGTGCAGTGGCGGATCCAGGATTTTAGGTAAGGGGGCTAAAAAGCACTTATCACAAGTTGCGAATCGAGATCAATGATAATATCAACTTACTTTGTATTTAGAATATTTTTACAATTGAGTTTCATCAAGTACAATCCCTATTCAATTAATCACAAATTGATTCACAAAATTGATTCTCAAACCTAATTTCACAAAATTGATTTCCAAAATCAAAACCCTAAATCCTCACATCCTAGTATCCTACCTATAAATTGCTTATTATACTAATTACTCCAAATCTTAAAGAAATCCAATAGATCTTGGGAGAAGCCAAGATTAAACAAGCAACACATGCAGCAGCCCTAATCAAGCAATTTTACAAAATCAAACAAGAAGAAAATAGGTACAATACAGGAAATGAAAACAAATTAATGGGAACAAAAGGAATTAAAATAAGTTGATTTTAAAAATAATGGAGAGTGCGGGTGTGTTGTTGATGTTATAAAAAAGGAGGGCTGCCGACGTTTAAAAAAACGAAGAGGGGGGTTTTATATAGGGGATTCGAACCTGGGTTCATTCACTCCATTTTAAATTGCTATGCCATCCCTTGTCTTAGTCGCTGTGCCATACTGTCTTTATGTTTTTAGTCTACTTATATATATATATATATTACAAATATAACTGGATAGGGGGGGGCTTCAGCCTCCCCGAGCCCCCCGTAGATCTGCCACTGTATAAGTGACTAGGTTAGATACTAGTAGACAATAAGATCGAGCGGAGGGTTACCATAATTAGGGTGGCTCAAAATGGACCCGACGCGGAAACCCCACCCGACCCGACCCGAAAAACACGGGTTCAGTGATGTCGACTTTGTGCATTCAATTTAAATATTGTAATTTTGTAACAACTAACAAAATTTTAAAACTCGGGTTTTCGGGTGAACCCGTCACCCGACTCGGAAAACCCGAAATTACAAATATCGGGTTCGGGTCGGGTGGCGCGTCGCATTTTTAAAAATCCCGGGCCTTCGGGTTGACCCCCACCCGGAATGTTCGGGTCGGGTTGGGTCGACTCGAATGAGCCACCCTAACCATAATAGTAGACAATAAGACCGAGAAAAAAAGTCGTAAAACATACAAAGTGTTCGATAATACAAACTAGTGTCAAACGATATTATAAACTACTACAAAGATATAAAACAAAAATAAGGATATAAAACGAAAATAAGGATATAAAACGCAATAAATAAACATTGTATTCTTAACATGTAATAATGTATAACTAGATATAAAAAATTTAAACTTGCATAACTTCTTACCAAATTCTCAAAATAAGTAATATAAACTATGGTTTCGAAGCTCTCGAGATGAATTATAATATGTGAATGTCAATTTAACTAAAATATAAAAGTCTGATAATATATTGAAATAAAATTAAAGTGATTAATACACCTATAATTTTCAAATATTCATAACTTTTTACTCAGATGTCAGATTAGGGCGTATTATATATCAAAACGAAGCTATCGACGAGGAGAATACACCTAGGTAATTTGTCGGATGAGGGAAGGGTCACGTATCCCCCTAGGACCCCCTAGATCTGCCTTTGGTTACATATGGTTACATATGAATATATGGACCGATCTACCTGAATTGGAGACTCTACATGTGAAGTTGTATCCAAAGACAAACTGAGCTCTAAAATTGTTCCCTAGGGATAATTTGATAATTTCCATTTGGTTCAGTTGAACCGGTTTCAGGTAACAACCATAAGTCTTACACCGTCTTCCTTAGTGGGTAGGCAAATACACTGTTTCTTCTCCTGCAAACAAACTCTCTACAATGTTCCATTGGCAACTTTTCGCTCGATTGGGATTTCTATTCCATATCATGTGATCCTCAAGAGTTGTATGCCTTTTTCGGGTATCAAGATCTCAGATTGGCTTTAAATTTGTCTCCGAACAACATCATTGGTATTAGGGAATGTTGAACGGGAAAGTTTTGTGACAATCAAGAATCGAAAATGGAGGAAACGAAGAAGCTGAATCTCAAAACGAGAGTTTTCATTTTTGATTTCTATTTATGCAACTGCTTTACAACGAACATCAACAACTTGGTTTTATAGAGAAGAAGATCACGTGCTAATCACATGCTTATTTACAAACAAAAAATGAAATGTGATGGAATGCCGTAGTGTGAGAATTCGTGTTCATCTTCTACCTCCAACACCCTCTCAAGCTGAAGGGGAGGATACCAACTAAAGCTTGCTCAGAAGCTCGGAATGGCGAGGTCCAAAAAAATATTTGGTGAAGATGTCGACCAACTGGTCTTTCGTAGGGAGGTAAGACAAGGTGATTAAACCTTCACAAAGCTTATGGCGACCGAAATGACAATCCAAATCCACATGCTTGGTACGTTCGTGGAAAACTGGATTCTTGGCGATGTGTATAGCAGCCTGACTATCACAGCGAACAGGAATTGGGGTGATGTCACCAACCCGTAATTTGACAAACAAATGAGATAACCAAGCTAATTCTACAGTCCAATGATGAAGGGATCTATATTCGTCTTCAACAGAAGAGAGGGAGACTATCGACTGCTTCTTAGCCTTCCATGAAATAAGACAACCTCTAAACAAAATGAAGGAGCCGCTCACGGAACGACGAGTATGAGAACATGATGCCCAATCTAAGTCAATGTATCCGATCATTTTGAACTCAGGAGAGGAATTTAGAAGAATTCCTAAATTAGGCTTCCCTTTCAAATAACGTAAGTTGTGCAAAGCAGCTTTCATCGTGTCAAACGTAGGCGATTGCATAAATTGAGAGAGAAAGTGAACAGAGAATGCAATATCCGAGTGAGTATTTGTCAAGAAATTCAATTTTCCAACTAACCTTTTGTAAACCGAAGGATCCAACAATTTGGGACTAGTGGAATCATGCAATTTCAAACCAACTTCTAAAGGGGCAACTACATCTTTTTCTAAATCACAATCAAACTCACGAATCATCTCGTTGAGAAACTTCCTTTGGCTCATGACTAAACCTTGAAGAATCTTGATAAATTCAATGTCTAGAAAATAATGCAACCTACTCAGATCTTTGATCCGAAATTTGTCATCTAAGAATGATTTCATAGTGTGCATTTATGAGATATCATTACGAGCAAAATGTTGTCAATATAAATTTCAAGATGAACAACTGAACTACTTGATCGCTTTGTGAAGAGAGAATGATCATTTTCAGAGTGAACGTAACCTTGAGAATGAAGGGAGTAAAACAATTTCACATACCACTGTCTCGAGGCTTGCTTAAGACCATAGAAAGACTTGTTGAGTTTGCAAACTAGAGAAGGATCAAGACTTGTTGAGTTTGCTTAAGACCATACAAAAACCAAGAGAAGGATAAAGAGTTTAAGCTTTTTGTTGAAGACTCGATTTCGACTTCTGTAGTCGATATCGAGTGACTGACTCGATATCGAGTGTTCTACTCGACGTCGATTGTTTTTGTCTGTTTTGTAGGAAGTTTACTGGAAATCGACTTAACTATAGTCGATATCGACTGTATCACTCGATATCGAGTGATATGCTGAGTCGAAATAGAATGTGGTTGCAAGCTTAGGATCCGCTGACACACCTCCTCGTGGATCAAACCTGAATACCCTACCACTACATCGGAAGGGTTTCTTGTAATTTATTTGCTTGGACAGGGAGTTGGTTTAGTTCATATTTATATTTATTTGACTAGTTTTCCTCCAAACAAGGACCTTAGAAGCTCCTTGAATCGCTCCCACACTTGCGCCAGGGTTTCATGAGGCTTTTGTTTGAAAGCCATAATCTTTTGACGAATCACCATCGTCTTGGATGGTGGGAAAAACTTGTTTAGGAACGCATCCTTGACTTCATCCCACGTGTGGAGCGATCTTGATGTTAGGCTCTCTAACCATGCTAGTTCTTTCCCTACAAGAGACCAACGAAAAGCCCTTAGTTTTACATATACTCAAGGCTTTGGCCATCAACAATAGTATCACACAAATAAAGGAAGGTCGTTATGTGCTCCAGAGGGAAATCATTAGGTTTTCCCTGAAATTGATGTCTCGTAATTTCAGTTAAGAAGCTATGTTTAATTTCAAAATTCGAGTGAGGGATAAGAATCGCCGATTCAGGCACGGAGAGCACAGGGTGCATGTATTGCTTTGCATTCAGAGGGAGGGCATTGATTTGGGCTTCATATCGTCTCGTTTCTTTCTCCTCTCTGTCACCACGCTCTCTTTGTGTTGCCTTTCTAGTGGTGAAGTCCTTGATTTGCTTCTTTAAGTGCTCAATTTCTTGAGCCTGGGTTTCTGCGTTGGCCATAGCTCTTTGGATTCTAGAACAAAGGTGAAGATAACTCTCGGGGTCTTCTATTCCTTCGTATTAAGGCGTGCGATCAGCGCGTCGCATACACCTATAAAACAACACTAGAAGAAGACGTGAGATAGACTACTAGGGCACGATTGATAGCTTCCCCGGCAACGGCGCCAAAATTTGATGTAGGGAGGACTTGAATTGAATAATATAATAGAATATAAACTAATGCAACCCTTAGCCACTTGAAATAAATTCAAGACTCCCCGCTTTAGTGCTAGGGAATCAGGATCGATCCACGAGGAAGCTTGTCAACGAGATCCTAGATAGTCCCGAAGTTCACGTCTGTATTGACCAGGAGCCTCGATCTCGAGTGGGTAACTCGACGTCGACTTAGGCTGTCGATTCCTATTGCAGCAGAAGACCTGAAAAAATAAAAGCAGCAGTCGATCTCGACCTGATATGTCGATCTCGAGTAGTCAGTAGCAACGTCGACCGACTCAGAAGACTGTCAGTCGACACAGGGGCACTCGATATCGAGTTGTGCACTCGATCTCGAGCTCAGATGCAGGCAACAGAGGCGTCGACTCGGAAAACTATCGACGTAGACAGAGGGTGTAGATATCAACCTACTGTGTCGATATCGAGTAGCCCTGCAGAAGGTTAGGGTGTCGACAAAGATGGCCGAAGATAATAGGATGGAATAGAAGTATAGACAGAAATAACAATGGTTTGGAGGAATAAAATATATAAAGAAAGGCAAATCCTAAGGCTAGGGTTCACCACAACGTTAACCAAAACATGCATAAGGTAAATAAGATGGACAATTGCGCTATCTCACTCGAGGGACAAGCTTTCGCCGTACACCAACGATTAGGAATACTTTTGCAAATAAACCTAATTGTCTCTACCAATTTTATGTTTATAACCCAATTTGTTAACATGAATCCTTTTTCTTGCGATAAGGACTAAACATAGAATCGTAGGAGATGATCAAGACACAACGATATCAACATCAAGTACTTACCTCAGCACGCATGACTAACGTCGGGCTCACCCCAACCCTAAGAGCTTTGGGGAACTACTCGCTCTTCATCGCAACAAACATCTTGAATGGAAAGGAAATATCTTGCATTAAATAAACCTTCGAAACTTTACAACTCAACGTCGGCTTTCGCAAACGCCAAACCCTAAAGCTTCTCCTACTCTCTAAATTTATTGATTGTTGTGAGATATGAATATCTTCCTTGAATCAATAAAAACCAGCTCCCTAGGTCTTTATTTATAGCCTACTAATCCTTGCTAGTCAAGGAAAGTAGTTCTAATCCTAAAACTCTTATTTAAAATTCTATCCTATCATAGATAGGATGAAACATTATTAGGGTAAATAATAAAAATCCTAGGGTAAAAAGGAAAGTACCCTAAGACATAATCTAACTAATGATAAATGATAAAACTGTGGCCCCTTTGGATAGATCTTCAATCCGCGTTCTCAAACCGCGTCCAATCCGTGTAAACTTCCACTCGCTATCGACATGGTCACTCGATATCGAGTGCATCATTTCTGCTCGACGGTCTTCCCTTCACTCGATCTCTGGTGACCTGTCGATGTTAATATGTCCACTCGACACAAAGTCATGTCGATTGCCCTTCAGTAGCTGTGTTGTCTTGGCTCGACGCTCAATGTCTACGTCGATATCTCCAGTCGATCTCGACCTCTTCTCTGCTTCACTTGGCTTTCTTATTTTGACTCTGATTCCGCTCCAATTCCTATACATTTAAACCAAAACTTGTGCAAACTCTATTTTTTGCACGTTAGCTCATTCTACACAAATTTGCATTATTCTTTAACCTTTAATTTAGGAATCGAATGGAATATGAAGTCAAAATATGCAATTAAAAGAACTATAAATATGTACATCACCTGTCACTTTCTTTTGAAATTTGTGACCTTTGAAGGCAGGTTTGAAGGAACTCGATACTGACATCGAGTTTTGGAGAAGAAGGTTCGAAGTATCAATAAGAAGCACACTGAGTCGATGCTTGCCGATACCCCAATGGTGCCCGCCAACGGCTATGCAAAATAAGATTTATGGTGACTTGTCTTCTCCAAGCTTTATGTGGATCCTGCATTGGAGAGGTTCCTAAATAACCACACAAGGATATCATTGTCACCACAGTCGACATAACTGATACACCCATGTACTCATCAGCACCCGCGATTTGATCAATCGCGCTTGCGACACTGTGTTGACAACTTTAGTTTTTAGTTCCACTCATTCATTTCCACACCAATTGCCTGCACATGAAGAATGGAGTGATGGGCGAGTCTTGGGCATTAGATATATTCATCGTAAACAACTTTTTGGCATTTCGGCGCTCGAGATGTACTGGCTCTTAAGGCGGTGCATGATTAGCTAGATCAAGGAGGCATAAGAGAAGTTATGGGATTATCTTGTTCATGAGCAGCATTATCTCCTCCTATTTTCCTGGCAGGCAAAAGATTGATGACATGCTTCAATGTTCTAGTTTTGACAATATGACACGCTTCAATGTTCTAGTTTCGCAATACTTCCAAAGTATTCACCACTAAATTATAATGTAAGTGTCCTTTTCCCTTACATGTGCTTTATGCTCTTTATTTTCATTGTCTTTGATTGTTTTCATTGAGTATAATGAAAGGTTTAAGTGTAGAGGAGGGACTTAGTGCATATACATAGCCTTTAGTTAAATCATGTTTTGATTTTTGCATGCATTATATTGCATGAATTTAGTTAAAACCACTCCTATAAAACTATGGGCTCCCCTCTCATGGCGTCCTCTAGCGGCCCTGGCCGCTTGGCTCCCCATCGTCCCAACCCGCACCCTCGACGATGACCATCCGGCGCACTCTCTTTCATCTCCTTCCTCATCGCCTTTGGCCTTGGCTTCGCCCTCCTTGGACATGGCTTCTAATAATGCATATTTTAGATAGGCATTATAGATAGGTTTAGATGCATTTAGGATATGTTTCTTGCATGTTTTATAGTTAATTTGCATTATTATCCATTTGTGCAACTAGGTTCAAAATCTACGCTATTTTGTGTTTATTCTACAGTTTTACAATCCGAGCTTGATGAGGGGCTAAGGATGGTTAGAAGAGGTTGACTTTGAGCTTAAAAGAGGCAAGAAAATATCATCAAGGGAGCTAAAGAGAAGAAGATCGAAGACAAAAAGAAGAAATCGGGAAGTCAGAGTAGCGGCGCCCGCCGCTATTTAACCGACGTCCGTCGGTTTTGCCGATTCAGCAATCGCCGATTAATTCCGAATTTATCCTATTATTTTATTATTATTTTAGTCTAGGGTTTAGAAGGGGTCGACTCTTATGCTATTTATGCCGCCTGTTGTTAGCTTAGAGAGACAGCTACACATCCACAATTATCTAGAGAACTTTCAATTCATTGTTCATTAGAGTATGAGTTGCTAAACTCATTGTTTTGCTTGTGATTCAAAGACATGGTTGGTTGAATTGTGAGATTTTGATTTCTATTGTTATTCGTTAGTTATTTCATTACCTTTGTGCTCATAATTCTTTATTGCATATATTCTATCTTGATTGATCACCTAGACAGAATTTGCATTCATGCTAGTGATTAATGATTTCGTAAGAATAGTTAAATCCATGGTAGCAAGCAATAGGTAATTGATCCCATGAAAGCATCAATTGTTTATGCAGGGTAATGACACTTGGTTAAATATCGGTTCCTTTAAGATTAGGGTTGAAGGATTTGCAAACCTTTGACATTCTAATTGATTAGGAGGGTTGGTACTGCCAAACTGCCAAGTACTTTAGGAATTTATGCTATTCTATGTTCATATATATCATTCAAAAGAAGATTGCATAGGATATATGGGTGGTCATGCTATGAGGGATGTCAATATATTTAAATCAATGTCGGAATAACTCAACCATCAATTGCATTGCATTGAATTAGAATAACAATGAAATCGGGCCAATGATCATGAACCCCAACCATTGTTGAGAATTGCAGGTGAAGCGCTTTCATCCCATTGGTAACAACTTCGCAATAATTACTTCCTTTTACTTTACTCTGTTCATCTCAATCTTATTCTTATTTGCTCTAAATCAAGATAAGATACACGAAACTAGATCTCTCTATGGGTTCGACTCCTTACTTACTCACTATATTAGTGTGTTTGTTTGGATTATAAATATCAGTTTTGATAGGGATCAACGACATCATAATCCCGCTGTTAGATTCTCCGGTGAGTCGATCTTCCTCGGTCTCTAAGTCGTTCGAGCACCCTCACACTCCAGCGTACTCCTCCTTATCCCCCCTCCATCGCCTCCGCTCACGGTTTCGTCCTCACGTGACATGTTTTCTCCAGCGAGTCGATTTTCCTCAACCCAAAAGGGCGTCCTAGCGGGAGGCGTTCGGTCCAACGCAATATGAGTGGGTTCGAGCATGGTAGAAGGGAGGCTACAGGTCATGCACGTGGAAGAGGTCGGGCTAGAGGCAGAGGACGTGGTGCTGGTGTTGAAGAGGGTGAGCCCATAAATCCACAAGTAGTTCTCAGGGGCCAGGTGGACGCATTTATGTTATATTTTGTGACTAGCTTGACTAGTGTCAAGGGAGACGGTCACTGCGGATTTCATGCCATCGCCCTATTACTAGGATATGGCGAACATCAAAACGAGGTCTTCCGTCCCCAAAGTCCTCGTCAGCAGCAACATGTTCATCTTCCTGAACTACCTCCTCGTGATCTTGGCCAAGGTCCTCAGCTTCTTCCCCATGTTGAGATAAGGACTGGCCGACGTGGATGCTAGGACCGACATTAGCGTCATGAACTCTAGATCCTCGTGGTACCCAACAATGGACTGGTGGCTCAAGAAACTCTACAATATTAGATCTACCCCAGCACGCATCCTCTCCCAATGCCCATCCCCAACTCGGTTGTTCGTCTACAACTACATGAGGTGCAACCAGCTGATCCAATGGAATCTGAACGAACCAATTTTATCAACATCATATTTAGTCAATGTGTCAACATCCATCTCACGTTGTAGATTGGTTAGTTCAACCCGGTTTGGGTTTATGACTCAGTGTCACCGTTATCCTCTTCTGCAGTGATAACTCTAGTCCAAACTACTTGCCTCCAAAATGGATGAATCTTGCTTGGATGTAAGGGATTCCTACTATCCGTATGTCGAAGAAAAACGAACCAATTTTATCAACATCATCTTTAGTCAATGTGTCAGCATCCATCTCACGTCGTAGATTGGTTAGTTCAACCCGGTTTGGGTTTATGACTCAGTGTCATCGTTATCCTCTTCTGCAGTGGTAACTCTACTCCAAACTACTTGCCTCCAAAATGGATGAATCTTGCTTGGTTGTAAGGGATTCCTACTATCCGTAACTTCTATGAATTCGTGAACACAAGGCACCTCATGCGCATCACGCCAATAACGATCCCGACATACACCATCATTGTAGGTAAGACTTCTAGACTTGTTATAGTTTTGTAGCAGCAGGTCAAAACACTCTCGGGTGACCTTCATCTGGAGGAGAGAAAATATTGGGTTGCTGGATACACTAACCTCTGTCTTCAATCGTGACTTTTCAAGGGATCCCTTTATCTGGTCAATCTGTTCCTTGATCATGGCGTCGATGCAGTGGGTAACATCAAAAAAACCCGCCAACGGATGTGTTTAACATTGACTTCAACTTCGAATGAGCAGACTCATAGCTGAACGATATAGATAATCGTGATTAGTTTATATGGAAATCAGGGATATCTAATTGTGTAGATTTGATAATATAATAAGGACACACTTACATGTTCGTTGTTCGCGTTCCGAAGTGAGGGTAGCAATCAACCCATGCTATAACAAGAGCCTCTTTGTGGTCAGTTAACCAAGTTGATTGTAAGTAAGACATAAGTCCCCATTTGGACTCCCACTTTTCATGCATGCTAGCTAATCGACCCTCGTAACTGTCTTCCGTCTTGGACTCGAATAAGGCATAACAGTCATTGTAAAATGCCTGTTGTCGACCAACTGAGTTTGTACTCCTCGCCTTCAGCTCGATGTTGCACATAACATGCCACCTACATAGCATATGTTTCACTGTGGGAAACACCTCGTTTAGAGCCTTAATGAGACCCAACTCGCGATCTGTGACGATAACATCTGGTAGCCTTTGTTTGCACAAATGCTTAACTCGTCTCATTGCCCACACATAGTGATCCGCATTCTCCCTTGCCATGAATACAAATGCAATTGCAAATTTCTTCGTCGTGCTTGTTATTCCTACGATTTCAAGCAAGGGCATTTTGTACCTACAAAAACCAAGACCTTATGTTACCCACATTATAGCATCACAATTGAAATTAATATTGGCATTGATTAAAGTAAGTCTTACTGGTTAGTTTTATATGTTGTGTCCATCACACATAAGAAAATAACCTCAGAAGATGTCGTGAGTCTGGATGGGCTAATATTATGTCGCTAACTTCGTTACCTTCTTGAAGAGGAGACTTCCTCGACACAACATAGTAACCTTTTTTATCAAGCGAGTGTAATGCTTGTGGTAGATCCCTTTGACCCTCCGTCTCATCTCTCTTCATCTTCCCCATGGCATTGTACACTTGTCGAATGTCGGCAACACATTCAGCGTCGTCAATCTCCAGACCACGCAAAACATTAAGAGGTCTTATCCCTATCGTCGCATCACGATACACCGTTGCCTGTTGTGAGGTTGTTAGGCGACCAGCATATGCATGGCCGAACAAGTTTTCCGGGAGGGGGTGAGTATGAGATCGACATATGACACGTATTGTCCAATTTTCATCCCCGTGTTGTTGACCCTCCAGCTCGAATTCATAACCTTTTTTCCTAGACGTTCTTACCCTGTTGGACGAAGGGGGGAAATCCACATCGATGTCGGGTGGTTCCCTGCGCTCACCGTAGTGCTCACACACTAATTTGAAGGTTCCAAATCCTGTCTGTTTGTTCTTCCATGACCGGTTTATAACAAGAACCATGTTTTTTGCACCACCCACATAACGAACCCACCCCTTCATATTCTTCTCGTCTTCCCACACCCCGTCAAGCGTAAACATCGACGAATAATCCGTACCCTCTTCCAAAGGTTGGTGTTGATTCTACATTATAGTATAGTATAACATTGAAAATGTATTAATTATTATTTCTCAACCGGTACTATATACAATGCACAATATATTAATTTTTATTTCTCAACCAGTTCACATGACACCGCATAATTATATATATTTCTCAACTATATGAAATATCATTTCAAAACTATAACCTTTGTTTTCCGATTATTCTATACACTACATATCATTTCACAACTATAAACTGTAACGATAGCAATACGACAAGTAAACTACAATACCAAATGTGTTATTCATACCATCTTCATTTTCGAAAATATTTTTAACACTCTTTCATGGTAATACCATAGGTAAGCTATATTGCACAATATTCATAATATCGTACCTGGAGGTTCCGCACAAGTTCTTTAGGGTCACTGTAACAGTGGGGATTGAATGACACCTCCTCCTCCGATACTTTTGAAGATGACATGATCACTAATGACACAATCTTTACGTGATTGCAATACTTCCAACCTGTGTACAAACACTTAGTTTTGCAAAGTGTTTTCCTCTCCGGTGTTTCAATGGATGCCAATCGCTTGTATTTATAGACGTTTTGAAGTCGGTCTTTGACTGTCCCACTATTTTGTAAACCGTAGCAGCATACATTGCAATTGTTAACAAAACTGTCGCCAGAGGGGATCTCACGGTTTCGGAATCAGTGACAGTCAATTTCTCACGGTTTGAGAAGCTGTGGCAGCCATATTTTTCACGACTTTCAAATCCGTGATCATGACCGTGCGTTTTGCGATATTTTGACCGTGTATAAAGCGATTCTGTATCTAGAAATATATAAAATTTAACGGTCACAATGAATTTCTTATTTTCGATAATTTATATTGTACCATGTAGACCATATCTTTGGAGACCTATGGAAACAAGTGTTCTTACATTCGTCTTCCACACATAATTGATGTCTCCTACAAATTTGTGTATTTTTGCACCGAGTTTCTTATATTTATCAACTGAATGATTGCACTAACACAACAACAATAAGTCATTTTTGTTGTAGCTAGCTTCCATCGAATCTGACCACTTACATATCTCCCGACCAATACATCATCGCAAGTGCAACTAAGGTTATTTATAACTTGACAATGAGTTTAGTATCTCATTCTCTTTTTAATTAGCTAATCCATAATCGAAAGTGGGGTCATTTGGTTTTATCCTTCTAATACCATACTGAAGTCCGTTTGGGACTCGTGACTGGAGTCATGTGCACGGGCGCTTGTGCACTAATAGCCTAACATAAAAACTGAGTGGGTCGGGGATCCATCCTAAAACCAATTGAAAATAGAAAGAGTAGCCCACTAACTTTTATAGTAAGACTTATTTGTTCATATTTTCAATGTGCAATTCTTTGGCCAAACGAGCCTAACCCCACAAATGCCTCTATAATATAAAATGTTAATTTTTTTTTACTATTCAGCACGTGTTTTAAGATACTAAAAATTATATAAAATATTTTTTGTTAATTTAGTTTTTTTCAAAAGTAATATTTCATAGAGTTTTAAACTCTTTCAAATAAGTGTTAAAAAATAAAGTATCTTATATTTTGGATCGGAAGGAGTAATAAATATGTTGAAGAAAATTTGTACAATAATGGTTATAATGAAAAATGGAAGAGTACAATATACAAATTAACAAAAAAATATAAAAAAAATAAGTACGGAAAAAAAGAGAGACAGAGAGGTGAACTGGAAAAGCTATATTTACCGCCAAAAACCGTATGGAGTAGGGTTGGAATTGGTACAATACCAATTTTATTTTCCTTTATCATTTACTAACTAATTGAAATTGATAATCATAAACCCCCTAACATTAACAACCACCAAATATGTTGTGCCAACTTAATTAGTTACCAATTAAATTGATTGACACAAGTTGGTAATATATGGTATATACCAAATTTTGATTTTTGAGAAAGAAAAAAAACATACAACTTCATTAAAACCTCGTAAAATTCAAGTAGCAATATAAACACTTAAATAGTTCATACATTCAAGCACTAAAGTATAAATTTTAAAAATAGAATGCAACATAAATATGTCCGATAATATTCAAAAGGATGTAAAAACTTCCGAATCATGCTTAGGTATTGGTCCGAACCGAGGTCGAGCTTGTAGTATTCCTCCCTTTATTAAAAGTATTTTATGAAAATAATAAGGTACAAATCATGTAAATTAATCCTAATGAAGCTTAATAAATCATCAAACAGTAGAAAAATATAACAAACAACCTAACCAAGCTTAACACATCAAACAATAGTGCTGAACAAGCAGTTAAAACTTAAAACTTCACAAAAATTTAAATTCAAATTTCTTTATAAATTAATTATATATAATAATATAAATATATAATTGGTATGAATTGGTTGGTATTACCATTGCCAATCAATTTTAAATCGGTTAGTATTAACATTAATTACCAACGAATTTCAAATTGGTTGATAATGAAAATACTGTAACGGCCCGGATATAAATACCCGGGTTACGTTTCGAAGGTCGGATACCTTCGTTCGGATGTTGCAATTCAGGTACGGGTCGAAGTTTCAAACCTCGAAGATCAGCATTCCAAAACGGGGATTTCGAACCCCAAGCAATCAAAGTCGCGGAAATTCGATTCAAATGAAAGTAAAGCAGAAGCAAGGATTAGATACAAGTGCCACGGCAGAGCCGGGTCAAAACCAAAACAAAGTGGGTGATTGCCATTTGTCAAGTTAGAATATATTAGCCGGATTCTTCGATTCGCCAAAAGACTTCCCCGTCACAGAAGCATGGAGCAACAAGAGCGGTACCTAACACTATCCACGAAGTCAGGCCTGGTGATCGCCTGCGGGTCCTCTGACCGCGCTGAGGCCACATAACATGCCTATGCCTAAATGAAAGATGACTAATGCGGTACAAGATTTAAATCACACTATCATGCCCCTAGTATATATATAATATGCGGAAAAGAACTGTAAAGGGCCCAAGACAATGTCAAGTGGCATATCCCTCTCCTACCTCTGCACCCCTTCCCGTTAGTGCAGAGACTGGCCAGTTCGGTGCTATAGCATAGCAATATCCTCGTGGTGGTGCACTCACCCATGGTATCATCATATCATATCATATCATATCATCTCATATCTTGCCCGATGGTGCTGGGCTATCATATCATGCTCATATCGACTCGATAGACTCAAGGCACCCGATGGGGCTAGGCTACCCTATGACCCTAGCAAAGACTCTAGGACTATCACAGATAACGGCCATTCTGTTTCAAACACACAAAGTAAACACATGCTCAGTTCAATGCAATCCTAGCATGATACTACATGGCATGCTTTAATATGCAACAAAACTACACATTACATGACACATCAGGCAGGAGGTCCAGGTTACTGAGTAAGTCCCATAGGATACTTACCTGAAGATGCAGAACAGCAAGATAACACAAGTAAGGGCCCAAATGCAAGTCCAAAGCAATCCAAAAGCAATACACACCTATCATCAAGCCATTTCCATAAGCTACCGGATCAACATTCATACGCACGAAACCCAAGTTCTCAACATCCTCAAAACCGACCGATAGTGAAACCGTTTTCCAAAAATCTTTCCGATACGATCAAATCGACCAAAATCATTCTTTCAATCAAACCCCTTGATAAAATCATACCAACCATATTTCAACTCGTAAATCCCAATTTAAGTCAACTCATGTTCAAAATGATTTCTCAACTCATACTTGGCCAAATTCCGACATTAAACATTTAACTTTAAAACCAATTCTCTCCAAAGCACATTATAGAAATCATTCCGGCATGTTTCTTATTTCAAAACATTATATAAATAATTCTCAATACTAAATCATCAAAATAATTCTAAGCTCACAATTAATACTTATAAATCAAAACCAACAACTCAATTTAAAATTCCCCACTCTCATATTTAAATCCTCATGAAGTGCATCAATTAAATAATCCAATTAATATTATTTTAAAAAAATAAACAATATATATATATAATGATTATTTCCAGAAATTATAATTATAACCAAATCCCAAAATAATAATAATATTCAAATAATTTAATACTTACTAATCATATCATCTCAAAACAATACCCATAAATATATTTATAACTCCATATCAAATAATTTTGCTTTTAAAACCTTCTTATATATTTTAATATTTCAGAATATATATGTATATATATATATTTTCCTAAAATCCGAATAACAATTAATATAACACATAAATATATATATATATATATATATATATATATATATATATATATATATATATATATATATATATATATATATATATATATATATATATATATATAACATATACCAATGAAAATTAAAACACAACAACACCTATAAATATAACCCATATAATAAGCCAATTCAGAATTAAAATCCGGCCCAACCCGTTTATCAAACCCAACCCATAGAAAGGCCCAATCCTCCTCCCTCTTGTCTACCCATCCGAAGCCAGCTTCGAAAAAAATTGAGTGAGGGCCCTAGTTGAGGTGGCAGTGAGGTGGCAAGGAGGAGGGGCCCGCTTCATCTTCCTCCTTGTTCTGTTCGGCGAAACAGAGGACGGGAAGAGGAAGCCCCTACGTTCGACGGAGGAAGGAGAGGAGGAGGGGAGGGACTGCCATCGGCAAAGGGGTGGCTCCGACCCTCATTCCCGGCACCCAGGGACATGAAAAGCATAAGAAAGGGGAAGAAGGAGAGGTTCTCACCGAGGTGGGTCCATTCATGGTCATCGGCTTCGTCGGAGTGGATTCGAGCTCATCGGATACTCGGGCAGCGCTTGCTCGGCCTGTGTCGAAGCTAGGAGGTCAAAAGGTGAAGCTTTAAACCGTTTTTAGAGAAAGAGGAGGAGGAGAGATTACCGGACCCTTGGACGGAAAATAGGGGACACAGGGCTCGGCGTCTGGCTCTCCGGCGGCGGCTTCGGGGCTCTCCGGGTTTCTGGGCTGCTCCATACTGCTGCTTCTCGGACTCAGAGAAGGAAAGAGGTGGGGTGTGCTTGGCTTGACTCCTCCGAAAAACAGAGGAAGCAAGGAGGTGGGGTGCTCGGCGGTTATCACATCGGAGGACGAGGTGGCGCCTGTGGTGGCGGGGTGAAAAAAAAAGGAGAGTGTGGTGATGGTGGTGCTGAGGAACAACAGAAATGGGGTCTGCGGCTGTGGTGCTGCTCGATTGGAATGGAGGAGCTTTGTTTTGAACACAAAATGAGAGGAGGGTGAGGAGCTGTGGATTTGTCTGGGCACTTTGCCAAATAGAGGAAGGCAGGGTGTGATGGAGGAGGGGGAGTAGGCGAGGTGAGGCAAGGGACCACTGCAATTGCAGGAAACCGAGGGGGGGAGAGAGAGAGAGAATAAAGAGAAAAAAATAAAATAAAAATAAAATAGGAATTAAAAGAGTTCCCCACAATACCAATTCAAATTAGCGGAATAGACTCAAAACCCACTCGCCCGATCGGATCCCGACTAAATCAAATTTATATAAGATTTAAATTACTAATTTCAAGTTAAACGGAATTAAATTAATTTTATCAAAACTCAGAGCTCGAAGGCGGAATCAAATTCGCTATAATCTAATTTTTCGAAACGATGCCGGAATGACTTTAAAGTCAAAACTTACGCTCGATGAGGGGTTTTCTCACATTTCTACCGATTGAATAAAATAATAATTTATTTACACAAATATAATAATATAATAATATATTCAGTCTTTACAAATACCCAAATTTCATTCCTGCTTACCGTTATTGTACTTATTTGCGAAACTTAGTTTGCTATATTAAACAAAGGCCAATTTGCACCAATATACCAAAAAAAGTGAAGTTTACAAAAATAACCATGGGGGGAATAATTTGCATGGAAATGACAAAATGTCATTTTTGCAAAATTTTTGGGCACCTTCCCAACCGGTTGAAGGTAATCAAGGCTAGGGGGGAGAGAGGGGGAGAGAGAGAAGGAGAGAGAGACCCACTTTAATTGCTTTAAACTAATTTTCGGCCATTTTTATTTGTTAAAATTCAAAAAATAAATTTATTTTTGAACTTAATTTAATTTTATATATCTATAGATACCCACTTTAAATATGTTTATGAAAAAAAATATTTCGAAGTAAAGTTGGGTCTACATCGTATCTTGATCTCAATTTGGAGTATGGCATGGATAACCATTTGGATGGCAAAGACAACAATTCAGCTGGCACAGAAATTCACACAACTGGCAAGATAAACCAGAAAAATTGGGCAGAACTGACAATCGTTACTCCGGAGATGAAAGGTAAAGTTGCCGACGTGGACATGGAGGAGGGGGCAATGCTCATAAAGGAGAGCATGCCGTTTAGGTCCGTCAGGAGCAAGATAATGGAGACAAGTAGGTACCCGTCTCGGGGAGAGTTCCTTCGCCGGAAACGTCGGAGGACATAAGAAAGCGTGGCGTGGCAAGGTGAAGAAGTCCTCAAAGCTTGTTACAAAGTAAAAAGAAATACTAACTAGGTGCTGAAACACAAAAAAATTCCATACAACCCTATACATGGTTTCACTTGGCCTAAAAAAAGAAAAAGTTACGATTTACGCTTACGAGCCAGTAATTACTGTTGCCTAGCCACTGACTACGATCTCTTAGCCAATATAAGACTAACCCCTGCCGGATCTCGTCTACCTCAGGAACTTCTCACCTCAAGGATAGCTAGGATAAACGACGTTCTTTGAGTTGCCGAAGGTTGGTTTTTGTTATTTTGCATATATGTACGTCAGTTACAGTATGTGGTTGTCCGTTTTGGTTGCCTAAGACGCGAACCCCGAATATATGTGATTTACACTTACTAGCCACTAGCCAATAAAACCGATGTTTCATCCACAAGCTCAATGCCCAGATACGAGGCTAGTCGGAGGTCCACCGGAGATCCACCTATTCGTTGACCATCCTCAAGGCCTATACTTCCAGATCTGGGGGGTTCAACGCTAGATCTAAAGCCTTTCGCGCCCAGATCCGGTGTTGCTGCTCATCGTACCTGCGAAGCAACGATTGTCGCCCCACTGTTCAACCCTCCGCTTCACCTTGGTGTCCGGCGAGGCAAAGAGCCGCTGTGGCTAGAGTGAACCCCCTCCATCCATCTCTATCACCCTTCCTCCACAAATCTCCCTCCATCTCCACAAATCCGACCGACCTCCACACATTTTCATTTTCCCTTTCACAAACTCCAAAAAAAAAAGAGAGAAAGAGAAGAGGAAGAGCCACCACGACCGTCGCCCTCCACCCCGCCGCCGTCAGCTTCAGGCCTCCACTTCCCCTTCTTCCTTCTCTTGTTCGGCTGTTGTGAACTCTCTCTCTCCCTCCCTCTCCCTACTTTGCTTTGTCTTAAATCCCGCCCAAACACACCTCCAAAATTTCAAACTCCCGCCAAAAATTTTAACCCACTATAATGGGTAAGGGTGACTTGTTATTTTTGCAAATAAATGTTGCTTTTTGACATCTAACTAATTTTTCATGGGGAGAGACATTTTTGCAAAGGGCTAGCTTTTTTGGTATATTGAATACAAATTCCTCTTAAACAAATTATATTGATAACCAATTAAATTACCCTAGTACGAAGTAGTTAACTTCTCTCGTATGCAAAATTCAAGTGGATCACAACGATAATAATGCATATAGCCATATACTATATGTAAGAGGGAAAATCCCGCCATTACGATGCAGGGGCAGTTCCGTCTTTTATCAATTACCTCTTCTTCTATTTTGATGACCCACATAAATGCCTCGACTGTTTCCTCTATTTAATGTCTCGACCAACATCAATGCGGTAACAGTTTCTTTTATTAAATGTCATAATCGCCTCTTTTATTTAATACTCGACTAGTATAAATAAGAGAAGAGAGATTGAGAGAGAGGAGGACTGACTTGAGCGTCAGAGGATCCTACGGGGGAACAAGCCCCGCCCCGACCTCGTTTGTTCAGGTTTTGCAGGCCACGGTTCAGGTGGAGTCCATGGTCGAGAACGATCTACTTCAACCACTATGATGTAGATTTTATGCATCACATTTGGCGGTGGGAATTTTGATCGAAAAGCGCTAGTTCGGAACTCCCAATCAACGAAGCGACGAGGGATTGATAGTTTCAGGGCGAGATTTCGATCGAAGGAGGTCCGGGGTGTCGATCAAGCCCAGATCCGAATCCTGAATCTCCCTCCTCCTATGGTGATGATGGTCAGATCCAGCACAAACCCTCGCCTTGATCTCTCTTTGGAGCGGATTTGAACCGGAGCGTTGATGCCTCGTCAGAATAACAGTCCCGGATGCAGGGTGATCCGCAATTAGCGGTCTTCCCTAATTCCATTTCTTTATTGGTTTCACAACCCTAGCCGCACAGGTGACTCCAGGAGGTCGCGCTTGAAGCCACTACGGCTGTTGTTCGCCTTTTTCGATGTTGGAATTCGAATCCACGATTCAGACCCAACTTCAAATTTCAAACCGAATCTCTTACGCCGACTCAAGGTTCAGGGCACCATGGTCGCTTATGGCCCGATAACTATCCCTCTCAGTTGATTGCGTTCACGTCCATTGTTGGGCCATACCGGCCATTCGGACATTGAATTAAGATTGGTGAGTGCAGTGTGCAGGTATATACTCTTACATACTACACTGGATCCATATCGCACATACTTTCTGTTAATTGAGTTAAATTTACGGGCTAATCATATTGATTTCGAGGTAATTGGATGGGATAATATACTCATCCTTCTCTGAAACCGTTGCTTGATTCGATGATTCGCTATTCCTGGTCATAGTAATTCTCATTGCTAGGTCAAATCGCCTTTGTTGGCTCTAATTTCTTGTCTTGAATTGCTAGTCAAAGCTATTGATATTGGATTCCTAAAATCAACTACATATTTAGAAATTAATTAGGATTTGCCTTAATGCTTATTTGCTAAACTGTAAGTTCTAAATGATTTGAACTCATTTTTTATGTTAAGCATGAGCTATTTGACTCTTAAGGATTCATTATAGTACCAATTTGTAAATGTGGTCACGATGTCCATCCGTTCACACACAATACCCCATCCTTGGAAAATTTTGACTAATTTAACCGATATGTATCATTCACGTGTGTGTAAAAAATCATTAGGTGATTTAGTAATGCACGCCACTTCCTAGCTAGCTTGCTTGATCATGTGTATAGATTGAATTGTGCCTGCTCGTTTTGTCTCCATTTGCCTGGGTTCCCGTCATTACCTATATTAATATATGATTAAGTTTGAACTATGTGCTACCTATTTGGGGGTTGTTCCTCTTGTATTTGTTTTGGTGTGTTTCACTGGTTTTGCAGTCTTGAACAGATGATTATGAAAAGGGTATGAGCAATGCACCGAGGCAGCTAAAAATTAAAAAAAATCGGGGCACCAGGAATATCAGATCATTAAAGGCATATGATTTAAAAACAGGAAGTTTCTGATATACCTCTCGTTGTTTCTATATCCACTTAGTAATATTTACATATATTCGATCTTCTTCGTCAATGACCATGCCAGGAGCAAAGAATTTGCTAACTAGTGTTTAAGATTGTGTATTCAGGTCTAGGTTAAGAGCGACACTAGAACTACAAAAACAATTCGAGAGAGAAAAGAAGAATAGCCAATTACGGCCAACGATAGCCACTTACAGCCAACGATAGCCACTTACGGTCAATAGTCAATTAAGGCCAACGATAGCCACTTAAGGCCAATAGCCAATTACGGCCAACGATAGCCAATTACGGCCAACGATAGCCACTTACGGCCAATAGTCAATTAAGGCCAACGATAGCCACTTAAGGCCAATAGCCAATTACGACCAATGATAGCCAATTACGGCCAACGATAGTCACTTACGGCCAATAGCCAATTACGGCCAACGATAGCCACTTACGACCAATAGCCAATTACGACCAACGATAGCCACTTACGGCCAACGATAGCCACTTACAGCCAATAGCCAATTACGGCCAACGATAGTCACTTAAGGCCAATAGCCAATTACGGCCAACAATAGCCACTCAAGGCCAAAAAAAGCGCTCAAGGCCAATAAGTCGCCACTTACGGCCAATGAATCACCGATTTTTTCGCGCTTCCTTCATCATTAAGACATGATGAGGAAGCCCGAGGGGTAATTGTAAGAGGGAAAATCCCGCCATCACGATGCAGGGGGCAGTTCCGTCTTTTATTGATTACCGCTTCTTCTATTTTGATGACCCACATAAACGCCTCGACCGTTTCCTCTATTTAATGTCTCGACCAACATCAATGTTGTAACGGTTTCTTTTATTAAATGTCATAATCGCCTCTTTTATTTAATACTCGACTAGTATAAATAAAAGGAGAGAGATGGAGAGAGAGGAGGATTGACTTGAGCGTCGGAGGGTCCTACGGGGGACACAAGCCCCGCCCTGACCTCGTTTATTCTTGTTTTGCAGGCCACGATTCGGGTGGAGTCTATGGTCGAAAACGATCTCCTTCAACCACTATGATATATATATATGACCTTATAGTCTACCACCTCGAACCTTGTTCAACTTTTTCACGAAAAAATTAGGTTTGTTAAAATAATAATATATGAAAATCTAACTTATGATTAATAAAAATATCAATATGTGAGAATCGGTTAAAAAATACTCCTGGAAAATAAGTCGATTCAACATTTCTAAATTTAGTTAACTAAATACAAACTTATGATAAAAACTGAACTTCTGGAAAATCCACTTTCCCAACCATTTTGCAAAAATAACCCTTCCAATGGAATTTGCAAAAATAACCCAAATTTTCCAAAAAAAAATTGCGAAAAAGTCTCAGTGCCAAACCTATTGGTGGGAATTTTCAAAAAGTTTTTTTAAAAAAAAGGAAAAAAGGGCAAGTGAAGTACAAAAGGAAGGGTAAAAGGCCTCGGCTTGTTTCTTCCCACTTCTTACGACTCTCCTCCGATCGTCCTTGGCTCCGCCCACGGCTCTTATCTCGGTTTCGTCTATTCATGGTTGTCGGCTTCTTTCGTCACTGGCTCACTTCTTCGTGCGCTTGATGTTAGGGGGTTGAACCAATCTCAATCCGTTTTCCGCCTCAATGCCTTTTTTTTTTTATTGTTGTTCATTTTCTCCTCTTTGGGCCATTTCATCCACCTCTGTTTTGACTACCTAGTAGTCGCTAACGATCTTGTTATCGTCCTTGAGGGTTTGAGATGGGTTTGGGGGTTTTAATGGACAATGGTTTGGCTTGGAGTCGGGTTTGCGGGTTGATGTGCAATGCTGTTCTTGTTGTGTTGCAGGCTTCTTTGAGCGGTGTTTAATTTGTCATGTTCGATGGCGTCGTGGATGTGCGTTGACATCTGATGACTCGTTTTGAGTCCATAATATGAGGTGCCCGCTGATATTCCCCAGAGTTCTCTGTGTGCGTCGTCCCTTTGACCGATCGTTTCGTTTCTCTTTGGCTTGTAATTTTCAGTGTAGGATGGCTTGTACATTTACTTTGTAATTTTATTTTTGTCATTTGCTTATGTAATTTCTTTTCTATCTTTTGCTTCAGTCATTTGCTTCTGTTATTTGCTTTTAGTTGTACATGATGGTTAGTCCATCCACCGGCTTGTCCGGTCTCTTGGTTTCTCTAGGCTTGTCTAGGGAACCGAATTCTTATCTTACTTAAAAAAAAGAAGGGAAAAAGGCAAAAGTGAAGTACAAGGAGGGAGAGAGAGAGAGAGAGAGGTGTTTATTCACGCTTTAGGATGGGAAAGTAATAGTTAGAGAAGATAGAGGGAGGAGGAGAGCGAACGATAGTGTGGTGTCTGGCGAGAAGGATGTCGGCTACTACGAGAAGAGGAGAAGGTCGTCGTTGCGAGGTATGTTTCCCACTCATTATTCTGCAATCGACACAAGCCTTATACTTTGGTAGAAATAGAGCTTTGAGAGGGAGCCCATGAAAGTATATGACAAAGTGGCAAAGAGGAAGAGCAATGTTTGATTTCTGCTATTCTTTCTTTGATTTATTTTTTCATATTCTTCTTAGATCTCATATAGTTTGTTCCCCCTTCCTGTCAAATATAAGAATCTGAGAATTTTTCCGTCTTCTATTCTCCGCAAATTTGAGAATTATTTCGAGGTGACACGCATGGGTTAATGGGTGACAAGCATGGATTAAGGCGTGACACGTATATAAGTTTCTGATAGTGAGAAACTATTATATCTATAAGTTTTTTCTCATATTCTTCTCATATCTGAGAGTTTCTTCCCCCTATTAAATATAGGGATTTCATCTCCTATTCTTCTCAGGTTTGAGATTATTTTTACATTTGAGAGTGGTTTTTTGTGTGGTGTTCATGTTTGTGTGTTGGAGTAATGTGAATGAAAAGAAAATTTTTGAATTTGTAGGTAACAAGCAGATTTTTGTGACCAAATCGCATGATTCTAAGGGAGATATGCATGGGTTAAGGGGTGACATGCATAAGTTTTTGTGAGTCAGAAACTCTTAGATTAGGAAGTTAGTTTGTTATTTTATGCAAGAGATGATATTGTTATATTATTAACTATTTAAAGTCTATTAGCTCAAGTAGAGTAATGTGTTAAATACACATAGATGTAAGTTCGAATCCTACGTAGTCTATTAACATCGTCACATATGTGATATGAAGAAAACTAGTATGTGAATAAGTGGCAAGAGAATATAAACGAGTGTGTTATGTGACCAAGGAAATGAATCATATATGTGAAACTGTGAAAGGTGTTCTGCAAATGGACCTTCAGAATGATGGTTCCTCTTTCAAGGTGGCACTTCTCTCCATCCCGGATATATGTCCTTTCAAAGGTTGGAAGCAATTGGATTACCCTCTCTCCTCCCCTTCCTTTTATATGATTGAAGGCTTTGCAAAACCCCCCTCCCTCATCACATCACCCACATCCCTCTCTCTCACTTGGTTCTCACATCACTCGGTTTCGCACCAAATCTTTCCCTACACATCCTTCACCTGCTACCGGCTGTAGTGGTCAGATTTGCAATTGCCAAAACTAACCCCTTATGCTATGTTTGCAAATGTGGGGCGATTCCTACTCTTTTTTACAAAAAAATAAATCATACTCTCTCCGTTAAGAAAAACATGTCGTTTTAGGATGTGAATCTTGTTAAGAAAAACATGTCGTTTTAGGTATTTTGCCATCTACTTTACAAAATTGCTCTTGTAATGATTAGATAGGTGGTAGTTGTAGTTTTCAAGAAAGTAAAAAGGTAGAGTAATAATTAGAGGTATAAGTGTATTTTTGTTTGTTTTATTAAAAAGTGTCTAGATTTCTAAAATAACAAGTTTTAATTAATAGAGAGAGTACAAAATATGCTCATTATGAAAAAAAACCCTATTTTTAATACTACTAGCTTTATGTACAATTTGGTAGTTTGGCTAATAATTGGGGTGAAGAAAAATTTGTACAACAAGTGTTAATGTGTTATGATGAAAAACAGAAGGGTACGATGTACAAATTAACCAAAAAATACAAATAAAAATAAGTACGGTAAAAAAAGGTAGAGAGGAGCCATAAAAGTCCTACTTACCGCCTCTGAATGTACGGAGTGTTCAACTTCTCTCGTATGCAAAATTTAATGGGATCATCGATAACAATGCTTTACACTATGACCTTTTTTTTTAAGCAGATAAAGATTAGGCTGGAGGATCTCGCAATACTGTCCAAGCAAACGTCGGCAGAGAAATTGTATGCTAGATGAGCTAGTCGATCAGCAACAACATTAAATTCCCTGAAAATATGACGTATCGCAATATTAGAAAATGACGACAGACGTATCGCAACACTATGACCTTCTAATCTACGACCTTGAAGATGGAAAAAACTATAGCAAAGGTGGTTTTATTTTTTATGACACATTTATGATTAAATTTTATTGATCTCAGTTATTTGTGGTGATATTTTTTCATTGATTCTATATTTATACAATTAATGATATAATAGCATAAAATATGGTTACACTTCATTAATGACATTTTTTTTATTGATGAAAGTTTTATTAGTGATTTTTATTCATTGATGACACATTTGTAACTATACGTAATTGATCTCAATCATTAATTGTGATAATATTTTTTATACAATTCATGATGTGGGAGTATAAAATGTTGAATCAAAACGGGTTCACCTAATTCATGATGTGGGAGTATAAAATGTTGAATCAAAACGGGTTCACCTTATATTGCTCATATGAAAACACAAGATCTTTGAAAATGTGGTTTCAATATTGGTTTTATATTTAAAACAGCCTATTATAATGTATCATGATATCGTAATCAATAAACAGACCACTACGTTAAATAATACTCATTCCAAAGTCATTTCAATCAAATTCAACAAGAATTGATAAAAAAAGATGAACAACCAATCCTTTTCCAATCATAATTCATATGACTTTCTTCCATCATAATTAATGCTTAGACAAAACTTTCAAATCCGAGAAGTTGAAACTTTATTGTCAGAAGTACCAAAAAAGTTAGTAGTTTCATTGATGAGAGAAGTTCCTGGAAAGGCGATAATGACGCGATAAATTTTCTACTATAAAGACAAGAGTACCAACAAAATATGAAAGAGAAGGACCAATCCCTTCTAAAGATGAATGAGTATTTCACATGATTAAGTTGTTAGATAATAACCCTACTGGAACCTACGACAAGCAACAAACTTTGTTGTAGGGCGTTAGTGGATGTAGACCGAACTCGTTTATGTGAAAGGGCTAAGGGTTGTGGTGAAGCGTGGTATGGGAGCCACAGAATGAGAAACGTATTTGCCCTTGACAGAGGTGTAGATCGTATGCGAGACAATGTCCCCGAAGGATTTCCCCGGCTTCAATCACAAGTGCATGGGAGAGAAGATGAAACTAGAACAGGCGCTCAAAACGGGAGAAGAGTAGGAGAAAACTAGAGAGGGAGAGAGGCGATTGTTTTTCAGTGTGTTTGAAACCCTAGCTTGTGATCCCCTTTTATAGCGATGAAAATCAACTCTTTCGGCCACAAGATAGAATCTACGGGAGAAGATTCTAGCCATCCTTAGAAGATCGTGGCTATCTAAAAATGAAAAGATAAGTTTCCGTAAAAGATATTTATGTGAAAAATAGATATTCACGGATAAACACTCACAAGTTTATTCATAATATCTTCGCATCAATAAAGATAGTTGTCGTAAAAAAATCCACTCCAATCCAATCTCGGAGCCGAGCCGAGCCGAGCTGGAAGGCGGCGGCGGCGGGCGCCCGTGTGGGTGCCCCATCTCCTCCTCTACCTCTCAATGTAGGTAGTGGAAGAGTGGTGCATGTTAGAATGTCGTGTGTTCTAACACCCCAAATATAATTCTATACCTTTAACTAATAACGAGTATTAGTAGTAAGTATAGATCGATCCCACAGAGATTGCGTGCGACTTTGGTCAAAGTTAGTAAGCTAGCAGTTTGTAATGAGAGTAATGGTAACGATGAGGGGAAAACAATAAATAAAGTAATGATTGCAACTGATAATATGAAGAGAAATATAGTTCTACTTATTGTAACGGCCCGGATATAAATACTCGGGTTACGTTTCTAAGGTCGGATATCTTCGTTCGGATGTTGCAATTCAGGTACGGGTCGAGGTTTCAAACCTCAAAGGTCAGTATTCAAAGCGGGGATTTCGAACCCCAAGTAATCAAAGTTGCGAAAATTCAATTCAAATGAAAGTAAAGCAGAAGCAAGGTTCAGATACAAGTGCCACGGCAGAGCCGGGTCAAAAACAAATCCGTAAAACATAGATTCAAGAAAGCCTTTAGCCAAGTTAGCGGGGTTAGACAGGTTCTTCGCATTCGCCCGGGGGGGGGGGGGATTCCCACGCCATAGGAACACAGAATAAGCATACCTAAAAATAATTTGTGCGAGCGGGGTCAGACCGAGTCCCCCCAACGCACTCTGTCCCGCAGGAAACCATACACATACGCTATACCTATAGTAAAGATGCTCTAATGCAGTACGGAAATTTAGATCACACTAGCATGCTCCTAAATTACAATATGCGGAAAAGAACTGTAAATGCGCCCAAAGAATGCCAAGTGGCATATCCCTCTCCTACCTCTGCACCCCTTTCCGTTAGTGCAGAGACTGGCCAGTTCGAGGCTATAGCATATCATATCTCATCATAGCATATCATATCTCATCATCATATCATATATCATACTCATTCCCGATGGATTTGGGCTATCATCATGCTCATATCGACTCGATAGACTCAGGGCACCCGATGGGGCTGGGCTACCCTATGACCCTAGCAAAGACTCTAGTGACTTCACAGATAACGGTCGTTCTGTTTACATACGCATAAACAAATAGAATGCTCACGGTCAATGCACCCTAGCATGATACTACATGGCATGCTTTAAATGCATATGAAGCACCTAGTATATCATATGATCACAAGCAGGAGATTTCTCTTTCGAATCTGAGTAAGCCCATAAAGGAACTTACCTGAATAAGCTGAACAGCAGAGAAACAAGGCAGAAGCAGAATCCAAGCAATGGATCACCAATAGTAAGCAATGTCCAACATATCACAATCACCTAATAACATACAAACATTCATAAGTCTATCTAATTCACACAAGGCGCCCCTAACTATCATACGTAACTTCTCATTTCTTATTTCAGATTATTTCGTCTTTACTTATCATAGATCATTTCATACTCATATCATCCCACTACCTCATCCAGAATCTCATCTTGCATCATCATATAGTATTTCATATATATATTATTTTTTAAAGTTCACATAATCCTCAGTCATAACCCAACAATAAATTCACCAAGTTAAATCAAGTAAATCATTTTCCCAATTTTCCAAACTCTTAAATATCAAGTTAGACCAATCATAAATTAAAAACACTTTTCAAACCATACTTGACCCAAAAATTCGTTTATAAACATGATGATAAAGCAAAGCCAATATATCACTCCAATTTCCAAAATCACATTTTAACATCATATAATAGCAATTTCCAAATAATAATATTTCTAACCCAACTGAAAATATATATATATATATATATATCAATATCTCTGAAATATGATATTTTCGAAAAAAACCAAATTATATTTTAATCTAACAAAATAACACACATAAACATATATATAATCTACATATAACAATTTAAATCCATAGCCAATTTATAAAATCATACCATTTAAAATAATTCCGGCATAACTTTCTTTAAAATCCATATCTTAACATCACCTTTATAAATATAATATAATACCCATCTCAATTAATATTACTTTTAAAACCCTTAATAATAATATATATAATATTTTCAGAAATATTTATATATCTCACAATAAGATATAATAATAGTAAGAATAATCGAATAACAATTTAAAACAAATAAAACACCCAAATTGATTCAACCCAAATCTGAAAAGAAAGTCCAACAATTACCCAAGGCTTACACAGTTCCGGCCCAAAGCTTACCCGGATTGGCCAAACCCGAGTCCAGAACCCGCATACCCATTTTTTATTAAAAGAACCGGATAAGGAGAGTGAACCGGTTCAAAAAGAAAAGAAAGAAAAGGAGACCGAACCGGACAACCGAACCCGTCTCTCCCAAGGTTCCTCCCCTGTTTTGACGGAAAAAAAGGACGAAGAAGGAAGGTGAAGCGCAGGCTTCTTCGGCGACTCTCTCCGCCCCAAACCCACTCCCAACTGATCTAAACCCTTCCCCGACCAAGACCTAAGCCAAGAGAGCAAAGCGCGAATGAGGAGGAGGGAGAAAGAGAAAGATTACCGAGGTTGAGCTTCTCTTACTCCGATGGCTCGATTCGGGGCTCGTCGATGAAGAAGGAGACCTCCGGGGAACCTGGGTCGAGTTGTGATGAGTCTAAGGAGGGACCTTTACACGATTTCAAGAGAAAGGAGGAGAGGGGGCTTACCGACCTCAATCGGAGAAACAGGGGATTAGGGAGGTTGGTGGCGGCGCTGCAGCTCCGGGGATGCTTCTGGGCTCCTGGGGCGGCTCCATACTGCTGCTGCTCGGAGGAAGAAGAAAGGGAGATCGCTGGCCAACAGAAGACGAAAAGGTAGGAGGAAGGAGGTGAAATGGTGGTGGGTTGCGGGTGTTCTCGGCAAAACAAAGGAGGTGGGGTCTGCGGTTTCAGTGGTGGTCGGCGACGGTGGCTGGGGTGGCTGGCTGGTGGCGTCTGTGGTGGTGGGGAGGTGTTTCTCAGGTGCTCGTGCTCACGGCACACAGAAAGGAGAAGGAAGGGATAAGGGTGAGAGAGGGAGGAGGGTGTTGGTACCTTTCTGAAAATGACAAGGGGAAATGGGTGTGAAGAGGGGTGTGTGAGCTGGTGTGAGGAAGAGGACAAAGAGGGGGATGGGACCTCTTCATAGAGCAGGAATCTGAGAGAGGGAGAGAGAGAGAGAGAGAGAGAAGAAAGCAAAGGAGAAAAGAAAAATAGTGTGAAGTGGGCCCCACAACACAAATTTGAAATCCCGACACTCCATCCCAATTCCGCTCCCTAGAACGAATTCCCGACACTCGACAATTCAAATCAACATTTAAATCAACTCAGAACTTAAATTAATTTTATTAATACCCGGAACTCGAAAGCGAAAATCAAATCCCGTCAAAATCCAAAATTTAAATGATGTCGGAAGGATTTTAAAATTGAGCTCGTGCTCGAGGACGACTTTTTCTCCACTTTTACAAATTACAAAGAATAATAACATATTTAATTAAAATAATAAAATATAATATATATATATAAATTATTTTCCGTCTTTACACTTATATTCGCAACATTGGTAAATCCATGATCATCGGGTTGTTTGGTAATGCTTGACTATCTTAGTGTCGGTGTGTGCACGGAGTTGTATAGCTTTCTGATTTGATCACTATAAACTCCCTAAAATCTTGCATGGGGTTCAAGAAACAATTAGTCCCTAGTCACATAAGCATATAATTCATGTAATTCTCGCATATTTGACGTGTCACCTAGTTGTCAACCCAGCTATCGCATCTGCTAAGAATAACACTAAATTATCTGTCATTACCCTTTCATATTCATGAATCTGAACCTGTTCATCAAGATATGTTTTCTACCATGTCAGATTATAGCCTGCAATAGCCGATTTAGCTATAATCACTTACCATGTAGTTTAGCTATCTTAGTGGCCAATTAAGACGAATATATAACATAACACATAAAGAACAAGAGTAATGAATAAATAAATATGCATAAACCAAATATAAACTATATAATAGTATTCAAACAACCATCACATGTCTCTAACCATTGCATAAAATATAAGCAAAACTCTATAAAAGATTTAGACGAGCATGGCTTACCGAAAATAGCGAAAAAGGGAAAAGAGAGAAGTGGAGAGTGAATTGTGATGTGTGTTGTGAGTGTGTGTTGAATGGGGCGAATGAGAGTTGTATTTATAGGCATAGGAGAGCCTAGAGGTAGGAGATCTTAAGGTAGAAGCAAAGCCCAATGGGCCAGATTCGCCCTCAGGAAAATCTTTCAAAATCTGCATCGACGGGTGCCGATAGGGTATTGGCAGGCGCCGATCCTATCGCTCCCACGTAAGCCTTCAGCGCCCACTGAGAGTGTCGGCGGGGGCCGGTGCCTAGCCCCGGGCGTCACCTCTACAGTCTTCACATTTCTTTTTCTTTCCATCTTGTCTTGCTTGCTTCTTCTTTTGTCTTCTTCTTCGATTCTTCCTTAAGCTTCCAAAGCTTTGTATTCTAGCTTTCCTGTTCTTCTTTTGCTTGATTTCCAGGAATTTGCATAGATAGGCATAAAATGCATAGATTCTGAACTTTGCAACTTTTGAGACAATAAATGTACTTTATGCTAAAAACCTAACTAAATGCAACCTAAATGACTTAATAATGACTTAGAATGCCTATAGAAATCATGCAATATCAAAGAGTCTCCTTAAAAACACCTTTAGGATACCCTTAGACTTCCAATGTTGGATGGAAAAGTCCAAAAGACACCTTAAAACCACCAGCTATAGGCATTATATCCAAAAATCCCTCATATGTTGAGAGAAGGGTTTAAAAACTGAGGTTTTGAAAACAAGTTATGAGCGTGTCGATGTTAGTGCTTAAATGTTGATGTCTTGCGACTTGAATCGGCACATAGTGAAACTAGCAATCCCTTAGCTAGAGTGAATGGCCAGAGGCCTTCAATTCCTCCACTCAAGGGTAAACCAGCAACATACACCTTCAACGGGGTCTTGTAATGTTCCACTAAGTCTTATCACATAAGACGTCCAAGTTTTGACACACCTTGGGTGCTCATGAGTGTTCTAGTGAAGAACGCTCTATGTCTCACCTTTGAGGGTTGCTAATCCCTCACACTCACATAGCTGACTTCAACATATATGTCTCAATACAGAATTCCCCCACAATGGGTTATGTCTCACGTTGGAGGGTTTCTTACATCTCCTTTACCTTTGTGAGCTTGATCCTTCCCCAAATGTATGTAGTACCACCAACAAAGTTTCGCTGGCAGTTTATTGAAGTAGCTGCTCCAGAGGTCTTCTTATTCACCAATTTTCTCCAAGATGTAGATGTTAATCATTTCTTGCACAGGAGTCACAAAGATCGTCTCCGAACTCGGTCTTTCTATAGGTGCGATAGTAGTGTGGTGCGCATTAGAATGTCGTGTGTTCTAACACCCCAAATAGTAATATCTCTACCTTCAACGAATACTGAGTATTAGCAGCAAGTAAAGGTTGATCTCATAGCGAGTGCGTGCGAATTTGACTAGACGTAGTATGTAAGCGAGCATATCATAATAATAACAATCAATAAGAGGAAAAATAGAAATATTAGCAATGAGTGAAAATAAGAGAGAATAATATGATGAGAATATAGCTTCACTTGTAATCACAACATTAGTAATTTCATGATCATCGGGTTGTTTAGTTATGCTTGGCTATCTAAGTGTCGGTTTGTACACAGAGTTGTATAGCTTTCTAATTTAATCACTATCAACTCCTTAAACTCTTGCATGGGATTTGAGAAGGAATAAGTCCCTAATCACTTTATAATTCATGTAATTCCCTCATATTCGACGTGTCACCTGGTTGTCAACCCAGTCATCGCTTCCGCTAAGAATAAAATTTAATTACCTGTCATTACTCTCACATATGCGTGATTTCCAACCTGTTCATCAAGATATGTTTGCTACTTTATAGGATTAAGGCTCGCAATAGCGGATTTCAATATAATCACATAGCATGTTGTTTATCTATCCTAATGGACAATTAAGACGAATAAACAACATAAACATGTAAAGAACAAGAGTAGTGAATAACCAAATATGCATAAACCAAATATAAACTATAAAATAGTATTCAAACAACCCTCACATGTCCTTAACCGATGTATTGAAATACAAGCAAAACTATATCAAATTTATCGAAAACGACGAAAGGGAAAGAGAGAGATGTAGTGTGAGAGTGTGTTGATTGTAAGATGTGTGGAACGGCTGAGAAGAGGAGTGTATTTATAGTGCTAGGAAACCCTAGGATTCGGCAAAAGTAGGATAGAAGCAAAACTCAATGATCCGAATTCGGCCGAAGAGAATCTGTTGAAATCCAGGACCGACGGGCATCGATGATCAGCGGCAGGCGCTAACACAACGGGTGCCGAAGATCTTCCATGGGTGCTGATGGATTAGCGGGTGCTGTTGGGGTGTCATGGACAACACCTCTGCAGAAGCCTTTTTTACTGTTCTCCGTAAGATTGATCCGCAGTCAGTTGTCTCATGAACACGACTATGGTTTTACTACTTTTCCTTGTCCGCAGGAAATAGTCCAATTGCGCACTGAAACACCTGAAACTTCACACACACACACACACACACACCACCTATAGACATCTATACTCGAAATAATACATAAATTATATAGATCATATATAAACTAACACTTAATGGACATAAAACTTACTCACTAGAAACCTAAAATCATGTAAAATAAGATGATATCAGTATGGATTCAAGTTAATTTTTCAAATCGATTCTTCAATCGGCTTGTGGAAACCTCTGAGAGAAATTCAATTTCTAGAGTCTATTGTTGTTTCACCTTCTCAATACTCTGAGCAAGAGGGTGGGGGGGGGGGGATTTTGTTTCTGAATAGCCTCCCATGGCAGACAAGAGAGGGGGAGAAGAGGTGTCGTTTCTCAATTGTGACAGACAGAAAGAGAACGGGGGATACATAACTATTTTATTTTGAGGGGTTTAGATAGTAAATTAGATTTTTTAAAAGGTATATTTGATTTAAAAGGCATATTTCAGAATTTTGTTTCTAGCAATGAGGTGTGGCCACGGGTCGGACTCGCCGGGTCAAGGGTTAGGGTTGGTGACCCGAACCCTAACCCAAAAAGGCCATGGGTTGACGGGTTGGGGTCTACCCATTGACCCACCGGGTCGACGGTGGGTTACATTATTTTTAAAAAAAAAATTGGTTTTTTAAAAATTTTTGACTAAATTTTATCTTCATACCACTTTCTATCATCCACTAAAATGTGGGAAGCTTTTATATCTCCATAGCCATTCTTTCATCCACATCCACATTCTTTCATCCACATCCACATTAGTGGAAAGATTTTATTTTTCTCAAACTTCATTTCCAACTTCATATATATAGTTTACTGTCTTCTCATTCTAACTCTCTATTTTCTATGTGGGAGAAAGTCATTGTCCCACATTGAAAATGAGGAAATTAAAGGAAGACTTTCAAATCTATAAAATGAGAAGAATAAGGGTGTCTTTGTCCCACATTGCACATTAGTTTATGTATTATTATGAATACTATGAATTATGAATTATTCTAAGAATAAAATATATAATAATAATTATAAATTTATTTTTTCAAAAAAAATTATGGGTATGAGTCGACCAGTCAAGTCGGTGGGTTGGGGGAGGCTCGACCCTAACCTCGTCCTGCCAACCCTATGCACTGGGCCAACCTGGTCACCCGTTCACCCGAACTCGACGGGTCATTAACCCTTGACGACCCGACAGATCCAGGTCAACCAACAATCTGTGGCCATGCCTACCAGCAGTGATCCTGATACTCAGGCAAAAATGGGTGCTAGCCAGTGGCGAGATTCCTCTCTAAATAAATTTGTGCACACTTTTTTCCTATAAATAATGTGACACCTCTCTTGTTCCTCATACCTATCTCTTTCCCTTTTCTCCCCATTCTCGAAAATCTTGCTTTTTCTTTGGCAAATAGATCATTGGTGTAACAGCCCGAGATTATGATTTCCGGGTTACGTGTCAAGGGATAAAAACCCCTCGTTGATATCTTGCGCCCCGAGTACAGGTTGAAAGTTTGAAATCAACAATTGCGCTTTGAAAGTGGGATTTCACACCCAAAAACTGAGATGGACAGTTGGAATCCCCAGGGTAAGTCCCCTGTATATGCCCAATGGCCTAAGTCGTAAAAATCATTTATCATAAAACCCAGTAAAGTTTCCAATATCAGACATAAGGTTATCACGACGGAATCGGGTCAAAACATAACCCTAAAACTTAAGTTCAAACCGTTATAATTTAGTGTAGTCAAAGTCTCAACTCTCTCTTTCCGCCGAGTTAGAACCCCGCGGTCATGGAGTCAAACCAGCATCAATAGTGGTAACCATGGATACCTAAAAATGTTAATAATGGGCGGGATCAGATGATCCCCACTTGCTCTTTCCCCACCCTAAGTATACACATACGCGATATCTGATAATCATGCTTCTAGATGCAAGGCGGAATATTAACACACTAGCATGCCCCTAATTTCAAGTGCATAATAATAATAATGAAGGCCTTAACACAGAATACCAAATGGTATGTCCCTCTTCCTAACCACCGCCCCCTTCCCGATAGGGCGGAGACTGGCCAGCTCGTGAATGCATTCCATTCCATTAATGGGGCGAGGTCCGTATTGGTACCCGACCCCAGATTGCATGCTTATTAATAAATCATGAATGTGGTCTTAAAAGAGAAAAGAAAAAGAAAATGCGAAAGGTAAATAAAGAGTAATAATAAAGTTGTAATCATGACTTGAATGACTCAGGCCAAACCCGATGAGACTGGGTCATCCTATGACCCTAGCAAAGACTCTAGATACTTCACAGATAACGGTCGTTCTGTTTACATACTCATAAAGAAATAGAATGCTCAGCGGTGAATGCAACCTAGCATGATACTACATGGCATGCTGATCATGAATGCAAGCACCTAGTTGATAACTCCACTCCCTTGATGAAAATCGGAATAAGTTTCAAAGGCCTTGACAGTCTGTTTGTGTCAAAGGTCTTGAAGCTTTAACAGTATTGATGAAACACAAAACCTGTACTATATGATATTATGTTCGAATATTATTTTATGTTATTATATGCTTCCATTATATTATTATATATACACTAACCTTTCAGGAAGTATTTTCGAATATTATTTCCTTCCTTATAGTGTAAATTGAGAAGATTCAAATCGGAAGATCATGGCCTCCGAAAGTTTCCAAAGATAGAAGATCCAGCTCAAGCCATGATCCTCTTTAGCCGTTGGTGAAGATCCTTAGGCGCCGATTTGTTTCAATAAAAAGAAAAGGAAGAAGAAGACAGCAATACACCTGTTGAACACAAGCTTTCATACACTCAAGCCTTCAAGCAAGATCTGTCTTCTTAGTGTGCTCTCTGCTAGTCCTTAAGAGTCTGTAATTTCATTTCAAAGCATTTGAGAGTTACACTGTGAGCTTATAGGATATATTTCGAGAGAGTGTTATACTCAAGAGTTTGTAACTCAAGAAGTAAACACTAGGCGATTGATTCACTAAGTGTAAGAGGATTGTACTAGATAGCATAGAGAGGTGGGGCTCTTCTAGATTGGTCTAGGACTCCAAGGGAACATGAGTTGACTAGATTGCAATTGTATAGGAGAGAGGCTTCTCGGGGAGCTACTAGGATCCTAAGTCTTGTGAATCAATAAAAGCCGGTTGAATCCTAGGGTTGTGGAAGAACCCTAGGCGGGGACGTAGGCCAAGTTCGTGCCGAACCTCGTAAACAACTCATCGAGTCCTTTACTTATTGCTTTACCTTATTTTCGCACTTGGTTCGACTGTTTAACTTTGTGATTCAGGTTTTCAGAGAAAAGACTAAGTCTAATCTCAAAGGATTTTGCATGAGCTTCAAAAGTCTTGAGAATCTGCGAAAAACCGGCATACTCTATTCAACCCCCCCTTCTAGAGTATTTCTATATTACTTTGTTTTACATTATCGAACCTTCACTAGTATATCATGCACGTAAAGCAGGGAGTTCTCTCTATCGATCTGAGTAAGCTCCGAAGAGACTTACCTGGATATGCAGAACAAAATAATAGAAGATCCCACAAAGTATTACCTAGGTACATATCATCACATATATATATATATATATATATGATGAGAATGATGTGGTCTTACGGAATGTGGCGATGTGACGTATGGTTGAACTTGATGTAATGACGATTGAGATATGGTTTCTATTCTCGTTGAATGATGTATGCTTTGAGTGCTTGGATGATTAGACATAGACTTATATATATAAGTCTATGTCTAATCATCCAAGCACTCAAAGCATACATCATTCAACGAGAATAGAAACCATATCTCAATCGTCATTACATCAAGTTCAACCTTACGTCACATCGCCACATTCCGTAAGACCACATCATTCTCATCGTTCCATTCAGGCACATTCATATGTTCATAAAAAATCATATATTCACAATAATAATCCGTCTAGTCATATATCTCAAGGTTCATCATATTCATCATAGTTCATAAGGCATAAATCAAACGATACACAACTCTAACATCTCATCATGCCATTAGTCATTCATACATGCCATTAGTCCACACAAATCATGATATTAGTCAATCAATCATATCAACATTCTAGTTAGTCATTGATCACATAATTCCCCGAGTTGGTCCCGAAAACCGTTTTGAAATCCGAGTCAAATAGTTAAAATTTCCTACCTTAGAAATACCCGTCAAATTCCCTTTTGAAAAATCCAAGTCTCATAATATTATATTAGTTCTAAATCACCATAATATTATATCTTTAATCCTAAAATAATATTTTATATTTTAAATCCCAAATAATATTATATAATATTTTAAATATAATTTTCTTTCAAACACCTCCATAAATATTTCTAAATCCCTTAAAAATCATAACAATTTTTATTAATTAGCCCTTTCTAATTTACCAAACCGACTTATATTTATAAAATCCAAAACCGACCCTCCTTATTCTATTAATTACCAAAACGAGCTCTCATTTTCTTAAACCCCAACTGAATCCCCTTTTTCCCAAGATTCCTTAAGGCTTCTAGGAACATGCTAGAACAAGGATTGAACATAAAAATCAAGGTTTGAAGGGATTTCTCACCCAAGTTCCTTCTTTTCCTTCGGTTTGCTCGTGAAGCTTCATCCGGGCTTCGATTGGACTCGTTCTTGCGTGAGGGTGCCTAGGATTGTTAGACGGTGTTGAAGGTGTGAAATTTGAGTTAGTATGAGGTGGGAGGAGTTAAAAACAAGCTGTTACCTTCTTGAATCCGAAAATAGAGAGTTTGAGTCTTCTAGGGCTTCTCGGGGTTACTCCGACTTCTCCGGGATATTGGGGCTTCTTCTTTCACATTAAGGGCCTCATGGGGAGGCTAAGAGAGCTTTTGTAGCTGCTCATGGAAGGAGGAAGAGTGAAGGAGCTTTCTTTGGCTTGTTTGAGCTCAAGAGATGGAATGGAGCTCCTTTGACTAGAATGGAGAAGGGAGTTGAAGGGGGTGATGAAATGGGGCTATTGTGGGGATGATTTGAGCACGAAAAGGGTGTGTTTAGGGCTGCTAGAATCCTTGGACTCCTTAGATCTTGAGGTGGAGAAGAAAAGAGGGGGTGAGTTGGTGTTGCCGAGAGGGAGAGGAGGGAAGAGAGAGAGCTCTCCTTGGTGTTTGATGTGGTGGCTTGGGAGGAGAGCGGATGGCTGAGGTGGTGAAGGGTGGTGGTTGTTTGGGGTGGCACAAGGGAAAGAAAGGAGAGAGAAGAGAGTGTTTTAGGGTAGGTCCTTGTAGGAGAATGAGGCTTCTAAACTCTCTTCACTTTTTAGATAAGATGGAAGGGTGTTGTTTGTCTCAAGATGAGTTTCAAATAAGTGTGATGACATGTGTTTATCCTCTTGACTAGATGGTTTGAGGATGGGATTGAAGATAAGAGATGGATTGTCACTTTCCAAAAGAATGGCATGCAAGGAAGTAGGGAAAGAAAAAGCTAATGGGGGTGTCTCACCCAAATAGGGCAAGCATCTTGACCAATTCAAATTCCACCACATGTGATCACTTGGTGTTAGGGTTTGGTATGGGGCATCTGGGCTAGGGTTAGGAGAGTAGGAGTGGATCTTGTTTCTGATGTTGCAAGCTTGATTCCCGAGGGGCATCCCGAAATTAGTCCCCGATGTTAGTTTTCAAATTCCCGCTCTCTCCAAAAGAAATTAGAATTTTGAAATCCGAGAATCGAGGTTGCCATGTTAGTTCTCAAAATTTAAGTTAGGCCGGAAATCCTCTTTATGATATCAAAGTCCGAGCTGGAGAGTTTTTCCGCTAAATTCCTCTTTAAAATTCATTTTGATTTTTCCTTTTTCCGAGAAATTAGGATTTCAAAATCCGAGCCTTTACATCATCCACCTCTAAAAACAAGTCTCGTCCCCGAGACTAAAATCAAAACAAGGTAGGGAATGAATTTGGAATAGATGAGTCCAAGGACCATTCCATTGATCCCGTAAGTGCCTCATAAGTGCCCCTATGAGATTCTCACAGTATCGTCGTCATCGCCATAATATCCTCGATAGGTCGTAGCGAGAGTGTGATATGGGCCCTTGCCACATCCTTACCCCGAGTTCTCGGTTATATTATAACTCGTAAAGCATTACAACATCTCCACTAGGTCTTAGCAAGCAGTCTATAAGGACCCCTATAAAATGCTTGTATCTACTTCGTGGGGCGTCATAATGCAAGCTCGGTCAGAAAATTTTCAAAGGACTTCCTCAGTTTGAAAAGGTTTGGTCTCAAAATCATTGAAATTCTCGATCGCATTTGATTTCTCAAAATTCAAGGTAGTCCCTTTTAAAAACCATTCAAAATACCTTAAACCTGACGTTAATCAAGCAAGTTTCAAATTTCAGGAGGTGGAATCATCCACCTCTAAGGGCTAATCCCATATTTTCTTCCTAGGTTCCAAGTCAGAATCAAATTTCATCAATTCGGTTCTAGCATCCTAGCAATTCCAATTCAAGGCATCATATAACATAGCAATCGTATAACATAGCAAGTGTAACACACGTTCATAAATAGGTCATACTCATGTCACATATATAACATATCTAGCATAGTATCATACATAATAGGACTTAACACATCATATCACTGAAGTTGCACATCATATCAATCAGATAAGCCCATCATATCAATAAAATAAGCACATCATATCGATCAGATAAGCATATCATACTTACGCTAACTACCAAGCGTCATCACATTAGACGCAACAAGCACTTCCACACACTAGCATTTCATCAAATTCAATGGATAACTATGTTAGTACTACCAGTTCACTATTGTCTATTGAAATACGTTAGGGAATCAATATCGTCTATATCATAGAATTTGCACCACATTCGGCCCCAAGCGAAGCATACACTAGATTACATCCTCAAGAGAACCTGCCTATAACTACCAATCATAACAAGACACGACCACTACTCCTTATCTCTCGCATCAAGGTCAATTACCCAAACCAACTACTAGGTATCCCAACTCCTACGCCATCAAGCCACCTAAGGGTCAATCTATTCTCAATACCCCAATCTCAAGTCCTACCTTCCACTCAACCATTTAAACCCATCTTCCGGAGTTCCCAATCGCACAATTTCCCCATTCCGACAAGCTTAACAACTCGACCTACTACCAAGACTCCCTATAAAACACACCCTCGTCCTAGGGTTCCCCTACCAATCCCATCTAAACCCTTTTAAGAGAAATCCCAAGTCCTAAATTGAACCGCTCTCACGATCGATCTAGACGCTTCTTAACAATCCCGCTTACTCTTCCTAGGCTCTCAAGACTCTGCCTGACCATCATCTCCCAAAGAGACATCTCGAATCACCTTGCTAACCCGATCATACTCCTCGTACCACTAACTACTCTCACTAACCATCCACCTCTGAGAACCCAACTCATACTGACCATCCCATAACTAACAATCCCAACCAACTCTAAAGTAGTACCGCATCTAGTGCTACTCCTAGCCACGAATCACCAAGACCCTCGTCACTAGCGCCTATCCTCAAAGACCAATCACTGATTCTACCTGCTCATCCCATTCCGAAACCCACAAACCTGAACCACTCATGACTCTTCAAGCTGACCTACTCGATTCTCTTCCCAGTATTTTCCGAAATTACCTCAAGCTACCACTCCTTAACCACGACCATTCTTACCAAGGAAACCTTATGCCACCCTAGCTCGAATTGCCCATAATGTCGCAACTTGACCAGTTCTCACACAATTTTCCAACCTATAGAATCCCCAACATCCTCCACCTGGGCTAGTCCCCTCAACTCCGTATGTTCCCAATTTCCCTCATATCACGTTTCCTCGAACCTCGAAATCTCTACCACTCAAGACCTTATATACCGATCACCATTTTCATATAATTCCTATGACATACTCATCCGAATTTTCCAAGTACCGCAACTTTGCCAACCTTCTGAACTCCCTTATCCTCCAGTGTTCCCAATACCCTCCTCTTGCCTAGTTCCCAAATCCATGCTCAAAATCCCTCTATCTCAAACTCAAGCAACCAACCTTACTACCGACTTCAACAACATTCTTGCCTAGCTACTAGCCTTTCCTCGAAGATTCATGTCACATCCTCAAATACCTTAATAGCCAAAAAAATCTCCACACATAACCCTCGATTCATTCCCTATGCAAAAATCCTCTAACAACGCATCTAGAAATCCTTCCCTCCTGGTCTTGCCAAACATTACCAATCCTACCTAGACAACCCCAATACTCATCTCACATACAATCCTGATATGAATAACCTAATCCCGGATATCGATGATTTCCCAAGCAAGCCTTTACCACTCATCCTTTTCCAAAACCTCTCCCAATCACAGCACATACAACCTAATCCCAAATTCTATGATTCCTTAGACATTCCTCAACCGATCATCCTCAATATCGCCCCCGATCCGCTCCTAACTATCTAGATACCTTCCTTCGCACACCAATCCGTCTCACACCGCTTCCCCTCAAGAATCCCTCTGATCCACTCTTAACTCACTCATCCACCTCTAGAACTACACTACCCGCACATGCTATTGCCCTACACTACCTCTAACGAAGACCCTTCCCTCGGAAGCTCACCATACTAACTCCACTCCTCACTTAAGACCTACTTGGAAGCTCAACTATAATCGCTGACTACTATACCCGACAAGTCCCAACTCACTCGGCCCTACCCTTGCCGACGCATCTTTTCTGCACCCCATCTCACACAACCACTGACCCATTCTGAAGACCTTAATCTACCTGCCACTTCCCGACCCATCTCACCGAGGAATCACCCAACTCTTGCCCAAGAAGGAAACACCACCACATATATAACCCATAACCTATTTACCAGCAAGTTAGCATACTAAAGTATCGAGGCACATCGCAAGTTAGTCAAGCAATCATTCACTTCCATTTAGCATATCACTCATCGCAAGTCCAATTATGTCAGTTCTAGGCCTATCGCCCTATGCCAATTCCAATTAATATAGAAGAACCCACGATTGGAATGAAGAACGCCCTTGCTTGAGTCATGTAAGAGAATCACGTCCACAACTACCATATTTGAAATGTGTCCGTCCTTTATATACCCTTGGCGACGTCTGTCCTGTGGTCTATGGGTCTAGGACCCATCACACTTCTACTGCGCTGCTCCAGTGCCACTTGGTCGTTGGTTCTTTCATTCACGTCGGCGTTCATAGAAGGATCGCAAGGGTTAGAAATTACGGAGATAGGGGAGACGCAAGGGAGGACAACACGACTTCCCTATGGATTCAGACACTGACCATGACTAGAGATGACGAGACTCGAGACGATACGCTGACCCGAGAGTTACAACGATGCCCTTAGGGTATTCTATAAGGGTATAAGTGTGGCAAGCAAGCACATAGAAATCACAAAATATCTCAATTACATTATTCCACACTATCATGTACCTATCTCAAGGAATAGCGACCTATGCACTCATAACATGTTCATATAATCAATTTTACATGCACGTGGAACAAGCTAGAACCCCAATCATCTCATTCACTAATCGTGCTTGACAAATTAAGATCATGTACGCACGAACCGACAATAGACATATGCAGCATAAGTTATGTATGACATAGCGAGCATTATAGAATATCACATGTATGATTCATCATTCATTTTAGGTACACACGTAAGCAGGTCGAGACAATGTGAAGTCAATTATGAACATGCTGAGAGGCACCCTAGTAATCATGCTAGAGAATATGGTTAGGTCATATGGGCATAGCAATTATCACATCAGATACAACCATGTTCACATAGTATGGCAAGTATGGCACATAATCACATGAGGGCCTATGATTAGGAGGTATATATATCCTACATGATACTAACAACACTCATTAAGCTTGTATACAGTCAACGAGGGTCAATTTGATCAATTTAGCATGCTAAGAAATTCATTTCATATGTTAATCACACAACAAGAATCGACCATACTATCATGGACCTAATGGGAAGGAAATAGTCATGGAAATTCCATAAATACAACACATACATCTACTCATAAGGGCAATCATGCAAATATCAGGCAATTCATACTGTAATATACCAACACGTCATGTCATGTAATCACGAGGAGGGTTCCTATTATAGCCGGACAGAATTCTCTAAAGGCAACCACCGACTCATCACCCCGTTTCCCCGTGGGACACTAATACGACTCGCTCGGTAGGACACAAGGACATTCGCACCGTTTCCGAGAGGAAGGGTAGAATTCGTGTTTAGAATCTTGTTGTAAGAAGGGACAGTCAACCAGTATGAGAATCGAGAGGGGTGGCTCTACAAGACAATTAAGTTCTAACTCGGAATCATTTCAGTAATCACCCTCACTAACATACTCAAGTAACACTCACATCCGAGACAATCCCCAAAGGTAGTTAGTTGACCGACCCAAATTTCCCGTAGAGGACGTTGACACTAGGTAAGAGACTCGATAGGAACATCGACGGTGAGAACATGAAGTAGGACTCAGAACGAGGAGAATGGGTACCATTCGACCTTTACTAACACACCTAGACGTTTTATGGAACGGACGACGGACGTGGGGATTATCGAGGAGGATTGAACCATGGGAAGGATAGTTCTAACAAGACGGGGGTTTTGAGAAACCAACCCTAAAGGGGAATGGTGGGTAAATTCATAGAACGAAATATAAAGCCATAAAGGCCAATACAATCACGAAAATGTCAAAGGAAATAACCAAAGTATCCCTAGGGGTACACAGACCCTTCGGCAATACTTATCCTAGCCCAAGTACTCCGGAGAACTCGCAGGCAATCCAGACATACAAGAATAGCAAGCGACCAAAACAAGCATAAAAACTAAAGTGATTCAACAATTGTTAAAGGAAATATGTCATGCAACAAACGAAAAGTATGAGTCAATATCAAGCGACCAAGGACATCCGGTGGTATCAAGTTATCATCAAAAACTTTGGCATTTCTGGCAAGCCAAACATAATAAACCGAAGCGGAAAACCCAAAGCGCTGGGCAAGGGCACGGGGACCACGTCCCTTAGAGTATCTACGCAGCCATCGTAAACACCTAGGCACCGAGGAGACCACCATAGGGATCCGAAACCGCTGTTGAACCATGTTCTATACCTCCTTGGCATAGGGACAATGGAAAAACATGTGCTCATGCGTCTCAAGTTCCCAACCACAGAATCGGTAAGAGTGATCAACATCAAGGTAATAAAGTCTGTCGAAGGTAGAATCGTCTCAAGGTAGGAAGTGGGGATCGAGGAGGATTGAACCATGGGAAGGACAGTTCTGACAAGACGGGGGTTTTGATTATATAAGAATAAGGTTTCTCCCGCTATCCCGTTCGCACAGACATTCATTACATGTTCCAAGTTAAGGCATACCAATTAGTTCTCTATCCTAAGCACAATAGCACTCAGTATGAAAGCAACCAACGAGTTTAATATGATCTCTTTTGAAGTTTATAAAAGCACAGAGACGATCTATATCATCCTTCGAGGGACGGCTGAACAAAGGGGAAAATACCTCACGGCCTCCTAACCCATGCTACTCCAACCCTCGGGCTCCTTGGAGTCTTCGAAACCCGTTTGTAAAAGAAAGCTAGTATTTTGCCTACCGTTCCCCGAATTCTACATCCATAAGGGATGTCTACCGCTTGGGTCTCTACCCACGAGTTCGATCCTAAAGGCCGGTAAGTATAGGGTTAGGTCCAATTAAATTCATTTTTCCCCTTGAAAACATTTTGCAAAACCATTTGAAATCCTTGCGCCATTTTCAAAACCACTTCAACCTATCATACTCGGACTGCAAAACCTGGCTCTGATACCACCTTTGTAAGGCTCGTGATTATGATTCTCGGGTTACGTTTCGAGGGATAAAAACCCCTCGTTGGGATCTTGTGCCCCGGGTACAGGTTAAAGGTTTGAAATCAACAATTTCGCTTTGAAAGTGGGATTTCACACCCAAAAACCGATAGGGACCGTTGGAATCCCCGGGGTAAGTCCCCTGTACCGACCCTATGGCCTAATTCGTAAAAACCATTTATCATACAACCCAGTAAAGTTACCAATATCATACATAAGGTTGCCACAGCGGAGCCGGGTCAAAACATAATCCAAAAACTTATGTTCAAACCATTATAATTTAGTGTAGTCAAAGTCTCAACTCTCTCTTTCTGCCGTTATCATATATCCGCAATAATAATCTGTCTAGTCATATATATGAAGGTTCATCATATTCATCATAGTCCATAAGGCATAAATCAAACGATACATAACTCTAACATCTTATCATGCCATTAGTCATTCATACATGCCATTAGTCCACACAAGTCATGATATTAGTCAATCAATCATATCAACATGCTAGTTAGTCATTGATCACATAATCCCCCGAATTAGTCCCGAAAACCGTTTTGATACCCGAGTCAAATAGTTAGAAATTCCTACCTTAGAAATACCCATCAAATTCCTTTTTGAAAAATCCAAGTCTCATAATATTATATTCGTTCTAAATCACGATAATATTATATCTTTAATCGCAAAATAATATTTTTTTATTTTTTCAAATAATATTATATAATATTTTAAATATAATTTTCTTTTAAACACCTCCATAAATATTTCTAAATCCCTTAAAAATCCTAACCATTTTTATTTAATAAAATCAGCCATTTCTAATTTACCAAACCGACCTTATATTTATAAAATCCAAAACCAACCCTCCTTATTCTATTAATTATCAAACCGAGCTCTCATTTTCTTAAACCCCAACCGAATCCCCTTTTTCTTAAGTTTCTTTAAGGCTTCTAGGAACATGTTAGAACAAGGATTGAACATAAAAATCGAGGTTTGAAGGGATTTCTCACCCAAGTTCCTTCTTTTCCTTCGGTTTGCTCGTGCAACTTCATCCGGGCTCCGACTGGGCTCGTTCTTGCATGAGAATGGCTAAGATTGTTAGAATGTGTTAAAGGTGTGAACTTTGAGTTATTATGAGGTGGGAGGAGGGAAAACGAGATGTTACATTCTTGAACCCGAAATTAGAGAGTTTGAGTTTTCTAGGGCTTCTCGGGGCTTCTTCGGCTTCTCCGGGCTGTTGGGGCTTCTTCTTCCACTTTGAGGGACTCATGGGGAGGCTAAGCGAGTTGTTGTTGCTGCTCATGGAGGGAGGAAGGGAAAAGGAGCTTGCTTTGTCTTGTTTGAGCTCAAGAGATGGAATGGAGCTCCTTTGACTAGAATGGAGAAGGGAGTTGAATGGGATGATGAAATGGGGTTGTTGTGGGGATGATTTGAGCACGAAATGGGTGTGTTTAGGGCTGCTGGAATCCTTGGACCCCTTAGATCTTGAGGTGGAGAAGAAAAGAGGGGGTGAGGCGGTGTTGGCGAGAGGGAGAGGAGGGAAGAGAGAGGGCTCTCCTTGGTTTTTGATGTGGTGGCCTGGTAGGGGTGTGCATCGGTCTAAAACCTAACCGAACCGGGCCGAACCGAACCGAAACCGAAACCGAAAATCTCAAAATTTTCAAACCGAAAGCCGAACCGAAAGTATTAGGTTCGGTTCGGTTATTTACCGGTTCGGTTTGTGTTCGGTTCGGTTTTAACATAATTGAACCGCATTTCCATAAAAAAAAATTATAAGTATACAAATATATATATAAAATACAGTATATATACACATATATACACATATTCCAATATAAAGTATACAAATATAGTTACAAATAAATATATATATATATATATATAAATATTTATATATATATATATATATACACGGTTACAAATACAGTGTATATATATACATTGTAGTTGTATGCTTTATAAAGTATACAAGATTAAAAAATAGATATATATATATATATATATATATATATATATATATATATATATATATATATATATATATAATTGCAAATACAATGTATATATGTGTATATATACACTATATATATGTATATACAGTAAGTATGTGTGTATATATAAAATATACAAATATATATACAATGTATTTATGTAGTGTATAAAAAAATTTCGGTTTAACACAAACCGAACCTAAATCGAACACAAACCGAACCGAAACCGAAAAATGGAAATTCTCGAACCGAAAGCCGAACCGAAAAATTTCGGTTAGGTTCGGTTTGTGTTCGGTTTGTGTTGGTTCGGCCCAAAAATTCGGTTTGGACCGAATCATGCACACCCCTATGGCCTGGGGTGGTGAAGGGTGGTGGTTGTTTGGGGCGGCTGATGTGCGCGCAAATTGCCATATTTTCTATGCACATATGAATCCATTTTATCGTCTTTTGCATGCACATTAATGGAAAAAAAACATGGGATAAGTGTAGTTTATGCTTAAATGTCACATATATGGGTTTGCATGAGTTTCCATGTGATTTCGCAGAAAACAGGATAAAAATGGACGAATTCAGAAGAGCGAAAAAAGAACTTGAAGTCTTCTGGAGAGGTCGAAATCGACTGGGGACCTCGACATCGAGTACATCAGAGACATAGGAATCGAGCAGGAAAGGGAACAGAGCATGTCGACATAGAAGGGGTCGATATCGACGTCTGGGGGTCGATATCGATGCTGCCAGATCGACCAGATTGATAGAAGTCGAGTGCTAGTTCGAGTAGGAGAAGGAGAAGCTCGAGATGAAGTTTTGAAGGGGTCGATATCGATGTCTAAGGGTCGATATCGACCATGCCAGCAGAGGAATCCGACTCCGATTTTGATAGAATTCTATCCAAAGCTTGCAACGCCTATCCAAAGGTCGAGATTTCTTATCATCCACACCAGTTCTATCATAAGGAGGCTGAGTTACCATAGAGTTTTAGTTTTTACTTTTATTTTAGTTTTATCTTAGAGAATAAAGATAAGGTTTTGAGTCCTTATCGACATCTATAAATAGAGGCCAATAGGGCTGAGTTTATTCATAAAATTTCAGATCTAATTTTAAACACAATTCAGTTCCAATAGAGAGTAGAGACGAGTAGAGAGAGAGAGGAGGCCGAGTGGAGTTGTAAAGCGAGAGCGGAGTGGCTTGTTCGGTTGTACTTTCTTTCGAAGTTTTAATTCAAAGTAGCTTTCTTTCAACAATAATGATGATGATGTGCATGATGAGGAGCGAGTAGTCAACCCACTTCTAGGGTCGGGGTGAGCCCGACGATAGCAATGTGAGGTAAGTGCATCAAAGGTATGACTTTTATGCGATTCCGTCTTCTACCCCATGCATGATCCTTTACGAAAGTTAGGGAGATTCATTATTTGCATTATTGAAGCGAAAGCCACTCATATTGTGAACTTGAATTGCTCATGAATTGGATAGTAACTCTTAGGAAATATGCGAGAGCCTCTAATCACCTAAGTGTTGATAACGAAAGTTATTTGACGGAAAGACATTAAAATTCATAGCTTTAGCATGAAACTTGCATTGTTATCGTTGTGGCATGAAACCCCGACTTTGGAAGCCTTTTAATTAATTGAATTCTTCATAAAAGTCTTAGTTTTGTTTCTATTCATCTTCCTTCTCCATTCTATTTTCTTCGGACTCTTTTCCGACAAATTGGTTACGAAAACAGTTTCTGTGACAAGCATCGAAATCGACTGTAAGGGTCGATATCGAGGTCTAACATTGATATCGAGGTCTCTGCTCGATGTCGACTTGCTGTTTTGTCTTCTGCAGGAAGTGCGCTAGGAAATCGACCAGAACTGAGGTCGATATCGACCAGTATACTCGATATCGAGTGTCTGCTGAGGTCGAAAGCTTTGATCGTGAGTACAACAAAGGAAGCGCTGACATACCTCCTCGTGGATTCGATCCTGAATTACCCTACTACTACAAGGGAGGGGATTCTTGTATGATTTGTTTGGGACAGAGAGTTAGCCTAGTTGTGCTTTGTTTTATTTTGAATTATCCATACTACACCTCCCCCTAGCGAACAGCGGTGCAAGGGAAAGAAAGAAGAGAGAAGAGAGTGTTTTAGGGTTGGTGCTTGTAGGAGAATGAGGCTTCCAAACTCTCTTCACTTTTTAGATAAGATGGAAGGGTGTTGTTTGTCTCAAGATGAGTTTCAAATAAGTGTGATGTCATGTGTTTATCCTCTTGACTAGATGGTTTGAGGATGGGATTGAAGATAAGAGATGGATTGTCTCTTTCCAAAAGAAGGGCATGCAAGGAAGGAGGCAAAGAAAAAGCTAATGGGGGTGTCTTACCCAAATAGGGCAAGCATCTTGACCAATTCAAATTCCACCACATGTGATCACTTGGGGTTAGGGTTTGGTGTGGGGCATCTCGGCTAGGGTTAGGAGAGTAGGAGTGGATCTTGTTTCCGACGTTGCAAGCTTGATTCCCGAGGGGCGTCCTGAAATTAGTCCTCGATGTTAGTTCCAAATTCCTGCTCTCTCCTCACGAAATTAGAATTTAAAAATCTGAGAATTGAGGTTGTCATGTTAGTTCTCAAAATTTTAGTTAGCCCGGAAATCCGCTTTATGAGATCAAAGTCCGAGCTAGAGAGTTTTTTCACTGAATTCCGCTTTAAAATTCATTTTGATTTTTTCTTTTTCCGGGAAATTAGGATTTAAAAATCCGAGCCTTTACAATTGGATCTCAAGGAAAATCTAAACTACCATTCTCAAACTTATTTTCCAAATCACTACAGAGGTTTTATGATTATTCTTATCCAAATGTTTCTCCCAACCAAAATTTGTATCCCCCCAATTGTCCAAAACTAGTTGGTGTAGAATTGACACAGAAATGTTTATAAACAAATAAATAAAAATAATTGAAGAATTCACTAAATTAAAAAAAAAAAAAGTAGCATTATACATTAAAAAAAGTTAGCAACAACAAGGTACTGTGACAAGAATTGGATTTGTTGTGGCCAAAAGAGACTAGTAATGGCTCTAGTGATAACAAGTCAAGCGTGGCCAAACTTGCAAGTGGCAAAACAATTGTAGCAAGTGCGACAGTCGTGGGTAGCTGCTAGTCATAGTAAAGCAACGACAAGCTATCGATGCTAAGTTATTTATGGAAAATAAAAAAATGGCTTTTTATCCCGGATTCTAAAAGGTCATGCTAAAAAGTCCCATATTTTTTTAAAAGAACCAAATGTTAGTACAATCACCGGAGGACGCAGAGATTATCCTTCGTGCTTGTCGTAGGAAGAGTCGTTTGAACCAGTCATAAACCATGAGGGATCATCAAGATACTGCGAATGCTAAAGTGTAAGCTATAATTCAAGAGTTGGAACAAAGAGTTGCTGCTACTAAAAGAGAAAGACAAGAGGCTCAAAATGCCTTAAATGTTGTCAATAATTAGGTGTCTACTGGTGCAGGGCCCCTTACACTTGAGATTACATGGTGTCTACTATTGTTTCACTTGTTTAAGGTGTTGTTCCACCTATTATGAACACACCTTACTATGAGTTGAAGCTTGGATTGATTTAGATGATCAAGAGAAATCAAATTAAAGGCAAACCACAAGAAAATCCTAGAAACCATAAACAAGATTTTCTTGATCTTATTATTACTATTAAAATTAATGGTATGATTGATGATGTTGTTTAACTCTCCTGTTTTCACTTTCCTTGAAAAAATTGTATAGGTAGATTCATGAAGGTTCAATTACAACATGGAGCAAACTAGTGGAGGATTTCATAAACAAGTTCATCCCGCACAGGAAGATTGTTGAGCTAAGAATCAAGATCAACTCTTTAAGGATGCAAGCTCAAGAGACTTATCATGAAGCTTGGGGAAGATTTAAGGGCATACTGAAAATGTGCCCTAATCATGTATTGCCAAAGGTAAATCTACTTCATTTTTCTATCAAGGTATTGAAAGTGACTTTGGAAGTGTTATTGATAACTCTTGTAGAAGTAACTTTATGAATATGTCAATTGATCAAACTTGCAGTTTACTTGAAAGAATGTTCAAAGGTATTCTGAACAAGACACCACTCCTAATTGAGGTAAGGGTATGAATCCATGATGTTGATAATGAATTGTTTGATGAGATCGTTGGCTTGAAGAAACAATTAGAAAATCTTTATATAAAAATGTTAAGGTTGTCGTTGTGTTGCCAACTGTTCGCAGGGGGAGGGAATCGCTAAATAAAATATCAAATATAGAATATCAAACTAAACCAACTCCCTTTTCCAAGCAAATAAAATACAAGAATCCCTCCCGATGTAGTGGTAGGGTAATTAAGGATCGAATCCACGAGGAGGTATGTCAGCGCTTTCTAAGCTTGCAATCACGATCAAATTTTGACTCCAGAAGACCACTCGATATCGAGTCAACCAGTCGATATTGACTATAGTTCCAATCTATTTCCAGCAAATTCCTGCAGAAGACAAAAGCACAGTCGACGTCGAGTTGTTCACTCGATATCGGGTCAGCCACTCGATATCGACTACAGAAGTCGAAATCGAGTCTTCGACAGAAACTGTAAACGTCACCAATTTGCGTCGGAAAAGATTCCGAAGAATGTAAAATGATGATGGAAGGGTGGACAGAATAAAAACACAGATTTTTATGAACTTCTATAAACTTAAAAAGCTTCCAAGATCGGGGATTCATGCCACAACGGTAACCATATAAGATAGATGCCAAATTTATCAAAGATGATGCCTTTCCGTCAAATAACTTTCGTTAAAACACATACAATTATTTGTGTACTACTATATTCTTCAAGCCGTTATAAAAAAACCTCTTGATTCTGTTTAAAACCAAATATACAAATTTAATTAACTATACGAATTTACATATATATATATATATAATTATACAAATTTTCATATATAAAAAAAATTCAAAGCCACATAATTTACATAAAGTTGTAGGAGTTATTAGCAAGTCACTATACTTGTCTCTCATTGATGCGCAACATCTTTTTCTTTAATTTTTTAAACCTAATCCTTTATTAAAAGACGGTAATTAAAAAAATCTTCAATTAATCAATTGTTTGTTGATTATGAAGAGTTTATAGAAGATTTTTCTTAAAAAATGTTACAAGGATGATGCGTTTCAAGTAAATTGTTTGTTATTTTAACTGAGTCTTTAATATATCATATGTAAGAATTAAGATTATTATAATAAATATGCTAAATTTTATATTTTTTGTTATATTTTTGTTACTAGCAAGGCCTAATTTTTATTTACCAATATATATTCAGCCTTGAAATCAATTATGGAAACCGAGAGGCCAAATGTCTTGATGGTAAACTTCTTTTCCTTGAGAGTGAAGTGCAGCTCAGGAGTTAAAGATCATTAAATGCATAATATAAACACTTGTAATTTAAAAACAAATCATACCCACAAAAATCAATTATCACATATTTGATGATGTCTATAGCAGATCAGGAGGACGTCGCCACCATCACCCATTTTTGCCTGAGGCTAGAAACAAAAACCAGTGTTGTGATCGATGGTTATTTGGCTGGTTTCACATATATGTAAACTATGCAACACAGAGTTCAAAAGGATTGATTGAATCAAATACGACAACAACACTGGTTGGTATCATACATTTTCATCCATCAGACTTCCAATACAATGATCATAAAAAAGAAAGAATGGGAAAGACATAAAGGCAAAATAAGTGCCCTCTCGGCAGATCAAAAGAATAGCCAACTGCCCCTGATGGGTGGCTCAATGGTAAGGAGTAAGGGATGAAGGTTCGATAAAGTATAACAAAGTAGAATAAAGATACTCTAGAAGGGGGGTTGAATAGAGTATGCCAACTTTTCGCTGACAATCTCAAGACTTTTGAAACGCTTTTCAAACCCTTAAACTCAATTCTTTCGATTGGGATACCTGAAGCACAACAAAGTTATACAATTCGAAACAAGTGCGGAAATAATGGTAAAGCAATAAGTAAAGAACACGATGAATTGTTAACGAGGTTCGGCTCCTTTAAGGCTTAGTCCCCGCCTAGGGTTCTTCCACAACCCTAGGATTCAACATGCTTTATTGATTCACAAAGCTTAGGATCCTAATAGCTCACCGAGAAGCCTCTCTCCTATACAATTGCAATCTAGTCAACTCTCGTTCCCTTGGAGTCCTAGACCAATCTAGAAGAGCCCCACCTCTCTCAGCTATCTAGTACAATCCTCTTACACTCGTGAATCAATAACCTAGTGCACACTTCCTGAGTTATATATACTCTCGAGTATAACACTCTCTCAGAATATGTCCTATAAGCTCACTGTGTGACTCTCAAATGCTTTGAACAAAAGATAAGACTCTTAACACCTAGAAGAGAGTACACGTAGAAGAAAGATTGACTTGAGGGCTGAGTGTGTGTCGTAGTTCAATGATCGTCAGTGTTCAACTCATGTACTTCTTCTCTCTTCTTCATCTCCTTTTATACTCGATCAAATCGGCGCCATTTGGAACAAGAATCTTCACCCAACGGCGGGGGGGAGATGAAAGACAAAACCTGTGCATCCCTGTAACTTAGTCAAACAAATATATCATATAAAAAATCGGACTAAGTACCTGTAGGGGTTAGACAAATGTTGGACCATATAAGTTCAAAACCAATGATAAAAGCATCCAACAAAATAAGGCAAAATAAGGTCTTACAAGACCCTATAGTTCAAAGCGGTTTAAAGTCTAACCAATCTCCCCCTTTTTGTCTTTCAACAAAGGGATGAGTATGACAACAGTCACCAAAAGTTTTGAAAACAGGGCCAGCAGTGTTAGAGAGTTATATCAAGGGTTAGGATAGGGGTTCAAGGTTCATCGTCTTGAGCACCATCCTTGATCAGCATCATCAACTCGTTTAACAGCTTGGCCATCTCTCTCATCTCAAGCATCAACTCGTGGTGCAACTCCTTGACGTCCAGGCGAACTTCCTCCAAACCCAACTCCAGGTTCTCCATGCACTCATCGATGGCAGAGCTAGTGGGAAGAGCTTTTGAGGAAGGAGAGGCAAGGCTCCAAGTCCCTTGAGGGGTCTGAGTTATGCCGATCTTCTCAAAGCTCTTGGAGTCAAATTTTCCCGTATGATGTTGTTGTTCTTCATTTTCAAAATCAATTTTAGAAGCTTTGAAGACACGGGTCAAGAGGTTTGCAAATGGGAGGGGAGTTCCTTTTCTGGCTTTTTAGGTGTGAGCAATGGATCCTAAAATGGTATTGGCCAGATCAAGATCATGGCCATTCAGAATACGGTACAGGAGGACCATAGCATTGTCAGTGAAGAGGGAGCCAGAGTTGATTCGGGGTAAAAGACATCTCACAATAATGTTAAAGATGATTTTGGCTTCAAGTGTGAGGGACGAGTGGGTGAGTTGTTTGGTGGTGCTGCTTGATGCTTCGGGGAGCAGGTATTTGGAGCGGACAAGAGTAACACACTGGTCTTTTGTGGGGGTTTGAGGGGAGGGTGGACTTGGTTTGGGAAGACCAAGGAGTTCAGCGAAGTCAAGGGAGTTGAACATGATTCTAACCCCTTTGACGACTGACTCCAGAGTCCAGCCTTCATCGGTGTGCTTGGCTTTGAGGTTTATGTAGAAGAGACGGCTTAGTTGGGGGTAGTACTCAGATTCAAGGTTCAGCAGGGTCCATGTAGGGGTTTGTTTGAGAAGGGAGATGCAGGGTAGGTTCAAAGCTTCTAAAAAATTAAAATCGATAATAAAGTCAGAACAACAAATCCTACGAGTTTTAAACTCGTCTACCCATTTGCCAACCATCTCGGCATTCTCAAACCAGGAGGAGGGTAAGGATTGGTTTACCTGGATAAGTGCAGGGGGATCGACGGCAGGCTCGGCGTTCTTTCTTCGGGCTTTTATTGGAGCGGTCGACTTGACGGGCGCTACAAATCTTTTGAGAGTGGCTTTCCTCGAGCGCTTGGGAGATGGAGACGTCTTGGCTTTAGCGGCCTTGCGCTTCTTCGGGGACGGGGGATGAGGAGGAGGAGTAGGAGAGGGAACAGGTTCCGGCTCCTCTTCCTCTTCTTCCTCAGACCCCGAGCCCTCAGCAGACTCCTCGGCCTCATCTCCCTCGGCCTCCTCGTCATCATCAACCTCGTCGTCCTCCTCAGCTTCCTCTTCCTCTGGTTCCTCTCCTGCGGGAACCTCCTTCTCCGCTTCTCTCTTGGCCTCTTCCTCAGCCTTTTTCTTTTCTTTCACAGCCTCTTCCTCAGCCTTTTTCTTTTTCTGGGTCTCTTCCTCGGCCTCTTTTTCAGCATCTCTCTCTAGAACCTCCTCAAGATCTTCCTCTTCCTCCTCTTCCTCAGCAATGATTTTTTTCTTTCCCTTAAGCTTCCCACTGAGGGGCATCTTTTTCAGGCACTTCATGGACCGTTTGATTTCGGTAAGCGTGCTCTCAGGGACGGTGCTCGGGAAAGTGGTCTCAGGGGTAGGTTCGGGTTGAGGGGAAATCACGAGGGGGATCTGACGACCTTTGGAGGTAGCGCCAAGGCGTTTGGGGGTGGAGGTTTTCTTGGATTTGGGTGCCATGGATACGAACGGTAAAAATTTCAGAGAAAGGTTGAAGAAAATGGTTTAATAGGTCTGAGAGATTCGGTAGGCTCTGAAGATGTGAATAGTGGGGGTAAAGATTGTGTGGTTTAAAAAAGGGATTGGGTGAGGTAAGTTGATGGGACAAGATGGTAGTTTCCAAGGTAATAACTCTAACTCATCATTACAACTGCCATATTTTCAAAATTAGTCTTACCAAAACAATTTCAAAATTTAAACAAAGAGCCGTTTGAATCTTAGTGATTAAGGCAAGATGTTTATCCGATTTAAATAATTTCCACAAATAAAAATATAATCGGATGACATGCAATAAAAAAGATTTTCCCGAATAGGTAACAATAAAGTAAAGATATTTCAAATACCTCTTTAAAAAATATTTGATCAAATATCTAAAAAGATACCAAACAAATATATGATCCGTTATATGTGCTCTACTGTTCAGTTCACAACCTTTGAAATGAGCTTCAAAGATCTTGACACTGAGTAGAAGATTTCTTTCGTAAAGGGAAAGCTCCCCCTACGAAAGTGCATCCCTGTTAAGCATTCCGATTTCACGTCTAATGAAGGTAAACCTGTCCTCTGCCAATGGCTTAGTAAAAATGTCAGCCCATTGATAATCAGTTGATATAAATGATATTGACACATCACCTTTTTCGACATGGTCTCTAATGAAATGATGCCTCACATCAATATGTTTGGTCCTTGAATGCTGAACGAGATTCTTTGTAATGGAGATGGCACTTGTGTTGTCACACTTAATGGGAATGTCTTTGAGGTCGATGCCAAGATCTCTCATTTGTTGAGCTATCTAAAGGATTTGGGAGCAACATGCTCCAGCGGCTATGTATTCGGCTTCGGCAGTGGAAAGAGCAACTGAGTTTTGTTTCATTGAGTGCCAACTAATCAAGGATGCCCCTAAGAATTGGCAACATCCCGACATGCTCTTCCTATCCACCTTATAGCCTGCAAAGTCTGCCTCAGAATACCCAATTACTGTAAAATCTCTTTGCTTCGGGTACCACAAGCCAAGCTCCTTGGTGCCATTTAGATATCGAAAGATCCTCTTCACAGCCACGAGGTGAGATTCTTTAGGATCAGCTTGAAACCTAGCACACATGCAAACACTAAACATGATGTCAGGTCTACTAGCAGTAAGATATAATAAAGATCCAATCATCCCTCGATACTCCTTTTGATTGACACTCTTCCCGGTCTTGTCTTGATCTAAGGACAAGGTTGAGCTCATGGGTGTCTTGGCTGCTTTGGATTGATCCATCTTAAACTTCTTCAAGAGATCCTTAGTATACTTGCTGTGGTTGACAAAGATCCCTCTTTTAGATTGATGAACTTGCAACCCCAAAAAGAAGTTGAGTTCTCCCATTAAGCTCATCTCAAATTCACTGCACATTATATCGGAAAATTCCTTGCACAAAGATGTGTTAGTAGCACCAAACAATATATCATCAACATATATTTGGATAACCAATATGTCCTTTCCTTTGGTCTTGATGAAAAGAGTCTTGTCGATCAACCCCCTTTTAAAATCATTTTCTAAAAGATATTTTGACAAGCGCTCATACCAAGCTCTTGGGGCTTGTTTCAAACCATATAGCGCTTTGTCTAGTTTGTAAACATGATTAGGAAATTCCAAACTTTCAAAACCTGGGGGTTGAGCCACATAAACTTCTTCTTCTAAGAAACCATTAAGAAATGCACACTTGACATCCATTTGATATAATTTTATGCCCATAAAAGATGCAAATGCTAATAAAATGTGAATGGCTTCAAGCCTAGCTAGGGGAGCAAAAGTCTCCTCGTATTCTATACCTTCCTCTTGATTGTAGCCTTGAGCAACAAGCCTTGCTTTGTTCCTCACGACCTTACCATTCTCATCTAACTTGTTCCGAAATACCCAACGTGTGCCAATGACTGATTGATGCTTTGGCCTAGGCTTCAAGGTCCAGACTTCGTTCCTTTCAAATTCGTTAAGCTCACTTTGCATAGAAATGATCCAGTCTGGCTCTTGAAAGGCCTCATCCACCTTCTTTGGTTCTACAAGTGAAACAAAAGCGTGAAAAGCACAGAGATTTTTAAGTTTAGAACGAGTTTGAACACTAGATGTAAGGTCAGAGATGATATCCTGTAATGAGCGTGACGAGGAGTATTTGAACTTTCTCTTGCTAGTCTCAGCTCCCTGGTTCGTCACATCAACAGGATTTGTTTGAGGTCCATCTGACTCCATGGATACATTATGCTCAGTTACTGCAGTATCTGACGTCTCAATAGCGTTGGACTGAGCTTCAAGACCTTGAGCCAACTCCTTAGTGTTAAGAATCTGATCCTGCATGTTCCTCTTCTCTGTGTTCTTAGTAGCAATATCATCACCATCCTCATTCTCTGTATGGCTGTTAAGATCTAAATCTGCAACACTTTCACTTAAAGAACCGTCATTGCATTCATCAAATATAACATGAATACTTTCCTCAACCATCTTGGTCCTTTTGTTGAAGATTCTATATGCTTTGCTACTTGTGGAGTAGCCAAGAAATATACCTTCATCACTACGCGCATCAAATTTCCCAAGGTTATCTTTTCCATTGTTATGAACAAAACAAGTACAGTCAAAGGGTTTGAAATACGATATAAGGGGTTTGCGGCCTTTGAAAAGTTCATAAGGAGTTTTCTTTAAGATGGAACGAATAAGACAACGATTCAAAATATAGTTAGCTGTGTTAACAGCTTCAGCCCAATAGGTTTTAGGTAGTGCATTTTCTAAAAGCATAGTCCTGGCCATGTCCTCTAGGGTGTGGTTCTTTCGTTCCACAACCCCATTCTGTTGAGGTGTCCTAGGAGCAGAAAAATTATGGGAGATGCCATAGTTAGCACAAAACAAATCAAACTGAAGTTGATCAAACTCCCTACCATGATCACTTCGAATTGACACTATGGGCTCGTTTCTTAAAGTTTGCAACTCCTTACAAAGTTTTGAAAACTCAAATAAAGCCTCTGATTTTTCTTTTAAAAATGCAACCCAAGTATATCTCGAAAAATCATCAACAACAACAAGCATGTACTTTTTACCATTGGGAGATTTGACTCGCATAGGACCACATAAATCCATATGTAAAAGTTCAAGGGGTCTAGAAGTATTTACAACCTTTTTGGGTTTGAAAGAGCTACGTGTTTGTTTACCTCGTGTGCATGCTTTGCACATCTCAATACCTTTGAAGTCCATCTCAGGTAGTCCTCTTACAAGCCCTTTGGACACAAGCTTTTGTAGTGTATGTGGGCTTACATGACCGAGTCTCGTGTGCCAGAGCTTTGGATCATCCGTCAAAGCCTTTAGGCAGGTTAAGCTTCCTTGTGCCACTTGCTCAGCATTCACGGCATAGATGTTGTTATAACGATAGGCAATTAGAACTATTTCACCTGTATCTTCTCTGCGCACTAAACATCTTTTCTTGTTAAATCCAACATCATTACCATTATCACATAGTTAAGAAACACTAAGCAAATTATACTTCAAACCATCAACAAGATAAACATTTTTAATATTGTGGTTAGGATCACTCCCAACACTACCGATACCAACGATGTCACACTTTCCTTTGTCACCAAGAGTGATTGTTCCCGTGGATTGCTTCTTTAGTTCATGGAAGAGAGACCTCTTCCCACTCATATGTCTAGAGCATCCACTATCAATAATCCATTTTTGCTCTTTCCCCTTGGTGATCTCCTGCAAAACAAAAATCAACCTTTGTGGCTAGACCAATAAGCAAATTTAGATCCTTTATTGGGATAAACCATATTTGGTAAAATAGTGCCTTTGGGGACCCAAACTTGCGTTATCCGTTCTTTTCTCAAGTGAACAGGAAATGTATTGCGAATAATATGAGGATCCTTTCTTGTATAGGGGCATGTCTCTCTTACATGTCCCTTTCTTGCACAATGGTGACATATAGGAGAGGTTCTGCTTCCTTTTGCCTTTACAAAAGTGGTAATGTGTTGCTTCTTTAAAAACCTCAGGTTGTAACCAACACCACTTCTGTTTAGAGAACTTTGTTGCTCACCCAACATCCTATCAAGAGTGCCCTTGGACTTGGTAAAACTTATGAGGGCTGTCTGTTGGTCTTGAATCTTCTTATTCAGGGAGATCTTCTCGCTCTCTAAGTCATGATGTTCACTTCTTAGAGACGAGAGATCTTTCTTGAGTTCAGATTTCTCTGAGTCAAGAGTATTGACTTTAATGTCAAGACCCGAATAAGAGGTTTCAAGACTTTTGACCCTCATTGACAGTTCCTCAATAGTTCTTTCCTGGTCCACGGTTTTCTTAATAAGAGTGTTGGTTTGGGCAATAAGCTTCTCTTCATTGGCAATCATATTAGAAAGGAATTTCGATAGTACCTCTTTTGGACTTGCTATAAGTTCTTTTACAGTTACCTCAAGTTGCTCATTGTGGGATTCATCTCTTGAGGCCATGAGACAAATGTTGGCCTTCTCATCATCGGAGTCTGAGTCACCTGAGTCAGAATCACTCCAAGCTGCCACCATGGCTTTCTTTTTCCATCTATCACCTTTCTTGAACTGGCTCTTCTTCTTTTGAGGGCAATCTTTCACTAGTTGGTCTGTTTCACCACATTCAAAACAAGACAAAGGTTTAGTCTTCTTGTCATATTTGTTGTATTGAGACTTACCTCGAAATTTAGAAGACTCTGATCCATCTTTGTTGTTGAATTGCTTCTTCATCTTGAGGATTCGAGAAAGACCCCTTGTAATGAGAGCAAAGGGATCATCCTCATCATCATCCTCATCTTCAGAATTAGACACATCTTTGGGCTCATCCTTCTTAGACTTGAGTGCCAAGTTCTTAGTGCTTGTTGGGATTTCTCCATCGTCTTCATTGAGAATCATCTCATGTGTGATCAACTTCCCAAGCAAGTCATCAAGGGGTAGAGTGGTGAGATTTTGGGCTTCCTCTATGGCTGTCACTTTAGGGCCCCATTTGTCTTTTGGGAGGCACCTCAATATCTTTCTTACTTTCTCAACATTTTCAAAGGTCTTGCCGAGAGAGTCAAGGTTGTTCATGATTTCCGTGAATCGTGTGAACATGGCCTTAATAGACTCATCAGGCTTCATTTTGAAAAGTTCATACTTTCGAAGGAAGATACTGATCTTGGTGTCCTTCACTTGACTGGTTCCTTCGTAGGTGACAACTAACTTGTCCCAAATCTCTTTAGCCGACCTACAAGATGAAATACGGTTAAACTCATCAGTACTAAGACCACAATATAGTAAGTTAATGGCCTTATAGTTCTTGGAAACGAGTTCAAGATCCGCTTGAATGTATTCGTCCTTAGTCTTCGCGACTTTGCTTCCATTAGGTCCGTCTTTCTCAGGAATCTTTGGACCATTCTCTATAATGTTCCAAAGTTCCAGATCTTGATCTATAATGAACATTTTCATCAAGGACCTCCAGTGGACAAAGTTGTTTCCCACAAAGAGCGGTGGTCTATTGGTAGACCTCCCTTGTGCAAATCCTCCGCTTGCTTCACCAGACATGATCAAAACTCACAAGATTGTTAGATCAAAAGCAGTGAGTAAGGCTCTGATACCAATTGAAGGTTCGATAAAGTATAACAAAGTAGAATAAAGATACTCTAGAAGGGGGGTTGAATAGAGTATGCCAACTTTTCGTTGATAATCTCAAGACTTTTGAAACGCTTTCCAAACCCTTTGGGAGTAAACTCAATTCTTTCGATTGGGATACCTGAAGCACAACAAATTTATACAATTCGAAACAAGTGCGGAAATAATGGTAAAGCAATAAGTAAAGAACACGATGAATTGTTAACGAGGTTCGACTCCTTTAAGGCTTAGTCCCCGCCTAGGGTTCTTCCACAACCCTAGGATTCAACAGGCTTTATTGATTCACAAAGCTTAGGATCCTAATAGCTCACTGAGAAGCCTCTCTCCTATACAGTTGCAATCTAGTCAACTCTCGTTCCCTTGGAGTCCTAGGCCAATCTAGAAGAGCCCCACCTCTCTCAGCTATCTAGTACAATCCTCTTACACTCGTGAATCAATAACCTAGTGCACACTTCCTGAGTTATATATACTCTCGAGTATAACACTCTCTCAGAATATGTTCTATAAGCTCACTGTGTAACTCTCAAATGCTTTGAAACAAAAGATAAGACTCTTAACACCTAGCAGAGAGTACACGTAGAAGAAAGATTGACTTGAGGGCTGAGTGTGCGTCGTAGTTCAATGATCGTCAGTGTTCAACTCATGTACTTCTTCTCTCTTCTTCATCTCCTTTTATACTTGATCAAATCGGCGCCATTTGGAACAAGAATCTTCACCCAACGGCTACTTGAGATCATGGCTTAGGAAGGATCTTCGCAATCTTCTTTTTCGGGAAACTGCGAAGCCACCATCCACCTGATTTGATCTTCATATCTTTCAGCTTTAAGGAAGGAGATTTCTTCGAAATCTTTGTTGTATGGTTAGTATAACATATGTATAATGATATTCGGAAACCATACATAGATAATATATATAAGATAATAACTAAAATACAGGTTTTGAATTTCATCAATACAACTTTGGCTTCAAGACCTTTGACACAAGCTTTGTGTCAAAGCCTTTGAAACCATTTCCGATTTTCATCAAGGGAGTGGAGTTATCAAGGGAGGTTAATGGGAGGTCCTGGGTTCGATCTTTGCCTCCGCCCTTTCTCTTGGTGAAATAATCAGGGTTCACCTTGCTTATTACCATTGGGTCTAGCCGGTCAGCGCAAGTCGATAAACCTGGTGCGTGGCTCTTTCCTGTTAAGTCACGTGCCCGGGGTTTACCATCAAAGGTGGATTACCTCGTTAAAAAGAATAGTCAACTTCTTTAAAATTACATCATTTAACATTCTTCAAGTCTTTTTCTGCCCTCTTTTGAAATCCTATATATGATTCAAGTCACTAGAACAATATTATGTCTATTATCTTTGAAGAAACTGCTTCCCATGCATGCATGCAGGCTAGTTGCGCCACGGAGAGCCTCCTCCTAAAGATGTTGCTCCATTGTTCTTCAATGAGATACTCTCAACTTAATTCTTCAGTTATGTCTTCGTTAATCAAACCTAAAATAAATAATTAATACCTAGGCCTTGTGTGTGACTGAGTTTAGTTCTGGTGGTGGTTGCAGTAAATCGTGTGGAAGTGTTCGTAATTTTCAAAGATTCCTCATTTAGGTGAGGGGAAAGTCGTTGATCCGTACTTCCCCAGTCGTCGTTCTTTCTGGCGGTCTGGGTTACAGCTATTCGTCTTCTCGGCGTCGACACAGTCACATGTCGTGAGAGTATTCACACTCTCCCGTGTTTTTGGCATTCGCAGTTCATCATAGGTCTTCCTCGACTTCTTCACTGGCTGAAAGTCTTTTATGTGGTGATGAGTTTGTCATTTGTCCTTTTTTGTTTTGTGTTTTTGTGTGTTGTATTATGATAGTTAGTTCATCTGTCAATCCATCGACCACTCGAGTTACCAGACAATATGTTGTTTGATATCTCGAATCCTTTCCTTTTTTAGAAAATAATATGCTAAAAAATGAAAGGGTACGTTTAAGGGGGTTAAATTTTTGTTTAAGGGGATTAATTTTTTTTAGTATTTTAGTATTTTTAATAGAAGTAACTAAGATAAACAGAATTATATAAAAAAGTAATAATAAAGCTAAAGATAAAAATTTGTGCATTTTTTCACAGAGTGGATGTGTTATATTTATCAATTGAACTATTGCACCCACCCTAGTTTGTGGTAGCCAACTTCCATAGGATCTGGTCACCTAGTACCATTTTTTATGATGTTTTAGAAAAGCATTGATGAGATTGAAAGTAAGGGTAGCAAATAAATATGCATGGCTAGTTGGCTACTAATAACTATGGCGAAGAAATTATGATGAAAATTGGAAGTATATGATGATTGGTGTATCCATGGTTTTGTTTAGATGTGCTAAACTTTTTTTTAGTCAGGTGTTGTTAGATACACCGCAAATTCTCAATCAAAAGTGTATGCCGGAATTAACGTGCAGACCTTTCCAATTAATTAGCACTATAAAAAAAATTAATTAACCCACTTTAACCCTGTACGTCAATTCCGACGTGCAGGATTTGGGGTGTATTTAATTTCCACGTTTTCAGCATAAAGAAATTAAGTGAAGTAAAAGATGAAAACTGAAAGGGTATAATCGGTGGTTGATCTGTGAATTTATTAAGGATGGCTAAAAAATTGTTAATTATTTTTAATAGAGGAAAATTAAGAGAAGCAAAAATTAGTTTTAGAAAATCATTGATGAGATGGAAAGTACGGCTAACAAATGAGGCTACAAATAATTATGGTGAAAACATATTTGTACACCAAAGAGTGGTATGATCATTGGTGTATCCATGATTTTGTTTAGACGGGCTAAAAATTTTTTTAGTCATTTCAGTAGAAAGAATTAAGAGAAGTAAAAGATGAAAATTGAAAGGGTATGATCAGTGATGGTATAACTAGATCATTGTTATTTGGGTTAATTCTAATATACTGAAGAACTATATGAATAAAGATAAAGTTTATCTAATAAATACACATAGTTGGTTATTAGTCTTATACATGTAGTATGACACCCATTTAATAACATCTGATTAAATAAATAGATCACTACGTACAAATTTCAAATGGTTATAATTTTTTCTATAGTGTCATAACTTTTTGAAAACCATAATTTTTTTCATATCTTGCGGATAGAATAACCGATGTAAATAATTTCATAACTATCTCCAGAAGAGCTTTATATCACATCTAATTTGACTAGCCATAAGCAATTCTTAGAGAAAATAAGAACGCATATATCTACTTTATTCAACAATTCCCATTGAAACTTATTATGTCACTAACTAGAAGCGAGTTAATCTAACTAGAAGCGAATTTATCTAACTAGAAGCGAGTTAATGTTAAAATATTTTTCTTTATGGCATTTGATCTTAAGTAAGACGGTGATTCACAAGATAACTAAAATCTACATGAATACCCACTAAAAGGATTAGAATATCCTCATATTATAAAAGATCATCAATAAAGGTGACCTTAAATATATGGCTTGTTTTCTTGGAAAATTTACAACAAGACCGTCTATAATAAAAGTAAATGCAAAATCTCTTATATCTCTTAACCAAGTTCAATAAGATAACTATGGACATACAACACTGCCATATGGACCAGGTGTTATTCCAATATAGATGCATGTCTTAATTAACATATTGGTCATATGAAATAGTAGATAATATTACCAATTGCATTGTTGAGCATAGAGTAGATCGCAAACGACCTAGAAAAGTCAATTGTCAAAATTCTATTCCAAAATTTGACTTGAAATTGTCTCCAAAGTGACCATATCATTAAAATATTTTTGAAAATGTGATATATGTTCTGATGCCACCTCCATAATAAATTAAATGCTTGGTATATTAGTTATATACCCAAATTGAACATTAATAAAATAATACAGATGAAAGTGAGATTAGTTTGAAATGCCCGGAGCATCAATATGAAAGCTTTGTCATATGTAAACGATTAAGTTAGAAGGTGCTTATAGCACTTGAAGTATCATATATTTGTGAAAGTAGCGACACAGTGTATTGAGTCTTGAAGTATCTTACACAAGTTGTACTCTTTTCCTTAATCTTGGTTTTTATCCCACTGGGTTTTTTCAATGTAAAGATTTTAATGAGGCAACATATACACCATGCATCGATACATTCTATCCCCTACTTAGATCAATGATGAAGAGCACACTCTAAAGTACCTTATATCCTCCAGATCGATGATGAAGAGCGCATTAAGTCCTAAAGAACCTTATATTAGTGCTTTGGAAGCATCTCAACATCGAGACATGATCAAAAGTAGAGCACACTCAAGTCAAAGGCATCATCTCGTTAACAAGTTAAAGATCGATCAGAATGAGAAGACTTCAAGAAGAATATCGAATTCATGGGGAGAATATACGCACTACACTCTTTTTTCCTTCGGTTAAGTTTTGTCCCACAGTACTTCATTTTATTGACAAGGGTTTTAACGATACAGTATCGATCACCAAAGCATATCAAACGACATCAATACCCTCTTTTCCCCTTAGTCCTTATTTTTGTCCCATTAAGTTTTTCTATGCGAGGTTTTTAACGAGATGGTTTGTAACGTTAGAGATATATATCTAGGGGGTATTATAAAACCATGAATGATGACTAATTCACCTCCCTACCCTTTCACCGCCTTAAACTCCTACGTGGTGGAAAACCAAATGGCTAATAGGTTATGAAGTACTTATTCTTATATATTTATATACATATATAAGGTCTTTCACATATCTTTTGAGATACACACAACTAATAGAGAGTTTCACCTCCTACGTTTTGTTCTTTTATTCTATTTTCTCCTAATTCTCGTATGTGTGTGTATATATATATATATATAAAAGTACCCGTAAAAAGGAGGAGCCAAACAAGCTACATTTACCACCTCCGAATTAATGTACGGACGAAGAACAATTTATTCAACGGGAAACATATATTCAACCTCTCCCGTGTGCAACACTACGATCCTCAAAGTGTATGCATTGGCAATGCATACCCAAATGTTTATTATTAATTAACTGCTTACTAATAATAATTATATATAATTATAAAAACAATAACAACAACAACCATGAAAAAGAAGAAGAATTCATCAAATAAAATAAAAGAAAAATAATAATAAAAAGGTACAAGGCTCGAACAGGTGAAAAAATAAAAAATAAAAATTGAATGGGACCTTTATATCTCGATATGAAATTTAGCGGTCGTATTGAAATTCTTGCTTTTGATAATTTGGATTGTACCATGTAGACCCATCCAGGCACGAATGCAAAGGTAGGCTGGGGTTCATTCCATTTCACCCCATTTTTTATAAATTAAAAAGTAGGTAAAATATTAAGGAAAAATTAATAGAAAAAAATATGTATTTGTTTATTAAAATAAGGGGTTTGCCAATGAAATTGATGTGTATATGTAAAATTTAGTCTACCCAATTTAATGTCTTGTTTGGTGTCTACCCATATCTTTAGAGACTTGTAGAAAAGAAGTATGTGTTCTTACATTCAAATCTAGCCACCTTTGTTCCATTTTTTTTATGATACTAGTTGGTGTCGCATGCATAGCGTGCGGACACCCACTTCTTATAACTTTTGTTCGTAATTGACAATTCTTATATCTATATTGACAATTTTGATCCTATGATAAAATTTAGATGTCTCTTCTAATTGTCTAATTAGCTAAAGGAAAAATATAGACATCATTTACATCAAATTAAGAAATTAAGGAAATATTGCAATGAAATTTAGATCTCTCGCCTAATTTTTTAATTAGATAAAGGAAAAATATAGACATCACTTGCATCAAATTAAGAAATTAAGGAAATATTGTAATAAAATTTAGATCTCTCGCCTAATTTTCTAATTAGATAAAGGAAAAATATAGACATCACTTGCATCAAATTAAGAAAGTAGTGTAATTCTTAGAGCAATCCCAATAGATTTGGTAAAATATCTCTAAAATAGAGAAAAAAAATTACAAAATCTCTATAAGTTTTACCTTAACAACTCCAACAGTTACTCTATTTTACAAATTTTACATTTATTATTTTGAACATTCACTAGTTCCATTTGAACTAGGGGAACACTTTTTTTTTTTTTGTGATGTATGTGTGATGGGGTTTTGGGAGCTAGTGAGCGTTTAATTTTAGAGGTTTTCTCAAATGTTACAAATATAAAGATTTTTTCATTCTCTCTCATCTATTCTCTATTTTAGAGAAAGAAATAGAGAATTTTTTCTAAATATTCAAAATATAATAATTATTTAACAAAATATTCACACTTTTAAAATATTTACAAAAATATTCATTTTTTACAGGTTTGACAGAAAAACGCGGTCTAAAACCGCGTTTTATTCGTAAGATGAAATATTTGAAATTGGAAGAAAACGTGGGAAAAAAATTAACGAAAGAAACGCGGGCTGAAACCGCGTTTCTATCGGTAATTTTATTTTATTTTTATTTTGTGATACAAAAAAAATTTTAATCCAAAACCGCGGTTTAGAACCGCATTTTTTGTATTTTGTTTTTTTTTCCTTTTTCCAATATCTGGGAAACGGGGGAATTGTAAAGGTGTACTGTTCATCTTCCTTTACTAACGTTTTGTTCAGAAATAAATTGTTCATCTTCCTTCTTCAACCTCCCCTCCGCCAAGCCGAGCTCGGACCTCCGGCTTCCACTCTCCTCCGACCTCCGGCCTCCTCTCTCCTCTAACCTACGACGTCGTCGACGAGCTCGGCACCCCTCCGCCATTGTCGGGTCCAGTCGGCCTCTCCTTTGCCCATGCTTTGGGTCTCCGACTTCCGACCTCCGGCCTCCTCTCTCCTCCGACATCCGATGTCACCGAAGAGCTCGACCTCCCCTCGGCCATGCTCTGCGTCTCTGAGGTTGCTGAAGAGGTCGACCTCCCCCTTCCCAATTCCTTTCAATTGCAAAATCAAAACCTTCCCAATTCCCCATTTCCAGAAATTGCAAAAAAACAAAAAACGCGGTTCTAAACCGCGGTTTTGGGTTAAAAAAATAAATTTTATCATAAAATAAAAATAAAATAAAATTAACGATAGAAACGCGGTTTCAGTCCGTGTTTCTTTCGTTAATTTTTTCACGTTTTCTGTTAAACCTGTAAAAAATGAATATTTTTGTAAATATTTTGAAAGTGTGAATATTTTGTTAAATAATTATTATTTTTTGAATATTTAGAAAAAAAATTCTGTAGGAGCTGTTGAATGGAAAAAAAAACTCCAATATTTTGGAGATGTTGGATGCTCTTATAATTATAAACTAATGGCTGATAAAAAAATATAACATTTTTATATTATTAAGAAGAGGTATTACAGAATAGTACTTGTTAAGAATAGCATTTTTCATTATAACAATTGCTATACAAATTATATGGTTAAAATTGGTCAAAAATGATATTAAAATAAGTAAGTGAGAAAGGGCAATTTGTGCAATTCATTCAAACTATATGAGTACGGCAGTTTGGAAAATAAAAGAAATGCTAAATAATATAATTTTCCAATAAAATGGTGCAATTTTTTTAAAAGAAAAAAAAATAGGGATAAAATGATACAGCCACTGTGGATTCGCGAGACTCATGCTTTTTATCTACTACAGTACTTAGCATTCGAATGTGGCCACCTTTGTTCCATTTCTTATGATACATGTTTGAAAAAGGCAGTGATGGAACGGCTGCCATATATGGCTAATAACAGTTATGGTTTAGGGTCAGTTTGGTAACACGGAGCTCATGGGACAGCTGAAGCTGATAGGGTAGCTGAAGCTGATGGATTAAGTGTGTTAAATATATGTTAAATTGGAGTTTTCATAAGCTAGTAAGGTGTTTGGTAACCCAGCTGATAGAGTAGCTGATACAAACTAGCTGATCAGATAGGAGAAAATGAATAGAATTCTGAAAAGCTTGCGGTTAGTAGCTGTTGAAAATCCAATTTCAAAAGCTAATTAAATTAAAATCTTATATTTAACTTATTTAAAACTATAATTTATTAAAACCAAAAGTTCCGAAAAGCTACATGCATTACCAAATGGACCCTAAAATTTGTACAACAATTGTTATAATGAAAAATTGAAAAGTGGAAAGGTACGGTATACAAGTTAACCAAAAAAGCACAAACGAAAATAAGTACGGAAAAAAAAAAAGCAACAAAGAGAGCAGGTAGATAGAAAATCTATATTTACCGCCTCAAAACGTACGGAGTAGTTTCTCTCGTATGCAAAATTCAATTGGGGAAGTTTAACGACAAAATGAGTTTCGTTTATTGGCAAGCCGAAGTTGATGTAATTACTCTCGGATCTTTTTTTTCATTTTTTCGAAAATAATAACGGATTGGATCGAGAAACTGCACCGAAGGCAGATCCTGACGACAACAAGTGCTTCGACGCAAAAACCGTCATCCATTTCGATCGCCAAATCCCTCTTCTTCATCCTCTCCAGGCCTACCGATGATCCATCCTCCGGCCCACATTCCGCCCGCAGATTCTGCCGCACTGGAGGAACCTTACCCGCTCAACAACACTCTCACTCAATCAGGTTGAAAATTCTCAATTGATAATAAAGTTATAGGGATTCAGTTTCATCTCCAAAATCTAGATCGCGTCAACCGTGAATGGTGAGTTCAGCCTCAATCGATCGCAATATATATACTTGCATTCATTATCCATATTTCAAGTGGTTATGAAATACCAGTCATGGAGGAAAATCTGGTTTTCAGCGATCCAGGGAGGACAAACCAAGTTGATGCCCCAAATTTTCATGCTTTAGGTTAATTTCAACTCAAGAAAATACAGTCACGGAACCTTCAGAGGAAGCTTTTGAGATCACCGGATGAAGCAAACCCTAGGTTAAAAAGTTTTTTTTGTCTCGCGTAAATACGTAATTATTTTGTAAAAAAAAATAAAAGGGTTTGAATGTAATTATATGAACTTCATCTTGCCAATAGACTAAACTTATATTGCCGATAGACTTTATTAGATCAATTGGATCAACGATAACATTATTTTTCTATTTTTGATACATGTGATAATTTATATGTGACTAGATCATGTTAATTCATCATCTAATGACATTCTTATGGATGCAAATATTAAGAATCGGTGGAAGTGGAAGTTCCTGATGACGGTGGTGGGGAGCCACATGGTGGGCGAGGTCGACGTGGTTGGTGGCGAGGGATGATTGTTTTTAGCCATGGAGGGCGTTCCCATCGGGGTCCAGGAGTGGGAGTGGTAGGGTTGGTAGCTAGGGCAATGGTGCTGGGATGGTGGAAATAGGGGGTGGTGGAGCTGTTGAAATAATAAACTTAAATTTAGTATTTTTAATTCATCTAAGTTACATGCATCCATTGAATATGGAAGTTTATGCATGTTGGAAATATATGAATTCATTTTTTGAGTTTAAAGTGAATAAGTTTATAGATTTGATGTATAGGAAGTTGATGTTAAGGTTCATGCACCACTAGCCTATAAATAGGTGCCTTTGTAAGCTTGAAGAGATATGAGTGAAAAACACAAATAAGAGTTAAACACATTTCAAGAAGCATTTGAGCTTATATTCCTCTTCAATTAGCCTCTTCTTATATTATTTCCTCGTAAAATTCTATCAAATTGGTATCAGAGTCCGGTTATGGCTAATTCAAGTTTTCTATTCCAATTTCTTCGTCTCACAAAAGAAAATTATGAGAATTGGTGTCTCCGCATGAAGGCACTTCTTGGTTCCCAAGATGTGTAGGAGATTGTCGAGAGAGGCTATGAGATGCCTCAAGATGAAGCTTTGTTGACTCCCACCGAGAAGGAGGTCTTTTAAAAGACCCGGAAGAAGGATCAACAAGCTCTCACTCTCATCCACCAATGTCTGGATGAGTCCATGTTCGAAAGAGTGGCCAATGAGACGACCGCCAAGGAAGCATGGGAAATCTTGAAAACCTCTAACCTAGGGGTTGACAAGGTGAAGAAGGTGCGCTTGCAATCTTTGAGAGGAGAATTTGAAGGTCTTCGAATGCAAGAGTCCAAATCATTTGCGGATTTCTTTGCAAGATTGTTAGCCGTGGTCAACCAAATGAAGCGATATGGAGAAAGCGTCAAGGATGCTCGAGTTGTTGAGAAGATACTTTGTTCGTTGCCAACGAAGTTCGATCACGTCGTAGTAGCCATCGAAGAGTCGAAAGACTTGGAGACTATGACGGTTGAAGAACTCATGGGTTCTTTACAAGCCCGTGAGGAGAGAATCAAAAGCATAAAGGATGAGCCAACAGAGCAAGTCCTAGCCACCAAGAACTCAACCCAAGAGAAGGGTGATGATCACGAGAAGTCTCAAAAAGGAAGAGGACGAGGACGTGGATGAGGACGTGGATCTTTTGGAGGAAGAGGAAGAGGCGGACCATCAAACCATGACTCCAATGATGAAGAAGGTGGTCAATCCTCGAGAGGACGAGGAAGAGGAAACTTTGGCAAACAGGATAAGTCAAAAGTTCGATGTTATAATTGCCAAAAGTTTGGGCACTATGCTCGAGATTGTTGGAGTGCTTCTGTTGAGGAGAAATCCAACTATGCGGATGATTCAAAAGTGGATGATGCCACTTTGTTGCTAGCCTACCAAGGCGATGACAAAGACAAGAAGGATGTGTGGTACCTTGACAATGCGGCGAGCAACCACATGTGTGGTGACAAGAAGAAATTTGTAGATCTTGATGAGTCGATCACCGGAGGTGTTACGTTCGGAGACAACTCCAAAGTTCCCATCAAGGGAAAAGGTACAATTTTGATCTGTATGAAGAATGGTGGTCATCAATTCATAAGCAATGTTTATTTTGTTCCGAACATGAAGAGCAACATTTTGAGTCTGGGACAACTTTTGGAGAAGAACTACGAGGTGCACATGAATAATCGTAGTCTCTTGCTCCAAGATGATCATCAGAATGTGATCGCCAAGGTGCCAATGACGAAGAATAGAATGTTCTTGTTGAATATTCAAACGGATGTCGCCAAATGTCTCAAAGCTTGTGTAAATGAGACACCATGGCTATGGCATCTAAGGCTTGGGCATGTGAACTTCGGGAGCTTAAAGTTGATATCTCAAAGAAAGATGTTGAATGGCTTGCCTCCAATTGATCGGCCAGATCAAATTTGTGAAGGGTGTCTCGTCGGCAAACAAGTCCGAAAAAGCTTTCCAAAAGAGAGCACTACAAAAGCAAATCAGCCACTTGAACTTGTCCACGCTGATGTTTGTGGACCAATAAAGCCAGCCTCGTTCGGTAAAAATCGGTATTTCCTGCTCTTCATTGATGATTTCATTAGAAAGACCTGGGTTTATTTTCTGAAAGAAAAATCCCAAGTTTTTTCTATGTTTAAAAACTTTAAAGCTCTTGTGGAGAAACAAACTGGTCTTTATATCAAGTCTCTTAGAAATGATAGAGGTGGCGAGTTTACTTCTAATGAGTTCTGTGATTCGAATGGCATCAAAATATTTCTCACAGTGCCAAGATTCCCTCAATAAAATGGCGTGGTTGAAAGAAAGAATCGGACCATTCTAAACATGGCCAAAAGCATGCTGATGACAAAGAAGATGCCGAAAGAGTTTTGGGCTGAGGCAGTTGACTGCTCAGTCTATCTAGCCAACCAATGTCCAACGAAGAGCTTATCAGATCAAACTCCTCAAGAAGCATGGAGTGGAAGAAAGCCAAGTGCATCTCATTTGAGAGTGTTTGGGAGCATTGGCTATGTACATGTGCCAGATCAAGTGAGAACGAAGCTTGAAAATAAAAGCAAGAAGCATGTCTTTATCGGCTATGACCAAAGATCGAAAGGCTACAATCTCTATGATCCAGTGGCGAACAAGATTGTTGTTAGCAGAGATGTTCAATTCGATGAAAATGATGCATGGGATTGGAGCCTTGAAGACAGGGAGAGATATGATTTCTTTCCATCTCCTACTAAAGAAGAGCAAGGCGAAGGTGTTTATCCAGAACCTACAACGCCTTCTACATCACCAAGCGTTCAAATCTCACCAACTTCTTCAAGGATATCAGCATCGCCATCATCTTGTGAGAGCTCAAGTGGGAGACCTCCGAAAATGAGAAGCCTTGAAGAAATTTATGCTCAAGAGGAGGATTTACATGATGATCTAACTCTCTATTGTTATTTCGCTGATTCTGAGCCTGTGGATTTTCAGGAAGCAGTGAATGACGAAAAATGGAGAGTTTCTATGAATGAAGAGATCATGTCGATCGAGAAGAATGATACGTGGGCGCTGACAACTTTACCAAAAGGTGAAAAGCCCATTGGTCTTAACTGGGTTTTCAAGAAGAAGAAGAATGCTCAAGGAAAAGTTGAGAGGTACAAGGCAAGGCTAGTTGCCAAAGGCTACAGCTAACGTCTAGGAATTGACTATGGTGAGGTGTTTGCTCCAGTTGCTCGATTAGAAACTGTTCGTCTGATGATTTCACTTGCTGCTCAGAGAAAGTGGAAGGTTTACCAGATGGATGTGAAATCGGCATTTTTAAATGGCGTGCTTGAAGAGGATGTTTATGTTGAGCAACCTCCTGGGTATCTCATCAAAGGCCATGAAGATAAGGTGCTGAAGTTGAAGAAAGCCTTATATGGCTTAAAACAAGCACCACGTGCATGGAATAGTAGGATTGACAAGTATTTGCAGGAGAACGGGTTTGTCAAATGCCCGAATGAGTATGCGCTTTATGCCAAGGTCTGTGAAAATGGTGATACTCTATTTGTTTGCTTATATGTTGATGATCTGATTTTCACGGGTAGCAACCCGAGAATGTTTGGAGATTTCAAGCAAGCCATGACGAGAGAGTTTGAGATGACTGATCTTGGTCTCATGTCTTATTACTCGGCATTAAGATTAAGCAATCAGATGACGGGATCTTCATTTCCCAAGAAAGGTTTGCTAACGAGATTCTGAAGAAGTTCAAAATGGATGATTGTCAGCCCGTAACTACACCGACGAATTGTGGGGTTAAGTTGTCAAAGTATGACGAAGGTGAGAAGGTTGATTCTACAACTTTCAAGAGTCTTGTTGGAAGCCTGAGATATCTGACATGCACTCGCCCAGACATTCTGTATGGAGTTGGGCTCATGAGTCGATACATGGAGACACCGACATCAACACATTTCAAAGCAGAAAAACGTATTCTTCGGTACATCAAAGGTACTATCATCTATGGTTTGCTTTATTCTTCTTCAAATGAATATAAGCTTGTGGGTTATAGTGATAGTGACTGGGCCGGAGATGTTGATGATCGAAAGAGTACTGCTGGCTTTGTTTTCTTCGTGGGAGATACTGCTTTCACTTGGAGTTCTAAGAAGCAGCCTATTGTTACTCTTTCTACTTGTGAAGCTGAGTATGTTGTTGCTACATCATGTGTTTGTCATGCTATCTGGTTGAGAAGATTGTTGGGAGATTTGCAGATGCCGCAACCAGAAGCCCCAGAGATCCTTGTTGATAACAAGTCAGCCATTGCTTTGGCCAAGAATCCCGTGTTCCATGATCGCAACAAACACATTGATACGAGGTATCATTTTATTCGTGAATGTGTTTCCAGAAACGATATTGAAGTCAAGTACGTGAAGACTCAAGACCAAGTTGCAGATATTTTCACGAAGCCTCTAAAAGCTGAGACTTTCATCAAGTTGCGGTCTATGCTCAGATTTACAAGGAATTTAGTTTAAGGGGGTGTGTTGAAATAATAAACTTAAATTTAGTATTTTTAATTCTTCTAAGTTACATGCATCCATTGAATATGGAAGTTTATGCATGTTGGAAACATATGAATTCATTTCTTGAGTTTAAAGTGAATAAGTTTATAGATTTAATGTATAGGAAGTTGATGTTAAGGTTCATGCACCACTAGCCTATAAATAGGTGCCTTTGTAAGCTTGAAGAGATATGAGTGAAAAACACAAATAAGAGTTAAACACATTTCAAGAAGCATTTGAGCTTCTATTCCTCTTCAATTAGCCTCTTCTTCTATTATTTTCTCGTAAAATTCTATCAGGAGCAACTGGTGGTGATGAGGCTCTTCGGGTGGTGGAGGCGGTGACGGGGGCTGGTGGCGGTGTCCCTAGGCTAGGCCGGAGGTGGCCAAGGTTTCGATTCCGACAACTCCAGCGGGCGGCTCCATTGACGGTAATTCATCCGGAGCGATACATCGGAGTTCATATGCCCTGAAACAAGGTTGGGAATCTTCAAAGGTATGTACATAAGTATTTATTTTTCATAATCTGATTTATTGGAATTAAATTAGGGATTTTGGAATTTATTTATGTTTTTCTTAATTTAAGTAGACATTTCTTAATTAATTTGTGCTTTATTGGAATTAAATTAGGATTTTCATGAAATTTTTAGGATTTTTCAAAATTAGGGGAATTAGATTAGAATTTTCGAATTAGGTAGTAAATTATGGAATTATATTATGATACATTTCGAATAAAATTAGAATAAGGTTGTAAATTTTAACGGAATTAGCTAGATTAGGATTTTATCGGAATGAAATTTTGTCGGAATTAGGGGAATTAGATTAGGATTTTATCAAAATTAAAAATTTTCTGCTCAACAATAGTCGGACAAGTCGGAAAAGCGGAAGATATGGGTTCGTAAGCTTACTGCCTCGCTTAGGGCCGCTCGAAACATTTTTGTAGATCTAGCTGATGTGCTTGAGGACAGTGGGTCATGATACTTTGGTATTTCAGAGGATTCACTAACTAATGATGATGATGACGTGGTTGACATGGACACCACTAAGGGGCCGATCGGTGTTGAGGCCTTGATGGTATCACCATTGTGGACATAAAGACACATTCTTTCACCAATAAGCGGGACGAAGACACCCGATATCCTAGAGCATACTCCTGCATAGAAGGAGTCTAACATCGGGACGAGCGTCGGAGGCATTATCATCGAGGGTGGCAAAGACGGAGCTATCATTGTCGAGGGTGTTAGATGCACATGCACCAAATGCATAGGTGTTAGATGTCGGATCGAGGAGATCGCATCCAGTGATCCAAGCAGTGCTCGTCGAGCACGTGGATGTTGATATCGGTCATCAACTGGCAAAGGAAACCACCGAGAGTAAGATCTACGATGGGCACATCGTCGTGATGTTGTGGAAGAACTTATTTGTTGTACGATATAAAATAAAAGTTTTATGAATTTTAATCACATATAAATTGATTTTTTTTTGTAACCATGATTTTATGTTTCTAAACCGTGTCATAAATGATAGGAAACATGCCTTTCAAGGTGTATCGAAAGGAGTCGTTGGTGAAGAAGTTGCATGGGGTTTTGACAGAGCGTTTTTGCATCGTTGATTTACGCTAAAAATAACACTTAACTCAAATACTAGTATAGCAAACAAGTAAAGGTATTGATCCCACAAAGAGTGCGAATTTATGAATGAAATTGTTAACAATAAGAAAGAGAGAATTGTAGAAATAGCAATTGTAGAATGAAAGTAATAAAGTAACAAGAGTAATAGTAATGATGTTTGAGATAAATAATAGAATGAAATATATATAGTTTCACTCACATTCGCAACAATGGTGATATCTTGATTCTTGGGTTTTACTTTAGTTAAGTTGGCTTCTATTAATTATTATAGGATTTGGTTTGTATGTAAAGACTTAGGTATGCCGCCTATTCGATCACCACTTAAGTCCCTTACTCTAGGATGGGGAAAATGACATTAGGTCCCAAACACCTAGCACATAAGCCTTCTCTCTTATATTGTCGATCTTCTCACCTAGTTGTCAGCCCAACCATCGTTTCCACAAAAAGTGATTATTCCTACATGTTAATCCTCCTACACCATCAAGATTCCTGAACCGTTTCTACAAGACATGTTGGCTACTTATGGATTAAGGCCTACAATAGCGGAATAAAGCTATGACCCTAGCGCGATGCGATTCTATCTTAATGGTCAATTAAGACAAAGTCAACAACATAAACAATACTGGAACATGATGTCCGTTAAATTGACCATGTTTCCTGCCTACTTTTACTTCAATTTATGTCGTATATTTACATCAAGGGTTGGGAATGCTTTGAATTTGTGTAGTATATGCCTATTTGCAAGAAATCGAGGTCTACACAAGTTTTGGTTTAATTGTGCAGAAATTGGAGCGAAATCGAAGCCAAAACAAGAAGCTGAGAACCGTCGTAGAGCAATCGACATCGAACAAATTAAAGCTCTCGACATCGAATGAAAGGAGTGGTGGAGAAACTAAGTATTGAAAAGACAAAATAAGCCAAGCTACTAGAGAAACAGTCGATATTCATCACCTAGATCAACTGACTGCTCGACATCGACGGGCCAAAGAAGTGATCGACGTCGAGTGAGATGATCGATGTTGACAGAGCCAATCACTGGCCGAGGTCGAGTAAAAATGGAGCACTCGACGTCAACTGCACTGGTCGATGTCGACTGAAGGATTTCAACAGATAGAGCGCACATAGAAGTTTGGTTTTGGAAAGGATTATCAAACCACGATTTTTATCTTTTCTTTTAGATAGACACTTCCTTATGGGTATTTTCCTATTTACCCTATGGATATTTATTATTTTCCTATTGAGATTTTTTCTTCTTTTATCTTTTAGTTAGATAGAATTAGGTTTTCCTTGGCTAGCAAGGATTAGTAGGATATAAATAAAGCTCTTAGGATTGAGTTTTAGACAACACAATCACTTGCTATATTCAATCACTTAGGGCTGAGTTTTAGACAACACAATCTCTTGCAATTTGCAAGAAATCGAGGTCTGCATGATACACGACTATATTCAATGTTAATTTAAAATAAACTTTCAAATCCGAAATAAATAACAAACCCTAAAAATATTTTCAAGACTTGGAATAATAAAGCGAAAATAAATTCATTTTTAAATCGAACAACCAATTCATGCCGGAATTCATCTTGAAAAAAATAAATAAATCACTTGCTCGAGGGCGGAAATCTTCGAAATTTTTTTGGAGTCTTAGAAATTAAATAAAATTTTAATTCGAATAAAATCTATAATTATAAAATGATATTCAAAAGTCTCGGTCTTTACAATTTAGGATCATTCATTATTTACCTTATATGAAGCGAAAGTGGATTATATGTGAATTTGGATAGTAATTAGGTTTTGCCTGCGAAAGTTGACTAAACCCTAATTATGAAAAGGATAGAAACAATTAGGTATTTATGCGAAAGCCTCTATATTCCTATTTTTTTTATTAACGAAAGTTGTCATATGATGATAAAAACATAATATTTTATGTGCTTTAAGTGTTAATACATATATTGTTATTGTAGTGGTGATAAAAACATATGATGATAAAAACATAATCGACAACCACTCGAGATCGAGTACTCTGCACTGAAGAAATCAAGTCGACGGTATTCTATGTCGACAGGAAAGCACTGACCACTCGAGATCGACCTCTTTAGTCGACATCGAGTTCTCTGATTGTTGTGCAAGCTTTGCAGATCGAGAGAAGAGAACTAGGAATCGACAGCCCCTTTCGATATTGAAAAAACTAGTCGATATCGAGGCTACTGGTCGAACAGTCACAAGAATTTCGCAAGATTATTTAGGAACCGCTGACTCGTCTCCTCGATGATCGATCCTGATTCCCTACTACTGCATCGGGAGGGAGTCTTGAAATTTATTTGCTAAGAAAGGGAGTTGCTTTAGTTTGAGCTTATTTACATATTTTATTAATCAATTCCCCTCCTAACAGCTCACCTCAACCCTAGAAGATGGGAAATTAGAACAAAGACATGTGAAAGAAAATAACTTTAAAACTAAAACCAAAACTTACAAAACCTTCCAATTGTTCCTTCTTCATCTTCTCCTAACTACTTGCGTCCAAAGACGACTTGGCTTGAATGAATAAAACCTAGGCCTAGGGCCTTTATTTATAGTAGACTAATCCTTACTCTCCAAGGAAAACTAATTATAATCCTAATTAAAGTAGAATAAATCATTTATCTAAAACTTTATCTAAATAAAAATCCCTTGGATAAATTGAAAAATACCCATAAGGAAAGACTTATCTAATGAGGAAGAGATAAAATAAAAACGTGACTAACCAATCCTTCAAAGATTTGGACTCATTCGTACGCGTTTGCAGCAAGCCGGGTTTCCGATCGATGTCGAGTTCTTCAAGTCGACGTCGAGCACTCCTTTCAGCTTTTTCAGCATTCAGCTCTGTCTATAATCGCACTTTTCTAAGTCCTCGTTTGTCCGATTGACGCATATGAATATGCATTGGAAAGCTCTTTTCGAGAACTACAACTCTCATGAAGGTATTAGATCTTGATTCGAAGTGATGTATGGAAAAAAGTGGGTTTTTCTCCAATTGTACCATCTTATGCTCTTCCTTAGCTTCCCCAATATCTTCATAACTTTCCTTTAAGCTCCAAAGTATCTCCGAACCTCTCCAAATCCTCTTCAAATACCTGAAAAATCACACCAACCTTTGTGTAGATCCCATATCTTGTAATATTAAGCATAACTACATAATTTCCATAATTTCCCAATGCAAAATAACACAAAAGACATTAAATATAACTATAAACATGACCTTAAATATGTCTAAAACAGAGCACATCAGTACCTCTCTCCCCCCCCTCCTCCAATGTTGATCCCAACGACGTCGTCTCCCCCACCACCTCCATCGTCACCAAATACCGCTCAAAGTTCCTCCCTCATCCTTGTCTTCTCTCACTTCTTTTAATCTCTCACAGATCTATAAATCCTTCCACACTCCTTGTTGTATCCACAATTAATCATAAAAAATCGGTGATTAAATATATTATATTTTAACATTTTTAACTTAAAATATGAGTTTGATCCATTAACAAGTTACCAACCTTCACCTAGTTTTGTTAACCTAGCATTAAATATATTATATTTTAATATTTTTAAACTTTAAATATGAGTTTGATCCATTTTATTTGTTATATATAACCCTTTTCAATTAAAAAAACTTTATATATATGGAGGTATTAACATGCCTTTTACCTCCTAATGTTTATAAATTTTAAAAAAAAACTTAGGTTATCATTTAATCGTACAACTTAAATATAATTATAGACCTTTTTGAATTTTTATCAAATGTTAATTATTGAACGAAAATATTTAAACTACAAATAAATAATAATTTTAAGGTTATTTTTAACTTTATAAATAGAAACCATGATTTCTAATCATATTATAATTAAAATAGTGATTTACATAATATTATAAACATTTTCAAACGCAAATTGTGATAATAATTATAGGCTATATTTATTATTATTTTAAAAAATGATACCTAAAATGTAATACAACCCTTAAATTTAAAATTTATATATTTATAATCAAATTTTGAGTTGAAGAATATTAAAATATAATATATGTAACGATATCTTAACTAAAATTGATAAATGGATAGTGATTTGTAAATAGAGACCATTTGAAGGGTGGCTTTTTATACTTTTAAATTTAATGGGCGGTTAAGTGAAAACCATCATATTTAAGGGATGGTTTTCTATAAATTTATCTAATTATAAATTTAACGAGTAATTAAATAAAAAAAACTCTAAAATTAAGGGGCGGTTTTATGTAAATTCCCCTAATAATACATTCAAAATTGGTTTACTCTTTCTTCCCCGTCGGCTTTCTTTCATTGATTCTTTGGTCCCCAAAACCCCTATAAATAAGCTCACCTCTCTCCCATACTCCCTACCTCTCTCCTTCCCTTCCAACTCCAACACCTCTTCCTATTCCGAATTAATCTCACCGAGTACGTACATTCTTATACACAAGGCAAGGCGAATGCAATCCAACCATATTGTACCATTTATTTGATCATGAAGCTACACAACATTAATTTCCCCAACTTGTGGGGAAAAAGAATTCATTATTTTAAAACAGTTTTCGCTTTCTAGAAGTTATTGCCGGCCAGGTGCAATTATTTTTTTATGTGATACAAAATATATGAGCTAATATTGAGTATATTTGCAACACTTAATTTGGTAGGGCCCACTGTCTCCCACCGCGATGGCATACGACAGCCCAAATTGCGACGGCCTCCGCCTCTTAAACAAGGGAGTGAAGCTCCTGTTCGACGGAGGCGTCAAGAAGCTCCCTGCCAAATATATCCTCCCAGAGCCCGACCGGCCCGGTTCCCTTGGCCCGCCCCCTTGCGACATCAAGCTCCCGCTGTTCGAAGTGGCGGACCTCATGGGCCCGGCCCGGCCCGAGATGCTTGTTAAGCTGGCTAAGGCGTGCGAGGAGTACGGGTTCTTCCAGGTGGTGGCCCACGGCATTGATAGCGAGTCGGTGACGGCGATGACCGACGTTTGCCGGCGGTTCTTCGGGTTGCCGTTGGAGGAGCGGGAGAAGTACATGTCGGATGATATGAGCAAGCCGGTTCGGTGCGGGACCAGCTTTAATCAGAGCAAGGACCGGGTTTTCTCCTGGAGGGATTTCCTGAAGCTCGTCATCGACCCCGAAGTCAACGACGTCGTTTCCCTCTGGCCTTCGTCTCCGTCCGAATTCAGGTACGTATGACGAAAGTACGAGATATTTTAATTAATTGAATGTTTTTTTTTCAAATAAATTATTTCATGAAATACGATCACGGGATATGGATTTTACATGCATTAAGAAGCATTTGACTACTGATCGATGTATATCAAAATTATAAGGTCGTGGTTAATGTCACACTCGATCAGAAATAATACGTATTTAACTCTTTTTCTTTGATAAATTATCAACGACTTTTCTGTAATTGGTTTAGTATGTTGTACGTCACGGCCTTTAGTTGGTGACTATATATGTACGTCTTATACGTTAGTAATCGTGACGCAGTTCTTGATTAATTAATATGTACGTAGTACTTACTCCATCCGGAAATAAATGATATTTGATTTTTTGCATGTAGTTTTAGGACCTAAAAGCTATATAAAATAATAATTATTAAATTATGAAAAAAAATAATTAAAATAAATAAGATTTTATATAGTTTTTAGCTCCTAAATTTAAGTGCAAAAAGTCAAACATCATAGGGAGTAATTGATTTCAATATATAATAGCAAGTTCAACATATAACATAAATTAATTGACCATGTATGAATATAAAGTAATTTTTTTTTCTTATTTTTGTGTATTTGCGGTGATTGATCTCAGGAAATCGGCATTCGCATACTCCAAAGAGACCAAGAAGTTGTTCTTGGTGCTCATGGAGGCAATCCTAGAGAGCCTCGGACTCTCGGTCATCATAGACGAGGAAGAAAGGAAACAAGACGACGAAGTCTCACTAAAAGATTTCGAAAAGGGAAGCCAACTAATGGTTTCCAATTGCTACCCTCCCTGCCCCGAACCCGACTTGACTCTTGGAATGCCTCCACATTCCGACTACGGCTTCCTTACGCTCCTCCTCCAAGACGACGTCAAGGGCCTTCAGATTCAACACCAAGGCGATTGGGTGACCGTTGAGCCCATCCCCAACTCCTTCGTTGTCAATGTTGGTGACCATCTTGAGGTATACAAAAATTCTTCTTGTTTTGCTTGTGCATATGCTTCATGTGTAACATAATAATAATTTGTAACAAACTAATCATTGTTTCTTTTTGGCAAAGATTTTTAGTAACGGAAGATACAAGAGCGTGTTGCACAGAGTGTTGGTGAACTCGGAGAGGACAAGAATCACGGTAGCCTCTTTGCATAGCCTGCCCTTCAAGTGTGTGATCCGTCCATCACCCAAGCTAGTCGACGAGAAGAACCCAAAGCGTTTCATGGACACCGACTTTGCAACGTTTCTCGAGTACATCTCTTCACGGGAGCCGAAGAAGAAGAACTTCTTGGACTCAAGAAAAATTATGTAACAATATGGGAATTGAATTAAGTTGTAGGCAGAGGAAATTACATAGTTAGGGCTTTCCTTGTCATGTTTAATTTTGTTAATTATCCATATGTACAAAAGTTGTGCGCTTGTTTGTAAATATCAATAAATTCGCTGACAATTTTGCTATTCATTTCCCTTTAATTTATGACTTTATCATTTTGTTTTTCGACAACTTCTGTACGTCATCAGGATAAAAATTGCTTATGTCTCAACTTCTGTTCGTCATCTGGATAAAAAAAGTAACAAGGTGACTATACAGAAGCTAGGACATAAGCAAATTATGAGTTACGAGATCTGAATTGAAAAACAAACCATTTTAGTTGGAACCGGCTTTCACATGTGTTATGAGGGTTCTGAATTGAAAAACAAATCATTTAGTACTTGTAGCTAGCTTTCATCGATCAGATCCAACTTGTACCATTTTTTTTTATTTATGATATTTTGAAAATGTTGTAAAAGGCAAGCATATGTGACAAGTGATATAGACGAATATAGGAATGGTATAAACCATATATATTGAAACATAAAAATGCAGACAAAAATAAGAAGGGTACTACGTACGTAAGCTATATTTACAGAATCCGAGTTCACATATGAAGAGCAACCGCGTTCGCGTCGGTAAAATTAAATAAGGGCAAAGTGTTTTTACCACATGTTAGGCTGTGTTTGGTGCAGGTTTTCATTAGATTAAGGAGATTCTTTCAAAAACTAATCTAGCAGCATCAGTGTTTGGCAGTAGCTTTTGGAAGATTTGGAGCTGGAGATTATGGAGATTATGAGAGATTTTTTTGAAATCTTGGGGAGGCAAGATTATAGGAGATTATGGGAGATTTGTTTGAGTGAGATTTTTTTTTTGCCCAATCTTGCCCCTTTCTGATCTGAGGTCGACGTTGCTTGGGTGCCGCGAAGCTCGGACACTGCATCTCCATCTCCTCCCATCCAAGTATGCAACCACTCCTCCTGGCAAGTAGCCGTGTGGGTTCGATAGATCCGAGGAGGTGATTGTTGGTTATGGTTGCTGCCGGAGGGGACTATTGTAGGCCGAAGGTGGGTGAGGCGTGGTCGGATCTGGCCTTCTGGTGGTGCACAGTGGTTGGTGGTGGCCGGATCTGGTCGGAAAAGGCGAGGGATAGGCGGCTGCGTGTGGCCTGCAAGGAGAGGTCGAGAGAGAGAAGCGAAGAGGAAGGCCGGATCTAGTGGGGTGAAGGCCTCGGATCTGGGCGCCGGCGATGGATGCATGTGGTGGTGGGGATCGGATCTGGGCAGGGCTGATGCCGACAATGGATGCATGCCGGAAGAGGGACGAAGAAGCAAATGAGGCCGCCGGCAGCCCTTGGCCTCGCCGGAAACCGTAATGGAGCAACGAACAATGAACTCAAACCATGAGGGGAACTTGGAAGTAGGGGTAATAAAGGTGGGGGTAAAAGGGTCATTTTTATTCTACAAAATACATCACAATCTTATACCAACCAAACATCTTTAAGAGATTTCCGCCAAAAATAATCTCCATCCCCACAATCCCATTAATCTACCAAAATAATCTACATCTCCTCACATCTACAGAAATCCCCTTAATCTACACAATCTCCATCTAGCGCCAAACACATCCTTAATTATCCAAGAGAACTCAATCTAATATTTAGACATGAGATTTAATCAATTCATCACTCAATCAATCTATCTATATAAACTCTTAAAACCTAACATGTGTCATCCATACCTTTTTATCTCTTTAAACCAATCACAATTTTTTTAATTATTTTTTGTTCTTCTTTATATCTATTTAAACTAACCAATCTATATCTATCTATCTATATAAACTATTAAAACATAACACCTTTTTGATGATATGTGATTCATACCTTGATTTTAGTCTTTAGAACAATCATAATTTGTTATAATTAATTTTTTTCTTGGCTTAATTTAGTGGATATCCTAAAAAATTGTTATAATTAAGTAAATGTCCACTTTTTAAATAAATTAAGTAAATATCTATTTTTGACATTTTTACCCTTTCTTCCCTATCCTCAACCCTCCCTCCTTCTCCCTTTGTTCTCTTTTAGTTTTGACATTGACCATTTCGGTCAATGCCTATCTTTGGTGACAGTTTTTCCGGTGACAGTTGATTATATTTTTTTGGTGACAATTATTTCAGTGATAATTGACTTTTTTGGTGACATTTTTTCTCTAATGGCATTCGAGGGAATTTTTTTTCTGGTGACAACTGATTTTTTTTGTGACAAATTTTGTTACGGTTGACTTTCTTCTTGTGACAATTGCTAGTATCACTTTTTCTCGGTGACAAATGATTTTTTTCTGCTAATAGATTATTTTCCACGTGAGAGTTGTTAGTGATGAGATTGATGACAATATATTGTCACCACAATATTATAACCTTAAAACATTATCACCATAACATTATATATCACCAAGGCATTGTTATCAACCCATATTTTAAAACGTTGGACCATTAATGTTAACAAAAATATGTCAAAATAACAATAAATGTCACCACTACATTATATATCATCAAATATTGTCACCAAATAAAATTTTAAAATTTTGACTAGTTTCTCTCACTTGAAATTGTCTCCAAAATAATGTCATCAACCTACTTTCACCAACTACAAAACATTGACCATTTCGGTCTATGCCTATATTTGGTGACGGTTTTTTCCTGTGACAATTGATTATATTTTTTGGTGACAGTTGATTCGATGAAAATTGACTTTTTTGGTGACATTTTATTTTTTTCTAGTGACATTTGGGAGAATTTTTTTCTTGTGACATTTGATTTTTTTAAATTTTTGGTGACATACTTATTTTTTACGGTTGATTTTCTTCTGGTGATATATAGTTGCCAGTATCACTTTTTCCCGATGACAAATGATTTTTTTTCCCTGCTAATAGATTATTTTCCTCGTGATAGTTGTTGGTAACAGTTGTCAGTGACAAGGTTGATAACAATAAATTCTTTTCCTTGTAATAGTTGTTGATAACAGTTGTTAGTAACGAGATTGATGACAATATACTGTCACCACAATATTGTGATCTTCCAAACAAATTCGATCCCAAGGTTTATCCATTTAAATCCAGAGACTTTCCCAAACCGGTCATGTGGGCATACGTGAGAAATATCTTTATATTCAATTATGTAATCTTGTCTGATAATTAAGTTTTTCAAAAGTAACCTTAACTACTTAATTTATTAATTTTATTAATTTATATTATAGTTACTTATCGCTTGTATTATTCTAAATAGTTTTTTAAAAAGAACTTAATTTGATTGTATATGCCCTATTTAAATAACATTTAGTAGTTAATGCCAATTGATAATATTATAATAAAAGTTATAAAATTAAAGGAAAATACAATTATAAAATAAATCAAAGGTATTATAAGAGCATTTTGTGGCGTAAGAAAACATTTTGTAAAATTAAGTCAACTTAATAATACAGGGTGTTAATGAAAACTTATCAATTAATAATTGAATTAAAAGATTGATTTTTGGTGACAATATTTCAATTGATTAATGAAAATAATAACAAATAATTAACTAAGTTATCTAAATATTCTTTACAAATATTTCACATCTCAATCTTTTTTTTGGGTGCAATCACATCTCAATCTTTTTTTCAAGTTCAACATTAACGTTATTTGAAGTTGATCTATTATACCTTTGTAAACCAACCTAATATATATTTTAAAAGTTTGTTTTACATCGTAAATTACGGTGGCTATAGGTTTGGGCAGTGATTTGGAAACTGAGGTTTTTTTTAGCTTTTGTAAGTTTTATTTTCTTGAAAAAACTCGTTGAGAGTCTCACAAGTCACAATTGATTAATTGAATGGGCATTTTATAATAATTTTATGAATTTAATTAATTAAAGTACAGTATTGATTTTTGGTGGAATTATGAGATTTAATTTTGATATAATAGATGGATAGATATATATGAGATTTAATTTTTATATAATAATTTAACTGAATTAAGGGATTGATTTGACGTTGGACCATATTGCTACATACAATTGATTTTTTAATTCATTTATAAATCATAATACGAAAATTTGAATTGGTTAATAAGTTTATGATTGATTATTTAATTTGAAAAAAAATTCATTCGATAAAATTAGATAGAAAGTGGAAATTTTTGTTATTGGTTAAAAAAATCAACAGTTAATAGGATAGAAATTGTAAAACTTTACCTAAAAAACCAATTATCAAATAAATAATATTATATATATATATATATTGAATATATATATATATAATATTAAATTGGATAGAATTTGAAAAAAATTGGATTGGTTGAATCTATATTGTTAAATTGAATACTCCTAGAAAATAGAAAAATTTTAATAGTGAAAACCTATGGAGAATTTTATATTACAATTAATTAATAGGGTCGTACCATGTGGATCTGTTGTTATCAAGAATATGACTTTCGAATGAAAGGCTAAATTAGCTAACTTTATGAGTACTGTATTACATTTAGTGAAGGGAGATTTATGACCATATATTATAGATACATATGTGCACCGCATCAACGGTAAAATCATTCCATAATCTGATAATTGAAAAGTTGCACAATTTATACCGATATGACGCTCCCTACAGATCTGATTAGACTAACTCTAATGGTATGGTGTAATGCTTAAATATGTATATTTTAATACAAATTGTGTTTCAATGATTACTTTTGAGTGTGCAAAATATACACATTTGCACCCTAAGTGCTCAAACATAAGCATATCACCTCCCCATGTGCAAAAACTTTTATCACTTTTCAATAAAGTAGGAGTCATTTTTATTGGTTGTTTTTAAGTTTTTCTTTTTTCCTTTTTAATTTAATCATATTTATTTAGAGATGGATGTGTATAATATCAAAAAGTGATGTGTATTTTTGAACACCTTGTGCAAATATGTACATTTGCATACTTAACCATTGGAGTTAGTCTTAGAAGTAATATTACAGTGAACGTACATTTCAACCCACAAGTCAAGTTAATCACAAAAAATTAATATATAGTTCACTTTTCACTTGAGCATTAGTTATGACTCTGATTAGAAGTAATTTTATAGGGAACAGTTACATCTAATGATTTCAACGAGAAAAGAGAAACAGAGTGTAGTGAAAACATCAGTTCAAAAAGAAAGATGAAAACACATGTATTTAGAAATCGTCTGATACCATGTTGAATACGGAGTATTTAAATGAAGATTGTAAGAGAGGAGAAAAAATCGTCATTGTAACAAAGAGGAAGATAAGAATAAATTTATGTATTATTTGATGAATGAATATGTACGAGAACCGAGGCTCATATAGAAGACAGTTTGTTCAACTAACAACCTAATAGTTACAAACTTTATCACTAATTGCATTTTATATCCCATTTTTACAATTTATAACTCCCACGTGAGCTAGGTTGGCTATTATACTTCTCTCTTTGATCATTTTTCTTAATGAATAGAGGATCAAAGATGTACGTAGTTTGATACTTTGACCTTCAAGCCATAAAAAAATAGAGATAATTTTAACTCATTTAGAGTTTGTATTCATTTAGAGTCACTATTAATTGTTAGCTTGGTTTAGGATTTAATTTCTTTGTGGATTAATATTTGTTGAGAAGTCCTGATCGATGGTCATTAGGACATTCAGTGTTTTTTTTGCTTACAAAACTCTCAATGCTAATCTTTGTGTTAAGTGTATATTTCAGAAGTTGATAGGTTGAGAAGATAATCTTGAAAACTCACAGAGAAGTTCTTATGGTCCGTTGTGGAGGTGGGTCCTAAGGACCCTTGTTGACAAACAACATTGCCGAATGACTAGATTGACGATATCTACAGTGAGTTCTAAAAGACATATCCACGTTATGTATTCAGATCTAATTTGAGCCAGATTTAGAGAATAATAAAGATCTTTGATTCTTTGTGTTGGCGAAAAGTTCGTATTTGATGTGGGAGTGATTTAAAAATCTTCCTTCCTTCTTGAGAAGATTTGTTTGTGGTGAGGCTTTTGACAATTAGGGATATTTAAAAGGCACGAAATTGAGATAGGAAAAGTGTCTTCTTCGTGCTAAAATTAGAAAACGCTCAGTTGAGGAAGAAGTGAAAAAAATGAGAGCTTCGAAGAGAAGAAGCAAAAGAAAAAGAAGTGGTGTGCATTCGCAGAGGGTCTGCACAGTCACACTCTCACAAAGGGTCATGAAGAACGCAAAACAACGGTGTTGTGTGGAGATAAAACTTGAACTCATGATTGTTGCGTGAATTTCGGGTCATTTCGGGTCGATTTCGGGTTGGTCAATTTTTTCCTTTTTAAATTAAAAAAATTATAATTTGATAATTTTACGATAAATTTAAAAATCTAAAATTAAAGACATTGTTTATAAGTTCTAGTGCTTGTAATTATATACTATATCTGATCTAAAATATTTGATTTTTATTATTTCTCGTAATTTTAAATAAAATGTAATAATATATAAATATCAAAATTTTAAATAATTTTTTAAAAATAATTTTATTAAAAAATTGATATGCTATATATTATTACATTTGATTAAAAAACATTTGATTTTTTTTATTATTTCTCATAATTTTTAATAAAATGTAATAATATATAAAATATCAAATTTTCAAATAATTTTTTAAAAATAATTTCATGCAATTAGTAATAAGCATAGAATTTTTTTAATATTTTTATATTTTTTTAGAATTTTTATCTTCTTAAAAAAGTCTGTTGAAAAACAAAAAATCAAATACTATCGATCGGACGGAGTATTACACAATACAAATAAATATAAAAGTTGATTTGAAAATGAAAGATCAAGTGATTGTAATTATAAAATGTAATAAATTGGAATCTCCATAAAAAAATTAATCATATATAATTATAAATCAACCGGGTCAATCGGGTCACCGGGTCAATTGGGTAAATCGGGTCAAAATTACCGAGTCAATCGGGTCACCGGGTCGAAACCCAGATTACCAAGAAAATTTCCGGGTTTTCGGGTTCGGGTCAGAAAAAATTTTCGGGTCAAAATTTTCGAGTTCGGATCGGAAATTTTTCGGACGTTCGGGTCGAGTTGTGTTTTGACAGGTCTAATTGTGAGACTTCAAGGTTACGCATTAAACTTTGTTGTTTGTTTTTCATTCTTTCGTTTCATTGGTTATGGTTGTTTGTTTGGGGTTGGGTTTAGGTAGATTTATTTTGAGTTTTATTGGTGGTTAACCGTCATTCAACTAGGATAAAGAGTCGTAATAGGTGATGTAAATAGAATAGAAAAACTTAGACAATTTTCGCAAACTTTCTGCAGAGTTGATTTCAACGCCTTGAAATGAATCCCAAAGTTTTGAACTAGAACTCAAGGTCTTGAAATGATTCCAAAAACTTGTTCAGCAGAACCTGTACGAAAATAAAACTTATCAAAGTATAATGTGGAAATTAAATATGAAAGTAAAACTCAAAGAACACAAGAATTGTTAACGAGGTTCAACACAACTTGGCCTACGTCCCCGCCTAGGGTTCTCCAACCCGTAGGATTCAAAAGCACTATTATTTCACTTCCTATGGATCCTAGATACAACCGAGAAGATCTTTCCTTCTTCTAAACCCTCGAAGCCTCACCCGCTTCTATCTAGTCAACTCAGATCCCTTAGAATCCTAGATACAATTTAGAAGAACAACCCTTCTCTCAACTCGTAGCCTCACCCGCTACTATCTAGTCAACCCAAAACACTCGTGAAATAATAGCTTAGTGAATACGTTTGAGTAGATGTGTACTCTTAGTATAACACTTTAGACTTGTACAATGAAGCTCTAGAAACTCTCAAACTCTCAAAAGATAAAGCAAGAACAGCAATGGAGAAAGAGAGAATCAAAGGGGATGATTGCAATGGAGAACGCTTTGCTTGTAGATTGAATGCTCGAGTAGTGTCTACCCCTTCTCCGCTTGCACCGTCTCTTTTATAGGCTGCAGGGGCTGGGCTGATTTTTGAACGTTTGAATCCCTTTATTCTTCCTTGATTTACAGCCATGAAAATAAGGAAATAATCCCACAAAATGAGATCTTTTGATTGCGCAGAATCTTCACCATATCTTCACTTTGAATTCAAAAATTCAGCCTTTTATAGAAGATTTTCCAGCCACCAAATCTTCTAGAATCTGCATAGAAAATCTCAGCAACCTTTTCAAATATTTGTTATAAAATATGCACAAAAAAAACTTTAACAAATAAATATATAAAATATTTGACGAATCCAATTCGTCCAATTTGCCCTTGCTGTCAAGACCTTGAAACCAGAGTCTTGTTTTGTCTTTCATCAACCTTTCTCAAAGACCTGTAGGTTAGCTCTAAAGATCTTACAATCAAGGTGGAGTCTTCAATCTCCCCCTTGATGGAAGACAAAACAAATATCAAAAATATCAATCATGCAAAATAAATAAAGCATTGCAACATATGTATAAGCATCATATAACAAGCAGAGCATATGCATAAGCACATCACCATATAGCATAAGCATAAGCATAAGCACAACACCACATATAGCATTTCTCCCCCTTTTTGTCTTCCAACAAGTAAGGGAAGAAATCAAGTTTAAACAATACAGCAGACAGTCAAGACCTTGAAATGATAGCAGACAGCATTATAAAAACTGAAATTCAGCAGTCATTGCTCCCCCTACGAAAATGCTTCCCTGTTCAACTTTCCAAGCTCCAAAATAATAAATTCTGGAGGAGGCTCAGTAAAAAATATCAGCAAGAGAATCACATAACAAAAACATCAATATATAAAAAAAAATCTCTTTATCACCAAAAACGATTGTTCCAGTCCATTTATGCTCTTTGATCTTGGTGATCTCCTGCAAAACAACCAAACTTCAACCTTTCCGGCTAGACCAAGTTACAAACTCAGATTCATAATTAGGATAGACCATGTTTGGTAGTCTAGTCCCTTTAGGAACCCAAATCTGCTTCACCTGTTCTTTCAAACGTAAAGGAAAAGTATTTCGAATAATATAAGGGTCCTTTCTTCTATATGGACAAGTCTCTTTGACATGACCCTTCTTACAGCAAAAGAAACATGTAGGTGAACGCCAACATCCTTTAGCTTTCACAAAAGTGGTCGTAGATTTCTTTGGAAAATTCTTGTTATAACCAAGACCACTTTTGTTTAGAGATAATTGTTGTTCACCTAACATCTTTTCGAGATTAGCCTTGGATCCAGTGAATTGAATAAGTGTTGTCTGCTGGTCTTTACACTTTTCAGTCAGCTTAACCTTTTCTTTCTCCAAATCGTCATTGCAACGTTTCAGAGAAAAAAGGTTTTGCTTGAGATCAGAGTTTTCTGATGTCAAGGCCTTGACTTTAATGTCAAGGGCCGACTGAGAAGTCTTAAGATTTCTCATTTCCAGCGACATTTCACCTATACTTTTCTCCTGATCCTTTAGCTTCTCTTTCAAGATGTTAGTTTCCATGATGTAGTTCTCCTGGTTGATGATCATATTTTGCAAAAATTCAGAGAGAACTACATTAGGACTAGAGATTAAGTTTCTCACTATTACCTCAAGGTGTCTTCTAGGGTTTTCGTCTTGGTCCGCCATCAAGCAAAGATTTGCTGGATCACTTTCCGAATCCGATTCACTTGAAGAATCCGAATCGCCTTTCTTTCGATCATTCTTCTTATGCTTGTTCTTCTTCTTTTGAGGACACTCCTTTATCAAGTGATCTGTTTCACCACATTCATAGCATGTTAGAATTTTTGTCCTTTTATTAGGGTTAGAAGACTTACCTTCATGCTTTGATGATCTCGGATATTCTCGGTTTGAGAATTGTTCCTTTATCTTTAGAATCCGAGCAAGTCCCCTTGTGATCAAGTCAAAGGGATCTTCCTCATCATCATCACTTTCGTCGTCCGTTGATGGCACATCCTCCTTGACTTTGAGCGCCAGATTCTTTACACTAGAGGATGGTTCACCGTCCTCTTCGTTGAGGATCATCTCATGCGTTATAAGCTTTCCAAGAAGGTCATCCAACGCTAGTGTTGTAAGGTCTTGAGCTTCCTCAATTGCAGTGACCTTTGGACCCCACCTAGCCTTGGGTAGACTTCTCAGTACTTTCCTGACCTTTTCTTCATTCGTGAAGACCTTTCCAAGAGAGTCAAGATTGTTCACGATTTGGGTAAATCTAGTGAACATCTCTTTGACAGTCTCATTGGAGGTCATCTTGAATAATTCATACTGTCGAAGAAAGATACTGATTTTAGTCTCCTTGACTTGGCTTGTCCCCTCATAGGTTACTACAAGTTTGTCCCATATCTCCTTGGCACTCCTACAAGAAGAGATACGATTAAACTCATCAGCATCTAGTCCACAATAAAGTAAATTCATGGCCTTGTAGTTCTTGGCCACATTCTCCAAATCGGCTTGATTAAATTCGCTTTCTTCTTTAGGAACAACGGCTCCGGCTGCATTCGTCTTAGTTGGCACCCTTGGTCCTTGCCTAACAATGTTCCAAAGCTCTAAATCCTGATCAATAATAAACATTTTCATTAGTGATCTCCAATGCACAAAATTGTTACCACAAAAGAGTGGTGGTCGAAAGGTCGATCTTCCTTGTGCAAATCCTCCATCACCTATGGTAGACATGATAAAACTCACAAGATGGTTAGATCAAACAGTGAGCCTAGCTCTGATACCAATTGAAGAGTCGTAATAGGTGATGTAAATAGAATAGAAAAACTTAGACAATTTTCGCAAACTTTCTGCAGAGTTGATTTCAAGGCCTTGAAATGAATCCCAAAGTTTTGAACTAGAACTCAAGGTCTTGAAATGATTCCAGAAACTTGTTCAGCAAAACCTGTACGAAAATAAAACTTATCAAAGTATAATGCGGAAATTAAATATGAAAGTAAAACTCAAAGAACACAAGAATTGTTAACGAGGTTCAGCACAACTTGGCCTACGTCCCCGCCTAGGGTTCTCCAACCCGTAGGATTCAAAAGCACTATTATTTCACTTCCTATGGATCCTAGATACAACCGAGAAGATCTTTCTTTCTTCTAAACCCTCGAAGCCTCACCCGCTTCTATCTAGTCAACTCAGATCCCTTAGAATCCTAGATACAATTTAGAAGAACAACCCTTCTCTCAACTCGTAGCCTCACCCGCTACTATCTAGTCAACCCAAAACACTCGTGAAATAATAGCCTAGTGAATACGTTTGAGTAGATGTGTACTCTTAGTATAACACTTTAGACTTGTACAATGAAGCTCTAGAAACTCTCAAACTCTCAAAAGATAAAGCAAGAACAGCAATGGAGAAAGAGAGAATCAAAGGGGATGATTGCAATGGAGAACGCTTTGCTTGTAGATTGAATGCTCGAGTAGTGTCTACCCCTTCTCCGCTTGCACCGTCTCTTTTATAGGCTGCAGGGGCTGGGCTGATTTTTGAACGTTTGAATCCCTTTATTCTTCCTTGATTTACAGCCATGAAAATAAGGAAATAATCCCACAAAATGAGATCTTTTGATTGCGCAGAATCTTCACCATATCTTCACTTTGAATTCAAAAATTCAGCCTTTTATAGAAGATTTTTCAGCCACCAAATCTTCTAGAATCTGCATAGAAAATCTCAGCAACCTTTTCAAATATATGTTATAAAATATGCACAAAAAAAACTTTAACAAATAAATATATAAAATATTTGACGAATCCAATTCGTCCAATTTGCCCTTGCTGTCAAGACCTTGAAACCAGAGTCTTGTTTTGTCTTTCATCAACCTTTCTCAAAGACCTGTAGGTTAGCTCTCAAGATCTTACAATCAAGGTGGAGTCTTCATAGGAGTTATACTAGGGTATTGGAGGTTTTTTAATTAATAAAATAAGTAGACTTATTTGCAATTCTCCAAGACAAAGAGATGTGATTTTCATCCCGCACTACCTGCGTGTAGTCAAAGGATTTCCATCGTAAATTGTGTGTCATGTTTTTGTTTCATTGCGCTTTATTTCACATAATTGATTAATAACGCTAAATAACACAACCTCCAAAGAAAACCTCCAAAGAAGTCCTTGCAGGGATTTTCCTTCTCCAAATTTCTTAGTCTGCATATACGTGGCTGGTTGGTGCGAGATTCGAGTCATCGACCATTGGATGAAAGGGCCTATATATAAGCTTACGATGGAAGCTTGAAAGGATTTTTGTTTATATATGCCATGTTCGTGTGAATATTGGTTCAAATGTCTTGGCAACGTGTTTTGAATTTCAGTTTACAAATTGGGGGTTTGAATGTCAATAGCAATCTCGTTGATTTGGGAGTCCAATTTGGGCTTTTGAACTTTCTGTTCTTATACAATGATAATTTGATTAAAAAACTTTGGAATAGATTAATTTGAATGCAAAATTTGAGTAAATTGTTAAGTTTAAGTATGTGTTAGGGTTTTCAATAGTAATAAAAAGAAGTAAATTTCTTTGTTGATCTCCGATGTTTGCATCATATTTATGTGTCTCTAGCTAACTTATCAAACGACTTATTTACATCTCTAATGTTTGTACTCAATTGAGTTCATGGATGTATCTTTTGTTAAATATTAAACAGTTTTCCATTAAATGATCCGTGTAAATCAAATTTGCTCCAAATGGTAAACTGTTAATATATATTTAAATCAACATGAAAAATTATGAGACAAAGTAAGATTGACAAAAGTCATTATAAATGACAAAGCGCTAATTTTTTAACTCAATGAATATCCATAAGGTTGCACAACTGGTCTGGTCCAAGACCGGTGGACCAGAATTTTGAAAACCTTGGACTGTGGATCAAACCGAGACCGCATATATTTGAGGGTAAAAAATAGTGTTGATAAAAATTATGTATACAGGGAAAAGTTTGAGAGATCAGATATTTGAGAGATCGATAGATCGATAGACAGATCAACCGTCACGATACAAACTAACCACACCACCCCAAAAAAAAAAGGGAAACAAAAGCGTAACATTAGGTTGAGACATGCAGTATTAAAAATGGAGTATGGACAAAATGAAAACCAAACAAGTCGTAGAAGCAGACAAAACATCGAAATGAATGGCATAAACTATATAAAATGTGCAACATTTTAACCTAAATGTGCAGTATTTTTTGAATAATTTTTTTTATATAAAGCATAACATTGTACATTTGTACATATATCTAGGTCAAAACATTGCATATTTTGTACTCCTCCGTTCAAAAATATAATTTCTTTTAGATTTAAATTTTTGTTTAAAAATATAAGTAATTTTAAGTTTTTTAGGCATTGAGATACGATAATTGTTATTTTTTTTTACATTTTTCTCAAATTTTATTGATTGATAAGAGCTGTGAATAATTAATTAGGGGTAATAAATTTATAATTTCTTTAATGTGTGTGCAAATATCTAAAATGACTTATATGATTGAACGGATGTAGTATTTTCTATTATGCATCGTTTCACATGTTATACTTTTATGTGCGTCATTTTTTACTAATTTTAAATATCTGAACATAAATCCGGCAGGCTTATATACTCCGTATATGAGAAAAAAGAAATTTATTTTATGTTCGAAATTAGAAATTAGGGTGTCATGATTATTAGGATTTGAATTCTCTTCAATCTAGATAGTTTCGAAAATAGTGTGGAAATTCACAAAGTTTCATCTTTTTATATCTTACTTGATTCGATATGATATTTAGTCCATGCACGTGCCACCTAATTTCAATTCTCATTATTATAAAGATTTAAATAACCGATTCTTTAAATCCAATTGCTTTATTTAAAGTTTTAACACCTCATCCCTTTACATCATGGTGATTGAATTGGTAATGACTTTACAAAGTTAAATGATCTTTTACTATATAATACTATTTTTTTTAAAAGAAAACGATTCGAGATAACAATGTCTGATAGTTCGATTGGTGGACGGATTGACAGACGGACTAATTGATACAACACATAAAAATGCAAAAGTAAAAAACAGATAAATAACAAACTCAACACCATATTAAAGACCGTTAGTCAGTGAAGAAGTTGAGGAAGAACTATGATAAACTACGAATGACGAAAACACAGGAGAGTGCGAAAACTCACATGGCGTTTCGATGACAAGAAGATGGATAACAGTAACCCACCACCGAAAAGAACGACAACTGGGGAAGAGTGGATCAACGACATGCCCTCGCCTAAATGAGGGATATCTTCAATATAATACTACTTATTAGGGCTGCTCATCGATTCAAAACCGGGCCGAACCGAACCTAAAACCGAATTTTAGAAATTGCAAACCGAAAACCAAACATAACAAGTGCCCCCACCTAAATGAGAGATCTTCCCTATAATACTACTTATTAGGGTGACTCATCGATTCAAAACCGGGCCGAACAGAAACGAACCTAAAATCGAATTTTTAGAAATTGTAAACCGAAAACCGAACCTAACACCTTAGGTTTGGTAGGATTTAGGTTCGGTTTATATAGCTTTGGTTCAGGTTTCAAACCTAATTGACAATTAATTATAAAAAAATGTTTAATTTAAAAAAATATGTAATAGAAAATTTCTTTAAAATACACACAATATCTTATAATGGGTTATAACTTTTTTTAGGAGAATTGATTCAACCTAAACTAGTTTCATATAATATTTTTATTTAATTTAATAAAAGTTAGGTTTGAACCGAACCAAACCTAAACCATACCGAACCGAACCTAAAATCGAATTTTTGGAAATTGCAAACTGAAAATCGAACATAATCTCTTAGTATCGGTTTAAATCCGGTTTGATTGGCTCAGTTTAATCCAAAATTTCGATTTGAACCGAATTTGTAACACTCTTACTACTTATGACTCCATCCGTTTCACAATAGTTTTTAGCTAGCTATTAACATAATTAAGTTTTAATAAAACATTTCACTTTTTTAAAAACATCATAATTTCACTAACTTTTTTTCATAAATTTTATTATTTTTAATACCCAATACACATTTTAACCAATCAAAATCTCTTAAAAATTCAACAACACACAAATCAATATAAATCATTACAATTTCCTACCTAGAAAACATAAAAGACCATCTATTTTGAAACAAAAAATATCTTCTAAAAATCCATGGACGGAGTATTATGAAACGGAGGGAGTAGTAAAGCAACGAATATTTTATATAAAAAATTATGAGAAATCAAATATTTTATAGTATATATTTTAATTAGAAGGGATAAAAGCAACGAAGGAATTCCATTGATGTAGGGGCTGCTAGGGCACGGATTATTCAAATTAACCCAGAGGCCGATCGAATCGGGTCAAGATTCATGGCTGCAGTCGCAGAGATGGACCACTAATTAATTAATGAATTTGGACTATTGACTTCTAGAAGATTTAGAGGCTGCATATTGCTAATTGACCCACACACTAGATCAGCTGACCGCCTGACCTGCGGTTGGTGCATTGCTACATGGTCAACCCGACTTTGACCTTGAATTGCCCTCTTTCTAGGCAGCCCTAGCTAGGTCCCATTTTGTTGCTTTTAAAAAAAATACCTAAAATTATACAGTATATTTAAAGTTTTTAACTTACGTTATGTTTGGCTGGATGAAATTTTGGGGGATAAAAATTATTTTTGGGGTGAAAAGAGTAGATGAGATGAAAATTATTTTTAAAAACAATATCGTAAGTATTTAGGTAATATGAGATTATTTTTTAATGGTATTTAAGAAAATTATCATTTTACTCCCAACTAAACACACCCTTAATTTACCACTAACAAACTCATACTACCGCTAACAAGAAATGTTACTAACTCTCAAGAATATATATTGTTAATCTTCAATAGTTTTATCACAATTTTTTTTATTTATTTCATATTACACATGTGAAATGGTTTTCTTCAAGTATATATATATAAGAACATCATCAACTTGTTAGATGATGGGTTTAATAAAAACGATACGATGAGAGATTTATACTCCATCTTCTGCTTTCAAATAAATGACTTTTTTAACTCAAACACGTAATTTTAGGTGGGTAAAAATATATGAAATATTAAAATTTTAATTCATTTGTTTAATAATACTATACTTATTATTAATAAGTATGAGTTTATCCAAAAAAAATATTTTATATTGTTTTTATCACCTTAAAATACGTGCATTAATTATAAAAAGTCGCTTATTTGGAAACGGATGAAGCATTTATTTATAAGAGTGTTGTTTGCGCACCCCCGAGCCCTGACTTGGCCTGGTTCGAGCCCAGTTGCACCATCACCGAACCATTTTCTCCTTATTCGTTGTGCAACCCTTTACGGTTCGATCCACCTCTTTCTCGGCCTCCCACACCACTAGACTTGTCAAAATATGACCCGACCCAAAAAACCCGACCCGTACGCCCGGTAATTTTACGGGTTTGAACCCGGTGTTTTAGACCCGGGACCCCAAATCGACCCGAACCCGAATTACCCGGGATTTTTAGGTCAAGACCCGGTAACCCGGTGGGTCAAAACCAACCCGGTGAGTCAGCACCATCTAGACGCCACACAAGCACCAGATTGACCCCATGCAGATTCGTCATGCAATTGTATTCGTTAAAGTCACTCATAAGTTACATAACTTATATATATTTTATAATTATAGTATGTTTAGAACATTTATTTATATAAATATGATTTTTTATACTTAAAATATTAATATAATATAATATTAATAATATAAATTTAATTATAACAATATTATTTAATTTAATTTGACATATTTATATTACAATATAATTTTGATATTATTTTAATATTTTTAAAAAGTCTTCAAAAAGTTCGAGGTTTTTGACCCGGTGGGTCGACCCGAACCCGGGATAAACCCGGTTTGGCTCGACCTGGAATGACCGGTAACCCTATTGATTCGAAACCCGATTTACTCGGGATCCGAATGACCCGAACCCGAACCCGACCCGAATGACCCGTTTGACAGGTCTACACACCACCCTCAAACCGCCTTTGACCCACCAGGCCCTACCCACTTGAACCCCCTCCCTCAAGCGCACCCCCCAAGACCGAAACCCCCTTGGTTCGTGCCCAACAACCACCTGACCGAGCCCTTTTGCCCCTTATTAATGTTCGACCTTTTTGGCTCGAAACCATTCAAAAATCCCATATTTTCTCCTCCTTTCTTACTCGAATTTGGTATGATTTCTAACCCTAAACTTGTTTATTACAATTATTTAGATTGTTTGAATGATATAGGTTGAGATTAAAAACCTAGGGTTTGATTTAAGAGCGGAATTTAGGGCTTTTTGCCAAAAGCCAAATTGATTGAAATTGATGATATGGTTGTATTGTTGGGTTGATTTGAAGCTAATTTCATGTTCATAGCATTGCCAAATTGTTTATGGATCGTGAGCTAATTGGATTTTAGAATTTTATTGCGATCCATTTCAGGCTTTGATTTTGAAATTGATTTTTATGCTTTAGGTCGATTAGGTTCTTCTATTTTAGCATGAAAATCATAATTTAGCCTATTAGCTCAATTGGTAGAGCAATGTGCGTTTGCACAAAGATGTGGGTTCAAATCCCACATAATAGACAATAACACACCAGACCCCCCAATGCATCTCCGATCAAAAATGATTAAAGGCACATTAACAGTAATCTTAATTGTGCACTTCATATTATTATTCATACACATCGTCATTTTATTTTTGTACTTTATCATTTTATTTATGCACTTTATAATCTTAATTGTGAGCTTCATAATCTTATTCATGCACTTCATATTATTATTCATATACAAAATAAAGTTATATTTTCACAACATAATAAATTACAATTTTTACCCATATTTTCCTTTTCTTCCCAAACACGCCCTTATCTCAATTTAATAAATTACATAATTATTCCGTAGTTTAAAAACGCACAATATAATATTATATTTGCACAACTTAAAGTTATATTTGCACAACATAATGTTATATTTGCAAACCATAATGTTATCTATCCACTTTATCATCTTATTTATGCACTTTATAATCTTAATTGTGAGCTTCATAATCTTATTCATGCACTTCATATTATTATTCATACACAAAATAAAGTTATATTTGCACAACATAATAAATTACAATTTTTACCCATATTTTCCTTTTCTTGCCAAACACACCCTTATCTCAATTTAATAAATTACATAATTATTCCGTAGTTTATAAACGCACAATATAATATTATATTTGCACAACTTAAAGTTATATTTGCACAACATAATGTTATATTTGCAAATCATAATGATATATATCCACTTTATCATCTTATTTATGCACTTTATTATTTTATTATTACACTTTATAATCTTGTTCATGAATGGGCACATCACTTTATTATTTACCCATAAATTAGACCTACTTCAATTATAAAAATTACAAATTTTTATAATCGAAATAGGCCCATTTACCTATTTACCCATAAGAAATTATTATATTTGCACAACATAAAATTATATTTATACAACATAATGTTATATGTGCACATCATCAAGTTATATTTGCACAACAGAAAGTGCAGACACAAAAAAAAGTGTTGGTGCAAAGAAGAAAAAAAAAACTAGCTCGGAAGGGGGCATAGTGGGAGCACATGTGCAGGGGCACACGCATGGGGCAAGGGGGTATATGGGGTTGGCATTTTTGCTAATTAAATTAGGCTCATTAGCAATTTACTCATAAAAATTAGGTCCATTTAATTATAATTAGACCCATTAAGAGAATTTTACACCTTAAGCAAATTTTATACCCTATGACAATTTTTCATTTGATCCAATCTCTCTCTCTATATATATACACGTAAATAGATATATATATATATATATTACGTGTAAAGGATAGATCATATGTACTCAGCCCTTAACGTGTATCATGTACACAAATCTGGGCCGTTGATTAGTTGAGATGGAGGGTGGAGATTAATTAGCCCATTTGTGGTAGATTGTCTACATACATGATTATTCGGTCAAGTATAAATGATTATGCACTAGTATATGAAGGATTATTCAATCGTATGAGTCTGTTTAGTAGGTTAGTCATTATTCGATCGTATTGACGGATTATGCAATGGTAATTTTTAGGTAAAAGTTAGGGGTGTTTTCATGGTGCTGGCTATTAGAAAAATCTATCGATACCATCGCATAATCCGTCAATACGATCGAATAATATTGTAACGTCATCGAATAATTAAGTTATACCATTGAATAATAAAGCAATACCATCGCATAATCCGTCAATACGATCGAATAATATAGTGAAACCATCGAATAATCAAAATGACTAACCTACTAAACAGATTCAAACGGCTGAATAATTCTTCATATACTAGTGCATAATCATTTATACTCGACCGAATAATCATCTATGCAGGCAATCAAACAAATGGGCTAATTAATCTCCACCCTCCGTCTCAACTAATCAACGGTCCAGATTTGTGTATATGATACACGTTAAGGGCTGCCGGAACTAACCTCATTATGTGTATACATATAGTTGTGTGTGTGAAATTCATCAACAACAAATCCCCAAAACCCCCATAAAATTAAAATACCCAACCCAATTTCCAATCCGGCCCACATCAGCCCAAGGCAAGGCCAGCCATTCCGCTTCCTCCTTCCTCCTGCTCCATCCTTCCAAAAATGAATTTCAAATCTCCGTATAAACATGTGCAAACGAGCTGATTTCTTGCCCAAATTACACACACACAACCGCTCTAATCACGGGATTCGACTTTAGAAATCTGAATATAACAGTTCAAGCTATCCATAAACATCATAAAATCTTCATTCAACTCCCCCAATCATCCTCTTCAGCCACTCAAAGTGTCCCTCCAAGCACACATTACTCCGCCCGCTCCAATTTCGCTCGACCACGAATCAGATGACTCCATGGACAAATACCACCACCAATACGCTCTATCATCACCCAGGAGATGACCTTGAACGCCCCAACACAGCAGCTCGCGGGAAGTGGCCGGAATAGCTGCCGGAAGTTTCTGCAGGACTGTGTTCGATAGCCTCCCGTTGGGCCACTCCACCGCCATCACAGCGATTCAACAGCCCTTATTTTAGCGTGTACGTGTACCCTGCATCCTCCCCTATCGATCATCTTGCTCAGATATAGTGCTCACACTATAGCCCCGAAGTTGATGAGCAGTTTTTTATCTGCGCAGAAAAACATGGTTTTTAGTACCATTCCTTCGATCCAAGTGCTGTTAACTCACATAAATCCTTTCTTTCTGATCCATACCATAGCAATTAGCAAGGGATAATAGATTCAAAATTTAGTCGCTTTCGAGTCTCGTTTGAATAAAATCCGCTCCGTTTCTCGCGTTTTCTCGAGTTTCAATTGACTAGTTGACCTTACACTAATTGATCTGTATGTCATCTTGAATCAGTTGGCATTCATATAGGCTCCTGAGATTGCTTTGTTACATATTTGGGTTTCTTTCGGAAGAAGTCAAGGGTAATTTTTCACTTTTTAAAAGTTACGAGACCGTTTCCATAATTTTTAAAAAGTTACTTGCACCCTTTTAAAATCTTAAAAATCTCATGTCACGTATCAAATTATCCTTGTAAGATTGTGTAATTGTATATCTTTCATTCCATAACTTGATTACAATATATAGCACATATACAAATCTATCTTTGAGACTTAAATCTTATCTACCAAGATAAACAAAGATCTTTATCTAACTACCAAGATATGAATTTATCTAATACTAGATTAGGTTTTATCTAATGCCCCTGCAAGCTGAAGGACGCGGAGTGACTAGAAGCTTGGGACGAATAGCGGTGAAGTACCGACTTGTAAGAGCCTTGGTGAAGATATCCACAACCTGATGACTGGCAGGAATGTGCCGAACTGACAGTTCCTTGGAATCAACCTGCTGACGAACATAGTGGTAGTCCAACTGAATGTGTTTGGACTTAGACGTGATGGCAGGGTTATTGGCTGGAAATGTAGCAGACAAATTATCACAAAGGAGCAAAGGAGTACGCTGAACTGGCACACGGAGTTCACGCAGCAGTTGACAGAGCCAAGCAATCTCGATCGCAGTGAATGCAAGGGCCCTATATTCGGCTTCAGTGCTAGAGCGAGCAACAACCTTCTGCTTGCGACTAGTCCAGCTGACAAGATTACCACCATAATAGACAGCAAACCCATGCTGAGAGCGAAGATCAACAAGATTCGTAGCCCAACCGGCGTCGAAATAAGCAACAAGATCAGCACGGGATGATGCGGTTAGAGTGAGGCCATGACCGAGTGTACCTTTAAGGTAACGGAGAATCCGTTTAACATGTTGCCAATGAGAAGTCAGTGGACAATGCATATGCTGACAGGCGCGATTGACGGCGAAGCTTATCTCAGGCCGCGTGACAAGAGCATATTGGAGGGAACCCACAACATGCCGATAGGCAGTAGGGTCCTCATAAGGCAGGTCAAGACCGAAGGATGTTTTGGTGACAGACGGATCCGCAGGAGAAGAGATGGGCTTGGCCTCTAACATTGTGCACCTCTCAAGTAAATCATAAAGATATTTCTGTTGAGAGAGATGGATAGTAGAACCTGAATAGAAGGAGTGGCGAACTCTGAGTCAGATCCAGTAACAATGATGTCGTCCACATAGACGAGTACATAAGTGATGACAGAGGCAGATTGCAGAACAAATAATGAGGTGTCTGAGAAACATGCCTGAAAACCGTAAGAATGCAAATACACGCGGAGCTTATTGAGGTGTCTGAGAAACATGCCTTATGAAGTCTGCACACATGAGTAGGGCATGTAGGATCAACAAACCCCTTTGGTTGGGACATGTAGACCACCTCATTCAAGTCACCATTGAGAAACGCATTATTGATGTCAAGCTGACGGATATCCCAACCTCGTGACAGAGCAATGCATAGGACTAACCGAATCGATGTAGGCTTAACCATAGGACTGAAGGTGTCAAAGTAGTCCACTCCTTCTTTTTGATGAAACCCTTTGGCAACCAGACGTGCCTTATACCGTTCAATGCTCCCGTCAGGCTTACGTTTGATGCGAAAAACCCATTTGTTGCCAACAATGTTAGCGTGAGGAGGGCAAGGGATAAGACACCAAGTTTGATTTGTCTGAAGAGCATCATACTCGGATTGCATGGTGGCACGCCAGTGATTGGATTTGGCAGCAACAACAAAGGTGGCAGGTTCCTTCTCAGCGAGTAAGCAAACCGGAGACGGATGACGGGTACTGAAAAAGGTGCGGGGCTTAAGATCACCCATCCTAGCCCGAGTGGACATGGGGTGAAGAGAATCCTCGGCATGCCGAAGAAAACCAAGCGGAGGTTGCTTGTGCGCAGTGGCTGCAGGGATCGGCGTAACCTCTAAAGAGCCTGACGAAGACGGACTGAGGACGGGTGTGGGTGAAGCTTTGGGGGAGGATGCAGCGGATGGGCTAGAGGGCGTTGGACTGAGGGCTGAGGGCGTGGGAGAGGGCGGGGGAGACAGTGGGGGTGACGGGGATGTGGTAGCGGCGGCATGCTGAAGAGGACGAGACGAGATGGAGGGAACGGCAGGACGAGGAGACGGTGGTTGTATAGGTGGACAAGAGGATGTTTTGTATGGAAAACTTTCTTCATTGAAGATGACATGAGCGGATATGTAGGTTCTCCCAGTAGGCAGATGCAGACAAACGTAACCCTTGTACTTGGAGTTGTAACCAAGAAACAAACAAGGTTGAGAGCGATAGGCAAGTTTTGTGGAGTTATATGGTTTGAGGTATGGGTAACATAGACACCCAAATGTTTTGAGGAGGGTGTAGTCCGGAGACTTGTGGTATAACCGTTGAAAAGGAGAGGTGTGGTGTAGGAGAGGGGTGATGGTGCGATTTGAGAGATAGACGGCAGTGTGGAAACCTTGTTCCCAATAAACAAAGGGAATGCCAGCATGAGCAAGAAGGGAGAGGCCTTTTTCTTGGACTATGCGATGACATCGTTCAACAATACCATTTTGGGATGGGGTGTGAGGACATGAAATGCGATGGTGAATGCCATTGTATTTGAGATAGGAGGTTAAAGCTAAAAACTCACCACCCCCATCAGTTTGAAGTTGTTTGATGGATGTGTTAAATTGGGTTTGAACCATTTTGTGGAATGTTTCGAATGTCTAAAATACCTGGGATTTGAGAGTCAGAAAGTATATCCAACAAAACTTGCTATGATCATCAACAAACTGAACAAAATACTTGTTTCCAAAAAGTGAAGGAACAGACGCAGGTCCCCAAACATCAGCATAAACTAAATCAAAACAGGAAGTGCTAGATTCATGAACTGTAGTAACTGGTAGACGACGACTTTTGCCAAGTTGGCATGACTCACAGACGCTAGGAAAGCGTTTATTTGACACAGGTAACTGAAATTTGGAAAGAAGACTCTTGAGGACGGTGACATGAGGATGAGCAAGACGATTGTGCCAACCTTGAAGGGAGGTGCGGCAAGACAGCAATGCTTGGGGAGGACATATGGTAGGGGATAGGCGGTAAAGTCCATCTTCAACGGTTCCCTTCAAGAGCATCCGAACCTGCAAATCTTTCATGAAACAATAGTTATTATGGAGCTCAATGAAGACATCATTGTCCCTGGTGAGGGACGTGGCACTTAACAGATTCTTGGCAATTTTAGGGACAACAAGAACATTGCGTAAAGATAAAGAGCGACCAATAGAGGAGGAACCAATGTGAGTAATAGGAACAGTTTTACCGTCGCCAAGGGCAAGATGATCAGTACCGTCATATTCAGAACGGAGAGACAGATTCCTCATGTTGTTGGTGACATGGTGAGACGCGCCGGAATCGACGTACCAAGATGGGTCAGCAGCAGAGGTTCCAACAGCAGCATGATTGGCTGACTTTGGAACATATGTCGATGGGAAGCGAGCAACATCAAGCCGATTGAAATAATTCCTAGCCGGATGGCCAGGGCGATCACAAATCTGACAGACAGGACGAGAAGAGGACTGAGTAGGAGGGTTGCCGTCGGTGGTGTAGTCAAAGGAGCGACCCCGTCCTCGGCCTCGACCGCAATCACCACGACCACAACCACGGGATGAGACGTCCGACCTAGACTGAGAGCCACTGGACACAGTGTTAGCAACCGGAGGAGCAACAAAATCAGTGATCGCCGGCGGATGATGTACAACATTGCCAACAGCAGTGGAGGGAGTCGACTCCTGTTGGAGGCGTTCCTCTTCATGGAGTAAGAGACCGGTTAGTTCATCAGGAGAGACTGGCTCGACGCGAACATTGATGGCTGCCTTGAACGCACCATAAGATGCATCGAGGTCGTGATGGAGAGATGCAACAAAGTCATCGTCTTGAATGAAGTACTGGCATTCTGCTAGGGCATCAACAATGGACCGCTTCTTCTGATATAGTCCATCATTGACAAGGAGCCCTTCGACAGATTTTTAAGTTGGCCTTTCAGATTCATCAGACGAGCACGAGTTTGGTATTGAAACATTGATGAAATCATGGTCCAGGCGTCATAGGAAGTAGACGCCTTAGCCACATAGCATAGAAGCTTCTTAGACAGAGTGGATCGCAGCCAGACAAGGACAAATCGATCAGCCTTCCGCCAGGTCGTGTACTCCGGAGTCGGATTAGCACCATCGGCAGGGGCAGGCTTGGGTTTGGTGAGCACATAAGGCTCAAGGTCATAGGCTTCAAGGGTGGAGAGAACAACACTTCGCCATGAATAATAATTTGAACGATCAAGTTTGATCGAAAGGTTAGGGAATTGCATAGTAGCTGAGCTCCCAATGGAAAGAAGAATGGTGTTATTGGTTGAAGGGGTCGACATGATGATTGACAGAGGAAGGGAAGGACTCGGCTTGAGGTGTAGTGGCAGCCGAAAAAAAAATTTGGAGGAAGAGAACCTAAGCTCTGTATACCATGTAAGATTGTGTAATTGTATATCTTTCATTCCATAACTTGATTACAATATATAGCACATATACAAATCTATCTTTGAGACTTAAATCTTATCTACCAAGATAAACAAAGATCTTTATCTAACTACCAATATGAATTTATCTAATACTAGATTAGGTTTTATCTAATAATCCTCATCAACCACATTGAACCATCTCGGCGAGTTTAGACAAGTGGTTTGGTTCAATCAGTGCACTTCTGCAAACTTCGTGCCTTTTTCGTAATCTTTGCTTTTTTTTTTGTCTTTTATAAATTACATGCTATGCTGTTGTGATAAATATGCAAGTTAGATCTGTTTGTTTTTATTTATCAATCTCTTAATCTAAAATAGCGTGAAAACTCGGGTAATTATAACTTAATCTCATTATTTGAGGAAATTACATTAAATGTTCGAACTTCCTAAAAAGCATGATTGTGGAATAGTAACCATAAAGTGTGATATTGTATATTATTGGTATTATTATTGTTGTTGTTATGATTTATATCATAAATAATGGAAAATGGTAAGGTAAAGTTAGGTCAAGGTTGAGTTACACCTTGCTCTATAAACGTTTCATGAGATGTCATTTCGAAATTGCAAATCTCTCAAATGGGTATATCTACCTATGAGTACTAGGTTATCTGCTCATTCTATGTAGTCAAGACCGGTATCACTTGTCCTTTTAAGTAAATAATGAAGGTACATTATTATTATGTGGTCAAGACTGGTATCACTTGTCCTTTTATGTATATTATTATTATTATTATTATTATTATTATTATTATTATTATTATTATTATTATTATTATTATTATTATTATTATTATTATTGCAGTGTAAGTTAATTTAATAAAAGGTGACCCATATTCAGTGATGTAATATCCTAGGGACTTCATATCCAAATCCCATTCAAACACTCGGTCCTTATGGATCATCCGGTTATTTTATTACAGTCAAACGAGTCTTGTATCCACATAAATAAATCTCTATTTTTATTTTTAGTCTACACTCACTAATACTCTTTTTTTAAATCCCATGGACGGGACGGGAAAGAACTTGTCCCTCATAAAAAAAGATTCCAAAATAATCCAATAAACTCCAAAAATAAATTCTTACATATACTTTTACACTCTTATATAATTAGCTTACATGATTCCTAATTTCCTATATAATCATAAAATATGAATAATTCCTAATTTCAAGTGCTATTGTTTTTTCCTATATAATTTTTACATATACTTCCTATTTTAGTAGGGGTGGGCATTATCGGATATCCGACACAAACCGAATAATCGCGTCGGATACTCAAAACCGTTTAGCACAAATAAGTCGAACCATGCATGAACCGGTTATCCGACACGATAAAACTATTCAGGTCCATATTGGATACCTGTGTTATCCGATCTGAACTGTTAGGCCTTTTTCTCTATTGTGGCTAGCGGGCTACTGAGTGTTGATCTAATGTAAAGTGTATATGTAGTGTAGTGTTGTTGTGTTTGTGTGCAAACAATACAATACAGTAAGAGAAATACAATTACACAAAGTTCATACCACACATAAATAAATCCATACATAAAACCTTAAATAAATCCATACATAAGCTCCAAAGTCCAAACAAAGTAGGAATGTTCGTAGCACAACCGAAAAGTCCCAAAAGGCAAAAACACTAGCAGCCCGGCATCCTCGAAACGCAGCACTGCAACAATATAACATACCTACATGAGTACAAATTTCGCCTCTAAACGCGGGAGCAAAAATCCATACACAAACTTGAAAAGATGAAGTTAAAGAGATAATATGTATGATATCATGAAGATGAACAATAATGGTAGTAAGTAGCAAAAATTAAATTACCTTTTTTCTAGACTTCCACACATCCAATGCTAATAGTCATAATCTTCCTAGCTCGATCATGAATTGTGGTTGCTCAATACTTAACTCCTTCATTCCTATAAGTTTTAAATTTAAAACATATGTAAGAATTAATCATATTAAAGTAATAAAGTGAAGTTAATACAGTCAAATATAAACAAAGGATTGTAACAAAATGTAAATAACAAAAAAATTACCTTCTTCTAGTTCATCCAATGCTAACAAGTTTTCTTCAATCACTACCGAAGTGTTATTGCTATGTTGCCAATTTTGGGTGCAAATAAGAGCTTCCACCATTCTTGGGGTTAACGAAGTATAAAAAGAATCAAGAATGCGTCCCCCAGTACTAAAAGCCTGATGGATAATTAGATGCGTTTAACGGAATTTCAAATCATATCTAAACATCTAATTCAAGGATCTTCATGCATAAACGATAGATCAATCATTGTTCATAGGAGATACCTGTTGATACGTGAACCGGATCGAATCGGGATGGAGTCGGAAGAGAACAAAAACCCCAAGCATGACTTCTCTAATTAGTCCACACGAGCCCGGCGTCTAGATCTCTCTTGTCTTCAACTGCTAAGATGAAGATCGAAAAGCTAGCAATCAAATTGCTTGGGATGATATGCTCCTAAGAAAATCAGCAACTAATTTGCCTTTTCTTTTTCTTGTTCACTGTTGCTCCGTAAATCCTTAGAAACAAAATAGCAACTAATTTGCTTTTTACTTTCTTTTTCGTTTCTTTGATCCGTGGAGCTTAGCCACCATAGGATAGCTTTTCCTACTTTTAACTAGTGTAGATCCCGTCCCGTGTACGGGAAATGCGTTAATCTAACTATAAATTATTTTTTTCTCTAAAAAATAATATAAATATAAATAAAATTAGTTCGACAGGTTATATATAATCTAAATATCTTTTAATTAGATTCTCTCAAAATATAAATAAAATTCACATTTATAAGGTACTACGTAAAAGTTTTTTTTTCTAATCTATGGTTAATTAAATCTCATGTAATTATTTTGTCCTCAAAAAATAATATAGATAGATATAAAATAACAATTATTAAATGATTGATTTTGATATAAATAATTCTTTCCATCAAAAAATAATCTAAATATAAATAAAATAGCACCTATCAAATATTACATATTTATCTATTAATATTTTTGGTAAGTATGACTATGAAAATTAGTTTTATTAATTATTTTGATTATTACTACTATTACGTTTAATTATATTGATATAGTTTTTTCCTTATATAATATTTACTCTTTTATAAGATATTCCATCTATCCAATTATATGTGTTAATGATAAAATAAAATAATTATTTTTATTAGATTTCCTTTTTGACGGGAGAAAGTTCTGCGAGACGCGCTCACGCGCCACCACGTAGGCAAATTCACTCACATGCCGCCACGCAGGCACCAATGCATCGGTTTTAGTATATGTATATAGAAGATTAGGAGTCAATTCATCAATTAATTAGGAGGTAAGTGCAAACGACTATGCATGTCGGTTAACAATTGTAACTCCATGTATTAAGTAGTCAGATTGTAACCCCTAATTAAACCCTTTCATTATCTATTTTGAAAATAAATAATATTACTTATTAATAATAAATCATACTCCCTCCGTTCGGAAATAAATGATGTTTGACTTTTCTGCACGTAGTTTTAGGAGCTAAAAACTATATAAAATCTTATTTATTTTAATTAATTTTTTTCACAATTTAATACTTATTACTAATAGATATTAAACTATGAAAAAAAGTAATTAAAATAAATAAGATTTTATATACTCCCTCCGTTCGGAAATAAATGATGTTTGACTTTTGTGCACGTAGTTTTAGGAGCTAAAAACTATATAAAATCTTATTTATTTTAATTATTTTTTTTCACAATTTAATACTTATTACTAATAGATATTAAACTATGAAAAAAATTAATTAAAATAAATAAAATTTTATATAGTTTTTAGCTCCTAAAACTTCGTGCACAAAAGTCAAACATCATTTATTTCCGAACGGAGGGAGTAGTTTTTAGCTCCTAAAACTACGTGCACAAAAGTCAAACATCATTTATTTCCTAACGGAGGGAGTATATATTAATAATAAATCATCAACTCGTGAATCTAGTCGGTAACTCAAAGTGTTTGACCTCATAGGACCCGTTTATAATAGTCATGGAACTAAACCGTTTAATACCATTAATCGCAGTTGGCTTCTGGCAAAACACTACGACTCCTAAAATAATCGGATTGTATATCTCTATCAATCGTCCTATCCCATGTTTAGTCATCGCACATTTAATTAAAGGACACAATTCCTTCAAAGCCGACTCAGAAGAAACAATGGTCACTGGTAGAGCAAGCACATCATGAGCCATCTTCGAAAGAATAAGATACTGTCTTTGATTGTCCCTCCACCAATGTAAAACATTGAAATTGTTGGGCATTCCCTCATGTGCCTCTTCTAAATACTTCTCCATCTTATTCTTCAAACCGGAATCAACATGCCCCATTTCACTTTGGAAGGTTGAAGCAAACAACTCCGTAAAATCCATGAGTTTTCCTTTCCGGCTTTCATCAAAACTAATCGTTGGATTACTAGGAGCGGAAGAAGATGAGGATATTGATTTCCTCTTTGCTTGAGGCATTGAAGACTCGTACACCATGAACAAATCATCAACAAGCAATTTGATATAGCCTTCCAATATTTTGGCTTTCGTCTCATCATAACACTTCGTAATAATCCAATCAACTACTTACATCTTGTGTCCAACATCAAGAAGTACAGAAATGAATAATAGGTGATTGATGTTGCTAATATCACCCCAATACTTATCATACTTCATCTTCATTTGTTGCGCCATTTGACTAATGCCTTCATCTTCATCATTGCATAAAGACGTAATTCAAAATCCAATAGCAAACATATGTTGCACACACATATTGCAAGTCACATACCGAGAGTCAAATAAAGTGATTGTTCCATCATAGAACACTTTCAAATAGGCAAGAAAGTAGACACTCTCTTCCAATCGTCATCCTTAGCAACTCCAACACCACCCATCTTCGTCATCTCTTTATAGCAAGCATGGTCTTTCATTATCAAGCTATCAAAGGCCTTCTTAAACTTCATTGTAGACTCTAGCATCAAATAAGTGGAATTTCTTGTCTCAACATCCAAACAAACTAGACTTTTACTTTCTATTTTCTCCTCTTTTACAGAAGCCTTAAACCTTTCTAACCGTGCGGGAGAAGATCTAACATACTTCACAAGAGCACGAATCTTTGCAATTGAAGGTTCAAGTCCTTCAAACCATCTCTTACAACCAAATTTATAATGTGAGCAACACATCTCCCGTGCACATATTTTCCTTCTAAAAGACTAGAATCCCAATAAACAAATCTCCTCTTCAAATAATCAGTAGCCAAATCATTAGAACTAGCATTATCCACAGTCACAGTCATAACATTCTTAATATTCCAATTAATCAAACATTTCTCAACAGCTCTACCAATCCGGTGACCATAATGACCTACTAGAGGACAAAGGTTCAAAATCTTCTTATGCAAAACCTAATCATCATCAATAAAATGCACAATCAAACATATATAGCTTAAGTTTTGGCCTGAAGTCCAAGCATCGATCGTGAGACTCACTCGAGAAGATAACTTGCTCACCAGGACTTTCAACATCTTTTTCTCCTCAATAAATAAAGAACGGAAATTTCGCCTGGTAACCCTGAGGTTTGGCGTATTTCGCGTGGTAAACAAAGGTTTCGGATATTTCGCCTGGTAACCCTGGGGTTTCGAAATGTTTTGCCTCGTGCCCAAAACTTTTGTTTTGGTTGAGAAATAAGAGTTTCAACTTTGATAGGGTGGTATTTTGTAATATTGAAAAATTATTGGGTTTCTTTTAGAATAACTCATATTATCTTCTAACTGGCCAATATGTCGATGCTTAGAGGGCGATTGCGAACAGGAGAGAACACGAAGAAGATGAAATTAAACGTGACATATGCGAAGCACTTCGAAGCTCTGGACCTGGTGCCTGATAACGGGGGTGGTGGTGGCGGTGCAAGGTCTGGACCTGGCGGCGGCGGACGACGGAAAACATTTGGAAGCACTTCGAATATATGTTTTGTGTCGAAGTACAGGTGAGTTTTGTGTTTTATGTCGAAGCACTTCGAATATCTTCAAATTACCATCGAAATTTATCTTCATGTGTTCAAATTGATTAACGTAGTAGGAAATCGAGGCCAACTGTTGCTTGAAATTTTCGAATTAGAAAATTTAGGGTTTAGTATGTCGAAAATTTGGGGGGTTTCTTGTGTTCTTTTGTTGAATCGGAGTAAATTATGCTTGTGTGGGTTATTTTTGTTTGATTAGTAGCATGTCTTGATTATACAATGTCACTGTTCGCAGGATAGGAGAAAAAATATTGTTACGGATGCGTTATATCCATTCAGAATACGTTGAAGTAGAGGTTGAGGATCCGGATAAAAGCAATCTTCTCGATGTGTATGTCGACATGCTTGTAGGGGCTGCACGGATTGGGATGATTCTTCCGGAACACCCAACTCTATGGTATGCATATAACTCTCAAAATTTTCCGCTAAAGAGTGACAGTGATTTGATGGAGATGTTGAAAAAGTTACATGAGAAGAAGTTGTTGAATTTGGCGATTGGGTCAGCCGAGACACCTACGGATATTCTACAAATGGCCCGTGGTTTTATTGAAACCAATAAGCTTTTAGAGAAGCCAACAACTACAATTTCTAGCCATGGAACAACGGTTGGTGAGCAAAATGCCTCCGCGACGTTGCAGTCACTTCATCCTCATAAGAAAATGCCGGAAACTTCTGCAAGAAGAAGAGGGTTATATATCCCGAAAGTTACAAATCGTTTCGGTCCTCGGGGAGTGAGCCTACTTCAGGCAATCTGAGTAGAACTAGTGATGCTGATTTTGCTTCATCCGTGCCGATTGTAAATGTTCAAGCTAATGAAAGGGTTGGTGGTGTTGAAAATGATCAGAACGTCGCCATGGTTATTGAAGAAAGGGAGATTATTTCATCAAAAAATGATAATAGGATTGAAGTTGTAGGTTTTGTTGAGTGTCATGAGAGGGTTGAGGATGATGTACCTACTGATAACATACAAGCCGATGAAAGGGGCGCAGATGATGATATGGACATTGATCAAGAAGACTACTTTGATAAAGTTTATGACAATGGGGAGTTGTATGAAGATCGGGAGTTTGGGGATATCAAACTTAATGAGTGGATGATGTTTATGGATAAGGAAGCTTTGCTAAATGTTGTGGGAGACTATTGTGTTCAAGAGGGATTCGCCGTTGTGGTGGTAAAGAATGAGCACAATAGGTATACAGCTGCGTGTGCTGATTTGGAGTGTGCGTGGAGAGTTCATGCATCGACCTTGCCGGATGGGCAAACATGGGCAATAAAAACATTGACAAGCAAGCATACTTGCATGGGATTACACTTGCATAATCCCATGGCAACTCCCGAGTGGACATCTCGAAAGATTCTCCAGGATGTGCTTGCAAATGAAAACATCACGGGAAAGACCATTAACAACAAACTCTTCCAATGCTTTGGTGTTAAGTTGAAAACCACGTCGTTGTACCGAGCGAAGAAGCTTGTTGAAAAAAGCCTCCATGGGGATGAAGATGCATCGTATGCTAGTTTGCCTAGCTATTGCGAGGTTCTAAAGACGCACATTCAAGGTTCTAAGGCTCATTGTGTGTGGGGAGGTGCAAGAGATGATCCGGAAAGGCCCATTCAATTCAAGAGTATAATCATTTCCTTGAAGCCAATTATTGACGGATTCATTCGGGGTTGTAGGGGTTTGATTGGAGTGGATGGATGCCATTTGAAAGGCAAGTATGGTGGAGTAGTGTTATCTGCAATAGCTCTTGATGGAGACAATCACATTTTCCCCATTTCATATGGTGTTTATGAGAATGAAAGCAAGAACACATGGTCATCCTTCTTCTATCATTTGAGACAACTACTCGTGGACACAGACAAAGATAAATGGTGTATGATTTCTGATCGACAAAAGGTGATTTCCTCTTCTGTTATGTATGTTGCATTCTGAAAATATGTAATCAGCTGGAAATATAATCTGTTAATGATGAAGAAAAAGAAATCTGTAACTAGGAAAACAAAAGAATCCGTAAACAGCAAAAATTCTGTAACTTTGTAAGCTGTAAAATTCTATAAGCTTGTAACCAGGAAAACAAAAAGAAATCTGTAATCAGCTGGAAATTCTGTAAATCTGTAACCATTCATGTAGATGCTGTAAATTCTGTAATCTGGGAAAAAAATCTATAAACAAAAAAAATCTGTAAAAATTCTAAGCTGTAAAAAAATCTGTAAACAGGAAAAATTATGTAAATGTGTAAACTAAAAAAATATGCAATCTGTAAAAAATATGCAATGGGGAAAAAATTTTGTAAATGCATAAAAAATTTGTAAACTAAAAAAATCTATAAACTGAAACAATCTGTACACAGAAAAAAAATCTGTAAACGGAAAAAAAATTATGAATCATGCTCAAGCTATGATTCTGAATCATGTACAATTTGTAGGGGGTTGAACCAACATTGGGAGAGGTGTGGCCTACGGCTTCAAGGCGATATTGTTGCAATCACCTAAACATGCTCGAGATACACTAGATGTCGCGGTTAAAGAATCTCGTAAACTTGAGGTTCGTTAGTAATTGCTTCTATTTGCTTTTTTTCTTATTATGTTGTTGCTTAAGATATATTTAGATCAATGAACAATCTGTCAAATAAACTGAAGGTGTTCCAAGCATCTGAGTTCAAGTATGAAGTGAAAGAGGGCAAATCCAGTCTGCCGGTGAACATCCCTAGTCGAACCTGTGCGTGTGGCGAATGGCAAATTAGTGGAATCCCGTGTAGGCATGCTGTGAGGGTGATTGCATAAATTAGGGGAAATCCAGAGCTCTATATCTCTCATTGGTACTCAACTGAGATGTTGCGGAGCACATACTCGGTCAATTATCGGGCGGTTCCGAATGAAGAACAATGGCCTACTTTCGAGTTTCCAAAAATTAGTCCGCCAACCATGAAAAGGGGTGTTGGAAGACCACCCAGAAACAGAAAGAGACAACCCGGTGAGAAGGAAAAGGGAGTCAGGTCTCGCACCCTGTGATAGAGCATTATTAGTAGTGCATAATAGATTGCATTTAGTATAGTTTGGGTGTAAATATTGCATATTTTAGTTGCATTTACATGATTACTTGTTGAGTTGGAAGATGCGGAATCTACACAACATTATGGTTTATTTCAGGAATCGTGATTCAAGGTGGAATGAATTTGAGGGGAGTTAAAGAATTAAAGGAATTGCATTATCAGCTACAGCAAATCACGTGGAGAGAAACGGAAGAAATCGCTGGCCGCCCCGTCGCCTGACCTGGCCGCCCCGCGGCCCGAAGACATCTCGAAGGATTTCGCTGATCGCCAGGCCGCCCCGTCGCCTGAGCCAGCCGCCCCGCGGCCTGTCCAGAAACGCCGATTCAGTTATTCAATTTAATTAGGGTTTTTAGTATTATTTTTGGCCGATCCTTTGTAGGCCTTTAAAAGACATTTTTAGGTTATTCTATTATTCACCTTATGCACTTTTGAGAATTGTTGAGAGCACGTTGAGCATGAGCAACTAAACTCTCGAAGGTTTCGCCTACAGTTTGGATCTTGATTGTTGAATTGTGAGTTTCTTAATCTAGTTCTTATTCCTATTTGAATGTTTTGACTTCTTTGCACTTAATTCCTTGAATGTGTTTTATTCTCTCTGGCCTGATCAACTAGTTAGAGTAGATTCATTCAATTGCTAGGGTTTTGTAGATTCCTCGTAGCGAACCTTAACCCAAGTGGCAATCATATCCCTTTAGGACTCGTAGGACTAATTGGATGTGTAGGAAGTTGAATATATGTTAAATATCGACTCGTAGCTTGATATTGCATATACCTTGGTTAATTCATAGTCTTAATGCTATCTCTAGGTTAAATCTTAACCGTGTTAGGGTTATTTAGAGATAAGGATTACTAGGACTCGTAGGACTAGTAATTTACCTAAGATCTGGACAAGGACATTGATAGGAAAAGAAGAGAACTAGAGGCTGAAACAAGGATCAAATTCATCAATTAAAGTGACAAATTGTAGGTGAACCTATTTCTCTCTATTGCATTCTACAACTTTCATTGCCTTGTTTACTTGTTTCCGCTTTGACAAAAGGCGGATCTTTTTCCCATAAAAACTCTCTTTTTGTTTACTTGCGATTAGATTAGCACTAGAACTTACTAGATTTCCCTGTGGATCGACCTCTTTCTTACCAACTATACTAGTTGTAGGTTTGAGTAATTCTTTGGCAGAAACAACGACAGGTTTTCCTCTTGTCACCCTGCGATGTGGAAAGTGCAAGGTATGTCTTCCTGACAATTCTTTAAAGTGCAAGGTATATCTTGAGGACATGTAAAGGTCTCGCACCCCACTTTTCCTCACAATTGAAAATTCTAGTTTGCAAGGAATTTGGGCATAACTCTAGGACATGTAAAGGTAGGTTGACCGCAAAACAACGTTGGGAGCAAGGTCTCCCCATTCAGAAGAGTCGAATGAGGAAAAACCAAGCATCAACAGATAGCGAATGGGTGGACTCGGCGGATGGTGTGATGTCTTCGGATCCTTGGAACCCCGGAAGTCAACAAAATGATCGCTAGTGCTTTTGGAACGGAATGATCACTAGTACTTATTATATCTAGTTTGCTAGCGCTTTTGGAACTTAATGATCACTAGTCATTTAGGACCCATCGCATTATATTTAGCGATTGGGGCTTCTTCTGTATAAGGTAGGTGGTTTATGGATTAATGAGCATCTGATATCCAGCAATGTCTGTTAAAAAATGGTTCAATATCAACTGCACGTTTGATGTATAAGGTAGGAAATTAATGCATTTTAATGCTCAAGCAAGTATCAGGTTCACGTTTGATATATTTGGAGATTTTTTAATCCTAGAGTACAAGTAAGCTATATACAATTGACAATTCATTCATATATTCAGAACAATGGGAATGCACCAAACCTGTAGACAGTAACAGCTACAAGAACATTGATAATGCACATTGATAATGCATGTAAAGACAATTCATAGCTCAAAGCCAATCATACAAAGCCAATCCGTTGCTACCATACAAAGACAATTCAGAGCTCAAAGCAACTGTCATACTTGTCCCTTGGACAAATTCTAAATGTTGAGCTACTTCATCATAAATGCTAAAATAACAAAAATTAACCATGAAAATACAAGTAGAGTTTTCAAGCTAGAGTTTTCAGCTTTTAGGGTTGCCATCTCCATGCCGAAAGTATACTTCTCGTCGTTCAACTTGGCAAACTTATCTTCCAATGTTTGCACGTGTGTTTTTGACACTTCATAGACCTTATCAGGGACGGACGTCCTAACCAAAGAGTTGAAAACTTCATTATCACACCACTTGAAGAAGGGACACTTATCCTAATATCAATCCAAATAAAAAAACCATTTACGATTATGTACACTAAACCAAATTAAACAAATCCATGCACTTCATATAAATAAGGAGGTGTGGATATATCATCATTTGAGGACACTTGTAATATTGTCTTCCATAACTGTCTTTGTTGCGATCAGACACGGTTCTAAGAACGGCCGACAACTGGTGATGGCAAAGAACCATTGCCATTCGAACTTCATTTGTTCCATTGCTTGAAGATTGACCACTCATTAGATCACTATATTTCTGCAAAAAAAAAATCAGCAACATTGGACCACTCATTAGATCACTAGATTACTCTTAAATCCGAGTTCGAACACTTGAATCCTAGTTTGTTCCTTGCATTCATGTCAAAGGTGTTATCCTTTTTTTGTTGCAGGTGAAAAAGCTGTTGGTAAATCCCTCATTGAACAAAAAAGGAGAATTTCGAGGAAGACATTGGTGTAAAGCATGACAGGGAGTTAGTTGATAAGGTTATTGGAAACGGAAAGGAGGTATCATCTGCGCATAAATTAACACCTTCCGTTGTTTTACTCAGCGACGATGAAGAGGAAGAGAGTGGAGATTCTCTCATTCACAATGGCACCACCAACAATGCTCTCCGTGTTGATTCTCCTTTAACTGGTAAAGGCCATGAACACATTGCAGTTTCTAAAAAACGAAAATTAGAAGTTGTAGCGTATTCTGAAGAGAGGCCATCAGAATCCAAACGAAGTAAATGTGATGGTTCTAAAGGTGGAAAACGTGGGAGAACTCTGTCAAGATGTTCAACGCGTTTACTACCAATGATGAACTTTGCATGAAGTCAGTTTGTGCTCTCTACCGGAAGCACAAGTCTCTTGGTGTGTGGAAGAACCATTCGGATGGAAAAAGTGTATTAAAGCCAGAACATGAGAAAAGGTATGGCAACCTATGGTAATTTCAGTATATTATGCCACACTGAAGTGGATGAGTTGTTATCAATGAACTTTCAAATATCAAAAACTCCATATAGTTAATTTTACATTACTTCTATTAGGTGACTAAACTTAGCAGAATAAACACTGGTTATGGTTGAAAGAATGTTTTGTACAATAAAGCTTTATATTTTCTTTCAAAATGGAAGGTGAAGTTTTGATTTCATCCATGTTCTGGATCATTTACGATTATGATCCAAGTCCAAAACTAACTTATGCCACACATTAAAGCAGGTCATCAATCACGATTTTTCATCAAGAATAGAACATTGCAACATGATGGCATGTGGCATGAAAAACCCCCAAAACCCCCCTAAACCGAAAACCCCCAAATTTTCGGATCCCAAAACCCTAAAATTTATGATTCGAAATTGGAAGCTTCAAGACATGATTTGAGTTGGATTTCACACCTAGATCACTAATCCCACTCAATAAGAAGTAATTTGATAGATGTGATTTTGAAATTTGGGGAAAAACCTACCGAAAATTTTCGAAAGAAAAAACACACCTTAGCCCGGAGTTACCAGTTGCCGCCTGCGCCCTGCTCCGGTCACCGCCTGCCCGCCGCCGCGCCACTCGCCGCGGGTCTCTGCCCCTCGATAGTTACTCGCCGCCGGTCTCTGCCCTCCCTCCGCAATCGCTCTTCTCCCTCCTGCTATATCGCTTCTCCTGTTCGCAATCGCCCTCTGAACATCGACATATTGGCCAGTTAGAAGATAATATGAGTTATTCTAAAAGAAATCCAATAATTTTTCAATATTACAAAATACCACCCTATCAAAGTTGAAACTCTTATTTCTCAACCAAAACAAAAGTTTTGGGCACGAGGCAAAACATTTCGAAACCCCAGGGTTACCAGGCGAAATATCCGAACCCTTTGTTTACCACGCGAAATACGCCAAACCTCATGGTTACCAGGCGAAATTTCCAAATAAAGAATAGCAATCTCTAGTTATAGTAGTACGTGAAGGCACGAAAAATGTGGGATTTATTTTCTTGCAAAACTTACGAAAGCCCTCTTTCTCAACAAATGCAAAAGGCAACTCATCCACAATGATCATTCTAGCTAGCTCCTTTATACAATCAACTTGAACAAATCGTCACAAAGATGGAACACAAGTGGAAGACACCGCACCATCAGGACCGACTACTGTTTGAGTATCAAGTTCTATTTTTTTTTGGTTTAAATCCACATAATTTCTAGAGCCTTTTTGCATCTCTTATAATGATTATTTAGAGCACAGATTCCTTTACTAGAAGCACAACCAATCTTAGCACCACAATAATTGCAACTTGCACGCTCTATACCCGGGATTATAGTAAAATGCAACCAACATTTCGATTTCGATGTTTTCTTTCTCTTACTAGCACTAGAAGAAGATTTCTCGATTTTACGCTTCTTACCTTTGGGCTTCTTCGATTTGGCAGTCGATTGCTCTAAGCCTTCATATTTCTCCCTCTCAGGTTCCGTCATTGTGTCACCACTAAGAGACTCATCATCACTCAAGATTTCCTCAACATTTTTCATATTAGAATCCTACAAAACAAATAAAGTGAAGGTTATAATTAGTTTAAGTAATAAACATAACACCAAATACGATGAAACCCGATTTTTGGAATCCCGTTCCCTCGGGTTCCGGGATCAAGTTGGACGCGGGCGAGCTCAAACGATCGGGCTTACCTGAGATATGCGGCGAGATTACCGTCAGCGTACCAAAACTTGTGCCGAACCGAGCTCAAGCCATCTGCGAACCACCGTCCTCCTAGGGCTTCATCAAACGTCGGCTCCTGCTGATCGAGACGAATCCCGCTCGGGAAGGCTTTTTGAGCCATAAAAAACCGACCCCTAGTCTCAAGGTCTTGACCCATATTTATAGGGGAAGCTCATGAACCATTATCGACAAGTGTCCTGAGGTAGATGACAAATGTCGTTTTGTTCGGGACACGTGTCCTTAATGTGGACACTTTCACATGTAATAGGCTTAGGTGGATTTATCCATCATTTGGTTGATACATTATAATCAACCTAAAAGCGGGTTTATTTATATAGCGAAAACCCGATTATTTACTCGTGATATCATAAATATTAATATTTATTTTAGTGCATCATCAAAATACAAAACACAACACTGCTGCGGTGCCACTGCATTGAGTAACTTGAATTGTCGATTCACAATTTTACAGCCCAACTCAGCAATGACCATCGAAATTTTGAAGACCCAACTGAGCAATGAGCATCAAAATTTCCGACAATATGATATTTTCGAACCGAACACGAACCATTTACAACCGTGTTTTTTCGTGTCGTGTCTTTTCAATTTCATGTTTTTTGTGTCCTGTCTGTCGTGTCGAGCTTTTCTGCACAACCATATATTTTAGGTGGGATTTTTTTCAAGTGCTACTGTTTTTTTTTGTGGGCACTACTGTTTACACTTGCACTTCCTATGTATTACATAATTCCTAATTTCTTATATAATCCTATTGTCTAATAATTAAATGTTAATATATAATATTAATATATTCTTATATGTTTTTATTAATTTTAATTACATATATAATTATATATATGTGGGATGGGACGAGATTTGCGGGATGAGAACTGCTGAACCGAAATAACCAGAATCTAACTGAACAAATGCGTTTCGGTTTAGGAAATTTTCATTTTCGGTTTGGGCTCCGTTCGGTTAAACCGGGGAAAAAATGATTTTTTTTAATGTTTTAGTTTACCCTTAGGCTTTAGAGATATGACAAGGGTAGTGGAGTTAGTTACTGGTATTTAATACAAGTGTATTCAATATAAAAAAAATATGTCGTTTAATATTTACATATGTTATTTTTATAAATATAAAAATATGTTCCCTTTGTTCAATAAAATATATTATTTACTATTTATGTAGTTTTTTTTATAATGATAAAAACTATACAAAATATCCATTTTTTATATATTTTTAAATAATTTCTCACTTATTAATAATAAGTATCAATTGTTAAAAAAAATTATAAAAAGTTAATATTTATATATTGGTTAGGGGTGAGCACAAATCCCGCAAATTCCGTACCGTCCCGATCTTGTCCCACAAAAATTCGGTTTGAACCAAATCTGAACAGCCCTAAACAGAAGGATAATTCTCCAACACATTAATACATTATACGATAATATTTTATTAATAAAATACCGATTTGTATCTAAAATGCAAAGGGCGCCAAATCAAATCCCAAATAAGGCAAAATTTTCACTATTACGTAGGAGTACCAAAAATTCCCACACTTTAGAAAATCCGACGTGGCTTTTTAATTTCTAATTTTATAATATTATATTCGAGAAACCCCTCGCGAAATCTCTGCTTTTCTCTCCCTCTGTCTGGTCTCTGGTATCGTCATCGTTGTTCTCTCTCGAGTTTACAGCAGAGCAGGATCTCTGTAGATCTCAAAAAGCTTCGTCACATAAATCTTTTCCTTTCCTTTGAATCCGCCAAATCGATTTCTGCTGATGAACTGAAGCTCAAGCTGAAGATTTCATCTGGATTCACGGTCCATCAGACTCTGCATAGTTAGGGTTTCGCCCGATCTAACCCTAAGCTCCAGAATTAGCAGCTGTTTGCTGATTTCCTGCTTGATTCAGCTGGAGGTTGGTGGTCTACTTCTGATTATTGCTTACAGGAGTTGTTTCGTTTCAATTTTGTGATGTTTTAGTTTCTTTTTCTGTTTTCAGATGGTGTAGGGATTTCAGTATGAAGCGCGAGTTGGCCTTCGCATTGGAGGCTCAGTCTCTGATTTTGGATTCCGTTGGTAAGACTCGGTCGAATCGAGCTCTTAGTGTTCGTAGTAATGGTGTTTCTGGGAGCAGAGGCCGGAAAAGAGTTCAAAGGCCGGATAGAGAAGAGCCCGTGGTGTTCGATTGTTCACCGATTGAGATTGATGATTCGGCAATTCGAGGTTCTGTCTGCGAGGAGATTAAGAAGGATCTGGTGGATAATGGTGTAGGCGGTTCAAATGTCCGGTTTGATGATTTGGTCGAGCATTCTTCAATTCAGATGGACAGCAAAGAGGTCGTATCTGGATTGATGAACGGATACTTGGAGAGGAAATGTGAAACAGAAGTTGACATGATGACGATTGGTGAGCCTATGGTGTTGGATAGTTCAGTTGCTCGGGATGAGGGGAAGCTTTCTGAGAGAATTCCCGTTGAGGTGGAGACAATGGAACCTGTTTCTGCGGTGGAAGTGGAAACGGCGGTAATGTCAGTTCATGTTGAAAAAACCACCACTGATGGGAACGAGGAGGATATGGGAGATCAGCAGTGTGCAGGGAATTCAAATTCAGCTAAAGATTCTCTCATGCAACCAAAGAGGGAAATAATTGCATCTGATTTGGGGAACGCCATGGTAGAAAAATTGCATGAAGCAGAAGCTGTGAATGGGGCAGCTATGGATGAACCATTAGGGAAGAAGGAAGTAGCTCTTGTTAATGGGAATTTGAAGACTCCGGCTGCGAAGCCTCAGAGAAGGTTCACTCGTTCTGTTTTAAAAGTCAATGACAAGGATACCATGGATCCCTCGGATATGGAAACTAGCATGACTACTACTGTAAATGCGGAAAATCTTTCAGCTGTTAATCCGAATCATAGTTCTGAAGCTGTAGACTTAGGTAATGTGGTTTTCAATGATGGCAGTAATGTTGATGGCAGCAAGTCAGTGGAAGATTTAAAGAAAATTTCTATTACCAAGATACCCAAAACAGTTAAAGAACTGTTTGAGACTGGTATTCTAGAAGGTTGTAAGGTTTATTACAATGGCAGTAAGCAGGTACTTTGTTTTCATCAGCCATTAGAGTATAAGTGAGGAGTTTTGCTTTCCTTTACTTTTTGACGTAATTATGACATATTGTTTCGTTTGACTGGAAAAAGGAAAATTTTTAAATATGTGCAAATGAATTTTTTATGGTATATGTTTTATGATTGAGGTCTCAGATTAGCGTGCTCTTTTTCCATTCTAGTAACTGGCGCTTCTATTCTTATGTGTTGTACCCTAAGCATCATCATATGACAATTGCTCTAATAATACTGAAGTTTCTAAGTTTTTGTTTAGGGTCCTGGGATACGTGGAATAATAAATGGCGTTGGTATCTTGTGTTCTTGCGACTTGTGCCAAGGAAGCAGAGTGGGTATTTTAACTTGTCCATATGTGCTTTTGTTTACAGTTTTGTGCACCCATTTATAACTTTTCTATTTTTTCCCCTTCAACCTATTAGGTTGTTCCTCCCTCTCAGTTTGAGATTCATGCTTGCAACACATATAGACGGGCAGCACAATACATATGCCTTGAGAATGGGAGGAGTTTCTTGGATATACTACGAGTTTGCAGGGGAACTGAACTGAAGAAATTGGAGATGACAATACGAAATGTTACCGATCCTTCAAACGAAAAACAAATGGTTGTTTGTAGAGACTGTAAAGGTAAAAATGTCGCGCTGTCTTGGCTGGCACGAGTTCTGTAGTTGCAACTAACTTTGCATGTAATGTATCTGTATCTGTATTTTATACCTTAAATCTGTGCAATTCGATTACAGAGTCTTGTAGCATGGACAATGTTGCAGACCAAGATCCATTATGCAAATCATGCACGAAAAAGTTGTTGCCTTGTGATAACCTACTGAATACAGCTGGAACGAGAGGGTATGCTCTATCTTGTTGCTTTGTCTTGAGTTGTCTGCTCATTCTTTTGCAGGTTTGATTATGAGTATACCAATGCCTGTATATAAATTGAAAACTATGGTATTAAATTTGGGATGACTTCACCTGATTTAGCTTGAATGTAAGATGAAACTTGATATGATTTGTATCTAAGAACTTTTTTTTTCTTTCTAGTTTACAATTTTCGTGTTTGGAGATGTCTTATAGTTGTGCTTCATTTGCATTTTTTCCCCATACGATATTCATCACTTATGTCTATTTGTACGGTCATGTAGTGTATTCCCAGTAGTATGAAGATGTTTCACTTCAGTGAAGTATCCATGGTGATTAGAAATTAGAATAGGAAAGAAATAATTTTAATGGTTGATACAGAACTTTTACTTTAAACAATTATCTGATGTGGGAACCACATAAAATTTTTGGTAAAATATTAATTTGATGAAACAGAGGTTTGAACTTAGGAGTTAACACCTAGTAAAAACACACTATACCACCATATCAACAAGACTTATTTTGGTAACATCTCAAAATAATTTTTTGCATCATTGGTTAGCCAAAGTAAAAAAAAAGTAGCCAAAAAAGGTTTCTGATTAAAGAAAGTCAGATCAGTGAAGCAAGAAATATTCAGTTCTTCGGATTTTAGGTACGGTTTTTCAGGCTCGCTTTTTTTCTTCTTCTTCTGGTACTCACCTAGGCACCTGGAGCCACTTCTATTTTCAACACTTTACCAGATAGGAATCTTGTAGTAATTGACAGGTAGTTGGGTACCTAAGCTAATTAATCATGTCATTGTTTGATTACCCAGTTTATATGCTCTACTTCTGGAATTTTCAGGTCGCCTCAACCAGCTTCAACTGTGAAATTATCTGGAGACACTTCAGTATTGAATTCCTTACGAAGCAGAGGTCATGAAATTAACAGGTCATTGACAATTTTCAGCTATTATTAGTCCCTTCGTCCTTTGATTGGGACACTGGGTTCTTTTGGTTGATAAGCAAGTTTTGAGGAAGTAAAGAGCTGCTTTTCTTTTCCTGTTAACTGATAGTTTCATCTTTGGTTGCATTATTGTCATTCTGTTTTCAACGTCTTGCCTTCAGATCCCCACAGAAAGGATCATCAAACTCCACAATAAGTATTCAGATGGCAAAAATTTCTGCTGGAAAAGCTAAGGCTTGCCGGAAGATTAAAGAGTATGTGCTATCAGTATTATTACCCTTCTGCATTTTTCCCTCTGTTTTTTTCAAAATTTGGTCACTAAAAGGGGCTTAGTTTTTTGTTTGAACCAAGTATATGCTCTTATGGCAGTCAGTCATATTTATGCTTTCAGTTTAGTGGAGTATCTTATATTTGAATTTTTTTATACTCACACAATTAGCATAAATATTCTCGTATAGCATATGGGTCTCCTTTCTAATGCATTATCGTCGTGAGGTTCTCACACAGTACTTGTCTTTTTATCATACTTTAGGTCAACAAGAAAAGTTTCAACTCCCAAGACATCCCTCAGGCCTGGTAGAAAAACAAGAACAAGGTGCTCATATTATTTAATTAAAGGGTGAAATAAAGAGTGACAGCAAAATGCGGATTCAAACTCTGAAAAATCTTTTACTTTTTTATCTTTCTTCTTTTTGTTTGAGGATTGCGTTAGTTTTTTTATTCTTATGTGTGCAAATGTTTCTTTTTGCTGGTCTCTGCAGATTGAATAAACCCATTCAAGCACATAACTCCTGCAAAGGTCCTTCAGTGGAAGGCTCCTCTCAGAAAAAGGCTGGGAAGATAACAAGAAAGTTCGTCACAATTTTTTTCATTTTCAATTATTTTCAATTATGTTTTTATTTTCCTGTTATATTTTTTGTTGAATAAGTGAATAAACAAATTTTGGTTGAGCCCAAGATTTGTTCTTCCAAAAGCATTGAGACATGGCTGTTGTGCATGATGCTTCTTTTGGGTTGGCATTTGGCAGATCCATATCATATTTCTTTCTCTTCTGTTTATTCTATGACCGAATTTCTCACTAATGTGAAAACTGAAGTTGAATATTACGTCTTTTACTATTTTGACATGATGCCATTCATTGAGAAAAAACTATGTGATACCACTACATTTAAAGTGCCAAAAATTAATTGGTCCATCTATAAATTAGGGAATACACAGATTTTATATCAGTTATCAAGTTCTTTGAATGTAGCCGTACTCAATTTTTGATGGCATTTTTAAGCAATATTGATCTTCTCTGTTTTAAATGACATTTGTAATAAATTTTCAAACATGCCACTTTATGGTACTCTTAACCATCCTTTGTTTATCCATATCAATACATATTCCCATTTTATTCATGTTACTATCTTTCATAGGCTATGTTCAAATCAATGTAATAAATCACTTGTGGTTTGTAAATTGTAATTGGTTTCTTATATAGGAATTTTAATATGATGTTCATATGTTTGCGTAAGGAGGTTGTGCTCATAAGACCTGTGCTCAATACAGTTGAATTCTGTTTTATCTGAATAGTACGTCATAGGGACTTGGAATTTGGCTCATTTTTCAAAACTTGTTTGCCACGGAGCATCAATAACTAATAATGAATCTTCCTATGATATCAGCATTGTTTCCAGCTAACATGTGTATTCTTGTCTTTTTTGACAGAGATCTCAAGATGCATAGATTGGTGTTTGATGATGATGGGTTACCTGATGGAACAGAATTGGCTTATTTTGCTCGCGGAGAGGTCAATTAAATGACATTCAAGTTAAAAACATTTATTCAAAATGTCAATATATAATGAACTTGTGATTTCCTTGTCTCTTCTTCTTCTTTCTTAACAGAGAATACTAGAAGGATACAAAAAGGATTCAGGCATCTTTTGTCGCTGCTGCAATGAAGTGGTATGCTCTTATTGCCTTTTGTTGGAAATGTAGAATGTTTCTTATATACAAATAATGTGATTTTGTGCATCCTGAATAGGTCAGTGCTTCGCAATTTGAGGCGCATGCTGGTTTTGCTACCCGGAGGAAACCGTGAGTCTATTTAAATTATTCTGCAATACACTTCCTTTTAAGGTCTGTTGTGCATGTTACTACATCCGTCTCAAAATTTAAGCCACTTATTATTCTGCACACTTTTTAAGGATGATAAAAGCTCTATAAAATATCATTTTTTTGTTATAATTTCATACTTATTATAACAAGTATGAAATTATAAAAACAAATTAATAAGAAGTTATATTTTGTAGATTTTTTAGATTCTTAAAAAAGTGTGCTGAAAAGTGAATACTTTAATTTTGTTACAGAGGAAGTATAAGTTATGCTCTTATTATATGTTGTCTTAGCCATTGTTCTAGAGCCTTTATCTACATTTATGTCGTGCCTTGATAATACCCCCGACTTTTCACTCTTGTGTTTTTGGCAGATATTCTTTCATATACACTTCTAATGGGGTGTCATTGCACGAGTTGGCTGTATCTATGCTTAAAAATAGCAGACGAGCGGTTACAGGAAGTGACGATCTGTGCACCATTTGTGCTGATGGAGGTGTTTTGCTTTTGTGCGATGGATGCCCAAGAGCCTTTCACATAGGTAGAAACCCTAAAATTTTCTAGTCCTGCCTTCCATTACGCATTCATATGTTCAAAGAAAGTCTCTTTTTGTACAAATTTTGCTTTTATGCATTACCTTTTTACCGGAAAAGATTTTATAAAAATAGCCGAACATGAATTCGGTATGCTCTGATTCTATATATAAAAATGAAAACATTTGGGATAGCCTTGAATTATATTCTGGCTCATTATGTTAGTCTTGTCATGTCAATGAAAATATACATCTCCTTGTATGCAATCCTGTGGCTGTGAAATTTGTAGCATTGGGATTGAAAAGTTTTTTCATGACTGGATCCACATGGCATTTCTCGCAATGGCTTTCAGTCTGAATGTTGAATCACATAAATTTTGTTGCTTTCCAGATTGTGTTTTTTGTTTTCTTATTTTTGTTATTGGTTTGGTAGTTCCTTATTTTGTGACCATAAATTTGGATCAGTTCCATTTTATTTTTCAAATTCTACCTTGAAAGGTTAGCGCACCTTCCATAGGTTATTTAGTGGCTTGAAGATTTGTTTCTTTGTTGGTCACTTGTAATTTCCTTTTACTACATATGCAGAATGTGCCTCTTTGACACATCAGCCCCGCGGTAACTGGTTTTGTAGATACTGTGAGAGTGCATTTGAAAGAGATAAATATGTTGAATGGAATGCCAATGCCGTCGCTGCTGGTAGAGTTTCAGGGGTTGACCTAATAAAGCAGATCAGCAACCGAAGCATTCGAATAGTCAAAGACTTCCAAGAGGATGCTACTTCATGTTGCTTGTGCAGGTATTGAAATCATCTGCTTTCCTAAGAATCTGCATGATCCAGTTTGAACATGCAACCACAGGCGCAGTTTTATGGTAAAAAATGTGTGAGGCCAAAACGATGCCCAACTTCACAGACATTCGAGTATATAAATATGCATTTATGGAGATATTACACAACTCAATATTTTGTGTATTCTTTTCTGTTGTAATTTTGTGTTTCTGTGTTTGCTGGCCTTTAATGATCTTGTTTAATATGTTCTCTTATGGATTTCTAGAGATATGCTTGTTACATTATTTTAGCTATTTGTTTCGAAGAATTTGTAGCTTCCCATATATGTTATTTTTTATGAGATATAGATTATCTATTCATGCATATACTTGTTTCTTCCTTTTCTTGCATTCACCCCTGCCTCTTTACTGTCAGATTATGATATTGTATGCTCGTTTATGCAGATTATACATGTACCTCAGGCTTCTAATTAGATTGAAAATGCCCGTTTATTAAAAAAGTTATATTCTTCTTCTTAGGAGACACCAAAGTCTTAAATCAATACAAATTGTATTTATAATGTTCTTTGGTTTTTGACTCATGCCTAACTCTAACTTGGCCAGACTTAAGAACTTCACTCCCCCCACCCCCCAGCATCTTGGTTTTGTAAAACTTGATTGTGGGTTCTCCATTTCAAAATCCCTGTTTCCACATAGAGACATGCATGTTGTTGTAATCAATTCTATGATGATACTTTCTTTCGTTATTGCAGTGGCTTTGACTTCTCCAAATCTGGCTTTGGGCCTCGTACGATTCTTATTTGTGATCAGGTAATATCTTGTCTTTCAATGTTTTATCGTTTGAACAGAATATCACTGGTCTTAAGATGTTGGTAGTGTTATGTTGCCCATGAATTAGTGCATGAATTGTTTCAAATGGAGAACTGATGCCCTATTCTTCCTATATTATCAGTGTGAAAGAGAGTACCATGTTGGTTGCTTGAAGACAAATAACATGGCTGATCTTGCGGTATGCACTGCGAATTACCAATCTTCTTGCATGGTTTATTATTTAATTGAATGTATAAGATATTGCTTTGTCTGCATTCGCAATACTTTCCTCACATAAGCAATTTGACTGCTCTATAACAGGAACTTCCACAAGGGGAGTGGTTTTGCAACACCAATTGTCAAACGATTCGTTCTTCGTTACAGAGCCTCCTGGATCGAGGAGCAGAGAATCTTCCCAACAATCTTCTGGATGTTATAAGGGACAAACTTAGGGCACTGAATGCTGAAGTTCCAACTGATTTTGATGTGAGTTGGAGGCTTCTCAGCGGCCAAGTTTCATCTGAAGCAATAGCAAACACAAGACCATTGCTTTCGCAGGCTATTTCTGTACTACATGTAAGTTGTTGACCTAACATATGCACATGATTCTCTCATTAGAAATTGCTTGATGAATGGCACCTTGGGGCTTTGGATTTTCTTATTTGTGTAGCAAGCCACAAGATCATCGTCCTCGTGTTCTCTTTCTTCTGAAGGGTTCTGTTCTGGTTTGGACTGCATGTTTATAAAGTTTTCTTATTGTAGAAAACCAACTTGCCCATAGGTTCATTTGTAGGTGCACTTTCATTAACGAAGGATCACAGTGACATACATTGAATATGAGCGAAGGGACAAAACGTGTAATAAAATGCAACCCCAAAAAAATGGTTATAAAAAATGACAGATTCCAATTGCAATATTCTTTTTTGTCATGACGACATATTGGTACACTGAGTTTACCTCTAGTGGACATGTTACCTTTTTTTTCTTGCTAAAATTCAATTTCTGAAGTTTTACTCAGTTTAAATAAAGAGGCCAATAAAGAAAAATAAGATTTGTTTAATTCAACTTGAAATAATCCCAAGCCAGCGTTATATACTCATTTCTCCCTGAGCTGCATTTTAATATAACAACTGCTTGATTTGTTCGTTGTTCCTTAATTTCCTAATAATTTACTATTATGTCTTAGGCCAATATAGAAACTTTTAGCTATAATCTGTAGTTAGATTGGATTCAGGCTGTGACTTAAATCTGGTAGTAAGGAGAGTATTTGACTATCTGTGATTTGACCTTTTTTATCTTGTCATATTTCTGCTCTCTTTTGCACTGCTCTCATACCCTACACATATCTCATTCAGAATTTGAGTAACATGATGGAAATGCATGTAGAATTACCTGTTGTACTGTATATATTTTTTACAGTGGGACATTGTTTGCCTAATAGCAAGAAGTAAAATTGTGGATAATCATCAAATCATAAACAATCTATGCCTTTCTTTTGCTGATATTTCTGTTTTTTTTTTATCATATTTCTGACTTACTAACTCGTATGCAATCTTCCTACACAGGAGGGGTTTGGCACTATAGTGGATGCAGCAACTGGGCGTGATCTCATTCCATCAATTGTTTATGGGTGTGCTTTAATTTCTCTCTCAATGTCATACATAGATGGAATTTTCCATGTGACAAGTTCATTATTTGATTTCATTGTATGTTGTGTTTTTCTCTCTTGAAGGAGAAAAGTAAGGAACCGAGAATATCGAGGGATGTATTGTGCCGTATTGCTTGTCAAGTAAGAATTTATAGTGCATCTGCCCCTAGACTTCTTGGATGAAGATTAGCCATTTTTTAATTGAAAAAAATGCTTGGTTGCCCATAGTTGATCACCCCACTTGTTTGCCTCGTGCATGACATGTTTTCTTCATTGAAATGCCAGCTCCCTGATTGTGTCAGTTGCTGTTTTCCGATTGTTTGGTCAAGAACTTGTGGAACTGCCATTAGTTGCAACACGCGGTGGTTACCGTGGCAAGGTCAGCTTAATGGATTCAATCACTTTGTTCTCAATTGTTTCCATGTGTTGATGGCTCTGTTTTTCTTATTTTTAATCTATGCTGTCTGCAAATAATACCTTGGTTCTTGATATTGTCTCTCTTATTTGTATCTTATCCATCAGCGCTCATGCTCTTTGATACTCGTTACTCACTTAGCATCTGCTAATATAAATATCTAATTACTTGATGCATTGTCTTCATTCAGTTAAATGTTATGTGCAGCATTTCCTGAAAGCATTTTATTTACTATTGGCTAAATGATTGGAGGCAAATGTATAATATTGAGAATGCATGATGGTTAAACTTTTGCAGTCCACACGAATATTTTAGCAGACAAAATCAGGTTCCGGTAGGGTGATTCCATTGTCTCTAGGAGAGTTTTGTATGCATTTCACCGGTTACCATTTGTTTGGAATTCATAATATTTTGTAAATTATACATAACTGGCATTCAGGGTTTGTAGCAGCATTACATGTTTTCTTTTCTTTTCTTTGAAATGTGACTCTCTCTCTCCCTCTTTTTTTTTTTTGGCCTTGGCTTATTGGTTTCACAGGGCTATTTCCAAGCGTTGTTTGGCTGCATTGAGAGATTCTTTGCATTCCATCGTGTTAAGAGCATTGTGCTTCCAGCGGCTGAAGATGCAGAGGGTGTGTGGCTTAAGTTTGGCTTTAAAAGGATGAACCCAGATCAGGTTTGATGCTCAACTAAATGCGTAAATCCTGCAGTTTGTGTTAATGTTCTCGTCCTTTGTCCCATTTTAGCAGTAAAGCTGATTTTGTTCTGCATAGCCTTATCTTCATAATATTTGATCTTTTGCACTGCTTGTGGCTCATAGGTGTCGGAATGTAAGAAAATTTTCTGGCAGATCACTCAATTTGCGGGTGTTGTAATGCTGGAGAAACAAGTTCCAGACTACCAAGTGGTTAACCAAACAGAAAATGCTTACGAGAACGAAACTTGTGCATGAAATTCATTTTTTGACATGGATATTAGAAACCGATCCCTGCTGCCTCTTCAAAGGTTCAGGTATGCTGTTCTTGGCACGAAGCCAATAGGAGAAGCAAATGTAGATACTACATTTCATAGACTTGGATTTAGCCGTTGTTGGTTGGACACTGCTTGGACCGAGCTCACCAACGTTAGATGCATACACATTTATAGCTTGGAAACTGGAATTTTGTAGTGTTCGTTAGGGAGCAGCTGGTGATTTTTGCTGGTTATATATTACTTTCCTCTCTATACCCTCGTTTTTAGCCATTGTTTGGATGAAAAATTTGCCAGTCTTACTGTTGTCGACTTCGCTATACGTACTAGATGCAAATGGAAATGAAATGAAGAATCTTGTACTTGCCATTTTGTTCCTTTTGGTTGCAGGGTTACATAAAGTGGATCACAAGAACGTGGTAATGATTTGTATGGATTAAACACAGAGCTTTATAGATAAATATGGAGATTAAGATCTTTAGTTCTTTACGTGTTTTGGTTACATTGCAATAACAAAAAGGTAAATTATATATAGGAGGGGAGTGTTGAGACCTTTATGGCTTTATCAATGGGTAATTTACAAATTTTCTTATCTTGCTATTGATTGTTTTATAACGATTTGAACTTTAATTTTGTTTTGATAATATCAAACATGTTTTGATCTCTTCTTCGACAATTTATCCGTCTGTCATTTTTATTTAGCCTCTTAATTTAGCATTTGTTTGCTATTTTGAATTTTTATATTAAAAAAAAAAAGAAAAAGAAAAAGAAAATATCAAACATGTGAAAAATGTTTTAGTCCTTTCATTAACCTACCCTTTACATTCTTTACCAAAAAAAAATCTCCCCTTTACATTTCGAAAAAAAGATGTTTCCTTATACTCCTCACTTCAAGTCGCTACGCCTTGACAATGAAGAATAGTAGATGATGTGCAAAAGGTGCCATGCTATGGGTTGAGAAATATCACAAGTTTCATGGAAGAACATTTCAAAAAGTAGAAAACTTGACGAATGTATACCCCTCCACTGACTACGAGTCGTCGTGAAGGAAAGTGTTTTGAACATCAAGATGCCTTGTCGACTAGTCCAAGGTGACTTGACAGTTTATATATTAGGTTTGTTTTATTTCATACTTTCGATATGAGAATTTTTTTATCTCTTCACTTCTCAACAAAACTTACACCAATACCATACGACCCCTAATAATTGTTTACCTGGTTTAATTAAAAAAGGGCTTATCATATATGCAAAATGAGTAACCAACACTTTCAATAGAAAACACTTCTATGCTTGTGGTAGGGGAGGTTTTAGGAATTTAGGTAAACAAGTCTTACCGTGCACATGAGTAAAGATCTCCCATAATAATGTGTACTTGTTAATAAAAACTTCAAAAAAATATATTTCTATTATAAATAATAAATCATGTATACTTGTTTATTGTATAATTTTCATGAATATATATTTTAAATTATTATAATTAAAATTGTGAAAAAACCATATTTTTGAATATTATTTTTTAAAATGTCTTTTCATGAAAAAAAATTAATGCAAATATATATGATTTTTTTATTAATAATAGAAATGTAATTTTAGATTTTTTAATTAACAATATATACCATAGATAATTAAATGGTGCATTATAGGATATATAGTGTTGTAGGAGATCTTTACTCCACCCAAATACATAAAAGTGCAAATCTTGCCACATAAAAGTGCACCTTTTAACCTTTTGGCACGTTTACGTTCAACATGAAAGAGCATAAATAATGTGGTGTTGGAGCATTAATAATATGTACCAAATTATTATTTTTTTGGTGGAAATGTACCAAATTACAGTATATAATTGATATGCTTTCACGTCGAATGTAAAACTTGCAAAATTAAAACGAATAAAGTATTACACCTTTCAATTTTGCCAGTCAACATCTATATATATATATATTCCTTAAAAGCAAAGCATTTGTGCCACGTGTCGTCTCCTTGTGCACCGATATTTTTGGCAACATCTATTTTATATATATTTATTATAATTTTATAATTTAGAATATCTTTTTTCAATATTTATTTGATATATTCATATAACCTATTTTTGTCAACTATGTATATTTAATTGGATATCTATTTGATGTGTTTATATCTATATCTATCTATATATTAACTATACAATATTATTTCATTCTATATTAATTACACAATATCATTTCAATCTATTTTTTAAAACAATATATCTAGGCAATTTCTTTTTATTTAACCAATGGGATTAATTCAAAACTTTTTAAAAAAATAGAGTTAATATTAACTATACAATATTATTTCATTCTATATTAATTACACAATAACATTTCCATATATTTTTTAAACAATAGGATGAATTCAAAAGCATTTTTTATATAAAAAAATATATATAGTTCCAAATATATGATTTTTCTATTTTAGGCAATTCCTTTTTATTTAACCAATGGGATTAATTCAAAAAAAAATTAAAAATAAAGTTAATATTAACTATACACTATTATTTCATTCTATATTAATTACACAATATCATTTCAATCTATTTTTTTAAATGGATGAATTCAAAAGCTTTTTTTTATAAAAAAAATATATAGTTCCAAATATATGATTTTTTTGGAGCAGCCAATCTATATATATAATGAAAACTATTTTTGTTTTTATAATAAACTTAAATTTTGGATTTTCACCCAACCAATCTACATAAAATTTTAAATGATAAAAATTTTAAACATTTTTTTAATGATTTCCTCCCAATCTAATATATATAATGAGACTCATAATCACCTTAATTTTATGATTTACTCCCAATCAACTTAACCTAGGAGAAAAAATCCAACTAATAACATTTGTACGTACAAGTTATTTATTTAATCTAGCTATATCTAACTAATAAACCATAAGGATTTTTTTATTAGGTGTTATAATCACTTTTATATTGGGATCGATTTTCACCCAATCAACCTATTCTACTTAAATCTTAAACTCATGTAATTTTTACATATTTTTCATAAATATTATTATTATTTTTACTTACTTTATCAAATCTATTTTTTTCTATTTTATATTAACGTTTGGTAATAGTTTGTTTAATTTTATAATATTGTAGTAATTTTTATACTTACAAATTTATTTATTTATTTTTTATAAAAATTACGCGCCATGGCGCGGGGACTGTACTAGTTTATAATTAACTCTGAAAGTTACCCATGACTCAAAATTTCCTTGCCAAGCTACATGAAACAGATTTCCGGAATGTATATCTATGTGATACGTGCAAAATTAAAACGAATATTGCAAGTCGACCAACTTTTATACTACTTTACAAGTTGCACCTCATATAACATAAAAAAAAGTGCACTTTATGTATCACATATGAAATATTCATATTTGAGACACCTCAAGATGATTAATGCTTAATATTTTGAATTCTTATCTTATTTTTAAAAAAATACCTTGAGACTAATGCACGTTTGAACCATAATTAAGCTGCTAATGATAATTATTTTGGACGAAAACTTAAAGTTCGTAGTTCGAGTCAAGATTTGCTAACCTAGAAATCTTATCGGTTGTAATTTTTTTTAATATATATATATATATATATATTTAAAAATAAAATAAAATCTGGATTTTATCTAATTGCTGATGTCTGATGGCATAAATCATACCTACTTAACAAAATATTAATTCCTTGCTTTTGCTTGAACTAGAATTTAAACTATGACTCGAGGGATTCATGCGTCAAAGATGTTTCAGTAATTATATTTAATTGGTGTTTTAAATTTGTGCGTAGTTCAAATATCTCTATCGAACTATGACTCTCTCTCTCTCACACAGATTTATGTCAAATTGTTGGCCAATAAAAAAAATCCATGCTCAATTTCCAATTTCAATTTAAAAAAGACGTATTGAATTATATAGATTTATTATCATCATCATTATTATTATTATTATTATTATAAGGTCAAAATTGACCAACTTAACACAAAAGTTATTGTCTAGAATTCCACTGTTTCTTATAACCCATTATTTTTAGTCTTTTAAAGCATCTCCAAAAGAGTCCCTATTTTATAAATTTTGGATTTTTTTAAAGAATTTTAATGCTTTTTAATCTAATAGATTTCTCGTCTCATTCTTCAAATGGGAAGACAGCATAAAAAATATAGCGACTTTTATAAATAAAATTAAATAATTCTCCAAATCTTCAAAATGAGAAAGTTGTTGGAGTTAAAATTAAGAAAAAAATAATTTAAAAATATGTATTTTAATTCTCCATTTTAGAGAAAGTTTAGGAAAACTACTAGACATAATCTTATAATTGATATGAGAAAAAACACTCTCATTATATCAAATCTCTCAACAAAATTTAAATGCGATTCAAATATTATGCTGGCATGATAAAGATAGGAAACTTGTCAATTCCGGTCCATGAGGACGTTAACATTAGTTAAGGAGTCACCTCTTATAGTATTAACACATATTTTATGTTCATTTTGTACTGCCCTACATTGTTTGGTGTTTTATCATACCTAAACAATATCTAAGCTCCTATATTTGTGATTTTGAACTCCTAAATCTAGTACGGAGATATTTTTTTTAGTGTTGGGGTTTCGAGGTTGTCGACTAATCCCCCACGGGTCCAAGTCCTAACCTGCAAAGGACGCGAATCAGTAAGTGTCAGGTGGCAAGCCACCAGGCAGGCTCACACCCAAGCCAATGAAGCCAATGAAGACTTGAACACTCATTAATTACACAAATGTGTAAAGAATGAGATTTGAACCCTTAACCTCTTGTAAGGGTTACCTCTTCCTTACCACTAGAGTAAGGGGTCATTGGTTTAGTACGAAGATAGTATTGATTTTAGATTCCAGTTTTCAGTTTTTCCTAAACTGTCAAATTTACATGCAAGGTAATTCAGATGTGGATTTGGGCGAATAGGACTAGCTGAAGTCCCTTAGATCGGAAGAAAAAACTAGAAAAGAAAATTTTATGTTTTTTGGGGTAATTTTTACTAATTTTAAGATAAAATATATATATATATATAACAAAAAAATTAATTAGAAAAATAGCTTAGCCTAATTGATAGGGAGTGTGTTTGGATTCCAAATACTTAAAAAGTGTTTGGTAAAAACAATTTACAATGTATTTAAAATAACATAATTTTAAAATAAAATATTTATAAGTTTTATAAATAAGTTGCGTTAAATTTATAAGGTAATTTGTAACAAACATTTAGTTAATACTCCGTATAATATATATTTATTTCATTCTAAATTTATGTTACTTTCAACATATAATAAATTAAATGAAACAAACACTTTTTAAATGTTTATATTTATAATTATCTTGTAATCCAAACACACCCTTATTCATTTGTAATGACTGGCCAATAATTATGAGCAACTTTTAACTAGCAAATGACAGATTAATCTTATGCTCCTTGGAATCAAAATATTGGCTAGCTCCATATTCTAATTAGGTTGGAATATAGCTAAGAATGTCATACCCCATTAGAATTAAATAAACAAATTGAACTAATTAATTAATATAAGGTACTCATCGAATTAGAATTAAATAAACAAATTGAACTAATTAATTAATATAAGGTACTCATCGATTACTTTTTTTTTTGGTCGAAAGGTACTCATCGATTACTTATCTTATTGTCAATTGATTTTTAGATAGAATCTCATTAAATTTATATGTTGATCCATTTATTACATAAATGTACACGAGACATATTTATGGACTCCGGCCCCTAACTTTAAAGATGTACATCCCGATTGATGAATCGATTAATTCTTTTTTTTTAAGAGGGTAACCTATCTTTGGTGGTAAACCCTGGGCATATGACCAAGCCGGTAAGAGTCACGCGTCAGATAAACCGGCTTACGCCGACCGACTACCAATGGTAATAAACAAGGTGAACCTTGATTATTTCACCAAGAGAAATGGTGGAGACAGGGATCAAATCCAGAACCTCACATTAACCTCTCTTACTCCTTACCATTGAGCCACCCCGGCAATTAAATCTCTTCTTTATTCCACAACCTCATGATGATAGCACTTACATTTACAATGAAGCGTACGGACACTCCAATTTCTTACAAACACAATGAAAAGTCTAAGCCATGAATTGAATCTTCACTAAATTTTGTTCATTGGGTTTGATCCATCATGTGTTGGATGAGCAATGTTATGTTGCAAGAAGAAGAACCGCTTTCCTCCACCGCCTTCCTAGCCGCCCCACCAAGCTCTCGCGCTCTCCTCCTCCTCTCGTTTCCTTCTTCGTCTTCTTCCATTAGCTTCCCTATCGCATTAGCCACTTCTTCTCGCGTTACATACACTCCATCGCCTTTCTTCCCATTACACCAATCCATCGAAACCTCAACTCCAATCCTCACACCAATCTTTAGCACTTGCACAATGAACTTCTCATTGTAGAACTGCTCCGCGAACATAGGCCAAGTGATCATGGGCACGCCTGCACACACCCCTTCCATCGTCGAGTTCCAACCACAATGTGTCAAAAACCCTCCTATCGCGCAATGTGATAGTATCTCCACTTGGGGTGCCCACCCTTTAATCACTAGACCGCGACCCCTAACCCTCTCCTCGAAATTCTCTTCGATGAACCATGATTCAATCTCCCCAACATAATCAGCATCTCTAATGATCCAAATGAACGGACATTTCGACGAATCCAAACCTACTCCAAGCTCAACCAATTGCTTAGCCGAAAGGCGGCAAAGGCTCCCGAAACAAGCATAGATCACACTCCTAGGCTCCATTCCATTGAGCCACTCCAAACAATACTCATCTCCCTTTGACTCACCATCAAATTTCTCATCTAAGACACTATCCCAAAGAGATAAAGGCCCCACACAAAGCACCTTTTTCACTATCTTTTGGTATGATTTCACATACTCATTCTCTAGCCCATCAAAAGTGTTAACCAACAACACATCCGCCGAAGCCCCGGCATGCTTGATCTTTTCCTGGATCTCCTTGAGACCCTGGCTATCAGGGCCTTGTCTTGACACCTTAGGGATTTGGGCAAGAGTGAACTCAACTCGATCGGATATGTCGGGCACGAGGAAGCTCTCTGTGCCCGACTTGACCCGACCGTACACATCATGTGTCTCCATGTTATGTGCACACACTAGGGTGAAACAAGACACCCCCTGGAAAGCAAACCTAGGCACATTAAACCGCCTCGCCACGTCGGACGTCCACGGGAGGCTCGAGATTATGCAGCTAGGCCTCGGGTCCATCTCGGCTATCAAGGCCTCCAACGGCTTCTGGAGCAAGATAGTCGACTCCAGAAACCGTTTGAGGAGGCTGGGTGAAGGGAGGGCGTCGAGGTTCTCGATGCCCTCCGGTAACCCAGCCTGCTTGCATGGGAACGGGATGGATACGAGACGGATGTCGAGGGCTTGGTTGGCATGGGCTAGCTGATCGATCATGGGCTTGTATCGGATGGCATTGACCGGGGTGACGATGACGGTGACGACGACTCCCCTGTGGGCTAAGACCTTAGAGAGGTGGATCATGGGGATAAGGTGGCTTTGGGACATTAGAGGGATTGTGATGGCATGTAGTTGTGAAGTAGGAGATGGAGAAGCCATGGAAGAAGAGCTTTGGATTAAGCTTTGTAGATATGGCGGATTGGAGTGAGTACACTTGAATATAATGAAGCTCTAGGAATTGAATAATAATGGATATATATAAATTTGATGGGGTCGGTAATTAATTAATTAATTATATACCTTAACTTGTTAATTGGACAATGGAGTTGTGGTCACGGTAGACACACGTATAGTTAATTTGCATATTTAATTTTCTTATTTTATTTGGAAAATTATATTTGTTTAATTTTTGGGTTAGGAAAACAGTAATATATAAGGCCTACTTTAGTTAACTAATCAATTGATCAAATATATATTAGGAAATTTCAAATAAATATACTTCCTCCGTTCCAAAATAGATGTACTTTTGCTTTTCGGCACACTTTTTAAGGAGCGAAAAACTCTATAAAATATTATTTGTTTAATTAAATTTTTTTATAATTTGATACTTATTACTAATAAGTATCAAATTATATTAAAAAAATTAATTAAAAAATAATATTTTATACGTAGAGTTTTTTACTTTTTAAAAAAACGTGCCGAAAAGTAAGCGGAGGGAGTAAGAACTTTGAGGTATTCTTGACAATTGAAATATGTTGTAATGTGTATCCGATCTAAAATTATCATCGTTATATATTGAGTGGATAGCTCAAGTAATTAGTATGAGATATGACATACGGAGTATAAAAAGTCGATGTGATGTGATAAACTGATAATTGACAATTGATCCTAAATGTATTAGAAGTTGAAATAAAATCTGGCTTGTTATATGCATGACTAAATTTTCATTAAATTAATATGCGATCATTTATCGATTTTTGTTGTTGGAAAGTTTTTTTTTTGCATGAAAATAGCTTGTTGACACATCTCTTTTGTGTTGGCAAAATATTTATTGATTGTACCGACACGTAGAGGAAGTGGGTGTCGATAAACTATTTTTAAGCAAAAAAAACTTTTTGACACCAGAAGCTGGTGAATTATCGTGTATTTGGCAAAAAATTGATCGTACATATACTAACCCGATAAAATGAAATCAAAGCATCATTTTACTTGTTTAACCTTTTTAAAGCTTGTCTTTAAGATGTAAGATGAAAAATAATGATTCTTTTATAAATTTGAACCTTCCTTTCATTAGCCTTTTGCAACCATCAACTCAAACTATCTAGCTATAAATTGTGAAGATTTGCCCATTAAATAGTAAATCTAAGTATCTCAAATATTGTGATATTTTATGCAATTTCCTAAAAAATGGGTAAACTACGTGGCTTGATTGCCGAAAAAAGGAGAGGTTGAGGCAAAAGAATAAACCTAGAACCACTAGACTAGGGTTGAGCTTCCAAAATGGGAGGGGTTGTTACTTGGTGTAGTTTCCCTAGCTATGCCAAGAAGATCAATGATTGGTTAGTCAACCACTTATTACCATGTATACATATTAATATTTATGATAAATCCATATATAATCCGATTACATTAGGTTTAAAATATTTTTTTATTATAAAATCATTACACTGGCAACCTTAGCCTATAAGAATTAAAATAATAAGCCAAAACATAGTAGCATGTGTAATTGTGTAAAAGAAAAGGGTAACCTAGTTGGCAAATTAAAGAACAAAGCTAGTTATGTAGGTTTAGATTTGGGTCTAGTAGGTACTTGGTAGAGTTTAGAGGAAATTGGTTGTCCACTGACATATCACACATGATCATTTTGATTAATTGGCCCCTTTCAAAACATAATCTTGGGATCTTGTGTAAGAACTCTAGAGGAAGCATTTTGATTAATTGGTAATACATGTAGAATCATCCTAACAAGTATTTTGATGCATATCCAATCTTCCAGTACGAAAATAAACAGGGTACATAGAATTGATTGAATGAGCGAACACAAATAAAGCATATGCGATTTTCCAGTACGAAAATAAACAGGGTAGAATTGATTGAATGAGCGAACACAAATTACATGTCGATCAAGCTACAAGATTCTCCCTTATCCTTTATCCTAAACTAATATATAATCTTCGATTTTTCTATCCTATGTACTTAGGGTCTTACTTAGGGGATATGATAAGACCCTAAATTGGGAAAGATTCTCTATCAAAAATATAAGCGACCCTAGGAATCTAATTTAAAAAAAAAATTAAAAAATTAAAATTAAAAAATATTTGCAAATTAGTGTTATTATTCTATGTCCCAAGGGCATTGGATAGAAAAATCGTATAACGTTTTATTTTTAAAAATATCAAATTAAGATAAATACTCGAAATCAGGTAATCATCCTAATTTACAAAAATCCTAATATATTAATAGATAAAATAAAATATGAAATATAATATCTAGATGATAAAACTAATTAAGAAAACATATTAATTTTCGTCCAGAACAGGGATGCAGTAAAGATTGAAACTTTCAGGCATGTTCAAGGCCGAATCTTGAGAAACCTTCAACATTAAAATTGTATATTTTCAAATCCTCATTCCAACAAATATAAGAACATTCACATCCGATGACTACAACATTCGCACGACTCTTTGTACCGGAGCCTCACCGGTTTGGATAAAACTCACGAACACTTCTCTTGATACTTTCGATGACAAGTGTCTTGTAGTCTCTTCTTCATATATTTGGTCTTTTACTCGTTATCGATTGGCCCCTTTCAAAACATATAATCTTGGGACCTTAGGTAAGAACTCTAATATAAAGATCGAAAGCATTAATGTTTCTAACAAAGTTAGACGGAAATAAATACAAAGAAGATAGACGGAAATAAATACAAAGAAGATAAATTGATTATGGTGGAAACCCTTAAACTACACGTACGTAGTGCAGATAAAATCATCATTTCCCTTTGCTTTGAGAGGATTTTCAAAATCGTAGTACTAGCTTTTGACCATTAACGTCAATAACACCCTTAGTAAACCTATTACAAATGTTCGAACTAACCTCAACTTACACGCAACAAAGCTTCTTATTCTTCAATGCAGGCCTGCACGACTCCCCACCTTAAACTCTCCTAGGCTGAGTATATAAAGTCCTGATACAATCGCCAAAAATCTAAACATAAAAGGAAACTTTTAGTATCCAAAACATTGCCTACTGTAAAAAAAATTAAAAAAAAAATAGTATAAAGTCCGCACCTTAGACTTGATTGGTTAAAATTTATCAATTTAAATTCGATAATATAGATTTATTAGTAGTAATATTAACTCCGTATTATATAGATTATAAATTAGGAGATATAAAAACTATTTATAAAAATAATAAAATAAAGAGATGAATAATATATAAAAATAGTTAGAAAATGAATTAAAAAAAAATAACATCTATATATCTTTTTATATACTTGAGTAGTAGGGTTACTGGGATAGTGGGGTTCTGGAGCAAGGTATTGTATGATGTGTCGGATGACATAGACTAATTTAAAATTAAGAAACTTTTTATTGGTTCATTTAGTGATGGAGAAATAGATGGTTGACGTATGTGGCATATTTCAGATTGTGTGAAATGGGACTCCTTATGATGCCATAGATTTACTTGAACTCAAGGGCTTGAACTGGGATGATGATTCATAAATAATCTGATTATTTATTATAATTTTTTTTAAATCTATCTGGCCAGTGGCCATATATGAAAGCTCCATCTCTAAGTAGTGTTGCAACTTCTTTTTTCTTTCCTCAAAAGGGGAAAAAACCAATGGCATATGCTAATTAATGATGAAACAAAATACTCCATCGAACCAATGTGCAGATCGATCTTACAATTTGTTCTTTTCACTCTTCGAAAATGAAAGAATTACAGTATGAATTAAGTAATTAAAGCATCATGATCCATTGAACCAGTGCGCAGATCTTACTTTTTTTTTTTTTTTTTATCACCGCAGATCTTAAATATATATACATTGAATCTTGAATTGTTTGATTCAATTACATTCACTGAACTTAATTAAGCACGCACTTGATATCTTATTTGTACTCTATATGACTGGATTAAAATGATTAAATGACTATTAACCTCGGAATTAGTCGATAATTTTGAAATCCATTAAACATAAAAAAATGGATTAAAATATTTTAAAAAAAAAAACAATTTGATTCCATGAAATTAAAGTGATCGATAAATCAAAGCAAGTAATTAAATTCCCTTGTTCATATAGACAATCTGTGCAAAATAGTACTCCCTTTGAACAACATTCCTGATAAAAAAAAATTCTAATTTTGTCAATTAATTTCAATTAATTGTATTTTATTTACAGAATACTCTATTAATACTCCAACATTTCATACTATTTTTTTATTGGTCTATTTTTTTCACATTATTTATTTGCTAAAATTTTAGCTATTCTTCTTTCTATTTTCAGCTTTCGTAAGACCATCCACAATGGAAAAAAAATAGGAACCCAAAAAACGGATTTTGAGTAAAATGTACACATTTACACAAACTGTGTAAAAATACACTTTATTTTTTAGTAATTTTCTACATTGGTAAAATGCGTATTTTTTACACATCATTTAAATATAATTTATTTAAAAAAAAGTAAAATAAAATCATAAAAAATAAACCAATGAAATTATCTTATTTTTTGTAAAAGTTTATGCCCATGGGGAAGGTGGTGTGCTCAAATTTACACACCACATGCTCAAATGTATACATATGCACACACCAAAAACCACTAATAGAGATAAAAAAATGTCTAAAAAATACACATTTACATATTTGTACACAACCATTAGACCATCCACAATGGTTTTGTGTAAAATGTACACATTTGCACAAGATGTGTAAAAATACACATCACTTTTTAACAATTTGCTCCATTGGTAAAATGCGCATTTTTTACACACCATTCAAATATAATTTATTTAAAATAAAAAGGAAAATAAAATCATAAAAAATGTGCATTTTTTATACATCACTTTTTGTAAAAGTTTTTGCACATAGGGGAGGTGGTGTGCTCAAATTTGCACATTACATGCTCAAATGTGTACATTTACACACACCCAAAACAACCAATGGAGTTAAAAAATGTCTAAAAAATACACATTTTGCACACAACCATTGTGAATAGTCTTATAGTTGGTCTAAAAAGTGTAAAATTGGTAAGCAATTATATCGACACGGAGGGAGTATCATACTGTATTAATTAGTTAAATATCTTACCGTATGACACAACACAAACATGTTGCCACTATTAAAGCAAAGATATTGTTAGATCGCCAATACGCCAAAGCGACGTCGTTTCCCAACAGAAAATTGAACCTGCACTGTAGCAACAAATTAAAAGCAAACAAAGCATCTTATTCTCAGGTAGTCAGGTGTATGCCCTTTTGAGTTTTGACCCTTTAGAAAGGTGCATCTTTTAAGGTAAATAAATTCAGATTTATTTATTTATTTTAAAAATTTTCTTACTCCGTGTCCCCTCCATTTGACAAAATGTATTATGTATTACCCTCATACTAGTGTAGATTCCGTACATGCCAGAGTATATTGATTGTGTTATATTGATATAGTTTTTTCATTATATAATATTTAGTTTTTTATAAGATATTGCATCTATCCAATTATATTAGTTATTGGTAAAATAAAATAATTATTTTTATTAGATTTCCTTAATTTATTTTATTAGATTTCCTTTTTGACGGGAGAAAGCTTTGCGAGATGCACTCACGCGCCGCCACGTATGCAAATGAACTCACGCGCCAACACGTAGGCAACAATGTATCGGTTTTAGTATATGTATATAGATTTTTAAAATAATAAAAACTATATGTTTTTATTAAAAATTATAAAAGTTTAATATTTTATATAATTTGATCACTTTTTTTTATCTAATGGAAAGAGTTTTTCTTTTAGCAACATACTCTGTGTATTATTGATAATCAAGAACTAGTAATTTTATCTTCCCCCCTCCATAAACCTCCTATCTCCCTCTACCTCCTTCTTCTGCTGCAGTGATTAAATCCTCATACTGCTCTTCCTCTTCGGAGGAATCCAGTATTAGGAAACCTATCCACAACACATACAACTCTAAGATTGAACCATGGCTTAACAGCCAATTTCAGTCTCAAACAAGGCTTAACAGCCAGATTCAATTTGAAAATTTTTTGTTGATTAACAAGCTCAGTGATCAGATTTACTCTTATACATCCAACAATTGTAAGCTTCACAGCCCAACAGCAAGACAAACTCAGAGAAACAATCTACAATACATAACCACTTCTGTCACAAAACCAACTAAATCTCTACCTTATTTCAAAATTACCAATACCAACAACAATCTCAACCTTTTTGTTACAACCTTCTCATTTTCACAAACTGAACTGATATCAGTCACCACCCCCTACCCAATCACCAATCCATTCAGAAAGAATCTGAAACAAATTAAAACAAAATCTGAACCACTTACAACAAAAATAGGTTTATACAGACAAAATTATCCCAAAAAATCTGATCATGATTATCCCCTAATTCATACTCATACTAAAAACAATATGTACAGTCAGTCTACCAACTTAAATTGCCAATCTCCCAATAATAAAGACATAAACACTCACTATAAACCCTTAACACCCAAATCTGTCAACCTAAAGAACCAGTTGCTTCAATTCCCTCCAAGTAAAATATCACCTCACTGGTGGCTCAACTTAACTTCTCCCACAAAACACCTTAACACATCCCACAAAAACAATTCATTAAATCAAAATTATAGTCCTAAATCCCACATCTTTATTTATTGGCATAAACCAAACAAAACCTATAACAAAAATAATTACATAAATCCATCCCTTATTCCTTATCTCTGTAAAACACACCCCCTCCTGACTTTCCTTAACTCTAAATATTTCGGCTGCAATCATTACCATACAGATAATCTCATATCTAGTAAAAAGATTTTCCTTATGAAATTTCTGCATGAATGCCACGGTAAAACACATAGCATATCTGTCAAGCCCATAAATATTCAGTTAGGAAAAATTAAATATCTTAATCTTACAACTAAAATTCATAGAACCTGGATTTATAACTCTCATACTCACACTTCCATCCCCACAGAAAAAAGATTCTGCCTTTGTGAAGAAAGAAACATGACATCTTCTTTCCTCTCAGTTGTTGTCCATGGTGGAACTCAAACCAACATGGAGCTTACCACAACCCCTCCTGGCTTCCCTTGCACAACTTCACCTATCACTACCATCACCAACACTTCCACTCAACCAAATCAAATTAATACTACACAAACTAACCTCTCTGCTCAACCCAATTCAGATGAAAACGTGGACACAGAGGAGGTTGAAATTCCCATCATCAATGAGGTTTACAGCAGACTTCAAGACACAGCCTTGGTGGGACGATTTGTAAACTATCAAGTGGACTTCAAAAAGGTTCTAACAAAGATGCGGGCTGAATGGAAACACCTCAAAGGTCAGTGGTACATAGACCTTATTGGCTTTGATTGGCTTCTCTTTAGATTTGCCACATGTGAGGATAGATTTAAAGTATGGACAAATAGACTATATCATGTAGATGGTGCTCTTCTAGCCTTGTATCCTTGGACACCATCTTTTGACCCTTCTAAAGCTGACACCCTCACTGGAGAAGTTTGGATTCGCATCCTTAACCTCCCTCCACAACTTAACACTAGTGAAATTCTAGCTGACATTATCAAAACTTGTCATGTTGGCACCCTGCTCAAAATTGATAAAGAAGCCTACTACAAAAGCCAGTTTAGATTTGTACGGCTATGTGTTCATGTCTCTTTTCAGAACATGCTAATCTCTTATATTAAGTGGAAATGCCTAATGGGAACAAAATCTGTTTAAGAGTATGGTACGAGGACTTCTCCATTGGTTGTGGATGCTGTGGAAATGAGGATCACTTATACCCTGACTGTCCAAGCAATGCCCCCAAACCTAGACAATTCAAACTAAGAATCCAAGAGAGACCTGGGATCAACCTACTGGAAGACACTAGCCGACCCAACAGAAGCCCACACCCCACTGAAGAACACTTCATCCCCTCAACAGTAGAAGACATCTTGATGACAGGCAGAAACTACACCACTGAAGAAAATGCCCCTGTCAAAGCCAACAGAGGAGACTATGGAGCCCTCCCCATTTCTTCAAATCCTCAACATAACACCCCCATCATCCAACCTATCATAAACACCAACCAACCCATAAGCCCTTTTCTGTCACAGGAATTAATCAACAACCTCATCCTGCTCAATAATGCACATGCTTCCATGCTTACAGTAGAAACCAATATCCCACCCTTTCAGATCTCCCCAGCCATGCTGCACACCATCTTCAACAATGAACAAGACCATGGATCCTCCTCAGTTGCTCCTGATCAACAGCTCAGTAACCTCTGCAACTAGATTGGCCCCTTCATCAATGAAACAGATACTGGAGAACAAGCTCTCTCCTCCTACCAATCCATGAACTCCAATACCTCCATGATCAGGCACATGTCAGGTGTTCACATCTCAACACAGGAACAAGAACAGATGATAAACCAGAGGCACAACAAAGGAAAGGAAACTGCAGAAGAACATGAGGTGGATTCTCATGACCACATCAGCAAGAAACAGAGACAGTCCCCTTAGCCTTTCCATGACAGTAACAAATACTAAGAGGGCAACATGGCTCACTGCGTACAAGATCCATCCTTCCCTCAAATTTTGGCAATGTAATAATGTTAGTTATGTTTTCAATTTCAGTCACATACACTATCCTAGATCTCCATGGGTTTTGAGACTCTTCCTTCAGTTTGTATGCTTAAGTACTTTCCAGGATTTCCCAAAATTTGTATGCTATAGGGATCTCCTACTTTTTGTATGTTGTAAACTGATCTATCCAGCCTCTCAAAAGGATCATCCAAGGAGAAACACCTCAATGACAACCGTTCGCAGCTACAAAACCAGTAAACACAGATTGCTTCAATTTGTCATAAATTTAAACTATATAGCCCACAAGCAGTTTAGGCCCAATAAGCCCAACCCGGAGCATAACAGCATAAATCATGGGTTAACACCCGTTATAACTAACAAAACTGTGTACAAGGCTCAACAATCAAGCCCAATCCAGAAAATAAGTAGTCACATACACATTTCTAGTACACAAAAACATAGCAATAAAGAAAAAGTCAGCCTCAACAATATTTTTCAACTTCATTATACTCATAATATAAAAAAGGGAATAATTAAAAATATTACAAGCTTAACAAAGGGACATAAAATAAAAAATATACTTAGAATTCAAAACTACCCCAAATTAGAATTTCGCACTTACATAAATCTCAAAATTAATAAAACAGCTATTATAACAAAAACAAAAATAAAAACAATAAATGCTACACCCAATACAAATAAATTTTTTACGAAACACATAAAATCTTGGTACACTACAAATAAACTCACAAAGCTAGAACATCAAATAAAATATATATTTAAATGATAAACATAGCTTATTGGAACATTAGAGGTATACGGAAAACTAACCTTTGGCAAGATCTAGCTTATATCAGAAAAAGAAATGATCTAGATATGTTAGTACTCACTGAAACCAAATCAAATGAACCTCCGAACCAAACCCTCTATACACGAGCAGGTTTTAATAATGCTTACCATATCCCATCTAGCGGCACAAAAGGAGGATTTTGGATTTTAGTCAAAAATTCAAAATTTATGGAATCAATTCAAGAAATTAATAAAACAGACAATTATATTATCTATCTTGCAAAAATTGATAACTTCAAATTCCTTATTAACTTTATCTATGCACCCTCTAACCAAACAGAAAAAATCAACTTCTGGGATGATTTACTGACAAAAAATCATCAAATTTCTTTACCATGCATGATAATGGGTGACTTCAACGAAATTGAATCAGCACATGAAAAATTAGGAGGAACACCACCACAGGCAAAAAGATTCCAAAGAATACAACAAATCTCAGAAGATTTAGATATCCATACTATCCCCCATACTGGAAGCCCTTTCACATGGAGAAAATCTCAAAACATAAATAATAATACCTATGAATGATTAGATAGAGTAATGGCCCATACTGACATATTAACTCAATTCCCAAACCTAACAGTACATAATCACCCCTTCAAAAATTCAGACCACTCCTTAATCTCCATATCCATTGGGAAAAAACCTAGCAGAGCTGGATCACCTTTTAAATTTGAAATGTCCTAGACCAATAACGACGACTACAACAAACTAGTTAAATCAACCTGGCAAAACAAACTCCATGGTTCGTTCATGTTCACACTCTTACAAAAACAAAAACTTTTAATGAAAAACTCGAAAATTTGGTGGAAAACACACCCGAATAATAATTTTAGACAACTAAAGGAAATTGAAGACCAACTTCTCCTATTACAAACAAAACAAACAATGAGAATCTCATATGACAACATAAACAACAAATATAACAGACTTTTAAATAAAAGAGAAGCTCTTATGAACTTCAATAACACCTTCTGGAAACAAAGAGCTAAATCCAACTTTCTCAACTTTGGAGACAGAAATACCAAATATTATCAATCCATTTCAAAAATTAGAAATTCAAAAAACAGCCCACATAACTTCATTAACAAATATGGAGCACTAATCGAGAATGAAAATCAAATCAGAGAAGAAATTACTAGAGAACTAGCTGAAAGATTCATCTTAAATAACACAATAACGGATATCAATCCACACTTTTTAAACCTTATAGATCACACCATTACCAATGCAGAAAATGCAAACCTAACTCACCCCTTCACAGACAAAGAAATTAAAGACACTCTATTCTCAATGACAGATGATAAAAGCCCAGGACCTGATGGCTTTCCGCCTGAATTCTATAAAAAATACTGGAACATCGTTGGAAATCTCTTATGCAAAGCCATCAAATCGTTTTTCCATTCAGGCATCTTACTAAATGAGGTCAACACAACCTTCATTGCACTAATTCCAAAAATTGACAATCCAACAAACATTAACCATTATCGACCGATCAGCTTATGTAACACAGTTTATAAAATCATATCAAAACTAATAGCTAACCGCTTAAAACCGATTCTTCCACGAATTATCAACCCATTCCAAGGAGCCTTTGTACAAGGGAGAAATATCCAAGACAACATACTCATAGCTCATGAAGTTTTCCACTCATTCCATAATAAAAAAAGGTAAAAATGGGTGGATGGCCCTAAAACTCGATTTGGAAAAGGCCTATGATAAAATCAACTGGAATTTTATTGAAACTATCCTAAACAAATTTGGTTTTGATCCTAAATGGATCAAATGGCATGACATGCCTAACCAAAACTAGCTTCTCAGTTCTAGTAAATAAATTACCTGGACGCACCTTTGAAACACAAAGAGGAATACGACAAGGAGACCCCCTTGCACCATACATATTCATATTAGCTATGGAATTACTGGGAAGAATGATACAACAAGAATCTATGGAATATAAACCCTGATCGGAATTAGACTCACAAATAACAGTGATCATATCCCCTTCCTCTCCTTCGCAGATGACACACTAATCTTTGGTCGAGCCGATGAATTAAGTCTTCACACAATTAGAAACTTACTCAACACCTTCTCTAACGTATCTGGATCAACAATCAACTATAATAAAAGCTCTATACAATTCTCCAAAAATGTCCCTCCCAACAAAGCACAATTCCTGGCCCAACAACTAAATATCCCAATCACTAAAACAATGGAAAAATACCTCGGCATACCACTCATAAGTGGGAGCAAGGGCGGAGCTAGGGGGTGCTCGAGCATCCCCCGGCCTGGAAAAAAAATACAAAAAAAAATAATTTTTTACATATATTTAGTATTTTTAAGGTAATATAACATCTTTAAAGGATATTTGACACAAGAGTGTTGTCTAGCTCAAGTGGTAAAGGAAGGAAGGAGAACCAAAAGGTCTTAGGTTCAAATCTCAAATGCTTCACTTTTTATTTCTTTACCTATTTAATTCTTCTTCATTTATATCTATTTTTTTTGTTTCTATCAACTATTTCATTAAAAAAGTCATATTTATGTTTTACTATATCATTAAATATTCTTCTTGATTTCTCTCTGTATTTTTTTTGTTTCTATCAACTATTTCATTGAAAAAAATGTCATATTTATATTTAAATTAAAAAAATCACAATTTTAGTGTTTGTTGAATATTTTCTTACAAAAAATCTTCTTAATAAGTATACACAAAAAAAAAAATATTTCACGAAATTTTTTTTAGCACCCCCCGGAAGTAAATAATACTCTTTTCAATGAAGCAATCACAAACCTCAAGAAACAACTCTCAAAATGGAAATCAAACACTCTTTCACAAGCTGGGAGATCTGTACTCATCCAAGCAAACCTAAACTCCAAAACTAATTATCTAATGCAATCATTCCTCCTACCAAAAGAAACCCTCAATAAAATTGATCAGATCAATAAAAATTTCTTTTGGAATAAGCTCCAAAGTGATAACTATCATCCCTTAATTAGCTGGGAAAAACTATGCACACCTAAAAAGGATGGAGGATTAGGCTTTAAATTAGCAGAAGAAACCAACATTGGACTACAAATGAAACTCCTCTGGAGAATCTTAGCAAAGCCAGACAACATCTGGTCTAAAGTAATTTCAGATAAATATCTATCAAAAACCTCTCTAATGGAAAGAGGAAAATACAAAACATCCTGGCAATTCGGTAGACTCCTTAATATCAGAAACCTTTTCTCAAAAGGTCTACTTTGGCTTGTAGGGAATGGGAAAACAATAAATGTATGGAATGACATCTGGGTAAATGAACTATATCTTGAAAGTTTCAGACGTAACCACGATCCAAACATGAAAGTCAGTGACCTTTTTACTAATAACAACTCCTGGGATACCATTAAATTAAACAACATATTTCCTAGCCATATTGTTAAAATGATTACCAATATCCATATACCAATCACTGATATTCCGGAGGATCTATAACAATAATGGAGAATTCACTATTAAATCCACATCCTCTCTCTTCAACAGTAGAAACACAAATAAAATTGACGCAAACTGGATCTGGAAACTCAATATCCCACCAAACATCAAAAACTTCATCTGGAAAATCATCTTAGACATATTACCCACCACTGCTCGACTAAATAAATACATAAATAGAGTCCCCAGCACCTGTTCTCTATGCAACTCTGACACAGAAGACACAAATCACTTACTTTTCAATTGCCAAATCATAAGATCACTTTTCCAAAATCTAGGGCTAAAATTAAACAAAACATATATAATACCTAACACATCAGACAATATTTCAGAAAACATCACCAACACCAAAAATATTAATAAAGATTTCACGAACATTTGCTACCTATGGCACTCTATTTGGGAATTCAGAAATACAATCATTTTCCATAATAATAATAAAAACATTAACAACGTACTGAACCAAACTATTGATAAAATCTATTGCTGGAACAAAGAACATACCAAAGAAAAATTTTTAAAAATAAAAGACCTCATGACAAATTATTCTGGAAACACCCACCTACAAATACAATCAAAATCAATGTAGATGCTTCAATAAAAAATGGACATAATCCGCAAATCAGCTGTGTTCTTAGAAACACCTATGGTCAAGTAATTAAAATATACAAACATAACATCAGAATGAGCCCAATTATACTAGCAGAAGCCTTAGCTATTTATCCAGGAATCAGACATGCAGCTGAACTGGGAATCAGAAGATTTATTATTGAGAGTGACTCAGCAATCGCCATCAATGGAATCAATCACATAGGCAAGTCACCATGGATTATTACTCAAATAGTTGAAGAAATCAACTCCTTAAGCAAAAACTTTGAATCAACCGTTTTCCAACACTGCTACAGAGAAGCGAATCGAGCAGCGGATTTCATTGCAAAATCAAGTCCAAATTCCAATTTAATTTTGAGCCCATACTGTAACGTATTCCAAAATATCATCTTTTTAGATAATCATGGATGCCACTAGGACATCCAATTTCTTGCATACTGTAAAAAAAAGAACTAGTAATAGTCCATGTTATACGGAACAGAATATATATTTAATATAAGTATAAAAGCTTGTTGACATATTTTTAAAATGTTACATTTATGTAGCCTTTCTTATTCTTATTAATTATCCAATAGATTTTTGAATCAGATTAAAAATCATTTTAATTCATATTTAAAATAATATAAAAATAAATCCAATGAATGAAACACAATAATGGTACATGAAATACTACATTTTTTGCCCGAGGATTTGGACCGGGTAGCTAGCAACGAGCTAGACCTGGGCAAACACGGGCACATGTTGGATTTGGGACGGATTTTACCCCAAATATTATCCCGGTGTTGCAGACACGGGCCGGACTAAGCCCGCTTTACGGGTTGGGTCGATGTATTATCCAAGCCCATCCGGTATTGCGGGCACGGGCAATCCACAGATACCCATAAAACATAAACAATTGTTTTAACCTAAAAAAAATGATGTTTACTTGGACCAAAAAGAAAAAATGTTGCTGTCTTTGTCTCCTGAGAGGCGGTCGTGACTAGGGTTGTGCTTCTAGTCTGGATCAAATCAGATCGAACCGGAAATTTATGTCCGGTCCAAGACCGACAAAACGGAATCCCTAAAGACATGGATCAAGGATCGAATCGAGACTGGGATATATGGTCCCAGGTTTTCCGATTCATGGATCGTTTGGATCAGAATATATGGTCGGTGGTAGACATGGCCACGGGTCACAGGTCGGGCGGGTCGACCCGTGACCCGCCGGGTCGGTGACCCGCCGGGTCAGGGTCAAAGTGTCGAAGGGTTGGCTCGGGTTGAGGGTCAGGGTTAGGGTCGGGGAGAAGATAACCCGTGACCCGGCGGGTCGAACGGGTTGGCCTTTGAAACGTCACAAAATCATCACAAAACAACAAAAAAAAAACATCACAAAATCGTTCAACGGAAGGTCAAAACCCGCTCAACCCGGACATAACCCGGCGGGTCGACCCGGTTTCTTCCCTCTCCTCCCACGTGGCCCAACCCGGCGGGTCGACCCGTCGACCCGCCGGGTGACCCGAACCCGTAGACCCGTTGGAATCACAGGTTAGGGTTCGGGTCATGTCCCCCGGGTTCTCGACCCGGCGACCCGGCGGGTCGAACCCGTGGCCACGTCTAGTCGGTGGTGACTGCGAGGACGAGAGACTCGGTCGATGGCTATGAGACCGTGAGACTAAATGAGGGGTGACTGGTGAGGGTCGGCTCTGTGCAAGTCTGTGAGAGGGCGAGCATGAAGACTAAATGAAGAGAGTGTGAGTGAAGAGAGAGAGGCCTGTGAGAGTGAGCTTTAAAAAAAACTAAAAACTTTGAAGTCTTTTTTATATCAAGAAAGTAATTTGCTTCTATAAATATACCTAGAGAAAACGAGAGATCGAACAAGTCGGTGGATGGACTAACCATCATGTACAACAGAAGTGAACGACAGAAACAAATGATAGAATTGAAAGGACAAGGGAAAAAATATAACAACTATGCAGGACAAACAACCAGTCCAAAAAGAAAAGAGAACCTGGGGAGAAGTTGTGGACACCTCAGACGATTATGGACTCTCTAAGAGCCTTCAGTTATCGATAACAAATCCATGGGTGAAACTAGTAAACAACCAAATTCTCTAATCTTTACAAGAGAGATTATCTACCAAATGAAGCAGCGTAGCAACAAAATATATAACTAAAAAAAAACTATTGCTTCATCTCAATACTATGGTACATAAAAAAACACATCACCACAACCCGTTCAACCCCACCCCAAGTACCCAATCAGTCAATCAACAATCCAAACCCCACTTCAAACCCTCCAAGCAAAATAACAAAGACCATGAGAAGGTCACCATAAAGGCAACCGGAATCGAGGCAGATGAAATGGGCCCGAAAAGCGATAAGACAACAAAAGGAACCGAAGCAAAGACAAAGAAACGGTTGGACACCAAGTATCAACAAGGCAACATAAACATAAAAACGAAAACTAATCAAACAAAGCAACACGATTTGATTTAGAATCGAAATGTTTTTTTCCACAAAGTGTTGAAGCAGCTACATGAAAATCAAATCAGATTGGAAAACAAACCCCAAAGATGGAGAGCAGTCGGCAACGACCACACCAGGCAGCCGAGGCAGTGGTGAAGAAGGCGGCAGCAGGGTGGAGCCGAGGGAGTCACTTCGGTGATCGGTGGAGCTCACATGACCGGATAATTTTCTATAAACTATGACAATATATTATTTTGATAATTTTTTCCTAAAATCAACCACAACTCGCCACATAAGACACTATACATCGATTTTAGTATATGTATATAGATAGATTTATATTTTTTTATGAATCAACTAAAATATATATAGATAGATAGATTTGTGTCTTGTGATAACTTTTTTAATAGATTTGTGTCTTATGATAACTTTTTATAAAATGATAACATATTATTTTAATAATTCTTTTCTTTGAATTAATCATAACTCATCACATAAGACACTATGCATCAGTTTTAATATATGTGTATAGATTTAGATTTAGCGAAGTAGCACCCGTTTTGACTAGGGCCCAATAAATCGATTATTTCTTGGAATAAGAGGTTGTATAATCTTGTCAATCGTTGTCTAATCCGATTGGTCATTTATCACTAGGTATAAATTGACTTTGGTTCGTGTTATGGTGGTTGTGGTGTGTAAGTGTTAAAATGATTTTTTTTAAGTTAACGGGCCTAGCCTAGTATCTTTTATGGGTTGCTATTTAAATGGGCCTCAACCCAATGGGCTGCCAACAGCCAACAAAGTTCTGAATTCTCAGCCCAGAATGGGTTGAGAAACACATGTGGTGTTTTCATTTTCAATGTAAGTTGTTGGTTCTTTTTGAGCTTATGTACTCACTACTCCTATTGAGAAGCTATGCAAAGGTATTAGATCGTGTAGGATTTGTTTGGATTAGCATTGCATTATAACGTGTTTGATTAATGTAATTTATAATGTGTTTAAAATAATGTGAGTTTAAATAACATATCTTAAAATTTTTATTAATAAATTATACTTTCTCCGATCGAAAATAAACGATGTTTGAATTTTGTGCACATAGTTTTAAGAGATACAAAATATATAAAATCTTATTTATTTTAATTAATTTTTTTCATAATTTAATACTTACGAAGTATTAAATTATGAAAAAAATTAATTAAAATAAATAAGATTTTATATAGCTTTTAGCTCTTAATAGTGACGTCCACAAAAGTCAAACATCGTTTATTTAATTATTTCCAATTGGAGGAAGTATAAAATTTATAATATAGTTATAAACTTTACGTAATAGTGATAGTGAGTATATTGGTTTCCATGATTTAGAAGATAGTTTATTTTGAATTCATAAATTGTGTTGAACAAACCCTTGTAATTGTAATTCATACACACCTTACTATTCAATACATTTTTTCATTTGAAAATGTTTTTAAAAGGTAGTTTTTTTTCATTTGAGTGAGGTTCTATTAAAATGAAACCAATTGACAAAAAATAAAATAATTCCTCTGTCTAAAAATATTTTTCATTTTACTATTCAATACATTTTTAGGAGGATAAATGCTATATAAAATATTAAATTTATTTTATTAATTTTAAAAAATAATTTATACTTAATTGTTATTAATAAGTACTCCCTCCGTTTGACAAAATATATCATTTTAGTTATTTTAGATTTTATTTTATAAAAATACTCTTGCAATGATTAATGCATTACTAGTTATAATTTTCAATAAAGTAAAAAAGTTGTGTAATAAATTATAGTAAAATAATATTTGTTGGTTTTATTGAAAATTGTACATGAGATTAAACTGACATATTTTGAAGAACATAGACAATATATATATATATATACATTAAATAATTAAAAACATTTAAATGAAGCAAGCTATAATATTTTTCCAAACAAAAACAAAAGACATATACTTATCATTACCAAAACAAATGGCAAAAATAAAAAAATTATCATGAACAAACTAATAACATTATTAAACAATTTAATTCCGTAGCAATATTTATATTGCAATAATCAATCGGTACTTTTTTAAGGGCAAAACTTGATGACGTAATTTCCGCCGGCGGGGCAAGTGAAAGTGCTGCTCTTGTCGTCGAACGCGTAGCTATACGCCTGCGGGCACTGCCGCTTAAATATCAGCGAGTATCTCGTCGGAGGACACGTCGCCGGCGAGCTATGATCGCCGGTGCAGCAATACTCCGGCGTTCCGTACGCCAAGCACGCGCTCTTGCAGGCGATCACGCCACGGCCGCCGGGCGCCCTGACAGCGAACTCTTCCGGGCACCCGCGGTTGTTGATGTCGACGCCGCAGGCGGTGGTGGCGCAGCCGCCGGCCTGGGGCGCCACCGACACCGGCAGGTTGAAGCCGTCGACGAGGCTGACGTCGTAGAAGTCGAGGCCGTTGGCCCCGGATAGGGTCATTTCGACGAGGGTGACCGGTGGGGTCCCGCCTCCGCCGTTGCAGGGGACTTGGCCGGAGCCGCAGTCGCCGGTTAGGCAGGAGAATCTTCCGTTGGAGTTGGTGTAGCATTGGGTTCGGGCCCATATCCGGCCCGACCACGTGGGCGGGACGACGCTGCTGATTGGGCCGGAGCCGGCGCCGGCCGGAAGCTCGAAGCCGGTGATGGGGAGCGGTGGGGAGTTGGCGGCGGTTAAGGTCGCCGGCCATATGGTAAAGGGACAGTTGTTGATGAAATTGAAGGTGATTGATTGCATTCCTGTCATGTTATTGCTCCATTAGTTTTTGACATGTTTTTTTAAAGTCTTAAAAATTCTTTAAAATATTAACCTTTTTTCAAAAACTTTAAACTATTTTTAAATTTATTATTTATAAGTTTAAAATTATTATAAAAATTTTGAAAAAATTTGATATTATATAAACTTTTAAATATATGAAAAGTAGTGTTAAAAAGTAAAATAACTTATATTTTGAGACAGGTGCAGTATAAGTAAACTAATTAAATCAATAAATCTTGATTGAATTTTATTTGGTTTATATGTATTAAAAAATGATTTATATATGTAATTTTATATATGTCTATTATATTATTATATGTATGTTTTTTATATCAATACAATAAATATAAATGTTATTTTTTAATCCAAAATAAAAATTACAAAAAGTAATAAATTAAATAAAAATAGGAAGATTGGTGAATCGGACCGGATCTAAACAAGTTCTTAGGTTTAAACCGACTAAGGCTAATTGAGAAACTAGATTAGATTTTTTTTTATGTTAAATTTCGAAAGGAAAGTGTAGACATCTCCAACAACTTTAAAAAAAATTTTAAAAATAGAAAATAAAATACATACTTTTAAATTATTTTTGTTTAAAAATTTTCCACTTTAAAGATTTAAAAAATCATAGAATACTGCCGTTTTAAAAAAAAACTTCTTTATTTTTCCAAATACCTAAAATTATAGAGAGAGATTTAAGGTTTAAAAACCTAAAATTTTAAAAATATTTTAAAATCAAAATCCTTTAATCAATAATTTATTTGTACCGATAATGTACAAATCTGAAACACGAAACAAAATATGTTTGATAACCGAAAAAGAATAAAGTAGAAAAGATAATATGAAAATCACCGGAAAAGGAGAGAAAGAAGATGAAAGTGGCCACCGCCGTGGGGAGATTGAAGATACGGGTTTCCATTGCAGTTCTGATTTGTATAGCTAAAATCTTACTTAAGTTTTTTAGCTAACCACTTTTATACATTTGTCCCTATTTTTTGGGTGTTATATATATATACAATTGGTCTGATTAATACATTGACTAATAGAGAAATAAATTAGAAATATATAATTATCAATGGAAAAATGACAATACTCGGTATTATAGTGATAACTTTGAATTAGCTATATATAGCTCTATTTGGTTAATTTAGTCATATTTGATTCAAGAATTGGGAACGTCCATGCATTGAGACTTAAATTTGATGGGTTAATGGATGTGATGCATTGCATAAACGTATATAAAAGATCAAATAAATTAGAAAATAAGGTGTAAATTTTTGGTGGAGAATGAATCTTATTATAACGGTCCATATTCTATTCATCTTAGATTTATCAAATTGATTTGGATACAAAGCAATTAAACCAAATGTGTTGAATATTTCAATGGTTTTTATATATGCAATGTACCTAAATTCAATTTTATTTTAACTTTGTATGATTTTTATTTTATACGTCCTTTAATTAGAATTACGGTTATTTTGGTTTATGATCGAATTTTATTTTATAATTTGTGCAAATAGAAAGCTAATTATTGAGGGTCGTGTGCATTAAGCATATATTGGTTTGGAACCTTATTCAATTATATATATATTATTACGTCCATATAAGTGCATCATGTACGATACCATTGATTGGTTTACTAGACTTGAATTGATAGTTAGTGTCTTGAAAATAAGTTATGTAGTTGCAAAGTATACTTGAACTTTGCATGTAGTATATAGTTGTAGCATAGACAATGTTGCCTACACAGATCGTTATACAATTTATGCCTTCTAATAATCTATATTTGTAAGAAGGTATGCTATATCTTGATGCATGGTTTTTAGTTTTCTGTTATATGAGTTTACCAATGGGAAGGTATAGATTGGGAACTATGAATTTTTTTTGGCATGACTTCACCAACTTTAGCTTTGATTAAAAGATGAGGTTTCGATGTTTCAAAGGTTCTTTATGAAATAATTGCATAATTAGAGTGTTGAAAACTTAGAATGATTTATATCTAGGAACTAGGTTTTATTGAATCGGGTTGTTTATTGTATTGTATGTCCTAAGCTAGGGGATATGATAAGGATACATTTTTAGGGGAAAAAAACTTTAAAAGGAAATTGGCGAACCCGATAATATAATTTAAAAATGGCTAAACCGGATGTATCTAGGGAAAATATTTTCCAATTTGACTTCTTATCCTATACCCAAATGGATATGATAGAAAAGCTATTATTGGATATGAAATTTCCTCATGTGACCTTTTTTTGTTATCCTTCTCAGTTCTCACTGAGACTGCTTTGCATCTAAAAACAAAAAAAGTTCAAATGTTAGGAAATTGATAATGAAATTTATGTGCTAAAAAGAGAAAAAAATGTCGGTGTCCCTAAATGCAAAGTTTAAATGCCTCGCTAATGGGAAAGAAAATCTTCTTTGTCCCAAAAAGGGAAACTATAGATTTGGTCCCTTGAATAGAAAGTTCAAATGCCTCGAAATAAGAATAAGATTTATTTGTCCTAAATATTGAAAAATGGAATGTTCCTGTCCCATAATAGTTTGTGTCTGAATAAAAATGAGATGCTTTTGGTCTGGAGAACAAAAGTAAAATGTCTATCCCAAAAATGGAAAAAAAATTGTTGGTGTTCCTAGCTAAATGAAAAGTTCAAATACCTTGGTAATGGGTAAGAAATCGTACTCGTCATGAAAATGGAACTTAGTTTTGTTCTCTTGAATAGAAAGTTCAAATGCCTCAAAATGAGAATGAGATTTGTTTGTCCCAAAATGGAATGTGTGTGTCCTATAATGGCCATAAAGATTTGTGTCCCGAAAATAAAAAAATTTCCACTGCCCAAAACTGAAAGTTTAGTCGCAAGTAGACTTGAACTTGTACTATCCTAAAAATGATCATGTAATTGCAAGTTTCAATTTGCAAGTAGATCTGAACTTTACATATAATGTATCTATATTATACCTTAATTGTGTTGTATGATTACAAATTCTTGGAGCATGGTCAATGTTAAAAACACAGATCCATTATGCAAAGCATGCCTTATGATAATCTACTTCTTTAAGAAGGTATGCTTCATCTTGATACTTGGTTTTTAGTTCTCTTATAGTTTTTCATATGAGTTTACCAATAGGAATATCTTATGACAAAAAATTTAAAATAACTAATTGGAGATTTAGAATGATTTGTATCTAAGAACTCGGTTTTTCTTAGTATTGAATTTCCTAAAGTGACTTTTTTTTGGCCATGCTTCCCAATGAGATGGCTCTAGTTCTAAAAACAAGTTTAAATGTCCCGAAATGAGAATGAAATTTTTGTCACAAAAATAGAAAAAAAATATTGGTGTCCCTATATGAAAAGTTCAAATGCCTTGTTAGGAAAGAAAATCTTATTTGTCCCACAAAGAGAACTTAGCTTTGGTCCCTTGAATAGAAAGTTTAAATGTTTCGAAGCAAGATTGATATTTGTTTGTCCCGAAAATTGGAAAATGAAATGTCCCTTCTTGTAAAGATAGTTCGTGTCCCAATAACGGAAAAAATGAGATGCTTTTGGTCCCGGAAAAAAAGATTAAATGTCCCGATACGAGATTGAAATTTTTGTCTCATAAAAGGACAAAATTTCGATGTACCTAAATGGAAAGTTCACAATCCTCTGTAATGGGAAAGAAACCTTCCTTGTTTCGAAAATAAACTTTTGTTTTGGTCCCTTGAATAGAAAGTTAAAAAGACTCGAAAGGTGAATCAAATTTGTTTGTCCCAAAGATTGGAAATGGAATGTCCATGTCGTATAAAGATTTTATCTCTTGAAAATGGAAAAATTTTCGGTTGTCCAAAACTAAAAGTCTTGTTGTAAGTATCCTTGAACTCGTAGTTTATATTCGGAAAATCAGTTTTGCAGTTACAAGTTTCACGTACACTTCAACTATAATGTAACGTATCTATATTACCTTAATTGTCTTGTACTTACAGAATCATGGAGCATGGATAATGTTTCAGAAAGAGATCCATTATGCAAATCATGCCTTCTATAGTCGTATAACAAGGTATTCTAGTTGTCTGCTATAAGTTTTCTTATGAGTTTACCAATGGGAGTTAGTTTGCGAATTGTGGATTTTTTAGGTTGATTGGAAGTTATGAGGTTTTGGTGATTCAAACGTTTCTTGTGAAATTATGACATTCTTAGGGTGCCGAAAACATGGAGTGATTTGTATCTAAAAACTGAGTTTTGTCATGTATATATGAAATTTGCTAAGGTGAGCCTTTTTTTTGTTATGCTTCCCAATGAACTATTGAGATGGCTATTTCTTGTCCCGCAATTTAAAAAGTTCAAATCTCCTGAAATAAGAATGAAATTGTCCCAAAGAAGGAGAAAATATTGGTGGCCCTAAATATGAAATTAAATGCTCTCGTAATAGAGAAGAAAAACTTCGTCTTGAAAATGGATTATAGTTTTTAGGGGTGTGCATGATTCGGTCCAAACCAAAGTTTTGGGCCGAACCAACACAAACCGAACCTAACCGAAAATTTTCGATTCGGCTTTCGGTTCGAGAATTTCCATTTTTCGGTTTCGGTTCGGTTTGTGTTCGGTTTAGGTTCGGTTTGTGTTAAACCGAATTTTTTTTATACACTACATAAATACATTTTATATATATTTGTATATTTTATATATACACACATACTTACTGTATATACATATATATAGTGTATACACATATATATACATTGTATTTGCAATTGTATATATATATATATATATATATATTTTAATCTTGTATACTTTATAAAGCATACAACTACAATGTATATATATACACTGTATTTGTAACCGTGTATATATATATATATATATATATATATATATATATATATATATATATATTTATATATATATTTATTTGTAACTATATTTGTATACTTTATATTGGAATATGTGTATATATGTGTATATATACTGTATTTTATATATATTTGTATACTTAAATTTTTTTTTATGGAAATTCGGTTCAATTATGTTAAAACCGAACCGAACACAAACCGAACCGGCAAATAACCGAACCGAACCTAATACTTTCGGTTCGGCTTTCGGTTTGAAAATTTTGAGATTTTCGGTCCGGTTCGGTTAGGTTTTAGATTGATGCACAACCCTAATAATACGTTTTGGTCCCTTGAAGTTCAAATGCCTCAAAACGAGAATGAGATTTATTTGTCCCAAAATTTGAAAAATGGAACAGTTTGTTGACAATCTTCATGCAATTGGAAGAATAAAGTGTTTAGGCAATCACATTCAACTATCAAAATGGAAATCAAACACTCTCTCACAAGCCGGTAGATCAGTACTAATTCAAGCTAACCTCAACTCTAAAACAAATTATTTAATGCAATCCTTCCTTCTTCCTAAAGGAATTCTAAATAAAATTGATCAAATAAACAAAAATTTCTTTTGAAACAAACTTCAATCTGATAATTATCACCCATTAATCAGCTGAGAACACCTATGCACCTCCAAAAGGAACGGCGGATTAGGATTTAAATCAGCAGAAGAAACCAACATTGGAATGCAAATGAAACTCCTCTGGAGAATCATATCCAATCCTAACAATATATAGTCTAAGGTAATCTCAGAAAAATACCTCTCAAAAGAATCGTTAATGGAAAGAGGAAAATTTAAAACCTCGTGGCAATTTGGAAGGCTTCTAAATATCAGAGACCTCTTCTCAAAAGGATTATTATGGCTTGTAGGCAATGGAAAAAATATAAATGTTTGGACTGATATATGGGTAAATGAACAATATCTTGAAACATTCCGAAATAATCAAAACCCTAATCTAAAAGTCTGTGACCTTTTCACTACAAACAATTCGTGGGATATGAATAAATTGAATAATATCTTTCCCCCTAACATCGTCCAAATGATTAGCAACATACATATCCCAACAAGAAATATTCCTGACAAACTTATTTGGATCTATAATAACAATGGAGAATTTACAGTTAAATCCACTACTTCCCTTCTCAATACCGGAAACACAAATAAAATTAATGCAAACTGGATCTGGAAACTTAACGTCCCTCCAAATATAAAAAATTTTATATGGAAGATTATTCTGGATATCTTACCTACCACTGCCCGATTAAATAAATATATAAATAGAGTCCCCAACACTTGCTCTCTATGCAACTCTGATATAGAAGACACAAACCATCTCTTATTTAACTGCCAGATCACCAAATCTCTTATTATAAACCTTGGCATCAAATTAAAAAAAGTGTTCATTATACCGGACCTAACAAACAACGCCTCTGAAAATATCATTAACACCAAAACACTAAATAAAGATTTCTCTGACCTTTGTTACTTATGGCACAGTATCTGGGAACTAAGAAACAATATTATCTTCCGAAACAACAAAAACAAAAATATCATCAACACTCTATACCAAACAATTGACAACATATCTTCCTGGAACAAAGAAAATAATAGTTACATAAAACCCAAAATCAGTAGACCTCCTCATAAATTAATTTGGAAACATCCACCTCCTAACACGATCAAAATTAATGTAGATGCCTCAGTTAAAACTAATCATGAAACTCAAATTGGCTGCATTCTGAGAAACAACTACGGTCAGGTAATTCATATATATAAAAGTAACATTAGAAAATGCTCTATTATTTTAGCAGAAGGTATGGCTATATATGCAGGTATAAGACAGGCAAACGACTTGGGGATCAGAAGAATCATTATTGAAAGCGACAATGCAACCATCGTCAATGCCATCAATCACATAATCAAAATCCCTTGGGAGGTAGCACAATTAATCGAAGAAATCAAGTCTCTAAAAGAAGACTTCGAATTGATCAACTTTCAACATTGCTACAGAGAGGCGAATCGAGCAGCCGATTTCCTTGCAAAATCTCCTTTAAATTGTAATATCATCCTAGGTTCTTACTGTTACAAGTTCCAAAACATCATCTTTTCAGATGATCATGGATATCTGTAGCACATCCAACTCTTTGCATACTGTAAAAAAAAATTTTAAAAAAAACTATCAAATTTTGAATATCATGCGAGGCAACAAGTTGCACATCTGCCTAATATGCCCTGTGGATCCAGGCAAGTACATGCTCAATCCGATTATTAGACCATCGACAACTATGGAGAAACCTTCTTACCCATTTTTTTTCTCTGTTCATATCCTAATTTTCATCTTATTTATTTTTTAATTAAATTTATTTTCATTTTTTCTACCTTATTCTAAAAAGTTTGTTCTACAACCATGAGAAACATCTTACCCCTTTTTAAATTTATTTTCACCTTTTCTTTTTCATACCGTTATATCTTTCCCTTTACCGTGTTTTATCTTTCGTTGTTGTATAGTCTGTTCTTTTTCACCGTTTATGTATTTGTTGTATGTTTGACGGTATGTTGTCTGCCAACTTGTCGGCCTCTCGAGTTTCAGGCCTGTCTGAACTTGAATTTTTACTTAATAAAAAAAAAATCTTTCCCTTTACTTTTTTATTAAAAAAACAAAATTACAAAGGGGAGAAGTTACCTCTACCAAGGTAACTTCTTCCATTTCCTTACCTTAAGGTATAATTTACAATCAAGCTAGGGGTTATCTTTTAGTGACCTTAAAGTAACCAAAACTCTGGATTGTTGATGCCCTCAACCTCAAAACATGAGTCTCGATTTCATATTCCTCTTCACTGTAAGGAGAAGTTGCATCATGAGATGTATATATATATATATATATATATATATATATATATATATATATATATATATATATATATATATATATATATATATATATATATATATATATGTAACTCGATCTTCTATAGCAAGCCTTTGTTTCATTGGAAGAACTTATTACACATCGATCAAGCAAAAACATTTGCTCTTGAAGTAACTCTAGCTGACAAAATATGTCAACTAGAGTCACTCCAAGTAGGACCCTTCCCGTCTCAGTCGTCTTCACTTCTCACAGAAAAAATCCCCTATTATATTTAGACCATTTCTAGATCAGTCCATCCATTCTTAGGGGATATATATCTTAATCCATGTTGGCAATGGCTGATTTTAACCATCTTGATCGTCTCACTTAAACGAACAAGACTCTCCTTAATTATAAATAAAGATTAATACAAGTATTTTGTACAACCACACCAATACTAAGATTTTCATAAAGAGCGATTTGCACAATCTAACCCACTATCCGAACACCTTAGCGCCCATAACCCACTATCTGAACCAATTGCAAAGGATAACCCTCCACCCAAAAACATTTGCACTCCATCCGGTAAAATGTAACCGGGACAGAGGAGAGAGAGAGTGAATGTGGAGAGAGAGTAATCGGGGGAAGTTAATGACGAGAGAGAGTGAGAGAGGGAGGAAACAGTTTTATAAAAAAACTGTAAAATAAATTGTATCTCACGGGCCTACAAAAGAGGAAAAGAAAAAGAGAATGAAGAAGAGGAAGAAGAAAAAGAAAAAGAGAGAGGGCAACAGTCGCTCATGCAAACCTGAGGAAAAGAAAAAGAGAAGGAAGAAGCCGACAGTGCAGTGCAAGAGAGGTTCGAAGAAGGTGAGCCGACATTGAACAGGGTGATTTTGAAGTTAGTAAACATTAACTCGATCGATTAATTACCAATTGCTTGGATTCGTAGGGGAGGAACCGATTGGAAGAACCTAAACTGTTTTTTATTGTGTGAAAATGGGATAAAGGGGTCGAATGGGTTGACAGTTCGCAATTTTCCCTGTCATGTAGGAAGTAACCGGCGTCACGTTAAAACCAAAGGGTGGAAAGTTTGGGAACTGCGGTGTGCGGAGAGAAGGGAATCATTGGGAAAAGGGAAATTGGGGAACGTTTATGTCGAATTCGAATTTTCAGGAGTAGGGTAGCTGTAGATACGTTCAGTTTAGGGGGGAAATTGGCCGGAATGGGGCGAATTAGGGTTAGGAGAAATGTTACAAAGGGTGAGTTTTCATATGTGTAGATTGATTGAAATTGGACAGGGGAACTGAATATTAATGTCAGTAGGTCGAGATTTTTGATGAAAAATTTTGACACTCGTGTGCAATTTAGAGATGTACAAATTGAATAAGTCTAGTCCACTGTCATGTATAAATAATTAGGTGTCATGTATAAATATTAACGTGTCATGTATAAATGTTTAGGTGTCATGTAAGATAGACTGCAGGGATGAATATGGAACCACTGTGTGCATTCAATCTTAAGATGAATAAGTAACTGTCATGTACATATTGAACCATTGGGTGCATTCAATCTTGACACTTGATATGCATAGGTTCTGAATGAGTAATTGTCATGTACATATTGAATTCTACAATGTTTGTGGGACTGATGAGAAGGGAACTGTGGGCTGGGGGACGCGAATTGATTTCGAGATTACTGATATTTGGTCTCCCAACATGCATAATATTTGCTAAATATAAAAAATGTCGCAGCGGCGGAGTGGAAAGAAGATTATCGACCCTGCATCGCAAACTCCGGCGCGGTATGATGGGCATTCGTTGAGTAATGTAAGTTGTGATTGTCGTGGTGCAGCATTTCTCACTTGTTGAAATCTGTGCAGGCTGTGTACGCTGTCGAGGAAGACAGACACTTCAAAGCGCGATGTAACCAATACTGTCGGTTGCCCCTCCTAGTAAACATTGACAACCGGTTGAGCGAGTCCCAGTGGAAGCGCCTTATGGACAGCCCGTTGGGGGGCGTTGCAAGACTGGGCATAAGCACAAGGGTCCAGTTCTCCGGGCAGCTTGTACACTACGTTCTCCAACGACAACTGAAGACGAAGAAGAAGCATGAAACATGGTACAAGATCCATCATGCGGTTGTGAGGTTCTCAATAACTGAGTTCGCCCTTGTCACCGGTCTCAACTGCGGCTATGTCGACGAACCTGAGAACGACTCGGCGTGCGAGACGGAAGTGTATGATTTCTTTGGAGTTACCAAGTTGAAGATGTCCGAGTTTGAGGTGATGTTCCAAGTGGCAATGGCATCTGAGAAATCGTCTGCCAAGAAGTTTAAATATGTCCTGCTGATGCTGGTCGAGCGCGTGTTGTTCGTGAAGGAACCCCGAAACTACATTCAGGGGTGGGTGGTCAACCTCGTCTCGGACATTGAAAGTTTCCTGGCCTATCCATGGGGTCGACTTTCCTACGAGCGAACGAACGAGTTCCTGAACCATGCAATCGAGAGGAAGCTCCAACACACTGGCAGCAGGCCCACTGCACCACGTCCATCGTACGTGCTGATGGGGTTCCCCCTCGCCTTCCAGGTTCGTTCACAAACCTCACTGGACGACTAATAAATTAATACTAGTCATTCATATACTTTATACTGGACAACAATTGACCTTGTACTGGACAAGCGTTGTTTGCAGATCTGGGTGTACGAAGCCCTCCCTCCAGTGGGCGTCCAATGTGTGAGCATCATAGATGAGAACCTGTACCCTAGGTGTCTGCGATACGAGTCTAAGGAAGGGAACCTCGAGTATTCCGCCATCGAAACCCGACTGCGGGAGGCTGGGATGCTCGGGTCATTCCACGAGGCGACCTTTGTACGCAAAGTGGATCTTGGCCAGTGGTTGGTGGAATATGTGATCCTCCTACGGAACAACAGAAGAGAACTGCTGAAGGAAATCATACCGGTTTTACGAATTCGTCCCCGTCCGCCTCGTATTTCATATGACGCCTACGCAGTCGACGACCGTGTAGACTGTCACGTCAACGATGGGTATTGGTCCGGCATGGTCGTTCGTGTGTCCGGTTATGGGAATGACCGAACTTTCTCGGTCCACTTCCCGCTGAGCAGGGAGACAACTGATCATCGTGCCCGCGATATGCGCCCACACTTCGAGTGGAATGGGTGCAGATTCACCACGCAGCCGCATTTTCGCTACCTGTTACCGTAATTTTCGATTTCAATGTCGTGTATTTTTCTACTATTTGCTACTGTCTTTTAAATGTTTGCTCCGATGTTGTATTTGTTTAATGCTAGTGAATCTGTCTCCCATATATTATGTCCAGTATATCTCAATATGTGACATGTCATATTCCATTGACTATCCAGTTTAAACGAACAGCTTACACGTCAACCTACAAATTACCTCCCACCCACCTTCTTCTTCGATGGTTTTTCTCTGAAACTTAAGATTTAATTACAAGTATATTTCTGCCCCCTCAATTTCACCCTCACTATGACTCTTACACTTGGACCAGTCACATTAAAGCATAGTAGTGTCGACATGAGAGAACAAAATCATGGCATCAAACTATGGGTAAATATTAAAGCATAGTAGATGTCATTATAGTGAATCTGCTTCTCCCACGAATCTTCTTCAGTCGATTCCGCATGCTGTATTGATCTGTTTCTCCGAGCAAATTTGTCCAGTTAAATGCAATATGTGACATGTTTTTTTGATATATACGTCCAGTTAACACTTACTTCTTACACGTGATTCTGCATATAAACCCACGCCCCATTCCTACTTCAATTGTTTTCTCTGAAGCTTCAAATTTAATTGACAGTATCTTTTTATGTCCCTTCACTGACACTCTCGTTGATCTCTCTCTCCTCTCAAACTGCACTTTTGTTTTTCACCTCTCTCTCTCTCTCTCTTCTGTCCTCTGCAACAGCAAATTCAGTGTACTTTTTCCCTCCTCCATCTCTTTCTCTCTTTCTGACTTGTCTTCGCTTTTCAGTAAAGCGCTCTCTCTCTCTCACACACACACACTTTTCCTGCTTTTCTATCCGTGTCCAGCTGTACCCCATTGGGTTACCTACAACCGGCTGAACCTTGCCACCGGATATCCACTTTTATGCAAATTTTTTTCGGATTGGGTCACTCACGTAAACATTCCGGATAATAGGGTTAGTTTAGCAAATGGCCCTTTCATAAACAACCCACATTATATTTTTTTATAGCGTTTACTATATCCACCGCAAATCACCACGTTGTTTTTGACATAAATCATACTACCTCCGATCCAAAATACATGTCGTTTGACTTTTCAACACGTATTTTAAGGAGCTAAAAACTATATAATATATTTTTTATAATTTAATACTTATTACCAACAAATATTAAGTTGTAAAAAAATAATTTAAAAAAATTTGATATTTTATATAGTTTTGAGCTTCTTAAAATACGTGTAAAAAAGTCAAACGCCATTTATTTTGGATCGGAGGGAGTACTGCTTTGGATGTAGACTAATTATCTCTGCTAAAGATGATTAAAAGCATAATTGCTAAATTAAGATGTTTTGGTTCACGTTGCTTTGAATGTTTAGCAGAAGTGATTTATTGTGTTTCTAACAACACTCATTTTTTATAGACCCCTCGCACAAGTGATCAAAACGTCTCTTGCTCGATCACTACTACAAGAAACACTCAATCTATTTAATTTAGAGAAACAATTTTTTTAATTAAAATTCTAAACTTATGGTCTAAAAGGCTAAAACTAAAATTTCTCATACGTGTGTGGTTCATTTAGTAGTCCACTTACTCGTGTCTTACACATTAATATTGAGATCGATCGAGAGGCTAAATTTAGTATGTTAGTTTTTCTGTTATAGTGAAAAGAGATGCTAAATATAGTGAGGTTGTTAGTTGATGATGAATGGATGAATAATTTCCAAAAGCAATATATAATAACTAACAACGGATGGAATACCTAAATATATCAAACGGTAAGTTCGCAGATGGATCTTTTTTGGCGGAGACGAACATGTATAAATACCATCCACCACATCGACAGACAAGTCATCGATCATCGGTAACGAAACCCGCAGTTAATTAAAGCTCCCTCTACGAATTGTTGAGGGTATACCACCGGCCTTCTAAGGGACAGCTAGCCTTCCATGGAGTCGTCATCGACCACCCGAAGCGCCATCGTGGCCATCGGTGTGCTTCTGGTGGTTGCTGGGGGTCTGCCTCAGGCTCGTGCCAAGCGGCTAACTTTTCAGACGGGTCCATGGAAGCCTGCTCGTGCCACCTTTTATGGCAATTCAGATGGTTCTGGCACTTTTGGTAAGTACTTAAGTTGGGAAATTCCTATCACTTGTAACACTTTATGTAATTCACCAAGTTGGGAAATCAAATCACCTATTACCTACATTTTGTGTGACACTTGGTGTTATATAAAATCATTTTAGATAAAAAATTATTCATAAAAAAAATTATATCAATACTATAAATGATAATTCATACACGTTCAAAAAATTTATTTTAAAAAATTATACTTTAAAAGATAATTTTGACAAAAACATTGCTATTTTGTGATTTTACTCATCTTTCTTTTTTTAAAAAAAATATTTTTATGATTTTTTAAAATATTTTACCCAAATGTATACTAATCATCAAATATAACATTGTTATAATTTTTAAATTTTTTTTATCAATAATTTTGACCTAAAAAAATATATAACACCAAATGTTACACAATATGCACTAGGTGGTCGATCTTCGATCTATTACACCCTATGTTATATTTATGTTACAACTTTTAATTGTGTAAATTATAAATCAAATAAAGAAAAAACAGTTTAAACACAGGTATAAAAGAAGGGGTGGTTAAAGCATATGAAAAAGAGATATTTACTTATTTAGTGTTTATTTTTTATGTTTTTCCTTTTAGCCTCGGAGTTTATATATTTAAAACTAGGATATATTGATTATGTCTAACAATAATTATCATTTGACTTTAGCTTAAAAAATATATAAAACAATAATTTTTTTATTAAATTTTTAAAAATAATTTTATATAAATTTTTTTTTAATATAATTGAACTTTAACATTCCTTCATCCGGCTCAAAATATAAATAATTTGATTTTTTATTACAGTATATAAAATATTACTATTCTCTTAACAAAATTATATTTTAAGGTAGAGGAAGTATATAAATGTATGGGCTAACTAGAGAATGAAAAAGAATGGTAAGGTTTTATTTTGGTGAAAAAAAATAATGGAACCATATTATGGAGTGATTCAGCCGAAAAAGATTTGTGGGTAGTATTTAAAAGTCTTTAATTCGAACCCGGATGAATTTAGCCGAAAAGAATTTACGGGTAGTATTTGAAGTTCTTCAATTCGAACTCTATGAATGCTCTCTATTTACCAAATTCATAAGATGGAGTGGAATGGAATGGAATATATATAAATGCAGAGGGAGCGTGTGGGTACTCCGACGAGCAAAAGGGAACATACGGCGTGCAGACGGCGGCGCTGAGCACGGCGCTGTTCAACAGCGGAGCAGCCTGCGGGTCGTGCTACGAGATCAAGTGCGTGAACGACCCCCAGTGGTGCACCTCCGGCTCCCCCTCCATCTTCGTCACCGCCACCAACTTCTGCCCTCCCAGCTCCGGCTCCGACGCCTGGTGCAACCCTCCCAACGAGCACTTCGACCTCTCCATGCCCTCCTTCCTCCGGGTCGCCCAGTACAAGGCCGGCATCGTCCCCGTCCAGTACCGCAGGGTGCCGTGCAAAAGGAGTGAAGGGATCCGTTTCACCATCTCCAAGAAGTCGAACCCTTGGTTCCTGCTGGTCCTGGTGTGGAACGTCGGGGGAGCCGGCGAAGTCGACGGGGTTATGATAAGCGGCGAGGGGAAGCCATGGTCGGCGATGAAGAGGAACTGGGGTCAGTACTGGCAGGCCGATGACAACCTCACCGGTCAGCAGCTCAATTTCCGGGTCAGGGCCAGCGACGGTCAGACCTCCACTTCTTGGAGGGTCACTCCCGCCAACTGGCAGATCGGTCAGACTTACGTCGGCAAGAACTTCCGATGAATCTCCTTCTCTGTATTTCAATAAATATGTTTTGTTTATTGATTTGATTGAGAGGTTGAATGAGTGAGTTTTCTTTGCATTGATGTAATCATAAATTCCCATTCATTCAGAAAGGTCGCGTTTCTTGAAAACTTGTTGAAATTGGGCCGGCTTATGGGAGCCCGATTTTTAAATTGGGCCGGATTTAGGTGAAATTAAAGTGGGCTGGCCCAACAAGGTTCACATGTTGATTGATTTAAGGGCCCACGATTGGGATAACTAACCATCGAAAATGGATGCTACGCTTATCTAAGCTAAGATAATGGATTGTGAATAGAGAAAATTAGTGCGGGTCTCGTCCGGTATAAAAAATACTTTAATATAATATTTTAAAGCTTATTAAATATTATATCAAAAAATAATAGCAAATGTAAAAAATTTGAATTACTATTTGATTTTAAATCCAGTCAAATATTAAATAATACTGTAAATACTATCTCATTCCTTCCTTGAAAAAAATATTTTATTGCTTTGCCGAAATAAAGTTCCATCACAATATAAAAGGAATTAAATCAAATGAAGGTCAACTTAGAATTTGCTATTTTGCATCAACCGATTTTAAAATTTGTTATTTTCTTTTCCATCATGTAGTTTTCTTGCTTTCTTCCTTATTGGAGGGACGGAATATTTAACCCATAATATTGAAGAAGTGTGTAGATTTGTAGATTTAAGTCATTCATTAAAATCACATTTGCAAATTTCCGTCAAGTGCATAACGTCCACACCAGCTTTAAAAGTCGATGGGTGTTTTTGCTTGAAATTAAAACATCTAGCTTATCGATATCGGTTTTTGAAGTCGGTTGACACTTGATTGATTCAGAAATTGTATCAACAAGTTGTTTTCGACTCCGGAAATCGATAGTCGATGTTAACAACATGCAGATAGTTTTGGTACTATGAGCCCATTTAAAAGGTTAAGCCTCCCACTCATAAACGACTCCATATTTTCAAGAGATTTCGAACGAACCTCTTAACATAAGATATAACTCCACAACCACTACACCAACTTGTGATTAGTATTGCAGATAGTTAGATGAGTGAAAGAAAACAGATAGTTAGATGAGTAGCCCCAAATCTTAAGAGAACATATATAAGGGCTCGTTTGTTACAATTTAAAAAAAAAAAAGACAAATCTTAACATGCACTTCTTCTACAATTGATCACGAAAGAAGAAAATAGGAAGGGCTGGGGGAAATTAACTCACCAACCACCATTGATAACGAGATTTAATTTAATTTAATTAAAAAAGTTAAGTGGATTAAAAAAGCAACAAGCTAAGGTTATAATTGAAGATGGAAGTTAACCATATATATGATATATCATATGGTGGCTATGATTAATTACTTTAGTCGCTCTCGATCCTATCTCTTCTTCAAGGTTGGCTGGTTTTGATTCATGTAATCTATACACTACGTACAGACTGTAAACAAGCTGCAATTGCTTCAAATAACCAGGAAATCTGAAGCTGCAGTAGGTAGTTCTTCCTCAGATCACGTGAAGAAGAAGGAAACCATTTTGGGAATTTTCTGTTGTATTCTCCTGTGTGTAGAAGGTACCAATTTACAAGTATTTATATACTGCTATAATACTGCCCCTATAAGCGTATCCTAGCATCTCTATTTCTACCCCATCTATTGTGCACCTACAAGTTGACTACAGCTCACTGAGCTCAGCACTAACAAATTCTAACACAAATATATACATATACTCTATATCCCCCCTTCAAGGTGGAATTGGGGAATCAACCACAAGACCAAGCTTGAGAGAGAGAAATTTATGTTGCTGAGCACCAAGAGGTTTGGTGAACAAATCAGCTAGCTGAAGCGTAGAAGGAACGTGGATTGTGTACAAAAAACCACTCTGCACCATGTCTCTCACGAAATGGCAGTCAATACGCAAGTGTTTCGTCCGCTCGTGAAACACCGGGTTCATAGCCAAGTGTTGTGCCGCTCTATTGTCACAACACAAAGGAATGGGAACCGAGACATGAACGCCCAAGTCCTGGAGCAGCCCTTCGAGCCAGACCAACTCACTTGCAGTCGTGGACATACTCCGATACTCGCTCTCAGTCGACGACTTAGACACTGTTTTTTGCTTCTTGGTCTTCCAAGACACCAAAGCTCCCCCAAGAAATACACAGTACCCCGTAACAGAACGACAAGAAAACATACAACTTCCCCAATCCGCATCGCAATATCCCTTCAACTGAAGCTCGGATGTTTTAGGATAAAACAGAGACCAATTTATAGTCCCTTTCAAATAGCGGAGGAGATAAACAGTAGCTTGCCAATGTGGTTGGCGAGGGGAGGATAAAAACTGACTAAGATGCTGAACACTGAATGAAATATCAGGGCGAGACACTGTCAAATAGAGCAGTTTGCCAATCAATCGTCGATATCTCTCAGGATCCTCAAGGGACTCCCCTGTATCTATACTCAAATGAAGCCCGCGTTGCATAGGGAACAAGGCCTCCTTGCAATTCAGCATTCCAGCATCAGTGAGCATATCAATCACGTACTTACGTTGGTTCAACCGAAGGCCATCCGGAGAACGAGAGATCTCCATTCCAAGGAAATAACGAGCCAACCCCAAGTCTTTAATCGTGAACTTGTGATGCAGAGCCTCCTTGGTGCGCCTTAGTTCTGAAATATCATCTCCGGTAAGTAACATATCATCGACATAGACAAGGGCAATTGAAATCAGGTTGCCACGAGTCTTGACAAACAATGAATAATCCTGCTTCGATTGACGATAACCAAGCCCCACCAGAAACTTTGTAAGTTCAATATTCCATTGACGACTTGCTTGCTTAAGACCATAAAGCGAGCGCCTTAGTCGACAAACTTGGCCCGGTTGTGCTTTAAGATAACCAAGAGGAGGGACCATGTATACCTCTTCATCAAGATATCCATGAAGAAACGCGTTGTTCACATCAAGCTGATGTAAATCCCATGAATTCGCAGCAGCAAGAGCCAATAAGGTTCGGACAGTAGCAAACTTAGCAACCGGAGAAAACGTATGCTTATAGTCCTTTTCTTTCTGTTGATTGTATCCTTTGGCTACGAGACGAGCTTTGTAACGCTCCACTTCACCATTTGGTCGAAACTTAACCTTGTAAATCCATTTACACCCGATAGCCTTTTTTCCCGGGGGGAGAGAAGTAAGCTCCCATGTGCTGTTCTTCTCTAAAGCAGTAAGTTCTCTGTGCATTGCCTCCTGCCATTGGACATGTGTACTGGCCTGGGCATAAGTGGAAGGTTCAAATGTGGAAAGGACATTGAAGAGGGAAGCTACATAATTGGGTGAATGATCAGCCAAATCTGACAAAGTCAAGACATGAAATGCTTGCGAGAAGGAATCACCATCACCATGTCGAGAAGGTAACTTACTGCAGACATAGTCATTGAGCCTAGAGGGCCTGTTTATCTGTCTGAGAGGACGAGTTGAAGGAGCAACTAAACCTGAATCAGCCCCAGGAGACACACTAACATGTTCACCTTGGGCCTGAGAAATATCATTGCTTATATCAGCATCAATCTCAGGACTCTCAGACTCGGTATCCATGCTGTCATGAATAACCTGATCATTGCTCTCAATGACAGGAGAAGCATCATTGACCATGTCTGGGAGTGATCGTGAAGGCAACAAAGTGTTTTCATCACTAATAGAAACTCTTGGTAAAGCAAGAGAATCATTAGACATATGACTGGCCACTTCTTGCTTGAAGGGAAAAATACCTTCATGAAAGGTAACATGTCTAGCCACAAAGAGTTTCTGTGTGACCAAATCTAACACCTTATACCCCTTTTGAGCAGGTGGATACCCCAGAAAGACGCACTTGCTTGCTTTAGCCTCAAACTTCCGACGTTGAGACTGAGGAAGCAAAGCAAAACATTGACATCCCATTACTCTGAGATCAGAATATGAAGGAAGTTTGTTGAACAACACTTCATATGGAGTCTTCATAAGGAAAAGCAGAAACTAACAACGATTTCAAATCTAAAACCGAAGCAGCAAATCGCAAGCAATCGAACAGTAATCACGCGATTGATCACACAAAGAAAAGCGAGAATCACAGATCCCTAACCTGGCTGCTCTGATACCATGTAAACAAGCTGCAATTGCTTCAAATAACCAGGAAATCTGAAGCTGCAGTAGGTAGTTCTTCCTCAGATCACGTGAAGAAGAAGGAAACCATTTTGGGAATTTTCTGTTGTATTCTCCTGTGTGTAGAAGGTACCAATTTACAAGTATTTATATACTGCTATAATACTGCCCCTATAAGCGTATCCTAGCATCTCTATTTCTACCCCATCTATTGTGCACCTACAAGTTGACTACAGCTCACTGAGCTCAGCACTAACAAATTCTAACACAAATATATACATATACTCTATACAGACCAATTAATTAACTAAATAAATAAATTACAAAACTAATTTATTGCTAATCAAAACAAAACAAAACAAAAAAACTAATTTATTCGATTGTGATAATATATCTTATTAATCGAATGGCCAGCCTTTAGAAAACGAAAGAAAATAACGTTTCACTTGACAGAGAATTTATTGTAGAGGATTGTTGTATTGGATGCCCAATAAGTTCCAATCGAAATAATATTATAATATATATTATATTTAAAGATTCAATTCGGAAATACACGTACTCGATCTTAATTTGTTTTCTTTTAAGATTTGCATCTTACTTTTTTTAATCATTCAAAATGAAGAGATCGAAAGTTGAGTTCACAAATTTACATTAGCCAAAAATGTATATCATGAAAATGTCCTGTATATTGTCCACTTCTAATAACCATTCATCATCTTCTCACATGTGTTTTGTTTACAATATTTAAACCCATGCCTTTTTTTAACGTTCTTATTTAGTATATTGAGAAGTCGATCATAATTAACAAAAAAAAATATTAGATGAATATCGATCTTGTCCATCATGATACAATACGCAACCCAATTATATAAAGAAAAAAATACATGAACAAAATAATAAGTTGACGGGTCACATAGAAGTTTGAGTAAAATTTAGGAGTGGATTGTAAATGTCGAGAATATGAATGAGTCAGGATATTTTATAATGCCACATTTCGATATTGTCGGGAAGAGAAAAAATAAAAACTCACTAAAATAAAGCAACATATCCTAAAAAAGGTGTGATTTGGCTGTGTTTGTTTTTACTCATTAGAGAAAAGGGACTCGAATATAATTGGTCACAGACTCACAATAATAATCCTACCGGCCTACATGAAAGTCGAGCAAGATTCGGAAATTGACTGTAAATGTCAAGAATATGGGATCGTCGGGAGACTAATGTGATGTTTCAATACTAAGGAGACGAAAAGTGAAAACCCACTAAAATAAAGTGACATCAATCTCCTAATTAAAGAAGTGTGAATCAACTACGTTTGTTTTCTTTACTCATTAGAGAAAAGAGACTCGAATATAACTTAACACAATAACAATCCTATGCACCGACCCAAATGAAAGTCGAGCAAGATTCAGAAACAGACGGTGAATGTCAAGAATATGAGATAATCAGGAGACTAATATGATATTTTAATACCAAGGGAACAGAGAGCGAAAACGTATCCACTAAAATATAATAATATATATCTATTAAAAAAGTGTGAATCAACCACATTTTATCTACTTATTTTGTACCTCTAATTATAAATTAAAGAAAACACGAGATTTCGTCCAAAAACTTATTTCAACCTCATGCTGATTGAAATCCTATTACGTATGCTCGCTATCTCCCTTTTTGTAATCATCGATCCATTTTCGTGTTCCCGTGGGCTACCTAATAAATTTATTTGTATCTGCAAAATTAATATTAATGAACAAGTTGAGGCTTTTTAATTGCTACTAAATCCCCCAAGTGGAATATGTGATTTATTATTATAAACCTAAAGATAAGCTAATCCATTCTAACTTGCTTTAATTAACACAATGCAATCTTGTATTAGATAGCAGGTTAGTGCATAATCAATCACACAACCACATTTTCAATTAATAATTAATGGGGTTGGTTAATAATTAATTAAATTATTTTAATCGATAGATTGACTAGCTTTTTGCTGGGGTAAATTACATATATAATCACCCTTAAATATAGAGACTTTTATATGCTCCTTATATTTCAAAATATAGATTATTTAAAATTTTGACACATTTAAAAAAAAACTAAAACTCAGTAAAATATATATAACCTTTTAATCAATTTTTTAAAATAATTTAATATTTATTACTAATAATTATGAATTTATAATATGTATAAACTTAGATTAGGAAATCACATACAAAAACATCATTTATGAACGAGTTTTTCTGTTAAACAAACCATCCACAAGCGGCAAACCTAGTTGTGCATAAAAATATTAAGATATCACCTTATAGTTTCAAATTACATGCAGTTAATTCATTTTATAATCAGTTTGATGTATATATATTTAAATTTATGAAATCTTTCCCAATATATAATTTACTAAAAATATCCACATAAATTATTAAACTAGCTAAAACAAATTAATAGGCAAAAATAACTAACACTTGGCATCATCTAAACTTGCTTTAGTATGGTGGGCTAGATTCGATCATTTAAATAGTTAAATTGGTTGACCATTAATTATACTTTTTCAAGGCCGGTGTTATGGTTATGGCCCCCACTTAATTATAACTTATTATTACCGCTTCGGAACACAAATCCGCCACACAATGGAAAGATCAAAGATGGGTTGTGCAATGCAAATCAAATACTGTATATCCCTTGCTTGAAAACTATAGAATGTCATTTTTATTATTTATTTATTTATTTATTTATTTAATTATATATTTATTTATTTTGATTAGGTAAGGATTTGGATAGGACATCCGAGGGCATCATTACGAATGAGATCATGTAGAACAAGATCGGTAAAATTCTCAATCCCTGGGGCACCGTGGCAAATGTGTGCAACCTTATCAGTAACGGAATTGCCCAAACGAGGAATATGAGAGATCGTAACCTAATCTACTCCTTGAAGGAGTAGTTGGATATGATAAGCTCAATTTCTCATGGGCATATAGCGGAGTCCCAAAAGTATTTGATGACGATGAGTGAGTCTCTTTCAATAAAGAGTTTGGAGATACCGAGGTCTCTGGCTGTCTGAACTCCTAATAAAAGAGCAAGAGCTCATCCATTAGTGGTGTTTGTTTACCTAGATTTTTGTGTCCCATTTTAACTGAGTCCCGAATGATGTATCCCCCGCACTAGGATGAATAGTAGAGGATGAATAGTAGAGGAAGACCCAACCGCTAGGCGGTTTTTTCCATTTACTATTAGCTTTAGGTGGTTTGTTAGCCGCTTGGTAGGTTTCCTTGTTTATCACAAATGGGATTGTTCCGAACTATTTGCTCGTCGAAAAGGCAAGCTAATTTTCAATTGTTTGGGCGGAACGTCGTCATTAGACCACACTCCTCCAAAAGACGTCACTTTCTCGTTTATATTCCAGTCTCTTCAGCGGTGAGACGCCGTGGAAGCTTATAGGTTTTTCCGTGTTCTCGCTATTCACATTTTCTTTCCAAAGACACCCGACTTCCTCATTTGTCAGACATTTCATTGCTTTGTTTAAAAAGAGCTATATGGTTTTTATGTTTTATTTTATTAGTATTATGATTATTAGCCCGTCTACCAATTATTCTAACCTCTCAATTTATCCGATAATGTTTGAGTATATCGAATTCTTACCCTGATTTAAAAAAAAAGGATCGAAAAGTAGTCACACACAAGCTAAGAAGTAAGAACTCGATTATTAGGAAATAAAAATAAAAATCAACATATTTTGGCTAAGAGACAAACTTAGTTGAGTTTGCATATCGTGTGGGGCTTCGGCGTTTCGCCTTTCGGCTTTATAGAGGCGAAGAGGAGAGGGAGGGAGAGAGAGAGAGACAGAGAGTCGTTTCCGTCTTCCGGCCTACCTTCCTTCCTAACTGCCGCTCAACACCGTGTTGTAGTGTCACCTCACCACCGCCCAAACCCACTGATAGCCTCAAACCTACTCACACAGAGATAGAAAAACACATGCGTTTTGCAGCATCTCCCCATTTGAATCCTTAAAAAACGCACGCTTTTTCACAGTTGCTGCAAACCCCCGCTTTTGTTTTCCCCACCTCCCAGTTTGAGGTACTTCATCTCTCTCCCTCAAGATTCTATCTTTTCCTTCTTCTTTATTTCATTTTCTGCCCATTTTGATTCATATTTTAATCGAGTTTCGCCAATTGCCTTGTGGGAGCTTTGACCATTGTTGTTCAATGTGTATTTCTGAATACGAGCCACTCAGCAAGTGCTTGTTGTTATTTAGGAATTTGATGGAGATGATCTGGTTGAGATCTGTATTGGTGGTTGGATCAGGGAATTGAATAGGCATAGTTGGAGTGATTGTTGTTGTAAAGCAGATGCTTAATTTTCTATTATTGGTCAATAATACAGTAGCCAGTAGGGTTTATATTTAAAATTGCAAAACTTGTGGTTCATGGATCTCTATTAGGGATTAATAATTGATCGATTTTATGCTCATATTGTTTAATTAAGCATCTTTAAGATTTGGAACAATAATGTGGACCGTCTGATACAATTTGGAAAAATGCCTTTCTGTTTTAGTCCTTGATTCCTCACCATGTCATTGCCCTAGTTTATTCCTTTGGTAGCCTTTCTTTTTAGGCCAAAGTTCATCTTTTTCTTCAAAACTGCTTCATCAAGGGCTTTCATTTTATGTTGAATTCTGATACTGATATGCTTTGTGCTTTCATAAGGGGATAGAGGCACCTCTTCATTAAACTGCAGTTGTTGTCCGGTTAGTTATTTGGTTCTTTCTTTTGTTTCTCAAATTCACCTTTGGTATGTGTGGTTTTTAGTGTCCTTAATCACTACTCTATCTGTTTGGTTTTCCTGGTTAGATTTTATTTCCTTTTTTAATGTATATCGTATTACTATTCATATATACTTTAATTTGTTTAGTTCTTGAGGGGTGCTGATGGGCAAGGTGCAAATTCTGACTAGGATTTTCACATTTGCCTTGACCCATTTGTTAGATTGTAGTAAAAAGGGTCTCTCATTTAATTTTTCTCCTCATGTTAGGTTGTCTTTTGGGAGCTTTACGAGTTCTAGCCGCATAAAGAGTTGAGATCTTTTTGGTAGTATGCTGTCTGGCCCTGTGGCTCTTGGCGAAAATGGGGAAGGATTTCTATTTTCTGCAGAGAGAACCAGGTCTCTAGATGTTGCTTCTTTATTTGAAAAAGAGGACTTGAGTTCAGCAACAAGTGGAGAGATCGCACGCACTTCATCTGCTGCTTCTGCCTTTAAAGTTGGAGAGATTTTCCTGCATAGTGGGGAGTCCTATGTAGGGACCCTTCTTGGCCACACGCCTGAGGGATCTGGCAAGTATGTCTGGCCTGATGGTTGTGTTTATGATGGTGAGTGGAGAAGAGGGATGAGGCATGGACACGGCAAGCTACAATTTCCTTCAGGAATAGTTTATGTGGGTGAGTTTTCTGGGGGTTATATGCATGGTGCGGGAACGTATACATGGCCTGGCCATTTAACATACAAAGGGAGATGGAGATTGAGTCTTAAACATGGATTGGGTCATCAAGTATATGCAAATGGAGACATTTTTGAGGGCTCTTGGATTCAAGGAACACCAGAAGGGCCTGGAAAGTATTCCTGGGCAAATGGGAATGTGTATGTGGGAGATATGAAAGGAGGTAAGATGTCGGGTCGTGGAATTCTTACATGGACGAATGGGGATGTTTTTGAAGGCAGTTGGTTGAATGGCTTGATGCATGGTTTTGGAGTATATACCTGGAATGATGGTGGTCGCTACATAGGAACATGGACTCGTGGTTTAAAAGATGGAAAAGGAACATTTTATCCTATTGGCTGCAAGCTTCCAGTGGCACAAGAGCTGAATCTAAGTGCCCTGAGGAAACGAGGGTTTTTGCCAGAGTTGAGAAAGCAGAGCAAAGTGTCTCACATTCATCATGCCTCTACAGTTGACATGGGCAATTTCAAAGTGGGAGGTATACATGGATCTCGTCGTCATCCATCTGATAACAAAAATGTTTCTTTGGAAAGGCGTTGGAGCCTTGAAGTATCCATTGAGAAGGTCATTGGACATGATTCATCAGTGGGGTTTTCTGAACCTCTCTTTGGAAGTGGAGAAGAGGAAGATCAAACAAACACACCAATTTTGGAAAGGGAATATATGCAAGGTGTTCTAATCAGCGAGGTCGTATTGAACAATAATTTGTCACCTAGAAAGCCAAAACGACGACAGAGAAAACTGGCAAGGGAGGTAAATAAGCCCGGTGAAGCAATTATTAAAGGACATCGCAGTTATGATTTAATGCTAAGTTTGCAGCTTGGGATCAGGTACATTCTGTTAGAAATGTAACTGTTTTATTGAATCTGTTATATCTATCTATCTATATCATACTATACTGCAAGCTAGGTCTGCATACAACTTCTATTATGCTTACTTGTTTTTCGTTTTGAATGCAACCGAGATGTTTGACATACTTTATGCACTTCACTGTCTTTGACATAGACTATATTGATAAATGACATTCAAGCTATGCATTTGATGAAATAATATTTTAATGTAAGTCGTTTTAGTAGAAGAAGAGAAGGGGATATGATCTACTGCACTCCTCCTTTTGTTTAGTCTTATTTTATATTGCTCTATCAGGTCACATATGTGTACACTATGAGATACTTATTTCTTTATTATCATTGTTAGACAATGTTGGATAAAGATGCTGAATATGCACTAGATTTTGGACAGATACACTGTGGGAAAGATTACGCCCATACAAAAGCGGGAAGTACGAACATCAGATTTTGGCCCTCAAGCCAGTTTTTGGATGAACTTTCCAAAAGAAGGGTCTCAATTGACGCCACCTCATAAGTCAGACGATTTCAGATGGAAAGATTACTGTCCGATGGTTTTCAGGTTGGTGGTTATTCCTACCGGCTTTAAAGAGGATATTACTGGCAGTTGTGAAGGCTGGTTTATAACTTGCAGATGCTCACTTTCTCGTGTAGGAATTTGAGGGAAATGTTCAAAATTAATGCCGCTGATTATATGATGTCTATATGCGGAAATGATGCTTTGAGGGAATTGTCATCTCCAGGCAAAAGTGGCAGTGTCTTTTTCCTGTCTCAAGATGATCGTTTTATGATCAAGACTCTCAGAAAATCCGAAGTAAAGGTAATTAGCACCGAGTCATTCTCTGTTGAATATAAAATTGTGTGGTGTTAGTTATCAAAGCTTTGAGGTGCTTTAACTTCTGTCCATTTACTTAAGGTTGTATTCACATTCCTTTTCTTATCTGATTTTTATTTTCAAATCAAAACTTCGGCATCAAATTTCAATTTTGCAGGTTCTTTTGCGGATGCTTCCAGATTACTATAGTCATGTATGTAATTATGAGAATACACTCATAACTAAGTTTTTTGGTCTTCACAGAATCAAGCCATCCAGTGGACAAAAGGTAAATGTTAAAGAGTTACAAATCTGCATTTATTTCCATGCAATTTCATGTTTTAGGTTTGAAAAAATCCATGTTAACTGAATAACTGTGATATAGTTACTAGATTTTGGTTTCTTTTTTGGATGTATTTCTTTGATTCGCTGTAGAGCTATGTTCCGTTATGGCCTAATCCATAAGTAAACTAATCTTATGTTGCAGTTCCGCTTTGTGGTAATGGGAAATATGTTCTGTACTGAGCTCAGGATCCATAGAAGATTTGACCTGAAAGGTTCTTCCCTTGGTCGCTCCGCAGATAAAGTAGAGATTGATGAAAATACAATCCTTAAAGACTTGGATCTTAACTACTGCTTTTACTTGGAACCTTCTTGGCGGGAAGCTTTGTTGGCGTAAGTAACTCAGTAGTCTTTCCATTCATCTCGTACTTTGATCAAACTTTGCTTCAGCTTACTGAGACTTGCTTTCACAAAATCCGAGATTGCTGAGAATGTGTGTGGTTTTGATCTTCACCCATCTCACCTTTCTGCAGACAGATTGAGATTGACAGCAGATTTTTGGAGGATCAGCACATTATGGATTACAGTCTTTTGCTAGGGGTTCATTACCGTGCTCCCCAGCACCTTCGGCGCTTCATGTCTCGCAAGAATCCTGTTAGAACAGATGGATTAGAAGTTCTTGCTGAAGAAGGTATGTGCAGTTAGACAACGTTCATGACCTAACCAATAAAATCGACTCCTCGCATATAATTCAATCTGAAATTCATATTCATACCAGCAATGTCGAGAAGATGGAAGAATAAATTTCTGAAGCACTGGCAAGTCGGTAGCTTCCATGTGCTTTCTATGTCTAGCATTTGTAAAATTGTACTAGGAACTGTTTTTGTTTTATGATATAATAGTAGCCTCTAACTATAGGTGATTTTGCAGTAGATGCTCTAGAGGACGATATTCCTCAATACCCGGAAAGCCTTGTTCTGGTCCCTCGTGGAACGGATGATGGAACGGTGGTTGTGGGCCCTCACATAAGAGGTAGCCGATTACGAACATCATCTGCTGCAGGCAATGAGGAAGTTGATCTACTCCTTCCAGGTACAGCAAGGTATCTCCTCCACACTCTCCTCGTGGTAGTTTACGTGTCTAATCTCTCTATCTTCACATCCGTATTCTTTTGCTCGACAAACAATGATTTGACCGACTCTTCCGATCATCCGTGTGCAGGCTTCAAATCCAGCTTGGAGTGAACATGCCAGCAAGGGCAGAGTACATCCTGGAGAAAACAGAGAAAGGCCTCCCAGAGGTATACGACGTTGTTTTATACCTGGGAATCATAGACATACTGCAGGACTACAACATGACGAAGCGGATCGAGCACGCGTACAAGTCGCTCCAGTTCGACTCGCTGTCGATATCGGCCGTGGACCCCACATTCTACTCGCAGCGGTTCCTGCAGTTCATAAAGAAGGTGTTCCCACGAAACATAGCCTCCGCCAGCTGAAACCGAGCGGGCGAGCCCTTGTAAAGCCAGGCCAACTAGCCAAAGGGTGCAGCTGTGATTGAAATGTAAAGCATCAAGCATGTAACAATAAGGGAATTAAAACTTGAGCTCTTGCTGATATTTGTTGCTGGTTGTTGTATATGAACAAGGCACATGTGGGTGCTCTAGTTTACCATCACTTGTCTTGATGTTTTCAAGTCTCAATCACAATGAATGATTAATTGCGCATGATTAATTGTCTTGTATGAAGTTGTGCCCATTTAGGTTTCCCTTCATCTTTGCTGTGATGTTCCTTTTTGTCATTTGTGTGGGCTGGAGTATGTTTGTAACTTGTGACCGGACCTGATCCGATTATACCCATTACCCGTAAACACCGGGTTATCATATTGTTATTTTGACACACTAATATGAGGTGCGATAAAAGAATTTATAGTGACTTGTAGTCTCTCCGAGTAAAAAATAAGGCTAAGGCTATTTAAACTATAAGTCCAAAAAATATGAAAAGTAATGAGTACGAAGTTATATTAAAAATTAATGTTTTATATATTCTTTAGCTACTTAAAAAATTATAGAAAAATAAAAGGACTTTTATATTTTAACAAATAATATGAATTTACTAATTAAGAAGCAACCAACGAAATCACGGTACCACAAACTTGTGTTCTACATAACCAAGTAATGAGGATGCAACACACTTGTTCATGAATGTCCAAAATCCAATTATCTCATTCATAAAATCAATAGCAGAATACACAATAAGATAATTGCATTCAACCAGCCATCAACAACATTTGAGCACCCCCGAAATAATATACTATAGTACTATAATATATTGGTAATCTCATGTGGAGCATATGGACAATCAGAAATAAAATTATTTTCAGTGACCCAAACATAATTTGAGAAATAGTGGGGAGCAGTATAATAGACACCAACTGCAAAGCTAGGAAAGAACTAAGACAATATGTGAAAATGAGCCAAGTATGACAAGCAGCAGACAACCATCAAGACCAAGGAAAAGAAAAATCATTAGATGACAACCACCTCCGCTTGAAGCCTTCAAAATCAGTTTTGATGACTCTAAATCCCTATCAGGAGACGCCACATCAGGTTTTGTTATCCGTGATCATGCTGGAAAACTTGTATTTTCAGATGCTTTCTCTTGTTGATCGGAATCTGCACTGGAAGTAGAGACTTTAACACTCCATACAAGAGTGACGACGACGAAAGAGCGTGGCGTCCACCATGTTTTGTTAGAAGGGGATAATTTGACACACATCAACGTTGTGAAATGTATTTAACAATGTGCTTGAAAGATTGAAATGCTCATTTCGGATATTAGATTTTTAACACAATTTTTCCAGCTAGTGCACTTTAGACAATTTCCACGAAGTCAACTCCGTTGCAGATTATCTAGTCCGACTTTGCTGTGAGAACTCTTGCGGCTATCTATCTTTGCATCAAAAGCTCCACACTCTCGTCTTTTGGGACATTATTAGTTAATGTATGAGTCGTTACTAACATCTTCCAAATCCTTACAGATATATAAAAAAACGGAAATTTCGCCTGGTACCCCTGGGGTATTGTCTATTTCGCGTAGTGTACGAAAGATTAACTAAATTCGCCCGGTACCCCTGAGTTATGTGTATATTTCGCCCCGTGCCCCTGGTAAGTTAAAACTAACCGTGTAAGTCGGGCACCATTAGTTAAGTCGTTTTATCACTCATCCTATAATCTCCCATTAGATAATAAACATGGGCAGCGAGAGCGAGAGAGGACGGAGCGAGAGCGACCATGAACGCGAGAGAAGTCGGAGCCGTAGTCGAAGCCGTGAAAGACAGATGGGAGGCCGGCAATCAGGCAAGCCCCCTGACCCACCCAATGGAACAGAGGATCCCAAGGAGGCGGATGCGCAACCTGAGTTGCAGGAGCCTTCCACCAAGAGAGTCTGCAGGGATGAATCTGGGACCTCTTTGGACACTGGGGAGAAAGGAAGGATCCCGATCAATCTTTTCGGGAACGCGCCGTCGAACCATGGGGCAATGGATCACGCCATGTTTCCTACTTTAGAAGCTGTGAAGGGTGTTAAGAAGGGAGGGGAGGTCTCCTATAGAGAAAAATTGATGGGAGGCAGTGGGGCAAGCTTTTCTGTCCAGCTTTCAAACCCCATATACCAGAACTCCGAGAGTGAAGATCACTATGACACAGAGGACGATCAGCCCCCGAAGGAAGATGACCCGGATTGCCCAACCATTACCCTGAATGCGGACGAAAAGCGTGAATTATGGAGACCCTGGCGTGACACGCTTATCATCAAACTGTTTGACAAGGGTCTTGGCTATATGCAATTACACCGTCGTCTGAGTCAGAAGTGGGCACTCACTGGTCCCTTCTCGTTGGTTGACTTAGGCAACGATTTCTTCATAGCCAGGTTTGCTAACAGACAGGACTACAACCATGTGTTGATGGAAGGGCCCTGGATGCTGGGTGACAACTATTTGTCAATCAGAAGATGGGTCCCGAGATTTGATGCCCAATCGGAGAAGATCACCAAACTCATAGTCTGGGTGAGGATCCCTTTCTTGAACATTGAGTATTTCGATGAGAGATTCTTGCGGATTATTGGGAGAAAAATTGGGAAGGTACTCCGAGTGGACAATACTACAGCATCGGCTGATAGAGGTCAATTTGCTCGACTTAGTGTGGAGGTTGATCTCTCAAAACCACTCCTATCGAAGTTTCGACTCGATGGGAAAACATGGCCAATCCAGTACGAAGGCATCCGGATGATCTGCTTTGCTTGTGGCAAGGTTGGCCACAATGCTGAAACTTGTGACAAGGAAAAGGAAGGTCAGCATCCGGAGTCGGGGCATCAACATAGGGCAAGTAATACTGGACTGGAGGAAAGAATTCATGGGGAATGGATGCTTGTGTCAAGAGTTGCAAAGAGACAGGGTGCACAAGGGGGATCAAGCCACTCAAGTAACGTTGATGCTAACAAAGCCGACGGTCAGAGCCCCTCATCGGCGGTTAACTTGGCGGCCGAGGAGCAACGTCGGAAGGAACGGCCGAATATGGAAATTAACGAAAATCCAGGGATAGCGCAATCTTCTAGATTCGCCGCCCTAGATTATCTAGAAGTAGAGGAGAATATTGCGGAGGAAGATAACGCTGATCGAATCAGGAAAGGAAAGGATATCGCTAATGACGCTGAGGAAGGAAAGAAGTTTCTCACAAAAGATAATATCCACCAGGAGAATCGAAACCAACCCAATAATTCAGCCCCAAGGAAAACTAACTCCCAGCCTAAGAAGCAGACGGACACAAAAAAGAAAATCCCGCAACCTCCTCCTCCCGCCAAGATCACGATGACAACTGAGGACACCACCAAGACTACCCAAAACCCTCCGAAGCCTAAAAAAAAACCCATTTTTAATCTGTCCAGGACTAACAAAGAAAAAAAGGTAGCCGCAAGTCAGACTAAGGATGGCGCTTCTAGTGGAAATCTTCCAAATACCAACCAGTCAGAGCTTTCTTCTGTCGAGCCACCGGATGGGACCAATTTTAGCGTCCGTGCCGAGAATATCGAACCGAATGTGGGTCGAGTTCCTCCCGTGGTTAACAGAGACAAGGAATCTCCTATGCCGGGTGTCCTTACCCCAAGTAATCAGTGATGCCCTTGACCGTCTAGAGACTCTTGAGCCTTTGACGGATCATCTCATGACCAGAACCCTTGAAACTAGTTTATCCATGTTATCGGGTTTAAGTATTCTTGTTTGGAATACCGACGGAGCAGGAAGTGATCAGTTTATGAATGCACTCCGGGAACTTATTCGAGTACACTCCCCTAAGGTTCTTGCTCTGGTGGAACCAAGGATCAGTAGAGACACCGCGAATCAAGTCTGTAATAGAATTGGCTACGATGGACGCTGTCGGGTTGAAGCTGAAGGTTTTGTAGGGGGCATCTGGCTCCTTTGGAAATCAGCTGAAGTCATGGTGCAACCTGTAGTACTTCATCCACAGCATATCACTGTTGAAGTAAGTCGAATTGGTGAGGAACCATGGATTCTTTTTGCTGTGTATGCCTCGCCGAATCCATCAAACAGGGGAGAGTTGTGGAATTCACTAAGAGACTTTGCTGATAGAAACCACCGACCTTGGCTCTTGGCGGGGGATTTCAACGCTACCCTGGGTAACGAAGAAAGATCTCAATCCTCAGTTGGCTCAAACAGATCATCCCAAAGATTTAGTGCCAATGTGGAGGAGTTGCATCTAATAGACTTGGGCTTCACCGGCGTGCCATATACATGGTGGAGAGGAAGGAATGCCAATAATCGAATTTCGGCGCGGCTTGACAGAGGCCTTTGCAATGTCGACTGGAGAGATCGCTTTCCAAGGGCTGAGGTCAAGCATCTGTCAGCTCCTCACTCGGACCACCTGCCTATCTTAATCGTCCTGGATCAGCAACTCATGGGGGGTTTTGCACCCCTACGCCCTTTCCGCTTTCAGGCTAACTGGTTACTCCACAACGGGTTCGAAGACTTCTTGAAAAACCAGTTGAGAGAGGACACGGATGTATGTACCTCCCTCACAAGATTGGCAAAGGATCTAACTGTATGGAACAAGGAGGTCTATGGTAATCTCTTCCGTCGCAAGCGAAATTTGTGGAGTAGGCTCGAGGGAGTGCGTAAAAAACTGGCGCAGAGGATCTCCAATCACTACATCAGACTGGAAAGGGAGATTTACACTGAACTAGAATCGGTCCTACAGCAGGAACAACTTTTCTGGTTCCAAAAATCGCGGACAAACTTCCTCTTGAATGGAGATCGTAATACCCGCTTCTATCATCTTTCAACTGTTGTCCGACGGACTGCAAACAAGGTGACGGCTCTCAAAAATGGCTCCGGCGAATGGACGGAAATTGAACCGGAAATTAGAGGATTGGTGCTTCGTTTCTTTGCCCAGCTCTACACAGCGGAGCCCGCACAACCCGTAGGCCGCCGCCAGCTGCTGACCCACGGATTCCCGGAGCTGCTGCCCCATCAACAAGATGACTTAATTAGACCCTTTGCTGCTGCTGAGGTGTGGGAGGCGCTGAGATTAATGGGGCCGTACAAAGCACCCGGGCCAGATGGTTTCCCTACTCTCTTCTATCAAAAGAGCTGGAAAGTAGTTGGGGCTAATGTGTCTGAGACGGTTTTGAGACTGCTGAATCAGGGGACGGCTCCGGACAGAATAAGCGATGCACTGATGGTCTTAATTCCTAAGGTTCGGAGCCCGGAAACCCCTGCACAACTTCGCCCAATTTTGCTCTTCAATGTAGTCTTCAAAGTGGCAATGAAGATGATTGTTAACCGCTTGAAACCCATGCTGTCGGACCTTATATCGCCAGCACAAGCGAGCTTTGTTCCAGGACGCCAGATAATAGATAATGTTGTGGTGGTTCAGGAGGTCCTCCACTCGATGTCGAAGTGTGGCAGACGAAAGAAATGGATGGTGGTCAAGATTGATCTCGAAAAAGCTTACGACCGAGTTCGATGGGATTTTCTTCGGGAGATTCTAGTGAAAGCTAAGATACCGCAGCCCTTGGTTGACGTCATAATGCACAGCCAGACATTGGGTGATGTGGAGGTCCTGTGGAATGGAGAGAAGGCGGGAAAGTTCAAACCTTCTCGTGGTATCCGGCAAGGGGACCCTATTTCCCCATATCTATTTGTTTTATGTATGGAGCATCTCTCCCACATAATCCGATCAGCAGTGAGCATGGGGAAATGGAAGCCTATCTCCATCGGTGGTGTGGATCTGTCCCATCTTTTCTTCGCAGACGACTTAGTCCTCTTTGCTGAAGCCACCTCTGACCAAGGAAAGGTTATCAAAGATTGTCTGCAACAATTCTGTGCCGAATCGGTTGAGAGGGTTAACTTTGCCAAGAGTAGCATCCTGTTTTCCAAAGGGGTGTCAGATTTGGTGCAAAGGGAGATAGCAAATGGCCTTGGGACCCCCATCTCTACTGATTTTGGCAACTATTTGGGGGTTCCGACTGCGTGTGGGAGGATGACGAATGAGAGATATAGCTATCTGCTGGACAAGGTGTCCTCACGACTAAGGGGGTGGCAAGCGAAGTCTTTGTCTTTCGCAGGAAGGATTACTATGACTCGGTCAGTCCTTTCGAGCTTACCCATCTATGTTATGCAATCCTCTTTTATCCCCAGAGAAATATGTGATAACATTGACAAGCTTATCCGGGACTTCATTTGGGGCTCGACCGTGGAACATCGTAAAATTCACCTCCTTTCATGGGAGGTTCTAAAACGTCCGGTGGTAGAAGGGGGGCTGGGCCTGCGGAGTATGCGAGAAGCCAATCAGGTTGTCCTTTCAAAGCTCTGTTGGCGCCTCCTTCAGCAACCAAACTCACTATGGAGCCAAGTAGTGAGGGGGAAATATTGCTCCGGTCGACTTGATGTTGATATGTTTGTAAATCAGAGAGGAAGCTCGCGAACCTGGAAAGCCATTCTTCACGGAGCGGAGCTGCTGACGCTGGGACTCCGGGTGGCCATAGGTAATGGGACTTCCACCTCCTTCTTCTGGCTGCACCCCTGGCTGCAGGCCGAGCCTCTGATGGATGTTGCAAGGACTCCGGTGGATGACGATCTGATAGGAGAAACGGTTGCTGAGATGTGGGACTCACAGAGCTGGAAATGGGAGACTATTTCCCCCTTTCTTCCCGCTGAAACCCTCCTCAAACTCCAGGCAATATGGGTCTTGAACGATCCAGAAGCTGCTGATCGTTTCTACTGGGGCCACTCGGAATCAGGGGAGTTTAGCACAAGGTCTGCAATTAAGATCCTACAAGGAACTCAGAATATTGCTAGCAATCCGGGATGGAAACATATTTGGCGTGTCCCAGCCCAGCAGCGTATTCGGGCCTTCGTCTTCCTGGTGGCACACAATAGCATTCTTTGTAACGCTAACCGAGCTAGAAGACACCTTTCGGAGTTTGCAGTATGCCCTAGGTGCGGAATGGAGGAAACAACTCTACATCTTCTCCGAGACTGTCAAGCAATCGAGTATATTTGGAGAAACATCATGGGAATTGCGAATGCTACAGCATTCCTCTCTAGCACAGATACCCAACAGTGGGTGTTTGACAATGTTAAAAGGGAGGACAAATGGAGCGCTACATTTGCAAACATGCTGTGGTATACGTGGAAATGCCGAAATATGCTAATCTTTGAGGGGAAAGATCAATTGGCGGGGCTGCAGTCCACCGTGACAAAGCAGGTTTGTATATATGATCAAATATGCTCCAAAGTTCCAGCTCTACATGGCCCACCACCCCGGCAATCCAATGCAGGGACGATCTGGACCCCTCCGCCCACCGGATGGGTGAAGCTCAACACAGATGGAGTTTCAAAAGGAAACCCAGGACCAGCAGGAGGCGGAGGCGTCATAAGGGGCTCAGATGGCGAAGTGCTCCGAGCGTTTACATTCCGATGTGGCGAATGTTCGACCCTCACAGCTGATATGTGGGCGGCACTACATGGTTTGAGGTTGGTCAATCGGCTGGGCTTCTCCCAACTTATTTTTGAATCAGATTCGGATACAGTTTGCAAGTTACTGAGCAACAGATGCTCGTCTTCTTACGCCGATTTCCACCTCCTCGACCAATGTCGCCGCACCTTATACAGCAACAACTGGGAAGTGCAGATATGCAACATCCGAAGGTCAGCGAATGGAGTTGCTGACTCACTTGCTAATTGGTCTTTGCACCTAACTGATGCATACATGGAACATTATAGCTTATCTACTTCTATGTTTTCTGATGATCCCGCTGTACCCATGTCAAGCTACTAATTATCCTTAAATAAATCTAATGGGCCTTAGCCCTCCTTTGAATCAAAAAAAAAGTTAAGTCGTTCTATCTGAAGACATTTGGTAGGGAAGGGAAGTAGGAACGAAGAAACAAGAGGAGAGGAAAGGCTGGCTCCGGTTGCACGAATCGTCGATGACGAGAGGCTGAGGCTGCCGGAAGGAGAGGTGGAGAAGGAGACTGACCCGCGGCCTCGAGAACACACAGAGGAACGAAATAAAATGAAGGACTTGGAGAAGAGGGTTCGACGCCCGACCTGAAGGAGAAGGAGAAGGAGGCCCGTCCTTGAATCGGCGACAACCAAGGCTCGTCGGAGGCGCCGCTAAGGGTGGTGGAGGCGCCGCTCGACTCGCCGGAGGAGGTGGTGGAGGCACCAACTAGGTAAGTCGATTTAGGGTTTCAATTTTTGTTTGCAAATTGGGGTTTCGATTTGTGTTTGCAATTTAGGGCTTCGAATCGGGTTTTGATTTGTGATTAGTTCGAATTAGTGTTGAGAATTTGAGATTGAGGAATTGTTGAACTTGTAAATTTGAGAGTAAGAATTATCTCCTGCCCTAGCAATTCAACAAATTCTGCAACTATAATACCTAGAAAATCTGGTCGTGGCTGGGTGTTTTGGCATTGATGATGATGGCCTCTCCGCTCTTAAACACGATTGCAAATCATTAAGAGTATGAAAATTGCCTCTGAACTGAAATAAAATTTTGTCAATTGATGCTGATTGTTTTTCAACATTTACTTACCATTCAATTTCAGTAGTCTTGAGTCTTGACTTTCTTCGACTTTGACAGGCTCTTGATTTGCCCAATTTCCATAATATCAGTCACATTGAGCTATCTAATTTGACCAGGGGAGCTAGGAGCTTAACCCACATCTCTGTGGCGTATGGTTCTAAGGTGAGTCTGAGCAAGTGTTTAGGAATTAGGAGTCACTCGGTTGATGTACTTGTTTGTAAGCACAATGCCTTTAGTAGTTGAAAATGGCCAGCAGAGATTTCCATAGCATTTTTTTTGGTCGACAGATTTCCATAGCATTGAACATAGATTGGTATAGGTTAATTTCTTGAAGTGATTATTAGCTTCTAGTAACAATCGTCATGACACTGTCATGATTTTCACACTCTTGTGCTCTAATTCTATCTAATTAACAAGTGTCATGATTTTCATACTCTTGTGTTGTAATTCTATCCAATTAACAAATTTTAAGCTTATTAGCTCAAATGGTAGAGCGTTGTGCTCATGCACAAAGATGCGAGTTCAAATCCCGCGTAAGCTAATATCATCCTCATTAAAAGTTTGACTTTGTAACTCATGATTTTCCCTATTTTTTATTGGAGATTTTCAACTCTATTAAAGGTTGATAATATAAATTTGATGGAAAATTTGATTGTTCTTGTATTGTAGCCTATGTGTGAGTTGAACCCACATCTTTGTGTATAGACACATCGCTCTACCACTTGAGCTAATAGGCTTTATGAGGGAAATATTTTTACCACGCTGGCCACATGAAAATAGTGACAGTTTCAATTTGGTACGAAAAAAGAGTGAATCTGACAGAGATTCAAGACTAAATTTTCAGCATAGTAAGCAGCTCATGACACTGGCAAAGTTGTAGTAAGACGTTTATGAACCCATTGTCTTCCCGAATTTCACTAGACAAGAAGTTTTCACCAACCAAAAAAGACAAGCTGCTATTTAAGTGTCTCGTAGATACCATCAAAATATAAATATATATTGTGTAGTGACTTTATTTCACAATGGCATCAGTGATTATTGATGAGAGATGACAAAAAAATACCCCATACTAAAAAGGATTTTAAACAAATTCTATACGACCATTTAAAACTTTGGTAGAATTGTGAACAATAGCCATGGTAGGATGGAAGGAACCCATAGATTTGTGTGCTAGGTTCTGCACTTTTGCCTCTGAATTCCATGATTCAATGAAATAACAATTAACAGTTGTAAATAATCTCTCTATTTCCAAGCCACAAGTAAAAGTAGCAAATCAAATTCCATTTGAAGATTTTCCACCATCACCATTCACCAGACAACTCCAGACTAGCTACTGGCCAAATACACAAAGTCTAGATGAATTCTTACTCGCCAGAAGACCATGGGTTCAATGTGTATGACAAAGAGTGAGCAAGACCTAGTTTCAATTTGCTGTCATCCCTAATTCGATCTAAAATTGTTGTCAACCCTAATATGTACAATTTAGTATGAATTTAAAAGTTCAACGATTCCTGAATCTCAAATTCTCAACCCTAATTCGAACTAATCACAAATCAAAACCCAATTCGAAGCCCCAAATTGCAAACAAAAATCGAAGCCCCAATTCGCAAACACTAGATCGACTTACCTGGCTGGCGGCTCCACCACCACCTTCAGCGAGTCGAGCGGCGCATCCACCATCCCTAGCGATGCCTCTGATGACTGCCTTGGTTGTCACCGATTCAAGGACGGGCCTCCTTCTCCTTTTCCAGGACGGGCATCGAATTGAAATCTCCTCCTCCCTTTTTTTTGTCAAGCCCTCTTCTCCAAGTCCTCCTCCAGGTCGGGTCGCCGCCTTCTCCACCTCTCCTTCCGGTGGCCTTGGCTCTCGTCGCCGGTGATTCGTGCCTCGGGCGCCTCTCCTCTCTTCCCTTCCCTCAGCGTCTTCTGATAGAACAATAGACTAACGGTACTGTTAGCTTTAACTTAACAGGGGCATGGGGCGAAATACACACAAAACTCAGGGTATTTGACGAATTTAATTAATCATTCGTACACTACACGAAATAGACAATACCACAAGGGTATTAGGCCAAATTTTCGTAAAAAAATGATACCAATTCGAAGAACTCGGACCCAATCCTATCCAGACTGGAAAATTATAACCCGATAACAGACAGCCTACAGGAATTCGTGTCGCAAACGCAGAGGGCTTCGAGAAGACAGGAGGAGAAAGATGGATAGAGAGTGGGGGTCGAAGCCAGGGAGCGGTGGCGCCGCCTCTCACCAGAATGAAGCCATTGACCGCCGAGAGCGTCTCCGTAAGCTCGCTCTCGAGACCATCGATCTCGCCAAAGATCCCTATTTCATGCGCAATCACCTCGGCAGGTATCCTCACCCAATCGCCTGCTTTTTACTGTTTAATTCAACCCTCCGATTGCTAAATTAGGGTTTTGTATATCTCTGTTGTTGTTGATTTCTGATCTCAGCTACGAGTGTAAGCTCTGTCTCACTCTGCACAACAACGAAGGGAACTACTTGGCGCACACTCAGGGAAAGAGGCATCAGACTAATTTGGCCAAGCGAGCTGCTCGCGAGGCCAAGGAGGCTCCCGCTCAGCCTCAGCCTCACAAGCTCAAAGTCCTTCCTCGCAGATCTGGTTTGTCTACGCCAGCCTTCCCTCTAGCTCTTCTTTTTAGGGCTTAGGGTTTTCTCCTTGTTGCTGAATTTTGTTTTTTATTATTGGCATTCACGGAGAGGATTAAGATTGACTGCTATAGAAGGAACAAATTGGCAGTTGTCTTAGTAGACACAGATGCTCATAATCTTACTCATTTCTTGAAGATAATGCATAATCCTTGCCTTTCAATTGTCAATTTAATGATTATTGATGGAAATAGTGTTATTTGCTGTTACATTATGGCATAGGATGAACAAGATAATGATGCTCCCTTCAACTTTAACAAAACATGGATTATGTACAGTTGAGGTTTCTTATTATGATTGAGTATAAATAGTTGTCTGCTGCTTATGCAATAAGTTTTGAGCCATGCATATAGTTTGTTGTACTACTTTGAGTAATATTTTGTCTCAAAGAGTATATCCATGGCTCAATGTGGAATTTATTGATTGTGTTAGTAACATAGTGTCTCCAATTGGCTATGTTAGAAGTTGCTTATGCTTTGTCTTTGTTGTTGTTTTGTTATGTTGTTCTTTCTGCTTTAGTTGTTTAGATGCATTATCAAAGATGCAAATTAGCTTATCAAGGCCTTTCTGAATTTTCCTTTTGCATTTCTTGCAGTCAAAATTGGTAGGCCTGGATACCGTGTGACAAAGCAATTTGATCCTGACACAAAGCAGAGATCGCTTCTTTTCCAGGTGCCTGTCGCTAAACTGTTATCTAGGATTCAGAAATGTAAACTTGTTCTGATATTATTTTTGTTAAATCTACAGATAGAATATCCTGAGATCGAGGACAATACGAAGCCAAGACATCGTTTTATGTCTTCCTTTGAACAGGTTACTTGAATGTCGATTGTGTGTATATATACTCTTTATTGAAAGACATTTTGTGGCATTGCATCTTTCTAAAAATCTCTTTTAATTGGGGATAATATTTTTTGAATACAGAAAGTTGAAAGTTATGATAAGCAATTCCAGTACCTTCTGTTTCATGCTGAGCCATACGAGATCATTGCTTTCAAGGTGAATACCCTTGTAGATGAGCCTGTCTGCTATATCATTGTCATTGTAGCGTTTTTCTATTGGCTGTCGTGTTAAAATGCCTTTGCGATTGCAGGTTCCTAGCACAGAGATTGATAAATCTACACCCAAGTTCTTTTCACATTGGGATCCTGACTCGAAAATGTTCATGGTTTGTGTCTATTTCTTGTCTTGTGACTTCTTTTCAAGAAAACGACTAGCACCTCGTTTCATTCTCTGAACATGCTTCAATTCAATGCTTACTGCAGCTGCAATTATACTTCAAGACCAAACCACCAGAAGCAAACAAGCCACAGCCACCACCAGCCCCCAGTGGGGCCCCATCAAGGTCCTTGCCTCTGCCTCCTGGGTCAATTCCACCTCCCCCTCCATCACAAGGGGCTCCACAGGGTGGAAACCCTCCTAGAGTTCCTCCTGGATCAATTCCACCACCTCCTCCTCCTTCAGTGGGTAATGGACCCAGGCCAATGCCGCCTGCTGGGGCCCCTCCTGCACCGCCTCCTCCTCCAGCCGGTGGTGGTATGCCGAATTTCACCCCAACAATGCAGATGCAGATGGAGCGCCCTCCAATGCCACCCCAGGGCTTCCTTGGCCAACACATTCCTCCACCTCCGCCTCCCAACATGGGTCAGTAGTGTATTTCTACCAGTGTTGGCAAATTTTTCTCAGGTACTATATACTGTATAGTTTGATAACTTGCACTTGTGAAACACCCTTTTGGTCCAAAGTTGATCTTACTTCCCATTCTCTATTGCTGTCAGATTCACATGCATGGTTCCTTTGTCGCCAATTTGCGAATTACTGTATTTATAAGTTACTCATTTGGTGCTGATGAAGGAGGTTATGCAAGAAGACGACTTTTAGTTGAGTTATAAAAGCAAACATCTCTAACTGCTAACTTGGTGCGTTCCTAAATTCAATTGATGATATGATACAAGCAAAAGATTTCATTTTTGGGCTTTTAAGCGACAATAAATCCCAATAATTTGAATGAGATGGGCCTAGTGCAGAGGCCAAGCATGGACAATTTAGTTGGCTTTTTGATGATAGGGACAGCAAAACCCCCCATCTTTTGAAACTCATTTATGTTTGAATCTTTTAGATATTTCAAAGATTAAAATAATACTAGTACCCAAAAAACAAATATTAAAATAAAAATAAACAAAGAATATTTAATTTCTTATACCTATGTAGGAACACCAAAGTTTGCAAATATCATCATGCACCTAATTCATTACATTAGCATATAATAATATGAACACTAGTAGCATGACAACCAAGCCATCCCATTCAAGCTTGCGATTAGTCACGAAAAGGATCTCCCTGCATGTGCTATCATTCCATGGCGTGCAACCTTAGTTTCTTCATCCTATATTTCATGTATTTTTGTATACTTTCACATGCTTCAGATTTTCAATCAAAATTCAGGACAACCCTAATTCAGGGACGACCCTAACCTCATTTTTCATAATTTTTAAAAATGGTAATTAAATAAAAGATTTAAGGTTTTCTCCAATGTATTTTAGCAAAAGCATTCTTTTTCTATATATTTATAAAAAAAATCTCATTTTTTGATAATTTTTGTTTCTTTTTAAATTTTCCTATAAAAATGACTATTTAAATAAAAAAATTTAAAGTTTTTTTAAAATATTTAAATGAAAATTATTTTTAATATATTTTGATATGAAAAGTTTTCTCAATTTTTTTTAAATCCCCTTTAAAAAGTTATGAATTCACCACTGCACATATATTTAGGGATGGAATTAGTACATTACCAATTCTTTTTTTCGTTTACAATGTACCAACCAATTTGAATTGGTAATCGTAAAATCTGAACCATTACCAACCATCGAAGGGGTTGTTCAACTTAATTGGTAATCAATTAAGTTGGTTGGTACATGTTGGTAATGGTATTTTACCATGTTTTGAGTGTTGATGAAAAAAACATACAAATATTCAAATACCATACAATTTAATTAAAACTTACGGAGTATAAGTTATTACAATTCAAGTAGAAACAACATAAATACTTAAATTGTTCATGCATTTAAGCACTAAAGCAAAATAAAAACTTAAATAGTCCCAAAAATATTCAAAATAACATGTCCACTTCTGAACAAAGTTTAGGTTTTAGTCTGAATCGAGGTCGAGCTCTCCCTTGATTAAAAACATTTTATGAAAATAACAAATACAAAAAGAAATCAAGTTAATAGGTTATACTTAATATAAAAAAAAAGTAAAAAAAAATATACATATTTTTGAGCCCTAGCATAACATAAGTAAATGAGCTCATATCTCAGAAGGTGACCACCATTGAAGGGATGAAATCGATGGGTGAAAAACCTAGATCTGATTTCTCAATCCGAACTAAGGCTATGTTTTTTCCCCCTTTATTTCCCTAATTAAGTTATAGTGTTTTACATAAAAAGTTAACGACTTACAGGTAAAACTTAAAACAATTAAAACATAAATTAAAAAATAATTAGAAAAACCTAAATATATATTGGTAGGAATTCGTTGGTAATTACAGTACCAACCAATTTCAAATCGGTTGGTAATGGTAATACCAACTTTTCCGTTTCAATTACCATTACCATACCGACTTCCGAAACTTGGTTCGGTATACCGAACCAATTAAATTGGTTACCAATTTAATTGGTTTTGGTTCGCACGTGTTTGTTTGGTTTTCGTGGAAATTTTTGTCCATCCCTGCCCATGGCTGCCTCTGCCCCTGACACGTTAAAAGCACTGTAAGAAATGATAAATCTTATTTATGTGCTCTGAAGTTTTGGACAAGTAAACACATTTTCACAATTGCTTACTTCAATCAAAGATTCATTCATTCATTCCCTTTTTGTTAACATGTACATAAAAACTCCAGTTCTAAATTTGTCATGACATGTTTACAATACTACAATACAACATAAAATGGGTCAAAAGAACTTATTTGGATGTGAAAATTCAGTCTTAATTAATTGCAGTGAGTCCAACTCCAAGAACAACTTGGGATATTTGAAAAGGAAATGGAAATCATGGTTGGAGATAATCCAACAATGGTGACTTTCCACCTGTTAGGGGGCCTTCCCTTTATCTCACCTCATGAAAACAACAGTTGGCCTTCCGTTGTCATTTCAAATTTAAATTTCATAAACTAAAAGTCAATTTAGATGAATAAACGGCATTCAAACTTATATTAGTATATAATTATAATATTTTTTTATTTATTTTACTCATAATTTCACACTTTTTTTAAAAAAATAATAATTTTATACTTATATGGGAGCAATTTTTAACTTATTAAAAACTAATACGCTTGGCTCTTATCTTATTTGTAGTTGGTCTATTTTTTTTTTTATGCATGACTCGATTCTTGATTTTTTTTTTGAAACATAAATAATTCAACACACCAGACATGTCTGATGGGTCGAGATGTCGAAAACGAAAAATAAAACAATAAGAAAGAAGGATCTGCCCCCAATTGATCAGAATAACGAACAACCCAACCAGCATGGAAGTCAAAGGAGACCCAGGGATAGACTGTGAATGCCGAGAGCACGGGAGAGCCTAGAGACTAACACGGTGTCTTGACGTCGGAGAGACAAGAACAGAAGTCCACCAAAGAAAAAAGACGTCACCTGGTAAATTGTCGATTCTTGACTCATGAATTATTGAATTTATATATATTTTGTTAATCTTGATTTATGGATATAGTTATCTGGTAAATATGGGAGAGTGAGGCCACGCGCCATGAGTATAGAGCGGTAAGCGCGTGGGTGGAACCCCCGCACTTCCCAGGTGGGCGGGGGGAGGAATCAGTATAATCTGAAAATCCAAAGCAAACGCCTACTGACAGAGAAGCAACGAATTCCGTCGTTTGCGATTTCCACATTGCAAATTCCATCGTCTGCGTCCGTTCACAGGGGATCCGTCCCTCCATTACCGTCTCTCCGTTTCGCCTTTTTGCCTTTTTGCCTCCCATTAAATACTACACTTCGTCTTCTCTGGTTTTGCCCCCTCTGACAACGCCAAAGCAAGAGGAAAGGCTAAGGGATGGGGTCCTCTTCGAATCAGGCGCCGACGCAGAGCTCCTACGATCTCTCCTTCAAGATCTTGTTGATCGGAGACTCCGCCGTCGGCAAGAGCAGCTTGCTCGTCAGCTTCATTTCCAATTCCGTCGAAGATCTCGCTCCTACCATTGGTACTGTGCTCTCCCTCTGTCTTTCCATGATTTTGTGGAATTGAGTTGCGATTTTCGTGGTGATTGTCGATTTCTGCATAAGCATGTAAAAACGGAAACAGATTGAAGTGATTTGGACTTGCGAGCTGACGATTGGAGTGATTATCGTTTTTTGCCAGTTGTCTGCATCTCTGTGAGAATATATATCCAGTTACTTCCAGTTTTTTAGGTTCATTTTCTGTTGTGTTGGTTTTGAGCATTTAGATCTGGGATTTAGAGTTGAGTGCTTGAGTTATCTGCTAGATTCAAGAGCAGCTGGCTTCAATTTTTATACATCTAATCTAAATCAGAGTTGATTAGCAGTTCCGCGTGGAGTTTTTTCCTTCTGAAAACAATTGATGATGATGATGATGATGATACAGTTCATATAAGTCATCAGGTTGTATTTTTATATATTTATTTGATGCTGAGTTCCTGTCTACTTGACTGTACAGGAGTGGATTTCAAAATCAAATTCCTTACCGTAGGAGGGAAGAGGTTAAAACTCACAATTTGGGATACAGGTGAACTTGGCCTTTTCCCCTTGGCTTTCTTCAGCTATTTAAATTTGGTTTGTGAAGATTTCTACTATGGGTCTATGCATATCAATCAAATAGTAACTGTAAAATAAATAGTTTATATGAATTCAAGGTTTGAATTTTCAAACCATTAACAAAGGTCTAGTAAATCCTTTTAGAACATCAACATTAGGGTTCTTAGCTTATATCACCAGATTCCCAAATCAGCTTGTGTTGCATAGATGTTGGCCTTCAATGTTTTTTTTTATTTGATAGTCTGTGTAAGGCTTCGACGTTTACGATTGGATCGGTTTCTTCTGCAGCTGGACAGGAGAGGTTCAGAACATTAACAAATTCCTACTACAGAGGCGCTCAAGGGATCATTCTTGGTAGGATCATTGCTTGTTTCTTTTCATTTCTTCAGGAACACAACACTTCTTTTGAGCCTTTATCCACATTGTCAATTAATATATCCTCTGCTGCCTGGTTAATTCCCCAATGTAAATTTCCTGCACTTGTATTGCTTATTTCTTTTCATTTCTTCACTTTCATTTTCAGTTTATGACGTTACAAGAAGAGAGACGTTTACAAATTTGTCTGATGTTTGGGCCAAGGAGGTAGACCTTTATTCCACCAACCAAGATTGTGTTAAGATGCTTGTTGGGAATAAAGTTGATATTGTAAGTTCCCTATCCCCAACTTGTATGCAAATCATTACACAATGAGAAGACTCCATGGCGATCAAATGATGATCATTCTACATTTTCCTGTACTCGTAATCGCAGGAGTCTGAAAGACAAGTGAGTAGGGAAGAAGGACTCGCCCTGGCAAAAGAACTCGGAAGCCTATTCCTTGAGTGTAGTGCAAAAACTCGGGAAAATGTGAAGCAATGCTTTGAAGAGCTTGCTTTAAAGGTAAAGGCTAACAGTGAAATCCAACCTACAATCCCTGAGTGACAAGGGATTGCTTAACAACCTCTATCTGTTGCTTTACTTTGACAGTTGTTTATTTTTCTTCGACTGATTGCAGATCATGGAGGTTCCGCGTCTTTTAGAGGAAGGAACGAATGTAGGCAAGAGGAATATCCTGAAACAAAAGCAAGAGCAACGTCCACCTCCCCAAAGCAACAGTGGCTGTTGCTCTTGATGTGTTTCATACTTTCATAGGATTTACTCCATTTCAACATCAATTCAGAACATCATTAAAAACGAAGAGAAAAAAACCCAGAAAACAAAACCATGTACATGATATCTCGTATATCATCTTGCTCTGTTGCTACTGACCTTGCTTTGTGTATATCATCCGTTTGTGTCGTGTTCGTTTTATGAAGGCTATCAATTTGTATTTACTTTGTAAGTTTGTGAAATTTTAATTTATGAGTTTTTGCATTTTTTCCTGGATAGGTCAAATACTCAATACCAACTCCTTGGCTACTCTTTGCGGGGCATGCACTTAAAACAAATTCAGGTCTATTAGACCTCATTTGATTGGATGCAATCGGTTAAGATTTTTTTTTTGACAAAGAAAAGATTTGGAAGGTATCAGCACCGGCGTGACCACCAACCAATGACGTCCTTGCAGACGAGAATACCAAGATTGGACTTAGTTGTTGGGTTAGAAACCACTTTCCGGCCACACCCGGAAGCGAATTTGGGTAATAAGAAAACCAACAACAATCCGCTAGCTAATCAATGGCCAACCGATAATATTCAATCCGGAAACCAAACAACCAAGCAACCACAAACACAGATAAAAGTACAAATATCGACACAAGATTTACGTGGTAAAAACCCTCTCTAACCAGAGGATCAAAAAACCCACCTTCCGCCCACGAGAGCAACCAATCCACTAATCAATAAACCGGTACAAGTGTTTAACAATCCAGTCTCATGCCGAGACAAACAATCATGGAGATCTCAAACACCAATCTAAATACAACCTAAATCTAGAATGGACTCCTCTCCAAAAACCTAGCTAAACACTTGTAATCAGATTAGATTTCCAGGAAGAGAAAAAATATCTATCAACAAACACTCGTTGTTGATTGCCGAAGGAAGAAGACAGATCCCCAGATCAAGAGACGAAACACCCGCTCAAATCTCTTATCTTTCCTCTCCTTTCTCCCTCCTCCCTCTTTTCTTTCTCTCTCCCCTTTCTCCTTGTTGCTGGCGGCTTCACTAACCCTTGGAGCACACACCTTTGATGCTCCTCTTGTACGTACTCATCAAGCCAAAGGCAAAAGAATTGCCTTTTCAATTAGCCAATTGGTGGCTTTACTTAGGCTGGACCCAAATGGGCCTAGGCCCAACACTAGTAACCACCGAGACAACATCACACGAGTGACGCAGTCGTGCAACTCGGTCAGCCACTTAGTTGGCCTCCCTGAACACATGGAGGAACACCACCAAGGCAAAGGATTGAGACAGAATGAGAATATCATAGAGGAGGATCTCAATCTCCCATGGACACTTATAGAGTTCTAGAGCCCTTTAACCACATTGATGATCGTCAGGTTGTCTCCTTTGACCTCGATCTTTTGAATGCCGAGATTCCTAGCCACCGTCAATCCCGCATGGAGGCCCCGCGCTTCAACGTACAATGCAGACGAGGAACCGCAAAACAATGCATCACACCCTATCAGTCTATCACCGAACTAGAGTGATCTCGAATAACGAATCTTGCCAAAGCTTCACCTGACCCAAGCTTGGAGCCGTCAAAGTTGATTTTACAGAACCCCACTTGAGGGTTTCCATCTAATGTTTTTTGTCTGTCGTGGTCCAAGTTGTTTCTTTGCTTGCACAATTGTAGTGTCTTCATCAATATCAACCTTTGTATGGTCCCAGTTTTGGATCTGTTGACGTAAATATCCCTCCCATCCTTGTTCCTTTATCATATTCGGGTCATTAAATATGATCTTGTTTCTTATGGTCCATAAGCCCCACCAGGTAGTTGCTAGTGTTGCTTTGCCTTTTTTGTCAAGCCACCATGTGGTTGCCAATGTTGCTTTGCCTTTTTTGTCAAGCTTTTCAAAGATTTCGTTAACCCATTGTGTAGTGTTGTGTCGTGTGGTTGACATTTGTAATTATACCATGTGTCTTGAGGTCCATTTTGCTAATTAGATGTATAGATTTAGGGCATTCCAAGAAGAGGTGTCGAGAGTCCTCATCCGAGTGGTTACAAAGTACACAAGAAAAAGGCACTGCAACCCCTTTTTGAGTGAGTCATTTTATGGATGCGATTTTTTTTTGGCAGCCGAAACTTTACCTTACAAAAAAAAAATACCTCAATACCAACAATCATCATTACCCTACAACTATATTGAAAAACCACCTAACAATCTACATGCAAAGAAAAACCATAATGTAAAAATCAAATACTGCATCTAAGGGAAGAAACAGATATGTACCAGTGCTCAAATAAATATATAACTGCTTTACCCCCTGTTTGGTTTAAGACAGGAAAATTAGGAAAACAAACAGAGGTTGCTTCCATAGAACCCTGAAATCAGTAAAAATAGATTCGAATCTCGATTAAGGGAGAAATCTATGTAGTGTAGTAACAAAACCAAATCCACCCCATCCAATCCGCACTAGCACGCCACAGAATTAGTTGCAGCAGCATCCAATACCAGCTTGGCTTCTGTTCCAGCTTCAGCCAGGTCTCCGGGTGTCTGAGAAGATTGATATTTAAAACTTTAATCAGAAGTTGTGTATGAAGGATTGAAATGGATTGTGCAGTGGATGCTGATTTCAAAAGGGATTGCGCTGTGGGCGATTTTACCTTATCGTACAAGTTTTTCTTCAAAGGGGAAGCTCCATGTGACAGAAGCAACCTAACCACATCCAAATGCTCACCTCTTGCGGCATGATGAAGTGGCTACAGCAAGAGGCGAAATGGTCATGGTTTTTGCTAACCGGGCAAAAAAATATGTGACAACAAGCCAAACCAGAAGTCTTATAGGTTATCAGTTAAAGAAAGAGTTTGAGAAGTTTTAGGGGTTGGAAACTCACAGTATCCGCTTCTTCGTCTAGGGTATCAAGCATTTCCCTCAACATTTCAGGAGTGGTAGCTCGATCAAGTAAAAGTCGGACAATCTCAGTAAAGCCTGCAAGTGACACACAGGGGAAGACAATAAGAAGTTACCTCAACAAAAAAGGGACACTATCTAAGTTAGTAAATCAAAAACTCGAAATCAGTCTTACCCCCTGCACAAGCATCATGTAGTGGAATTGCCCCATCCTCATCCTTTACCAGGACCGAAGCTCCACTCTCCAGAAGAAGCTGAAAAGGAGATCAATAACATGCTATTATTGAACAATCAACTTCATCCGAGAGAGAAACAGAAACAGAAAGTAAAAAATAGATGATAATGTTAAGCAATCGAGGTCCACAGCCAACCTGAACACAAGACAAATGACCATACAGGCAAGTGAGATGGAGTGCAGTGTCTCCGTCTTCGAGGGGTTCGTCAACACTGCCTTCCAAGTTATCTATGAATGCCAACACCAAATGGAAATTGATCAGGAAGTAAGTATCCATAGGACCAAACCCATCAATTCATCCTCAGTAGAATGCAATTATTTTTTACCCTCCGGACATTCATAGTCAGAGATTAACAATTAATGAATGTATAAAATGATAATCAAGCATAAAAAAAGGAAAATATTATGACTATGACTACAATTCGATGTGTTGATTACAGATTTGAACTGTAAGGAAGACCAAATCAGCAGTAACCTCAATTCCCTGATAACAAAAAATATTAACATCTAATCATCAATCATAAACCCTAGTCGATCATATACAGTAAGTTGTTCTAATTGGACAAGTGCGAAATCTGGAAGCAATGCAAAAGAAGACATAGAGGAAGAGATATTCACAAGTCGTAAGCCCTAGGCGTAAAATTTCCGAAAATGCAAACCTCAACGAGCATCTAAATAGCTAAAAATCAGAGACAGAGCGGGAGAAAGTACCGAGGGCAATACGAAGGGCATCGGCGTCGCCGGATTGGGCGGCAGAAGCGAGGGGGATGAGGTGGGCGGGGGTATCGGAATCATCAACCATCGCGATACCTGCTTCTTCTAAAAGTCCATCTTCGACGTCGTTGTCGTCGTCCTCCAGCATCCCGTTCCTCCTCCCCGGCACCGCCATTGTTGTTCCTCGCTGTAGATTTCTCTCTCCGTCTGGTCACTTGCCGATACCTAAACCCTGAGATTAGTTCAGACGGGCTAATAAGTACTGACCCGTTATGTATTGGGTTTTGGGCTTCTTTACTGGATAGGGCCTTCAAGAGATCCATTAAGGCCCAATAAGTTTGAACAAAATATTAGCTCTAAGAATTAGATTTTTGCAAAGATTATATACTTGAAATCATTTGCATCTTTTCATGTCACGAAAGTCTAATTTTAGGGGTTCGTTTGAAAGTAAATGTTTGGTTTTACATGCCATAAATCATGTATAAACCTAATTTTAGTTGTTGGTAATTTGAAACAAGCCAAAACAATTGATGGTTTTGAGAAAAAACAAAAATAAAATAAGGGTAGATTAGTGATTAAACTGAAAGAAAATCACAACTAGATGTAATGGAATGTAGCCTAAAATTCTTTGGAAGTAAAAACTTTAATCTTCAGCTAAAATGAGAGACTACCAATAGCTTGTATTCTTGTTCTTCTAAGACATACACATAAGCAGAAAATAAAATTTGGATGAGTTGAGTAGATTAAATTTTCATATCTTCATAATTTTTAGGCGAATTTGCGGATATACCCTACCCAGAAAAAAGGGTTACAAAAGTACCGCTAGTTCTACCAAATTGCAAAAGATGCCTATTTAGACATATTTGCAATAAAAGTATTGTGTGTTTAAGAATTTTTTAAATTAAAATAAATATATATAATTAGTATTTTATGAAATTAAAAATTAAGAAATATGATTTTTGGATATTAAAAAAAACATATATTTTTGGAAAAAACAAAAAATATTATTTTGAAATCTAAAAAAAGAATTATGGAAAATGGAAAAAAAACTTAAATTCGGATTTTTTTTTCAAAAAACAGAATTTCAGAAAAACAAAAAAGATTTTGAGAAATTGGAAAAAAAAACCAGATTTTCGGAAATAAAAAAAAGATTTTTGGAAATTTTTTTTATAGAATTAATAAGATTTTCTGGAAATGGGAAAAAAACAGATTTTATGGAAATTAAAAAATAAATTCGGAAAAGGGACTAAAATTCGGAGTTTTTTTTTTCAAAAAACATAATTTCGGAAAAAGAAAACAGATTTTGAGACATTGGAAAAAAAAACACAGATTTTCGGAAATAAAAAAAGGATTTTCGGAAAAAAAATTATAGAATTATAGAATTAATAAGATTGTTTTGAAATTGGAAAAAAACAGATTTTCTGGAAATTAAAAAAATAAATTCGGAAAAAAAATTATAGAATATATAAGATAAATATAAAATTGGAGAAAATAAAGATATGATTTCCTTCCAAATTGACCATCCAATTTTAAAAAAATAAAGATATGATTTCATTGCCTTTGTTGCATTTTTATCAATGGCAAAAAAAACTTCTTTTGATTGATGATAGAATCCTCCCATGCTCTAATTTATTTCGTGCCCCATGTATAAGTATGTCCCTGGCGAATGTGAAAAGTTGAGTCAATAATAAGAAATTTTGGTTGCGAAAACGTGTTGGTATGTATCCTGACATGTCTTAACAAATATCATGTCAACATGTAAGTATCATCATGTCAACAATTGTTTTGTCATCCTGACATGTCTAAAAAAGTTGTTCTGACTGTTTTGTGAGCTGCTGAGAAATCCCACGACTCGTGGTAGACCCTTAACGAGTCGTGAAGGTCTATTATCACTGTTTTGTGACATTCTGATAAGTTCCACGACTCGTGGGACTCCCTTTACGACTCACGATTTATGTATCCTGACATGTTTTAAAACATTTCATGTCAGTATTTTAGTAACATCCTGTCATAATTTGTTTTTTCATCCTGTCATGTGGATAAAAATATCCTGTTGAACTATTTTCGTTCGCTCGTTCAGTCGTTCGGGGGAGAAGGAACAGGGAGATTTTCTGATTTTTTTTTTTACTTTTTATCTTTTCCCATTTACAATTTTTTTCCTTTTTCTTTTTGTTTTTCGTTTTTATTTCTTTTTATTTTTTCGGTCTTTTTGTTTTTCTTTTTTCCTTTTTTTTTTCTTTTTCTTTTTTCGTTTTTATTTTACAAAATAGGAAAATTTGGCTTTTTTCGTTTTTTATTTATTTCACATATTTTTTTTTCTTTTGGGCACATTTGCAATTTTATTAGGCATTTTTGCAATAAAATTAGGCATTTTTGCAATAAAGTAAAAAACAAGGCATATTTGCAAATGTCCTATGAATTTTGGGTATTTTTTTGCTATTCTTCCTAATTTTTATTAACAAAACTTTTATTCTAATAAATAAATATATTTTTTTAAATTACTTTTTCCTTTTTTTAAAAAAAAAAATCTATTTTTAATTTTTTTTAAATGATGCAAGCTAAAGCGAACTCAGCCTGTCCCTAGTTCCATACAAGACGTTGGATTCTTTATCTCTCTATTTTTTTATAGCGTAAATGGCCGATTGAGATTATAAGAGTAATAGGACTAGTTCAATGTTCACGTTACTGCACAAGCACACAACTGTCTCCTCAGGATTTCTGTTTTACACGCAAACTTCATCATACCACATAAAAGCTCCATAGCCGTTAGCCCGTTATGATAATTTAATTTATGCAATCATATATAATATTGAAATTCAATCATATATAATATTGAAATTCAATATTATTACTATTTTCTACATATAGTTTGCCATGACTTTGAGAACTTTAAAGTATGTTACCAGTTCAATATTCGTCCATCAACTCCATGATTGACCGGCGAAAATTAGAAATAACTACTTGATACAACACATAATTTTGTGCACATGTAGAGTTAGCAAAGCCTTGACTTGTCCAAGGTACCTTGAAAACTTTATCTAATTTTTTTAAAATAAACTCGACCCAAGTTTGAACTTGTAATCACCAGTAAATCACCAAGTTCGACCAGACGAGTTTGATCCAATAACTAAAGAATTAATTTGCCAAACAGGCCATTTTTTAGGCCCAAATTGGATCTTTGTTTTTTTACAGTCACGCGCTCTCTGCTGGTTGCCCCCCTCCATGGAAGAGATCGGGAAGTTGCTGAAATTAGGGGGAAGAAGAGATCGGGAAGCTACTATGCCGATCGGCGTGTCTCTCCAGATCTGTCCGACGGCGTCTCTCTCCTCGATCTGGCGAAAATCTTGGCGAAGGCTCCTGCTCCGGTCTCTCAAATCGGCACCTCTCTTCAGATCGCTTCCATGGCGGCTCCTCGATCTCCTCGATCTGAAGCCTCCTGCTCCGGTCTCTCAGATCGGCACCTCGAAGATCACCGCCTCCCCTTCCTCCTCCTCCCGCTATGCGTCGATTCAGCATCTTCGCTCGCGATGGTGCCTTCCCGCTCCGACAAGCCACCTTGGAGCCAGATTTGTCCGACGGCGCTGTTGCAGCGGGCTTCCTCTTAGTCGGTCGACGATGTCGCCTCTTGCTTCTAACTCTACCGCCTCCACCTCCACTTGCATCTTTCATTCATTCTTCACTGTTTTCTACCGCAAGAGACAACTACTGCTTCTTCCTCTACCGCCTCCTCCTCCACTTACAGCCCGCGCTCTCCGTCTTGTTTGGCCGTCGAATCCGAATCCTCCATCCTCCACCGAATCTGCATCCTCCGATCCGTCCTCTGTCTCCAATGGCGTCTTTCCAACGCCTTCGTCATCTGATTAGTGATGTAAGGCATAATTTCAGCATGTCTTCCTCTTCTTGAACCCTCACCATTTTGATAGTGATTTTATCATGTGGATTAATCATAGTATCGTTTTTAAAAACACTTGTATTTGTTGCAGTGTGATTGTTGAAGCTCTTAAGGTGGACAGTCTTAAGGTGGACAGTCTGTAGAGGCTTTGCTCATCCTTGGAACCTATTCTTCGTAGAGTTGTAAGATAACTTCCTTAAATTTTTTTAATGCACTTTTAATTTTATGCCATGCTGAAAGATGGAGATATCTTCATGAATATGGTTTACTTGAGACAGATGGCTATGCTCATACTTGGAATCTATTCTTTGTAAAGTTGCAACATAACGTTGTATCTTCTCTCTCCCTCCCTCTTCTAAATGTGAAATTGTGGAGACAGATGGCTTGGGCGGTGATGGACAAGTTTTGGTTTCTATAAATGCTGCCTGTCAAATGTTGATTTACTGCAGAAAATTTTTGATGAACTCATGAATTGTCTTAATAGTTCTTTGGGACATGTTAAAGAAAGTGAATGTGGTGGTACTAGCTAGTGTACTGTTGCTACTTTATAAAATGAATAATTGCTCTTTTAATATTTCCATTTTATAAAATGAATAATTGCTCTTTTAATATTTCCATTTGAGGCTTTTGGTTGTATCCTATTGGTTAGATGGAATGAAAATTTGGGGAGATGCCTAGTTTTGGCCTTTCTGTTCAAATAAATGGGTTTCAACAATACGGTTTCACCAACTTCGGTGTCGAAGTCCTGACGTGAAAAAAAAAATATAATTCCGGTTTTAGCAACATGGTTTCAGTAACACGATTTCAGCAAACTCCGGTTTCAGCAACTCCGGTGTCGAAGTGCTGACGCGAAAAAAAAAATCTGATTTTAGCAACACGGTTTCAACAATTCCGGTGTCGAAGAACTGAAATTATATGAGCTACTATATCTTACACACAAGCATATATTTCAGCATTTTTTGAAAAAAAAACTCCTGTTTCAGCAACTCCGGTGTCGAAGTGGTGATGGAAAAAAAAAGAAAAAAAGAAAAAAAACAACTCCGGTTTCAGCAATACGGTTTCAGCAACTCCGATGTCGAAGCGCTGACGCGAAAAAATAAAAAACTAATTTCAGCAATTGCAATAACAATTTAAGCAACTCCGGTTTCAGCAACTTCGGTTTCAGCATCTTCGGTTTCAGCAACTTCGGTTTCAGCAACGCGCGAAAAAAAAAACTAATTTCAACAATTTCAGCAACTTCGGTTTCAGCATCTTCGGTTTCAGCAACGCGCGAAAAAAAAAAGCTGAAATAAGAGTTGCTGAAATCAAATGTGCTGAAATAGGAGGGGGGCACAGGGGGCGCGCGTGGGGGGCAAAGGGGGCAAGAGAAGGAAGATGGACATTTTGCCAATTTGGAAGGGAAGGGTAGACATTTTCCTAATAAAGACCCTAATTATAGCCTATAGCACAATTCCCCCATAACTAAAATGATTCAAACCCAAATTATATATGACTAGACCCAAGATATGCTAAAACTCAATCCCTCGAATGAATATTATCGGATAACTAATGATGCATATTCTATATTAATATTTTATCCATTTTTCAATTTGATGTTTGATTTGAACCAAAATTGATTCAACTAACCCCATTGTCATACTTAGATCAGGATGTACATGTTTTTTTTTTATAACGTCGAGGTTCCGAAGAGATCATGATGTTGTGTAGAATGTGGTGTACAGTGTACTATCCTCCTAAAGTGATGGATCGGATCAAAAGGGTGATGGGTCCTAACTCTCAATAGATATGCCAATCGGCAACCACTCTTATCCACCTGTAGATAGCTAGCTACTAACCAAAATTAGTTGCCATTTATAATATATGAATATAAATTAAATAACATTGACATTTTAAGTGGACCCTATATACAAGTGTATAACCATGTGAAAAACCCAAAAATAAAATGGTGGAAGTTCCTCCATCACATGATTTATACATATACAACTAAAATGAATATTTTTTTATTTAATAAAATGTTTTATCCATTTCCCAAATATATAGGGAAATTGGGTGAGCCAACAAACTGCAAAGGAGTGGAGTGAGTGTGAAGTAGTAGTGTGATGTAAAAGCAGTTGGATGGCAGCAAAACTTCAAAAGCAGTGACCCAACCCAACATACATCAAAAATGAATTTAATTTAATTTAATTTAATTATTAGGTTTTTTTAGTGGCAACAGTTCATTAAAAGCTGTGATGTGGATGTGATCAGCTCATCACATCCTATTTGTTGAGCATGAGCTACTATAGCTTTCCCAATTTTTTTTTCCTTTAAAAAATGTCAAATAAATCGTGTCTTACGTAGACTCAGAGTCGTTAAAATAGACAGACTAATCGTTATGATATAAAAGAAAGATTTGTTAACAAATAACAAACCGCAATTTAAGTATCACGAGAGGAAGGATAGGTGATCAAAGCCAGTTAACAACCATTCAACCAAACAAATTAACACGAGAGCATACCTCTCTTTATTTAGTAGAGATTTTTTTTAATTTCATTCTTTAATATTGCTTGGCTGGTGACACTCCCTAAGTGCCAAGCCCCCAACTGCAACCTACAAATGTACATTATTCTTGCATTGATATGATACACCCTACTAGCTATTTTGTAACAACTAACAACCTAAAAACTTGTTTGGATATCTCTAATAAGAAAATATGTTATTTTTGTGTAAGCAACCATTTTTTGGGTTTGTTTATTTGTGTGAAAATATGTAGTTTGGAATGAGTCTCATTTAAATACTCTTTGAATTGATTAAGAGTTGTAAATTGATTAGGTCACATGTTTAGGTGAAGTAACTTGTGGTAGAGAAATAGGATTATTAATTTGGTATTATTATTATTATCATTATTATTATTGGGAGCAAATACTAAATGAATGAGGATGAAAAGAAGGGGGAGTGGGGAAAGAGCATCCTCCCACATGGGTCTAATAATGCCTTTGGAATCATCTTAGGAAAGTGCAACTATCAACTAAAACTAGTTTTCCTTTGCCGAGGTACCATCACAAAGGGTAATTACCTTTATTAAAACATAACTTCTCAAATGAGAGGCTTTTTGTGCGTAGTGAGCATTCGTTTCGGCCTTTATTGTCGGTTGAGACACTGTGATTTACCTTCTCTCATAATTTTTTTTGGGCCGGGAGTGAGGGACGCCCATAGAGGAGCGATTTCACCTTTTTACTTTTTTAGGCAAGCTTTACTAAAACATGAAACCTTTAAGTCTTACCATATTTCATATCGATCTTTTCAATTATTCAGTTTTAGTACAAAAAAAATTAAATTTAATGATAAGATGGGGATGAAAATAATTTATAAATGTGGTTACCTAAATGAAACCTCCAAAACATTAATCATTTTACTCTAAATCCTTAAATTAATGATGGTCCAAGCTCCTAACTAATATTCTAGCTCTATGATAGAATTGGTAACCCCACAATTTGGAGTAAAGTCCTAACCTTGTATAAATTTAATGATGTGCATTAGTAACATTTATTTATTTTACCTTATTGATGGATAAAGTACTTATTTCAAAATAAATCATCATATATTCCATTTATAGCAAAATCCAATTGAAAAAAATTCTTAGTTAACTTTTTTTTGAATGAAAATTCTTAATTAAATTTACGGTCACCAAACAAAAGAGACTATGAAAAAGAAAGAGAACCTAATCCTTCATCACTAGCTAACAATACATTCACACTCCCATACCCACTTTGCTTTCTTATTCAATTAGGAATCTTCAATTTACACCCACATCTTTCATTTTCACTTTAATTAAATTCATTAAACACTTGGCCAAATTTTTTTTATACCAAAAAGTTTAAACCACCCAAATCACAAATGCAAAAAGATACCAGTTTTTGAAGTGGTAAATCTATAAAAAAGTAATAAGTAATTATAAAAGAGGCAAGATAACAAGTCTCGTCGTAAAAGTGGCTTTCACCACACTACACCTATCTACTCGGTGTGAAGAGCTCCCACAAAAAAAATACATACTCGCTCTCCTCCAAAAAGAATACTCCCTACCTCTTACTGCTATCACCCTGTATAAGTGAAACTATCGTGTGACTCTATCCACCCATTTATGATCATTGAGTGACTTGCATTTGCACCTGCACCTCAAGGCTATTCGAGATTTACAATTTTCAATAACCCATTGGGCCAAGCCAGAGGATGACAATTGCACTTGCACTTTCGCCTCAGCTTTATTTCACCTCAGCTTTAATTAGACGAAAGATGCATATTTCACTATATATAATTTTGACCAACTATATATAATTTTGACCAAATTCCGGTAATAGTTACAATTTTTTTTTATATATAAAAAAAACAAAGAGTAAGATAAAATTGAAAAAAGTAAATTAAGGAACTATGAATTCCAAATCCCAATTGCCAATGATCTATCTAATTAACAATTTAATTTACATGATTGAATTGGTTTAAATAAAAAAAGGGTGTTGGGGGGGGGGGGGGGGGGGGTAATTCCTTCTTTCTAGTGACGGCAATCCACCAAAGAACTGGCGAAGATCAGCGTCTTGTCGTTGGATCCAAACAAGAAATCGGGCGATTGCGGTTGCGTTTCCGGGAGCTGGTGGTCTTGTTGTTGGTCAGCGGGGAGGTTGAGGTCCAAGCACAGCTGCATATTCCTCGCCGGAAGAGGCTCAGGCGACGCAGACAGAGTCGCCGGAGAGGAAGCGATGGGCGATCGGTGGCGCCTCATGTGGCCGCCCAATGCCTGGCCGGATGAGAACTCCGCCCCGCAAATCCCGCAAGCGTGGACCTTCAATTTGGGGTGGGTGTTGGTTGCACTGAAGGTGTTCGACGAATTGCCAGCGATGTGAAGAGAGAGGGCAACTCCTTGGAAGCTGTTGAATTTGCTGTTTTCGGGGGATTGGTGGGGATTGTTGACCTCCTCCGGCGGGGAGTGCTTGGGCTTCTTGTGGCTCGCCCTGTGGCCGCCGAGCGCTTGGAACGACGGGAAGCAGCGGCTGCACGTCTTGCACTCGTACACAGTACACAACGGCAAGGGTGAAGGTTGGGGCTGGTGGGTTGGGGATTTATGGTGGCCTTGTGCAAGGAGGATCAAGCAGTAGGCCAAGTCCACTTCTTCCTCGGTGGTGGGACTGTTGCATATGTGGGACCCGCTGTCGGCGGTGGTGGTGGAGGAGGAGGAGGTGGCCACCCTGCAGGCCGACGCGTCGATGGCGAGAGGGGTGTGCGGGGAGGCCGGACGGGGGCGCTTGGTGCGCTTGCCTTTGATCAACAACATGGTTGGATGATGTTTGTGGAGTGATTGATGAGTGGTGATTGGGATTGAGGAATGGAGGAGTGTGTGGGGTTGGTTTGTGGTTTTATAACAAGTATGTGTGATGATGTGATGATGGAGTAGAGCAAAGGTGGGAGTTTGGTGTTGGTGTTGGTGGTGGTGAAGGGTGATGGTTTGGCTAACCTAAATATATTCCAAGCTTGGAGGTTGGAGATGAGAGAAGTTTTAGGGTATTATTTTTGTATGTTTTGTGTGGTAGTTTTAATAAGAGTAGATTGGTATGAGAGGCCAAATAGATCAATGATATAGACAATTCGTAATGACAACAAGTAAAAGTAAAAGAGAGAACAATATCAACAAAGGAGAACACCGAGATAAAAACTATGGGTCGAAATGAAGTCACCGACCTAGATACAACAACAACATTCCCAGTTTTCCCGCCAGGGTAGGGTTTGGGGGCCAAGTTGAGTGCACTCTTTCCCCGACAAAGTTGAGAGAGTGTTTCCTAGTGGGTCAGACACTGACAAAGTCACCGGCCTAGATGAATAATAATAATTTGCCTTTTGATTTCACAATTCTTATGGAGGGGAATTGAAACCTAAACCAGCGTACATGTGCTAAAGTGTTAGTAACCTAACACACAAGTCGAGTTAAGTTTCATTTTAAAATCAATTGACGATAGAAGAAATAGTTCACCGACTTTTATATAGGAAACTTTTTTAAGCTCATTCACATGTATTGACACTTTTTGAAACTGTCAAATAACAAATATAATTAATGATGCAAAAAATTGCAACCTTCAATTCTACCATCTTTAACTATTTAGCTTTCTGAATTCCTTTCTATACAGTCATTGCTTCAGCAACAATAATATAAGTTTTCCTGACTTGAGTAACTCTACTTCCATTGCCCAGGCCTTACCTACATCTTTATTAATCCATCATAAGTTAATTAATTAACTTGAAATGATTTGTCAATGGATTTTTCATTCAGTTTTAATAAATTTCCGATTTTTGACGGAGATGGAACAATTTGCCAAATCTGGATGATACAACAGTGAAACTGAAAGGGGGGAGGTGACGATTAAATTAAATAACTAATAAAAGGAAGTGGCAGTGAGATTCGGTTTAAATTAGGATTCAAGCAAACCTCCCATCCATCCATCCATCCGATCCACCTCCAACTTCTCCTCAACGACTCTCTCTCTCCCCTTAATTGTATAGACAAAGAGAGAGAGAGAGTGATGGCTACAACTACTAGTTGTGGAGTGCAAGGCTGTCTATTTCAATTTTAAAACTACTGCACCTTAGTTCACCAATTTTATTTTTTTAAAGTGAAGTTACGAGGTTATCGACTAATTTCTTATATGATTGAACTTTAGCATGCAATACACTCATATCAAAAAATTTAAGCGGTAAGCGTCAAATACGCTCAAGTCTCAACCCAAAACTAAATGTTTCTTCAAAACTAAATGTTTTTATTTGATTCATAGGTATGCACTTACATCATTACAATAAAGGAGGGGGTTTAAATCTTTAATAATAAGGAGGGGGTTTAAATCTTTAATAATAAGGTAGTAATGTTTAATAAAACTAAATGTTTATCTAAATATTTAAAATGGACTCTCTTAATCGCACCAAAGAAAAATTTTGGACACCAAAAAAAGAAAAGAAAAAAAAGAGAGTAAAAGTTGCAGAAAAGTTGTAAAATTATATGAGATGGAACCGTGGAACACCAAATGAGACTTTGGAATCCCACAAATCTCGTCCCATCCTGCCTATATATTAGGGCTCGTTTGGTTTGATGTGGGAATTGAAATTACCGGGAACTTAATTACTTCATGAAAATTGAATTCCAATAAAGTTTATTCATGGGAATTGTGAAAATATGTTTGTTGATTTTTTATTCTAGAGGATTAAATGTCGGTGAACTTCCTCCAAATTGAAAGAATTTAACTTCCTAGAACGTTGAATTTCTGGGTTTTTGAAATTTAAAAATACCAACCAAACACAAAATTTTTTTCCTACTTCCTGGGATTTTCTATTTGTTGGGTTTTTTAATTGCTAACCAAACAAGGCCTATATTTTTAAGATATATGCAAGGTGTAAATTTTAATTTTGATAATAATAGTTATTATTAATTATATATATTTTTATATTTTCTTTCGAACTCTTTTTTGGGGTGGGGGGAAAGATTAAATCATTGTTGGAACTCTCCAGGGAAAAAGCGTTAAACATGACAACATTACAACAGTAGACTTTCACTATTTTTTTTAATTAAGTAAAAATTCGAGATCGGATAAGCCTGAATCTCGATAGGTTGATAAGTCGGCAGACGGAAAACCGTCGAACATACAACAGAAAAACAAGAGAAGGGCGCAATAAAACAGACGGTAGTGCGGCACACACACTACAACAGGACAAATTTAAGCAGACCTAAATCTAGCAAATTGAGAACGTAGACTAAGAACTAACCCAAATGCTATCATACAGCAGCGCCCCTGACCAACAATACATCCAAAATCTCCTATGGGCAATGAACACGAACTTCCAAATAAGTTCCTTCCCGAACATGGAGTTGCTTCGTACACATTACCTCGCCCCCAGCCAGTCCCGACTCTGGATGCCAGGACCCCAACAAAGAACAAGATCGTGTAGACACACTGGAAGCAAAGTTATACACCGCCTGAGAAAATGCACCAAAAGAACCGGCCTAAATGGACATGGATTTTGATCAATTTCGGGCGGAATTTAAACGGTCACTGATTTTAGCGCTTGAAAAAAAAACGAGTGGGTTTTAGTGAAGACCTTTTCGGGATTTTGATATTTTTTTGGTTGGGATTTTGTACAAGTCTCATTTGGGTCAACTTTCCCACACTTGCTTGCACCACACCCAACCATATGACCATGGTTGTCGCGTATAATAAAGCCAGTTGTTGCATGTCGGATGAGACCTAAAAAATCAGATTTTGTTACTAAGAGGCCCTTAGATTATGTGCATGCAGACCTATGGGGACCTGCCCAGGTTGATACTATTGGTGAAAGGAAGTGCTTCCTTTCACTAATAGATCACCATTGCAAGAAGGTTTGGGTGCATCTTCTAAAGGCTAAAAGTGACACTTTTAAAACTTTCCAAGTTTGGAAAAAAAAAACAGAGGGTCAAACTGCTTTTAAATTGAGATGTCTTAGAACAGATAATGGACTTGAGTTCTGTAACTAGTTGTTTGATGATTTCTGCAATGATCATGGTATTATAAGGCATCTTACTATTCCAGGCACCCCCCAATAGAATGGTACCGAAGAGAGAATGAACAGGACATTGCTTGAAAAAGCCAGGTGTATGCTCATTAGCTCTGTCATGAAGCCAACTCTATGAGGGGAAGTTGTAACCACTGCTGCTTATTTAATCAACAGATCACCCTCAGCTCCAATTGGTTTTAAGACCCTTTATCAGATGTGGTCTGGAACCAAGCCCAACATCTCAAACTTAAGGCCTCTTGGATACACTGCCTATGCTCATCAAAGCATAGGAAAGCTGCAACCAAGGTCCCTAAAGTGTGTCATGTTGGGGTACCCTGAGGGTGTGAAGGGTTATAAATTGCTTGTAATCCAACCTGGAGGTTACAGAGTGATTGTTAGCAGGATGTTAAATTCATTAAAACTGAGTTCCATTTTAAGAATGTGCATTCATTTGTTGATCATGAACTAAACCCTGCATCTCAGTTTTATGTTCCCACCTCTCAAGGTAGGGCTTCTGACAATGAATTTGATACTGGTGTCCCACATGAGTCATCTGACTCTACTTCCAGTAATGGCAATGATCAGAATTTTGAGCATCATGACTCTAACTCAAGTACTGAAGATGTGCCTCACCAATTAGGTGGGGAGGTAAACTCATCATCTACCTCTTCTGCTTCTCACCACTATTCTTCTACTTCTACCCCTTCTTCTTCTTCTTCTGATGATGAATTTGTTGATCCTCTTGCTGATGTTGATGATTCTTTGTCTTATGCTTCTTCTGAAACTGATCATGAACATGATAATTTTGATGAAGTACCTGATTTGACCAACTATCAGTTAACAAGAGATATCCTAATAGGAAATATTTTAACAGTGAGGTAGATTTGGCTTTTGTGGTTGTTGAGGTTGTTGATGCTTATACTCTTGAGTTATTTGAGCATGATATTAAATGTGCTAATTCTGATAAATGGATGATTGCTATGAAAGAGGAAATAAACTCCATGATGACCAATAAAACCTGGATTCTTGTTCCTAAACCAAACAAAGCTAGGTTAATTGGTTGTAAATGGGTTTTGGTACGGGGTTAGCCGTAGGATGGCCCGATTTTCGACAATCAAGACTCACAGACAAGAATGGAAGCAAAGACTCAAGAACAAGAACAAAGACTCGAAAATTCAGCAACTCTAGACTCAACAAAACAATGAAATAAAGACCGATAGAAGGGTGATTCGAACTAAGGTAGAATGAGATAAAGACCCCAGACCTCCTAAGAGGGTAGGAACCAAATATCAACGACTACAAAGCCCGCCTCTACAACCTTACACAACCAAGCGGACAACTTGGAGGCACAAGGAGGGGACTTGTGATTACCTGGATCACCAAGCTCTCGCGAGGTTGACGAACTCAAAGCAAACCAAGCAAGATCTATAACCAATTTGTAATCGATGAGCAACGCTTTGAATCGATTGACTTGCACTCTTGTGTTTCACACCAAAAGAGAGAAATTTCAATAAAATTGTACGTGTCTTTCTACCATGATGGCAGCCGACTATATTAACCCTAATCCAGGCTGATTTTCGGCTAAAAGAAATAAAAATAATTAACTTAAAGAAATTATTAAAATACCCTTAAAATTTCCTAAAATAACTTAAGTAGAAAAGTTACTAAAGTAGGAAATAAAACAAGGTTCCAAGACTTAGAATATTTCGTCTCTACAAGGCCTAAGGTGGCTCAGCCTCAAGCATTTCTATACACATATAGGTCTTCAAAGTAGGTTTCGGAAGTTGAACCGTGCTCGAGAACAAGGCATGACTCACAAACATGAATGAGTCGCGTTGAAGCTTCTTAGCTCGGGCTCGAGTCATAGGTCCGTCTCCTAAGATGATTGGCGTGTCCGAAGGTGTGGAAGATGGTGTAGAAGATGGTCCCGCATCAACCTCCCCTTCTTGGAAAGGACTCGACCACGAATCCAAGTCCTCGTCCACGGCTAAGTATGGAATAAGATCCGCGATGTTGAAGGTAGCACTCACGCCATAAGTTCCAGGAAGCTCCAGCTTGTAGGCATTGTCGCCCACCTTCTCCAGAACCTTAAAAGGTCCATCTCCTCGCGGTGCAAGCTTGCTCTTCCGCTCGTTGGGAAACCTCTCCTTCCTCAGGTGCACCCACACAAGATCCCCTGGCTGGAATGTCACCAATCTGCGCCCCTTGTTGGCCTTATTGGCGTTGTACTCAGCCTTCCGCATGAGCTGATGACGCGTCCGTTCATGTAGCTCCTTAACGAACTCAACATGCTTACCTGAGTCAAAAGACTCATTCTCTCTCATAGGATATGGAGTAAGATCAAAAGGGGTTAGTGGATCAACACCATACACACATTCAAAAGGAGTTATTTTAGTTGAGGAATGCATTGTCCTATTGTAAGCAAACTCCACATGAGGTAAGGCTTCTTCCCAAAGCTTCAAATTTTTCCTTAAAATGGCTCTAAGGATAGTGGTTGAGGTCCTATTGGTCACCTCAGTTTGGCCATCTGTTTGGGGGTGACTAGAGGTAGAGAATAACAATCTAGTTCCCAATTTATTCCATAAAGTCCGCCAAAAATGACTAAGAAACTTAACATCCCTATCACTCACAATTGTCTTAGGCACACCATACAACCTAACTACTTCCTTAAAGAACAAATTCGCAACATTAGTAGCATCATCAGTCTTATGGCATGCTATAAAGTGAGCCATCTTAGAAAATCTATCCACCACTACAAATATAGAATCCCTCCCCTTCTTAGTTCTAGGCAATCCCACAATAAAATCCATAGATATGTCTTCCCAAGGGGCTGAGGGTGTAGGGAGTGGTGTGTATAAACCATGGGGCATGAGCTTAGACTTGGCCTTTAAACAGTCAATACATCTCTTAAGGCAATGGTCAACATCCCTAAGCATATGTGGCCAATAAAAGTGTGACTTAAGTGTGTGATAGGTCTTATCTCTCCCAAAATGACCCATTAATCCTCCATTATGGGCTTCATTAACCAATAATAATCGAAGAGAACACCTAGGTATGCACACTTGGTCTTTCCTAAACAAGAATCCATCAAAGATATAGAATTGGTCGGTAGGACCCTTATCTAGGCACTTTCGAAAGATAACCCCAAAATCAGCATCATTCTCATACAATTCCTTAACGTATACAAAGCCTAAGACTCTAGAATCCAAAGTGGTCAATAACACATGTCTCCTAGATAATGCATTAGCTACCACATTGTCTTTCCCTTTCTTATACTTTATAACATAGGGAAATGTTTCTATGAATTCCATCCATCTACCATGTCTCCTATCAAGTTTATCTTGGCTCTTAAAATGTTTCAATGATTCATGATCAGTCCTAAGTATAAACTCTCTAGGCCATAGGTAATGGGACCATGTCTTAAGGACTCTATACAATGCATATAATTCCTTATCGTATGTAGAGTAATTAAGACAAGCACCTTTTAGTTTCTCAGAAAAGAAGGCATTAGGCTTACCTTCCTGCATAAGCACGCCTCCAATGCCAACTCCGCTAGCGTCGCACTCCACCTCAAAGGGCCGAGTGAAGTCAGGGAGAGCCAGCAATGGCACCTGAGTGAGCTTCTCCTTGAGCATGCAGAAGGCCTCCTCCTGAGCTGCGCCCCACTTGAACTCGCATCGCTTCTTTGTGAGCTCGGTGAGAGGGGCTGAGATGGTGCTGAGTCGCACACAAACCGCCGGTAGAAGCTCGCCAATCCTTGGAAGCTGCGCACATGGCCGATGGTGGTGGGTGTCGGCCACTCCTGGATCGCTTTGATCTTTGCCTCATCGACACGCAGTCCATTCGAGCTCACTACAAATCCAAGAAAAGACACTTGATCATGACATAGTTCACATTTCTTCAAATTTGCATACAAGTGTTCTAATCTTAGAGTAGAAAGTACTTCCCTTAAATGTGCTTCATGTTCCTTAGGTGATTTGCTATAAACAAGAATGTCATCAAAATACACAACAACAAATTTTCCTATGAAATTTCTAAGCACGTGATTCATTAGGCGCATGAAAGTACTAGGAGCGTTAGTTAAACCAAAAGGCATAACCAACCATTCATAGAGTCCAAATTTGGTTTTAAAGGCTGTTTTCCATTCATCGCCTTCCTTCATCCTAATCTGATGGTAACCGCTTTTTAAATCAATTTTAGAGAAGATGGAAGAACCATGCAACTCATCTAACATATCATCTAGGCGGGGTATAAGATGGCGATATTTCACAGTTATGTTGTTAATGGCCCTACAGTCTACACACATTCTCCATGAACCATCTTTCTTAGGGACTAACAACACAGGCACAACACATGGACTCAAACTTTCCCTAATGTATCCCTTATCCAACAGTTCCTGGACTTGGGATTGAACCTCGTGGGTTTCAGTGGGATTCATTCGATAAGCAGGCCTATTAGGCAAAGAAGCCCCTGGAATGAGATCAATTTGATGCTCAATTCCTCTAATAGGGGGTAGACCTGCTGGTATGTCCTCGAAGAAGACATCCTTATACTCTTCAATAAGAGATAGGATGCGAGGAGGGAGGGTAGCTCGAAGCTCCTCACTCAACATATTCAACCCTTTGCAAAGGAGCATAAGGGTTGTTTCCCCATCCGCAAACTCGTCTAAATATGCACTTTTGGAAGCCAAAAATACACTTTTAGGCCGAGTAGGGGTAGACACTTGGCTCGACTGAGCCTCCTTAACTAACTCACCTTTACTTACCTTCCGCTTCTCAATCTCGTCGGCCACCTGGGTTGGCGTCATAGGCTTGAGAACTACATTCTTGCCCTGAAAAGTAAAGGAATATCTGTTAGTAAAGCCATCATGCAAGACCTTACGATCAAATTGCCAAGGACGTCCTAATAAAATATGACAGGCTTGCATAGGTACTATATCACATAACACATCATCTTCATAATGTCCTAGTTTGATATGCACTTTAACTTGCCTATTCACCTTTAAATTACCACAGTCATTCATCCAATGCAATCTATAAGGCCTAGGATGCTGAATAGTAGGAAGTTGTAATTTATCAATCATCTCTTGACTAGCTAAGTTACAACAACTTCCTCCATCAATGATCACATTAACAACCTTACCCTTTACTAAGCATCTAGTATGAAATAAGTTTTCACGTTGATTGTCATCAGAAGGTGCAGGAACAACACTTAAGACTCTCCTAACAATCAGTGATTCACCATGTTCATAATCAATGCCATCATCATCTTCATCATAAGTAAGAAGGTTGAGATTCTGATCATTTTCATTAACGGGCTTTTCGTGTTCATCACAAGAGTTTTCAGATTCATATTCGCCTAAGTGATTAATCATGAGAGTCTTTTTATTGGGACAATCCTTCATAGTATGACCTCTACCCTGACATTTAAAGCACACAATGTCCCTAGATCTAGTAGTAGAGGGGTTAGGAGTACTCCCTTTGGGGCCAGTAGATACCCCAGACAAATCTCGTCCAGTCCAAGGCGCCTTGCCCTTGTCGGAGGGCTGCTGGGCTGTTCGGCCTTCCCCTTTCCCTTGGCCTTGGTTTGGCCGAGAGCTGTAGCCTCCTTCAGGTCGCCCTTGGGGCTGTTGTGGCCGGCTTTGGCGCCATGGTTGGGGCTGCCCACTCGTCCTCCTTCCGCCTTGGTTCCTGTATCTAGTTCCACGTTCAACTTTAATAGCCAAATGTAATAATTCAGTAGGAGTAGAGTAAGGAAAATAATCGATCTCATGAGCTAAGGCGGGATGCAAAATACGAAGAAACCTAGCATTTGTATCCTCATAGTGTTCCACTACATTGGCTATAGCCATGGTTTCTTGCATAAGATTAAAGGTTTCCTCAACAGATTTGTTACCTTGTTTAAGGTTTTCTAGGCGTTGCCTAAGCTCTCTAGCATAATGTTGAGGGACAAACCTACTTCTCATTAAGGCTTTCAATTGGTTCCTAGAAGCGATAGGCGCATCAAGGGCTCTTCTTCTTTCCTTAACCAAGTTATCCCACCAAATTAGAGCAAACCCTTGAAATTCTAAAGAAGCCAATTGTACTTTCTTAGGTTCAGAGAAATTATGACAGTTCCAGATTTGTTCCATTTTTGTTTCCCAGTCAATATATGCACCTGGATCTGTCTTACCATCAAAGGAAGGAATCTTTACCTTTACCTTACCTATGCCGTCCTGATCAGGATCTTTAGGCTCACGGTATTGGTAACGACCTCCTCTGTCGTTCCGCCTCAGGCGTTGCTCCCAATAGTCCTCTTCTTGGAAGTCATCGTCTCGTTCCGAATAGTAGAACTCCTCCTGGAAGCCACGACCTCTTCCTCTTCCCCGTCCTTGCCCCTGCGCATTAACAAATCCGTTATTTCTACCATATCTCTCCCCTCGTGGAGAGTTGTTCTCTTCAAACAAAGGATTAATTAAATTAGGGTTAGGATTAGGATTAGGATTTCGGACTTCCCTGTCATCATTAGGCGTATCGTCACGCCTTTGATTACCTTGACCACCAAGGTTATTAGAACCCATTGGTCTAGCCTCCAAGGCTGTCAGCCTATCTATCACTGCCGCCAAGGTGGTGATAAGAGTGTTCATGGTGTTGTTGAACACCGCGGCGGATACAGTTGCTTCAGAATTGTTGTCATTGTTGCCATTGTCGGCATTGTTTCCATTGTTACCCTGAATGTTAGACATTGCAAATAAAGACAAACACAGAACGATGTCAAGATTAGCAAAAGATAAACAAACTCACAATGTGTTTCTCTCACACACTTCTCTCTAATTGGTTATGACAAGCTTGTTGGGGCAATCCGCTTTGGGCAAATCAACACTCAAGCAAGGACTTAACAATCAAAAGAAAGTAATCAAGGGAAAGGACAAAAAAACAAGCAACAAGGGACTCAACAATAGCAAGAACCACTCGACAAAAGCCGGAGAAGAAGGTCGAAATCGACCGAAAGCCTCGAAATCGACCAAAACAGACTCGACAGAACCCATACCGAGGCTGTAGGGGGTCGGTATGGGGTCGGTATGGGCACTACAGGACTCGACACATAAAAATAGGAAAAGAAAATGAAGGAAAAGAAAGAAAAACTTGGATTTTTACCTCTTTTTGATTCAAACCCTTAGCAAGGACGTTGTAGTTGCAAGGTAGGGCTTAAAAAAAATTTTGTGTTTTGGGAGGTATGTGTTTGAGATTTTCAACTAGGGCTATGAAATTTCACCAAAATTGGTCCTTGAAGGTTCTTGCACTAGATCTCAACAATCCTTTTTTTTAAGCTACTTTTGCCCCTAGTGAATTTTATCCTCCTAGGTTAAAGCTTTGAATGTATTCTTTTTTTTTAATAACTTTTTCGGACTGTTTTTTTACTAATGCAAGAACACTTAACAATGAAATAAAAGGACTCTTGAAAATTTAAACTATGGTGAAAGAAAAATAAAATTTATGTAGCCCTAATGAAATATATATATAGATGGAACTTTGGCTAAATTTGGTAAATAAATCTATCTATGCCCTTTATAATCTATGATAGAAAATATGAGATATATCTACCAAAAATTTCAACAAATTAAATAAGGCAACAAAGTAGATAGATCTAGGATAACAAAAGATAGAAACAAGCAAACAAACTAGGGTTTGTGATCTTGTGTTTGGGATGCCGAATGGAGATCCACTTCAACAAGTATGTCGGTTGCACAAAGGTGCCGATTGGATCCAACGTGGCTATGGTCTCGGCTTAGGATGTGTTTAGGCTAAGTGCAACCACAATCATCACAAACAAAGGTTAATGCAATCAAATTCAAAAATTCAAGAAGTAAAAACCAAGAACAAAGAGACTCTATTTTTTTTTGTTTCGGACTGTCTTTTTTTTTTGTAGTTTAGGGAAACAAAAGACACAACTTTTGATGTCGGAAACCTAAGCTCTGATGCCAATTTGGTATGGGGTTAGCTGTAGGATGGCCCGATCTTCGACAATCAAGACTCACAGACAAGAACGGAAGCAAAGACTCAAGAACAAGAACAAAGACTCGAAAATTCAGCAACTCTAGACTCAACAAAACAATGAAATAAAGACCGATAGAAGGGTGATTCAACTAAGGTAGAACAAGATAAAGACCCCAGGCCTCCTAAGAGGGTAGGAACCAAATATCAACGACTACAAAGCTCGCCTCTATAACCTTACACAACCAAGCGGACAACTTGGAGGCACAAGGAGGGGACTTGTGATTAACTGGATTACCAAGCTCTCGCGAGGTTGACGAACTCAAAGCAAACCAAGCAAGATCTATAACCAATTTGCAATCGATGAGCAACGCTTTGAATAGATTGACTTGCACTCTTGTGTTTCACACCAAAAGAGAGAAATTTCAATAAAATTGTACGTGTCTTTCTACCATGATGGCAGCTGACTATATTAACCCTAATCCAGGCTGATTTTCGGCTAAAAGAAATAAAAATAATTAACTTAAAGAAATTATTAAAATACCCTTAAAGTTTCCTAAAATAACTTAAGTAGAAAAGTTACTAAAGTAGGAAATAAAACAAGGTTCCAAGACTTAGAATATTTCGGCTCTACAAGGCCTAAGGTGGCTCAGCCTCAAGCATTCCTATACACATATAGGTCTTCAAAGTAGGCTCCGGAAGTTGAACCATGCTCGAGAATAAGGCATGACTCACAAACATGAATGAGTCGCGTTGAAGCTTATTAGCTCGGGCTCGAGTCATAGGTCCTTCTCCTAAGATGATTGGCGTGTCCGGAGATGTGGAAGATGGTGTAGAAGATGGTCCCGCATCAGGTTTATAAACTCAAAAATGGTGTGAAACCTGGTGACCAACCTACCTATAAGGCAAGGTTGGTGGCCAAGGGCTTCACACAGAAACCTGGGATTGACTATAATGTTATTTTTGCACTTGTTCTTAAGTATAAAACTCTGACATTATTACTTGCTGTTGATGCTGTTTATGATTATGAAATTGAACAAATGGATGTGAAAACTGCTTTCTTTTATGGTGATTTAGATGAACAAATCTATATTAGACAACCTAAAGGATTTGAGGACAAGTTTAAACCTGATCATGTTTGCTTGCTTAAAAAATCTCTATATGGTTTAAAACAGTCTCCTAGGCAGTGGAACAAAAAATTTGATAATTGCATGATCAAACTTGGTTTTAAAATCAGCTTCTATGATCCATGTTTATACTTGTTGGGTGCTAAATCTATGTCTCCCTTGTATGTCTTGCTATATGTTGATGATATCCTCATTATCTGCAAGTCTAAGGCAAAAATATCTGATGTTAAGGCTTCACTCCAGAAATTCTTTGACATGAAGGATCTGGGCCCTGCTCAGAAAATTCTTGGCATAAAAATTTCTAGAGGATAGAGCAAAACATCAAATATTTCTGTCACAAAAGGACTATCTGATGAAAGTCCTTGAGAGGATTCATTTCTCTAATGTCAAGCCTGCTCCTATACCCTTAGGAGGGCACCTTGACCTCACAAGGTATGAGGTACCACTAAGGAAGGAGGAGGAAGACTACATGAGAAATGTACCCTATGATGATGCAGTGGGATCTGTTATGTATGCAATGATTTGTACTAGACCTGACCTTGCCTTTGCAGTGAGTGTACTCAGCAGGTATATGTCCAATCCATCAGAGAAACATTGGATAACCATGAAGTTTCTTTTGAGAAATATTGCAGGAACATTGGACATCTGTCTGGTCTATAGTTTGCATACTTCTCCCTCTGAGCTATTTGATTTTGTGGATTCTGACTATGCAGGTAATAGAGACAACAAGAAATCTACCACCTCCTTTATGTATACCTGGTGTGGAAATTGCATATCTTGGAAGGCACAGCTGCAACCAATTGTGGCTCTGTCCTCAACAGAGGTAGAGTACATTGCTGCAACTGAAGTTTCCAAGGAAGTAACCTGGCTCCAAAATATACTTAAGGAGGTGGAAAGAAAACCTTGTAAGGACCAAGCTCATGGGCTTATTATCCTAGTTCGGATGTTTCGGGTTGGAACAAATTACTATAATTCGTCCCCGCCTACGAATGAGTCGACATTTTTGCACATGGACAGTCAGAGTCCACTCTACCTGTGCAAAGATCTTGTCTATCATGAGAGGACTAAGCACATTGACGTTAGATACCATTTCATTCGTGTCTTGATAGCTAAAAATCTTCTTCTTGTTAAAAAGATTGACGGCAAAACCAACCCTGCAGATTTTGGTACTAATATTGTAAACCATTGATAAGTTTATCTTTTGCAAGGAGTTCCTGCACTTGATCAAGCCCAACTGATGCTAAGAAGGTATGTCTAGCCGATGATAGAAAAGGAGTAAACCCAGTTCACACTACAACAAGGCAGTTTTATGATATGTGTAAACATAGAATTAGGAGGGCAATTGTTAGGCTCATCTCATTATAAGTCTCTTATGTAATTCTTATGTTTTTGGTACTTAGGGAGAAATGTGTATGTATGTATAATATATACACCAGGTTCTGTTTGTATTGGATTGGGCTTGAGCCCAAATCCGATCTCAGGCCGGCCCAAAGTTGTGAGTTCAGTCCCACACACTTGAACTCCTGACCGTTGGTGGCTCAACGACTTCGTTTTGTATGGCACGGGTTTGTAAAGGTTGAAAACCCTAATCTCCTGGTAAGAGAGAGAGAGAGAGAGAGAGAATTTGAGAGCAGCTTCCAGGCTCACCTCCCTTGTCTCCTGAGCTTTGATAGGGTTTATCTTTCCCTTGTGCTCTTGAGCGTAGGTTGAGCTCCCTTCATATCCAAGCACTGAGATCTTGAGAGCTTGTGAGATTTGAAGCTTGATTGCCCTTCGGTTCTATCCTTGGTGACTGGTGTCCTAGTTGAGGCTATCGTCTTTATTTCTCGTTTTGGTTTTGATGTAAACTCGTTTTGTAAACTGGTTTTAATCGATCAATACAAGTTTTGTCTTTGGTGTTTTGTGTTCTTGATCTCCCTCTTCATCCGCATTTTAATAACAATGACTTTTCAAGTTAGTAGACATTTGTACCTAACATCGATTAGTCTACTAACCAATGGCGAAACTCATTGTAGACGGGAGGTGGCAATGGCCCTTCCGGCGGAAAAACTTAATGTTATATGTAATACTTCCTCCGATCCAAAATAAGTGTCATTTTAGGCTTTTGAATTTGATCCAAAATAAGTGTCGTTTTATGTTTTCTACACAATTTAATAGATTGGTTAATAAAAAAAATTGGTATTGAGAATTGTATTGGTTGACTACTTTTTCTTTCATGTTCTCCACTTATTGGTTGAAAAGGTTGGTAAGCATTTAATAAATGATAAGCTATATAAAAAATGTATAAAACCAATATATAAACATTAATACTTTACTTAAAAATTGTGTCAATAGCTAAAACGACACTTATTTTGGATCGGATGGAGTATATTTTTAGGATATGTAAATAGTAAAAGAGCATATTAACAACTAATTGCTCTAATTTAGTTACACTGGTCAATGATAATTATTTTAATCAATAAGTCGGGATTTCAAATCTCCACAATTCCTTTATAAAATATATTTTTTAAAAATTATTGTGTAATTGGTATAAAAAAATAAAAAAAATCCAAAAATATTTTTTAGCCCTTCCAACCAGAGATGTTAAGTTCCACCACTACTATTAACACCGATTTTCTAAGTTGGTAAACATCTAACGACTTATAAAACTGGCGTCAGACAAAAATGATATCGATTTAAAAAGTTGATGTTGTGATCATGCCCGTGATAATGCCCCGCCGCCTACCGGCACCTTCGGCCTCACCAGCCTGCAATCACAAACCGCTTGCCACCATATCTCAATCAAATCCTCCTAATTCAAAGTGATCTATACAACGGGATTGCTCCCCCCTTCGAATTCGCATTCATTGCAATTTACCCAAAATCGAAAAGTTCTTTCTTCGCCATTGATTTCGATGTCATGGTCAGTTACTGCTCGACCTTCGGGGGTGGGTTTTGCTCTAAAGTTAGCAAGTGGTTTGATCTGGTGGGCTTGATGTCCGATCGGTGTCTTCGTTGGCCCTGGCGGTGGGGTTTTGGATGGAGAAGTGCGTGCGGGCGCTCGTTTCTCTTCTTGCTCTGTGGATGTTATGTCGCATCTTGGCCGTCTTTCGGTCTACACCTAAACCAATCGAAGCTTCAGTTCAAACAAGTTTGTCTCTCTACTTTGGCTTCTCGGCACCTAGTTCTTCAATTGCTACTAGGTTCTTGTTTCATCATGTTTACAAATTGTTTTAGGCCAAGATCTGGCTGTACACTGAATAGCTATGGCTTCACAAGCCAATTAATAATGGAGTTTTGTTTTTCTATCATGTGTATTGTTAGTTCGGAATACTATTGTGGTCCCGTTTTTTGTGACATGTTAGCTTTGAAATGGGTTGTGTCCCACTGCCATCGAAGGTGGTGCGTGGGAGTGTCTTCTGTTGCAGGTTTCCGTCACCGGGAGGCGGTGCACTTGATACTTATAGCCTTACCGGCTAAAACTGATGGGAGACCTCCCAAATGCAGCCCTACTGCTGGCTTTCACCAGCCTTAATTATTTTTGCTGTGCTTGTGCTCTTGAGTCTCTGATTCACCTAGCACCTTTAATGTTTTATCAACATCTTTATGCTTATATGCCTTGCATTAACTTTATCTTCTTCATTTGCACTTTCTTCTTATATTACATATTTAATTTCTCTTATTACCTTCATTGTCTGTATACCAGCTACTACTTACCTCTTTTCTTGGTTGTTTGTCTCTGCAGGTTCTGCCTTATGGGGGGCTGCCTTGCTCGTGCAACTGTCAAGGTGCTGCTGCTGCTACTTGTTCGTTCTGTTACTACTTTGGGTATTGCTTCAAGTTTCACCCATGTTGGTGCAACAACTTTTACACCAACAAGATTCACCCATGTTGGTGTCGGGGCTGTCCAGTTCTGGACTAAAGCAGTCTCGAGTCCATGTTTTCCTCCTAGTACCCATTTAGCCTTACCGGCTCGCCACAATGTTTCATCCATCCTTCAACAGTTTGGCAGTCGACGGACTTATCGCATATTTACGAGTTTACACACTATTAAAACTACTATTGGGGAGTACTTAACCTCTTATTGTATGAACTATACACTCAATGGAAAGGATTACCAAATCCGAATTCGTTTAGGCCATGTTTCAATTTGTATGATAACTTATGATTACCATCAACATGATTCCACAAGATATTTAGTGTACCTCTTCACTGTAATGTGTTGCCTGATTAAGGTTATTATCTCTAATTCTAATCACCCTTTCTTTATTTGCAATGTTTGTGGTCGTCGTTTACTTCTGTACGCTACTAGTACATTTGCGACCCTTACTATCATCCCCTACAAAGGAACTTTTCTCAACATTCTTCAATATCAGCTTATAAATTTATATTTACATACAATCCCCATCGTCTGTTTCCAGGAACGTCAACCAGTTCGGATGCATTTTCTTTTGTTGCCTTTTACTATGGTCTCTTCGTCGTTCAGACAAGACGTTTCTCCGTTTTACCATATACATGATCTAGTGTATCTATCCGGGTCTCTGACCATCTTCTCAATATTAGTTTACCAACGGTTACCTTATAAATCAGTTATTTTATGAATATCGCAACTTGGAATTGTTGTGGGATTCGCAGACGAAATTTTTGGACGAATGTTGACATCTTCTGCCGTAACAACTATATAAATGTTCTCGCCCTACTCAAAACAAAAGCTACTTCGCCACCTAATGAAAATCTCTGGCATAAATGTGGTTTTACGAACATTGCTTTCGATCCATCAGTGGGCTTTGCTGGAGGGGTCTGTCTCCTTTGGCGAGACTTGCCTCCTTTAGCAGGGCAGATTACCTTAGTGTCTATACAACACAGGTTTATTCATTTCGACTACTTCGATACGAAAACAAACTCGACAACTGCGCTCATCGTTGTGTATGCTCCTCCTAATTATAATGGGAAGGCCGCTTTTTGGCCATCGTTACAGGCTTATTCGTCCCAATGCCTTCATCCAGTCGCCTTAATGGGTGATCTAAATGAGATTTCAGCTCCCAATGATAAGTTTGGTGGAATTGTACCGTCCGGTAATCGTTTCATTCGTATCCAATCCATCCAGGACTCTCTTGATCTTTTAAAGGTTCCAACCTTTGGAGGCCAGTTCACCTGGCGCCGAAAGAAATTAGGAGAACCAGATAATTCTTTCGCTAAACTGGATTGGTTCCTTCCGCATCATTCAATTCTTACCAACTTTACCTCCTTAAGAGTTCAGATTCACCCGTTTACCTCGTCGGATCACGCCCCTATTTCGGTGGATTTCAGATCTCAAGACAATAACTACAAAAAACCTTTCAGATTTGAATTGGCATGGACTACCAAACCAGATTTTACCAATGTCGTGAAACAAGCGTGGCGTCTGAACCGGGTGGGTTCACACATGTTCAATTTAGTGAAGAAAACTTCCCTTCTAAAAACTCTTGCTAAACGTTGGCACAAATCTACTTACAGTAACATTAATCGTCAAATTCTGATAACTGACGAGGCTCTACTAAAATTACAAAATAACCTGCTTGTGTCGGCCTCTTACTCGGATCTTCTGAAACAAAAGAGATTAATTAACAAGCGTGAGCACCTGCTCGATTTTCAACGACGATACTGGAGTCAACGTGCTAAGGTCAAACATCTGAAGCTAAATGATTCAAACACTTCCTATTTCCACCATATTGCTTCGTCCAAACGAAGTAGAAAATTTATTAAAACTATTTTCAACAGCTCTGGTTTTGGTATTACCGATAATAGACTCATACAAGAGGAGTTTGTCTCTGATTTCAAATCGCGTTTCAAGTCTTCTTTTGACCCGGGATTATCTATCTCATCTGATCTTGATGTCCTGTCGACAGAAATCACGGATGATGATAATATCATGCTCACTGCACACGTCACAAACGCTGAAATCAAAAGTGTCGTTTTCTCCATGACAGCTGATAAGTCTCCAAGTCCGGATGGTATGCCTCCGGGCTTCTACCAACACTACTGGCCCATTGTTGGGCACTCCGTTATTAAGGCTATTAAGGCCTTCTTCACGTCTGGAAAAATTCTAAAACAAGTGAATCATACTTTCATTACTTTACTCCCTAAACGTGACGACCCGTCTACGGTTAATCATTATAGGCCCATCAGTCTGTGTTCTACGGTTTATAAAGTCATATCCAAGATTATTTCTGCAAGACTGTCTTTGGTTTTTGATAAACTGATTCATCCCCTACAAGGAGCATTTATGAAAGGACGCTCTATCCAAGATAACATCCTTATAGCCCATGAAATTTTTCACTCTTTCAGGTCTCTTAGAGCTAAAACTGGCTCCTTAGCTATTAAACTCGATATGGAAAAGGCGTACGATAGGATAGAATGGAATTTCCTGTTCAATATTTTATCGAAGTTCGGCTTTGCAGCTGAATTTATTAAGTGGATTAAAGAATGTGTCACTACGGTCTCTTATTCCATTTTAATTAATGATGAGCCATCCATTCCTTTTGTACCAACTAGGGGTCTCCGTCAAGGTGACCCTTTATCTCCTTTCCTGTTTATTCTAACAGCTGAAGTATTAGCACGGACTTTGCATCGTGAGGCTAGATGTAACAAAGATATGGGATTCTCCTTCGGGAGGAATCAATTGCAGATCCCTTTTCTTGCCTTTGCTGACGATATCATCATCTTCACTAAATCAACGCACACAACGTGTCTTCGTGTCAACGCTATCATCCAAAGGTTTTGTCTCATTTCGGGCCAGAAAGTAAATCTTCATAAATCTAGCTTCCAAGTTTCTCCTAATACCCAACAATCGGCTATCATTACTGTCACAAACTCGCTTGGCATTCCGCAGACAAATAATTTAGAAAAGTACTTGGCTTGTCCCATTATCAATGGTCGTGTTAACCGAGATACTTTCTCCGATATTATCCTAAAAGCTAAACAACAATTATCTAAGTGGAAAGCTTCCTCCATCTCTTCTGAAGGAAGAAAAGTTCTCATTAAAGCAAATCTCAGTGCTAAACCTATTTTTCTAATGCAAGCTTTTCTGCTTCCTGCGGCTATTTTACGTGAACTTGACAAAGTTTATCGGCATTTCTTTTGGAATAAAAGTACTAAGAGCCCCCTCTTAATTAGCTGGGATAAGATCTGTGCTGACACTCTTTCCGGAGGTCTTGGCCTGTATAAGGCAGAAACTATGAATATAGCTCTGCAAATGAAACTCTTGTGGAAGATTATTGCAGAACCGGACAACCAGTGGGTCCGTCTCATTTCGATCAAATATCTAAAAGGTACGCCTCTGATGAAATACAATCGGAGGGGTAATACGTCTTGGCAGTGGTCTAAGCTTCTTTCCATAAAACATCATTTCAAGCCAGGTTTGCGTTGGTCCATTGGGGACGGCTCTGAAGTCGATTTTTGGAACGACAATTGGATTTATGAAACCCCTCTTTCTGATTTAGCAGCTAAGGCCCCTTCAGATCTTATGCTGTCCTGGAAGGTGGCTCGTTTTATTAATTCAGATAAGTCTTGGAACCTTCCTAAATTACATAACGACCTAACGGGTTTCCTTGCTCCTAACCATATTACTAATATTACACATTCAAATTTACCGACCAATTTCTTTCGGGATCGCCTTTATTGGGGTCCGAGCAAAGATGGATGGTTTACTACTCGATCTGCTAGATCTATTGTGCCTTCTTCCAAAGGCGATCCAAACTACAGCTGCAACTGGATTTGGAAGCTGGATGTTCCCCATAAAGTCCGACATTTCCTCTGGAAAATCTCACGGGATGGTTTACCCACAACTGACAGACTACAACGATCGTATATAGCTGTGCCGTCTGGCTGCCCCATCTGCGGAAATACGGTTGAGTCTGGTTTTCATATTCTGTTGGATTGTTATATCACGTCTACGTTGCTACAAAAGTTTCATCTTCAGATTCCAAACATTGCAAACATCCGAGCTCTTCAAAACTATAATATGGTTCTAACTCATTTGTTCCGCTCTATGGGCAAGTCTTCTATGGCTTTACTAGCTACAGTCTGGTGGAGTATCTGGTTTTTCAGAAACAAGCTAGTGTTTGATCCGACCTTCAACCTTAGAGTTAATGACATTTCGGTGTTCATTCACACTACTCGTGATAGCTGGTCAGCCACAAAAGTCGCTTTGAATTCAGACTCTCCGCCAAAGTATAAGAACGCAGTCTCTTCCAGCTCGAGTTCTTCAAATAATAATCTCTCAACCCGAATTGCTACTGGTCAGCGTCGGTGGCAAATACCTCCCCCCAGCTTTTGTAAACTTAACTTCGACGGGTCTTTTAGACCGGATGGGTCTGGTTCGTTCGGTTTCATTATTAGAAATGACATCGGGGGTACTGTTGCCTTGGAAAATGGTCCTTGCAACAACACATCCGCTCTTTACGCAGAAGCTTTGGCTCTGCGCTTAGGAGTTATGAAGGCCAAACAGCTAAATATGCAAAATCTCCTTATCGAAGGGGACTGTTTGACGGTTGTAAAAGCTCTTCTGGGGGATTGGTCGTGCCCTTGGAACATTGAGCTGTTACAATCAGATACGCGTGCTGATCTTTCTCACTTCACTAATGTTGCTATTCGTCATATTTTCAGGGAATCTAATACTGTAGCAGACAGGATTGCTCGTCTTGCTTATGGTAATCCTGCCGAGGATAGCTGCTCGTCGGATCTTCTGTTGGCTGATCTCGTCCGTCAGGACGCTCTAGGAAGGCCCCCCGATTGTCGGGAACCTCCCTAATTTTTATCTTGCTTCGAAAAAAAAAAAATTATGCCCGTGATAATATTTTGATCATACCAACATCAAACCGAGAATATAATGCAGCTGTTACTTCGTTCAGTCATAAATAACAATATGTACAATATCTTACCACCAATTAACTCATCGATCACTCTCTATTAATTAAGTACTTAAAGTCTTAAACTATGCATTAGACTAGGTTAGTGGGTTTTTTTTGGGTCGATCTATACTTAATCCAACAACTCATGAATATGTAGTACATCTGTACATACATTTCGTTTGGCTATAGATCTACTGATCGAGGTTGATCATTCATTAATTAATTAATTTAACACTTAGACTGTAATTACAATATCAATTGGATAACCCATCAATTCGATTCCTAATCGTGAGGTGGGTGTTGACGATCATGGCTGCAAATTGCATTAAAACCATTATTTTTAGATAATATAAAAAGGGGGAATGCCGCGCGATGTTACCATAATTATTCGATTAATCATTGATAGTGGCTTTCATTTAGGGTGTGTTTGGATTTTAATATATTATTATGTATTATAATTATAAATACTTGAACAGTTTGGTTATACATTTTATAATATTTTTAAAATAATGTAAAATTTAAATAAAATACCTTATAAATTGTATCAATTAAACACTCGCTATTACGTAAAGTTTATAATTATATTGTAAACTTAATATAATTAATTGACATAATTTATAAGATATTCTATTTAAAAACTATGTTATTTTAAAAACATTGTAAAATGAGTAAACAGACACTATTTAAGTGTTTATAATTATAATTGTATTATAAACACAATGCCCTTAGTACTACGTAATTGTAATTTATAATTAATTAACTAGTAATACCTCATTTAATCAAAACGTCACCCACGCTTTTTAAATAAAATATCAACTTAATTTTTTTATTATTATTTTTTTAAAATTTTATATTTATTATTAACATTTAAAAAAACAGATCAACTATTAATAATAATTAGAGCATGAGATATAGAGTTGTTAAGTTGTGTGATGGTGTGGTGAGGAGTGAGATCTCATGTTCTATTTTGTTGTATTAATGTTGATATGTTGGGAGTTTAGGGAAAATTACATACATCCAATGTCGATTATAAAGAATAGACAAAGAAAATATATACAACGATTTTTCTATCCTATGCCCCAAGGGCATAGGATAAGATGCCCATTTTAGAAAAAATACATCCTTAATTAAATTCCATTAGTCAAATTTTAAATTAGATTCTTAGGGTCACTTATTTTTAGTAGGGTATCTTTCCCCATTTAGGATCTTATCCTATGCCCTAAGAGCATAGGATAGAAAAACCGTATAAGGCATGTTTCATTTTAAAAAAAAAAAGACAAATGAAGTTGAAAAATCCAAAAGGTGGGAAGGAGAAATTATGCCTCCATATATATGACAACACAAATAACTTTTCGGAGCATTTAGTTATAATTTTTAAAATTTTATATAAACTAAATATAAGATTTTATTTTAATTAATTTTTGAAATTGAATTTTCAACTGGTACTCACCTTAAGCTTTTCAAAAATTTTGTTTTTCTGTTCGCAAATTGATTCGTTTTTTCTTAACTTTCTCATCAGTATCAGCTACCTTATTAAATTGGGTTACCAAACACCTTACTAATTCATGAATAATTAAATTTAACGTATATTTAACACACCTAATTCCTTTTTAGCTGCTCTACTACATCTTATCAAATTGACCTGGCCTGTATGTTTAATCACCATTTTTAAGATAGAAAAACCCACAAATGAAACTTTTTTGTGATTTCAAATTTAAAAAGTACGAAGCTAGTTCACTACGTCCACCTTTTTATATTTATACTAGTGAAGCAAGTGGAAAACATATACTCCATTCGTTTCATAACAAGTGGAAAAATATACTAATAAATGTTAATTTATAAAAAAAATTTGATCAAAAATAATATTTTATAAAGTTTTTACCTTCTTAAAAAACGTGTATAAAATAGACATTTATTTTGAAACGGAGGGAGTAGCAATATGAATAGTGTTCTTAAGTCTGATGTTAAAATTAGTTTTCATTAAATGTTTTAATGTATATTGAGTAGGATTCTTATTATGTAATACTGAAGTTTATATAAACTTAGTTATTGAAATGTGTTAATTTGAAAAAGTAATTTACTTTGAATAAAATTAAAGAAGTTATGCCATTAGAAATAAGGAGAGCACAAATTATAAATAGTCCAAAATCTAAGTGTAATCAACAAGAGAGATGAAGCTCCCCTTTATTTAAATATATTATATAGGGCCTTTAAATTAGATTTTTTTGATAATTTTTCTTAAATTAATTATGATCTAAAAAAGGCATTTTTCCTATATTTCTTACATAGCCAAGAAAAATAATTTATTGAAATTATATTTGTTTAGGACAAGAATATCCTTTCGAAATTAGCAAGTACTCCGTATAAAAAAGATTTTTTTTTTGTAAATACATAGATTTAAGGTCTTTTATAATTTAACTTGAATACGAAGTGAGATATTATATTCGTATGATATAATGTTATTATGAGTATTGTAATAATTCTTTAAATTAGATTTTGTTGATAATTTTTCTTAAATTAATTAAGAGCTGAAAAGGCATTTTGCCTATATTTCTTACATAACAAATAAAAATAATTTATTGAAATTATATTTGTTTAGGAGAGGAATATCCTTTCGAAATTAGCAAGTATTAAAAAATATCTTTTTTTTTAAATTTCATAGATTTGCTTAGGACATGAATTCCTATAATGTTGTAATGAGTTACTAATGCTAGAGGAAAACTTTTGCAATTTTCATGTATTTAAGACCTTCCTTAATTTGTGTTAAATACAAAGTCAATAAAATAAAGTATTGAAGCTATCATGGTCATTGCTTGTAAGTGAAACTCTAGTTTATGAAATGTAAGAAGATGTCGATCATTTTTTCAAATTAAATGTTCATAATGTGATATGATTTTAGTAACCTATCTTCTTGAATAAAAAGTCAATATACTAATTAAAGTTATTGTGTTGACTCTTATCATCTTTTTTTATATAGAAAAATGAAGACATTCCTTTCATTTAAATGTTCAATTTTAGCCCCCAATCTTATTGAAATTATAATGTACATTTTTGCAATTTTGATGGAATGTGTGGAATCTGAACTTCCTTTTTATTTTCCATAAATAATTGGTTCTAACTAAGTTAAAGAGGGGCATTGATTTTAGTATTTTCTACCAATGTTTTTTTTTCCAGTTTATCTTATAAGAAGGGGTATAATAAAATTGAAAATCAATAAACATTGACCGATAATAAATTATGATTCATTAACATATGTTATACTATCAAATTATTAATTATCTACTTAGTTATTAATTTTCTTAAACTTCATTTCTTAATTGTTTATGTTTGACATAACTTAATTATTCTAGATGAGATATATTTTTCACTGCAGATGAATGTATTTATAGGGATATTCATGTATTTTTTCTCCACTGGCAGCTAAAATGGATCATTAATTGATAATTAAGGGATAATTTTCAAATTTATCTAAATTGAATATAGCGAAAGAAGGTAATAATCCAAGCCTATTGACACTCATATTAAAGAGGGCATCATAGGCTTGTAGCTACCTAACTTAAACAAAGGATTTTTAATAATTCTTTAAACCTTGAATTTTCATAAAAAATTGTGCTTTTATAATAGTGATATTTTTTGTCATTATTTAAAAATAAGGGTTAGAAAGAAAATGAAGGAAAGAGGATGGAACAACAATGACCTAATAAGCCAAAGCCAAGGAAAATAAAAAAAATTAGGGTATTTTTGGAAATTAAAGAATTCAATCCATTTTCAAGGGAAATAGCACTTTGTAGAAAGGTAATTTCATGAAAATGTAGGGGCAAAAAAGGCAAAAAATTGTTACTATTCATAAGCTCATCCTTTCTTTTATATATATAGACCTTTTTTTATTTATATAAACATTTCGCTTTTTACATTTTAATATCTATCAATTTTAAAACATTTACAATCTACGACAAATATATATATAAATTTCAGGGTAATCATTAATTTCTTATAAAGTAATTTCATTATAATTGTATTATGTTCCCACTTTCAACTACGTGATACATGAACGAAATCAGCTAGTTGGAAAGAAATTAATTAGTAATTTAGTACAATCATCATTGATTTAATTTATTCATGACAATACATCATGTATATAAGATTAGTTCTCCGTAGACTTGTAGTTAATTACTTGAGCTAGACATGCCGGCGACGACTTAATTTGTGATTTTTATATATAATACTCCTTCCATCTCATAATTTAGTTCGTTTAACTTTTTAACAAGTTTTTATAATTTTTTAAATTATTTTAAAAATTTTGAAAAAACCTTATATTTTATAGAGTTTTTAATACATTAAAAAGCATTCTAAAAAGTTAAATAGCCTAAATTATGAGACGGAGTTAGTATATATATATATATATCGATCGAACCTTCTGATTGAAGGAGACCATCTCATGGTTGTTAATGCTCTCCTTGATGAATGGAAATGCACATGGAATATCGAGCTTCTACAATCAGATATTAAGTTGGATCTTTCATCATTTTTTAATGTTGCTATTCGTCATTTTTTTAAGGAATATAATGTTGTAGTAGATAAGATTGCTTGTCTCACTTGCAGCATCACTGCCAATGACGAAGATGATTCTGAACTCCTTATTCTCATCTACAAAGATGGGTTATAAAATAAGTCCGTGTCGGCTTTTCCTTCCTAATTCATAACGATTTCCTAATAGTATAATACAGACCATATGATCGATATCTTTCTAAGTAGCATTCATTGTTATAAAATAGATCGAACGGGAGAATAATTATTTTCAACCCTTTTTAATTTATTGTTAAAATTAAATTAGCTATTTAAACTGTACGGAACTATCTTAGCTACCTTTGAATAATAAAATAAACAAAACTATAGTTGATACACTAGCTAGACTAGCGAGACATAGAGTACATTAATAATAAATAAAAATGGAATAAACTATACATGTATACTTTTTGATACTATGACTTCCATGTATTGAGTAATATTATATCATGAATATAGATAAATTTATACCAACTTTCAGTGAATATATATGTACTTTGATAATGGGAAGTACGTAGACTTAGTTAATTAAGTAGGTTTTGGAAGCTTATAATAGAGTTAGGTAATTTGAATCAAACACTTAATTTTTATACTATATATAAATAAATTAATAAAAAAAGGACCAGATCGATATATTTGGATAGCCAAATATTATAACTTAACCGGAAATTTCGTCTGGTACCCCTGAAGTATTGTTTATTTCGCATGGTGTACAAAAGATTAACAAAATTCGACCGGTACCCCTGACTTATTTGTGTATTTCGCCTCGTGCCCCTCGAGTGTTAAAACTAACAGTGTGTGAAGTGAGGCTCCGCTAATTTGTTCTATCACGCTCAGGAGGGGAGGGAAGTCAGTAGTCACGAACGAAGAGACGGGAGGAGAGATCGAAGAGGCCGACTGAAGAAGCACGAATCGTCGGTGAGGAGAACCCGCGGCCTCCGAAAGGAGAGGTGGAGAAGGAGAGCGACCCACAGCCTCGAGGACACACAGAGGAACGAAATAAAACGAAGGAATTGGAGAAGCGGTTCGACGCTCGACCTGGAGGAGATGGAGAAGGAGGGCCCGTCCTAGAATCGGCGACAACCAAGGAGGCACCGCTAAGGGTGTTGGTGGCGCCGATCGACTCGCCGAAGGTGGTGGTGGAGACGCCAGTCAGGTATGTCGATTTAGGGTTTCAATTTTTGTTTGCAAATTGGGGTTTCGATTTGAGTTTGCAATTTGGGGTTTCGAATTGGGTTTAATTGATTTGTGATTAGTTCAAATTAGGGTTGAGAATTTGTGAGTGATGAATTGTTGAACTTGTAAATTTGTAGATGATAACAGTTGAAATAACACACTGTACCAAGGTTGTCAAATTAGACTACTTGATTCTTGAATTGCATTGAGGATATGGATGTCTTTTTCTCAACGTCATTGGCATTCAATTATATGGCCACTTTTCATGATACTTAACAGGTCCATAACCAAGGCTGGCAAATTAGACTAGATGGATTTAGGTGAACAAATGGATTTAGGAACCTTCAATGATAAACAAATTAGAATAGATGAACAAGAAATCTGACTATTAAATTCTACTCTCTAAATAGCTAATCAAAGCTTTGTATTGCGTATTCTCTATGTTATTGCTAGGATGAAGAAAACAAACCTACCACTTAAATAAATCATCATCTAAAGTCATGTGAAAGCAAAAAACAAAAGGCTGTAAACTAAAATGGAAGCCAAAATCATATACTACAGCTAAATAATATACTAGTCTTATTATGCCATGACTGATGAAACTGGTTGGATCTTTGTAGAAATTCATGGCATTGCTTGTTAAAATTCAGAGTCGAATCTTTGTAGAAATTCATGATCCAAACGACAATTTTAGTATAATTTAAACAAAAAATAGCTATGACAGCAGTTTTATATTTTTATACCTTTTGACGATTAATTCAAAGCTATGAAGCTATGATAGTAAGTGTGTTGTAGTAGCCTATTAGCTCAAATGGGAGAGCATTGTGCTCATGCATAAATACGTGGGTTCGAACCCACATAGGCTTATTGAACTCATTAACCATTTAAATATAGAGTACTTTGTTAACTTTATTTGAGATGTGTGTTCGTTTAATGCTGCCCAAAGAAATTAACCGTCATTTGTGTGCTGTTAATGCCTATTAGCTCAAGTGTTTGTTTCTTTCTTCCCATACTCTCTCTGTGCTGTTAATGCCTTTCTATATGAGCAAATTGTAATTTTTTTTTTTTAAAAAAAATTGGCCTATTAGCTCAACCGGTAGAGCAATGCTTTTAAGCACAAAGATGTGGGTTTGAATCCCACATAGGCCATCTAGATATCGAGAAATATAAATAGATCTATTTCATGTTGTCTTGGTTGAAAAATATAAATAGATCTATTTGTCTGCAGCTTTTGTTAGGAATGGATATGGTAGCAAGCAACAACAACTCACCAGCATAAGTGCACCAAAATAAGCAAATAAATGCAAATCATAGCATGTATGGAAGGATAAATGTCAAATTTTCACTTAATATGTATGACAATGCATTTGAACAATGGCAATGGCAAGACATGAAGTGGCATGATTGATTACAATTCATTATAATCAACAAAACCTTATGCAGAACAAATCACAAATAGTAGTAATTTCATGAGTGCCATACGATGTAATTTGAATAACATAATGACTGATATGATCAAATTAATCATATGAATACGACACTATATAGTTATCTGCATTCTAGATAACCACAGATGGCCTAATGTAAAGTAAAGCACATTTGTTAATTGTTACTGCAACTCATAATGAAAATTAAAGCACCTTTGTATGGTAAGGTACTAATGAAAATCTAAATCTACAAAAATTAAACATTTGCGTCAATTGTTACATCCTAACTATACATAACCAGAGATAGTCTATACGGGATTCGAACCCGCATCTTTGTGCGTGAGCACAATGCTCTACCGTTTGAGCTAATAGACTTAAAATCATATTTGTTAGTGCAACTCAAATCTCACAATATGCAATCCTCTAACTTGCTCATATGCTAAGGCAAAACAACTTTCAACTAGTTATTTGATCCAAAGCTCCTTATTTCAATCAGACACTTGTACCCCATAAATTTTTTGCCTTTAACATCCAACTTTCTCCGAAGTCCCAAGTAACAAATCTCTGCATTAATATCCTCCATTTCAATTAAATCAAAGGGTGATCCCACACACATCAATTAATTGCATTCAATCCATGAAACAATAGAACTCAAACAAGTTCCCAAGCATTAACACAATCTGAAGCTGGCTGAAGGTAAAATAGGATTATTGATTTAAAAACCCCAATATGTTATCTTAAACAAAATGATGTAAAAAGGAATTCATTCTCGAAAACCCTTTCCATTCAAAGCTATGACTATTTAGGCAGCTATGGGGTATACAACCGGATGCCCATGAGGGATTTTAATGTCAGCAAAAAAGAATCAAACTCAAATGGGTGTCTGTCTTCAAAAGCAGCCCCCTCATGAGCATACCACAACTTAATTTGATTATGGTAGACTCGGTTTTTTTAAAAAGAAAATGCACAAGCACTATAACCCTAAAACCCCATGTAGAAATCAAGTGAAGCAATAGAACTGCCTTTGTGCCTCTAATACAATTAACTTTAAAGCATTCGAGGGAGTCACCGATGAACTAGATGCAGCAGGAGCATTTAAGTATTGGATGCTACCCATATAACCACTTACAGGATAGCAACTCCTATCCAATAAAAATTTTGACCTATTCACAAACTTGCTGTTATATTCAATTGAATTAAGTCCTTTGCCATATTCAAACCCCTAATTCAAAACTCAAACTCAAAAATCTCAAATTCACATACTTAAATAGCAACTCCAATACTCAAATTCACATACTTATATTCAAAAATCCCAAATTCGAAACCCTAATTATCGAAAAAATTTCAAACATTACCTACCTTCTTTTTGTAGCCTCTGACTTCAGCTTCTCCTCCGGACTCTAGTCGGCGCCAGACTACCCGGCCTTCTCCTTCTATTCTCTTTCTTCATCTGTCGACCTGGGTATCGCCTTCCTCTTCCCGCAGGTGTCGGGTTTCTTTCGTCGTCCTCTTCCCGTACAGGCGTCTGACCTTTTTCTCTTTCTTCTTGTACTGGTGTCGACCTTCTTCTCTTTTCTTTTCTTTTTTTTTAATAAAACTTAACGGAACTGTTAAGTATAACGTGGGAAGGGTACGAGGCGAAATTACCATAAAACTCAGGGGCATCTGGTGAAATTGGACAAACTTTTGTATACCGTGTGAAATAGCTGATACCTCAGGGGTACCGGGCGAAATTTCCGTATAACTTATTATAATGTATAATATTACATACAATATTATACATTATAAATTTTAATGCTCGACTATCCAAACAAACCTCTTAATTAATTACAATAAAATGAAATAAAGATTGCAAAAGATTTGTGGGAAAATTTGCACCATAGTCAATCTACTTGTAGAATTTTTTTTTAAAAAAAAATTAAGGCAAGAATTCAAACAATAGTAACACCTTTATTTGGTAAATTAAGAGGTTAGCGGATTGACTGATTGACTAACCATTAAAAAATAACAAAAGAAATACGCAACAAAAATAAAATGACCCTGAAACAACTAATCCCAGCAAAATCAGACTGATGAATTGAAAGTTGATACTGAAGTCCGTTGGGACTTGGGATTGGAGGTCATGTGTACACATGCGCCCATGCATTAATAGTCTAGCACATAAGTCGAGCGGGGTTTCATCCTAAAATCAATTGGCTATAAGAGGAGTAGCCTACTAGGTTATATACTAAGACTTGTTTGTTCATATTATCAATGTGGGACTCTTTTGGTCTCTTCACATTGTCCATTCTCTCAACAGTTGATTAATAAGATCAAGGAGAGACCCGGGCGGAGAACATGAGAGCCTTATTCGAAGATATGGATTTCTTTTCTTCCAAACCTAGTGGGTGGATAATTTCATGTTGAGACTTGTATAAGGCTTTAGGAGATGTAGTTGCAGTTAGAGTTTTGTGTGTTAAGATGAAAAATCAGACAGTGAATTTTCTTACTAAGCTTAGACCGTCTTTTTACTAATAATTAGATTTATTAAACACAATACTAGCTTATTAACATATATTTAACACAAATAATGATCCATCAACTTAATTCAACTACCTCATCAGGTTCAACTACCCCATCAACTACCTTTTTACTAAAAATAGCCATTACTAAGAATGATTTACCTTCATTACCTTTTGACTTTGTGAGTTTATATTTGATGATTTGGTTATTTTGAAGTGGAGTTTTATTACCCAGGAGATATCATCTCCTAACCTTTCGTCAACAGAAGATATGATTGCTATCAACAGAAGATATGGTTGCTAATTTAACTCCCCTAATTCAGTAGTCTGATATTGTATATTCAAATTAGTTGCCTAATTTGTATTATTTATACCCTCACATATTGAATGGAAAAATCAGTAGAGAATTCATCCAATTCTTAATTCATTATATGGTTTCAGAGCCTGCCTAGGAAAACCTGCAAAATGGCCAACGAGTCCACTGAGCAAATCAACCCATCTCCCACCGCCCCTCTCACATCCACAACCAATGCTGCCCACCTCCTTTTAGCCGCTGGCTCCTCCCAAACCCAAACCTTCAACTTTCAAATTCCCAACATTAACATTAAGCTTGGACGAAACAACCACTCACTGTGGAAAAACACAGTTTTATCAGCACTTGAGGCCTTTGAACTTGATGACTTCATCAAGAAATCCACTATGCCGCCCGAGACGCTCCCCGGAGTTGATGATCAGCCACCGCAACCTAATCCAGCCTACAAGGATTGGCGCCGCCGAGACAAATTTGTCCTCTTATGGATCAAGTCCATGATGTCCGAGCAAGCCCTCTCCATCACTGCTCACTCAACCACTTCCTACCAAGCATGGGATGCCATTGAGATGAATTATCAATCTCAAACTAAGGCTCGTCGTATGTCCTTAAAGCTTCAACTCCAGAACCTATCGAAGGGTACCTTGTCCATGATGGAGTACATCGAGAAGAAGAGGGACATTGCAGACTCCCTTGACGAGTCTCTCTACAAGGTCCCTGATGAAGATCTAATCAGCCACATACTAAGTGGTTTGGATGGATCGTATGGACCATTCCTTACGGCCTTCATGATGCGCAGTAATGATGCATCTGTTGATGACCTTGTCGGTCTCCTTCTCCAAGAAGAAGAACGTCTAGAAGCGGAGGCAAGGCGAAACTCTGCTCTCACACCTGCCCCAAATGCCAATGTGGCTGTCGGTTCTAACCACAACAATCGCTCTGGAGGGCGTTCTAATGGCTCCGACTCAACTACATTAGGCCGCTCGAATGAAGAACACAATCAAAAACAGCGTCGCAAGGTTCGATGCCAGATATGTGGTCGGAATGGCCATGAAGCCCTTGCCTGTTGGAATAGGCTAAATCAAACTGAGTTTCCATCTCGTCCTAATGCTCCTCGTCCCAACCAGAACAGAAACCAAGGACGCCAGGCCCACACCGTCTCGCAATCCTCTGTGGTAGATCCCAACTGGTACTTCGACTCAGGAGCTACAGATCATGTGACTGCAGACCTTGACAAATTGCAACTATCCGATCCATATTCGGGAGACGACAAGCTACTTGTTGGAAATGGTATGCCTCTTACTATTTCTCATATTGGGTCGACTACTTTGCCTGCTAACCCTCATCCTTTAGCCTTGTCCAACATTCTTCTTGTTCCAAAGATCACAAAAAATTTGATAAGCATATCCAAACTAACTAGAGATAATAATGTCTTTATGGAATTACACAGATCTAAATGTTTTGTGAAGAATTTGCAGGGCCAAGTGCTACTCCAAGGAACCGTTGATCATGGCTTGTATCGACTCCAAAACCAGTCATCCAATACAATCCGACCTCCCTCCGTACACCTTGGATCCCGCACCTCTCTCACTGGATGGCACCGGCGATTAGCTCACCCACATGAAGCCATTCTCCGTCGTTTAGTGTCTCAATTTCATCTTCCTTTAACTTCCAATAATTTGAACTCAATTTGTGAGGCTTGTCAACTAGGTAAGAGTCATCGGCAACCCTTTCCCAATAGACATACTTCCTCTCAAAACATGTTTGATTTGGTTTATTCGGATGTTTGGGGCCCCGCTCCCGTTTTATCATTAAATGGTAATCGCTACTTTCTTTTGTTCATGGATGATGCAACCAAATTTGTGTGGATCTACTTTCTCTCCCATAAATCTGATGTACTCAGAATATTTACTATTTTCCATACCATGATCAAAACTCAATTTGGAGTCCACATCAAAGCTCTACAAACCGATTGGGGTGGAGAATATAGAAATGTTTCTACACATCTACAAACTCAAGGGATTCTTCATCGAGTCTCTTGTCCACACACTCATGAACAAAACGGGGCTCCCGAACGTCTAAATAGAACCATTGTTGAAAAGGGTCTTGCCTTACTTGCTCAAGCATCTCTACCTTCATTGTTTTGGGAACACGCTTTCCACACCGCCACTTACCTTCATAACCGCACCATCACACAAAATCTTAAAAATGAGTCACCTTATCAATGTCTTTACAAAACCAAACCTGATTATGATTTTTTAAGAGTGTTTGGTTGCTTATGTTACCCATTTCTTAGACCTTATAACCAACACAAAATTGATTTTCGGTCGTTACCGTGTCTTTTTCTTGGTTATAGCTCCAAGCATAAAGGGTACCTTTGTTACCATCTTGAGTCTTCTCGCATGTATATTGCCAGACATGTGGTTTTTAATGAGGAATTTTTTCCATTTCCATCTTTTAATAAACCACCAAATCCACCCCCACTTCCCCCTGTTACTTTCACTAATGTGGAGGCCACTACTACTTTACCTTCTCAATTGAGTCCACCAAACTCATCCACAACTGTGGAAACCCCATCACCTACCACCTCTCCCATCTCCATTACCACCCAGGAGTCGATACATGCCATGTCCAGTTCTAATGAGCAGCTCTCACCGGCCACCATTGTACCACCATCAAATGTCCCATCCTATTTTCGAGCCTCGGACACCACCACCCATCCCATGAACACTCGTGCTCGCACAAATAAACTTCGCCCGAAGACCTACACTACAATGAAACATACCCTCCCTGCCTCCTTGACCACCACTGAACCCATACACGAGCCCACTTCCTATGCCCATGCGGTCAAGTACCCATGTTGGCAACATGCCATGCAAGCGGAGTATACGGCCCTTATGAAAAATAATACGTGGCTACTTGTTCCTTGTCCTACTAACACTAATGTGGTTGGTTGTAAGTGGGTCTACAGGGTCAAGAAAAACGCCGATGGTACTCTCCAACTACACAAGGCGAGGCTAGTTGCCAAGGGTTTCCACCAAGAGGAAGGTGTTGATTATTTTGAGACATTTAGTCCCGTTGTTAAACCAACCACGGTGCGTCTTGTCCTCTCTATAGCCATCTCCCATGGTTGGGGCGTTCGACAATTGGACATCAACAATGCATTTTTAAACGGCGACCTCAATGAGGTTGTGTTCATGGAACAACCTAAGGGTTTTGTTGATCCCTCTCATCCAACGCACGTATGTCGCCTTAATAAAGCACTATATGGCTTGAAGCAAGCCCCTCGAGCATGGTTCAATAAGCTTAAATCCTACTTACTTGATCATGACTTCACTGCTTGTCACTCAGATAACTCCCTATTTGTTTATCACTCATCCAATGTTATTGTATATTTGCTTGTCTACGTGGATGATTTGATAATAACAGGAAACAATTCAACCTTCATTGGTGAGTTTGTCTCTCGGCTTGATCGAACGTTTGCTCTCAAAGACCTTGGAGCATTGAGCTACTTTCTTGGAGTTGAGGTCACCCGTACCGCCAAGACCATGCACCTCTCTCAATCCAAGTATATACGAGACCTTCTTCACCGAAGCTCCATGATAGAAGCTAAACCAATCAGCACTCCGGCAGAACCGGGCTCACGCTTGAAGCGTGATGGGGATCCTTTTGCAGATCCAACCTTGTATCGCCAAGTGGTCGGTGCTCTTCAATATGTGACGATTACACGTCCCGACCTTTCCTATGCGGTCAATCGAGTATGCCAATTTATGCATTCTCCTACCGAGGTACATTGGAAGGCAGTAAAGAGGATATTACGCTACCTCAAAGGCACCATTCAACATGGTTTGCTCATTCAAGTGTCTCCAAATCCTCGTCTTCTAGCATATTCAGATGCCGGATGGGCATCCGACCCGGATGATTGTCGATCTCAGTTTGGATTTGCCATTTTCTACGGCTGCAATCTCATAAGTTGGACTTCAAGGAAGCAGAGAGTGGTCGCTCGATCGAGTACGGAGGCTGAGTATAGAGCCCTCGCTTCCACCACTGCGGAGGTGTCTTGGATCCTACAATTACTACACGATCTTCGTCTTCGGTCACCCAACCCACCAGTCCTCTTGTGTGATAATCTCGGTGCCACGTTCATGACAGCCAATCCAGTCCTCAGTCATCGATCTAAGCACATTCGATTGGATTATCACTTTGTACGAGAGAAGGTTGAATCTGGTGAGTTGCTTGTTCGATATGTTCCAGCAACAGCTCAATTAGCTGACTTGTTCACCAAGGCCGTGGGCACCACATGGTTCGCCAATCTTCGATCCAAGCTGCAAGTCCGAGCTCCGTCTTGAGCTTGCTGGGGGATATTACCCAGGAGATATCATCTCCTAACCTTTCGTCAACAGAAGATATGATTGCTATCAACAGAAGATATGGTTGCTAATTTAACTCCCCTAATTCAGTAGTCTGATATTGTATATTCAAATTAGTTGCCTAATTTGTATTATTTATACCCTCACATATTGAATGGAAAAATCAGTAGAGAATTCATCCAATTCTTAATTCATTATAAGTTTGGTGGTTTGCCAGAAAAATAAAATAAAAATAAGACGGCAGAAAAACACACTCAATTTGAGACTTGATTCTCAGTACATACTTGAATATGAGATAACCGGTAATTTTAGTAATAAAATTAAAAAAAAATAAAAAAAAAAAACAAGCCCCTTCATGATCTCCACTTCTTACCACTTTTGTCAAGGATAAATTTTTAACAAATATTTTAATTATAAAGTGTTTATGTAATAATGGAGAACAAGTTAAGTAGCAGTAGCACGTATATATACAACTATATACATATACATTGGTTGGCGTAATAAATTACACATATATTTTTGGCAAAACAATTTTCTCAAATCTTAATATTGATAGTAAGAACGCAATATGATATTTATACTTATATACCAATACGTGTTTTTATTATCTATATAATTGATGTTAAAATAAGTAAATTAATTTGCATAGTGGCATGTTATAATTACTTATAAGGTAGTTGAAATACTTGAATAGAGATATGCCTATGCCACCATGGATAGCTTAACTGAATCATGTAGCTACTAGCTAATAATGTAATTAAGAGTTGAAGTCCAAGTTTTTTTCTTGGTATATATAATAAAAATAATATTAAAAAATATTTAAAAAACTATAAATTATCACTTAAATATAACATATTTAGTAAAAAGAGTTCATACAAAAAAATTTAATATATTTTTTTTATATGTGTAGCATGATAAATACTCCGTACCTTTTTGAAAAAATAATATTATAATTTATTTTTAAAAAAATATGTCATTTTTAAATGAAAACATTTGATATGAATGAATAGTATTTAAAAAAACTAATAAATTATGGTTTAAATATGACATTTATAGTATAAAAAATTCATACAAATAAAAACTAATAGAATTTTTTAAAATATATCTATAGCATAAATGCATAATCAATACTTTTGTGAAAATATTATCAAAAAAATACTTTTGTGAAAATATTAAAAGAAAACTATTAAAAAAATTGCATGTGTATTTTCCTTGGGAGTTCATGTCTCCCTATTTACTAAACACAAAATAAAAGATTCATATTTAAAAAAAATTAAGAAATTAATTTTCTTTTTTTAATACATTAGCTGTTAAGATTTACACATTATTATTTGTTAGGATTTTCTTTTTTTTCTGTTTTTTTTGTTGAGAAAGTAAATGTTTGAGCGGTGTCAGTTTCAACTAGTCCGCCATCCAATAATATTTCGAAAGACGAGAGTTTGTAACTTTGAATGCTTCTCTATTACGTAGTCTAGGATTCACAGTACAACGAAATCGAGCAATGCAATCCGTCACAATGTTGATTTCCCAAAATAAATGGTTGATGCCCACCGTCTCGAAAGCCTAAAGGTGAAGAAGGACATCGAAGCATCTCGATCTTCTAGGATACCTCCAAAGTCCCCTAACGATATTAATAATTTCTTTCTGGTTTCTATTATGCAGCCATGCACACATACTTTTTTTTTAAAAAAAAAAAATCATAATTACTACTAGATCGGATGTAACCCATAAGAGCAACTGTTGTTTTTGTCTTTGTTTTCCATGAAGAAGAAGAAGAAGTTCAGTTAGATTTGAGTTTCGCTTGGTCATAATGCAAATGCCCAGAACATGTTTACGAAATTAGTTACTACTGATAGATTACATAGGTCTTATCATGTATAGTGGGTTCAAAGGCCCAATAAGACTCAATACTTTTGTAACCTATATATATATATAGAATGCGGTTCAAATGTTAACAGCTCTTACGGTGTTAAATGTTAACAAATCAATATTCGGCAAAATTTATCAAATATTCATCACAGTCACTCAATTATTCATCAAAACTTTTGTTAAAATTAATCAAATATTCATCACAGTCACTCAATTATTCACAATTTCCCAAATATTCGGCAACATTTAAGAAATATTCATCACAGTAACACAATTACAGGATTGGGGGTGGATATTGTGAATAATTGTGAATAATTGAGTGACTGTGATGAATATTTGAGTGACTGTGATGAATATTTGGGAAATTGTGAATAATCGAGTGACTGTGATGAATATTTGAGTGACTGTGATGAATATTTGATTAATTTTAATAAAAGCTTTGATGAATAATTGAGTGACTGTGATGAATATTTGATAAATTTTGCCGAATATTGATTTGTTAACATTTAACACCGTAAGAGTTGTTAACACATGACCCAACCTATATATATATATATATATATATATATATATATATATATATATATATATATATATATATATATATATATATATATATATATGAGAGGGTTCAAGTGAGAAGTAGTTGATTCGGTAAGAAGAAAAGAAGTAATGCTATTGGTTGAAACAGATCTGAATTTTATTTATTTTTAATAAGTCTCACGCGCCTTATCGTCGTCGTAGGCTCTGTTCTCGATCTGATTCGCACTCCTCCACCGACTCCAAATCTTCCCACTGTAGCCATCCACCAACCGGCCGCTCCCGTCTCCGATGGCGACTCCGTCTTCTATGGCAACTGGCTCCTGCGATTTCGACCCATCCTCGTCCAGTCCCTTTCTCTTGGTTCACCATTTCCGAGCACCCGTCCTCGCTCCTCCGGCGGCCCGGCCACGTCACCCTCCTTCTGATCTTCTTCTTTAAAAAAAAATTCTGGGAGTTGATTCATAAATTTTGGCCAAATTGGGGGGTTTTTGTTTGAGATGTAGCCTGTATCAATTTGCAAACCCTTGTCCCGATCTCTTCTAATCTCCTCTCTCAAGCGGAAAGCCAGAGAGAGTGACGGAGATCCTTGTCGTTCTTCTGTTCTTCGCCTGCTCTCTGTCGTTCTTCTCCCTCCTTAGATCTCTGTTCTTTTTCTTCCTCTTTGTTTTCTTCTCGCCGCAACGATGTCGGTTCGATGTTCCCGTAACGGAAAACTTTAGGGCGTACCACGAATCCAACTTTAGTGATTGGTACCACACGGAGTTTCTGGAAGAGCGACGGTGATTGTTAGATTAAAGTTTAGTCAAGATCCTCAGAACACATCTCAGTGCTCCTGTATATGGCCCTTGGTTACAGATTTGGTCCCTTTTTCATTGCTCAAATCTGAATGCTAACTCACACCCATTTTCTTGATCCGTATTCTTTCAGAATTCCCACTCCCAGGCCTCCTGGGATATGGTGACTCATAAATTCATAATAAATTGCAATTCATACCTATCTAGAATTTGAGATGTTGCTTGGAATTCTATGTCCGAAGGCTTGAGTCCTAGTTCTGGATCTGGATCCAAATGCCATGTAAATAGAGAGTAGTGGTTCATCAAATACCAAGTGGTTCAGGGTTTTAATACCAAGTGGTTCAGGGTTTTATACCAAATGGTTCAGTGTTTTTATACCAAGTGGTTCAGGGCTTTAATACTAAGTGGTTCAGGAGTTTTATACCAAGTGGTTCATTAAATAAATAGAGAGTAGTGGTTCATCAAATAAATAATATTGGTTCATGAAATAAATAATATTGATTCATGAAGCATTTTATTTTAAAAACAAATAAATAAATAATTAAAAATAAACATTACAAGAAACTAAAAGAAGAGTGAAAATTTTATATTATTAAATAATAGTGTTTCATCAAATAAAGAGAGGTGGTTCATCAAATAAAGAGAGGTGGTTCATCAAATAAATAGTATTGGTTCATGAATTATTTTATTTTAAAAACAAATAAATAATTAATTAAAAAATAAATATTAAAAGAAAATAAAAGAAGAGTGAAAATTTTACAATTATTAAGAAGTAGTAGTTCATCAAATAAAGAGAGTGGTTCATCAAATAAAGAGTAGTGCTACATAAAATAAAGAGTATTGGTTCATGAAATAAATAGTATTGGTTCATGAAATAAATAGTATTGGTTCATGAACCATTTTATTTTAAAAACAAAAAAATAATTAATTAAAAAATAAACATGAAAAAAACAAAAGAAGAATGAAAATTTTACAATTATTAAATAGTAGTTGATCATAAAATAAAGAATAGTGGTTCATGAAATAAAAGGTAGGGGTTCATCAAATAAATAGTATTGGTTCATGAAACATTTTATTTTAAAAATAAATAAATAAATAATTAAAAAAGCATTAAAAGAAAATATAAGAGTAGTGGTTCATGACATAAATAGTAGTGATTTATCAAATAAAGTGTAGTGGTTCATCAAATAAAGAGTATTGGTTCGTGAAATAAATAACTAAAAATAAACATTAATAGAAAATAAAAGAAGAATGAAAATTTTACAATTGTTAAATAATAGTGGTTCATGAAATAAAGAGTAGTAGTTCATGAAATAAATACTAGTCGTTCATGAACCATTTTATTTTAAAAGCAAATAAATAAATAATTTAAAAATAAATATTAAAAGAAAAGAAAAGAAGAATGAAAATTTGACAATTATTAAATAGTAGTGGTTCATCAAATAAAGAGTAGTAGTTCATCAAATAAATAGTATTGATTAAATAAATAAATAAATAAAACAAATAAATAATTAAAAAGGGAACATCAAAAGAAAATAAAGAAAAATAAAATTTTTTACAATTATTATATAATAGTGGTTCATGTAACAAATTCTAGTGGTTCATGGAGTAACTTCATGAACCACTTCTTTATAACTTCATGAACCACTTTTTTATACCAAATGGTTCAGGGATTTTATACCAAGTGGTTCAGGGGTTTTATACCAAGTGGTTCAGGGGTTTTATACCAAGTGGTTCATCAAATAAATAGAGAGTAGTGGTTTATCAAATAAATAATATTGGTTCATGAAATAAATAGTATTGGTTCATGAAGCATTTTAAAAACAAATAAAAATGTAATTAAAAATAAACATTACAAGAAAATAAAAGAAGAGTGAAATCTTTATATTATTAAATAATAGTGGTTCGTCAAATAAAGAGTAGTGGTTAATCAAATAAATAGTATTGTTTCATTAGTCATTTTATTTTTAAAAAATATAAATAAATAATTAAAAAATAAATATTAAAAGATAATAAAACACGAGTGACTAAATAGAGAGTGGTTCAGTGACTAAATAGAGATTGGTTTAGTGACTAAATAGAGAGTGGTTAAGTGACTAAATAGAGAGTGGTTCAGTGACTAAATAGAGATTGGTTCAGTGACTAAATAGAGATTGATTCAATGACTAAATAGAGACTGGTTCAGTGACTACATAAAGAGTGGTTCAGTGACTAAATAGATAGTAGTTCAGTGACTTAATACAGATTGGTTCAGTGACTAAATAGAGAGTGGTTCAGTGACTAAATAGAGATTGATTTAGTGACTAAATAGAGATTGGTTTAGTGACTAAATAGAGATTGGTTCATTGACTAAATAGAGAGTGGTTCAGTGACTAAATAGAGAGTGGTTTAGTGACTAAATAGAGAGTGGTTTAGTGACTAAATAAATAAATAACTAAAAATAAACATTAAAAGAAAATAAAAGAAGAATGAAAAATTTACAATTATAAAAAAAGTAGCTGTTCATAAAATAAAGAGTAGTGGTTCATCAAATAAAGAGTAGTGGTTCATCAAACAAATAGTATTGGTTCATCAAATAAATAGTATTGGTTCATCAAATAAATAGTATTAGTTCATGAACCATTTTATTTTAAAAGAAAATTAATTAATTAATTAGAAAATACTCCCTCCGATCCAAAAAGAATGTCGTTTGACTTTTTAACACGTATTTTAAGGAGCTAAAAACTATATAAAATATTAACTTTTTTTAAATTATTTTTTCACAACTTAATATTTATTGGTAATAAGTATTAGATTATAAAAAAATAATAATAAAAAAATTAATATATTATATAGTTTTTAGCTCCTTAAAATACGTGTTAAAAAGTCAAACGACATTCTTTTTGGATCGGAGGTAGTATACATTTAATGAAAATAAAGAAGAATGAAAATTTTATAATCATTAAATAGTAGTGGTTCATGAAATAAATTCTAGTGGTTTATCAAATAAAGAGTAGTGGTTCATGAACCATTTTATTATAATATATTTATTATCATTTTTAAAAAAATGAAATTATAAAAATGTGAATTTTTTAAGGCAAAATATATATTAATATATGAATTACTATATTTATTATCATTTTTATTTTAATATTTATTATTATTTTTTAAGGCAAAATATATTAATATATCAATTAATGTGTAATTAATAATTTAAAAATTAAAGACAAGAGTAAAATAAAATATTGAGCTAAGTAAATTCCTTTAATAACAAGACTAAAATAAAAAGAATGTATTAAAAACAAAAAAGTTGTATTGGTGTAATTGATGGTGTGAGTAAAGTAGAGAGTCTTGTGTTCAAATCCAGGGACGACAACTTCCCTTTCTATTTTCGGAATTTTCGCCAAATGCCCCTGAGGTTAAGGCTAATTCGCGTGGTGTACAAAAGTTTGACATATTTCGCCAGGCGCCCCTGAGGTTTTTATTTTTTTCGCCAAATACCCCTGAGATTTTCATTTTTTTCGCCAAATGCCCTTTTGTCGAATTTGTTAACATTTTGGTGGAAAACTAGTACAATCCTCACACCATAGTGCATAGTTTTCTTTTTAGACAATAAAAATAAAATTTTATAAGTATAAAAAATTACTATGATAAATTTAAATAAAATATTATCAAATATTAACATAAAATAGAAAAAATAGATAATTAAGTAAAAAATAATTAAATATTTATGAAAAATGTGTAAAAATTACACGAGTTTAAGATTTAAGTAGAATAGGTTGATTGGGTTAAAATTCTAAAATAAATGTGGTTATAACACCTAATAAAAATATATACTTATGATGTAATAGTTTGATATAGCTAGATTGATTAAAAAAACGTGTACAAATTTCATTAGTTTGATATTTTTTTCTAGATTTAGTTGATTGAGAGAAAATTGTAAAATTAAAATGATTATGTCATCTAAGCAAAAATATTTCTCATTTAATAGTTACAATAGGTAAATCTCATTGGTTAAAAATATTTAAAAATTTTATTATTTGAAAATTTATGTAGATTAGGTTGATTGGGTGAAAATCCAAAAATTAAGATTATTATATATAAAAAAATAGTTTTCATTATATATACACACATAGCTAGAGAGAGAGAGAGAGAGATTGGTTGCTTCGGAAAAAAAAAAGAATTCGTATATTTGGAACTATTTTTTTTTAAAAAAAGTTTTGAATTAATCTCATGGTTTTAAAAAAAATAGCATGAAATGATATCATGTAATAATGCATAATGAAATAATATTGTATAGTTATTATTAACTTTATTACATAAAAGTTTTGAATTAATCTCATTGGTTAAAAAATGTAGTATAAAATGATATTGTGCAAATAAAATTAGATAATTTAGTTACTATAATTAAATGATATTGTGCAAATAATGCCTTACAAAAATAATAATGAAATAATATTTTCTTTTCCTTTTATTTTCATCCAAAATGTTAACAATTCGACATAGGGGTATCTGGCGAAAAAAATGAAAACCTCAGGGGCATTTGGCGAAAATAATAAAAACCTCAGGGGCACCTGGCGAAATATGTCAAACTTTTGTACACCACACGAATTAGCCTTAACCTTAGGGGTATTTGGCGAAAATTCCGTTCTATTTTTTATAATTCAAAGTGGGGGAAGCTCCAGCTTGTATAGGAAAGTGTTGAAGCACCAACGTGTGTGGAGCACACGCGCCAGCTGCGAGTTGGGGTGCCTATGTTCTGGGCTTGGGGCTTCCTTAGGTAGAGGTATGCACGTGGCTGTCCGTATTTTTTTTAATTATTTTAATGCATTATGCACCAATCAAATCACTTTTTTTCTTCTCACCGGTAGCGTGCTTCTCACCTGAACCCAACCCTATATATATATATATATATATATATATATATATATATATATATATATATATATATATATATATATATATATATATATATATATATATATATATATATGTTTATCAATGAATGGAAACCCTAAGGAGGATTTTACATCAATCTTGCAATCTCACAACTACTTAGTTACATATCGTCCATCAACACTAACTCTAATTACAAGTCCACAAAACAATAGATTTATTCGTATTCAACATATTAAGGAAGAATTAGATATCCACACTATCCCTCATACTGGAAGCCCTGTCACATGGAGAAAAAGTCAATCTCCTATTGACAATATCTATGAACGTCTTGATAGATTCATGATCCACACGGATATTTCTAATCAATTTCCTAACTTAACAGTTCACAATCATCCATTTACAAGTTCTGACCACTCTCTCATATCCATCTCAATTGGAACAAAAACAATTAGAGCAGGATCACCCTTTAAGTTTGAAATGTCCTCGACAAATAATGAGAATTATAAGAAACTAATTAAAAGAACTTGGGAAAACAAACTTCACGGATCATTCATGTTCACACTTCTACAAAAGCAAAAACTAATCAAGAAAAACACAAAAGTCTGGTGTAAATCACATCCAAACAACAACTTCAGACAATTAAAAGACATTGAAGATCAACTTTTATTATTACAAACACAACAAGTTACTGGAAACTCTAATAACAATATAGACAATAGAAGACATGGACTACTAAACAAGAGAGAAATATTCATGAATTTCAATAATAATTTTTGGAAACAAAGAGCTAAATCAAATTTCCTTAAATTTGGAGACCGAAACACCAAATATTATCCATCAATAACTAAAATCAGAAATTCCAAAAACATTACTCGTAACTTTACAAATAAAAATGGTATTGTTATTGAAGATGAAAAACAAATTAGAGAAGAAATTACAAATGAGTTAGCTGAAAGATTTATCTCAAACAATGAACCAACCGATAACAACTCATACTTTCTAAACCTAATAAACCACACCATTACTAATACTGAAAACTTAGCCCTAACCCAACCCTTCACTGATAAAGAAATAAAAGAGACTCTATTCTCAATGACAGACGATAAATCTCCAGGTCCTGATGGATTCCCACCTGAATTTTATAAAAAATATTGGAACATTGTAGGAAGCCTACTATGTAAAGCTATCAAATCATTCTTTCACTCAGGCATCCTCCTAAATGAATTAAACACAACGTTCATTGCTCTCATTCCTAAAATTGAAAATCCTACTAATATTAACCATTATCGGCCAATTAGTCTTTGAAACACCATTTACAAAATTATATCTAAACTTTTAGCCAATCGTTTAAAGCCTATCTTACCCCGTATTATTAATCCTTTTCAAGGAGCCTTTGTACAAGGCAGAAACATTCAAGATAATATTCTTATAGCTCACGAAATTTTTCATTCATTCCATAACAAAAAAGGAAAACCTGGATGGATGACTATTAAACTTGACATGGAAAAGGCCTATGACAAAATTAGTTGGAATTTCATCCGTATAATACTAAACAAATTTGGATTTCACCATAAATGGATAAACTGGGTCATGACATGTCTTACTAAAACTAACTTTTCAGTTTTAGTTAATAACCTGCCTGGCAAGACATTCGAAACATCTCGAGGCATAAGACAAGGAGATCCTCTCGCACCATATATTTTTGTAATAGTAATGGAACTATTAGGAAGAATGCTACAACAAGAATCCTTAGAATACGAACCGTTAATTGGAATCAAACTCACAAATAATATTGAACCTATACCTTTTCTTTCCTTTGCTGACGATACACTCATTTTTGGAAACGCTAACGATCTAAGTCTTCATACAATTAAAAATCTTCTAAATAATTTTTGCAATATATCAGGCCTCTCTATAAATTATAACAAAAGTTCCTTACATGTTTCCAAAAACATCCCACTTCAAAAAGCTCAAAATCTTTCTCAACAATTAAACATCCCTATTACCAAAACTATGGAAAAATATTTGGGAATACCATTAATTAGTGGTAGAGTCAACAATAGCTTATTTGATGAGGCAATCATAAGCCTCAAAAAACAACTATCAAAATAGAAATCAAATACCCTTTCACAAGCTGGTAGATCTGTTCTCATTCAAGCAAACCTCAACTCAAAAACAAACTATCTAATGCAATCCTTTCTTCTTCCTAAAGGAATTCTAGAAAAAATTGATCAAGTTAACAAAAACTTTTTCTGGAATAAACTACAATCTGATAATTATCATCCACTAATTAGTTGGGAACGTTTATGCACACCTAAAAAGGATGGTGGACTAGGCTTCAAATCAGCCGAACAAATCAATATAGGTATGCAAATGAAACTACTTTGGAGATTAATAGCTAATCCTAATAATATTTGGTCAAAGGTAATCAATGAAAAATATCTCTCTAAGGAAACACTAATGGAAAGAGGAAAAAATAAAACGTCCTGGCAATTTGGTCGACTTCTCAACATCAGAGACATATTCTCTAAAGGATTACTATGGCTCGTAGGTAATGGTAAAACCATCAATGTCTGGTCCGACATTTGGGTAAATGCACAATACCTCGAAAACTTTAGAAATAATCGTAACCCTAACTTAAAAGTTTGTGATCTCTTCACAAACTCTAAAACTTGGGATACTGATAAACTAAATAATATTTCCCCCCCTCACATTACCCAAATGATAACAAATATTTACATTCCAAACATTGATATCCCAGACAGACTAATATGGATCCACAATAAAAATGGTATCTTTAGTGTCAAATCCACATCTTCTCTATTCAATACTAGAAACACAAATACTACGTAACACCTCTGCAGAATGGATTTGGAAACTCAATGTCGCTCCAAATATCAAAAATTTCGTCTGGAAAATTATATTAGACATCTTACCTACTGTTGCACGATTGAATAGATACATAAATAGAGTTCCTAGTACCTGCTCTATGTGCAATAATGAGGCAGAAGATGCTAATCACTTACTCTTTAATTGTCAAATAACTAAATCTCTTATCCATAACTTAAGCATTAAATTAAACAAATCATTCGTCATACCAAACCTTACAAATAATATCTCAGAGAATATTCTTAACACTAAAGCCCTGAACATAGACTTTACCGACCTATGCCATCTATGACACTCTATTTGGGAACTTCGAAATAAAATCATTTTCCAAAAAGGTTCAAACAAGAATATAACCAATACCCTAACCCAAACCATCGACAATATTCTATGCTGGAAAAAAGGAAGAAAAAACAACCAATCTGCCCAAACACATTAGGGCTCGTGATAAAATGATTTGGAAATATCCTCCAAAAGATATCGTTAAAATAAATGTAGATGCATCTGTAAAAAATGGAATCCATTCTCAAATTGGTTGTATTATTAGAAATAATCAAGGTCGTGTAATTCGTATCCACAAAAACAATAGCAAAATAGACTCTGTAGTCAAAGCAGAATGCTTTGCAGTTCTTGCAGGTATAAGACTGGCAGCAGAACTCAGAATACAGAAGACCATTATTGAAAGCGACTCTATAACAGTTATCAATGCCATCAACCAGGTGAACAACACACCATGGGAAATTTCTCAAATAGTAGAAGAAATACAAGCACTAAGCAAGGACTTTGAACTTATCAAATTCCGGCATTGCTACAGAGAAGCGAACCGTGCAACTGATTTTATTGCGAAATCAGAACTGAATTGTAACTTTATTTTAGATTATAGCTGTGAATTCCAGAACATCATCTTTCTAGATGATCATGGATACTTTTAGTATCCAAAACATTGACTACTGTAAAAAAAAAAAAAAAAAAAAAAAAAAAAAAAACACTAACTCTAATTAAAAATAAATCAAACGTACACACCATACATTGTTATCGACGGTCTATGAATTTGGTTGGTTTACATGGAAACTACATTTGGGCAACAAGAAGTCCATGGGCCTAAGCCCAATCTTCCAGCCAGCCCATACCAAAAGTAAGCCTCCATTTTACCACCCTCTATCATTTCTTCTTCTTTTTTTTCTTTTGTTAACGAAGAAAGATTGTGATGAATTATTAACAATCCATCCAATAACATTATTTGTTTGGATGAATGCTCATTCGCCAAGAAACAAGTTTCGATTGAAGCGCGCATAGGACGTGTGGAAGAGCAAATTATACAGTGTCACGCATTGAGCCTAATTCCACTGCCACGTGTCGTTCTCCACGCAGGCCTCCCATGGCTTCTCCCACCTTTTATACCACCAATGACCAATCCATATCAATCCATCCATCTTCCACCTTCAGATCAATTATATTCCATCATCTCATCTCTCTTAGAAAATGGCAGGCCTCACCATCGGAGACTCAATCCCAAACCTTGAAGTGGAGACAACCCATGGCCCCCTCTTCCTCCATGACTACTTCTCCTCTCACTGGGGCATCCTCTTCTCCCACCCTGGTGATTTCACTCCGGGTTGCACCACGGAGATCAGCAAGATGGCCAAGTACCAGGAGATGTTCAGCAAGCGCGGCGTCAAGCTCCTCGGCCTCTCCTGCGATGACCTCGTCTCCCACACCACCTGGATCAAGGACGTCGAGGCCTTCGCTGTACATACCCTACCTACCCATAACTTTATCCATCGATTTGCCGTTATATATAGATAGATGATTTATGATTTAATTTGATTGCATATATGCATGTGCATATGCCAGCCCGGGATCAAGGTTGAGTACCCGATCATAGCGGACCCTACAAGGGAGGTGATCACTAAGCTCAACATGGTCGACCCCGAGGAGAAAGACTCTTCGGGCGCCCACCTGCCCTCTCGTGCCCTCCACATCATCGGCCCCGACAAGAAGGTGAAGCTGACCTTCCTGTACCCGGCGACGACTGGGAGGAACATAGGGGAGATGCTGAGGGTGGTGGAGTCGCTGCAGAAGGCCGCCGAGCATGATGTGGCCACCCCGGTCGACTGGCAGCCCGGGGATGAGGTCGTCATCTCGCCGAGCGTGTCGGACGAGGACGCCAAGAAGATGTTCCCGCAGGGATATAGGACCGTCGATCTTCCCTCCAAGAAGGGCTATCTCCGCTTCACCAAAGTTTAGTTACTTGCTTATTCGGAGTATAATATAATCTATAACTATACTCCCAAGTTTAGTAACTCCAATAATGTATATATGTTATATGTTTTCATATTCAACCTACTTAAGTAGAGGTATGCAGAAAAAAATACGACACGAAAACATGATTATACAACACAAATATGACATGAATCGTAAAAACACGATTATAAACGTGTCGTGTTCGAATCATCCTTTTCTCGACATAGATGGTTGGTGTGTCTTAGGGCTGAAAATTATCCGTGGGTGACTGACTCACTCGACCCGATAATTAGGGTGAAAATTAATCCGATTTTTGGGTTTAAACCCGAAAAAATTAACCGGGTGACGGATGGATGATGAGTAGGGTGATGGGTGATATAGTTTCCACCCATTACCCAATTCGCTTAACCACCCGTTAGCCTACCCGATTATTATAAAAAAGAGGCTAGTATATAAATAATATAATTTAACAGAACTAACATATTTCTCATTTTCTACCTCTAGTTTCTCCATTTTCCAAGTGTTTTTGTTCAAAAAGGTCTAAAAAATATAAACTTGTATTATTTAACTCCATGTCTTTTTAAATTTCTTTTATTTATTTTGCATACACCGATATAGTGTAAGTAATTGGGTTCTTTTCAATGACTTTGTTAGCATTTATTGTATTAATGCATGATTAACCAAATCATATTTTTCCAATTTGTCATGAGATTTGTAACAATAATCCTCTTCATGTAAAGATATTAAAGAAATAACATCTGAGTTTGTTTTCTAAGGACATACTACATAGTTTTTCTGTATTTTTTTATTATTATTTTGAGTCTAGTAACCGAGTTAAATTCATCTCATTTAGTTTGATATTAAACTTCTAATAATAATTTTGTAAGTTAAGACCATCCACAATGGTGGTGTGGAAATGTACAAATGTTATTTAAAAAATTCATTTTCATATTTCATTCTTTACCCATTAAAAAAATCATTTTTATCTAATTTTTTCCTATAAATTTATTGTTAATCCCATTTCACATATGTTATTTAAAAAAAATCAAAGATATCAATATTCATATTTCATTCCTTATCCATTAAAAAAATTATTTGTTATTCCATTTTTTCCTATAAATTTATTATTTATCCCATTTTACATATGTTGCTTTTTTAAAAAAAATTCAAAGATATCAATGATAATAATAATAATCTTATTATTATTAAAATATTATTTTTATTACTAAAATTATGTAATGAATAATAATAATAATAGCAACAACAACAACAAACATAATAATAATAATAATAAGTAAGTTATAATAATAATAACAATAGATAAAAAAAATAAGTTAAGAGCCCGGGACGAGGTTCACTAATAATTTGCTGAAAAAGAGACAAGTTGGGTTAGGGCTCATAAGGTGACATGACAGTTAAAAATTAAGTTATGAGCTCGGGACGGGGCTCACTGATAAACATGCTCTTAAAGGTGCCCCATGGTCGGTAGTTCAAAGTGCTCCCATCCCACCTCATTTGCTTTTTCTTTTTTCCCTTTTTATTATTATTATTATATTTAAATTTGTGCTTTCGTCCCTCCCTTCTGCCGCTGCACTAAATATATCATTTTTAAATGAAATATTTGATATGAATGAAATGTATTTAAAGAAAACCAATAAATTATAGTTTAAATATGGAATTAATAGTATAAAAAATTCATAGAAATAAAAAGTAATTGAATTTTTTTTAAATATATCTATAGCATAATCAATACTTTTGTGAAAATATTAAAAGAAAAGTATAAAAAAATTGCATTTGTAGTTTCCTTGGGAGTTTGTGTCTCCTTATTCACTTTTTTTTATACAGGTAAGATTTTGGGTGGGGTCAGTCCATACTAGACCACCATTCAAGAGCATCCTTGTAGATGAGTATATATGTTGAGATCCCTGTCTTGCTGAATATCTGGAGAGGCATCTGCCTAGAAAAGGCGCGAGATACGGTCGAGACACTTGTTGGTCTTCCGAAAGCAATGCGCAAAGCTAACACTCTCAAAGATTGGATCATAATAAGGATGTCAGTAATGAGCATCTCAACCCCACATGGACAAGACCAGCATGCACAATTTGACAGCATTGATGACAATCAAGTTGTCACTTTCCACTTGAATCTTGCACAAACCAAGGTAGTTTGCCTTCATGATCCCCAACTTTAGACCTATTGCTTCAGTCATGAGGGGCGACTTGTGTCAAAGCTTCCATCCTCCACATTCAGTCATTGTTATCATGTGGTCACGAATGATGAAGCCTACACTAGAAATACCAGAGTAGTTATTGCTACCATCGAAATTTATTTTAAATGTTCCTTCTATTGGTTTATTCCATCTCAGGTGCCTTTTCTTTCGTGGTATTTTTTTGGTTGTAATTTTAGCTTCATTTATTTTACCAATTTGTTTTTTTTCCCCCAATTTATGAGTGTATGTCGTGTCAGATTTTCCATATTCTAAATAGACGTTGTGTTTACATTGTCAAATATTTTTCTGTTTCTGGATGTTCAAATGTACCACCAAGTGGTTGCCAACTTTTTCCTTTCTTATGGGCTCATGTCTGTCATAATTTTCTTGATGTCATGTTCATTTCTGTCTATGTCTTCTAGTGCTTTTCCTATAAAGGGGTCGATTATGTATATTAAATTTCTACACTTGTAGCATTAGATGAATAAGTGACTGGTGATTCCTCGCATAGATCACATAGTTCGCATGTAGATGGGAGTGCTACTTCTTTGGTGTTGAGCCTTGTTTTGGTTGAGATTCCGTTATTATTCATTTTCCATAAAAAGTTTTTAATTTTTGGGGCTATCTATTTTCCGTATCTATGCCTTGCTATTTAGGTCATTTATGTTGTTTCCCATAATGTATTGAAGTGCGTTGCAGTGGTGAACTACCCGAACTTATCTTTTTCCCAATAGAGTCTATCCTCGATCTGGTTTTTAGGCATGAATGTCGCTTCAATCTTTTTGATGATTGGTGATGGTAGCATGTTTTTAAGTTCACTAGTATTCCATTTTCTATTTTTGTATGTATTTTCGTATGTTGTCACTTTTGTTGATCTGGTTTGGGCATTTCCCTATTCACTAAACACAAAATAAAAGACTCATATTTAAAAAAATACTTTTTCAAAGAAAATAATTTGCTTTTTTATTTATTTATTTTAATACATAAGTTATTAGCTTAATTAATAAATCAAACGTACACACCATACATTCTTATCGACGGTCTATGAATTTGGTTGGTTTTTATAGAAACTACATTTGGGCAGCAAGAAGTCCATGGGCCTAAGCCCAATCCTCCCGGCCAGCCCATACCAAATGTATGCCTCCATTTTACTCCCCCTCTATCATTTCCTTCTTTTTTTGTAAACGAATTAAGAACGACTACCAGAACTTGTACTTCTAAAAGTGCTCGTTTGGATAAATGTAGGAAGTCTAATTCCTGAGAATTTAATTCATAGGAAGTCTACTTCCCATGAATTACACTTTCTGAGATTTTATGAAACATGTTTGGTTGAAAAATGAAATAATGGTGGATTTGATATAGTGAGATAAATAAGAGATTTTTATTAGTAAGAAAAGGGTGGAAGTTGTCTTACCATGTACCCCCTTGGTAATTCCAATTTCTGTATTTCACAGGAAGTGAAATTCATGGGAATTTCAATTCCTGGGTTTTTAAAGATGAATTTTTTTAACCAAACGCAGATATTCTATCAAACTTTTTAGGATATTCAACTTCCTGGGTTTTTCAAATCAATCCAAACGAGCACTAAATCTACTAGTTGAAAAATCAATAAACCAAGGCACCAAATCTGAACGTAGTGTGCAACCTAATTAAGATGAGTTTACAATAAACTTTAATAGCTAGTCATTAGATTCAAGTGTACAAGCCCACATTGTTTCCAAGTATATATATGTTACACATGTGATTATAAGCAAATCACCTTTCTTTCATTATTGAGCTATTTTGGATATTTATTACACAACGTGTTTATATATTTATTATTATCAGGAGTCTTAATTAGTTTTATAGTAGAGGTTGATCGGCCTCCCATTGCGCGGCTGCAAGGGTCTTGCATTTTTAGCAGAGTCCTGCATGGATACATGTAGCAATATAAGAACATCTCTAATAGATTTTTCATTTTGGAGATTTTGGAGTTTATAAAAAATTTTAAGGTGTTTTTTAGTCTAATAGATTTCTCATCTCATTCTTTAAAAGGAGAAAGCAGCAGAAAAAATCAAGACGATTTTCTAAATCTGCAACATCTTTCAAAACTAAATTATTATCAAAATAATCAAAATACGAAAAACAGTTAAATTTAGAACAAAAATAATTTAAAAAATATGTATTTTATTTATCCATTCTAGAGAAATTTAAAAAAAACTGCTTGAGATGGTTTAATAAAATCAAATTGTTTAGAAAAAAAAAATGAAGTCAAATTAATGCTTATATATATATATATATATATATATATATATATATATATATATATATATATATATATATATATATATATATATATATAGATAGAGGGGATAAGAGTTCTAGTGAAACGTGATTTAGCATGTAACATGTAACACACTAATAGAGGATGGATGTAAATGATGGATGTAATTGTAAATGATTGAACGGATGAGATTTATGATTACATAAACACATAAACACTATAGTAGATTAGGAAAATTAGACAAAACTACAATGAGCATTTATTGCCTTGAATAAACTAATATGGAAATTCATAATTTATTTCTTTAAAATATTGATCACCTTCCTTTTTTGACTAATTATTTTTTACCGTCATTAGAAAGAGAGAATTTTACTTTTTCTATTTAATGCGTGTAATTATTGAATTGCCTTATAAATAATCTTAAACAACTTTATTGCCATAAATTCATTGCATCTTTTTCTGAATGAATATCATCCACTAATTTGATTTAATCCAACGTCTAATTTTATTACCATAAAATATTGTAAAAATTTTTTAATCAAAATTGCGCAAAATCTAAAAATACCTATATTCTTAAAATTAAAAAAAAAATATATATATATATATAATATAGGTATTGAAATTAAAATTAATGCTCATTTTCAAAGACGATTTTACAGTATGTATATAGCGGTAATTTATAGCTAGCAATGTAGTATGACTTACGTCATCAACAGCTTGACGAAGTAAATTGATCTGTTGTTGTGAGACGGTCCCTATCTGCATCCATAGGGCACAATTCAAGGTTAACATTTTCGTTCTAATTAATTACACACAACTAACTAACTTCAAACATATATATACCAATTAATGAATTAATTCTATATTTATTTATTTAAATTACCTTAACGTCGACGGTCCAAGTGACGCCTTCAGTGCAAGGCGGGGTAGTGAGGGAGCCATTGTACCTGTAATACTTTTTACCTCTTCCGTAGATTACCTGCGCTGGGTTCACCACCCCGGCTTCCACTTCCTTTGACGTATCCGATATCTCCTTTATTTCGTCCATAAACTGTACAAACAAACAAACAACCAATGTACGTACGTATATAAGTTTGATATATATATATATATATATATATATATATATATATGTACGTATAAGTTGGTAATCGATCGTGATTGGGTGAATTGCACGCGCGCACCTGGGCCAGAAACGGGTCAGGTGCGCCGAGTTTATAGAGAACTCCAACAACTGCAGTCCCATTGATGGCGTTAGGGTCTGGGTTTTGATGTACCAAATGCAACTCCATTGCGTACCTATGTACAATAAACCCAAACCCAATCAAGGTTCATCTATCTGTCTGTCTATCTATCTATCTATAACTCGTCAAGTATGTAATAAATTACATACCTGACGTTGTTGATGGTGTGCTCAGAAGGAGTGTGCCAATGGCACTGCTTCAGAATATAGTCCACTCCCCTTATTCTTATTTTGCTTACACCTTCCGCCCATTTAACCTTTTTTCCAATTCATCCGAATCAATTCATTATCATATCAGTCTATAATTATATCGATCATTGTCAATTAGTTATGAGATAAAATATATTTTAAAGATTATATTATTTAATTCGTATACCTCAATATCATGGCCTCTGTTCTTGACGGTGGCGTTACCAGGGTTATAGAAGAAATCGACCCGCTCCGAAATCGGAACAGGTTGGGGTAAGAGGGAGGGCAAGTTAATAGGGGATTGCATTGTGCCATTTTTGCAAGCTGCCCAACTAGGGTTGAGAAATCCCCATCTCTCCGGCCCCCTTTCGCCGCCTATCACGTAATTAAACTCGCTCTCGTTTTCCACCTCCTGCCCCTCCGCGGAACAAACTATGACAGCCACTATCAAAAGAACAAGAAAATGAGCCTTACATGTCTTCATCTTCTTCTCCTGCCTCAACTTTCACCTTTTGATATATTGGATTGAGTTTTGATGAGGGTTGTATGTGATATTTATATATATATGGCCGTAATGTACTTACTACGTGCTACGTATGTAGTTACGTAGCAGCTTATTACGGTAATTTAGAGGATTTTATCCATATATATATGCATAATACCTATCCTAGCTAGCTGGTGTTTTAAGTAAAGATTTGATATGACTTTCTGCAAGTTGTAATCATATATATATTACAGTATCTCCTAATGAGAACATCACACACAGTTGAACAACGTACCATTATTGTACCTCATTTTCACCCTTTTATGGTATATACCAAAGCCGAATCGCCTTTTGATCCATGGCCAATTCTAGTTCCATGAAGCGAATTGAGTCTCAATGAAAGGTGTTATAGTATACCGTCATATTCGAATCTTTGAAGCACTAGAACTTGTGAAGCAAATTGGGTCTCAACCAGGCAGCAATTTTGAGAGTTTGCAATATGTGAAGCACTAGAACTTCGTATCTAAAACATCGAAATATATTGCATTATTAGTGCACTTAAAGTCATTTGAAAATGTATTTGAGAAATCAAAATAATCATATCTGATTCCATGAAGGACTTTTGTCATTTTCAGACAAAATTAAAGTATAGCGGATAGATTGATTTTTTTTATTTATTTTGGGTCATACAACCCACTATTACAGTATTATCACCCCTACCACATATTTAGGGCTAGAGTTTTCATTTAGAATGATGTCTGAGGATGAAGTATTTATAAGGCATATTTTGCCCTAATCTCTTTGCATCTAAAAGAAAATGAAAGAGTATGAATCAATCGGATGGAAATCGAGGAGAACAACCTCACTATTATTACTAAGTTGATAGATGAAACACATGTCTTGAATAATCCAGGTCTTACTAACCTCATCCGAATGATACTCTTGATTAACATAAGACTAGTTCTTAACTACCATCCGAAAAATAAAAGAGAAAACACAAAGTAAATATGTTCATATCTATTAGATTAATCCCTTAAAGGATGACACATTACATTACGATACACAATAGCTTCTCTAACTTATTGCATAAACTACATATCATCTATATTAACAAAATGTCACTTGTGCTTTGATTATGTTGAATCTTCATTAAAATGACGATAACCCTATTGAGGTGGAGGTGTCGAAAGTCAGTTAAACAGATTTCCGCTAACAGTACGACAATTAACAGTAATTAAACTTGGTCAAGCAAATATCATTAATTATGATAGTAGATATATTTAGGCCGCCCAATTGTATATAAAATAATTAACCAAAGGCAAAACCCATGAGAAATTATCCAAATCTCGTACATTAATCATACCGTAATTTATTGATTCCTTCCCTTTTTTTTATTAGGTAAAAATTCGAGTTCAGACACAACTAAAACTCGATAACCGAATAAGTCAGCAGATGGGAAACCGTCAATACAACAGAATACAATAACACAATCAACAAAGAAGAAAGAAAGGCCCAATCAACACATACAAGACGCCAATCGGCAGAGAAGTTGATGGAGATCCAAGAACGTGGTGCAAAGACTCACAACAGTACCCCAACCGCAAAGGGCGACTCCTAATGATGTGTGGATCGCCGACGTTGTCCCCACCTAAATGAAGGATTTTCGAAGACTACAAACACAACCACGATCCATTGTCGATCAAAGAGTACACCCGGCGCCAGAAAACAGGGCAAATACGGGCAAAAAGGGAGAATCGATTAACCTTCGGAAATGTGAGCGGAACTCCCAGAACCAAAAAGGACATTGGAGGAGCACAATTATTTCTTATTTCTTAATTACATAATATTTCCAGACCATATCGGAATTTAGTATACGCCCTTTCGAGCGGGATTTGGAACTCTTACGGGATTTTATTAATTAATTAATTATATATAGGATAGTTTAATATGAAATTGTAAATTGAATTTTTGGTTTGAATCTGTTTTTTTCTGTCTTTTGTACACCTTACTTTCAAAAACAAGAGATATGGATCAAATTCTACCTCTTCTAGGCACTAATCTTTCAAAAGAACCAAAACAAAGCATAACGTTTTCATGGTGGACAATATGGTTTATCATGAATCAAGCTATCTTTAAGAAAGCATATATTCCTTCTGTCGAGGGCCTAAAAAAACTTATTGCAGAAAATATTAATAACTGGAGAAAAGTCAGCAAATTGAATTCAAAAGATGATGGGGCAAGTACATTGCTTAACCGGAGAAATGAACGATTTAAAAACAATGGAAGGAAAAAAGATCTCTCAATGGAAGAAACCCCCTACTGGCAAGTATAAACTAAACTTCGATGGGTCTTTTATTTCGACCTCTAAAAGCTCAACTGACTATATTATTCGAGATTGGGATGGTAAACCCATCTGTATGAGAGATAATCTAATGGGTGGCCAATCACCGCTTATGGCGGAAGCGCTCGCACTCTGGTTAGGGATTCAAAAGGCTAGAGAAATAAAAATAAACAACCTAATCATCGAATGAGATTCTAAGATATTACGGACTTCCTTAAAACTCGCACCAATTGCCCTTGAGAAATAGAACTAGTAATGGCGGACATCCAAACTATTCTTCTGGGTGTGAGAAATATTGGCGTTTCTCACATTCCCCACATTGGTAACCGAGTAGCGGATAAGGTTGCACACCTTTGCTACTCTGACAGGGATCCCGACATATATAACGACCTATGTCTACTTGACCTCATCCGTCGAATGCTATCGGGTAGAGTCCCCTCACCCGAATCATTATCTAATAATAAAAAAAAAGTAGCTAGCTGGTACCCAGCCTATAATTAATTGTCAACGACGAAGAAATATCAGCAAATCATCTTAATCGCCAAGACAACCAATTGAGTAATTAACCGTTGGCCAGGGCAGAGGGAATCATGCATGCTTTGCTTATATACTTCTTCATACTTACATACTTGCAAAAGTGGTGATATTTTTAATTCATTTATAAGTCCCATATGTAGTCTGCTTATATCCTCATTCATCAAAGCTATGATCTTTACTTGTATTGCTAATAGGAAGATGTCAACATAAGGAAGATGTTCAATTCCGGTGGGTTATCCAAGTGCATCATACGCTAATCAAGTCGAGCATGTAAAAGCGATAGGGTTCCATCATAAAACCAATTAGGGTTAAGAGAAGTAGCTCATCGGCTGGATTCCTTATATTATAAATGAGAGATGTTTATTTTCACATCTTCCACACAGAAGATATGAGAAAAGGTCTAATTTCATTGTGTAATTCTTAGAAAATAATATTAATTAACAATATTAATTAGTTTAATTAATATTCTTTGCATTGTTTTATGGGGATTTCGTATGAGAAAATATTTTGGTTACCGGGATAGAAACTAAATACGCACAAAACCAAACACCCACATAAAACAAGCTAAATTAAGGGATATTTACTAAAATGGTCATATTTAAGGTCTTTATAGTAAATTGTCCACCAATGTTTCCAAATTAGCAAAATGTTCACCTCCCTTCCCTTGTCCCCTTTTCCCCTATGCCCCCCATTTGTGCCCTACTTTTTCCGCATGCGTTGCTGAAATTGGAGTTGCTGGAATTGTTGTTGTAATTGCTGAAATTAGCTTCTTCTTCTTTTTTTGCAGCACTTCGACACCGGAGTTGCTGAAACCGTGTAGCTGAAACCGGAGTTGCTTTTTATTTTCGCGTCAGCACTTCGAAACCGGAGTTGCTGAAACCGGAGTTGTTTTTTTCGTGTTAGCAAAAAATACTGAAATACTGAAATGATGAAATACTGAAATGTTGAAATGATAAAATGCTGGAATGATGAAATGATGTCATATATGCTTATGTGTAAGATAATATATAGTAGCTCATACAATTTTATAAGAATTAATTTCAGCATAATGAATTTTGCTAACGCTAGTTAACTTCGACACCCACTAACGCTCAAAATACCAATTTTCAGTAAATTGCACAAAACATCTCCTTTATCTCAATTTCAACTAATTTCACTCTATAAATTCTCAATATTTTGTTCTATATTTTTATTCTACAGTAGTATACAACTAACTTTTAAAATTCAACATTAAAACGTTATTGATGATGAAACTTTAGCCAACAGCTGTAGAGGAGACCTCCCCTCCCAATCTCTCGATCTCTCTCATGTACATTAAAACCAGTATTTGATTCTTGCTTCAGCAATTAATGGCAAAATATGACAACAATAATATTATACAGTACTATTATGAAATTTTTAAGTACACCTAACGCTTTGAAAAAATTAGCCGCAAATGCAAAATACTCGTATATCTCAAAGTAAAATTAAAAAAAAAGGATTTGGTCGACAGTCAACACTACAATAACTGATTACAAATCCAAAAGGTTTTGGCAAAAAGAGAAAAAAAGCGCATAAATAGACAAATCCAAGTAAATGGATCAAAACAAAAGTTGTAAATCGAAGAACAATCGCGATTCACAGGAGAGAGGGAAAACCTTAACGACAAAATCGTAGATAGATTTAGCATCGGAAGCACTGGCCATGGAACTAGAAGATTGTTGAAACCTAAAAGCTGAGAAAAGGAGGAATCTACACCTAATAAATCGGAGGTCTAGGTGGATAGATAACAGATCTGTGGGGAAGGAGATAAATCGGAGGTCTGCAGTCGACCTGCAGTCGAAATCATCGCACCATCAGCACCTCGTCGCCTTCATCCGCGAAATCCATCCCGCCTCACCACAGATCTGGCTCCGTCTGCAGCATTAACATCTCTGGCCACGAACAGGCGACCCCGAGAGGAAGAGCGGGGGAGGAAGACAGAGATCAAAGGAGCGATCTGAGGAGGATCGATCTGAGCGAGGGAGGAGAGATCAGAGGAGCGATCTGAGCCAATGAGGATCCTCTATAACACTTTGTGTGACATTAGGTGTAACACAAAATTAGTTATGCTATAAATTTACAATAAAAAAATTCCAAAAATTATATTTATGTTTTAAACACTTGTTAGTATATGTTCACAAAAAAAAATTTGATGAAAATACATGTTTTATAATTTTTAGAAATCTTATGGAAAAGTAAGTAATCATTGATTTATATAAAATTTAAATACATAATTTTTCATCAAAATTTTTTACAAACATATACTAACAAGTGTTTAAAACATAAATATAATTTTTGGAATTTCTTTTATTGCAAATTTATAGCATAATTAATTTTGTGTTACACCTAGTGTTACACAAAGTGTTGTAGAGGATCTTCATTAGATCTGAGCGGGGGAGTGATCAGGGGAAAAGGGGGTGAGGGGATCGATGTAGGTGACGGATGCAATACGTGAGACAAATCTTGAGGGGGGCAAAGGAATTGGGACCAATTAGGGTTGTATATTTTGCTAATTTGGACTTCTAAATGGGTCTTTCCAGCAAATTTATTCCTAAATTAATTGCATTATAAATTATAATTGACAAATTTGGTAATCCAAACACACCTTTACTTTACCCACTTTAAGTACACGGTCAATTTTATGGAACTTCGTATGAGCGTTGCCTGCCAATTTTATCCTTGACTAAAAATGGTACGGAGTATTTTCAATTTTAATCTGCTTCTTATTATCGCTACGTACTATATAAACGGGTATTCTATTCGTACGGCCACATATCGCTAAGGGTAAGGTGTCGAAGCCGAATGCTGAAGTCGGCAAACAATATGTCTATGCCTAGTTCCGAAGTCGGCAAATTAGGGCTAGGTTGCAGTGCTCAGTTGACGGGACAGGCCAGCTAGGAATCTTGAAGCTTTTTGTCTCTACCGACCTGGAGACTCGACATCGGCTGAGGGGATGAGACGGGTTCCTGAGATTGCAGGTTGACCACCCAATTCGGTTGCCGATCTGGAGACTCGGCATCGTCATTTTGCATACCGATTCGAAAGTTCGGCTCCGACACCGTGCCGATAACGATAAAAGCCCCGATGCTAATCTTAATATAGCTAATACTGTAGTATAAACATCAATCGCCCGCTAGGAATTGTCCTTTTTCTTTTAGTGATATGGTATTGATTTCGGTGGAATTAGAGTTTGTGACCATCATCCAATGACATTTTTGTGAATTAGAATACGTAGAACCGAAATGGTGAATCAAAGTGTTGTAGAAGGAACAAAATTTCAAAGATGAACATCTCGATTAAATAAATTATGTTATATAAGATATTTTATATAAAAATATCTTAAATTATATAAGATATAAATTAAGATGTTTTATTAAAAAAGGGAACGTTTTGAAAAAAAGTCATGATGCGGGACCATTCAAGACACCTTCGGACACACCTACACTTGGGGATGGACCTATAATTTGAGCTCGTGAGAATGTTGTCATCCTCAAGAGGAAGAAAAAGGTTCCACCATGGGAGAAGGTCCAAAGGTGCAAGCTTGATGGGTCGTTCGTTTTTAGATTCGTTCAGCAGTTTGACAGCTTTTCGACGTCTCAGTAAAATGGGTCGTTCGGAGTCCGTATTTATCGAATTAGGTCGTGCCATACCTTGTCGGAACGAGGACAAAGAGATCTACAACTTTTCTGTTGAAGGTTTTTCCAGATTCGGCCTAGAGCTTGGCCGAAAATCACCATCTTGCAAGCTGTTACTGTTTAGACGGGAATAAAGTGTTGGAACTTTCTTTTGTTACTATTTTTAGAGACCTTCTTTACTTAAGTTATTTTAGGTAATTTAGGGTTTTATTTTAATTTCTCTTTTAATTATTATTTTCATTAAAATCAGCCTTTAGGGTTATAAGAAGCGGTTGATCTCCTTTGTTGAAGAGACACGTTCAATTTTTATGAAAATTTCAGCCTTTGTGTGAAACACAAGTGTGAGGAAGTCAATCGATTCGAAGCGTTGCTCATCGATTGTAAATTGGTTATAGATCTTGCTTGGTTTGGTTTGAGTTCATCAACCTTGCGAGAGCTTGGTGATCCAGGTAATCACAAGTCCCCTCCTTGTGCCTCCAAGTTGTCCGCTTGGTTGTGTAAGGTTGTAGAGGCGGGCTTTGTAGTCGTTGATACTTGGTTCCTACCCTCTTAGGAGGCCTGGGGTCTTTATCTCGTTCTACCTTAGTTCGAATCACCCTTCTATCGGTCTTATTTCATTGTTTTATTGAGTCTAGAGTTGCTGAATTTTCGAGTCTTTGTTCTTGTTCTTGAGTCTTTGCTTCCGTTCTTGTCTTTAAGTCTTGATTGTCGAAGATCGGGCCACCCTACGGCTAACCCCGTATCAAGTCATTAAAATAATTCGGGTGTTCCTATATACACTGCAAATTATGTCACTAATTAACGGCGAAAAGGACGTTGTACAAAACGTTGGACTAGACGTTGTTAGTGGAGAAATTGTCGACATTGCTCAATGTGAAGGATCGGGTCGGGCCAAACCGGGCTAGCAACGTCGTATTGGCCGGTACTAGGTAAAATATTACACAATCTCTCTCACGCACACACAAAAAAAACGTCTAAAAAGGACATTGTTAATCAATTTTTTTAAAATATTTTATACTAGGCCCGATTTGGCCCATATTAGCAACGTTCAATTCGACGTTGTTGCCCAACCCAATCCAATCTTTCACTGGCCATTGAGCAACATCGACAACTTCTCTACTCAACAACGTCCAATTTAACGCTGTACAACGTCCAATTTAATGTTAAAACAACGTTCAATTAAATATTAATTTACGGTGTATATGTAGAGTGCGTTAATACAGTAATTCATATGGGCTTAAATTTAGAGAAAATTTACTCCACGATCCAAGTTGAAAACCCAACATATTCAAATTAGACAAAAGTCCACCCTATATTTTTCGGCCAGAATTACCCTCACCCAAACCTTATCGATCCCCCTTTCCCAATTACACCCCTTTCTTGCCTAATCGCCTTCTTGTTGTAAGACTTAACCCAACACCTTAATGCACGAGCTGACGACAGTCATGCACCTCCTGTGTCCGCGTTTCTGAAGGCACTCCTCCCTTTCAAGAGGATTTGTGGCATGTCAAGCCCTGGTAACGTTCTTCGCTTTGCGGAATAAGACACTATTCTACTTTTGTTGTTGAACATGTACTCATGCATTGCCAATTAGCTTTTCGGAATGGCATTGCCTTTGCGTAATTGTGTTGAAGGACATTGCCTTAGCTTGAAAATGTGAAAATATTTGAAACCTAATTTGTTTAATGTATGTGTTGTTCAATTGTGGATTTAGTGGTTGCCTATATGATGGAGATCTGAATGGATGAGAATTACAAGTTAAATAACAGGTTGAATATGGTAATATATGAGTGGATATTAAAAAAAATTATAAAAAAATAATCATATACCCCGGATCATATTTATCCGGTATATATACCATTTAAATTATGGGCAAATGATATTACTATAGACCCCGGGTTTTTATTTAAATATGCGGGCTATATACTCCTAACACAAATAAATTCCATGCACCCATAAGAGGTATATACCCTGGATTATTTCAATTTTATACCCTGGATAAATAAAATTACAAACTGGATTGGAGATAATATATACCCCGGATATTAGATGCATATATCCCGGGCGTTTTTATTAGAGCAAATTGGCTAAAGGTATATATCCTGGATTATTTTAGTTTTATACCCCGGATAAAAAAAATTACAACCCAGATTGGTCAGACTTTATACCCCGGATATTAGTACAATATATATAGCCCGGATATTAGTATCATATACCCCGGGTGTTTTTTTCCTACAACTTTCTTACATAATTGGCCAGGTTATATACCCCGGATTTAAAAAAATATATCTGGAGTATAAAGTGAAACGTACATTTTATCACACCATAGCTGAAGCCCGGACCATATACTTGTCAGATCCGGGGTATATGTATAAAAACGCCCTGGGTATAATCCGTTTTTTCTACTAATTGTCGGTCCAACAAAGTGCTTTCGCCCTATATGAAATAAGCATAAGGTGAGATGCTTAATCTCAATCAAAGAAACAAACTGCTATATGAATGCATTGATTAAAATTTAAGAGTGTGCAATCTACGATGATTTTACAATCAAACTTAACCATTAGTTCCAAAGCTTATCCCAGCAACCCCATACAGTGATATCATTACCCTCTTCCCAGCTCCAGTTGCAACAACCTGATGAACTAACTCCATTGCAATGGTTACCAATGACCTCATTTTCGCTCTTCAACAGAGATACCCAGTTCGAGAAATGGCTTTCGTATGGCGACTTTGGCCTCACTAACGCATCCGATACATCCCCAGCACTGCAATCACCAGTAGCGTCGCTGCTGGAGCTGGCCTCTTCGCAGCTTGTAGTTTTGTCTTCTTTCGATAAGGTTTCTTCGGCGATGTCATTGTAATCAGCCTCATCATCACTGCTCCAGGGAGACATTGAGGCTTCCTGTGTGTTCACCTTGATGGTAAAGCCTCCTGTTTGATCAGTTGATTCGGCTGTTTTCTTCCGGATGCAGCCTCGCCAGTAGTTCTTGATCTCGTTGTCTGTCCTTCCTGGCAACCTCCTCGCGATTCTTGCCCATCTTCATAACATATAACAATATATTATATATATAAGAGATATTGAAGCTCGCGGCATATTAACTTAAGCTTTTGTGCTAGAAGTTGAACTGTACGCCTTGACTCTATAAATAATAAAAATGAAAAGGTTTTGAACAAATAGAGAGAAAAAATGTTTTGAACAAATCTCCATACTTTCTTGTAAAGATCAAATGAAAAGGTTTTGAACAAATAGAGAGAAAAAATGTCTCACTTGTTGCCCCATCTATGATGGAGTCTAAGAATGATTTGCTCCTCTTCAACAGTTATAGGACTATGCTTGAGGCTAGGCCGGAGATAGTTCAGCCACCGCAGCCTGCAGCTCTTGCCGCTCCTCTTAAGCCCTACGCAGAATTCGGTTATCACTAACAATGAAGATTCAACCATTTTTAACTTATAAAGATGCATATATAGCATGTGTGTTTGTGTGTATGTGTGTACCTGTGGCTCTGGCTATCCCGTCCCAGCGTCTTTCACCAAGAAGGGCGACAGAGGCTCTTAGGATTTCGTCTTCCTCAAGGGACCATGGCCCCTTCCGAAGGCTGTCATCACACGACGACATCTTTCAACTCTACACAACTCTAATTGGTATATCCCACAAGCAAATGAAGGAGGAAAGGAACACTTGGTTTTATACTACTAAAGCCGCCATAAAAGCCGAAAAAAAGTACCAAAAAAGATCATACAGATCCTTAAAGAAGTATTTCTTTAGAAGATACAGGTGGAAAAACACCTTAGATTAAAGCTGATGAAATGTTAAAGAGATGCACTATAGAGTACTACATGTTATCCAAAGTTTTTGTTTATTAGGTTACAAGAGTTACTATTGGATATTGTTGTTGCTGTCATCAACGTCTATCCTTTTTTCTGGTCGTTTTCTCGGTCGATTATCGCTTGTTGTTTAAGGTGATGGAAGCAGTTGCTATTGCAGTTCACAGATTACTACTTTTTGTCTGCCATCTACAAAGAAGCCTCTTAAGAATTAACTAAGACTAAAAACTTATGTAATGCTAATCAAGTTGTAGTATTCAAATTGATGGATGATGTGGGAAGTGATGTGGAGTGTAGGGATGAACTGGTGTAGTTTTGTTTTTGGGTTTATTAAATTTGTGAATGTGCGTATAAACCAAAGTGTGAATCTCTATATGATCTACTTCAATCCATTACATTCACTAGTGCAGTTCTCTTTTTAACTTGAACTCTGCAAGTTGATCAGATATGGAGGACAGAGATTATGTCATGACAAATAGAACATGACCCAATATATCTTGCGAGTCAGAGTCTAGAGTCGGGATATATGCATCCTTATCTCGAATAAGTTGATATAGTGTTTCTGAATGATCCAATTGTTGAGGACCGCAAAGCCAAATAAAAAGACCAAATACAACATGACATAAGATTTGCAAATCGGGTATCTTCGCCTAGTGTAACATTTTCTTAAAGTGGTAAATATATATAGGATGGGTGTAACCAAGTTACAAACTAGTGTAACATTTTCATTCACACCATGATATATATTTAATATTTTTGTTAATTCAGGTTCAATCAAATACAAGGGCACCATATATATTTAATATTTTTGTTAATTTAAGATAAGAGATATTAGATTTTAAAGAGAAAAAAGACAAACATTATGTATGGAGGATTATCTATAAGCTTCTAAGGATAACATAAAGCAAACCAATAGAAATTAGGAAACGTGTATGGATGATAATTTATAAAAGGAACCCATGAAGGCATGAATCCATGATATTGTAAATCTGTACCCTCATAAATAATTGAACTAATTTAATGATGATTTTTCCAACCTATTGAACCATTTTTACTTGAATAAAAACAACATTTATATTCATAAATAATTACACGAGCTATCCTGCAAAGATTGATTTGGTAGTAATATCTTTGATTAGTGCTGGATCCATCTCCATGGATCCAAATCCGACTTAAAAACTTTTATGATTCAAGTGTTGGATGAAAATCTGTAAACAGCTCAACAGCACCGCTGATGTGCAGCCTAATTTTAAATGCATCAGCTGAAGCAAACTCTGAAATTTCTCTGTAGAAGCAGAGATGCTGAGATCAAATTCATTCTTAATGCAGCCATTTTTACATTTCTCACAAGTTCAATTACATTTGATGGATGCATGAGAACTCCTAACTATTGATGGCCTTGAAATTTTTAAAAGGGAGGGAAAATCAGGCAAGTAAATAAAGGAAACAGAAAAAATGGGTAGAAGATGTACTTGACCATGTCTGATACTCTCAACAAGATGAGTGAAATCCACCATTTTACAAACGAAGATTATATCAAGCCACAATCATATGCTCTCCAGCAGCTTCTGCTAGCTTCTTCCACGCCATCGCCCTCTGCTCTTCCAACTCTTTGGATCTCGCTACGTTGTCCTCGTACTGCTTTTCGCACTCCTCGAAGAGTTCCATGTCCATCTCCTGGAACATCTTTCGGACATTGACAGTGAGCCCATGGATGGCTTGGTTCCAGTGGCTTTGAATGTTCATCTCTAATGCCTCGAAGATGATGGGGAGAACCATTACCCTGTGCTGGGCTATCAAACTCACAATGTGCTCATTGTTCCACAAAAAGAGAGCTTTCTCTGCCACCTGTGAATGGTATCGAAGTTCAGCAAACAGAAGCTTGACAAAGAAACCGAGATTCAGGTTCCAGTAAACAAAGGACGCAAACAAGAGATTTATGCACCATGCCAATGAAAAACTGTTTTAGATGTCTTTGATAGGTAAAGCCGTGCATGAAAGCCGTTTTGTAATACACCAAAAATGAAGAGAGGAGCGTTTTCAGAGAACCTACATCCACACTAGCCACATTCATACTAGCAAACTACCCATGGTGATGAGATGATCAATCTCATTCTCATACAAACAGGAGTCAGGGTTGCGAAGGAATGTCAAACAACAAAACTTAAGTTTTAAAAATGAAGGGAAAGGTCAGGGTTTCCTGAGCTAGATAGTCCCAAAATTCAAATACAAAGCCAACACAAAAATAATTCTGAATATTGCATGTGAAGCAAGACAGGAAACAAGTCCTCTCTCTAGATATCAATATATCATCAATTCAAGGGACTATCATAATCAGAAAGTTACAATTACATGGCAACAAAATGATGACCTGACACTATCATCATTTTCTAGAGATGAAAAAGTTAGCAATAAAATCCAAATGATCCAAGATTATATATATGCAAATACCTAAACCACAACTCACCAACAGTAGATTCACAAACAGTGGATCAGGTACAAGAAGGAATAAGCAGCCAACAGTAGATTCAGAATAAGATTTAACCAAATTGAGAAAATGAGGAGGTCGATACAGAACTAACCAGGTTTAGAGGCAATAGCTAATGAAAATAGTGGAAGGAAGAAACTTAATGATCAGTTACAAGAAGAATTTTTTACTTAATTATGCAATTTTAGAACTTGATGGTTTAACAAATTCACCAAAGCAACATGTAAATAGGGGATTAGATAACCACGTTTTAGAATACTTTTCGAACCTGAAAATGAGGGCTGCGCAGACAACGAGCTATCTGCCTGAAAAGAGGAATAATGCAGCGCTGAAATTCCGTAGACTGTGTCACCTCTAGCACTTCTTCCAACTCCGTTAAGAATAGAAGTTCCTTCTGGCAATTAATGACAGGCCAGTATTTCAACAAACCCCTAATCACAATATCCGCCAACCTGTAATCTTTTTCGACAAACTGAGTAATACAGTAAGACAATTGCAGTTGGTACAATCCATATGTCTTAGGCTTGTGGAGTGGAATCAGAGCCCGCACGAGAAACAGCTTATGCTCCTCTTTCATCGGCAGGGCAAAACCATTGATTATACTACCTAAAATCTCCAAGAGTTCAACAATCCCACTGTGCCTCTCCTTCTCATAGATAAACCGGTAAAATATATTGTTTATTGCCTTCCTGATAAATGGCCGGTGCACCATGAACTTCCCGTATATCCTATGTAGGATAGTCTTCAAATATTCCCTCTCCCGTGGATCCTCCGAATCAAACAAATCAAGCAGCTTCAACACAAACGAATGATCAATGTATCGCTTGGCAACTTTAGTATCCGTACCTGGCGACACCACATACCTCAAAAGCAGCTCATACACAAGCTGCAGATGAATCCAAGATGGCTCAAGATATGGCTCCTCCTCCTCCGGGTCTGTTGCCTCCATACCTGTATTCTCATTGGCCGAAGGTGGGAGGCAGCGGAATATATTTACAGACACCATCTTAATCATCTCTTCTTGTACATTGTCAGGGATCTTCCCGGAACCCGACTGGATAAACTCAATGAGTTCTAAAAGTGTTTGCCTCTTGATTTCCTTTTGGCGGACGGACTTCAATGTGTCCGTGAAATCAAAGACGTAACAACAGATTTGCAGCTTCTGGAGGAACAGATGTGGGCGGTCCTGAGTCGCCACGTCTTTGAACATTGGCAAGGCTTCAATAGCACCCGATGGCGGTTGAGTCGTGGAGGTGATCACCGTACCGCCTGGCTGGGGCACAGAATTTGGATCCACAGGCCCGACCCGGGAGGCGTGGTTAACGACGACATTGGACGATGAGACCACCCCGGAGCCGCGATTATCCGGATGATGACCGTGGCCATCGTCAGCACCACCTTTGGAGCTCTTGCGGTGTGCTCGTTTGATGATCTTCAACATTTTTCACCTAATTGATGCCCCCGCCTGCACAACTCTCTTAATCGCTCTAATTGAACCCTAACCCTAAAACGTTAATCAAGCGGCAATCACAGAAGGGGAAATCTGTAACTGCGTGCGATCCTGTATCAAAAAATCCCTAAATTTGGGACGACGCAGGCTCATCGCATTTCTAAATCTAATAGGAAGCATTCAAAAGGTTCGGGATTGGAGAAACGTAAAATTAACTGGAAACCATAACTGTTACCGTGGATTGGAACACATCGATCTTTGCGACCACCACAGTTGCGATAGATTCAATTGATCGGAAATCGACAGCAAATTAGCGATTCAATAAAATTGAAATTGGTTGGAATTGCAGGGGAGAGAGAGAGAGAGAGAGAGAGAGAGAGAGATAATAGGGAGAATTTTCGGGAGGGGTCGGATGGAAGGACAGAGATGAGAGTGTGGGAGTCGACGAGAATGAGATTGCAAATTTGCAAACCGCTCGGGTTCGGGTTTTAATTATTTCGGGTTCGGTAGTTATTACTCCATCCGAACCGGGTACTTCGTACTTCATACAATCATATTTATGGTCAATTTCGAATATGGAATCCAAATAGGACAAGCATGAAAAGTTAGGGACAAATCTATAAATCGGGTAGGGTTTAGATTCGAATTATTTGGGGGCTTTGGGTAATTAAATTGGGTTTTGAATCAATTGAGTTATGAGTTTACTTTGAATAGAGTCGAACTAGGTTTGTCTCGATTTTGTGCTGACCCAACGAGTTAAAAGTCCGAACCTTGTAAAGACATTTTAGAATTATTCAAATTAATTTATAAGATAAATTTGTCAAAATAGATAAAATAATAATATTATTAAATTTAGAAATATTCTTGATAGTAATATTATTTTATACGAGTAAATATGTTAATCTTAAAACTTGTTATATTTATGCATAACAGTGTTGCAAACATATTTTAATTATAATATAGTTTATTGAACTTAAGTGGCACTAACGAGCACATCTCCATGACGCATTTGTGTGGTACTTATGGCATATGTGTTGTACCCGCTTGGTATTGGCTCATCGAGTTCTAACTCTCAAATTTTCGAGTTGTTCGAATTTAGGTTATTTTTTAATCCTGGATTCTAAATAGGTTAAAATGCGGTCTTGGATTGCGAAGATAATTTACCAAACCTGAAATTAAGTTATTTTGGACTTAGGATGTATTAATGTTTTGTTTTGGATTATGAATTATAATAATTTTCATATATATTTTTTTTTTAAAAAAAATATGAGTACATAGATTTTGAAAATGTCTCGGGTTTGAGTATGATATGAGTTGGGGTAGATGGTTACGATTCTCGTATTTTAGGAGTTTGTCTAAATTTCATGTGACTTCAATATGTAACAATGATTAATCGATTGTTTTGAATTACTAGATTTAATATTTATTGATATAGATGTTTTTATACCTAAATTTAAAATTTTATAAGTCAATTATGACGAAATGTTATATATATATATATATATATATATATATATATATATATATATATATATATATATATATATATATATATATATATATATATATATATATTCTATCATGCATGGCCTTCACGGAACTCAATTCGTGGTGCAATTGTCGAAGAAAGGGTACAAAAGTGCACCTCCATTCATATCCATAGTGAACGTGGAGAAGACATCTATATACTTGACCTGGTGTTGTATATGTGGTACAATTATAATCCTTTGATGTAGTAACAAAGATGAAAGACACATTGCTCACCTCTTCAGGATAGATACTTATGTATTTACATTCGTAAATATATCATTAAATGGTGATCTGACAGAGTCTAACCACGTCCAAATCTTAACTTGTATAAAAAAAACAAAAAAAATTACAAATGAGATGTTGACAAAATATTTTCAAGTAAAAACACAGGGGTGGAAATGAGGCGCGTAGGTTGTGGGTGGATGAAGCCATTCCATCACCCGCCCCGTGGGTAAACAATTTCACCCGCTCCACCCATCACCCGCAAACCTCATCACCCTCATCCGACACACGCGGGTGATGCGGGTGGAGCGTGTACCCAATGAGTGAAACTAATATAGCTATGATTTTTTTAATAAAATTAAAAGATGAATAAATATTAAATTTTAATTTACAAATACTAGAAATATGAGTTCATGGAAATCGAATACATGTCATACATAAAAATAACATGTTACTTATAAGTTACAAAATGAAAAAAAAAACATATATATAATAGTAAACACATATACACATATATATACATATATATCAAATTTATAGGGTCAAATAGTAAAAGCGCACACACAATTACACAAATATATATATAGAGGATAGATCATGTGTAAGCAAGCCTTACCGTGTAATTTGTGAGCAAATCTGGAGCATCCGATTAAGAAGATCAAACGGCTGAGATTAAAAGTAACTTGTGAACAGTGACATTATTCGTAGGTACCGAGTGATTATTCGTATGTACATACATATGAATAATCATTTGTGACATACGAATAATTACATTATTATACACGAATAATCGCTTGGTACCTACGAATAATTTATCTGCTCACAAATTACACCGCAAGGATTGGTTACACGGGATCCAGCCTATATATATATATATAATTAGTGTTTTATGTGGGTATGTGGGGCGGGTGAATGGGGCGGGTTAATGGGTGGACTATTGGGGCGGGTAATGGGTGAAAAATCTTCACCCATAATCCATCCATCACCCGCCTCACCCACACCCGCACCACCCATCACCCACTTTATTGCGAGTTTTCACCCACAAAATTAATGCGAGTGAAGTGGGTGGATTGGATACCCGCAGGTTATTTCCAACCAACACTTGTTGAAAGTGAAAATCAATAAACTGATGATAAATCAATAAATTGATGATGAGCTGCCTACAAATATGATACTCTCGTTCCATTTTCATATCCAAGTTTCAATAATCCATCTTGAACCTAATTGACCCCAATGCAAACTAAATCCACAATGTTAGAATTTTAAATTATTGTAATTATTGCTTTTGAATAATTGCAATGAAATAATTGTTGTTCTACTTTATCATATCATCATCTTCTTTTTCTTTTCTAAAAGGAGTGGTTATTTCATTCGACTTAGTTAAATGCATTAACTGTATAAACGATTTCTTATCTTTTATTGTCTTTAAAATTAAAACAAAGACAAAAGACAACTAGGTAGGAGCCCACCGTACTAACAAGTAACAATGCTTCATTTTTCGGAGTTCAAATAGTCATCCCCTTTGTTTCATGGTATTGGTAGTTGAGACGAGGATGTTCGTATGGATGTGTAGGCTTACCTTATGCGAAAAAATTAGAAACGGGAGTATTCGAGAAAGGGTGGATGTGACTAGTTTTCAAGTTAAGTTGCATGAATCGAGACTCCAATGGTATGCCCATGTATATAGGAGAGACCTAAGTACATACTGAAATTAAATAAGACCTGACCGTTTTGGGATTAAGAAGATGACACATAGACCCTGCTTTAAGCGGGATGTACTGAAATTGTTGTTGCAGTCTTCTTTTGTTCAGTTTCTAATTTATCCGGACTTTTAGTTCAACTAGTGTGCTGGTGTTTTAATTTATAGATATATTGATTTTTTTTTATTAGGAAAGAATTCGGGTGAGAGAGACTCTACCCGAGAGCATCCTTGCGGATGAGGTCAAGAAGACCAGAGTTTTTTTAGATATCGACGCCCCGGGCAGAGTGGCAAAGGTGTGCAACCTTATCAGCCACTCTATTGCCTAATCGAGGCACGTGGAAGAAGAAGACTTCTTTCACGGTCGATAAAAGGATTTTAATATCGGTCATAATCATTTCAATTTCCCAGGGACATGAATGTTTGCCCAGCAAGTGATTAATTATGATGAGGGAATCTCCTTCAATATGTATTTTGTTGAGGCGTAGCCGCAAGATTTCCGTAACGCCTTATTTTAAGGCTAAAGCTTCAACTTTGAGAGGGGTTTGGCTACCCAGAAGCTGGTAGCCAATGTGTATTGGTTTTCCATTCCAATCCTGGATAACAGTCCCATATAAGCTTTTATTATTTGCTAGGGTAGATCCGTCAAAGTTGAGTTTGAACGTACCTGTTGGGGGTTTACGCCAGGAGATCGGTTTTTTAATTTTGTGTTTACAATGTCGATTATAAGTGTGCAGAGAGGGGGAGGGCCTCATTTTAAGATCCTCCTCAAACCTAGCAGTTTTCTTCCAGTTTGTAATGTGAGTATTAATAATATGTCTTATTGTATTGATACTGGGGATTGGAACTTGTTTGAATAGATGTTGGTTCCTAGAAGACCATACTGTCTACCATGAAAGGGCTAGATTTTTCTTTATCAGTTTTTGAGAAAGTATAACCTATGAATTCAAAGATAGGTTTTATATTACGTGATTGAGCAATGAGGGTGGATATCTTCAATCGATTGTAAGACGAGAGGGAATGAAGTTGGTTAAAATACGGGCATTCAATTAAAAGATGGGTGTCATCTTCAACTGCATTGTTACACAAGCAACAAGTATATGGGACACTTACACCACGTTGATTTAGGCGAGACGCAGTAGGGAGACCGTTCTGGGAAATTTTTCATAAGAAATTCTTGACTTTGGGAGGGGTATCGAGCTTCCAAATCCAAGCGTTACTATCAACACTCAAGGAGCTTTGTGAAGACGCTAACTTGTAAGCACTTGACGTTGTGAACCAGCCTTCTTTATCGGGCCACCATTATAATCGATCTTCAATGTAGTTTATGGGCAATGGAATGTCCAAAATTTCCTTTATAATGGATTGAGTTAATTTTCCGTGTAGTTTTTCCATCCACCAGCGACCACCCAGAATGTAATCACTAATAGACTCGTTTGCATCAAAAGAGTTCGGGCAGTCAGACCTAGCAATGATGAGGGAAGTTGATAACCAATTGTCTGACCAGAAGTTTATTGATTTACCGTTTCCGATGGACCAAATAAGTCCAGTCTTGAATTTTCCTAGGACTCTAGGAGGGGGGTAAGCTTAGCCCATTGCCACGATGAACCACCCCTCCTACAATAGTGTAAAATGTCGGTTGAATCGAGATATTTATGCGTTACTATTTTCACCCGAGCGTTGTCCGATTCAGCTAGGAGCCCAGGATTTTTCATAGAAGTTTCATCTGGAGAGCTTCATTTATTTCTTTAGATTTTTGCAGCATGAGGCCCCCGTGTTTTTTAGGTTTACAAATTCTATCCCAACTGATTAGTGGGCAGTGTTGAATGTCTTTATTCCAAAAGAATGTCTTATTTATTTGATCTAGTTCTTTGTGCACCGAAGTCGGAAGCATAAAATTCTGCATCGTATAGAGCGATTTAGCAGCCAAGTTTGTTCCAATAAGAATTGCGTGCCCTTGTTGTGAGAGGGCACTGGCTCTCCATTTATTTAATTATTCTTTAGATTTACAAATAATATCTTCAAAGTTAGCCCTGTTGACTTTTTCATTGATAATAGGACATCCAAGATATTTTTCCAGAGAGTTTTCGTTTGTGATATGTAGGCAAGTTGAAAGTTCTTGGATTCTGAAAGTAGATATGCCTTTGGTACCTTGGAATGTTGATTTATGGTAGTTAACCTTTTGTCCTGAGATTTTGCAGTAGTTGTCAATGATTGTTTTAATTTTTTGCCCGGCTGAGATACTGCCCTTAGAAAAATAATAATGTCATCAGCGAAAGCCAGAAAAGGTATTTGAGGACCATTTCTACCGAATCTGAAACCGATGGGAATGTTTGGCAAGCTGGCTTCCAGAGATAGTTTGCGAGACAGGATCTCTGCACCAAGAATGAACAAGAAAGGGGATAGAGGATCACCTTGACGGAGGCCCCTAGAGGGTGTAAAAATCTCAGAAGGACTGTTGTTTATCAAAACCGATAAGGACACTGTGGTGACACATTTCATGACCCATGAGACGAAGGTAGGATGGAAGCCAAATTTTTCTAGAATTTTTTTCGTAAAGTACCATTCGACTCTATCCTAAACCTTTTCTATATCGAGTTTTATTGCCAGCCAACCCTCACTGCCAGTACGAGTTCTGAAAGAGTGGAATATCTCATGGACTATAAGGACATTATTCTGGATGGCTCTATCCGAGACAAAGGCCCCTTGAAGGGAATGAATCAATTTGCCGATGATTTTTTTAAGTCTTTCTGTTAGAATTTTGGATATAATTTTGTATAGGGTAGAGCAAAGACTGATAGGACGGTAATGATTTGTTGTCGTTGGGTTATCACATTTGGGAAGTAGAGAGATAAATGTGTGATTAATTTGTTTGAGGATTTTGCCCGAGCGAAAAAAGTCTTTGACCGCCTTGATAATTGATGGGCCCACAATATCCCAGTAAGTTTTATAAAATTCAGCTGTGAAGTCATCCGGTCCTGGAGATTTATTATTACCCATATTGAAAACTGCTTGTTTAATCTCGCTATTTGAAGGTTGTCGAATGAGAAAATCATTATCTTCCGAAGTGATTTCAGGGTGGATAAGTTGCAGATGCCCATTTAGAAGATCATCACATATGGGTTCCGTTTTGAATCTTTTTTCAAACTCACGTTTTATTTTTGACTTGTCATTTTTCTCTCCTATTATAAGAGTTCCTTTCGTTGATGTTATATTACGAATTTGTTTTCTGTGTCTTCTTCTTGAGGCCACACGGTGGAAGTATGTTGTGTTTGTGCCAGCATACTTGAGATGTTTGGTTTTAGCTCTTTGATTCTAGAAATTCTTTTGGAAGAGAAGCATTTTTTCTTTTTTCCTTAGAAAGTTAGTTTCCTTATGGTTATCCGAATAGGTGATTTGTCCTGAATTCTGTGATTGAATCTCAAGCAGTTTGACTTCTACCTCTGTCGAAAAATGTTGCCGAAGGACATCCGATGTAAAAAATCCCAAAAATAAAAAATAACCTAGATAATGAAGTGATATCAACGCACATAATCTTAACACCTTGGTAGTGACAAATCAACGAGCAAAATCTCGTCTAGAAACGTTCCTCAAGGCTCAAACACCTGAATTTACATTACATCCATTAAATAAGTCAATCAAGACCTTGTTCGGACTAAATCCAAATATAATATCCAAATCCATATAATTAAAAACCCATATAACACTAAATATAATTTTAAAAAAAATCACTGTTGAATCCTTAATCCCCAATCCAAATCCAAATTCAAGAAGCTTCCATGAATTGACTTAGACTTTCGCAGATAGAACCTTCATAGACGTTACCTCTCTCCGTTGATATTTCTTGCCTCCCAAGCACTCCTCCCTCTATAAAAATCCTCTGTACAAATATCCGTCTTGGCAGCACCAAGATCTCATCTTTTTTCAATCTGAGAGTAAAAAAAATGTCGAATTTCACATCGAAGTGTACGCAGAGATGTTATGTGGTGGAAGTGGCGCCGCAGCCGCTGATCACGCCGCAGAGGTACTCGTCCATCTCGCCCAAGCTGGACACCATCTACGAAGAAGGGTCCCACCCCGACCCTGACCCATCATCTCCTGATCGTGAGATCAATCGTCAGGATCAGGGCGATCATGATCGGACGGTGGAGATTTGTTTGACCAGGACAGTGGCTCATCCCCTTCCGCGCTTGATCCATCTGTTGACTTACGGCTTCGCCCGCGGGTTGCCCGCAAATGACTACTTCCGAACCTGTTGACGGCTTTCCAAATTTAAGGGTTTTTTTTTGTAAATATTTAATTTTTGTGATTAGAGGTAATTTTCTTTAAAGGTTCGGCTAATGAAAATTTAAAAAAAAAAATTGAGGCCTTCTGATTTTGTACATTGCTATGGGGTTTTTTGTGATGTAATTAGTTGTTTCTTGTGGGTGGAGTTCATAAATTTACTTCAATTTTTACACTAGATTGTTTCGATCAATGTGTTATTTCATTGTAAGAGTTTTTTTTTTTAAGGTTCATATGTGAATATGCAATTTTGTATTTATAAGATTTGTCTTTTGGGGATTTTCCCTTCAATTCCTCATGTGAACCCTATTCATATCCTCTAATGAAGGAAATTTTCTTTAAGCTTTTACATATTTTTATTATTATTTTATCATGAAAAAAAATAGGTGGGTTCAACTCTAGTCACATTATTAATTAAGGCTAAGGTACTATAGAGAAGGTATAGAAACGAGATTAATCGAACATACAACATGTTAACACATGGGAGTAAACCCCTTTCTTACAATGGGGCCACAATACACTCTTATAGATAATAATCGATCTTAACGAACCCTTAAATCATGTTTATAGTACTTTGTGTTTTATACGTACGTTAAGCAGTGTTTGACACAATAACATTTAACGATTCGATGTTAAATGAATAATATAAAACACTAAGCCATCACTCTCCGACTTGTGTGACACATCCACCGCCCACCGGCCCTAAAGTAATGCATATGATTTCTTGTCAATGAAGAGATGAGATTTATAAGGTGTTAGCTAGGTGAGATTTCAACGTCTAAAAGCCTCTTCTTTCCACTCCCAAAAACATGCCTACCTTTATGAATTCCTAAATTGTCTTCTAGCTCCAAGAAGTACTTTAGAATAGAAAGCAAACAAACTATCATATAAGTTATAAATCATTTTTGGTGGTAAAATTACTCTTAACCATACATGTGAACATATGGGGTTGCTCTTGATGTTACATTTTCCATCAACCTTACACTTCTTCATGGCCACATGATAAATAGGAAAAATAATAATTAGAGGGTAAAAAAAGTGCATCATTTGATTTTCTAAAATTTCTTAAAGAGGACCACATTATTTGGTTTTGTTTAGGTCAGCGGACTATATATTGTTTGCTTGGAGAGGGGTATACCCACATGACATCTAAAAATACCTATAAAAAAAATCCATTATATGGTTGTCATGACGCCATCCCATTTGTAATTTTTTGATTTACTTTTTTTATTTCTTATTTTTTAAGGTTGAATAGATAGGGATAAAATATTCTTTGATTGCTTAGAGAATAATTTTTTTAAAGACTTTTTTATTATGTAAGAATTCGAAGTCGTGCATATCTGAAACTCGATAGCCGATCAAGTCAGCAGACGAAAAAACGTCAATACACACAATATACAGAAACACAAATCATTATAGATTTTTTATGCGATAGATTGTAATACAATCATTATAGATTTTTTATGCGATAGATTGTGATACAAAGTAATTTGTATTGATTTATCTACGGTTGATTTTAAATACTGTAATTCTTTGACTATTAATTATAATTTATAATGTGCAGTCTTGTATTATATATATATATATAGGGATTGACTCCGGTGAAAACCTCAAATTGTGGTAAAAACCGTGATGACTACTTTATAGCTTGGTTTATTTGAAACCCGTGCTAAAAACCTCAATTACATAGTGACTTTACAATTCAGTTTAACCTATAAATCGTGCTAAAAACTCCAGTTTTAAAATAACACATGACTTTATATCTCGGCTAAACCTAAAAATTGTGCTGAAAACTCATGTTTTAAAATTAAATTAGTGGCTTGATAGCTAGGTTTTATTCAGAACTGGGTTAAAATATGTGTCTTTATAGATCGGTTCTATTCAAAACCGGGCTATAAAGCTAGTGAACCGGGCTAAAGAGCCGGTTCTCACAGGTTTTTACCGCAATTTTGGTTTTCACCGGAGCGCACCCCTATATATATATATATATTATAATGCAAGATCTCATTTTTATGAAAAATGTATAATTTATGAAAAAAAAATGGGAAATTTATATGGTTTTTGAGATCTGATTTTTTTATTATTAAAAAGACTCATGCAATTTCTTAAATGATCAATTATTTTCGATCGAAGGAGGGATTATTTGACAAAAGACGAAAATGAAATGTTCACCAAAAAAAAATACAATTATTTACATGCTCATCAAACCAACATGGATTATTAACCCAGTAAGTTGTAATGTTGATGGATCATTTGACTTGTCATAGTAAACTTACAAAATTATACACGGGCCCATATCAATCCAAAGTTCCGAGTGCTAAAAGTCTTTGACCCCTATCTACTCAACTTCAATTATTTCATTACATACTCCGTAATTGTTAGGCCTCGTTTCGTTAAACGTGGGAAGTAGACTTCCCAGGAAGTAACTTCCCATGATATGTAATTCTCATAAATTCTACTTCATGTGAAATGTGAAAATATGTTTGGTTAGAAATAATTTCCCATAAATTCAATTTGTATATTTTGTTTGGTTAAATATGGAATTTTCATGGTAATTTATTTAAAATTACTCTTATAACCTTTTGATTTTTGTTTAAAATCAAAATCTATATGGGCAAATTAGTCTCGGTTCGTAAACTGGATAAGACAATGTATAACCACGGTTTCCTACTCTGTCCTTGTAAACAATGAACCTACTGAACTTTTCACCCCTGAACGCGGCATTCGCCAAGGAGACCCTCTTTCTCCGTACCTTTTCTTATTAGTATCTGAAGTTCTTGCACGTGGTATTGCCCACGAATCAACCCTCCCCCATAGCCAGATTGGTATCTCAATTACACGACCAGGAATTAGGATCCCTTTTCTTGCCTTTGCTGATGACATTGTCATCTTTGCCTCCTCCACAAAGCGGGCCTGTGACCAACTAAATAGGGTAATTCATGAATACTGTACACTTTCTGGGCAAAGGATAAACAGGCATAAATCTCTTTTCCAGACTACTCCAAACACAAATTCGCATATTCGAGGTACGATACATAACGAACTAGGTATCCCATCTTCTACCAACCTTGGAAAATACCTTGGCTGCCCCATTATCTCTGGTAAGGCAACCCGATCCACCTTTAGTGACATACTGGACTCAACCAAAGCCCAACTTCACAAATGGAAAGCTAATGGTCTCTCCCAGCAAGGGTGTTGCACTTTAATTAAATCAAACTTAGCAGCCAAACCATTACATCTCATGCAATGTTTTCTGCTCCCTACTTCCATTCATAATGAGTTAGACAGAATAAACCGAAACTTTCTTTGGAACAAAGGACCAAAGCATAAACCGCTTATTAGCTGGTTTGAAATCTGTAAATCAAGATCAAATGGGGGTCTGGGTCTCCGTAGCTCAGAAGAAATGAACATTGCTCTACAACTAAAATTACTCTGGAAAATTCTAGCAGAACCAAAGAACCCTTGGGTTATGATTATTAAACAAAAATATCTAAAGCAACAACATATCTTACAATATAAAAGAAAAGGCACCTCTTCTTGGCAATGGACTAGACTTTCAAACCTCCTTCCCATCTTTAAAAGAGGCCTGAGATGGTCAATTGGTTGCGGCGAAGCTATCAACTTCTGGAATGACCATTGGTTTCAAGATCAACCCCTTTCTACTTTAGCATCCAATCCATCAACAATTGATACTACTGTAACTGTAAAACAATTTCTAAATGACGACAAAACTTGGAATACCCAAAAAATCCATGATTGCACCAAAGAGCAACTTGATGACATCACGATAAACTCCATCCTTCAAACTCCTATCCCTAGAAATATTAACCAAGACAGACTTTATTGGAAATGGAGTAAGAATGGGTGGTACTCAACACAATCAGCTATCAAAATGATACATACTGAAAAGCAGCACACGAAATCAGATCTTTGTTGGATCTGGCATCTTAACACCTTACCCAAAGTGAAGGAATTTCTCTGGCGCCTATCAAAAAATGGCATACCTACTTCGGCCAAATTGGCTAGCAGAGGAATTGTCATCCCCACAGACTGTCCTATGTGTGACTCCCACTTTGAGGATTTAGAGCACTTTCTGCTCCAGTGCCCTATTTCGCTTGCTTCAATCCATGAGTCGAACCCCATATTAATACCAAAGCTAAGGAATTTTCGTCTGCAGTCAAATAACATAAATGAATTCCTAACTAAAACAAAAGAAAACCTTGGAAAGCATACCTTCACAAACTTGGCTACTGTTTGGTGGAGTATCTGGTTCTTCCGAAACAAAGCACTTTTCAACAACATCAAGCCCGACTATAGAGCAATTGCATCATTCTCTGCTGAACAAAATTTTAATTGGAATACGGCAAAACAGATTGATGATGACCCTAGTACAACCAAAGCCAACACCAACAGTAAAAACAAACGACCTACTGCAAAATGGAACAAGCCCCCACTAAACTGGCATAAACTAAATTTTGATGGTGCTTTCTCCCCCTCGACTAAGGGTCGTTTTGGTTTTATTATCCGGGACTCTGCTGGCTCCCCTGTGTCTAGCGGAGCTGGTCCATCACCTATTCATTCTGTACTTGGCTCCGAGGCCTACGCCCTCTGGAAAGGCATTCTTGCTGCTTCTGATCTTCATCTCAGCCACATTATGGTAGAAGGAGACAATCTTACAATTATTAATAGTCTCCTGGGACGTTGGTCTGTCCCTGGTGAGATTGAGATGCTCATCTCAGATTCCACTTTCTCTCTCCATTCTTTCGCTTCTTTTCAGATTCGTCACGTGTACAGGGAAGCTAACCAGTTTGCTGATCGTCTTTCGCACCTTGACTTTGTCTACTCTGGATCTTCGATCCCTGACGATTCTGATCTTGTTCTTCTCATCCGCAAGGATGCTCTTGGCTAGAAAGGGTCACCTTTCTTCCAAATTTTTTCCGGTTCAAAAAAAAAAAATATGGGCAAATTAGAGATTTTATTTATAAACAAATAAATTTTATAGGAGATTTGAGAAAAGAGAATGGAGGAAGTAGATCTTACCTACCCTTTTAAGGTAAGTTAAATTCCACCATTTCATGGGAATTGAAATTCCTATGAATTGAAATTCCTGAGTTTTTCTATTTTTAAAAAATATACCAAACACATATATTGACTCTTACTTCCTGATGGATTTTGAACTTCCCGGGAAGTAGAGAGAGCTAACCAAACGAACCCTTAGCTACTTGTCCTATTATTTGACTTTTGCCTAATTATTGGGCTCATTTTGCAATTTCAATGAACCGTAGGCTGATACAATGTTTTTTTTTTAATTTGTTCAATGCACTTTTTTTTAATAACTCTTATTTTGACACTTTACTTGCTTACTTGTCAACTGTGTTTAATGTGGCTTGTAATAAATTTGGATTTGAAATATAAGCATTTTTATCTCGATTATATTATAAAGGTATTTTTAAAAGAACTAAAAATAACACGGGTGAGACAAAAACAAATTGAATTATGAGTAGAGCTACTATATTTACCATCAATTTTCACTAGGTCTACTCACCGTATCAACACCTACTTCTAAAGTTAATGGGTATTTTTGTTTGAAGACAGTACCACGTCTGTTGATGGAAAATTGATTGGGAGGCAATTGTAAAAACCTGACTTAAATTACCATATATAGTATTTATTGATACTCCGTATGTAAGTGCAGTAATACAGTTACACCTAACCAAATTATACATCACTTTCTCTCATAGCCACCCTCCACTGCCGCCGTCTTGGGCAAATCTCCGGGCCGGCCACCACTGGTCTCCACCTCCTCAGCCTCCACCGGCACCTCGCCCACCGCCTTCCCTTGCTCCCTAAACTTCTTGTATATATCGCCCTTGTAAAACTCCCTAGTCCTAAGCACCAGAATGAAGGAAACAAGGCTAGCAAACACTGTTGATGCGGTTATGATAAGGAAAGGCATTTTGTAACACTCTGTCCCTATGCAAACCAGCTCCTCCCCGGCCTTCCTCGCCCGCCCCAGCTGCCTTGTGGCCTCTCGGTCGTAGAGGCTCCCGGTGACAATCACGTTGAGAATGTAGGCACCTATAGGGCTCGCCATGGCCCCCATGTTGTACAGCGTCGAGTAGTACTTGAGCCCGAATATCTCTGATATGATTGCGAAGATGAGAGGCCATTGGGCACCGAAGCAGAACCCGGTGATCACCGACGCTAGGTAGAGCGTGTGTGGTATCCCGAAGGCGATGAGAAGGTGGCCGACGCACGCTAGGAGGAGCACTCCCGTCAGCATTGCTGGCCGCGGGAACCTATAATGAGAAGGAAAAAAATAAAAACGGAGCTCTCACGCAGGTTTATTAATGTGACTAAAAAAAAGACTTTATCCGCGAGTTTAACTATAATACCTGTACTTGGTTAGGAAGATTTCGGAGGTGAATCCGGAGGCTACTCGGCCGAGATAGTTCCATATGCTGACGAGGGAGACGAAGGTGGTGATGCTCCGAGCAGGGTAGCCTAAGGCCTTTCCGATCTGACCGAGGTTGTCGATGGCGGTTAGGGTCCCGCCAACTCCGGCTACTGTCGCAACAATTATCGTCAGCATATCAATACTGAATAACGCCTGCAAGATCGTGAAGTCCTCCCCCCTCGCCGGCGGCGAGAATATGGTTTTAAAGCAAGAAACAGAGTCCCCTGTTTCAGCTGCAGGGGAGTCTGGTTTTGCTGGTGGCGGTGGCGGCGGCGGGGGGATTTCGGAGATGATTTTGAGATGGGTATCGGTCGAAGCATCGGTTTTGATCCGCCATATCTTGAGTTCTTCTTTGACGACGATATAGAGCGGGAAGAAGAGCAAGAAAGTGACCATGGCAGCACTTGCATAGTACTCTGATTTAGTGAAGCTCACAGTGTTCTGAATCACAATCAAGACCATCAGAAATCCGGCGAGCGCGAGCGAGATGTAGAGGAGGTTGTAGAAGACGTGGATCTCGCTCTTGTTCCCCGGAGACCTCACCTTCATGATCCTCACCGTGCGAAGGAAGACGCAGGAAACGACCGCCGGTAGCCAACCGATGAGCAAGATGAGGGATTTGGTGTCCTTGCCGTAAAAGGCGTGGTAGAGCTGAGTGAAGATCGCCCCACTGAGCCCCACGAACCCCTTGAGGAGCCCCAAAACGATCCCCCGGCTCTCGGGGAAGTTCATCACGCCGGTGACCATCGCGCCGGTGTTGGAGAAAGTCTGCGAATTCGCCCCGATGCAGATGAAAAGGCACATTTGCCAAACGGGGGTGTTCCTCCGGTGGCCGGTGACGGCCAGCCAAATCATCAAGTATCCGGTGAAGTTCATGGCGGATCCGAGGGCGAGCACCGCCCATGTCGGAGTGACCTCGTTGACCAAGCCAGAAACGATGCCGACGTTGGCTCCCAAATCCTTGAAGAAGCCAAGGAGATTAAGGGTCGTTTGATCATACCCCATTGTCTGCTTGATATCCCCAGAGTAAACTCCAAAGATATAAGTCGCGCCGGACATGGACATGATCAGGAGGAGGGCGAAAACCATGAACCACCGGCCCATGAGCACTTGCAAGAAGAATCCGGCAGCTACCCTCCATCGCCTGCCACCCGGTCTACCGACCCGAGTGCCCGGCTCGTCATGAGAGACCGCCATGGCTGCAGATCAAGGGGCTCAATTGGGCTTCCTGATCAGTTTTTTGAGTTGGAGAAATGTGGCTATGTTGAGCTCCTAAAGAGTGGAGTAAAACCGTTTAAGTAGTGTGATAAAGTGGAGTCAGAGTTTTTGAGTGGGAAGTTAAAGCAACAATAGCATCAGTTTTGATAGGTACTATAAGTTTTACTTGATATATAGAATAGTAATGGAGAGTTGGGATATGGGACTCCTTATGGTGTTGACACTTAGACAGGCGTAGGCGTAGAGGGAGATAAGGTTAAGGAGTTCCAAATTGCAAAGTAAAATGGGAAGGTCTGTGTGGGGGAGTTGAAGTGGCCAAGTTTTAGACGCAGAGATGCTGTAATGTACACACTGCGTGGTCTAACAAATCACTAATAGTAATAGGCGACCCCATCGTCTCTTTCTCCATTAAGATGGTTTGAATCTTAAACTTCCAGCCTTCCAGGTAATCATGCATCTATTATTTCCTTGCACATTAAATTAGCTTTTTGGAGTGGATGTAGGGTGATTTTGTCCTTTTTTTTTATTAATAATAGATCGAGATATTAGATAAGTCGACTAATGGATGGAGTATATCATTATGAAAAAAAAATTAAAGAGCTATTAAAAAAATGGTTGAAGAAAAAATAACAAAAATCAGGACAGAGACGGCCAACATTTTTTTTTTTGAAGCAATGAAAGTAATTAGGAATAGCAGGGTTACCAACGAGTCTGCCTTCTCCCTAGAGAATCCTTTCAGACGAAACCCTCCAGTTCTACATCGATGGTGAAGCAACCGTCGGCAGGGTCATTGTACGCGAGACAAGCTATCCTACATCTACATCTACATTTACATCTACTACTAGTTCATTTTTTTCATTTTTTTTTTCAATTTTAGCTCTCATCACTCACTTATATTATTCTGTCATTTTATTATACATATTTTATAGGGTAAATTATAGAAAGCCGCTCATTTAATATTGAGTTTTTTTAATTAACTACCTGCTAAATTTAAAATTATATAAAATTACCCATTAAATACAATGAATTAAGAAATCACCGCCAAGCAAGAACATTTGTTAAAACCTCGATAATATGATTGATTTACCCTCAATTTTTAATCAATATTTGACATTTCTTTCAATAATTATTGAAACACCTCGGACTTAGAATTAGACGGAAATAAAAAAAAAAGTGTCTCTTTACCACACCAGCATAATTCATACACTAAAAAAATGTCAAATTTGTGAATTTTCAATAAATATGTATCTATTATGTAGATATGTGGATGTTCAATCAATCCCTCAAAATAAAGGTATATTGCTTATTTGCATTTTTTTTATAGACTCTTATCATTTTTTTTTTGATTAGGAAAAAATTCGGGTGAGCGAGCTCTACCCGATGGCATCCTTACGGATGAGGTCTAGAAGACCATAATCGTTGTTAATATCGACACCCCAGGCAGAGTGGCAAAGGTGTGCAACCTTATCAGCCACTCTATTGCCTAATCGGGGAACATGAAAGAAGGAAACTTCTTTCAAAGTCGATAGTAGAAATTTAACATCGGATAAAATCAATTCGATTTCCCAAGGACAGGTAGATGTTTTATTTAGGTGGTTTATGATTATCATGGAGTCACTTCAATGTGTAGTTTATTGATACGGAGTTGTAGAGCCTTTTGGATTCCCAGTTTAAGAGCAAGCGCTTCCGCTTTCAACGGACTTTGTTTGCCAAGTTTTTTATAACAGATGTGTATCGGATGTCCTTCCCAGTCCCGTATTACAGCTCCAGCCGAGCTATCATTGTTTGAAATTGTGGATCCATCAAAATTTAACTTGAAAGTACACCTAGGGGGTTTTCGCCAAGTAATGTTACCATGCTTTGTTTTCGTCCTTGGATGCGTGGAGATTCGTGTGCGTAAGGGGAAGTCCTCATCCAAGCTGTACTCAAAGTGAGCTGTTTTACTCCAATTTTCTTTATGGGTTTTAATGATACGTACTGAACTTTCTCTATGAGGTATGGGGACCTGTCTAAAAACAAATTGGTTTCGAATGTACCAAGCCGTCCACCAAGAAAAGGCAAGCTCCACCTTGGCAACGGATGTAAGCTTGTTTCCGATGAATGAAAGGATAGGTTTTATTTCCCGGGAATGATTTATCATACTGGATATAGTTGAGTTTACGTGTGTAGGTAAGCGAAAGAGAGGGCGCACATATTGACATTCTAGTAAGAAGTGAACGTCATCTTCAACTGCATAGTTGCACAGTTGACAGGTGGAAGGTATAGAAGTCCCACGTAGAGCCAGCCTAGAGGCAGTAGGGAGACCGTTCTGACAAACTTTCCATAGAAAATTTTTGATCTTAGGAGGAATATCCAAATTCCATATCCAGCCGTTATTGTCTATGCTCAATGAGGATTGAGCTGTGATTAGCTTATATGCACTTGACGTGGTGAACCAACCAGCCCTATCAGGCCACCAGTATAAGCGATCCTCAAAGGGGGAAACGGGAAGTGGAATGTCCAAGATTTCTTTGACTACGTCATTTGGTAATGCATTGCTAAGTTTTTCCGTCCACCATCTACCACCTAAAATATAGTCACTGACAGTTTCTTCTATATTGTTAATTTGGGGGCAATCATCCCTAGATAGCAGAGAGCTTGTTGTAATCCAATTATCCGTCCAAAATTTGATAGATGAACCATTTCCTACTGACCAAATAAGGCCAGTCTTAAATTTATCTATAAGAGTTGTCAGTTTGGCCCATTGCCATGAAGAATCTCCACTTTTCACATATTCAAGGATGTTAGCCGAACGAAGATACTTGTGTTTTATGAGAGACACCCAGACATTTTCTGGTTCAGCCAGTATTTTCCAAAGAAGTTTCATTTGAAGGGCTTCATTCATCTCTTTCGATTTCCTAAGCCCAAGTCCTCCAAATTTTTTCGGTCTGCAAATCCTATCCCAGCTAATAAGTGGGCGGTGTTGTAGATCTTTATTTCAAAAGAACATTCTGTTAATATGGTCAAGCTCTTTATGTATTGATGAGGGTAACAAAAAGTTCTGCATTGTATACAACGGTTTGGCCGATAAGTTTGTATTAATGAGGATTGCACGTCCCTGTTGTGATAGAGCATTAGCCCGCCATTTACTTAGTTGCTCTTTAGATTTACATATGATGTCTTCAAAAGTATGTTTGTTTACTCTACCATTAATAATCGGGCATCCAAGGTATCTTTCTAATGAGTTTTCATGTGTAATACTTAAGCAACTGCTAAGTTCTGAGATCCTAGAGTTAGAAATGCCTTTTGTGGCTTGGAAGCTAGATTTATGATAATTGACTTTTTGTCCAGAAACTTTACAGTAGGAATCAATTATATCCCTAACTTTCTGTCCTGCGGCAGCACTGCCTCTTGTAAAAATAATGATGTCGTCGGCAAAAGATAAGAAGGGGACCCTAGGTCCACTCCTACCGAAGGAAAATCCAATTGAACTGTTTTCCACATTTGTTTCTGCTGATAGTTTTCGAGCTAAAATTTATGCCCCTAAGATAAACAAGAAAGGAGATAGCGGATCCCCTTGACGTAGGCCACGAGAGGGGAAGAACATATCAGTAGGACCATTGTTGACTAGTACAGAGAAGGACACAGTCGTTACGCATTCCATAATCCACGTAATGAAAGTGGGGTGGAATCCAAATTTTTCTAAAACCTTTCTTATGAAGTTCCAATCAACTCTATCGTACGCTTTCTCCATGTCAAGTTTTATTGCCAACCATCCCTCCCGACCCTTGCGCGATCTGAAGGAGTGGAATATTTCGTGCGCTATTAGGACATTGTCTTGGATGGCCCTGTCCGACACAAAGACACCTTGTAGTGGGTGAATTAGTTTACTGATAATTGTTTTGATTCTTTCTGTCAATATTTTTGAAATGATTTTGTATAAAATAGAACATAAACTGATTGGGCGGTAGTGACTGGTATTGGTAGGGTTATCCCGCTTTGGCAGTAGTGATATGAATGTATGGTTTATTTGTTTGAGAATTTTCCCAGACTGGAAAAAACTTTTTACAGCTCTAATGATAGATAAGCCAACAATGTCCCAGTATTTCTTATAAAATTCGGCTGTAAAACCATCTGGGCCTGACGATTTGTTGTTGCCAAGGCTGAAAACAACAGCCTTAATTTCATTATTAGATGGGTGTCGAATAAGGTAATTATTTTCGTCAGGGGTAATTGAAGGATGAATTAGATTTAACATTTCTTGTAGGAGTCTATCATCAATCGGTTCCTTTTTGAATCTTTTTTCAAAATCGCTCTTAATTTCATTTCTAATGTTTTCTTCTTCTATTATCAAGGTTCCTTCAGCAGAAGTTATATTGCGGATTTGTTTCCTATGTCTCCGACCCGAAGCAACCCGATGAAAATAAGTTGTATTCGAATCAGAAAGTTTAAGATGCTTTGTCTTGGCTCTTTGGTTCCAAAACGTTTTTTTGGTAAAGAAGTAGTTTTTCCTTTTTTGTAATGAGAAGTTTTTCTCTATTGTTAGTTAACCTGTTACCTCCCGAAACCGAAGCTTGAATCTTGAGAAGTTCAGTTTCCACCTCATTTAATTGGCGGAAAATATTTCCGAAGGTTCGTTTATTCCATTCCTTAGCTTTTTTCTTTAAAATTCTATGTTTGAACATCAGTTGATACATAATCGAGCTCAGACAATTCGCTCGCCAAGATTGTTTAACTATGTTTCTGAAATCCTTCCGCTGAAGCCAAGCATTCTCAAACTTGAACGGAGGCGCTTTGAAGACTAAGCCACACTCAAGAGATATTGAAATGGGGCAGTGGTCAGATGATGAGAAGGCTCCGTTATGAGTGATTAGGTTAGGGAATTTCTGAATGATCTGGTGATGAACCAGCACACGGTCAAGTTTTTCGCGAATGGTGTTTTCATCATCTGGGTTCTTTCTCCAAGTGAATGGGTTCCCGAAAGTAGGTAAATCCAGCAGAGCACAGTCATTTTTAAATTGTAGGAGTCTAGTGAATCGAGCGGAACGAAGGTTAGCACCACCCAGCTTGTCCTCACTACATAGAATTTCATTCAAGTCACCCAGAACAATGCAAGGAATGGACGAATCCCTCACGATGGATGTTAAAGTTTCCCAAAACGAGTCTTTCTCTTGAGGGCCCGGCGGCGCGTATACAAACAACAGAAGAGTCATGAATCTGACATTAATATTTTCGTATCTAAGCCCTATAATTCTGGGTAGGTGAATTTCTACCGTAATAATTTCATTTGTTAACTGGTATGACTTCCACAGGATACCGAGACCACCCGAACGACCGGTAGCTGGTGACCAGATAGCCTCATCAAAGCCAACCATTTTCCAAATTTTGTCTTCAGGAATGGAGTCGGATTTAGTTTCCGCTAAGGCTATTAACTGAATATGTTCGTTTTTGCACTCACTATCGATTTCCGTCCAAAATGTGTTTTTTCCAATGCCTCTGCAATTCCAATACGTGATTTTCATATAAAGCCGTCAAGGGTGTGAGGCCAAGATTTAAGGGACCTCACACCAAAAAGGTGAAACGAAAAATAGAGTTGGAGATAATTTTTATTAGGGGGGATAAATTCTGACATGATATCGAAGGGCAATTGTTCTTTTAATTTGGTAAGGGAATATACATTACTAGTGATTTGTTTTTCCAAGAATTTATTAAGCTCGCTTTGTATTATATTGCTCCCAATCCAATCCGCTTGAAAAGTAGTGATCACAGTAGTTAACATGCTATTATGACAATTAATTTTAATGACTATGTATCGAAAAAAGATTCTACAGCTTCTATGGGTTAAAGTTATGTATCGTTTAGATTTATGTTGCAAACTGCACTTAAGCCATTGGCAAGAAACATACCAAAATGCGTGATGACTCCGAATATGGCGAAGTGATCGATTCGCCCGGGGAGGAAAGGAGTTTCTGTCAGTCGGGAGCCGAGCATGAAGTTTCTTCAATAGGTGATCTGTGTTGTATTGTACAAGGGCAATAGCAAGTTCAAATGAGATACGCCAAGGTAATAGCACCTGTGCAAGATTTAAAGACTTGACCGATAAGCAAGTTAGTTGACAGTTGAAGCCATTCAAAAGGCGAGGGAGATAAGGCTCAAAAAGTGTTATACTAAACCACATCCAAAGGGCATTAAAACACAAAGATCCCTGAGGCAAACAGAACCCAACAGGACCGGACATGGATTCCAACACAAGGTCCCAACAGAAAGTTGAGATGAGAAAAACAAATCCAACCAACATAAGGAGACAATCATTGGATTGAAACATTAACAAAAACGCAACAGCTGCCAGAACTCCAAGCCAAGGTTTTTTGTTTTTTGAGCAACTCAAAAGTAATTTCTCCATATTACAACCATAACTAAAATACACCATCCATTTTGCATTAATATATAATAGGCATGAGTTACAGGGGCGTAAACAATTTCCAAAAAGTGACCAACTCCTCCACAGTGGACCCTGTAACCATACACTTGCAGTAAAGTAAACATACATAAAGGATAGAACTAAGATCCAGATTTCATTACATAGCAATTCACACATCACCACTAATAGCCTAATTTGTTTAGTCGAAATCTTGAAAATACCACCGGAGAGCAACCAAGACAGCATGCCGAAAGAGAAACCAAAATGTGAGAGGCGTCTGATCGGTGGCGAGTTCAACACTCCAAAAGTAATTACCCAGCCTAACCAAAATATGTTAGAAGGCCGAAACATGATCAGGACACTAACCATGGAAGCGCTTGTTGCTGCTTGCCGGCATGTCGGAGCAAGCAGTATCGGATTCTTCGAGCTGTAACTTCCTTTTGCAAGAGGATGATTTCGACATTGACATAGGGCCAGAGCCTGACTGCACCACCCCATCCGAGGGACCAGCCAAAGCAGCAACAGAGGGTGCAACAAGCAAAGTGTGGTTTTGAGGAACAACATCCAAAAGGCGAACCTCAGACGAAGGATTGAACTCTTCAAGCATTCTGTCGAGTGCGTCATTAGTAAAATCTGCTGGCAGTGCCTCACACTCATGAATCGTAGCCGGATCCTCATTGTAAAGAACGGAAAATTTAAAATATTAGTTTCTTAAAATATTAAATTATGTTCGACTTTAAAATTTAGATTCTAGAAATTTTGATATTTCCGTCCTCGAGCAACTGAATTTTATTTAAACGAACTTCTATATAGTTTTGAATTGAGTTTTAGAAATGGAATTTGATTTTCGGAGATCGAGCATTATAAAATTAATTTGAGCTACGAGTATTGATTGAGTTTTATTAATTTTCGACTTATCTTGAAATTGAATTAAAATTCGATTAAATTTGATTTAGTCGGGATTCGATCGGGCGAGCGGGTTTTGAGTTTTTTCCGCTAATTTGAATTGGGTATTGTTGGGACCACACATAATTTAATTTTTTTTCCCTTTTCTTCTCTCTCTCTCTCTCTCTCTCTCTCTCTCTCTCTCTCTCTCTCTCTCTCTCTCTCTCTCTCTCTCTCTCGGCAGCTGTCTCACCAAAACTCCAATTGCAAATTCAGCTGCAATGGTCCCCCTCCCCCTCTTGTCTTCTTCCCTCTTTTGCTTACACCAGCCCTCCTACCTCACACCTCTGCACTCCCTTGTCCATTCCACCTTCAAGCTAGGACAACACACACCCTCACTCTCCTCCTCATCCTTTCATTCAATTCAAACAAACACTCTCCTCCTCACCTGTTTACTCCCTTTCTTTCTCAAATCCGAGCACCTGAGCAGCTCCGGGCGCCTCGCCCCCGCTCCTTTGGGCAACGCCGAACTGAGCGCATCCCTGCAGCACCCCGTCTCCTCCTCTCTCCATCAAGCAGCAGCAGCTGTCATCCCCGGCGTCCCAGGCGAGCCGCGCAGCAACCACAGAAAGGCCAGAGCCACCGACGCCGAGCCGCTTCTCTCCTCTCATCTCCGTTCTCCTCCATTCTCGGCGGTAACCTCCCCTTGTTGTTGCAGGAGGCTTGATATGTCGAGTAATTACAAATAATAAAGATGTAATAAATGTAAACCAACTCCTGGCCTAAGCAAATAATTACAAGACTTCCTCCCGTTGTAGTGGAAGGGTAGTCAGGATCGATCCACGAGGAGGCGTGTCAGCGGGATCCTAGTAGCCTTGGAAAATCTCATGTCTGCGTCGACCAGAAGCCTCGATTTCGACCTTGGGCCTCGATGTCGACCTCGGCTGTCGATGTTCTCTTCAACAGAAGACCTGCAGAGACAAAAACAAGTGGTCGATATCGACTGGTGGGGGTCGATATCGATGTCAGTCTACGAAATCGACTGGCTCAGCAGACTGCCAGTCGACACAGAAGGGTCGATATCGATGTCTGGTGTCGATATCGATGTCAGCAAAACTCCGCAGCGATGTTCGTCGTCGACTCAGAAAACTGTCGATGAACTCAGTGGTCGATATCGACGTCTGGGGTCGATATCGATGTCTCCCTGCAGTGTGTTAGTTTCTCGTCGGCAAAGAAAGGCCGAAGACTTTAGGAGTGGAGAGAGAAGCAATGAATAGAAATAAAGCAGGGGTTTTGGTGAATATAAAATATGTAAAAGCAACTCCTAGGATTAGGGTTTACCACAACGTTAACCAATGCATGCGATGAGATAAATAAGACGGACAATTGCGCTATTTCACCCGAGGGACAAGCTTTCGCCGTACACCAACTCTTAGGATTACTCTTTCAAATAAACCTAATTGTCTCTACCAATTTTATGTTTATAACTCAAGTTGTTAGCATGAATCCCTTTTCTTTCGATTAGGACTAAACATAGAATTGTAGGAGGAGAGATAGACACAACGATATCAACATCAAATACTTACCTCAAGCGCGCATGGCTAACGTCGGGCTCACCCCGACCCTAAGAGCTTTGGGCAACTACTCGCTTCTCATCATGGGATTCATTGTCAATTGAAAGGAAGAAACTTGCATTAAACTAAACTCCGAAGCTTTACAACTCAACGTCAACTTTCGCGAACGTCAAACCCTAAAACTTCTCTCTAACTCTAACTCTATTGTCTTGCTTGTTGTCTTGGATTTATGGATTAAAAGATTATTGAAAGCCAGCCCCCTAGGGCTTTATTTATAGGCTACTAATCCTTGCTATCCGAGGATTGTAACTCCTATCTAAACTATGAACTCTATCCGAACAATTAGGATAGGTATTTTATTTTGATAAAACTTAAATAACTTAAAGGTAAAAGATGAATAAAACTTCAGCTGTCCTCTATCTTGAAAGTATAAGATAATTCCATGTCTCCTTGAAGATATAGTTCCAATCCGCATTCGAAATCGAGTCTATCTTCTGTCGAGATAAGGGGTCGATATCGACACCAGAGGTCGATATCGAGGTTTCTGTTCCTGCTCGACTTGTTCAGCTCTGGTCGATTTCTATGTTGAAGATCGATATGGGGGTCGATATCGACACTGGGGGTCGATATCTGGGTCTAAGGTCGATATCTACCTCTTCTCAGCTTCACTTGATGTCTATGTTGAGGTCGATATCTATGTTGAAGGTCGATATCTACCCCAGAGGTCGATATCTGGGTCTAGGGTCGATATCTACCTCTGCTCAGCTTCACTTGGCTTCTTCGTTTTGACTCCGTTTTCGCTCGAATTCCTGCATGGTTAGCTCAAAACTTGTGTAGACTCTATTTCTTGCATTTTAGCCCATTCTTACACAAGTTTATATTCTTTTGAACCTTTTCTTTGGAGATCGAATGAAATATGAAGTCAAAAGATGCAATAAACAAAGGTACAAATGTGTACATCACCCCTCTCACCTCCTTTCGCTCTAATAGGCTGTAAACGTCCACCTATGCTCACTTCTCTCTCTCCCAGGCCAAGATCCCTTGGTATCGAACTCCGACGAAGCCTGTGGCACCACCGACGAGCGTTTCCGTCAAGCTTCGAAGGCCATTCGGTGAGCTCCTCTTTCCTTTCTTTTTAGATCCGTTTTGAAGTCCTTTCGTTGGTGGGTGTCGGAGAGAATTCCGTGAGGCCAGTCGGGGAGGGGTCGCCGCCGGAGGGAGCCTCCTCCTCCTTCGGTCCGAGCGCAGCCGCCCTCTTTTTCTTTCCTCTTCCTTCTGTCGACCAAGGGCTTTGGGGAAGAAGGAACACCAGGCGGGCCCCACGTTGCCACCTCGGCGCCAAGTCGGCACATGGGCCCCTCCCTTCTTTTTTTTATTCGGACTGGGCTTCCTACTGAGCGGGTTGGGCCTAATTTTTCGGGTGGGCCTCCCTATCCGACCCGCCCCCTTCCTTTTAATCTCGGATCCGGGTCTCTCCTTCTATCCGACTGGGCTGGGTCATGGAGTGGGCTTGGGCTGGCAGGATCCGGATCCTATTCTTTCCTCTTTTTTTCCTTGGGCGGGTCCTCAGCTAAGGTTTTGGGTTGGGTTTCGGTTGTGGGCTGATGGTTTGGGTTGTTGTTGTTATTTGTTATGTTTGAATGAGGGGTTACTTATATTATGTTGTTATATACATTATGATTTTATTTAATTAGTGTTAGTTATTATCATTATTATATTATTCCATTTTGAGAAAAATATAAATTCTGAAATTATGATTATCCGTTTTAAAGGATTTTGAAATAATATTATTAAGATATGTATTTTGTGATGTTTAAATATGTACTTTTAGGGATTCTAAAATGACTTATTGACTCGGATTATAATTATGATTTGTGAAGAGGATTTAATTTTGATATTTTATTTAGTTAAGCATTGTTTGATAAACTAATTAAAAATAGATCTTAAGTTCGGAAAAACCTTTTAAGGATTTGTTGTTTGGAAAATCAAAATACCGGAGTTATTTCTATAACATGATTTTGAGGTTTTGGCTTTAAGGCTTCAATGTTTAATGTCCGAATTTGGCCAGGTATGATTTGAGAATTATTTTGAATATGAGTTGACTTAATTTAGATTTAAGATTTTGGGAAAACGGTTTTACTATCGGTCGGGTTTGAGGATGTTGAGAACTTGGGTTCGTGAGTATGAATGTTGATCTGGTAGCTTATGGAAATGACTTGATGATAGGTGTGTATTGCTTTTGGATTGCTTTGGACTTGCATTTGGGCCCTTGCTTGTATTATCTTGCTGTTCTGCATCAATAGGTAAGTATCCTACGGTACTTACTCAGTAACCTGGACCTCCTGCCTGATGTGTCATGTAATGTGTAGTTTTGTTGCATATTAAAGCATGCCATGTAGTATCATGTTAGGATTGCATTGAACTGAGCATGTGTTTACTTTGTGTGTTTGAATACAGAACGGTCGTTATCTGTGATAGTCCTAGAGTCTTTGCTAGGGTCATAGGGTAGCCCAGCCCCATCGGGTGCCCTGAGTCTATCGAGTCGATATGAGCATGATATGATAGCCCAGCACCATCGGGCAAGAGATGAGATGATTTGATATGATACGATTAGCCCAGCACCATCGGGCATGTTTTATTTATTTTATGATATGATGATGAGATATGACATGATGATGAGATATGATATGATGATGAGATATGATATGATATGATGATACCGTGGTGAGTGCACCACCACGAAGAGAGTGCTATGCTATAGCCCGAACTGGCCAGTCTCTGCACTAACGGGATGGGGTGCAGAGGTATGAGAGGGATGTGCCACTTGGCATTGTCTGGGGCCCTTTACAGTTCTTTCTGCATATTGTATATATACTAGGGGCATGATAGTGTGATTTAAATCATTGTACCGCATTAGTCATCTTTTATTTAGGCATAGGCATGTTATGTGGCCTCAGCGCGGTCAGAGGACCCGCAGGCGATCACCAGGCCTGACTTCGTGGATAGTGTTAGGTACCGCTCTTGTTGCTCCATGCTTCTGTGACGGGGAAATCTTTTGGCGAATCGACGAATCCGGCTAATATATTCTAACTTGACAAATGACAATCACCCACTTTGGTTTGGTTTTGACCCGGCTCTGCCGTGGCATTTGTATTTAAATCATATTTCCGCTTTACTTTCATTTTAATTGTATTTCTGAGATTTAGACTGATTAGAGGTTTGAAACCTCGACCCGTACCTGAATTGCAACATCCGAACGAAGGTATCCGACCTTCAAAACGTATCCCGGATATTTATATCCGGGCCGTTACACTCATCATAATCGACCATATCGAGGTCGAAAACCTCATAAAAGGTGGAATCGGATAACACAGGATCATAGCTCGGAGAAGCATAGTTCTCAGAGGCCGATGCAGTTGGCGGCAGCGCACACGTTCTAGGAGCAGGGGGAGTGTGCGTAAGAACCATGGGAACTGTAGTCTCCGGTCCTGGAAACAGGGAGAGATCGTTCGGTGGCAAGGACGCAGCGGGAGCAGGAGAAGCGCTTGCAACAAGTGGCGCAACCACTCCGACAGCAGAGGGAACACCAATGTTGGAAGGAGTAGAGGCATGGTCTGGCACAGCAGAAGTGGAATCCCCAAGACTGTCGGACGACAAGGAGTTAGAGGAATCAGAGGGGTCGTCCACGTTCGATCCAAACAGAGCAAGCAGAGCCTCCTTTGAGTGACCAAACCTTGGCGTAGGAGCCTTCTTCTTCGAGGCGACCCTAGTCTATTCACCAACACCCTCAGTTCCCTCCATAGCCGGAGGAGCATCCTCGGTAACTTGATCACCCGGAATCGGTACAGACGGCAGAAAATCTAGATTCGCCAGCCGCATAGGGCAATCATCAAACTCATGATCAGGAGACCCGCAAGCCCCGCACCCGACAGAGATATCCTCAATCCAAATCGGATAGGAGACCAGTTCCTCCGCCTCATTGAGAACTTGAATCCGGAATTCCCGAATCCGAGTAATATCTACCGCAGCACACACTCTCGGATAGCGGAACCGAGCCCCATTCTTACCAAATGTCGCGACTCTTATGACTTCACCAATTTTATTGCCCTCAATAAGATCGGACAACACTTTGTCACTGATGTATTTCACTGGTAGCCCAGGAATGCGAATCCAGACATCAAGCTTGGTGAGTGGCTCGGTGAGAGGCTCGAACTCGATTCGCCAAGGCCTGATAACTAGCATTTGCTTCTTGACATGAAAAGGTCTTCCCTGCCAGACTTTCTTGCAATCTTCCGCCAGATCAAAGCGGATTTCCATCCAGTTGTTCCTCATGGGAATAATCTGGAACCCACCATTCAAGAATTTCCAATCGAACGAAATCTTCTTCCTGATTGTAATGATCGACACAGGGTCGCCGATGATAGTAGCAAAAACCGAAGTCTGGCTAAGGTTCAGGATGTTGTCTTGAACTCCATTAAGAACGCCTTTTAGTTTCTCCAAATTGAGGGCTTGCCTCCTTTGTTTCTTCTTTTTTCCTGCATCAGACTAACCACTACACCCTCCCGGAAGAGAGGTAGCATCAGGATTGTTGTTGGCCTCGCTAGGAGGATGTGGGCCCTTTCGGGATTTGGTTGGGAAGAGGACAGAGTCCTCTAAACCCATAGGTTCCTTACCTGATCGATGAGCAGACGAAGGCTTGTCCACCATGGTGCACCAAAACCGCAGGCAGTTTGAAGCGCCAGAGAGAAACTCGAGAGAAACAGAACAGATTGGAGAAGAAAGGGGAGAAAAGTGAGCATGAAGAGGTAGAGAAAGCAACCCCAAGCCCCAATTTATAGTAGCCCCAACCCACCACCCCACAACTGGGCAATAGCTCTCCCTCATAAGCACAGCAATAGACACAATTAGATCCCTTAGCCCCCAAATCGACATATCAAATCCAGAACAATGATAACACCAAAGTAGAAGGGGCCAAGGAGGGGGCTTCTCAGGGGTTATAGGGGGCGGATTAGAGTAAGTAAGACACTTGAGCAGATCAGCAGACCGAAACAAACTAGGATTCAACCGGCTAGGTCTAGAAGATCTTCCCCTAGATGAAATTCCAGAGAACGAGAGAGACCCTCTCTCGATCGACACGAGGGCAAGAGAGCGCCCCAGCCCATCATTACCCGACGAGGCGAACAGGAAGCCGCGCCGCCAACCACAGGGGCTGATTTGGTGGCCGCCATCTCCCACAGGAGAAAGAGCAGGGGTACGATGACGATTTTTGGCCGCTACAGGGCGATTTCCTATCATGGATGGGGTTTTTTTCTCTCTTTCTTTTTTATCATAATATTTTCATGGATGGTGGTTTGTTAAATCTATTTTATTTAACGGGTAATTTTATATAATTTCAAATTTATCATGCCTTTATATAATTTATCCAACTAACTTATTAAAAATAAAAATCAATAATTCATTCCAATCTCTATCAACCTTAATTACACAATAATTCGACTATCTCATTAACCAAACATATCCAAAAACAAGTTTGGCTATATCCCCATCGAGCTGGTTTTTCAATTGTCCATCAAATTGTTTTTTTCTTTCACGGGAAGGCAAAGGGAACTAATTTATAGTAGTCAAATATGGCCTTGATTATGCATAATGATGGGTTTGGAACCGGATTAGGTCAAAAGTTGCATTGCAAGCATCAGGGAGGCTAATAATAATAAGTGGGTGAGATTTGGGATGTAGTGAGGATTTTTGGGGGTGCGAAGAAGAGAACACATTATTAAATCCAATTTGGACTTTTATGTTGTTCATACTCCACAAGTTGATGTAAGAGAGAGGGAGGGATGAGGGATGGGGTTCCCCACCTCACCTCACCTCACCTCAGCCTACCAAGAATACAGGGAGGGATATGAATGCCCAGTGTCCATCTTCACATCACATTAACTTTTGGGATTTTGAGGAATCACTGTGAAGTTGATGATTGACCAATTCAATGGACTTTTTTCATAGGGAATCTGAACTTATAGACTCGAACGGACAGATAAATGGAGTCGTGTATACGGACGTATATGTGCTAATAGTTTGGTATATAAGTTGATAAGTTGAGGAGGAGTCCACCAAGTTATATACTACGCTATGTATGATTGTTTAGTAATAAAAGAAGGAATCCACCAAAAGCTACGTGTAGTATTTTGATTAGAAGGAATCACCTTCTCTTCCAAGCCAATTTGACTTAGTAGAGTATGAAACGACAAATCCATAAATATATACACTACCTAAAAGGAGTATTCCAAATTATAATGTTTCTTATAAAATAGTTAATCCTGGCCATCCATTGATCTGATCAATGATTTTAGGTTGATTTTATGTGTAATGCCTTATTTATTCCTAAAAGTTTCAAAAAAAAAAATTTCTGTTTTGTTTTAGGGTCTTTTTCATTTTTTTTACCATTCTTACCAATGTCTATAGTGTTTTTTGAGATCACTGGTTCGAGCCTTCCCTAGTGGTGGCAATTAAGGTATTTACTATTTACTCGTGGCGGATCTAGGTGCAAATAGAATTACATATCTGAATGTCATCTGTATTGACAGGACAATGAGAGACCCTTAAAAGTTAAAACTTTTCACCCAGGTGAGATTAGTCGAGTCCACTTTACAAATATTCACTGTAGTGTAAGCGAAAAAAAGAAAGAACTTATGTGGCTAAATGGATTTTAAGTCTAAATTAGTAAATTTGGAATGAGTGGTTCACATCGTTCAAATTCTATTATGATGTTATTTGTGAACTTCATAGGATCTCATTCGGTTGTTGAATAGTAGTAGTAGACTCGTAGTAAACTTAGCATATATTCACTAGAAAGCCTGTACAAAAGGAAAAATACAACTAATTGGACCAATTTGATGTCCTTATCAAGATACTTGTTAGTTATTTCTCACAAAACAACATCAGTTGCCAAAATCAGCTGGAATTTCAAACATCAAGGCACACACCAGCAAAATGTCATGGGCCACAGGCCCGAAATTCTGAAATGGGCTAATCCACAAAACTTGGATGCTAAACAGAAGCAATCTTATAGTAGTATCCATTTGAACCATGAACTCATAGTCTCCTATTTTTTTTTATTAGGTAAGAAGTTGAGGTGTTAGACAAAAAGTTGTCTGGTAACTCAATAGGGAGATTAATCGGCAAACGGACTATCCATCAACATACAACACACTAAATAACACAAATCAACACATATGAAAGAAAAACTCAAACAACCCATAAAACTAAAAGTCATCAACTAGTGGAGGAGTCGAGGAACATCCAAAGTGAGCCACAAATGTCGAGAACACAGAAGAGTGCGACAACTCACATGGCGTCTCAATACCGAGAAGGCAGCAAACAATAGCTCACCACCGGAAAGGGCGAAACCTAGGGAAGTGTCGATCACCGACGTTGCCCCCTCCCCCCACCTAAATGAGGGATTTTCGAATAACACGAACACAACTACAATCTACCTGATCATACATGACGTCCGATATTGCAACCCAACTCGAAACTAAACGTAACCACGTCAAAGCAACGACCCGATACCAAAAGAGGGAACAAATGCGAGTCAATAAAGGGAAGATCAATCATTAGACAAAAATTTGTGTACAAAATCCCGGGACCAAGCTGAACGTCTAGAGAGGAATTAATAATAATATTAATATTATTTTCTAGTTACTTTCGGGATTTTGAGTTTCAAACACTTGCCACAAAAATCAGCAAAGGATCATGGGCCACAAGGCCCAAAATTCTGAAATGGGTTTTATATAAGTGTTTAACCATATTGCTATTTTTGGTACAGAAAAAATTTTGGGATATCAGGCAACAACAACTTGATCTGTCGATGGATCGGTAGACGAAATTTAATTATATAACTATTTTATCAGAGTTTTAATGAGTTTTTTTAGTATACAATCAAACACTTACATAAATCAGGGTAAAATAATTATATTATATAATTTCAAATGTATTAGTAACAAGTACAAAATTATTTTAAAAAATTAATTTTAAAAAATTAATATTTTATATAGTTTTTATTATCATAAAAAGTGTACATTAATAATAAATTACAATAAAATGTTTTATTGAATGAAGAGAATATCTTTTATCTTTTTTTTGTTTGTTCAAAGAAGAGAATATCTATTTGAACCAGACACAAATCTATTCATGTCACATCTTAATGCCATTTTTATCAAAAAAAAAATCGAATTGATATCCAAATGGTAAAAATTTCACCAGATACACAATATTAAAGACGGTTTTGAAAGCTATTGGAAAGTTGTTGGCCATGGTTTTATAAACCATGAAAGGTTAGATGATCACAGTTTCACAAACTATGAGAGGGATCAAATTATTCCCTACTTCGATTACCAGTCGAATAATATAAAAATTACCAAAAACAAAATAAAAATTGGTCTCCCACCACGGTTTGCTAAATCATAGATAATAGTTATATATATATAAAAAAAAAAAATTATGAACCCACTTTTCTAGTGTTAGTTGGGACAATTTTCTCACAGTTTTACAAACTGTGGCCTCACACGGTTTCTAAAACCGTGGTGAATTAAATCGTTTTCGGCTTTAAAAAAGATAATCGACACCGTGTATCAGGCGAGATTTTTACCTTGCCATTTCTTTTTTTGAGTTGTCGGATTCACTAAGCCTTTTAAAGAAAATATCCAATTGGACCAAACCACATAAATTAATTATACACTTCCTTGTAGTAGTTCTAGCTGCATCTCTTCTCTACCAGTTTGGCTTTCTCACATCTACAAAAGCTAGTTTTAAGCTGTACACTAAAAGTCTAAAAAGGTTTAGTAGGCATCTCTAACTACCATAAGAACACATCAAGCATATACCTTACAGCCATACACAAGTACCGTTATTTACAGCTTATACAACAGTGACAGATTCGACTGTCGTGTGGTCTTAGATCGTTAATCCCAGCCCATCAGCTGCTTCCAGACCTCCTCTTCGATCCTATTTCTTGAAACCGACATACATTCTACTTCGTGGAGTAGGACTCTGTACACCTCCCACTCCCGATGATCAATGACATGCCTCCCAACTTCAGCCTGCGAAAGCCAAAAGCGCTAATGTTTAGTTTTTGAAACTCGTAGATGAAAGGAGTTGTTAAGGTGTGGGAAGTACCGTGAAGATGCATATACCAAGCATCTTTAGAGCAAGGGTGATGTTGTAGAAGACTAAAGGTCGTCCCTTGCTGGATAATTCCACGGGGTTTGCAACCAGCAACTCGGTATCAGGGCCTTTACTGACAACAGCAACCCTGAGGGGCCGAGATAACTCCTTCTGCAGGCGACTGCTGAATGCGTTTTGTTTGTTTGGGTCCACTATCTTCTTCCCATCAGCCTGCATGATGAACAGATCAATCTCACATTGCCTGTTTTGCTTGGCTGATCCTCGTCCATATGAAATCTGAAATAGCACGAGAATAACAATAAGCCATCTAAAATCTCGCTCAAACTTTCCTTAATGCTAAAAGTCCGCTTATGAAAGGTAAAGTATAACCACATTTACCCCAATGTTGTAATCCTTGAAGGTTCTCATGATGTCGTAAAGCAGACCCACATGATCTTCACAGGCAATTTGAACCAGCGTGTGAGAAGGACTTAGAGAGTTATCGATTGTGATAGAGGGATCATTCATCATAGCATGCCTACGCGTGTAATTTTCCTCAACCCCAAAACCAGATCCTAAGCCCGTGATTTCAGGAGGAAGGAAAGAAGGTGTTGCTGATGAACAAGCCGCGACTTCTGGAACAAACTTTTCTATGTCACAACATAGCAAATCCTCCCCGATAGCAGCTCTTAGATGTTCAAACGTATCCTCTTGCCTCTTTTTTGTGTGGAGAAGTTCCCTGTGGAACAGATCAACAGCGAAAAGTCAGCCAGTTCATCAGGAAATAGCAAGAGGAAGCTGTGAAAGACGAACTCCTGGACAACATTACTCAACGCAATACTCAAAGAATCAAACCTCGTGTCAGTGATGAAAAAGAGGTCCATCACTCTCCCATCAGGAGTCGTCGACACCTTCACTCTCTTGATATTGAGCTCGAGCTCACTAAGAACCCTGGTCACATCTGCTAGCCGAGAACGACAAAAAGGCCAGCAAGTCAATAACAATCCAATCAAAGCCACCATACCATATTCAAATCAGAAATAAATCATCTCATGAATCAATCTCATCATCTCATCCATCCAGGATTCCAAATTCCAATAGCACAGAATCAGATGCAGGGCCATCCAAACAACAAACTCCTTTTAAAGTAATCATCAATTCATCGCATCACAGATACATGATTTAACTACCAATTGTGCTACAAGATCACTCTTATTATCTATCTTATCCAAAAACAATCTGTCCTGACACACTGATAAAAAAGGCTAACATGGCTAATTGAGTTAGCTCGTACCGTGTAAAAGGCCCCTTTTGTCTCTACAGCAGAACTGTAACAAGAACACATCAGGGGCCTTTTGGGGACGGAGAAGCTCAGCTCTGTAATATGAAATCCCGGAGGCTGAAGACACAGAAGGGCAAGCTTCAATCAGCCTCTTCATCACCAAACTCCATCTTGTTTCTTGATTTGCCAAAACCCAAACCACTATGAAGCACCATTTCCCATCTGTTGACATATCTACAACAATAAAATAAAATAAAAGGGAAACAATCAAACACAAAACACAAAAATCGGGAAATCCCTAAGGGGATCCGAAATTGAGGAGTAAAGAAGAGGAGAAATTACCGACTCTAGCAATCTTGAGGCCAAAGAAGAGCAAAATCCGGAAGAGATCGCAGCCCAAGCCAATCTTATCAGGGCAATTGACAGTGATGACACTCGGATCTCCTAGTTTATCAGGGTGATTCAAAACCACAACGTCGTCAAAGGGGATACCCATCAATCCTCCGCCTCTTCTTCCTCCTCCAAACCCACCTCTTCACTGCGCCGAATTGAAGAGATCTTGACAGTGGGAGGATGAGCAAACTCTCCAGGTCTGAAAACCCAGAGAGCACAAAGTAAAAAATGGGAAGAAGTTGTGATGGTACCAAAAATGAATACACAGTATGAAATTGATTTCTCCCCGGTCAAAAGGCGGAAAAGATATTGCACTATTTAGAGTGAGATAGAGATCGGGAAATCAAGGAATTTTAGAGACCCTAGAGGTTGGAGGTGAAAGATTTGATTTTGGGAAGTGGGTTGGATTTATATACTTCCATTTTCCATTACCATGTGAGCTGTAATTAAATAATGGGTCCGTCTGACCGTCTGGCCTCCTTTGGTGTCTTCGTTGCTGTTGGCTGGTGTCTTGTGTGGGGCGCCTTGGAGTTGGGGCTTGGGGTCTGCTAATGGCGATGGGTTAAAGTGTTTTTTTATATTTATATATAAAAATCTATTGATCTGAAATCTCGAACAACATTATTGTGAGAAATTGAGATGCCCTGAAGTACATTGGGACTTGGGACTCGAGTTTGGGGTTTTGTGCAAACGTACGTCCATGTGCTAATAACCTATCATATAGGTCAAGCGGATCCTAAAACTAATTGGCGATAGGAGAAGTAACCACTAGTTTATATACTAAGACTTGTTCTTTCATATTATCAATGTGAAACTCAGATCTCTTCACATCTCTCATCAAGATGTCGAAATAAAACGGTTGATGAACTAAGGGTGTGTTTGGCAATTGGGGGATTTTTAGGGGTTGAGTATTTTTTAGGAGGTGGAGTTGTGTATTAATGAGGCGTGGGAGGTGGAGATTTTTTTTTAAATAACCTTGTAAAAAAAATGATTGATGTTTGGTGGGTATAAGGTTTATAAGTGGGTATTGTGGATGAAAAGTCAAAAATACCCTTCAGATACGAAAAGGGGGAAAAAAGAGCAGGGGCAAAAGTGTACAAATTTTCATAACCTGATCAAATAACCTCCCAAAGCTACCCCTCCCAGCTTATAAAATCAGACAAAATAAGCTCCACCTCCAACTCCATAACCTCAAGTCAAAGCTGCTTCCAAAAATGGAGCTTCAAAGCTTAAAATTTTAATTAACCTTCGAAACCTCTTCAGAGCTACTTTCAAACACAACCTAACTGTTATAATACAATTAAATAGAAACAATATACTAAAAAGGAACGATCCAACCACAAGTGAAATTTTTTGTTTACCTCTTGTTTAAACGGTTTTTGATCTTATGTCTTAAGAGTCTAGAATAAAAATGTACCCTATTTGTGAGATTTGCTAAAGTATACCAAAGTTCACTTTTACAAATTGCAAAGGGAAACCAGGTGGGAGTGACCTTAATTTAGGTTCCTGAATTTTGATGGTTTGCTTCATAATGGCTTAACATCTCATTGTGGACGTGTTACCCCACTTATGGCGGAGGTCATTGCCTTCCATGACTATCGAACTTCAATGAGGGAGTTGAATCTTTCTCGCATCGAAGTCGAAGGTGATAACTTTTCTTCATATGATGAATTTGATTCCCTATAGCAATTCTTAAACTCAATATTACTGAAACTTTTCTTTATATGATGAATCTTCTCAATCGTTCTGAAGATTTCCCAAAGAATATTAATGCTATCATTGATGGCTCAATAACTCAAAAACTATCTCTTTCAATAATGACATTTCGTAAACCTCTGTCGAGGCCTGAGGGTTAGCGGTAGACAGAAGAGTACTTTTTTTTTTGAACCGGAAATAATTTGGCAATAAGGGGACCTTATGTGCCAAGGGCATCCAAACAGATGTAATTGCAAAGCACCGAATCGTCAGGTATCAATGAGCCTGAGAAAGCAAAGTTAAGATGCGATAATCGGTTCGCAACTCGGTTTGCCTCCCTATATACATGACGAATCTCAACAGCATGGAAGAAACCTAGGGAGACTAGACTGTCAGAGACAATCATTTCGGAGTCAGCCGAAGGATTCCCACAGCCCTTAAGGCTGTTAATAATGGTGAGGTTGTCCCCTTCAATTATTAGGTTGGTTATGTTTAAACGTCGAGCTGCATTGATACCATTCCAAAGTCCCAGACCCTCAGCCCCAAAGACTGATGATAATGGCGAAGGGCCCGCACCACAGAAAATCGGTGTACCTGCGTGGTTTCTAATTACATATCCGAAGGAGCCTATCGAAGCAGACGATAGGGCTCCATCGAAGTTGAGTTTGTAGGTTCCTATAATAGGAGCCTTCCATTTTGAGTTTTTTCCTTGCCCTTGTGAATGCAGTTCGTGTATCCTTTTTGTTCTGTGGGTCTAGAATCTCTGTGTTGTCATCATACTGTTTAGATGTACGCCACAGGTGGGTTTGGTCCTTAAAGAAAGCTATTATTCTTTTTATGTCCGGTTTAGTGTTCTCAAATAGTGTCTTATTACGGGAGTAACAAATACTCCACCAGCAGAATGCAAGCTTAGCGAAGCGCTGAGTTCCAATTATGTCCTTTACGTTACAGATGATGCTATTTAAATCCATGTCTTCTGAGAAATGTGAATTTAAGGTTACAATCAGGTTTGGGTCAAGATTTGCAAGCGTTGTTTGCGTGATGGGGCAATCCCATAATAAATGCAGTAGATCTTCATAGTTGGAGTCGCAATGTGGGCACCTAGAAGGAATACCGAAACCTCTAGAGGCCAACATAACAGAGGTGGGTATTCCATTTTTTGTTATTTTCCAAAGTAGGTTTTTGATTTTAGAGGGTACATCAAGATTCCAGATCCATCGCATGTTAGATTTTTGGTGACGTTTTGAATAATTAATCATTTGTAGGGCAGAGTAGGTGCTGAACCAACCATTCTTGCTCCACTTCCAGTATAATCTGTCTGTGTGTATATGATTGGGGATTGGGGATGTAATTATTGCTTCGATGACGTCATGTGGCAAGATGTTCTGAAGGGTTGCGCGTAGACAGAAGAGTACTTTAAAGTTTAAACATTTGCTTTTACTTTCTTATAATAGAGAAATCATAAATCAAATTTAAAAAATGTTAGAGATAATATATCTTATAGAGGAACATTTCTTGGATAAATTGATTGGAGGAAAGGACTAGTATAGTTATGAATTGGAAATTGAAATTGGGTGTCACGTTGGGTTAAATATATGTTGGATTGTTAAACGGTAACATGGTAGATTTGGTACTACTTAACACCTTTGAAAAAATGATTTGAATATTTCAACCGGCAAAAAAGCCAAGTAATTTTACATTTCTTTAACTCAATTATGCAGGATTGGAAGGTCTAGTCATCCCAGTTTTGTTGCATTGTAACTAATGTTCAAGAATCAATTGTTTTTATCAATAAATCAGCTTTTTTTTTTCTCTGCTGACAAAAAAAAAGATCTTTTTGTTTCTTGTTTCACCTAATTTAAAATGTGCCATAGCTTAACTCCAACTCCTTATCCACATCCAAGGGGAAACCAGTGGAAGAAAAAGAGAAATCCTCATAGAGAGGCTCACGGATGCTTAAAGAAAATCCCACTTGCTTTGTACACATGGCAATTCAATCTGGCATTTTATGTATTTATGTATTTGTTTAAGACATTAATTAGTTTAGACTAACTCCAATGGTATGCTAAGAATACTTAAATATGCACATTTTGATACAAACTGCTTCAATGGTTACTTTTGAGTGTTCAAAATAGGTCTGTCCACGGGTCAGACCCGCCGGGTCGACGGGTCGGGAAATCAGGACCTGAACCTTTGGGATAGGCGGGTCGCGGGTGAAGTGATCCGACGGGTCACGGGTCGACCCGTTTTTAAAAAAAAATTATTTTTTTTTAAATTCTACCCAAAACAGCCCATTTCAAAAAAAAAAAATTCTCGACCCAACGGATCAATTTCACAAAATCCTCAACCCGAACCCGTAACCCGCCATGACCCTTGACCCGTCTGACCCGGACCCGCCGGGTTTCCGACCCGCCAAACCCGTCGGGTCACGGGTTGACCCATGACCTGTGGACATGCCTAGTTCAAAATATGCACATTTGCACACAAATGACTCAAATATAAGCATATCACCTCTCCATGTGTAAAAACTTTTCACTTTTCAACAAAGTATGGATCATTTCTATTGGTTGTTTTAAAATTTTTCTTTTTCCTTTTTAATTTAGTCAAATTTATTTAGAGATGGGTGTGTATAAAATACACATTTAACCAATGAAGTAAAATATCAAAAAGTGATGTGAATTTTTTAACATCTTCTGCAAACGTACACATTTGCACACTTAACCATTGGAGTTAGTCTTAGTGATCGCCTTTGGTTGAATTTTACTGTGGATTGTTGCACTTTATCAACTGTATGCCCATATAATGCAGACATTAAGGCTCCGTTTGGTAATAGTAGCGGTTCAGAGCGATTTGGATAGCTGTAGAGGTTGAAGTAGATGAAGTGGTTAAAGTAGCTTTTAAAAATAGTGGATGAAATAAGTGTTTTGTTTGTTAAAAAGTTACTTGGGTGTTTGGTTGTAATAGCTTTTCGGGAAGCTTTTCAAATTGAAAATTACCAAAATGGGTTTGAGATTTATGGGGTCAATTAGGGAAGAAAAAAGAGAGGGAGGGCAATTAGGGAAGCAAATGAGCAGCCGCTCCCAAAAGCTTGTCATGGTAGCTTTTCATTTTTGTGGTTTTAACCGCTCTCAACCTCTCCTTGAAAAGCTACCGCTCCTCCAAACGCTAATCTACCAAACACCCAAGAGAAGTAACGTTTCTTGTTCATAAGCTACCAAAAGCTTTCAAAAGCTGCTCCCAAACGGAGCCTAAATAACATTTTTTTTATTAGATAAGAATTTGAAAAATGTCTGATAACTCAATAGGTCGATGAATCAACAGACGGACTAGCCGTCAATAAACAACACACTAAATAATACAAATTAATGCAAATGAAAAAAAACCCCAAAATAACTCATAAAAGTCATAAACCAGCGGAGGAGTTGAGGAAGATTCAAGACAAACCATGAATACCGAGAATACAAGAGTGTGCGACGACTCAAATGACGTCTTGACTCTCGAGCCACGAATGGACATTTTATAAGCTACTTGAACACAACTTTTTTTTTTTTGTAATTTGTCTTTTATGTTTTAGCGTCGTTAAATGAAATCTTAATGATTAATTGATAAATTATGATGCGATTTTATTTGGAGAATAGAAAGGAAGTAGATTGAAATTACAAATAATTAATTGAGAGATGGAATGAGGTTAAGAGGTGGAAGACACCTAAGAAGGGGACAGCTTTGTTTGTTGGATTAATGGAAGTTGGAAGAGTCTCTCACTCTCTCTCACACACCTACCCATCTCAAAGGAACTAAACTGCCTTGTTGAATTAATCCTCCTTCACTCACTTTAATTTCTCTATACGTCAAACTATGACATCATTGCTTCCATATGGTTTTCCCACTCAATTTTTTTTTATACATGGGTAATCTGGGTGGATATCAAACCTTACTGATTCACCAGCGTTCATAAGTTTTTATAGACAGAAGTTAAGAGCTTAGAATGAGAGCTAACGGAGTCAAGATCGAAATGATGCAGCTGCTAGTAAAGTTACTAAAATGTGTTTAGAGGGGTGGTTAAGATTTGATTACGAGAGAACTGATAAAAACTGGCATTATTAAATCTTAAATTGAAGGTTCATTTCTCACTAAGATTCTATAAAAAAAGATTCTATTAAGTAGGATGGAATGGTTTTATTATTATTTTTAGCCTAATTAAAGAAATGTAAAGTGTAGAAACAACAACAACAAAAAAAAAGAATCAATTTTTTCGGTTCCAAAAATGGGATTCGGTTCATCGATTGTACTTAGGCTTAGTTTGGTGACATTATTAATTTTTTTGAAACTTTTGATCATCTTAAAAATGGAATTAAATTATATTGCAAATGGTCACTTTATATATCTTAAAGCTTTTATAGTGAAAACCACATTTTTAAAGAACATTACCATTTGCAATTTAATATTTACTTTTAAATGTTTTTAACCAATTGTGGGGTATATAATTTTGTCCCATGTAAGTTAATAATGGCAAAAGGTAATAGTAGAGATTGCATTGCTTTTTTTGAGATTACATTGCTTAAAAGGTCTACATATGTTTCCAAAAAATAAGAAAATACAGATAATTCCGGTTCACTGATATCTGTTGAATTTGATAAAGTGGGAAAATAGATAGCTGAAACGACAAAAGTATTGGCCTTGTTGACAGGAATTGACCGACTAGTCAATCTAGAAGGAGACTATCTCACGGTGATTATCATGGTTCGCGAAATATGGATATGTACGTGGAAAATACAAATGATTGTAGTTGACATAATACGAGACTTTGCATACCTCTCAAACTATTTAGTATTCATTATCATTTGTGCCCCATTCAAATAACGCAATGACAAATAAGGTTATTCACCTTAGTCACTCATGTTAATAGATACACCTACAAAATCATCCAAGTCTTTGAGATCTCATGTACAAAGATGCTATCGATTTGTTCCTGAGTATAGGATCAGCGAATTCCGAATTAGTGAATTACTTCCTAATTCCTATTAAAAAAAATAGTCAAGAAAATATAAAGTGACATTAACCCAGTAGTTGGAAATTTATTTTATAATAATGTTAGTTGCCGCACTGCTATTTGGATCCTTACAGCAAGTGCTGTATATAAAAAAAATTGATATCTTCAAAACTGATATTGACATAAAGATTACATATTATGACTTTGCTTCTCAGTAAAATAAGACTTTGTATGCATGAAAAATTCAATGGAATAAATTAAATTAAAATTTTAACACTTAAAATTAAAACAAAACTTTCCAATCAAATTGGATCCATGTTCATGAAATTATGAATTTCCTCTTAACCATTTTTTAAAAGGGAGACATGTTTGTCAAATCTACATTCCTTCATCGGTATATATATAATCATCTTCCCTGTCTATCATCATCATATGACCATGTATATTTCACCTAATTCGATTATAAAAATAAATAACATATAGATTTGATTAAATAGACGACGAATCAGAATATAAGTCTCACTTATACGTGTTTGAATGAGTTTCTTTAGGATTTCAAATCAAGATTTATTTTTTCAAAAAACTTAAATTAGTTTTCTTATAAGTAAATACTTAGGGTTGGGGTTAACACTTATGATTGTGGTATCTAATTATCTTGTAATTATATGTACGCCATATCTAGACGAAGATTGTGTTAAGGAATGTGGTGGATTCCATTATGACGAAAGTAGTGCTCTGAGTTTTTTTTATATATAAGGAGGGTAAACTCCGAGCACGTGACCCAGTCGACAAGAGTCACATACCCGACTTGTATCGTTCGGCTTGATTCAATAGTAAAAAAAATAAGGTGAACCTTGATTTTTTCCTCTAAGAGAAAGGACGGAGGCGGGAATCGAACCGGAACCTTTCATCAACCCTCCTCATTTCTTACCATTGAGTCACCTATCAGAGGCGGGAGTGTGATTTTCAGCTTTACACGAGGTTTACAAAATCTCAACCATTCAATCTAATTTAAAAGTTACGATTTAAAATTAAATTAGCTTTCTAGAAGCATATCTGTCATATCATATTGATTTTTTTTTTTGTTTATAAAGTAAGAATTCAAAATCAGACAGACTTGATTCTCGATAGGTTGCCTAGTTGTTAATATCCGAGAACCCCCACAAAAAAAATTAAAAATATATGAAACACAAAAGTTTATGTATTTAATACTCCCTCTGTTTCAAAATAACTGTCTTTTTTCTTTTAGTGCGCGCTTTTTAAGAAGGTAAAAACTCTATAAAATATTATTTTTTTAATTGATTAAAAAAATAATATTTTATAGAGTTTTTATTTCATTAAAAAACGTGTACAAAACTCAAATGACATTTATTCTGAAACGGAGGGAGTAACATAGTTTCTGATTAACTGTAGGTTATGGATAAAAAAAAACACTATAAACAAAATTTTCAAGTGACAAAAGAATCCACAAAACAAGATACTGCAGTATGCCAGTATCCACCATTGAATCCAGTGTCACATATACAACCAAAACAGTCCATTGTAAATTAAGTGGAGGATCATATAAAAAAAATATAGTACAAACCTGCATATACATTATAATATTATACACCAATTGAATTTTAAAAAAATTGGGAAAACGAAACGAAAGGGATAAAGATGCAATGTGTGTCCCTTTACAACCACAGATCTTTGCAAAATTATCACTAATAATGTACCAAGTGGGTTTTGAGGGTCTTGATGACTTCTTTTGATGTTTGGTCAAAAAGCCACCAATCAAAATCAATCCAAATGCCCTAAAAATCTTTCTTTTGCTGCACGTGAAGCAAATTCAAATTCAAATTAATTTATTTTGTGAGGAAATTTCCACTGAAATTTCACAAGCATAAGTGCTTAACCAATCACAACTTATCCAACCCTTATAAGCAACAACACATTCTCTACTTCACTTGTATTCTTCCAAGCAACTACCAACGAAAATCACACCTCACCCTCTGACAACAGATATATATAAATATACTATATCACAATGTATTCAACACCAAGCCGGTGTTGAATTCACAACAGATTGATAGCAGACAAAAGGCAAAATATAGTATTCTAATAACACCATTAATCGTTGCGCTAACTACAGAGATTTAGTATTGCTAAGAAAAGCTTTTGATTTTGACTTATTTGCGCAAGGTATCAGTTGGAAAGGAAAGAGAAGAAGAGGGTATCCTTTTCACAGTACAACAAAGCAGCTATAACTTCAATCTCTGTGGTTGCCTGTTGCTCGACACTTTCAGTTAATCCTCCTTGTTGCCATCAGCTTCTATTGTTTTTGGTGTTTGGTCCTTTGCATCGGGTTGAGGTGGTTGTTCTGAATTTGCCTGGTGAAAAACGAAGCCAGAGTCATATTATGTAATGGTATGATGTGAAAAAAGATAGCCAAATTAAAAAACATTATTCACAATATGTTAAAAACCGATGCAAATTAAACATGTTCAATGCACTCAAATAACGAGAAACGAGAGGAAACCTGCTGTTTATTATAAAGATCGTATGGAGTAACAAACAAAGTTAGGTAGGTGGAGAATATTCACCCACAATCTAAATCACAATCTCTTATCAAATTAAGGACCACAGTCTAAAAGAGGGACCAATCCGAATTCCTGGACAAGATCAACAAATGTTGAGACAGCTGTTTGTGACCTTGCTAATATAATGCCCATTTCCCCCCCTTCAAGGTACAAGGATGCAAGGCTGGCAGTGCAGCTTGCAGCCAAACCGGTACCAAATTTTGCCCATACAATATGACTGTATGACACATCACTTCTGAACCAAGTTGAAAATTAGTTGCACTAGAGCGTTCATGATGATACAGGAGTAAACTTCACCCTAAAGTAATTTCTCTTTACCCCAGGACATGAACATAGCAACCACAGGAAAACAGAACGTGTGGTAAAAAACAAGCAAATTCAGCAGATATCATGGACTGTATACAACTATGCAAGACATCTATTTGAATGATCACTATAATAATAGGGCTCACTGTAATTTACTTCTGCAGTGCAAGGCTTAATATAATTTACTTGTGCAATGTACACCAATGATATGTCAAAGAATTTAATTTTGTTTTAAGTTAATTAAGTACATGAGCAATAATCAAATCAAACACAACCATAAAATACATGCCCACGATTGATACTTCCGGTTTCTCTTAAATGGGTAGATAATTCTGAAGAGACTTGCTAATGCTAGAAAGGATCTAGACTCAGTGTGTTATTGTCTGTGAGGAAGGGAATGTTAATGTGATGCGTTGGTGACCCAAGGGATATGAATTTGTATAAATAATGTGCTAGGCCTTGTAGTTAATTATTCAGAAAAGTGATGTAACAGCATTTGCCTTCTTTGGCCAGAGGATTTATGGCCCCTGCTGAAGGCTTGGTGGTTTAGCCATGGGTTGTTCCCAACTTCCCATTGGTTTTCCCTAAGATTTATCTGTTCTTCTATGTTCTAATCCTAATGTGTGTGAATACTGATCTAGTTTCTATCAGTTTCATTAATGCACAGTGCAGAAAATATATGCACTAATAGAACACTCGCAAACAAGTTCACCACCGAAAATAAAAGAGCCTGGATTTACTTGATAGGAATATAACATAACAAGAGACCAAACATAAATATAAACAAAAAAATACCACATGATATAAATTAACACTCAAATTTATCATGTGGAACATGTTTATAATAACAGGTTTAGTACAAATACAGTCAAAATACTATTGTTAAGGAGCTTCACTTCTTTTCTTTTCTTTTTTATCATCTCTAGGCTCTTGAACAAATAACCTTACTTGCTCAACATTACACAGACCAAGATGGTAGATACATGGTAATAACTTCATCCCTTCCCTACTCCACGTCTTTGATAATTGTTTTTTTTTAAAAAAAAATGAAGAGGAAAGAGGAAATAGAGGCTCCATCTTCTGGTTGCCTTTTAACATTAGGAGTTGGTTATTTTGTTTTCTTTATTATAAGAGAAGGATTAACACCCTGTAAGGGGGAGACTAGAAATTGAATTGAAAACAGATTGAGGATTCCTCAAAAAAACTGGCTGATTCGCGAGATACTTGTATGCCAGAATTTTATAAAATGCTAGGAGTGAGATGCTTGCTTGTAGACTGTAGTGGACTGTTAGCAAGATCCTTGCTTTCAGATTCCATCTTTTTTAATTATTATTTTCATGGTTTGGGGTTCAACATTTGATATCATAGCCATTTGAATCCGAGTGGTGATGACTACTCAATCTACAAACCCTCCAGGTTCTCCTACCCAACCCCATTCCACCAAATTATCATTTTACTTTACCATCCATAAGTATCCACAAAACAAGATTTCCACTTCATGCCAGCAGAAGCACAATTACGAACTGTTGCATGTTTGCCGGCAACGCCGACTAGATCCTGGGAGGCTGAATTGCAGAAAATATGCAATGAGGGATTATGCTATTGCTGCAGTGAACCACATTCACCAAATTTTGAAGAACACATGATTCACATCAGTAACACCAGCTAGATGCTGGATAGCTGAACCACAAAACAGATTCAACAAGGGATCATGCTATCGCTGCAGTGACAAGGTTCGAGGTGCTGTCAAATAGTTGTGTAAATGGTGCTTGAACTTTAGCCTTGAGGAGAAGGCAAATTTCAAGGTGGGTGCATTGGTACAAACCCATATTATTAGTTTTAATGTGGTTATATAGTTTCCAGTTTTTCAGATTCACACTTCTAGTTGTTAGGCATTTTCCCCACTTCTTCCATGTTACTTCCCATTTCCTGCATTTTAGTTATTGAGTCTTATAATATTAGGGCATAGTTATTTTGTTTTCTCTATTATAAAAAGGAGGATTAACCCCTTGTAAGGAGAGACTGGAAAGTGAATTGAAAACAGATTGAGAACTCCTCAAAATCTGGCTGATTTGCGAGATATACTTGCATCTCAAAATTTATCAAATCCTAGGAATGAGATGCTTGATTCTAGTGGGCTAATAGTGAGATTATTTCTTTCAGATTCTATCTTCTTTTTTTCTTCATGGTTTGGGGGCTATTGGGGTACTAACAAGCGCCCCCTTCTTTTACATTAATGAAATTTCAGCTTATGGAAAACACAATGCCAGTCCATGTAGCGAACTAAGATCAAGACCATGAAGAGAACAATCAAATCAATGCAATGGGAGCATTCTCTAAATCTACAACAATGTGCAAAGTCATGAAAAACAGAAAATCAAGCTAACACAACACTATAGGGCCCGTTTGGATGTGTTGATTGCTTATAAGTAGTACCACCAAAATAAGTGGGTTCTCTTGTGTTAAATCGCACACAATCCAAGCCAAAACTAGAATGACATATTAACCAACTGAAACCATTTGCAGTTAGATGGCAAAACTAATTCTTGCCAAGCACAAACGAAGCCAAACACAGCAAGACTCTATAGCTGAAAGACTGCAATTAGATCAACTTACTTCTGTGCTATTTTTAGCTGCAGGCTTATAAGGACACACCGGGGGAGCCCTCACCGGCTTTATATACTCCCATCCAAACAGCGCATAAACCTTTGCCTGAAAAGCAAGTGTTGCATTAAAATTACTGAATCATTAGGCAACGAAACGAGAATCAATAATTACTGGAACGAAGAAGAAAGCATACCATGATGAAATAGAACAACAGGGGCAAAGCGTTGACAACTGGGATGAGGAAGAGGGGTAACAAGCAAGCCACGCAAACCTGCACAGGAAAATCAAAATCGAAACTAAATTACACATGCAGATCTATCAATTTGATCGAATCTACCGAATTTCGGCTAGTGATTTGTTGAATCTTGCTACATTAAGCGAAATCGCAATCCTAAAGAATCCAACAAATAAAAAAGGAAGAACTGAGCATCGAAAGTTACCATCTTTAAACGCTCCTTGAATTCCTCTTCTGCGTTCTCCTTCCAATCTTGATTCCACCGGGAATTCAAAGCACGATCAAATCGAACGATTTCTGACCTAAATGCTTTGAATGGGAGAGAGAGATCAGAAAGGTTCCTGGGCTGCAGATCGTGTTTTACGGGGGAAACAATATATGCGGATGAGATACCGGTCCGACCGGGTTCAGTTAATTTTCGGGAAAACTAATTAAAATACCCTCAACTTTGGGGGTATGGTGAAAATATGTCCTCAACTTTCAAATGTAATAAAAATATCCCGACCTTTTAGGGTAGTGGTAATATATTCACTTTACCACGAGTTTTCTCATGGATTAAAAATGTTAAAAAGACATCCTATGTGGGTTTTTTAATAAGGGTTTTCTTAAACGGTTTCCTTAGGAAAAAATAAATAAAGAGTTGGACCGGGTTCATACCCAACGCATTTTCCTCCTTCCTATCTCCTTCCGTGGTCGTCTCTTGAACTATCTTCCAAGTCTTCCAGGTAGCTCATAGTTCATCTTCAATGGTAGTCTTCTTCCATCGTGGTCGCCTAACTTGAGTTGTCTCACTCACATCTTCTTCTTCCTCTTTGATTCGTTCACAAACTTGGCTGAGTAAGTTTTATTTTTCCCCTCTTTGTTGTTGTTGTTGTCGATTTGGAGTTAGGAATAGACGTGTTGTGTTAATTTAAGACATTTTTTACCCGATTAGTTGCTTGGTTGAATCAATTTCGTTTTTCGAGTATAATTTTGTTGTCGGTTTATTTTTTTGCTAAGGAAATCGTTCAAGAAAACCCAATTTTAGTTCTAATTTGTAAAAAGGCTTCCATATATACAGGCTGCCTTGTTAAAAAAAATCCGCATAGGCTGCCTTGTCAACATTTTTGACCCGTGAAAAAACCCGGGGTAAATATTACCACTACCCTCAAAGGTCGAGATATTTTTATTACATTTGATAATTGAGGATGTATTTTTACCATACCCCCAAAGGTGGGGGTATTTAATTAGTTTGCCCTTAATTTTAAGAGAAATTTACAGAAAACAACCCGTTAAATATAGGCTTTTATATTTAACCACTCGTTAAATATGAAATTACATAAAACTATTCATTAAATGGGTGATTAAGTGTAAAAACACATATTTAATGGGTACTTTTATGTAAATTTCCCTAAACTTGTCCTTTTTTTATACCTTGGCACACAAGAGAACCAAAAATATAAGACTTTGATAGAGTTAAAAGTGTATTGAGACGCGTGACGGCGTGAGGTAGAGTGTTTTATGGACTAGTAGACATCTTGAGATCTAGCAAAGATGAAAATTAAAATACCTCATTGGGGTGGCTCAATGAGGGCTATAGAGCGTTAGATGGTACAATTAGCAATAGTAACCATGTCGATCAATTTCAGTTTATACAAACGTATCTCGCTATCTTGTAAGAGGATTTCAAGCGGGTCGTTAATAGAAAGAAAGGAATGAGGGAGTCGGTTTGGATGAAATCCCGATTGAAGTGTGAAAGTGCATTGAGGTGAAGAATATGGAGTGGCTCACACAACTCTTCGACATTATTATTATGACAACAAATATGCTAGAGTAGAAGAGACTAAGTAAGTTAATTATCTTGTACAAGAACAAAGGTGGCGTGAAAGAGTGTGATAACTACATGGAGGCATAAAACTTCTTATTCACATGATGAAGATTTGGGAGAGAGTATACAGTGTAATAGAGGACGATCAAAGAAGAGATAGATGAAGATGATTAGACAGAACATTGTCTTTGTTGACACTACTTTTAGGGTATTATTGTTTTTCGATAGGTATTATTCAATAAAGGAGTAATGTATGTGTAGAGGAGGGCTACCTTGTGCGACGCAAGTGTGTCTGGCGCATTCCCATTATTTTCCATTCCCATCTTCGTTTCCATTTCCTGTTACTTTGTTTTTCATACTCATCCCTTTCATGACATGTTATGCTCGGTTGAATCTCTTTTTTTTTTTGATCTTGTATGTTTACATTTGTTATTATTTTTTTCTTCTCGACAACTTTGGTCTTTAACAAATACCCTCTAGGCATAATCGGAGAAAGAGTGTGTCTATTTTGATCCTCAAACCTTGCTCTAAGCAAAAAATTCTAAGATTGTTGTTGTCCTAACTTTTTTCCCCTCATTTTCCATCTTCCAATTTAGTCCACCAACTATCACATTACACATTATTATGGAATATATATATATATAAAACCTATAACTTAAAAATAGGGTAATTTTACTAATTGCACGTTTGAGATAACCTAATTAGTTAACGCTTCGGATATATACACCGCAAATCCGCATGTTAATTATGACGTGCATGCACGTAAAAAAAGACGTGCAAGCACGTCGTAATTAACGTGCAAGGTGGATAGACCCCAAAGTGTGCCTACGTGCACGCACGTAATTTTTTTTTAAAAAAAACGTGCTTGCATGTAAAAAAGGACGTGCAGTATTGCACGTCGTTTTCGACGTGCATACACGTCTTCTAAAATCGAAGGCGACGTGCCCCTTCGTCTCCATTCGCGTATTCAGAGCAAGAGAGAGGGAGAGAGTCGCCGGCGACGACGATCATCCGAGAGAGAGATATTCAGAGAGAGAGAGATTCAGAGAGAGAGAGAGATTCAGAGAGAGAGATCGAGACAGAGAGAGAAGAGATGGAGGCGGAGATGGAGTTAGTGGAGGCGGAGGTGGTGGTGGTGCTAGTGGAGGCGGAGGGTGGTGGTGCGGAGGCAGCGGAGGGTGGTGGGGTGGTGGAGCAGATGGAGACTGCGGAGGGTGGTGGTGGCGGTGGTGGTGGGGCGGTGGCGGAGATGGAGACACGTACGCTTGGGTGTTGCGTCAGCTTACGCATTTGTTTTGGACAACACGTACAAAACAAATGCGTAAGTTACTTAATTACGATTACGTTGTGACACATCTATCCAATTATAAAGTATTGTACATGTAACATATTTACACTTGTAGATATGAGATTCCATTGTGCGAGGTGGTCGGGTTCACACCCTCAGGCCATACTTACTGCATCGCCTACGCCTTCATGTCGCACGAGAACGAAGACACGTACGCTTGGGTGTTGCGTGAGCTTCAGATCTTACTTGGGGCGGTTCAACCTCAAGCTATTATGACTGATCGGGAGCTAGGTCTCTTGGCGGCGCTAAATGTTGTCTTCCCCAACGTCTAGCATCTCCTTTGCTGGTTACACGTGACGAGAAAATGCGAGGAAGCTGCTATGAAGATCACAAAGAATTTACACCACGCTAGCATCTTCAAGGGCAACTGTTGGGGGTTGTTCCAATCGAGGACGGAGGAATCATTCACTCAACGTCGTCGGGCGCTACATGCTGCATGGCACCCATTCCTAGGTATGGTGGCATATTTAGAGGTGGTGTGGCTTCCGTACAGCAGGAACATCGTACGATGCTACGTAGATAATGTCTTCCATTTAGGCACTCGTACAACAAACAGGTACACCTTACTTCATATCTCCCATTACAGTATGATATGACATCAAACATTTAGTGCTATAAACTTCAATGTTTATGTGAAACTGTTTACAGAGTTGAGGGTCAACACAAGGTTCTCAAGGAGGCACTGCACTCATCGACTGGTGACTTCCGCATCGTGATCGATGCAATTCATAGAGTCAACGATTGCCAACTGCATGAGCTTCAAACTGCTTTGGAGATCGACCGCTTCAAATGGCCAACGGCGGCGTATAAAGTCAACCTTTTTGATGAGGTAAAGACTTTAATCTCCAAAAAGTGCTTTGACTATCTGTACAAGTTGTGGCAGGATGTCGTCAACCAAAACATTCCTCCGGAATGCACGGACCGACATTGGAGGGTTAGTTACGGGATACCTTGTGTCCATGAGATTCAGGCATACGTCAATTCCGGTACTCCGATACCCGCTGAGGACATCCACCCGTTCTGGATGGATTTGTCATGGAAGGACATCGACGACACCCCACTGCCGTATGAGCTGTCATCTTCATACACGGCTTCCAACGATGTATGCGACGAAGAGCTCCACCAACCCTCATCTGCAAGCGTCCGATCGAAAGGGAGGCCTCGGGGGTCGAGGAATGCCTGCAGAACCAACCCGTTGCCATACGAGGAGTTAAGGGGAAGATTTGAGAAAGAAGAAGCACGTGCTGCTCGACATGCTGCTCGACATCGTCCACAAGCGACATCAGCTCGACGTGGACGTGATGATGTGTTCGGAGGGTTCAACTGGGTTCGAAACAACGTTGATCCCTTCATGCTCGGACATATTGAGGGTGTGAGGGACACTATTGGAGATGGTCATTGTGGCTACCGTGCTTTGGCGTCATTGACATCACCGATCGGCGAGTCTGCTTTCCCGGAACTCAAAACGTTATTATGCAATCACTTGGAGGATCACGCCGATCTCTACGCCGGTTGTTATATGGGAGGGTACCCATTCCAGCAGTTCGTCGAAAACCAGAGATGGGCGGGACCTGTGCATGGTGATAGGAGACTGTGGATAGAGCTACCCATCATGGGTTTAGTATTTGCAACGGTATATCAGATTCCTCTCGTTGTCCTAGCTTGGCATCATCCGTTCACATGTCTCCCCATGACCTCGACCACACCTGCTACCAACCCTCAATCAGCAACCCTTGGTTTAGCCTGCATCGGAAACCAAGACCATTTTGCCGCGGTACGACTTCAAACGTCTTATATTATTACCTATTTTACTTTTCATCTATATGTCAATACTCTAACTCTAATTTTTCGTTCTCATAGGTCTGGTTGCGTCCTAACGCTCCTATTTCGCCGCCTGCTCCAGAATGGGTCGCACATCATCAACTGAGCGTCGAAGGATGGGATGCTCCTTTTCAAGCTCGGTTTGACAGATTTCGAGCCTTACGTGTCGAGTCTGGTCGCCCTTTACACTTTTCCTAGATTTTATTCCACCAGTTTATTACAATTATGGATGTAAACCTTTTTTTTTCCGTATCCTTCATGAAATGACATTGTATCGTATCCTTCCTGAAATGACATTCGATCGGTTAATAACATGGTAAATATCGCCGTGGAGGAAAAATAGGACTCTTTTGGGGATACTCGGAATGACTAAAACTCTAAATCATAAACCTCCACTAGCTAAACCCATCAAATTCTTCAATTAACCCTAAAAAACCCTCCGTAAACCCTAAACCCTAACTAGGGTTTGCACGTCCTTAACAACGTGCAAATACCCTAACTAGGGTTTACACGTTGTTAACGACGTGCAATATTTGCACGTTGTTAAGGACGTGCAATATTTGCACGTTGTTAAGGACGTGTAATATTTGCACGTCGTTAACAACGTGCAAATCCAATTTTGTTATCGACGTGCACAGTCCCACATCTGCACGTTGTTAAGGACGTGCAAGCACGTTAATAAAGACGTGCAAATCCTTAATCACCATTTGCGGTGTATCTAACAAGACCCTTAGTTAATTGTACCCAAAACAAAAAAAATAGGTGGAGTGTACCCCATTCCTAATTAAACTCAATGATCAATGTTTGACCGTTGACCAATACGCGCGGTCAAACGTTTACCATCGATGCACTTTTATGATACCATTTTTTTTTACCGTGATGTCATTTTTTCATAGTAGTGATTTGATGTCATTTTTTTGATGACATTTTTTTCAATATTGTGGTGCCACTTTTTTCGAAGTAGTATTTTGATGCAATTTTTCTAATGTAATTATTTGATTCTACTTTTTTAATCAAATCGTTTGATGCCACTTTTTTAATTCAATCAATTGTATATCGATATATTTTTATTGATTATACTTTTATTCACTAGAGACACATTTGTGATTACACTTCATTGATACAATCATTTGTGATAATATTTTTATTGCATTTTTATACAACTGATGATACGAGAGCATAAAATGTGATTAAACATCATTGATTCGTTGATGACATTTTTTATTGATACTTTTATTCATTGATGATATTTGTGATTACACTTCATTGATCTCAATCATTTGTGATGACATTATTTGTTGATGACATTTTTATTGATAACATTTGTATACAATTGTTAACATATATGACTATATGAGCATAAAATGTGATTACACTTCAATGTAAGTGATATAACGTGGAATCAATGAAATCAATACATGTTGGCATCAATGTCAAAACTAAAAAAAAAGTGACATAAACAATTGCCTATGACATAACAAAGAAAATTGCATATACTAACTTCTTATGACTAACAATTGCATATGACTAGTATAGCTAAAAAGACTATGAGCAACTTTCACAATTTGCACAGTCAATAACTATAAAATATAGAGATATAAGTACACCATAACTCTTGCTCATGTAGATAGAGAACATTGATGTTGCTCCTGTGTAAATAGCACGTCCTCGCTTCCAACATGACACCATCTCTCAAATCAGTTTCTTGCCTTTGTACTCTCAGTGATGCAACTAAGCTAATGAAAAAATCTTCAAAGGTAAGGACACAATGGTATAGACTTAACCAACTGCATTGACGATACCTTGAAAAACACAAATAAAAAAGCCACCAATCAAGCATATAACAACACTATCATTCATATTCAAATAAGATTGAAAAAATGAATAAGTAAACAAAACCTGCAATAACTTCAACACCAGCAGTTTTAACAATCCAAGTTGTTTCTAAAATCGCACATCGTTTGTTCGCAATTGATTGAAGGATGAAGAAATCTAGCAACATGCAAAGAAATCGAAATATAAACTGATAGGGTTGGGGAGTGTGGATTAAAAACTAGAGGGAGAGACAGAGGAGCGATGAGTCCACTAACTATTATGAAATGCCATAGAAGAAGACAACCAATAGTCGGAAAATGTAATGAAAAGGGTTGAAGAAATCCATTTGAAACACTGTTTTTTTTATGACAAAAGCTCAACTAACTTCACTAAAATTTCATGGTTTTGGGGCACATAAATTTGGACATGCATGGAGATTGCACATCCTTACATCTTAATTTATTTGTTCTATTATTTTAGTCCAACAAAACAAGACAAATTTTTTGTGATTATCAATTGAATCCACTCACAAATCTCCAAATTCCAAAACCAGCAACCCTAATTTAAAAAAGCCCCAAACTGATACATACTTGGTTCATCCTCTTGCGCCACCAAGGATCTTCGTCGATCCCACTTCCCTTTTTCGTCTTAATGGTGCCCGCCCGACCACTTCCCTCATGGTCTTCCCGGAGGCCCTTAGGGATTGAATCCTGGAGGAGGAGAAAAGGAGATCTCCAACGGCACTGAAAAATCCAAGAAGGCGATGCGAGCAGATGAAAGGTTGCGAAATTCCGCCTCTAGCTTTGCCATCGCCGCGGTCTCCACCCGATCCATGGACGCCTTGTTCCTCTGAAACCGAAGATCCTCTGTCAATGGTGAGGTTGAGAAGATTGAGGAGGAAGCGGAAGTGGAAGCGTGGAACAGAGAGGTTAAAAGAGGAGTACACACGCCTAATTAACACAAATTTGGTTTAGCACATGGTATTTTTTTCCTTTAGCGGTTGCAACGACCACGTGTGGAGTTGGTCACAACAACCATGGGTGAAATGGGTTACAACGACTAAGGAGTGTCAAGCGTGGTTGCAACGACCACAACGAATGTTGGTCGCAATGACCAAGTGTTTTTAGCTCGGGTGTAAAATGAACCGAGCTTAAAAAAGGTCCCATGATTAATAAAAAAGGAGAGTTTTTAGCTCGATTTTTTTTGAAACCGGGCTAAAAAGTCCTTAATATCCCAAAAGGAAAAGAATAGTATGTCCCTTCTCCATCACACCGGTAGACCTTCCAAAAACATGCATTCACCATTCAAAATCTCAAGTTAATAACAAATCGATTAAGATTCCTAAGTTTGTACATCAATCGAGAAACTCTCCCTCTCTCTCTCTCTCCTTTTTTTTCTTCCGATTTCTTCAAGCTCGTGAATTAGGGACTTTCGAAATTGGATTCTGATTTTGAACCCCCTGCCTCATGACTCATGAGTGAGTGCCTTGATCGGTTTTATAGTATTAAGTCAAATTTAAATTAAACTCTATTTAATCAGTCTTTTTATATACATAAAAAATGAATTTTCTTTTCTAATCCTCTTTGTGTTAAGTAGTCAAGCTGAACAATTAAGTATATGATATGAAATAGGAAAGATCTGAGTTTGTTCTTGATTTGATTAAATAGTTTTATTCGAACCCATTGGAGAAACACCCAGCCTATGCAGGTGTGAAGTAAGTTGATCATCCATCTAAATCTTGAATTCATCCAATTTATTTGCTGAAATTGGTGTTCGTAAAAGCAAAATTAAATTCAAACCTTCAAACTAGAGCGTAGGGGGGAGAGAAATGTGTAAGGGTAATATATAATTTTAATTAATTTTGAGGGTAAAATAATTGTGTTCTAAAAAGTAAATTAGTATGCTCTAAAAAGCAGAGACCATTTATTAATTTTAAGGGGGTATATGACGCCTAATTATTCTTCAAAGAGGGCCAAAATACCAAATACTAAGAAACTCAGGGGGTATATGACGTCTAATTAATTTTCAAAGGGGGACCAAAATACCAAATACAGAATACGTATAAACTTTTTAAAAAGGTATATTGAGTCAAAATTACTCTTAAAAATATAGATTAAACAATCCTATTTCAATAGTTTTTCTATTTTTAAATTATTTAGATTTTTTACATTTGTTAGAGTTTATCCATTTAAATCTATAGAAAATATTTTGTTTTGATTTCTTTGTTTTTTTTTTTTATATTTTTTAATTTGATTTCTTAATTTGTGTAATAAGTTATAAAAACCATTAATGTATTCGATATGTTTTTTTTATATAAATATAAACGAAATTTTAAATTAGATATTTTTATAAATAAATATTATCAGAAGTCGACAATTACCGGGTGGCCGGTCCGGCATAATTTAGGTGCCCTTCCCGCTCAAACGGTCTAGTTTATGGGTCGGTCGGCAATAAAATCCCACCGTCTCTAATCTCGCTCTACAGTTGGTTCCCTCGCTCTCGAACTCTGGCGATTGTTGATTCTGGCTTCATGGATCCTGAAGACGTAGGCCCTCTCCCATCGTCTTCGGACTCGTATGGGCCATACGAGTCCTCCGATGACGATTCCTACTCCGAAGAAGAGGAGGAGGAAGAGGAAGTGGAGCAAGTGGTTATGACTTCTCCCGCTAGGGTTTCAACAACGATTTCGTCTTCGATGAGTGGAGAAGTCGGGGAAGATGCAGGAAAGCGGCAGAGAGTTATGATCCAGGACGGTGTTGCTATCGCGCTGGGAGGAGACAGCGAACGAGGCGGAGAATGGAGCCGGGATGACACGGATGGCCTCTATTGCCCTATCTGCTTGGATGCTTGGTCTAGTGACGGCGAGCATTACCCCAGGTTTGCTTTCTTCTTTCCGAATTTCGATGTTTTCAGAAATTAGGGCACGGATCATCCTGATTTTGATATGTTGCTTGTTGGGAATGTCAGTTGCCTCCCGTGTGGGAACTTGTACGGGATGTCTTGTATCAAGAAGTGGTTCAGGCGACCACGAAGCAACAATAAGGTATTCGGAACAACGTTTACGAGGATCTGCGTTGATTGTTTTGTGCAATTCACTTATCTTTAGTTGTTTCTGTACAAAATTTGATTTTGAATGCTGGAATTGCAAGTGTCCTCAATGTAATTCCCAATGCGCGATGAAGGATATTAGGCGAATTTATGCATTACGGGTTCTCGTACACGATGTTCTTGTACACGATGATAGGTTGGAGAAGGTATGTTACTGGCGCTATTTTACAGCTAAGAATGTGAGATGGATATGTGTGAAATTTTACTGTGTGATGGAGCTTTTGTTCTGAAGGCTAAGTGCAATCATATTGAGAACAATATGACGAAATCACTACAACAATGCCCTGAGTCTCTTGAGAAAAAGGTAAAACAATCTCAAAACCTATGCAGGTCTCCTCTGTTTCCCTGTTAATCTATTAAACTGCATGCTTGCTTGAGGAGATATCCAAACATCTCCCCTCCCCTTCTTCCCCATAAGAAAAAACACTTAATTTTTAGCCTTCTTTCTGGTAAATCATGCTTGTTGAAACTTGAAACCTTTTTTCTTTTCTTCTTAGATGTTCAAGGCTTACCGGCATGACATTAACGAGTTCATGAATGAATAGATTCTATTTGAAGTACCTTTCATGTCTGTTTTGACTTGAAGTTATCAAGATGATGCATTGTTTTACTTCTTCAGGATGCATACTGGAGCGGGAAAGAAGTTGAGTGGCGCAGGAAGGAAGCTGATTGGCAGAAGAGAGAAGATGATTTGCATATGCAATTACAGAGAGAAGTATTTGCTAGTTTTTTTGTTTGTTTCATTCTTGGTGTTTATAGGAGTTGGTATTTGTATCTTTGATCTCCTTTTTGTCATGTATGTCATTTATGCGTTATGCAAGTGTATTTATTCATTATTTACTGGACTGAACATCTATGAAGTCCCAAATCCTTTTTATCTGGTACTCTGCATGAACAGTTCCATGGCCTTCCTACTGCTCAATTAGTAGCTCCACAAGTGTTGTTTTCTACGTTTACTGCATTTAAGACCAAGTACATTGTTATATTGTTCTTGTTTTGTCCTCTCAAGTGTATACTCTCCCTATTAATATCAATGGCATAACTGCCACTACAAACTTGATTGTTATCATATTTTCCTCTCCATGTTCATCTGACCATCTTGATGATTTGGATATGAGATACCCCTCCTGTATATTTTTGTTAAATCTCATATCCTAATAATAGCATTTAACTACGGCTTTGTAGAGAACAAAAAATCCGGAACTACTGTCTCATCAACAGGACAGGCTATGGAGATCTGATGTTGGCTACCAAGGTTCCCAACAACAACGGACAAGTTGTAACCACTATCTTGCAAATGACATGTATTTGTTTTTTACATGAGCTTCACTTTCTTCTGTTTCTTTTTTCTTTTTTTTTTTCATGGACAACACTTTGAATGGAAATATGATATAAATTAGAAGCAATGCATATGAAAAAAATCGTAATCATTTACCTTTTAGTATGTCATTACTTTGTTTGATTTTTTTTTCATTTGAATGTCATTCAGGGTGCAACTATGAATCAGCTAATAGCAGTTCAGTCCCCTGTCATGGATTTGTGTTACAGGTCAGATATTACTTGTGCATTTTTGGATGAATTTCTTCATTTCCCTCCTTTTGTGTGTTTATACTTTATATCCTGTCTCCTGATTAATATCCGACTATTTAGTGGTCTGTCCAGCTTGGATTCTTCTTAACGACATTCTTTTGTTTTTGTAAAAAGCAGTTTAAGCAGCACAAGGGGTATCTCATTCTTATCTCATGCTAGGGAGAGCCTTTAATAGTTTGGGATTTATAGAAGGGCTTTGGTTTGTGAAAACAAAATATGTCCAATGGTTGATGGGATTTTTCGCAAGTCTTCTTACTGCAAGCTATTGAGCATGTATTAAGGAACTTTTCCAGAATTTTAGTGTTTTGAGGATGAGATAGCCAATATCACTTGCTTTTAAACTTGGCAATTGGGTTGGTAGTTGGTACCAACTAAATTTGCTTGCATTCTAATGAATGATGAAGCAATCCATTGATTTATGAGATGGATTTGTATGTCAATACTAGCTTTTTTTTTCTTCAATAACCAAGCATGTGCCCGGCAATAGGTGCACAACACTAGCCATTTTATCAACCCATAATTATGATACCAGATATTATAAGCCATATAAGTTAAATTACAAGTCTTAAGCATCCGTGAGCCCAAAGTTTGAATTGGTGATACTCCTATTGCATGATCAAGATGTTGACAGATTCTATAGTGATACCATGTCCAACTAATGCCGATTTAATGCTTTAATGATTTCAGAAGGAGTTCCAGGTGAATGGTGCTCGGTTCTTTGATGTAGATCCTGCTGGTCAAACTCTTATTATTGCACGAAAACCATCAGGAGTGGGTGGAAGGAATGTAATTAGCAAGGTAATTTTTTTCATTGTTAAATTTCAGTTCTCTTTCTAACTAAAGGATGTTTTTTTTAATAGATATGTTTTGCCTTCTTGCAGATGAGTTTAATAAACCCGCATGACCAAGAAGATATCAATCTTCCTTTAAATGTCAAAGTGGTGAAGGATGTGTGTGTTTCTCCATATTCTAGACTTGCACTTATAGCTTCGATGGGGAAGAAGTTGTCAGGTTTGCACTTTTTCCCCTCTCATATCACCCTGCATTCTTTTTTATGAGTTTATGACCAATGCTTTGTTTCCCTTGTTGATTTCTTCCTTGACCAGCATGGAGAGCAATAATGTTGTCCTCAACTACGATTTAGAGGTAAATGTTCTGTTACTGTCTCTTAAATGACAGTCTTAAGTTGGAAGCTTTAACTTTACATGGAACTCAGTTGCATTGACTTTGGCACTTATGATTATTTAGTATTCTTGTGTGTGACTGTGAATATCTAAGTGCTTTGCGGTTTCTTCACTGTCATTTGTATGATTCATAAGACAGTAGAAGGAAGAAAAACTCACTCTGTTTGGAAAGCAAATGGATTGAGTAGGATTGTAAGAAGATTGTAGCTTGTTGAAGATTGTGTCAAATGGGAATTGCAGGGAACATAAGTCTCACTTCTTAAGATTTGAAAGAATTCATGCCAACAAATATCAATACTCTATTCTTGGAGGTTATATGTTATATGATATCTCATCCTCATTCTCAAAAAAAAAATCTCATCCTCTAGTCCTTTTTCATGGTATGAAGGACATTATTTATAAGTGTATCATTGTATGAATCATGTCAAATGAAATGTCTCACATAAGATCGAATGGTGAGCATTGTTTGAGTTGCTCCTGAGTGATTTGTAGTTTATTTTAAATTTTATTTTATTGGGGGTGGGGTGGGGGAAATTATGTTTGTTAATCTGGCCGTGGTGTGTGATCCATTGTTTCGCACTAAAGATTCATTCGATTAACTGAGTATTGAGTACTTGAAGACGAGTTGATCTAGTTTGAGGAATAAATTGAGAAATGCTAAATGCAATGAAAGTTGGTTTGTAGATTTGAATCTTTGGTTTTGAATGTATGAGGAAGATATATTATTGAGATTTGAGGCCAGCAAGACGGAAGTGCAGGTGTTATAGGATATGCCGTAGAATTCTTCTTTGTAGTTGTTTCAAGGATTTGCAATGTCTCTATTTTTCATTGTATTTGTACTTGTTTGTTGTGCTTATGAACAACACATCAAGCAAAAGTAAAACATTGATTTGAGTTAATGTTTATTCAAAAGTAGATATCTGGTTTGTTTGCACTTTGCAGGCACCTGCTTGGTCATGCACATGGGATATGAGTTCTTCACATTATGTATATGCTGGTCTGCAGGTGTTGATGTTTGTTCCATGTTGTTTTGATCGATTTTATTGTCATGTATTTAATCAATTATTATAAATTTTTATTTTTATTAAAAAAATGCAGAATGGTATGCTTTTAGTGTTTGATACTCGCCAAACTGCTAGACCACTGGAATCCAGGAATGGGCTGACAGGCAATCCAATCCATACAATTTGCTCTCTTTCGACTGACTCAACAATCCCTTCTAGCATGGGAACTCTCCTCACCGCTTCTTCGGTTGGCTTGTCCTATTGGAGTGTTGGATGCGGAACAGACAGGTAAATTTCATTGTGCTCGACCATAATACATTTTTGCCCAACTAAAATGTCAAGTTTTCACTGTATGTGTGTCTATCCACTTTGCTTTTCTTTTTGTCACTGTATCATTAACTCCTTAATGTTTTTCAGACCATCATTGGTTCCAGAAACAGATAATCAAGGAGTTTGTATATCATTGGCATATAGCTCTACGAGCGATTACCTCGTTGCTTCCTATCGGCCCAAAATTGAGATGTCGAATGAGGTTGCTGAGTCTCAACCATTTCTGACCCCTTCTTCTGCTGTCGGACAGAATGTTCAAGGTTCTCATGATATTATCAAAAGAGTGGGTTGCACCTATGAGAAGTTGGGATCTAAATTTGCCAATGTACCAAGTATTCGACTTCCCAAATACACAATGATGGACATGCAGAATGGTTCTTCGTTTGCTTCTGCAGATGAAGTGTCGTCAGAGTTGGTCTTACAGGAATTACCATCTCTTGCAACTGCTGACCGCTTAAAATCATACTACCCCATCCGTGATATAAAGTATGCCTCTGCCCTTCATCCAAGTTCACTTTTCTGCTTAAGTGACGACAAGTTGCAATTCTTCTCCCAAAACGACATTTGATAAAAGGTGAACGTCTAATCCCTTATTTATTTTTGATAAATGAATTTGAGACTTGTTATTATATTTTTTCATTTCAATAAGATTCATAGCATGACAATATCTGCCATCTCTTAAAATTTTCACTTGCAACTGTGTCTATAAAGCTACTCTCCCTTCCTCTCTCGGTCTTTGCTTGTTACCCCCGTAATTGTTGTTCAGGACAGAGATACTTTTGAAGCAGTAGTAAAGTGTAAAGTCGTTTAGAGTGCCATTGTGCTGGTAAAATCATAAAGATAAAAGGTCACTGGGTTTTGGGACTTTACTAGCACCTAGGTCCCAAGTCCTTATTAGCCTGCGGTTTTGAGGCGTGAAATAGTATCTAACAATTCCTACCTGTTGCCCATAGGTTTTTAGTTATCGGCACTTGTAATTGAAAATGTGTCTTGCTGAAGTGCATGTTTCATCAAGGTTGTACACTTTGTGAGGAATTCATCTAACCTTGTTGTAGGCTCCTTGGTCAATGGAAACTCTGCAGAACAATCTGAGAAAGTATGGAATATGTAGTTTTTCGGGTGTTACATTCTCTTATTACATCCTGTGGAAATTGCAGACGACGAACTCCAGGGTGCACGGAAACCTTTTCTCTTCTGAAAGATGCCAGTTTTGGAGCATAATTTATCTGTAATACATTGGTTGGCATTTTAGTCCTTGTTCAGTTGGGTTGCGGAGGGTGGTGTATACATGCGCTTGTACATGAAATATTGAAAGGTACATGCTATTTTCATTTGACTTAGCTATCAGTAGTAGTTTTTCTGTTGCCATTCAAATTTTAACCATCTGGGAATGGTCTCTCGTTGATAAAAGGCTCCAAGGGATGGTGGCTATTTTAGGCTTTTAAGTGCTTTTTTTTATACAAAGGCTTTTAAGTGCTTCTGTTTCGATTGTTGTCCATGTTTTGGTTTTTATTATTTTTTGCTTCTAGTTCCGAATTGTAGAAATTGTCCACGAGTCGCACACGAGGCATGCCAACCTGGTTATGGTTAGTCGTGTGTAGGTGATTCATTCATATATGCAGGAAGAGGACTCCTAGTATGTTAGGTTTAACACACATTTGAATCATTTGAAAGAGGCTAAATTCTAGTCACCGACTGATTTATTACTTTTCTCCAAAAAGAAACAATTTACTCCACACTACAATTTGAAGCCGATGTGTCAAATCATAAGATATATGATAATGGTATGCAATCTATGGAGTCATTCAGTTATATGGCATATACTCCTTATCCTAAATATAACTAGATTGTCTTTTTGCTAAAAAAAACTAGATTGTCTTTGATGTGCTTTTTTAAGGACTTAAATATTTTTATAATTTAATATTTATTAGTATTTTTATAATTTAATATTTATTATTAATATTTATTTATTATTAATATTTATTAGTATTTAAATTTTAAAATTTTATTTATTATTAATATTTTTATAATTTAATATTTATTAGTAAAGAGTATTAAATTATAAAAAAAATATTAATTTTTTAGATATAGAATTTTAACTCCATAAAATAAATGGAAAAAATCTTATATTTTGAAGAAAGGATTATAAATTTCAAGTTGATATAAACTTGATATTGTTAGATCTACCACAAATCTAGCTTATGCTAATGCACGCGTGAACTGATATGGTACCACGTCCGAATAAGCGTGGAATGTACGTGCACCACATCCGAATTGACGTGGCACATTGGGCTGGGTCTGACTTACCATGTCTGAAGAAATGTGGCAGTGATGGGTCGGGTCGGGCATCTGTGTCATGTTCCAAGGGACGTGGAAAAGCGCTTTTTTCGATTTATTTGTGTTTGATGAAATTTTTGATGTCTTATTGAGGAACTAGTTTCCGTGTATTTATAATGTCGGCGACTTTAGGGAAATAGTAGAATTGTATAAATTTTTTGAATACAATGATTTGATATTTGGATTGAAAGCACATAATAATACAAAGATCGTCGAATAACATCTTGACAAAGTGTAATGGTCGACCCTCATCTACATGGAAGGCTCGAAACCTATCAAGCTGAGCTTGAAAAGCAGCATCCCATCCGTTGCCGTTTGGGTGATGATACAGAACTCATTCATGCGCTGGTGACATGACAGGTGCGTTTGGACACCACTAGACCTGTGAGAATGAAAAATTAGATTGAGAGTTGGAAACATTGATTAAAAAAATAACGAGAAGAAGTTGAAGAGTAGTCATTCCTACCTCGGCAAAATGGTCTTGGTTTTTTACGCAGGCTAAAGCGATGGTCATTGATTGAGGGGCATTAGCAGCTATTGATATAAAAATGGGGAGACACGTGAACAGATGATGCAAGCTAAGACGGCAAGGAGAACCTGATATACCGTTGCGAACACTAATCCCATGATCGGTAGCTCTATTTAACATTTCCTATCACCATGCACAAGGCCTGTGAAACTTTGGTTGTCGATTAACTGTTGCAATAAGTACCCTCCCATACAACAACCCTCGTAGAAATGTGCATGTTCCTCTAGGTGGTTGCATAATGCATCTTTCATTTATGGGAAGGCATACTCTTTGATCGGTAATATTAAGGTTGCTAAGGCACGGTATCCAGAGTGGTCATCTCCAATAGTGTCCCTACCTGCCTGAACATGAAAGGGTCAACGTTATGTCGACCCCAATTGAATCCTCTGAACACATCATCACGTCCACATCGAGATATGCTGCCTTGTGCACGCCGTCGACTAGTGCGTGTTTCCTCTCTTTGAAAATTCGCCCTGAATTCCTCGTATTGCAACGGGTTGGTCCTACATGGGTTTCTTGTGCGTTGAGGTCTCCCCTTTGCTCAAATGCTTGCAGATGCAAAAGGGTGGAGGTCAGAGTCACACACGTCATTTGAATCTGTGTACACGGAGGACCTTTCATACGACAATGAGGCTTCATTGTCGTCATCCCATGTCAAATCCATCAAGAACGGGTGGATGTCTTCTGGGTGTATTAGAGTACCAACAGTGACATGCGCCTGAATTTCATGGACACAAGGTATCCCGTAACAAGTCATACAATGTCGGTCCGTGCACTTTGAAGGTACCTTTTGATTGAAATGATTGATCTCTAACGTTAACCCATGCACTTGGTAGTCATTAAACATGTAGATGACATCCACCACGACGCAGAAGTCACCCGTCGATGAGCCCAACACCTCCTTCAAAACCTTGTGTTGACCCTTAACTTTGTATACAATTTCACCAGAAATGGAAAGTTACTTACAATGTATGGAAGGATGGGGATACTATATGGGTTGAAAGTAGTTTGTACCTGTTCGTTGTCTATGTGCCGAAATGGAGAACATGATCGATGTAACATCTGGCGAGGCTTGCCCTGTAAGGAAGCCACGCCGCTTCCAAATAGGCCATAACTCCTAGATATGGGTGTCATCTCTCGTGTAACAGCCTACGACGTCGCTGGAACGATTCCTCCGTCGTGAATTGGAACAAATCCCAACAGTTTCCCTTCAATATATCGACATAATTTAAATTCTTTGTGATATTCAAAAACGCTTCTTTGTATTTCGCGTCATATGTAACCAACATAGCAGATGTTGAACTGTAGAGAAGACAACCTCCAGCGCTGTTAAGAGACCCAACTTTCGATCAATCATAATAGCTTGAGGAACAACATCCCCAAGCAAAATTTGAACCTGATCCAACACCCAAGCATACGTGTCTTCGTTTTTATGTGACGTGAAGGCATACACGATACAGAAATTATTGTCCGTAGGTGTGAATCCAACCACCTCGCATAGCGGAATCCTATACTTGCAGTTATGTACGACCCAAATAACTATAAAAATCTTACTTGTTGTCCATGACGATGACGTGATGGAACCTGTGTAGTAGACATATCCCAACCGGATGCGCTAAGAAAAGGTTGCTCAATACATCATCATCATCTGAATGACTTTTGAAGTCGAAGTAGTACCCCCTCTCTCGCAAACGATGGAGAGTATCTTGGATCATCGTCCGACTTGCCCTTTCTTTAGCAGCCATCTTGTTTAGGGTGTTGGTAAGGGAATGTGATGAAGTGACACTGTTCCCATCCAACTGCCTCAACATGTATCCAATGGCTTTTGGAGGAGTTCCAATCACATTCATCCACTTGCATATCTTCTTCTCTACATCTTTCATCTGATTGACGTAAGCGTGCCCCTTCAACCTAGTCAGAAGTTGGTGCTTATGTGTTCCGTGTGTTATGGTCATCACCGACTGCCCCAGAGACCCTTCGTAGTCATGCATAGAAAATGGACAATTGTTCATCTTGTTCTGAGTGCTTTGAAGCTTCCTCCCTTGTGGACAGTATTCCCCTACTGCTTGCATGCTTGTAGAACACCCTTGGGTCTCTTCGAAGCCCCTGTTCAGCCCTTGATTACTAACACCATGTAGTATTTGATATCCAACTCCTTGAAATCATCCACCATTTCATTACGGTCGAACCAAGTTCGTGTGTCTGTGAACTCAATTGTGAAATTTGCAAGTTGTAGTCATGATTGAGAAGTTATGTTGTCTATACACTGGTGGGGTGAAGGTAAATACATTACATATGGTAGATAGGGAAGACGGGATTCGTACCTCGCACGCTTGCGAACGAGAACCGCTCTATTGATTGGCAATAACAATATGGAGTCAACGATCATCTTGAGGCCCTGACAATTTCGAATGAAGAATTCTCGTCTGTGAATGAGAGTGTTGAGGACTATTTTCTTCTGGGCATGGTAATTAGATTGTAGGTAAGTGTTAAATAGAAATTATTTTCGGTTGTCGCTTTACGGTACATGCACATTCATATGTAAGTGGTATCACGTTCATATGCACGTGGTATCACCACATACATTTGCACGTGTTATCACCGCGTTATTATGTATGTGGTATCCCTATAATGAGACAGGTGCACGAATTCAATGAGTAAGAATATAGCATATTTGGGCCAACTGAGTACCTCATCGACAATCAGTTGGTCGACAATGCCCATCCAGTAGCGCACCCAGTCATGCTTCACACGGTCGGTCGCCCTCAACGATGCATTAGGAGGGCCAAATCTAGCATACCACTGTGGATCCGCCATCCTTGTCGGGTCCATAAAGAAGTGCTCGCGGAAGCGTGAGAAGTATGCCCAAACCCAAGTCTAAAATATGCAAAAGTGGTTAGTGGTATAAGTAGACAATTAAAAGCAGTGTTCTAAAAAGCGCTAGGCGGATCCTAGGCGATGAGGGGCCGCCTAGCGCATAGGCGGCGCACAGGCGGTCAAGGCGGACGCCTGGGCGTGCTTAGACGGCCATTTAGCTCTAGGCGGAGGGGGGTCGCCTAGCGCCTAGGCGCGATTTTTAGAACAATGATTAAAAATACGTCAAAATTAATATCATATTTCGTGCGAATACTTACAACAGTGCTCTGCAACCATCTATGTCCTTCGCCTCTCCTCGAGACGCCTCCCTTAACCCTCTCCGACGCAATAGCTACCTCGGGATCCACTGACATGCTCTCCTACTTTGTAGTTCCGATGAGATCCCCCACTATTAGAGTAGGCTCTTCCTATCCCGTCCGAGGTAAAACCTCCTCCTCTCCACCTCCCCCTCCCATATCCTGAGTCGCAGCACAACAATCCCCCACCCGTACAACTCGAAGTGTCCTATCAGCCTTTAACAATCTACTCGCCTATTATTTCCAATTTTATTTTACCAATTAATTACATCACTTTTGTGTTCTTGTTAAAATGATTTTTTCATATAGTTTTTTATTTCTTAAATAATACTAATTAAATAATATTAACTCATATTTATGAAATAGTATTATTTAATTTTTATTATAAATTTTCCAAAATAGATTTTTATTTTTAATAATGTTAATTAAACATATTAAAATTGAATAATACTATTACTTTTTAGTTAATAAAAAACTATACATTAAATATTAATACATATTATAATAAAACCATAAATTAAATATTATAATAAACTAAAAAATGTACGATAATATTAAAATTGAACATTACTATTATTTTTTAGTTAAGAAAAAACTATAAATTAAATATTATCATAGAAAACAATAAATTAAATATTATAATAAAAACAATAAATTAAATATTAATAAAAAATACATAAAAATACATACCGGTGGAGTCGAGATCGGTGAAACCTCCATCCGTTTTCGCTTCTATTCACCCCCGCTCCACCACCACCACCGGCACCCCCACCACCGGTGCCTGCCCCACCACCACTACTGCCGCCCGCACCACTGCTACCACTGCTACCCTCCCGTGGACACGGGTGCATCCCTCGCCTACTGGATCTCATCCCCACCACCCTCCCCGCTCCTCCACCCAGGGGGAGATCTAGAAATTTTTTTGGGGTGGACATAATTTTTTATGGATAATTTTTATATTATTTTTTATTAGAAATAATTTTAAAAAAAATATATGAAATTAATACCTTAAATTTGTAAGGAAAATTATTATTATTTAATTATAAAATACCACATAAAGTATAAGAATTTTAAAATAATGGAAAATGGATTGAGGAAAAAATAAATAAAAATATGTGCTTACTTGGATTTGAATAAGAGTTGGTTGAATTATATTTAAAATGGGGTAGGCTCAACCACTAAGCCATTAAAGATTTTATTTTTAATAATGTTAATATTGTTTTTCTATAGCCGTTTCTATGTTTGATAGGAAATCCTTTACAATTGAGCTTCTTAACCAAGTTCAAATGAGGTTAGAAAAACCGTATTAAAATAAAAAGAAACTATGAAAAGTTACTATCATTACCAAAAAAGGGATGTGTGGTGCCATACTTCCATTGCCGTATTTGTTTTCTTACCGCTTCGAAGAGGTCGTGGATGTGTAGTTCTTGAAGGCTCGTCTTTTAGTTCAAATATGAGGTTTCCACTGCTATTCATAGGAGTTTCTCTTGTGTTGATTCTTATTGCTGCTTGGATTTATCTACGATCGTATCTTCTGTCCGTCAATGCTGATTTCACCACGCTTTCTCCCGATGACCCTATGATGCCTATGCTCGACGATCATGGTGTTCCGAGTTTTGGACTGAGTTGTGTGCAAAACATCGATTGTGGTCGAGTACTTGAGCTGTTCACGTGTATATCTCTTCCTAGACGAGTGTGTCCTAGTGATGCTTCTGGCGGTGTTGCTTTTCATCATCGTCTTTTCACTCTTTTACTTGGGTCAATGACTTCGTTGAGTTTTTATATTTTCTCTTGAGTATTGTTGTGGCTTTGCGATCTTATTGTTTCATGATGGTTGGTCTATCTACCTTTCTTACGACATCTCGATTTAAAATTACCAAACAAAGGGAAATTAATTGCTCATTTTAGCAAATTATGTTAATAAATGGTCTATTTAGATATATAGATGAAAAAAATTCAGCTCCCATGGAAATGAAGAATGAATGAAAAAGGAAGGTGCAGTTACAATTTACAAATCCAAAAGAGGAGTCCAAAACCAGTTAACTATTGTAGTTGGTGCATTGCCGCTGGAGGATAAACCTTCTGTGGCATCCAAGTGCCCTTCTTCATTCCTTTACCCACCATTTGCACACCTTTAAACCCTCACCGCTACTAGAATCATTGCGATTTCGGCACTGAAGGAACAATGTAATGTTCAATCTCTTTCTCCCTTCTTCTTTGGGTTTGAAATTTTGAATTGATTGTACTGTTTTGTAGTTTTTGATCCATTTTCCCTCTTTCTTTCGATGATGTTTCAGTCAATGGAGATCAATGAAGCCATTAAAGTCTGCGATGATCGGAGGCTGACCACCAAGTTCAACAACGCCGTCTATGTAATTCAAAGAGCTTTGGCTCTCTACGGGTAATTCAATTAGGGTTGCATCTTGCTCAATTTGCTCTCAATTTGGGCGTCTTTGTTGTGTAATCTGTTACCCTACGGATGATTTTAAGAGTATAGAGGGAGGGAGGACTCACCTTGGAACATTGAATTTTAATTTGTCTTCATGTGAGAAGTACTCCAGAGTTCTGGGAGAAATGCAAATGTTGGAATGCTTTTTGATTTCAAACGCACGAAAAAGAAAGAGAGATCTAAAACTGCAGTTATTATTAGTGTTATGTTGGTCCTGATAATATGGCTTGATTGTACATCAGATTGGAATATTGCTAAGATTAAGTTATCTCTGAGATCTGAAGTTTTTCTTCTGGGCAGCACTGAAGAGGTTGCCTTCAGCTTTAATGGAGGGAAGGATTCAACTGTAAGTTCTTGTGTTCTGGGTTTGTCTGAGACATGGTCCTATTGATTTTTTGACAAGATCTGCGCCTACAGGTTTTGTTGCACCTTCTTAGAGCTGCCTATTTTTTACACCAAAAGGAAAGAGCTCATTCGAATGGGAATTCCACAGATGGTGGATCCACATATCCGATAAGAACGATATATTTTGAGAGCCCTTGTGCTTTTCCTGAAATCAATTCATTCACCCATGAAACAGCGACCACGTAAGAACAAGTTTTAGGGCGTTTTTGGTGGTACCTTACTTTTGCAACCCTTGTTATTTAAAAGGCAATAAAATTGTGGTTGTAAAATCGTAGTTCCATTAATACCCATACAGTTCATAATTTCTCTTATCTGTTCATTGAGCAGCTATGGTTTGCAACTGGACATCATTCGTCAAGATTTCAAATCTGGTCTAGAGGCCTTGTTGAAGAAAAATCCCATCAGAGCCATTTTTCTTGGTGTCCGAATTGGAGACCCCACTGCTGTATGAAACGTTCCAAAACTTGGATATGTATATATTTTGTTGTTTATCTCTGTAAATGGGGTCTCTTTTAAAGAGTTTCTGCTAAAAAAATTCTCAAATACATGATCAAGTTTTATTTTTGATTATAATTTTTTGCTAACCATTTTTCTCGTATGTCTCAGGTAGGTCAAGAGCAGTTTTCTCCTAGTTCCCCCGGATGGCCTCCTTTCATGAGAGTGAACCCAATATTGGATTGGTCCTACAGGTGCTCTAGATATCTTGCCTTTTGTAAAATATGTTTATTGGAACTATTGAATGTGATGTAGATCGGTAATTCTATCTTCCATTGTAGGGATGTCTGGGCCTTCCTTCTGAAATGCAAAGTTCCCTACTGCAGCCTTTATGATAAAGGGTAATCAGTCCTGTTGTTAGTTTACAATTCTAATGTTATCAACCGTTTTTCCTGTTTACCTGAAGAGGGGATTAGGGAAATGCAAAATGACTGGCAGTTGATCAGTTCAGGATGATGTCTTATTTATTTGCTTATTGATGATGAAAATGTAAAGGGATGGGCCATGGGCACTCTTTATATGACAATATTATGTTTTCAACAGATATACTTCCATTGGGAGCATATATGATACTGTGCCTAATGCACGGCTGTGCATCAGCAACACTGCCACCAGCAAAAATGTGTATAGGCCTGCGTATCTGCTTTCAGATGGAAGATTAGAAAGAGCTGGAAGAGTGAAGAAACCTTTCCATGTGCATGGAAATGTTCCTCTTAATAATGGCGTGGACACTTTGGATACAAATCTTAAATCCGTACCAACAGCCTCAGTGATAGGTGTTGGAGATGAAATTCTGTACGTGCCTTTTCCTGTTTTACTGACACAGTTGTTTCGTTTTGGATTACTACTAACTATTGTGACATAAATGTGCAATGAACCTAGATCATTGTTGCCTCTTAGCTGCCATGTACCATGCCTAGTTAAAGTGTAATATTTTGTTAACTAGCTTATTCGCTTTTGTCTTATCTGTTTGATAGCTCAGATTTGGAGCTGTTGAAGACTTATTAGGTCCATTGTTGTGCAAAAAACTCCATTCTATAGGCTGGTCAGTGACTCAGTTGGATGTTGTGCAAAATGTTGTAAGTTATTGAACAATTGCTAATTTTCCTAACCCCATATTATATTTGATGTATTTCCTGATACATCATTATAAAATTACTTTCCTCATAATTTATATTCCAGCCATCACTTTTTTCACACAAAACCAAAACTAGTACACAGTTATCCATCCAGAATATGTCACAGACTATTTCCCTTTCTTCATACTTTTGCTATTTATTAAATTAATGATATTGCTCACAGACTGATTCTGTAGCTGAGGCAGTTGAAAGACAAAAGTCTGGAAATGATATGGTAAAGTCTTACTGTCTTACTATGATAGATGCGATGTCTTATGAATGCTTGTAGTTTTATACTTCAAACTTCAAAGCTATGCTTGATGTGTTTGTCATAGGTGTTTATTTATGGAGGAGTTGGGCCATTGCAATCAGATGCTACTTTATCAGGTGTTGCAAAGGCATTTGGTGTTCGCCTGGTAAGTTGTGCACATCAACATGTTTTAGGTGCATTTTGTCATTTTGTGTAGAACTTCAAAAGTTCTTGATATTGGGAAATTCTACATAATGCCATTATATTCTCCTTTTTTTCTCAAAAAGAGCGTGGATCAGACTTCACTTTATAAAGTTATTTATTAACGTGTTTGCTTAGTGTATTGTCCTTAAAATTACTTATTTGTGCTGAAAAAGTTCTTATAATGTATAAGGAAGATTGCTCCAGTGTAGTAGCTATGGCTTCCCTTTTATATGTTCATTTGTGCTGGATTTATGACTTATTTGTAGTAGCTATGGCTTCCTTTTTATACACTCATCTGATTAAACTCAGGCACCTGATGAAGAATTTGAAGAGCACCTTAATCGCATTGTTGGATATCAATGCTCTGGAGCCCGCAATGAGGTTAGTTTGATGATAACATTCTTATATTAGGCCAATAAGACTTTATATAGGTACTTGCTTGTGAAGAAATGCCCAACAACGGAACTCTATTCGGTGTGATGGATGATTTTCCGTTCTTTGTAAATCTTTGATGAATTGTTTCATATGCTCAAATCCAGTGCTAGGACTCTGACACCTAATTTTATTTTTTCAGATGGCACAGTTGCCAGAGGGTATTACAGAAGTCCTGCATCATGCAGACCTTCCAGTTCCATTGGTATGTGTTATATTTGTCGTGTATAATTTTTCCCTATCTTTCATATCTTGGATTTAAATGATCATCATATCTTGGGATATAGTAATGAATCTAGAGTATCATTGTTGTGGAGGCTATACAAGATTGAATTCATTACTGTCTTTACTCATCATTATTTTACAGTTACTATCTCTAATGACTTGATTTTCTACGGCTTCGACCATTTGTTATTTATGGGAAGTAGCCAATATGTTCAATCGTCGTCTTTTGTAGATCAAATGCCAAAACATAATAATTTTCGGTGCTTGCAATCCTTCTGAGCTTGACATTGAATGGAAATGTCTAATGGAATTGACAAAATCTAGTGGACAGCCTATGTTAACTGAACCGTTTATATCAAAGAGTTTGACGACAACTCTTTCAGACGTATGTATTACCCTCCAGTCATTTCAGGACATCTATCTAAGACATTAAATCCTTCTCATTTCTTGTTTCATTAACGTCTTCCTCGCCATTTATGCAGATAGAAGCCACGCAACCCATATCAGCTCTGCATACTCAATTCCCAGATCTCTTCATCGGTAATAGCAAACTCTTCCTGCAACGCGCTTGTGTTTGGGGGAATGGCACATGTTCTCAGTCTCTCCCCCCTTGAACTGATTCTGACATATTTCTTTTAATATATGAAAGGGTGCTATCGGAAGTCCAGGAAAGGGCCCCTTGTGATTACTATAGAAGGCAAGGTATGGAGCTAACGTCAACAAGAACATATATATGCTGCAGAAATTTTTCTTGAGAGATTTCTTTTCAGATTCGGAAGTTAAAATGAGATTCTATTGCAGGACCCGGCTCAGGTTAGATCCGCCATGGAAGCACTGAGCACAAAAGCTCAGCCAGGCGCATTTTCTGAAATAAAAGTAAGCTGCCATGAATGATGCTTTTGGAGGGAGCTGCCCCAACCTCTAAATTGAAGGCTTGCTGTGAAGCCGGGATGATGCGCCCTTCTTGAAACTTCCATCTCGTCTTCATTCGGAGCTGAATACCGAGCAGTGGAGTCTTTAGAATGGACAAAGGAAGGATAGATGCAAGTCCCATGCCAATCTGTCTTCTAAATCCCCATAAAATGTTGCTAAAGTTCTTATACTTGGTCCCCATGATTCTTGAATTCTAAAGGAAGTTGTATTGAATTGTTAAGGATGGAATACCCTTGGCAACAAATTGTCAACAAATTTGAACAATTTATTGGGTATACAACAAAAGAGGGATAGTTTGAGAAAATCTTCCCCAAAATCTGATTTTACTTTTAAATTGATTAACAATTACTGCTTGTAAGAGGTTTAAGGTTTTGTTGAATGAAAAAAGAAGGGTAAATTACTTTGGTGGTCCCTAACCTTTAAGGGTTAGCCACTATCAGTCCCTAACCTTTTTAAGTGTTAATTTTAGTCCCTAATCTTTTACATATTGCTACTATTTGGTCCCCAGCCAACTAAATGCCAACCTTTTTATTAAATGTACATTTTCTAATTGTCTTTTCTAAATGAAAAACTATTTTAGTTATTGGGCCTCCTTATTAACTATTTTTATTTGTTATTTTAATACAAACTATTGTATTAGAGTATAATTTATTAGATTTTAAGATTTTCCACTTATATATTCAAAATTTTATTTGTAAATTATAACTTCACACAATGAATGAGTTTTTAATGTGAAAATACTGTAACACACATCTATATGTATTGATACACAATTAAAAAGTTAAAATATATGACTTCAAATCTAGCTAATAAGAAGTCCTGTATTAAATTTATTTGGGCATTTTTTTATTATCTTATTTAAAGGAATATATTTATTGTACATAATTTACGTGCTACATGTTTTTGAAAGATCGGTAAATATAATAAGTACTCTATTCGTATGAAAATAGTGGATGCTTAACTTGTTGACACATTTTTTAATAGGTTAAAAACTACACATAAAATATTTTTTTAATAATTAGCAAGTCGGAAAAAAATCAAATATTTCAAGATTAGGGTAATATTGAACGGGGCTCCTAAAATTCATTGGACGACCTTACTTGTAACCCTAACCCTTCTATAATCTTTCTCGGATTTATTTAGAAAATTAAATAATTTTATCGTTTAGTTTAACTAGAAAATAGACGGGAGGACTAAATAGTAGCAATATGTAAAAGGTTAGGGACTAAAAGTAACACTTAAAAAGGTTAGGGACCGATAGTGGCTAACCCTTAAAGGTTAGGGACCACCAAAGGAATTTAGAAGGCAAGCCCAAAAAATGGAGTGTACCCATGCTGTACGAAATAAAATTAATTTAACTGTCGCATATTTAGCATATTTATTAATGGATGGTTGAAGTGCACTAGAACATCAACTTATCACCTTGAGGCTGATTGTTGGCGATGCCCAGAAGATGCGGAAAGCTGTCGGCACTTCAGGCTGAGGCGGTTGGTTTGCAGGTCAGGATAGTGAAAGATCGGAAGTGGGGGATTTGAAGTCTTGTTGTGGAAGGTGAATGTCTTGCTATTGTGAATGGAATTAAAGGAGCTTGAACAACCCCTAGAGATTGAAATTCTTATTTCAGATGCTCTCCTTTTGCTCGGTTTCTTTAAGACGACCTCCGTTTCCCACATCTTTAGAGAGACAAACTGGGCGGTCGATCGTCTTACACACTTGACGTCTCGTCCGTAAGGACGCTCTTGGGTGGTGGTCCAACTGTATTTGACACACCCAAAATTTCACTTTGTAACAATAAAATAAAAATAAATTAATCAACATATCACCTTTAATGGGTAGTTTTGTGTAATTTAAATTATAGTGGGTGGTTAAGTGAAAAGTAGGCTATTTGGTGGGTGGTTTTCTGTAATTTACTCTTTACATTTTCTCACCCCAAAGCTACCAATCTCATCTCTTCAACCTTGGCCGTTCATTCTCCTCAACGACAGACCAATCCCGCAAACGCTACGGCGACCGACGATCGATGACCGGCACCACACGCAGCCAAATCCATCACCACTGGGCTCTCTCACTCTCTCTCCCACCCTCTCTTATCTGATGGTTCAAAATTCCTTCTCAAGGCATTCGCACCCAAACACGACCTTCGTAAGTTCCATTCCCTCCCTCTCTCTCTTTCTGCGCTCTGCTTACTCTTCGTCTTCTCTCTGGCTCTTTAATTTTCTTTTAATCTGTTCCTTTTGCAATTCAATTCCACATTTTTTTTGTTTTAAGTAGAATTGCGGAAACCGGAATTGAAAAACGCTTGTTTGAATTCGGAGCAATTTAGGGGAATTTAAGCGTACAAATGTTGTGCATACATGCCCTCTGCCTTAGAAGTGTTGTGACGTTTGTGGTTTTGTTTGATTTGTTGTAAAATTGGCGGGTATGCACACAAAGTGTTTGTCATTTGGTCTCTGTGAAGCATAAAAAAAATGCTAGTAAGAAACTCTTTGCAGCCCTCAATCTTAGACAAACCTTTGCTGAAATGTTGTTCTTTTCGAGCTTGCTACTCCCTCGCTTCTTTTAGTTCAATTCAAATAAGCAAACTTAAAAGTGGTTGTTAGATTGTATGGTTGATGCTCATTTTGCTGAATGAACTGAATTCCCCCTATTGTGAATCATTCCCAATCCAAATTATTGAGTTATGATTTGTTTTCCTGATGTATATCCTCACTGTAAGTTTGGCTATATATTCAATTTATATAGCTGACAGAACTTGAGCACAACAGTTTTTCATGTGTGTATGTGAGTGCAGAGTGAAATTTCATACTTTGAAAAAATTTACACACAGACAGCTCAGATTAAACCTAACTAGCGGTATGAAAGATGAAAAGTTATTGGTTAAAATTCATTTGAAAAATCGGTTTTTAATGCACAACCACATAGATTAAGGTTTAAATTTGCTTATTGTTGAGTCAAAGACTCAAAATGCAGCCCTGCGTGGTCAAAATTGTAGATATCAGAACCCATCATTATTCAATACCTCAAATCTCTTACATTTTGTAGTGTAAAACATAGGTCAAATATAAGTTTTCATGTTTACTTAAATAAGGTCACATAACAAAACTTACTAGATGATCCCATTGAGTGGAGGGTGTATTTATTTACGGTGCAGTCTGATCCAAAATATTTCATCAGAGGTTTCAGGTTTGTCTAAACAGCAATTCTCTTTTGTTATTCTAGTCCTATACGACAGTAGATCAATTATCAGCATGTAGTGCTCAATTTTCTTTTCAAAGAATTTCAATCTTGAAGTAGGGCACCATGCCCTCGTATTAAAGTCTGTTTTGCTACTGCATATAACAAACTTCACAAGTTTGGAAATGAAAATGAACTTAAACTGATTTTACATTTCTTGCTAGAATGAGATTAGTTCTGGTGTTGCTGAATTTTCTTCTTTGGGGAGAAGTCGGATAGATGTTTTGTTATTTAGTGTTTTGTTGCAAAACAAATGACTGACTAATTTCAGAGGACGGAAGTAAAAGAAATACATGGAGGGGGGAAGCAAAGAAGGTAAGGGAGGAGTGGAAGGGATAACTGGTGTCTCACTCCCCAACAGTTGCCATGGAAACATGAAAATTGCTTCAACTGACCAAACTCTCCAGGATGTTCTTCTCCAAATTAGGTCTTCCAAACAACCCGTAAGCACCTCTCTCTCATTCTGGGCTTGGATTAATTGGGATTCTTGCTGTTAAAAATTTGGAGGGGTTTAAATGATACTGAGTAGCTCATTTGAGATTTTGGGTTGCAATTTTTTCAGGCTGTTATCAACTATGGCGCTTCATGGTATGGTTTTCTCTTCACCCTTTAACCCCCTCTGTTTGTTTTTCTGTTGTGAATTAGTGTCAAGGAATTTTCAGTTCGTTTTACACCAGAAAAAACTGATAATCAACAAAAATCAAACGTACTTTATCAGAATTCAGAAGAGAATTGAGCACTTAAGCTGATTGAAAACATAACGTTTTTTTTTGGCAAGGAGGTTGAATTAATTCTAGTGTGTGATTTTTGTTGTCAAATGTTTCTCGTCCAAATTCTACAGTATCAAGGTTCCTTTTAGATATGATTGCACTAGTGTAATTGGTTTTATGAAATCCACTTGTTAAAAAGAGCTTGCCCCAACGTTCTTGATGTTGCTTGAACAGCTTGAATTTCAGAGTGCCCTTTAACCCCATTGCTTGTACTTTACTTTTTAGTTTTAAGCCTGATGAAATGCAGTCTTTAATTGATCTTGGGTTGAATAGATATACAAAGGTTGTAAAAGTGTTTTAGGCACATCGTTCATTGATGGATTTTCAGGTGCCGCGTCTGCAGCCAAATCCTCCCAGCATTTAGCCGGTTGAGCAATGAATTCCCAAAGCTGACCTTCATCTATGCAGATATCGATGAGTGCCCAGAAACAACTCAGCACATACGGTATACCCCTACTTTCCACTTCTACCGCGAGGGAGAAAGAGTTGATGAAATGTTTGGTGCCGGAGAAGAAAGACTTCAAGACCGTCTGTGGCTGCATAGTTGATTCAGCCTACTAGCAGCTTGCAATCCTTGCATCATTTTGCAAATTCAAATGGCAGTGCTTCAATATTTCCATGGATGATTATGAGAACACAACCTTTATCTATTTCATGTGAACTTGAAGTGGCTGTGTTGTCTTCCTGGTCCCAGTATCTTCCAACTGTCGTTAACAAGAAATCGTCCTTCAAGTGATTGCTCTTTACTCGACTCCCCCCAATCTAAACGAAGGTTTTTATCGAGACAACTTTCCATATGTGTACATTGCAATATATACTTTATGGTAAAGTATAGGTCGCAATGTAAAATTCAATCACACTGAAGTAGTTCCATATGAAGAATTTATACTATTGGAGATCAATGTGAACAAGAAGTGCGAGTTCCATACGATTAGGCAACTTGCGAGTTCCATATGTTTAGGCATAGTTGTTAAATCTCAATTCGATTCTACGATTCTAATGATCTTACAATTCAAAAATAGCACGATCCCGATCTTAGGTCAAATCTTATTTAGGGGATGAGGGATCTTAGAATCCAAAAATGATCTAAAAGAAAAAAAAAAGAAGAATTTCATGTATGATTTTGATCCTAGTCCGATATTACAAAATATTTATTTTAAAAATATTAAAATATTTTAACTTTAATTATAAGAAATGAATAGATCAGAACTTTAGAAGAAATCAAACATTCAAACCTCAAAGATTGACTTCTTCGTGTATCTTCCAACTTTAGACATTAAATTATTTTGTCATATACAGAATTATTTGGCAACAAGACAGCTTGCTAGATCTCATTTAATTTCTTTTTAAGTTTATAACTTTGAGTAGTTTCAAATTAGTTATGGGGAAGGTGAAAAATTATGCAGTGTAATGATCACTGAAAATGATTATTAAGATCGAGTTGTCAACCCAAAAATTGGAAGGGCAATGACAAAATTTACATGATTGAGATTTTATTAATTATCATATCATAACAGAACCTTTCAGTAAGTGTCTCTTCAACCAAGTATTTATAGGTAAGTGATTGTCGTTATTAGGTAATCAACCACACTTGTTTTATTTCATCGCTTAACCAAATTATCCCCTTGATTAAAGAAAGTAATTAAATATATATATATTAATACACATTTTTTTATACTATTTATACAGACGAATAATGATAAGCCAATAAATGAATAATTTAAACGTACACGATAAAATTTGAGTATACAATAGCCTCTATGTGGAAAGAGGTCAACACCGGCCAGCTACATACTGTATAGTAACAGAAATCAAGAGGCAACACATTGCAATTGCACTAAACAGTAAACACAATAAAAATGAAAAGTTGGTGGATATGTTGCTTCCAAATAGGTGCCGATACGAGGTTAATTCAATCCACCCAGGAGTGAAAAGGATGCAAGCTTTCAATTGTTGTTTTAGAATGGAATTTTTTTCTAAAATATTCACCCATAAATAATTATTTACCCTATGTAATATTTACACATTTAAAATATTTTAAAAATATTTATTTTTTCAGATTTGTCAGAGAAACGCGGTTTGAGACGCGTTTCATTCGAAAGCCGTAGAATTTGAAATGAGAGAAAAAGTGGAAAAAAATAAACGAATTAAACACGGTTTGAAACCGCGTTTTATTCTTTTATTTCTTTAAATGACAAAGAACAGAAAAGGATAAAACGCGGTTTTAAGCCGTGATTCACATGTGTCTTCTTCTTCCTCCAATTCGTGGAGGCATGCGTCAGATCGGAGGTCGGGCAGAGGGGGAAGAGGATGTAGCTGATGATGGCTACTTGGGATCGACTGCAGAGGGGAATGATCTCGGTGGAGAGGATGAGGGTGCAGGCGGCGATGGAGGAGCACCCGAAGCCAGTGGCAAAGTGGAAGGAGTAGAGGAAGAGGTTGGTAATGAAGAAGGCAGTGAAGATGCCGGAGAGGGACATGAAGAGGCAGCGACGAAGGGGGGCGGGGCTCTGGGGGAGGCTAGGGACCGGTGGTGGAGGCTGGGGAATGGCACGAGAGGTCGATCATCGCCATTGACATTGGAGGTCTGACAAAGGGAGGAATGTGTAGTGGTGAGGGTGAGCGGGGAGGAAGGTGAGGGAGAGGAGGACGGGGGTGGTGGAGTAGGGGTTAGAAGAAGACACAGGTAAAGTGCTGCTTTAAACCACGCTTTTGTTAGGAATTAGAATATTAAGGATTATAAGTTTAATAAATAGGAAGTGAGCATTGGTGTATAAATACATGTAAAATGTACTATTGTACGGGTATCGAACAGTTAATCAAAACCCTACCTTATCTCTTTCTATTTATTACACTTATAATCCTAATATTCTAATTTCCACATTTTACATGTATTTATACACCAATGGTCACTTCATATAAAGGTAATAATGCTACCCCTGTATATATACAAAACACCAATCACCGGTCCCAGTATTTTTTTTTATCAAGGTAATAATTTGAAATCCCATATAACACATTTGGCTGGCCTGGGAAATTGAGAGGCCGAAGGGAAACGACTGACAAACTAACCACCATGATACAACCAAAATGTCAAGCAAATACAGAAAACAAAAAAAAAACCCCAAATACAAGTGATCTCACCTGTCCCAATATAGTGAAAGTCGATGAAGACCAAGGGGGAGTGCGAATTCAGCAAAAAGATTTTTTGGGCATCAAAGAAGCTTAAACCTTTATTATTATTATTATTATTTATTTTTACCGATTTTAAAAATAAAAGAATATTAATAGTGAAATAAGCCATAAAATCTATAGATTAGTTGGACGAGACTTAAGAGTGAACATTTTATCATGAAGTCATTTAGAATTTTTTTAGGGAGAAAAAATAACTGTCCATATAATAAGACTTAATTAATTAAATGTCCACCATCCAAGATTTATTAGTTAAATGTTGATGGGCACCCTAAGTTGTCTGCCCGTGTGTCCCATATCTTTCTTGCGCAGCAAACACACATAACAACTTCGCACCCTATTCTCTCTCACACCCTATTCTCCTTCGCGCCAACGAATTCTACTCGGACATCACCGCCATCTTTCTCCAAACCTAGCTAGATCTCCGACATCCCCTCCTCGTAGTCGAATCCGCAGCCACCCACACAATCTTGTTCTAGTCATGGTTGATTTTTCTGGATATGGTATTTTGTGTTGTCTTTTGGTTGATTCTTTGTTAGATTGAAGCTTCTAATTTTAATTTTCGAGTTCAACTTGATTTTTTAATGTATTATTGGTGTCTAGTTTTCTGATTTGCTAGCTAGTTAGTTTTATTAATTTGGTCTGTAGTTGCGTAGATCTTACTATTTTCGTTATGCTAGGTTATTTGGTTGTTTGAAAACTTAGATCTTTAGGGATTTGGTCTTATGCTAAGGTCTGTGAATTTGTAAACTTTTGAATTGTTTTTTTAGTGTATACTATATTTATTAGAATGATCGAAGGTTGTTGTTATGTATTGGTGTTGTTGCTAGTTTATCGAATTTTATTATCAAACTTCGATGGCATATATAAATCTTATTTTGAATTCATGTCGAGAAAAGAGTCTTTAGTGATTATTCGGTGGAATACAAGTATTATTCGGTGAATTTCTAAAGATTTTTCATTACTATTGTCATTTTTAATGGAAATATGAGATGGTTAATTTTATTCGTTACACTTGAAACATTATTCGGTGGGATACAAGCATTATTCGATGAATTTCTAATGATTATTCGTTTATAAAAGACATTTTTTGTGATCGCAAAACATGAACTATGAGATTATTCAGTGAAATATGAAGCATTATTCGTTGAAATATGAAGTATTATTCGGTGAAATCTTAAGTATTGTTTAGAGAATTAGGGTTCTTTCATCTGAATTTGACGGGAAAAAAAATAAAACATTATTCGATAGCACGTAACAAATTATTTAGTGGAATTGGAAAATTTTCATATGAACTTGATGGAAAAAAGATAACATAACATTATTCGGTAGTATGTGAAACATTATTCAGTTAAATTGATAAATTTTAAAAACAAACGACAGGTGGTCCCTCCAACAAATCACTTATTTCATAAAATATTAAAAAAAAGCAGCTTAAAAAAAGAATTGCAGGCTGACAGCTTACAAAAAAATAAAAAATAAAAATTGGGGTTGTGTTTCCATGCACCAAATGGAGGGAGAGTGTTTGTTTTTCATGGGTCCCACAATTTAAATTGGAAAAAAAAATCTCTTTTAATCCTAGTTTTCCATCTTCTCTTCATCAACGACTCATAATTGTGTACATCGTAAGAGGTGAGTACACTCGAATCACACCCTATGTTTTTCTTTTATATATATATGCATGCATGCAATTGTAACTATATTCGTTTGTTAGCATATGTTTTTCTTTTACTTGAACCCCTGCATGCAACTGCCCCCACAAATAATTATTTTATCGGTACATTATAATATTGTTCGTTTCCTTGCAGTTCATGTAGTAATTAATGACAATCCATGTTATTACAATTGTGTATGGGGGAGAATGAAAGACTGTTGACAACAGGCTATCATTCATTAGTGATAAGACATCAAAACCTTTCATAGTGGATTATTCACTTACACTGAAGGCACTTACTATGAGAGTATATGTCATCTTGCATTTGGGATTGTTGATTCAGAAAATAACAAATCTTGGAATTGGTTCTTTCAGCAGTTGAAAAAGGTGATACCACAAACAGAAGATCTGATATTTGTCTCAGATAGGCACACATGGATATCTAAGCAATTTCTGAGGTTTACCCCAATGCTATAAACTGCATATGTACATTTCACCTTAAGCAAAACATCAAGGTGACATTCAAGAAAAAGCAGTTATAAGAACTATTCCAAAAAGCAGCAGGTCGAGAGTTACATGATTAGTGATTTCAACCATGACTTTGATCAGACAACACAAATCAGCAAATATTTGTCAACTTATTTGATAGAAACAGGGTTTCAAAGATGATCTAGCTAGAGCACATGCACGAGGAGACAAATACAATATGATGCCATCAAACAATGATGAGAGCTTAAATTCTATTGTAAGGGGTAAGAAATCATACCCTATAGTTGCCCTATTGAACTATGGTAGAGAGAAATTGACAAAATGGTTCCAAAAAAGAAGGGAGAGAAGGCTGATAAAAACACACAAGGGGTACCGCCCACAATTGTGAAAATGCTTAAAACATTGCAACAACAAGCTAGAGCATACCATGTTCCGAAAATGAATGGTTTTCAATTTGAAGTAATAGGAGAAGGGACAACAACAGTTGTTGATTTGTCAGCAAAGACATGCATTTGTAAAGTGTTTGACTTACAAAATTCCCATGCATACATGCTCTTGCTGTTATTTATAGAACACAGAAAGGCCTTTGTGACACATTTCATTGGAAGCTTTTATACTAACGAACCTTGGTAGTTAGCTTACAATGAGACAATTTACCCAGTACTGCAAGAGGATGAATTAAATATTCTTATACAAATAAAGCAGATCAAATGTTTGCCCCTATAAGAAGAAAAAGAAGCGGATGACCAGCTACAAAAAAAATATGTATTGGAGAATTCAAAAGAAGGACAACTCAAAGTACACAGTGGTTGAGAAGAGAGCAGAATCAATGGAGCCCCTCGCTGAGAAAGGATGACAATGAGTTGACAAAGGATAAGATCAAGTAGCTGACAAAACAAGATAGCCGACAAAGCATGACAAATAGCTGACAAGGAAAGATAGCTGATAAGGAAAGAGAGAACAAGTAGCTAAGAAGTGACCATATACTCCCAAATACATATTATATAATTATTTTTTTTACTAAACAACTCTTATATAATTAAATTGTCAGCAAACATTATGTCTATTCATTTTTCAGCATATTCCATATTTGAAAAAAATCAACATATATTTTTAAGTATAAACAACATATATTATTTTGTAAAATAAAATATAAGTCTAACAAACATAAACTAATTTGTTCATTACAAAACACAAACACAACTGATTTGTAATGCATTGCCTGCACCACCACCAAAATCACACACTCCCTCTCTTTGTTACCCCCATAATTCATGTCATCATAACCACCAACATCACATACACCTCCCCCCCCCCCCCCATTTTTTGAATCCCCATGATGAGTATCGTTTTCAGCATCATCACTCTCCCCCACAATTTGTTAGCTAAATCAAACATTTTATCAGCTCCTTCAATTTATTTGCTATTTTCAGTCGCCTCCTTGTGAGCTCTTCGAATACCTTAATTATCAGCTCCTTTAGCCGAGGAAAATCTGAAGCGAACAAACAACAAAAACACACACACACACAAACAAAAAACACATAACACATATAAGCAACAAAAAAAATAAAAAACAACGGACAAAAATACCCTGGAAAAATCAACGGATAATACTCACACGGATAATACTCACATTGAGCTAACTTTTGTATGAATCCACCCACATTGAAAACTCACTAATCCTACCACATGTCATGATTGATTCAACCATTGAAATTTATCAAAACAAAGATCGATAGTAAATAAGGAAGAAGATAATCGTTCAAAACCAGAGAGACAGATCGAGGGAGAAAGAAGAAAGAAGATAGCGTACAGTAAAAAGCAACTGATCGATGGACAATAAAATAATTTAGACTGTCTGGTGGACATTGGGTTAACTAGGGAAGGAAATTGGACCGACACATTTTTTTTTCTCTTTAATTTTTTTTTCAACTATAAATTAACTATTTAAACCACAAATTTATGACTTTTTTTAATATATTAACTATTCCACATATGTATAGAAATACAAAATCTCCAAATTCAGCACCTTATAAAACTCATGGCACACTACCACTAGTAATAGTAAATATATAGTACTCCCTCCATTAATTAAAACTTGACGTTTTACTATTAACGCACGCTTTTTGAGTTGTCAAAAACTATATATAATATTAACTTTTTTAACATATTTTTTAAATAATTTCATACTTGTTACTATTAATTATGAATTTATAAAAACAAATTAAAAAAAATGTTAATATTTCATATAGTTTTTATCATTCTAAAAAAACGTGCATGAATAATAAACGACAAGTTTTAATTAACAGGGGGAGTATCTTATAAATCCTAAGCTTATTGTAAAACTACACGATGTTTACTTAAAAGACCAAATGAAGTATGAAATACTTAGAGCAAGCCCAACAGCTCCTCTAAAAATTCTCTAAAATAGAGGAAAAAATATGAAAATCTCTAAAAAATTTACACTTCAACTCCAACAGCTTCTCTATTTTACAAATTTCTGCATTTATTACATACTACATATACTTTTTATTTCAAACAATTTCAATTTAGCTATTCTTAAGCTTTATGCAAATTGTTAAATAATTTCATACAACTAGATGAACATGAATTTTAAGTTAAAATTTTCAAAAACTTAAATAAGTTTAATTGAAATATGAGTTTTAACTTACATTTAAGCTCAACATAACTTCAAATATAAACTAGTATAAGTTTGACATTTACGTATAACATGAGGTTTAACATAACTTAAAACTAACATGTTTAAATTAAATATCGAGTTAATTCTAGCAAAACATTCAATTTAATTTAATTATAACAAATACTCCTAACTTAATTTTTGTATAAATATAACAAACTTGTCCAATTGTTGATGAATTACAATGAATTTGCATTGGTATTGAGGAGAATTAAATTTTAGAGTTTTTGCCATCTTCCTCTAAATTTAGAGAAATTTTTTCTCTTTCCTAATGTTTCTCTATTATAGAGATAAATATAGAGGAGTTGTTGGACCTAAAAAACTCATATTTCCTCTAAAAATTTTAACTTTCTCTATTTTACAAGAGCTGTTGGGGTTGGTCTTAAACGTTCTAAAAAAACTGCCCTTTCATGCTTACATCAATGTTTAATTTTTGGGTAACCATGCAAATAAACAACTTACAGTATACGTGCCTATTTGTATATTTAATTTCTTGAATTTGTTTCTTGTGCTTGTTCTTTTTTTTGTCAGTGGGTAGGAGTTAGAGTTTTAGTTAGACTTCCATTTATTGAAGAAAATATGAAATTATGAACCTATTTAAAACCTATAGCATCTTGAAGGCACCTTAAGAATTTTGATCTGAAAAATATTTTTTGAGAATTAGTTATTTAATTTTTTTAGACTCAATTATTTTCAATTTAAGAAAATAGTTTCTAAATTAAATCTAGTAACTTAATCTATATTTTTAAAATATAAATTAGGAAGATCAAATTAATCACTTTTTTTATACACATAAGATCGAGCACCTACAATGGTGACACCCAAGTGGGTGTCTCCATTTAAAAAAAAAAGACATAAAAATCATAAAATATCATACAATTGGAGAGAGAGTTTCTTTGCAGGAGAGAGAAGTTTCTGGCAGTAGAAACTTTCTCTCTATATATTAGATACTCATTCATCATCTTGAACTGATTTTTTGTATTTTTTTAACTGAAGACACTCTTGGAAGTATTGGGGTTGTGGGTACCCTAAGAATTCGAAATATCCGACATCACTGATGTCTCATAAGTCGGGAGGCCGAAAAATTGGCATATGGACGAACCATTCTCAAACAAGAAGGAAAATAAGCATGCAAAAGAAAAAATGAACAAGGAAAAGATTTGAATACGTCTAAGCATAACCATATGTCCACAATCAAACTGGCCCAATTATAAGAATGCGAGGAAGACCCAAGATGAAATTGTGAATGGCGAGCACACGAGGAGACAACGAGCTAAGCCACCATGGCGTTTTGCCACTGGAGAGACGAGAGTAAAAATCCATCATATTTATTATGAATCGCCAAAGTCTTCCTCCTTCGGAAAAGTGGACGTCTCTTAGGAAAGTGTGGACCTGCGATATTCTCCTATCTAAATGAAGGATTTTCAAAGATCACAAACACAACCACGATCAACATAATCGTACGGGACACACCAAAACAACGGCTCCATTTTAAGGGACAAATTCGGTTATGATCAATAATCGTAAGTCGTCCATAATCAAGCAATAAAAACAAACACTGGTAGGAAATTAAGTTCATCTAGTATGTATAGTGCAAATATCTAGAAAAAATTATCTCTTCCCGCTTCTTCTTCTTTTTTCAAAAATCATCCCTAAGTCTATGCTATAGTTTTAAATAACAAATTTATTTTTTTAAAAAAAATATTTTTTCTACTTTATTGAGAAATTTAAGGATTTTATTTTTTTCTAATTTATTTTCATATAAAAAAAAACTATTTTTCATATATGCATGTAAAAAAATTCTCAAATTTTTTAATCCTCAGAAAAAATTCTGGATCCACCACTAAATACACGTTGAGTCTCTATATATTGATCGATTAGACGAATTGACTAATTAAGCTTAGTATATAATTTTTTTTTATAAAAAAAACTAAGCTTAATAAATTACTCCGTAGTCATTTGTAATAGAAAATTTTCTTGGCATTGACCAAAGGGAATAAGCTAGTTATACCTTGCAACTTGAATTAGTACATATCGATCGATCATTAGTCATTATAGATGGCTACAAGAATTGAATATTATGTTATTCGAGGCAAAATTAAAATATAGCATATATTATAATTAACTATATATATATATATAAAGATTATCCGACAAAATAATGAGAGCCACACATATTCAAAGGGTTTGACAACGTCTCACTTCACTCTTACCTTCATTTGTTCAATTATGTCGACTTCTAACAACAATAAGAATATAATAATTAAAGTGAATTGAAAGACAAATGTCCTACGCCTTCCAAGATCGAACATAAGCATATTCATCTTCACACGTGATCGATTGAACAATCAAAATTAAACCACCGACGAAATTGGTTGATGATCGATCGAGTAACTCATCCCTTAATTAGTCACTCAGTTTGATCATTTGATCAAGCTAAGTTTGGAGAGGTTGTTTAATTAATACTTCATCCGTTCGGTAAAAACATGTCACTTTACTATTCACGCACGCTTTTTAGGGGATAAAAACTATATAAAATATCTAATTTTTTAATAATTTTTTTTAACAATTTCGTAGTTATTATTAATAAGTACAAACTTGTTAAAAAAAATTATAAAAAATAAATATTTTATATAGTTTTTATCATTCTAAAAAAGCGTGCGTAAATAGTAAACGACATGTTTTGCCGAACGGAAGGAGTAGTATAAATCTGAGTTAAAATCTGACCTGGTTTTTTAACTCGATCAAAAGATTCAAAATATGATTTTTACTGTATTAGGAAGGATTTGCTAAAAAAGAAAGGCACTTCCTTCATCATCTTACTGGACGATGTTACAAAGATCTCTATTAAAAGGGGGAGTGGACAAATTACAATTTCCTCTACTTCTAGCGATGTAATTTGCTACCTTATTTGCTTCCCTATAACAATGTCTGAACTGAATATGATCAAAGGAATCTGAGAGTAGGTTGATCTTCTCCACATGACACATAATTTCTCACTTGATATTACTGTTTTCTCTTATCGCCTTTATAACTTCCAAGTTGTCCCCTTCAATGATTACTTTTCAAAATCCTCTGGAGATAGCTTGTTGCATTCCTACACAGACTGCAAAAGACTCTGTTTGGAAAACTGAGTCTTGTCTTGTCTCATGATGAAAAATATCTAGGGGTGTGCATGATTCGGTCCAAACCGAATTTTTGGGCCGAACCAACACAAACCGAACCGAACCGAACCTAACCGAAGTTTTTCGGTTCGGCTTTCGGTTCGAGAATTTTCATTTTTCGGTTTCGGTTCGGTTTGTGTTCGGTTTCGGTTCAGTTTGTGTTAAACCGATTTTTTTTAAATATTCCAATATATATAAATATATTACTTTTTATACACTACATAAATTATATATATTACTTTTTATACACTACATAAATTATATATATGTATTTATACACTTTATAAAATATATATAGTTATATACACTATACAGTGTATATATACACTAATACACATATTGTCTTGTGTGTGTAGTGTGTACTGTGTATATATACACATATATAAAGTGTATATACACACATATATACACTAATACATTTATTATTTTTTTGTTCGGTTTGTGTTAAATCGAATTTTTTTAAAAGATTTTTTTTTAAATTTCTTTTTATGGAAATTCGGTTCAACTATGTTAAAACCGAACCGAACACAAACCGAACCGGCAAATAACCGAACCGAACCTAATGCTTTCGGTTCGGCTTTCGGTTTTGAAATTTTAAGATTTTCGGTTTCGGTTCGATTCGGTTCGGCCCGGTTCGGTTCGGTTTTAGACCGATGCACAGCCCTAAAAATATCAATAACCTGACCATAAGAGTCTCTGATGACTCCCCCCACATGGCACCCGCCAATGGAATTAACCGAGCCATCTACATTAATTTTAAGGATAGCTCCTTGTAGTTTGTTCCATTTAGCTTTTAATCTTTTGTTTTTGGACTTGATTTTTTCCGTATTTACATTTGTCAAATTCCAATTTGTAATATTGCATATAGTCTTTTGAACCATAGATGTTGTAGCCTCCAAGTTGTTGTTGTTAAAAATGATTCCATTTCTAGTTTCCCATATTGTTTTTCAAATGAAACAAAGATCTTCAAAATGTGAGTTTTCGTGTCTAATCATTATAATATCTTCTATTGACAGGTTCCTTCCTAATTAAGCTAAGAAATGATTTACCTGTTAATTGTTCATAACCCAAGATTACTGACTGAGTGATTCAACATTTCATAAAAAGATGATGAGTATCCTCATCTTCAGAGTCACAGAGGTAACACTGAGATGGGACTCTATTAATGTACCTGTTTAGCCTAGCCTTTGTTGATAAACCATCAATTGCTATCTTCCAAACCAAATTCTTTAATCTAGGCGGTATATTTTTTAGTTTCCAAATCCAACTGTAGTCAATTTCACCTTGTTATCTAGGGCTTGTTATTTTGGTCGTGGATTTAGTTGTAAAGTTTCCGTTGGGATTTGGTTTCCAAATTAATTTATCCATAGTATCCCATTTCAGAATTTGAATTTCTAATATTTTTTGAATTATGTGTTGTGGGAATAATTGATTTACAATTGTTAAATTCCATCGTTTTTGTGGAGTGATTAGTTGTGCTACTTTCATTTTGGGGTCATGGTGATTTTGGTGGTCAATTAGAACTTGATCAGGGATCCAAGGGTCATCCCAAACATTGATAGATTAATTCCCCATTTTCGATGACCCAAAGGAGGCCATGGTGGAACTGATCTCGTAGTAGTAACAATCTTCCAAATTGATAGGAAGTGTTTTGGTTCGATCTTTGTCTAATTGTTTCGATTTGGAGATATTTTTCTTTTATAACTCTAACACAAATGTTATTTTCATCCGTATATAACTTCCAAAGTGACTTCATCTACAAGCTTATGTTCATTTCTTCAGCAGTTTTAAATCCAAGACCCCCTTGACTTTTTTGTTTGCATATATTCACCTAGCTAACCAAGGGGGTATATTGTTGTGACTGTAGTTTATTCCAGAAGAATTGTTTATTGAATTGATCGATTCGATTGAGAATTCCTTTTGGTAATAAGAAATTTTGCATTAGATAGTTTGTCTTGGAGCTGAGATTAGCTTGAATAAGGACAACTCTCCCCGCCTGGGAAAGTGTGGATGCTCTCCATTCTGATAATTGTTTTTTAAGGTTGTCGATGGCCTTTTCAAAGACACAATTTTTCTCTTTTCCACTAACAAGAGGAATACCTAGGTATTTTTCCAGCGTTTTTTATATTAGAATTCGCATTTGTTGAACTAGAGATCTTGCAAGTGTCATATTAACATTCGCAGAGACTTGAAGTGAGCTCTTGTTATAGTTTATCACTAGACCAAACAAGTTTGAGAAGTTATTTATCATATTTTGAATAGTATGAAGACTCTTATGTGAAGCATTTGCAAAGATAATTGTGTCATCTGTAAATGTGAGGAAAGAAATCGGAGTTCCATTTTAGTTAATTTGATTCCAATCAAGGGGTCCTCCATGAGGGCTTCTTCATGTAGTTCTCTTGCTAATTTTCCATGACAATAACATATATGTAGGGTGCAAGGGGATCCCCTTGTCTTATACCTCTGTGTGGTTTGAATTGCTTACCCGGACAGTTATTTACTAGAACCGAGAAGGTTGTGGTAGTAATACATTTCATTCCCCAGTCTATCCATTTGGGATGGAATCCAAACTTAACAAGCACTACTTCTATATAATTCCAATTAATCTTATCGTAAGCTTTCTCCATATCTAATTTTAAAGCCATCTAACCTTTTTTGCCTTTTTTCTTGTGAAAACTGTGAAAAACTTCATGAGCGATTAAAGTGTTATCTTGGATTGATCTTTCTTCAACAAAAGCCCATTGAAAAGGGCTAATGATGTTAGGGAGAATTGGTTTAGATTCAAAATATGAGTTGATTTGATGAATCATAAATTTATAGTCGAATTAATCCAACCTAACCCATCATCTCGTACTCGTTTTATGTTTCTATTGCACGGGAATATGTCAATAAAATATTCTAAAACTATACATAGTATCTATATATAAAAATAATAAATATGAATTACAATGTGCGAATTAAACTAATAATGATTGCGAAAAATATAAACTATATATCAATTTGATAAAAATAATTCATTCTACCAAAAAATAATATAGATATAAGTAAAATAATATCTATTAAATAATTAATTTTGATATAAATATTTTTTTCATAAAAAATAATATAAATATAAATATAAATAATACTTATCAAACATTTTTTGTATGTATGGATATGAACTAGTTTTGTTTTATATATATATTAATTAAATAATATATATATATATATAGATAGATAGATAGATAGATAGATAGATAGATAGATAGATAGATAGATTAATGTGACTTATGACAACTTTTTATAAATTATGACAATATATTATTTTAATATTTTTTTGGAATTTTTTTTCTAGAATGAACTAGAGCACGCCACGTATGATGATATTCATACTTTTTTCACCAATATTTTCAATTTATAAATTAGAAAAAACCACAATTTTAGAAGTTCACTTATTCTCTAATTTTTGCTCCACAAAAGGTTATATATATAATAGTAAAATTTAGAAAGATAAATAAGAAAAGTGAAATATTTAATCCTTAAAAAATACGTACAAAAAATAACATTTATGACTCCACGAGTCAGTCAGAATTCCTACTAGTGATGCAACAACCCGTCGTGATCGAATCCATAGAGCATCCTCAATGGTGAAGAACTAATCTATCTATTTTATTTTTTTCATCCAATTTGGGTAATCTGATCATTGTGGACAATCTCTTCACTTTTTTGGTGTCTCACTATATTTAAAACCTTCTCAAATTTGAAACCAATCAAATAATACCACATGTCCCTATAATCAATCATGTTTCTTTCCTTTTTATTGGGCGATATAAAAAAAGTGATTTGGAAAACCGGACTATATTGTGGAAAGTAAAAAATAAATTGAGAATGGTAAGTTGAGAATAAAATTAGTGAAAAGTGAGATGAATAAATGAGCTAAGAAATAAGATAGAAGTGTTGAGGCATCCCACACCATTTTGAATGCTCTTAATCACCTTTTACGAATCGTCATCTGTCGACTTTGTTGACCACTCAAAGAGTCAGATAGACTTGTTTAACCCTCGAATTCTTACTTTATAAAAAAATAAAATGAAAAAACCTTGTACGAACTTATCAAACACATTAATAATATGAAATTTTAAGTGGGATATTGCAAAATTTTATGAAATTTTATTAATCATCAAGTGTATAATTAAAAAATAATGATTATGATAGCTTGTTTGGCCATGCATAATTAATGGATCTGAATTCGTAAGCAATCAAGGAGGGTTTCTTATAAATTCACGTTTTTTAATTTGTGGATTTGAGGGATAACTTTTCAATTTGAAAGTTAAATAGTGAACTTTTTAATTTCATTGTGTTTCACGTCATGAGACTCGCCAAAGCCATAATTTACCTGCAAAAGATATAATTTAACAACAATATTACTCCGTATAAACTATTTGGCTCTGAAAAAAAAAACATAATATGCTCTGTTATAAACTCCTTAAGTTGTACATATCTTTCATCTAAAAATCAATGATGTTGTTTAATGAGCTTAATCACTTTACATAGAATATATATAATAATTAATACTATGTTTGGTAAAATAATAGCGGATGGATGTAATAAAAAAAAAGTACTTGATGGGTAAATGAATGTGATGGATTGTTTTGTTAAATATATATTAATAAAAAGTATCGATATTTGGTAAAACTAGCTGTTAGGGTAATTAATGAAAAATTATGTAGATAGAAATCTAAAAACGCTGAAAAGCTTAGGTGCATGAAAGCTACAATTTCAACCGGTAATATATTAAACTAAAATCTTATATTTTTTCATTTAAAATTATATAATACAGTATAAAAAATCATAAATTTCAAAAAGCTTGTTAATTGTAAAGTTTTTGTGGCAAACTCATGATATTTTTCAAAAAGAAAGGGAGATCATACTGATCTTATTTGCAAAATGAAATGGAGATCATGATAGGCGCAGGTTGGCATTGCATGTTTATAGATGAAATGGGATATTAATTATGTGTGTATAATTATAATATTGGAAAGTTGTCTTTAATTAAGATATATACATAGTTTTTTCTCTCTAACCACTTAATTAATCAGTGACCAGTGAAAGTCAAGCTAGGCCTATTGTAGAGTTTTGAATTTTTCTTAAATTTATCACAAAAAGTTAAGAAGAATTAATTAGTGTAAGAAGAAAGAAAATCAAACCTTGTGATGGAATTAGCAGCTTCCTATATATCTATCCCCTTCAACCTTTTGACTTATTTCAGTCCCTCCCCTCTCCCTGTGTCTATCTCTTTACATTGAATTTTTTTTCCCCAAAAAAATTGCATATAAAAAAATATATATACATACATGTAGTACTAATCCTCTCTCTTACTATCTCTCTACAAATCAAAAGTCACCACCTTCCTCACACATATATTCAGTCTTCAAAAGAACACCTCTTTCAAAGAGATCAAAATCTAAGAACTAACCAGATTAATTTAGAAAAAAAAAGAGAGATTTAATTAGGAACTAGACAAAAAGTGAAGGGATCATGGGAAGGGCTCCATGTTGTGACAAGGCAAAGGTGAAGAAGGGGCCATGGTCTCCTGAAGAAGATGCAAAGCTCAGAGATTATATGCACAGCCATGGCAATTGTGGCAACTGGATTGCTCTTCCTCACAAAGCTGGTAACTGTATACTGATCACAAAAAAACCTAAAATCCCTAATTGGTTTTCATCTTTAATTTGATATGATTTCATGTGTGTTTTTATTAATTAATTGGGTTTCAACAGGTCTTAAGAGATGTGGTAAGAGCTGCAGATTAAGGTGGTTAAACTACCTCAGGCCAAACATTAAGCATGGAGAGTTCTCTGATGATGAAGATAGGCTTATCTTGACCCTCTTTTCTACCATTGGAAGCAGGTCGATCTTCAATTACCGGCTTGTCCGATCTCTCGATCGATACATACGTCTTCTTTAAATTGAAGCCTGATGTTGGTGTGTCTAAATTTGTGCAGATGGTCAATCATAGCAGCTCAACTGCCAGGGAGAACAGACAATGATATCAAGAACTACTGGAACACCAAGCTGAAGAAGAAGCTGATGGGGATGTCATCAATGGCCACCTACAACAACAATCCCCAAAGGATCAAACCAATTAACACAGGCAGCTACCACCAATCTCCAGTGCTACTCTCATCATCCAGTACCACTGTGTCAAATTACAACAATACCCTCTCCTTCACTGGGTTTGACCAGTCAACCCTCCTGAGCAATCCACCCCCAAATGGGTTGATCAGTAGTGCAGCACCAGCTCCCACCATCCTCCATCAGCAAAGCAGTTATCTGGTGTTTGGGGGTGCACCGGAGCCAAGCTGCAGCTCCATCAATGGGTCCTCATCAGTGGAAGATGATGATCATCATCAGAAGAACATCAACAACAGTGATCCACTGATCTGGGAAGAAGCTGCTCCATTAGTGGACTATGGATTGGAGGAGATTAAGCAGCTGATTAGCAGTACCAACAACACAGGTAATTACTTTGATGACACCAATATTACAGGAGAAAGAGCCATGATGTACTATTAATGATGTTAATTTGCACTGTATATGGGTTTATTTGAAATGGTCAAATTAAAGCTAAACAAGTAAAGAGACTTTTGTATAAAAACCCTCCAAATCTGAGCTGTTCACAAATGAGTTTGAGGGTTTGAATTTTAGGGATGGAGATGAGATATATGAGGTGACATGATGGGAAATGTTTGTATTGTTTTTTGGGATATTGCAGGGTAAAGTCTCCAACTCTCTCTCTCTCTCCACTCTTATGTGCATTTTTTTTCTTTTTGGGAAATGGTGTATGTTTTTGGAAGTACAGTTTTTTCAGTCATTGCAAGACTCTCTTGGTTATCATTACCATGGAAATCAGAGAAACCCAGTAATATCAGGCATCTATGTCAATGTATTTGTCCTCTTTTTTTTTCTTTTTTTTTTAGGGTGATGATATTTTTTGCGATGATATACTGTTGATAGGAGTATTGTTTATGATGTTGAGAATTTATTATGAGTTGTAGGAGTAGTTGAATTTGATGAGATAGGTGAATCAGATGGATTATTTGTGTTAAATGTAGGTTAATAAGGTAGTAATTAGTATAGCGTTTAAGAAACCTAGTTGTTTAGATTAGTTGATGAAAACTTGTGAATAAAAAACCAAAAGTTCCCAATAGCAATTGGATAAGTAGATGTTGAAAAGATATGATTCCAAAAGTTAATTAAACTAAAATTTTATATATATTTCATTTAAGACTATAATACTCTGAATCTAAACAATAAACTTTAAAAAGCTACTTATTGTGTGAAACGGAGCCATATATGTGTTATGGTTAAGCCTAGTATATTTCAGATGTGTAAGACTCGATCATCAGTTTTAGCCCTACATTTACAACACCAAAAAAAACACTATATCGCGTTCAAAGCAGAGTTTGAAGATTGATAATATCGTAGAATCAAACAAAAACAAACCGAATAAGCACAAATAAGCGAACAAGACAAACACAAGCAAATAAGAGTACTAAAAATTACACAGACGTGCCTCACTCGGTTTTCAGTCCAAATAACGTATTGTCGATTAAAGTCTCTTTAGTCTTCTTTCTTTAGGGTTTGATTAATTTGGTAACATTTCTTGTTTGAGGAATAGAAACTATGTTTGGTAAAACGTGACATCAAATATTATTTGGTTTTCAGCCCAAAGAAAAATTGATCTCATCCTAATTCTTATTATATCTTTTAAAGTACGGTTGATGCAAGTAAAGTGAATTACACCAACATATATTCATGAATTAGTTGAAGTCATTATTATTGATTGATTCCAAAAATTGATTCATAATTTAAGAAATTATACCAAACGACCTTAGCTATTACAATATTGGTTTTTATGGGCATTTTTTTAGATTAAACAATTAAGTTAATCAATCATGCATGTTATACATATTGTTGTATATATGTAACTTATGATTAATTTGTATGCTTGATTGGTATAGGATCAAAATTTTAAGATGGCTACCTTGGATCTTTGTAGTGCATTATATAGATGCTCTAATTAAATAAAGCTCCTATAAAAATCAAGTTAAGCCTTAGCTCAATCTCATCCAATTATTGGTCATTGTTATTAAATAAAATAAAGCTTTAATTATTGAGGGGCAAACCCAATTTAATTAATTGTACACCCAAAGATTTGGTTAAAAAGTTTCTTATAGCTAGAATTCATGCATTTGAACAAATATATAAATAGAGAGAGAGAGCTAGCCCCAAAAGTGGGTGGGTCCAATATTTAGTTTAAGAGGTTGATTAGTTTAATTAAGGGTCGTTTATGATATTAATTTGTAATCAAGCCGGGTAGCAAATTACTACAATTACTCAAGGACACGTGACAAGGACATGTGGGGCAAATTAAAGCTTGATTTGTGAAATCAATTTGGTATTAACAAGTCCAAGGGAAATTAGTTAGATGGGGTTCTTGAGATAATGTACGTACGGCCATAGTAGGGAAATTTTATGGTAAAAGTAATTAAAATAACACAATTTTTAGAGTAGTGTTAAAAAATATTTTTAGAGTAGTGTTAAAAAATTTTCTAACCATAAATCCAAACCAAACACAACTAACAAATAATCATCAAAATTAAGGTCTTGTTATATTTTGGATAATATTGAGATATTCTAATGAGAATGATATCATTTGACAAATTTCATGTCAATATTTTTGGCATTATTTACTGAGCATAGGATAAGATATTCTAATGAGAATGATACCAAATGACCTTAGCTATTACAATATTATTATCAATTTTTTTATCCTATACCCCAAGGGCATAGGATAAGATACCCATTTTAGAAAAAAAAATTATATCTTTAATTAAAATACATTAGCCAAATTTTAAATTAGATTCATATGGTCGTTTATTTTTGGTATAGTATCTTTGCTAATTATGATCTTATCTTATGTCCTTAAGGCATAGGATAGAAAGACCGTATTATATAAATAGAAAAATAATACAACCCCCTCCCCTTAAAATATAAGTTATTTTATATTCAACATTTTTTAATATGTTAAAAATGATAGTAAAATATCAATTTTTTATTAATTTTTTAAAATCATTTCATACTTGTTAGTAAAAAATATGAATTATTGTTTTAAATTATTTAGAAAAAATAATATTTTATTATATTTTGTAGCTTCTAAAACCTATATAATATACTAAAATAGAGACTTGAAGTCTCATTTGGTGCAATTCGTATATGTTTCATTTTTTTAGTGCAACTGACCTGGATTTTTTTTACACGTCAATTAATGAAAATCCAATATATTTAAGTCACATTAATTAGACGACAATGACCTCATCTTTTTTATCCATGTGGCATATATCCTATGTGTCCATCTCATATCTTAAGATGTTACAAAATCTATCATTTTATCACGAGTTATACATTTTATAAATATTGTACCTTGAATCAAACACATAACCAAAAAGTAAATTTTGGGTGGGAGGGGTAGGCTAAATTTTATATATACACATGATTTTCATTTACAAACCCCTTATTCTAATAAACAAATAGATATTTTTTTAATTAAGTTTTACCTATTTATTAATTTATAAAAAAAATGAGGCGGCTGGAGGCCTGGAACGGACCTCAGCCTGCCCCTACATATATTCATGCCCGTCTTGAATTATTTTGTCTTTAGACATTAAAATTGATTATTTTAGTTCATCATATCTAATGATAAGAATTCATTATCAATCAATTATCCATTGAACAATAAAATTTCTTATCATCAAAATATTTATATTAACTCTCAACCTCTTATCTTAAGTCGTTACAACTTACAAAACCTATTATTTTTATGATTTCTTGAAAAAATTTAATAACAAATTTCAAATAAAATATTTTAATCTTCACATAAAATTTAATAAAAAATAATTTTAATATAATAAAATATCATTTACATAAAGTCTATTGGCAACACAGGATTTGTTTATTGGTAAGACAAACTTTAAATAATTGCACTCTAGTCCTTTTTTATTTTTTTTATAAAATAATTACGAATTGGTCCAAGACACAACCATCCTCCTTCAACCTCATCCATACTCTTCAGATCTACTTGTGTTTAGTGCATTTTATGTCAAAATCTACACTGATCTCTTAATGCAAAGGTTTCTTATCCCATATAACGTCAAAATCTCATTGATTTCGAGTGGAATCAACATAGAAATTGGGGTTTTTAAATTTTGACTGAAAATTTTATAACCCGGTCAAATCTCAATTGGTTTTCAGTTATTTTGAGAGGTTTTGTGTTGTATTTTTTGTTATTGTTATAATGATAGTGTTGTATTTGCAAATTTGAGTGTCAATGTGTGTTGAAAATGTTTCGATGTAGGTGGATTTATAGGTCGGAAAACCACTCAACAAACTGGGTCGAGCTTCATACCCCAACTTGGTGAATCTAGTCGAGCAAAAGGCTAATTAGGCTCGGTGAACTGGGCCGAGGGTATGCGTTTAGTTCGTTGAAATGTGTCGAGGCTGTTCCATAAACTCGATGTACTATTTCTAGGTAATAGTATCGCCTCAACAATGTTAAATGATTGTATCCTGACGCCGAAAGCAAAAAAAAATTGTCGAAATCCACCAAACTCAAAATAGATCCAAAATACTATTTTTCATCACATTCAACGAGATAGATGATATTTTCGGGGCTTCCGAATTTCGGTTGCTCAAGGTCTCTCGGGTCAAAATTGTAATTTTTTAAATGAAAAAAATTATGTTGTAATATATCCATTTTTGTGTTGCCAATAGACAAAACATGTGTTACCAATAGACTTTCTCTATAATTTATTAATAAAACGCGCAAATACTAGAATTACTTATAGTAAAAACTTCCTATATATATATTGGTTGTGGCATTTTTTTCTTTGTTTTGACTATGAAATAACAGGCTGCAGTACATTATTTTACCAATCCATCATCCAAAATTTTCTCCTGCATAGTAATGGAAGTCAATATATATAGTGTTTTGTCTTCATCACAATTTGAACATTAAGTTCCACCAATTATAAAAATTGCCTTAAAAAGGGATGAACTTAATCCATTATTTGTTTTATTAGGAAAATATTTGAGGGTCAAATATTGGCTTCTCGAAAGGTCGATAAAGTTGACAGACGGTGAATCGTCAAACAACATAACAAAAACAAAAGAGGTGTAAAACAAATGGTGGCAAACATACAATTAATCCATCATTTATTCAAGAGGTCTTTGCTAATGCTCGATTTTTTTTTATAAAAAAAAAGCAAATTAATTTCCTTCGCAATAGAAAATTAAACCAATTTTTACAATTCACTTTGGGTGTTCTATTAAGCACGTAAATTAAATATATCATAAATTACCACGTTGATTTAAACGTGATAGGTTAATTAATTAAAAATATGTGCTAACTAATTAAAAATTATATTTATATACGTTGAAATGAACGTCAATGTGCAATGAAAAATTTGTAGTGTATCTAACAACCCTGTCAAATACAACTCTATATCCTTTAGACCGTTGGATTACGGGTAAATGTTCAAAACATGTGGTAAATATTCAAAAAGGTGTGTGGTGTTTGGAATTTTGAGTATACGATGCCTTGGGCAAATTATATGTCCCGCAAGTGGTGTTTGATTGCTGATTTGATTGGGGCCAAAGATTAAAATAAACACATGAGGTTTGAAAAATGAATGTATTGACCTCTTCAAGGTTTAGTTTTCTTCTGTGACAAGATTAATAAGATTAATGGGTCTTTAGCTAGCTATATATATATTGTCAATTCTTTGGGATTTTTTTTAATTTAAAATTAATATTTGTAAAGTTTGATTTTGTGGGGGTGAGAAAAATGTCAAAAGGTGTGACACCTACAAAATAGGACATTTTTAAACAAGCTCGAATCCATGGGAAAAATATTAACAAGATTTTTCATTCCATTTACTTGCTTGTTGTTGTATTTTCATACGAAGAAAATTATGCAAATTAGAATCAAAAGTCAGATTTTGGAGATAAATCAAATAAACAAAATAAGGTTCAGGTTCTCCGTATGTACGTACTCTTTCCTATCCTTTTTTTTTTTCTACTAAGAGCATGTCTAACATGTTCCTAAAAAATTCTCCAAAATAGAGAATTATAAATCATATATTCTGAATTTTTTGGCTAAATTCCAACAACTTCTCCATTATGAAGTTTACTCCAAAATATATACTTTGTAGAGTTTTTTCCAAATTTAGGGAATGATCTTCATTTTTACTCCTCGTTCTCTATTTTGAAGAAGGTAATGGCAAAGCTGTTGGACCAAAAATAATCTTAATATTCTCCAAAAACACAATATGGAGAATTTAAGGTTGTTGTTAAGAGCAATCTAACAACTTCTCCATTTTAAAAATTTTGAATTTTTTGACAAATTTTTAACTTGTTTTCAACAAATTCATGATTTCATTCCCTTAAAAAAAAGAATTTTCTTCAAATCTACAACATTCAATGATTCTCCAAATATTTTAGACAGAAAAACTATTAAAATTAGAACAAAAATAATTTAAAAAATATATTTTTTATTTTCCTATTTTGGAGAAACTTTCAAAAAAATTACTGAAGATGATCTAAAATATCAGCAAGTCGTATCTTGTCTATTCGGAGGCTTTTCTCCGGTTGGTTATAGCTTATAGGGGCAAAAAACAAGGTGTGACGAGTAGAGGATTTGAAATTTTGAATCAAGAAGCATTCAAACATTAAATCTAAATGGAACACAACGTTTAGTTTCTTCAAAAACTAAGGCCTCTCTATATACTTTATACAGGGGTTAGTGAGTCTTTTGAGGTGTAGAGAGACCCTTAGTACGGTCTATCTGTGTACAAGTCTTGGGCTCCCTTTTGACTTTGTACATGTTTAGGCATTTTTTAGTTGATCTTTTGAGAGATATAATTTTCTGTATAAAGGTGATCAAGTGATGCTTTGTAGATGGTTTTGCTTAACAAAATCTCACCTACCCGATCATTATGATTTGTGCATACTTTGAAAAATGATAAGTGCAACTTGGGATTGGCATGATGAAATTGGCCCTCCGTATTGAAATTACATACAGTCGATTTTCGACTGTTTTGTACTTTTGTAAGTTATCTACTAATCTTCGCGGGTTCGAACACTGGTTTTTGAGGTAAACCAAGCGGCAAGATAGACTCAACCCATGCCTTAGTTTGGTGGAATGATTTGCTTTGAGTCCGTTCGTGTAAAGGCAAGGGGGTCTTTGGTAGGTAGATACAACAACAATAGCTTGATTCAGTTGAGGCCATTTTGTGGCCGAACCAACACACCCATAGTTTTAAACTCTTTGAATTTGAGGGCCCAAATAAGCGCATGTTTGGGCTATGATGGCCCAAATAACTAACATCCTTAGGTGTCAGGCGGCCCGTTCCGTATGATGGCCCAAATAACTAACACTCTTTGAATAATACTCCGTATATTAGTTATGAAAATTGTTCAAATAGAATTGTAGTAAAAAAATTATACCACTAATCAATCTAATATTATCATAATTAAGAGATATATTTTAGTTAGTTAGAAATTACCAAAATATTATATAGATTAATTTATAAGATTATTGATCTTTTTCTTTTTATAGTCTATAGATAGATTTATACTTTTATAAAATAAAATATCCATATATATATATAGACAGATTGTGCCTTGTAGTGACTTTCTAAAAATTACGACTATAATATTATTTTAATATTTTTTTCGGTGGGAGAAACTTTTTCCAGAATTAACCAAAAGTGACAAGACATTATATAAGCTTTTATGCATCAGTTTTAGTATATGTACATATAGAAGATTTGCTTTACATTCCTACTTTTATTAAGAAATCACAATCTTATACTTCGTATATTATATACTCCCTCTACTTGACAAAATATATCATTTACTATTCACATATGATTTTATAGATGATACCAAATATATAAAATAAAAAAATTTAATTAATTTTTAAAAATAAATTCACACTAAGTATTAAATTATTTTTTAAAAAATAACAAAAAGAAAGTAGATATTTTATACGGAGTATATTTTTTTATCATTTTAAAAAAGCATATGTAAATAGTAAATGATGTGTTTTATCGAATGAAGCGAGTATAACGTATCTTTAATACCGTACATATTATAAATTAGCTTTTTTACCTGCATTCTTGCACATTTTATTAATCAATTATATTTTATTATATCTCATAATAGTAAGTACTCTTATTAACATTCTGTTTATTATTTTATCACTTATTTGTATAAAAGAGTACATATAAAAAATATTAATTTTATTTATTATTTGAAAATATAACGGTATATAAATCATAATAAAATATCACATATTTATTTTTTGATGGTAGTCAAATTCTATTAGATGAAATTTTATCCCACAAGATGTAAAAGATTAAATTAATAGTTATTGATTAATCTTTATTGATTTTCACTTAAACAAAATTATCTTATGTTATATTATTTGTTTTGTACTTAAAAGTAGAGAGTAGAGGGAATGTTAATAAGTAACCCACATTTCCGAAAGGTTTGCAAGGTTAACCCAACCCGAAAAATAATGTGTCAAAACCGGATAGTGGAGTGCAAGGGGGAGCCGGTTGCAAGTCAGTGAGGGGGATGAATGACCTTCCAGAGATCGATAGCTGGATGAATTGAGAGAGAGAGAGAGAGAGAGAGAGAGAGAGAGAGAGAGCAGGTGAAAAAGTAACAAGAAAGCTGCAGAGGAGAGAGAGAGATCAGTGAGAGAGGAGTGAAAAAAAAAAGTAAAGTTGCAGAGGAGAGAGAGAGATCAGTGAGGATAGGACAGAGAGAGATGGAAGAGTCATCTCTCCTCTGCGACTTTACTGTTGCTGTTTCACTTCGAAGAAGAAGCAATTGGGCGGGGGTTTATTTGCAGGTTGATGGGTAAGCAGTTAGTTTTAACTGGACACCCAAAGCAAAACGACATGACACATATTGGAATAGACTGGACAAGAGTTATCGGAGAAACAGATTCACCATCGACTTCGGATAGAAAATGGGTAAGTTTGCTTTCGATAAAGGTTATGCGAGAAGTGTCTCCCTCAAATCTGAAGCAAATTTACCCATTTTTTGTCTGAAGTCGATGGTGAATCTGTTTCTCCGATAACTCATGTCCAGTCGATTCCAATATGTGTCATGTCGTTTTACTTTGGGTGTCCAGTTAAAACTAAATGCTTACATGTCAACCTGCAAATAAATCCCCACCCAATTGCTTCTTCTTCGATGGTTTTTATCCGAAACTTAAGATTTAATTCAAATTATATTAATGCCCTCTCACTGTCACTCTTCCATCTTCTCTGTCCTATCCTCACTAATCTCTCTCTCTCTCCTCTGCAACTTTACTTTTCTTTTTCACTCCTCTCTCTCCTGTCCTCTCTCTCCTCTACAACTTTACTTTTCTTTTTCACTACTTCTCTCTCTCCTCTCCTCTCTCTCCTCTGCAACTTTACTTTTCTTTTTCACTCTCTCTCTCTCCTATATAGACTTTCTCTTGCTTTCTCTCTCTCTCTCTGATTTTTTATCGAAAGCAAACTTACCCATTTTCTATCCGAAGTCGATGGTGAATCTGTTTCTCCGATAACTCTTGTCCAGTCGGTTTCAATAGGTGGCATGTCGTTTTGCTTTGGGTGTCTAGTTAAAAACTAACTGCTTACATGTCAACCTGCAAATAAATCCCCACCCAATTGCTTCTTCTTCGATGGTTTTTATCTGAAACTTAAGATTTAATTCAAATTATATTAATGCCCTCTCATTGTCACTCTTCCATCTCTCTCTGTCCTATCCTCACTAATCTCTCTCTCCTCTGCAACTTTACTTTTCTTTTTCACTCTTCTCTCTCCTGTCCTCTCTCTCCTCTACAACTTTATTTTTTTTTCACTTCTCTCTCTCTCCTGTCCTCTCTCCTCTGTAACTTTACTTTTCTTTTTCACTCCTCTCTCTCTCTCTCTCCTATCCTCTCTCTCCTCTGCAGACTTTCTCTTGCTTTCTCTCTCTGATTTTTTATCGAAAGCAAACTTACCCATTTTCTATCCGAAGTCGATAGTGAACCTGTTTCTTGGATAACTCTTGTCCAGTCGGTTCTAATAGGTGACATGTCGTTTTGCTTTTGGTGTCCAGGTAAAACTAACTGCTTACATATCAAACTGCAAATAAACTCCAGCCCACTTGCTTCTTCTTCGATGGTTTTTCTCTGAAACTTAATATTTAATTCAAATTATATTAATGCTTCGATGGATTTTCTCTTAAACTTAAGATTTAATTCAAATTATATTAATTCCCCCTTACCGTCACTCTTCCCCCCTCTATCTCTGTCTCTGTCTTATCCCCTCTGTCCTCTCTCTTTTTACCGCCTGGGGCTTAGGGGGGAGGGTGATACTAGAACCAGGGAAACATTGAACAACACGCAAGACAGGAAACAACCATAGGGTGTCCAGTAGGAAATCATTAGGTGTCCAGTAGAGTACCAAAGGGTATCCAGTAATAAATCATAGAGTGGAAATTTGCTATATTGTTCATTCTTTAATAAAAAAAAACAAAGCGGTTCACCAAGCCTCTGCGAGAGCTCCTCCACTTCGATTCCACCTCCTCTACTTCAAGTCCGGCCTCCACTCGCCTCGAATTGACCTGGAAAAGCCATCACAACGAAGGTGAAGGACGAAGGCACCAAAGCGGTGCTCCGGCGGCAATTCACACCAGCGGCGCAAGACGAATTCACACCAGCGGGAGAGAGATATAAGACAGAGAAATCAAAGCATAAATAAGCTCTTCAATGGAGCTCTTTGATGGAGAGAGGTGGAGAGAGGCATAGAGAGAAAGGGTTTTGGATGGGTGACGAGATCATGTCCTCTCTCTCTCCCCATCCACACGTCTCACTCTCTCTCCTCCATAAATGCAGTCGGTCTCTCCCTCTATTGTAACCGGTTGGGGTGTAATTTTTTAAGGGGTTAGGGGTTAGTTTTTACAATTAATGTGGATAGGGGATAGGGGGTGCAAACTCAACCGGGTTTTTGGGTTATTTTTGCAAATGGGCCATAAAAGTGTATAGCTATATTTCTAATCTTATCTTATTTTGTTTGATTTTCAGTGAGAAAATTATCTAATTACTCAATGCATGGAGATATATACTTTCCAATTTTCTTTTAATATTAATTTATACAAGATTATTGATACTTTATTTACTCTATAAAAGTCTAGATTAAAATTTAAAAATATGATTTCTACTTAACTGTATTGGATTTAAATCTATAACTTAAAAAAATCCATCTAACAAGTATAAAGGAATTTTTTTATTTTCATTATATGTAGGCAATTCAATTAGACTAAGAGGGAGAGGATTGAAATTCTTGATTTATTAATCACTACCTTATCAATTGCACTAGTAAAACTTAACAACAGGCACATTACTCTGAAGGTCATAGGCCATGGGGCGGGGACTGTCTAAATATGTTATCATCGTGGATAGCTTTATTTTGATATATTATACGCTCTAATTCGACATCTGGATACAAAGTTATGAGAATTGGAAAATCGAACGCACAAGAATTGCTTAGCGTTTGAAAATTGAATGCACAATAATTGTTTTAATCGTATATCAATAAATTAAAATATTTTTATATTTTATTTACCTTGACATTCACTTACTACAACAATGAACTTTTTTCGAATAACATGATTATTTCGAAATTCAATTTTCATTATATTGTTTTCACTATTCTTATTTTTTGTTAGATTTTTCATCAATTATTTCATTTATTTATCCATTTTCATTCTTTTAACATAGAAGCAATATGTCGTAATATTCTAAAATAGAAAAGCATTATTGTCATGGTATTTTAACGGGAAATCAATATTTTTATCTACATGTAACATATTATCTCATTAAACTTTATATGTTTTACCCCGATATTATAAAATGACATAGTTATTATCGTAAAAAAAAGAGATTTTTTTAAGGTAAATGAATAGAGCAATCTCATTTTAATCAATCATACATCATTTTTATAGAGAAGCCATGAGACAAGTTGAAGTCATGAGACAAGTTGAAGATATTTCTACTCTTCTCTCAAAGTTTGAAATGGCAGAGATCCATCATATTTATAGAGAAGCCAACATGTCGGCAGATTACATAGCTAGTAATGGAATCATTAGTAACTTACAGTCTATCCCCTATCATAGGGAGTTTTGTAACATCATCCTTCAGGATGATCCTGGAGTTACGCTACTTTTATAGTAGCAACTCCTTCTGTTTGCCTACTGTAAAAAAAAAAAACAATCATACATCATTTGAAAAGGTCTTCTTCGCTCACATCTTCAGGGAGGGCAATCAGGTGGCTGATTAATTGGCGTATTTGGACTTGGCTTCGTATTTCGTCGCCGACTGTGTATAACTGTTTAAGTGAACAGTGATGAAATTGATTATCTTTGTCATATTAGAGGGTTGAATGCATAAATAGCACTCTCATTTTGACTTTGTGCCCTAATTGCATTGCATTGCATTGCAGGCCCAATTATCATCCATCTGAATCTGAGGACTGCCCTGTGAAAGTGTTTATTTAAGCTCATCCATGACTCTCAGTCTCAGACATTCAGTAGCTCTTATTTTTTGACTTTGTGTCCATTGCGGTACTGTTTATATAAATATTAATCTTTTTTTTTAAAAAAAAATGAAGCTTAATTGGAGGGTCGGGATTAAACCAGTTTTTACTCAGATAACATGAATTGTTCTATCTGAAGTTTCATCAGAGATTGGCAATCTTCCCCATTCTCAATTATTTAACTGTCTTGTACAAATGTGCGGTGGCCTGTGGATGGTTGTGCCAAGTTTTGATGTTAATTGATTCATTAATATCTGCATTATTAAAAATAAATAAATCCACAATTACATTAAATAAAATTACACTCATTTTTCTAATAGAAAAATATTTGAGATATGAGACAACATAATAACATATCAACTCTATAAATATGGGTCGTGGTTTATCTTTTTCTCCTTGTTTTCTTCATATTTTTTTTTCATTAATAATATCACTTTCACATTAAAAAAAAGCTTTTGAAGCTTCTCCTTCCTACCATGTGATCCCCATTACTCTTACCAAACCCTGCTTTGTTATAATCAATTACTATCATACTTCATACCTTGTGGCTTGTGCAATATAGAAAGTGGTCAATTATTATATCAATTTTCTTTTCTTTTTTCAATTAAATATTTGACAATGTATTTCATTATTAGGATTCAAATCCGATGCTCTTCGATGGATGATCTTGAAAATAAAACAATTTTTTTAAGAGGGGTTTTTGTGTAATATATAGCCTAATGAAAGTTAAGAAGTGGAATAAATGGACAGGAAAGTGGGGGTACAGTGAATACGAAGGCGCTATTATGGGCTTCGAAGTTGGGACTGCCCATGGCCCAATTTGATGGGCCCGTCTACTTCCATACCCCTCCCTTGCTAACAGTATTTGGCTTCATCTTCATGTATTGAATTTGGAAAATAAAAATAACTATTTTTTAAATATTATTTTTATTCAAACTCCAACAACATTACGAGAAATTATTTAGTTTTAAAAAATATTATAGATTTAGTGAAATTTATCTCTCTCATTTTTTTTTGCTGATTAATTCCCGTTTTGGATATGAGACGAAGAATATATTGAACAAAACAATGCTTAGAATTCTTTAAAAAAATTCAAAATCTCCAAAATGGTGAAGTTTCTGAGGATGCTCTATTAACAAGAAAATATCAAGTTCCCAATTTAAATTTGGAAAATAAAATAGCTATATAAATTGAACTTTCTATATCAAATTGCAAAGATACAACATAGCAGCTGGGACAATCAGTACGTTATTCATTAATTCCACAATTTAAATTGGGATGAATTATATCTTTGAAGTTCCCCAAAGAAATATTTTTATTTTCCTTTCATGAAACAACAATATATGTATACTGTATATAGTAACGTGATTATGATGAAGTAAAGTATAGATAGAGGTGTCATTCAACTAAAGCAAATGTGGATTAACAGCTAAATCGATCACTACAGAAAGATAAGAGTGGGAGGCATTCGTAATTAATTAGTACTGTACTGTTTATCGTTGATGACGTAGCCTGTATTAAAAGGGAGATCTCGATCATCTAACAAACAACTTCCTTCGGGGAAACCTTCTGAATAGTGGCGTTTTTAGTAAAGATTAGCTGCCCCACTAATCCGCCTTTATTGATTACGGAGTAATTAATACGATTAATGGAGTGCTTATATTCCAAATCTCTGATTATATATACTCCGTATAGTACAGAAAATGAAAACAAAGAGAAACCATGTGTACGGGTACACGACAGTACGTACTCTCACATAGGCGTGGTCACGGGTTACGGGTCGACCCGTGACCCACCGGGTCGTACGGGTCACTGGCCCGCTAGGTCAGTGACTCGGCGGGTGCGGGTTCTCGGGTCAAAGGGTCAAGGCGGGTTGCGGGTTAGGGTTAGGGTCGGAGGTTTTAAAACCCGCTGACCCGGCGGGTCGACCCGCCGAGTCAAACCTATATTTTTGAAATTTCTAGCCGTTGTGCAACGGCTAGTTCAACCCAATACGCCTATAAATCTTGTCTCCTTTGTTCATTTCATTTCATTACACTCATACATTGTATTTTCGTAATAACGTTAATTATCATGTCCGATCAATCCGTGCCTTTGTTCGAAAACCATCTCGACAAGGTCGAGCTAGACCTAGGGAAGGTCGAAGCGGTTTGTCGTCATTGCAGTCACAAGTTCAAGGTTACGAGAGGCGCCGGTTACGGAAATCTAAAGCTTCATATAACGAGGAAGCATCCCGACAAGATGCAAATCTAAGGAGGTTCGGGCTCGGCTTCAGGTCACTATGTGTCTAGGTCGTCTAGGACTCTAGGCTCTAGCAGTGCAGGTGTGTGAAGTGTGAGTGTGTCACACTATTAGAGACTTCGTGTTAGTGTCATGTACTCATGTTATGTGTATGACAGTGTGTGTAGTGTCGAATGTCGATGTACACGTAATCACGGTTTCAATTTTCGAACCGTATTACGATTTACGAGTGACGTAATGACATAAAATAGGGAAAATTGCAAAAAATAGCCCAACCTTTAGGGGTTGTTGCGCTTAATAGCCTGAACTATAAAAAATGTAGAAAATAGCCTCAAGTATTTACTTGGTTGCAACAAATAGCCTCATGCTACATTTCAATTCAAATAAGTATAAAAAAATAGCCTTAGGCTACCTTTAAATTCAAATTAATTAAAAAACCTCTCCAAAATAATTTTCATTTAAAAATAATCATCACTTCTTATATAAAAAAATAGCCTAAATAATTTTTATTCTCAAAATCTTCCACTTCTCATAGTTTTTTTTTTTTATCAAAGTCATTATTAGCTAAATTCATCATTGAATTAATTATAAAAACTACCTTATACCATATAAATTTTGTAAATAAATAATTTTTTTTAAAAAGGCTACTAAAAAATATCACAAGATCTTTATTTTTCTTAATAAAAAATTAATTTATCTTCATCCCACAATTTATTCAATGCTCAAATAAAAACCATTGTTGGGTGAATAACGTATGCACACTTTTTTTCTTCAATAGATAACAAACTACACTAATTGTTAGGTTTAAAGCAATATATAATGCATGCTTAACTGCTTTTTTGTGCTAGTTTTGCTCAGAAGATCGCCCTAAATCACTTATTAAATCAATTGCAAGTACAAACTTAAGTATTTATTCACTTTTAATGATATATAAATAATCTAATTAATTTTTTAAAATATTAAATTCAAGTTATATTTATATGGTTTGAGATATTTTTTTATAATTTATCCAGCTATGAGTTTAGATAACAACAATTAATTGTAACATTTTTTATTAGAAGTGATGATTTTTTAAATAAAAATTATTTTGGAGAGGTTTTGTAATTAATTTGAATTTAAATGCAACCTAAGGTTATTTTTTGTAATTAATTTTAATTTGAAGGTAATTATTTAAATTTGAATGTAGCATGAGGCTATTTTCTGCAACCAAGTAAATAATTGAGGCTATTTTCTGCATTTTTTATAGTTCAGGCTATTAAGCGCAACAACCCCTAAAGGTTAGACTATTTTTTGCAATTTTCCCCATAAAATAAAACTGAATATTTGTAAAAAGTAGTACAAAACCATCAGGCTACGAAGCTAAACTGCTCAAGTGCGAAACCATCCGTAAAATTTTAAAAAAAACTTGTAATAATATAGGATTTTAGTTACAAATTCACTATAACAATCCACTAAATTATCGTATGTAATCCTTCCTTGTTACTCCCTCCGTTCGAAAATAAATGATGTTTGACTTTTTTTCATGTAATTTTAGGAGCTAAAAACTATATCAAATCTTATTTATTTTAATTAATTTTGTTCATAGTTTAATAGTTACTCCATCCGTCCGGAAATAAATAATGTTTGACTTTTTTGCACGTAGTTTTAGGAGGTAAAAACTATATAAAATCTTATTTATTTTAATTAATTGTTTTTTCGAAAATAAATGATGTTTGATTTTATGGGAAAAACAAATGTTGTAGAGCAATAATGTGCTTTCAAAGCAAAATTAACGGGGAAAGAAGTGACAAGTGGATTAATTGATATTTTTATTTTTTAATTTAAATACCTTTTATTCTTCAAGTCGTTAATACTTGATCTAAAAAGGTAAAACCGCTAACTCTAAGCGCCCGCTAACTCTAAGCGCCTTCATCCCGGCCCAATAGGAATTTTGGGTCCAATGCTCGATGTGGGCATAAAAGAGCCTCTCATTTGAGAGGTTGGTTCTACACTGTCACTGGTGATTTGACTTGACCTTATAGATTAGTAAATATCGAACCAAATGCACAAAGTGAGATTCGAATCCGAGACATCGCATTTAGAATACCTCACTCTTATCGCTAGAGTAAGAGGTCATTGGTTTAATACTTGATGACATACACATGATTGGTTTAATACTTGATGACATACATATGATGGGGGGTACAGGTAAAATTTGCAAAAGGAATCAATTCATTGTCAATTGCAATTTTCTCCCTCCATAGTATAGTTCTATAAACGGAGATTTGTATTTGTATATTTATGTAAAATAGCCCCCCCAAAAAAGTACAATATCTCATCAAATATAGCTTAATTATGTTCAAATAAATTATTTTTTTCTCTCGAAAAACATATGAAGTAAAATTAAAGTATGTATATTCCACTCTTTTTATCCCTAACAGATCGAATCTCATATTTATATGATATCAAATCTCCATTTTATTTCTATAATTCCATAAAGTGTAATGCATGGGGAAAAAACCCTTCTATCTCAGAGAGCTAAATTATCACTTTCACATTACCAGCTTCCCATTTTTCCCCCCTTTTTTGGTTAATAAACCTTTAAGATTACATCAGTTGATTGTGAAGATTGGATTAGTTTATCATATTACTCTATCTTTAACTCGAATTCAAAGGAAATAAGAAATACTAATCACTCAATAACTTGATATTAATGATGGATTATACAAGTGGAAGTGGGTGTAGGCACTATTAATTACATATATATCACTTATATATATACATGTTCTCTTTTGTTTCTCTCTTTTTTGGCAAAGTTAAGTTGGACCTAAAAATGGTAATTATGACATTTTTAGGCCCATTTTAATATTAAAGATAAGCATATATAATCGCAATTTCTTAAAGCTAAAGTAGGTGAACCAAAATTTTGGCTTCCAATTAGGGAGGCAACATCTTAGGAATTTTAATAGGAAGTGGATCCCCTTTTTTAAAAAATAAAATAAAATAAAAATTGGATGTTTTATATGTTGTACATGTGGTCTATTTAATGATATTTTTACATATGACAATTTTAAATTTATGATAAGAGTAAAGATTATCATAGAAATATATTGACTCAATTTGCTAAATAGTGGGGTGTTATTGTGCTTGTGTGTATTTAATACGATACATTTTAATTGATTTAATGACTTTGAAATAAAATTTCATTTTTATTTTAAAATTAATTGACATATCTTGTTCAAATTTCTTTGTTATTTTAATTACATATGTTGTTCAAATTTCTTTGTTATTTTTCAAAGTAAAATAGGAAAGTAAGACCACTATTTCAAGAATATATATACATATATTTTTCAAGAAATTTGGCCCAAAGGCCGAAGGCCTTTGGGCCATTTACAATTTGTCCTAGGGTTTTGCCTTTGCTAGTAAATGTCCAAAATATTTTCATAATCCCCTTTTTACCCTTGCCCTTTTTAATTTCTCATTTCCCTACCCTCGTTCTTAGATCCGCCTCGGCTTCCTCCTTCGCTCTTCCCTTCCTCGATCCTCGTCTGCTTCAGGCTTCCATGGCTTCTGGTGGTCCGATCTGAGGCGCCGAATTCGTCCGATCTGAGGCGCCAGCGGAAGGAGGGAGAGATCTGGACCACGGGAGTTGATTACAGAGAGCGCCAGCGGGAGGAGGGAGAGATCTGGTGCAGATTTCACAAGAGTTGTGCCTAGGCGCCGGTTCTCCTCCTCGATGATGACTGCAAAGAAGAAGAGCTTATTGCAAAGAAGGAACCGGCTGAACGGAAGCGGTGACTGGATCACAGGCGACGATATTGAGAGGAAGAGCTGATTGATTTCCAATGGAGATTTCGGAGATCTACCTTATTTCAGTTGTCGCTATCCAAGAGCTGATTGATTTCGGAGATTTGCACAACAAGGTTTGGCAAAACCTACTGATTATTGGGAATAATTCAAAAGAGATATGGAAAATGCCTTATTCTGAACACTACTAGACTGAAGAACGCCGCCTCCGTCAATCGCGAATTCGTAGTGCACCGGAAGTAGGTAGAGAAGAGAGCGGGGGAAATTGCGTGTTCTACCGAGCAATTCTTCTTTGGTGGAGTGTTCTGACGGTGATGGAACTGTTTGGGATCAGCCTGGAGTGGTGGAAGTGGTCGAACTCAGGCGCGTCCTCCATGGCTCCTCGGCATCGGCTTCGCTGGCGTCTCGGATTCCGGATGGGAGGAAGAGTGAGAGGGTGAGGCGGGCTGCCGAATCCACACTTTCTCTCTCTCTTTCTTCCTTTGGTCGATCAATTCGATCGATTACCTGATTTCGCCTGCCGAATCGGCCTGAGACTACTGGAAATTTGGTTAGGTTTTGGCCGATTACTTGGTGAATTTGAATGCTGCTGAGAAATGGATACTGGAAGAGATCTGTACAGATTGGGCCTCCCTTTAGAAGAAGTCGAGTGCTATGATGTTTGTGGCCAAGATGATGAATTGATTGAAATGGTGAAAAGGCCTCTTCTCAGCCTTCTTCTTATGCTCTTCCCTTACTGTTGAGGTACTATCGATTTTTTGTTGAATTGATTTTTTCTTGAACTGTGGAGGTACTGCTTTCTGCATAGTTCACGTGGATGTGATCTATTGCTAGTTTGTGTACATAGCTAGTGTTTCATTCAATGGAATTCATGAATTATGTGTATTTATATATCCTACAGTGTCAATGATCTTGTTTTTCTTTGGTTACAATGTCTATGACCCTATTTTTATTTTGATTACAGTGTCTATGACCTTGTTTTTGTAGTGGTGACAATGTCTATGACCCTGTTTTTTTTGTTACAGCGTGTCACCACTGATAAGAGTGGTGACAGTGACCCCGTAAAAAAAATTAAAAAAAAAACTCTTGAAACGAATCTGTCATCAAAAAATTGTTTCCCTTGTCCTAGGTTTTCCCTTTGATTACAGTGTCTATGAACCTGTTTTTATTTTGGTTACAGTGTCTATGGCCTTGTTTTTCTTTGGTTACAGTGTCTATGACCCTGTTTTTATTTTGATTACAGCGTCTATGATCCCCTTACCCATTCATTTATTATAGGAGAATTGTCACCACGTGTATTTTGGCTTCTCATTAGTCCCTATAGAGTTTGTGCCTCCCTTGTCGTATGGTTTTCCTTTGATTACAGTGTCTTTGACCCTTTTTTCATAGTGGTGACAGTGTCTATAACCCTGTTTTTATTTTGGTTACAACTGTAATCAAAAAAATTTCATGTCACCACACACGTGTCACCACTGTCATCACTGTCAAAGAGTGGTGACAGTGACCCCGTAAAAAAAAATTCTAAAAACGAAACTGTAATAAAAAAAAATTCATGTCACCACACACGTGTCACCACTGTTAAAGAGTGGTGACAGTGACCCCGTAAAAAAAAAAAACTCTAAAAACGAAACTGTAATCAAAAAAATTTCATATCACCACACACGTGTCACCACTGTCACCACTGTCAAAGAGTGGTGACAGTGACCCCGTAAAAAAAAAAAAAAAAGAAACTGTAATCACAAAATTTACATGTCACCACACATGTGTCATCAAAAGTCAATGCCTTTGACCAGTCAATAGTCAATGGTCAATGGTCAAATTAAAAAATGGGAAGGAAGGGCAAAATTGGAATTTTTGGACACCCTCCTAATTTATTCCCCTTTTTGTCCTAGGGCTTAATTTTTGCCCAAAATATGGACACTTACCAAATTTTCCCTATATTTTTTCACCAAGCCAAAATTCTATAAAAGATTTTTTTTTCAACGAAACAAGGGGTGAAATTAATTAATATTATTATATATATAGTTGTTAGACTTTTGTGGAACACAATGTGAACAAGGTGCTCCTACCCCTAACCCCTATATGTCTTAATCTCAACTGAAAATGTGTACACTGCTCGAGAGATGTTTGCCTTGAGGAAATCTCAAAAGTCTTCGGCTAGCTAACAACAAAAAAATACGTATGATTTTTCGATTATTATTATTAGCTTTAATTAAATGGTTCACACTTCATAGATTCATCAACTTTATGTGCAAACACTATAAACAATTAATTGAACAAATTAAATGTCGCCAACATATTATTTAGCCAACAATTCAAGATATATACCTTTGAAAGTTTGGATTATCATCAAATACCCGGTGTTTGGTGATATTTTTCATAACTTACAAGATTTATACTAAATTTGTTCACACTTCCCAAAAACTGTAATTAAGTTAATATTAAAGTCCGTTGAGATTACCAATCACAAGTTGGTGTAGTGGTTATAGGGCTACATCCCATGCCTCGAGGTTCGAAGTTCGAATCCCCGTGGAAACATGGAGACGCTTGTGAGTGGGAGGGTCAACCCCTTAATGGGCCTACAGTAACCCGATCCAGATGTAGAGTGGGCTATGCCCACTTGAACTGGAAATGATCTAAAAAAAGTCCGTTGAGATTTCTAATCAGGGTTGTGTATAAGTAAGACGAGATTCCATCATAAAACAAATTAGCTAGCGATAGGAGAAGTAGCCTATCAACCTATATACTAGGATTGTATTGTTCAAACTTTCGATGTAAAAGAATATTTGTCGCTTCATATCTTAACACGTCCCCACAAGTGCAACTAGGATTGTGTCAACTGGTAATAGGTTGTAACATCTCATTCTCTTTGTAGTTAACATGGATCAGGATTGAAAGACGTATAGTTAGGCTAACCACTCTGCTAATACCATATTAAAGTTCGACCAGCTAGACTTTATCTCATAGATCAACACGTTCTCCCAAGTGCAACTATGATTGTCTCATCTAGTTGACATTTGGATAATTTGTAATAGGTGACATCTCATTCTCTTTATAACTAACTCGGACAATGATCAAAAGACGGATTATTAGGCTAACCGACGAGATTCCATATATTAAGTCCACATGCACTCTAAACCTAGTAGTAGTTACACAAGCACAATAAAATTCCATAAGAAAACCAATTCACTTATTTATATACTAAAACTTACATTATTTAAATTTTGACGTGAGAATATTAATTTATGTCACTTTTTTGTTGAAAAAAATGCATTATTGGCAAGAAAAAGCCATTCCCCACATATATATATTGAGTGAATGACAGTGCTGGAATAAAAATCATGTAATTATAATTTAGTTGTCCCCTGCCTCCAAATTCATAGGGTATTAGACTATTAGCTCGCTTGATAGGGTGCAGGTGCGTGCACATATATAATGCATCATTTCTTTCTTTAATTACATGATCATATATACTGTATGAAAGTTATATATTATATAAGGTACATTTTTCACCTTCACGAGATAAGTTAACACTTTTTACGTTGGTAATTTCCTATTTGGAGCGTGATCAATGATCATGAGATTCATGACACTCTCCAATTATATAATAAAACCCTCATTGGAAGGGTCACGCCATGGGATCCACTTAAAAGAGGGACCCTTAATCTTGAAGAAAAGACGACAGAACACAAATTATATGTTTTGTTTTTGGTAATGTTAATCAATTTTAAGGTTAAAAGATTACAAAAAGAGTAATAATCGCTTAATTTGCGGATTATTTTTTGATAATATTTGAAAAAAAAAAACTATTTTACCCTTCATTAAAATTAGGAGTGAATTGTCTATAACAATCACGTTCAACTTCACATTATAATCACATTTCTTTGAACCCAAATAAAATTCATCTCGTGTTTATGGAAGTTTTACAAACTATTAAAATTAAGTAGAGATTTGTAAGTGAGGGTAGAGGCAGATCGAGGAAGCGAGGAGGAGGAGGAGGAGAAGAAGAGAGAGGATGGAGAAAGAGGAGGAAGCCATCACCATTGATGGAGGATTGAGAAAGGATGGTTTCTTTCGCGATTTTTACAAGGGTGTTACATTTGCGAGTTTCTTTTGTTGATTTATTTAGTGTCATTTCCTATTTCTTTATTTGGAAACTATAGTGTATAAAGTATCTTTTACATTGTAAAATATAAATCCTACTAATTTTCTTTATAAAAAAAGAGAAAGTTTGCCCAACATGGACTTTTTTGGCTAAATTGGTGAATTGTCCAACTTTTTGGACAAATTAGCGAAATGTCCAAAAAGTGATGCATCGTCTGGCTTCCCTCGTCTGAGTAATCCACGACTTCCCTCGTCTCTCGCTCTCGGTGGACATAGATGGAGAGCAAATTGCTGATCATATGAATCGAAGAAGAAAGAAGGCAATGGAGAAAATCACCGATTCGGCGCTCATCCTTCGTCCAGCTCCTCCCCCGGCCAGATCTGAATTCGAATTCCATGTCCAATTGATTCGGCGGCGGAGATCTGCAATTCGGCTAATTGATTCGGCAACTTACGGTTATATTTGCATATTTGCACAACTTACGGTTATATTTGCACAACGTACTCTTATATTTGCATGAAAAAATGTTAAAAAAATAAAATAATTAAAAAAAACTAGACTTGGGTCATATTTGCACAACTTGCGGTTATATTTGCACAACCTACTCTTATATTTGCACGACAAAATGTTAAAAAAAATAGACTTGGGTCATATTTGCACAACATACTGTCATATTTGCAATTGCACAACATAATCTTATTTTTGCACGACAAAATGTAAAAAAAAAAACTAGACTTGAGTCATATTTGCTCAACATACGGTTATTTTTGCACATGCACAACATACTCTTATTTTTGCACGACAAAATGTAAAAAAAAAAGAAAAAAGAAAAAAAAAAGAAAAAAGAAAAAAGAGTGAGGCTATAGGCAAGATGATAAAATTGCTATTGGCAAGATGGACACTCCACCAATTATTTGTCCAAAAATGTGGACATTTCACCAATTAGGACAACTTTTTTTGACATTTCACAAACTCTCCCTAAAAAAAAATCTTAATTAAAAAACCTATAAAATTATTTCAAAATCAAGGTTATACATAAATAAATAGAAAAGAGTTCCACATTGAAAGTGTGACATGAATAATATAAATTTAATATATATTTTTTTATTGTCAATTGTTTTATAATATGAAATCTCATCGTGCTTATATGCTGGACACAAAACCCCGATCAGGAGCTCTTGCAGAATTTAGTACATCCATAGTATAAATAATATAGGTCAGTGAGTTATTCTTCTTATTATCAACCCGTTTTAGGTTAGAACCTCACTGTACTTATTTAATCATATACACATGTATACATGACTCGATCTCAACCCTGACGAACTTAAGTAGTCCGGGACATAATTAAATAACCCTATTTCTGATTTTTGTGTACTTAATTCTATTATTTTTTTGATGGAAATAAAAAAATTCACTTTTGCCTTGGGAATATTATAAGTTTAATAAGGGATAAATGGTATATATTTTCAAGATATATATTTCATTGAAACACTTCGATCTTGATCGATATCCTTAAGCAAATTATTCATTATAAACGCATGCTTTCTAATTATAGAGGAATCTCCTTTTTCCTCCATTAATCGAATATTCTCATTACAACTAGAAATTTGCTATCGTAGTTAGTAAGATTAGTTATGGGCTTGGTTTTTTTTTTTTTTTTTTGAGAAAAGTTATGGGCTTGTTGGTATAATTAATTTGTTCATGCCAATTTGATGAAAATTTTAATTCATGATATTCATTGCTAATTGTTTGTAGTAAATTACCCTGTTAAAAATTTTGACCAAAAAATTTCTTTATATAGTTAAAACCGTGACTTAACTTGTATAGTCAGATATATATCCAACTAACCAGACCTACTAACCACCTAATCCATATTAATTAGTTAGTAACCACTAATTTATAATCAATTGTTCTATTTGACTCACATTGGGAATCAATCTAGGTGAGAACAAAGAAGCATGTATAACAACTTCCATTAATAGATGTCGCTTTGTACGTATTTAATTAAGGTTTCCTAGGAAAATGCAAAAATGCAGCTTCTTCTCTTTGAGTTTTGTTAACAATTTCTATAGTTTAGTCAAAATTAAAGGCTAAAATCCGCAACATTCATTTGACCTAATGCATTGATTATTAACAAGAAGTTGATTTAAAATTTTACATATTGTATAATGTAAGAGCTTACTCCCTCCGTTCAAATATATAAGATCATTTACTTTTCGACACGTAGTTTAAGGAGCTAAATACTATATAAAATATTAATTTTTTTAAAATTATTTTTTTACATTTTAATACTTATTAATAAAAAGTGTTATATTGTAAAAAATTAAATTTAAAAAAATTAATATTTTATATAGTATTTAGCTCCTTAACCTACGTGCCAAAAAGTAAAAGATCTTATATTTCCGAACGGAGGGAGTATATTGCAACCAGTTGGAGAGAGGTCGTGAGTGGGCTCACGTGCGGGAGATACGAACAACATATAAACCCATCGGAGTAGCCAACAAAGACTGAAACTAGTTGAAGTGGGGTAAGACAAGTTATAAGGGGGTCGTGTACGTGCTGACCTACACAGGGGCGGCCCTAGGGTGGGGCGGGCGTAGGCGGCCGCCCCACCCTTCGACCCACGCGTCCCCGTACTTTGGAAAAAAAAATAAAAAATTATTTATATATAGATGGCAGTTTTGTAATAAGTAAAACTAGAATGAATATAGAATCAACTAATCTACTTTGTTTAGTTGGGTGGTGGGAAGGAAGGAAAGTAGAGTGAAACCAAAGGTTGGGGGTTCAATTCCTATTAGCCTCCTTTTTTAAAATTTCACCTCCCAAAAAAGCTTTTTTATTCTTTGTTCAACTTGCACCTCACTCTCTATATTTCTATCCACTTATTTAATTATATTCTCACTTCCCGACCTCCTTATTATATACAAATTATCTAGCTATAAACTAATTAAACCCCATAAATTGGTGAAATTAGGATTTGATTATGAGAATAAATTTTGTGAAATTTTCATTAGAGTTTGTGATTTTGAGAATAAATTTTGTGTTTTAATTATTGTGTATATGTGATTTTGAGAATGAAATTTATTAATTGAATTTGTGAAGCTTTATGCAATATTTATATTTTTGTACCCTACATGTCTTTGGGAACCAAAAGATATTATAAAGTTGTTGAGTTTACTATCCTATATAATATGCAAAAGCCTTGAATTTAGCATGATTGAATTTCGATAAGTTTACACTCCTAAATTTGACAAATGCCTGAATTTCCAATGAATGACGAGAAACCAAACCTCCCTATTAGATACAAATTATCTAGCTATAACTAATTAAGCCCCATAAAATTGGTGAAATTAGCCTCTTTTTTTTAAAAAAAAAATTTCACCTCTCTCAAAAAAGTTTTTTTATTTTTTGTTCAACTTGCACCCGCTCTCTATGTTTCTACCCCTTATTTAATTATATTCCCACTTCCCGAGCTCCTTATTATATACAAATTATTTAGCTATAAACTAATTAAACCCCATAAAATTGGTGAAATTAGGATTTGATTATGAGAATAAATTTTGTGAAATTTTCATTAGAGTTTGTGATTTTGAGAATAAATTTTGTGTTTTAATTATTGTGTATATGTGATTTTCAGAATGAAATTTATTAATCCAAAGAAAAAAAAGAATGAAATTTATTAATTGAATTTGTGAAGCTTTATGCAATATTTATATTTTTGTACCCTACATGTCTTTGGGAACCAAAAGATATTATAAAGTTGATGAGTTTACTATCCTATATAATATGCAAAAGCCTTGAATTTAGCATGATTGAATTTCGATAAGTTTACACTCCTAAATTTGACAAATGCCTGAATTTCCAATGAATGACGAGAAACCACTATCATAGCAATTAAGCAAATGTAAGTCTACTTTTCTACAATCCATTGCTAAGTTGAAAGTCGTAGCTTAGGTAAAGGAGTTTATTCACGGCCAATATCTTAGTACACACTAAAAATTTCGCGCCCGCCCCACCTTTCGGAGGATCCTGCGGCCGCCACTGGACCTACATACGGGAGTTATGAACAATACATGGGTTCCATATCAAAACCAATTGGTAATGAGAGGAGTAGCTCGCCAACCTAAGTTGTTCAAGCAATCTCAATATTTTCGATGTTGAATAACCACATTCCAACGTGTTCCAAACAAATTAACCCCAAAGTTGTCTTTCATATATAGATCAATATTTTCTTATACAACCCCAATATCAAGAGTTTGATGCTCACCTTACTAGTTGCTACTACACAATATCAGATCTAGGATTTATTTTAGAGGGGCTGATTATTTTTTTCCATGTATATATAAAAAAATAATTTTTTTTTGTTTAGATATATTTAAAAAAACTTAAAATTTGTTATTTAAATAGTCATTTTTAGTGGAAAAACCAAGAGAAACAAAAATTATCAAAAATTTGGATTTTTTGTGTGTATATATGAAAAAGAATGTTTTTGTTTAAATACATTGGATAAACCCTTAATTTTTTTTTAATTTTTTGGTAGATGAAAACTAATAGGGACAAAAATCATATATAAAAAAATGAAGCTAAGTAAAAGGATTTGAGCCCATAACCTCAAGGTAAATTAATCACTCCTCCTTACCAACTAAGTTAAATTGTATTTATAATTTCTTACTCAATCTTTTTAATTGATTTATCCCCAAAATTATGTATAAAAAACACATAAAAAATCTTTTTTCTATTTTTTTCCTGGACTAGGAGGTTTCATCCACCCCGAGTCTCCAAATCTGCGAATGTTAAGTCGTCAATCCACCACACCAAACGAACCCTTGTATATTACTCCCTCTTATCTAAAATGTAAGATTTTTTTTACTATTCAGCACGTATTTTAAAGTTAAAAAATATATAAAATATTTATTTTTTATTATTTTTTTAAAAATAAATTTAATATTTATTATATTTTTGGAATTTTTTTTCAAAATATTCATTGAAAAATAAATAATTACACATTTATTCACTACTTGAAACAATTTACAAAAATATTCATTTTTTGCAGGGAGATTAGAAATTCACAAGTTGTAAATTTTAAAACAGGAGAAAAATTGGAAAACAAATAAACGAATAAAATGCGGGTTCAACCCGCGTTTTATGCTTATATTTATTTTTAAATTACAAAAAAACATAAAAAATAAAATAAAAAGGGTAAAACGCGCCATCAACCGGCGTTTTACCTTGTTCCAAGTTCCAGGTCAGCGTTCCATCTTCTTTGCCAAATCAGAGCTTCTTTGCCGAATCGGAGGTAGGCGGAGGGGGGTGATCTCGCCGGAGCTCTCGATCGATAGTGGAGCCCCTTGCCCGCCTCCGGCGTCCGCCACCGCAGTCCATTGCTTCGTCTGCCACCGTAACCTCCACCGCCCTCCCTCTCCGCTCACCCTCGCTCTGCCCGACCTCCCTCCCTCTGTCCGACCTCCACTGCCACCGGCGCCGGCCTCCAGTGCAATTCCCCGGCCTCCACCGCCCTCCAGTGCAATTCCAGTGGAATCGTTCTTCCACATCGGCCTCGGACCTCCGCCCACCCTCCCACCCTCCGATCTCCCTCACCTTCCTCCCCACCCCCCCCCCCACCCTCCGATCTGGCGCCCGGCCTCACTTTCCTCCCCGCCCACCCTCCGATCTGGCGCCCGACAGGCCTGCACAAAAAGAAAGACGATGAACAGTAAAGCGCGGGTTTAACCCGCGCTTTACCTTTTTTTTGTTTTTTTTTTCTTATTTAAAAAATAAAAGAATAAAACGCGGGTTGGACCCGAGTTTTATTCGTTTTATTTTTGATATACTTTTTTTCGGTTTTAAATTTTAAAACTTACTAATGAAACGCGGTTTGAACCCGCGTTTTTCTGACAAACCTGCAAAAAATGAATATTTCTTTAAATATTTAAAATGTGTGAATATTATGGTAAATAATTATTTTTTATTGAATATTTTGAAAAAAAATTCTATATTTTTAAAATAATTATTTAGTTTAAAAAATAATATAATTTTATATAATTTTTAACTTTTTAAAATACGTGAAAAAAGTCAAATTTCTTATATTTTTTTTATCAGAGGGAGTATATATGATGTCTTAAATAAACATTTTTTTTTATAGAATTAATGTGTGTGACTAATCTATAAAACAAAAACCAAGTTTGAGATACTAGATTGAACTTTGAAGTGGCCGGCGCTTACAGTTCAATAATTGGACAAAACTTGGGAGAGGAAAACAAAAGCCTGATTATCATTCACCAAAGCACCTGTAAAGCAAGCTTAACTGCTTAACACTACCTAATTAACATTAGTTTATCAATCACTTTCACTTCTAATTGATTTTTTTTACAAATTTTTTTTTGTCTAATTTCAACTGATTAGATGAGATTATATATATATATATATATATAAAGTAGCTAGTGTGAGAAGAAAAACTGAGATTCCAACAACAGCGTGATTAAAGTGCTTCTTCCATCTGATCACTGAAAAGAGAGGTAGTAATTAATTAAATTTAATCAGCTTTTTAATTATTTTGTGTAGTTGTTTCAATAAATTGAACTGCTTTTTAAGGCCTGAGTCTGGCAAGCTGATAGAATATATCTCTCTGAAATATTGGATGCTTCTAACCCAAATTATTTCAGATCGAATTCGGAATACCTAATTATGTATCATCAGTTCAACTTAAACCTGATTATATAAAACTTTTATTAATTTAATTTAATTAAGAATAATGAATTGAAGTGCAAAACAACCTAAGCATTTGCTGTCACATATATATATGTATCGATCAGCAGAGATTTGGAGAACGATCTGCTGACACCTTCTTCCCACTTAATATTCTTCCTTTTAGAAAGATAGATAGAGATGCCTTGTTTTCACTTGTTATTTATAATACCCATTTCCATTACAGATCTATCAATCTATCATACATATCTTCTTTTTATTTAAAAAATTCAAAGTAAAACTAAACAATTAAAAATAATTAAAAATAAAAATAATACTACCTCCACTCGACAATATACCAAGTAAATGATAACGTTTAATACATTTCACACTTATAAATTACAATTATACTATAACATACTTCCTCCGATCCAAAATAAGTGATGTTTTACACTTTTGAATTTAATTAAAAAATAAGTGTATTTTTTTATATATCATGTTCATTGTCCATCTTTTATATATTTCAGTCTCTTGTTCTTTCTTTTCAATCACTTGTCGAGGTTCTTCATCTTTGATGTATGTGTTTATTTGTGGTTGTAAATGTGTTGTGTATGGTGTACGAATATCATTTATGGGACAATGAAAAACATCAGACTTGTTCAGAAAAAGGATGTGTACAACTCGACCCTATACTCTGCGTATAACTTGGGGTGAGACATCACTGACTCCAACTTGTGGTGGTACAACAACTTGTCAGCTACCACATTCACCTTAAGATCGACAAGTGACACTCAAGCTGAAGTAAAGGATGACAACAAAGCTTGAATATTGGAGATGATCATTTCAAACACCCACGGACAATTCTAAACCCTGTTAACAACATTAACAATCAAGTTGTCGTCTTCAACTTCAATGTGAGATAGACCAGTGCTATAAGTGGTGAATGAAACACATCCGCAATTAATATAATGGAAATAAGTGTTAAGTAGGAGTAATTACAAGAATTGTTATTATAAAAAAATTTTTTTTTTATCATTTTTCTTTCAAACCCTTCTCTTATCGATTTAAAATTGGCCGATAAACATTTATTAAGTATTATTAATTAAGACTTTGAAAAAGTAGATCAGTATTATTCAATACTTTACTTAAAATTTGTATATCTATGCTAAAATATCATTTAATTTGGATCGGATGAAATAAGGAGTATTGCTCTACTTTTTTCACTTGTTATTAACAAACTAATACAGTAATAATTAGCAATTGTTTAATTAAAGCAAACACAAAAAATGGTTAATGAAAAATATTTTAAAGAAACATTCAAGGATAAAAGGACATACAGTATATATATTAATTACTTTCTTTTTTTTTTAAATCCAAAAAAAGACATTTATTACTGAAGATGAACATTAATACTATTTTTTAATATGAACATTAATACTATCACTATGACATTGCATATGCGTTACTCTCATTAGTCACTGTGCTGCAGTAGACGTACACAGTACTGTATTAATTTACTCGTGTATATAAATACTCCGTATTATACGTATATCGATAGATTCAACTATTCAAGTATGAAAAGGCGCCTGGGATTACGGCATTTACGGGGGTAGATGGGATCAACAGTCACACTCACACACCATGAAGAAAAGAAACCAAGAAAAAAAAAAGGCATGGAATTTACCAAAACTCCCTCTGCAATGTCACTTTTTATGCACAGTTCCTTCACTGGATCGAGTTATTGTTACTTAACGAGATGATGAATCCCACTTAATTTTACTTAGGTCAACTCTCCACACTCTCCCTACCTTTTTCACACTCACAGTATAGTACCTGTTTCGGATTGGAAGCTACTCTGTCATATAGTATTGTTATCCTGTTTTAATTATTCACAGACGAAGTAGACAAGCTAGCATATATCTTCTTCCATTTACACCCTAATTTAATATTACAAGGTGGTTGGAGAGAGAGAGAGAGGGATAATCGGGAAACGGAGGGGGTGCACATGTTACTTCTTCAAGATATGATGAATTGATGATGTCATTGTTGCAGCGGGAGGAGGAATGAAACAAAGCTAGGGATTAGGGATTTAGGGATTAAAATCCCCAATTATATTAATACAGGCAAGTAATTGGTAATGCCAGACAAAGTCGTAGAACCCAGAGCCCGATTAAGCCAGACTAAGGAAGAATGAATTCAATGGCCGATACAAACCTAATGTGTAACTTTGTTGATAAATGATTCTTAAAAAGATTAATCCTTTCTTTCAGGTTACTAAATGGTACATTAATAAAACACAACTACATAATTCATTCACAAAAAAAAAAAAAAAATGAGAGAAAAAGAGGAGTGCCTCAGACCTCAGTGGAGGGGAGGTGCCATTTTTAAATTAATTTTTTCCCCAGAAATTAATTCCCTGATTGACTGATTCCTCTTTTACCTGATAAAATTAATTTTCTTCTCTGCTTATAAATAAGGAGCTTTTGGAAGAGGTGTTTTTTCTTCTCCTGTGAAATGTCACAAAATTCAAAGGAGGAAAACACAGTTGAGAAGTGGAGATGGTCTCAAATGCAAGGGATTGAACTCCTGTCTTCACCCACCACCACTGCAGACCCTCCACTACCCCAAAACCCCCAGCCAACAGCACAAAACACAGAGATGGGTGATTCTGAGAATGCCAATAACAGCATCAAGGTGAAAGATTTGAAGGAAGATGGAGCTGGTGGTGTTGGTAATGGTGGTGGGGAGAAGCCCAAGGACAATACCCCAAACCCAGTTGGGTTCAAAGAGCTCTTCAGATTTGCAGATGGGTTGGATTACATTTTGATGGTGATTGGCTCTCTGGGTGCCTTTGTCCATGGTTGTTCTTTGCCTCTCTTCCTCAGATTCTTTGCTGATCTTGTCAATTCCTTTGGGTCCAATGCCAACAACCCAGATAAAATGATGCAAGAAGTAGTCAAGGTAAGTATCAATTTGGTTGATTTTGGTAGACCTTGCTGAATACAAAAGATTGAATCTTTGTTTGGTTTTTGCAGTATGCATTTTACTTCCTTGCTGTAGGAGCTGCAATTTGGATTTCTTCATGGGCAGGTGGGTTGATTACTGTATCTACAGAAACTTGTATAGTCCTAGATTGTTAAACAATTTTGATCTATAGGGTTTATTTGTCTGTGTTTTGTAGAAATTTCTTGCTGGATGTGGACTGGAGAAAGGCAATCTACCAAGATGAGGATAAAATACCTAGAAGCAGCAATTAACCAGGATATTCAGTATTTTGACACCGAAGTCCGAACATCTGATGTCGTTTTCGCCATTAACACAGATGCTGTTATGGTGCAAGATGCCATTAGTGAGAAGGTAAAAGAGTAAAGCACCCAAATTTGGCTAGTTTGTCATGACTCTGAACTGATGACGTTCATTCAATTCTTACATTTTGGTCTATTTTTGTTGTGGTTAATCCAGCTGGGTAATTTCATTCATTACATGGCAACATTTGTATCTGGATTTGTGGTGGGTTTTACTGCTGTGTGGCAACTGGCACTTGTGACTCTAGCTGTGGTTCCTTTGATTTGTGTTATTGGAGGAATCTACACTGTAACACTCGCCAATCTCACAACCAAGAGCCAGAAGGGTCTCTCACAAGCTGGGAACACCATCGAACAGGTAATAGGAATTGAGTAGTATCTTCATCGAATGGACACTTTAGCGTAAATTTTAGGCCTTTTATGTGATTACTGCATCTGGGTGTGTAACAACTTTGGTGCATTGCAGACCGTGTTTCAAATTCGAGTGGTTTACGCATATGTGGGTGAATCGAGGGCGTTACAGGCTTACTCCTCAGCCTTGAAGGTGGTCCAGAGACTTGGATACAAGAGTGGATTATCAAAGGGCTTGGGATTGGGAGGGACTTACTTCACTGTGTTTTGTTGCTATGCTTTGCTTTTGTGGTATGGAGGCTATCTTGTCAGGCACCATTACACAAATGGAGGACTTGCCATTTCCACCATGTTCTCTGTCATGATAGGTGGATTGTAAGTTGCTCTTTTTTTTTGTACACTTGAAAGTTTTCAATTCTTCATCACACTTCTCATATATGAGCTTGTTTTTTGGCCTAACGAATCGATGTTACGTTGATAGGGCTTTGGGGCAATCAGCACCGAGCATGGGGGCCTTTGCTAAGGCAAGGGTTGCAGCTGCAAAGATATACCAGATAATTGATCACAAGCCGAGCATTGATAGAAACAACGAATCAGGGTTGGAGTTGGAGTGTGTTAGTGGGCAGGTAGACCTTAAGAACGTCGAATTCTCATACCCATCAAGGACAGATGTTAAAATCCTCAACAACTTTACCCTATCAGTGCCTGCTGGGAAGACCATAGCTTTGGTCGGAAGCAGCGGCTCTGGGAAGAGTACTGTCGTCTCCCTCATTGAGAGGTTCTATGATCCTACTTCAGGTATCTAAGTTCACTCAAGTTCTTGAATAATGCTTGTCAGAGTAGTTGAGTTGGCTCTTTCACTTGCAGTTTGAATTGCATTATTTATTATGAGTGGGTAAATTGCAATTTGAAGCTCTACTGATTGGAGTTTGATCACCAAAACAGGAGAGGTTTTACTAGACGGGCATGACATAAAGACGCTGAAGCTGAGATGGTTAAGACAGCAAATAGGGCTAGTAAGCCAGGAGCCAGCTTTGTTTGCAACCACCATTAGAGAAAACATCCTCTTGGGCAGACCAGATGCCACCCAAGAAGAGATAGAGGAGGCTGCCAGAGTAGCCAACGCGCATTCTTTCATCGTTAAGCTTCCAGATGGGTTCGATACTCAGGTTAGCCGAACATCATAACTTCTATGGATTCATACATTCCATTTAGATTGTTTCCTATTTGGAGTAGGCAATAAGCAACACTGCTAGTTTAAGGTTCAGTGTTTCCATATGGTCAAACAAAACCTAACCATCTGCATTGGTATTCAAAAGTCAAATGCGAGCAACTTGTTTGGTCAACAGGGAGTATCCCAGTCAAACATTTGCATGTGCATATGTTAATGGGCAACATTTTCCTTGGTTCATTTCAGAAAAACAAGGAAATTATAAAATATTCACACATTTCTCTGACAGTTTGAACATGTTCATTTGAGACTAGAAAACAAACTGAGATCTTAGAGGAGTTCAGACTCTAGAGATTCTGAAGCATATAGAAACCATCTCTGTTTGGCTTAACCGGTAGACCGTCGAAAAGCCAAAGTTTTTCCTACACAATCACAAGTGAGACACACAAAAAGGAATCAGATACTCCCCTGAAAATTCTAAAAAACTAGATGGGTAAATATTGTAAAGGATCTCTACACAATCTGCTCAATCATGTCATAGAAGAGTATAAAATTGCTAAAATAGTGCATAAATGATTGCCTGACATAGTCAAACTTGCATTCAGTTTCCTTCACTTATGTAGTACATGTTTTGAATGTTGTATACTTGTATGCAATTAGGCATTGGACTTGAAGTGATGAGGATTTAGTTTACTAATGCAAAACAATCAAATTTATATCAGCAATTAGCAATTGGTTCGTCATAATAAGGTTCTGGTTAGTACTGTACTGTCTCTACTGAAATGAAACTAACTCTTAGGATAATGACAGGTGGGAGAGAGAGGATTACAGCTATCAGGAGGGCAAAAACAAAGAATAGCGATAGCCAGGGCGATGCTGAAGAACCCAGCGATATTGCTTTTAGATGAGGCAACGAGTGCGTTGGATGCTGAAGCAGAGAAGCTGGTTCAGGAAGCCCTTGATCGATTCATGATAGGGAGGACAACTCTTGTCATTGCCCACCGCCTTTCTACCATTCGCAAGGCCGATCTTGTGGCTGTGCTTCAGCAAGGAAGTGTATCTGAAATCGGCACACACGATGATCTTATGGCCAAAGGGGAAAACGGTGTGTATGGGAAGCTAATTCGGATGCAGGAAGCAGCACACGAAACTGCTATGAGCAATGCAAGGAAGAGTAGCGCGAGGTACCCTTCTCTTTAATGCTTAGAGCCACTCTTGTTTCCGTTTTCCAAATCCGTCTATTGATGTTAATGTCTTTTTCCATACAGGGCTTCTAGTGCCAGAAACTCCGTTAGCTCCCCAATCATAACTCGGAACTCTTCTTATGGGAGATCACCTTACTCACGCCGGTTGTCTGACTTCTCCACCTCGGACTTCAGCTTGTCCCTTGATGCTTCACATGCCAATTACCGGCATGAGAAGCTGCTATTCAAAGAGCAAGCAAGCTCCTTTTGGCGCCTTGCTAAGATGAACTCACCGGAATGGGCCTATGCCTTGGTTGGTTCTATAGGCTCCGTCATATGTGGCTCTCTCAGCGCCTTCTTTGCCTACGTCTTGAGCGCTGTTCTTAGTGTCTACTACAATCCAAACCATTCTTTCATGATCAAAGAAATCGCGAAATACTGCTACCTGTTGATAGGACTCTCCTCTGCTGCACTCATCTTCAACACTTTGCAGCACTTCTTTTGGGACGTCGTAGGGGAGAATCTCACAAAACGGGTGAGGGAGAAGATGCTGGCAGCTGTGCTCAAGAATGAGATGGCTTGGTTCGATCAGGAAGAGAACGAGAGTGGCCGTGTGGCTGCCAGGCTGGCCATGGATGCCAACAACGTCAGATCAGCTATTGGAGACCGGATATCCGTGATCATGCAGAACTTGGCACTGATGCTAGTCGCGTGCACCGCAGGGTTCGTCTTGCAGTGGCGCCTTGCTCTCGTTCTCATCGCTGTCTTCCCCGTTGTTGTGGCTGCCACTGTTTTACAGGTTAGTTTCCTTTGACTTAGATAGCTGAAATGTTGCATCTTTGTCCTTCGAGTTCATTTTTAGCCAACACGAGTTTTCCTTTTCGACAGAAAATGTTTATGAAAGGTTTCTCTGGAGACCTTGAAGCAGCTCATGCCAAGGCCACACAGCTCGCAGGAGAAGCCGTCTCAAACCTTAGGACCGTGGCTGCATTCAACTCGGAAGTTAAAATTGTCGGGATCTTCTCCTCCAGCCTTGAGACTCCGTTAAGCCAGAGCTTTTGGAAAGGACAAATCGCAGGAAGCGGATATGGGATAGCTCAGTTTGCACTCTATGCTTCCTATGCTCTTGGTCTGTGGTATGCTTCATGGCTTGTTAAGCACGGCATCTCTGATTTCTCGAAGACGATTCGTGTCTTTATGGTCCTCATGGTGTCTGCCAATGGTGCTGCTGAGACGCTCACCCTCGCCCCTGACTTCATCAAGGGTGGCCAGGCAATGAAGTCTGTATTTGAGCTCCTTGACCGTAAGACCGAGATTGATCCTGATGATCCAGACACAACTGAAGCTCCCGAGAGGCTTCGTGGGGAGGTGGAGCTCAAGCACATTGACTTCTCTTATCCTTCCAGGCCTGACATAGCAATCTTCCGGGACCTGAGCTTGCGCGTCAGAGCAGGCAAGACCCTTGCCTTGGTGGGTCCTAGTGGGTGTGGCAAGAGTTCTGTGGTTGCACTCGTACAGCGATTCTATGATCCATCGTCTGGGCGAGTCCTTATTGATGGGAAAGACATAAGGAAGTACAACCTCAAGTCATTAAGGCAGCACATTGCCATAGTCCCTCAAGAGCCATGCCTATTCTCCTCTACCATCCACGAAAACATTGCGTATGGAAACGAGTCAGCCACTGAGGCTGAGATTGTCGAAGCAGCCACGCTAGCAAATGCCCACAAGTTCATATCAGCAATGCCTGATGGCTACAATACATTTGTCGGAGAGAGAGGCGTTCAACTCTCCGGGGGGCAAAAGCAAAGGATCGCCCTTGCAAGGGCGTTTGTGCGGAAGGCAGAGATAATGCTGCTAGATGAGGCCACAAGCGCGCTTGACACTGAGTCAGAGAGATCTGTCCAAGAGGCTCTGGATCGCGCTTGCTCAGGTAGGACTACAATTGTGGTCGCTCACAGGCTAACAACAATACGAAATGCACATGTCATAGCCGTCATTGACGATGGGAAGGTGGCTGAGCAAGGGTCTCATTCACACCTCTTGAAGAACTTCCCGGATGGAATATACGCGAGGATGATACAGCTGCAGAGGCTCACACAGGGGCAGACAGTAGGATCAAGTTCATCAGGGCGACCAGGAGATGATCAGGGGAAAGAAAACTAGTGAGGGTGTGATGATGATGGATTGGTTCAAAATATAAATCAATCCCTTTTGATCATTTTGTCTGAAATTCTTGATTCTTGACTGTGCCACAGTTGTTAAATCTAAGTTTATAGCATTCACAGTATATATATGTTCTTATTGCCTTGATCTCTGCCTAATTATCCCCATTCATGTGAGATTGGACTCTTGAAAGTTGCAACTGATGAATGAACATCAATTGGCATCTGTGGATTTTGGGCATGGACAAGATTTAGATTTGACACTTGAGCCTAGTTCCCCTCAATTGAAATGCACATGCATTAGGTTATGTTTGGTAAGGGGATTAAAGTAGTTGTTGTAAGGAGCGTTTTGTTTTGCCCATGGTAGGCTCCCAAAAGCCCCTACCAAACACAACCCACTGTCATATTTGAGTGCCATCTTAGCTAGCAGTTTTTGTAACCTTGTTTGGGGTGGGATAGGAAAGGGGATAAAGTGGGAAAACTAATTATTCAGTGCTGTTTCTTTGTCTCAAGTGTGTGGATTATTCACATGAGATCTGGGAGGCCTTGAAATCATGACAGATTGACAGAAAACAATGCATCTGTGGGGAGTGTTTTTACAAGGGAGAATAAATTCCAGTAGTACTGGCTAACTGGGTACGGTGTGGGGAAGAAATTTGACATTTTTGCTTTACCTTGCTCCCTTTTTTCCGGTGACCCAGCTTTGGATCAATGATGCAGATGAAAGGGGTCCAGGAGGGAACCTGCAATCACATCATTGTGTGCCCCTCTCTTCCAATTTCAAATCTCAATTTCTCAAGTTCTGTGCAGTCACATGTTGAAGCCAAAGATCAACACTTTAAGCCCCACACTTCAAATAATGTTTGGAGCTTATCAATTGTTCTGCCATCTTTGTCAATTGGCTGTGATTAAAGATGCAAACTTTCAGATGGTGCTTCTCTTCTAGTCTTCTCAATCAAGTGTGTTTGAGGCTTGAACACTTGCTGCATCTACTTTTGGTCTTTTGAGGGGTTAAGAGTTGGAACCCCTTGGAGTACACTCGTGGAATAGGGCTGGAAATCACCCGTGGGTGACCGATTCACCCGACCCACCCGACCCGATTATTAGGGTGAAAACCCGAAAAAAACCGGGTGATGAATGGGTGATGGGTCGGGTGAAATGGGTGATGGGTCGGGTGATGGGTGATATAATTTCCACCCATTACCCGACCCGCTTAACCACCCGTTAGCCCACCCGATAAATAATATAATTTAACATAAGTAATATATTTCTCATTTTCTACCTCTAGTTTCTCCATTTTTTAAGTGTTCTTGTTCAAAAAGGTCTAAAAAAATATATAAATTTGCATTATTTAACTCCATGTCTTTTTAAAATTTCTTTTATTTGCATTGCATATACCGATAGAGTGTAAGCAATTTGGCTCTTTCCAACGACTTTGTTAGTATTTACTGTATTAATCCATGATTAACCAATTCGTATTTTTCCAATTTGTCATGAGATTTATAACAATAATCCTCTTTATGCAAAGATATTAAAGAAATGAAACCTGAGTCTAATTTCTAAGGAGATAGTTTTTCTATACTTTTTTAATTTATTTTAAATCTAGCAACCGAGTTATTCATCTCATTTAGTTTGATATATTAAATTTCTAATACTAATTTTGTAAGTTAAGGATAGTGATATAATGTATATACTAATTTTGTAAGTTAAGGATAGTGATATAATGTATGAATAAGTCTTTTATTCATTTAGTAAGATTCATATGTTGACATGGTTGATAAAATTATCGAATATAAATGATTTTTGGGTATGTCTTGTGACTCATTTTCTTTAAATTTCTTTCACCCGATTAACCACCCGACCCACCCGATTCACCCGACGGGTCGAGTGATGGGTGAAACATTAGACGGGTAGGTGATGGGTCGGGTGAAATTTTTTTGTGATGGGTCGGGTGAAAAAATGGGTCCACCCATCCATCACCCGACCCATTTCCACCCCTATCGTGGAACGATTAATAGTGAGGCGTAGAAGCATGGGAATTGGGAGCCAAACATCAGTTATTAAAAAAGTTAAAAAAAAAAACTAACGCGCAAACTTTCCAGGGAGCCACAACACTACCAACTAAATGGTGTTACAATAAGAGGGGATCAAACATGCCAACAGCAAACACCCTTTTATGCAGGATTCAATTTTCTGCAAGTCCATAGCATATTTACACAAAGCTGCAGCACATTATTCCACGAAAGAGAGATTATCGTGTGCCAACAATTGTGGACACAAGGGTGCATTCTAATATAATTGTGAACTGATTGCTGAGTGATCAAAGCGGATTCAACTCCTCTTTTCTTTTCTTTTTTTGACAAATCCAATATTGTGGTAGAAAAGTATACACTGTAATTTCAACAGCAACACACACCAAATAATGCTAATCTCAAAGGGTTTAGCTTGATGTTGGAATGATAAGAAATACTGTATAACACCATTTTTGAAGCAAAACCTTGATAATATTGCTAGCTTCCTCTAAATTAATATCTTACAAGGGCATGACAAAACCTGATTTCCAAGAAATCAAACAGAAAGTAGAAACGAAAGGGAAGAATGAAACAGTTTACATTTGCATTAGCTTTGGGCCATTATCTGGCAACCCCATGCCAGCTGCTAAGTCAGCATCAATTTGAGTGTGAGGTGCAGGTCCCATCATCTCCTTCACACTGCAATAACAAAAAAATAATGCATGAATCACCATCTCAAATCCTCCAAAGGGAACAAGACAAGGAGATATTTAACATCCAGCGCCACCAGAATGCAGATGGGTTCATAAATCACACTCGATAGTCTGTCAAGCATAGCCAACGCCAAGGACTCCAAAATGCAGCAACAGTTTATACTTTATAATGCTGCTTTTTTGCATCTCATTCGTAGCAAATTATGACTGCAGAAAATCTTAGGATAATGCACAATAGCTCTTGAGATTTAAAACATGCACACTCGTAATTCCCAACTCTTGACAAATGCCCAGTAAACTCATGAAAATACCCACATTGATCATAGCCCGTAAGCAACAGTAACAACTAACCAAAAACACTGCAGCTCACACTCTTACTTAATTTCATTATTCTTTGTAACATGTTGGAATGATCAATGAAACTTGCAATCTTATCTGGCTTAAATTATCAACCTCAGTACCATGATGTATAAACAATCAAATAAGTTTATATTTTTAGCCCTTTCTCTGTATCTCCAAAACTCCAATCCATATATCGCAACATTCATAGGACAACCAAACCTAATACCTCATCTCCCTGTAAAATTGAAGCTAACCAGTCCAAATTAAATCCATATATTGCAATTTGCAACATTCATAGGGCAACCAAACTTAAATATCCCATCTCATTAGATTTTCTACGCAGTTAGACAGTCCAAATCCAATCCAATCCAATTCAACCATAAGACGTTGAATCAACCGAATCCAAGAATAAAAAGGAGTCCAAATTTACACATGACAATCAGTTAAACTAAACACGAATTCATAAGTTGATGAACAAAATAGATGAAATCTCACACATACCGCTTCTTGTGCCGCTTGGATTTGAAGTGCTCGTCTCTGACGGGAATGCTAGAGAAGTATCGATCGCAGTGCAAGCAGTAATGCTGTCCCATCCCGGGCAAATCCTCGTCCAAAGGCAACGGCTTTTGCTCATTTTCCCCCTTCTGAAGCTCGCCGTAAACGAGGTCGTCACCTTTGACAAGGAACTTGGAACGGCGCTTCGTTTTGTGGGAGTACCTTCTCTTCTTCACGGCCCTGTGTGGGCATTTTCCTCCCATTTTTCAGATTTGGGGGAATCCGGCAGCTAGGTTTAGCCGTTTAGGGTTTTTCCAATTTGACTGATCTGGTTGCGTGAGAATAAGAAACAAACCCAAACCCTATTGGAATATTTTTGAGTTGATACGGTGTCGTTTGGATATGCAATTTGGGCCTCAAGCTTTCAAGAAGCCCATGAATATTTTCATTTGTCCACAATACCCAAATTCAGAAGAAAAAAAAAAGAGGGGAAAAAAGGCTTACTCATGCATTTGATTTACAACTTTCTTGGGGACCAATTTCTTGTCAAACGCACTAGCAATTCAGTGTCTTTTGGTATCAACAAATATTTTTACTTGAAAATAACTTGCAGACAAGGAAAGTTGGTATCAATTGTCAACCCGAGAAGTAGATTTCGACAAGTTTTTTTCAAGTAAAAACACTTGTTAATACTGAAAACTGGTGAATTAGTCATGCATTTGACGGAAAATTAGTTGTGTATATAACAAGTCGGCTTCCTTATTATCTGCTATGTAGAATCCATAAATGTGAATATATCCAGTAACCCGAAGATCTTAATTTGTTTGTCTGTTCTTAGACCACCTCCCACCATAGGCTATAAAATGGGGTTTGACCTTTTTTTCCTCCCATCTTAGGCCAAAATGCATTTTGGCCAAAAAAAAATTAGCTTATTTCTAAAACGAAGGCCAAAATTGGCTTGAAATTTTAGAAGGCCAAATGTGAATTTCACCATTTTTTTATTTATTTTTAATTGTCTAATATTAATATAAATTTATAAGTCACACAATTAATTATATATAAACTACAGCTAATTATTTTTTTATCAAAACTAAAAGTTATAGCGTTGTAAATATATTGATGAGTTCTTTGATATGACTATAATATTTAATATGTTTGGATTAATATATTTGCATAAATAATATCTTTATAAAAACATATTCATTTTTTATTATTATATCTTCATCAAAATCATACCTCGTAAATAAATATCGAGTTGCATAAACTATTATATTTGAAAATAATAATAAAAATCCCAAAACACATCAAAACCATAATACGGAGGAATATATAATATTCTTGCAAATTAACATCACTCTCTACAAAATTATTCGTTATTTGGAGGTCATCACTCTAATCGTCTTCATGTGAATTTTTTATTGCTTGTTCCATATTTGCTAGGAAATTTTGAATATGTATAAAAAAATCTATTTTTTTCTTGTTTGAATATGAAATTATGGTAGAACGTGCATCTTACTGTCATACGGAGTACTTATTTACCCATCAATGGAAATTTTATAGTATTAGATGTTTTAAAATATATTACTGTATATAATAAATTATTTTTAAATATGAGGTCTATTTTTGGTAATTTATAATTTCAAAATATTTGATGAAGCTTATGAATATAATTTAATTTGTTATTTTCATTGTATATTGTGTTTACTGAAGTACTGATTTTTTAAATCAAATACTCAAGTGTTGATTTAAAAAATAATAATTGGTTTTCTACTTTCAAAATATTACACAAATAATTGATTAGATAATGTTATATTCGACTTTTTAACTTCTTATAAAGATTATTTTTACTAAAGTGATGATTAGATTTTTTTTAAAAAAAATCTTCAACATTTCTCATTTATTCAACTTCATTTATGACATAAAAGCTTCTTTTTCTATATAGGAAGATTGATAAATTTAGTGCAATATTTAAATTAATTAACATACTCCATACATGTTAGGAAAAAGGTTAAAATCTGTATATAAAAATTGAATTTTTTTCAAAATGATCAAAAAAATGAAAGAAATTTGCAAAATGGCCAAGGATCCAAACTAATTTGGAAAATAGCCATAACAGGGCTAAGTCGCTGTTTAAAACAGTGACTTAGTCTCATATATTAAAAAAATAATAAACTAATAAAGTCGCTGTTTAGAACAGCGACTTTACATTTTTTTTATTTTTGAACAAAATTCGTAATTTAAAAAAGAAAGTGAGAAAAAAAATGTATATAAAGGTAGAGTCGTTTGAAACAGCGACTCTACCTAAATATATATTTAAAAAAAAGAAACGTTTATATTGAGAGTCAAGGGAGGGAAAAAGTCGAAAAGGTGGAAAAAGAAGAGGGGATAGGGGGGAGTGGGGGCCTGGGTACGGGGAGAGTGGAGAGAGTAATTGATAAAAATGGGAGAGTGGAGGGAATATAGAACCGCTGTTGTAAACAACGGTTCTATTTTTTTATTTTTTCACCACCTTTTTTATTTAATTACGAATTTCACCCGAAAATTTTTTAAAAAAAATTAAAGTCGCTGTTCTAAACAGCGACTTTATTATTTTTTTATTTTTTTAATATCTGAAACTAAGTCGCTGTTTTAAACAACGACTTAGCCCTGTTTTGGCTATTTTCCAAATTAGTTTGGATCCTTGGTCATTTTGCAAAATTCTTTCGTTTTTTTTATCATTTTGAAAAAAATTCATAAAAATTAGGGAGGGGTTGTTATTTACACCCAAAATTTTACTATCTTCACCCCAAAATCAAAGTTCTTATTTTTTTTTAAAATAAATCCTACGCCTCTTGAGTCATAAGTGTGTGACTCAATAGGCGCAACTATTTTTTTCTATATACATATCCTGCCCTTCTATAGTCACACGTTTATAACTCAAGAGGCGTAGAGTTTATTTAAAAAAAATAAAAAACTTTGATTTTGGGTGTAAATAGTAAAATTTTTGGGTGTAAATAACAACACCCTAAAAATTCTACTAATGGATTTGGTGAAATATTCCACAAAGAAATGACAAGGGAAACTCTCTCTTCTATCTTCCTTGAGAGAGAGCCCAGACCTGGTTTTCTGACCGGTCCAACCGGCTTCGGCCTATACAAACTGGCTCCGGCCACACAACTCCCCTTCGACCACCACAAATCAGCCCTGACTATATCAATCGGGTTCACCCCCTGTCTATCCTTGGCGGCGTTGCTTTAGGCGCGTTCCGCCTCCACCTTGGGTTAGGCAGGTTCAATCGGCACTTCGCTGCTTGGCCTTGCCTAATCTCCTCCTCCCTCCTCTATCCCGATCGGCAATCGAGGTTTTTAGGGATCAACCTGATTCGACTTTTAACCCTAAGCCCCAAATTCGATCGGTCCAACCTTCGATGGTCTCTCTGTTGATCCAATCTCTCTTGGTCCAAGGTGGCTCTGCCTCGGCGTGGCCGAGTTTCTCCCCCTCCTTGATCTTCTTCTGGGGCGCTCCAAGCTCGTATCCTCTTGTTTTCCCTATTCAAGAAGATGGACGTCGGGTATTCTCATTCTCCGCCGGTGGTGTGAAATCAATCGCAATTCCACGGGTGGTGTTTGGTTGCTGCCAGTCCCCATGTGCTGCTTGGGGTTGGTGTAATTGAAAATCCCCTATTAGGATTTGAAACCCCATTCAATTTGGTTGTGGGTCACCTCGGCGCCATCTTCCTGGCCCGGGCTTGGCGTTGTCGGCCTAGCGTTGCCCCGCTGACCACCGATGGCCAAAACAGCAGCGGAGAGTCCCACTGACCACCGATCGGTCCAGCCTTCGATGGTCTCTTCGTCGATCCAATATCTCTTGGTCCAAGGTGGCTCTGCCTCGGCGTGGCCGAGTTTCTCCCCCTCCTTGATCTTCTTCTGGGGTGCTCCAAGCTCGTATCCTCTTGTTTTCCCTATTCAAGAAGATGGACATCGGGGATTCTCATTCTCCGCCGGTGGTGTGAAATCAATCGTTCCACAGGTAGTGTTTGGTTGCCGCTAGTCTTCATGTGCTGCTTGGGGTTGGTGTAATTGAAACTCCCCTATTAGGATTTGAAACCCCATTCAATTTGGTTGTTGGTCACCTCGACGCCGTCTTCTTGGCCCGGGCTTGGCGTTGTCGGCCTAGCGTTGTCCCACTGACAACCGATGGCCAAAACAGCAGCGGAGCTGGCTTTCACTTGCAACAATGGCCATTGGACTTCTTTGGGCCCGTGGTTTATTTTTTGGGCCTAAGGCAAGTTGAGCATAAAATCCCATAAGGGCGTCAGATTTCGTTCGCTAAAGGCGTATTTTAAATCCCGGTAGGGTTGGATAAAATCCTGTTAGGGTTCATGTTGCTTTCTGTTCAGGCGGTTTGAGACTTTGCGTTTGGCGTGACTAAGCTTTCTTCTCCGATTGGTGGGGTTCTGGCAGTTGGAGTCGGGACAGGCTGAGGTCGTGGTAGTGTGTATCGAGGCGTCTTCTTTTATTGGGAAGACTGGTTCCTTGGAGATTCGCCTTCACTGCCCATAGGTGACTCCTTATCTAACGCTGACATGCGGTGCTGCTTTAGGGTAGTCCTTGGCTTCGTCCATCGTCTACGTCCTCATCTCGTCTGGTTTAGTTGTGTTTAGTTTCACTTTTGTAGAGTGCTCCTACCTGCATTTTGTGTCGTCTATGTATTTTATGTTTGTTTCGACTGTTATCCGTCTGTTGACTTGTCGACCTTCGAAGTTCAGGTATGTCTGACCTCAAATTTTTACCTAAAAAAATTGGTGAAATACAACCTACACTAGTACAAAATCATCCATTAATACCGGTTATTTTGTGAATCGGATACCGGTTATTCGTCTGGTATTAACGGCGGCGGTATTAATTTGGTTAATACCACTTTTTATGTAACCGGTTTTAATTTTCTCAGATACCGGTTATTTCCAAATAACCGGTATTAATATGTGTGTTTAAAAATTGACACCAGTTATTTTGAAATAATCGGTATTAATTTGTGTGTATAAAAATTAACACCTGTTATGTTGAAATAACCGGTATCAATATTTTCATCTTTTTTTAAAAAAAAAAAGGTTGTTGGGATATCGATTATTTATCCCACTTTTATGTCAGAAAAAAAATACATAATATTTTATTTAATTAGTCCAATTGCTTACAACTTGCAATCTATGAATCATCATTGAATTCACATTAACCAAATTGAAATACAATTTACACTCCATCTTAGATAAGATGTCTCTTTTAAATACTTATTACAAGTTGCAATAGAAATTGCACAAGAAGGATTTAAGTTTCAACTTACAGCAGCTGAGCTTTCCTTGATCATCTTCCACCCCTTCAGGTGTACCCTCCAGCTCAAGTATACAGGCATGCACTCACAAAGTGTGTAGCATAATGGTAGGTATAAAAACTGCAAAAAATATGGATAGATGAATTGGAATGAGCAGTGCTACAAGAAGATTAAGGGCTACTTATTAAATTAATTAAATAGCCAGTCAGAAGAAATTGAGTACATCAATATAAAAGCCATTAACCGGCTAATCTTCACATCACATTAGAAGTGAACAAATGAGAAAGAAAGATGAGAAGAAAACACAAAATTTTAGGAGGGTTCAAGAATGTTATAACATAAGAATCCGGATCTTTCAAGTCATGCACTGATGAAGTAATGAATATAATCTGTATTAGTAGCATACCTAGGCCAAGCAGGGTATAATGTTCTACTTAAGAAAGGATGAATTCCCCCAACTGTATTGATTTAAGAATAATTGATTCACATTGACTCATAGCACCTTTACTAAAATTTGTGAGCTGTGATGCACCAAAATCACATAGATTCAAGTCTTGAACAAAAGATTCAATAAATTGGGTTGAAAAGGATGACCTTTATTGATGCATATGGTTGTGGAGATATCAAGAAAGAGAGCATAAAATGCTAAATTTAAAATACCAAATTAAGGTTCCAAGATAGCTAGACCTTTTCATCTAGAGCCTTGGTAAGTGCTACCTTTCCAACCACATCAGGAACATTTGCCCAGCCCATCCGATCCATCTCGCCTCGAATTCCTTCACACCTTTACAAAAACAAGCATAGTGCATTGAGATTTCAGGGTAAATGCACTTTCTAAGCTCAAGTCAGTATCATGAACTGAAATAAGGAACAAAAACATGATTTGCACATAACGTTCGTCATTGGTGGACAATTCTGACATTTAAATGGAAATCTTGGTAAATAGATTAATTAAAAGAGGAAAAGAAAATAACAAGAGATGCACAAATCAAAACATAATTACCATACGAGTATACGACATGACAAAAATAGAACATGGAGACATTTCACAAACGACTTTAGATAAAAAAAAAAATTAAAGTTCTTCGGAATACCTTTATGCTCCAGTCTAAAGTTTTTTGCCCTCTCTATTGCATATTTTCGCTTCAATTCGACCACTTCAGCTTGGGGGCAGAAGCCTTGCCTTACGCTACTCGTCTGAGTGCCTTTGCAACAGCTATTTTGAGTTAAAAAGATTCATTAAGATAACAACTAACCTTTGTTTAGTAACTAATACAGAAAGACAATTTGCGAGACTTGAATGGAAAGATTTTACTTGTCATGGCTTTAGAGAACTTGATAAGATGTTCATCTAATCCTTGAATTGGATGTTGTATAAGTTCCTCCACTGCCTTCTCAGAAGATATGATAGAATCCAACTCTGAATACCCGACGGCCCTAAGAGTGTTTGATGCATTTTTCAATCAAAAGAGTATGATAGAGGCAAGAGTGCAAACTTTAATGTTGTTCAATAATCTGATTGGAGTTAACTTTAACACTTGTAAATTACACTCAGATGAAGTATATGTGCACAGCTCCTAAAGGAACAAAAAACATAAACACGACTTCTCTAAAGATCAGATGCAAATCCCAAATCTTCACAAATGTATAATAGGAACTCGAATAACACATAGCAAAGGGCAGATAACTAGATACAAGTCACCACAAGTCACTATATTCACTACATTAGCTTTTCCTCATCAAGCTAACAACAGATATGACTTCTTCAAGCGGGTAATCAGTAAAGAGGAAAGCAACCTTTTTAAATGAAAAGAGAGAACATCAGTTTGTTCATGTCCTCCGTCTCCTCGTCTTGCTCTACATTTCCTGTTTTGAAAAGGGACAAAAATATATTTACACACGTGATAAAAGGAGCTATTTGCTCCAATCCAATAGTATACTCATTAAAGATGCTAAAGCAAAAAGACCGAACAATTTATCCATAAATTGCATTTCACCTTTACCAAAAAGAAAAAATTGCATTTGGCTATGAAGATCATAGAGTACAAGGGAGAACAAGTCACCTGGTTAAGATTTCATATTACTGCTGCATTCATCTATAACCTGCGTAAGTGAAGATGAGGATCAATTACAAATATGAATAAGAATGGCTGAGATTCCAAAATTGAAATTATAATTGACCAACTTAGATTTACAATTCATCTATAGATAAAAGGCCTCATAAATGGTGAAAATTCATGAATACTAGATTCAACTATCAAACCCTAGAAGCAGCTGCTCTTCCGAAAACTGCATCTCACAAGAAAAATCATCAACTCACAAGAAACAAATTTGAGAAGGAAAGCGACCAAAATCAAGGAAAATCATCCAAAATTGAAATTATAATTAATCCATACAAATGAACAAAACAAATCAACCAATTTGCTCAAATTCAGAAGCAAGGCGACCAAAACAAATCAACACCGTACCTTAGCTTATGCTCGATCGCCGGAGACGGAGATGAGGCTGGTCGGAGACGAGGCGATGAGGAGGTGAAGAGGCAGAGCGATGCAGTGACGGAGACGAGGCGAGGAGGAGCTGCGAGTCGCCGGAGAACAGGAACCTCGATCAAACAACGTACCAGCAGTGACGGAGACGAGGCTGGCCGGCTGTGACGGAGACGAGGCGAGGAGGTGGAGAGGAGGAGCAAGTCGCCGGCGATGAGGAGGGGGAGAGGTGGAGCGAGTCGCCGGCGGCTTCAAGGGTTCGAGCAGCTAGGGTTCGATCGATCGATCGGCGGCTTCAAGTGTTCAAGCGGTTTCAAGGGTTCAAGGGTTTGGTCTCAAACTGATCGTCGATCTGTCTATCTAATTACTGTACGTTTAACACTAAAAATTGTTACCGGTTTATTAAAAAACCGGTTACCTTTTTTTTTAATAAATTATTAATACCACTTCCCTTAAATAACCGGTCTTAAATATAAGCGGATATTATTTAACACCACCAATCTTTTAAAAAACCGGTTTTAATATTTTGGATCCTGACATAATACCGGTTATATAAAATAACTGGTAACCGAGAACGTATTATTACCGGTTTTAAATAACCGGTGTTAAATTATCGGTATTAGAGGAATCCCAACAAATTTTGTAAAAAATCTCTAAAATAGAGATTAAACTATCAAAATCTCTAAAAAAAATGCACTCCAACTCCAACAGTTTCTCTATTTTACAGATTTTTACATTTATTACAAACTATGATAAATAAATGCATTTATTAAAGATGTTTAATTCTACATTTCTAAAAACTTCATTTAAACTTAATTCTAATATTTAGCCTCATATTTGTTGGTGAACTTGTATATGTTACCTATCCTCTTGCACAATATATTAATTATTATTATATTCTCACATGATATTTTTTTAAACAAACTCTAAGGATAAATTTGATATTTATTTTTAAATGGTATTAATATTAAATTTAGATTGTTACTATAAAAGTTATCATGAAATTGGATAAAATATTATTCAAATTTAATCTTATTATTTTCAATTGGTGAATATATTTTTTATTATAAATTAGATTGGCGATTGATCATATATGATTAATTAATAAAATTAATTAAATAATAAGGCTTAATTTATAATTTATAAAAATAAAATCATTCCAATATCAGTTATGAGTTCAAGTGAATATTTTTTGAAGTGAAAATTTTATAGAATAATTTTTTAATGTGAACTTTATAGCATAAAATTGGATGAAATTAATTATCCTATTTTATTTATAAAAGTTCACATAGAATTATGATGTTTGGTTTATCTATCTATATTGATTTAACATAATTAATTTATATATTATATCAAATCATATCAATTTTTTTATTAACGTTTAAAAATAATTATATTTTTATTACTAGTAAGTATGAAAATTATATTTTTTTTCTATATTATGGGTGAAAATGTGGTGTTATGTCATTAAATTCTATCTAGGGACAAGTGAACATTAAATTATAAAGATCAACTTCTCTTCCTACAAATTTAGAGATTTTTTCATTCTCTCCATCCATTTCTCTATTTTAGAGATGAGTTTAGAGAAGCTGTTGGGGAGAAAAAATGACTTTTTTCTCTAAAATCTCTCATTTTCTCTATTTTAGAGAAGCTGTTGGGCTTGCTCTTAACCAGCACTTTTGTACTAGTGCTAGTTAATAATGTGACATTCTAATTAACGAGTCGCCGACTCATTCTTCAACAGGCACGCGGTTTTTCTTTTCCAATGAATTTGAGTCCTACATCTACTTTTAAAGATCATTGATAGTGATATTGTAGACGTACAAAACAGATCCAGTCGAACAAACAAGTCTAACCTAAACAGGCCGAGGACAACATTGACTAAACCTGGAGCCAAACGTCACCAAACGATGATACCGCTGACCAGTACAACCAAGCGATGACACCGCTGACCAACACCACCAAGCGATGACACAGAGAATCGATCTATTTGAGTTGCTCTAAGAGTCTTAGACTCTTTCTTTAGCTTTTTTTTTTGTTCTGTTTGTATGGTATGTACATTTAATTTAGGACAATTAATTCAAGTTGAATGTACATGTTCCGAGCTAATTGGTATCAATTTAATTTGGATCCGGGAGCTTGGTAACCAAGAAGTTTTCCTTCTAAAAATTCAATAATGAAAATTTTACATTGATTTATTTTTAAATGATTTTCACTACCCGATCGATATCATTTTCTATTTCCAATCTACCAGGAAAAAAAAACCTATACTTCGATCAAGATCGAGCTTGATTTTACTTCACCGTCGATGAACAAAACCGACATTCATGTTCTTTAAACATGTAAATTAAAGCAGTGCTGTGTCAAACAAACCATGCACCCCCACATAAGCATTGCATGGGTAAAAAAAAAAAGAACAAAAAGGAGGAGATCAATCGATCCAGTTGCATCCACTATGTCATGGTGCAAGTTAGGCAACGAACATAGTTAGGTTCGTCGCTAGAAACATGTTCAGGCAACGGACAAAGTCCGTATCGTTGCCCCAAACAACCACAAGGGAACTTCTATTTTGGAGGGGGTTGAAGCAACGAAAATAGAAAATTGTTCATTGCCTGAATCGACTCAGGCAACGAACATATTGAAAATGGTTGTCTGAACAAATGTCAAGGGGCGACAAAAAATAGATAGTACTCAGGCAACGAACATAATGGAGATGTTCGTTGGTGGAATGCTACTCAGGCAACGAACCTATTGTAAATGGTTACCTAATAAAATGTCGAATGTTGACCAAAAGTTTGGAGTATTCAGGTGACGAACAAGTTTTCAATGTTCGTTGCTGGAACTTGATTAGAAGAATCTTCCAATGCCTGTTTGACAATGTTAATATTCAAGCAACGAACAAATGTAAAGTACGTTGTCTGAATGTATAAACTAGATGGCATGCACTTTACTCTGGCGACGAACAAATATCTATGTTCGTTGCCTGAATTAAGGGCCCCACCTACGGTATTTTAAATTGTGTTTGAGGCAACAAACGTTTTCTATGTTCATTGCCTGAATAAATGGGTCCTACCTAGATAAATTAATGTTGTTGTATGAGGCAATAAATATGTTCCTATGTTCGTTGCCTGAGCGAATTTCTCCTAAATTTGAATTTGATTGAGGAAGATAATTAGAATTATATTGATATTGAGAATATAAATATTGGTCTTATTTTTTTTCCTATCTTTTAAATCATGTTATTTAATTTTGGTAAAAATATAAATAATGGTCTCATTTTTTTCCTTATCTTTTATTAAAATCACAAGCTTATAATTTTATTGTTGAAGTATTATGAGTGTTGAAATTAAATAACATTTCATAATTTATGAATTATTTTGACCACTCATTTCACCTCTTGGTTGGAGTTTAACACTAATCACCTATGGTAATGATACTCTTTTCAAAATTTGAGATTGAGATTGAGGTTGGAAGTGGTTACTTGAACAAATGTTGAAAAATAACACAAAGATTGCCTTTATTATTATTATTATTATTATTATTATTATTATTATTATTATTATTATTATTATTATTATTATTATTATTATTATTATTATTATTATTATTATTATTATTATTATTCCTATCATTTAAATCATGTTATTTAATTTTGGTTAAAATATAAATATTGGTCTCAAGATTGAGATTTGAGATTCAGTCAAAGGTTGAGATCAAGATTTGATATTGTGATTGAGATCAAGATTTGATGTAGAGATTTCAGATTGAGACCAAGATTGAGATTGAGGTTGAGATCAAGATTGAGATTGAGATTGAAATCATTAAGATCAAGATAGAGATTTGAGATTGTGAATTGAGACAAAGATTGAGATTTGATATCGAGATAAACATTGATCGAGGTCGAGATTTGAAATTGAGATCGAGATTGAAGTCCCGATTTCCTTGTGCCCCACCCGGGTTCTAGCCTAGCTACCACATTGAAGTCCCGGTTTCGTTATCCTCGAGGCCGAATTTATTAATACTCAAAGTTTCTACATGAAAATTGGACCGGAATCGACTAGCAATTTTCATTTGAGATTATGGTTGTTATGAATTTGTTTGATATATAGATTTTGGTTGTTATATATAGATTTATGTGATATAAGTTAAGTATGAATTTTCATTTTTGTTTGAGATTGAGATTTGAGATTGAAATCAAGATTAAGATCAAGATCGATATTTGAGACTGAGATCAAGATCAAGAGCGAGATCGAGATTTGAGATTGAAGCCAATATGAACATTTGATCATATTTGAGATTTGATATTTGAGATTAAGATAAAGCTTTAAGATTGAGATTGAAATTGAGATTGAGATCAAGTATGTTAAGATCAAGATATGATATTGAAATTAAGATTAAGATCGAGGTTTGAGAATGAGTTAAAAGTTTAGATCGAGATTTGAGATTGTGATTGAGATCATGATTTGAGATATGAGATCGAGATTTTAGATTGAGACCAAGATTGAGATTTAATATTTGATATTGAGATTGAGATTATGATCTGAGATTAAGATTGAGATCAAGATTTGATATTGAGATCAAGATTAATATCAAGACTAAGGTTTGAGATTTAGATTGAGACCAAGATTGAGATTTGAGATACAACTGGAGATCGAGATCGAGAATCGAGATTTGAGATTGAGATTCAGATCAAGATATATTAGTTCTAATTTTATAGAATATATTGGTTCTAATTTTATAGATAATCGAGTTAACAAAATAAATTTTTTTATTTACATATATAAGTGGCATAAAAATTAAAAAAAAAAGATCATACAAATAAATGTATAAACAAATCAATTATTTTTCAAAATATATAAAATTTTATATTTAAATATATTACATAAAATTTGTTTTTTTTAAATGTATAAATAAATTATTGATCTTAATGTAAGTGAAATTAATTTTTTAGGCGGTATAATTCCCGCTTGTTAATTTTTTTTCGGGTGCCTTGTGAAAATTTGGCGGTATAATTCCCGCTTTTAATTTTTTTTGGGCGGTACCACTAACCCTAGAAGCACCGCCTCTCTTCGGGTCTATCTCTCCCTCTCAAACCCATCCCCTAGTCCGGCCGCCTCTCGATGCTCTCCTCCGAGAAGCCCCCAGTCCAGCCACCTCCCGACCACCCTCTTCGGCCACCCTATGCCGGCGCCTCTCGATGCTCTCCTCCGAGCAACCCCCAGTCCCGCCGGCGCACACAGAGAGAAACACATAGCACCTCCGTGCCTCCTCTCCGTCGCAATCGACCTTCGCCATTCACCAAGGAGTTCTCTCCAGAAAACAAGTATCGTTCCCTCTCTCTCTTCCTCAGATCTGTACTGTTCACTCGATCCCCATTATGAGGCTTGAAACCCCTTTCATTTCAATTTAGGAGCTTGATTTGTGTTTGGTTAGGGTTTGATTTGAGGAAATCTATGGCTGGGTAGATAAACTGTCAAGAAGCTTGTTTTGCTTCATTATTTACCAGTGTGGATAATTTTTTTTCTTCTTTACCTTCAAATGTTGAAAGAAATCGATAGTGAACAGATAGTGTATTGGACAATGCTTTTTTTTTTAATTGAATTTTGGCAACATGAACTCGAAAGGTAATGCAACCCAAAATGATACAACCATCTGTTAATCTGTAAGCCTGAAATACAGAACTTGAACAACTGAAATCTGAATCAAAATAGGATAAATCAGTATAGGATAGAGAACAATTGGCGATTGGGAAGTGAGAGTCAGATTGGTTAGGGTTTGATTTTAGGTAGCCACATATATCTAAAATAGTTCTATTTGATTTCTTAGTTGTTGTTGAACCGAGTTTTGATGTAATTATTTTTGGATTTAGACCTCCTTTATTGTTTTAAGTTGTTGCCTTGACATGTTGCTGCTTATGGACTTTTTGAGAATGGTTAGGGATTCTAACCCACTCTTTATCTCTCTCTGAAATTATATCTCACAAGCTCTCTCTATTTTGTGGGATTTTCCAGGTCTAGCATGAATGCCCACTCCATCTCCCACCTTGACTCACTCAGGTAAGAGCCTGTGTTGTTGAGTTTTGAATATTTCTGGATTGCTCGATCATATCAGTAATTTAATTTGCGATTGATTGAATCATGTGATAGCCTTTTGAATGAATTTATTTATCTGTCTGTCTTTGGAGGCACTTCTTGATGAATATTTTCCTTTGTTTTTGTGAGATTGTTTTAGGTTGTGAAAGTGTTCCAAGGTCGTATTCGAGTGTTCTTGGAAGGTGTTGTCCATTGCGGACTTAATGTCTTCAAAGCATTGTAAGTACAATTACACTCACTAGATGAAAATAATCTCACAAAAACAAAGAAAGTACAATGCTCAGGCAGTGTTCTTGGAAGTACAATGTCTTTTTTCAGGCAGTGTTCCAAGATTGCTCAGGCAGTGTTCTTGGAAGTACAATGCCTTAATGTCTTCAAAGCATTGTAAATACATCATGTGCATCTGGCATATTCGTAAGTACAATGCCTTTTTTCATCCTAAGTACAATGGCTTTTCTAATGTTTAAGTAATGGATCTTCATCTCTTATTACTACAACGACAACAACAAAAAATTGCTCTTGAAAACATCTGTTTTAAGCTGATAATGCACTCACTAGATGAAAATATGCACGTTTATTTGTAAGTACAATTACACTCACTAGATGAAAATATACATATTCTATAACATGTTTTTCAATCCGACCTGAAAACGTATATATTTAAATTTAAGGTTTGTATTTTTATGAGTTCACAATTCTAGGTTACTGATTTTGTTCCATGTTCAAGTGCTACAGATTTTGTTCTTTTATATAACAGCTCTAGTGATGGACTAATATGTAACTTTTGTCGATTGTGTTGTTTCCATGTGCTCTCTGTTTGTAATGTATATCTATCATCCCATTAAGATGAACATTAAGTTCCTCTTCAAAATTTATAAAGATGCTAACTTAACATCTAAATATTATTATTGTGAACAGATTGGTAAAAAATGACAACCTATGAGATTACGAAAGTGCAGGTTACTTAATTAATAGGTTTTGAAAGTCACTTAATCCAAAATTTTAACTTTCCTCTTCTCTTCTTCATCTAAACCTGCTTGTTCTGAAATCGAGATGGTAATTTTCTGAAATTGAAATTTAGATGGTAATGTTATATGCACTTGTTCTGAAATTGAGATGGTAATTTTCTGAAAGTGACATTGTGATGGTAATCAATGTTATATGCACTTGTTCTGAAATAAAGCACTTGTTCTGAAATTAAGGGTGAATTTTTATGTGCACTTGTTATGGAAAGAGTGTATTACACTTTCCTCTTATCTTCTTCATCTAAAGCTGCATTTTCTTGAGATGATAATCGATGTTTTTAGGATTGAATAATTTACTTTTGATTAATATTCAATCTTTTATTATTTGGATCGAGTTCTTTTTTAGAAATGTTATTACTTGATATTCTAATCAACTTTAACTCCTAATTTATGAAGTGCATTCATAGTAATTTATGTAATTTATAAAGTGCATTCACAGCCCTCTGTTGCATTTGCTCCAGTAGTTTATTTATTTATATATGTGTGTGTCATACTCACTACTAGTCAGTACTTGCATGTTACACCTCCTGCTTATCATTTTCCACCTATTATTGGATGCTTTCTCTAGCCCTCTGCCTGCCATAGATTGCCTCCTCTTTATCCTCATATATGTTTGATTGATTATTCCAAGATCCACATCATATTTATGGGGTTTGTGCACTTACATGGTGGAGTAGTGATTAATTGAATTGAGGATGGATTTTACGAGTTCCAAATGAAATTTATGATGTTTCTAAGTGATAATTTCTCTCACCGTGAATCTAAATTAAAATTCAATATGGGATTGTCTTACTATATCTTTTCCCATGGGGCTTTTCTTCATCTTAGTTGTTCATTGTGTGTAAAGATTTTTCATTTCCATTCAATGCATATCAGCTCAGGAATAGAGAAGGATCTGCACAACTCCACTATGGAGTCACCCAGTGCAAGTGCAAGTGTTGCTGCACAGAGGACGGAGTGGGGGGCAAAAGCAAAGAAGGCTGGGGAGGAATCGAGGAGAGCTAGGCCATTGCTTTGGAGCGCGTCGCTGCGTGGGATGAGCTCGTGCAACAGATGACATCTAGTGCAACTCGTAGGATCCACAACCAACCACCCAGGTTAATGACACTCCTCATGTTAATGACACCCCTAACAACTCTTGAACTTTTGTGTATAGATCTTGTGTTTGTGAATCTGAAACCAAATTGTGAACTGATTGTGAATATGTGTAAGGGTAGGCTTTGCTAACTGATTGTGTATTTGCATTTTGTGCATGTGAATATAAATGTAGAATTTGTCAAATGTGAAAGTGAGCAGGTGTGTTTGTGCTTGAATGTGGCAACTAGGAACCCATAAATTGGTTGAATGTGCTTGAATATAAGCAGGCCTCAATGTGCTTGAATATTGTAAATATATATTTTTTAGCATAAAATTTACCAGGTAACGAACATAGCATATAACCATTGCTTGAATTTAAATAAAAAAATCCAAAATTGATTCGGGCGACGAACATTGAAAGTATTACTGGATGCTAGAACAACCCGGTGACGAACAAACTAGTCGCTTGAACCTGAATATCCGTTGCCACAATACTCAGGCAACGAACATGATGTATTCGTCGCCTGAAAATTCGGATATTTGACAATATCCATATGATTTCAGGCGACGAACTTTTGTCGTCACTTGAATAGCAAAAGTTCGTCACCCGAATGGCTAAAAATTCGGTTCCCAGCCCGTTGACCATATTCATGCAACGAATGGTTGGTTGGTTGCCTGAACCGTCTCAGGCAACGAACAAACGTTTGTTCGTCGCCTGAGTATTGGGGGACGAGCTTGAGGCAACCACCATTCAGGCAACGACATGTTCGTTGCTTGAATGCCCAGGCAACGTGATGGGCATTTAGGCAACGATATATGTCTTTTGCCTGAATTGTGCCATGGCATAGTGATCTTCTTATGACTCCACTCTCCAAATCCAATCACGAATCCTTTGGCTAGCTAGATCTGATCCATATTGAGAAATAATTAAAGAGATAAAAGTTTCAAGTAATATACAATAAGTCGATGAGATACTCGATCTGTTTCTTACGAATTGATTTTTAGATAAAACTTTAGCGATTGATCATGTAGGCGGTGCACCCAACCCCGGTTACCGGGGGTGACGATTCAACTCCCACAGTGTGAGAGGCTTGGCATCATGGCTGAATCCTGAAATGATTTAATTAAGCAAAAGAAACAAAAGAAAAGTGGGAGCTATACATAGAAAAAATAAAAATAAATCATGGATCCAAACTGACTGATAGATCGAGTTGGGCATACATGATTAATTTCGTATCATGCATATATATATATTATAATTAATTGAAGACTAAAATAAAAGTGCAAGCTAGGAAATTAAAATAAAAGGAATATAATTGGGAATTAATGATCGATCGATGATATAGAATTAGGGTTTCTGGAATCTCCAGCTAGTTATATCGATCGATCGATCGATCTAGTAACGCTTAATTAATTTTTGTTGATCGATCATTCGAAAAGAGATCGAATTGAAGGCGTGGATCGATCGAAGAGGTAAAGCGGGGGTCGGCGACATCGATTCGCCTGCAGAAGCGCCTGCACCTCTCTCTCTCTCGATCTCGATCTCGATCTCTATACAGGCAAGATCAAATCTCAAAAACTTGATCGAAGATGGAGGAAGTAGTAAAAGGTGCAGGTGCAAATGCAGGTAAATGAAGGCGCCCATACATACATATATGAAATTGAAGAAGCTTAAGGTATATATAAGCAGAGAGAGGAATGAATTAAATGGGGAGGTGAAGGCATGCAAGTTGGCAGTACTGTATCTACACATGTAAATATCTGGTAGCCTAGATATATGTTGATGACGATGGATCGACATGGCCATGGCGGATGCCTCATCACCTTAATTCAAATTCAGAATTCAGATGGAAGGCCATAGGATTAAAGGTTCTGTGGGGAGAAAGTTATGTGAGGCCAGCACGTGGGTACACACCCTTCTTCACGTGGGCTTCTTCCTTTTTATCCAATCACATTTCTCCACCTATGTTCTTCCCATGTGTGTCTCCACCTACCTCCTTCTATCTTTTCCTTTTCTTAACCCTAGGACTGCTGTATGTATTCTCGTTCCGCCAAAAGACGTTATAGTACCCGCTTATAATTTATGTAATCGCTTTCTCATTAGTACTCCCTCCGTTAATTAAAACTTGACGTTTTACTATTTACGCACGCTTTTTGAGGTATTAAAAACTATATAAAATATTAATTTTTTAACATATTTTTTAAATAATTTCATACTTGTTACTATTAATTATGAATTTATAAAAACAAATTTAAAAAAATGTTAATATTTCATATAGTTTTATCATTATAAAAAAGCGTGCATGAATAGTAAACGACAAGTTTTAATTAACAGAGGGAGTATAAAATAGACTAATTAACCATAGTACAAAATTATTTATTTATTTATTTATTTAAAATATTATAAGGTTTGAGTTTTAAACACTTCTTTTAATTAAGTTCAAAAATATTATCTCGATTTGAAATTACAAGTCTTTTCAATTTTTAATACTCCCTCCGTCTCAAAATTTTAAGTCGTTTTAAGATTTTGTACAAGTTTTAATAAAATACTCACTCATCAGTCAACATCATCATTCCACTAATTTTTTTTATAAATTCTATTGTTTTTAATACTCACTACATTTTTTAACCAATCAAAATCTTTAAAAAAAATCAACAACACACAAATCGATACAAATCATTACTATCCCCTACCTTGAATTTGGTAAATAAAGAGCGATCATCCGGGGTTCGAACCGAGGACCTTTGAGTACTACCCATAGGTTCTTTTCGGTTGAACTATTCCGGAATGATTTTTACTATCCTCTTCCTAGAAAACCTAGAATGATATCTATTTTGATACAAGAATAAAGAGCTAAAACGACTTAAATTTTAAAGAGTTAAAAACTATATAATTATATATATATATATATGTAGTATTAGCTTAAAATTATTTTTAAAAATTAGTAAAAAAATTCATAGTAAATTTTACTCCGTAACTCTTAAAAAATGCCAAAAAACAAAACAAAATTATATTTTTGAAGGGATGGAATGAAGCACATAGTTTTGGAATTGGATTGAGATCTGATTCTGTTCACATACTGCATTGGGTGATATTGAGAGGTCAGAGGTGTCATCTACGCTAAGAAATAAAAGGGTATTTTTAAATACACCGCAAATCCACCTTTAAAAATACACGTTGCTTTCGACGTGTAAGCCACCATCATTAATTAATACTTTTAAATAATTAATTAATCCACTTTAACCCGATACGTTGGAATTGACGTGTAGGGTTTGTGGTGTATATAGCGGACGCGGAAAGAAAAACCTAATTTGATTATACCAAAATAAAAATTTAATTTAAACGTTACTGTACGTATTTTATACAGATTGTACGACGTCCTTATGTCAGCTGCCTTAATTGTCCTCCACCGCTCCACGTGCTAAACGCATAGTAGTGGACTAGTGGTAACAAAAAAATAAGGCGGGTTGGGTTGCAATAAAAATCCTCTACATTACTCTATGCTTCACAATATGCATCACAAAATTAATTTAACATAAAATTTATCTTTAAAAAATTTTAAAAATTATATTAATATTCTAAACATCTATATTTATATGTTTATAAACTTTTATTTTGAAAAATCATTTCTTTAAAAAAATGAAAATTGAAAAGATGATTTTTTGTAATATACATTATTTAAATTTTTTGAAAGATGATTTTTCAAGATAAAATTTTATAAACATATAAATATAGGTTTTCCAAACATAAATATAATTTTTATTTTTATTTTTAAAATAAATTTTATAACAAAATAATTTTGTGATACATGTAGTGAAGCATAGAGCGATGTAGGGGATCTTTATTGGTTTGGTTGGGACTTAAAATTCATATGAAGTTATTTACGGGAATTGAATTCATAAAAAGTTTAATTTATGATAATTGTGAAAAATGTGTTTGATTTTTTTTTAAAATTAAATAGAAAAATTGAAAATTTTCAAATAAAAAAGGTGAAAGTGAACTTATCTTATTAGGTAATTCAATTTGTACTTGGAGAAATTTAACTTCGTGAGAAGTTGAATTCGTGATTTTTCATATTTAAAAAATATTAATGAATTTATTTTTCATACTTTTAGAGATTTTCTATTTCATGGTTTTTTTAGTTGCCAATCAAACGAGCTTTTATTTTGATATGTTTTAGTAAAATGGTGGGGAAATCCAATCTACTGGTATATTTTGTTGTAAAAAAAAAGTAAGAAATCAAACTATTATTAGGTAAGACATTATTGGATAAATCCAACAGCAAACAGAGAAATGTCATAAAAGAAGCAAACAAAGAAAATCGAGGTTAGCCAATAAAGTTGACAACATCCAACGAGATGCCCAAATGGAGATATCTCCGGTTAATGGAGAGTTAGGTGAAAGGGCCATGATAACTATTGATTTTAAAAAATGAAGGATGAGATCTTATCACTCTAGAATACATTCCACACATTTTTTTATACAACGTAAGAGTTTGGGTGGCGTCACACACTGCTAATTTACTATTTAGGAGCATCATTTCGGACAAGAATCTGGATCTCAAGATAAAATCAAGAGGGTCATGGTTGAGGAAGTGTCGAAGATGTGTCATTTTATCCGCAATCATATTAATCTCCCTTAATACATGGACGCAAGAAACAACAAGGAAGTCCCGAAGTAGCTTTCGAGAATTGGCCATGATGAGAATACATTCCAAACCATACCGAGGGGCGAAAAAACAAAAAAATAAAAGAACTTAAGCGTTTGTTTTTTTTTTAAATTTCCCTCATGTATCCCCACTCATAGAAAAAAAAAATCCTTACGATGATGATTGGCCCTGCCCCTGACTATGGTTACGTTTGGTAAAAGGGTAGTTGATGGATATATGAAGTTGATAAATTATTTGTGTTAAATATAAGTTAATAAGTTAGTATGGTAGTTGATAGAAACTTGTGAATAAAAAACCATAAGCTCTGAAAAACTTTGGTGAGTAGCTGATGAAAAGTTATGATCTCAAAAGCTAATTAAACTAAAACCTTATATTTATTTCATTTAAAACTATATAATATCAAATTGAAAAGCTCCGAAAAACTACTTATTGTGTCAGACAAAGTCTATACCTATCTCCTTCCCAAATTGGGCCACTTGAGATCATATTTAATTTAGCCCAACGAGAAAACCAACAGGATGTCAATCTGGGCATGCACATCTGCAAGCCCAATTAATATACGAGTAACTCTGTACTCTCTCCATTGAAACAACAAACGCCTCATTCCAAAATTAAGGGGATGATCTTAACTTCTACAGTATATCTTTTCTATACGGAAGTTTTTCCTCTATACATATGATCGATTTTTGTTCTTTTTTTTTTTCACACAGTACATTGATTTTATTAAGTACAGGGTTGAAAACAGAGTTCATTTTCAAAACCCTTTTTTTTTCTTGGTCGACTTATTTTCAAAACCCTAAACCTAACGCAAAGACGTTTCTTTTGTGCAAAACTAAGTTTAGTGACGATTTGAATATCGATTTTTCTATCCCATGTCCCAAGAGCATATGATAAGATCCTAAATTGGGAAATATTTTTTAAAATTTAATTGATTTAGCTTTTCTTTTAATTAGATTTTTAGGGTCGCTTGCCTTTTTGGTAGGTAATCTTTCCCAATTTAGGGCTTTTTATTTTTTTTGGTTGTCTAGTATAGAGTAATATATTGATTTTGTAGAAGGCGAAGGACAGACACCGTGGCAAGAAGAGCGGCGATGGCGACAGCAGCGGTGCGTCGGGTGTGCTCGACAAGTCAAGAGTGACCTCAAGAAATTTAATATATATATATATATATATATATATATATATATATATATATATATATATATATATATATATGAGTTGCAATGAATATATTCGTTGAACAAGTGTTGAATATACTGTGAACGTGGGTTTGGTTGGTTGAAGGTGTGGAGAGCGTCAAGACGGATGTCGTTACAAACAAAGTAACGGTGGTTGGAAACGTGGATCCCGCAACCGTCCAGTGTAGGGTGGAAGCCAGTATCAAGAAGACCGCGGAATTTACGTCGTCGTCCAATCCGAAATCAACACAACCTAGCCAAGAGTGACAGAATTGGAACAATATATATATCATTTTGTTTTGTAAGTTAACATTTTGGAATATGTTATAAAGACTAAAAGACGGTTTTCATTTCTTGATTCTTTCACCAAGAAATTTCTTGATTGATTCATATAGGAGGGGAGGTCGATATTAATTGAAGTTTGTCAATATATTTTTTTAGGGTTGGTTGGATACGAGGAAAGCATGTATGTGTTGATTTGACAGAATTCTGTTTTTTAATATAAGTCTTTTTAGATTTTGCACGTTTTTATAAAAATCTAAAAATTATAGTAGAATATTAATTTTTTTTATCAATTTTTTTCAATAATTGCATACCTTTTACTAAGGTCATGTTTATCAAGGGATACTAGGGATACTAAAAATACTAATATTTTATTCTTCTCTTTCCGGCAAATCATCCTAGTATCTCATTCTCATTTTTTCCACTTTATCAATAGCATCTCTAGTATCCCAAAACCCATTTTTTCATACCAACTTAATTTACAAATATGCCCCTCTCCAACAATTATGTTCACACTCGATTATATTATTATATTCATTTATTATTATTAAAATATTAATACTAAATTAATATTATTTATAAACTAAACAGTGCGAATTATAGATATTTAATTTTTCGGATCATTTTTTGCAAATTTATAATTGAAGAGAAATATTTTTTTTAAAAATATATTTAAACATATTCAAAATTAATGTCTATATGTAGATAAAAATGAATCTAGTAATTTGGTACATTTTTTTTTATTTTTTTCTACATATTTAATGCCCAAAAATGAATTTAAACATGTAAAACAAATATGCACAACACTTAATTCACAGCCGTTCATGAGGAAACACGTGTCAGCCACCACGGCACCACCCACTTCCCTCTGCGCACCAATCGAAGGACGCCACATGTCCACTATTTTTCCTTTTGCATCAGCTGGAGACCAGGTGAACTGCAGCGTTTCGGCCTTCTCACAAACCCCACGTCGTCGTTTTGAGGCTACCCATCCGAAATTTTGAAGTGGGACCCAGCTGATCTGACACGGGAAGAAATAAAGCCAACTATTCCAATTTTTAATTGTTAAATTTCCTAGTATTTTCAACAGTATTCCTACCGATAAAAATACTCTAAGGGCATTTTTATCGGACAAGATACTATTTAAGATACTAGGTATTTTAACAATAAAAAATTAGAACAGTAGGCCTATACTTTAGTAGTATCGATACTTAGCCCAAATTGCATTTAACCCATGTCAGGCCAGCTGGAAAGCAATTTGATTTTTTGGATACACGGGCACAAAACGACGTCGTTCATGGAGACTGACCGCTGAAACGCAGTGTATCAACACTGCATGCTCTGATGCCAAGCTGAAGGGGAGGGACAAGTGTCACGCTTGGGCTGGCTGCAACACAAGGCTGCCAATGGTGGACAAGTGGAGGGTGGAAATTTAGTTTGCCGGTTGTGTAATTTTATTTATAAAAATGCAATTTTTTACATTAAAAATATAAAAAAATAAAAAATACCACAATATTAGATTTATTTTTCTCTACGCATAAACATCAATTTTGAATATGGTTGAACATATTTTTTAAAAAATATTTTTCTTTGAAAACAATTGTGTATAATAATAACCAAAAAATATTTTTAATAATCTTTCATTACTAACAATTACAATTTATAAATAATATCAATTTATGAGTAATAGTTTTATAATGAAAAATGAATATAATAAGTTAATCTAGAATTGAGATAATTAGTCGAGAGGGGTATAATTGTAAATTAATTTGGTAGAAAAAGATGAAAATAATTATTAGAGAAGGGTATAATTGTAAATTGATTTGGTAGAAAAAAGATGAGTTTTGGGATACTAGAGATGCTATTGATAAAATGGAAAAAGTAAGAATGAGATACTAAGATGATGTGGCGGAAAGAGAAGATTAAAAAATTAGTATTCCTAGTATCCCTAGCATCCCTTGATAAATATGACCTAATAAGTATCAAATCATTAAAATACTTGGATAAAAAAAGTTAATATTTTACCATATTTTTTAGTTATTAAAAAACGTGCAAAATTTAAAAGGACTTATATTAAAAAATGGAGGTAGTATATGGGTTCGTATGGGTCGACGGAGTTAATAAACTGACTAAAATTATAAACAGGGTAAAATTTATAAACTGTTGGTAAAAATAGTCAAAAATTTAAACAACAAGATAATCTCCGTATGGGAAGAAAAACAGTTTATTTGTAAAAAGTGGAGTTTATTTGGTTGTTATTAGGGGTATTATGGTACTTTCAAACCAAATAAGATAAAGGGGAGAATAAACACCCAAATAAACACCTAAAAAAGCACCGATTTGTAGCTTATATTTTAACCCCCTTTTTTAACAGTTTTTACTTGTTTTTGGCCTTCCATACACCCATTTAAACTAGGGCTGTGCACAAAATACGACACGACTGACACGACACGAAACCGCAACAAAACGATACGAAAAAACACGAAACGATATAGATACGACACGATTATGATACGAAACGGTAAAACACGACAATAATCGTGTCGTATTCGGATCGGCATATTTCCCCTGTCGGGTATCCGACACGACACGATAATTTTTATTTTTTTTTAAATATTAGTATTATGTAATATTAATACATATAAAATAAATGTCTCTGCGTATCAAGATACTCAGGTTGCCCAGTTGGTATGAGGTTTTGCTGCTCCCGTGTTCAAGTTGAAGTGGTCTCGAGTTCGATACCCGGATCCCCCTTTTTTTTTGCTTCTCCCGTGTATCTAGGGCTAGGGCTTTTTTATTAAGCCGCCACTCACTTCTCTTCATTCTCTCTTACTCAGATCCAAAAAAAGGGGGAAGATTACCGCCTTCACTGCACTCATTGTTCACCGGCCGATCTGAATGTTCTCCCCTCTCTCTCTCTCGCGCGCTCAAAAGACCCCTCCTATGGCTGCCTCACTACTCTCTCATCTTCTCTTATCTCCCCGTTTCCCTAAAACCCCATTTGTGAGATCTCCCATGGAAAAATCGATGTCGAGCGCCGTTGGAGTCTTCCACAATCTCGCCCTCGTCTCTCCCGCCTGAAGATGAAGACCAACGCCAATGAACTCCTTTGACGATGAAGGCCTTCCGTTTGCCTTATGTTTGTCCTCATCGAAGCCGTCGAGGGGGCTCGTCCTCCTCCCATTTGAATTGGTTTTGTCATTTGAATTAGACGTCTTCGTCTTCCTCCCAAAACGAATTGCCTGATTCAACACTGTATGGATGTTTTATCATTTGAATTGGACGTCTTCTTCCTCCCATCCGCTAGCTCCTGATTCAACACTGTATGAACATTCAGGAAAAAAAACACAAAAACCAGATTTTTCTACTATCGTGTCGTGTCGTGTTATACGGCTATCCGACACGAAACCGTTTCGTGTTTTCGTGCCGGATACCCGTTACTTATCGTATCGTGTTCGGATCGGCATTTTAAATGTTATCGGTTTCGGGTATCCAACATACCGTGTCGTGTCGTGTCGGATACCCGATTATGCACATCCCTAATTTAAACCAATGACCCCTTGCTCTAGTGGTAAGGGAGTGGTTACCCTTGCAAGAGGTCAAGTGTTCAAATCTCATTCCTTATACATTTATGTGTAATTAATGGGTGCTCAAGTCTTCATTGGCTTGGGTGAGCCTGCCTGGTGTCGATGTCGATGTCGATGTTCGGAGGTCAATATCGACCCCTGTTGTGCACTTGGAGGATCAATCGATTTGGAGAGTTTGGACTCGATATGATCAGGTCGATTTCGACCCTCGGAGGTCGAGATCGAGGTCCCCTTGCCTCCCTTCTCAACGCTGATGGTGGTCGATTTCGATAGGGTGTGGTCGATATCTACCCTTGACCCCGATTTCGATGCTTCCTCTTTTCCTCCGTCGACCCCATACTTATGACCTGTCACAGAATCTTGAACATTAGTGGTCGATATCGACTTACCTGGGTCGATTTCGATGTTCTGTTGAGCCCCTGCGTCCAAGATTGCTTCAACTTCCTCTACTCGGGCTTCATTGATGGCTTTTATCTCCATTGGCCCTTGACTTTGCACCGTTTTGTTGAAGGAATACTCTATTACTTCATCACTAATTGTGAGTAAGAGCAATCCTTTCTTCACGCTAATGTTGGCATCGACGGTTGCTAGGAATGGCCTACCTAAAATAATTGGACAAGCAGGGTCCTCCGCTATGTCAACAACTAGGAAATCAGCAGGGACAAAGAATTTACCTACTTGTACTGGCACATCCGTTATTATCCCAGTTGGAATCACTACCGTATTGTTAGCCATGTACAATCTTGCATCCACGGGCTCCAGAGGACCTATCTTTACCTTGTGCCAAATGGTTAGTGGCATCATGCTAACGCTAGCGCCCAAGTCAACTAAAGCATTAAATTTGAATTGACCTAGACCTATAGCGATAGAAAACTTACCTGGGTCCGCCCGCTTTTATGGCAGCTCCAACCTGTTGCATTCTTGCGATCTCAGAGAGCGATCGCTTCTTACCCAAGATGTCCTTAAGGAACCTTACATAAGATGGCATCTCGTGAAGTGCCTCTGTGAATGGTATAGAGACATTAAGCCCTTGGAGCATCTTCACGAACCGTTGGAACTTCTTTTCCGCTGGGTCCTTAGTCACCTTTCTAGTTGGGAATGGCAACACCTTCTTCCTTCCCGCGACTGTAGTGAGGTCGATATCGACATCAGTAGGGTCGATATCGACTGGTGGAGTCGATTTATATGGTGACGCAGAATTAGGGTCGACATCGACAGGAGGGTCGACATCGATGTCACCTTGGTCGATATCGAAAGGGGGGGTCGATATCGACGTCTGTTCTAGCTCCTTCTCCTCCGCTTTCTGCTCGGGCGTTTGTAATTGACGCCCACTCCTTAGGTTTACTGCCGCAATGTGACCTGTGGTTTTGCCCTTTTGGTTGGGCACTGTGGATCCAGGGAGTGATCCTGACGCCTTGGGCATTGCTTCCGCCAATTGACTCATTTGAGTCTCCATGTTGCGCTTCCAAACGTCGATCTCCTCAAGTCTAGAATTTATGCCCTGCAGCTGAGTATGGACGGAGTTATTGGCTTGTTTGAACTCAGCGTGGTTCCTCCGCATCTCATCAAGGATAGTTTGCAGGTCATCTTTCTTAGTCTCCCGCTCAGGGTGCCCTGGTGCCCTATATGTTGGGGGATCCCTTTGATAGAACCTTTGATCACCCCAATTTTGTTGATTGCCCCCTCCATAGGGGCCTCTCGTCCATTTGACCTCCTCATGTTGTTCCGCCATGGATACTTGCTTAGTATGTGGACATGCACTGGTGTTATGCCTTATTGAACCACACTCCTGACAAGGTTGATTGTTGCTCAGGAACCTTGCTTGCTTTTGAAGGCGGCGTGTTTGATCATTATGGAATTGTTGCCGCACTTCAGGATCTATCTTCCTTGGAGGCTCATATAGTGGCATAGATGGGGCAGGCCTTGTATCATAGGCCGCAGCAGCCCCATAGGTGTTGTCGAAGTTCACAAGCCTCTCAATGGTCTCCCATGCCTCCGTTGGTGTAAGCTCAATGTACCGATAGGAGGTATATGAATTGATCCTCTCCTTATTCGGCGCATCAAGGGCATTATAAAAGATCTCTTGGATGACATATGGAAGTTGCCCATGTGTCGGACATGATCTCAGCAAGTCCTTAAAGCGCTCCCACGCCTGTGCTAGAGTTTCACCTGGCTTTTGTTTGAAAGCCGTGATCCTTTGTCGTAGCATCGCCGTTTTAGAAGGTGGGAAGAATTTGTTCAAGAATGCATCTTTCACCTCCGCCCATGTCCTTAGCGATCGTGGAGCCAAACTTTCAAGCCATTGTAATGCCTTTCCTGCCAAAGACCATCGAAAAGATTTTAGTCGCACATACTCTAAGTTTACTCCATCAGCAATTGTTTCACATAAGTCCATAAAAGTAGAGATGTGTTGCAGGGGGCATTAATAATGGTCTTCCTTCAAAAGTATTTCTTTTAATCTCAGATAGGAAGTTAATTTTCAATTAATAGTTAGAGTGAGGAATTATAATGGCAGATTCAGGAACATGAAGCGGCGGATGCATGTATTGCATCGCCGTCTGTGGATACTGATTTAGCCGCTCTTGGGCTTGTCTGCGCGCATCCTCCTCCCTATCAGCACGGGCTCGCTCAGCAGCAGCAGCGGCCCTTTCAGCAGCAATTGTAGCATTGTGGTCCTCGATTTCCTTCCTCAACCGCTCTATGATCTCAGCCTGCGTCTCGTTGTCAGTCATGATGCGAATTGCTTTGTTGCGAAGATGGTAGAAACGTTCAGGCTCGTCAATTGGTTCCAGGATAGGTCCGCGATCAGAACGTCGCATAAACCTGCAGAATAAGCTTAGAAAAAGATCGTGATTAACTTAGGTGGCGATTGATTGCCTCCCCGGTAACGGCGCCAATTTGTTCGTACAGGAGGGCGGGGAGTGTATGTAAAGTAGGAGAATAAAATAAAGCACAACTATACTATCTCCCTGTCCCAAACAAATAATACAAGAATCCCCTCCCTTGTAGTAGTAGGGTAATTCAGGATCGAATCCACGAGGAGGTATGTCAGCGCTTCCTTAGTTGTACTCACTATCAAGGCTTTCGACCTCAGCAGACACTCGATATCGAGTATACAGGTCGATATCGACCTCAGTTCTGGTCGATTTCCTAGCGCAGTTCCTGCAGAAGACAAAACACCAAGTCGACGTCGAGAAGAGACCTCGATATCGATGTTAGACCTCGATATCGACCCTTATGGTCGATTTCGATGCTTGTCACAGAAACTGTTTTTGTAACCAATTTGTCGGAAAAAGGATCCGAAGAAAATAGAATGGAGAAGGAAGATGAACAGAAACAAAACCAAGACTTTTATGAAGAATTCAATTAATTAAAAGGCTTCCAAAGTCGGGGTTTCATGCCACAATGATAACAATGCAAGTTTCATGCTAAAGATATGAACTTTAATGTCTTTCCGTCAAATAACTTTCGTTATCAACACTTAGGTGATTAGAGGCTCTCGCATAATTCCTAAGAGTTACTATCCAATTCATGAGCAATTCAAGTTCACAATATGAGTGGCTTTCGCTTCAATAATGCAAATAATGAATCTCCCTAACTTTCGCAAAGGATCATGCATGGGGTAGAAAACGGAATCGCATAAAAGTCATACCTTTGATGCACTTACCTCACATTGCTATTGTCGGGCTCACCCGGACCCTAGAAGTGGGTTGACTACTCGCTCCTCATCATGCACATCATCATCATTGTTATTGAAAGAAAGCTACTTTGAATTAAACTCCGAAAGAAAGTACAACCGAACAAGCCACTCCGCTCTCGCTTTACAACTCCACTCGGCCTCTCTCTCTCTCTACTCGTTATTGCAACTGAATTCTGTAAATTAGATGTTCTTGGATCTGAAATTGAATCTCTAAACTCAGCCCTATTGGCCTCTATTTATAGATGTCGATAAGGACTCGAAACCTTATCTTTATTCTCTAAGATAAACTAAAACAAAGTAAAAGCTAAAACTTCATGGTGAAATCAGCCTCCTCATGATAGATCTGGTGTTGATGATAGGAAATCTCGACCTTTGGATAGATATTGCAAGCATTGGATATAATTCTATCAAAATCGGAGTCGAATTCCTCTGCTGGCATGGTCGATATCGACCTGTGGACATCGATATCGACCCCTCCAAAATCTTATCTCGAGCTTCTCCTTCTCCTACTCGAACTGGCACTCGACTTCTATCAACTTGGTCGATCTGGCAGCCTCGATATCGACCCCCAGACGTCAATATCGACCTCTTCTGTGTCGATATGCTCTGTTTTCTTTTCTGCTCGATTCCTATGTCTCTAATGTACTCGATGTCGAGGTCTGTAGTCGATTTCGACCCCTTCAGAAGACTTTGAGTTCTTTTTTCCGCTCTTCCGAAATCATCCATTTTCATCCTGTTTTCTGCGAAATCACATGGAAACTCGTGCAAACCCATATATTTGACATTTTAAGCATAAACTACACTATTCCCATGTTTTCCTATTAATATGCATGCAAAAGACAATAAAATGGATTCATATGTGCATAGAAAATATGGCAATTTGCGCGCACATCAGAAACGTACTCTGTTATCCAAACAGAATGTTTTGCAATACCTGCAGGTATAAGACTGGCAGCAGAACTTGGAATAAAGAGGACGATCATTGAAGGTGATTGTGCAATCATTATCAATGCCATCAACCTGGAAAACAACTCACCATGGGAGATTACACAAATAGTGAAAGAAATTCAAACTCTAAGCAAAGACTTTGAATTTATCAAATTTCAACACTGCTACAGAGAGGCAAATAGTGCAGCAGACTTTATTACAAAATCTCGACTGAGCTGTAATTCTATCTTAAACTATAGCTGTGAATTCCAGAACATCATCATGTTTGATGATCATGGATACTTAGAAGTATCCTAAACATTGCCTACTGTAAAAAAAATATGTGACCAATTAACCGAATTAAAACCCAACGCTATGGAACTAATGGGTAAGATCATACAGAGTAATAGATAATAATTTCCTCTATATCTATTTTCAGACATGAAATTAGAAAATAAAATTTGTGTGGGTTGTGTAGACTAAAATCTTCATATATTTGTAATTTTCATTAACAAAACTTTTATTCTAATAAAAAAAAATACACAATTTTTATTATTTTTTTCCTTTTTACCTATTTTTTAATTTTTTAAAAATGGGGGCGGGCTAGAGCAGACCTCAGGCCACCCCTAGTTACGTGCCTGTGGACTGTAGCTGTTCTACAACTTCATCACAATAGGCAAGCAATTGGACTCGCTGCATCTCTCGCTCTCTGCCTAGCATGAGGCCCCAACGAATACCCTCTCGACCTCATCTATCTCCACATTGTCCGTGAACACTACCTCCCTATCCCCTGCGAGCACTAGTGCTCGCAGGGTGGTGATGCCGCATCACCACCCTGATAGCAAACCTTGATAAGCTAGACACCGCCGCATCACTATTCAACTCCACGTATCCCTCCTCCTGATTCGTCCACCTTCTTCCGCCTAGCGCTGGACTGCTCACAATAGGGGCTGCAACAACAATACTGTATCGTGAAAACTCACCACTTAGTTTACAAGGTTAGATGATCCAAAATATAGTATGGTCGTTAACCATTAAACCTTTCAACAACGAGTAACTCTCTCCTTCCCAAATTGGGCCTCTCAATATCATTTTTGGCCCAACAAAAAATTCCTGCGGGTAGCCGATTTGGGCTCAGCTGGAAGCCCAATTAATGGAGGAGTAGCTTTTGTCTCCTATTGGGCCAACGGCTAATATAGCTTTCCAAACTTAATAAGCTTTGGAAGGTTAATATATACACTGTAAATACACATATTGACATATATAGAGAAGATTATCTATCATACTCATTAAAAAAAATTCAGAATATGTTAACTGAGAGTCATATATATGGACAAGATCTTCCCTCCCACTTTGGGGGAAGTTCTCACTTATATATATATATATATGGAATTTAAGTTTTTTCCTTTATATACATGTGATCGATTTATTGACATAATTGTCCATGAATATCAATGAAAGCGGAAAAATTACTACGTTATTTTGAATTATACAGAGGGCTGAAGTCGACAGTGTGTCTTTTTCAAAACACTAAAGCCTAACGCAGAGATGTTTACGCATTGATAATGAGATTACCATTCAACATTTTTAGGGTATGAAAACCCATAAAATGATTTTACCCTTGTCGAGTTGAACTATTTCATTATAAAAACTCTAATTGGCAATGAAGATTTTTGTCATAGTAAATATTTTATTTTTTATCGCTATTTTGTAGTGTTGAAGACCTTATGTGTTGTACGTACGAGTTTATGTTATTCATTATCGTTTGTTATCGGTGTGCCCCCACCCTCTTCGGTTCTGGCTCCGCCACTGTATATAGTGTAATATAAATTAATGCATGGTACGTGCATTGTTACAATTACATATATTTGTTATTGTAGAAGGCAAACGACGGACACGATGGGCAGAAGAGCGACGGCGACGGCAGCGGTGGTGTGACGCTCGTCTTGAAGGTGGACACGGGTTGCAATTGCGAAGGCTGTGCTAAGAAAGTCAAGAAAACCCTCAAGAAAGTGACTGGTATTTATATATAGAGAGATATAATGAATTCATTGAACAAGTCTTGAATACATATATATGTGTGTGTTTGGTTAATTTACGTGGGTGAAGGTGTCAAGATTGTCGAGACGGACTTGGTTAACAATAAAGTAATGGTTGTTGGAAACGTCCACCCTGCCGTCGTCAAGAGTAAGGTGGAAGCCAGGGTGAGGAAGACTGTCGAATTGGTCTCGTTGTCGCCACAGGCCCAGACTCAGCCCGAGCCCCACCCCGGTCCCATGCCACAGGTCCGGGCTCAGCCTGAGCCCGAGCCCGAGCCCCGTCCCGAGCCCCAGCCCAAAGAGGTAACTTTAATTATAGCCTTTTATAGGCGAAAGTTTGTTTGTTTCAACTAGCTAGGAAACCTCAAAATTGTTTATATATTTATCAAATTGTTAAAAGTTAATTTGTTTGATTGTTTATACTTTATAATATATATTTTCTAATATTATTGAATGAAACAATGATAAACTTTTTCATTCATTCATTACTATAAGATTAACTATATTATAAGCAATTAAACAAAATTAATTTTTTTTATTTATATAAATAATTTGAAGGTTTTGATGGGTAAGTAGTAGTACCCAAATAATTTAAGTTTATTTAACTGCTATTTAATAAGTTAATTAATTATCGTCTATAGTAATATTGTTTTTGGAATTAAATAAATTTACGTGCATTGAATTGGATCAACAGGGAGCCGGTGAAGAAGAGGTCAGAACGGTTGTGCTGAAGGCCAATCTTCACTGTGAAAAGTGTTCACAGAAAATAGTTAAAAATGTGATAACCAAACACAAAGGGGTGCAAAGTGCAACGGTGCAACCCTCCGACTACAACCACGTCACAGTAACGGGTACAATGGACATTACAAAAATGGTGGATTATTTGACGACAAAATTGAAGAGGGAGGTGTCGATCGCTTCGCCGGATGATGGCGTTGCAGCTGCCTCCGGTGACGGAGGAGAGGGTAGTAGCAGCAATATACCACCGGCACCGGCATCGGCATCGACTGAGGGAATTGTGTACGAGCCGAGGGACGTCTACCCTTCTTATCAGGGGTATGATCATGGTTATAATGCGACGTCGGAGTATGGGCTAGAGCCACAGCCAGGCTATGGTTATGGTTTTAATGCCACGGAGCAGGGATATGGTTATGGTTATAATGCAGCGGAGTACGGGCACGCAACGGCGCAAGGGTATGGTTATGGTAACGGTTATGGTTATGTGGAGTACGGGCACGCGCCTCAAATGCATGGTGGTGATGAAAACTACCTTCAAGCATGCTCTATAATGTGAGAAACTCCAACTATATATTAAGGATTAGGTTTGGAGATTTAAGAGGTTTGATTTGATTTGATTTTATATGGTGATATATAGCCATTTTTGCAGTTTTCCATAAGTTTCCCATTTGGTTATGTTATTAATATAATGTCTCTAGAAAGTTAGAAATATGTTACTCTAATTGGTTAAATACTTTCTTTATTTGAATTAAATAGTTGATCTTTTAGATATAATTAATGAATTAATAATTGATCTTTATACTTTTGGTCATTTGTAGGAGACCATTTGCTAACGACTAACGTTTTCAACTAATTCAAATTATGTAAGTTATAGTAGTTGTGAAGCTAACTACAATGAAAAAACTAAAAAAACTACAAGGAAATTTTTTTTTTTGTGACAAAATAATTAATTCATCACCAAAAAACAAAATTTCGTCACCCATCTGTTCACCGTTGTGTGTTTTTTTTACAGTAGACTAGAAATAGGAGTGACTACACAAGCTGTAATCTGGCTCCTTGATCATCCTTAAGGATGATGGTACAAAGCTCCCTATTGTAGGGGATAGTAGAGTTAAGAAAGTATTTAACCAATTAGAGTTAAGAAAGCTCCCTATTGTAATCTGGCTCCTTGATCATCCTTATGATGGTCAGCAACTTGATTTGCTTCGCGATAACAATGCCTATATTGGATAAAGTCAAATCCAGCTTCTAGTTGCTTGATTTTCTCAATGTGATGTGTAACTTCCCTTCTAGCATTACTTTTGCTGGTGATGGCTTTGATGAGCTGTAGATTGTCCCCCTCCATAATTACTCTTCGAAGTCCTTTTCTGAGTGCTTGCTCCAAACCTGTCTGTATGGCAATTGCTTCAGTTTGAATGACTGAGCCTTTGGTAGTTTCCTGATGAAACATATCAATGACATGGCCCCGGGAATCCCGAGAGGCAGGTGCCTGTGGGTTTGACATAACCATCCACATTTTTTTGTAGATAGCCTAAGGTGGTCTGCTCTACTTAGCTTTAGCTCTCTTATTTAAAGATTTGTTTGTAGCATTTTCTATCTTACTTTGGGACCAGTCATAGATATTAGCAGTGATTCTTCTGATAATATTTTCAGCTGTGTTTGAAGACTTCTTCCTAAAAATAAAATCATTCCTAATTTCCCAAATGGTGTGCTAGATGAACACTAAGTCTTCAAAGTTCTTATTTCCAAGCTTGATTTCTTCAATGTCAAAGGTATTGGTTTCATGCAAATTTTGGAAACAATTCCCTGTGTGAAGTTCAAATTGACTGATTATATTTCTAGAGAAAGGGCAGTTTTGAAATAAATGTTTTGTATCTTCCTCTGCTTGAGTACAGAGACAGCATTGGTTAGGTACTCGGTTATTGTATTTATTGAGCCTTCGAGTAGTAGGAAGACCATCAACTACCACTTTCCATAAGGAAGTCTTAATTATAGGAGGTACGCTTAGCTTTCAAATCCAATTATAGTTTCTTGATCCTCGAGGTATATTGTTTGCCATGCATTTAGTTGATTTTGTGGAATATATACCACTCGGGTCAAATTTTCAAATAAGTTTATCCGGCGTGTCCCAACTAGGAATTTGTATGCCTAGTATCTTAGAGGAGATTTCGGATGGGAACATATGCTTAACCAGAGTAGTATTCCAACGTTTTTCCAAGTTGAAGAGCTTATTTACTTTCATGTCTTGATTATGAGTTCCTCTAAATTGTTCAAGACTTATATCTGGAATCCAAGGGTCAGACCAAATATTTATTTTGTCACCATTTCCTATGATTCAGTAGAGACCCTGTTCAAATTTTTGTCTTAAGGAAAGAAGTCGTCCGAATTGCCATGAAAGTAAGGTGATTTGAACAGGATCTAATATTTTCCTTTTGAAGGTACTTTTCCTTAATAATCTGGACTTAGATATTGTTTTCATTGGAATAGAGTTTTCATAGTAGCTTCATTTGTAAGCTTATGTTGAAGTCTTCTGCTTTTCTAATACCCATTCCTCCATGGGTTTTGCTTTTACAGATGTTATCCCAAGTTACCAGAGGTATGTATCTTTCAGATTGAAGCTTGTTTCAGAAGAAATTTTTATTGATTTGATCTATCTGTTCAAGGACTCCTTTTGGCAGGAGGAAATTTTGAATTAGATAATTTGTTTTGGAGCTCAAATTTGATTGGATAAGCACTGCTCGTCCTGCTTGTGAGAGGGTGGCGGCCTTCCATTTAGAGAGTTGTTTCTTTAAGTTTTGGATAGCATCTTCAAAAACACAGTTCTTGATTCTACCATTTATAAGAGGGATTCCTAGATACTTCTCAAGAGTTCTTATAATGGGAACCCCCATATGCTGAGCTAGGTCTCTTGTTAGATTTTGGGACACATTACCTGAGCATCGTAGAGAGCTTTTTGAATAGTTAATAGTTAAGCCGGAGAGGTTTGAAAAATTGTTTAGCATATTTTGGATAGTTTTAAGACTAGTGTGTGCTGCTTTTGCAAAGATCAGGGTATCATCTGCAAAAGTAAGAAAAGGTATGGGGGTGCCTTCTTTTGTAAGTTTAATCCCTACCAGAGCATCCTCATGTAAGGCTTCCTTATGAAGCTCTCTAGAAAGGTCTTCCATAACAAGGATAAATATGTACGGGGCTAGGGGATCACCTTGTCTGATCCCTCCATTGTGTTTAAATTGTTTTCCTGGGATATTGTTAACTAAGACCGAAAAGAAAGTTGTTGTCAAACAATATTTCAGGCTGTGAAATCCAAATTTAGTAAGGACAACTTCAATATAGTTCCAGTTTATTTTGTCATATGTTTTTTCCATATCGAGTTTTAACGCCATCCAACCACTTTTTCTTTTTTTTTTCTTTTAAAGCTATGAAAGATTTCATGGGCAATTAGAGTATTGTCTTGAATAGATCTTCCTCCTACAAAGGCACCTTGATATGGATTTACAAGTTTAGGGAGAATTGGTTTTAGTCTGTTTGCAAGGATCTTTGAAATGATTTTATTGATAGTATTACAAAGGCTAATTGGTCGATAATGATTGATATTTGTTGAGTTATTCGTTTTTGGGATGAGGGCTATACAGGTGTGGTTTAATTCAGAGAGAAGATGTACGTCTAGAATGAAAGAAGGATTTAATAGCTTTACAGCAGGAATTCCCAACTATGTGCCAATATTTTTTGTAAAAATCTAGAGGATATCCATCTGGGCGCCCGGAGTTTTGTCTTCTGTCATTTCCTAAAAAGTATTTTTTAATTTCAGAATCAGTTGATTGAGCTGTTAAAAGTGCGTTATCTGCAATAGTGATTTGAGGCTGGATGTTCCAAACCTCATGAGATTGAATTGTCCTATGGCTATTTGTGATGAATCTCTCTGACATTTCTAGGGTGATTTGGTCAGAGATAGCTTCTTGGTCAGTTAACGCTTGCCCTTGATTTGACTCAAAATAAAGCAAATTCTTACTAAAGTTTTAAATTTTAGCAGTCATTTGAAAATATTTAGTATTACGGTCTAAAAGTTGCAAATGTTTGATTTTCGCTCTCTGTTTCCATAATTTATGACTAAATTATGTTCAAAATTGTGTTCTTCACCATGGGCTATAAATTAAATTAAAGCTTACGAGTCGAGAGTATACATAATACTCCCATATATGGAATTATTGAGGAGTTTCCAATTTAATGGTAAAATTTTAAACTCCTACTCATAAAGTTTTGAAATAACTCAACCCAAACAGCAACCATTATGTCAATTTTATGAAACAAAATAATACTTCTGGAATACATGGTTTTATAGGAGTTGTTGTGATATTATTATTTTTTAAAAAAGATTTTAATTAGTTAAAATGTGTTGTATGTATTAAAAAACTATAAAATTTATATATAAAAAAGTGAGTCGAATGGTGATTTTTTTTAGAATGAAACTTGTACAAATGACAAGTATATTATTAAAACCTCCTTCCTTACTCGGACATGGTGGACTTGAGCTACGTACTTGAGCCATGAGCACCGACATTTGATGCTTCAATCCCTTTCGCATTAGTTTCCCTGTGATTGCCTTGACATTTGTTTTTCCTAGGTTACTTCTCTACAACCCCTTTCAATTCCACCTTTTGGCCATTCTCGAGGAAGGATATTTGCACCTTCTCGTAGTCGAACATCATTGGGCTAAATTTCCATGTCCAATTACCCCCTAGTAGCAAATCTACATCCTCGATTCGCAATGATCGAATATGAAAGGAATAGGTGCCTCCCTGTATCTCCCAACTGAACCCTTTGCATTCATACTAGCACCTTAGTTTCTCATCTCCACTTCCTTCAACTATCATCATTCCTGCCTTCTACAAGCTGAATTCCGCTTCTTGTGCAATTACCGGGTCCACAAAACTATGTGTGCTTCCACTGTTGACAAGATCCTGACCAATCTGTTTCCAATTCTTCCTCGCACCCGAATTGAATTTTCAAGACAGCCCAGTCAAGGCATGAACGAACATCTCTTGCCCCACATCGGCATTCTCTACCGCTTCTTCAAATGGTTGTTCATCTCAATTCTCAACCTAGTTCCCCAGTTTCATCCCTGCACTCTCCGTCAGTGATTGACACCATCTTCACCTTTCCTATGCTGCACCTATGGCCCACAAAGTATTTATCACCGCAGCGGTAACACAAGCCCGAGAGGAAATTAGGAGGAAAGTATTTGCTTTCCACCCAATTTCCTTGTTGATCCTCCCGTCTTTGGATTAATGACTCGGTAAGCGAGTCATGTGCCACGACCGTGAACTTTTGCAGTTGCTGCAACTTCACCTTGGTTTTGCAAAAGTTCTCCTCCGTCGTCTTCGCTCATGTCCATTCGGCCATGGTAGCGTTGTCTTTGCTCTGATACCAATTTGTTAGGGCCCGACCTAACTAATTCCCTTGATTTGAGAGAGAAAGAGAGATAGAAAGAAGAGGTAAAGGGGGAAATTCAGTATATCTTCATTGATGATCCCATTGTTTACATAGACCTCCCCTTTTATACTCGTATGACCTTAGTTCCACTTGGTATTGGGCCTCAACCCATTCTTACACTCCATGGCCCATGTTGTCTACGAATACCCAATTGCCTACCAACCCCCAAAATCATAAATCCCTCATGGAACAATGTCCCCCAAAATCCCAAAATCTCCTATTATCATTTTTGTTGAATTCAACCACGGGATTAGGAGGAGGGAGAGGGCGTTGGCGGAGGACATGCGGTGGAGGAAGTGGAAGAGGAGTAGACATGGTTTCGCCTCCTTGTCATTGACGGTTCAAAGCCGGAATCAAAGTTCGAGAGTCTAGATGAAGAACAAGTCAGTGAAAGTTGTTGCATAAAGAAGTTGATCTTGTCATACTCTTTCAAGAGGCATCGGTGGTCCGATTGACTATTGTAAGTATGGGTTGGAAATCTCTCTCTGAAAGCTAAAACTTTCATGTTTATGTCAAGACCAAATTCACATGAACAGTAAAACCGCAGTCGCGGTTTGTCCCGTGGTGATCGCGACCCTTGCGTTACTACATTTGTTTCACTAAGAACTGGTCGTGCTCGTGGTGGCCCTTGCCATGGTTGTCGCCCCTACTAGTACGTGTGAATGTCATGGATTTTGAATCCCTTATAAATTTTATCTTTTATCATATATTTTATTTTCTAGCTAGGGCGGTTTTTTAGAGGTCTACATAAGGACGTTTAGGGGGTTATGGGTATATTCAAACACAACAACAAAAAAATTGAGTTTTGCATTGAGAAACCCTAAGAGAGAGCCTCCATGACTATGGATAGCTAAACTCTCTTTAGTTTGATTGATTAATTGAAGTTTTTGAATTTGTAATTCGAGGAGATTTTATTTCCATTTATTCGTTCTTGAGTAATTCTAACCTTTGTACATAGGGAAGTAAGAACGAGAGGTATGGACAGAGGAAGCAGTAGATTTGGCAATGGTGGGGAGCGACAATTTGCAGTCAAGAGAGGATGGAGTCTATATCTCTAGAGGGAGGAGAGAGAACGGTGTATGGCTAAAATTAAAATGAGAATATATTGATATTATGAAAAAATTTAGGACAATTACTTTAAAAGATTAAAATTGAGGTTATTTACTTGAAATATTTTTAAAAGCAGATATTTTACCAAATTTCCTCGATTAATTATTATAAAGTATGAAAAAAGAGAAACAAAAATATTTTTTTTTTCAAAATTTAGTTGCACATATGATTGAGTTTGGATTTGGAGAGACTTCTAAACTTTTCAAGAGCATCAAGTAACATCGTCAAAGTTCTTACCAACTAAATGAAGGAATTGTGTCCTTTAATTAAATGTGCAATGACTAAACATGAGATAGGACGATTGATAGAGATATACAATCCGATTATTTTAGGAGTCGTAGTGCTTTGCTAGAAGCCAACTGCGATTAATGAGATTAAACAGTTTAGTTCCATGATTATTATAAACGGGTCCTATGAGGTCACACACTTTGAGTTTACGGACTAGATCGACGGAATTGATAGTTGATTATTAATAGAGATGTGATTTATATTAATATGTAATATTATTTATTTTGGAAATAAATACTTAAAACTTAATTAGGGGAGTTACAATTTGAAAAATTAATTTGGAGGTTACTACGTGATGCGTCAAGTCCTTGTGTCGGTCGTTTCCTCCTAATGAATTTCCTACCATCTCCTACTACTTAAAAGGAAAAACTAATTGGCTCTAATTGAGAGGTGCGGCTTGTTTCGGACGTGAGGGCTTGAGAAAGGTAAGCAAAGGAAGTTTGTTTATTTTTCAAGAGAACACACGTAAACAAAGTGCAAATTAGAGACCAACAGTTGGTTCTTGAAAGAGCTTATCACGATTAATTCCAAAAACAATTCGATTGTTTTGTCTTTCGACCTTCATCCTAGCAGTCGAAGGCTAAGGAGATCTAGACACCGGACTCGTGTGGATCAATTAGAGGAGCAACACGTGGGGCTCTCGTTCTCTTCCGAATCTTCCCCGTTCAGATCCGGTTCACGCATCAAGAGGTATCCTCTAAACAATGATTGATCTATCGTTTATGCATGAAGATCCTTGAATTAGATGTTCAGAATTGTTCTGTATTTCCGCTTTAAGCATCTAATTTTCCTTCAATTGGTATCAGAGCATCTTGCATAAATTGATACGATCAATAGATTAATTGTTAATTTTTGATGCGGATCTTGATTTAAATTGATGGTAAATATGATATGGATTATTTTGCTATATCAAAATTTAGATTTTGATTGATTGGTTTAATGTAAATTGTAACGATAAATATTATTTATTTAAGAAATAAATAATAAATGTTATTTATTTGTGAAATAAATAATAAATGTTATTTATTTGTGAAATAAATAATTATGTAAATTATTTGTTGTGGTGCATAACCCTTTGGTCTTTCCTAAGTAAATGAATCCTAATTAATTTAGATTAATGGGATTGGAGTTACAAAGGGCAAAGGACTAGCAAGAGGTTGCTAATAAATGAAAATAAGTTTTTTTTTTTTCATTTTTGGGTTTGACTCAAGTAAGAAGATGTAGAGCAAAAGTGTTTTGTTTTTGGTGAGACACGACAAAAGACATACGTAAGGCATAATTGAGAAAGTGGTTCTCAATGCAATCGCTTTTCTTCAAATGATCGTTCAATTTAAATTATATGATTTGATAACAGGGAATTACATACCATAAAATTGAATTGGATTTGATCTGATTCGATTTTGGGAGTTTTCGTTGCCAACCCGCAAGCCAAACGACCACCATACAAACCGAACTGGGTTCGGGTCTAGGTTAAGCCGAGTGCGACTCGACATGGGCCAACCCGAGTATGACTCGACATGGTCCGGTCTAAGAGGCTATATATTTCCCATCATATAATTTTTCAATAAATGCAATTTAATGATTAATATTGATTAATGCCATATAAGGATTTATATTTTAAATTAAGATATTGTTATGCATGATTTTATATTATGATATAAATTGTTTGCATAAGGTGACTAGTATGGCCCATAAATACGATCTGCGCATCGTTATGTTTTTTTTGTACACGATCTGCGTATCGTTATGTATTTTTGTAATTTATTTTCAATAATTAGATTATTAGAAAATATTTTAATTAATACAAGAAGAAGAAGACATAAGAAGTTCGAGGATGGAGATCCATGAAGGGTGCAAGCTAGGGTGGAGACCCGTGAAGATTAGATCTTTAAAATTTTGCATCGTAGGGGCCATACTAGGATCACAATTATTGCATTTTGAATGCTTTATTTTAAGTTTTTATATTGTCTTTATTTATGGCATTTTTTTTAATTATAAATAAAAGACAAATAAAAGACTTAAGTTCCTAAGGTAAATTGGGGCAATGCCTTTCTATATCATAACCCATTAAGTTCTGGATTTTTGGTTTGATGTGCTTCACAAAAGTGAGGGTGTCTTTCCATAATCTTGGGCTAATGAGGGTGAATCTATACGGGGGTTCATAAATCTTGATATGGTTGTACCCAACGAGAGACCAAAAGGCAAAGTTTTGGATCTTGAGGCATGGGGATGATTTTACATTGGATGTGGATCATCAACCAAGAATTATAAGGACTTATAATTAGTAATTGTTACTTACCTTGAGCACACAAGACTCAAGGCAGTGCAAAAGTATGTTGGGTCTTGTCTGTAATGGGATCTTGGAATCATTTTATTCACAAGGAACGATAACAACTTGAATAAAATGCGCATTTACTTAATTTTAAAGGTGTTTAATTTTTAAGTAATTTGCATTTCGAACATAAACTGATTTGCATGTCATTTCCTTTTATATATAGGCATTATATCGAACGATAACTTGAAATTCACCCTGCGCTCAATAGTTGAGAAAAACAAATTGAATGGAACGAACTTTCTCGATTGGGAAAGGAATCTGAGAATTGTTCTCAGGTCCGAAGGGCGTGAGGACGTCCTAAACACCCCTATCCCTACTATCACCGACAACTCATCAGATGAGGAGAAGGCGAGAGTAATGGAGTTAAAGAGTGAGTTTTTGCCTGTCACTTGTTTGATGCTAGCAGGCATGGAACCTGACCTTCAAAAGAGGTTTGAACACCAAGATGCCTATACTATCATCTCCAACCTGAAAATGCTATTTCAGGAATAGGCAAGAATTGAACGATATGAAACTCACAAGGCTATACTGGATAGCAAGCTTGTGAAGGGAAAGTCAGTAGGTCCCCATGTGTTTAACATGATCGGTCTTTTTAGCCGTATGGAGACACTGGGCACCCCATATGACCAAGAGTTGGCCACAGATATCGTCTTGCACTCCTTACATGATGGCTTTGCCTCATTCAGGATGAACTACCATATGCATGGTATTAAGAAAAATCTAAATGAACTCCATGGTATGCTCAAAGCTGCTGAGCATAATACTCCCACTAACAACAAGAAGGAAGTTCTTATTGTCAACAAAGGGAAAGGGTTCAAGAAGGTAGCCAAGAACAAGAACAATACCCAAGGGAAAGGCAAGAAAGTTGCAAAACCTAAGGGTGGTGAGAAGACAAGGGTGGCTGCAGACCATGATTGTTTCCACTGTAAGGGTAAGGGACACTGGAAAATAAACTGTCCTAAGTACCTAGAAGACAAGAAGAATGGGACTTTGAGTTCCAACACTTCAGGTTTTATGTTATAGAATTACTGTCAACCAATGTCCTCACATTAGATAATGGTCCTACTTGGGTATTAGATACCGCATGTGGTGCTCACATTATTTCATATGTGCAGGGACTAAGAAATAGGAGACAAGTAAAGAAAGGAGAGATAGAATTACGCGTTGGAAATGGAGCAAGCGTTGCTGCACTTTCCATAGGAGATTTTAGTTTATCTCTTCTTTCTGGTTTAATCTTAGAACTGAATAATTGTTATTTTGTTCCTAGCATTACAAAGAACCTTGTTTCGGCTGCGGTAATTTATTCTGAAGGTCTTGGTGTTGGCACTAGAGATGGAGGTATAGTTATTCACAAGAATGATATCTTCTATGCTCGTGCTCAAGATATTAATGGAATATTTGTACTTGACCTTAAAACAGAATCTTATAACATAAACACAAAAAGGAAAAAATCAAATCAGTTGAGTGAAGCCTACCTATGGCCTTGTCATTTGGGTCACATCAGTTTAGACCGCATGAAGAAGCTCCATAAAGATGGACTTCTAAAAGACGTGGATTGTGAATCCATTGATACATGTGAGTCATGTTTGATGAGTAAGATGACAAGGTCGCCTTTCAAAGGAACAAATGAAAGGGCTACTGAACTATTGGGCATTATACATACTGATGTGTGTGGGCCAATGAGTACGGAAGCTAGAGGTGGCTATAGATACTTCATCACATTTACTGATGACATGAGTAGATATGGATATATTTACCTTATGTCACATAAAACGGAATCCTTTGAAAAGTTCAAGGAATTTCAAAATGAGGTAGAGACTCAAACTGGCAAGAAAATAAAAGCACTTCAATCAGATCGTGGTGGTGAGTATTTGAGCCATGAATTTGATCATCATTTGAAAAACTGTGGGATTGTAACACAGTTGTCTACTCCAGGAACACCACAGCTTAACGGTGTGTCTGAAAGGAGAAATCGGACCTTGTTAGACATGGTTCGGTTAATGATGAGTTTTGCTGACCTTCCGGTACCCTTCTGGGGATATGCCCTCACAACTGCCGTACTTACACTAAACAGGACTCCGTTTAGAGCTGTAGACAAAACTCCATATGAGATATGAACTGGAAAGGTTCCAAAATTGTCTTTTATGAAGATATGGGGATTTGAAGCTTATGTAAAACGTTTACAAACTGATAAGCTTGCCCCTAAATCAGATAAATGCTATTTTATAGGTTATCCAAAGGGTAGTTTTGGATACTACTTCTACAATCCCACTGAGTAAAAGGTGTTTGTTGCAAGGGATAGTGTCTTTTTGGAAAGAGAGTTTATTTCCAACAAGTCAAGTGGGAGAAATATTCATCTTGAACTGGTTCATGTTGAAGAGCAACAAACTCAACAATGAGATGACATAGATGATGTCGAGGACGAGTTGATGGTTTTGGAAGGACGAGTTGATGTTCTTCTATTAGAACATGATGAGCCTAATACCTATTAGCAAGCAACGATGGGTCCAAACTCCAAGAAATGGCTTGAGGCCATAAGATCTGAAATGGATTCAATGTTTGAAAATCAAGTATGGGACTTGATAGATTTGCCAGATGGGGTAAAACCCATAGAGAGCAAATGGGTTTTCAAACTTAAGACAGATAAGGATGGAAAGGTATCTGTAACAATGCAAGATTAGTTGCCAAAGGTTTTAAACAGATTCATGGTATAGACTATGATGAGACCTTTTCACCAGTTTTCATGATAAGATCCATTGGGTAATCCTTGCTATTTCCGCATATTATGATTATGAAATTTGGCAAATGGACGTTAAAACCGCCTTCCTGAATGGATTCTTGGAAGAGGATGTGTACATGACACAACCAAAGGGTTTTGAAGATCCAAATAATGCGGGGAAGTGTATGCAAGCTTAAGAGGTATATATATGGACTTAAGCAAGCATCCAGGAGTTGGAACTTTCGATTTGATGAAAAGATCAAAGAGTTTGATTTCATCAGATGCGAAGAGGACCCTTGTATGTGGATGACATACTACTTATTGGGAGTTCGATTTGATGAAAAGATCAAAGAGGACCCTTGTGTATACAAGAAGTTTAGTGGGAGTAAGGTCTTCTTAGTTTTGTATGTGGATGACATACTACTTATCGGGAATGACATTCCGATGCTAGAGTCCGTTAAGGAATGGCTAAAGAAATGTTTCTCAATGAAAGACTTGGGAGAGGCAGAATATATACTTGGAATAAATATCTATAGAGATAGATCTAAGAGATTGCTTGGATTGAGTCAGGGAGCTTATATAGATAAGATTCTCAACAGATTCAAAATGCAAGATTCCAAGAAAGGGTTTTTACCTATGCAACATGGTATATATCTCAGTAAGAAGCAATGTCCTAAGACACCTGCTGAGATAGAAAAGATGAGTAAGATTCCTTATACTTCTGCTATAGGATCTATCATGTATGCCATGGTGTGTACACGACCAGATATTGCATATGCTTTGAGCATGTGTGGCAAATACCAATCGATTCCATGAGAGGCACACTAGTGTGCAGCTAAGAACATCTTGAAGTTCTTGAGAAGAACTAAGGATGATTTCTTAAGGGTGATGACAAGTTGATCGTACATCTTATGAGGAGGTATCACCTTATTTGACATTAAGATGTGTAAGGTGCATAGAGATGACACTATTGCAAATCCATTGACGAAGCTTATGCCTAAGCCCAAGCGTGTTGGTCACACTAGAGCTAAGGGTCTCAAACACATTGGAGAATGACTTTGAGATTGCTTTCTATTACATTTTATGTTGAGAGTGTTAGACACTAAGTTTATGTTCGACTAGATGATATATGATATTTCATCTTTATTTATATATTGCTTTGAACAATGATAAATAAAATGTCCAAATAATTCGTAGTTCGCAAATGGGATTATCTTAAGTGTTTTGGTGAATGAAACCCCATTAAGTGAAATGCAGTTATGAATTATTTAAAGTCCGTAGTCTGAAATCATCAACTTGGACATAGATGATTTTATAAACGACTACAATGTAAGTTGACTGATAGCGCCAGGTTTCATGGGCTATAGGGACATGGAGATGTCTAGTCAATTACATATATATGTTTCGATGATACATATAGGACAGACCCACCTTAAGACTCTACAAAAGGGATTGCAGAGTTTTAAGTTAAACCATGATTAGTAGATTCCTCAGACATGAGTATGTTATGGTCTCTCTTGATGATTGGTATTTCTTTGACACGGCTAAACGCTTTCCGTAACAGGGAGTTATAAAGGTCGTAGTTGGGATTGCCAAAAGTTGAGTGGGAGCCATAGTCATACAAGATTGGAGAAGTCCTCCTTCTTCGTGCATAATGTGATGCATCGAAAAGGAATGATGTCTAGGCCACTTGAAGAGCGAGAACTGAAAATGCATGGCCATGCTCGGATGGATTATCAGTAATCATCCGTTTAATTGACAGTTTGAACTCGGAGTTCAAGAAACATATTTGATAATAGATATGAATGTCACCATATCATCAAATAAGACATTAAGAGAAAGGTATCTTATATTGCACACTTGTTTAAGGACAAGTGGGAGATTGAAGGAATTGTGTCCTTTAATTAAATGTGCAATGACTAAACATGAGATAGGACGATTGATAGAGATATACAATCCGATTATTTTAGGAGTCGTAGTGCTTTGCTAGAAGCCAACTGCGATTAATGGGATTAAACAGTTTAGTTCCATGACTATTATAAACGGGTCCTATGAGGTCACACACTTTGAGTTTACGGACTAGATCGACGGAATTGATAGTTGATTATTAATAGAGATGTGATTTATATTAATATGTAATATTATTTATTTTGGAAATAAATACTTAAAACTTAATTAGGGGAGTTACAATTTGAAAAATTAATTTGGAGGTTACTACGTGATGCGTCAAGTCCTTGTGTCGGTCGTTTCCTCCTAATGAATTTCCTACCATCTCCTACTACTTAAAAGGAAAAACTAATTGGCTCTAATTGAGAGGTGCGGCTTGTTTCGGACGTGAGGGCTTGAGAAAGGTAAGCAAAGGAAGTTTGTTTATTTTTCAAGAGAACACACGTAAACAAAGTGCAAATTAGAGACCAACAGTTGGTTCTTGAAAGAGCTTATCACGATTAATTCCAAAAACAATTCGATTGTTTTGTCTTTCGACCTTCATCCTAGCAGTCGAAGGCTAAGGAGATCTAGACACCGGACTCGTGTGGATCAATTAGAGGAGCAACACGTGGGGCTCTCGTTCTCTTCCGAATCTTCCCCGTTCAGATCCGGTTCACGCATCAAGAGGTATCCTCTAAACAATGATTGATCTATCGTTTATGCATGAAGATCCTTGAATTAGATGTTCAGAATTGTTCTGTATTTCCGCTTTAAGCATCTAATTTTCCTTCACTAAATCCAAACCGAATTTCCACAAGTTGAGGAACAAGTTCTTCTGCCCCTCTTCCTCGCACGTGAATCAAATTTTCAAGACAGCCACCTGTCAAGACATGATCGAACACCTCTTGGCCCACGTCGGCATTCTCTATCGCTTTTCAAATGGTTGTTCATCCCAACCCGGCTCCCTTGTTTCATCTCTGGTCTCCCTATTGGTGATTGACACCAGAGAGAGGGAGAGAGAAAGATAGAAATAGAGAGATAAACATGGATTTTAATAATAAGAAGATGAAATTATAAAACTGCATCAGTTGGTAATCAACTGCAAATAAAGCCACGTTTTAGATTTGTAAGATATATACAATCTCTCTCTATTTAAATTCATTTTTCTAGCTCTCACATATCTTTTTTTTTCTCTAATCAAATTATTTCTCAACGGTAATATAATAATTTCTTGATTTTTTAGGAATAGATGAATGATTATTATTAAAATCTCTTTATTAAAATAAGTAATGTAAAGATTTTCTCAATATAATTTTTTTGTTTTTCTTATTTTTTTAAATATGGATTCCAATTTCAATAACTTTTAACTGTTGAAAAAAATTAGAACCAGTTTCCAACATATTCAATTGTTGAAAAAAAATTTCCAATAATTTTTAGTTTTGGAAAATTATGTAAAATTATTTCCAACAACTATAATAGTTGGAAACTCATTTCCAATACTTTTTATCGTTCGAATATTTTTCAATAACTATAATTGTTCGAACACCTACGTTGAAAATGACTTTGTTTCTGATGGTGTGTGACACAACTTGATCCAACTCAAATCTGACCAAACCTAAAATCCATTTAATTCGAACTTACCCAACTCAAAAACTTATCCTCGATCAGAACCCAACACACTCAGTTGATGTGCGTGATGTGAGCCATTCAAGTCAAGAAATTAGTCAACTAAGTAGTAGTAGACTAGTAGTATATCTTTTTGTCGTCTAGAAAGAGTCGGACCCTCCAAAACGTAGTCCCCAGCGTGTTTGGGCATTATATGAACGTGTGTGATATGTGTGTGAGTGTGTCCAGAATTCCACGTATATGTTTCTTCTGAGAAGTTTCCACGCTAGCTGGCTTGCTTTTTAATTAGTTCAATTTGTACATGTTAAAAAGATTCTCCTTCCAAACGATTCAGATCTTGCATATATATATATAGAGAGAGTTTTTACCCTCACAATCACCTCATCAACTTTTTAATCGGTTTGAATTCGATACCGTTAGGGTAATTTTTTCACTAATAGAGTTAATTCTAATCCTCTAAAAAAAACTAAAAGTATAATTTTAATGGTTGATTAATTTCGATGGTTGAGATCCTTTCAACTCTACACGTAGAGTTTTTATATAAACAACTTTATGGTATTCAAAGCAGTTTTCAATTGATTTCAAAAATTATTATTTTCGTATTATTTCAACTAGGGGTGGGCGTGGGACGGGATGGAACGGGACGAGACCGGGATGAGACCCGTCCCGCTTTAATTTTTCCAGGACGGGATCGGGACGGAATTCACCTTTTTTTTTTAATCTCACACGGGCCTTATCCCACACGGGACGAGACTTGTTCCTCAAATAAAAATAATAAAATATTATAAAACTTGAAAAATAAAAAAAATGTTTTCATAGTTCATGCTTCATAGAATGATATCACCATAATGTTAACACTCCCAGCAGCACAATTTCATACAAAAAAACATTGTCAGTAACACAAGCCTCCTGTAAGCCTAACCGATTAGAACTAAATAGAGATTTCACTATTTCAAAATGGAGAATAAATTATTTTGTTTGGCTCCTAGAGCCCAAATCCCTAACCCCCTAAGCCTATAGTAATTTTTTTATTTTCAAATTGCTTAAAGCCTTATAGTATTATTGTAACTTGTGTTTAAAATAACTAAATATATCATATAAATCATTAAATTATTAAAAATTTTAGTACTGCCAAAATTAAAACTCTTGTCCCGTATAAATATAAATATAAATATAAATATAAATATAAATATAAATATAAATATAAATATAAATATAAATATAAATATAAATATAAATATAAATATAAATATAAATATAAATATAAATATAAATATAAATATAAATATAAATATAAATATAAATATAAATATAAATATAAATATAAATATAAATATAAATATAAATATAAATATATATTTGTATTTATATATATAAATTATATAATATATATAAATTATATAATATATATATGAGGGACGGGACTGGGATTTGCGGGATCCCATAGTCTTGTCCCGCATCCCGTCCCGCATAATTTTTGTGGGACGGGACCGGGACGAGATTCACTTTTTTTTCCCTTAAATCCCTTCGGGACCGGGACGGGTCCGGGACGGGTCCGGGACGGGTCCGGGACGGGACCGGGACGGGATCGGGATCTGCGGGATTTTTGTCCACCCCTAATTTCAACTGATTCTCCATCTTGAGATTTTAAAGAATATTGAAATTGTTTTTGCTACAATGGTTTATCCTCATTACCTTGTCCAAAATATTGAGATTGTTTTTGGAAAATATTTTAAGTAGTTTTTAACTGATTTCAAAAATTATTATTTTCATTTTCTGAGAACAGTTCCAACAGATTTTCCATCTTTGAGTTTTTTAAAAATATTGAAATTGTTTTTGCTGATTTTTTTTTTACTATTTTGTATTTTTTTTTTAGCAGGAGTCAATGCACCGCCCGGTCTGCTCCTAACTAGAGACTAGCATTCGGACCAACAATATTTAGTTTTGTTATTCATGCTCACTGCTTTTCTTCTGTCTTTTGTCTTTTTACCTATGTCTTTTTTGTTGTTTGCCTTGGATCGATTATTCCTTTGTTGTTTCATTGTTTTTGCCTTTTATGTATCTTGGAAAAAAGATACAAAATCCTATGGGTAGATTTTACAAGATCAATCTTAACCATCAATTTAAAACCGACTATTAAAATCTCACACTCGCGATCTCCTTAATGGCTTCACCCATTTCCATCCAACCCCCACTTTTTTTCCCTTCAAATCTTTTTTTTTAGAATTATTTACCTACTAAAATGATAAAGTTAATTATATGGAGTAATAAACTTTATTGGAATATTACCCCTTGGAAACACAGGTCGAATAATTCGAGAGATTTGTAAGAGAAGAGACGAACAAGGGAAGCCGGGTTTGAATACGTACATCAGCCAATAGAGTAGTTGTGGTAAGCTAAGTAATTAAGATCTTCATATATCCTATATTTATTAAATTAAATACTTATTAAAAGGATAATAGGATGTAAGAATAAATATATTTATAATATATATATATATATTTGATAAAGTAAGAATTCAATATCAGACAAGCATGATTTTTGAGAGGCGAAAACCGTCTAAACATACAATAAGACCTGAAACAAGAAAAATAACTTTACAACAACAACGATCTAAGAAGAGCTTCTCCCAACAATTACGAACAACGGTGAAGAGCTCCTCCCAACGATCTATATATTTATAATATATAGATGGATTGTTACATTGTAGAGGAGCATGTGGCCTAGCTCTCTCATGTCTGTTGTCCTCACTTGAAGTCTGAAAATGAAGAGCTCTTATGACATATGTATGACTTGAATCACTTATAAATCACTCTCAATATTTTTATGATATCCGATGTGGGACAGAATGTTACAAACGGTCCGTCGTCTGCCGACTTATCGTCTCTCGAGTTTTAGGCTTGTCTGAGCTCAATTTTTTCTTAATAAAAAAAATGTGGAACAAATAAAAAGAAAGTTGGTTTGTTAAAATAATAATCTAGTGCAGAGGATAAAATTTTCAAAGTTGAAACTACTGTGGAAGGGAGAGAAAAAGGGATATGGATGTGCGTGATGTGATCGTTCAAGTCAAGAAACTAGTCAAATAGTACTATATCGTTGTGTCACCGTGTTTGGGCATATATCAGTGAATGAATGTGTGTGGTATGTGTGTCCACAATTCCATAGATATATATGTACTGTACGTATATATGTTTCTTCTGAGAAGTTTCCACGCTAGCTACTAGCTAGCGCCTTGACGGACCGTTAACGGGAGATAAGTACATATCGGGTTATATTGATTTATTACTATTATTACTTTTGCGATTATAAAGTCGGGATCCACCAGTTTAACACAAAAGTTTAAACTACTGTGTAGAGTTTCACCCTTCCTTATAACCCATTGTTTTTAATCTTTTTATAATCAATGTGGGAGGGATACTCCCATACCAAACCTTTCAACCTATCGAAACTCTCAACATACATGCTCAAAAAGATTCTTCTCCAAACGCTTCAGATCTAGCTTGCATATATATACAATAACCTCATCAAATTTTTAATCAGTTTGGATCTGATACTGTTATATATGGCGGAAATTTTACTAATAGAGTTAATTCTAATACTCTAACAAGAATTTTTTTTGAAATAATAAAAGAAAAAAAAAGGGTATAAGGTATAAATTAAGAAATGGGCATGATTTTAATGGTTGATTTTTATTTAGATCATTATCTTTCCAACTCCACATATAGAGATAAAAACATATATAGATGAGAAAAATCAAATGAATTCCACTATTAGGTTGTATGTTTGACAGTCTGCCTTCTGTCGACTTTATCGACCACTCAAAGAATCAAGTCCGTATAACCCTCGAATATTTACCTTATAACAAAAAAAAAAAACCTTCCACTAGAGACTTAGCATTTGGGCCAACAATGTTCAGTGTTTATCTTTGGTCATTTGTCTTTTACCTCTTCCTTTTTGTTGTTTGCCTTGTGCCTATGTTTTTTTTTGTTGTTGTTTTTGTCTTTGCATCTTTTGCTTCTAAGTATCTTAAAAACAGATACAAAACCCTATAGGGTAAATTTTACAATAACAATTTTAACCAACAATTAAGATCTTACACCCTCATTCACGGCTTCACCCATTCCCATCCAAACCCCAATCTTTTTCCATAATATTTTTAATTTTTAGAATGATTTACCAACTTTGCCCATAAAGTTAATTTATACAAAGTAAAAAAAATTATTGGAATATTTTACCCCTAGAAATCACAGCTCGAATAGTCTATCTATATACATATACTAAAACAGATGCATAGCGTCCTATGTGGCGCGTTGTGGTTGATCTTAGGGAAAAAATTATATGTGGTGCATTGTGGTTGATCCTAGAGGAAAAAATTAATAAAATAATATGTTGTCATAGTTTATATAAAGTTATATAAACCACAATCTATCTACATATATTTATTATATGAGATTTAATTAACAATAGATTAGAAAAAATATTTAGATATAATATGTCGAACTAATTTTATTTATATCTATATTATTTTTTGGTGGAAAAAATTATTTATGTTTAGATTATTATTTTTTATTTATTAGAATCTATTTACATTATTTATAATATTGTATTAATGTATTCTCCGTACACGAGACATGAACTACACTAGTTTGAGATAAATTGAGATTTAATTTGTAAGAGAAGAAATTGAGCAGGGGGGCCGGGTTTGAATACATCAGCCCATAGAGTAGTTGTGGTAAGCCAAGTAAGATCTCCATATATCTCGGGTACCCACGAAACGTCGTCGTCTGGTAGATATAGTTAGTCCTCGGTCCAACCTGACGGTATCCAGAACCAATGGAAGGTAATACCATCAACAACCCCTTCCCCAAGTCACATACTCACATTCAATTCAAATTTTAATTAAATTTAATTTCACATAAATGAACGTATCCCTTAATTAGTTTCCATATATACATCCATGTAAAACAACCCGCTTTCCCATCTGTCTATATATATTTCTCAAACGCACTCGGTCTACCCACTTTCCTCCTCCATCTCATCTCTCTCTCTCTCCCCAGTTCCCAATTCCCAATTCTGCAAAACCCTAATTTCTTGCTGCAACGAATTCAATGGCCGAGGTCAGTGTTTCTCTCTCTCTTGATCTTCCATCTCTTAATTATTTACCTCCTTCGCCCTGTTTTTCAATTCAATTCGCTGTACGCCTAATACTCTGTTTCTCATTCGTGTTCGTAGAAGGCAGAGAACAAACAAGGCGGTGATGCCGGTGCCGCCACCGCTGCTACGACGTTCGTCTTCAAGGCGGACTTGCATTGCGAGGGGTGTGCTCAGAAAGTCAAGCGAAACCTCAGGCATTTGACTGGTATATATATGCATAAAAACCTCATTAATTAATTCAATTCCTCCATTAATTGCTTAATTAACACTTTAATTTACTCGATTTTACTTGCCAATTTGTTGAATGAGTCTAAAATTTGTGCATTGGTGGTTGAATTCAAGGTGTGGTAAGCGTCAAGGCGGACCTCGTAGCCAACAAACTGACGGTGGTTGGGAATGTGGACCCCACTGTCGTCAAACAGAGGGTCGAAGCCAAGCTCAAGAAGTCGGTGGATTTGGTGTCTCCCCAACCTGCCAAGCCCGATAAGGCCGTCGCCAAGCCCGATAAGGCCGTCGGCGACGGTAAAAAACCCGATGAGAAGAAATCGGAGAAAAAGGCCGAAGAGAAGAAGCCCAAAGAGGTAACAATTATACTATGCTATGTATGATTCTTTACCTTAGATGAATTAAATTAAAGTTATTAATTGATTAAATTCTCATATGTTTTGTAGGCTCAAGTAACGACGATCGTATTAAAGACCGACGTCCATTGTGATGGCTGCGCAAAAAAGATGACCAAAATCGTCGCCAAACAGGATGGTGTTCAAAGCGTAAACGTGGAGCTTGCGAAAGACCAAATCACAATCAAAGGTACAATGGACATGAAAGAGATGCTGCCTTATTTGGTTGCCAAATTCAAGAGGTCAGTGGAGGTGTCTTCGCCTCAACCGGCGAAGAAAGGCGACGGTAAAGAGGGTGGGAAATCGCCGGCAGCCGCTGGCGGCGGAGAAGGCAGTAGCAAAGTAGCGCCGGTGGAGGAAATGGTCGGGAACGTGGGGAATGTGTACAAGATGGAGTATGGGGACCCTTACTATGGGTATCAGACCCAGTTCTACAACCCACAGCAAGCGCCGCCGCCGGAGTATGGCTACGTGGCGGAGTACGGGCACGCGCCGCCGCCGTACCTGCCACCGCCTGAAATGTTTAGTGATGAAAACCCGAATGCGTGCTCCGTGATGTGATGGATTATGTGGTAAATTGACATTATTAATTGTACATAAATCAAGGTAGATGATATTAAAGGGGGGCTTAGCGTTTAAATAGACGATTCACTAAAATTAGATAGAGATTAATATTGTATTGATTTTATTTTTAGAGCTAAGCTTCATCTAGATCTATTGACTGAAATTCAATTAAATTTCTTCTTGGATGGAGACATCATTGTAATATGCAGGGGTTGATCCTATTTTCGAGAGCTTTCATGACATATATATTTATTTTATCGAGAGTTTCGATTAATATGTATAATAATGTAATTAGGTATTTGATTAAAAAGTTTTAAATTTATAAGTTATTTACTCTTTTGCTAAATAATATATATTATAATTAAACTCGAAAGTTTTGAATAGACTCAATCAGTACGAAGGTTACTAAAATAAAATGTTTGACACTTTGTGATGAATTAGTTACGGGTTTATAATTTAGGAAAGTTACTTTGATTGTATATTTTTTTATTTTCTCTCTTATTTTTTTTATAGAATATAGCTTTAGTCGATTTTTTAGCATAACTACGAAGATTCATTGATTAATTAACTTTGGTCTTTACAAAGGATATCATCCAAACCCTACGGAAAATCATCAATAAAACTAGCTATAAGATATGCAACTTTATTTTCACCCGACCCACATACTTCCAGTCGCAGTGCTCAAACTCTAGTCGAAAATTACATACATTTATAATCAACCTTTTTGAGAAAAAAATTTTAATATCCGTCACTGATATATATACCAATATTTAATTAATTCTAGAATTAGTAAGAAATTGAGTGTCCTTGAAATATTTAGCTTGCGCACGAAAGTTTAATTTAAAAAAAAAATTGATGTAATTAAAATGATATACTATGCTTAATTTGATTGGAAGTGGAGAGTAATAATTTTTCTTAATTGACGATAGGACATGAATTTGTTGATACAGTATATAGTGAGGTGGTCACTTATTAGAAATTTCGGGCTTCGTATATCAAGATACCTTGAAATTAAACAAAAAAGGGGACCCGCAGATTGAGATTGATCGATGGATTTATCAACGGTGTTGAGACGTTGGGACCATTCCTTGAAATTAAACGAAATAGTACAGTAATAGTAATGCCCGTATGGTTTTTTACATTTTTATAATGAGATTAAAAAAATCTTTAACTACTACGGAGTAATTGCAATGTAATTGTTGATTTATAAAAATCATTTTTTGCTTGTTATTTAATTTTTTAAGATCGAATTTTTTTAATTAGGATAACATATGTTCAAAGTTAATAATTTAGTCAAAGCACATGGTTTGAATCATCTTCCTTAATCCCTTTTCACTTATTACTTCTCATAAAAAAATTATGCTTTTTTTATAAAAAAAAAATTTAATCTCTTATTTTGTTTTTTATTTTTTCAGATCCACTAACGCATACAGTAAGGATAATTAGGAATTGAGGATAACGTAATTAAATTAGTGTTGCCACGCACACAGATTCAGTTTAGTTAGGTCAATCTTTCGATCAGTTTAGTACTCCGTAGTCCGTATTAATTAATTCGCTCGTTATTTTACCTTGCATGGCAAATAAGGGTGTGTCGAGGAGGGTCGTGGTTTGGCTATTTGGCTAAGCCCAAATTATTTTTTTAAAAAAAAGACTTAAATACTGTCGGTCTCTCGAGGTGCCAAACATGTCAGACGAGACATCACGAGGGAACAAGATCACAAGAACGAGGTAGACTATTTGGACTCATTTATAATCTTGCCTTTACGTAGCCAGCAAACGGTTATCCTTTTTCCTAAACCGATAAAAAGGAAAAAATACCAGTAGTAGTTATTTATTTTCCGGATTAGTTTTAGACTTTAGCCACCGTTTTTAACACAGCCTTTCTGGAGGGAGGAGCCTCGTCAGCAAAACGTGGAGCTGATTGGGTCCGCTCAGGTTCAATTCAACCCCTCATTTCATTGCATAATTAATGTACGTTATTGGATAAGCTTCAAATATAAATTATTTATTATTTATTTTACAATGTTCTTTACATATACTATAAAAACACGACTTTTCAAACATTTGACAGAATAATAAAAAAATAAATAAAAATGGAAGTGGTGGAAATACCCGGGAAGTGGGTTTATATAGTTTGGGATCCCCACGTGAAACATTTTCCAGGAGTTGATGAATTTTGATTTGTGTTTGTATTTGGTGAGTTGATGTAAAATGCTTGTTTGTTTGACCTGGAATTGAATTTATATGCATACTTTGTGTTGACACGGTGTCCCATTTAATTGCACCCACCACCGACGCGACAGATTTAATTTCCTCGAAAGAGATGTAGACAATTTTCCAATTCGATGCCTTTCATCTTCTTCCGTCGCATTCCCTTACCATCTCTCTCCTGTTTTTGCCGGATAATTATCCAAGAATCTAATTAAACTAATCAAATGTAGGTATACTTGTATATTTTAAAATCTCTAATTATTATCATCAAGCCATTCAAGTGCAAATTGAGATATATATATATATATATATATATATATATATATATATATATATATATATATATATATATATATATATATATGTTATCAACGATAATCAAGGATCTGTTCATTTCAAAACACTCTAAATCAATTCTAACATTGTTAATGTTCACGAAATCTCTTCATGAGTTTTATACTTGTGGTTGTGGACATATCACCATTGTTCGAAGTTACTACTAGAACCTCGATCTTAATCATGCTAGTGCATTATTTGTCATAAATGTGATTTTTGTCACTATCTTTTGCATTTACTAATATCTTTACTAGCTTGTTTGCTATATAGTTAATTGAACTTTTGGTTCACTTCTAGACCGTGCAACATATTAATTCTTGATCTCCTTTTCCTCTCCCTCTAAATAATGAGCATTTTATCGCATATAATAAACTCTAAGTATTTGATCATCTATGGGAACTCAACCCCCCATATACATCAACAGTGGCGGAGCCAGGGGTGCTCGAGCACCCCCTGGCAGAAAAAAAATACGATTTTTTTTCCATATATTTAGTATTTTTAAGGTAATACAACATCTTTAAATGAAATTTGAAACAAGGATGCTATCTAGCTCAAGTGGTAAAGGAAGTAAGGATAATCAAAACTAAAAGGTCTTGGGTTCAAATCTCAACACTTTCACTTTTTACTTGTTTTAATATATAATTAATTCTTCTTAATTTCTCTCTATATTTTTTGTTTTCATCAACTATATCATTAAAAATGTCATATTTATGTTTAAATTTTACATTTAACCTTTTCTTTCAATATTTTTATTTGTTTTACTATATCATTAATTCTTCTTAATTTCTCTCTATATTTTTTGTTTCTATTAATTATTTCATTAAAAAATGTCATATTTATATTTAATTTATACATTTAACATTTTCTTTCAATATTGTTTTAAAAATTATTCTTCGTGATTTTTTTCTATATTTTTTATTTCTCTTTTATTTTTTTGGTTACTCTCAACTATTTAAATACAAAAACCATTTTTAAAAAATCACAATTTTAGTGTTTTTTTCATTATTTTTTTTAAAAAATATTCTTATTAAGTATACACCAAAAAAATATTTTACGAAATTTTTTTAGCACCCCCTGACCGAGAATCTTGGCTCTGCCACTGTACATCAACCTTCTTGATTTACAACAACTTAGTGTAATATGTGGAGATTTCGGTGCCTATATCGAACATTTAAAAAAATTACCTATAAACTTAAATATCAAGCTCTCTTCCGGAGATAAATTGCACAAAAAAAACTGGAATTTATTCTTTGGTCAAGCCAAATCTAATCAACTCTTGATAAGTAACGAATTCACTTGGTAATTTTAATCATCAGTTTCTTAATGCTTATATATACTCATTGTATCAATTTCATTAATAACATTATGCAGTAACATTTATGTATTTCTTCCATGTTGCCAACATGGGTAATCTATTCATTATGTCGAATCTTCTTTTTGACATCCTCAACTAGAGGAAAACTCCTACTTCTGGCAATTATTAGTCTTCCATCGGCTTTTACGATCCCAATTTGTCAGTCCTCACTCATTCCCTTCATTTGAAGGCTAATTTTGATGCTCCCTTATGGAGCCAATATATCTTTCTTAAGATGGTTTTCCATTTTTCCTACTTATGTTAGAACAATTTTCATTCTCTTTTGTTTCTCTCAATATTCTGATTTTTTAGGGAAACTATCTCAATTAAATTAAATCAAATTGAGTAGCACAATCTCAGAGACAACTAGATGAGCAGAGTTTTCAAGTGGCAACTAGATGATCGATCTCAATATTGGTTTGAGTTCACTCGATCTTCACTCTCCAAAGCCGATGGCTTAATAGGTTGTATAGCTAAAAGGGCCACGGCAGATAGTAATGGGCCAAAAGGCGCAGATAATGATTTATTGGACTGGGCCGAGCTGAGTCCGTGGATCTTCAGCCCAATTTTCAAAAGCCCACAGCAATCCAATATATTGATGGTGAAATGCACTACACTTATCATTTCCTATTTAGAATTGTTGTTTACGTTCGGATTAGGGTGTGTTTGGATTCCATTGCATTTTAATTATAATGTAATTATTTTACCTTGTTTTATGTGAGTGTTTGGTTATACAGATAAAAATCTCATAAAAATCGAGATAAAGCAGTAATTTAATCAAATAATCACATAAATTGAGTTAAAATAATTATATTATATTTAATACATTGTGGAATCCAAACACACCCTAAGATGAAAACACCTTACAATTTATGTTAACAAACAACACCTTTTCTATTTGCATTATAAACTAAATACAATGGGAATCCAAACATTCCTATTTAATCTTGCTTTAATAAACACCACCCCCAACACCCCCTAGAGTTGCACTACGTTCGGACGGTTCAATTCTGGTGGAGTTAGAGCATCAACATCAATGGGTTTTTATCAACCCCTTACCCCTCTCTCTCTTCCTACAGAGGGAGATGATGAGTGTGGAGTTTACCTCACTAATGAAAGGGGAAGGGGAAACCCAGCAAGAAGGGGTAAGAGCATTCCCAAGAGCTTCCATAAAACAATCTCCAAAATAGAGAATGAAAAATCAAATGTTCTGAATATTTTTTTGCCCCATTCCAACAGTTTCCCCATTATAGAATTCACCCCAAAATATATAGAGTTTGCTCCAAATTTAGGGAATGACCTCTATATTTTCCATCCATTCTCTATTTTGGAGAATATAATGGGGAAGCTCTTGGAGCAAAAATCATCCCAACATTCTCCAAAAAATGAAGATGGGGAATCTCTTGGGGATGCTCTAAACCCACTCCTTCTCCATCTTTTTTTTTAAAAAAAAAATTATAAAAGTGGATTATATTATTTTAATTAAGTGGAATAAGTTTTAATTGGTTAAAAATATGTGGTGCGGTATAAATAAAGTTTAAAAAATAATAATGGGGTAAACTTATGGATGTGGGTTAAAAGTTAGAAATAGAGTTAGTAGAAAATGAGGTGTCAAAATATTACAAAGAGAGTGAGGGATGGGGTTACCCCATGAGTGTTGATGCTCTTATAGGAAAAAAAAACATGTCGAGCTTTACTAACTTAGTTGATTAGAATAACATGTAGTGAGTAATAAGTCGCGGGTTCAAATCTTATTTCTCTGTTGTAATGGATTTAAAATTTAAATGCTTAGCCATAAATAAATAAAAAGCGGAAAAAATGGGGTTGCTAGCATTTGGGTAAAGGAGAGGGCAAAATCTACCGTTTTAGATTGACCCAACTCATGTTTCCAAACTCTAACATAACATGTTGTCAGGTTCGAATTAGTTTAAAACTCCACTTTGGATCCCACATAATTATTATAAAAAAACTGAATATGGTGGAGTTGAAATAATCTCAACCATTGAAATAAAAATTAATAGTTAAAATCATGTTATCTCTTTTACCATGTTCTAAAAAGTATTAGACGAATTTTAGGCGGCAACCTAGGCGGTGCCTGTGGACCAAGCGAAAAAGAGTCGTTTAGTACCTAGGCACGATTTTTGAAACACTAAACACAAGTCCACAACCCCTTGTTTTTTTGAGAGAGAATTATAAAATCTATTGACAGAGTTCTCTCTAACTCCACCGATCCAAATCGTTCAAAACTCTAACCATAGAGTTAGGCCAATCTTAACCGTCTGTTGAAGGTTAAGATTTTGACCCGTCCCTTAACCTAACCCCAACAATCCCCTTAATTTTTTTCATTTTATTTTTTCGTAAGAGAAGTAGGAAACTCTATTGATGGAATTTCTTCACTAGAAGAACAAAGTAGGAATGAAAACTAAAGGCGCATTAGTTTGCCCAAATATTTCAGAAATTTCATCCCAAAGATGCTTAGCTGACTCAACATACATAAAACCCTCTGAAATCGTACTAACCATCGAATTGATCAACCAACATCTGACCATGTAGTCAGCTCGCACCCACCTCTGTAACTTTTCAAGATCTGTAGGACGGCTGCAAGAACCATCTATGAAGCCAATCTTGTTCTTTGCCCCTAACGCCATGCGAACACCCCGACTCCAGCCCAGATAATTCGTCTCATTAAACTGAAACGAAACCAATTGCGCACCCGGATTATCCGAATTCGCCAAATTCAGAGGATCACTCGCACCATCTTGAGGATTATCCTCAAATCGACGATTCCTCTGAACTGAATTTACTTCATCAGACATTATCGCTTACCAAATCTCAAAATTCAAGCGATAACGAGACCAAGAACTCCAATTACAGAGCCCAAAACACCAGTAAATGCGGAAACGAAAAAAACCCAAACGATCGAGCTACGATCGACAGAAAACACGAACCAGAAACTTGAACGTCTGTCAAGATCACGCCGTTCGCTGTGATACCATGACAAACATGGAAGATCTGAGATTCACCATTGAAGAGAGCAAGAGTAATCGTCCCAAGTTAGTTACAACAGAATACAGATACCCCTATTTATAGAGATAGAAGTATCTTTTCTGTAATTACAAATTATCACCCTTACTTCTAGATTATACATAATATATCCTATACATAGTGTTATTACAATCCCCTTAATTTTTTTTCATTTTATTTTTTCGTAAGAGAAGTAGGAAACTCTATTGATGGAATTTCATAACTAGAAGAACACTCAGTTCAGAGACATCCATTAATCTATCTTAACTCAGCATCCGCTAATGTATGATGTTCTGAATTGAAGTGTGTAATATGTATTTAAGTTGTTCAGTTGTGTTAACTCATTATAAATATTTTGCAGTTGATGTAAAAAGATGCATTCGTTGTCCTATGCAGAAAATTTCCCCCTACCAACCAGTAAAATAAAACTTCCTTTTAAAAAACTAGATAGTTGAGGAGGAATCAACATCAATCCTACTCGCTGAATCAAAACCCACACATCCACGACACCCAATCTTTTCAACAAAGTAGGAATGAAAATGGCAAAACTCAATTTCCTCCTGTTCCAGCTTTGCCAAACATATCATTGTAGACTAGAAGACGACGACGACAACGAAGAGGAATAAGAATCAGAGATTTCTGAAAGGATGTACATGTTGGAAGACTCTCCGGTGTTTGTGCTGTTCCACTACCTACTGATCCTGATACTGATTCTGATCTTCGCCAAGTTTGCGATTGTGTTCGTCTTTCTCATCCTCCTCTACTTCCTCTGCGCTCATCTCGTTTACCTCCTCCTTGGATGTGCCTGATGTCTCATCATCATCATCATCATCAATCTTGTACTTCTTGTTGTGCTTTCTAAGTCAATCATCTTTCACTTAGCAGTGGCGGTGTCATCAGGTTCGGATTAGTTTAATAAAGCCCGAGTTCAGTGATATCCATTCATCTATCTTAACTCGGCATCTTCATATGTATGATGTTCTCAATTCAAGTGTTCATGTACCAAACCAAGCCTTTCTTATTTGATGGGCTTTAACTTCTACCTGTGTATTCTTGATTCTTGAATGCCTTTCACTTGTGTTCATTTCATTCATTTTCATCAAGCAATTACTCATAAAGGCACAAAATGTTGAGATGTGATATCCATCCCAAATCGGTTATAAAAGGGAAATTTTTTTTTGGAAGATTATGAGTTAATTTGTTGAATGTACAGTTGAGCTGGTATGCAAGGAAAATGAACCTCCAGAATCCAGATTATCTAACCTCTGAGCAATTGCTGGGACCAACAGGTTCTCTCAAGCAATATGCAACGGCGTTAACAGCAGCCTCAATCGACGCATCTTCACCCTGGTTTTGAATGGCAGTCAAGATCAGATCCGAGGCAAGACGTGTTAAAAACAAAATGCGGAATTAAGTTAGCAAGCTAACCTTGTCTTTCCAGTAGAACATGTTGCCATACTTCCCTGCCAAGCGACTCCAGAAGCTCTGTGGTACGTCCAAGTCGACCTCCTTCCCCACATTGAAGTTCAAGATATTCCCTGTCGAAAGACGGAAAAGAAACATCTCAATTGACATCTTTGAATAGGTTTGTTGAGAGACTAAAATTTCAGAGGCATCTTGTTTACCAAAAGTGGGATCAGCAACAAAGACAATAGTCCTATCATCCACTTGCCAGAAATCCTTGATTGCCAACCCTGTCACATATCTCGCCTAAGATAATGCGAACAAAAGAATCAACACGCGACTATGAATCTATGATATATCGATTTACCAGGTGTATCAGGATAGTTCTGTGCTAGAACTCTCAGCTTAAACCCTGTATCCTTCTCTAGATCGGAAATTTCCTGTGCAATCCTCTTCTCCTGCTCAAGCAACACTCATTTTTCTTACTGCCAAAAACAGTTGTAGCTTCCAAAGACCACTTGGTTCTTAAGAACACCACCAGTTTGGGCTATGTTTGGCAAATGATCAAGTGTTTTGGTTATATCAACTTACCCAGCAATGGAATAAAGATACGAAAATCGGTATATGATATATTTGTCTGAAATGAATGGTGAAAGAGGAGGAGAAAGAAGATAGGAATCAGACCTGACCATCAGAGAGGAAGCCAGCAACATCAATCACTGTGGTATATTCCTTTGGAAGAAGTTCTGGTTTGTTTACCCCTACCAATGCAGCTTCACTTGCTCCAACACCTGCAACAGATTTTTAAATATAACTCAAACATCAATTACTATGATAAATAATCTACAAGATGATTGGTTATTTGACCTGTAAGAGAGAGAGCAATGGAGAGGGAGGTGGAGAGAGCGAGATTCAAGGACTTGGATCCGAAGTCTTGAATCCTATTCTTGAAATGGATCATCCGGGGTTGTGCTGATTCAACCATTCTAGGAGAGAGGGAATGATGATCATGGTTGCTAGCAGAAACTCTCAGATTTGCAAGAGGGTGAAAATGGCAGCTAAACGCCATTGGGTATGAACTTCGAATCCAATTCATGGACAAGGACACAGGGAATGGAGGTTGTTTCTGATAAGATCACCAACTTGGATAAGGTGCCACGTGTCCACATACGTTTTTGCTTTTGTAACCCTTCATTTTGTGTTAATTCCCTCCATCAGAAGAAATTGAATCCAACCCAAAATCTGTGACTGCATATAATGTCCAGCTGAGGAGATTTTTCTTCGGATTGATGGTACAATGGAATCGATGTTTAACAAGAGATGCCGAACACAAAACCTTCAAATTGAGGTCTGCTATTCTACCAAAACCCCATCCCGTAGCAAAATGCAACAGCTAAATTGGGGCATAAATCCAGGAGATGAATCTGATTGATAGTAATACGGAGAGAAAAACATGGAGAACGAGTGCGATTTGCAGGTTCCGATTAAATCATTTCATGTCAACATCAGAAGTAGCACAAAACCAACAATTCCATAATAAAATGTATTAAAAGGTGTCATATACAATGCCATTAAGAATTCGGCAGCCTCCTAAAGTCCTAGATGTAAAAGTTAAAGCATGGTAACGACATGTGTTCATTATCTATGGGAAGTAGATCGGCCAGTTGTAGAAGTATGATTTTCTTGGACCTCTTTATCCATCTGGTTCCACTGTATCAAAGAAAGAAGCAATTAAGTGAGAGATTGAATCATTCATCATTCTCAAAATCATTCCTAATAGCTGCTTGAAATTCAAGCAGCATAAAAGTTTGACCATTTACACTTGAAATTGTATGGTTGCTTCTTTGCCATTGCTTTCTTCCAATGGTACTGCTCATACACCATAGCTCTGTCGTGCTAGCTGCAGATATAATGCCTAAAACAAGAGAACACTGAAAAACTTGATGCATATGGAGCAAATGAAGTGGCGGGAAACAATCTGAAGTGATATCAAAGGCTTCATTAAGTATTAAATAGGGCACTGACAAAAGAGAGTAGCATTTTTTGTGCAAATTTACTTTAAAATTTCACCAAATTCTACTACTCATAACTTTGTTTCTTCTCTGTCACAACTCACAATACATATGATTCATGACATAACGTCAATCGACAAAAAAAAAAAAAAAAAAAAAAACTTGTGTTCAAGCACATGTCAACCTTCACACAGTGGGATTACAAAAACCACCAGAGTACATTGAATCAAATAGAACCTGACGACCCTGATCCATAAGCAAACGAGGACAGTGAGATGATTTGATATAAAAGTAAAATAATTTAGCCCTCGTGCAGAGGGATATGCTCCAGAAATATCAAAGGGATAATCCAAACATTGGGACATAGCATTGGTCAAACCACTTAACCAAATCATATAAGAGATGGAATACAAATATAACTGACTTACCAAAAAAAAAATTTGTAGGACTATCAATACATTAAACGTCCATGATTAGTGTTGATAATTTATCTGAAATAAAAAGCCAGACCTAGGAGATCTGATATATGACCTACATATAAGAATTTCAACACTCTTTAGATAAAGGGTCAAAATACCATTAATAAGATAAGGTATGAACCTTTGCTAGGTTTAAAAAAACAGTAGCTCAATGGTCGATTGATTTCTTCTACGAGGTCCACGAGGAGAACATAGCCTCATTCATCCACACAAGATCACCCTACACCCTCTCATATCCAAATTTTGAATTCAACAATCAAACTCTCTATAATGACATCGTGACTGCAAATTTGCACCTAAACATGGAATCTTTCAACACATCAATGGAATTCTGTAGCTTCTATCTAAAGAGAAAAGTTATAAAAAAAATGCTTAGCTAAATAGTGAAATTCCTTACTGAAACTACAAGAAGGGCATGTGATTCACAACACCATGATTCCTCCACCAAATGCTGCCAGATTCTTCAGTTTCTACATACATACAAACTTCAGTCAACAAAACAATGTGGCAAACCCTGGTTCAATTTGTTTTTAAGCATCCCTTCTATCTTATATCCCTCTCCCAGGACTGCATTCCCCAATTTGAAGCTTCATCATAGTTCAAAAATCCATATATCCCAACAATTAACAGAAAGATCTGTTTCCCAGAGAGCCAAACATGTTCAATTCAAGCACAATTTCGAACAAAATCAAGCACAGCAATAACAAGAGAAAAGATCAGAACCTGTGCAGGTTGGTGAGCTGTCACATGTAGGGATAGAAGTGCGACAAAACGGAGAGCGCGACCGACACATTGACGAATCGATCAGGGTCTCCATCTCCTCTATACGCACTGTTGAAGAACTTATCCATCCTCCCTCTTGCTCCCTCTCTGTTTGAATGACGCTCCTGGATGGATAAACATAAACCCTAATAAAGTAGAACAAACAGATAGTGTCACAGTGGTGCATATTTGTAAAATATGTTATATTTCCGGTCCAGATTTATAAATATCCATCCAAAGAAGTCCTCACTTGCAATTAATTTCCAAAGGTAACGTCTCCCTCACGCGCGCGTCCGGGGAGTGGGGACCACGCTCCGATATCAGATGTGTAGCCCCTTGTTTACGTCAAAAGTCTATAAATAAACCCGATTCCTCTCCGGTTTCGATACACGCCCAAAAAGCCCCTTCCTTTCTCTCTCATCGTCGTCTCCTTCGTTCTCCTGTGCGGGCCTCCTACAAATCCCCAATCAATTGGGGTTTATGGTTCTTTCAAATCCCCACTTAAACCCGCCCTCTTCTTCTACCTGTCGAGCTACCTGTCTGAATTTCATTTCAATTTCATTTTTCCGAATCTGGGAATACCTAATCTTGTTTTTCCATGCGTACTTCCTGCGCAGTTCAAATATATCGAGTGACCCCTCGCTTTTGAGCTCGATACCTCCTCCAATCATCACTAAAGGTCAATTTTCTGCCCACTGCTTTTCGATTCCTCTGTAACTGTACCAGGATTTGTTTTCGATTTGGCTTCTCGTGTCGAATTGGTTCCGTTATCGCTCTCGCACGTGTGCCGAATCTAGGGTTTTCTTGAAGGTGTGGATTTGATTCCTTTTTGTCCAGTTTGTGATGCTGCGGAGTTGGGGGTGTATCTTGGAGCTGTCCTCGCATCGGAACGATGCGGTGAATTAGGGGAATTTGGTGTCGGAGAGTAATGATTGTTGTTAGGGTTTGAACATGAGCGGTGTGGTCGAGGAGAAGAAGGGAGAGGGTGAAACCAATCCAAAGAAGAGTGCCTCTTACTCCGACGACTATAGCCGCGCTGTTGCGAGGGTTGCGGTTGCTCAGGTCTGCGAGGGAGTCGGGTTCGAAGCCATCAAGCAGTCTGCTTTGGATGCGTTGACAGAGATCACAGTTCGATACATCTGCGACCTAGCTGAATCAGCCATGGCGTATGCTAATTTAGCTGGTAGATCGGAGTCTAACGTCTTTGATATAGTCAAGGGTTTAGAGGACATGAGTGCAACTCGCGGATTCATGGGTGCTTCCGCCATTGATTGTTGCTCAACGGCCTCCGGGGCCTTGAAGGAGCTTGTTGATTTTGTGGCCACTGTGGAGGAAATCCCATTCGCCCAGCCAATTCCAAAGTTCCCTGTTAGTAAGAGTAGTAGTAGTAGTGGAATAGGGAGGTTTTCAGAGTTAGAGGAGGTGCCGGGTCAGAAGCACATACCGGAGTGGTTGCCAGCGTTCCCAGAGCCTCACACGTACATGCATTCGCCTGTATGGAACGAGAGGCGGGCTGATACGCGGTTAGACAGTGCAGAGCATGTGAGGCAGCGGAGGAAAGCCGAGAGTTCTCTGCTGAAATTGCAGCAGAGATTGTTAGCCAGCACCTCCGAGCCCTCTAGCTCAGCCAATCATGCAGTTGGTGTTGGGGGATCAGAAGCTGTGGAGGGTAATTCGTTCCTGGCTCTGCCTTTACCAGCTGGGGAGAAAGTGGTTTCACAGGTTTCTGTGCCTACTAAGCTAGTTAGTACGGAACCTAATAAGAAGCATGGCTCCTTTGTGGAGATGTTTGCTCCAGCTATTGATGCTGTGAAAGGGAGGGAAGTGGATTCGATTGATGTTGATGGAGGGCATGCATTTGAAAAGAGGCCCGTCATTCATTTTAGGTTAAAGACAGGTAAGAAGATGAGGGGTGAAAACGTGGATGTAAGCCTTAGGGGGATTGGTGAGGAGAGAGTGCCAGCTCTTGGTATGGAGGAAGAAAGGGATGAAAAGAAACGGCGAGCCGAGCAAATTCTCCGGCAGTCCATGGCTAGTGCTCAAGAGATGGCACACAATGTAAACTAGGAAAAATCAGACTTTGGGTCATTGATTTTTTTGTATTTGATTATAGAGTGTTTGTTCAAAGCCAGTATCAAGGCTAATTTGAGTAGGGCTATGGTTAGTGTTATTTGCTTTCTGCTGGTGTCCATCTGCAGTATCCCTCAATTTTCAGTGGTGCGTTTAAGACTTTCACTGTTGCTCAGCGTGCACAAATGGCATTCAGTAGTTGATCTTTTTCTTAGGTTCCATTGACTAATGAATGTATTCAGTCTCATTCATTCTTTGATTTGTGTGTTGATGCAAGTTTACAATTCATGTACTTCTTGTCATTGTACTGTAGCAGTTGCCTTGACGGTCATGGTTAATTCAGCTTTAACATACATCTACATTTTTTGTGGGGGGCCTCATTCCATTTTTCCTCAAAACAGCACTTCCCTTGCTTTTTTTATAGCTCTATTTACAAAACCAATTGAGATGTTTCCTGTCTTGGCCAAGAGGGATTGAAATCGACATAAAGTTATCGACGTCAACATAAAGTCTAATATCTCTCTGCACATGGTGCCCATGTTGTGGTTGGTGATGGCAAATGAACATTCATAAAGTTGCCCAAAACCTGGAAACAACAAATCTGAAGTTGCAACATTACTGCTAATGCTATTGTTCAGTTAACATTACAGACTTGGTTTTCATGAGCCAGATGAAAATTTTCAGGTATAAAACTCAAGCTAGGTACAAGATTTCTATAATATGTCAAACCATTAGCACAATGATGTCATCAAAGAGCTTGTGTGTCTGCTGATCCCTCGAGCAAGGAAGAGATCTTCATACTCAGTGGACTCATGATTTGAGCTTCATTTCCTTATCCAAATGAATTACTCTGCCGCGATGGTTGAAGGTCATAAAATCCAAGTTTTCTGGTAGTGAAACTATCCTGCAATTTTTGTGACATCTAACCTTAAAGACATATTCTCAAGATTCTCACTATCTATCAGTCAACATGTGCACAGTAAAAAATAAACTAATCACGAAAAAGGTGTTGATATGAACTCATGTACTGTGTTCATGAAGGCGACACAATCAGGATTCAGGACAAATTAAAATATTAAACTGAAAAAGGTGTTCATGAAGGCAACATGTGCACACTCATGTACTATCCTGCAAATCAGGATTCAGCTAGACGATTGAACTGAAATTTGAACATCTATTGCATTAGATGCATACTAAACATCAGTATTCAAGGCTGATGTTTGCAATTAGGGTCAAGCTACTGAAGCATATCAAGTCCTACAACAATGAGCAATACGGAGTAACAGGTTCTTACACCATGGTCCTGTTGCAATCTGATCACTATCACATTATAACCTTGAACATTCACAAAATAGAGCACTTTGTGCAAGCTGGAAATTTATACCACGGATTAACTGTAAAGCCTTGAGTTTAGAAAGTAGCAATTTTTATTTAGAATATAAATTACTTTTTATTCAGAATATAATTTACTTAATATGACATTTTATTCAGAAAATAGCAATTGAACCCTAAGAGAAACACAAGCCCATTGGACATTAATATGATATTTTATTCAAAATATAAACTAACCCTGACAGTAGTCTTCAGGAATTCAGTAAATTGTTGAGGCAGCAATTTAAGCTCCATAGCACTGATCAGTATACCTAGCTTCTAAAACTCGAAAGCTAAGAAACTATATCATACAGGCCCCGCAAAACATGCAAGCAAAGCAACATGAATATTTTTACAAAATTACAACTACCACTTCATATGCAAATTTCAGCTATATGCAAATTTCGGCTAGACGATTGAGCTGACATTTTGAACATCTATTGCATTAGATGCACGCTAAAGATTCAGGCTGATGTTTGAATATTAACAAAATTACAACTACCACTTCATATGCAGATTTCAGCTAGACGATTGAGCTGACATTTTGAACATCTATTGCATTAGATGCACACTAAAGATTCAGGCTGATGTTTGCAATTGGAGTAATAGGCTATTTCATAATAACGAGTTGCATCCAGATGACATTAACCTTTTAACACTTCAAAAAAAAATATAGATCACTTTGTGCAAGCTTGAAATTTCTCAGGGAATTGAACTTTAGGAAACAGCAAAATAAACAAGACCTGTTCTCTTCTGAATCTGGGCTTATTGGCAAGAATTTCCCGGGCACAGAAAGTGCGGCATAAGCACAGAACATGAACCCTAGAAGCAGCTCAAGCACAACCTGCAGAGAAAGCAAAATATCACAGAATATACAGAGGCCGAAAATTAAACTGATTCAACTCCAAATTGAACCGAAAAAATATGAAAAGGGAGTGTAGGGAAAGAAAGGCCAAACATTTAAGGGAGGTCCGGAGAACTCATCCTCTGTGATCTTCAGCAATCCTCTATCTGAAAACAAACAATTCAATTAAAGGAAGATTAAGAAAAAGGATAGAAATTTCCATGTGACAAGGAGCAGTTGCTGACATTGAATTGTGGAATATGCAGCATGAGAGAGAAAGAGAACTCCGACGACGCCGATAACAAAACCTAGACCCATCTACGCCGATTGTCAGGGCCGTCAGATCCGGAGATATAGGTTTCCAATTGAGGGTTGGATTCCTATCAGATAGTTTGGAAAATTAAAATGCTGATATCTTTATCTTTTTTTTATAACATCGGCTTTTGACAAGATTTCAAAACGGTTTTTGTCAAGATAATTTCAAATAAATTGCACGGATATCCTTTTCATTTCTTTCAAAAAAATTATAAATTTTTCCAAAATTCTATCTTCTACGAATCGAAATCTAAATATGTTGAAAGAACTATTGTGATCGAACACAGGTCAAATCGATAAAATTTGTCAAGGTATCAATTGATCGAGACTTGAATTGTTATATCAATCGTCTTAGTCTCTTAGATGATTAGCGAATGACATTCGATGATTATTTGTAGCCGTCGTTTGAAAAAATTGTCGAAATTCGCAAAGGACGAGCTAAATAAGAGACATCGGCAAAAGGTGTCGAGGGTACGCAAAAGCCTCATCAAACGTTGTCGATGGTACACCGTACACAGGAGTCTCATTAAACGTTGTCGAGGGTACGCATGAGTCTCATCAAACATCGTCGAGGGTACGCAGGAGCTTCATCAAACGTTGTCGAGGGTACGCAAGACCCTCATCAAACATTGCCAAGGTCCCTTATTTAGCTCGTCCTCTGCGAACCTCGACAATTTTTTCGAACGACAACCACAAATAATCATCAAATTTCATTCGAAAATCATCTAAGACGATCGATATACTGATTCGAGTCTCGATCAATTGATACCTTGACTAATTTCATCGATTTTAGCCCGTTTTCGATCACAATAGTTCGTTTAACATGTTTAGGTTTTGATTCGTAGAAAAGAGAGTTTTGGACCGTTTTGCAATTTATTTGGAAAAAATGAAAATGACTTGCATATAATTTACTTGAAATTATCTTGACAAAAGCCGTTTTGGTATATTGTCTAAAACTTCACTCTTTTTATAATTTGGGAAATTCCAGTTGATGACCCTGAACTTAATGCAATTCCGAATGGTGTCCTGTACTTTTTATTTTTCCGTATGGTACCCCTGAACTTATAATAAAGTTTGACTCATGTCCAAAATATTATTTTACATGTTTTTTAATTAAAAAAGTCCTTTTATATATGAAAAGTCATGAAAAAAAATTACCCCGTTTCCCCCAGATCATTCCTTATTTTTTTTAAACTTTTGCAAAATCTCTACAAATACAACCCTACATCTTCTTCATCATACCCAAATTCATATCTTCTCCTCCATGAATACTCCTGGCCAGATTCCTCAAATCTACTCCCCCTTCGGTCGTCGATGCATCGTCGACCAACAAGACCGTTGACTCCGACTTCATCACCATCCTCGCCGCTCTCCTCTACTCCTTATTTTGCGTCTTCGGCCTCGTCTCCGTCTCTAACTCGCTGCGCTTGGATCCGCCGCCTCTCCGGCAGAGGCAGCCCTTGCACCGCCCACACTTCGGCCAACAAAGTCCTCAAGAAGAAGGTGCTTGAATCCCTCCATTAACTCATCTTCGCTAATAACCTCGCTAGCAAGCTCGTCGATTGCCCCACCAACCCTCACTGTCTCCTCTTTTTTCAATTTCTAGGGTTCCTAGCAAAACCAATCAAATTAGCCATCCAAAAGGCTAGATTTAAAAATAAATTCAATGGAGAGGGGTAACGAGATATTAAAACGAACTAAACCCCTCAACCAATTTATTAAAATTCATCCCAGAAAATCAGGCCCTAATTGTAGGTGAGTGGAGGAAGAAGATGCATGTTGCTGGGTGTTGTGTAACTGTGCAAGAAAGTGGGTTCGTATGAGATGAAGTTAATAAACTGACTAAAATTATAAACAGAGTAAAATTTATAAATTGTTGGTAAAAGTAGTTAAAATTTTAAACAACAAGATAATCTCCGTATGTGGAGAAAAACATTTTATTTGTAAAAAGTGGAGTTTATTTGATTGTTATTAGGGGTATTGTGGTACTTTCAAACCAAATAAGATAAAGGGGAGAATAAACACCCAAATAAACACATAAAAAAGCACCGATTTGTGCTTATATTTTAACCCCTTTTTTTTAACAGTTTTTACTTGTTTTTGGCCTCCCATACACCCATTTAAACTACTTATAAAATAAACACCTATTTGTACTTAATTTTTACCTTTTTTTTACACACCCATATGCACCCAGTGACTTTTGTATAATTTAAAAAATTGGAATAATTTTGAAGGAAAAAAAGGGCAAATGCAATTTTTCTCCGTTTTAAAAGGTTTTTAGAATAAGATAACCTAAAAAAATAAAGTTTTGGACATGGAACGAACTTTGTTAAAAGTTCAAGGGCACCATTTGGAAAATTAAAAACCATAGGACACCATCCAAAATTGCATTAATCTTGAGGGTACCAAGCGGAATTTTCCTTATTTTTATAAATAATTTTATTATCTATATAAAATACTAAAGCAGGTTTCAGGCCTCTGGTGCGATTCGCCTACGAGGAATTTTCTGGATTAAAACGGGATTATTTTTGCTTACGTATCATATTCTGAATTAAATTGATATTATTTATTTGTGCCACATCAATTAATAAGTCAATATAGTTAGGTAAAAAACTTATCTTTTTAGATCAAATAATCTATCCAATATAACCTTATATCTTAATTAGATAAATTTATCTAATATTATATATTTTAATTGTATAGTAAAATTGTTAATAATAATATATTTTAGTACGTATTATATAAACAATCTTATCAAACCTATACATAATAATTACATATTTCTCTTTTTATTTTAATGGGTACCACAAATTAAATTACCACTTATTTTAGTACGTTTTTTTTTATAATACAACTACATTATACCTTTGCTCAATTTTTTATTATATTTTAAAAAATCTTACGTTTAATTTGAATAGATATAACCTTCAAATTTCAAAAATAAAATAAATTAATCATCATTTTGTTTATTAAGAAACCGCACAACTAGGGATGACAATGAGTCGGGTGATGGGTGGATGATCTACTTCCGTCACCCGACCCACCACCCACCACCCAAAACCCTTCACCCTACCCGACCCATCACCCACCAAATATTTCACCCGCCCCGTCTACCCATCACCCACAGAGTGATCGGGTGGATCGGGTGATAATTCGGGTGAAATTGAAGACATTAAATTTATCAAAAAAAATTATTGAAAAACATACGTCGAACACATCGACGAATAAATTAGTACAAAATGTAATCAAATTCGGTCAAATACGTGTAAACATCCACAACTTTCAACACTTCAAGAAAGAAGTCTTTGAAATAAAAAGACATTACAATAATTATGAATAAAAAGAAGAGAAAACATAGTCTCCAACAACCAAAGCTTCAAGCGGGAAATCGTTTGATAGGTATCGTGAATTAGGGTTTATGGGGTATATTGGTAATTTCACATATAAAATATAATTATATAATATAAGTCGGGTGATGGGTCGGGTGACGGGTGGGGAATGTCTTCACCCAAATCCGACCCGACCCATCACCCGTTCACCCATTTAATATCCGCTTTATTTCGGATTTTCACCCACTTTTTCAGATTGGGTGAGACGGATATCCGTCGGGTGCGGGTGAAATTGCTCCCTACGCACAACGAGGGTAAAGTAAAACTAGTACGGAGTATTAGATATTTATCCATCCATAAAATCAAGTGAACTAGTAAACAGAACGTCAAAAGTGGACTTATAATTTATATAAAGCTTTCTAATTTAATTGAATGTTTTCATATATTTTCTGTAATTTATATGCAATTTTGCGTATATACAACTAATTTTAGCCATTTCTAAACACCAAATCAGTCCTGAGTCATTTTTTTATAAAACAAAATATTAAAAATGGATAGAGTAATGCAATTTTTACAATTTATGATTTTTTTTGGATATGTAGTTGCTTGAATCTATGGCAGTCAGCTCGAGCTCGGTTCGCAATTGGCTCGAAAAAAGTTCAATTCGATCTCGTCCATTTCCCTAAACACACCGAGTCTAAACAGAATTTTAAGCTCGGTTGAAAGCTCGGCTCGTTTGACTTAAGTTCGAATTTTATGAAATTTTTAAAATGTCTTTTAAGTTAATATGTTAGTGATCAAATAGAACTATTTAAATTCGAAAAAAAAGCTTGACTCGAGTTAGTTAATTTTCTAAACAAACCAAGCTTGATAAAAAAAATAAACTCGTTTAAAAATTGTACTCGGTTTGACTCGAGTTGTTCAACAAATGAAACAAGCTTGAACCTGACAATCCCAGCTCGGTCGAATTAGTTTAACAAAAAAAATAAAATTACAAAAGAAGAAAAGGGATGCAACTACGGTTTTCTGTGTTGTCCGCCATTGCCAAATCAGGCGAAAGCTTGTAAAGATGATAGTGGATCTAGGAGCATTCTCAGACGACAAGTTCGACGCCAAGAAATGGATCAACGTCGCATGCCAGAATCGGCACCCGGAGGAGCCGGTGGAGAAGCTGCTGGTGGATCTGGAGATGAAGCTTCAGATGATAGCCGAGGAGATCTCCGCTTCCTTGGAGGAGCAGAGCTCCGCCGCCCTCCTCCGCGTCCCTCGCGCTACTCGTGACGTCGTTCGCCTCCGCGATGACGCCTCGTCTCTCCGCTCTTCCGTCTCCTCCATCCTCCTCAGGCTCAAAAAGGTACTAAGGCAACTTTCTAGGGCTACGAGTTTACAATCTGTGTTAATTAGTGTCCTCTCTAGTGCTGATCTGGTCTACATGTGTGAGATCGGGCTTGATTTTGTCCTGCCACTATGAAATGGTTCATATCTAATCTGGTGTTAGGTTTGCTGGTTGATATTGTTGATGGCGGATTGAGAATTTGTTCCTTATATTTTGAATTTTGAGGTTGTTGTTGTTGTTGCTTGTTGGCTATTCAATTCTGTAAATCTAACTAGGAACCCGCTTGAAAAATCAATGGCCTTATTTGAGTTCAATTCCATGTTTCTTATGGGTTGAAGTTATTTGCTGATTCATTGAATGGATTTTTTAAGAATTGTTGCTTTTTAGAAAATCAGAGGTTCATGGTCCTTTTATGCCCGGCTATGTATTGTAAATGTGTTGTTTATAGGATTTTTTTTGGGTGGTGTGATGAACAATATTGTATGCTGAAAATTGATTTTGTAGGTGGTTTCTTGTTTAATTGTTCCATTAACAGGCAGAAGGTTTGGCAGCTGAGTCAATAGCTGCTCTAGCTAAAGTAGATACTGTCAAACATAGAATGGAAGCTGCATATGAGACTTTACAGGTGCACATTATTATAAGTTTAGCGCATTTGTTGAGGAAAAGGTGGGCGTTTTAATAAATATCTTTTACACATTGAGCAGGATGCAGCTGGGTTGACACAATTGAGCTCAACTGTGGAGGATGTGTTTGCCAGTGGTGATCTTCCTCGGGCTGCGGAAACCTTGGCCAACATGAGGCACTGCCTGTCAGCTGTTGGAGAGGTAACTTATGTCCTTGCATGCTTGCAGTAAAATTTATGGCCAAATGATCATCACTGATGTTTTCTCTTGTCTTTTTCAGGTTGCCGAATTCGCAAATGTGAGGAAGCAGCTTGAGGTCCTAGAAGATAGGCTGGATGCTATGGTTCAACCTCGCCTAACTGATGCTCTATTTAATCGGAAGGTATTAATGACAGTCCAAAATTTATGCGACTCTTGCTATATATACTGCTAGACACAAAAGTTTTATTTTATTTCTAACAATGCATAGGTTGACATTGCTCAAGATCTGCGGGGAATTCTTATTCGGATTGGAAGATTCAAGTCCCTTGAAACATACTATACAAAGGTCCATCTTAAGCCCATAAAGCAACTCTGGGAAGACTTTGAATCCAAGCAACGAGCTAATAAGTTAGCTAGCGACAAAATTGAAGGGGATAGGCCATCAAGTGGCAATGATTTGCTATCAAGTTCTTCTGCAGTATCATTTTCTAACTGGTTGCCAAGTTTCTATGATGAGTTGCTTCTCTATCTTGAGCAAGAATGGAAATGGTAAGTTTAAGCTTACTTTGTGCAAAATCTCAAGAGTTAACAGTTACTTTGGACCATCCCTTCAATGAAAATGAGGGTGCATACCTAGATGTTTTTTTTTTCAGGGCTCCTAGTAAAATAAAGAAATGAGGGCCGCCTATACTAAATGTTTGTTTACAAATTAAATTTCCTATTCTGGAGGATGCAGTCATTCATTAGTTAAGACTCGAGAGTAACCTGTTTCTTCTTCAGTTTTGAATGATTTAATTGGGTAGAACATGAATACAGGCATATTTTCTGGATAGTGGATTTACTGTCTTCTCATTTAGTCAGTTTTGGTCTCTTACCAGCCATCATACTTCTGATACCTTCTTAAGGAATCTGATAATATTGCATGCCAATCTTGTCATTTTCTTACTTCTACTGGGTGGCTCCCAACAAAGAGACAGATTTTCAACAATTGTATCTGCAGGAGTAATTTTGCTTATTTTATGACTATCTGCAGGAGTAATTTTGCTTATTTTATGACTATCTGCAGGTGTATGGTTGCTTTCCCCGATGATTACAGATCTCTCGTCCCAAAATTGTTAATTGATACTCTGACAGCTGTGAGTTCAAGTTTTGTTTCCCGCATCAACCTTGCAATTGGAGATGTTGTTCCTGAAACAAAAGCATTGGCAAAAGGTGACATTTGTTGCTTGCTTTGGTGCTAAAAATATAATTTCTATTGATGGCTACTGAGAGCTCTGATTTTCTTTAAATGTACTTGAACTATATTTGCTGCTTCTATATACTTGTTGGTAGTGGGTTTAAAGTTTACAGCTTATGGAAATGCAAGACACTACATTAACTTCTCTATCATGTAGAAGCAGTCGTGGTAGTGGGGCTATCTTTCTGAATCAGTGAATTCTGACTGTTGAAAGAACTCGATGAATCATGAATATATGTGTTTTCTTTGTTTTTGTAATTGGGATAGCATCAATACATTCCTTAAGCTGAGGTCCATCTTATTTAGTATAATTCATCTCCGAGTTGGTTTTAATTCCAATGCCTAATCTTATCTCTTATATAATTTAATCTGATCTTTATCCCATCTTTTATTGGTGATGCCTCTTGATTTCTTTTGCCTCCCAATTACCTGAATAATGGGCGTATATTGCTCTTTGGTCTGCCATTTTCTTCCCGAAAATTTTCAGTTACTTCAATCGGAATAAGGTTTGCTACCTATCCTATATAGGAAGAGATAGTGCATAGAAACTCAAACGTGTCAAGGGTTGCTACCTTCTATTTGAGGCTTTGATTTAGTAGAATAAGGATTTAAAAATCAGAGTGTTTTTTTAAAACTGTGATAGTTCCCCTCTAGACTTATTGAAAAGAACATAACTCTATAGATCAGTGATCATTTAATGGTGCCCTTCTTCTCATAACTATCAAGCCATTTTCACTTTCCATATTTGGGATTGCCTATAACTATCAAAACTTGCGTGCTCCAGAGACCTTGATCATATGTTTCCTACTTGAGTTATTTTTCTTCCGCTTCCAAGTCTGCGTTTGTTGCTACCTACTTAACACTATTAAGGCTACATTACTAGGACACAATAGTGCATAATCTTTTCTTAATTTTATTTTTTCTGTATCATCTCTAGCAGTTCATCTATCACTAAGATGGTTTTTGCTACTTTAGTGGGATTGCAACAGCAGCAATGGCTTGCCTTCGAAGTAATATCTGATTGCAGAACACCTTTAAGTGATGTAAAATCCACCCATTGAGCGTGATTAAATCTTTATCTTTTTGAATTATCTCCAATGTATATTTTGGTATGGATCAATCTCTCACTGTTTCCATCCTGTAACTTCTATACTCAAGGCATATTGGATATCTTATCTGGAGATATGCCCAAGGGTATAAAGATCGAGACAAAGCATCTGGAAGCGCTGATCAATTTACATAACATGACAAGTACTTTTGCCCGAAACATCCAACATTTATTTTCAGAATCTGAGCTTCAGGTCTTATTGGACACGTTGAAGGCAGTCTACTCTCCTTTTGAGACATTTAAGCAAAGGTAAGAATGATGATTCCTGCTTTGGAATTGATTGAGGTGTTCCTCTTTCGTTTTCCTGTTTGAGAGTCTCCTGAATGACCAGGATGCAAAATTTGATGGTTGTGGGGAGCAAAATATTATTTTACCACTGTTGTGATCATATGGGACTTTGTTAAGTGGGATTATAGTGGGTTGCTAACCAAGTAAGACGAGACCTTTTTCTCTTAAAAAAGTCTGCAATGAATGTTGGGAATTTCTTTAGCATTTCATTCGACGTTTACAGTTTTCCAGCTTTTGTTAAACATGGCACATCATGACTGTTTTGTCTAGGATAGAGAAGTGCTTCCACTGTTTTTTTATGAGGTTTCAGCTACTGCTGAATTGTGTCCTTGCTGGTTCATGCTTTCACCATACTACCACTATGACTTCATTCCAGGTACGGGCAGATGGAACGTGCCATTCTTTCATCTGAAATTGGGAAGTTGGACCTTCGGGGAGCTGTTGCTCGTGGGGTGGGGGCACAAGGGATAGAGCTAAGTGAAACAGTTCGAAGGATGGAAGAATCAATTCCCCAAGTTATCGTACTTCTTGAAGCAGCTGTTGAAAGTTGCATTAATTTCACTGGAGGATCTGAGGCTGATGAACTGATTCTTGCTCTTGATGACATTATGTTGCAGTATATTTCTAATCTTCAAGAGACGCTAAAATCATTAAGAGTTGTATGTGGAGTAGATAATATGACTGATGGATCAAAGAAAGAATCAGGATTAGATAGAAAAGAAAGCTCTCATCACTCTCGAAAGGTTGACTTGATCTCAAGTGAAGAAGAATGGTCCATTGTCCAAGGTGCCTTACAAATTCTTACCGTTGCAGATTGTTTGACAAGCAGATCCTCTGTTTTTGAAGCTTCTTTAAGAGCCACACTAGCTAGACTTAGTACAAGCCTGTCACTATCAGTATTTGGTTCCAATCTAGACCAAAATAAAATGGATCTGGCTACTGATAATGGAAGTGGGGAGTTAACCTCACACTCCGTCGGAAGAGCTGCTTTGGATGTGGCTACTGTTCGGCTTGTTGATGCTCCTGAGAAGGCTCGAAAGTTGTTTAGCCTCTTAGAACAGGTAATTCCTTTCTTATAAATCTTTGCAATGTGTACTTAATATATATGTGGTCCTAGTGCCATGCTCAGTTTTTACAGGAGTCAAATTCATTTATGTTTCAAATTAGTAGCTGGTTGATCTAAATTGGGCAATCACAAAGAGTTTCTTTGTTGCAGAGATTGTGAATGATCCAAATAAGAATAGTGGATTCAAGATATATCCATCTGAAAACCAGGATTCTTGTCTCGTTTTTTGTACTCGGGTGAAAGAGAGTGTTAACTGTTTTGTTATGTCTATCTGAAATCTGAGAAAGCTAATTCTAATGTTCCCATGTGCAGTCAAAGGATCCTCGATTTCATGCACTTCCACTTGCATCTCAAAGAGTTTCTGCATTCGCAGAGACTGTCAATGAACTTGTCTATGATGTTCTTATATCCAAAGTAAGACAGCGTCTTAGTGAGATCTCACGCTTGCCAATCTGGTCTTCTGTGGAGGAACAGAGTGCTTTCCCTCTCCCGAGCTTTAGTGCTTACCCTCAGACTTATGTTACCAGTGTTGGTGAATATCTCCTCACTTTGCCTCAGCAGTTGGAGCCTCTTGCTGAAGGCATCTCCAATGATGATGCTAATGCAGATGAAGCCCAGTTCTTTGCAACTGAATGGATGTTCAAGGTCAGTTTCTTGATCAACCCTTTTATTCTTTAATTTGAGAATTTCCCATCATGGTACATCCAAGTTTGTGACATTTTATCATGGTATGATGAAGTTTTGGTACCGTACTCCTCCTTAAACTTTCAAAGCTTAACAAATTGGAACAAAAATATTAAAATATACCCACTTAAACAAGTCATTGGATCCACAATGCATTTTTATGATAAAAAATAATTGTATAAAATGAAAATATAATTTTAATTTCAGCCTGATAGCTCAAACTTCCAATATTTACCCATTTTTTATTCGTCAGGATAAGATTAGAGTGCTCTAATATGGAATGAAAATGCATTTGGTTTTAATAGGGGTAGTTTAACTAAGTTGTAATAGTTTATAGCAGTATGAAATGCCAAAACTTTGAGTTGAGGACTGAGGGGGTTACAAATGCCCAATGGTTGAAAATACTAGGATGAAAGTTTCTTTAAATTTAAACTAAGGTGCTTGATGAATTTCACCAAATTAGAACTTTTAAGCTTGCATTTTGATTCTTGACAGCTGTTAGACTTGTTAAATGATGAATTCTTTCCCCAAAGAAAAAATCAATTTAAATCTTAAACAACACATAACAAGATGTATATTTCAACCGAAAATACGAACGTGTAATGACCCATACCTAGAACTGTGAAATTGTCAATACTCACTCGTTTTATAACTTTAAATCTGTGTAGCCCATAAAAAATTCAAACCTAAAGGCTATCCAAAACCAAACCAGACCTGCCCAGCCTAATTGATGAACAGTTTACCGTATGAGCATTTTGTTCGTGATTAACTTGAAAAAGCAACCTTTCCTTATACTGTTTGCTTTCATAACTTTGATGAATGGTATCTTCCTTTTCTTCTCTCCGTTAGGTTGCCGAGGGTGCCACAGCGATATACATGGAGCAGTTGCGAGGTATTCAGTATATCACTGACCGTGGAGCACAGCAGCTAGCAGTTGACATTGAATATCTGAGCAATGTCCTCTCTGCACTGTCTATGCCCATTCCCCCATTCCTTTCGACATTCCAGACGTGCCTGTCGATCCCAAAGGATGAGTTAAAGGATCTTATCAAGTCAGATTCTGGAAGTCAAATCGATCTCCCGACAGCAAACCTTGTTTGCAAGATTCGGCGCGTGATCCTCGAATAGTCATTCTCTCATCCAATATTCATGTGCTGTTTTTCTACTACTCGCCTTCTGCGTACACAAACGCATGCATTCGAGTCAAGAGGGGTGCTGTGCAGGTCAGGGAGTGTTTAATTTCTCTGCTCACTCTTGATCAGATGTCACTGCGCTTTGGTGGATCGTTGATTGGGGATTCAACGACTTATTATAGAGTAAGGAAGTCATCTTAGAGCAATTTTTTCCGATGATTACAATCATTATCAATGTGGGTAGCTGAATTTGATATATACTGCAACATTCACCTAAATGAAATCACTCTACATAAGCTACAAGCAAACCTACAAGTCGTATAGAGAAGGTTTGATGGACGATCCTTGTAAGGTGAGCGATGAGGAGTCCTCGACGAATATACAGTTTATCGAGTGTTCTGACTTTCTAAAGACTATTTTCTGATCATCTTTATAGGTCCAATGTGTTTTTATTTGTCAGTGTTTGATGAACGATCCTTGTATGAAATGTGATGTTTTTAATTGTTTGTTCAATTTAGGGTCTAGAATCTCTAGATTTTGATTTTGTTCTAAACCACTTGGTAAAACGAGAGTTGAGTTGGTCCGATTGGAGCACTCCTTGAAAAGCTATCTTCATGAGGTACGATTTTACTGAGGATGTTTCATGTGAAATCATCCTCTAAAAAGGCTAAAAATAAATCATTTTTCTTATGTTTGAAAATTGGAAAAATTTTAGACTTTTTTCAAAAGGATAGTCCACGAAAAAAATCTCAAAATCTTAAAAAATGAAAATCCAAAATCCTTTGAACTAGACAATGTGTGATGCTATTTAGGTCATACGTCCATAAAAGACTCACCCGGGATGTCCAAATAGTCCCGGAATTACAGTAATGTGGCTCACAACAATAATTACAGATACATGCTTAGTATTTTTGGCAAAACAAGAGATGCATTGGTCCGATCGACACATTTGAGCACTTGTTGGAAAACTAACTTTAAGAGCTACGAGTTTAGTGAGGATGTTTCCTCCTCTAAAATGGCCAAAAAATGAAAATCATTTTTCTCAATGTTTGAAATATGGATAAATTTTAGACTTTTTCAAAGGGGTAGTTAACAAAAAAATCTAAAAATATTAAAAAATGAAAATTCAAAATTCTTTACACTGGGCAAGATGTGATGCTATTCAGGCCATACGCACACAAAATGCTCACCTGGGATGTCCAAATAGCCTCAGAATTAAAGTTATGTGCCTTACAAAAAGAGTTACAGACACATGCTCGATATTTTTGGCTAGACGAGAGCTGTGTTGGTCCGATCAGGGCATTTGAGCACTTATTGAAAAGATAACTTCAAGAGCTAAGACTTTAGTGAGGAGATTTCTTGAGAAATCATCCTCTAAAAGGCCAAAAAAATCAATTTTCATAGGTTTGAAATCTAGACAAATTTTAGATTTTTTCCAAATGGGTAGTCCACGAAAAAATCTCAAAATCTTATAAAATGAAAATCCAAAATCCTTTGTACTAGGCGAGATGTGACGCTATTCAGGCCATTAACACACAAAACTCCCACCCGAAATGTCCAAATAGCCCCGGAATTACAGTAAGGTGTCTTACAAAAGGAGTTACAGACACATACTCGTTATCTTTTGCAAAACAAGAGTTGTATTAGTTCGATTGGGGCATTTGAGAATTCGTTGGAAAGCTAAATTTAAGAGCTATGACAATGAGAAATCCTCCTCTAAAATGGCCAGAAAATTAATTTTTCGTAGGTTTGAAATCTTGACAAATTTTAGACTTTTTTCAAAGAGGGTATAGTTCATGAAAAAATCTCAAAAAATGAAATCCAAAATCCTTTGCGCTAGGTAGGGTGTGATGGTATTCAGGCCATAAGCCCAATAAACGCCCACCCGGAATGTCCAAATGGCCAAGGAATTATAGTAATGTGCCTTACAACAAGAGTCACAAACATGTGCTTGGGATTTTTGGCAAAACGAGATCTGTGTTGGTCCGATCGGAACATTTGAGCACTCATTGGTAAGCTAACTTCAAGAGCTACGACTTTACTGATGATGTTTCCTGAGAAATTCTCCTCTAAAAAGGCCAAAAGAATTATTTTTCTAGATTTGAAATCTGGAAAATTTTTAGACTTTTTTCAAATGAGGAAGTTTACGAAAAAAATCTGAAAATCTAAAAAAATGAAAATCCAAAAATCATTTGAGCTAGGCAAAGTGTGATGCTATTCAAACCATACGTCCACAAAACGCTCATCCGAAATTTCCAAATAGCCCCAGAATTATAGTAATGTGCCTTACAACAGGAGTTACAGACACATGCTTAGTATTTTTGACAAAACGAGAGCTGCGTTGGTCCGATCGGGACATTTGAGAACTCGTTGGAAAGCTAACTTCAAGAGGTACGACTTTACTGAGGAATTTCCTGAGAAATCCTCCTCTAAAAAGGCCAAATTTTTTTTTACTATTTTTGAAATATGGACAAATTTTAGACTTTTTCCAAATTGGGTAGTCCACGAAAAAATCTCAAAAAATGAAAATCCAAAATCCTTTGCGCTAGACAAGGTGTGATGCTATTCAGAACATACGTTCACAAAACCCCCACCGGGATATCCAAATAGCCCCGGAATTACAGTAATACGCCTTACCACATGAGTTACAGACATGTGCTCGGTATTTTTGGCAAAACGAGAGCTGCGTTGGTCCTATCAGGGCATTGCGCACTCGTTTGGAAACTAACTTCAAGAGATATGAGTTTATTGAGGATGTTTCATGAAAAAATCCTCATCTAAAAAGGCCAAAAATATTTTTGTCCTAGGTTTGAAATCTGGACAAATTTTTTACTCTTTCCAAAGGGGCAGTCCACGAAAAAATCTCAAAATCTAAAAAAATGAAAATCCAAAATTTTATGCGCTAGGCAAGGTGTGGTGCTATTTAGGCCATATGTCTAGAAAATATCCACCCGAGATGTTCAAATAGCCCAGGAATTACAATAATGTGTCTTGAGGATGTTTCTTGAGAAATCTAATTAACTTACAGAGCTATGACTTTACTAAGGATGTTTTTTGAGAAATCGTCCTTTAAAACGGCCAAAAATTATTTTTCCTAGGTTTGAAATCTGGGCAAATTTTAGATTTTTTTCCAAAGGGGTAGTTCACGAAAAATTCTCAAAATCTAAAAAAAAATTCTAAGTCCTTTGCGCTAGGTAAGGTGTGATGCTATTCAGGCCGTACGCCCACAAAACGCCCATCCGGGATGTCCAAATAGCCCCGGAATCACATTAACGTGCCTTAAAACAGGAGTTGCGAACACATGCTCGTTATTTTTGACAAAACGAGAGTTGCGTTGGTCCGATCGGAGCATTTGAGCACTCGTTGGAAACCTAACTTCAAGAGCTACGACTTTACTGAGATGTTTCTTGAGAAATCCCCCTCTAAAAAGGCAAAAAAAATTTCCTAGGTTTGAAATCTGGACAAATTTTAGAATTTTTCCAAAGGGGTAGTCTACGAAAAAATTTCAAAATCTCAAAAAATGAAAATCCAAAATCCTTTTCACTAGGCGAGGTGTGATGCTATTAAGGGGATACGTCCACAAAACGCCCATCCGGGATTTCCATATAGCCCTGGAATTACAGTAACGTGGCTTAAAACAGGAGTTGTGAACACATGCTCGATATTTTTGACAAAACGAGAGTCGTGTTTGTACGATCAGGGCATTTGAGCACTCGTTGGAAAGCTAACTTCAAGAGCTATGACTTTATTGAGCATGTTTCCTGAGAAATCCTCCTCTAAAATGGCAAAAAAAAAAATCATTTTTCCTAGGTTTGAAATCTGGACAAATTTTAGACTTTTTCAAATGGGGTAGTCAACCAAAAAAGCTCAAAATCTTAAAAAATTAAAATCCAAAATCCTTTGCGCTTATTGGGATGTCATTCTATTCAGGCCATACGTCTACAAAACGCCTATCCAAGATGTCAAAATAGCCCTGGAATTACAGTAATGTGCCTTACAACAGGAGTTGCGGACATATGATCGATATTTTTGATAAAACGATAGTTGTGTTGGTCCGATCGGGGCATTTATGCACTCGTTTGAAAGCTAACTTTAAGAGCTATGACTTTACTATGGATGTTTCCTGCGAAATCCTTATCCAAAAAGGCCAAAAAAATCATTTTTCCTAGGTTTGAAATCTAGACAAATTTTAGACTTTTTTTTAAAATGGGTAATCCACGAAAAAATCCCAAAATCTCAAAAAATGAGAATTCAAAATCCTTTGCCCTAGGTGAAGTATGATGCTATTCAGTCCATACGTCCACAAAACGCCCATCCGAGATGTACAAATAGCCCCGGAATTGGAGTAATGTGTCTTACAAAGGAGTTGCGGACACATGCTCGGTATTTTTGACAAAACGAGAGCTGCGTTGGTCCGATCGGGGCATTTGAGCACTCATTGGAAAGCTAACTTAATGAACTACGACTTTACCACCAATACTTTTTGAGAAATCCTCCTCTAAAAAGGCCCAAAAAATCATTTTTCCTAGGTTTTCTATTTGAACAAAGTTTAAACTTTTTCCAAAGGGGGTAGACAACGAAAAAATCAGAAAATAAAAATCCAAAATCCTTTGTGCTAGGCGAGGTGTGATGCTATTTAGGCCATATGTCTATAAAACGCCCATCCGGTATGTCCAAATAGCCCCGGAATTACAGTAGCGTGCCTTAAAACAGGAGTTGCGAACACATGCTCGGTATTTTTGACAAAACGAGAGATGCGTTGATCTGATCGGGGTATTTGAGCACTCGTTGGATAGATAACTTCAAGAGCTAGGATTTATTAGGATGTTTCTTGAGAAATTGTCCTCTAAAAAGGCCAAAAAAAAGCATTTTTCCTAGGTTTGAAATCTGGACAAATTTTAGACTTTTTCGAAAGGGGGTAGTCCACAAAAAAATCTTAAAATCTCAAAAAATGAAAATCCAAAATTCTTTGTGCTAGGCGAGATGTGATTCTATTGAGGCCATAAGTCCACAAAACGCCCATCCGAGATGTCCAAATAGCCCCGGAATTACAGTAATGTGCCTTATAACAGGAGTTGCGGATACATGCTCGATATTTTTGACAAAATGAGAGATGCGTTGGTCCGTTCGGAGCATTTGTGCACTCGTTGGAAAGATAAATTCAAGAGCTACGACTTTACTATGATGTTTTTTCCTAGGTTTGAAATCTGGACAAATTTCAAAGTTTTTTCAAAAGGGGTAGTCCACGAAAAAATCTCAAAATCTCAAAAAATGAAAATCCAAATCCTTTGCGCTAGGCGAGATGTGATTCTATTCAGGCCATACATCCAAAAAAAGCCCATCCAAGATGTCAGAGTAGCCCCGGAATTACAGTATTGTGCCTTACAATAGGACTTGCGGACACATGCTCAATATTTTTAACAAAATGAGGGCCGCGTTGGTCCGTTCAGGGCATTTGAGCACTCGTTGGAAAGCCAACTTCAAGAGTTACGACTTTAATAGGGATGTTTCCTGAGAAATACTCCTCTAACGAGGCCAAAAAATCATTTTTCCTAGGTTTGATATCTAGACAAATTTTAGACTTTTTCCAAAGGAGGTAGACCACGAAAAAATCTCAAAAAATAAAAATCTAAAATCCTTTGTACTAGGCAAGGTGTGATGCTATTCTGGCCATACTTCCATAAAAGGCCCATCCTGGATGTCCAAATAGCCCCGAAATTACATTAACGTGCCTTAAAACAGGAGTTACGAACACATGCCCGGGGTTTTTGACAAAACGAGAGCTGCGTTGATCCGATCGGGGCATTTGAGCACTCGTTGCATAGGTAACTTTAGGAGATGTGACTTTATTAGGATGTTTTCTTAGAAATCCTCCTTTAAAAAGGGTCAAAAAATCATTTTTCCTAGGTTTGAAATCTGGACAAATTTTAGACTTTTCCCAAAGTGGGTAGTCCACGAAAAAATCTCAAAATCTCAAAAAATCAAAATTCAAAATCCTTTGCGCTAGGCGAGGTGTGATGCTATTCAGGCCATACGTCCATAAAACGCCCATCCGAGATGTCCATATAGCCCTGTAATTACAGTAATGTGCCTTACAATAGGAGTTGCAGACACATGCTCGATATTTTTGACAAAATGAGAGAAGCGTTGGCCCGTTCGGGGCATTTGAGCACTCGTTGGAAAAATAACTTCAAGAGCTACGACTTTAATAAAGATGTTTCCTGAGAAATCCTCCTCTAAAAAGGCCAAAAAATCATTTTTCCTAGGTTTGAAATCTGGACAAATTTTAGACTTTTTCCAAATGGGGTAGTCCACGAAAAAATCTTAAAATCTCAAAAAATGAAAATTTAAAATCCTTTTTGCCAGGCGAGGTGTGATGCTATTTAGGCTATACCTCCACAAAACGCCCAACCGAGATGTCCAAATAGCCCCGGAGTTACAGTAATGTGCCTTACGGCACGAGTGTCGGACATATGCTCGGTATTTTTTATAAAACAAGAGATGCGTTGGTCCGATTGGAGCATTTTTATACTCGTTAGAAAGCTAACTTTAAGAGCTACGAATTTATTGAGGACGATTCCTAAGAAATCCTCCTCTAAAGAGGCCAAAAAAATCATTTTTCCTAGGTTTGAAATCTGGACAAATTTTAGACTTTTCTCAAAGGGGGTAGTCCATGAAAAAATCTCAAAATCTCAAAAAATAAAAATTCAAAATCCTTTACGCTAGGCAAGGTGTGATGCTATTCATGTCATACGTCCACAAAACGCCCATCCGGAATGTCCAAATAGCCTCGGAATTATAGTAATGTGCCTTACAACAGAAGTTGCTGACACATGCTCGGTATTTTTGACAAAATGAGACATGCGTTGGTCGGATTGGGGCATTTGAGCACTCGTTGGAAAAGAACTACGACTTTACTAGGAGGTTTTCTGAGAAATCATGCTCTAAAAAGGCCAAAAAAAATCATTTTTTCTAGGTTTGAAATTTGGACAAATTTTAGACTTTTTCCAAAGGGGGTAGACCACGAAAAAATCTAAAAAAATAAAAATCTAAATCCTTTGCGCTAGGTGAGGGGTGATGCTATTCAGGCCATACATCCACAAAACGCCCATCCAAGATGTCCAAATAGCCCTGGAATTACAGTAATGTGCCTTACAACAGGAGTTGCGGACACATGCTTAGTATTTTTGACAAACGAGAGATGTGTTGGAACGATCAGGGCGTTTGAGCACTTGTTGGAAAGCTAACTTCAAGAGCTACGACTTTACTGAGATATTTCCTGAGAAATCCTCCTCTAAAAAAGGCCAAAAAAATTATTTTTCCTAGGTTTTAAATCTGGACAAATTTTAGACTTTACTAAATGGGATAGTACACGAAAAGATCTCAAAAATAAAAATCCAAAATTCTTTGCGCTAGGCGAGGTGTGATTTTATTCAAGCCATTTATCCAATAAAGCCCCATCCGGGATGTCCAAATAGCCCCGGAATTACAGTAACGTGCCTTAAAACAGGAGTTGCGAACACATACTCGATATTTTTGACAAAATGAGAGTTGCGTTGGTCCGATCGGGGCATTTGAGAGCTTCGACTTTACTGGATGTTTCCTGAGAAACCTTCTCTAAAAAGGTCAGAAAAATCATTTTTCCTAGGTTTGAAATCTGGACAAATTTTAGACTTTTTTAAAATGGTGTAGTCAACGAAAAAATCTCAAAAAATTAAAATCCAAAATCCTTTGTGGTAGGCAAGGTATGCTTTTATTCAGGTCATACGTCCACAAAACGCCCATTCGAGATGTCCAAATAGCCTTGAAATTACATTAACGTGCCTTAAAACAAGAGTTGCGAAAACATGCTTGTTATTTTTGACAAAATGAGAGCTGCGTTGGTCCGATCGGGGCATTTGAGCACTCGTTGGAAAGCTAACTTCAAGAGCTATGACTTCTCAGCCTCTTCTCGCCTCCCTCTCAGCGGCTCCCTAGTGTCGCCTCCCTCTCAGCCGCTTCTCCCCGGTGTCGCCGACTTCTCAGCCTCTTCTCGGATGGCTTGAAGACGAGATCCCGACCTGTTCTCGCCTCCCTCGCCACGGCTTCCTGGTTTCGCCTCCCTCTCAACCGCTTCTTCATGTTCTCTTAAAGGTTTGTCTCCCTACTGATTTTGCATTAGCCTCAAATAAGGTACTTTTTTTTAATTTCATTTTCTCAAAGGTTTGTGCAAAGGGGCTGCTTGAGAGTTGATTGTTTAATGGATGCATTTCTCTCACTAACAGCCATCAAAACATCTATACTGGTGTATTTCAGCCACCGAAAGGTGCTTCTGTACTTGTGCAAACGGGTTGCTGGTTGTTGCTCATAGCCACAGAAACAAGGTTTAATGGCTGCCATGTTTTTTAGTCTGCTGTAATGGATCACTTCTATAAATTTTGAGTTTGGTAGGGTTTTGATTAGGTTACAACTGTAATTTTACCTCTGTACTGGTGTATTTTAGCTGTAATTGTGATACTAATTTTATCAGATGGGTTATAACTTATGGTCTAGTGCTTATGTTTGTGGTTATGGTTGAACTAGGATTTTGTGTATATGTTTGTTTCTTATTGTTATTTAAAGTATATTTATGTTTTATGTATTTTAAATTGAAGAATAAAAAAAATTAATGCTAATGAATTTAACCTCAAATTTGGCTATAAAATTTATAATGTTTATAAAATTTAACCTGAAATTTAGGAACCCAAATATTAAATATAATCTCCAAATTGACTATAAAATGAGTTGATAAAATGCCCTCGAAAACATATTACTCTTGAAAATGCCCTCAAATTCGACCCTAAGTCACATTTCGAGGCGTAGAGGAGGGAGGTTAAATGTGGTATCGAAGAATTTTTTTCGTGGTTAAATTTGAGGTTATTTTACTCTCGTATTTGCACTTAAATTATTTTGATGCTATAAATCGATACTATTTAGCCTCGAAATTTGCACCCTCGAAAATGCCAACCAATTTCATTTGAAGGCAATTTGAAGGCTAAATAGCACTAAATTTAGTTTCGAAATAGTTCGATACTAATGCTCTCAAAATTACCCTCGAAATTATTTAGATGCTATTTTACTCTCGAATTAAAAAATTCGAGGTTAGTACTCGAGGCCACATTTAACCTCCCTCCTCTACGCCTCGAAATGTGTCTTGAGGTTGCATTCGAGGGCATGTTCGAGGGTAATATGTTTTCGAGGCTAATGTTGAGGTTATGTTCAAGGTTAATATCGAGAGTATATAAGCGTTTTCTAGTAGTGGGTAGTCCACGAAAAAAATGTTAAAATCTCAAAAAATAAAAATCCAAAATCCTCTGCGCTAGGTGAGATGTGATTCTATTCAGGCCATACGTCCACAAAACGCCCATCCGAGATGTCCAAATAGCCCCGAAATTACATTAACGTGCCTTAAAACAGGAGTTGCGAACACATGCTCTGTATTTTTGACAAAACGAGAGCTGTGTTAGTCTGATCGGGGCATTTTATCACTCGTTGGAAAGCTAACTTCAAGAGCTACGACTTTACTGAAAATGTTTTCTGGGAAATCCTCCCTAAAAAGGCCGAAAAAATCACTTTACTTGGGTTTAAAATCTGGACAAATTTTAAACTTTTTCCAAAGGGGCTAGTCCACGAAAAAATCTCAATCTCAAAAAATAAAAATCCAAATCCTTTGTGCTAGGCAAGGTGTGATGCTATTCAGGCCATACGTCTACAAAACGCCCATCCAAGATGTCCAAATAGCCCCGGAATTACAGTAATGTGCCTTACAACAGGAGTTGCAGACACATGCTCGGTATTTTGGACAAACGGGAGCTGTGTTGGAACGATCAGGGCATTTGAGCACTTGTTGGAAAGCTAACTTCAAGAGCTACGCTTTACTGAGATATTTCCTGAGAAATCCTCCTCTAAAAAGGCTAAAATTTTATTTTTCCTAGGTTTTAAATCTGGACAAATTTTAGAATTTTACCAAAGAGGATAGTCCACGAAAAAAATCTCAGAATCTCAAAAATGAAAATCCAAAATCCTTTGCGTTAGGTGAGGTGTGATTTTATTCAGGCCATACGTTCAATAAAGCCCCATCCGGGATGTCCAAATAGCCCCGGAATTACAGTAACGTGCCTTAAAACCGGAGTTGCAAACACATGCTCGGTATTTTTGACAAAACGAAAGCTGCATTGGTCCGATCGGGGCATTTGGGCACTCGTTGGAAAGATAACTTTAAGACATGTGAATTTACTATGGATGTTTTTTGAGAAATCCTCCTCTAAAAAGGCCAAAAAAATCATATTTCCTAAGTTTGAAATTTAGACAAATTTTAGGCTTTTTCCAAAGGGGATAGTCCATGAAAAAAATCTAAAAATCTCAAAAAATGAAAATCCAAAATCCTTTGCGCTTGGCAAGATGTGAAGCTATACGCCCACAAAACGCACATCCGGGATGTCCAAATAGCCCCGGAATTACATTAACGTGCCTTAAAACATGAGTTCCGAACACATGCTAGGTATTTTTTTACAAAACGAGAGTTGCGTTGGTCTGATCGAGGTATTTGAGCACTCGTTGGAAAGCTAACTTCAAGAGCTACGACTTTACTGAGGTTGTTTTCTGAGAAATCCTCCTCTAAAAAAGCCAAAAAATTATTTTTCCTAGGTTTGAAATCTTGACAAATTTTAGACTTTTTCTAAAGGGGTAGTCCACGAAAAAATAACAAAATCTCAAAAAATGCCTAAAAGATATTATTACAACACTTCCAAATTGTCTATCTTTAAGTAAATAATTTCAAATTACCATATCTTATCTCATAGTTTTTAATATAATTTTTTATATATATTTTGTAGGAAAATAAAATTTCTTGTATATATTAAAAATATATATTTTTTAGGAAAATAAACTGAATATTATTTATAGTCTTACTCTTTCTAGATTATTTGATATATGCTTTTTTTTTCTGTGTTAGTTTTGTTAGAACATAATCAACATGTGAATATCAATTTAGGGAAGGAATAAAACACACAAATACTCAATTATTTATTTTCAATACCAAAAAATTGTTTAAATTCAATTTTATTTTAAAAGAATTTATATACAATTTAGTCATATCAATACCCACGTGCCCAAATATAGAAAAATTAGATTATTAAACTATGAAAAATCAACAAATTAATATTTTGAAAAATATTTATAAAAATATAATCAAATCCGTCCAAGATAAACTCACCTGTTTATGATAAAAGCAAGATAGAATATCAAAACTCTATCCTTATAACGATATATATTCTTAATATTCAATTAATCTATGATAGATTTTCACTAAGATAACCTGAACCCAACTCGAAGATAGATTTTTTAAAATATTACTATTATATATATATAATATCAGGCGATCTAAATCTTTCTGAAACCCTACCTTACATACATCTTGGAATTGAAATATATAGTTTATCACACCATCAAATTGTTATCCTGATCGAAGAGAGGAAGAAAAAGGATATGGGCAAGCAAGTAGTTGGCGTTACAAGATCAACAGTTCAACGTTACTACTTCGACACTTCTTACTTGGACGTGTTAGACGACGATGGAGGTAACATAAGAACTCACGCGATGTGTAGAGCCACTCTCAAAGACGACGACGATGAGTTTACAGATTTCGCGAGGTTAGAGACGAGGAGCCCTCGACAGAGTTCTTGTGGTTTATTCGATTGTTTCGAATTCATCAAGGCTTTCTTCCCATCTTGATGATTTGTAACTCCAATAAGTCGTGTTCATCAATTTTTTATTTTTTTTTATTTTTTGGGGGTCGGATATATTTGATAAACACATGAAAGTTGTGTTCATCTAGTTTTTAACTTTCAACTTAAAGATAATTAATTAAGGCATGATTGTGATTAACACTGAGTATTTGATTGATTTTAGAGGTAGATGAATCATATTTAAATATACATTAAGGCATGATTGTTTTTTTTAATGTATATCTAGAAACACTGTTTCTAGATATACATTAAAAAAACATTAAACAAATATACAGTATTAAGAATAAAAAACAAATATACAATATTATACTCTCTCCGATTCAAAATAAGTGTCGTTTTAGACTTTTGAATTAATCCAAAATAAGTATCGTTTTATGTTTTCGAGGCAATTTGATAGATTGATTAATGAAATTTGTATTGGAAATTGTATTTATTGACTACCTTTTCTTTTAAACTATCCACTTATTAGTTGAAAAAAAAATGGTAAGCATTCAATAAATAATAAGATTTAGAAAAAATGTATAAAACTAATGGTAATTATTTTTTTATTTTAAAACTGTGTCAAAGAGTTAAAAGGACACTTATTTTGAATCGGATGGAGTAGATGTCTTGGATATCCTAATTTAAATTAATTCAACTTCGATTTCATGTGATGGGGCCGGGGAGGTTATACCGTTTTAGTCGGTTTGACCAATTCAACCGACAATGCACAATGGTGTACTCACTCCGTTTACAAATATAAGTCGTTTGACTTTCTCGCACGTTTTTTAAAGAGCTAAAAACTATATAAAATATTAAAAATTTTATTAAAATTTTAAAATAATATTATACTTATTATTAATAAATATAATATTATTTTTAAAAAATAATAAAAAAAGTTAATATTTTATATAGTTTTTCCCTTCTTAAAAAACGTGCACTAAGTACAAAATCATGATTTTAGCCCATGGTCTATTACCCCGGATACAAAATCATGATTTTAGCCCATGGTCTATTACCCCGGATCTCGTTTTTATGGGGTATAATGGCAAAATTGGCATATTGTCATTTAATTTTTTTTATTAAAATAAATATACCCCGAACCATATAAAAATATCCAGGCTATATTATCTTGGGATATTATCTAAACTATATTATATAGCCCGGGCGTTTTTTTTGAAGAAATCCGGGCTATATACCTTTTTACCCCGTGAAGAATAGCTACATATACCCCCATAGACTTTACCATTGGGGTATATAACTATTTTACCCCACAAAAAAATACCCGGGGTATATATCTTTTAAATATCCGGGGTATAATATTATTTCTTTAATTTGGAAATTAAATTAGTCACCCAGCAATCGGATGAACAGATCGAAGCTCGAGAGCGAAATTCATCTCCCTCCTTGTAGCTCCGACTTCGCCCCTCCGACCTGCGATTCTCCTCACCGTCTCCGGCCTCACCCGACCGCCTCCATCATCGGACCCTCCTCCTTCGCTGACTCCTTTACCATCTGCTCTCTTCGCCGCCATCCCCTTCGCAACTGGTCATCCTCGCCATCTCCTCTCTTCGGCGCCATCCTTTGCCTCCATCCGTCGCCATCCTTCGCCTCCATCCGTCGCCGTCGTCCACTCCTCCGCCATCCTCTTCCTAAACAAAACCCCTACATTGTAGATCTGTGAAACCCTAAATCGAAGGCCGACTCCGACGCTTTGGCCATACAAATTGAAGAGGAATCCGACTCATTGAGACACTTTGGCACATAGAGTAAAGATATATTGTCCATTCAAGTAGCACATTCTTAGATTCATTCGATTGTCTGCCGTGTTCATTCGATTTTCTGTTGCTGCTCGTCCCTTGCTCTTAGATTCATTCGATTTTCAAAACCCTAATCCGGATTACTTTGCTTAGCCTTAACAAATTTGGAATTGCTTTGCCGTTCGCTTCCACCGTTTATTGCTCACTAAATCAGGACTGCGTGTTGTTCACCGTGCAATTCTTCCCCAAAAAAGCCCCTAAAGTCCCAAACAGAGTCCCACCGAAAGCCTAAATCTTCTTCAGCAGGTAATTTTGTCTTTCTGTTGTTGAATAAATTACAAGATAAAAAAGACCGTGATTATGTTTTTCTGCTGTTGAATATTGTATTGTTAGTGTTGTTTACCTGTTGAACATATTAGGATTCCAAATTTGTGAATGCATTGACCTTGTTGGATGGAAGATCCAAGTTTGTTAATTCCATTGTATGTAAAGATTTTTATTCAGTTTTATATATCTCCATTTATTAAAAAAGATAAACATTAGTTAGTTTAATATCTCCATTTATTAACTCTACTGTATGTAAAGCTTTTTATTTAGTTTAATATCTCTATTTATTTTGCTTTTTATTTAGTTTAAAATTGATTGATCCTAGCTTTTTATTCCATAGCAATAGTGGGTAATATCTCCATTTATTCAGCTTACATCAACATGAATATCGTTATTTTATAAGGGTTCTAGCTACAACATAACTAGCAGTTATTAACAAAGATAAACATTTTTCCTAAATCTTCTTTAGGAGGTAATTTTGTTTTTCTATTGTTGAATAGATTACAACATAAAAGAAAACCCATTTTTTATGTCTTTCATTAGATTTTAGATGAGTAAATTTATATTGGACTAAATAAAATGCATCTAATCATCTAAAACCCTTTTTTTTTTTTGTAGTCTCTTAAAGTCTTTTTTTTAATGCTAATTATTCAATTTCCTCCAACTTTAGTGTTTTGTCCTTTAATTACTACCTTTCCCAATTAAAAGGTGAAATAAAAAGCAATCCCATTTTCTGGTTGTTTGTTATATTCTGACCTCTCATACTCCTTTTCCATTTTATCTTTGCTCCTTATCTTCTAGTAAGTGCAATGTCATTAATGAGATAATGCTGGTAATGATGACTCCAAATGAACTTGTGATTTCAATTAAGGTTTCTAAATTAGTATAAATCATCATTATATGCCAATTGCGTGGTTACTTAAGAAATTGAGAGAATTCATATGAGATATTGCTCTTTATAAAACAATTCAGAAGTTATAAAAGGCATATCCCTCTTCATATAGTGCTCATGTTTCTTGTATGTTTTTTTAAGAGTTTCCTTTGTTCTTTCTATTGCCAAAATGGAATTGTTTTTGTGTTGTTATTTCGCTCCACAGATCTGGCTATTGTCACTTGTCAAAGGGCTTTTGCAAAAAAAAAAAGAAGGGAAATAGTGAGACTTGGAGCCACTCTTGGTACTACGTACCTTATCCTTTTGTTGTCAAAATTACTGGATTAAGCATAGTATAACATGACCTAACTGATGCTTTGTTGCGATTGTAGAGTGTTGGTCCAAATTTAGCAATTAACTTGGCTGTGTATGAAACTCTAAGATCTCAATGGAAATTGCACAGGTAGATCTGTTCTTTTCAAACTCTCCTGCGTTTCAGTAGGCATTGTGCCTTAGTTATTCTTAAACATTTAAGTAGAAACTTTCAACTTCAAAATATGGTTAGATGGTTTTTATTATAAAAATAGTGTTAGATAAACACAAGTCCTGTGTTTAAACATGTAAGTAGAGAACGTGATTTTTATTATAAAAATCAATTTAGTGAAAGAAACTTTCAACATCAAAATATGGTTAGATGGTTAAAAAAAGGCGGGTTGGAATGATATAAAAGCTTAAAAATTAACCATATAGGATTCCAAATTTAGGACTAAACAGAAAGCCAATCATTCAGGAACAAAACCAATTTGATCAGATATGTAGTCTTTGCCTCTTTGGTCTTATATATTGTTTTGGGACTTATTGAGCTTTTTTTTTTTATCTTGTAGCAGCAAAGACACTTCAGTTTCTCTTACTAATTAGCGTAAGTGATTTGCTTTCTATATTCGACTAAGAACTCTTATGCATGATAAAACAGTCTCAAAAGCTATTTCCTTTTGTGCAAACAGGACATTCACTTCGAGCTGTTGTGTTGGCAGCGCTTGTGTTAGGGATCTATGTATACAGAGCAATTCCATAAGCACATTGTCATCATCTGCTGTTTCCCTTTAGAATCTGAGCATAAGCTACATAATTGGGACATCCATGGTCCAGATATTTTAGCATGTACTATCTATTACTCCTTCCGTTCGGTAAAACATGTCATTTTAGCTTTTTTCACAAGTTTTAAGACAATTAACAAATGTACTAATTTACCCTCAATTATTACTCTCATTTTTTACTTCATCGAAAACTATAACTAACAAACCATCAATCATGTCAAGGATACTTTTGTAAAGTGAAGTGTAAAATACCTACAATGACAAGTTTTTTTGAACAAAAATAACACCCTAAAATGACATGTTTTGCCGAACGGAGGGAGTAATATATTGATGGTTTATCTATGACTTGTGCCATTTTTGTGCCATGTGTACTCATATCTACCTTTTAAATCAATTATAGGTTTTGAAAGATGAGGAAGAGCGAGCAACTTATGATCAGGTGCTTATATTCAGCACACTCAATTCATACTACTCATTTTTGCTCCAGTAAATAGAAATGCTGAATTTTAACATTTTGATGGTGCTTTACATACTTTCTGTAAGAAGATTGCACGACATGTAGAGTCCTCTTCTTCGGGCATATTATAGGGGTATGGTTCGTCTATGTAGATTGTAAGACATTGTTCGCGTGTTGTTGAACATGTACTACGTTTTGCAATGCCTTAGTTTGTTCCAAATTGTAAGCACTTGGTACATTGAAGAGTTGAACTTGAATAGATTTGTTTCATGTGCCATTCAATTGTGAATTTTTGGTTGTCTATATATTGATTTGAATGGATGGGAATTACAGGTTAAATAAGAGGTTTAATATGGTAATATACGATCGAGTATTAAATTTATTTATTTTAAAAATTATTATATACCTCGGATTTTTATTTAGACCTCCGGGCTATATATATGACAAGAATAAACTCCCAAGAGGTATATACCCCGAATAATTTCAGTTTTATACCCCGGATATAAGAAATTAAACCAAGATTGGATGTAGTATATACCCCGGATGTTAGAGGTATATACCCCGGATATTAGATGTATATACCCTGGGCTTATTTTTTAGCAGAAAATTTGCTTGATTATATACCCCGGATATTAGAGGTATATACCCCGGATATCATTAGCATATACCCCGGGCGTTTTTTTCACATGAAAATTTGCTTGTGTATATACCCCGGATATGTTTTTCAAATATCCGGGCTATAAAGTCTCACATACATTTTAGTTCAACCAACCTGAAGCCCGGAGCATAATCTTGTCAGATCCGGGCTATATAAGTAAAAACGCCCGGGGTATATTCATGATTTTGTACTAGTGGTGCCGGAAAGTCAAATGACTTATATTTGTGAACGGAGGGAGTAATACTGTAATATAATAATCGATTTTTTTTTCTTTTGTTAAGAAGGGGCTACGAGTTCTCACGGAGATTTATCTATCTATAATAAAAATAAAGGTTAAATTAATATGTATTGGGGTCACCTAAAATAAAATCAAAAGCATATGAATTGAGAAGAGTTTTCTAACATAAAGTTCTAAGAAAATGTTAAAAGCAACATATATAGTCAACTACTTTATTGGTATCTCTGTATAAATATGATGAAACTAAATAAAATCCACTTAAAGAGAGTGTTAAAGTCGGTTGAGTCCGGTGAGGTCAAGATAAGTTAGAAGAAGGTCGTATGTGGAGTCGTAAGCGGGCCCACGCAGGGGAGACACAAACAACACAACACATAAATACAATAGGGTTTCATCTCAAAAATAATTAATTGACAATGAGAAGAGTAGTCCGCTAAGTTTATATGTTATTCAAGATATCCTAATATTTTTAATGTGGGATAATCCCATATTCCAAGAGGAGTATCGACTCATTTGATGATAAGCTTGTGTAAGACGACTTGATAATAACCTTTCTAAAACTGCGATCCCAAGCAAGTTGAAGACTTTGAACTATACTCCAAAGTTGGGTCATTGTCACTTAACTAATGTGATAAAGAAAGTCACAAATCCAACTTACATCGCTATCTCTAACCACACCAACAACACTCACAATATTTGAGGTTCCTGCACAGAACAGTTAGTATTGACCTAACCCATTTAAAATTCGGCCTATTCAAGGAGATGAGGACTTCATGGCATTGCAAGAGTGAGTTGTGCACATTTTATGCTCCAACCAAGGCTCAAGCTTGATTAGCCATTAGAGAATCTACAAGAGATTTGGTAAAAAATCTCTAAAATAGAGAAGAAAAATACAAAATCTCTATAAGTTTTACCTTACAACTCCAACAATTACTCTATTTTACATATTTTATATTTATTATTTTGATCGTTCATTGGTTCAATTTGAATTAGGGAACACATTTTATTCTTTTTTCTTTTCCTTTTTTGTGGTGTATGTGTGATGGGGTTTTAGGAGCTAGTGAGCATTTAATTTTAGAGGTTTTCTCAAATACTACAAATATAGAGATTTTTTCATCATCTCTCATCTATTCTCTATTTTAGAGAAAAAAATGGAGGAGCTGTTGGGTGGAAAAAACCTCAATGTTTTGCTAAATTTCTATTTTTCTCTATAACAAAGATTGTTAGGGATACTCTTAATAAACTAATTTTTACTTATCTCCACTATATCCTCTCAAAAAAGTGATCGAGGCCACTTCCATAGCCACCATATACAATAGTAGCAAACAAAACAGACCAGCACAAATTATATATACTCGCATGTGTTCAGTGATGGAGCCAGGATTTCGGTTAGGGGTGCTAAAAAAATTTCGTTAAATATTTTTTTTTTGCAGGATTATACAACTTTACTATTTACACTACAAAATTTAAATATTTGCACCCAAAGTTTCAATTTTTTATTTTTTTAAAAATTAATCATAGACTCTTGAGTCACGTATGTGTGAATCAAGAAACGTAACTATTTCCATTTATTTTTATTATATAAATATACTATGCCTCTTTTATGAGAACAAATTAAAAAATAGAATTTGGGTGCAAATAGTAATACTTAGGATTATATGGTATATATAGAAAAACTAGTATATGTTACCCGCACTCTTACGTATTTTGTTATTTAATCAATTATATTTTTATCATATCTTATAAGAATAAGTATTTTTATTTACATATTTTTTTATTTTTTTTATTTATTATTTGAAATATAAAAGTATATAAATTAATTATAATAAAGTATTGCATATTATTTCTTGGTGGTAGTCAAATGTTATTAGATAAAATTTTATCTCATAATATGTAAAAGATTAAATTAATACTCCCTCTATTTCTTAATAAAAGTCATTTTACTTTTCGGCACGCATGTTAAGGAAGTAAAAACTCGACAAAATATTATTTTTTATAATTTCATACTCAATACTAACAAATATGAAATTATTAAAAAAATTAATTAAAAAATAATATTTTATAGAGTTTTTACCTCCTTAAAATGCGTGTACAAAATGAAAAACGACATTTAATTTGAAATGGAGGGATTACTTATTAATTTAAATTATTTTATTATTATTTTTGGTGAAAAATATTTATTTTATAACTAACTAAATTAAAATATATTAATTGATGTGTCAAAAATGATGTGTTTAGATTACACTAAATAATGACACATAGACAAATTCGATCAAGACTTGACACATAGGAATTCAAGTCTCTTTTTAGTATTATAAATACGGTTTATTTATTATGTACCCTAGCTAAGAGTATAGAATAAGGATACTCTATATTGAAAGAAAACTCTAAAAGAAAATGGATAACCCATATACTCTATTTTAAAAATAGTTAAACTATGTTATAAATAGATAGATAGATAGATTTATAGATAAATAGATTTTAACTATTAAAAAAGGTTTTTGATAATATAAAAAAAATCTTTTTTTTATCCGAATAATAAAAAAATCTACTAGTATTTCTCTTTTAGGGTCTACTCAAGAATATTTTGTATAGAAGAAATAAAATTTTATGAATAAAAAGCAAGATGTGCGGGCACTGTAGCCAAATCGGTTATAATAATCAGTTAAGATTCATGTGTATCATGGAATTTTCAGCTTCCGAGTTTTGAGGTGATAAGGTTGTTATCTGGTAATAATCCATAAGATATTAAGATACCCCGGTTGCATAATTAAATATACTCCCTCCGTTCGGTAAAATTTGTCATTTTAGGGTGTTATTTTTGTTAAAAAAACTTATCATGGTAGGTATTTTGTCCTTCACTTTACAAAAATGTCATTAATATGATTGATGGTTTGTTAGTTGTAATTTTCGATAAAGTAAAAAAAAGGGTAATAATTGAGGGTAAATTAATACATTTGTTAATTGCCTTAAAATTTGTGTAAAAAGCTAAAATGACAAGTTTTGCCGAACAAAAAGAGTATTAATTATATAGTTGTATACTTGTAGTAACTTGTAATTGTAATTGGGATATAAAAATAAATGAGATTGCAACGTCAGTTGAGTAGTTTATGATGAGAGTTGCGCTTATATGATGACTAATGAAAATACAAGTACAGATGTTGTAATTGTGGGATAGTACGTATTGCCTTTAATACAAATCTTGAAACTCACATATTCATACGGAGTGTATACTCCGTTTCAGAATAAATAAATACTCCGTTTCATACGGAGTAATTTTTTTTAAGTCAAAACAAGTATATAACATATTAAAATTTTAATTAATTTTTAAAATAATATTATACTTATTATTATTATTATTAAATACTATGATTTTATATAAAAAATTATTATTTTATATTATTTTTATCATCTTAAAATATGTGTATAAATAGTAAAAAATCATTTATTTAGGAACGGATGGAGTACACTATATAAGACTAAAAGTTGTTACCTTGCTTTTGATAGAGTAGTTCAATGGTAATCAATGAGAAAAGTTAATAGGACGTTTATAATGAGATGACTCAATGGTAATGAGTGTAACCGATTGGCGCAAGTCAATTTATACCTTTTTTTGTCCTTTAAGTCAATTCATTTATTTATTTTTTGGTCAATTTACTTAGTGTGTGATTATTGTTAATTGGGTCACGTATCCGGATTTACCACCGGGTTACCTTCATTATTAAAAAAAAACCCATAAAATAGTTCCCCTTTTTCTTTTTCTATTTTCCCATTTTTTTACGGCAATTGGTTCATTATTTTGACTTCTTAATTATTTAACAGGGAGGGAGTACTATTTAAAACCTTACCTTATCGAGAGGAAAAAACACCTCCTCCTTCCTCCCATCGTTTACTAAATACTGTAAGATCTGTAAGGATGCCATCGGGTAGAGCTCACTCGCCCAAATTCTTTCCTAATAAAAAAAAAATACTGTAAGATCTTTCATGGGAGTTATCATCATTCATTGCTTATGGTCTTTTATCATTGACTCCCCGGCAATATCCAACCTCCTAGTAAGATTTCGATCTATTGCTCATCTTGAGATTTTGTGAATCATCGTGTTGTTATAATATTTGTTGATATCTGACCAAAAAAATATAATATTTGTTGATATATATTCAGATAATCCGAAGATAATTTAATAATTTTGAATTTGTTATAATGTTTGATTAAATTTGTAAAGAGTTGATAAAGATGATATTTAAAATACAAATTTCTTACATATATTATTCAAAAAGAGGTTAGAAACTTGTTTTTTTTTTTACTGTAATAAAATATATCTTATGGATTTTTATTACTTTTATAGTGCTAAAATGGATTTTGTTAATGACAAGGAAATCTCGGAGATGTGACCCATCTTACTATGTATCAGGTAAATCGACTTGTATTGATTGATTTAATTCACTAGTATGGAGTAAGTTAAACCTTAGATTTTCAGTGGAGAAGGAATGCTTGCATGGGGCGTGGTGTTTAATCCAACCCAGATCTTCCTCTGGTAGCTAGGAAGTAATATAAGTTGAATTGTGAACTATCCAACATTAGATTTTTCAATCATTCATTTAGAGTGGATGCACGTTATATACTATTTTTATTCAGAAATAGATGTCGTTGAACTTTTTAACACATTTTTTTAAGGAGATAAAAACTATATAAAATATAAATTGTTTAGTAATTTTTTACCACGTTTTTTAAGGAGTATAATATAAACTTATTAATAATAAGTGTCATATATATCATTAAAAAATTGTTTAAAAGTTTATATTTTATATAGTTTTTAGCTTATTAAAAATGTGTAAAAAAGTAAAATGACATCTATTTCTGGACGGACGTAGTATGTCAATATTTTTTTTTGGTGAAATGTTATGTCACTAGTTTGTGTTTGAACTTTTGACCTTTTGATTTATAAGACTTATCTAACACGGAGTATATCAAATTTCTTCTTATTTTATTCCTTTTGTATCATTACCATGAAGTCAAGAGTTCAAATCCCACTAAAAACAATATGTGGTAGAGTGGGTATTCATATCTTGGGTCACCTTGGTATGAGTTTTAGTCTATCATGTGGCTTGCCGTTTGGCTTACTCGACTCGAATGTTTTGTAGGCTAGTGGTCGGCCTATAGAATATTAGTCGATAACCTCGAAACCTCCACGTTCTAAAAAAAATTATTAAAACTATTATTAATTTTTTAAAACATATATTGATATACTAATAATAAGTATAATATTACTTTAAAAGAATAATATTTTTTAGAGTTCTTATATTAATTTTGTAAATAACTCAAATGATCTATATATTTTCAGACGAAGGGAGTGTAAGTTGAGAACTATTAAATATATCAAATCAGAAGCGATGCGTCCTATTAAGAGCATATCCAATAAATTCTATTTTTTTTTTTTGAGATTTTGGAGTTTTTACAAAATTTTAATAATTTCTTACTCTAATAGATTTCTCATCTTATTCTTCAAAATCGAAAAGTAGTATTCTTCAAAATCGAAAAGTAGTAAAAAAAAACTTCTCTAAATCTGTAGCATTTTTCTAAAAGTAAATCATTTTCTTTTTTTGATTTTAATCCAGATTGATCGAGTCAATCGATCTACTCCCTCCGTTTAGAAATAAATGATGTTTGACTTTTGTGCACGTAGTTTTAGGAGCTAAAAACTATATAAAATCTTATTTATTTTAATTAATTTTTTTCATAGTTTAATATCTATTAGTAATAAGTATTAAATTGTGAAAAAAATTAATTAAAATAAATAAGATTTTATATAGTTTTTAGCTCCTAAAACTACGTGCAAAAAAGTCAAACATCATTTATTTCCGAACGGATGGAGTATATCGGATATTGTGTGACCTATTTAAAGGGTTGACCCTCTCCCTCATAAGCGACTTCATGTTTCCAAAAGGATTCGAATTTCGAATCTCTTGACATTGAATGTAACATAACAACCTAGAGCTGGCAAAATCTGACCCGACCCGACCCACCCGAACCCAGACCCGACCGAAACCCAAAAATCTAGTGTCTTGCACAACCCGAACCCGAGCCCGACCCATTTTGACCCGATACCCGAATGGACACAAACATAGACAAACCTGACCCGACCCATACCCGATCCGTCCTTGACCCAACCCGAAAAAGACCCGACTCTTCCTTATAATTACTTTAATTTTCTTATTTTTAAATACTCAAATAATATGAATTACACATAATGAGACCAAATATACTAAATAAATGAAGTTTAATAGTCAATAATTAAGAAAAAGAAAAAATAATCATCATTTTATAATAAAAAATAATGTGACCCGACTTGACCCAACCCGAACCCGACCCAACCCGAAATCCATTTGACCCGAACTTGCCCGACCCGAAAGCTGATCTGACCCGACTCGAACCCGACCGAACATACAATATACCTGACATATGATCGGACCCGATATATGACCAAACCCAAATGGGTATACCCGAACCCGACCCGAACAACCAAATTGCCACCTCTATAACAACCATTATACTAACTTGTAATTGATAGTAAAAATAAGTTGTTAGGAAATGAACCGATGGATTTACAAAGTGTAGAAAGCAAACAAAGAATAAAGTGGTTGCAGACCCAAACGGTTGATAGCAACCTACCCATTTTAATATATCACATATAAAACAAAACAAGCTATTTTTCTTTTACATAAATAAAATGAAGGCGAAGATTTCATTACGCACTGTATATGTTGGCAGACGTTTTGTATGGGTTGGTTGGGTTTTCTTTCTTCTCTGATGACTTGTGTTATTGTGTATTGTTTGTATTGACGGGTTACCGTCTGCCGACCTGGTCAGCCATCGAGTCTCAGGTCTGTCTGAACTCGAATTTTTACCTAATAAAAAAAAAGTATATGTTGTTGAGGGAAGTGTCCCAACTATACTATATATATATATATATATATATATATATATATATATATATATATATATATATATATATATATTATATAATATGCAAGGGTATCAAGTAATGGGGAACAAAATTAGGGCATGAGATTTCAAATATCCCACAAAGGATTGCATCAACTTAATTAATTAATGACGGACCATTATAATTTCTATATGATGATCGATCCTTGAAATTTGGCAAAATAAAATAAAGGGGAAATGTACGTGCGACTTCATATATTGTCTTAAATCATGATACAATTAAAACTTAATTTCTAACTACAATAACAACAAATAAACCTAGTGAAATTTGTTGAGTAGTCTTTTCAACAAATTATTTTTCTCCCGAATATGTTAAGAGTTGTACACCCAAACCAAAAGAAATAAATAAAAAAAATCTTCATTTAAATATCTAGCAACAAAAACATTTATAACTTTTTAAAATTTACATAATTTGTATCAATTGGAAATAAATTGGGTCAAAACTCTAATAACAGTATTACAAATTAATTTAAGCAAAATATTAAAATGTCTTACTTTTATTAAAAGACATAAAAATTAGTTGCATGGTATTTGAGTCAAATCTTTGAATATCTATAACCTTTTTCACTCAAATATTAAATTTCATTTATAATATATGAAAAAGAAATTATTGACGAGACATAAATATATTTTTATATAATTTTATCCTCCTCTCACCACTAGATACTAGTAGTCGATCTCCTATCTCGGAAGAAAAATATTTTTTTGTTTTTTGATTTTTTCGGTAACTCTAACAAATTTTATGTATAAAAGAGTGTAAAAGAAGCAAAGAATAAACTTAGTTGGTAAGGAGAAGTATTATTACTCCCTCTGTATTCGTATAATTGACTCTTTGACCAATTTCACATTTTTTAAAAAAGTTAAAAATGGAAAGAAGAATAACTAAAATTTTAACAAATAAATATTGTGAAAAAATGGACTAATGAAAAAAAAGAATAATATAGAAAGTAATTGAAGTAAGTATTAATAGAGTATCTTGAAAATCAAATATAATTAATGAGATAAATTAACAAAATTAAAATTTTTTATCATTAATGGTATTCAAAGGGACAAATATTTTAGGGGCATTTACTAGAACATCCATATTTTTCGCCTTTATTAGCATTTTGTCCACCAACCTATCCATATTAGCTAAATGTCCACCGTGCTGCTGAAACCGGAGTTGCTGACACCGGAGTTGCTGAAACCGGGCGTAGGCGCCCGCCCCACGGGTTACCTTTGTAAAAAAAATAAAAAATAAAAAATAAAGAAGATATTGATTTGTTTATAATTAAAATGTTGAAATTTGAATTGATTTGGATAAATTTTGTTAGGTTTTAGGGTTTGAGATTTGTAGTGTGAAAATTAGGAACCCACTTTTCTAATTAAACCGTGTTCATTTTAAGTTTGTTTACGCACGGTTTAGTCTAAAACCGGGTTGAGAACGATTTCAAAGAAAACTGTGCTCCCAGTAGTTAAATTTGGTTTTAGAAACATACTTTTCTAATAAATCCATATTCATTTAAATTTTTTTAAGCACACTTTTATCGTAAACCGGGTTAAATATTAAAAAAAACAAACGAGAACGGTTTTAAGAAAAGCGTGTTACTTTTAGCTAAATTTGGTTTTGGGAACACACTTTGCAAATTAAACCGTATTCATTTTAATTTTTTAAGCATGCTTTTCTCGTAAATCAGGTTAAATATTTTTTTTTAAAAAAATAAACGAGAACGGTTTTAAAGAAAAACGACAGCTTTTAGTTAAATTTGGTTTTGGGAACACACTTTGCAAATTAAGCCGTGTTCATTTTAGTTTTTTTAAGCATGCTTTTCTCGTAAATTGGGTTAAATATTTTTTAAAAAAATAAATGAGAAAGGTTTTAAAAAAAGTGTGTTGCTTTTAATTAAATTTGGTTTTGGGAACACACTTTGCAAATTAAACAGTGTTCATTTTAAATTTTTATTAAGCACGCTTTTCTCATAAACCGGGTTAAATATTTAAAAAAAAATAAACGAGAACGGTTTTAAAGAAAAGCGTGTTGCTTTTAGTTAAATTTGGTTTTGGGAACACACTTTTAATACAAAACCGTGCTTAAAAAAAGAAAGCTTGTCAAAAACCGTACCCAACTTACTGTGCTCCACCCCCATATATTGTACTAGTGAATGTTATTTTGTTAATAAATTGACATGCAAAACTTTCATAGTTTAGAATTTCGCCCCACCTTTCGGGGAGTCTTGTGGCCGTGTGAAGAATCTGATGATTCTTAGCAAGCAAACTGCAGAAAGCAGTGATCAAGCAAATAAGGGGCAAAATAGAGTAAAAATACAGTGAAGCTCATTCACTATTTCATTTATGAGGAAGGAAGAAATGTGACCAAAACGGCAGGCAGCCAAGCTGCATCACAAATCCCAAAAACCCTACTACAGAATAGCTGACAGGTGACCTTATATAGGACCACCAAAGTCATGTGAAAGTCATGCCCCAAGAGGCTTATTACACATCAGCAAAAGGACAAAAGAGATTAGATATAAAGGCCAATGAGAATCATTAACCATGATGCTAAATAAAAGATCATCAGTGAAGATCAATGAGTTGAGATTAAGAGGATAATCTTCATAGGCCGCCACTGCTTATATTATATAATTATATTTTATATGTGAAATTACCAATATACCCCCTAAACCCTAATTCAAGATACCTATCAAACGATTAAAATGGAAATATCTTGTCATAAAGTATGTTATGCAATTTTTATTTGAAGATATGCAATGCAATTGACTACTAATTAAAATGGAAACGTGAATGCAATGAACTCCTAATTAATGTTTATTCGTCGATGTGTTCGACGTATATTTTTCAATAATTTTTTTTGATGAATTTGATATCTTGTATTTCACCCGAATTATCACCCGATCCACCCAATCACCCGGTGAGTGATGGGTGGACGGGGCGGGTGAAATATTTGGTGGGTGATGGGTCAGTTATGGTGAAGGATTTTGGGTGGTGGGTCGGGTGACGGAAGTAGATTATCCACCCATCACCCGACCCATTGCCATCCCTAAGTCTCTTGAGGTCACGAGTTCAAACCCCTTTAGCCTCACTTTTTTTTTTGTATATAATTTTTGTTTCTCATTTTTTTCTACTTTTTTTTGAGATCAAAGCAAACTTGCTTGGACGCAACTGCGAAAACTAATTCCGGTATTTAAAAATGGCCTAGTGTGGTCTATAGGTAATGGAAAATCTATAAAATTTTGGAAGGACAAATGGAATAACATGCCTAATTTGAGTCATCATTGCACCAACTCTGAGAACATAAACTTCGACGAAACAGTGGATAAATATTTGACAAATGGTATTTGGGATACACGCAAGTTGAGTAGCATTTTACCGAGAGATCTTGTAGACAAAATAGCAAATGTCTCCATTCCTGCCACGAACATGGAGGATAGGTTGTACTGGTGGCCCGATAAAAAAGGCTGGTTCACAACTTCAAGTGCATATAAATTAGTCACAAACACTACGACAATACCACATGATGAGAATAGCTGGATTTGGAAGTTAGACATACCACCTAAAATTAAAAACTTTCTGTGGAAAATAAATCATAACGGGCTGCCAATGGCGTCCAGATTGTCTAGACAAGGAGTGTCAATCCCCCCTATTGTCCAATATGTAACCACCATGAGGAAGATGCAGTTCATCTCTTTTGTGAATGCCAATACAATGTATTCTATGCAAAACTAGATAGACAAACTCAAACACAAATTAAGGAATCAATCCAAAAGTCAAGGGACATGAAACCGATTTTGGCAATACTTTCAAACAAGTTATCTGTTACACAAAAACAGGAAATGGCATTCAATTGGTGGACAATATGGCTAACACGTAATCAATTTGTTTTTAGACAAGAGAAGCTTCCGTCCTTGGATAAATATAAGTATATTACTAAATTCCATATGAACAACTGGACAAAAGCGACCAAATTGTTTGACCGGGATAAGGATACAAAAGCAAACTTAGGCTCCAGGAGAGATAATAATAATCATGAATCCAAAAATAAGAGATGGCGAAAACCTCCCCGAGGTTTCTGTAAATTAAATTTTGATGGCTCATCACCGTCAAACAATGACAGCAGCATTGGATTCATTATTCGGGACTGCGACGGATCACCACTGACACTTGGTTCTGCTAGAGTTGGCTATCAAACACCCTTGGTTGCGGAAGCTCTTGCTCTTCGTTTGGGTGTTCTCGCGGCTAAGGAAATACATTTGGAGAAAATTATCATTGAAGGAGATTCTCTAATCATCATAAATTACCTAAGAGCTGGTATACCATGTCCATGGGAAATTGAAATCATTATGTCGGAAATTTGTATATTACTTCGAGGGTTCAAAGAAGTTGTTTTCTCTCATATACTTCGTGATGGTAATCGAGTGGCCGACAAGGTTGCACACCTTGGCCGTTTTACCAGTAACCCTAATATGCTAAATGATCAAGGTCTACTTGACCTCATCCGAAAGGATGCTATCTGTTAGTGTCTCGTGACACAACCGAATTCTTACCTAATTAAAAAAAAAGCAAACTTGCTTCATTCCATTTCGTTAAGGATAGTTGACACCACACTGTCTGGCAATGAATACAAATTATAACATAACATGGACTCTGTGTCCCTAATCGCTGCTATAGCATGAGCAACTCTATTCCCCTCTCGTCTTACATGCGACCAGCTCACCTCTTGGAAGTCCCTGTTGTCCCTGCGTATCTCTTGCAGAATCAGCCCCAACACGCCTCGGCCCGAGTATCCCTTCTTGAGCTTTGTCGCCAGCTACAGACAATCCGTCTCGAACTGAGCATAACGAATCCCCCTTTCCTTTGCGAACTTAACCGCCCATCTGATCGCTTCTGCCTCCGCAATTTCGATGTCAATGGTAGCCTGTATTGTTCGGTGCCCAGCTGCTATGAAATTACCTTCTTGGTCTCGCTGTATAAAACCAATGGTGGTCTTCCCCTCGGTCGAAATTCCCGCATCACAGTTCAACTTGGTCAGTCTCCCGATTGGTTTGGACCACCCTCTATGGCCCACTTCTTCAGCCTCACTGTTGTGCGGAGCCTTCGTGTGATCATTGTACTGTCTATGATCTGCTAGCATTGCGAGAGCCTTCCTCACTATCTCCTCAGGCGGGGTGAACTTGCCCTCAAAGATCCTAACATTTCTCGCTAGCCAAATATTTCACAGGACCACACTCCAAATCTGTCTCTCCTCCCTCGTACCTACTGTGAACACCATTAAGAAGCTATCAAAGACTGTACTTGCGCCCCTCCAATGTCTCGCTGTACGTGGGATGCTCCCCCAAGCTTTCCTTGCAGGCCGGCACTCGTACAAGACATGGAATGTCGTCTCTGGGCGTCCACATAGGTCGCAAGTGTCCTCCATGGTGATCTTCCCTCACCAAGTTTGACTTGCATGGAAGCACGTCTCTTGCCGCCCGCCAAACCAAGGACTTCGCCTTCGGGATGGTGTCGACTTTCCACATAGCTTTCCAAGCTTTCTCCCTAGTTGCTCCTTCTACTTGCCCCATACCCCCCTCTTCGATCCTCATACTCTCAATCAGCATATGATAAGCACTTCTGATGGTAAAAGTCCCATTCTTGGTGTAGTGCCAGATATGTTGGTCCGTGCTCGTCGGAGAGATTAGTCGGGTTTGTAAAATCAGGTCCACATCAGCCGGGATGAACAAAGACCTCACCTTAACCTCGTCCCACCGACCAATACTCCAATCAATGAGGTCGATGACCCGCATTTCTTCATCACCTCCCCGAAAGTTCCCTATCACCTTGAAACTAGTCTCCCTTGGGATCCACCTATCCTCCCACACCTTCACATCCGCCCCATTCCCTATGCTCCATCTTGTACCCTTGCGCAGCACCTCCCTCCCTTCCAATAGGCTTCGCCAAGTGAAACTTGGTTCATGTCCTATTGCCGCTTCCATGAAGCTTGATCTTGGGTAATACTTTGCCTTGAGTAGCTTTGCAAGCAAAGAGTCCGGCTCACTCAACAACCTCCATCCCTGTTTTGCAAGAAGGGCCAGGTTGAATTGTTCCATATCCCGGAACCCCATGCCTCCCTTACTCTTGGCCCTACACATCCGCTTCCAGGACATCCAATGTGTCTTGCGAATACCTTCTCCTCCGCCCCACCAAAACTGACACATGAGGCTCTTAATCTCTCGATGTAATGTCGTAGGCAATCGAAAGCACGACATCGTGTATGCCGGGATGGCTTGTGCAACGGACTTGATGAGTACTTCCTTGCCCGCTCGCGATAAGCACTTATCCTTCCAGCCTCCGAGCTTCTTCCAGATACGCTCCTTCACACTCTCGAAAATAATCTTCTTCGACCGTCCAATCATGGTAGGTAGCCCCAAGTACTTCTCATGTTTGGACACCTCCCGGATCTCGACCCGTTGCTTGATCAACTCCTTTTCCTGCACATCCACATTTGCACTAAACGAAAGTTCCGACTTTGAGAAATTCACCTGTTGACCTGATGCTTCTCCATAAGTATGGAGCATTTGTACTATCTCGTCACTCTGTTGACAGGTTGCCCTCAAGAATAGGACACAATCATCCGCAAAAAAAAGATGTGAGATGGATGGGGCCGACCTGGCTATTCGAATCCCATGGATCCTCCCTGAACTCTCCGCTTCACGAATCATGCCTGACAGTCCCTCTGCACATAGTAAGAACAAATACGGAGATAAAGGGTCCCCTTGCCTGAGCCCTCTCTCCGGACGGAAGACCTGTGAAGGGATACCATCCACCAAGACAGAGAAGGAAACCGTTCTGACGCATTTCATGATCAAGTCCGTCCACCTCCCGTCAAACCCGAACTTCCTCATACAATGCTCCAGAAATGACCACTCAACTCGATCGTACGCCTTAGCCATATCCAGCTTCAGCGCCATGTATCCTCTACGCCCCGTCCGACGAGTCTTCATATGGTGGAACAGTTCAAAGGCCGCCAAAACATTGTCCGTGATGAGCCTCCCAGGAACGAAGGCGCTCTGGGTTGGTGCTATGATCTTCCCCAAAATCTTCTTCAACATGTTTGCAATCACCTTGGACACAAGCTTGTACACCACATTACATAAGCTAATAGGGCGCAATTCTTTCATCGTTGTCGGGTCCAATACCTTAGGGATTAATGTAATAAAATTATGATTTATACCCTCTGGTATCGGCTGCCCATGTAAAACCTTTAAAACTAGCTTAGTTATGTCCGACCCGACAAGATGCCAACACTTTTGATAGAAGAGTGCTGGCATCCCATCCGGTCCAGGAGCTTTTGTGGGATGCATAGAAAAGAGAGCATTTTTTACCTCAGTTGCAGTGAAGGGCCGCAAGAGCTCTTGGTTGTCCTCCTCCGATACGATAGGCTCGATTCCTTGAGTAGCCGCGTCGGGATGTGCCCTTACATTAGATTGGAATAGATTCTGGAAATATGTTAGCGCAATCCTCTCCATTCCCTCATGTGATGTCGTCTCCACCCCATCATCATCCACAAGCTTCTGTACTCTATTCCTTTTCTTCCTCCCTTCGGCTTTCTTATGAAAGAAGGGCGTGTTTCGATCCCCACACCTAAACTCGTTTGCCCTTGATCTTTGGAACCACATCATCTCTTCCCGATCCATGAGACCACTCTTCTTCTTCTCAAGCTCCCTCCTCTCCCTCACAAGTTCCCCCGTCATGCCTCCCCTTCTATCTCCCTCAATCTTTTCCTAACCCCCGCCAGCTCCTCCCGCACATTCCCGAAGCCCTCTCTGTCCCAATCCCGGAGATCCTTCGCACACCTAGATATCTTCCCGCTTACTCCTTCCTCTGCTTGAACAGACCCCGGGTTGAGCCACCCATTCTTAATCACCTCGAGACAATCATCACTAGACAACCACATAGCTTCGAACCTAAACGGTCTCTCCCCCTTTCTCCCTCTTTCATTTACCGACCCTTCCAACGACAAAAGTATAGGCTTATGGTCCGAATTGCATCTATTCAAATGTTTCACCTTTGCATTCGGGTATCTGTTCAGCATAGCTTCATTGACAAAACACATGTCCAGCCGCTCCTGGATAAAAGCCGACCCCTCTTGTGCATTGTCCCAAGTGTAACGATTCCCAGAAAATGGGATCTCCCTCAACTGGCAAAATTCAATGGTTTCCCTAAACTCCACTAAGTGATCAAAGCTGGGTGTCCTCCCACCATCCTTATCTACCAAAGATGTCACCATGTTAGTGATCAAAGCTGGGTGTCCTCCCACCATCCTTATCTACCAAAGATGTCACCATGTTGAAGTCTCCCATGCATACCCAATCAGTCCTACTGTTATCCTCATGCAACCTCCTCAAGAGTCCTAAGGTATGCCTCTTATTCTTATGTTCCGGTCATCCATAGATGCCCGTTATTCTCCAACCATTCCCTCCCCCTGCCATGATCAACGCATCAATATGGTGGCTTGTGTACGACTGAATTCCAATCACACACTCGGCTTTCCGCATCATCGCAAGCCCTCCTGATCTCCCTACAGCCTCCACAACAAACATGTTATCAAACCCCAACCTTCTTCTAATCCCTTCCATTCTTGTTCTATTACTCTTTGTTTCCATTTTTTTCTAATCCCTTCCATTTTTTTTCTACTAAGAATGCCTAATTAAATTATTTTCTCCAATATATTTAAACAGAAACATTCTTTTCTACATCATATACATATAAAAAAAATTCTCATTTTGATAATTTTTATTTTTTCTACTAAAAATAACTATTTAAAAAATTATATTTTTAATATAATTTTAAAAAAAATATTTTTCATATATATATATAATTTGTAAAAATAATTTCTTAATTGTTTTTTCAGCCCCTCTTCAAAAAAATCCTAGGATATCCCGCTACCAAACCCTGCTCATAGCGGGCTATCTTGGAAATATTGTTATTTTTGTTGTCTTCTTAAAAGAATTCCTAAAATCCGCCACGGTTTCTACCATCGTTATGTGTTTATATTTCGGATACGATGGAGTTGTAATTAATCACCGGTACCAAACTAGCTACGTACTGACTATTTGTTATCAACACAAATTAGTTACAACTAGTAAATTAAGCTCTGGCACCATGATACGATTTTTTAAAATCAAATCTTGATAATAAGATAAATTAATATTATACAATAAAATTAAATATTAATAAAAAAATTATCATAAAATAAGAAATATAGGTTCAATAAAGTAAAACATCTTAAAAAGTTTTACCATAAAAGTATCTTAGAAAATTTTTTGGAAAATATTTGAAATTTTTTTTCCATATGGATATAGACATTTTATATCGCCCCTAATGTTTAGTTATATAAAGAAAAAAATTAATATCATTGTATCATTGTTTACAAAAATTAAATAAAAAAAATATATATATATGTATCAATATAAATATATTAATTTTAATTTTCATTCAATATTTTGAATTAAACCCATTGATTAGAAAATATAAAGTATTTTCAGAAAAATTAAAAATTCTTCTTATAATTTAATTGATTAGAAACTAGCCGATGTGTTAATCGGGTCATTCAGATCGGTTTCGGATTCGGGTTATTTGGATCCTGGGTAGATCGGGTTTCACATCAGTCGGGTTACGTACCAGTCGTTCCGGTCAAGCCAAACCAGGTTTGTTCCGGGTTCGGGTCGAGCCAAATCGGGTTTGTCCCGGGTTCGTGTTGACCCAACATGTCAAAAAACTCGAACCTTTTAAAGACTTTTTAAGAATATTAAAATATTTTCAAAATTAAATTGTCTTATACATATGTCAAATCAAACTAAATAATAATATTTTAATTAAATTTATAAATATAATAATAATAATATTTTATAAATATTTTAAGCATGAAAAAAAACATATTTATACAAATAAGATTACTAAACATACTATAATTAGAAAATATAAACGTTATTAATTTAACTTATGAGTGACCTTAACGAACACAATTGCATGATGAATCTGTGTGGGGTTTATTTAGTCCGTGTGTGGCGTCTATATGGTGCTGACTCACCGGGTTAATTTTGATCCAACGGGTAATTGGGTCTCAACCCTGAAATTTACAGGTAATTCAGGTTCGGCTCGATTTTGGGTTCCGGGTCTAAAACATCGGGTTTAAACCCGTAAAATTATCAGGTGTACAAGTTGGGTTTTTCGAATTGGGTCATGTTTTCACATGTATATTAGAAACCCTACAATTAATATATATGATGAGGACACATTATCAAAAATTAATCTAATTTAAAGTATTATATAGATATAGTCATATAGATGATTAGAAAATAAAAAGTGTTTTAAGGAAATAAAAAAATTCCTCTTATAATTTGATTGGTTTAAAACTCTACAATTAGTGGCAGATCTATAGGGTAGGGGGTTTGGGGTGGTTGAAACCCCCCTAGTTCAGAAGAAAAAAGTTGAATTTTTTTTGGATTTTTTTTATAATTTTACTAATTTTAGGGATAAAAGAGCGTAAAATGAGTAAAAATCTCATTTTCATAATTTTTGTTTTTCCTACTGACTATTTAAATTATAAATTTAATATTTTTCCTAATTACTACATTTATAAAAAGAAATTATTGTTCATATATATATTTAAAAAAATTCCTCAAAATTTTTTTAGCACCCCTTAGGAAAATTCGTGATGCACCACTGTCTACAATTAATATGATGATGACACATCATATAAAAATTATTCTCATATTCAAGTTATTATATAGATATAGATACAATTTATATGGTGATGACACATCATAAAAATTGTCTCATTTAAAGTATAGGGTTTCTATCATACTCATATGTCTTAGGGCAGAGGATAAGAACCCCATTCAGGAAAGATTGCCCAAATTTAAATTATTTTAGTTTTTTTTAATATTGTTTTCCTATGGTCGCTTCTTTATTTGGTAGAGAATGTTTCCCGATTAAGTTTGTTAACCTATGCCTCGAGAGTATATGATAGAAAGACCGAATATCAATATAAATTCCTTTTTTTTTATCTTTTTTAATTTTTAAAAACTAGTTAGATATGAGTATATATGTATTTTTCATGCCAGTACGTACTTCATTGATAAATAACTATATTTTATAATTTGAAATTAACCGATCCATCTCAAAGTAAAATATATAATTAAAATAATTAATAATACATCTCGATCGATAAACCTGGAAAAGAAACGCGATAATAATCCAAGCAAGATTCACATACTCCATATATGACAGGCGCCGCTGCCAACAACAACAACAACAAAAAAAAAAAAGCAGTCGCTGCCAAATTATAACTTGGTACCATTTCTTATAAAAATACTTTATTAAGTATTTAGGATAGATTTTTTTGTTAAATAATAGATATCATTTAGATATCTTGGGTTTAATTAATTTATACAATACCTTTTTCATTATTATTATATTATTAATTTGAATTTAAAAAATATTTAAAATATAAAACAATAGATTTTCTCATAGTTTAAAAAAATTAAAAATATTTTCATAGAATTTTTCATTTTTATTTAAAATTTTCTTTCCCAGTGTTTTAACTTACAACCTCAAGATATATATACATATAGGGTCTTTCTATCCTATTTTCTTAGGTCATAGGATAAGATCCAAGATACCCTATCAAAAATAAACGATTATAGGAATCTTATTTAAAATTTGACTAATGTATTTTAATTAAGCATCTATTTTTTCTAAAACGGAAATATAGAATATAGAAACTTATGCCCTTTCATTATTAATAAATTAATTAATCATAACCCTTTAATTGTTAGCAAATTATATATTAAGGAATATATATATATATATATATATATATATATATATATTAATTTGTAAGTTAGTGTGATTTTTTTTTTTTTTTGAGAAGAAGTGTAAGGTTTGGGTCACGTTGGACAAGATCTCGAAGATCAGATACAATAATATTTTAATGTATGCTAGTTAATGCAACTTGAGTGCATGCCCTGCCAACTCATTATCTTCATACTTAGCATTTCATTATTTTCTATTATATTACTTTAGGGGAAATTAAATCTGTAAAGATATATATCGATTCGATCATTACAAAGCTAGTAAAATAACTATATTCTATTATTCTTCATATGGCGATAAGTTATTCAAATGTTCATTTTTAAAAAAAAAATCCGAGCACGTAATTTGTTTTAATTAATATTGATATATATGATAGTATGATTACTTCAATTTAAAGATGGGACTTCGGAAACGTGTGAGCACAGATATTAGGGTTTTGAGCGGGCCCCTGTTCCTACATATTGGGGAAATTTTAGTTGGATTTTTCTAATTTATTTTTTTATTCAGTTTTATTCTTAAATTTTCTACGGAAATTTCGCGAGGTACCCCTGAGGTATTGCAATTTTCGTGGGGTGTACAGAAGTTTGACAATATTCGCGTGGTACCCCTGTGGTATTAATCTATTTCGCATCGCGCACTTAAAATGTTAAAACTAACAGAGTCTGTGTTTCTCCGTTAGGTTTTAATTAAAAAAAAGTCATAGCCATAGGCGATAGAGAGAACTCCTGCGATTTGCAAAACTCGACTGAGAGAGAAGATGGAGATACATCCGCTCGACACCGCCTACAACCTGGAGGGACACTACATCAAAACCGGCCCCAAGACAAAGAAGGTATGTTGTGAATTAGGGTTTCGAATTGAGGATTTTGAATTAGAGAGAACTATTTCGAATTGGGGATTTTCGAATTAGGGTTGTGTGATTTTGGATATTTTCGGATTTGGATTATGTAATTTTCGAATTGGGGATTTTCCCATGCCTCTTTCGAATTGTTGAAGAGTTTCAATTGATTTGCATTTTAAAGATACTTATGGGTTCGACAACTTGAAGCATAAGAGTTTGATTTGCATTGTTTTGATTATTTTAAGAGTTCATTTGCATTGTGCTTGTTATTTTAAGAGTTCATTTGCATTTGCATTGTGCTTATTATTTCCACATTTGATAAATTGTGTGAAGAGTTTATTTAAAACTGAACTGAATTGCTTACCTTGTTTCATAGACATTTAGAAAACAGATAGAGATCTAAATTTAAAGCTGAACTGAATTGCTTACCTTGCATATTTTGACTAAATGGTGTTGCATTATCAACTTGTTGCTGAGGAGTGAGGACAAGAAAAAGTTACAGGGAAGTCAATTAATTTTCTTTATATTTGGAGGACAGGATTACCACAAATAGACATGTATTGGCTCTATTCTGTCTATCCTGCACATAAATTAGTCTATTTGGTTTCTTATTAGCATTGGTCAAGGCAGTGACCTAAACACCAATTTCTTGGGTCCTCTAATAGCTAGTTTATGATCATGAAAGGTGCAAGGGTTGACGCTTCATGGGAGAAAGGAATAAATAGAAGTCCTTTCCTTAGATCGAGAAGATTAATATTATACTCCATAGTGTTTAGTTACACATTTTTATATTAGCCTATTAGCTCAAAGAGTAGAGCAATGTGTTTGCACACATCGATGTGGGTTCGAATCCCACATAGGCTACAAGTTATTTTTTCCATCATAGCTTTGGATGATTCTGGTATGCAATATCCTTTTGACTTAGCTTGAAGGTGTGGCGATTTAATTATTTAGGCTGTCTGATGCTTGGATGTTCAGTTAATGATATGAATTTTAAACTTTTTGTATAAAAATTTTAGCTTCAGGCCAAAAGTATGTATCCGCTTGAATTTGTCTTTTGCTTGAAAATGGATGTTCTGTCTTTTGTTAGGATTTTTATCCTTACATAGCTGACATTTTTCCACATCTAAAATCGGTTCTATATTTTAGCATCAACTCCTTCAAGAATATTAAGTAAAGAGTTCTTTGATTTTCACAGAAGAAAGAGTGTTAGTGCTATATTGACATGGATATTTCTACATTTGCAGACAGATTCAGTCAGCTGGTGTTTCCAGCCCAGCTGCAACTCATTTTTTGGTCACGTATAGAAGGGTATTAGCCATTACAATGCAATTGCAAGATGAGAGATTTAAAGTTCAAGATAATAGGCATATCATCTTGCTCCATCTCCCCACTAAGCGGTTGTCCCTTGCAAACTTTACTGGAATCATCTACAAAACTCAAAACTCAATATATATTAAAAGGCTCTAAATTCTAATTGCAAATGATCAAATCGGATTGTTCTGCTATAACAGTCTGAAGTTTGATAGCAAATTCTGTTTCTGCATTCATATTTTTAGATTCTGCATTCAGATAATTGACAGCAAAGATAAGAAAATCAGAGCTAAACTGAAAAGTGAATGAGTTCAACACCATAATCATTGCAACCAAATTAAGAACTTATAGCCTATGTGGGATTTGAACCCACATCAATGTGTACAAAACACATTGCTCTACCCTTTGAGCTAATAGGCTAAAAAAAAACTTTATGCTAACGATTATTTTTTGTCATGACAGTTCTAATGCAACAGGTTTATTTCATTGTAAATCCTCCTTAACATCTCCAAGAAACCGATTGATGCAAAATAAAGGAAAGCTTTGCAGAATGAGCATACACAGTGAATTCAATGCCATCATGAAGGAAACAAAAAGAATAATTTACAGTACCTGTTAAACACTATGGCGTACAATATTAATCTTCTCAATCTAAGGAAAGAGGACTTCTATTTTATTTCTTTCTCCCTTGAAGCATCAATCCTTACATCTCTAATGATCATTTACTAGCTGTTAGATGACCCAAGAAATTGGTGTTTAGTTCACTACCTTAACCAAGTCTAAGAAGAAACCAAATAGACTAATTTATGTGCAGTGTAGACAAAATTGAGCCAATACATGTCTATTTTTGGTAATCCCGTCATCCAAATATCAAGAAAATTAATTGACTTTCCTGTAAATCAAACAATTGCATTAAATAATCAAGAACGGTGGTGGCACAAGGCTAGGCATAGGCTACCGATATTGTTATATGAACCCAAAAGCAATCTCAAGCCAAAGTGAATCCAAATTAGTTATAATGTTATATACCAAACATTGGCATCCAATACTAACTATTTAGATCAGCAGAAGTAATCAAACCCCATAAACAGATAACTCATATTCAAAAGAGAAAAAAACTGATAGGGGATATATCTGCAGGATGCTGCAGCAACAAAATGGATTGGAGCAAATACAGAAGACGAGGGTTTTACACGAGTTTTGGCATTATTAATTGAATATATCCGACCACGAAGTCCTATCCCCAACCCCAATTCTCAATTTACAACAAAGCATTGTATGATAGAAATCCGAATCCTCAAATTCACAAACATATATTCAAAATCCCAAATCCGAAACTCTAATTATCGAAAATTTTCAAAGACTACTTACCTTCTTTGTATAGCCAATGACTCCAACTTCTCCATTCAGACTCTAGTCGGCGCCGAACTACCTATTTTGCCTTCTCCTTCGAGCTTCACCGGTGTCTCCTTCTCTACTTGCGAGGCCGTCTCTGTGCCGCCGCTCTTCTCCTCTCAATCAGGGTTGCGTGTTCTTTGCAATCCGCCCCTCCTCTCCAGTGGATCCGGCGCGGCCTCCAATTGCAGTCGGCGTCGCCGGCCGGCGTGAGTTGCCTTCCCCTTTCTTCCTTCCCCTGTCGACCTGTGTGACTGTGTCCCTCGTCTCTGTATCGCCTGTCGCTTCTTTCTTCCTTGTTTGGCATCAACTAGCATCCTTCTTTTCTTTTCTTTTCTTTTTAAGAAAAAAATTGAGGGAGCCGTTAACTTAAACGTGGGAGGGGTACGAGGCGAAATTACCATAACACTCAGGGGTACCACGCGAATATTGTCAAACTTCTGTACACCCCGCGAAAATTGCAATACCTCAGGGGTACCTCGCGAAATTTCCGAATTTTCTACTTTTCGAATGGTACGTACTTTCGAGTTACATATTTTTCGTTCCAAATTTTCAATAATTAGAAAATAATAATTTGTAAATTATATATATGAAATAAATATTTTTCATAAATCAGCAGTATAAAAAATTATATAAAAACCACCGAAGTTTTAAATCATTAAAAATAATTCTACCTCTGTCTCAAAATATAGGTCGTTTTGACTTTTTTGACACGTTTTTTAAAAAGCTAAAAATATAAAATATTTACTTTTTTATTATTTTTTAAAAATAATATTATACTACTTAATAAGTATAACGGCCTGGGATTATGATTCTTGGGTTACGTTTCGAGGGATGAAACCCCTTAATGGGATCTTTCGCTCCGAGTACAGGTTGAAGGTTTGAAACCAACAATTGCGCTTTGAAAGTGGGATTTCACACCCAAAAACCGAGAGGGACCGCTGGAATCCCTGGGGTAAGTCCCTTGTACCTGCCTTATTGCCTAAGTCGTAAAACCATTTATCATACAACCAGTCAAGTTTCCAAAATCATAGTCTCAACATTATCCAAATACGTAAATTCAAACCGTTATTAATTTAGTGTAGTCATAGTCTCAACTCTCTCTTTCCGCCCAGTTAGATTCCCGTGGACCCGTGGTCAGAGAGCCAAACCAACCTTAATAGTGGTAAGCATAATGGATACCTAAAAACATTAATAGTGGGCGGGATCAGATAATGCTCACTTGGGTATGTCCCTTCCTTAAGGGTGATGTCCCCACAATATGTACACATACATGCACTATACCTAATAATCATGCTTCTAGATGCAAGGCGGAATATTAACACACTAGCATGCCCCTAAGACCAAGTGCATAATAATAATAATAATAATAATAATAATAATAATAATAATAATAATAATAATAATAATAATAATAATAATAATAATAATAATAATAATAATAATAATAATAATAATAATAATAATAAGGCCTTATCACAGAATACCAAGTGGTATATCCCTCTACCTCCACCCCCTTCTCGATAGGGCGGAGACTGGCCAGCTCATGAATGCATTTCATTCCATTATAATTGAATCGGCCCGCAGGCCCGACCCGTAATCATATATAAAGCCCGCAGACAAATCTCGTAATCATGCTCATAATATAAGTAAAGGTGGTGCCATATGACTCGAATGACTCAGGACGAGACCCGATGAGACTGGGTCGTCCTATGACCCTAGCAAAGACTCTAGATACTTCACAGATAACGGTCGTTCGGTTTACATACGCATAAAGAAATAGAATGCTCAACGATCAATGCAACCTAGCATGGTACTACATGGCATGCTTTTATGCATATGCAACACCGAGTATATCATGCACATATAGCATGGTTTTATTCGATCTGAGTAAGCTCCGTAGAGACTTACCTGACTATGCAAAACAGCATAATAGAAGATCTGACATACATCATTCATAATCACAAAGTATCACCGAGGGCCTTTGACGTCGCCGAAAAAGGAAGCTAGCTTGGGGCTGCGTTTCGGCGCGTCAAAGTTGAATTTGTGAATGATAAGGCCTGGGAAGGGTGGGGAAAGTTAAAGGTGGATTCTTTCTCAGCTTGGAGTCGAAAAGAAAGGGAAGAGAGACCTTACCATGATCGAACTCGGAAACGGGGGCGGAAGAGGACGGTGTACCCATACCAATTAGAAAAATTGACAAACCCAAAATCGATTAGATTTGATCCGAAACCGGGTCAAACCCGAGTTCAAGTCAACTCGGATCTACTCGGGACCCGTTTTACTAAGAATCCGTTTTACCCAAAAGCCGAAATAAATCGACCCGAACTCGACCCGAATGACCCGATTGACAGGTGTACCCATACCAATTATCATCTCAACCTTAGAGCTCCTACCAATATTTAAGTAAGTTAAAACCTTAATACTAATATAATAAATAAAGTCCACTAGCCCGTGGAACCTGTAACATCTCAAATTAAAACAACTCTATAAATGGAACGAGAATGCAAAGTACAACTACCAAGAAATTCCAATTGATTTGGGAATTGCAAACTACACACTACAAATCCAGGTGTTTTATGAGAGAGCGACGAGAAAAAAAGGACACAAATCCATAAAAATCTACTGCAACTGTGCTTATAGATCTCATGGATCTTACAGACTCTTCTGCCGATTGGATTTCCCAATTTGTAAGTTCTCCGATTCATCATCTTGATCATGCTAATTAGGGTTTTCAGTTTCATCAGATCGAATCTTGTTATCTAATTGCAAAATGGCCGTAATTCATCCTTGCAGGAATACAGCGGCCATGGCAGCTGGGAGGATGAGATCCCATCTTTTCATAGCTCGATGTTTTTGCAAGAAAGCCATGGCGATTGCGGTGAACGCGCCGCCAAGATCCCGAAGACCAATTCATCCTCCTCGTCGACTTCTTCGGCTCATCTCCGCCACTTCTCCGGCGGCAGCGGGGTGATCTCTTTCGGGAGTAATTCACCGCCGTTCGACCAGACTCCGGTTCACCAATTTGATGTCAAGCCTCCTAAGCTGGAGTCGGCTGTTTCAGGCAACGTCATGGACTTGGTGGAGGCTGCCCTTGCCGACGGATCTGGTCCTGGACGGTGGCGTAGAGGCGACGGTGCTGGTGGTGGTGGTGGTGGTACTATAGGGATGAAAGAGCATGTGATCGCGGAGAGAAAACGAAGGGAGAAGTTGAGCCAAAGGTTCATCTCCCTTTCTTCCCTTCTCCCTGGACTTAAAAAGGTACATCCGATCCGACCCATCACCCGTGTTTATGTTCATATATGATTCCATTGATAAAATGTATAGCTACTCTAGAAAAGCCCAAGGGCTTATTTGTTACATAGGATATCAGATATCAGATAAAGAATGAAGCGATTTGATCTGAAGCGATTTGGTCTAAGGGTGTAAAAGCTGTTCTAAGAATGGGTCAGTCGGATTCCTTATTTCAATCCGATACTTGAAATTATAACATTATCGCTTTCATTGTGTTTATGTTATGAATTAAGCTAGTTTAAATCCCAATTCAATTGAGAATGAATGGATATATACCTAATCATCTAGTTGGTTCTAATTGATCAGAACTAGTATTGAAAATTACTTGCATAATTAAGTTTCATACAATACTCATTATTTAAGCAATTTGTAGATGGACAAGGCATCGGTACTTGGAGAAGCTGCACGGTATGTGAAGCAACTTCAAGAGCAAGTGAAGACACTAGAGGAGGATCAAAAGGCATCAAGAAGTCTTGTCGAATCAGTCATCGTCACTAGGAGTCCTAAGAACAATTCATCGATTGAAGATGGAAATTGGAGCTCGTCGTCCTCGTCTAACGACAACGTCGAGAGCTCCTCTTCAGGCGATCACCTTCTTCCAGAGATCGAAGCGAGATTCTCGAACAATGACGTCCTCATCAAGGTGCACTGCACAAGGAATCAAGGGATTGTTCCGAAAGTGTTGGACGAGATACAAAAGCTTCATCTCGGTATAGTCAACTGCAACTCGATGCCCTTTGGCAGATCCTCCATGGTCATAACAGTTGTTGCAGAGGTATATTTGCTACTAATACATTTTCAAAATTCATAGAAATTGAATTTCAATACGAACTTTTTAAGTCAATTAGTTATTGGTCCGACAGACTTTAACACACGTATTGCTTATTGGTGTACCTAAAACTCCCAATTTCATTTTTTTTTTTATATTTGCAGATGAATGATGAGTTTTCAGCAACAAGTAAGGAGCTGGTGAACATGATTCGACAGAGCCTTCAAACCCTAACGTGACTGAAGTAATTGTTTAACAACTCCAATGGTGTAATCTGTTGGGTGCACATGTGAGAAATTTGTATTTTATATTATTTCAAAGTATAGTCCAAGCACGAGTGGTACTCAAGTTGTCACTTTTATTAATTACATTTTTTTTTTCTGAAACAAAATTTAACTGAGCTTTGTTATTTGGGTTTCTTGTTGGGCCTAACGATGGCATATATAACGGCGGGCTAACCGAGTAATAGCTCATTAATCGACAGTAAAGTAATTTACTCTTCAGATCAAAAAAAAAAGTAATTTACTCCGTAAGATCTAGGAGGTATTTGGAAAATGATTTTTCTAATCATTATACTTATTAGGAAATAAAGGAGAATAAACCTATTAAAATGATTTAAAAGATAGCACCAAAAAAAAATGATTTAAAAGATACTTGTACACGTAATTTAAATAGATAAAACTATATAAAATATTGATTTTTTAATTATTTTTTTTACATTATAATACTTAGGGCAAATTGCAAAAAATAACACGAACTTTAGGGGTGGTTGCGTTTTGTGGCACCAACTTTCAAAAATTTTATAATAATCACCAACTTTGATGGGTGGTTGTGGTTAATAGCACAACCATTTTATTTTAAAAGTACACCCCTTATTAACATTTTGTTTACAAAAAAATCACATTTTTCCATTGTTTTTTTAAACCCACTCACATTTTTCTTCTTTTTTTATATATAAAAAAAACAATTTTCATGTTTATAAACTCAATTTCAATTTTTCAAAAAACATCATTTTTTAAAAAAATATAATTGTGATATTAATTGGTATCTTTTTAAAACACTCATTTTTCATTTTAAAGACATTACTTATTATTTAATTTTTTGAAAAAAAACTGAGTTTATGGAGAAAATAAAATTAGTTTTTTTTAACGGGGTGTAAATAATGAGTGTATTCGTTTAAGAAAAAAGGGGAAAAGTAGTGTTTTATAAAATAAATTATATTTTTTAAAATTAAAAACGAAAATGGATTATTTTTTAAAATGAAATATGGGCATTTTTTAAAAAATTGAAAATTGGATGATTTTTTTTCTACAAAGAATGTTAATAAGAAGTGATATTTAAAAAAAAAAGATGTGCCACTTATTGCAACCAGAACCAAAGTTGGTGATTATTTTTAACATTTTTAAAGTTCATGCCATTAAACGCAACTATCCCTAAAGTTCATACTATTTTTCACAATTTGCCCTAATACTTATTAATAAGTATTACTCCCTCCGTCCAGAAATAAATGATGTTTGACTTTTTGCACGTAGTTTTAGGACTTAAAAACTACATAAAATCTTAGTTAATTTTTTCATAGTTTAATACAGTAGTTATTAGTAAGCCGGTAGCAAGCGAGTATTGACAGACAAAATTCACGCGCTTTATAGGTCGCCTCACTGGTCTTTGACTTAACGAATAATTACTATCAATTTAGTAAATAATTACTATCAACTTATCGAATAGTTGTAAAATTAACTCACACTTTTGCATCGTTGCAAATTTTGTCTGTCAAGTTTCGATTATTTGGCAAGTTCAGAGTTAGTATTCGTTGATAAATTGCTCATTTGAAATAAGAAGCTAATAAATGAATTATCGATTATTTGACAAGTTCCGAGTTAGTATTCGGTAATTTGAGAGTCATTATTCATTTGAGTATCAAGAATTATTCGTTTGTATCAAATGGTCCTGATTTGTTAACATTTAACAACATAAGGGGTGAGTACACCCGAACCTCTCTCTCTCTCTCTCTCTCTCTCTCTCTCTCTATATATATATATATATATTAAACACATAAATTTTGCAAAATTTTGTGTATATAAAGAATTTTTAATTTAATATTAAGAAATGTATAAACAAATCAAAGTAGGATAATATCTTATACATTATTTATTCTAGTTAATTGTATTTAGATTTAGATGCTTAACCCATGTAAAAACCCTATTTTAAAAGTAACATAAATGTATCATTTTAAAAGTTGATGGGTGTATTTGGATTACAAGTATAAATATAAATACTTTGGAAGTGTTTGTTTAACTATGAATTTAAAATAAAATATTGTGCAGATTGTATCGATCAAATACACAATATTGCATTAACTTTATAAGTATCTAATAAACTTAATATAATTGATTTTCAAAATTTATAAAATATTTTATTTTAAAATCATATTATTTTAAATATTTTATATTTTTTAACTAAATATTTTAATATGTTTATAATTATAATATATTAGGAATCAAACAGACCAGATAACTAAGATAAAATGCAAGACTAGTTATAATGTATATATTTACTTACAAACATTTATTTTTTTTCAAGGTAATAATTCGAAATCTCAAACAACACCTTTGTCAGGGAAATCGAGAGGCGGAAAGAAAACAACTGACGGACTACCCATCATCATACGACCAAAAAGGCAAGCAAATACATAAAACAACAACAACAACAAAAAGACCCAAATGTAACTGATCCTATCAAATAAGACTAACAAAAGTGAAAGTCGATGGCGATTAAAAGAAGACTTCGAATGCTGAGAACATGGAAAATGCCACATAAATAATAGGCCAAATTTCATAAAACACCATTTAAATACATCCATTTGCCATAAACTACCCCTTAAATTGATATTTTCATAAAACCACCATTTAAATAACTTTTTTTTCATCAATTAACTACCCCAAATATATTCCGTCCAAATATAGGTTAAATTTGACAAATTACAATTTCACCACTCCTTTTATATAATACTATGATAGAATTTTTAACAATTAAAAAAATGTAAATAAGTAAGTATGAAATTGAATTTGGGGAAAACTATTAACGTTATTTTCTCTTTTTAAATAACCGATAAAATGGTGTTGACTTATACAAAATCGCTCTCCCTCTAATTGAGTCGCTCACTTTACCTTTCCAAATCACTTTTTAATTATCCATTAACTTTTATACACTTTTAATTTGGGAGAAAAAAATAACATTGATTTAATTCTCACTTATTTGCTTTTTACTTTTTTAATTATTAAATTTACATTATCATATAATTAAATAAAAGAGTTAAAATTTTAATTTTGAGGGTGATTGATGACCAATGAGGGTGATTTTATGCATTTTGACCTAAATAATAATGGAAATGCCCCATAAATAATACGGAGTACAGTAAATGAAGAAAAGTGGGGTCCACCTTTTTTTCTCCTTTGTAAAAGTAAGTTAGCGTGGGGCTCTACTTTTGAATTCAATCTGTTGTCGTTTATTTATGGGTTGTGGTCCCCCACTCCCCCTCTTCAGTTTGACCATGTTAATTGTGTATTTAACCCACGTGATGAAAATACGAAACTCTTCCTCAGTCCGGGGCCGATGGTGTAGAGGAACTCATCAGGTGAAATTCGATATTTGTCTTGCTCTCTATCACTGAATCAAGCCAAACATCATAAATCAATTTACCTATATAACTCTTGTTTATTGAGTCGCATGTTAGGGATTTACTTTCGGTTCCTCGTCATTATATAAAAAAAAAAAAACCCTGATTCTCTCATCTTTTTTCCACCACTATCTTTTCTAAAAAAGGATAGACTCTAATCTAACTGTCTCAACCCTTACCTTATCCAATATCAACTTTGTGCAACCCTTAATTTGTGCCCCAGCCCCAACTTGTAACTTGTATTCATAATTAAAGATTGCTATAAGATAGACTACATTACATAATCTTTTCCTTTTAAAAAAATTATTTAATACGAAAATACACCGTAAAAGAATATTGCTCATAAATTTACACTTTAGGAAACACACATATGTGTTTGGTTTAAAATAGTATGTTGCTCATAAATTTAATTCATTGTTTTTAATTTTTCTTGGTACAAATTTTTTGAATAATTTTTTGTTTCAAATTATTATAAATAAGGATATACTGTAGTAATGAAAATCAGGAAGTTAGGTTTTGTTATTTTATAGAACATTGAAGAAGTAGATTTTACATGCACTATATAACAAGATTTACTGTACATAATTTCCGTTATTTAATTGGCATTATATTCTTTAAAAGTTTAATTTCCCATATTATTCTAGCGTATCTATAATTAACCAACACATGCGTTGTAAATTGTAATGTAAGCTAATTCCTGAAAAGTTGCCATTCATGGAAAGTAGTAGTCTCTGACGTACCCTTATACAAAATGATAATTTATAATTATATTGTAGCATTATAAAAAACCAGTATATTCTACCCAAAGCTTGGAGGCAACTGAAGGCAACCCTGGCCCTATAATCCCCCATGAGTCACTACCTATATACGTATTATATGATAAATCAATTCCAATACATTTCATTCTATCTAGATCTGTCAATGCGATCATTTCAATGAGATTCGGGTCATTCACATCTCGAATAAATCAGATTTTGAATCAATATATCAAATTACAGATCGTTTTGATTCCACTTGATCAAATCGGATTTGTCCCAGTTTCGGGTTAATCCAACGGGTCAAAAAGTCCAACTATTAAAATTAAATTATATCAATATCTTAAATTAAACTAAATAATAATATAATAATTAAATTTATAAATATTATTATAATAATACTAAGATATAAATATGTTAAACATAAAAAAATTATATTTATACAAATAAGTGCTCTAAATATACTATAGAGAAAATTTGCCCTCGAGTCGGGTTTTTTTCGAGTCGATCACATTTTTACAAGTCTAATTCTATCCAAACAACTCCAAAGCAAAGGATTTGGATGTCCTCGCTATTAGCTCTAACCAAACTCCGTAACACGTTATTTTTACTTCAAAATTGATACGATGTAAATATGAATAATATTAAGGGACGTAATTAGGGGCGGGCTAACATCCACTCCAGGCCGGCTCCAGCCCGCCCCATTTTAAAAAAAATAGGTAAAAGAAACTAAAAATAATAATAAGCCTAATGCAGAGCAGGTGTATATTGAACCAATTCCTTATATTTATGCAACTCTTACTTCCCTTGAATTGCAATTCTATGAATACAAATTTCTATTATGGATTTTTATAGATTCTTCATTTTTTTTCGTTGAATAGATTCTTCATTTCTAGAATTTAACTTCGATATCTCGAAAAAAAAGTCTAGTAATCAACCATGTGTCATGTATAGAGATATATGAGTATAGATTAGTATAAATACCCTAATAGCATTGTAATAATCATCTATTGAATAATCAAATGTTAAATTATCTCTTTTTCTCTTAACCGAATCTCTCTTTCTTTACCTTTATCTTTGCCTTTCTCGTTCTTTCTCTAAACTCATCCCTAATCTTCCTCCTCCCCTCTGAATTCTTCCTTAATCCCTCCTTTACCCTTTCTATCCCTTAATCTCAATCAGGGACATAACACCATGTAATGGGTCCGGCCAGTGACCTCGATCTAGGCTTTATATATACATATAGATATATATTTGAAGCGTATGATCGATAATTATTAATTAACACAAATAATTGAGGTAAGATATATTCCAAGAGTGGCCAGTGCCATGCCATTACCCAGTTTTATTAAATTAAATTAAATTAAATTTATTCTTTCAATTATCCCAACTCCATCCAAAAACCAATTTTGGAATTGTTTATGATTTAACCCACATGCTAATTAGGGGGTGAAATGTTCAAATATATACGGAGTATAGTTTAAGATGCTTTATTTCAGAGAGTAAAGGGAGAGCACATTGATTACATTATTGAGAAGTACTGTTGAGATTGGCGAAATCAAAATTCTAAAGAATGTATTGCATTTTACTTTACATATAATTACACAAGTGTTGGCGTAATGTACGTTGTAAGGAAGAGGAAATACATTCAATTTCTTTGGTGTGTAGATTTTTTTTTCAGACTAAACTGTTACACATTGTAAATAAAGTCTGTTTTTAATTATTCTTGATTGGAATGATGATGCAGAGTGATGAAGAGTAAGTATGGTACGAAGCAAATATAAGTTTAATTCAAAATATTAAACTAAATATTTTATTTAATGATATGATATTAATTTAGTTTATTATTAATATTTTAATTTGAAGTGTCAGATAAGAAAGTATTCCTAAAGGCTAAAATTTAAGGTAAATTCTAGAAGGTTGTGTGGTGGTAAAGTCGATTATACTCTATGAAGCAATGTGTACATCAATCACGAAAGTATAGAAAAAAAAGACTTATGGTGATAAAAATGAGGATCATAAGGATGTAGTAACAGACACATATGTATTGTTAAATCAATATACTTTTATTTATTGTTTTCATAAATCTTTATTTACTATCACAATGAAGTCCGTCTTTAATGAACATTTATACTTTTCTCTTATAAGTTTAATTTAAAATATTAAACTAATATTTTATTTAATTGTATGATATTAATTTGTTTTATTATTAATGTTTTATTTTTAAAACATCACGTCATGACATAGAAACTGTACTGGTTTGTATAATTTTCATTTTTAGATTTGATTTATAAAAATATATATATTTTACGGATAGTTTCCTAAATATTATCGTGTGCTTTTATATCATTTATTTATCTTAAATTTGTATTCTATCGAATAATTAATGTACGTTTTATGCTGTTTAATTTTAATTTATTGGATAAAATCCTATCAAGATATATACCAATTCAATCTGTTGTTATGTTACAATTTAATACACAATTAAACGTCCAAATATTAAATTTTAGTGGTTATAATTAACCAAATTCACTTTAAATATATAGAGTGGTCCTACAATTGCTTGGAATATATATTTGGTTCAACAACGTTAGATATATATGTTGGATTTTGATACATAAAAGTTAAGGAAAATTCAAAATAATTAAAACTTAAAATATACATGCATGACTACGTACATAACTTTAATCTGACTTGTCTTACTTGATTAATTTTACAAATCCTCAATTATATATATAGTTATTTATAAGATTCATATATATCTAGTTTGTCTGGATCAACTAATTAATTATTAGAATTCAATTCTATATATATGAACATACCTAACTAGCTAGAACTGTATGTTACACATGTATAGTTGTCAAAGGCGTAAATACAGCTAGCTAACTAATATATGTCAATTCCTTTAATTAATTTAATTCCTAACATCAACAATATACGGTTGCTGGGTCTCGGAAATTATAAAATGCATCATATCACTAGTTAGAAACTAGGTTTATTTTTAAGAAAAGCAATCTTCATATAAGGCTAGTATACTGTCCATTACTAGCTATAATACTTCATATTGAATTAAAAAATAATACGAATTATAAGTGATGAACTAATATAATTAAAAAATAATACGAATTATAAGCGATGAATTATAAATATATGAACTTTAAAAACTATTTAAAGGTATATAAAATATTTCACATTAAATCAATTTTGATATGGAAAAGTTCAACTCAATTTGTCATTCAATTTTTCGACGGGACAACCAAATACTATTAAAAAATTTAATATTCTTGTAGATTGAGGTTTTTTCCACCATAATCATTTTTATTCCTAAAAATTTAATATTCTTTGAAAATCTTTCTCAATACAAATTGGAGATAAAGATTTTTATCTCACACTACATTCTTGTAGATTGAGGGTTTTTCCACCATAGTCATTTGTCATTTTGTGTGTGTTTTTTTGGGTCTAATTTATTTTAGTAGCATTAAAACACCTCTATCGAGATCCAACAATAATCTCAAGATCTTGAGCATAGCGTGGGCTTCAACGGCGTTTGAGTATGGCGTTTAAAAAAGCCATGTTAACGTTTTTATTGCGTTTTTCAAACGCCGTTAAAGGGTGTATTTTGTAGTAGTGAGATTACTTAATTTGGATGTTTTTTGTACACTCATAATAATTTTTACTTCTTCCGTTCGGTAAAACATGTCATTTACTATTCACATATAATTTTTTAAGAAAATAAAAATTATATAAAACATCAATTTTTTAAATAAATTTTATAGTTATTTGTAATAACAATGAAATGATTTTTAAAACATTATAAAAATTTTAATATTTTTTAAAAAAATATGTGAATTGTAAATGACATGTTTTGCCGAATGAGAGTAATGTTTAGAGATATTAACACGCCTATTCAGGGACTTCAAATTTCCCCCAAACATAAATAGACAATATTTAAACTTGCAGAACGGAGACATAAATGTCAGTTGAAGGGATCAGAAATCTATCTACCAAGGCATCTGCACATATACATTGAATGGATCTGATGGATTCCTCCGGAGTCAGCTGGCCATACGAGCTTGTAATTCAAACTATAATTTTGTTGATTCATGATTGAAACCCTATCTAGCTAGCTATAGCTTCAACTTCTAATTGATGAGTTTAATCGTTACTGATGTTTGGGGCTAATTGAAATTGCAGGAGGACATGGAAGAGGAAGCAAGGCTTATCCATGAAAGTGAGTGGCAGCTTGAGATGATGAGGCCCTTCGATTACCCCCTTCAATGTTCGCCTAAGATAGAGGAGGCGGCCGTTTCCGGTGATGATCAGGTTGACCTAATCCAGCTGGTGGTGCCGGCAGCACCCGATAGATCTGCCGGCAAGAAAAGCGGCGGCCCTAATCCGGCGGCCCAGGAGAATGTGCTGGCTGAAAGGAAACGCAGAGAGAAGCTGAATCAGGGATTCATCCACCTTTCCTCCCTTCTCCCAGGCCTTAAGAAGGTACTGCAAATCTCAATTCATTCTTACCTGTAAATCTGTAATTAATGTTTGGATTTCGATCAATTCCTCCTAGCTTCCCTTTAATTTGAAGGATACTGAATTGAAATTATATATAAATATATTTCGAAATTTTCATGCACTAGCTAGATCGAGGTTATTTAGCTTGGCTTCCACCCTCTTTCCATGCCAAACTTATTAGAGAATCCCAAATAGCTTCCCCAAAACGGAGATCGATCTTGAGATTTTTGAGACTTTTGAGACTTTTAACTGTAAACGTATTTTCCATCCTATTCTCCAAAATAGGGAAGCGGCAAAAAAAATACATGGATTCCCTAACTTCACACCATTCTCCAAAACTAAAATCTTGTCCAAATATTTGAAATGGAAAAGCTGTTAAAGTTTGAGCAAAAATAATCTCAAAAATATGATTTTACTAGACTTGTGTGCTAGGCTACTAGCTAGTACATGTGCATCCAACTGCATCATTGAGCTTAACTAGCTAAAATATAACCAAATTTTTATCCGAACTTAATGGAAGAAACATTTGTTATATAAAGCAGCTAGGCCTAGTTCAAATAATGAACCTATATATATGATTGGTAATTTTATGTACTCCGTATTATTCAACAATTTTGTATATATAGTTATTTAACGACTAATCGAAGGCTACTATATATGCTCATATATATATATAGTTGGACAAGGCATCTGTTCTAGAAGAAACTGTGGGTTACGTGAAGCAACTTCAGGCACAAGTGAAGGAACTAGAGGAACAAACATCGAAAAGGGAAAAGAAGATTGTTGCTTCTATTGGGAAACCCCGAGTTTCATCAGCAGAAGTTCGCAACACAATCTCATCGGTTTTGTTGTCTGATGATGAGAAATCGGGTATAACCAAGTCTTTGGGCGATCAACTTCTAGAAGTGGAAGCAAGAATTTCGTACAAAGACGTATTCATCAAGGTGCATTGCGAGAGAAAGCAAGAGAGAGTTGCGCGAGTATTGGAGGAGATCCAAAGGCTTAATCTTGACATGATCAATTACAATGCCATGGATTTTGGTAAATACACCATGGTTATCACGGTTCTTGCCAAGGTATATAATATCAATTGAGATCACATATTGTTGCATATATTATTCGTTTTCATTTCGTCGCATATTGTCCAATCCATTTCCTACCAAAACAATTTCATTGGATATATATATATATATATATATATATATATATATATATATATATATATATATATATATATATATATATATAGGAAGAAAGTGAAACAGAATTGTGTATAACAGAATTGTCCAAAAGATTGAAAAATTGGATCATTAGATATATAGAGTGGGAAGATGGCTTTGCATTCATCGAAGCAAGAGAGAATCCAGGTGAGTGAGTTGATCGAGTTTGTTTCTCAAGTGAGGTACGTGTGTGTTTGATTGAGCGAATGCGTCTCAATCACATATATACGTACTTAGTGTGTCCATCAAGAGTCGGGTGAGAGTGAGAGTCTTGTATTCAGTGAGGGTTGTGCGATATCCTTTACTTCAAATATAATACAAAGTTCTCATTTTAAGTTATGTTTGCTAGTACCCGACTTCACAACATATATAGTTAACATACATTAATATGTGTATATATAATGATTTGTATAAATCTACGTTGTGCAGATGAACGAGGAGTTCTCAACCACAGCAAAGAACCTGGTGAAGATGCTCCAACAAAGACTTCAAGCTCCTTAATTTGTTGCTTATAAACTTGAATTGCTAATTCTTACATACACATGAATTGATTTGATTATTTACCAAGGCATTGCGCTTTCAATTTGGCTTTAATTTGCATTTATTTTGTGTAATAAAAAGAGTGGCTTGAAACTAAAATTGGTGGAGTTGGAATCCTACCTTGAAATAAGTATCGAGATCCAAAAATTAAGGGATGGTTTTTGACGCACTAAAAAAAGCATGGCTTGCTATTGGTAATTTGTTGCTTGATGGGCCCCACCTTTTCACTTATTTAGGCCACGTTCTCTATTATCCCACGTGATTAATTAAAACGGGAACCCTAATTTGGGGACGATGCAATGCAATGGTGGACCACTTATCTTTTGAAAGCCACGATCATTTTTATATTTTAATTAATAAGTTTCCCTAAGAATAAGATTTGGTTTGGATTGCATTGTAGGGCTAATGGAGAACCTGGCGCGTGTTTGATCTATCTGACAAAAAAAAAACGCATAAGGTAAACTCAGTGGTGGATCCTGATACAATTAGTTGAGGGGGCGGAAAATTAAGCTTTAATATAGCATGTTAATTTAAAGTTTTCGAGTTTAATTATACTCCCTCTGTTAATTAAAATTTTTCGTTTACTATTCATGCACGCTTTTTTAGAATGATAAAAACTATATGAAATATTAACTTTTTTAAAAATTTGTTTTTATAAATTCATACTTAATAGTAACAAGTATGAAATTATTAAAAAAATATATTAAAAAATTTAATATTTTATATAGTTTTAATTTAACACCTCAAAAAGCGTGCGTGAATAGTAAAACGTCAAGTTTTAATTAACGGAGGAAGTATTATTAAGTTACAATGTTTAACAAACTATAATTACGATATAGAAGTATACATGTTCAATCTTTAGACGTTTATAACTTTTTACTCGAGTGTCGGATTTTGAGGTTATAATATATCAAATCGAAGCTATCGACGAGAAAAACATATATATTAAATTTTATTTTTGATTGGGGGGCGACAGCCACCCCTGGCCCTTTAAAGGATCCGCCCCTGGATAAATTAACTTACGTCGATCGATTAGATTCAATGATAAGAAGTAAAGTGAAATTTGGTTTTTCACCCAAGAAAAATAGTGAAAGCAGGAATCGAACCTGAACCCCATTAATATCTTAATTGTTTGTTTGGTTGGACGTAAGAGTGTACATCTTAAAAATTTAGTCGTTTTTCTAACTTATACGATGTTTTAATATATAGAGTTTTAAAAAAATTACATTGACAACACAAATGTCTCGACCATTGAAATAAAAATCGACTTGATAGAGGTTTTCTTAACGCTACTCGAACGAGACCTAGGTTAAGAATCCATTTTTAGTTATTATTGATTGATTTTCAAAAAATAATTAATTAAATAGAATGAGATCGATCAATCATAGTGGAGCAGTATCTAGAAAGATAATGATTTCTTACTAATTTTATAACATGCTTAACTTATGCCCCAAATGTATGTTAGAAAAATTGAAATTTAATTTATGATAAATTTTTATCGCATGAATTGCACATTTTATGATTTTTAAATTACTTTGTGTTGAAAATAAAAATACAAAGATATGATATTTACGAGATAAATCTATCTATTATCTATTACGGAGTATATAATAAACAATAAGTTGTTTGTGTCAAGTAATGACTTCTATTTAATTGTAGATATGTGATAATATGATACCATAATGCTACCTAAAATCAATCATTTGATTCAGTTAGTTATTAACAATTATATCAATTCATTTATTATATCCAAATTTAATCACATAACGTCACCAAAAATCAATCATTAAAAAAGGCATTTTTTTATAGAAACACCGACTAAAAAGGCATTTTTTATATTAGAAATGAAATTAGGTTATCAAGACAAACCTAGAAATCAGACAAGTCGGTAGATGGGCTACTCATTATGTACAACCGGAAGAAAATTACAAAAAACACATGACGTAAAGAAAATACACGAAGCAAATGGCATAAAGAAATTGCCAAACAAAACGTACAAGTCATTCTATACTGAAAACTACACGCTAGTAGAATAAACGAAATGACCGGCAAAAAAAAACTAAATTTTAAATAGATGGTAACTTCATGCAATTTTAACAGCAAGTTAACAGAATAGAGGGGACGAGTGACATTTCCCTAACGGACTGCTTTTAATGGGTGGTTTTGCACAATATTAAATTTAAAGGGTGATTTTATGGAGGCTGATACGTTTACCCACTTGGTACTTACCTAAGGGCAAAAGTGTAAAAGCACGCTCGGTTCCTGAAAAAAAATAAAAGCAATTAGCAGCTTTAATTAGGTTAGTTAATACTAGATTAGCCAATAACCTCTCTCCTAATTATGACTCGTTGCTTCCACTCTCCCATTAAATTCGCCAGCTTCCCCCAAAACGACATTGAAACCTACAATCCAACGTTCTTCTCTAATGTTCTCTTTGTCCAATTCAGATTAAGGCAACCGAGAGGATGATCGATGAAACTGCAATTGCCCTCCGAAGAAAAAGGTCGGTTTTTTTTTATAATGATGTCGTTGATCTATGGCCAGTTTCAAGATTCTATCGCCTCCATTGTATCATTTGCTTCTTCATTTTTTTCAGGTAAAAAAAGTTTGTTGACAAAAAAAGTGGTGAAACTACCATGCATTTGACGATATAGAAGTGTCGGTATAACAAGTCGATTTTTTATTTATTTTTGGTTGAATATGTAAGATTTTTTTGTCTTTCAGTTTTGCTGTTCACTTTTGTAATATTCCGTATGAATTTCTAATTAAAGGGTCAATATACAATTTTACCTTTCTACCCTTTAAAAAAATTCTAAATTTCTTTCTTTTGTTGTAACGGCCCGGATATAAATATCCGAGATACGTTTCGAAGGTCGGATACCTTCTTTCGGATGTTTCAATTCAGGTACGGGTCGAGGTTTCAAACCTCTAATCAGTCGAAGTATCAGAAATTCAATTTAAACGAAAGTAAGGCGGAAGTACGGTTTAGATACAAAAGCCACGGCAGAGCCGGGTCAAAACCAAAACATAAATTCTAAAGTCATATAGCCAAATTAGCGGGGTTAGACAGATTTCTTTGCAATCGCCCGGGGGACTTTCCCATGCCATAGAGACAGGGAGAAATCATACCTAAAAACAATTGGTGCGAGAAGGATCAGACCGAGGCCCCAACACACCCTGTCCCGCAAGCAAATATACACATACGCTAATATAAAGATGATGCAGATGCGGAAAAGTAAATCACACTAACATGATACTAATTTGCAATATGAGAAAAAAGAACTGTAAAGGCGCCCAAAGAATGCCAAGTGGCATATCCCTCTCCTACCTCTTCACCCCTTTCCGTTAGTGCAGAGACTGGCCAGTTCGGTGCTATAGCATAGCAATATCCTCGTGGTGGTGCACTCACCCACGGTATCATCATATCATATCATATCATCTCATATCTTGCCCGATGGTGTTGGGCTATCATATCATATCATATCGACTCGATAGACTCAGGGCACCCGATGAGGCTGGGCTACCCTATGACCCTAACAGAGACTCTAGGACTATCACAGATAACGGTCGTTCTGTTTCATACGCATAAAGAAATAGAATGCTCAATCACAGGTGCAATCCTAGCATGATACTACATGGCATGCTTTAATGCTTATGCAACACCTAGTATGTCATATATTCATAAGCAGGTAATCTCTTTCGAATCTGAGTAAGCCCATAAAGGAACTTACCTGGAGAAGCGCAGAATCCCAGGAATAATCAGCAATTAGCAAGCAATTCAATCATGTCACAATCACCTAGCATATATCATAAGATTTGCATAAGTCTACGTCTAAATCACACAAGGTGTAAGACCCGGGGTCTTAAGAGGCGCCAGCCCATGCCACCTAGCCCTCTCAGGTCCGTTGTCCTCACTTGGAGCCTGAAAAGGAAGAGCTCTTGTAACATGGGTAAGGCTTGAATCACTTATAAATCACTCCCAACATCCTTATGATATCCGATGTGGGACGGGGGTGTTACAATCTCCCCCACTTAAAGCACTGACGACCCCGTCAGGCCCAAGGGACTGCCCTCCGGGAGGAGCGTACCCGAGCATACTATCGGAGTACCTCCGGGCCCAGAGTCGGCTCTGATACCATTTGTAAGACCCGGGGTCTTAAGAGGCGCCAGCCCATGCCACCTAGCCCTCTCAGGTCCGTTGTCCTCACTTGGACCTTAAAAGGAAGAGCTCTTGTAACATGGGTAGGGCTTGAATCACTTATAAATCACTCCCAACATCCTTATGATATCCGATGTGGGACGGGGGTGTTACACAAGGCGCCCCTAACTATCGCACATAAGCTCACATAACCATATAATATCACATCTTAACATTTCATCCTTATCATCTCAACTCCTCTCATCATCTTAATCCTTCCATTTTACCTCATTATGCTCATTTCATGTTTATCTCAACATATAATACCTCATCCATAATCTCATCTCAATATCTAATATCTCATAATCTCAACCTTTTATCATTTCAACTCATCATTATACTTTATACCCATCATTTAGAATCGTGCACTATTATTATTATATATAAGTCATATTCATACTCTAAGGTGTATATTCATACTCAAATCATCACATCATATAACATATCATAACAATATCACATATCATAATTTATACATATACAAGTCAGACAAATAAGTCAATTTCCCAAGATTTCTAAAAACTCTTTAATCTCAAGTTAGATCGAATCATTATTCAAAACACTTTCTCAAATTATACTTAAACCAAGATCCCTTTACAAAACATTACTTTTTAAACCAACTTCTATTATTATTTTATCAAAATAAATCTGACAAGGTTAGAATATTTCCAAAAATCTCGCTTTTGATTTTATTAAATTCGTTTTCATTATCAAACCAACTTCTAACCCTTAGAACCTTTTTCAAATTCTTTTCTTTGTAAAATCCAAGTCCAATAATATATATTTTTAAATCTCAACCATAATATAATATTTATATTCCATAATTTTAAAAGACATAATTTTATAATATATAAAATCCCATTATTATTTAATATTCCGACATTTAAATAACACATATATATAAGTCTTAATATTAACATGTAAACAATACAACGCACAATTTCGGCCCAAACCTCATCCCAACAGCCCATGTCTCCCAACCCAGAATTAAAACCCGGATCCACTCATATCAAAAAGCTAACCCGAGCCCAAAGAAGAAAAAAAAAATAGAAAGCCCATGCCTCTCTTCCCAATCCGGCCCAATCCACCCATTTCAGATTTAAAACAGGAAAGGAGTGGGCCCATGTGCTGAGCTGGCGAGGTGGTGGACCCCACGAGGTGGTCTTCTTCTTCCTTCCTTCTGGTGCTGCCCTGTTTCAAAAGGCCGCCGGCGATTCTGGTGCTCCTTCACATCTCCTCCGAGCTGGGCTCACCCTCAGGTTCCACTTCCTCTCCCTCGCACCCCTCCCTCGCACGCTCGGACCCCCCTAGCCCCAACTCGCTTCGAAAAACAAGAACACGAAAAGGAAACACAAAGAACCCACAAGGAAGGAAAGGAGATTGAGTGCTTACCGAGGGGGAAAGGTTGAGGTTGTCGGAGGCTCGATCGGAGCTCGACTAGGCCGCCGGTGGTGAGGGAAGGCTCCTGGGATCTGGGTGGAGAGAATGGGTCAAAAGAAGCACCTTTAGGGTGTCTTTTTAACGAAAAACGAAGAAACGGGGTCTTACCGACCTTTTGAAGTTGGAACAGGGGAAACGAAAGAGAAGAGGGTGACCGGCGGCTGTGCTCGAGAGAGCTCTGGTGGCGCTGAGGTGCTGTTGTTGCTTCGAAAAGCTGAGGTGGAGGAGGGAGGAGCTGTGGTGGAGGGTAGTGTCCAACGACGACAATAAAGGAGGTGAGGCTGCGTTTAAAGGGGAGAAAGAGTAAGAGGGGAGGGTGTGTTTGTGTGAATTGAAACCCAATGACAGAGAGGGAGATGGGTGTTCTGCATTTGGTGAGGATGGGCTGGTGTTTTGAAATTAGAAAATGGTAGAGGGGTGTGCAGACCATCAGACAAGGAGGAGGGTGGTGGGTAAAGCGGAACCAGACGAAGTGTAAGGCTTGCTTGCTCCTGCCTGCCAAAACAGGGGTAGGGAGACAGGAGTTTGTCTTATTTCCCAAGTAGGAGTGTCCAAGCAAGAAGAGAGGAAGATGCCAATGTGGGTGTTTAACCCATTTGGGAAAAGCTTCCCTTCAATTTCAAAATTAGCTCCATGGGCACCAATTAGAGCTGAAAGTTTCGGTTCAACAAGAGGGGAAGAAGACAAGATTGTGGTCCCAAGCGGAAATCCGAATTCCGAAGTTAGTTTTCCGAATTCCGCTCCCTCTATTTTATCCCCACTCACATTCAAAATTTTTAAATCAAAATCTCGAACTTGAAATAAAATAATGAAATCCAATTAATATTTTCGAATCTCGGAATATGAAAGCGGAATAAAATTTATTTAAAACTTTCAATTAAATACTGACGGAACTCACTTCGAAAGATTTTGAATAAATCCAATAACTCGAGGACGGAAATTTCAAAATTTTCCGAATGTCAAAATTTATCCCTTATAAATTATTATTTAATAGAGAATATTATTTTAAAATCTTCCGGTCTTTACATTTGTTACTCACATTTATTTTATATTTTAAAAGTGTTTTATATTTGAATTTATATTGTTAGTAAATTTCATAGTTAATTTAAAAATTAGATTCAATAGTGAATTCAAAAATGCTTCAATATTTTGATATAATTGAAAATATTAGATCTTCAGAGCGTGAATCACTGTTGCTAGCTCTAGATCATGTGTGGGGTAGGTCTCCTCTCCAGGCTTCAACTGGCGTGAAGCATAGGCAATGACTCGATCTCTCTAGTGCAGAACACAACCCAAACCAGTTCGCGAAGCATCCGTATAGATCACAAAGTCCTCGGTCCCGTCGGGTAAAGCCAACACTGGTACGGTCGTCAGCTTCTCCTTCAGGAGCTCAAAACTGGCCTGACACTCCTCACTCCGCACGAAGGGAACATCCTTCCGAGTCAGCTGAGTCATCGGTCGGGCAATCCTCGAGAAGTCCTGAACAAATCGTCGATAATAGCTAGCCAATCCCAGGAAGGAACGGATGTCTCTAACGTTCTTGGGTACCTCCCAAGCAACGATGGCGTCGATCTTCGCCGGATCCACGGCGACTCCGGCTGCTGAGATCACATCTTTCATAGAGTTCAAATATGGTTTTGGCTTGTTAATTATGGTTCATTTGTAAGAAGAAGGTAATTTCAGTTTATTTGCTTAATTCGAAATCGATATTTGTAAATTAAGATGATTAAATTGCATATTTTGAGTTTATTTGCTTAATTCAAAATTGAGATTTGTAAATTAAGATGATTAAATTGTACATTTTCAGTTTATTTGCTTAATTCGAAATCGATTAGGGTTTATGTGTGGTTTAGATGCACTCTGTCTAAAATTTTCATCAAACAATTGCACTCTTACAAGTTAAATGGGTCATTCATTTGACCTAAACATCGGGTATGCTACCGAAGAAGAAGGTAATATCATTCATACACTAAGCTTCTATTCCTTTGCAATCAGGATGGTGGTTATATATAATTCATGGTGACCGTTTAATTTGAACAATTGAAGTAGTGGCAGTTTACAGATTGGTTGGTTTTGGTTTTGTTTTGTATTGACAGAAGCTAGAATCAGTTTATATCTCCTTTAATTGTTGTTGTTTGAATGTGTTAAGTGTGAGTGATCCACCATCAATTTCATATCTCCTTTGATTGTTGTTGTTTGAATGTGTTAAGCTAGAAGCAGAGTTGCACATTTAATGGGTGGTGGTTTCCCGCAACTTTTCCTTTATAATGTACGCGTGACGCATCGGTGATCATTAATAGAGATTGGGCTTCTCAAATTTAAGTTCTTAACTGTAACTCTCCTTGTTTAGGGGGCGCTATTACTAGCCCATTTAAATACACATTGGACCTTCCACCATATCAGTTACCAAGTCCTGCTCAGTGCTCAAATTATGTTTAGTTACATTCACGCGCTATGAGCTCATTTAAATACACACTGGGTTACATTTAAGTGAAAAACTAATCGTACTTTACCCGTCCGTTGTGCGGTTTTTTAATAAATAAAATAATGTCTAATTTATTTACTTTTTCTGAAATTTAAAAAGGGTATGTTTGGCATAATATATTTAAGGGGAATAGAAAGGAAATAGTATCATTTGATAAAAAAAAAGAATAAAGGGTGATAATTATAAGATATTCTATTCCAAAACGTACTATTAAAGTAATTAATAAATATACATAATATTTTTCATTAATTTAGATGATAAAATTATATTGGGTTATTGATAATGAACCTAATATTAGATATAAGGTTAATCAAATAATAAAAAGATAACACCATTTTAATCTAGAAGATAACACGTATGAAAAAAAAAATAATATCATTTTAATCCAGAAAATGTCACGTATGCGAATCGCACCAAAAGCCGTTTTAGGCCTTTGTTTTAATATTTTATATAGATATTTTATGTGTATTCTTTATTTGTTGTTGACGATTGGAGATTAAAAAAAATTGTTGTTGACAATCTATAATGATTTTGTTAAATCCTACCATACTAATGTAAACAAACAATTTGATAATCTATAATAATGGTAATTTTATGCTTATTTACCTATTTATCATCCGTCGATATATTCAGATTTATTTGATATATCAAATTATTTTATCTTTTAAAAATACATTAATTCAAATAATAAATTATTTGTTGGACTAAGGCCGTGTTTGGTAGCAGGTGGATATTACATAGTTGGAGATGCGAAAGGTGAAGTTTATTTTTAAAAAAAACTTATTGGGTGTTTGATAATTGTAAGGTTTGTAAATGGGTATTGGTTTTAAAATGTCAAAAATACCCTTTATTTTTGGGAGTGGCGTTGCATCACTTAGTTCAATGGTGGTGGGCAAAAAAAAAAGGAAAAAAAAACAAAGCTTGGGAGCCCCGAGGTTAAATTTTAGCCAAATTTACCATCCAAAAAAAAATCTCCATCTTCCACATCAAACCTCTTGCCAAACACAACAAGGTTTAACTTTTTTTTAAAACCTCCAAAACCCCCCAAAAAAGATGTTGTCAAACACAACCTAAAACAGGGTAAGTGGAGTTTGATTTAGGGGAGAAGGAGAGGGGAAGGAGGATTTGAGGCCGGGGGAGGATATCTATTGTACTAAAGAAAAACTTTCAAATATTTAGGGTCGGTGATGCAAAAAGGCGGAGATAGGGACGTCAAAATATCAAATTCATCTCATGGAAACCCGAAACCCTTTTCGTTCCACCTAGCACTATCCCCCTCTAGGGGTATTACGAAGAGTTGCAGCGAGAGTCTTATGTGACAAAAAAGTTCTCTTAAAGCTCAAAGGTAAATTCTATAGAGTAGTTGTAAGACCCGCATTGTTATATGAGGCAGAATATTGGACGATTAAAAAAGAACATGAGCAGAGGATCATGGTTGCAGAGATGAGAATGATCAAATGGATGTGCGAGTAGACTAGACTAGACAAGGTCAGAAACGAAGCTATTCGTGAGAAGATAGGGGTAGTAAGTGTTGGAGAAGATGCGAGAGTCGAGGTTTCGATGGTTTGGTTAGGTGCAGAGGACATATCCGAGTGCATCGATGCGTAGGTGTAACAACTTGATTATCGAGGATACCCGACGCATAAGAGGGTGAGGTGATTAAACAAAATCATGTTGTTTTATAACTCACTGAGTGCGATAGGATACAATGGAGGAAGGCTATTCACAATAAGAGGGGTTAGCTATATGTGGCATCAGAGTGTCTACATGCATTTCCTACACCCAACTCAACCCTCTTCTATCCCCTCTGCTATGATATGTTTAGTGTGCATATGTTGCCCATACTTAGTATCTCATATTGGCTAGTTGCTTTTTACTTTATTTTATTTCTATTATATCTTATCTCTTTTTTTTAGTTTATTAAGCCATTTATTTATTATTTGCATGCGTCTCTCATAAACACCTTCTCGACGTAGTCGAGGAAAGGGTGCGTACAACTTGACACTTGAACCCTACTTGTAATGGGGCACATTGGGATTGTTGTTGTTGTTGTAAATTGTCTATTGGGTTGCTGGAGTAACTTTTAAAAAATGTTTTTTTTGTGATGTGGGGGTTCCGAGGTTGTCGACTAATCCCCCACGGGTCTGAGCTCTAGCCTGCAAAGGACGCGAACCGGGTAAGCCAGGCGGCAAGCCACCAGGCAGGCTCACCCAAGCCAATGAAGGCTTGAGCACTCACTAATTATACAAAGATGTAAATAATGGGATTTGAAGGGTTACCTCCCCCTTATCCTACTTTAATACTTTATCTTGTATGATAGGTTTTTTTTTTGTCATTTTTATTGTTTTATGAGTATGTTTATGATAAATTAAATTTCACTATCCTTAATTTTAGCTAGTTTTGTTTTTAAAAAAACTTTATAGGTTACCCACATTTTAGATGTTTGATAATAGACGTGAATAGTGCAAAACAAGTCACAATTCAAGCACAATATTTTAAAAGGTAAATCAAGGTAAAAAAAAAATTTTTTACTAAGGGTGTGTTTGTATTCCATTACATTTTAATTATAATATACTTATTTTTATCACGTTTTATGTGAGCATTTTACTTATATATTGATTAGTTGTGCTGCTTGTGCATATGTTTCCCCTTTTGCATAGTTTCAAAAGTTGAGCTATAGATAATGTTCAATTTACTGTTTTTATGAAATGAAGTTTCCAGAGTAATATGTATTTTTTTTAATTATAATATAAACGGTTTTTCTAATCTATACTTTAAATATATAGGTTAAAAAGATCGATCGAGAACTATTTCTCAAATTAAATTTGTTCATAAAGAATCTTTCACAATCCAACTTTTTATCCTATGTTGTAGGCAGGGGCGGAGGCAGAATCTGTCCAGGGGGAGCTCAAAAAAAAAATTAACGAGTTCATGAAAAACATGACAGAAGTTTACATTGATACATTAGGACTAGGCGTGGATATTTCCACTGCTAATTTTTACTATGTCCACCCCTATCACCGTAGATATATGCGGTGGCATTAATGATGATTAGCGGCACCCACCGATGTACGTAACGGTGGGTTTGAAACCATATGTCGGTCGACCGTGTTATAAAACGGTGACGTTTGGGTAACTGGGGCCGTTATGTCGCAACACACCGTAGACGTAAGTGGTGGTTTTTTGAATCCCGCGAGACCCACCGTATCAACATACGGTGGTTTGTTGGATTTTGAATTTTAAAAAAAACCCACTCACTACATTACCAGACGGTGGTTATCTGATTGTTACGCAACGGTTCGGTACCCACCGTCGGGTTATACGGTGGGGTCCGACTCTTATAAAAGGCGTGAGGGTCCCACCATATTTGTCACATTTCCGCTTCTCACTTTCTCTTCACGTGTCTTCCTTTCCGACATTCCCGCATTTCGACCTTTTCGTCCTCTTTGACAATCCTGCTTTTCGTCATTTTCGACATTCCCGCTTTTCGTCCTTTCTTTTTTTTCTCCGATCTCTTTTCTCCGTTTTTTGTGTTTGTCGTCATATATCGTACACAATGGTGAGAAGTGTTCTAGAAAACGGTCTTGGCAGCCGCCAAGAGGCTTGGTGGACCCACACCGTCTTGAATTCGGCCTTGGCGGGGTAGCTTGGCGGCGGAGGGCCTTGGCGGGAATGGAACAACACCTTGGCGGCCTTGGCGGGTGCAAGACGGACACTTGGCGGGTGCAAATAGGGCTCGGCGGGAAAGAGTTTTAGCGGGCACGAGACGGAGGCTTAGCGGTCTTGACGGTTTTAGATTGAGATTATTTAGTTTTGATGGTTTCAAATTTCTCAATTATGAAGATGTGATACTTGTTTGAACATATCTATGTGATTTTATGTTTGATTCGAACAATTTTAAAATTACCATGATGATTTTTTATTTGATCTATTATAGACTTAACATTAATGCATAATTTATTGCATAATATATGTTTTATACATAGTTCATGGCATAAATATAAGTAAATAATAAAAAAAAATGTTTTGTCCGCCAAGAAACCGCTAATAAGGCCGTCAAACTATCTTGGCGCTTAGCGGTACCCTGCCGCCAAGCGTCTTTAATTAGAACATTGATGGTGAGTGAGAGTACTCGTGATGGTGCTCGAGGTCGAGGTTGTGGTGGGGGCCGTCGACGTGGTGATAGAGATCCATTACAAGTATTATCGTAAATATTAAATAAATTTAATTCAATTTATTTGGACCGAGAATAAGTAATTGAGAATTGATTGTTGATGTATGAATTGTAGCCGGCTCCGATTATTCAGAGACGTGGTCGTGGTCGTCCTCGTGGAGGGAGAGGGACCTTCAACCTACGAGAGGTATGAATAATGTTATAATAGAGTTTAATTTTATAATAGAGTTTAATGTCATAATATGTGTGAATAATATTATAATAGATATTAATGTCGTAATAAAGTAATACAATCGAACAAGTCAATATATATATATATATATATATATATATATATATATATATTTGAATCAGTATAATATGTTAGATGTACCATATGTATATAGAGAATGAATAAATATAAAGTGAAAGTAGCTACAGTAATTGAAGTCTTGTGTAGTTGATTTATTCTGGGATTGTGGGTGTTAAAAAAGATTAATATATTTAATCGATAGGAATTAGAATTTGTTTGTTAATCGTATTTAGACGTTATCGCGTGGATTAGAGTATAGGGTGGTGTTGCGGACCACCCGTAGCGCTGCTGTTAAGACAAGACGGGCGCTGCGCGAGTCACGTGCACAGATTGAGTCTATTCCTTTATGTGTGTAGGGTGTAGAGGAGCGTATAGGTAGAGATAATGTGGTAGGAGACGATGGGGGGGGGGGGGAGGGGTAGTTCTAGTTAGTCAGTTGTCGATGTAGCTGACATACGCCCCCATACAGTCGATGCGATGGTAGAGCCTGTGCTGGACCCTCGGTTGGCGGCTATAGAGAAGGAGCTGATAACAGATGCTACCGGGGAGGCCGTATTGCAAATGGGTGAGCATGTGGGGGCAGATCATACGGGTGATCTGCCGGAGACTCCGCACCCGTTGTACGGGACATATTTTGGCAATGCATTTCAGAGTGATCAACTCAACTCGTACGATGACACTGCACTGTTAAGTTTGGTCGGAGATGGGGGGGGGGTGGGCACTTCTAATCATGCTGCGGAGGCAGGACCAAAGATTACTGACAGGATGATGCTAGAGCAGGAGATCAACCTCGATGACATTGATTTTTCGGGGTTGACACCGATGTAGGGTGATGTCAGCCATCCATTTGTTCAGCTCGAGGCTCAACCTGTCGTCGTTATACCTGGTGGAGCCTTTGTTGCCGAGGAGCATGAGAGGTATGACCCTGACCCGATGGGTCAGCAGGATGTTGGACAATAGGAGATGGGGGGGGAGATGAGTCTGGCGATGGCCACGATGACGCACAACAGTGGGCCGAGGCCAGCGGATCACAACATGGGGAGGATGCACATTAGCAGGATGAGGTAAGCAGATCAGGGTCAGTTGCCCCGACATTTGGAGGAGGCCCGAGGACGATATCGTTGCTCCGAGATTACACGGCACATATTGCTGAGTCTATATGGAGACAGGATGCGGCCTCTTTGGTGAGAGTGTCGGTGATAACTAGGCAAAATTACATGCATCGGCAGCACAAATACAAAATAGCACGAGCAGTATAACACAATTACAACACATCATCATCAGCCTCCGACACCAATACTACAATAGAACACAAATAAAATGAATTTTGGGCAAACAATCAGTTGACAGTCGGCACTGGGCAAGTGTACAACACAATTACAGCAGCTATACATCCATCAACATTACCGATTTCAAAGTTCAGATCGACAAAGAGAAAGAGAGAGGAGAGGAGAGTTTAAGAGAAGAACAAGCCGTGCAGGAGGAAAACAAGCATGTAGAAGGAGAAGAAGAGGAGCAGAAGGCCGAATAGGCTGAGCATGCGAACAGGAGGAGAAAGTCGCCAGCCGGGGGAGAATCGCCGATGGAGCTATCCACGTAGAGAGACGAAGACGAAAAGGATCACCCATTGTAATTGGGAGCGACTGAGCGAGTCGGAATTTCGAAGAGAATATGAGCAGGCCGGACTGAAATTGGAGAGCAATTTGGGGAAAAAACCCTAGCCCGTCTAGGCGGCGCCGAGCCCGCCTAGCTTTCAGATCCGCCTAATGCCTGCCCAGCTTAAAAAATTCCAAGGTCCTTTAGCGCCTAGCGCCTAGGCGCGATTTTTAGAACACTGCTCGTTGGATGACAACCACTGGGCGAACATATTCGATCACTTAGTCGACATGTCCGATGTCCTGCAGACTAGCAGCGAGTATCCCAATGGTGTGGCAGACGGTTATCTGTTGTGGCTTCATGAGATGAGTCACCCGCATCTGCTTCCCGACACAGCACGAGCCGAGTACATCATCCCGTCGTCGCCGCCACCACCACCCCCTGCTGTCGGGCTGCCACCACCGTCCCTTGCTGCCGTGCCGCCGACACTTGATGAGATTCACTACCGCGCCGCCGGTGAGGAGATCAACCGTCTACTAGCACAGAGAGTACCTCTCAATGAGGCCCATATTCGCCGCATCTACAAGCGGTATTGGTTAGATCATCCGCATTGATACATTGGTACATTGTTTGATGTTGCTTTAGGATTTATGTTATGGTGTTTTCGAGTTATGGTTGTGGACATTTGGTTTCAGGAGATGACTGTTTTCGACTGACGTAATACATATATATATATATTGAACATACTTGAAATTGATGCAGAAATACATGAACGGAATACATAATTAACTTCAATACAACATTTTCTAACGTAATTGAGTTCCAAATAAGCTTGACCGCGCCAACTGTACGTTTAAATTCTTGTTTTCCTCTTCGAGCGTCGCGACACGACTCTCTAACATGTCGATGCGCCACCGCTGTTGCTGGTTTACAACTAGCAACGATCGATTCTCCTCTCGTAAGCTCTTTATCATCGACTCGACGGTCTTCGACCGTGGGCTACCAGTGTATAAGACTCCCTCATATTCTTCAGGTGTACCACAATGAATTTCAGCGTTGGTGGAGCTGTCGCCGTTGTCGTCTGTCATGTCGAAATTTGGATATGCGATGGGTTACCCCTTACCACCCCTTTTGTAGGAGATGGTGGCATACACCGTTACAACCTGCGGTGGATCCACCGTGACGAGCTGTGGTCTACAACACCGCATAAGTACGCAGTCCCGATTACCACACATGTACACGGTGGATGTCCACCGCGTGATGTAACAGTGAGGTTGATATAAGTTTGCCTCGGCCACTAGCATATTGTGCAGTTCAAAATGGCAATCAAAACAGTTCGACTTAGAGAGGAGACAAGGAAGGGTACGCAGTTCAAAATAACCGTTGAAAAATATACTCGTCTAGTTGAGGATTACTTCTGCAACTGTCAGCATCGCAAATGGATGGAATTTCCATGCTGTCTTTTTCGTGTAGTCTGTTTCGATCGAGACAATTTTTCGGCATCAGAGCCAGTTGACTTGGATCGCTTGCAGGGAGAGCCATTGTACATTGAGAATCCGGAGTCGTAATATCGAGATGCGGCTGAGAAGATCAAGGACCTCATCCGCGATGCTTTTGACGATGTCCATTTAGGTTGCGCGTTACGAATAGCGAGATTCGCAATTAATGAAGTAGTGCGTCCTGGGAACAGGAAACTGGAAAAGTACACATGGAACTACTTGGAGATTCAAATATTCAAGAATATTGTGGAGGAGTCTGTTGGCGGTTATTTCGTAGGTCCTGCACCAGATGATCGTACGTTTATACGTTTGTAGGAGTGTGTTGATATAGATTGTAGGAAATGTTGTACTGTTGTATCGGTCTTCACTAATAAATGAAAATGTTGTAATATTTGTTGCTGTTATAACGAGCGATTTTCACTACAACAATAAAAACAAAACAAAACATCTCCAATGTGACAGTAGTAATGTACACATGGACATTTGTTTCCCTGAACCATCACCCGGTCGACAATGTGAAAGCCGTGATGGTAGTACAAGGATTTTCAGAAACTACAATCACGACTTTCACACGTTGAGCGAGAAGTAGTTCGTATGTCCACACCGTTATATTCACCATATCTTTTGACAGTCGTTACCTTGCTAACAAAACAACAACACCGTCACTCTTGACGGTGGGTGATACCCTAAACCCTAAACCCTAAGCCCTACCCAACCCTATCATAGTCACCATCGGTAGTGACGGTGACGACGATAATGATATAACGTCTCCACCGTCCCTCTTGACGGTGGGGAATGGGGATGACCCTAAACCCTAAACCCTAAACCCTAAACTGAAACACAAACCTAACCTAGTCACTGTCGGTGGTGACGGTCGCACCCCAACCCTTAACCCCAAATCTTAAACTCTCTACCATACTAACTATCGCAGATGATGCCGATGTTGTGCCTGCCTCTTTACACCACTGGTGGCCCGTCCATACCATCGTATGACGAGTTAGATGGGATAGCTTTAGTTGGCAACAACAACCACTTCGTACCAGTAAGTTTTGAATTTCATATGCATTTCGTTCTTCACATTTCGTTTTTTCCCTTCTCAATCCAATTTTCCATATATTCTACGCAGATTTGGTTATTTCCTGGATCCCATGTACCTCCCGTATACTCTACATGGACGCAGTACCACCATCCCACGGTCAATGGGTGGGACGAGCAGTTCGCGACCATGATTGCACAATACAGAGCCTGCCGCCGGCGAGATGGTGGTCGTCTGATCAACTGCGATATTAGCATTTTCGTTTTTCCCTGATTTGCAACCTTGGACTTTATGTCTGTCATTTTCTAACCGATGTTGTTTCATGTATTTGATTGTACGAACTACGTTTTTTATATACGATATTTTTCGAACAATGGTTTTGTCTGTCGTCCTTTCGATATACTGAAATTTGCTCGTCCGGTCCGAACAAGCATCAATGTACGACATTTTTCGAATTATGATTGTTGCCCTCCGTTGTATATAATCAAATGTTGCTCGGCCGGTCCGCTCCGGGCCGGCCAGAGCCACCATCGGTGTCTGCGGTGATTTTTCTAACGGTTCGTCCTCAATTAATCATATGACTGTACGACATTTTTTGAATTACGAATGTTGTCGGTCGTCGTCTATAATGAATGTTGCTCGGTCCGGGCCGGTCCGAACCGGACCACGGACTAGATAACTTTTATTATAGACGACGGTCCCAACCGTTCCAGGCCGGTCCATGTACCACGTAACTTTCATTATAGACGACGATTCGGGCCGGTTCGAGTCACCGTAGACATCTATGGTTTCCTAACGGAACGGCGTCAGCCACCCACCGCACGCTACATCGGTGGCTCATCCCATACGGTCACACCCACCGCTACATATAACGGTGGCTCCCGTTAATTGTCATTAAAGCCACCGTCACTTGTTACGGTGATTTGCGATGGACATAGTAAAAATTAGAGGTGAAAATAACAACACCCATTAGGACTTCAACACTACAAAATAGTTCAATAAAACCATATGAATTCAGTTTCCATTGATCCACTTGAAGACACACCATTTATCATAGATGGCTTCTTAAATCTTGTAATAAACTCATCCATAATCCTAAAAATAAAAGAGCACAAAGCACAAATTGAATTAATTCATCAATGTTCATAGTTCATACCATATTAGACCAAAATCCCAAATTCAAAAACCAACTACAATTCTAAACCTTATTCATAAAATTGCAATTCCAAACCTTATTCACAAATTGCAAAATCACAAATTCATAACTAACTATAGTTCTAACTTCTAACTCTAATACCAAATTGCAACTACAATTTACAAGCCTTATTCACAATTTCATGCTGAAATTCATAAATTCATACGCTTTCACTTTAATTGTAAATCGTATTGAAGATTTGAAGATTGAAATTGACTGTAGGGTTAATGAGGGAGGAAGGGTGAATCAAACTCTCGATCTTCCCTCACCTCATAACCGCCTTCTACCAATTGTGTTGCAATTTTTTTTGTATTATGAAAACCTCTTTTACTATATATATATATAAATATATATATATATATATATATATATATATAAATTTTTTTGTATTTTTCCAGGGAGGCTTGAGCCACCGCATCTCTAAATAAGAGATAGCATCTCTAAATACCTAGACGGCGGAAAATGATTCCAAAGAGAGATATGAATAAGAGATAGCATCTCTAAATACCTAAGAATCGACCAGGATCTATTGAATGAGAGAATTGATAACCGTAAGATTATCCCCTTCAATAAGAAGATTGTTGATATGGAGTTCCGTAGCATCTAGGATACCTTTCCATAAAGCAAAGCATTCATCCTCAATTGCCGAGTTTAGAGGATCAGACTAGATCCACAGGCAACTGGGAAGCCGTCGTGATCCCGTACGATGTAACCAAAAGTCCCATGATAAGTGGGGGAGTAAGCTCTATCGAAATTGAGTTTGTGATGATTTGATGGTTGTTTGATCCATTTTGTCATAGTCCTTTGGCTTCTGGAGGTGTGGTTATTTTGGTCTTGGAAGAGGTCATCGTCTAGTATTTTAGCTTTATTCCAATTGTGGAGCTGCAAGTTACTCTTTTGTGAAAGTCGCAAAATCTCTTGAGTCAAATTTTATATTGTCAAATAAGGCTTATTTTCGAAAATACCAAATGCTCCACCACAAGGTAAAAGTTTGGTGAAGACATTTGTACCTACATCACCTCTGAGTAATCCATGCTCTTATAACATAAGTTTAAAACACTGTGTATTACTGAAACAAAGTTGACTAGTAGAGTTTATAATAAAAAAGATTTTAACAACAAATTTGGCAAGATTGTTTTAATTGTGCATTAACTTTCAATCACACTCTCTTTGCTTAAAATGCTCTTCATTTTGAAGATCACTGGTAAGTCGTTCGCTGATTTTTCAAGCCATGGAAAATTGAAAATTGAAAATCGATTAAATCTATATAAAATATGAAAATAGAGGCCTGAAACGACGTCTGGTGCAATTGGCATACGTGTCATTTTCTGGATTAAAACAATGTTATTTTTGCATATGTGTCATATTCTAGATTAAAATGGTATTATCTTTTTGAGCCACACCAATTAATAAGTCAATATAGTTAGATAAAAAACTTATCTTTTTAGATCAAATAATCTATCGAATATTATTTTTATTTGTAAAATATTATTTAACTTTGTAATCTAAAACAAATATAATATTTAATTATTTTACATCTACATTACTGATTTTTTTAGATATTAATATTTTACTTATCCATTTAAACTAAATTTAAGGTTTAACCAACTTATAAAAAGATGATGTAGATAAATTTTTTAAAAGTAACGTGTAAACCTATAAATCTGTTTGGATAATTTTTTTAGATATTAATATTCAACCTTATGTTTTAATTAGTTAGAAAACTTATTTTTTTTAGATCCAATAATCTATCAAATATTTGGTCAATTATTCTATGTTTTAGGTCAAATTGAGTATAATATCAATTTGCGCTTTAAATTCCAACAACCGTGTACCAAATTATATGATTAATCTAGATTCAACCATGTTTACATTCTAAAAAACATAACCCATTTGAAAACTATATATTTACTTTATATGGAGTAGTAATTTATATTAATTCACAGATGTTTTATATAATAAAATTTATTAAAAAAATCGCACAACCGGCAATTAATAAAACTAGTCTATATATAAAATACTAAAACAGAGGCCTGAAAAGATCTCCGGTGCAATTCGCATACGTTTTATATTCTAGAACAATTCGCATACATGTCATATTCTGGATTAATATGGTGTTATCTTTTTAGTCAAACCAACATAATTTTGTCATCTCAATTAATGGACTCACTTATTTTTATAAATATTCAACCTTATATCTTACTCTCACTGTAACAGAATAATTGGCCTTTTGGCCAATTTCACACTTTTTAAGAAAGCTAAAATAGAAAGAATAATAGTTAAAGCAAATAAATGATGTGGAAAAAATGGTCCAATGAGAAAAAAAAAGAATAGTATGGGAAGTTGGAGCATTAATAGAATATATTGGAAATCAAATATAATTAATGACGGTCTTCAGGACCTCATCCGTCAGAATGCTACTGGGTAGGTCCATCCTTCCCAAAATCTTACCTAATAAAAAAACTAGTTCAGTACCCGCACCGTGTGCGGTTTTTTTTTTACAATTTAAATAAATTTAATATAAATACCCGTTTAGAGAGCTAATTAATTTATTTCAACACTTTTGAATTGTTACACAATTTAAATAAAATTATCATTTCATTAATATATTGAAAGTATCATCAAACTTTGATATGATTATTATCAAAGTCTTACAAAATTGGGTAAAATCTTTCCAAAATATTCTATGTCTAAAACTTATGAAAACTATTATCTTAAAATTGATTAAGGTGGAGATAATTTTTTTTTGATTGGTTATTACTATTAAGATATGGAGAAGATGTCATATGTTACATACGACTTATCATTTATTATATCTATTATACAGTATATCTTATCTTATATAGTATTTAAAATTCGTTAATATCTTCTAAACATATATCCATATCTAATCAAATTGGGTCAAATTTTATCTTATGAATGTATTGATATATTGATTAAATAGGTTTAGAATAAAATTTTATCTTATGAATATATTAATTATTAAATCTTATCTTAAATAATATTATTTAAAATTTGGTTAATATCTTCTAAAAATATATCCACATCTAATCAAATTGGGTCAAAATTTATCTTATGCATATATAGATATATTGATTAAATAGAGTTAGAATAAAATTTTATCTTATGCATATATAGATATATTGATTGATTGAATAGATATATCTAGTTTTATCTTGTACATATATTAATTATTTCTTTCAAAAAATGTGATTGGTTCATATGACTACTTTTAAGGAGAAGTCGTCATGTGTCTCAACCGACTTCTCCTTTATTATATATAATTATATATAATAATATATATAATTGATATAATTAATGAGATAAATTGATAAAATTAGAAATCTTTTTCATTAATGTTGTTCAAAGGGACCAATATTTTGTTAAATGAAAAAGTGGCAAAAAGCCCAATTATTTCGTTACGGAGGGAGTAATTAGTTAGAAAACTTATATTTTCAGATCAAATAATCTATCAAATATTACATCAATTAATAATTTATTATCATATCTTAATTTATATTAATTCAAAGATGATTTATATAATACTCCGTAAAATTTATTAACAAATCGCGCAACGGGCGACCAATCTTATATGGTCAAGGACACACAAAAAGAGATTCCAAAACGACGCGTTCAAGTCATGTGTTAACCAGGCGATAACGCAAAATCAAGTATAATTAGATTTTCCTTTTAGATTTAATTATAATTATATTATATGGTCTCATTTTTATTTATATCAAATTTAATAAAAAATAGTAAGGAAATTAAAGCGACAAGAAAAGCTGACAAATCTCACCGTTCTCTCTCTCTCCCCGCCTCCCTCTGTATCCTCTTCCGCCATTTCACCTCTTCATCGATCTTCGATGCGGATGGAAAGAATCTGGAGTTAGCCTTTGAATTTCACAGCTCGATCTCCAATCGTCATCGGTATGCAAAGTTTTCGATTCGTTTATTCGCTTTCCACCGTGAGAACCGGTAGATTCAAGCTCATATATTTCGATCCGGAATTGTATTCTTTATCTTCTGTTGAAATCCGAAAGATAATTATGCGAAATCGTATTTTGGCTATTAATTTTTGACTTCATGAATCTGGAATGTGATTGATTCTTTGGAAATTTTCTAAGGTATTTTCGGCTAATTGATGGTTTGCTTTGGTGCGCTTGAATTGTTTTGTTCAATCTGAAATTGGAGGATTATTTGGATCTATTACGCTTTTTTCTGGATCAATTAGCTGTTAATTTGGATCTATTAGCTAGATAGAAGTTTAATATGTGTTTTTAGATGATTTGTTGTGAATGATACGAGGAAAACCTTATTCACAATGATAGTGTGGTACATTCGTTCAAGTTGAAATGGAAACCGGAAGCTTCTCGTGATCCTAGAAACTTGAGTAATTCATTTGGCTATCTGGAAAAGCTAAGCAACGATTTCTTATGAATTAGGCATCCTGATTCCTCTAACAAGGGGTCACTGAACTTTGCATTTCATCTTGCAGATTTTGCTTCGTAATAGTGGGGGGTTGTGCATTGCCAGTCTTCATTTTCACACTTCTTCAAATTAGAGGGTGGATCTGCTCATCTGCCAATATCTTTGTGTTTTTGCCTCTGTAGATTACTTGGTCAATCGACTTTTCTGATGGAAATTATGTAGTTACTGCACTAATGATATTGTGGGAGTTCAGTTCCTCTGAACAATTCATCATTGGCAGCAATGGGTGTGAGCTACTTAGCCATATCCTCCATCTCTACTGTATTAAGCTTGATAGGTCTGCAATGCTGGACCGAGATATCACTTGAGAAATTCAAATCAGATGGTTTACTTGGTGGCAATACTATTTACACCGGTAACATTATCCGCATCATTGAGCTGCTATTGAGATCCCATGTAACCATATCTTTGCTGGCAGTTTGCACAGTTAATATCTTTGTTCTACTCATTTTATCTCTTAAGGTAATGCTCTCTTTCTTGCCCTCTGATACATCTTTTTTGTAAATCTTTTTTTTTGTGAACCAGAGATTTTTTTACCTTCAGAACTTTGAGTGGTGTCTTGTGCATGTTATTTGCTTGTAAGCTATATCTTTGTGTATACTCGCAATGTTTATCACAGAATTTGATTCCCTGCGTAGGCTACAAAAATACATTGCTGATTGAAGCGTTTATTAAACAAGTTCACATTTACTTTGTCCGTGTTTATATTCTTTATAATATGTTTTTGTCTACTCTGGACGTATGATGGATGCATCAATTTTGCTTCCTTTTTATATCTGGGTGATAGAAATTGTTTAGTGAGGCACTAACTTTAACTCCTGGATACATTTTTACGCAAAACTTTAACTCCTGAAGTTTATATTGACAGATAGATATATATAAAGCGGGACACATAAATTAAATGTACCGCAGATGATTTGGTGTTAGAGCTGGTATAAACCATTAGAATATAGCTTCTTGGTCTTTGAATATAAAATATGCTAAACCTCTTAATTGTTTTTGCCTTGCTTATTTTCCTTTTCAGCCAGTGTTTTTACGCTGCCTGTTGATGCCAGTGTTTTGTTTTCTGGAATGCAGACTTTGTTTTTTGGAGAATTAGTTTCTTCAGAGACTCGAAAGTTGGTAGAGCGTCTGGCCAACTATGTAATCTATAAGGTGACTATCTCATGAAGTGTTTTCTCAAGGTCCTCTTTTGGTTTATTTGTATTATTTGGTTACTGGATTTCAGTCTTTTCTATGCTTTTATGCTTGATACTCATTAATTGTGAACAGGGGACATTTCTTCCATTAATTATTCCACCAACAATATTTCAAGCAGGCATATGGCTGACATGGTTGACTGTTCTTTGTACTCTAAAGGTATTTGACATAAATGTTAAAATTTTAATATATTAGCAGGTTCCAGTTTGAGTTTGTTATACTTGGGATTTTCATGTGGCGCTAACTTGCCTGATGCATTGTGCAGATGTTTCAAGCTTTGGCAAGAGATCGGCTTGAACGTTTGAATGCTTCTCCTTCTGCTACCCCTTGGACATACTTTCGTGTATATTCTGCTTTACTATTGGTTTTCACCATTGACATCTTTTGGTATTTCTTTTTATCCTACTCCTTTTACTACGAAGTATAGTGTCTAGGACTATCTTTTTTATTTTACTATTCATCATTTCATACGATGCATTCATGGTTTTCCTGGTGTGCTCATTTCTTGGAAAGTAATAGCTATAGATGGAGTGTATATATATGTGATTGTCTAAAAAAAGAAGAAAGTTGACTGCATTAATGTCTTTTCATGTTCATTATATACAACTAATTTGCTTCACTTCATGGCAAAGTTCTCTCATTTCAACCCTATGGTATACCTACACATTAGAACACCTCTGAAGGTAGAATTGTAGCTTGATTTGCCCACGTTGCCTGTAATGGTAATGGAGAGAAGGCAATCTGATGTAAGAGTGTCAATGCCTTGATGGTCAACTTTCACACATTTATGCTTTCTCATAGTAAACACCACATGCCCCATCTGAAGCTCCACAGATTGTCAAATGGGTTATTAAGCAATCGTCTTGTGTGACAGCCATTGAAGATGTATGGCTGTGTGTAGACTTTCCCCATATCCTTTTTTTTTTGCGTGTGGGGGGGGGGGGTGTTGTGATGAAGTTATTGACTTACTGTATATAATGTCATGGAAATTTTTTCCTGAACTTTCTTCCACACTTCGACTAGTATCCTTAGATCCACATTTGGAGTTGTTTCTAACTTTGTCCTACTCACATTTTCATGCTTGTGTGTTGGCAGGTTGTGGTTTTGCATGAGTATGTATGGTGCATTAAATTCATCCATATCTTGGTTGTCATTGTTTGAGCCTCTAAGTATTGCTTTTGAGACATTGCAGGTGATGCTGCCTTTCAGCTCTCACTACATTTTGATCTATCTTGACATGTTGCTTTGTGGTTGGAGCTTTTTTTTTTATGGATAAATAAATGAAATAGGCTTATTCTTGCAATATTCTTGCAGGCCATTGTGATTCATGGCTTTCAGCTCCTTGATATAAGGATACACCATTCTTCATCAGACACGGATGATTGCCAAAGATCCAAGTTTCTTGATACATCAAAATCAGGTACTTGTAAACAGTTGCTGGTTTTGCATGCCAACAAATTCTAATAAGCTGCATATCAGAATCGGTCATGAATTAATCAAGTTCTCAGTTGCTTCTTAACTAATTATCAATAACTTCTCATCTTTCATCATGGAGCCCCTAGAAATGTGTGATACTTGCTCTATTCCCTGGACTTGCTAGCTTTTATCACATAACATAATCACTGACGGGTGAAAATTGAGGACTGAGCCTTCTGAGACAAAAGGTTTTTAGCAGCTTGCATGATTGGAAAGTTGATTGGTTAGTAAGATGTGGTGGTACTTTTGAGGTGCTAAGTCACAAGATCCATATTTTTACTGGCATTCTTTTAATAATTCCATATTTTGCATGTGTATCCTTTACATGTTAAATAGGAGTTATTTTTAAAGCACTGTTTTTCGAATGACTTTTGAACATGAGCAAAGAAACAATAAGAAAGCAGGGGATTTATTATTGTGGCGCTGTAAGTTTGTTAGCTTCATATTGAAACCTTTGTCACTAATTTTTTCCCCATAAAATCAGATTTAAAGGATATGAACTGAACTTAAGTAATAATTTTTGTGAACATTAAATGCATAATAAAAAAAAATAACTACAGCCTGTGTATTTTGTAAATTCACTTTGCAGAAGAATACTCCGTTCTATTTAAGCAAACAATTTTAGTATCAAAATACCATGAAAAAGATCTATTTATAAAAATAGAATGGATTGTACAATCCCAATTATGAATTCTCTTACTGATTTATACATCTTTATGTTTATATGTAGCTAATCACTCTCTTTTTTGGAATTTAATCCCTTCACTTCTGTTACAAAAATATTCATCTGATATAAAATTTGCATGATGACAAAAAAGTGCTTGCTATAAATTTGACATGTTTCATTTAACTGCTAGCGGCATGATCCTTCTGGTGCAAATGCAAATCAAGACACCTCTAAATTGTCCAATCTTTGCACTTTTCTTTCAGGCATCCATTCCTTTCATGAATGACATCAGAAACTTCTTTGCAGGTGCTCTGTGGGAATGGAGAAGTAATCTTGTTAGGAATTTGGGCTTCTTCCTCGATATGATGGCATTGTTGATGGCACTTGGACACTATGTGCTTATTTGGTGGCTACATGGCATGGCATTCCATCTTATTGATGCAATCCTTTTCCTAAATATACGTGTAAATATCCTTTCTTTCAAAAATATTGTGAATTGATTTGTTTTCCGGGTCCGTACCAACTTCTGATATTTTTCCCCAAATATCTTGAACAGGCATTGCTGAGTACAATGTTTAAGCGTATTAGAGGATTTATTAAATTAACAAGAGCTTTGGGCATTCTTCATGAGGCGCTTCCTGATGCAACATCTGATGAGGTTCAAGCCTATGATGATGAATGTGCCATTTGTAGGGCAAGTGTCAAACCACTACTTTCTTATATATTTGATCTACTTTGTTTTGGACCTTTTTATTTATTTATTTCAATCATGAATTCCCTCCAAATTCCTTCTGACATACTCTTTATCACGCTAATAAAGGTAATTTCGACTCGATGATTACAGGAACCAATGGCTAAGGCTAAAAAGCTACCATGTAATCATCTGTTCCACCTTGCCTGTTTGAGATCTTGGTAAGACCTTTGCATGAACTTTTCTTTGTATGGCTTGTATTTCTTCTATTGCAAGGCCAATGGTTGCTGATGCTTGGCATATAATAGGCTGGATCAAGGGCTGAGTGATATGTACTCTTGCCCTACTTGTCGGAAGCCTCTATTTGTTGGCAGGAATGAAACTGAAGCAAACCCTCCCCCTGCAACTGTTTCGAGTGATGAGCAGCTTGCTCGTCAGCTAAGTGCTGGACTTAACCAACCCAGTACTGGAGGACATGTTGGATTATTCCCCAATCAAATGCAAAACACTTTGGATACCAATTCCTGGAGGTTTGAACTAAAACTGTGGCTGTTTTGTTACCATCAGTTGTTTGCTTTTGCATAAAATCATTCCGCTAATTACATTGCCACTTGCCAGAACATTTTTTGCTTTTATTTTCCTCATTTTACCTTGACAACGCTATTGTTTTCAAGACTAAAACCGGTCCCCGACCTTCTTTTGCTCAATCTCTCTCCTAAGATTGGTTCTGTAAATGGACTCAATCAGTAATCCTTAGTAGACATTCATTTTCTTGGGATATGTTGTTAATCCTTTGTGCTATAGGGGATCTGGGCTAGACCCAAATTGGTTGCAGCGTTGGCCTAGTCAAGATGGAGCTGGTCCATCCAGTGGTGCTGGTCCTGCAGGTTTGGGTCGTGTGCAGATGATGATGAGGCATCTTGCATCAGTAGGAGAAACATATGCTCAGACCGCCCTTGAAGATACCTCTTGGAGCCTTTGGCCAACAAATCCTTCTCAGGCAACAACTTCTGATGCAGCGTTTCCTCCTACTACACAGGGGTTTCCTGTACGGACGGGGGTTGCACACAGAAGGACGTCATCTCGCCCTGTGAATGACAGCATTGCAAACTTACTTGCTATGGCAGACACTGTTCGGGAGGTGCTACCTCATGTTCCTGATGACCTAATTTTTCAGGTATGTTCAATGCTTGCTAGCATAATTTTCGGCATTGCCATCTATTGCAATGGTCACCATGAATAGTTCTGGAAACACCTGACTGACTGAAAGCTAGACTCCCCCAACCTGATATAGCCCATAATATGATTAACCTTGAACTTTTCCAGCCTAATATTACTAGTCCTGAACCCCCCAAAAGGGCCAAAACCAAAACAAATCCAAACAGGCAAAACTGAAATGTTGGCAAGCCTCAAATTAATTTGAAATTTGAATATTAATAAAATATAATGAAATTGCTTGTCTTTTTAAACTTTCACAGTAATCAAGTCCGTATATTTAAATCTAAATTTGGATGCTTCTCTTTGATATAAAACAAAAATCGGTTTTTGTGACCTGTGCCTTTTTATGCATGCTTCTTTTTAGATACTCTAATCTAAAACAAAACACCCCTGTATCTCAGAAAAATAACTTATGTCCTTGGGGAATCAGTTGAGATCCTCTGTGACACTGCTATGTGCTCCTCCGCTACATGACCTTCTACTGTGATTTGTCGATACATATGCGATAATATGAATTAAACAAGAAAATATTTTACCTTTAAAGCGTAATAAATTGTGTTTAACCAATCATTGTAGTGTAAAAATAAAGGTAATAAGAATGTGTAAAAATAAAGGTAATAAGAATAATTGTGTTTAACCAACCATTGGCTAACTCACAATTCCAACCAATAAAAACCTGATAGGAATCAAACCAAAACTGAATTGCCTGAAATAACTGATTTCTTAAAGAACATCACTCAAGACCTAATCAGCTGAGCAATGGCATAAACAATCCTCTGTTATCTTGAAATATAAGTTTTCATTTATGAATGGGCAACTTGCAAAGATGCAAATGATCTGCACTATGAACCTAAACTCAAATCTTTTTAGTATTCATTCACCAATTTATGTACCAATGACCAAATGGGTTCTGGCATTTAGTTGCAATGTAAATCCTGACAGGAATTCTTTGTTTTTCAGGATTTGCAGCGGACAAACTCAGTTACTGTGACGGTTAATAACCTTCTTCAGATGTGAGATATATTGATCTTCTAAAACCGCTGTCCTTGGTTATACCCCCATCGTGGGTTTTCCCCTGGGAATTGAAGACTGGGGGACTATACGAAGCCGAGTTGTTGACACAAAAAAGTCTCTTTTTGCATCGTTATGCATTATGTATATAGAGATACTGTACCTTCGACAAAGTTTACGTAGGAAATGTCATATAACAAGATCTCGGGTATTCAACCTTGTTTGTTCTTTGCGCTATCTTTGCCCGTCCTGGTAGCTAAATAAGATCTGCTAATGAGATGATCTCGTATGTGGGGAATGGAGCTGCAAATATACAGTTTGTTCTATGTAAAAGTGATATTTCTGTGCTTGAAAATTTCCCAAATCGACCAACTGAGCGTTTCTGGAAACTAACATTAAATAAAATTTGGAATAATAATAATAATATAAAGAAAGATTAGCGGTGGTTGATGCACATTGATCATACGCTCAAATTGGGGCCCTTTTATTTGCATTTTTATTTGATTTTTGAGGGTTTCAACTTTCAAGCAAAAGGAATCATTTTTCGTCCATTAAATTCGCCATAACTTGCGGTATTCAAGCATAAAGGATCATTTTCCTCTAAACTATGATTTCACAAATTAAATTATGATATTATTCCGTAAAGGTGTTCGTTAGAGTTGCATTATATATATATATATATATATATATATTCAAATTCAAATTGGTGAAAGGGATCATTTTCCATATTTTTATTTTCCTTTATAAAATAAATTATGATTTAAGGGTTTCTGCTTCCGTCTCCCCGACGGCGAGAGACTGTGGAAGTTTCCTTGACTTCTTCGTGTTCTTGCTATTCACAATTTCATCTCAAAGTCTTCTCGACTTTTTGTGTGCTTGGTTTAGTACAGTAATGTTTCGACTAGGGTCCGGATCCTCACTTTTTCTTTTATGCCTTTGTTTTGCTTGTACCATGACGGTTAGTCCGTCTGCCGATTTGTTCGGCCTCTCGACTTACCTGATATCAGTGATGTCTGATATTTCGAATCCTTGTCTTGTATAAAAAATAAATAAATTAAATTATCACAAATTGGCGAAAGCAATGGGTAATAAAATTCGAATACATGTCCCAAAAATCGAAACAAATTTCCCAAATCTCCTCCCTCCAACCCACTTTTTAAGGAAAAAAATCATTAAACTTTCTAAAATAGAAACATATTTGTCAAAAAATAGAATTCTACACGCTGTTGCTATATTTAAATATATATATCTAACCTTGTTAATTTAATTATATACAACGGAAGATTATTCAGAAATATCATGGCTTAGATTAATCATATTACCATTAGTATACTCCCTCCGTTCAAATATGTAAGATCATTTACTTTTCGGCACGTAGTTTAAGTTGCTAAATACTATATAAAATATTGATTTTTTTAAAATTATTTTTTTACATTTTAATACTTATTAATAAAAAGTGTTATATTGTAAAAAATTAATTTTAAAAAAAATAATATTTTATATAGTATTTAGCTCCTTAACCTACGTGCTAAAAAGTAAAAGATCTTATATTTTCGAACGGAGGGAGTATTAATCTTTGTAGTTATTTGAAAGTTGGAACAAATTCAGAGAAAACCCATCATTAAGAGTAAATAAAAAGCTCGTATCAAAATAATGAGCGCCGCATTACTCTCAATCTAGCTCTGAGTCTTCCTCCATTTTCGCATTTGCCTAGTTTTTACTGTGTTCAAACCATACCTCATATCTTGATTCATTTTCTAATTTAAAAAAAAAAATCCAAAAGTAATTATGTCAAATAAAGAGAAAAATCCCCCAAATTCCAACTCCCCCACCAATAAAAATAATTTTGTATTGGATTGAGACAGAGAGACGTTGGATGCTCTGAAAACTGAGCCGTTTTTCCTGTCATCTTCTCGCCTTCCCCTCTCCCCGTTTTACACTATACCCCCATTACTCTCCCTCTCTCTCTCTCTCTCCCTCACACACAAATCACAGTTCATCTACACACTGACTCTCTGTCTCTCTGTTCGCCCTCTCTATCTCTATTTGCTAGCACATTGTCTTGGGCTTGTCAATTTCATTGTGAGTTACAAAGGAAGCAATTTTGAAAGAGGGGGCAAATCAGTATCAAAGCAACGATCTTTTCCCCTCAGCGTAACTTGTGAGAAACGGAATTGGTTGGATTTGAGGGGGGTAATATCTATGGAATCGGCTTCGCGAGGGCTGCCTCGTTTCTCAGTGTATTTATGTGTGCTTTACTCTGCTTTGTTATGGAGGCTCAGGCTCTGCTCCGCCGGCGACCCTTTCTACAACACCAGGCTTACTTTCTCCTACAAAACCGTCTCTCCTTTGGGCGTTCCCCAGCAGGTCTCTCTTTTCCGTACTCTCTGAATTCTCCATTGTTGTTGTGTTTTTTTTCTCCCCTTGTTTTGGTTGATTTGTGAAGCTTCGAGGTTGGGTGGTCAAATTAGGGTTTATTATTCTTCGTTGTTGTTTAGGGGCTTTAAGTTTTAGGTTTGAAAATTTTCATTTTTAATCTCTCTCTTTTAGAGTCGAAATCTTCAATTGAACTAATTAGTTGATTTGAATTGCTAGAAATTCGACCGAGAAATTCTCTCGTATCATATCTGTCAGCTGATTTCTAAAAAAGATTAAAAATCAAATCTTTCCGTGCCCCATTTGCTAAGATTAAAAATCGAATCTTTCCTACTGATACGCTCTTCAATGCCTTTCGATTCATGGCTGTGCGGGTAAAAAAAAAATCATTCTTGTTGGATATTCGATGTTTCATGAGTGCAGGTTGTAGCAGTGAACAATGAATTTCCAGGACCTCTGATCAATGTAACAACGAATTATAATGTGGTTGTTGATGTAGTCAATAAACTGGATGAAGATCTCCTTGTGACTTGGTAAGCTTCAGCTGAATCTTTGACCGATTGGCCGCAGATGTTTGTTTATCTCATCTTTGAGTACAATAACTGAATTAGATGTGTGTATTTGACAGGCCGGGAATTCAAATGCGACATGATTCTTGGAAAGATGGTGTTTTGGGGACGAATTGTCCGATTCCTCCACGTCGGAATTTCACCTATCAGTTTCAGGTTAAGGATCAGATTGGAAGCTTCTTTTACACCCCTTCGATCAATTTCCAGAGAGCTTCTGGTGGGTTCGGCCCCATCATTGTCAATAACAGAATTGTCATTTCTCTGCCCTTCAATCAACCAGACGGCGACATCATCCTGATGATCGGTGATTGGTACACTCAGAATCACGCGGTAAGATCTTAATAAGCATCAGAAGTTATAATCTTGACTACGAACATACCAAAAGATGGTCTGATCACTTGTTTTTGTAGGCTCTGAGGAGTTCCCTTGATGCTGGAAAGAGTCTTGGAATGCCGGATGGGGTACTTATCAATGGCAAGGGACCGTTCCAGTACAATTCTACTCTTGTACCTGATGGCATCGACTATGAGACCGTGAATGTTGAACCAGGTTCGGTACATTGGGAAAGGATTCGGTACTCATTTTGTTTATTGATGAAGCTTGAAAATGCGAAATGATGTTCTTCGTATCCTTTGCTGCTTTGCAGGCAAGACATATCGAGTTCGTGTGCACAATGTAGGAATCTCCACTAGCCTGAATTTCAGGATCCAGGGTCACAATCTGCTTCTGGTGGAGACCGAAGGACACTACACCGTCCAGCAGAACTACTCAAGCTTGGATATCCATGTTGGGCAGTCGTACTCTTTCCTCGTCACCATGGATCAGAATGCAAGCTCTGACTACTACATTGTCGCGAGTGCCAGATTCGTAAACGAATCATTGTGGCAGAGAGTGACTGGCGTCGGTGTCTTGCATTATTCCAACTCCAAAGGCAAGGCATCTGGTCCTCTCCCGGATCCACCCAACGACGTTTTTGATAAAACTTGGTCTCTTAACCAGGCAAAATCCGTCAGGTAAAATCTCTCTTAACTCGTTCTTGCAAGTTAAGAAGTGCTGATTGACCTTACATCCGATCAATTTCTAGACGTTAACCATGTAAACTCGACAGGCAAAACGGATCAGCTAGTGGTGCTCGGCCTAACCCACAAGGGTCTTTCCATTACGGGAGCATCGACGTTACTAACATATATCTATTCCAGAGCTTGCCGCCCACAGCCATAAACGGGAAGCTTCGTGCTACTTTAAATGGCATATCGTTTGTGAACCCGAAGACCCCTATCAGGCTTGCTGATCTGAACGGTGTGAAGGCGGACTACAAGATGGACTTCCCCGATAAGCCTCTAACAGGCCGCCCCCATACCGACACTTCAATCATCAACGGAACCTACAAGAGTTTCGCTGAAGTTATATTTCAGAACAATGACACTGTCATGCAGACCTTTCATATGGACGGCTACTCGTTCTATGTCGTTGGGTAATTCGAAAGACTTTTTACCATAGATTTCAATATCCGTTTTCCAATTTGAAGTGCAACTGATTCCAAATTCCAAACTGCAGGATGGATTATGGAGTATGGACGAATGACAGCCGAAACCAGTACAACAAATGGGATGCAATTTCCCGATGCACAACACAGGTCTCCTATACAATCGATTACTAGCATAGTAGCATATGTAAAGAATGTCTCTTTTTCATGTGTTGATGTCGATTTTGCTTGTGTTTTAGGTCTTCCCTGGAGGTTGGACAGCGGTGTTTGTTTACCTAGACAATGAAGGGGCATGGAATATCCGAACGGAGAATCTCGACAGGTGGTATCTGGGTCAGGAGACGTACATAAAAGTCATCAACCTGGAGGACAAGACCACAGAATATCAACCACCGGACAATGTTCGTTACTGCGGTGTGCTCGAGTCTAAACAAAAGTATGTTTGTTCGTATTTTTTCCTCATCGACACTCTTCATGGGCGTATTTACGAGCTTACCTGAGTCGTGTTTTACTTGTATGAATTCAGGGATCAGAGCTTGGCAGCGTCGAATAGCCGGAGTTACGGGATCCTTTGCACCTTGCTGATCATGGTCTTGGCCTTGACTTGGAGTTAGTCCGGCAAGTTTCCTCAGTGTAAACTGTCAATATTCAGACCTTTTTTTAAACAATTTTAACTATCCAGCATTTAGTGAACTTGTTTCAGAGGATCGAAAGGATCATTAGAGATGGTAATTGGTGGGTTTAGTTGTACGATCTTAGATGTTTGGGTTGAGGATTTTTGGTGACTTGAGAACCTTATGGGATGGATGGATGTTTTGTTGATGTTTTCCCTTTTGTTGGTCCTAATTTTTGAAATTATCTTTGGGCCTTTGTTTTTACATATTTCATCATAACCGTGAAATGGGCTTTTGAAGATGGGTTTACCGGCCCACTTAGAAGCCCATTATTATAGAAAAAGTGTGTTTGGTTCTTCTTCATGTTCTATGACATTCAAGTATAAAGAGGGTTTGGCATAATTTTCTCAATACTAAAGATTTTGATTGGACTAGTGATTTTTTTTTATTATTTTGTTTACGGATTAAAATGATTTTCTCTTTCACTATTTATTTTGATAGTTCAAACACAACTTGTCAGTTGTGTTTGGACTATAAAAGGGTGGAGGAGATTTTGAAATAGGTGATCCCCACTCGTTTTGCGACAAGGTAGTCCCTGCAATCGCTTATTTGTGTTGACAAGAGTATGATAAGGAGATTGTATTGATATGATAAACAACATTATTATTACAATGCATTCTACATAGTGTGTAATGTGTGTTGATGAACTTATACAACATTGTTACGACGCGTCGTACTCTAAGTTACATGTTCTTGCTTGTTGAAATACAAAAAAATAAAAAATGAAAAAAAGTGTAAAATAGTATGTTTGTTGCAATATTAAAGCAAGTAAACATAAATAGTTTGGCATGATGAGAAGCATTGCAAGTGGAGAGAACACACATACATAAAGTAAGGTAAATGGAGGAGACATAACATAATCAACAAGTCACATGGTAAATGTGTAAATGATGCAAACTTGATCACTCCTTGTCCCACTTTATCCCCTCAAACCCCTCTTCATAACTTCCATGCGTACAAGCCACCCCTTTCAACCACAACCTCATTATAGCCAAAAAACAATCTCACTGGTTCTGAAACCTAGTTACACCTTGTTCGTGCCTGGATGCATATGCGTATTAAGCTCAAAATTTACTTTTTTCATCACAATAAATTAAGTCAGAATTTTACCAACTCGATCATTTTAGTGTAAGATTCTTGATCCATTCAGATCATCTATAGGTTCGGAATCATTTTGGATTCGGGCAATTAACATGGGTGCTTGAGTATAACCCTAAATTATAAAGTGGGTGTGTCGAGTTTTAGTAATGAAGGCAGGGTCAGGTTTATGTATGGGTGCTGCATAACATAATTATTACAACAACATGGAGCTTTTGAGATATATGTATACATCCAAATGGATATGTTATTCCAAAGGCTAAATCTCTTAATGGCTCGCTTAACTCCCATATATATCTTTCCATATCTTCTACTCATAATATTGATCTTCCTACTTCCCAGCCAACATATCGATCACTCCTAACTGATCGGAGTTGAGAGTTCTTGTTTTCGTATATGCTTGCGCATAATGAAGTTTTATGCAGGTTCTCCTTCTTGCATCAGTCTCTTTAACTGATCAACTTGGCGTTCATTTTGCTGCATTATTCATTTCAGAAATCCTTACTTAGCCTGTTGCATCTTTGTGCTACTGATATCTCTACTTTGTCGCGCTTTGTGCAGCTGAAAATCATGATGTTGCGAGTTTTTCGTGATTTTTGAATGCATTGGAGCCGATCAAAGTTAAGCTTGATTTGCTGTAAAGATGTTGTTTTTGTTTTCCTGGTACAAACTTTGCCTTGGATAGGGAAGATGATATCACTTGATATGTATAATCTTCATGTGCCTACTTGAATTTGAAATGTTACATTTGAAGTCAATCCTTTAAAGAATTAAAATCAATTGTAAAGTACTTACATATGTTAGTCTTTGTTATGTGTATCAAAATTTTGCTTTTTTTTTGGTGAGTAAAATTTTGCATGTTTTGTCTTCAATTTGAAATGTTTCAGTATTTGATTTATGTTGATAGTCATCTACCATTTCTGATGTTTTTAATTCAACAAGTTCGATCAATTTATTAATAGAAAATAATTAGGGAAGATTTTGAGAAAGAATCTCAATTTAGTGTTAGTTATGCAAATAGTTTGAACTTTCAAAGTTGCGAAAAATAGTAGTATCCATAGGGTAAACACAAGTATATATCGACAAAGGCGAATTTTTATTATCAAGTATATTATACCAACTTTTGTGTGTGCCATTCCGTGCATAAAAAATATGTTAATATTCTGATAAAAAAAATATGTTAATAAAATGTTCTAAAATTATATCTATTATCTAAATTATTTTTGTTAAAAATATGATAAAAAAATAATAAATTTGAATTACAATATGAAACTTAAATTAATAGTTATCATAATAGCAGGAAATATAAAATGCAAATTAATATAGATATAAATAATTTGTTCTACCAAAAAATAATACATATATATATAAATAAATAAACAATTATTTTGATATAAATAATTATTTCCAGCAAAAAAAATAATCAAGAAATAAATAAAATAACAGTTATCAAATATTTATCTATTATTGTAATATTTTTGGTAAGTATATATGACAGTGTAATAGTTTTGGTTTATATTTTTATGAATTAACTAAAATATATATAGATAGACGGTGTCTTATGATAATGACAACATGGTAATCTTTTTTTTCCTTAGAGTCAACCATATATATATATATAACACATCACGTAAGACGTTAATCGCTATACATCAGTTTTAATATATTCAACATATGTATATAGATAGATAATTAGTCGTTTCATGTCATGCATATGATATACGAGGTGCTATTATTCGTAACTCAGCACAAAATTAATGTAGTTAATTTAATTTCCGTAACCATTAAAGTTAATTTAACTCACTCTTTGCAACCTATTTTTAAACATTGTGTTATTTGCTAAAATTTTCCCTGGTATTTATGAGGAACTCCGAACTTAACTTATAATAATATATCATTGCAAGCAGATGTATATATGTATGCTCAGTGATCGATCACTTATACAAACTATCTAAATTCATAGAAAAAACATTCCAAACCCAAACTATTTATTCACCGATTTATCGAAAGAATTGCATAGAATTCTTATCCTATGCCATTAGATCGTATGCTTCGATCTATGTTGATCGATATTGCAAATATGACGATAATGTAGTAAGAGTACGCATATAATTAGTATATAACTTACAACGGATTGAAACATACACATACCAAAAAAAAAAAAAAAACTTACAATTTCCATTCAATATCATTAGCTTTTGGATCATCAACAAGACGTACATTTATATATATCAAATAACCGGTAAATTAAACAAGAAAATAGTAGCAGTTAAATTTTATTATGTACACAAGTCCCTGCAGCAATTGGTCGCCCCTTCAATATATATAAATTCCTATACAGATCATCATTAGTATTAATATTTAATACTATGTACCGTCCAGATCGATTAAATTGCTTATATATATATATAATTCATTAGCAATGACTTGTGCAGATCGATGCAACGTATACGCACACCGTATTAGCTAGTTATTCGCCTTTGAGGTGTCTCCTTGGCTGAGCTGCGATGCGACGAACTTGTCAAGAGCGCGCCAATCGGTCACTTGATCATCGTCGTCCATCGCTGACCCATCATGGTTTGGGAGTCTATGCTCCTCTTGGCTCATCGGTATCGACTGCATAGCAATGTCGTGGTTGATGTTGAGGCCGTAGGGGGCGAATGGGGACTCGCAGCTTGATGATCCGGCCAGGGGTGGTTGGAGGAATCTCGGGTTCTGGAAGAGGCTGAGGTGGTGGTTTTGATGGTCTGCTTGCGAGATTTGGTAGGGCAAGTTTTCGAGCTCTTTCTTGCAAGTGTTGGAGAATGGATGGAGATGGTAGTTTGATGGCATGGAGGAGGATTGTGAGGCTTGCTTTGGTGATATCAAGTCGTCTGGCGAATCCGAGGGCATGAAGGAGACTTGAGTGTCGTCGTACCAATAGGGCAATGGTGAGTCATGATCGCCGATCCTCCTCATGGTTGACGCCGTTCTCTTCTTGAACACCCTACACACGACCCATCCCTCCTCCTATATAGAGGTCGGGAAGGGAAAATAGAATTGTTCATTTTTACGAATTAATATCGAGTTACCTACGTATTCTATTCTATATAAGACTACTTAGATTGTACCGGTTAAGATCTCATGTTAAATAGAAGCAAACAATAAGAATTGAATATCGATGATCAAACCCTAACCCTAATTGTAGCTAGACGACTAAATGAAGCAATACATATATAGCTCTCCCACCTCTATACTTGCCTGTGAGGGTCCGTTTTCATCGGTCTCAAGCCTATATTCGTGCATGATCCAATCGGACTTTTGGCCATTTGGGGCGCGGCCTTTGTAGAACACCAACGTCTTCCTCATTCCGATCAGATCGTGCTTTGAGTAGATTGCCTTGTCCCTCCCAGTTGCCTTCCAAAACCCGGCTGCAGTTGCCCTATTCGTGCGAGTTCCAGTAGGGTACTTCTTGTCCTTGTGGCTAAAGAAATACCAGTCGCTCTGCTCTTCGGTTCCTAGCCTGCATAGCTCTATGTATATATACATATTTTGTAAATGATAAGGTAAATTCCTCATCGCACAAATCACTCGATTTCAACTTGTATTCGAAATATGATCATAAGCAAAGGGTATATATATACCTTGGAGATCCCATGGCTCGATCTTATAGAGATCAATGTCTTTGATCACATTTAGGTCAATCTGCCTTGAGTTAATTTTCCTCCTAAGGTAGTAGTCCACAAGCTCCTCGTCGGTGGGGTGGAAACGAAACCCCGGTGGAACATGTGAAAACACATTCATATTCGATCTGCAAGTTTGTGCTTCGATCTTTTATCTGTTAAGTTCATGTATATATGCATTCATTCATATATATGGTATAGTGATTTATTGGATCAGTGACATGTATATATATTCATAAACTCATTGACAAAATTATATATGCAAAGAGTAAATGTTGTATATCTAGCTTGTCAGCTTGTGATATCAAAACTCCTTGAACTAGACTTCATTTGAGATGTTTAAGTCAAATAAATTTTGATTTTATAAATAATTTTTTAGGCTAACTACCCAAAAAAAAAAAAGGATGAAAAATCAGGAACAAGATCACTAGCTCATATATGAAATTCAATAAACACCCATAATTTTGGCTTTGTGAATCATTGCATAAAATTAAGTAATATGAAATTGAATAAAATTGGGATAAGTAAGAAGTAATTAAAATTAAAACCCTAATGATGGAGTATAAGGAAGGCATGCTTTTCAACGCCGCAAGTAAACAAACAAAGCATGGAGAGAGGGCCAGCTTTTATGCATGCCTTAATTATATATCAGTACTAACTCAAACCCTAATGATGGCTTCACCCACACAAAAAATAAACAAGGGGAAAACATGAAAACATATATCACATACATCGATCTGATGGGTGGATTATCTGAAGCTCGTTCGATCGATCTCAATCGATCTATATTGCCCTAGCTCGAACTTCCTCCGGATCGAAAGGGAATTAGTGATGGATCACCAAAGGAAGATCGAGATCAAGGAGCTGAGCTGAGCTAGCTTCAGAGCTGCATACGAGTCGACATAGCGAGAGTTGCCAATCGATCGAGTTGAGCTGCAAAGGATGAAAGGGGGAAGGAACGATTGAGGGTTTGAGGAGGAGTTAGGATTTAAGGGAGAGGATAGACAGATGGATGGAGTCGCTATCGAAGGGTGTAGTTGGAGGGGGGGATCGGAGATCGAAGAAGCGTACCGTACCAACCAAAGGCAACCCTGGATTGGTGGCTAAGCTTTCAATTGGGATTGAGGTTTTCCCAAGTAAGGTTTGTTGCAGTTCGTGTTCTTTTGCTAGATCGAAAGAGAATGATGTGTCGACTCTGAATTGAATGAGAGAGACGGGGTTGAGATGCAGCTATTGGAACGGGACGGGGGCCAAATTAATACTCATTTTTATGTGGGGTTTTTATTAATTAAAGTGAAACAAGTCTTTTATTTTTGGCGCAATGGTTGGGGAGTTAACGAAGTATGATGTCACTAGAGGAAGGACTAAAAGACGTGAAAAAGAACGCGCTGGTCCTATGGACCACGCGCCCCCAAATCGATCGCCCATCCTTCGTCTCAAATTAATTTCGCTCACCTCTCCCACAAAGTCGCCTAGTTTGCACCTTTTTTTTTATTGTCTTTGTATGTTTTGACGGTTCGCCGTCTGTCGACATTGTCGGCCTCTCGAGGTGTCTGACCCTCGAATTATTACCTTATCAAAAAAAAAAGTATGATGTCACTAATAAGGTCGTGTATACATATATGCGTCATCTTTTAAATTGTTGGAATTCTTACCGATTAAAACAAATATTTTGAAATTCTTCAATTTAAAAAAAAAAAGATTTTTTTAAGTGTTTTATTCTAATAGATTTTGTAAATAGAAAACCAAAATCTCTAGCATCTTCCATTATTTTATAAAACAAATTAATGAAGAATTATATTGAATTCTCCAAATTAGAGAATATGTTAGAGTTAGAGAAAAAAGATTTGTTTTTGTTATGATTGTATAATCTTGTATTGTAATAAGTTAGGCTTATATGTGTGGTATGGCTATTGAACTTGTAATCTCTCTAGGTGATAAAACAATATATCCTAATGTGTGATGTAGGACACATTCTTAAGGTTGCAAGGACCCCTTAGACATGTTATATGTCTAAGGTTTGGATCCCTTGATCTTAAGATAGTGACCATATCATATATTATGTTGATGTATTGTTTTAACACTTAGTCACAAACCTCATTTACAGATTTTGATATTGGGCCTATTCTCTGGTTTTGGGCTGACCCAGCCCATCACGGATTTGAGGCCCTCTTCCTTATGACCGTTGGAGGAGTGTAACCCTAGCTCTTATGTGCTCGGGTATATATACTCCTTATGTGCTACAGTGTTGCCTTGGAGCTTCTGTCGGGTAAACCCTAAGAAAAGAGAGAGAGGGCCGTCGGGCATCTTGTGTATAACCCTAACTCTAGAAAGGAAGAAGAAGAAGAGATCCAGGTGGTGCCACCGGTGGTGTGGCTTGAAGATCTCCTTGAAAAGCTTCTCTGAAGCTTCTCGGTTGCCCATAGAGGGGGCTTCTTCTATTCTATCTTTAGTCTCTCTCTTGGTTTTCTGTATTTGAGGTTCCCGTGTTACTTGTTCGTGTGCTTAGCCACCATAGCCAAACTTGTAACCTTGTTTTTCTGATGCTTAGTGGAAACTGGGATCGGATCTCCCCTCTTGAGATCCCGCAGAGTAGGGTTCGCCCGAACTGCGTAAACAAATCTCGTGTTCTCTAGTTTTTTTTTGTTTTTGAGTATTTTGATTTGTTTTAAAGCGAAAAACGAACATCAAATTGGTATCAGAGCCAGGTTCCTCCGAAACTAGGGTTTCTTGACCTTAAGGCTCGGATCCAAGGTTCTTGTGTTTAGATCCAACTTGTGTCGCTTCCGCTTCCTGTTGTTCTTCGTTTTGTTCTTCGGTTTTTCGTGTTTTTAAGTTTTTTCAATGTTTTTTCAAAAGAAAAAAAAACAAAGATCTGAACACAGATTTTTGGGTTTTTTTAGTGTTAAAACCCTAGATCTCCCTTCAATCCATTGAGTCCCTTCATTTTGTGTTAAATTTTTCATAGTGTTTGTTAGGTCTTAACGTTTTTCTTAACTTTCTGTTTTTTGGTTCTATCTTGCAGGTACCAAAAATGTCAGAAAATGGAATGAGAATCAAGCCCTTTGATGGGACTACAGACTTCGCTATCTGGCAGCTGAAGTTGAAGGCCATTCTCATTAAGGAGAAATGTTGGAAGACAGTACAAGGGGAGTACCCTGAAGGAGCAACTGAAGCCACCAAAACAGATCTAGATGAGACGGCTCATTCAAATATCTTCATCAGGTTGGCTGACGACGTAGCTCGTCAGGTTGTGAGTATTACTAACCCTAAAGAGTTGTGGGATACTCTGGAAACCCTTTATCTGACTAAATCTTTGCCTAGCCGAATCTCTATCCTTTGTCGTCTGTTTAACTTTAAAATGGACACTAATCAATCTCTGCAAACCAATCTGGTTAAATTCTTAAGAATGACTCAAGATCTTGAGAGATGTGATAAAAAGGACACCATTAAGGATGAATATTTGGCTATCTTGTTGCTTAATTCTCTGCCTGCTTAGTTTGATGTTCTTAAAGATGTTATACAGTACAGTCAAGACTCTATAACTAAAGACAAAATCCTTGAATCTATTGTGCAGAAAAATGAGAGCTTAAAGGTGTTTAAGTCTAAAACTGACAGTAGATCTGAGGTTAAAACTGAGGTTTTGATGGTTAAAGGCAAGAAAAAGAAGAACAAGAATAAGAACAAGGATAAAAAGTCAGAAAATGATGATAAATCTGCTGCTTCTTCTAATTCTGAGAAGAAAAATAGAAAATGTCATTATTGTGGGATCCCTGGCCATTACATTAAAGAATGTCATAAAAAACAAAGGGATGAAAACGAAAAAGAGTCAAAATCAATCTGCTTCTATTCTTGAGTCACAATACCCTTGTGAATTGCTTGTTGCTGATCATCAGTATGCTGTTAGTGATGATGTCTGGATATTAGATTCAGGCTGCACTGTTCATGCTACTCCTAACAAATGTGATTTCAGTTCCTTGCAGGTTTTCAATGGAGGAAAAGTCATGTTAGATGACTTGACCTCACTGGAAATTAAAGGTATAGGTAATGTGCCCATGTGCATGTATGATGGTAAGGTTAGAGTCCTCCAAAATGTTAGATGGGTCCCTGACCTTAGAAGGAGGCTCTTGTCTGAGTCTATTTTTGATGATTTGGTTTTAAATATCAACATTAAAAATGGGATTAGAGATGTCAAAAAGGATGGAGCCACCATTATAAGGAGTGTCAAGAGAGGTGGACTTTAGTATGTAATTCCACCTCCTGAAGCTAACACTGCTTGTAATGGTGGAAACCTGAATTTAGACCAAACCAAAATTCTGCACAGTAGGCTTGGTCACATTGGAAACAAAGGCATGCAATATTTGTTTAAAAATGGTTTAATTGATAAAAAACCTGCTCAGCTAGATTTTTGTGAAACTTGTGTGCTAGGAAAGAAAACTAAGCATGTTTTTCCTTCTTCTGATTATGTTGCTGAGAGGCCCCTGGAGTACATACACTCTGATCTTTGGGGGCCTGCACAGGTTGAAACTATTGGTGGTAAAAGGTACTTTATTACTTTTGTTGATCACTTCTCTAGAAAGGTTTGGTTATATTTGTTGAGGTCTAAAAATGAGGCTTTTGATAAATTTGTAACCTGGAAAACTCTTATTGAGAATCAAACTGGCAAAAGTATTAAGTGTCTTAAAACTGACAATGGTTTAGAATATTGCAATGTTGAGTTTGATGATTACTGTAAACAACATGGTATTAAAAGACACCTTACAGTTCCTGGTACACCACAACAAAATGGTACTGCAGAAAGAATGAATAGAACATTGCTTGAGAAGTCTAGATGCATGTTAGTTAGTGCTGGTTTTAAAATATTCTTTGTGGGGTGAGGCTGTCAAAACAGCAACCTATCTTATCAATAGGTCCCCATCTTATGTGGTGGACTTTAGGACACCACAAGAGATGTGGACTGATACGAAACCAAACATGACTTATCTTAAGCCATTTGGATGTGCAGCTTACTCCAATGTTTCACAAGGGAAGCTGCATCCAAGGGCTCAAAAGGGAGTCATGCTTGGTTACCCAGATGGTGTTAAAGGATATAAAATCCTACTTATTCAACCTCATGGCTATAAGGTCATCATCTCAAGGAATGTAACCTTTGTTGAGACTGAGTTTCCTTTTAAATCTGTACTAACATCTTCATCTGAGCAGACAGGTACCACTGGAGCTAAAGGGAGTGAAGCAGTCCCCACAAGACACTTCTATGAGCAAGCAGACTTACCACCTGAGCAAGATGAAGTGGACTTTGACATTGGTTACAACTCCAACTCAACTTCAAGAAGCTCAGCAGTTAGAGAAGAACAATTGCCCGCAGATGAGTCTGCAAGCAAGGAAAATGACCAACCTATGGAGGTTGGTGAGTCTTCTGTAAAAGTTTTAGAAGCAGAAAATCCAAATACACAACAATTAAGGGAGGAAATTCAGCAAAGGGAGTTAAATTCTAACTCTAACTCTCTATCTTCTTCTGTTCATGAATATGATGCTGATGATGTGTGTGATTCTGGTGTGAATTCTATTCCTCTGCATGATTATTCTGATTATCAATTGACAAGAGATAGAAGTCCTAGGGTTAGAATCCCAAACAAAAAATTTCAGTCTAATATTGTTGAGTATGCTTTTCTTGCTTCTGATGTTGTGATAAATCCTTTTGTGCCTGAAACCTATGAACTTGCTGTGAAGTGTTCTGAAGCTAAAAACTGGATTAAAGCTATGCAAGAAGAAATTAGCTCTATGATGACTAATAACACATGGATATTAGTTAAAAAACCAGAAAAGGCTAAGGTTGTTCAGTGCAGATGGATTTATAAATTGAAAGAAGGTGCTAGTTCTAAGGAACCACCTAGATTCAAAGCTAGATTGGTTGCTAAGGGTTTTACTCAGAGGGAGGGTAATGACTATAATGACATATTTGCTCCTGTAGTTAAGTACAAAACTTTGAGGTTATTACTTGCTATGGCTATTGTGTATGACTGGGAACTTGAACAAATGGATGTGAAAACTGCCTTTTTACATGGAGAACTTGATGAAACTATTTATATGTCTCGGCCTAAGGGTTTTGTTGATAAGTTAAAATCTGAACATGTGTGTTTGCTCAAGAAATCCATCTATGGCTTAAAACAGTCTCCTAGGCAGTGGAATCTGAAATTTGACTCTTGTATGATTAAGCTTGGCTTTCATAGAAGTGAATATGATACTTGTCTTTATTTCAAGGGTGATGGTTCTCAGTCTCCTCTTTATGTGCTCTTGTATGTGGATGATATTCTCATTGTTTCTAACTCTAAGATTATCATCTCTGGTGTTAAGAGAGATTTAAAAATGCACTTTGATATGAAAGACCTTGGTCATGCTCAGAAGATACTTGATATTAATATTCACAGAAACAGAAAGAGAAAGCTTATGTGGTTATCTCAGTCAGAATATGTTCATAAGGTCCTTGATAGGTTTCACATGCTTAACTCTAAACCTGCAGTTGTCCCTTTAGGAGGGCACTTTGAGTTATCTAAGAAACAATGCCCTACTTCTAAAACTGAAATTCAGAAAATGAGTAATGTGCCTTATGATGTTGCTGTGGGATCTGTTATGTATGCTATGTTGTGTACTAGGCCAGATATTGCCTTTGCCATCAGTGTGTTAAGCAGATTTATGTCTAATCCTGGTGAGCCTCATTGGAATGCTATGAAATACCTGCTGAGATACTTGTGTGGAACTGAAAAGAAATGTCTTACTTTTGCTGATCACAATCCTAAACATGAATTAATTGGCTATGTAGAATCTGATTATGCTAGTAACAAGGATAATAGAAAGTCTACCACTGCCTTTTACTTTACATGGGCTGGAAATTGTGTGTCATGGAAATCTCAGCAGCAATCTGTTGTAGCTCTTTTCTCTACAGAAGCTGAATATATGGCTGCTACAGAAGCTGCCAAGGAAGCTATTTGGCTTAGAGGTCTCTTAGAGGAAATAGAAAGAAAGATATATCTGCCTACTGTGTTCATTGATAACCAAAGTGCTATTTATCTGTGTAAAGATCCTTTATATCATGAGAGAACCAAACATATTGATGTTAGGTTTCACTATATCAGGAAGAAGGTTAAGCATAAGCTTCTTAATGTGTGCAAGATTAAGAGTGCTTTAAACCCTTCTGATTTTGGCACCAAAGTTGTCACAGCTGACAAATTTGCATACTGCAGGGACTCCCTGCATATTCTGGATTCACCTTAGCACCAACAGCACTTGAATCGAGGACAGACAGGAGAAACACCAGGACCCTAAGGTGGCAGAAAACTGAAAGATCAATTACAAGATTAGGAGGGCAATTGTTATGATTGTATAATCTTGTATTGTAATAAGTTAGGCTTATATGTGTGGCTATGGCTATTGAACTTGTAATCTCTCTAGGTGATGAAACAATATATCCTAATGTGTGATGTAGGACACATTCTTAAGGTTGCAAGGACCCCTTAGACATGTTATATGTCTAAGGTTTGGATCCCTTGATCTTAAGATAGTGACCATATCATATATTATGTTGATGTATTGTTTTAACACTTAGTCACAAACCTCATTTACAGATTCTGATATTGGGCCTATTCTCTGGTTTTGGGCTGACCCAGCCCATCACGGATTTGAGGCCCTCTTCCTTATGACCGTTGGAGGAGTGTAACCCTAGCTCTTATGTGCTCGGGTATATATACTCCTTATGTGCTACAGTGTTGCCTTAGAGCTTCTGCCAGGTAAACCCTAAGAAAAGAGAGAGAGGGTCGTCGGGCATCTTGTGTGTAACCCTAACACTAGAAAGGAAGAAGAAGAAGAGATCCAGGTGGTGCCGCCGGTGGTGTGGCTTGAAGATCTCCTTGAGAAGCTTCTCGGTTGCCCATATCGGGGGCTTCTTCTATTCTATCTTTAGCCTCTCTCTTGGTTTTCTGTATTTGAGGTTCCCGTGTTACTTGTTCGTGTGCTTAGCCACCATAGCCAAACTTGTAACCTTATTTTCTGATGCTTAGTGGAAACTGGGATCGGATCTCCCCTCTTGAGATCCCGCAGAGTAGGGTTCGCCCGAACTGCGTAAACAAATCTCGTGTTCTCTAGTTTTTGTTTTGTTTTTGAGTATTTTGATTTGTTTTAAAGCGAAAAACGAACATCAGTTTTGTATAACATTGAAATGTATTTCTATAAGAGAGACATTAAAGGTGCCTGATCTAACATATAACTTAACCCTATATATATACTAGCTAGAGACATACATGAACTCTTTTGTATAATCGATATGGGATGGACAAATCGCATCTTATAACACGGAACTCTTTTGTATAATCGATATGGGATGGACAAATCGCATCTTATAACACGGATTCATCAGTAATATATGCATACTTTAAGCGTAAAAAATACAAACGTCCTCTATTTCAAACTTATAAGACATCTTTTTAGAATAAAATTAATGGCCGAGGAGGTCATTGGGTACCTATGCGCTCGATGCAACTGTATTCATGTCATCTCTGAAAAATATAGCGAGCTGATGAAACCATATACATTAACTTATACAGTACATAAATACAAAATATAAATCTAACACGTATCTACACTATTTTTTTCGGGATTTCACACAAAACTATGTCGCGGGATCAGATTTATGTCCGCTAGAGGTATTTGTTATAAAATTTCAGTGAGCCTTATGACGTGGGGTCACACGTTCAAGCACAACATGTGCTAATCAAGTTAAATGCGTACACAAGACTGATGAGATTTCATTCTAAAATCAATTAACATTAGAATGAGTAATCCACCGACTTGCATAAAATTAATTACTTATATAGTTATATTTTTCAATGTGGGATGTGCATCATATATTTCACATCTTCCACATTATTTAACTTGTATTAATTTTATTGGAAAATATATATAGTTATAGTTTTTTCATTCACTTGATTATAAACAAAATCTTATATTTTTCATGTGGTGAAAACTCTCCTATAATGCATGCATGTGATATATATATATATATATATATATATATATATATATATATATATATATATATATATATATATATATATATATATATATATATATATATATATATATAATTCTCCTAAATGATTTTTAAATATTGAAAGAATTGGGGGTGAGTTTTATAATTAAAACGCCAAAGTTAATCTTATGGATCCCTTTATACAATTAGTTTTATGAAAATCTCAATAATTTACCGAAAGGTATATACATATATAATTGAGAAATTAATTCAATATATGTTAATTATTACAGTACTTATTAGGGCCGTCATAAATTTTATTTCAGTACGTATATGCAAAAGAGACTTTTGGAATTTGAAGACGTTTAATTACTAACCCTACCACTTGTACATTTCCATTCTCTCAATCGAAGGTGTCCTCTTCTTAACTGTCATATATATATTTTTCCATTAAAAAAAAGCAAAAAAAAAATATATTGACTCAATGAAGTTAAAATAAAATAAAAAAGAGTAAAAAGGAGGATAAAGACGGTTCACCCGACGGTCACAATCACGATGATGATAATTGGATCGAGATCTCAGGTTTAGAGATTACATGTTGGATTTACACATCATTTCAATTAAGTACCTCTCGCCCAAGTTTTGTCTCCTTCAAGTGTTGATGTTAAGTGTGTGTTAGTTTATGCTGACTTTTTTTTTTTGTCTTGCATCCATAATTAATCTTAATTTCCCTATTAATTACTCCCTCCGTTTCAAAATAAAAGTCGTTTGGACTTTAGTGCACGCTTTTTAAGGAGGTAAAAACTCTATAAAATATTATTTTTTAATCAGATTTTTTCCATAATTTCATACTTTTTAGTAACAAGTATGAAATTATGAAAAAAATTGATTAAAAAAATAATATTTTATAGAGTTTTTACCTCATTAAAATGCGCGCGAAATAGTAAAGTGACATTTATTTTGAAACAGATGGAGTAATCCCTATTTTTACGGGTCCATATCCTCCATCCTCGTTCTTTTCCCCCTTCCCTGTCCTTAATGACAAAACACTATACTCCCTCCATTCGTTTATATATGTCGTTTTGAAGAATGACACACTAATTAAGGAGATATCAACACTGTATTGTACTTCGTATGAATTGCAGTATATGATGACTCTACAACTTCCAGATCTACAATGGAGAATATGATTACAGAAAAATTACATCTAAAATCAAATTTGAATTAAGCACATGATGACTCCTCACTCCTCAGCTTTCAAATCAAAGACATGCACTTGAAAATTGGATGTACAGTACTACACTACTACTCCGTATTAATTGCAAGTAGAAAAAGTGGTGGGATGTACACGTAGAGGTCGGGAGTATATTCTTTCTCTTTTATTCTTTTATTTTATTTTTTATTTTTAAATAGGGGTTTGTGAGAAAAGAAGGGTACCGCACACAGAGGGTGTGAATCCTATTTTCACAATAGTGAAGCATAAATTTATATTAGGGGTTCATTTTATTTTGAGAAGATTTTTTTAGGGTGTATGGAGATTTGATCTCCGTTTGATAATTGGAGTTGATATCTGTGTACGTAAATTATATTTTAAATTAAACTATTTATAAGCTATTAAAGTATTTTATATCCTTAGTTGATAAGGTGGTCGATATAACTCAACTAATAAGAGAAAAGAGAATGAATAAATTTGTGAATATAAAAAGAAAATCTCTGAAAAGTTCGAGATGATTAGCCGTTGAAAATATAATTCTAAAAGTTAATTAAAATATATTTTCTGTTTTAATTAACTCATTTAAAAAACTATATAGTATTAAAAAAAAACTCTAAAAAACAAAGCCATTGTAATTTTTCATTTTTTTGTTCCAACATTTATTTAGACTTCATATATTGTTGGATCTAATAACAATATACTCTTTAATGTTGAACATGTGTAATATAAGCTATTTGTCAAAAAATAAAGTACATGAACAAGTACTATATGTTATTGTTCACTAACGATAAGATAATTATTCATTATATATTAGATTATATTCTATCCTAATACTAATTACCTTTACAATATAGAGTTTGAGTTACTTCTTTCTCTTTGTAGAGATAAAAGTTAACCGCACATAAGGCAAAGCCACATATTATAATTAGCTTGGGGGCTACCAAGCGTGTAAGTAATAAGTATATATGTATATATGATGCCTTCATTCTTTTTTTTTTCTTAGCGGGAAACACCAAGCTTCATTTGCACTATTTCTAAAATGTAAAATAAAATAAAAGTGAAGGAAAATATGTTTCAATCTATGAGTCTTTACTGACTTCTTTTATGGTTTAATTTGATTTTTTTTTTTTCATAACATTTAGTTCGTCTCTTGATTTTTCAATCTCTCGATATATATATATATATATATATATATATATATATATATATATATATATATATATATATATATATATATATATATATATATATATATATATATATATATATGCATATTTGGTAAACAAATTAATTTCCTTTTCAAAATATGAATTCGATCAATTCCTTTAATTTTTAAAAATATATAAATACCAATAATTCTTTTTTTCGAGGCGTTCTAGATAAATATCAACTCCTAATGACCCGAAAAAAGGAATTGAATTCATATTTATGAAAGAAATATGTTTGCCATTTCCAAAGGAAATTAGTATATAGACTAATTCCTCTTAATTATAACATGTCATATTAGTTACATGCTTTTTCAAAGATTACCAAAATAATATTATATATAATTGTTGCAAGACCTTGAGGTTCGTCATATGGACTTGTGTATTCCAGTAAAGTTGTCACAAAATTGCCCAAAAGAGATTTTTTATAAGATTTTTTTTTGTGGGGTTCATAACATATCTTCAGTATATATGATATACTCCCTCCGTTTGGAAATAAATGATGTTTGACTTTTTTGCACGTAGTTTTAAGAGTTAAAAACTATATAAAATCATATTTATTTTAATTATTTTTTTTCACAATTTAATACTTATTACTAATAGATACTACGTATTAAACTATAAAAAAAATTAATTAAAATAAATAAGATTTTATATAGTTTTTAGCTCCTAAAACTACGTGCACAAAAGTCAAGCATCATTTATTTCCGAATGGAGGGAGTACAAATTATACTTGAAATATATAGATCAAAGATATCATTGTACATGAAAAGTATCCATATATATAGAGATTTATTGTGAAAATATGGCAACTAATTTGTTATATATGGCAACTAATTTCTATAAGAAAAGGTATCTCATTCGTGCATAGAAATAGATAAAACAATTGTTGAATTCAGAAAAGCTAGAGGGTTGAAGAACGGAGATCGAAATCTTTAATGCGCTACTCAAAATGTTGTGTCTGATTCCGTGTGTTTGTTTGTTCGTGGTTCATCTGGTTGTCATTGGTTGTGTGGGTAAGTTTATTTTGTGATTTTATTGTAATGGTATCAGTACGACCAGTAAGTTAGTTTGAATTGTATTAATGAAGTCTTATGTATCTTTATAATAAAAGAAGTAGTAGACTTAATTATTCGAAAATCCTCCCCGATATAAATGAATGGGGTAGTTTTCATCTCATACTATATGTTTCTAATTGAAAGGGTTTTCGTCTATAAATCGTAAAAATAAGAAGAAAAAAATATCATAGTTTTAATGCATTGACATTAGAGGTTAATGCAAATTTGAAACTATGACAAAATTACAAATGAATTTTTTATTTTTTAAGTTGTTTAATATGTGTTGATTGATACAATATATAAAATGATGACAGATATCAAAATCCTACTATGAACTATGAAAGAAGTCTCTTTCTTTCATATTTCTCGTATGATCGAGCAATAGAGTGACAGACAAAGTTGTATGCATTTGTTGCTCTGCCCAGGGTGTCGACATTTCCAACAATCCTGATCTTCTTGACTTCATCCGTAATTATAGAAATAATTGTGTAATGTATATAAAATCTTAATAATACAAATAGGGGTGCGCTCCGGTGAAAACCAAAATTGCGGTAAAAACCTGCGAGGACCGGCTTTTTAGCCCGGTTCACTAGCTTTATATCCCGGTTTTGAATAGAACTGATCTATAAAGTCACATATTTTAACCCGGTTCTAAATAAAACCGAGCTATAAAGTCCCTAATGTAATTTTAAAACATGAGTTTTCAACACGGTTTTTAGGTTTAACCAAGATATAAAGTCATATGTTATTTTAAAACTGGAGTTTTTAACACGGTTTTTAAGTTGAACCGAGTTGTAAAGTCACTGTGTAATTGAGGTTTTTAACACGGGTTTCAAATAAACCAAGCTATAAAGTAGTCCTCACGGTTTTTACCACAATTTGAGGTTTTCACCAGAGTCAATCCCATACAAATAATACCCCGATACTTAAAATATTTGAAGCGTAATTGTAATCAAATCCCCTTTGAAATATGGATTCGCTTGTAAATAAGACGGTCGACCATTTAAATGGATCACACATTAATCAATTTAAATGTAAAATGAGCGGCTGAGACGATCGAAGTGAACTATGATAAAAAAAAATTTATTAAAAAAAACGAAAATGTTAACAGTAGTTTTGAATGACGTAAGCAAAGAAAAGAAAGGAAGGAGAACATATAAAGAAAGAATAATATAATAATCGAAATCCAGTTTGATAGATAAAAGTAGAAACATATGATTGCTTGGCAGTTACTCAAAATTTACAAAAATAGCCCTGAGGCTGCCCTCACCAATATCCACCACCGACCGTCATTATTGTACGGGAATTATGCCATCCCCCTCCCCTCTTTCTGCCAGCTCGCTCCTCTCCGTTCCGTTCCACAGCCGTAAGCCGTTAAACACTTTAACATTCTCCCTTTTTTTTTTTTAATTAAGTAAGAATTTGAAATATCAGGCAGATGACTTGATAAATTGAGAGGGTGCAAGAAGCGTTAGGTAGATAGATCGTCGTAATACAATAAACTACAAATAATGAAATAATCAACCAGAGTAAAGCGAGGAAAACAACCCTCGAAAGCTAAGAATTAAGTAGAAACCGACTGAGCGAGGATGGAAGGCTCAGCAGAAGGATGTGGATAGTGAGTACATGGAAAAGCTGACACGATATCTCACCACAGGAGAGACGGAAGGCAGAAATCCACGATGGTCAATGGACGACTCATGAAGAAGTGTGAATCATAAGACGTTCACCCCACCTAACTGAGGAATCTATTTAAAAAAAACCTCTCAACAATCAACATGAATCCGCAACAAGGTACGGACCTCTATTTTTATATAAATATGGATATTCTTTTTTTTTGTCTTAATTTTTCAACACATATGAGTCATCTGACAATAGTTCCACAACTTATTGCGGAATTAATTCTATAATAAGTTACGAAATTTAGCAACCCCTATCTAAATTACACTCACAAGGAACCTCCCGTACATCGACTAAAATAAATAAAGAAAGATCTAAAATCACAAGTAATTAATTAAGATAGAAAAACTTACTAGTTTAACTTTATGAGACTTGTAATTCACCCAACTCAAAGGAAGTTACTTATATTAAATAACTAACACCTTTATTTTTTATTAAAAATTTTCAATTCTCCTACTTTAATTTGCTCAAAAATTTATACTGTATAATTTAATTAACTAGATTCAATTAAACATATTTTCTCAATTCTTATTTTTAACTTTTGAGTTATTTAAAAGCAATGACTTTACAAGGATACTTTTATATTAACCCATTCTCTCTTTGTATTAATTAGCCAAATAAGCCCTATTTCTTGACTTCAATCAATCGTCAGGAGTCCAGGAGAGAGATTGAAAAAAAAAATCCCTATCTCATAAACCCTAAAAAATGCATATTCTAGTAAACCCTACAAAAGCTAATAACTTAAACCTATATTATTTAATTTGGATTACGTAATTGAGATTTTTTAAAATACATAAATAGTTTGAATAACGTATACATTTTTTTTTCTTTTCATTCAAAACAATATTTTTTTTGGTGAATATTCGAAACAATATATAAATGCTTGTAAATACAATAATAAGAAGATTTCCTTAATTTCTTTCATAAATACTCCGTAATAAGAAGGTCCCCTCTAGTCGCTCCGCTTCTGGTTTCGCCATCCGCGATAAACAAGGAAGAGTTGTGACGTGTGGTGTGCAAGGCCATGGGAAGTTATCTGCTTTGCAAGCGAAGAGTCTTAGTCTACACATTGGTTTAGTAGAAGCTGTCAAGAAGGGAATTACACGGGTTGAGGTGAAAGATGACGGCTTAACGGTTATCGAAAGTGCTCATGGGATATTGAAATGATAGCTTCGGACGCGCTCGACCTTTGCAATGCGTTTGAGGAAGTCTCATTCTTCTATACCTTTAGAGAAGGCAACCAGGTTGCTGACAGGATGATGCATCTTAGGTTGACTTTGAACATCTTTGATTTGAGATCTCACACTGAGATTGACGATCTCGTTCGAAAGGACACCCTTTGATAATGGTACAACCGCGATTAACCATACTCAAATCTTTACCTTGTATAAAAAATACTCGTGAATAATTAGCATTGGATCATGTGGGTCCCTTTTTCCTTAATCATTAGTGTAGCGTACGTTATGCTTTGCCTATAAGTTTTCCTTACCCCTCTTAAAGGAATGTAACACTACTTTTTGTTTTATATATCATAGGATTAAACAAAGGAACAACAACTTCCTTTTAGAAGAAGAGATGACACTTTGACAATATTTCTACACAAACTTATTAAAAAAGGTTAAATAGTTAGTGGAGACTGTTACACTTAAGGGAGGATAGCTATATATATGAAAAAAGTGGGAAAACAAATCCAATTTAGGTTCAAAAGATGATCGAAACCAGATGATTCGATCAATCTAATTAACTAGAACTCTAGAAGATTTATATAATAATAACAATAATAATAATAATTTTTGGATTTTTCTAATGTGTGTCCAATGGCACACATTAAACAACCTCAAAATATAAAAAGATTCAGTTATAGTAAATGAAAGGGATTTTTTGTGATGTTTTATAGTTTTCCTAATGTGGTTTGAAAGAGATTAAAAATAAACTAAAGTATAATATATATATATATATATAATACAGTATTAATTAACTGTTTTTAAAATGATCAAAATTTTATAAACTAAATGGATGACAAAAACTAAAGACTAAATAAATGAAATTACCATTGTTTTATATATGCAGGGGATAAAGAAAAGAAGAAAATATATTTACATATATTCGTATTTGTATTTGAGCTAGCTTACGGAGTTTTAATCTCCCTTTTCAATTTTACTAAATAAATATGGTATATATAAAAATGTGAGTCCAATACTCCAATAATAGAGGTAATAATAAGAAATTATTACAAAAAATATATGAAGAGAAAGACAAGTTGGTGGCAAAAGTGGATGTTGATGATGATCATTGTAAGAGGTAACTCTACACTCTAATTAATTAAATGGTACCAAGAGGCAAGAGCTAGCTCTACAATTGTAAAATTTACTACGGAGTATGATTTAATTAATCAATCATTCGCTACTATTTTTAATCATCGTTCTTTCATAAAACCAGCTTCTTTGTCACCCTTCTAGCTACAATCATTAGATTTTATTTTTATTTTTTTGGGGGGGTGTTTATTCATACTCCATCTATTTTAAATAATACAGTATGGCACTTTATTAATTACGGAGTATTTATGTGCGTTTTTAAGATGCTAAAAAGAACATAAAATATCTATTTTTTATTTTATTATTTTCATAATTTCATGCTTATTAACTACTATTTTAATCATGAACAAATATATAAATTATTACTCCCTCCGTTAATTAAAACTTGACGTTTTACTATTCATGCACGCTTTTTAATGTGCTAAAAACTATATAAAATATTAACTTTTTTAATATGTTTTTTTTAATAATTTCATACTTGTTACTATTAGGTATGAATTTATAAAAATAAATTTTAAAAAAAGTTAATATTTCATATAGTTTTTATCATTCTAAAAAAGTGTGCATGAATAATAAACGGCAAGTTTTAATTAACAGATGGAGTATTTTTTTATATAATTTTATGCTTATTAATATTAAGTATAAAATTATTAAAACAAAATAAAAATAAAAATTTTATATGGTTTTTATTATTTTGAAAAATACATGTGAATAATAAATTACATATATTTTAAAACGGATGTAGTATATGTTAATGTTAGGCATAACCTACTCAATAAAATAAGGTCTTATCCAGATACTTTATATACTTTCAATTTTTCAAAACATTTGTAAACTCCAATAATATATAAGACTTTTTAGAAGGCTATTATACGTACGATCAAATTTTCGTCAAATGCACAATTATTCATCGATTCCAGTGTTGGTAAACATTTTTTGCCTGAAAAAGTTTGTCGACACGAGAAGTCGATGTCGACAATATTTTTTCAGGTAAAAAAGTTTGTTGACACCGAAAGAGGTAAAACTACCGTGCATTTGAGGATATAGAAGTGTATGTATAACAAGTCGATTTTTTATTTATTTTTGAATTGGTTGAATATGTAAGAATTTTTTTTTTGTCTTTCAGTTTTGGTGTTAACTTTTCTAATATGAATTTCTAATTAAGGGGTCATTTAGGGTTGGAAATGGAATTCACCTGCTCCAGTCGCACTATTTTTGCGTGCAAAAACCTGTAAAAAGCAAGTGACGGGTGATGCAGGTGATGGATGAAGTGGGTGACGAGGTGGGTATGAATGATGATTTTTTACCCAAAACCTGCTCCAATAACCCACTTCATAATCCGCCTTATTAAGCGGCACCAATAATCACCCAATAAGTATCTAATAACCCAATTTAAAATACAATTTTACCCTTCTACCCTTTTTAAAAAATCATAAATCTCTTTCTTTTGTTCCTGTCATTTATTTTATATTTTAAAAGTGTTTTATATTTGAGTTTATATTGTTAGTAGAGTCCATAGTTAATTTAAAAATTAGATTCAGCAGTGAATTCATAAACGCTTTAATATTGTGATATTAATGCAGATATTATGGTTTTTTTTATTTCTAAGTTATGTATATATTTTCCACATGTTGAATTAGAACTCAAAATATTTTTATTCGATAAGTTGTGTATTTTTCACGTATTATTGAATTCGAATTTAATAGGCTAGTATGTGTTCTTAAACAGATCTTTCATTTCATATTTGAAAATAAAAATATGGGGTTCATCTTATTGGATATTCAATAAATCAATGATCATTCGTACCACCCTCACCACCCGCTCACCCGCATGAGTCTGATACGAGTGAAGGGTTTGCGGGTGATAGAGTGGGACGGATGAAAATTTATATCTGTAAGACGAGTGTTGAAATGATAATTTTCACCAATAACCCGCTCCATTTCCCCTCTTAGTTCATCTCATCTAATGTGAGAAGCTGATATCATTATTGGGTCTCAAGGTCGAGCATCCATAGGCTTTTTTTTAAATGGATCGAACCATCATAATTGGGCAGACGTCAGAAAGGGAAATAGGTGTAGGCCCAAACTTAGGCATTCATGGGCTTGTATTCATTATTCATTTTTTTAATACAAACAATCCGACTTGTAAATTAAAAGAATTTTCATAATGATCTTTCTAGATGAAAAAATAGCTTTACTTTATAAATATATATGAAATAATAAGATTTGTATAATTCAAAATGCTATTAAACATATACAAATACATCTCTATACTTTTTTTCTTTACCTTTATTTGGTTTACAAGATTAAAGTATTTATTTTTATTTATTGTATTTAGATTTATAAAGTTAATTATATACTCCTCTATTTTTAAAAAAAAATAATAATTCGAATTTCCAGACGACAACGAAAATCTGGAAGAACAAATACAAAAAGAAGGTTTGATATTTACTGATTCTTATCAATATAAATCTATACTTTTTTTTATAAAATCTTTAAAATAATATATTATTTATTAATCTTTTTTTAAAAATTACTCTTTTCTCCTATCATCTCGTATCCGTATCACTATTCGGGCCACATTAGTGACAATCTACTATTTCTCATACCAATGTCGATGCTACATACAGATGATATATGGTGAATTGGTGACTAGTGAGCCATAAATTAACCACATGTCGGTTTGTGAAGGAGGGTAAAAAAATCACCTTCGAGTAATTAACCACATATAAATTGGCCAATGATTTTATAGGCCCACAGCGAATGGTACCCCGGTCGAAGGCAACCAAGTAAGACCCACAATAAACCTACCCACAGTGAACCGGTTCATTACATTGGACCGTTTTATAACATGAAACCCGGGCCACTTGACCCGCTTTCTAACTTTCGAGCCCGGCCCGAAATTCTTGTACTCCGCGTAATACAAAGTGGTCAGGTACTTCTTCCCCTCCCAATCCAACCACCCTTCCGAGCTCACCAGCGACCCCAAGTACGACTTCGCGATCACGGTTCTCGAGTAGGGCCGCCAGGGCCGGCCCAAATAGGTTTTCACCGACCGCAAAACGGGTTTAAGGTCGGGCCCGGCCTCGACCCGGGAGTTGTGGATAACAATCCCGGTGTTTTGGTTCGGGTCATTTCGGCCTTGGGCGGTCATGACGTTGACCTGGCCCATTACGGGCCGTCGGGCCTGGATGATGCAGCTTTGGAGCACAACCGCGGCGTTGCCGAAGATGGCGTCGATGGTGCCGGAGATGTAGCACTCGCGGTAGAATTGGCGCTGGGAGTGGACGAAGAGGGTGTCTTGGTAGCCGTGGATGCCGCAACGGAAGAAGACCGAGAAGTCGGAGCTCGATCGGAGAGCAACGGCTTGGCCCGCTGCCGGCCCGGCCGTGTTGACGAAGGATATTCCGCTGGCCATGAAGCGTGCCCCGTCAATTGCTGCTTTTTCGAAGAATTTAGCAATTAGAAATTCAGTTTTTACGCAGAGTTAATAATTTCAATTTGGAAACATTATTAAGATTTAGGTTTTTATCAATTTTAAAAAATAATAATAAAAGAAAGGTTTAGTGAAAAATATTTCCAAAATTAAAATGTTTAACTGTAACAATTAGTGTATCACTTAATTATTTTGTGTAAAATTTAACTTTTGAAAAAATTTTAAAAATTATATTCATGTTCCATACACTAATATTTATATATTTATGAATTTTCATCATAAAAATCATTACTTAAAAATTACATATAGTTTAATATTGATTATATTAAAAAAATGATTTTTATAATTTTTTAAGTAATGATTTTTTATGATAAAAGTTTATAAATATGTAAATATAAGAATATGGAATATGAATATAATTTTTAAATTTTTTTTCAATGTTAAATTATATACAAAATAATTAAGTGATACACCAACTGTTACACAATTTGATTTAGAGATCTACACAGGTATAGAATAGAAAATCTGAAAAACTAAAACAAAATAAAATGAGTACTATATTATTTCTTCCCTAAAAACCTTTATATGTATTTCCAAAAATATTTAAAATTGAATCTTTTGATATGGAATATTTACAATCACTATGATTTATATAGATTCAATTTCTTAATTTGCACAACTATTTTATAGGGAATATATTAGAATAACTGTTAAAATTTTCTATCTCAATAAATCTTTTGAACACTATATATATCTTTTTGAAAATATTCAATTTCATAATATGTTAATAAGATATCTAAAGAATTTTAAGATAGGATCTTTTTATTTCCTATTATGCTAAATAAAATATTGATCCGGACCATTTGGCGGTTGTGATGTAGTCATGTAGACAAGGCCATAACTTTTGAGGATAATAAGATATCTAAAGTATTTTAAGATATAATCTTTTTATTTTCTATTAGGCTAAATAAGATATTGCTCATCTTGGACAAAATATCTGTATAGGCTAATATTAGGCTAAATAAGATATTTTCTATTAGGCTAAATACACAGTTCAATCATGGTTTATCTGTATATGTTATAGTCATTGGCGGATCTTGGGGGCTCGGGGCAATGAGGATCCTCTATAACACTTTGTGTGACATTAGGTGTAACACAAAATTAGTTATGCTATAAATTTACAATAAAAAAATTCCAAAAATTATATTTATGTTTTAAACACTTGTTAGTATATGTTTATAAAAAAAATTGATGAAAATACATGTTCTATAATTTTTAGAAAATCTTATGGAAAAATAAGTAATATTTGATTTATACAAAATTTAAATACATAATTTTTCATCAAATTTTTTTACAAGCATATACTAACAAGGGTTTAAAACATAAATATAATTTTTGGAATTTCTTTTATTGCAAATTTATAGCATAATTAATTTTGTGTTACACCTAGTATTACACAAAGTGTTGTAGAGGATCTTCATTGGGCTCGGGGTGGCTGAAGCCCCCGTAGCCCGGAAGAAAAGCCTAGGAAAAAAAATTTATATGGATTTTTTTTGGTAGTTTTTACTAATTTTAGAGATAAAACAATGTAAAAAGAGTAATGAATCATAAAGATAGATTAGCTTAGTTGGAAAGATGGGGTATTTATTACCTTGAGCTCATGAGTTCAATTCCCATTATTAGCCTTACTTTTTTACAATTTTTTTTCCTATTAGTTTCCTACTACTAAAAATGCCTAATTAAATACCAAATTTAAGGTTTTCTCCAATATAATTAAAAAAACTTTCTTTTTATATATACATATAAAAAATTTCTCAATTTTTTTTATAATTTTTGTTTATTTTTTAAAAATTTTCATACTAAAAATGTCTATTTAAATAATAAATTTAAGGTTTTTCCAATACATTTTACAAAATATTTTCTTATATACATGCACAAATAATTTTCTCAAAAAAACATTTAGCCAAATTTAAGGTTTTCCCCAATATACTTAAACAAAAACTTTCTTTTATACATATATAATCCTCATTTTTTAAAATAATATTTGTTTTTTTTAAAAAAAATCTACTAAAAATAACTATTTAAATCATAAATTAAGGTTTTTTCAAATATATTTAAACAAAAAAAAAGAAGTATTTTTCATATATACATGATAAATGCAATAAAAAATTTTCTAAAATTTTTTTAGCCCCCCTTAACAAAATTTGTGGATCCGCCACTGGTTATAGTTACAGGGAGTATTACAATTGTATTTATCTTTTGACCAATGTAATAGAAGTATAAGATATTAGAACATATACTACTATGTTTTGGGGGGTAAAAATCATTTTCTGATTAAATAAACTATATATATTCCGTGAACCGATCGATCTGCAGGCAATAAGGCTTCGTTGACCATATACAATTAATAAAAATTTTATATATTGTGGACGTACAGAATCATTAATTAATTAAGTCGCGTCATTAAGGCGATTTAGCAGCTAATTAATCTCACCAGTTGCAAACTTACAATATTCAATATATATAATATAATTCTAGATCCGTCAAAATGTGGCATAGAGTAGAAAATAAACTTTAAGAAAGCTAAGATAGAGGTTAATAATTGAAAGACAAATTAAGCATTAATAAGGATTAATTAGCAAGTAATTAATTTACCTGCAGTTGCAGAGTTGTATGTAGTGTAGCCTGACCTTATACTCCTTCCACTAGTAATGATTGTAAGCCTAAGTCCATCTCCCACCAACATAAGGTCACTCAAGTTAGGGTTCACCCATATGTTTTCCCTATAGACTCCCCTCTTGACATGAACCACCTTCCTCCTTGACCCTCTTACTCTCGCGGCTGCATTGATCGCGGCTTGGACACTCCGAAACTGACCTGACCCGTCTTTTGCGACAACGAACAACGCCTTCTTAGCGGCCAAAGACCGCCTCCCTTGCAAGAGTTTCCGGTCTTGCCTAGTTAGCCAAGTAGGAAATGTACCATTGCTAGAATGGTTGTAACCTAAGATCTCATCCATGCCCAAAATGCCCTCATTGATAGCCAAGCTGTTGCTAATCAAATCGGACACGTTGTACTCCACGTGCGGAAGCATGAAATCCGTTACATTTAGATCCGACGAGCTAACCCTACAAGTCTCCAAGTTCGTCGAGGATGCACTAAGCCACGTTTGTACGTCGAAGTCGCTATAGGTTGCACTTGTTAGGCCTTGTAGGGTTTGGTTGAGTTGGATGATTGTGTTGTGGTAAAGCTTCACGCAATCCGCCCACGCGGCTCTCTCCTTGTGGGAGGTACAATTGCGGCCCCACCTCCATGTGTGGCCCTGGGCCGCCACAGCACGGTCCAGGGCCACTTGGATTGTCAGTCTTCTAAACTCTAATCTACTTTTTGGCTTGTATGTGGTTGGTTCGTGGCGCCCCATGAACCACCTACATGGCCTAGGGTAGGGCACTGTGGCACACCAAGCATTGATGTCGTTCAGTGGCGGCACATTCTCGTCTACTGGGGAAGGAGCGATGTCATCGCCTCTTGGGGAGAGCGGCGATGGTAGTGGTGGTATTGAGAATGTGGCGTTGGCCAGTGTCAGTAGGAAGAGGAAGAAGAGGAGGAAGACGAATGGTGCCATGAATCGATCGATGATAGATCGATCTAGCAACCTAAGTTTCTTTGTAGTTGATAATGGTTGGGAGGAGACTCAAATCTCAAGAGCTAGAGATTTTGCTTTAAAGGAATGAGGAGATCGATTAGGGATCCAAAGGGTATGAGATGATCTATTTTTATATAGTTATGTTTGAAAATTATGATTGACCAATTGCTTAATCCATGGAGTTGGAACATGCAAGGGCATTAAATGGGCCAACTATGGCTTGATGCAAATGCAAAAATAATGCATATATGTCAGACGAATCATATGTCTTCCTCCTTGATTTAAGCATATAATAAAATTCTTTTTTCATATATGTTATGATCATGTGAAAGCGAAATGATTTCGTATTGCAGATGTCAATCACCATATATTTTTTGTTTTCAGTTGAGCATATTTCTCTAAATACAAATAAGCGAATTGAATTTTACTACGTGCTCGTTTGGATTGGTTTGAAAAACCTAAAAAGTTAAATATCTCAAAAAGTTTGATAGAATATCTACATTTGGTTAAAAATTTTCATCTCCAAAAACCCAGGAATTGAAATTTCTATAAATTTAACTTCATGTGAAATACAGAAATTGGAATTACCAAGAGATACATGGTAAGACAACTTCCCCCTTTTCTTACTAATAAAAATCTCTTATTTATCTCGCTTATATCAAATCCACCATTATTTCATTTTTCAACCAAACATGTTTCATAAAATCTCAGAAAGTGTAATTAATGAGAGGTAGACTTCCCAAGAATTAAATTCCCAAGAAGTAGACTTCCTACATTTATCCAAACGAGCACTGAAAATCATAATCTCCTTGACCTAATTTGCAATAATGTTCTCAGATAGCTTCATTTTTTTTCGTGGATCCGAATGTCAATTGAATATCATAATCTATTTTAAAAATTGTTAAATAAAGATATGTAAATAAAAATTTAAAAATAAAAATGAAAATGCCTTAACTTATACCTTACAGAATAGGTTTAAAAATTTTATTTTTATAAAAACTTCATCGATTTTCATTTTGTACGTTAGTCTTGATTTCTAGGATCATTGGATTTGGGTCGGACTTTTTTTTTTCTTTTGTTTTTGATATTTATTTAAACTTTTTGTTGTATTATACTGGTTAGTCCGTCCATTTTTTTTTTTCAATCTCTCGATTTTCCAGATAAGAGTTTCGAATCATTACCTTGATAATAAAAAAAAAATAGCAACCCTAAAATTCTCAAATGAGACATCATTAGCAACCCTTTTAGAATTTAGGTAACTTGAAAAATGAGGAAGGAACCCAATCCCTAGTCCATAAGGCGGTGATGTCATTATTAGACGACACGTATACAAATATGGTTTAGCGTAAATTGGAAGAAGGCTTATTCTTCAATCATCATGTTTGTATTGTATGTGTTAATGTTCAAGTTATCCTGTTGGATACATATATTTAATTGGTTTATATATGTATCCTTTTCCCCAATATAAGGGTTCGTTTGGTTCAATGTGGGAATTAAAATTCTCGAGAAGTTACTTCATGGGAATTGAATTCCTGAGAAGTCTAATTGATGGGAATTGTAAAAATGTGTTTGGTTGATTTTTTTATTTTAGAGAATTAAAGGGGGAATTGGAAATTTTCAAATACAAAATGAAGAAAGTTGAACTTACCTAGGGGATTAGGTAAGTGAACTTACTCCATTTTGGGGAATTCAACTTCCCTGGAAGTTGAATTCCTGCATTTTTTAATTTCAAAAATACCAACCAAACACATGAATTTCTCCTACTTCCTGAAAAGTTCCACTTCCTGGATTTTTGGGTTTCCAACCAAACTTGGATTTTTGGGTTTCCAACCAAACGAGCTCTAAGTTTTTTCTTAAAGCTCCATTCTAGCTCGGATGTATACGAATTTGAAAATTATTATGATCTTTAAATAAGTCGTGGGTAGATTGTATCATGAATTTAACCATCAATAAATTTATCTTCTTGTAAAAAAAAACTTATATCGAGGAAGATTTGTTTTTGACATAAAATAGTGCCTTGTATTGAGGAAGATATTGGATATAAATGTTCATCTAGTGCTTATAAAGACGAATCTAAAATCTCACTTTCTTAATAACGAGTCCAAAATCAAAGAAACGAACCCGAATTGGACTGGCTCTGAATTCTTTGATACCATCTTAATTTGTGAGTTTGTAATTTGGCTGAATGAATGAAATTTCAAGAAGAAGAAGTGAATTGAACCAGAGAAAAGCAGAGGAAAGAAGAAAACTCCATTGTTGGAGTTCAATCATAAGCAAAACTCTATATTTGCCAATTAATAGCAGCTCCATATTTGCCAATTACAAACGGAAAAATTGGATGAAAATCAACCTCCATATTTGCCAATTAATAGCAGCTCTAAGCCACACAAACGGAAAAATTGCAAATGGAAAAAGCCGTCCTTTGGGGTGTTTAAACTAAATTTTGATGGATCTATCATATTTTCAACAAATAGCTCAATTGGCTATATCATTCGAGATTGGAATGGGAAACCTATTAGCATTGACGGCCAATTGGTGGGGGGGCCAGAAACCGATTATGACTGAGGCCCTAGCTCTAAGAAATGGGCTTCTTAAGGCCCTTGAGCTTAAAATTTTGAATCTTGTTGTGGAAGGAGATTCAGAAATCATTATCAACTGCCTAAAATATAACACCAGATGCCCTTGGGAAATTGAACTAACTATGGCTGACATTAAAACTCTTCTGTTGGGTTTGCGGGAGACCTCATTCTCCCACATCCCCCGTCTCGGCAATCGAGTAGCGGATAAGGTTGCACACCTTAACTACTCGGCCAGGGGTCACAACATATCAAATGATTTAGGTCTTATTGACCTCATACGAAAGGATGCTATCGGGTAGAGCTTGCTGTAACGGCCCAGATTATAAATCCGGGTTACGTTTAGAGGGAAGAGTTATCCCTCTGCCAGATCTTGCAATCCAAGTACGAGCTGCTTATTTATCAACTTTAAGTTATAACCCTGTTTAAATTTTTAGGATTTAACGATATAATTCAAGAAAAAGGGGATTTCAAACCCTCAAAACAATCAAATAATTCAATCATTATTTGTGCTTTCGCACGTGAACCTGTCCTAATTCAACTAGTCAAAACTCAAAAGAGATAAAACGGGTCTTAATCAATATAAATACAACATGTTTCTAAATGACAAACTTAACCAAAACATTTGTAAAGTCAAGCTATAATAGGTGAAGTCTTCTTAATACTCTCGTCCCGTGAGAAAACCCCGCCATAGAAGAAATCAACAAGCAAAAGGGAGCGGGTACCTGAAACTATCCATGAAGTCAGGCCAAGAGACGCATGCGGGCCCTAAAGACCTCGCTGAGGACATATAATACGCCTTTACCTAAATAAAGGATGTTCTAGTGCAGTACGGAATTTAAATCACACAAGCATGCTGACAATTTATATATGCAGAAAGCGATTTTAAATGGATCCACACAGAATGCCAAGTGGCATATCCCCAACTCCCAATATGTGCCCACTCCGGGGTCATACATGTCCGTACCCAACTTTGAGGTAGGACGCTCGGTCGGTGCCGCAGTCATCATATGTCCGTACCCAACTCCGAGGTAGGACGCTCGGTCACCGCCGCAGCCATATCATAATATAAGACTCGACTGGGACCGAATCGATATGAAACACGCATGCCCCAATGACCCTAGCAACGACTCTAAGGACTCACAGATAACGGTCGTTCTCTTTTCAAACGCATAAAGAATAGGGATACTCATTCATAAGTGCAAGTCCTAAGCATGATACTACATGACATGCTTTTATGCAGATGCAACACCTACATACTATATGACACATCAGGCATGAGGTCCTGGTTACTGAGTAAGCTCCCGTAGGAAACTTACCTGGAGTCTTCACATCCAATAGCAAATACGTCACTCAGATAATCATCCATCGACCAACAAGCCACTCAGAGAATCATCCAATCACACTAGCAAGTAATAAGCAATGAACAATTCATCAATACATATGTAATTAACACACAAGCGAGCTTTCAAGTCAACACAAGATTCAACAAAATTTCATTCAAATAATCTAACGTCCTCATCGTAACCATCAATCTTAAGTAACCTTGTTCCCATCAAGTATGCAACTTAGTTCAAACCCTGTTCAAGATCATTACTCAAACCATCTTACTTCAAACCAAGCTCAGGTTTTCCTTAAACATTTTCTCATGTAACCATCGATTATCAAATACCTGATTACTCAACAAAATCACAGGTTCTCAAAACCAAGGATCAACAAGTCTTATTTATCAAAACTCACATAATAGATCATGCTCAACGAGTAACCAAGGTAAGTTGACAAGAATCTCTTTTATCAAATCATTTTCTCAAGTATCATATATTCATTCATATTTAAGGACTAAGCCATGATAAGTCGACATTTCTAAAATCCTTTATAAATTCAATTATCACTAAATCAATCAATGAAAGCTCGAAGTCAACACAAGCAAGATTAAAACATAACAAGTTCTCAAGATATCTCTTTATCTAAGACTTCAACTTTACTTATCAAGACAAGTTATTAAATAATATCTCAAGGTATTGGCTATTAAACACATGATAATAACCTAGTAAAACTTATCGTTATCACAATAAGATCTTATTAATATATATATATATATATATAATTTAAAGGATTATTATCCCTAGCCAAAAAGATTTAGTCAATGAATATAATTCTATAAGCAAATAACAACCAACAACTCATCTATACTCATGTTTAATAGCTAACTCAAATTATTAACCAATTTCTTAACTTAAAAAAAAAAAGCATAACAACAAGCTTACAAGTATAACAAGTTCTCAAGATGTCTTTTACACAACCTTGCACACTCGGTCCCATCTTAACTTCTTTTATCTTACCAATCAAAACATTAATCACATGACATGCAACTAAAACACTCACACTTAAGAATATGTTTCTATAAGAAGAATCTCATCTCATTGGTCAAGCAACTAGTTAATAAGATTTAATTATTATCTAACTACTCAAGTATACTCTAGTTTACTTACAACTTACCACTTTTAAAGAGTTAAATCCGACAACTCATTACCATTTATAATACCCTATTAAAATTACGAATGGCTCATCAAAGTTAAACCTATCGAAAGACATTAGCTTTTCAAAATCAACTTAGTAAATCCTCATTATAAATAGTTAATTTTATAGGTAACTCAGTTGCCAACAATAGTATTATCAAAGGTATTGCACCCATTTAAACTTGTTTTACGATTAATTTACTTTAACTAATCCCTAATTAACCCATTGCAATTTAGTCAAAAAAAAAACAACAGTGAGTTGAATTGGATTAGGAAAGCAAGGCAGACATCGATTAAGCTCAAATCCAACAACTAATCAATTCATTACTCAAACCTCACAGCACACAACTCAAAACAACTCAAGGCAATAACTCTGTTTCGTTCAATCCCAATTTGATTTTTGTGGTTAAATAAACTAAATCAAATCCGAGTAAAGACCCAAGCCCAAGAACATTACCCAAGTCCTGCCCTGGCCTAAAGAGGGGGAGATGCTGGGTTTCGGGTTGTAGGTGGTGCTCTGACGAGCTTTGCCTCGTGGTGGCGCCAAGGAGATCCGGGGAGAGGAGACACGAAGAGATCTGCATGAGGTAGCTTCGAGGAGGAGGGCAGCCATGGGGCTCCTCTGTCGTTCAGATCCCAAAAGAAGGGGAATGTATGAATAAGGGCGGCGACGACTCAAACTCGCCTGGATTCCGCCTCGAGGAGCACGACTCCAAGTGTCAGGGTTCCAAGGCCGGCAGTGATGTCGATGGCGATTGGGGGAGCGAGAGGACCAGAGCAGGGAGGGCGAGATAGACAGGGATAGAGAGGGCGAGATCGACGGAGATAGAGAGGGCGAGATATGAGGGAGAGCAAGAAGGAGGAAGAAGATGCCATGGTTGACGGGGATGGTGTTAGATCTGGATACGGCTTGGCTTCTAGGATCCGTGCTCGGCGGCGGCTTCATGAGTGAGGAGGGAAAGCAGCGCAAGGGCGGCAGCAACTCACAGGGAGGAGCAAGGAGGGCCGAACGAGGACGAAAGAGAGGGAGCTCGGAACTTGAAGGAGATAGCGAGGGGATGAGCAAGTAGAAGCCATGGTTATAGGTGGGAAGGGAGCGAGCGGGAGGGATGAGGGTGACCTTCAATGGCGACTCAGATCTGATAAAATGAAGGAGGAAGCAGCTGCCATGGGAGGCGGGTCCAAGGGCTGAAGTAGGAGGATGAATAGTGGGCGGCCGCTTGGGTGAATAAGGGTATTTATAACCCGCAATTAGGGTTAGACTAGTTTGAGAAAAATTGCAAAGTTATTCTGTTATTTCTGATTTATAAAAAATTATACCCCTATAAAATTATAGAATTCATCCTGATAAATTTTATTTAAATTAAAAGTATCACAATATCAATCTTTGTATTAATAAAGTAAATAAAATAATTTATTGAAAGTATTTTTTTTTCAAAATCTTCGACACCTCAGAATTTTTAATTAAATCATACGGAGTAATTCATAAAATAATATTTTAAAATTTTGGATATTTACACTTGCTCTCCCGAATTTTTACCTAATAAAAAAAATCATTTTAATCCATAAATAAAATAATTTAAAAAATTCTAACTAACTAATCAAAATCTCACGATATGAATTGAAATACACTTTACCACAACTTTTAGTTAATACTAGTGACCATACCCGTGCTACGCACGGGGCATGGTTCAATAAAATTAAATCTTAATATATTAAAGTTTTATATGCTTAGTTCTTATTAATGAAAATAAGATCAAATGCTTGTGTGTATTTTTGTTGTCATTGTTAGGGGTTAGGATCGGCGTTTAAGTTTTATATGTATATATCTAAATAACAATCACATTATGGAATTGAATTTAAAAAAAACAATCAATAAAACTAAAAGATTCATTTCACTAAAACAATTATTATTATTATTATTATTAAAAAATTTATAAAGTTTATTTTTCATTTGTTTTTAATATAATTATTCAAATTATTCATATTCTTGATAAATCTCTATCATTGTCAAACATTAAATGGAATATAATTAAAAAAATAATGTTATTAAATAACTGAAAATAAAATAATACAAAACGATAAAATTAAATTACATTAAATATACATTCTATTTAATGTTCTTGTTATGTGCCTCTTAGTTACACTCTCTCGTATTCATCTGCTTACTCCAAATGGTATCAAAACCTAGCAAAAATAAAAATAAGTATCAATTAAGTCATAAAATTTTTTTAATAGAAGATCAGCTTAATGAAACATATATACCCTAGACTCTAATAAAAATATATTAGATGATTAAACTCTTAATGAAGCATACCTTAAACTCTAACAAAAATAATAAAAAGATATTAGATGATTAAACTATGAAATTTTTTAAAAGAAAATTAAAACAATTGATTTTGCTATTTCGAAGGGCTAGATGTAGCTTGTAATCTGATTAATTTTTATAATTATGTAAATAACATGTAATTATTATAAATAAAAGTATATTGATATGATAAAAAAATGCATAATCAAACTCCAATAAAGTAAAACAAAATTGTTTAGTAAATAGTTGTGTTGTAATACCAAAAAACAATAAATATAAATGAACTAACAAATAAAAGGATGCTAAGAAAAAAGCATAATAAAACTAACTTAGATTATAATAAAATAAGACAAAAGATCTCTAATCTCTGTAGCTTAAATTGTGAAAGATTCAGTAAAAAATGGAAAATATATTCAAAGGGAAATTTTGGTGCAGTTTTAAATTGATAATTACTTACAAACATCAATTATTATATTTATGGTCAATTTTATTTATAAGAACTCATAACTCCTTTAATTTATTACTCGGTAATTTGAAGAGAAAAGTAACCGCTACATAATAAATTATATGATTAAATATATTTCTTAATATGTTTGTAATTTCAAATTACAGAGTATTATCGTTGTATTTAATTAGGGGATTGATTGCACATAATTTTTTTTAACCGTGGTAATTAAAGGAGTTTATTATTTCAAAATCTAAAAATTGAAAACTTTAGAAGGATTTAACCTAAATGTCATAATCTGCATGATTTGGTTGATTATTTTTAAAACTGAATATCATTATTTTAGACCTTTCTTTTAAATATGTTAACTATATATATGTATTTGATAATGATTTTTCTTGTAGTTGTTTGTTGGTATGTATAAACTTATGATCGAGTATTGATATTTTGAGAAGTAGAAATTTAATTTATAATTTACAATAGTAGAAAAAAATTATTGTGCCTCAACTAAGGGTCTCTACATTATAAATATTTCAATTAAAATCTAAAAATCACCAATTATTTAAAAAATAAATATCAAGTAACAACTAATTGAATAATTAAATTTAAATCCTTAGTATTTAGAATAGACAATCAAGCCTATATGTTTTGGATAACAATCGAGTGACCAATAACTTTACATTATCATATACCTAGAAGTTTTACTTTCTCAACAATATGAAAACTAATCTAATACACTGCATGTGTAAAGAGATAAAAAAAAAAAAGAAATAGCAAATGTTGAAATAGATGAGTCTCACCATACAAATTGTCCAGATATAATAGAAGCTGAAAATTCACCACACGCTCAAAATTCACCACATTTCAGTACTTCAAGACCATGGACATAATGCAAAGAAACGGGTATATTTGAATTCAAAAACCCTTCAGAGGACACTTAACCACGTACTCAAACCTGCAAGAAATAATGGATGATTATCAGATCCATAAGTCAATATATATGCAAGAAAATAATGGTTTTTGAATAGAAGAAAAATTTGCAAATGACGGGTATTGGCCAGGGTAGGGATTGCATCAATTTGCCATATATATATATATATCAAGGAGTAAAAGATAAACGTCCATAATTTTGTCAACAAAATGAATGATGTTAAAAGCCTATAATTAACTAATTAATTTTTTGAGGGTGAAACGGCTATAATTAATTTTGTGAATTAACTAAATGTTAGTAACCGGCTGGATACCTAGGCTATGATGATATATAGTAACGGCTAGGATAAAAAAGAAGGCATCGTAAGTGTTGTGAAATTATTTCACAAAGATGAAACTCCTAATCCCACTAAATGGCTAATCACACTAAATGCCTAATTGTGATGCCACTAATTTTGTGAGAAAATAAACAAATTGAATAAACATTTATGAAGACTTGCACACAACTTTTCTTGTTATATATTATAAATACGGAGTACTCCGTATACATCAAACCGCTCTTTATTACACTAACCGTGATTAGACTTCAATCTGTTATTCAGTAACCATCAAGTCACTAAATAAAATGTCAAACAAATGTGGCGGTAAATTGTTTTCTGATGTAACCTACTCCGTAGTACTCCATTAAATAGATTGAGATTTCATACCCCTCGTTAATTAAAATGTGTTATTCTAGAAATCTACACAATTATTAATTAAGAAAACAAACAAAAATACACTTATACTCTTAATTATTACTCTATTTTTTTTAATTTCTCAAAAACTACAACTAACAACTATCTAATCATTACAAATTTACAAAAACAATTTAGTAAAGTAGTTGACAAAATATCTAAAATAACAAGTTTTTCTTAATAAGATTTACTTCTTAAAATGACAAATTTTAATTAACAGAGGAAGTATTAGCTAAAAATTAACTGCTTGATTTTCGTCTCGATGCAGGAAGCTCCACAAGCAACTTCTGAACTCCCTTGCCATCCTCAATGTACAACTTTTACAATAGATGATCCTCGATGATGAGAGGTGTAAGTTCGAAAATTCCACTGCAAGGCCAATGTAGTTGATGACGCTATCTCAAATTGGTCTTTACAGTTTTAAGTTTCTTATGTCGAATATGACTAATGTGCCATAATGTTTAAACCTTGGTTTAGACTTAACTGTTAGCCATATTGCTTCTTCTATTGTTTATTAAGGGCATAATATTAAGGGCATTACCCCTTTGATTTAATGCATAAGGGCATTAGAGCATGTTTATTGGTGAGTCTAAGGGCTCACCAATAATCCACATAGGCTAAAAAATAAAAGAAAAATGAAAGAATAAGTGAGGTGGCCATGAGCCCGGGGAAAAACAACCTTGAAGATGAGTCCGGGCTCATTGCATGGAGGGCCACTGCAGCGCTGCCATGTGGCAGCGCTAGATTAATTTTTCTTTTAAATCGATTTTTCTCTATTTTTGTTAATATAAAAAATTTAAAAAAATTTATTTTTGAATGTAATTTCTTTTTATCTACCCATAGACACCCATATTGTATATGTTTTTTATTTTTAAAAAAGTGAAGTTAAAAGCCCGTGAGTGGGCTCACTGATAATTTGCTGAAAAGGTAAAAAATTGGGTTGGGCTCTTTAACTGATGTGGCAGTTGAAAAGTAAGTTAAGAGCCCGAAACGAGACTCACTGATAAACATGCTCTTAGCCCCGGTCGCTTATTGAGTAAAAAAAAACATTTTTTAGGGATAAATCCATTTTGAAAATTATTTGATTAGTGGCTTAGGTCATGTTTGGTAAAAAGGTAGTTGATTGGTAGTTGATACTTCATATATTATTTGTGTTAAATATATATTAATAAGCTAGTATGATATTTGGTAAACCTATGTAGTTGTTAGAGAAATTGATGAAAACTTGTTAATAAAAAATCAAAGGCTTAAAAAAGTTAGGGTGAGTAGCTGTTTAAAATCTCCTATTTCAAAATTTATTAAATTAAAATTTTATATTTATTTTATTTAATACTATATAATATCAATTTTTTTAAAAAAATGTTAATTGATGGTATCAAGGCTTAATTAGTCAATTGCCATTGAGAAATCACTAAGTCTCTCGGAGAGGTTGTAGGCTTGTAGCCCAACGGTTGGAATGAATTGGGCTGAACGAGCCCATACATTGGCCCATTATCCCAATAAAAGAAAATGAAATAGAATGCAATTATGCAAAATCTAGGGTCAAAACTACAAACTCGGTGGCGCCGGAGTACTTTCATGCTTTCTTTATTTTAACATTTGCCCCCCTTTTTCATGATGAGAAACCAACATTCGGTTGCAAACTTCAAGCACGTGACCTAGCCAATAAAAGCTACGTATCGGGTAAGCCGGCTTGCGTCGATCGATTCGACCCACCTGCATGAAACAAGACAAACCTTTGATTTTCATCCAAGGAAATGAGCGGATGCAGTGATCGAACCAAAAACCTCCTTACCACCCATTTATCACACAATCCACACCACTAGCCCACCCCGACTAGCTCCTCATTTGTCCCTCTTTTTGCAATTTAATATAGAAAGGGAATGTTACTATGTTAGTGCATGCTATACTAAAGCACCATAATGAACATAGTCACACATTGTAAAATATTCAATGGATAGGCCATTAGGCTCTGTTTGGAATGCGCAAAAAATTAAAGCTCGCATGTCGATTGCATGCACTTATAAATGCATGCCAAGTGTTTAATCATTGCCTTTCTCTTATTCAATCAAAACCAGTACATTAAAATAATGATAAGGAATAAGTGGATATTTTTTGCCTCCTCTTTGGGTGAAAAAATAAATTTCACCTTTGATTTTGATATATTATTAATGAGTTGGATTAGTCAACAAAAGTCGATTTATCTGGTATATGAATTTATACTTGTGCAAAGTCCTTCTGATTTGAAAATTGAGTTTGGGTATAATTAAAAAAAATCTGAAAATTGAAATAGAAAAGGAAAGATATGAATGTGTTAATTGGTACTTGTTGGAAGGAGATACTCAGTATAATTTTCATGATTGTGGCGTATATACACTAATTGAGGGAGGTTTGGCGAGTGTACGGCAAATAAAATATTTTAAATAAATGTAAGTGGGTGTATATTTTGTATGAAATGGAGGTTTAAAAATAGGTGTAATCTCCCCCCGTATGCTATAATGGCTAAGGCCTAAGGGAAACAGCCTCTAAAAAGATAATATTCTCTTTTGACTTATTATACGATTTTGTTGTTCCCCGTAGGCCAGTTTTAACAGTCTAAACTCCCTGTAAATACTAATATAATCATGAATTTTTACATCTCATTTCCGTCACTCGATCCTATCTTTATTCTTTCGATTTGAATCAACAATGAATTAATCTTAAATATCATCATCAGAAGCTGCATGTGATAATGAAAATTTTGGTAGTGAAAATTATGACTATGGTAACTTTTGAATGAGCAATGAAAAATATGTGCATGAAGATGATCAAATTGGTGGCTTCGGAACAGGAAATGGTTATAAAGAGAGTAATGCAGATCTACCAAAATATTAGATGTGATTTTCATTCAATAGTTGGTAGTTTCATTTTGTACTTGTTTTTTCTTTGTTAGTGCTTTAAACAACTTAATATTTATTTTTATTATAATTTTGATGAATCTATAGTAAAAAAAGATTAATGTCATTTTCTAAAAATATTATTTATGCAATGATAATTCAAATATGTCAAATATTATAGTCATATCGAAGAACTCTTGAATATATTTACAATACTACAACTTTTATTTTTAATTAAAAATAATAATTATATAATATATAGATTTATAATTGTATTATTTACATATTTATATAATTATGAAACAATTAAAAATAAATAAATAATAACATTTGGCCTTCCAAAAAGGAAGCCAAATTTGGCCTTTTTTTTGAAAATAGGCTAAAAACAAAAAGGCTAAATTGGGTTTTGGCCTAGGATGGGAGTAAAATTAAGCCATAAACCCAATTTTTAGCCTATCATGGGAGATGGCATGGCCTAAGTGAGTTTTTATATTTTTAGAAAAAAAAAACTATATGAAAATATTGTTGAGTGTTTATTATTTATGAGGTAGATTGGTTTAGGTGGAAATGATAATAAAAATATTTTTTCTAATTTAGAAAAGCAAAAATGAAAGAGGCTAATGGGTTGTATTGTAATTAAAAACAAATGAGATGGATATAAAAAAATTATTTTTTGGCACCTCTTTTTAAAATCCTATCAAACATGTCCTCCCTTTCTCGAGCTTCAGGCTTATTTGAGCTCGAATTTTTACTTAGTAAAAAAAAACTTGTCCTCCCTCTTCTATTTCTTGATTTAAAAAACTTCATTTGATACAACTTACTATATATATAGCCAATAAAAAGGTGTTTGTGGCACAGTGGTTGTGAAACTGGGGTAAATAATTAGGAAAATCTGCTTAGATATTGTTGTAACGAGAATGATAAACAAAAAAAAGAAGGACACGTAGATTTACGTGGTTCAGAAATAATGTGTTACCTACTTCCACGTGTAGAGGAATTAAATTCTTTAATAGGGAGACCACCGTCGTGGGATGCTGCCAACCGTTGATGTTTACCAGTCAGCAACAAATTCAAGATATATTAACCACTTGTAAATTTTAAAATTCCAATTAATTAATCAATTATTTAAATGTGTTAAAAATATTTTTTTACTTTTTTACAGTAGACAAAATTTAGGATACTTCTAAGTATCCATGATCATCAAGCATGATGATGTTCTGGAATTCACAACTATAGTTTAAAATAGCATTACAACTCTGTCGAGATTTTGCAATAAAGTCTGATGCACTATTTGCCTCTCTGTAGCAGTGTTGGAATTTGATAAATTCAAAGTCTTGGCTTAGAGTTTGAATTTCTTTCACTATTTGTGTAATCTCCCATGGTGAGGTGTTATCCTGGTTGATGGCATTGATAATGGTTGCACAATCACCTTATATGATCGCCCTCTGTATTTCAAGTTCTGTTGCTAGTCTTATACCTGCAAGTATTGCAAAACATTCTGTTTGGATGACAGAATACGTTTCACCATTACATTTATGTATTTTAATTATTTCCCCTTGATTGTTTCTAATGATGCAACCAATTTGAGATTGAATCCCATTTTTGACAGAAGCATCTACATTTATTTTTACAATGTTTTTAGGTGGATATTTCCAGTTCAATTTCTGACGAGGTTTAGTGTGCTTAGGAGAATTTGTAATTATTTCAATTTTTTCCAACATAGAATTTTATCAATAGTTTGAGTAAGAGTGTGGGCTATGTTTTTGTTAGAATTTTTCTGGAAGATAATTTTATTTCGAAGTTCCCAGATCGAGTGCCATAAGTGGCATAGGTCAGTAAAATCTTTGTTTTTGCTTTTGGTATTTAAAATATTTTCAGAGATATCGGTTGTTAGGTTTGGAATATTATAGGATTTATGAAGTTTGATGCCCAGGTTTTGGATGAGCATTCTGGTCATCTGACAGTTAAAAAATAAGTGATTTGCGTCCTCTGGTTCATAGTTGCAAAGTGAGCAGGTACTGGGGACTCTATTTATGTATTTGTTTAAACGCTCAATGGTGAGTAAGATATCTAATATAGTTTTCCAAATAAAGTTTTTAATGATTGGAGCGATATCTAGTTTCCAGATCCAATCTCCGGAGATATTTTTGTTATTTCTTGTGTTAAAGAGAGAAGAGGTAGATTTGACTGTAAATGTTCCATTTTTAATGTAGATCCAAATTAGTCTGTCTGCGATGTCAATACCAGGGATGTAAATATTTGATATCATTTGAGCAATGTGAGGTGGGAAAATGTTGTATAGTTTATTAGTATCCCAAGTATTAAAGTTTGTAAATAGATTGCAGACTTTTAGGTTAGGATTGTGGTGACTGGTTGTTTCTAAAGTTTTCAAGTTTTTGTTCATTTACCCAGATGTGAGACCAGACGTTAATGGTTTTCCCATTTCCTACAAGCCAAAGTAATCCTTTGGAGAAAGTATCTCTAATATTTAAGACTAGTCTTCCAAATTGCCAGGAAGTTTTTGTTTTGTTTCTTTCCATTATGGGTTCCGTTGAGAGATATTTTTGGGTGATAATTTTTGACCAGATGTTATTAGGATTTGCTATTATTCTCCAAAGAAGTTTCATCTGCATACTTAAGTTGATTTGTTCAGCTGTTTTGAAGCCTAGTCCTCCATCCCTTTTAGGGGTACATAAGCGTTCCCAGCTAATTAATGGGTGATAGTTACTCCGTATCAGATTGTAGTTTATTCCAGAAAAAGTTTTTGTTGATTTGATCAATTTTATCAAGAATTCCTTTTGGAAGAAGGAAGGATTGCATAAGATAGTTGGTTTTGGAATTGAGATTAGCTTGAATAAGGACAGATCTTCCGGCTTGAGAGAGTGTGTTTGATTTCCATTTGGATAGTTGTTTTTTTAGGCTTGTAATTGCTTCGTCAAAAACACTGTTATTTACTCTACCACTAATGAGAGGTATTCCCAGATATTTTTCTAAGGTTTTAGTAACAGGAATATTTAATTGTTGAGCAAGACTTTGAGCTTTTTGAAGCGATGTTTTTAGAGACTTGTAGAGAGCTCTTGTTGTAGTTTATAGATAGGCCTGAGATATTACATAAGTTGTTTAAAAGGTTTTTAATTGTGTGAAGACTTAGATCATTAGCCTTTCCAAAGATGAGTGTATCATCTGCAAAGGAAAGGAATGGGATAGGATCGATGTTATTTGTCAGTTTGATTCCAATTAACGGATCAAGTTCTAAAGATTCCTGTTGAATCATTCGTGTGCTAATAATTCCATAACTATGACAAAGATGTATGATGCGAGAGGATCTCCTTGTCGTATATCGCGAGAGGTTTGGAAGGTCTTCCCAGGTAAGTTATTGACTAAGACAGAAAGTTGGTTTTAGTTAAGCATGTCATTACCCAATTTATCCATTTTTGATGAAATCCAAATTTAGTCAATATAATGCGTATGTAGTTCCAGTTTATTTTGTCATAAGCTTTTTCCATATCAATTTTAATTGCCATCCATCCATATTTTCCTTTTTTATTGTGGAAAGAGTGAAAGACCTCATGGGCTATTAGGATGTTGTCTTGAATATTTCTTCCCTGAACAAAGGCTCCTTGAAATGGGTTGATAATACGAGGTAAGATTGGTTTAAGTCGGTTAGCTAAAAGTTTTGAGATAATTTTATAAATAGTGTTGCAGAGACTGATAGGACGGAAATGGTTGATATTGATAGGGTTATCAATTTTCGGTATGAGTGCAATAAAAGTTGTATTTACTTCATTAAGAAGGATGCCAGAATGGAAGAATGATTTAATAGCCTTGCATAGCAAGCTACCCACAATGTTCCAGTATTTTTTTATAGAATTCTGGTGGGAAGCCATCAGGGCCTGGAGATTTATCTTCTTTTATAGAGAATAAAGTATCCTTGATTTCTTTATCTGTGAAGGGTTTGGTTAAGGTTAAGTTTTCAGAGTCAGTAATTGTGCGATCTATTAAGTTTGGGAAATATGTGTTGTAATTGGTTATTTCTTTGTTTGAGATGAATCTTTCAGCTAGTTCATTTGTAATTTCATCTCTAATCTGGCTTTCGTCTTGGATTATTAGACCATTTTTGTTTGTAAAATTTCGAGTAATGTTTTTTGAGTTTCTGATTTTAGTTATTGATTGGTAGTATTTGGTATTTCTATCTCCAAAATTAAGGAAGTTGGATTTAGCCCTTTGTTTCCAAAAGGTATTGTTAAAGTTCATAAGTGATTATCGTTTATTTAGTAATCTTTGTCTTTTATCAATTGTGATATTATTATAGTTTCCAGTAATTTGTTGTGTTTGTAATAATAAAAGTTGACCTTCAATATCTTTTAATTGTCTAAGGTTATTATTAGGATGCGATTTACACCAAATTTTTGTGTTTTTCTTGATCAGTTTTTGTTTTTGTAATAGTGTAAACATGAATGATCCACAAAGTTTATTTTTCCAGGTTGATTTAACTAGTTTATTGTAGTTTTCTACTGTATATCCATGTATACACATTAAATAATCCAAAAGGGAAAATATTTTCATTAGAGAAGTGTTTCCCTAAGTTTGATTTAGATGTAAAAACACGTTATTTCGATTAAACTGGATAAGAAGAAAAATCCACTATTTTTGCCATACACAATCAAGGAGTAAAAGTTTAACTAATTTAGTTGATTGATACAATAATAAATTAACGATTTTGCTTATCTATACTATAGGGCATTAGGGCAGATATTAAGCATTTCAATTAGAAAAAATATAAACTTTACTAATTTTGTTATTAATTTGGGGTTTATACATGGGCGTTATTTAGGAAATCAGTGTTCTTAATATATGCCATATAGAAGTACTGGATCGATAAATAGACTAATCGTCATGACACAATACAAGAAAACAAATACTCTGTATATAATAGAAATAAAATGTGTGTAAATAGACTAAATGCGCCATCTAAATTCTAAACAGTGCATCTAAATCATCGTTGTCTTGAAAAAGAGACCATTGGTAATTACTTACTAATTACTTTTGCTTTTGTGATTGGGTATCAAATTAATAAAAAGGTGAATAATTTTCTTAATTATTGTCATTAGTGTTTCTTATTTTCTTGCTTTTCAACGTTCTTGGTGATGTGTGTTCAAATCCGATGGAAGATGTGAAATGATACATATCCCACATTGATAATATAAGGAAATCAAGTCTTGTATATAAGTCGATAGATGTGAAATGATACATATCCCACATTGATAATATAAGAAAATCAAGTCTTGTATATAAGTCGATGAACTACTAATCTTCCTAATATCAATTGATTTTAGATAGAACTCAGTAAATTTAACAATTTTTATATAAACCTTGTACAAAATTCATGCTGTTAATCTTGCAAATACTAATGTAGTACTCTAGTGGGTTATGCGAGCTTTTAAAATTATATATAAAATAATCATAGTTAAATAAAAGTTATATTCATAGAGAAATTTATGTATCAACAATCATATACATAAATTAATATTTTTAAATTAAAAGTGAAAAATATGACTAATTAGATTATTTTTTAAAATGCAAATCAACCAAAAATTTGTTTATTTTTTCTTTTTAACTTTTAAACTATCTGTATCTTTTTTCTTTTAACATATTGTCCAATCACTTTATCAAAGTAAATCACATATCACTTGGATATACTATATATTGCTTCTCTTTTTTTCCCCTAAGATGAATATATGAGAAAGTTCTGGATTTTTTTTTAAATATTCAAAGAATAAAATTTTACAAAAAATTTTACAAGTTGAAAATATTTACAAAAATATTCAAAATTTGCAGGGGAATCAGAAAAACGCGATCTGAGACCGCGTTTCATTCACAAGATGTACAATTTGAAGGGGAGAAAAAACAAACAAAAGAAATGCGGGTTAAAACCGTGTTTTATATAAAAAAAATTTGGGTAAAACGTGATTTCGAACCGCGTTTTTATCAATTTTTATTTTTAAATTTAAAAAAAATAAAGGCCTGAAACGCGGAGTCTTCTTCGTCTTCTTCATTTGTACGCTGACCATCACCATCGTCTTCTTCATTTACATCATCGAAACACGCAAAACCCCTTGAAATCCACTGTCTTCTGATTCCCCTGCAAATTGAACCTCCCAGTGTCTTCATTTACATCGTCGTCGTCTTCTTCATTTACATCTCCGGTATCTTCCCCAAAACATGTCCGTGTTTCTTAGGCCTGCTTTCGCAGCCTTTCTTCCGGCTTGGACTCGGTCTTCGAGTATCTCAGGCCCCCAGCGATTATTGCCCGCCATCGGTTCGGCTTCGAGTTTATCTAGCCTCCGTCGATCATTGCCCTCAGTTTTGGACTCGGCTCGACCTCGATGTCGCTGCTTTTCATCCGGCTTAAGCGCTATCTCTTTAGGGCTTAAGTTGATTCATGGTCTTGAATCTCAAATCCATCATGTCCTTCTCCAATTTGTTCAAACCGGCCTCCGTATTTCAGTATTTTGGTTCGGTGTGGCCAGAATCTCCCAACGTTTGATGCTCTGGGTCATCATTGTTGTTGTCCGGTTGGGGTCTTTGCCCCCCTCGGTCGTCCTACTACTTGTGGTGGTTCGGATCGTCGCCGGCGCTGGTATTCCGGCCTGGCCTTGTCTCGGCAACCTATCTCACCCGCTTCCTCGCCGCCTCTCCCGGTGCTGGTCGGCGGAAATGGCTCCTCCTACCTTGTGTTGCTGCAAGCAGATGTCCATGGGTCTCTTTGGGCTGGTGTGGCCCGAGGGATTGACCCGGTTTGTTTCTTTGGGCCCAAGGGTTATCCTTGGGCCCAAAGCAGGCCCAATAAAAAATAAAAAAATATATTTATATATATTATAAACAAAAAAAAAGAGAGAAAAGTTAAAATCTTTTTGAAATAGATTATATATAACAGTATTTACTTATATATATTTTTGTTATATATAATTAGAAAATCCCGTAAGGGCCTCAAACCCCGTTCGAAAGGGTGTATACTAAATCCCATTTAGGGTTGAAAAATATTATATACTTATTGAATAATTTTGCTTCTCGAATCGTCCTGTTCGGTTCGGGGAGTTTCGTTCACATTTCCGTTGGTGGATCGATCTTCTTTTTGGCCTGTATTTGCCCCGTCTTCTGGAGTCTGGTCAGGGCTTCGGTGTGGTTGCGTATGTTTTGTGTTGGGTTGCAGTATTCGGGCGTCCTGATTGATCGTGAACGGATCATGGTGGTGTTCGTGGTCTTCGAAGATCCTTCATTTAGGTGGAGGCAACGTCGGTGATCCATACTTCCTTAGGGTCGCCCTTTCCGTCTGGGGTACTGTCTTGAGTCTATGCACTCTCCCTTGTTCTTGGCATTCGTGGCGCGCTTGGCTCTCGATTGTCTTCTCTGCTGGTGGACGTCTTGTATGAGTTTGATTGTGATTTTCTTTCCTCTCTATGGTTTTGTGTTATTATATCCTATTTGTATTGACGGTTTCCGTCTGCCGACTTGTTCGGCCATCGAGTTTCAGGTATGCCTGAACTCGAATTTTTACCTAATAAAAAAAAAAAAAATAAATAAATAAAATCAAAGCACCTACGCCACGTGTCGCTCCCTCGCCCAAAGTTATTTTTGGCAACATTTATATTGAATATAGTTAGAAATAACTTTTTATAAACATCTATATATTAATTAAAACCAAAGCACCTACGCCACGTGTCGCTCCCTCGCGCAAAGTTATTTTTGAAAACATTTATATTGAATATAGTTAGAAATAACTTTTTATAAACAATGGGATTAATTCAAAACTTTTTTTTAATAAAGTTAATATTAACTATACAATATTATTTCATTCTATATTAATTATACAATATCATTTCAAGCTATTTTCTTCAAACAATGAGATGAATTTAAAACTTTATATATATATATAGTACATTACAAATATATGATTTTTTTGGAGCAACCAGTCTATATATATATATATATATATATATATATATATATATATTGAAAACTATTTTTGTTTTTATCATAACCTTAATTTTTTGTAATTTCACCTAACCAAGCTAATCTACACAAAATTTCACATGATAAAATTTTTAAATGTTTTTTTGACCAATGGGATTTATTTATTCTAACTTTTAAATGATAAATATTTTCTATTAATTAGATGTCATAATCACCTTAATTTTACAATTTCCTCCCAATCAACTGAACATAAAAAAAAATCCAACTATTAAAATTTGGACAAGTTTCTTTAATTAATCTATCTATATCTAACTAATAAACCGTAAGCATTTTTTATTAGGTGTTATAACTTATAAGCACCTTTATTTTAGGATTTTCACTCAACCAACATATTCTACTTAAATCTTAAACTAATGTAATTTTTACACATTTTTCACAAATATTAATTTTTTACTTACTTTATCAAATCAAATTTTTTCTATTTTATGTTAACGTATGGTAATAGTTTATTTCATTTTATAGCGGTAATTTAATTTTTATACTTACAAAAATTTATTTATTTTTTTTAAAAGAAAAATACGCGCCATGGCGCGGGGACTGTACTAGTTAAAGACTTAAATCAACTACAAAATAACATGAAGGATATCATGTATAAATTATTTATCTCTAAACAACATAAAATGTATTATGACCCAAGTGCCTTGCAAATGTACATACCACATATACCATATAATGAATTAAAATGACGTAAAAGTGCTATCCATTTTACAATTGCAAGTGTAGGTGGGTACGTAATAATATATATAATCCGATCCCCTAAAATGGAAAATGGATAGAGTTGAAGAAGTGTATTGTACATTGGCATTGCACCCAATACGCGCGTGGTTTTGTACATTTGGCATTGCACCAATGCACCCAATGTGGGACATTAGATTTCTCATAAAAACTATTAATCGTGTGTTGCCTATCTCGGTGTAATAGCTATGAGATTATATTTTATATCAATATAAGTAATTTGTGAGTAAATGGATCAATTCTAAAAACTAGGTTATGTACCTGTGTAGATTATCCGGTTGAACTAGACTCAAAAAAAAAAAAAATTGAACATAAAACATCCTTTGATACCTTTCAAGTTACCTTCATATATAGATCGTTTATGTTATTTTTTCAAGTGAGAGACACCGGCCAGAATTATATTCTTATAACCAGAATATCAAATTTGGACTTTTTAAGAATATTGAAGCATTGTTAATGGAATAGGGAGTGGCCAAAATCTATCTATTATCTATTATATATAAAAAAAGGAGAAGTTGTTTGTGACATATGTCACATTTAGTAAAAGAATATCTGAAATTAATAGATTATTTATGTTAAATATATGTTGATAAGGTAATATGATGTTTTGTAAACCTACCTATTAGGCTGCAATTCGGATCCTCTACTCCCCTCGATACTCCCTACGGTGTAACACAAAATTATTTTAGGTATAAATAAACATTAAAAAAAATTTTAAAAAATACTTGTAGATTCTATACTCTTATATTGATATGTTTATAAAATTTTATCACAAAAATTCATGTTTTAAAAATATAGATAATTAAAATATCGATTCTTTTAAAAAATAATTTTTATTATTTTTTAAGACATGATTTTTCATAATAAAATTTTATAAACATGCATGTTAATATAAGGGTATAAAATCTAAAAATATTTTTTTTTTCAATGTTTATTTATACCCGATATAATTTTGTGTTGCATCGAAGAGAGTACCAGAGTGGAGCAGGGGATCCGGTCTGATTAGGTTGTTAGGGTATATGATGAAAACTTGTGAACTGAAAGCTTAAAGTTCTGAAAATTTTGGGTGAGTAGCTGTTGAAAAAATTCAATTCCAAAAACTAATTAAATTAAAATCTTATATTTATTTTATTTAAAATTATATAATATATAAAAAATCTGAAAAACAAATTAAGAAACAAATTAAGAAAAGGAAAGGGCGGGAGTTTAACGAAAACCGTTAATGCCACCTCTAATAGGAACCAAAGACCATTCACGTTTAGGGCGGGAAAAAGGAAAGACGAAGAAATAAAGCAAAAGAGACACACAGTGAGAGACAGAGAAAGAGAGACAGAGGAGGGGTTGCTGCATCTTGTTCTTCAATCTCTTTCATAAAAGGGGTTAAACTGTTAATTAATTGATTGATTAAATTAAACGAAATTAAATTATTATAAAATTGATTAAATTAAAGCGAAAGAAAAAAGCGAAAAAAAAAAGAAACAGGGCAGGACCAATCTGGATCTCTCTCTCTCTGACTTTCTCACCTTTCACTTCATTCATCTTTGACAGTGCTTTTTTAAGCCTTAATTTGTCTCCTTCCTTCGCCGAAAGAGACAATCACAATCCACACACAGACAGACAGAGAGAGATACAGAAATCATAAAAATTTTAAAAGGGATTGAATGAAAGAGGAGAGCCAGTACTACTACTGCACTAGTTAGTTGCAGTTTAGTGCCTTAGTGGAATTCCCTCATCATCAATTCATCACTCCCAAATCCAATCCAGCAACATAGATAGATCAACTCCTCCAAATCAAAGGCGCCAATCCTCTCTCTCTCTCCTCCTCATCTCCGATTTCAAACTGGTACATATCTCTTTCGGCACATTTCGCATTTTGTTCTTGAGATTCAGTTAGATTCAGCAACGTAATAATGCCTCTCACTTCATCTCATAACCAAATAGTTTGCAAGTGTTTAATTAGACCATTCCACATTTGGATGTGATTTCTCATTTTGAAGATTTTAGTTTTTGGATAATTTTAAGCATTTTTTTTTTCTGACGCTCGTTCTTCAAAATGGGAAAGCAGTTGGGAAAAATAGAAATTTTTCCTAAATTATAATCATTCTCCAAATCTTATAATGGGAAAAATGTTAAAATTTAAACAAAAAATAATTTAGAGAATATGTATTTTGTTTTTTTTTGGAGAGTCTTGTTTGGTGATTGCTGTTATGAAAATGATACCTTTCCCCAATTTGAAGGATTTGTTTTTCAAGATGCCTTCTATTTGGGGAAATTTATGTTTTCTAACTCTTCTATCTTCTAGATTTAGATCAGAAAATTTTCTAACTCTTCTATCTTCTAGATTTAGATCAGAAAATTCCCAAACATCACTCTAAAAAAATACACACATTGTAGTATTGTACAGAATTTAGCAACAGTTCATAGTTCATATAAGTCATGGTCCCATGTCTGTTAAGAAATTTTCATCCTTTTTTGGTTGGGGGTGGGTTAGATTCTTTGCGTACTGTTTTTGTCTGTTTTTTTTTTAAACATTGACAACTTATTCTTTAAGTAACACATTGGTTGAAGCTCCTTCTGAAAAAGTAATAAAGTGATAATTAAATTTTAAAAAATCCAATATTCCCTCCATTCAGAGAATGCAGAATGGATGGATGAATGATGTTGTTGTTCCTTTTTTCTTTAGGAGATTGTAAGATGGGATCGTGTTCGTTTTAGTCATCGAAGGATTCGGGTTACATAAATTAGGAAGACTATAGTTTGATCAAATCATCATCATGTTTGGTAAAGGTAGCAGATTTCATGATTTGTGGGTTTGGTAGGCCAGGACAAGAAAAAAGAGCTTAACCAAAATTTTGAGGTGTCACAGCTTCTTTTGAGCCTTCTTTAGTGTCATAATGAATCATAAATCCATCTCAGAGTTAAGCCTTCCTTTTTGTTCACATGATATGTTTTGCTGCTTTGTTTAGTGGCGTTCTAAACCGAGATAACAACGAGTTAGTTCTTGATACAGGCTTTTGATTGATAGATGAGAGTGAGACAATATGGAGGCCAACACGAGCAGCGACAAAATCAAGTATCCCGGCCTGAAGGAGGTCTCATGGTTCGGCCAATTCATGTATGGATCAAACCCTTGGATGGCCAGATATGTATATGGCCTCTTATTTCTGATCACGAATCTTCTAGCTTGGGCTGTTCGTGATTATGGGCGAGATGCACTTACTGAGATGCAAAGTAAGTCAGCTATATGTATGAAGCTTGAGTTGTTGATACAAAATTTGAGCCGAGAAAAAGTTTGCCTAATAAGGATGTATCTTGGTTTTGATACAGGACTAAAAGGATGCCAAGGAGGGCCGGAGTGTTTGGGTATGGAGGGAGTGTTGCGCGTGAGCTTGGGATGTTTCGTATCCTATGTTGCTTCAACGCGTAATCTGTGTGTAGCTAGACAGTTGCATCTTTTTGGTTTGTGATCTTGTACAATCCTTAACAGAAAAAATGTTAGCTGTTCTTCTTTGTTATGTACCTGTCAACAGTCGGAACCTCAAGCCTACATGACCGAAGAGACACTTGGCATTCCGGATGGTGGTCTGCGAAAGCTCTTCTATTTGTCCTAGTCATGATTTTGCCCTTCCTGGTCCCTAACAGAATCATTCAGTTCTATGGTAAGCTCAAGTTCTTAGAGACATCCTACGAGTTTCGTGTTTTTAACTTCCATCTGTCGTCAACGAATGACACTTTTATGGTTGTTTTTGGCAGGGGAAATAGCACATTTTGGTGCAGGGGTGTTCCTATTGATTCAGCTTGTGAGTGTCATCAGTTTTATCACATGGCTGAATGATTGTTGCCTCGCCGAAAAGCATGCTGAGAGATGGTATGTTTAATGTTTCCTATCCCGAAAACGAGTGTTTATGGATTACATTAAAGATATAGCTATCTAACAAGACTTGTTACCACACATACAGCCACATCCATCTGATGTTTCTTGCAACAGCTGCGTACATCTTATGCCTCGCGGGGATCATAATGTTGTACCTCTGGTATGCCCCGGGAACATCATGCCTCATAAACATTTTCTTCATCACTTGGACACTGGTCATTCTCCAACTCATGACCAGTGTCTCTCTTAAAGTAAGTTCGTTACTAGCATCCAGTACTCGTGTTCATGCTCACCGGATGAACATCATGACTAATCAATCTTACAGGTTAATGCCGGATTCTTGGCTCCTGGACTCATGGGCCTTTATGTGGTTTTCATCTGCTGGTGTGCCATCAGAAGGTACGAAACCGAAGACTTTGATCCAATTCTAGCTGATGAGAGATGTGAAGAGACCAAAGAGTCTCCCATTTAAAATATGAAAGAACAAGTCTTAGTATATAAACTAGTATGCTACTCCTTCTATTGCCAATTGGTTTTAGGCTATGTGCTAGGCTACTAACACAGAGAATGAGATGCTAAACGCACTTGGGCTTATACATGGATGATTTACATTCTTTTTGCCCCTGTGTAGTGAACCGGCAGGAACAAGCTGTAACAGAAAAGCCGAAGCTTCAAAGAGGACGGACTGGCTTACCATCATAGTAACGTCGCATTACCTCTAACAGATTGTGTTTTTTTTTTTTGCAACATGAGGACGTCGCTAACATTATTGACTATTATGCATAATGCAGAGTTTTGTGATTGCACTACTTGCGATGGTGATTGCGACGTTCTCAACAGGCATTGATTCACAATGTTTTCAGTTCAAGAAGGCGGAGAGGAAGGATGGAGACGAAGTGGCATATGGCTACGGATTCTTCCATTTTGTTTTCGCTACAGGGGCAATGTACTTTGCAATGCTACTAATCAATTGGAGCACTCACAATGCTGCTATGAAGAAGTAACTCTCATTCCCTTAGAATCACAAAACCAAAACACACAGCTTCCCGAATGCTTATCTTATATACGAACTTGGATCGAATGGCGGGTTATTGCAGGTGGACTATTGATGTAGGATGGACAAGCACTTGGGTGAGGATAGTGAATGAATGGCTAGCAGCTTGTGTATACAGTAAGTATCTTAGATTTTCGCTTCTTTTTTTTCGTTACCATTTTAAGTTTATCTTCATTGTAAGAGCTTGTGTTGCAGTATGGATGCTGTTGGCCCCAATTATAATGAAGCAAAGGCAAGAACATCAATCATCATCTAGCTTTGTCTGATACCACACGACACGGGTGACACGAAAATGGATGCAGCAGACATGGATGAACAACGCGAAATGCGTTACATTGTAGCTTATGCCAAAAGCATTCATGAGGTAGATTATATATTTATACATGTATAATGTATGCCTTCTACTGGTAATATAATGAAAAATTTATCTGTTTAGTTATATTCTTATACATGGCTGTTTTGGGGGGTCAAGGCAAAAATTGCATATGTAGGCAGATTAGTTATCAATGGGGCCCGCTGGACCGGCCCAATAAGAAATCATGTTGTTTCGGGCTTCAAATTGGGCCTAAAATCCTGGCCGATGTAATGAATATGTGCCTCACGCCAAGGGTATGGGCCTTTAATACTTTTTAGGCCAAATTTTAGAAAACCACCCATTAAATACACCATTTTGTACAAAACTACCTCTTAAATTTAAATTTTCAGGAAATGACCCTCAAAAAGCTAGATGCTTGCAAAGAACCACCTATCTCACCTTTTCCGTTAAGATTGTTGTTAAATATCTAAAATTATCATTTTTCCCTTGTACTTTTAATATATTTGAGGGGTAAAAGAGGGATAGTTCTTCAACAACTTTCATTTTCTAATTGAGGAGATGACCGAGATATAAAGAATGAACACATGGGAAAACTTTGAACCAACTAAATCAATGATAACCAATTTCAAACCAACTAAATCAAGGACAAATCACTTTGCAATTGTCAAGAGCTAGATGAACTAGGATATTGGTGATGAAGGGATGAAATAGTAATTTTGCACTTTTAATATCAAACTTAACGTAAAAGATGAGATAGGTTGTTTCTTACAAAAATATAGCTTTTAAAGGGCGGTTTCTTGGAATTTTAAATTTAAGGGGTGGTTGTATTTAATGGGTGATTTTATGAAATTTGGCCTAATTTTTATATTAAAATTACAAAAAATAGTATTAAAAAATTTTATGTTATAAACATTTTATTTTAGGAATAATGTTTTTTTTTATAATGGATTTAATACAACAAGACAGATCTGGATGTATCGAGCGAGCTTGAATAATGTTGTTTAGGCTTAGGTTTTTTTTTGTTTTGTTTTAGTCCAGTACGATCATGGTTAAATGCTCTAATATGATCAAATAATGTGTGACATATTTTAAGAGGTTGACCATCTTATTTAAAAGCAACTCTATATTTTTAAGACAATTCAAATTTTGAACTTTTTGGTAAAAAAAATTTAGCCCTACAATCATTGAACAAAATTGTGATTGGATTTGATACAATAAGCTACTCCAGGTTGTTTAGGCGTAGATAAATGAACAAAATTCATTTCAAATTTGTTTTGAAAGGGAGAAAAAAAAAACACAATAATAGAAAGCACTGTAGATAACTATTCATTGGACATGTCACATGTTTACCTTATGTGTAAAAATAAAAGAATCTTCACAAGTACAATACTACCTTATTGATGTGCAATTTAAGCCGACAATCACTAGTCAAAATGGGATCACATTGTCAATTGTCTTGTCACCCACCAAATTATGCAGGCTGGTGGGTGAGTGGCCTGCAGCCCACCTGCACTCACACTTAGCCACCAAACATGGACACCAATAAAAGGAGCCCTTGCACTTAACAAAATGGATGTGTGACGCTGTAATGTAACCCTTATAACATAAATACAGTATATGCCAATGTCAAATTAATACCTATATATATATATTATATATACTCCTAATTGATTAAGTTTTTGTAATAAAAAATAGATTCTTAGTAGTATATATTTATAACACTTGATGTAACACTTCTCCGTCCATTTATAGCTACTAGTTTTATTATGAAGAAATTCAGCCAGGCATTTTCCATGGTGCCAGTGAGCTGTTAATCGACCCGAATAAGTCAAATATTTTTTGTTCATATTCAGCTCGTTTAGAAATGTGTTGAGCTCGAGATAAGCCAAAATTCGGACTCGAGCTTAAAAATGTGCTTATACTCGACTCATTTAGAAAATAAAAGTTTTTTTTTCGAGCATTAAAAAACTCTATTTGCTCACAACATAATATTTTAAACGAAATTTTAGAAATTTGTCAAAATTCGAGCTATTCGAGATTAAATCGAGTGAGTCAAGCTTAAAAATGTGCCCATACTTGACTTGTTTAGAAAACAAACGAGCTCAAGCCGAAATTTTATCGAGTCGAGCCGAACCGAGCTCGAGTTACTCAGCTCAATATAAGTCGCCACACAGCTAACATTATGCACCTCTGATCTCTCACATGGAACAGCCTGTAGGGAATTGACACGTATTTAATTATTATGATAATTCATTCCATAATATATATATATATATATATATATATATATATATATATATATATATATATATATATATATATATAAGAAAATGATAAGGTGGAAATAAATGGAAAAGGATTCAACAAATAATTCATGAGGAAGCTGGCTGATAATGTTGTAGGGGGTTCAATAATTCAGGAGATTTTTGGCATGTTTTGATTATATATTTGCAGGTGCAGGTTGGAACGTAACTCTGGAAGTGATAGAAATATAGATGTCATGGCCGGTGTCTTTTTTTGTTTAAATCACAAATTAATTAAATCACTTGAATTGTTTTGTTAATCCACTTGGATAGGACTTTATATATATCAATGCATATATGCAACTTACTAGCTTCCGAAAGGTCACACCATCACTAGCTAGCTACCTCTAATGACGTACATTTTATGTGTGATAGAATTAGATTTAAGTTATTATAACCAATTAATCATCATATTACTCCTATTATTGTTTAATTAGCTAGCTTTTTAGTTATCATTTGGTATGATTGTAGAAATTAAAAAAAATACAGGGATGGTAAACGAGGAAGGAAATAAATCTTCATTAGGGATTATAATAGTTTGATTTTTGTACGAGGGTGAGGATGGGTGGGGATGATATGTAGACTCCATCTCAATTTTGCCCCATTGGGAAATGTGCTCTACAAGGATCGCGATATGTACAATCACGATAAGGAGTATGGTCTCGTCCTCTGTGGTCAGTTGAATCGATATGATTTAACTCCTCTCACAATCCTTTTTGGGTCGGGGTGAGGGGTGTCCGGGGTGAGCGATTTCACCTTTTGAAACAAAGATAAGGAATAAGGGATTTTCATTAATTTTAGTTCATATTTTACTTACTAATTATTATTATTCAATTTTATCTATCATAATATACATTTACATGATATAATATAAGATGTAATATTTATATTATATACTTGACTTAAATATAGTAATTAAAATTATTCAATGTGATTAATTAACAGTAAAACTCATGAGTTTTAAATAGAAAATTTGCGGGGAACGTAAATGGTTGAGGTAAATTAAACGGGAATAAGATTCTTTGACAGGGGCAAGGACCCGCCAAAGATTTTTTTATAAACATGGATGGGACAATGTAAACCCACTCCGTTGCCATATCTAATTAGAACGAAAAATAAATTAGGGATCGAATTACTCACTTGATCATTATACTATTCCAAATAATGTCCTTCAATCTTTCTATATCCAATTCCTAAACAATGATACCAAACAAGCCCTTATGATATTCATTAATGTAATTCAATAATCCCCTCTAAATCTATCATATATACGCTTTTCAAGATCTATCTATATCAACGAAAATATTATACTACATTATGGATATACACTAACTAAATTAATTTGCATGGCATTTGTTGTTGTGTTTGTGCAATATATATGGCTACAATTATTTGTTACAATTACCCTATAGAATACTAAGATCCAAGGGCATTGTTTTTAACTAAAATGTTACCCTATACATACCAAGTCATGTCACAAGTTAAATGTTTTGACATACATCTAAGATGCTTCTCCAATATTATAAAAAAACATTTTAAGTGGGCACATGAATACTTTCTTCTCCAACTAACCCATGTTCTCATGTTATCTATATATTGTTCATCCTTGATTGAGACTTCTGTCTTCTTCCCCATTCTTTCACTCCTTGTCCCTAATTGCTACTTAATTAGCGGCCTAATCACTCTCACTTTAATTATTATTACTATTATTAATATATATGCATAAATTATGTGCATTGCATGACATATTGGCATATATAATCACCTACCTACAGGGATTTCTGATGTATAGCTAATCGCCTGATCAGCAGTGCTATTTTTAGATGACGTTTGGCTCCGTCCGTAGTCTACGTCCCCAACGTGTTTGATTTAGTTTGTTTAGGTTCGTTTTTCTGTAGGGTGTATTCCCGCCTGTTTGTATTGCAACTTTCATTTTTTTCTGATCTTATATTTGACGGTTTACCGTTTGCCGACTTGTCCGCCATCGATATTCAGATATATCTGATCTCAAATCCTTACTTAATCAAATATATATACATAATCTGCTAATTTATTCTTTTTTTTTCAAAAAAAACCATTTCATATAATTATATACATATATAAAGAAAGGGTCACATGATATATACATATAGGACTAGTGGTGTTCACTGAAAGTAAAATAGCTAAGCTAGCTGGGCAACTGGACAGATCTCTCACATGACTACATGAGCTTCCCTACCCTTTCTCCTTGCCATTAATTAGCCTTGTTGAACTTTAGAAGCTAAGTGATTCATATCTTTTAAAGCTTTTGTCCCCTCCTTAGAACTTTCATAGCCCTAAGTCACCCTCATATTATTTTTTTTTTCATTTGTTTTCTCTCCTTATAAAAATGAGAGTTAGACACATATATAGTTCAAGATTTGGATCATTGGGCTTTGTAAAAAGGTTCCTTTGAGTCTCCCAATGTATTGACCCTCCACCCCCCTTTCTTAACTCTAGTTCACATTTGGAAGCTTACTGATTAATTGTTTAAGGTTGTTTAATTTAGAAAAAGTTGGAGTAGCTACTAAGCACTTTGTTATATTTATAAGCACTTTTTGCTTGGGTTACAATTGCAATTACAGTTAATTACAATTGCAAGATGGGGAGGATCAGCTTTGGGAGAGTGTTGGAGTATTGTTTGTGCCTTTCAAATGATTCAAACTCCTGTTTCTGCATTAACTCAGTGGAGGTAGATGAAGATGAAGAGGAGCTTGAGCTTCAAAGGAAGCCACTTGTTGCTAATGGAGAAACCCAGATTTTGAGGCTTAAGGATGTGGTTTCTGGACACCAGAGTCTGGCTTTGCACTTGAAGCCCAAGGTTTGTAAATTTTAATTTTCTCTCTTGATTTGGAAAACAAAAATATATGAATATATATATGGTTTGGAGATTTTGATCATTTTTTTTTTTGGGTATGTGATCTGATTTGTGGTTTGTGATGCTTTTGGATTCAGACAGTTGTGTTGAAGGTGTCAATGCATTGCAATGGTTGTGCAAAGAGGGTTGAGAAGCACATCTCCAAGATTGAAGGTATGTTGATACATAATTTTTAACTTTTCTTGATCTTTTCTTATTTGTGAGTATATAAATCAAAAAAATAACCCGTCTTATTTATATATCATTTTGCATAAAATCACCCTTTGCACAATAAGTATATCATGTCGAAAAGTAGTAAAATTCAAACCTAGTAAATAAAGTTACTGGACTATTTCTTCTATTATCAATTAGTTTTATGATAAGTTATTTAATAATAGATGATAATTTTATCTTAAAAAATAGTTGTGTCATTACTTTTTTGTAATTTACCCTTTTAGTATATCTTACGCCTTGGTTTCTTGTTATCGATCGGAATACAAGTACTTACTAGCATGGATTTTATTGAATTTTTGTAACAGGAGTGACATCTTACAAAGTAGATTTAGACACCAAAATGGTGGTTGTAATTGGAGACATACTTCCATTTGAAGTGCTAGAGAGCATCTCAAAGGTGAAAAATGCACAACTTTGGACTGCAGGGATATGAATTGAAATATATAAATAAATAAATAAATGTTCTTGTTCTCAAAATATTTGCAAATTAATTACTCTATGAAGCAAATCAATGAATCATGTAGCCAAAAGGGGACGATTTTGAAGCAAGCCCCTTTTAAGATCATTGGCTTATTAGCTAGAATTTCCGGTTTGTCAGAAGCATGAAATTAATGCCTCCCATGTGATATTAATTTACCCCTTTTTTTCATTTCTTTTTCTTGTCTCAATTAGAGACATTTCGACCCTCTCGGACCCAACTATAAATGGGATTTTACTAAATTGTTATTTCTATTGTCGTCTCAATTAGAGACATCATTTGCATTTCACTAATGTTGTGTAATTATATTGATCGATCTATGTAAAAAAAAATATTTATACATTTGTACGTGTGTTTTTATGATGTTTGGCTATTATTGGTTACTCCCTCCGATCTAGAATAAGTGTCGTTTTAGACTTTTGAATTTGATTAAAAATAAGTGTACTCGTTTTATGTTTTTTTAGACAATTTAATAGATTGATTAATGAAAATTATTATTGGAAAAAGTATTTATTGATTACTTTTTCTTTCAAATTCTCCACTTATTGGTTCAAAAAATTGGTAGGCATTTAATAAATGATAAGATTTAGAAAAAAATATATAAAACCAATGATAATTATTATTTTTATTTAAAAATTGTGTTAAGAGCTAAAACGACACTTATTTTGGTCGGATGGAGTATTATGTTATTAATTTGAATGTACATTGATGATCGATCTATGTGACATCAAATTTAAGCCAATGATTTTGACATTGACCAAATCTAACCATTTTCCTTCCAACATTGATAGGTCTATTATTATATAGTTGTGTAAGTTTGACCCTTGCCAATTTCAATTGAACACAAACTCATAGAGTATAAGAAATGATTTTATGTCAATTTATAAGTATTTATGAAGTCTCGTTGAAATTCGTTATTGAAAATCGTGTGTACAGACGCATATATATTTGTAATTCATCATATAAGTTACCATTTTCCATGAAATTTGTTGAAGGTTGGTGTGCAAATTTACAAATTTCTTTCCATTTCTCAAACAAATGCTTACATTTTTGGTAAAAAATATTCATACATATGATCCTCTCAGTCACGAGTTTCAATAGACTTCAAGATGGTATTAGTAGTAACGTCAAATGGTCTGAATCTCAATCATGAGATAGCTAAAAAGATAATGAGATACTAGATTCGTTTTTCAAGTGTATACTAGAGGCAAAAGACCCTAATTTTACACTTGTGGATGCGTGTTGAGAGATGTGAGTGAGACCAAAAATAAGCTCACATAAAAAATTGAGCATAATAAGTTTTAATATATATATATATATATATATATATATATATATATATATATATATAAGTCGACAGGCTACTACTCTCATAACCAATTGGTTTTAGAACGGAACCTAAGAATCTCATTGAGCTTGTGTGCTAGGCTACTACTCCTATAACCAATTGGTTATAATGCAGTTATTTTATCTCATTTTAATTAAACGTTTGTTTGTAAAAAAAATCTCGTAAAAAATGAGGTAAAAAAGCTACATCCGTTTCAAAATAAATGTCGCTTGACTTTTTTCACGTTTTTTAAGGAGGTAAAATCTCTATAAAATATTATTTTTTTATAAATTGATACTTATTATAAAAAATGATTAAAAAACAATATTTTATAGAGTTTTTAGCTCCTTAAAAAACGTGCAAAAAGTCAAACGACATTTATTTTGAAACGAGATAAAAATTGCACGTACTCCGTAGTAATTAACCAAATGTCACCTTATCTATTTGCATTATAAACATAATAATATCATTAAGGGCTATGAAAATTACAAAAACAGTTCTCAAAAATCATTAGCCAATAGCCATTAATTATAATTAATGTCACATTCACGTTAGGTATTAGTTTTAAATTAAGTTAATTTATTTTGAATTGGCATTGCAACCTCCAATAAGCCTAGAATCTGGACTTTTCTACGGAGAAGCAAATTGGATTTAGGTTTGTTTACTTTGAATCGATATCTGAATCTTATATATGTCACACTCACTTTGCTTCAATTTTTGTACTATTTAATTTGATCCATTAATTTATCAAATCGATTCAAGAGCATTTTATCTCGAGTTATCATACTTTTTTAATCAATTATCTCCGGTTAAAAGATTAGTTTATGAAAAAGTTTTATAGGTCTTGTTTGATTAGTTAGTTAAAAACCTAAAAAGTTTAAAAATAAAAAAAGTACGATAAATTCATGTATTTGGTTGATAGCAAGATAGAAATTTAACTTCCTAAGAATTTCAATTCGTCTAAATTGGAGGAAGTTCACTTAGGAGGATTGATAAATTCAACTTCCACTATTTTTTCATGTAATTTTCTTTATTGTTCTATTTATATTTTAAACACCAAAATTCAACCAAACAACTTTTTTCAATTATTTGGAAGTACATTTCATGAGAATTCAATTCCTAGGAAGTAACTTTCCGGGAATTAATCGTACTTCCCACAATCAACCGAACGAGCCCCAAGATTACTCCCTCAGTCTCATATTTCATGTTATTTAATTTTTTAACATGTTTTTTAAGTTAAACTCTATAAAAATATTATTTTAATTTAATTTTAATATTTATTAATACGTATAAAATTATATTAAAAAAATAATATTTTATATAGTTTTTATCCTGATTTAAAAAACATACACAACAGTAAATCTCTTACTCTCTCTTTTTCATATTAAAAGTCATTTTGATTTTAGTGCATGCATTTTAACAAGTGAAAAAAAAGTCATATTAAAAGTCATTTTAAGGAGTATAAAATATTAATTTTTTTTTATAAATACATACTTATTAGTAATAAGTATAAAATTATAAAAATTAAATAAAAAAATTGATATTTTATAGAATGTTTAGTTTTTTAAAAACGGGTTTTCTATCCTATGCCCCAAGGGCATAGGATAACAAGCTCAATCGGGAAAGATTTTCCAAATTTAAATTATTTTTAGCTTTTCTTAAAATTGATTTTCTAAGGTCGCTTATTTTTTTGATAGAGAATCTTTCCCGATTAAGGTTCTTATCCTAAGACCGTTTTAAAAAAGGTGATAAAATTAATTTAAAAAAAAGAGGGAGTAGATTTTAAGACAAAAAAAAAACACCAATATATAGTTGACCCGGTCAATGACCAACTAACAGGCATTGATTATTAATTTTTCGTCGTCAATTTCGGTTTTACGCTACAACTCGCTCGCCTTCGATTCAGTCTTTCATGTCGTTTTACTACTTCGGGGTTGAGGGCTTTTTATTTTTTGGGTGGAATCGGGTTTAGGGCTTTACCCAGCTGAAAACCCTAGAATTCCCGCTTTCCCGTGTCAGCCACATTCATCTAGAGGTAATTTGGACGATTCTCCCGTCTTTGATTCGTCTTTATTGCGTTGTTTTCTGGTCGAATTGAACCTTTGTGTTTCGGATTTTATTTGATTGTTTTTCTCTATTTTATTCTTTCTTCCGATCTCAGATCTGCTCGTTTGGAATCCGGATTCAGTAGGTTTTTGCTTGTGATTATTCGTTAACCCTTCTGGATTGATAAATTGATTTGCCAGGGGTTTGTTTATAGGATCGAATTTGGGGGGCTCTAATTTTGTACCACTGGAAAATTTGCAGTAATTGATAATGTGCAAAATTGTTAATCCCTTATCCAATCCGTTTGGTTGGTGTGCATGCACCTTGAGCTGTGAGAATGTGGAAGATAGGTCCGTGTTCACGCTAAAGATTTTTTTTTTAATAAAAAAAAGCAATCACATGTTCTTTTTGTTCTCCTGAAATTCCCTTTGCAATCTAGTCCTCTAATTCATGATGGAGGAAGCTATGGTTGAGAATTTGCTAAATTGTGTTTTAACTTTGATGGTTGACTGTCATCTGTAAGGAAATATGAGGAAACAACCAATGATGCATCCTATATCCCTATTGATTTGTATTCTTCCCACATCAGGGTGTGTAATACTGACTGACTAGCGATTGATCTCCTTTCCTCGTTAGTGATCACATTATGTTGACATTGCTGCAATTTGTTGAGAACTAGAGATGTTCTATTTACACTCTTTTGTGCTGGATATCTTTGTTGGCTTGTTGGTCATGAACCCTGATTTAGGAAGAAATTAGCTCAGATTCTGTTATATATATCTTCTCAGCACAGATCACAATTGTAGAAGTTCTGTTGAATAAGCACTTCAATTGTCACCCTTGCTGAAGTCGCTCATTGTGATGGTTAATTTAAGCTCTTTGATCTGCACGTGTGATGTGTCTTTATCTTGTTACGGGAGTGATTGCTTTGCTCCAGTAGGCAGTAGAGTAGATAAATAAATAAATACTGTTCGTGTATTTTAAAAAAAAAATATATATATCCGGTAGCAACCATTCTCTTCCTTGGTAGAAAAAGGGCCAGATCTTAAAATTATAAGAGGGATTTGTCTGCTCGTTGGACTGTATTATTACCGTCTGTTTAATTTTCTTGTGTCGTTTTCAATTTTTAAAAGTAACATTTTAGCTGTTTACGGTGTTCAGCATAAATGTTGTGGGCAAGCAGGCAAATCCAACGAGTTCTGAACCTCTCCATTGGTTCTTCGTAACTTGTTTAACAAGAGAGCTTTTTGAGAGACTTCATTGGCCTGGTAAAAGAGAGCTACAGCAACAACTAAAGTCAGGATGATTGATCATCAGCTAAAAGCAAGTAACAAGACCTCTAAAAACTATGACAGCAAAAAATCTTGTTCCTATTCCAATAATCAAAGCTCTTCCAAAAAGCAAAGTCGGAAGGGGGAAAACCCAATTCGATTATCACCTGCAACCGATCATTCTTCTGCTCCTGGGCATTCAAATTCATGGATTTGTAAAAATGCAGCATGCAGAGCTGTCCTATCAATTGATGACTCCTTTTGCAAAAGGTGTTCCTGCTGTATATGCCATCAATTTGATGACAACAAAGATCCCAGTCTTTGGATGGTATGTGAATCTGAAAACTCGCAAGATGATTCTTGTGGGTTGACGTGCCACATTGAGTGTGCCTTTCAACTTGGAAAGGTTGGAGTTGTTAATATTGGCCAATTCATGCAATTAGATGGGAGCTATTGTTGTGCTTCGTGTGGGAAAGTCTCAGGAGTTCTTGGGTAAGTAATAAAGCTTTTATTATGGAACTTGGAACTAGGGTTGATTATTAATATTAAAGTGTGTTTTCTGTCAAATTAGCTTTAGTTTTTTCTTATTGATTTAGTCCTTCAATAATCATAGTTGCACTTATTTCATTCCCCCTCTTTGGAATGGTAGCTTTTGGAGGAAGCAGTTGGTTGTTGCGAAGGAAGCTCGTCGTGTGGATGTTCTATGTTATAGAATATTCTTGAGCTTTAAGCTCCTGCATGGAACTTCAAGGTTCAAGCATCTCCTTGAAATAGTCAGGGAGGCGAAGAGTAAGCTGGAGTCAGATTTGGGTCCCATAGATGGAGTCTCTGACAAGATGGGCCGAGGCATCGTTAGCAGGCTCTCTATTGCTTCTGATGTGCAGAAGCTATGTGCTGATGCGATTGAGAAAGCAGATGAATGGCTGGCTAATGCTTCAAATAATGATCGGATTTCCAGAGGTTAGAATCTGCTAAAAGTCCTCACAATTCCTTTTTTTCTTGCTGTGCTGTGTCTTTGAAGATGTTATCAAGATTCATATTGTTCATACTGTGATTTTACTCTTGGCAGTGGATTCACTCCCTGCTGCTTGCAGGTTTGTTTTTGAAGAGGTGACATCGTCTTCTATTGTCATAGTTCTGATAGAAATTCCAACCCACCTGACAGACAGTGTAAAGGGCTATAAGCTGTGGTATTCAAAAAGCAGGCAAGGGATGTTTTCAACTGATCCTGTCTGCTCACTCCCAAGAGAAAAGCGAAGGATTTTGATATCTAATCTGCAGCCTTGCACTGAATACACCTTTAGGATAGTTTCCTACACCGACTCGGGCAACTTGGGTCACTCCGAGGCAAAATGTTTCACTAAGAGTGCCGAGGTAATCCAGAAGAAGCCCAACCCATGTAATGTTATTGGAACTAAGGAGAACCCTACACTCGAAGGAGATTCTCCCAGTAAAGGGACTAATTGCAAGGCAAGTCAAGAAGCCAATGGATATTCGTCCGGGTTTAAGGTGAGAGATCTGGGGAAGATTTTTCATCTAGCTCAGACTCAACCAAAGGCCTACGGGGAAGGGTTCTGCAGCGCTGACATAGACAGATGCTGTGGCAGGGCTGATACGAGATCGAAGTTTCAAGTTGTGGAAGATAAGCAGTCACCTCCAACTGCCCGTGCGCTAGACCTGAATGTTGTCTCAGTGCCCGATCTGAATGAAGATCTCATACCTCCATTTGAATCTTCACGAGATGAAGACAATGGCTGCTCCTTGGAGCGAGCTATTGGGGCAGATGATGATGCCGCATCCCATGGGACCCTAAAGCCTACTCAGCCAAAGATATCTCTCAAGAGATCATCCAGTCCAAACGAGACACTTGATTGCAATAGCACCCTGATCAACGGCTCACCATTCAGGAATCCCGGCGGGCTGGATGAGAACTTCGAGGACTGCGTGAAGATCATCCGGTGGCTGGAATGCGAGGGACACATAAGCCAGGAGTTCAGATTGAAACTCCTGACTTGGTTTAGCTTGAAATCCACCGAGCAAGAGAGACGGGTAGTAAACACGTTCATTCAAACACTTGTGGATGATCCAAAAAGCCTAGCCGGGCAGCTGGTGGACTCCTTTTCCGAAATAGTATGCAGTAAGAGGCCAAGACACAGCTTCAATGGTTAGTTACACTCTACATTATCCGAGATAGAACTCATATCCCTTATAGTTCGTTCAAATTAAAACCCGATTCATTTAAAAAAATTTGCAGGCAAGTTTTCATGAATCACAACTTCAGGTTGGGAAGCCTTTAGGTGAAGTCACTGCAGTGTGGTTGCAAAGGTATTTGTTAGCTTCCAGATTATGGTAAAAAAGGGTTAAGAGAGAACTCTCTGTGGTGGTAATTTATAATGTGTTAGTAAAGTAAGCAGTAAACATGGAGGCTGATAACTGCTGCCTTCTTTTACATTCAAAGAAGGTTGGTATTCAGTGGATGGCCTATTTTTCTTTCAATTTCGTGATTCGGATGGATATAAACACGACGAAAGAACATAGATGAACTAAGTAACGAACGCTATTAATGTCGTTCGTATGGATGAGAATTTTCCAGCTAAACTGATGCATTGTATAGGTTCAACATCAACAACATTTTATTTAGCACGTTAGGAGCCGTCCTTTAAATAAACCTCAACTACTGCATAAATGATGTAGGGCTCTTGCAGACTTGCACTTCTAGTCTACTACTGTACATAACGGCATAACGTAGGGCTGATAAGGTAATTTAAACTGCCCCAGTCGGGGTGGTCCAATGGTGTGGAGTAAGGGGAGGGGTAAAGAGGTCTCGGGTGCGATCCCTGTCTCCACCTCTTTCTTTGGGTGAAAATCTAAGGTTTAACTTGCTTCCTATCAGTGGATCAAGTCGGTCGGTGCAAGCCGGTTTACCTAATATCTGACTCTTGTCGGCTGAGTCACATGATCGGGGTTTACGACCTAAGGTGGGTTCCTCGTCATAAAAAATAAGGTAATTTAAACTAAACTATAATGGGTAAAATATATTTGAAATGAAACTTAAAAAAAAATATAAAGTAGTAAAATATTTGTTATAGCTGATACAAATTAGTTGATGAGAGAGATAAATGATCAATTTGTAAATATAAAAAGAAAAACTACGAAAAGCTTGAGATATTCGCTGTTGGTAGTTGTTGATGAGAGAGATAAATGATCAATTGTTGCGTGTTAGGAATACGAGCTATTGGCTTCTGATGCGCTTATAGGGTGGCTCAAATCCTATGTCCGTTCTCCTATCCCCGTCCTTTATAGGGGACGTATCACTGTCCTTGATGAGGATTTCAATCGAAGATGCATAGTTGTGATTGCTTAGAGCATATTCAACAGATTCTCCATTTTGGCGTTTGTGGAGAATTTTAATGTGTTTTTTGACTCAATAGATTCTCCATTCCATTCTCCAAAATATAGAAGCAGCGGAAAAAATAGAGACTTCTATAAATCTGCAGCATTCTCTAAACATAAATTATTCTTCAAATCTTAGAATTGAAAAACTGTTAAAGTTGAAATAAAAATAATTTTAAAAAATATGTATTTTATATTTCCATTTTAAAGAAATTTTAGAAAAACGGTTGAAAATGGTCTTATAAAACCGATTAATCCTATTTCTATGTGGTTAACCAAAACTTATAAAACTGATTATAGCTTTCTTTCAATCATCCACTTCCACTCCATCTTTTTTCCTTTCCGGGGGGGAAAAAGAAGAAGAAGAAGAAATTCTTAATTATTGTACTATATATTCCCTTTTCAACTAACTAATTAAATTATACTACTAGTATATAACTATCTTTATTTCATGAAAGGAATATATATCTAATAATACAAACAAATTTGCATGTTGTGTAAACTGAAAAGAAAAAGGGCCTACTTGGATCGACCCTATCTGATTAGATTAGAGAATCAATCAAATATATTAACTAAATTGCTTACAAATTGGGTGGCTTTCTACTTTTTGAGCCATTCGTTATTTTCAACCTTTTCGTTTTTTTAACAACTTTACATTTACATTTACATTGCTTTCGGTGGATCGTAATCACGATAGCTACGCCTAACAAATGTTCTTGTTTTCTAGAAGACACTACCAATCTATACTCTCCCATTTTTCATAGGAGTGACATATTGTATAACTAATCTATTTTTATTTATTTTATTCTGCATAAATAATCCATTTTTCTTTATGTTTGTGAAATAAATCATATCCTTCTTTAGGAGAACTCCACTTTATCTATTTATATATTAATGTTTTGATTGATTTATAATACATTTTTATGTCATGTAATATAAAATTTCACATTTTTTGCTTAATTATAAACCTTCTAACTATAGAACTTCTATCAACGATAACATTGAACTTTATGTATTAAAAAAGAGTTTTTTTTTATAAACTATAAAAACCGATTATCTTTAAGAGCATCTCCAACAGCCCCTCTAAAAAATCTCTAACATAGAGAACAAAATAACAAAATCTCTAAAAATTTTACACCACAACTCCAACAGATTCTTTATTATACAAATTGTACATTTATTATACACTATAATAGATGCATAAATTCATAATTTAATAAATAAAATTTCAATAACTTCATTAATTCAATAGGTAACAACCAATGAACAAAAAGGTAGGCATTGAAAGGGGTGAATGCATTAAATTTTACAGATTCTAACCCTTCTCTAAATTTAGAGATTTTTTTTTCTCTCACCTCCCATTTCTCTATTTTACAGATTATTTTAGAAGAGCTGTTGGGGTTAAAAAAACTCATATTTCCTCTAAAATTGTCCATTTTCTCTATTTTACAATAGCTGTTGGGGATGGTCTAAGAAGCGCTTTTAATGTGTGCTACTCCGTATTACAATCAAAATAAAATTGTGATTTTTAGTACTGTCTTATTCAAAGTACATAAATTTAAGAATAGGTAGTTGAAAGTTTGGAGTATAGAGCAATAGATGATGAATGTCATCAATACAGTGCCTTTTGGCATTTATTGGTCCAACAAGTGCCAATTCACACATTAACTACTCACAACCATTTCTGTTATTTCATCAGGAAAAAGCTAATTAACTGATTTTAATTACTGTAAAGAAGATAAAAAACTGAATACTCCGTACGTAGGAGTATTTGTTAATTAGCCTTTTTTTTCTTTTCTTAAAAAAAATCTACAAAGGGGAAAAAACTTTTATCTTATTTTGAACAAGTGGAGATGTTTGTACCAAAAAAAAAACAAGAGGAGATGTGGTACCATTTTTTAATTAAAAAAATGAACAGTTGATTTGGGGCTTAATTAATAATTTGGTGCTGTTTCTGAAAAATATATGGGGAAATAAACAAAAATAACCAATTATCAACCATAAATCAATATTAATATAAATTTTAAAAACTACCATAAATAATACGAACTATTTCCATTGAACCAATTTTGATACGAAAAAAATTCCGATCAATTTTTAGACAAAACTTTCGACGTGGTAATCGAATGTTCAAAAATTTAATGATGTTGCATCATATCGTTAAGCATTTAATGTATTTTTTGTAAAAAAAAACCAAGCTTGAGTGCAAATTAGATGAATAAATTAACCTCATAATTCAATTTATATTGATAATTAGTTTTTATTTTCAAAAAGTATACTTATGCATTTAATAATATGATTTCACATTATTAAATTTTTTGAAAATTTAGTTGACACGCTGAAAAATTAGCCGAAAAATCAATCTGAATTTTTTCCGTAATGAAATTGGTTTAATGTGAAATAGTTTATATTATTTTTGGTAATTTTTAAAGTTCATATTAATATTGGTTCATAACTGATTGTTCGTATTATTTTTGATGGTTTTTTTAAGTTCGTATTAATATTGATTCATGTCTGATAGTTTGTATTATTGTTGGTCATTTTTCCAAAATATATATATATGAAAAGTTTAATCATTTAACCATTACATAGCAAAATTTTCATATGATTAAATTTTGTCTTGTCTTTAACCTCTTAGTCCTTAAAACCAACAATTAGGGAAATTTATGAAGGCGAATTATGAGTCTATTTTGTATAGAAATGAAAATAAAAATTTTAAAATAAAATTAAACTAGTTTTTTTAGAAGCAAATTAAACTAGTTTATATGGGAGTAAATTAATGGTTTTTCTAACCTATATTTTCTAGAAGATGGGTTAAAAGACTAGAGTTAGAAAGATTTTTTTTTTTTATCATTTTAGTCATTTTTATGAAAATATGGCTTTCACTTTTATTTTCCTTAAAAAATGGTTTTCACATTGAAACCTAATCCCAATAGAACAACAGGCATATCTAGGGGAAGCCAGAAGGAATTTTATGATTAGAGTTTAAAAGACCATAATCACAAAATCCTAATTTGATAGAGAAGATTTAAAATATATTTTACTTTTAAAAAATGTTAAAATTTATTTATTAGTTGTAAGATAACCACTAATTCGATAAAAAAAAAACTAGTAAAATATATTTACTAACTTAGACTGGTAGTTGGAGAATCAAAATTGGCAGCTATCTAATATGAGTTTCAAATCAACTTAATTTTAACAATATCAATTACTTGATCTTGATTTTGATACCACAAATTCATTAAAAGAAAAGTGTAATTTTGTCCAGTATGGCGTGTAAAATAGTCAGTATGGCGTGTAAAATAGTCAAAAGAATATTTGTCCTCTCTCACGTGTTGTTGATCAACATAACAACCATGTCGTGTAATTTTGTCCAAAATAATATTACTCCCTCCGTTTACAAATATAAGTCGTTTGACTTTCTGACACGTTTTTTAAGGAGGTAAAAACTATATAAAATATTAACTTTTTATTATTTTTCAAAATAATATTATATTTATTAATATTAAGTATAATATTAGTTTAAAATTTTAATATTTTATATAGTTTTTAGCTTCTTAAAAAACGTGCAAGAAAGTCAAACGACTTATATTTGTGAACGGAGGGAGTAGGATTTCAGGTCTGCACTAATTTATACTACTCCGTAACTTATAAAGAACTCCGAGAAACTCTAAAAGTTTGTCCATGTTGAGATTGACATCCACTTTGTTCGTGAGAAGGTTGCATTGGGTCATGTGCTTGTCTTACATGTCCCGTCCCCGTTTCAGTATGCTGACATCTTCACCAAGGGTTTGTCTCGCCAACTATTTCTTGATTTTAGATTTAGTCTCACTATCCATTGCCCTCCTGTTTCGACTTAAGGGGTATGTTACACTACAAAAAATAATTAAATTTGTCACCCTTGGTAGCATCGGCAGATGTGTGGCGTAACCATTGGTACCTTTTGCTACGGCATTTGCTACGGCAGGCGTTGCAACTGGTAAAAAAAATCAAAACAGTAGCTTCGGGGTGATGTTGCCGTAGCTAAACACAAAAAAAAAAAAAACAGAATTTGCTACGAGTGGTAGAAACGGCAAGGATCGACCGTCGCAAAAAAGAGGCGGTTTTGTAAAATTTGCTACGGCTCCGTTTTCTCCGTAGCAAAAGAACCTTTTTTATTCGATTGGGTGAAAAAAAAACAAAAAAAAAACAAACAATAACAAAGCAACCTAACCAAGCCCGACCTTTCAGTATCTCTCTACCAGAAGAAAAGAGATCGAGGGAACGCTGCTCCCACCGTCATCCCTAACCCTAACCAGCTCGAAGGTCGGCATCGGTCGCCGGAGACTGTAGATCGAAGGTCGCCAGCGGAAAAGTCTGTAGAGCCAAGGTGCCGGTCTCGGTCGCCGGAGACTCTCCTGCAGCAGGTACTCATCCCCCGTTCTTTGTTCGATTTTGTGTCGCAGTAAGCGGTAGTGGAATATGTTGGTTAGGGTTTAATGTGGGGAAAGGGTTTGTTCGATTTTGTGTCAAATTACTAGGTAATCTCTCGATTTGTTCCGAATTTGTGTAATCTCTCTCCATCTAGGGTTTATCAAATTTGTTCCGAATGTGGGGAACGAAATAGGGTTTTGATTTGCCAGTTTTTGTCCACTTCGCAGACATCAATTGCATAATATGAGCTTTCTTTTTTCCTCTTCCATCCGGAAATCTTCGCCCTAATACCTCTGTTCTCTTTTCTCTTTGCAGAATGTGAGATTGCGATATCCATATACTTGCCGATCATCTCCAGTTGAGAATCTAAAGTACGTACATTAGCTTCTGAGTTGAGATGAGTACTCTCCTCTTTTCCCCCTTTGTTCCCAGTTCCTGAGCTTTGATTTGGTTTTTATTTAATAATTTTCACTGAGCTTTTGCACAAAAAAGGTGCAAGCATAGAACCATTAGTTTGATAGCTTCAATATTAGGTGTTAGCATGTGTATGGAGACTCAGAAAATGAACGAGAGAGAAGCTTACTGTAATTGTGTTTGACACTCTTCAACCTTGATTTTTTATGCTCAAGTGTCATCTCCTTGTGAATAGCCAAGTGGCTACCTTTAGCGTTTAGGAAGGATTTTCCTGTGTGATTTAGGTATATTGTTTGCAGACTTTCAGTATGTGAATACGGTGAAACCAAAAAGACATGTACTATAAAATGAGACAGTTAGAATTGTTATATGGGGAAGGGGGGAAGGACTGATGACTTTACATCTGTACCTAGGATGATGATTAATGAACAATGCTCATCTCTACATATGACATGGTATATTGCTGGCAGACTTTCATTATGTTATTCTGGTGAAACTAAAAGACCTATACTAAAAAAATGAGACAGTAAGAACTGTTATATGGGGGAGAGGGGAGGAGTGAAGGACTGATGAGTTTATATCTACCTAGGCTGATGATTAATGAACAATGCTCATGGTATTTCTTAGAAAGGTTGAGGCTTTTGCGGCTTTTTCTTGTTGCATTAGCATGTGTATAACATTTCATTAATCTTTTGATAAACAACTCTAAGTAAGTTTGACCCCATCATACTTTTTTACGCAGCCTTTGTTTCTCCGATGATCTTCTCCAATACCTTTTTACATTCTTATATTTACTTTTGATCTTAGTGTTTTTACATTCTTATATTTACTTTTGAGATTAGTTTTTATACTTGAATGTTTCATAAGTCCTAGTCTCCTAGATGTCTTAGTGTGTTTTTAAATTCTTATATTTACTTTTGATCTTCTCCAACACTTTTTTGATGCTGAGTTTACCACCCTAGAAACATGATCAGTCAGATAGTATTCATATTTCTTATCTTAATCAAAATTAATTGGGAGATCACGAGGAGAACATACAAATATGTGATTACAATGATTGTGTGAACTATCAAGAGATCTCAAATGTGTCTATTTTGGCAGGCTTATTGAAGGTCCTTGTTGCTTTGAGGATAGGTACTCACTTGGAAACTAAGGAAAGGGAAACCCAAGTTCAGCTTTTGAAGACTTTCCACGGTGAGTTCATTTTCCTTGTACTCATGTTTGTCATGTCCAAATTGTCTATTCATCTGTTAATGTTTTCCTCACATTTTAAGCATGAATTGTTAACAAGGCTTCAAGTCACATTAGCTTAAAAATATTATATTTATTGGACTAACCATCCTAACAACTCAGTGTACTGCGTAGTGCATAAAGTCTGATCAATTTTCTTGTCCTTGCTTCTAAAACTTAGTGTAACTGTATATATATTTAATGTGATAGAAAACCTTGAATCAATTTGTTTGAAAGTTGGGGCAGGAAAGTTGAACTGGTTTTAGAACCTTGAACCCTATTGTATCCATTGTTATTCTAATTAGCCTAGCTGGCTTCAGAATTACAAAGCTTGCTACTATTATGCTGTTTTATAATGTAGATTTCCTGTGTGTTTGTGTGCGGAACGTGCATTTTAAAGGAAAACTACTAGAAGCCCTAACACTTATTGTTTTAATGATATTATCTTTTATATTAGTGGTGAACATGTTCATATGGTTTAATCTGATCTTTATCCCATTTATCATTGGTGACACCTCTTGATTTATTTTACCTCTCAATATATAGTAACATGTCAAGGGCTGGGTTTCTACCTCTTATTTGAGGACATGACACCAACACAAGGAGAGAGATAGCTAGGACAAAGGGATAAGTTTAAAAAGTACATAATTGTTAAAGATTAAATGTACAAATAATATAATCAAAGAGAAGCAAGTGGGGTGAAAACAATAGGTAGTAGTTGAAGTAAGCACAAAAAGTGTGAATAAGATAAGATCACCAATAAAATTCCTTAAGAAAACTACCCACCCCACAAGTTGTAATCTTAGTTTAATTTGAAGTATTAAATAATTGTCATATTTTCTCAAGTGTAAACTGAGAGAAGATTATTTTCAAACATTAAAGCCATTTATTTGAAGAAACCGACAATAATGTGCCATAATCCAACATTAATAGATCAACATTAACCAAACAATCAGTAGCAACATACCATAGGATTACACAACAACGACATAAACTTTTAAAATCATCCAACAAACAAGGAAGGCCATAAAAAACAGTACGGATAAACCAATACAACACATTCAAATAGTAGTCTATCGTAGCAAGTAACGAAAATGGGGTTGCGTGGTGCATCTGGTTCCATTCCACTCGAAGTGTGGGCACATGTCACGGGGACGATAATGATGTGTATCCCCGGTCATCGGGAAGTTGACAGTATAAGTTGGAATATTCCCAAACCATGGACCCTGCCCAATGACCCTACCTGTCCAAAACCCATCAAGGGAGCGGCAATCGACGCGGTCATCGGTTGTGTAAACCATCCGATAGCTAACCCGAGGAGGTTGTGGACGTAGTCGTCCAGCCTGCACCATTTCCGCAAGTGGCTCATGGTTGTCGTTTGTGAGGGTGATGTACTCCACTTCATAGTGGCTTGGATCCACTCTCCTTAGAACGGTCGCCTCGTACAATGACCTTAGCATCCCGCCTTCTGCCCCTATGACCTCCACTCTCTGATTTGGCCGGTATGGCCCCGGCATTGGTGCTGCATACAAACCAAAGACAAGCTAATTTAGGAATACATGTAAAAAAAATGAATATTATACCGATAAAATCAGTGACTAACCTATGTAATCATACCCTTCGTCCGAGCTATCGGACAATATATTGATGGGGACAGGGCGGGGAGGGATGCCAGACGAGGAGCCGTGGTGGTATGAAGAGGATTCCATCTCGTTGAAGGGGAGAGGTTATGAATGGGTAGAAATCTGTAGGGGAGATGTTATGAATGGGTAGAAATCTGTAGGGGAGAGGTTATGAATGGTAGGATATATATACATTGTAAATATGTAGGGGAGAGGTTATGAATGGCATGGGGAGAGGCCAATGTTCAGCATGTGACTATCTTTCACTCGGTTTTTGTTGCTTTTTTGTGGCTTTTTTTTTGCTTTTTGTATGCTTTGTAGTTGCTTTTTATAGCATGTCATCAGGTTTTTTACAGCTGTCTCCATGTCTCCATATGCTTTATTGTTTCCATGTACTTGTTTTGTTTCAATGCATTGATTGAGTAAACATACAAAGACAAGAAGACAAAAATGAAACATTACCAATGTAGGGCTTCCCTCACTATTTTCGATTGCCACTCTTGGAGTTTCCTTTTTCTGTTTTTTTTTACTGTTATTATGTCCTCAGAAAAGGACCAATAGCATGTCACTGTTTTTCCTTTTTCTGATTTTCCTTTTTCTGTTTTTCCTTTTTATGTTTTTCCTTTTTTGTTTCTTCCTTTTTCTGGTTTTTCCTTCTTCTGTTTTTTCCTTTTTTCCTGGTTTTTCCTTCTTCTGTTATATTATGACTGTTATGTAACCACTCGAAGGTCCTTTTCTGTTTTTCCTTTTTCTTGTATTATATTTTTAAGTACCCCCTCAATATTTTCGATGGCCACTGATTTCCCTCCTTTTTCTATTTTCTTATGACTGTTTTGTACTGAGAAAACAGTAGCATGCTTACACAATGACAGTGTTGATGTTTCCTTCTGATTTCTGCAGGCAGGTCCGTGAGGCAAAGGCATTGATATACAACTAGCAAATAATTAAGCAAGAACTTGTACCTCAACATCTCTGGTATCCTCTTGTGTTTTTTATGTACAATTTAATGTCACTAAATTAATGATATTACTAGAAAACGGGGCTCAACTCTTGTAGATAATCTAAATACAATTGTTATTATGAACATGAAATTATTATTATTAAAGAATGTCGGATGCATATATTCCTTTGTATTAATAAGAAATCTGGTATCCTCTTCTGAATGAGTAGTGTATATTACAGAAAAATGAAATTACATAATGAATATAAATGAGTAATATATACTTTCCCGTTCATACTTTGGTTTATTATGTGGTTATGATTGGTATTCATTGATGCAAAGTGAGTTGTGTTTGTTTGTAGATTATTAGTTACTCACTTGTATAACTCTAATAGCATGCCTTCCCTTGATTAGTGCCTCTTGATTAATTACGAGAATCCTCCTCCTTCTGACCTGGAAAGATTCTCTTTCTCGGTCTTCATTCATATTATTCCTTCATTCATATGAATAATATATACGGAGTAGTAATAAAAGATAATTTATTAATAAACTGCATAAATACTCGGGTAAAATAAATTATTTATATAATTGGAAAATGTATCTACCTCTTGATTTAATTCTTATCCTAAATGGTCAAATCTTAACTGAAACAAATAATAATGTATTATTTAAATTGTAAAACAATCCAAGAAATATATTGTTATTTAAGGATAGGATCCCTTGACTGTCTAAACCAACTAACCATAATATCTAGATATCCAAATAGATTAGTATTATTAATTATAATATTAATAAAGATTAATAGATAGATAGATATTGAATTAATTTTTAATTGAATTATGTAAAATAATTTAATTAATCCCTAACTAAAAATCCCTACATTAAAGGAGAAGTCGCCACATGGTCTAAGCGACTTCTCCTTTAGTATTATACTATTGACTAGAATGTTTACCGTGTTCGATGTAGGTTTCCTTAATTAGTGCCTCTATAGGTCATGAAAATGCGTATGGACAAGTCGTGGATTGATTGGAGTACTAGGATTTCTGAGGCATATTTTGCAAAGCTAGATGAATTTTTAGACTTTGTGTTCGCAGGCGGGGGGGGGGGGGGTTTGCGGGGTGTTGTATGTAAAATAGGAGAATAAAATAAAGCACAACTAGACTATCTCCCTGTCCCAAACAAATAATACAAGAATCCCCTCCCTTGTAGTAGTAGGGTAATTCAGGATCGAATCCACGAGGAGGTAGGTCAGCGCTTCCTTTGTTGTACTCACGATCAAGGCTTTCGACCTTAGCAGACACTCGATATCGAGTATACTGGTCGATATCGACCTCAGTTCTGGTCGATTTCCTAGCGCAGTTCCTGCAGAAGACAAAACAGCAAGTCGACGTCGAGCAGAGACCTCGATATCGATGTTAGTCCTCGATATCGACCCTTATGGTCGATTTCGATGCTTGTCACAGAAACTGTTTTTGTAACCAATTTGTCGGAAAAGGATCCGAAGAAAATAGAATGGAGAGGGAAGATGAACAGAAACAAAACTAAGACTCTTATGGAGAATTTAACTAATTAAAAGGCTTCCAAAGTCGGGGTTTCACGCCACAACGATAACAATGCAAGTTTCATGCTAAAGATATGAACTTTTATGTCTTTCCGTCAAATAACTTTCGTTATCAACACTTAGGTGATTAGAGGCTTTCGCATAATTCCTAAGAGTTACTATCCAATTTATGAGTAATTCAAGTTCGCAATATGAGTGGCTTTCGCTTCAATAATGCAATTAATGAATCTCCCTAACTTTCGCAAAGGATCATGCATGGGGTAGAAGACGGAATCACATAAAAGTCATACCTTTGATGTACTTACCTCACATTGCTATCGTCGGGCTCACCCCGACCCTAGAAGTGGGTTGACTACTCGCTCCTCATCATGCACATCATCATCATTGTTATTGAAAGAAAGCTACTTTGAATTAAAACTCCGAAAGAAAGTACAACCGAACAAGCCACTCCGCTTTCGCTTTACAACTCCACTCGGCCTCCTCTCTCTCTCTCTATTCTCTATTGCAACTGAATTGTGTCTAAAACGGAATTCGAAATTTTTAAACTCAGCCCTATTGGCTTCTATTTGTAGATGTCGATAAGGACTCGAAACCTTATCTTTATTCTCTATGATAAATTAAAACAAAGTAAAAACTAAAACTTCATGGTGAAATCAGCCTCCTCATGATAGATCTGATGTTGATGATAGGAAATCTCGACCTTTGGATAGATATTGCAAGCATTGGATATAATTCTATCGAAATCGGAGTCGAATTCCTCTGCTGGCATGGTCGATATCGACCCTTGGACCTCGATATCGACCCCTCCAAAATCTTATCTCGAGCTTCTCCTTCTCCTACTCGACTTCTATCAACTTGGTCGATCTGGTAGCATCGATATCGACCTCCAGACGTCGATATCGACCTCTTCTGTGTCGAAATGCTCTGTTTCCTTTTCTACTCGATTCCTATGTCTCTGATGTACTCGATGTCGAGGTCTTCAATCGATTTCGACCTCTTCAGAAGACTTCGAGTTCTTTTTCCGCTCTTCTGAATTCATCCATTTTCATCCTGTTTTCTGCGAAATCACATGGAAACTCGTGCAAACCCATATATTTGACATTTAAGCATAAACTACATCATTCCCATGTTTTCCCATAAATGTGCATGCAAAAGACAATAAAATGAATTCATATGTGCATAGAAAATATGGTAATTTGCGCGCACATCACTTTGCATATGCCAACAAGGAGGTTGGGAGTTGCATATACTACCCTTGTAGGAAATGCAAGAATAGGGTACTATATGTTAGAAAAGTTGTGCGGAAGCATCTTCAAGACAATGGATTTTTGGTTAGTTATAAGTTATGGACTAAACACGGGGAGACCATTCATGATCTCATCGAGGAACCACGAGAGAGGAATGAAGTGCCACCTGAAGTCGATGGGTATATGGATGTGGGTATGGAGAGAATGGTGGAAGATGCTTTCGGAAGGACTAACGTACCGACGTCGGAAAATCTAGACCATGATGGCCAACGTGATGGTGATACTCCTGCTCCAACTGAGTGCACTGACCAGTTTATGAAGCTAATGGATGCCGCTAATCTTCCTCTGTATTCGGGTTCTAAGAAGCACACGTCATTGTCCTTCGCTGTCCGACTCTTACAAGCAAAGAGTTTACACGGATGGACCGACCACTCATTCAAAGATTTGCTAGAGATATTATCTGAAGTATTGCCAGATGGGGTTCACCTTCCGAAATCTTATTATCAAGCGCAGAAGTTAGTGGACGATTTAGGCTTCACTTTCACAACTGTGGACGCATGTCCTAATAGTTGTATGCTCTTTCGAAATGAAGATGCAAGCCTAGATGCTTGTGCAATATGCAATGAATCGCGCTGGAGGCAAACAGTTGATGGATGTCAATCAAGCACACGAAAAGCTGCACAACAAGCATGGTATTTTCCGTTGAAACCACGATTGAAAAGGTTGTTTGCAACAATGGAGTCTGCCACCCGTATGAAATGGCATTACTTAAACCGTGTTGATGATGGTGTGTACCGGCACCCGGCCGACTCTCCTACTTGGAAGCACCTTGATGCCAAACACCCTAGTTTTGGAGCTGAGATGAGGAACGTGTGCTTAGGTATTGCTTTTGATGGATTTAATCCTTTTGGTAATCAAAATGTCAATCATAGCACGTGGTCGGTCATCCTAGTTCCTTACAACTTACCACCTATGTACATCTTGAAGCAATCGTATATATACCTTTCTGTGCTTATTGAAGGACCAAAAGGACCTGGAGATAAGATAGATGTGTATTTAGAGCCTTTGATAGAGGAGCTAAAGGAATTGTGGGAAGTGGGTGTAGAAACATTTGATGCTTCTGCCAATGAAATGTTTCAAATGCGTGCTGTCGTGCTATGGACTATCAATGACTTTTCAGCCTATGCAAATTTGTCTGGGTGGAGTACTAAAGGTGAGTATGCATGTCCAAATTGCAACATAAGGCCAGGTGCAACGTACTTAAAAGCTAGCCACAAGTGGTCGTACGGTAGGAGTAGGCGGTTCTTGCCCTATGATCACAAGTATCGAAGAGATATGAAGTCATTTTATGATGGACGGAAATTTGATTCCGCGCCTCCTAGAATGACCGGGGCTGATCACCTCTCACAACTTGATGAAAATAGAGTGCTGACTTGTTACAAAAAGGATGACATGCTATTGAGAAAGAAGATGGGACCTGACAAACCGGAGAGGGATCCAGCCAAGAAAAAGAGGCATAATTGGAAGAAGAAAACCATCTTGTATGAGCTACCGTATTGGAAAGACAATCTGTTGCCATACAACATCGATGCGATGCACTCCGAGAAGAATTTTGCCAAAAATGTACTGAATACAATATTGGGAGTGAAAGGTCAAACCAAAGACAATGTCTCTGCTCGTCACGACCTTGAGAGACTTGGAATTCGCAAGCAATACCATGTGAAGCTCACAGAATCGGGCACTGAGGTATATGAGAGGGCTGAATTTGAGATGGACAATGTCGGGAAGGACAAGTTCTTGTTAGCCTTATCCAAGGCCAGAATGCCGGATGGTTCGTGTTCCAGTATTGCACGGAGGGTGAACTTAAGGGATCGCACCATTGTAGGGCTTAAAAGCCATGATTATCGCATTCTGTTACAAGAGCTAATTCCGCTTTGTGTTCGGAGTTCCTTGCCAAGGAATGTGGTATCTGTTCTGATTGACGTTGGAAAGTTCTTCAAGGTGTTGAGTTCAAAGGTTAATACAAACACTTCATTGGAAGAGGCACGTGCTAAGATCATTCTAACCCAATGTGAGATTGAGAAGATATTTCCCCCATCTTTCATGGATGTGATGGAGCATTTGCCTATGCATCTCGCGAAGGAAGCATTACTCGGTGGAGCTGTACAGTTTCGATGGATGTACCCTATCGAGAGGTTTCTACTCACTTTGAAAAATTATGTTCGACAACAAGCTTGTCCGGAAGCATCACTAGCCAAAGGTTACATCATGGAAGAGTGCATGAACTTTTGCACTCAATATCTACAAGATGTGGAAAGCAAGTCGCAAAGACCACCAAGAAGAAAAGATGATGCCGAGAAGAAGGGGAAGGGCTTCATTCTACCCGAAGTGACGCGTTGCCAAATCCACCGATGGGTCTTGTTTCATGCTGCTGGAGTGACACCATATATGGAGTAAGTCCTTTTCAGACTAGGTGCATTTAGTTTGTTAGGATATCAAAGCAATATTATATGACTTGCTAACATTATACCCCCTTCTTAACATTAAAGGGAACATTTGGCATATATTAAACAGCACAATCCTATGGCAAATGAGACGTCAGTGGCATCAATTCATTTCAACGAGTTCCCGCAATGGTTCAAGTCACACGTGAGTACCAGCTTCAAGTTTCCAAGTGTAATTAATGTGCTTTATCATATTCGAGTAATATGTAAAGTACCTGCCAAATGAACCTTTTACCTTTACATATTCAGGTTTCAGAGTTGTGTCGGGCAGGGGATGTGTCCTTAAGTAATGAAGTTATCTCATTGTCAAACTTCCCGTCCCCTGTGGCAGCACGGTTGACCTCATACACATCGAATGGATATTTCTTTCGTGTCAAAAGTGTTGACACAAAAAGAACGAGACAAAATTGTGGGGTGTATTTGCAAGGAGATTTTGTACCCTATTATGAAAGATTAACGGATATTATAAGGGTTACATATGCCTCAGATATCGAATACGTATTATTTAGGTGTGAGTGGGCACATCCTTCAACAGGGGTTAAATTGGATCCTTTTCAATGCACCTTAGTAAACTTTGATAGGTTACTATACCCACGTGATAAACTTGGGGATGAACCATTTATCTTGGCATCGCAAGCTCGCCAAGTGTGGTATAATCCCGATGCGTCTGGACATGAATGGTTAAATGTCGGTGAAGTTGAATCTAAGGACTATGCCCATGTAGATGATTGTAATGTGGACTTTGATGATGAGTTGGAGCTCGACCAGAGGTCAGTACCATTTGTGCTACTGCTGCATATTTTGTGTAGAACACAAATGTGTGTTTTCTCTGCTTTTTTGTTGTTGTCATATACAATGCCTTAGGGTTAATGAAGATGTTAGGGATTTAGAGTTTTGATTACAACGTACATAAATCATTTATCTTATAAGCAATCATCCTTGTCACTTGTAGGCAATCATGAAGAAACGAAAGGGTGGACCCGGCAAACCGCGAACCATGGGTGAATTCCTAGTGTCTACTGACACACGTGGCTCTCAGAGTGGCTCGTCACCGTCCGCATCAACAATTGGAACACTTCCTCCCACAGCTCCAGCACCACCGACTGCATGTCCAGCCGAAGAACAGGTTCGTTGGTGCTCCCACCGTTCTTTGATACTTGCCCATTCAATCAAGTCATGAGACTTCCATATATATTCGTAATGACTGTCTAACTATATTGTATTTGTGTTTCAACCATTAAGAAACAAAAGGGTCGACGCGGGAGACCGCGAACCATATCTGACTTTCTACTGCCTGCCGAAGATAGATCCTCCCCAAGTGTGTGCTCAATGTCGACATCAGCAGCTGGAACCCTACCTGAGTCACTTGATCCGCTCCTTGCTCAATCGAACACTCAAGTGAACAATGTACTGACAACGCAGCCAGATGTAGCTCCACAATCAGCTGCACCAGATGATGCAGATGCTCCTTCTGATGCAGACCTCAACGTCGATTCATCTGGTTAGGCATTAATTTGCATTCCAACCCTTATATCTTCCTCAATCCTTTATAGTTGTATGAATGAATAATAAAATATATGGTGTTTCAAGATGGATGTGAACGCCCGACCCCTAGAGGTCATAGCAACGGTGTGTTGGGGTGGAACACCGGAGCCAAGGTTGTAGTCGAATTCAATGACAAGTTCCAACCAGTTGGGCCTAACGCCAAGCACCTCAAGTCGCAACTGGGGATACTAGTGCGTGACGGGCAACGACTTCCTCTTACTATGCTGGACTGGGCCTCTTTCGGACAAGATGTGATGGATGGCATATGGGAAGAAGTTAAGGTATTTTCTTTCTCCTTTCTACTTTGTCACTTTTATAATATGGATGATGTTCTTTCTCCTTTATACTTTCCTTTTCAGCATGTACTAACTTTAACCTGACCATTTGCTTCTTTTTTATCTTATTGACTTTAACACTTATAGAAAAATTTGGTGGATCCTCCCGATGGGTTCAAAGAGGTGTGCTTGAGAATGTTAAACATCATGTGGAAGGGCTATAAGTCTAAAACAAAGGCGAAATATTTTACTTGTTGCCAAGATGACCCCGAGCTGGAGAAGCATAATCCTCCAACTGTCCTCCCACCTGATTGGATTACGCTCATTGCATATTGGAGAAGTGAGGTTGCCCAGGTATTCTTTATTTCCCCCTTATATTAGATGGTCCATCTCAAGTTTGGTGCATCCTATTGTAACGTATTCGTGTGTCCAGAAACAATCCGTCCAGAATGCAAAGAATAGAGATAAGCATGGGCCGGTGCATGTTACCGGGCGAAAGTCATTCGCTGAAGTTAGACACGAGGTCTGTATGTGTATGTTGTCTGAATTAGTGCATATCGTTCAATTTTTATTTGTTTTTAGTTCTTGCACTTTTGAGTACTTGTTTGTGTATCAAGTCCATGACATTCATATTTAACTTGAGTGATTTCTGCCATTTAACTAGCGGCGCAAAGCTGGGCAACCTACTGACAAGATGAGCATGTGGGTTTCTTCTCGAAATGGAGATGATCCTGATGTGATTGAGACCGTTGTAAGTTTCTTTGGACCCTTTTAATTTTCATCCATTATTGAACTTTATATGTTGACTTGTTTTACTCATATAGAAGGACTTCAACGCCCTCTTGCTGATGGAACCTGAGGATCAGCGAGATCTTAACGAAGTGAAGGATAGGATATTCCATCGGCTTATTGGAGAAGATGGTCACGGATACTGTCGGACCTATGGTGCCAGTGCCCCTCCGCGTTTGGTGTATAACTCCTTATCAAGAGCTCCTCTCGGTGTTCAAGATATGCGCGAGATCGCCAAAGAGTTTGTAGGGGAGATTGCCAAAGAGTTTGCAGGGGACCTCAAAAGCCACTTAGAGAACCACATAGATAAAAGATTTGAGCACTTTCGAAATGAATTTATGAACGCTTTCCGGCCCAATGACGGGGGAGGCTCACCTTCACATGGACAGGTTAGTCATGATTTGTTTGACCTGAGTGCTAAGGTTTCCTCTTGTGTTTGATTGTGATGGCCTCTTGTGTTTGATTGTGATGGTTTACTTTTTGTTGTTTGTTCATTCCATCTGGACCCCTTTCTCTTTTGATTATCTTTTACTTTGTATGGTTGTGGATGAAGTTACATATATGATATATGATGGGCTCTTTATTCTTTATGATATGTGAAGGTTCGATAATGTAAAACAAAGTAATATAGAAATACTCTATAAGGGAGGTTGAATAGAGTATGCCGGTTTTTCGCAGATTATCAAGACTTTTGAAGCTCGTGGAAAATCTTTGAGATTAGACTTAGTCTTTTCTCTGAAAACCTGAATCACAAAGTTAAACAGTAGAACCAAGTGCGGAAATAAGGTAAAGCAATAAGTAAAGAACTCGATGAGTTGTTTACGAGGTTCGGCACGAACTTGGCCTACGTCCCCGCCTAGGGTTCTTCCACAACCCTAGGATTCAACCGGCTTTTATTGATTCACAAGACTTAGGTTCCTAGTAGCTCCCCGAGAAGCCTCTCTCCTATACAATTGCAATCTAGTCAACTCACGTTCCCTTGGAGTCCTAGACCAATCTAGAAGAGCCCCACCTCTCTATGCTATCTAGTACAATCCTCTTACACTTAGTGAATCAATCGCCTAGTGTCTACTTCCTGAGTTACGAACTCTTGAGTATAACACTCTCTCGAAATATATCCTATAAGCTCACAGTGTAACTCTCAAATGCTTTGAAATGAAATTACAGACTCTTAAGGACTAGAGCACACGAAGAAGACAAATCTCGCTTGAAGGCTTGAGTGTATGAAAGCTTGTGTTCAACAGGTGTATTGCTGTCTTCTTCTTCCTTTTCTTTTTATTGAAACAAATCGGCGCCTAAGGATCTTCACCAACGGCTAGAGAGGATCATGGCTTGAGCTGGATCTTCTATCTTTGGAAACTTTCGGAGGCCATGATCTTCCGATTTGAATCTTCTCAATTTACAACATAAGGAAGGAAATAATATTCGAAAAACTTCCTGAAAGGTTAGTGTATATATAATAATATAATGGAAGCATATAATAACATAAAATAATATTCGAACATAATATCATATAGAACAGGTTTTGTGTTTCATCAATACTGTTAAAGCTTCAAGACCTTTGACACAAACAGACTGTCAAGGCCTTTGAAACTTATTCCGATTTTCATCAAGGGAGTGGATTTATCAATCTCCCCCTTGATGAAAGACAAAACCTGTGCATCCCTGCAACTTAGTCAAGCATATATAATATAAGTAAAATCGGACTAAGTACATGCATGGGTTAGACAAATGTTGGATCAAAATTTTAAAGCAATAAACCATCCAACTGAAAATAATACCAAGGTCTTCCAAGACCTTTAAATCGCAACAGTTTTAAAAAGTCTAACACCACCACAGATCATCTCCCCCTTTTTGTCTTTCAACAAAGGGAGGAGGTAAAACAGTCACCAAAAGTTTTGAAACAGTTTCCAAAAACCAGCAATGTTTCAGATTCAGGGTTAGGGTAGGGTAGGATAGGGTTAAGCTTCATCGTCCGGAGCATCATCAGTGAGCCGCGACCACAGTTCTTGCAACAGCTTGGTTACCCCGCTCATCTCCGTCATAAACCCCTTGTGCAGCTCCTTGATATCCAGGCGAACTTCCTCCAAGCCCAACTCCAGGTTGTCCATGCGTTCATCAATGACTGAGGCAGTGGGAAGAGCTTTTGAATGAGAGGCAAGACTCCAAGTCCCTTGGGGGGACCGAGTGATGCCAATCTTTTCAAGGCTCTTGGAGTCGAACTTACCCATATGACGCTGCTGTTCTTCATTTTTAAAATCGATTCCAGAAGCTTCGAAGATTTGGGTCAAAAGGGTAGCGAAGGGGAGGGGAGTTCCTTTCCTGGCTTTTCTAGTGTGAGCCATGGATCCTAAAATGGTGTTGGTCAGATCAAGATCAAGGCCATTGAGGATTCGGTAAAGTAGGATCATGGCATTGTCGGTTAGGAGAGAGCCAGAGTTTAGACGGGGTAAGAGGCAACGCACAATGATGTTAAATATGATCTTTGCCTCTAGGGTAAGGGATGAGTGGGTTAGCTGCTTTGAGGTGTTGGTAGATGCCTCGGGTAGAAGGTATTTGGATCGGGCAAGGGTAATGCAGTCTTCTTTAGAGGGGTTTTCTTGAGAGGGTGGACAAGGGCTAGGAAGGCCAAGGAAATCAGCGAAGTCAAAGGAGCTGAAAGAGATTCTAACTCCCTTGACGACAGATTCCAAGAACCAACCATCGTCAGTGTGTTTGGCTTTGAGATTTATATAGAACAGGCGGGTGAGTTGGGGATTTTTTAAGGATAGCAATGCATGGTAAGTTCAAAGCTTCAAAGAACGCAATATCTAAAAAATCAGAACAGCAGATCCTACGAGTTCGAAACTCATCTACCCACTTACCAGCCATTTCAGCATTTTCAAACCATGAAGAGGGGAGGGATTGATTTACCTGAATGAGAGCGGGAGGATCAACATTCTTCCTTCTAGCCTGTGTTGGAGCAGACCTCTTGGCAGGCGCCTCAAGGCTTTTGAGGGTGCCCTTCCTGGTGCGCTTGGGAGGAGGAGGCTTGGCTGTAGAGGCTTTCCGCTTCTTTGGAGACGGGGGAGGAGGAGGAGGAGAAGGAGAGGGAGCATGCTCGGGCTCCTCTTCCTCTTCTTCCTCTGACCCCGAGTCCTCAGCGTTGTCTCCATCGGTATCCTCCTCGTCCTCTCCAGATTCGTCTTGCTCCTCGTCCTCTTCCTCAGGCTCCTCTTCAGAAGGAACCTCCTTGAGAGCCTCAGCCTCAGCTTCCTTCCGGATTCTTTCAGCTTCCTCCTCGACCAACTTCCTTGCAAGCTCGGCCTCCTCCTCGGCCTTTTTCTTCCTCAAAGCTTCTTCTTCGGCTTCCTTGGCTGCATCCTTTTCCAGAATAGCATCAAGATCCTCCTCTTCTTCTTCCTCATCCACCTCCTCAGCGATGACCTTCTTTTTCCCTTTCTGCTTCGCACTGAGAGGCTTCTTAGCAGAGCGTTTTTTAGAGCCCTTGGTTACTGTAGTCGTGCTCTCAGTGATGGTGCTCTGGACAGTAGCAGGGACGATGGTTTGAGGAGTGGGTTCAAGTGTAGGAGAAGTAGCAGTGTCCTGGCATCCCTTGGGGGTGGCGCCAAGTCTTTTGGGTGTGGAAGCTTTCTTTGATTTGGGAGCCATGGAGGTATTCGGCTAGGGTTTTGGATAGTTTGAGAGATTGGAGAGGGAGAACTGGAAGAGTTTTGGGTAGATCTGAGGTTATGAGGTAATCGAGAGGGGTTGGGGTTTTAAATAGGAGAGATTTGAGTGATGGGACGGGGTTTAGGGTTCCAATGTAAGTAATGATAACATTGCCAATTTGAAAATTATTTCAATTCAAAATTCAAATCTTCTCTTAACCATTTTAGAATAGGAGGGAAATAACCGAAAATATTTTGTTCCAAAAATATCTCAACGGATAAAGAATATGTAACATAAATAAATTATTTTGAAATCCAATGAAAATAATACTTGATCAAATATCTAAAAAGATATTAACCAAATATATACGATCCGATATCTGTTTTCTATCATTCAGTTCACAAACCTTGACATAAAACTCAAGGGTCTTGACACTGAGTAGAATTTATCTTTCGTAAAGGGAAAGCTCCCCCTACGAAAGTGCATCCTTGTTAAGCATCCCGATCTCCCGTCTAATGAAGGTTAACCTGTCCTCTGCCAAAGGCTTAGTAAAAATGTCAGCCCATTGATAATCAGTTGAAATAAAGGAAATGGACACATCACCTTTTTCGACGTGGTCTCTAATGAAATGATGCCTTACATCAATATGTTTGGTCCTTGAATGCTGAACAGGATTCTTTGTAATGGAGATGGCACTTGTATTGTCACACTTAATGGGAATGCCTTTGAGGTTGATGCCAAGATCACGCATTTGTTGAGCTATCCAAAGGATTTGGGAGCAGCATGCTCCAGCTGCTATGTATTCGGCTTCTGCAGTGGATAGGGCAACTGAGTTTTGTTTCTTTGAGTGCCAACTGATCAAGGATGCTCCTAAGAATTGGCAACATCCTGATGTGCTCTTCCTATCCACCTTATACCCTGCAAAATCTGCATCAGAATATCCAATTAATGTGAAATCCTTTTGCTTTGGGTACCATAGTCCAAGCTCCTTAGTGCCATTGAGATATCGAAAGATCCTCTTTACAACCACGAGGTGAGATTCTTTAGGATCAGCTTCAAACCTAGCACACATGCAAACACTAAACATGATGTCAGGTCTACTAGCCGTGAGATATAATAAAGATCCAATCATTCCTCGATACTCCTTTTGATTGACACTTTTCCCAGTCTTGTCTTGATCTAGAGATAATGTTGAGCTCATGGGAGTCTTGGCTGCTTTGGATTGATCCATCTTGAACTTCTTCAAGAGATCCTTAGTGTACTTGCTTTGGTTGACAAAGATCCCTTTCTTGGATTGGTGAACTTGTAATCCCAAAAAGAAGTTGAGTTCACCCATCAAGCTCATCTCGAATTCACTGCACATGATGTCAGAAAATTCCTTGCACAAAGATGTGTTAGTAGCACCAAATAATATATCATCAACATAAATTTGAATGACCAAAATGTCCTTTCCTTTGGTCTTGATAAAAAGAGTCTTGTCGATCAACCCCCTTTTAAAATCATTTTCTAAAAGATATTTTGACAAGCGCTCATACCAAGCTCTTGGGGCTTGTTTCAAACCATAAAGCGCTTTGTCAAGTTTATAAACATGATTGGGAAATTCCAAACTTTCAAATCCTGGGGGTTGAGCCACATATACTTCTTCCTCTAAGAAACCATTAAGAAAAGCACACTTGACATCCATTTGATATAACTTTATGCTCATAACAGATGCAAATGCTAATAAAATGCGAATGGCTTCAAGCCTGGCTACGGGAGCAAAGGTCTCCTCGTAGTCAATACCTTCCTCTTGATTGTAGCCTTGAGCAACAAGCCTTGCCTTGTTCCTCACGATCTTACCATTCTCATCTAGCTTGTTTCGAAATACCCATCGTGTGCCAATGACTGATTGATGCTTTGGCCTTGGCTTCAAGGTCCAGACTTTGTTTCTTTCAAATTCGTTAAGCTCTCTTTGCATAGAAATGATCCAGTCTGGCTCTTGAAGTGCCTCATCTACCTTCTTTGGTTCAATAAGAGAAACAAACGCGTGAAAAGCACAAAGATTTTTAAGTTTAGAACGAGTTTGAACACTAGAAGTAGGGTCAGAAATGATATCCTTTAATGAGTGTGATGAGGAGTATTTGAATTTCCTTTTGCTAGTCTCAGCTCCTTGATTCGTCACACCAGTAGGATTGACTTGTGGTACATCTGACTCCGTGGTCCTGTTAGGTTCAGTTACAACAGTTTCTGACGTCTCAACACTGTTGGATTGGACACCAAGGGCTTTGGACGAATCTTCAACACCTTGGGCCAATTCTTCAGTGTTAAGAATCTGTTCCTGCATGTTCCTCTTCTCTGTGTTCTTGGTAGCAGCATCATCACCTTCCTCGTTCTCTGCATGGATGTTAAGATCTATATCTGCAACACTTTCACTCAAAGAACCGTCATTGCATTCATCAAATATAACATGTATACTTTCTTCAACTAACTGGGTCCTTTTATTGAAGATTCTATAAGCTTTGTTACTTGTGGAGTAGCCAAGAAATATACCTTCATCACTACGCGCATCAAATTTCCCAAGGTTATCTTTTCCATTGTTATGAACAAAACAAGTACAGCCAAAGGGTTTAAAATAAGATATAAGTGGTTTGCGGCCTTTGAAAAGTTCATAAGGAGTTTTCTTTAAGATGGAACGAATAAGACAACGATTCAAAATGTAGTTAGCTGTGTTAACAGCTTCAGCCCAATAGGTTTTAGGTAATGCATTTTCTAAAAGCATAGTCCTGGCCATATCCTCTAAGTTGCGGTTCTTGCGTTCCACAACCCCGTTTTGTTGAGGTGTCCTAGGAGCAGAAAAGTTATGGGAGATGCCATATTTAGCACAAAACAAATCAAACTGAAGTTGATCAAACTCCCTACCATGATCACTCCGAATTGACACTATGGGCTCGTTTCTTAAAGTTTGCAACTCCTTACAAAGTTTTGAAAACTCAAATAAGGCCTCTGATTTTTCTTTTAAAAATGCAACCCAAGTATATCTAGAGAAATCATCAACAACAACTAGCATGTACTTTTTACCATTCGGAGATTTGACTCGCATAGGACCACATAAATCCATATGTAAAAGTTCAAGGGGTCTAGAAGAACTTACAACCTTTTTGGGTTTGAAAGAGCTACGTGTTTGTTTACCTCGTGTGCATGCATTGCACATATCAATACCTTTGAAGTCCATCTCAGGTAGCCCTCTTACAAGCCCTTTGGACACAAGCTTCTGTAGTGTATGTGGACTCACATGACCGAGTCTCCTGTGCCAGAGCTTTGGATCGTCCGTCAAAGCCTTTAGACAGGTTAAGCTTCCTTGTGCCACTTGATCAGCATTTACAGCGTATATATTGTTGTAACGATATGCAGTCAATATAACTTCACTTGTATCTTCTCTGCACACTAGACATCTTTTCTTGTTAAATCTGACATAGTTGCCACTATCACATAGTTGAGAGACACTAAGCAAATTATACTTTAAACCATTAACAAGATAGACATTTTTAATACTATGGCTGGAATCACTTCCAACACTACCAATACCGACGATGTCACATTTTCCTTTGTCACCAAGAGTGATTGTTCCCGTGGATTGCTCCTTTAGATCATGAAAGAGAGAACTCTTTCCACTCATATGCCTCGAGCACCCACTATCAATGATCCATTTATGTTCCTTCACCTTGGTGTTCTCCTGCAAGACAAAGATCAACCTTTGTGGCTAGACCAATAAGCAAATTTGGATCCATTGTTGGGGTAAACCATATTTGGTAAAATAGTGCCTTTTGGGACCCAAACTTGTGTTATCCGTTCTTTTCTCAAATGAACAGGGAATGTATTGCGAATGATATATGGATCCTTTCTTCTATAGGGGCAGGTCTCTTTTACATGTCCCTTTCGAGCACAATGGTGACATATAGGAGAGGTTCTGCTTCCTTTTGCCTTTACAAAGGTGGTAATGTGCTGCTTCTTTAAAAACCTTGGATTGTAACCAATACCACTTTTGTTTAGAGAACTTTGTTGCTCACCCAACATCCTATCAAAAGTGCCTTTGGATTTGGTAAAACTTATGAGGGTTGTCTGTTGGTCTTGAATCTTATTATTCAGGGAGATCTTCTTGTTCTCTAAGTCATGATGTTCACTTCTCAGAGACGAGAGATCTTGCTTGAGTTCAGATTTCTCTGAGTCAAGAGTCTTGACTTTAATGTCAAGACCTGAATAAGAAGCTTCAAGACTTTTGACCCTCATAGACAGATCCTCAATGGTTCTTTCCTGGTCCACAGTTCTCTTAATAAGAATGTTAGTTTGGGCAATGAGTTTCTCTTCATTGGCAATCATATTAGAAAGGAATTCCGATAATACCTCTTTTGGACTTGCCATAAGTTCTCTTACGGTTACCTCAAGCTTCTCATCGTGAGATTCATCTCCTGATGCCATAAGACAGACATTGGCCTTCTCATCGTCGGAGTCAGAGTCAGAATCGCTCCAAGTTGCCACCATGGCTTTCTTTTTCCATCTATCACCCTTCTTGGACTGGCTCTTCGTCTTTTGAAGGCAGTCTTTCACAAGATGATCTGTTTCACCACATTCAAAACAAGACAACAGTTTAGTCTTCTTATCATTTTTGTTGTATTGAGACTTACCTCGAAATTTAGAAGACTCTGATCCATCCTTGTTGTTGAATTGTTTCTTCATTTTGAGGATTCGAGCAAGGCCTCTTGTGATAAGAGCAAAAGGATCATCCTCATCGTCATCCTCATCTTCGGAATCAGATTCATCTTTGTTGTCATCCTTCTTAGATTTGAGCGCCAAATTCTTAGTGCTTGCTGGAAGTTCTCCATCGTCTTCATTAAGGATCATCTCATGCGTGATCAGTTTCCCAAGCAGGTCGTCAAGAGGCAGAGTAGTGAGGTCTTGGGCTTCCTCTATAGCTGTTACTTTAGGACCCCACTTTTCTTTTGGGAGACACCTCAATATCTTCCTTACTTTCTCAACGTTTGTAAAGCTCTTGCCGAGAGAGTCAAGGTTGTTGGTGATTTATGTGAATCGTGTGAACATGACCTTGATAGACTCATCAGGCTTCATCTTGAAAAGTTTATACTTTCGAAGGAAGATGCTGATCTTGGTGTCCTTCACTTGGCTGGTTCCCTCATAGGTGACGACCAGCTTGTCCCAAATCTCTTTAGCTGACCTACATGATGAAATACGGTTAAACTCATCAGTGCTAAGACCACAATAAAGTAAGTTAATAGCCCTGTAGTTTTTGGAGACGAGTTCAAGATCTGCTTGGATGTATTCAGACTCCTTCTTTGCGACTTTGGTTCCATTTGGTCCATCTTTCTCTGGAATCTTTGGCCCATTCTCTATAATGTTCCAAAGTTCCAGATCTTGGTCTATGATGAACATCTTCATCAATGATCTCCAGTGGACAAAGTTGTTTCCTACAAAGAGTCGTGGTCTGCTGGTAGACCTTCCCTGTGCAAATCCTCCGCTTGCTTCACCAGACATGATCGAAAACTCACAAGATTGTTAGATCAAAAGCAGTGAGTAAAGCTCTGATACCAATTGAAGGTTCGATAATGTAAAACAAAGTAATATAGAAATACTCTATAAGGGAGGTTGAATAGAGTATGCCGGTTTTTCGCAAATTATCAAGACTTTTGAAGCTCGTGCAAAATCCTTTGAGATTAGACTTAGTCTTTTCTCTGAAAACCTGAATCACAAAGTTAAACAGTAGAACCAAGTGCGGAAATAAGGTAAAGCAATAAGTAAAGGACTCGATGAGTTGTTTACGAGGTTCGGCACGAACTTGGCCTACGTCCCCGCCTAGGGTTCTTCCACAACCCTAGGATTCAACCGGCTTTTATTGATTCACAAGACTTAGGATCCTAGTAGCTCCCCGAGAAGCCTCTCTCCTATACAATTGCAATCTAGTCAACTCACGTTCCCTTGGAGTCCTAGACCAATCTAGAAGAGCCCCATCTCTCTATGCTATCTAGTACAATCCTCTTACACTTAGTGAATCAATCGCCTAGTGTCTACTTCCTGAGTTACGAACTCTTGAGTATAACACTCTCTCGAAATATATCATATAAGCTCACAGTGTAACTCTCAAATGCTTTGAAATGAAATTACAGACTTTTAAGGACTAGCAGAGAGCACACGAAGAAGACAGATCTCGCTTGAAGGCTTGAGTGTATGAAAGCTTGTGTTCAACAGGTGTATTGATGTCTTCTTCTTCCTTTTCTTTTTATTGAAACAAATCGGCGCCTAAGGATCTTCACCAACGGCTAGAGAGGATCATGGCTTGAGCTGGATCTTCTATCTTTGGAAACTTTCGGAGGCCATGATCTTCCGATTTGAATCTTCTCAATTTACAACATAAGGAAGGAAATAATATTCGAAAAACTTCCTGAAAGGTTAGTGTATATATAATAATATAATGGAAGCATATAATAACATAAAATAATATTCGAACATAATATCATATAGAACAGGTTTTGTGTTTCATCAATACTGTTAAAGCTTCAAGACCTTTGACACAAACAGACTGTCAAGGCCTTTGAAACTTATCTTTGCTACGGCTACTTGCCGACTCCCTACCGTAGCAAAGTGGATGTTTTTTCCTCCCGTATCGATGCCGTAGCAAAGCCGTAGCAAATATCTTTGCTACGGCTACTTGCCGATGCTACCAACTTTTGCGACCCCATAGTTCGCCACCCCCCATTTCCCGTAGCAATGCCGAAGCTAATGGCCTTTTGCCACGCCTGGACAGCCTTTTGCTAAGGTTTTTTGCCGAAGCTAAATTAATTATTTTTTGTAGTGTATATTAGATGTAATATATAAGCCCATAGGTCTAATTGTAATTAAGTCATGATGTACACCTCCTATATATATTCTAATGATAGCGAAGTCAACCCCAACGAGAATTATTCACTCTAACACGAGGAACTCTAAAAGTTTGTCCATTTTGGAGTTTTTGGAAAATTCTAAATCGTTTTTTTAGTCTAACAAATTTCTTATTCCATTATCTAAAATGGGAAAACCGTAGAAAAAATAGAGACCTTCCTGATTCTACAACATTTTTAAAAAATAATCATTCTTCAAATCTTATACAAAAATTTACAAAAATGATAAATGGTGGAGTGGATTGGGATAGGATACAAGGAAATAGGGGAGTTCCGGGGGATCTAAATCTTTTGTCCTCATTCGTATCTCCTTTCACTATCCCCTTTTTTTTATTAGGAAAGAATTCGAGTTCAGAAAAATCTAAAACTCGAGGGCCGGCCAAACCGACGGACGGGAGAACCGTCTACAAACGAAAACATACAATACAAAACGGTGCAAACTCAAACAAAACGCACTCTACAAAGAAAGAAACCAAGTAGACCAAACTAAAATGGATGAGGACGAAGACGACGGACGAAGCCAAGCCCCACTCTGAAGTAGAACCGTAGGTCAGCGATACATTAGGACCCGATCATCCTGTGGGCAGTGAGGACGAAACTCCAGGGAAGCAGTCAACCCGGGTAACAGAGACGCCACGATACACACTACCACGACCCCAACCTATCCCGACTTCGGCAACCAGAACCGAATCCATAGAGAAGAAAGCCCAGCCACGCCACTGCAGAGCCGCAAACCGCCTGAGTAGAGAGCACCCAAAAACCCTTTCGGGATTTAGTCGACCCTACCGGAATTTAGTACACGTCCAGAAGAACGGAGTTTCATACCTTTGCATGATAAATTTCTGAAGTTTGTAAATATCCAAGTATATAAATATATAAATCCTAAAATATACTTTGAGAAAAATATATAAATATACTGATATGTTGTTTTTTTTTTTAATTTGACCTTCAGGCCACTTTGGGCCCATGGCAAAGCCTTGGGCCCAAAGGACAGCTACAAAGCCCAGTACTACGGGCCAACCGGGCCCAAGAAAGCCCGATAGCCACACAGCACCAGCGCACAATTATCACTCAGAAAAAGATGACCAGCAAACGACGACTATAAGCAACCCTCATTGCCGACCACGCTGAGGGGAGCACATCTAGAGGCCGACTAGCGACGACACCCAGCCGGCCGCCGGAGAAAATCACAGGCGAGAGGGGTGGGGAATCGAGGACACCGGGAAGAAACGACAGCCAAGAACCATCAGAAACTCCAAAGCCGGTGGCCAACAACCCGGGGAGGGAGGACAACGCCGATTTAACCCAAAAGGAGCGGATTGAGGGTGGGATGGAGGCCCGAAATTGGGGCTAGATGAGCAGCAAGTGATGGCGAGGGTGGGCGGAGGGGAGCCCGAAATCAGACTTGGGACCCGACGAGGAAGACGATGACCGGAGAAAACCCCGGAAATCGGCCACCAAGCACATGTAGAAGGCGATAGGACACAGATGGAACTGAAGAAAAGCGATTTGAGAGAGAGATTTAGCCAAATTTGGAGATTTTGAGTCAAACGTTCAAGATGAACGAATTCAACAAGAGAGGGTTTGCGATGTCACCGGCGCCGCCAAGGCGGACATCGGAGACGGAATGGACGAAGGTGTATAGGCTACTTCGGAGACGGAATCGACGAGAACGACTCGACGGAATTGGTAGTCGGACCCGGACGGTGGGGTGGTGAATACCCATAAAAGGGATTTAGAAATCTCTAGAACCTAGAAAGAGTAGAGAGTTGAGAGAGTTTTAGCAAACTCCGAAGCCCTTACGGCGGTGCCGAGAGGCGGAGGCGATGGTCTGCAACCAACGACAGAGGTGAAACCCCATCAAAGGGGAGTTGGGGCTCTCTTTTACTATCCCTTCTCAATTCTCATATAATTCTCTATTTTTTTTGTTTTTGTTTTTTAATTTATTTTTAAATTAATTTATTTATTTTTAAATACTCCCTCTGTCTCACAATAATTGTCTTTAGACTATTTATGCACGCTTTTTAAGGAGGTAAAAACTATATAAAATATTCATTTTTTAATTAATTTTTTAAAATAATTTTATACTTATTAGTAATACGTATGATATTATTTAAAAATATTTAATAAAATGTTGATATTTTATACTCCCTCCGTTGCAAAATATAAGGTCTTTTACTATTTGGCACGTTTTTTAATGAGCTAAAAACTCTATGAAATATTAATTTTTTATTAAATTTTTTACATAGTATTATACATATTAACAATATATATAACACTATGTAAAAAAATTTAATAAAAAAATTAATATTTCATAGAGTTTTTAGCTCATTGAAAAATGTGCTATATAGTAAAGGGACTTGTATTTTGCAACGGAGGGAGTATAGTTTTTAGCTTCTTAAGAAAACGTGCATAAATAGTTAAAGATAATGATTGTGGGACGGAGGGAGTAAGAGTCTGTGAGAAGAGTACCGAAGAGGAGAATAGAGGATTTGGTTCGGGACAAAGAATCCGGACTGATCAAAGGGGAGACATTCGATACGTGGGTGGGGACCGTGGGGTCCAATGGACCTTAAAATGCGGGGCCCAGTGAGGGGGAAAAGGTTGGATTTGGCTTTCAATGCGTTTGAACCACCGCAGTCCACAAACAGAGTATCCAAAACATGACAAAAATTAGCTTTTTCAATTGAAGAAAACAAAAACAAAAATATCACATTACCCCTCCAATCAACCACTGTTGTGTGGTTTCCCTTTCTTCCGGGTGGGTCCCCACTCAGCACCCCCTCGATTTAATAACCGGATTGATATTCCAACGGTTAAAATCTCTCCAAACAAACGGTATCGATTACGATTTTAAAAAGTACGGAGTAGTAAAACAATATTTGGTCATAGTTTTAAAAAAGGAGTGTTTTATACATCTAAATTTTTACTATCTATACCACACATCCTATTTTTTTATTTTTTTTTAAAAATAAATCCTGCCCATCTTGAGTCACAGACGTGTGACTCAAAAAACGCAGAGTATTTTATATATAAAGTACCCTGCGCCTCTTGAGTCACATGTGTATGACTCAAAGGGGGCAGGGTGTGGTGTATATAGTAAATTTTTTGGGGTGTAAATATTATCACCCTTTCAAAATCGTGGATTGTCAAGCTGTTATGGTTTTGAAAGTATTGGAATTTTTTTTGAAGGTGTAGATGTCCACAGTTTTTAAATCTTAGCCAGCTAAATCTTCCACAACTTTCAAAATTATTACTCCATCCGTTCGGCAAAACTTATCATTTTAGCTTATTTTACAAGTTTTAAGGCAATTAACAAATGTACTAATTTACCCTCAATTATTACCCTCGTTTTCTACTTTATCAAAAACTACAACTAACAAACCATCAATCATATCAAGGGTATTTTTGTAAAGTAAAGGGCAAAATACCTATAATGACAAGTTTTTTTTAACAAAAATAATATTCTAAAATTACAAGTTTTGCCGAACGGAGTGAGTACCATTTTCGTCTATTTAACAACCTAATTATTATTACATTAACTGATCCAAATTCTTTAAATTTCATGTAATTATGAGGGTTTTTTGATATCCACATAATACGTACTACTTTATTCGACTCGGCTTATCACCCATTTAATATCCATATATACTATATTAAATTTTCACCCACTTTATTAGATTGAAACGAATATCCATCACTTAAAGGACTCATAGAGTCACAGTTACCATTTAGTTAGTTAAAGAAGGGATCGGGTGGAGTGGGTAGTAGGTGCACATCCTTGTCATAGATCTTCAATTCATACACCTCATTTGCTATAAATTTGAAAAGTCTCCTCTCATTTATTGCTTTCACCTGCCCACTCTTTATCCCTACTTTTCTTATTTACACCACTCGCTAATTACTACATACTCCTCCTAATTACTACACTACACAAGTACACATAGGTGACATAGGTTGTCGCCGCCATGAAATTAGAAATTATTAACATTCCTAATTATTTCAGGGTGATAACTGATAACCAAAGTCTAGCTAATAATTTTTTTTTTGTTAAAAGTCTAGCAAAGAGGAAATATTCAATTACAAAAGGATTATAAAATATGAAGACATAATTTCATTACGAGGTACTATAAGGTTTTTTTAAAATACATAATTATGAGACATTTTAAAAGTAGTTATAGAGACTTTTGAATCCCTAACTCAGAATATGCACTACATACTCAAATAAATAACGATAGATCCATGAAACAATAAACATTGTATACCACTTTGGCGAGGAATGTTGCACCTCTAGTCCCTTACCAGCGAGACCACTGCCATGTCGCCTCCTCAGACCCTGTTTATCAGAGGCTTTGCCTTTAAACCCGGTGTAAATTAGTATTTTTTTTATCTACCATTTTAATACATTCGAGATTGATTTTACTAAAGTGATCCATTGGGACTCATAACCAAGATTGTGTTCACACTATTAATTGGCGATAGAAGGAATATTTTGTGAACTAGCCTTTCCAAAGTAACTTATGTATTGGGATGTGTCTAGACTCTGCTAGATCACCATCCAATATTATGTATTAAACTTATATTTTTATGCTAGACCTTTTTTTAATCCTCTTTTTTTATTACCATATTGCAGGATATAGGGAATATGGATGTATACAATACATTACTATATATATTCTCTTAGGAAACATGACAATTAGTTGAAAAGGGCGCCACCATTAACAATTTAATCCAAGTGACAAAACTTGTTTTTTTCTTGTTGGTTTGGCATATCCTGATGAATCATCTATATTTTTACGGACCCCATGATTTATAATGGGAGCTACTTCCTTCCTCTTTGTTTCTATATAAGGAGTCCAACTTTGGCTTATAAGTTGTTGCCTTGAATACTCCAAATCAGCCCCCAAACACAAAAAAAAAAAAGATTTTTTTTTTTAAAAAAAAAAACTAATTTGAAGCTAAAAGCTATGGTGGTGCTCGAAGGGAAGAGTCTCTCGGGGGCGATGAACGCGAGGATGGTAGGGTCAGGGGCCGAAACCCTGGTCCTTGCGCACGGGTATGGCACGGACCAATCCCTTTGGGACAAGGTCGTCCCTGGCTTGGCTGAGAAATACCGTGTGGTAGTGTTCGATTGGAACTTCTCGGGGGCTTCGGCTGCGAGAGGTAACCCTCTGAACCGGTTTGATCCGGTGAAGTACTCGTCGCTTGACGCATACTCGAAGGACTTGGTGGATCTCATGGAGGAGATGGGGCTCAAGGAGTGCGTTCTTGTAGGGCACTCCATGTCTGGCATGATAGGATGCATTGCTTCCATCATGAGGCCTGGCCTCTTCAAGCATCTCATTCTCATTGGAGCCTCTCCCAGGTAATTATTATTGATTAATTGTTATTTTTTTTCATTATATCCATTATAATAGAGATAAAGAAATCAAACTCATAATCTATTAATTACTGCGTATCATCTTTACCAATTAGTCTCATTTCAACTTCTTTTATGTGTATATGCTTTTGATATTGCGATTAATTTAACTTCAAGGAAAATTTTTTGTTGTAGAACTGACCAACAAAGCTTTTTATTATAGAAAACGTGTAGTGGTATAAAGTAATAACTATATGTTGATGGAAGACACTTTTTTCCTTTTCCAAGTCATTAAGCAAAAGTTCACTTCCGATAGTGTTTTAAAAAGCGCTAGACGGATCCTAGGTGGTAAGGGGCCGAGCATCTAGGCGGACGCCTAGGCGTGCTTAGGCGGTCATTTAGCTCTATGCTTACGACAGTGCCCAAACGGGATTCCCCTAACGTCTAGACGGTACCTAAACGCGATTTTTATAACAGTGCTTCCGACATACCTAGAGATAAATATTAATTCGACCAAAAAGAGAGAGATAAATATTAAAGGAGTACCTTGTAATTAAAAATATGAAAATTTAACTTCAATTTTGAAATAAAAATAATTCAAGCTTTACAAATAATATAATTTTAAAATCATTTCAAAATTCGGCCAAAATGCTGACATAGCATAGCTTGCATAACAATTTGACCGGAACTCGATGTGGCATAATTTGCTTAATTCAACACATGCAGAGACAGAAATTAATTAAAGAAGTACTTTTTAATTAAAAAGTATGAAAAATCAACTTCAATTTTAAAATAAAAATAATACAAGCATTACAAATTATAATTTTATTTACAAAGTAGGCTCATATATTTAACAAGAAAATTATATAATTTAAAAATCCGATCAAAATTCAGCTAAAATACTGAGACAGCATAGTTTGCCTTTAAATAAAATGATAAAATTTTTGAAAAAAAAATTGATATGCTAAAATAACATATTTTATTAATTGATGGAAAAATATTATTTTTTAGTTAAAAAATAGATACTTTTAAAGCCACTTATCCTTTTTGAGAACCAAAAGCCAAATGTCCTTAAAATATACGTACAAAAGAGTACTTTTTAGAGTGTTAAGATGAGTGCAAGCTTATAAATACACCACTAGTTTAGAATAAAAATCGATGAAATAGAGCAAGCCACATGGCATACATATACTGGTTAATATGATCGGCCCCACATGATACAAGCCAATCATGACTTCACAAGTGCCAGCTACAACTAACAATTCACTTTGGCTGATTCTGTAGCACAAAGATTTGTTAGTCTAGGTTATAATCGGGTGGGTTGGATCGAGTTTATATATACCTATTTAGTTCCGTTAATATTGAATTGGGTTATATATCAATTATATTATGGGTTCAGGTTGAATTGTGTTTGAATTAGATAAGTTCGAGTTAAAATACTGAAAATAGATTTTGGGTTGAGTCGGGTATGGATTGGGTGACGTTTAATTTTATTATAAAATAATGAATTTTGTTTGTTTATCTTACTTGTTGACTATTTAACTTTATTTATTTAGTTATATTTCATTATAGTTAATTCACATTATGGGTGTGGAAAAATGAAAAATTAAAGTAATTATAAGGATAAGTTAGGTCTTGTTCGAATCAGATATCAAGACATGTTGAGTATGAGTTAGGTCAGATTTGTTTATATCCGTGCCTATTTGAACATCGGGTCAAAATGGGCAAGACTTGAATTCGAGTTTGTATTGTACGTGACACTAGATTTTCAAATTCGATCAAATTCAAATGGGTTGGATTGGGTTCTCGAGCTGGGTTAGATTAATTTGTCCACTCTACCCCTTACTATATACGGAGTACAACCGATCTACATTTAAGCTAAGCAAAAAAAAAATCTTACTATAGTGTCCATTGGGCTATCGGGATCGGATCATATTTACGATGACATGATCATTCGAATAGGTATTTGAACACGGACGAGTACGAAGGAGGGTTCGGAAAGGAGGACGTGGAGCAGTTGTTTTCGGCGATAGAGACCAACATCAACGATTGGGCGTCGGCATTTTCCAAAGCAGTTGTCGGGGAAGACGATCCGGTTTCCATCAAGAAGGTCGACGGATGCCTGAAGTTGATGACACCGGAGGTGGCAGTAGCCGTGGCCAAGCTCATCTTCCTCGGAGACTACCGGGACAGGCTGGCGGAGGTGGTGACGCCGTGCACCCTCGTCAGGATGAACAACGACTTGGCGGTGCCCGACTCCGTCGCCTGCTACATGAAGTCGACTATCAAGGCCGACTCCGCCATTGAGGTCGTCAATGTCAACGGCCATTTTCCGATGCTCACCGCTCCCTCTCAGCTTATTGATGTCATACACCGAGCTATGGCTTCCTCCCACTCAAATTTATAGGTCATATCATATCATTAATTAATGTATTTATAATGTGCATTTTGTTTATCTTTGAGATTTATTGAGTAATTTACATATCACCCGCCGAGAATCGAACTCGAGATGGACGAGTGTTGTCCGGAGGGATTTGGGTTGAACTCGAGTTCTAGTTAATTGAAGAATTGATATGAACGTAACCACTCTATATCTGTATCGATTATTATACGACTCATGTAAGGGCTTGATCCGCCCACTTGCTCGTAATATATATTGATGGCCTGATGGGTCTGTGAAAGAAATTGTCACAATGGGTTTTGAGTTCCAAGACACTTAGAAAATGGGCTAATTTTGCCTAATTGCATCTCATCATATTTGACCATAACGGATTTGATTTGGGCTTTTGACAAACTTTACTGCAAACAACCAGGCCCGATCAGAATAATTTATGGCCCTTGGGTAAAATAGAAATTAAGGGCTCTAATAAAAAAAAAAGAGGTTCTTTCTAGATTAAGACCTACAACCATGTGGTATAATGATTGTAAACCTACCAGTTGGGTGATTTAGAGGGTTTGTTTATGCTTTGTAGATATATTACTATTGTTACAAATTTACTTATTATGAGTCTCTATAATTTACGTGTCCTAGGTCGTCGCCCCTCTTGCTCACCCCCTTGGGCCGGCCCTGCAAACAATGTACACACTTGAGGAAGAAGTCATTTCCCGATTTCATTCCGATTTTTTTCGAGTAAAACTACTTGAATTTTTCTGATTTCATTCCAATTTTTTTTGAGTGAAACTACTTGAAAATGAATAGATGGAACAGAAAAAAAATCAAATAAAATGAAATCAAGTGTAAGATGATGGACATGGAGTGGAGGTGCCCTGTTTTATTGTTCCCTTTAATATTATTGTGATCCACAAATAGTTTGATTTCAAGTATGGTAAAATGTGGAGAATTTGATGGTAATTAAGCATACTTTTACAGCCAAGGAGAGTTGTAAATGGGAGTAACAACAGACTTGACTTGAGTGTACTTGTAGAGTGCATCCATCCCCATATCCCTCCCGAATCCGCTCATCTTATACCCTCCATACGGCACGTCTCGATCGAACCCGAAGTAGCAGTTTATCCATATGATCCCCGCTCTTATCGATCTCGACACCGTGTTTGCTATGTCCAAGTTGTTCGTCACCACTCCCGCCGCCAGCCCATATCTCGTAGCATTCGCCCTCTTTATCGCCTCCTCCACCGTCCTGCATTCGAATCAAATATTAGCCATATCACCCATATGTTTCAACTTTCAAGAGAATTGGTGATGCTTACTTGAATTTCATCAGTGACAGGACTGGTCCGAAGATTTCGTCTTGGGCAATCGACATATCGTCATTGACATCAACGAATACGGTAGGCTCAATGTAGTACCCTTTGTCGCCACACGCTTTGCCTCCGGTTAACAATGTCGCGCCCTCTCGCTTTCCTTGCTCAATGTATGATAGTATCTTCTCAAATTGCTTCTTATCCACCTTCATAGGCGAATTGAACAACATATAAGGTCGATGAACTACTATTATCATCGTCAATTGTTCACCTCCGATGTGGGATCACACCCCTAACTCTCTATATTGAAATGTATACCTGTGGACCTTGGTTTGCTGCAGGGTCTAACGGGTCTCCGACGACCCATTTCTTCGCCTTCTCGGCCAACTTCTTCACCAACTCATCATAGATCCCTTCTTGGACATAAAGCCTGGAGCTTGCCACGCAGATTTCGCCCTGAAACGAACCCAAAAAAAAATGGTAGGATGTTGTGTATGATTACAAGAGATCATGATCATTTCCTATATGTACATACCTTGTTATATAAGATACCCATAAGAGCCAGACCCACAGCCTTATCGACATCAGCATCGTCGAAAATTATGAGAGGAGACTTCCCTCCTAACTCGAGGCAAACCGGTTTCAAATTGCTCAATGCAGCTGCCTGCATCACTAGGCGTCCTACTTCTGTGGACCCTGTGAAGCTAACCTGCAAACAGTTTACGAACTGTGAATTGAGAGGTTTGGTATGAGAGTGTCCCTTTTACAAATTGATTTATCAGACACGTATTTGCCTTTACGAACAATTGATGTGTACAAGAGAGCAAGTTACCATATCAATATCCATATGAGAAGCCACAGCGGCCCCTGCAGTCGAGCCAAAACCATTTACGACGTTCAGCACTCCATCAGGAACACCGGCCTAATGGGTAACGAAACACGAATCAGTACAATCTTGGATGAACTCAAAACATCAAAAAATGTATGTTAGATTGGAGAATTTGTGTACCAGCTTGGAGAGGTGAGCATAGAACAAGGCGGAGAGAGGGGTCTGCTCGGCGGGCTTGATCACAATGGTGCAGCCAGCGGCCAAGGCAGGGGCGGCCTTCATGAAGAACATGGTGGTGGGGAAGTTCCAAGGGATGATGTGGCCCACCACGCCGATTGGCTCGCGGAGCGTGTAGCCCTGCAGCTCCCGCGACATCTTGAGGGTGTTGCCATGGATCTTGTCAGCTGCACCGGCGTAGTAGTGAAGCAGCTGAGCTGCATTCGGGATGTCCGCCATCTTTCCGAAGCTGAACAGCTTGCCTGCGTCTACCGTGTCCAGGTAGGCGAGCTCTTCGACGTGTTGTTCGATCAACTCCGCGAACTTCATCATTATCCTTCCTCTTTGCTAGAGTAAAAATTTGCGTGTTAAGCCAAGTATAAACAGATTCTGTATGATGATCGGAATCCACCTTCTAACACAAAAGCTTTAAGATAGGGACATACGTAGCCGGACATTCGAGGCCAGGGGCCGTGGTCGAAGGCTTCACGGGCAGCCTTGACGGCTAAGTCGATGTCCTCTTTGTCACCCTCGGACATCTTTGCTATCACTTCTCCATTTCTTGGATCTATTGTTTCAAAGGTTTTTCCTGAAACAATCATATGTACCATATTACAATTTGTGTAGTATTAATCTATATATATAATCAATGTTATCTCATGTTACAATTTGTGTAGTATCTATCATATGTTGTAAATCAATGAATTTATTTTGAAGTGACATTTATTCAACATTTAATCATCATTTCGACCAAAAAAAAAAAAGCAAAACTCTTTAATTATTTTGATTATAAATTGAAATTACTTTTTTTTTTAAAAAAAAAGAACATGTACATATTTTATACACACACCTAGTAGGGTTTTTTAGAGCATCTCCAACAGTTTCCCCGTTTGGGAGATTTTGGAGTTTCTGGAAAATTTTAATGTATTTTTTGGTCCAACAGATTTCACGTCACATTCTCAAACAAAATGATTTTTCAAATTTTCAAAATGGAGAAGCTGTTGGATTTAAATAAAAAATAATTTAAAAAATATGTATTTTATTTCTTCATTTTAGAAAAATTTTAAAAAAGCCGTTGGAGATAGTATTAAGAGCATCTCCAGCAGCTCTTATAAAATAGAGAAATGGAGAACATTTAGAGAAAATATGGGTTTTTTTTTAACCCAACAGTTCCTGTATACAGTTCTGCAAAATAAAGAAATAGTAGGAGAGAGAAGAAAAATCTGCAAATTTAGAGAAAGAATTGCTAAACTCTAAAATTAAATGTTTCACCACTCCCAATTTCAATTGATAGGAATTCTAGCAGGAAAGCTTCAAATTCTTCCTTTTGGTATTCTCAATTGTTGTCTTGTTCGATTTTTTATTTGCGTTTGCCCTTCATTGGTTTGTGATGTTCGGCAGCACAAATTGGAATTGGGATGAGGGATACTAATCCGATTTCGGTACAGCCATGTGGAGCGACATCCAAAAATCAATCATGCGAATATCGTCAATCAAATTCAGTTCAAAATCGTACTCCCTCCGTCTCTCAATGGTTGTCTTTTAACTATTTATGCACGTTTTTTAAGAATCTAAAAACTATATAAAATATCCATTTTTTAAGTAATTTTTTAAAATAATTTTATACTTATTAGTAATATGTATGATATTATTCAAAAATATTTAATAAAATATTGATATTTTATATAGTTTTTAGCTTCTTAAAAAAACGTGCATGAATAGTTAAACACAACTATTGTGGGACGGAGGGAGCACAATTTTATATCAAAATCAAAATTTGCTTTTCATCCAAATTCAAATGGTAGTTCCCGTCGATAGATAATACAACCATGTGGATTTTTTTAAAATTGTTTTGCCTATGCAGTTGATTAAGAAGCCTTTGATTTTTGGTTTTGGTTGCCTATTGGAAGTTTACTTCTTTAATTCAGCCTATTGCTTCTATTTGCCGTTGTATAGTTCTTGTTGTTCTATTGCTTCTACTTACTGTTGTTGGTTGATTCTAGTGGCTGCTAGATGTACTCAGGGGCGGAGCTGAAGGGGGGCTAGGGGGGCACGTGCCCCCTCTCTCATTTGACGAACTACCTATGTGTATTCTCCTCGTCGATAGCTTCGTTTTGATATATAATACGCCTTAATTCGACATCTGAGTAAAAAGTTATGTCTGTTTTAAAATTAAAGGTATATTAATCACTTTAATTTTGTTTCAATAGAATATAATGTCTTTATATTTTACTTAAATTAAAATTCACATACTATAATTCATCTCGAGAGCTTCGAAATGAGAGGTTATACTAATCATTTCGACAATTAGATAAGAAATTATACAATTTTAAAATTTTTATATCTGGTTATACATTATTATATATGTTATGAGTGTAACAAGTTATATATTAACTAGGTTGTTATTCGAGCTAAACAAATGTAGTATTGTTTGATTATATTTAGCTCATTTAGAAACAAGTCAAGCTCGAGACGAACCTATATTTGAACTTGAGCTCATACTCGACTTGTTTAATAAGTAAACGAGCTTAAGCTGAGTTTTTTTTCTCAATTATTATGCAACTTTACTTGCTCATGACATAGTAAGTTAAAAGAAAATTTGTAAATTTCACAAAATTGGTGCTATTTGATTTTCAATGGATCCGAGCTGAATCATGAATTGAGCATAAAAATGTGCTCGTAATCAACTCATTTTGTAAATGATGCTCAAGCCGAGCTGTTATTGAGCTAAATTCGAGCCAAGCTTTAGCTCATATATATAACAACCGTAACCTTAACTTACTGCTTATTAGATCGCGTTTCCTATACTTATTTAGTTAATTTTTTTTGGATATTTCATTTATATATTTATATTTCTTTTTTTAGACGCGAAAAAATGATAACATTTTATCATAAACCGATAACATTTTATCTTAAAATAACATAATTTATTATCGTATTACATATAACTCTTTATGTCAATTTAATTCACAACTATATCGTACATGTATAATTGTGCCCCCCTTCGAATTTTTTCTGGCTCCGCCACTGGATGTACTGATGTATGTCCTTTGTTTTTAGACTGAGTTAGAGAGATTTGTAATTGAAATTTTAATTTATTGATAGAAATAATTAAAGTTATCGGTATTTTATATATATGGCGGTAGATGCATTTTAAGTATTGCAAGAAGCCTAGAAGTTGTTGGCACAAGATGAATGATGAATCTGTTCGTGTTAATTTCAATTGGTATGACTAGTTTCAACCTAACGTATCCCTCCAAACAGTTTGATGGATAAATGTCACTTCAACCAAAGATTTGGAGAAGGTTAGGTATCACTTTCCGGATAACAAACTCATATTTGTAGAAAATCTGTACTACCAACTCAGTCGGATGTATAAAGTGAAAAAAGTTCGCGCGCACGGCTCTAGATTATACTTCCTCCGTTCGACAAAACTTGTCATTTTAGGGTGTTATTTTTGTTCAAAAAAACTTGTCATTGTAAGTATTTTGCCATTTACTTTACAAAAATGGTCTTGATATGATTGATGGTTTGTTAGTTGTAGTTTTCGATAAAGTAAAAAAGAAGGGTAATAATTGAGGGTAAATTAGTACATTTGTTAATTACCTTAAAACTTGTGAAATAAGCTAAAATGACAAGTTTTGCCAAACGGAGAGAGTATAGAGTAACATTATGTAGTTAGATACTTGATCAATTAATTTAAAAATATTGTTTTATTGTATAAATATTCTTCACAAAAAATGTAGTACTCCATCCGTTTTGAAATATAAGTCCATTGACTTTTTGCACGTTTTTTAAGGAATTAAAAACTATATATAAAATAATATTTTTTATTAATTTTTTTACATAGTCTTATATATTACTAATAGCCAAAAAATAGACAAACCTTTAGGGATTGTTGCGCTTAATAGCCTGAATTATAAAAAATGCAGAAAATAGCCTCAAGTATTTACTTGGTTGCAGAAAATAGCCTCATGCTACATTTAAATTTAAATAATTACCTTCAAATTCAAATTAATTACAAAAAAACAGCCTTAGATTGCATTTAAATTCAAATTAATTACAAAATATCTCCAAAATAATTTTTATTTAAAATATCATCACTTCTAATAAAAAAATATTACAATCAACTGTTGTTATCTAAACTCATATATGAATTAATTATAAAAATTATCTCAAACCATATAAATATAACTTGAATTTAATATTTAAAAAATTAAGTAGATTATTTACATATCATTAAAAGTGAATAAATACTTAAGTTTGTACTCGCAATTGATTTAATAAGCGATTTAGGGCGATCTTCTGAGCAAAACTAGCACAAAAAAGCAGTTAAGCATAGTTTGTATATTGCTTTAAACCTAACAATTAGTGTAGTATGTTATCTATTGAAGAAAAAAATGTGCATACGTTATTCACCCAACAATGGTTTTTATTTGAGCATTGAATAAATTGTGGGATGAAGATAAATTAATTTTTTATTAAGAAAAATAAAGATCTTCTGATATTTTTTAGTAGTCTTTTTTTTTAAAATTATTTATTTACAAAATTTATATGGTATAAGGTAGTTTTTATAATTAATTCAATGATGAATTTAGCTAATAATGACTTTGATAAAAAAAAACTATGAGAAGTGGTAGATTTTGAGAATAGAAATTATTTAGGCTATTTTTTATATTAGAAGTGATGATTATTTTCAAATAAAAATTTTTTTGGAGAGGTTTTTTAATTAATTTGAATTTAAAGGTAGCCTAAGGCTATTTTGTTTTATAATTATTTGAAATGGAATGTAGCATGAGGCTATTTTTTGCAACCAAGTACATACTTGAGGCTATTTTCTGCATATTTTATAGTTCAGGCTATTAAGCGCAACAACCCCTAAAGGTTGGACTATTTTTTGCAATTTTCCCTTATATTTATCATGAAAGAAATCAATAAATATACTTTCTTACCCTTATTTATTATTGTATACTACTATTTTTTACTTTATCAAAAATTTTAAGTAATAATTGAAAGATTATTTCAAGGGCATTTTTTTGTAAAGTAAATATCAAAATAACTATAAAGACATATTTTTAGAATAAAATTAACATTATAAAATAATAAGTTTTGCCAAATGAACATAGTGTTTAACCATAGGTAATTAACTAGTCATAGTTTTAGAAAAAGTAAATGCAGAGTAATAAATGAAACTACTCCTTCGTTTTGACAAAATGTTGTCTTGTTATTCACGCACGTGTTTTAAAATGATAAAAACTATATAAAAATATATATCTTTTATAAAAAAAAATTAACAAGTTCATACTTCTTAATAGTAACTATAAATCTATTAAAAAAATATTAAAAAAATAGATATTTTATACTCTAAAAAAGTACGTGGATAACAACATGGTTTGGCGGGAATAAGATCTCCTACAACACATTGTGTGACACTATGTGTAACACAAAAATATTTAGGGTATTTTCTCTAGTGATAAAAAAAATTATATTTACATTGTACATGTCCAATAATATATATTTGTATAGTTTTTTTCTTTCAAAATGATATTTTAATGAGTATTATAATTAATATTCTAAAATAATGACTCTTTTAATTTTAATATTTTTTTAAATATTATTTTTTAATACAAAAGTATATAAATATATGTTATTTGACATGCAAAATGCAAATATAATTTTTTTTAATTTTTTTAAACACTAGAAAATACCTTAAATATTTTTATGTTATAAAAGTGTACCTAACCTATCCCTACAAACAGTTTGATAGATAAATGTCAGTTCAAAGAAAGATTTGGAGAAAGTTAGCTATCACTTTCCGGATAACAAACTCATATTTGTAGAAAATCTGTACTATCAACTTCGTTGTAAAAAATACTGAATTTTTGCCAAATATTCCTGAGGTTAAAGCTAATTCGTGTGATGTACAAAAATTTGACATATTTTTTCTAGGTGCCCCTGAGGTTTTTATTATTTTCGCCAAATGCCCTTAGGTTTTTATTTTTTTCGCCAGATACCCCTATGTCGAATTTGTTAACATTTTGGATGAAAATAAAAAGAAAAGAAAATATTATTTCATTATTATTTTTGTAAGGTATTATTTGCATAATATCATTTAATTATAGTAACTAAATTATCTAATTTTATTTACACAATATCATTTTATACTACATTTTTTAACCAATGAGATTAATTCAAAACTTTTATGTAATAAAGTTAATATTAACTATACAATATTATTTCATTATGCATTATTACATGAATGAAAACTATTATATATATATATATATAATAATCTTAATTTTTAGATTTTCACCCAATCAACCTAATCTACATAAATTTTCAAATAATAAAATTTTTATATATTTTTTAACCAATGAGATTTACCTATTGTAACTATTAAATGAAAAATATTTTTCCTTAGATGACATAATCATTTTAATTTTACAATTTCCTCCCAATCAACTAAATCTAGAAAAAATAGCAAACTAATGAAATTTGTACACGTTTTTTTAATCAATCTAGCTATATCAAACTATTACATCATAAGCATATATTTTTATTAGGTGTTATAACCACATTTATTTTAGAATTTTAATCCAATCAACCTATCAACCTATTCTATTTAAATCATAAACTCATGTAATTTTTACACATTTTTCATAAATATTTTAATTTTTTCACTTAATTATCAAATCTATTTTTTTCTATTTTATATTAATTTTTGATAATATTTTAATTAAATTTATCATAGTAATTTTTTATACTTATAAAATTTTATTTTTATTGTCTAAAAAGAAAATTACTCACTATGGCGCGAGGTTTGTACAAGTTTTCCACCAAAATGTTAACAAATTTGACAAAAGGGCATTTAGCAAAAAAAATAAAAACCTTAGGGGTATTTGACGAAAAAAATAAAAACCTCAGGGACACCTAGTGAAATATGTCAAACTTTTATACACCATGCGAATTAGCCTTAACCTCATGAGCATTTGACGAAAATTCCGTAAAAAATACCTTAATTAGAATTAAAAAAAAATACTCCGTATATAAAATATATACATTTTTATATATTTTTTTATATAATTTCATACCTAACCTAACACTAAAAATTGTGAAATTATAACAGTGTAATATTAAGTGATCTTCACTGCCCTACAGCTACTTGTAACAAACCCACTCAACCTAGAACAGACACGTGTCCTATAGTTTCCCGCCAAAACTAACCGCCCAGCTCGGCTCCTATTTGGTTTTTTTTTTTGAACCGGAAAGAATTCGACTCACCGGACTGGCCCAATGAGACGAGAGGCCGAAAGAACGGCAACGGATAAACCGTTATAAAAAAAGCGAAATACAATCAAATCAACAAAGAAAAGTCCACCATGAACAAACTAGAGAACATAGGTTGAAACTAGCTCCTAAGCAGCTAAGCCTCTAACCTCTCTATCTAACCATCCTCTCTATCTAACCATCCTCGTACTCTCTCAGTTTCAAAAGATAGATTATTTAACTTTTTTATAAGTTAAAAAATCTGTAATATATATAAATTAACATAATTTCACTCTCAATACTAATATATAAAAATACATAAAAAAGATAATTACAATCTAAACATAATTTTGCATTTACTATAGCCTTTTTCGCTAAATATATTACCCATCACTCAATTCATCGACTCATCATCCATTAGTAAATTTAGATTTCACTTATATAATCTAATTAGGTAAATCAGATAATTCGATCATCCACGGGTGTGTTTGGAACGGTCACATATATAATCTAATTAGGTAAATTAGATATTTCGATCACCCACGGGTGTGTTTGGAACGATCACTTATATAATCTAATTAGGTAAATTAGATATTTCGATCACCCACGGGTGTGTTTGGAATGGGGTGGAACGAGATGAAAGTTATTTTTTTAGAAGCGCAACCCATGGTGTTTGACATGGGGTAGAAGGGGTGGATGAAATGGTGCAAACCGGCTTCGACGCCGGTGGTGGTCAGTGAGGAGAAGTTCTAGTGCGCGGCGAAACCAAGTGTTACAAACTTAAAATCTGAGGTGCATAACACATAACTGATTTCTTCGATCTTCATTAATGGAAGATGATAGGAAAGGTAGATCGAGGAGGAAGAGAGGAAGAAAGTGAGGAGGTATGAGGGATGAATCGGTTTGGATCAGTAGAGTTTCCCATTCCTCTCACAAAAAACAAAAAGGAAAAAAAAATGGGGTTGGTGGAGGTTGAGAAAAAGGAGGGGATGATTTTTTATCATTGATTTTAAAATCAATGGTTGAGATTCTCTCAATATCTCAACTTTATCCATAGAATTTTTAAAAAAATTATGGGATCCAAAGGGGTATTCTTTTTATTCTGTTTCATGAAAAAAACTACTCTTTATTCAACTAAACAAGACTATTTTCTTAAAATAATCTTTGTTCTGTCAAACCCTGAAAATAATCTTCATCCCTAAAAAATAATCCACTCACTAACACACAATTGTCCCCACTTGAAAGCAAAATTTTTTAAATGAAAAAAAAAACAATTGATAATTTATATATACAATATTATGTTTATATAGGATTTTTTCTATTCGCCAAAAGTCTAAAACATATCATTTTAACCCCATAAATATATTTTATCTTCATTTATTATATTACTTTATCTAAAACAACAATTAATAACTCACTAACTATTACAAGACTATTTTACAAAAATTAAATCTCTAAATATCTAAAATGATAGTATATTTTTCTAAATAAAAATAATAATTTAAAATACATATTTTATCCCCATCTCCTGTCCTCTCTCACAAAACTCCTCTATTTTTTATTTTTTTAATCTATTTTTTTATTTTTATTTTATTTTTAGTTAAGCCTTGTGAGCCATGAGGGAAAAGAACTTGAAACATAAAGAGGGAGAGAAGATTGAGGACAGGTTATTTGAAGACCGGGTGCGCTTTCACCGTCCATATTTCCTGGTGGCAATGGCATGGCCCCTGTCTGCAAGTCTATACTTGGGTACACTAGTTTGTAGATACAATGAATCATAAGTCAACGGAGTACAATTTGTTTTATATCTATAAATAATTTTTTTAATGAAATATTTATTTATGGAGTATCAACTCCATCCGTTCGACAAAACATGTCATTTTAGTTTCTTTCACAAGTTTTAAGGAAATTAACAAATGTACTAATTTACCTTCAATTATTATCCTCCTTTTTTACTTTATCGAAAACTACAACTAACAACTCATCAATCATTTCAAGGGCATTTTTGTCAAATGAAGTGCAAAATACATACAATGACAAGTTTTTTTGAACAAAAATAACACCCTAAAATGACATATTTTGCCGAACAGAGGGAGTATAATAAATGAGAAGTAACTTGTTACTCAGGTCACAATGTCACATTCTCCATAATTGTAGTAATACCTCTTATCGCCTTTAATCATCTTAAGATAATAGTTTTTCCAATTTTCTAGATATGGATATATTTTAAAAATATTTTACCAAATTTGATATGATCTCGATAATAGCTATGTATAAAAAAAATTATCTCATACACTTAATCAATACATAGTATGTACTATGTAGTATATCATAAGATATTTTTTTTACAAATTTTCTATCTTCAATCCAATTCTATTCATAATCCATAATTTTTTTTATAAAAAATATCTATTTTATGAGATATGAAAACTTTATAAAGTTAAAATAGTAAGTTATCTAAGGTTTATATTGTATATAATATAATGAATGATCAAATCGTATAAGTTTATGACTATAAAAATTAAATAATCAATTATATTTTCTAAGGTTTGACCTTTATTTATTTTATAATCATAGAATTAGTAGAATGGGTATTAATACTAAATTTATTTAAATTAAAAAAAAAAGATTATATATGAATGTATTATAATAATCTCTTTTAATTCTATACTAATTACGTAACAATTCAGAAGTATTGGAAGAAATTAATTAGTTGACTGAACGGGTATTAATATTAAATTTATTTAAATGAAAAAAAAATTGTACACAATGCGGGTATTAAACTAGTACAATTGATAAATATTTCCTCCAATCTAAAATATAAGATATTTTACTTTTCAGCACCTATTTTTATGAGTATATATAATACGGAGTATTAGCATTTGTATACTCCGTATTCCCTTAGTGAGACGTTGTCTCCATCCTCCATCTTCAACCTCTTCTAAACTCATCTCTCCTCCGAGTATACTTATAGCATAAACTAACACTAATTTACAGTAATATAATACCTAATTTATGATATTATTACATGTTTTCTTTTAATATACACTTCCTCCGTTCGGTAAAACATGTCACGTACGCTTTTTTAGGGGATAAAAACTATATAAAATATCTAGTTTTTTAATAATTTTTTTAACAATTTCGTAGTTATTATTAATAAGTACAAACTTGTTAAAAAATTTTATAAAAAAATAAATATTTTATATAGTTTTTAGGGAAATTCCGGTTGGTGTCCCTGAGGTTTTGGCTATTCTGGATGGTGTCCAACAATTTTTGTTTTTCCGGATGGTGCCCCTAAGGTTTTGTAAAAGTTCGTCTAATGCCCAAAATCAATGTTTTCACTTTTTCATAAATAAAAATGTACCTTTATTTTTTCAATATTGCACAAAACCACCCTTTATTTTTAAACTGCACATAATTATCTATATTTTTTTTTTCCAAAAATGCAATCCAAAAGCATACTCATTTTTAAAATTAAACAAAATCACCAATTATTTTAAAATTTTCAACACAAAACACCCAATATTTTTAAAATCGCATAACATATGAATTACTTGACAAAATTTGCACATAACCACCCATTTTTAATTTGTGAACAAATTGGTTAAGCTATAAATGCTAAAAATATATATTAAAATAATACTTGTTACAAAATCATCGTTTGTATGTTTTATGGGGATGTATATGAGACTTAATTAAAATAATCATAGATAATATAAATGTTGATGTTGGCTCAATTAGGTGAGAAATCCTCCTAAAATAATTAAAACTCGTTTAATTGGATGCACTTTCAAGGTGCAAGTTCACATCATGTTCTTATTTATTCGATCAAATAAATTTGAAACTCAATTGCGATATCCTCACAAATTAAAACTTTATTGTAGTCAATTTAAGTAAAATAATCAAAACTCATCGATGATGTGACTAAAAAATAATTTTAATATATAAGAATTAGAATATGCTATCCGAAATCCATATTCAAATATCTATTTAATAATAAAATATTTATGCGTAAGATAAAATAATTCAAGGTAAATTAATCTTAATTATTCTAAAAAATGATAGGTTTTGTAATGACTTAAATATATAAATGATGTTGAAGATTTATGATTTAACCATTTTGTTCACAAAAAAGGGTGGTTCCTTGCAAATTTTGATAAGTAATTGATATGTTATGCGGTTCTAAAAATATTGGGTATTTTGTGCTGAATTTTTTAAAATAAATAAATAATGGGTGATTTTGTTTAATTTTAAAAATAAGTGTGCTTTTGTGTTGTTTTTTTTAGCAAAAATATAGATAATCATATGCAATTTAAAAGTAAAGGGTGATTTTATGCAATATTGAAAAAATAAAGGTTCATTTTTGTTTATGAAAAAGTGAAAACATTGATTTTGGGCATTAGACGAACTTTTGTAAAACCTTAGGGGCACCATTCAAAAAACAAAAACGATGGGACACCATCCGGAATAGCCAAAACCTCAGGAACACCAACCGAAATTTCCCTAATTTTTATCATTCTAAAAAAACGTACCTAAATAATAAACGACATATTTATAAAAAATACTACGTACTCCGTATTATATACTGTATCAAAAAAATCTTTTTAAAATAAAGATTTCACCTCTTTTTATTAAAGACTGTGGTTGCCACTGACCTAATCAGGTGAGAACTCCTCGAGTTCTCCAATAAGATTATCATTTGGCCCTTATAATACTCCGTAATACGAATTACTCACTCCGTTCGACAAAACTTGTTATTTTAGCGTGTTATTTTTGTTAAAAAACTTGTCATTAAAGGTATTTTGTCCTACACTTTATAAAAATGTCATTGATATGATTGATGGTTTGTTAAAAATGCCCTTGATATGATTGATGGTTTGTTAGTTGTAGTTTTAGATAAAGTAAAAAAGGAGGGTAATAATTGAGGGTAAATTATTACATTTATTACTTGTTTTAAAACTTGTGAAATAAGCTAAAATGACAAATTTTGCCGAACGGATGTAGTATCAAAATACTGCCTTTCCATCTTTTCACGTTGATCAAGATTACTTTACGTATGGGGTTCAACTTATTGCTGCATTTTTTTTTTGTTTTCTGGTTAGTTTTGTACTGTCATAATGATTAGTTTATACTCCGTAGTAAATAAAGGTAGATTAAAGAGTAAAAACCCACCTAACACACTATAAGTAAAAATATCATCCATAACCTTTAACGAACAATAATATTGGGAAAAACAGGCGAAAAATTAATAATTTTCGTATTCTTTGCTTAAAAAATATTTTTTAAAAAGCTTATATTTATAAATAAAAATTTAAACTTAGAGTAAAAGAGAAGTCCGGTTTATAGCAATCTCAACAGATAATCTGTATTGAGTTTTTAGAGAATAATAAGATTATTTTTTATCTAACAGGTTCTCTATTACATTCTCTAAAATAGATAATAAGGAGAAAAAATGAAAATCATTCAATAAATTTGAAGAAAACTCTATATATTTTTTAATAAACAGTATAAAAAAGTTGTTAAAATTTAGCTAAAAGAATTCAGAATATTAGATTTATAATTTTCTATTTTGAAATTTTATTTAGGGAGATGGTTGGACATCCTCTTAAAGAAAGTGGGCTTGTCTCACATGGTTGTGATTAGGGGAATCAGTAGTTCAAACTTTCTTAACATCTCAATAAGGGGTTGAAGACAAAAAAGAACACGATCGAATGGAGCAGTCCCCACACTCCCACTCCATAATTTTCTTCTTCCTTATTTTTTTGAAAAAATTGACCAGAAACAGTGAGGAATTAAATGAAAGTTTGGCATTTGGTTGGGTTTTCCAACTCTGAATCATGAACACATAAATTATTAGATTTATGTTGAATTAAAAAATCAATCCTTTAGATTTAAAGAGAAAAATTATTTATACAATATGATTATTTGGACTTAACTTATATGAATAAGTACAAATAATATTGTTGTACGTAACAAATGAATGCTTTTCATACGTACGAAAAAACTATTAGAAAATAAAGATAGTTAAAAAAAAAATGTGAGAGGTTTGTATTGAGATGTGAATTTGGATGTCTAATAAAAAAAAAGGCACATCACATTAATTACAAAACACTAGAATGGATCATTCATAAGGAGAGGAGAAATTCATGTACAATGAATTGTTCAAAATTGTTTAATTTGAGTTGCAGTCCACATACCACGTTGCCTAACAATTGTAATTTATAACAATAGGGTAATTAAGGCCTTTTGCTGGACCCAACCCATCCACTAATTTTACCATTTACGGAGTAAATCACAATATTATAAAATCAAATTCCTACTTCATACGTATATACACTCTCTTTCCTCCGATCTCAAATAAATTAAAGAAAATTAAAAAACTTACCACCTTTAATTATATCGGGTGGAGGATTCGGTAGATCAACAATAAATAAAGAGGGCGGCGGCTGAACCACGTACTTCTTAATCATACACCCCTTTCTACCGCAGTATGATTTTAAAAATATTTGTTGTTTTACTTTTATACACGTTATTTAAGGAGTTAAAAACTCTATAAAATATTATTTTTTAATTAATTTTTTTATATAAATTGATACTTATTATTCAATATTTTCAAAGGGAGGGAATAGTAATTTTACATAAAAATAAATTTAAAAAAATATATAAATAGTAAATAATACTCGTATATTTTTTCGGATGGAGTAAATAAGAGGACATGGTTTTCATTTTTTTCCAATCGAAAATAGGAGAGGAAAACAGAAAAGAGCTGATTGATTTGATTGGATTCACATTTGAGATTCGATCACTAATGAAGAAAATTAGATAAGCATACATCTGGAAGGGGGAGGAGAGAGAGAAAACCTGAAAGAGAATCAACGAAGTGGCCATTGATGAAGAGTTTTGTGAACTTGATCTCTGCGCTTTTGGAATTGGGGGTTTCCACTGCAATTTTCCCATTTGATTGGCTCTCCTCCGCCATTACTGGTTCTCTCCCTCTCAGCTTTGAGCTTTGGGGACGTCTCTCTCTTTCTCTTGTTTTGTGTTATTTGCCTTCTTCCCATTTATAGCCAAATTTTTAGGGGTGAGCGCGGGTCGGACTCGCGGATCGGTACGGGATTTATTATTTTATTTTCTACTTCGTAATGGTCTTATTCTTTGCGGGACGAGACCGAACCATGACGGGATATATGGACCCTATCTTTCAAATAAAAAAACATTATAAAAAAATTATAAAACTCCTATATATTTTGAGGTTTTCAAAGATATATAACACACACACATATATATATATATATATATATATATATATGGTCGCGCTCCGGTGAAAACCAATATTATGGTAAAAACCGTAAGGAGTGTTTTGATTGGTTGACACTGTGGGCTCACAGGTGGGGTGATTTTTATAGCAAATTGCAAAGGTACCCAAACTTTATAGTATTTGCAAATTCTTCTAAATATTTTTGGAATGAAACAATAAGGATTTATGAATGACTTTTGGTGGTACTAACTACCATAATCTACTAACTATATTATGAATAATGAATTTTCTGTGGTTTCAAGCCCACCACGCTCTGCAATTAAAAACTCAAAGATAGAGAGGTTTGACCGATACTTGAACTTAGTTACACTGGACCACCGGCGTTCCTTTAGCTTCCGGTTTTCTAGAGGTAGCTAACCTTCAACCAGGCCTCCCTTAGTCCAAGCACAGCACAGATCTGTTTCGTTTCCTACCTCAGACCGTAGTCTCTAACTCTCAGTTTTTGTTTTTGGAGGGTGAAAGGATTGAAATCAAGAAAACTAATTATTCAGAACATAGAGTTCAATTAAGTAGCTTTCCCTTTCTTAAAAACAAACTTTTATTGAATTTGGAAAATATTACAACACACAAGCACTCCTTACTTAAAGCTTACAAACATACAAACATACTAAATTCTCACACCAGAAAGATCCATTGAAGGATTCTTGAGTTTTTGAGTGATGGGAAACCAACCTACTCAGAACTCAACAATGCTTCTCTTTCTCTTTCTGAATTACAAGACTTCTCTCTCTTTTCATATGTTTTTCTCTCTCTGGATTTCGATGCCCTTAGAAGTCTGAGGAGAGCTCTATATATAGAGCTGGTTGAAAGGCATTAGATGCCTTTACAACGTCTAAAAAATAATGGCCGACATATGGACCCCTACTCACTCAGAAAATAATAAAAGCACACAGTGCTGACTCAATTATAAAACTCACATGATAAAAAGCAAACAGAAAGGTACAATAATTATGCAGGTGCACGATGGTGATGTTTAATCATTCAGGTTCTGGACCCCTTCTTCTCCCATATTGGCCTCTAAGTCATCATCATCATCATGCATTATCATATCTTGGAGATTATCAATCTCTAAATCTTGCTCATTATCCAAATCGAGATCAAGCATCAGACCTTCAGTGTATTCTCGATCCCATGTGATTAACATATCAATCAGCCTCTCATGGCCTTCTCTGTATAAAAAGCGTCCAGCTTCTATTTGTGCTAAATAGAGCTCAATGGACTCAGACCTATCCATTGCCTGCTGCATCAATGGCTTGAGCTGTGGGGTTATGATGAAGGTGGTATTCCCAACTTTGAATATTCCACAGTCAGTGTGTCTAATCTTGTTGATGTAAAAATAGATGTAGAAGAACCCTTTCGCTCTTGCTACCCATGGATGTCTTATGGTATTACTAATGTTTCCTATTATTGGATCATGTATGTACCAGTATCCCTCTTTAAATAATATGAAGATCAAGTAATGTGGTAAACGGAGTTTTTCCGGGCTAACATCCATGCAAGCGCTGACAACTCGACACCCATTTATCCTTTCCATGTATTCAGACTTTGCTGCTCTGAGGAAGATCTCCTTCTGGAACTTGGTGAAGTATTTGAACATGATGCTCTGTTCTTCTTCCTTTGGCCACGGTCGATTGATTCTATAAAGTCCGCTACACATTCCATATTTCCACGACTTCAAGTAATCCGCGTCTTCACCTGGCATGATGGGCAACGTTATTCCTCCCAATCCTGCCTCGTTGTCTACTATAAAATGGCTCAACCATTCGTCTGTCACTCTTCTTGGTGGTCTTCCGGTTATCATCCGGTAGAAGTGTCTGAAATCTCCCATCCTCCATCTTCTACAAATATCTTCTTGAAGTTCTATAAGTAGTTGAAGAACTTTTATAATGATTTGCAAAGTTAAAAATCTTTCAACCGTTCTGTGTCTCGTTTCAAGGAGTCCACGACGGAATCTGTTATGAGTAAATCTTCCAAAATCAACAGAAATGTAAAAACTTGGAGGGGAAACCCATCCTTGATATTCCCTTATGCCACTTAAGAAATCAAGATCCATCTCGCTGGTTGCCCAACGAGGGTCTTCCCATCGATTCTGATTTCTTTGGTCCATCAGCTAGTTCTCTAGTTAGGCTGTCTGCTAGAGAATTCTTTGAACCCTGCACATGTTCAACAGTAGAGGTGAATTGGTTAAGGGCTAATTGCCAACACAGGAGCCTCCCATGCGCTTTTATATTATCAAGATTATTATTTATAAAACCCAATATTCCTTTACAATCTGTTCTGACTGTAAAAGGTTTAGGGGCTAAAAAGATTATAAACTTCTGGATTCCACGATAAATTGCAAGAATCTCCTTTTCCATGACAGTGTAATTATACTCAGATTTATTGAAGTTGCCACTGTTGTACCTGCAAAGCTTGTTATCTTTCTTTAATTTCAAAACAGCTTTCCAATGATAATCACTAGCATCTGTTTCAAGAACTAACTCATCATCTTCATTAGGTAGAGTTAATATTGGAAGTTTTTCACATCTTCTTTTTAGTTCCTTGACTATCTTAGTGTCTAGTTGAGTCCAATTCCAAACTTGTTCTTTCTTCAATTTTATCTGTAAAGGTTTTCTTAGTTTGGCTAAATCTTTAATGAAATCAGAAGCATAAGTAAGACATCCTAGAAACCTTTCTAGTTGTTTTCTATCTTTGATTTCATTAGGAAATTTTTCTACCTTTTCTAAAATATGTTCCTGCAACACAATTTGACCTGCTTTTATCTTGAGTCCTAGGAATTCAATTTCTTGTTCAGCATAAATGCACTTTTTCTGTCCTAGAATGATTCCATGATCAATGCATTTTTGGGTTATGGCTTTTAAATCATGTTTATGTTGCTCCAAGGTTTTAGAGAAGATTAATATATCATCAATGTAAACAAGACAACAATGTTTAAATTCTTTGAAAACATTGTCCATTCTTCTCTGAAATATTTGTGGTGCGTTCTTTAACCCAAATGGCATGACTATCCATTCATAGTGTCCTTGTGGAGCACTAAATGCAGTAAGTGGAATGCTGTCTTCATTCATCTTTACCTGCCAATATCCACTTTTGCAGTCCATTTTAGAGAACCAAGTGGCTCCCTGTATTCTATTAAATAAAACTATTTTATTAGGGATATAGTATCCATCAAAAACAGTATTATCATTAAGCTTTTTATAGTTGATAACCATTCTAGCTTTTCCTCTTTTTTCCTCAGCATGATTTCTGACCATAAAGGCGGGGCTAGAATGAGGGCTTTTGCTTTCTCTGATTAATCCTTTCTTTAATAGCTCATCAATTTGCTCTTTAAACTCTTGCTGATCTTTGTAAGTGTAAATCATTTGTTTTACTCTAATGACAGCTTTTGGATCTATTAATTCTATGGTAGCAAATGATTTATCTTTTTCCCAAAATTTTAAAGGATTTTCAGAATATAACTCTTTGCACATTTTTTCTTGCTGTTTAAGAATTTTTTCTTTTAAACCTATTTCACATATGGAGAGTGCAAATTCTCTTTGAGTAGGAAGAATATATTCCTCACCACACTTAGTGCACGTGAACTCTATTGCTTGGTGTTTATATGCTTGTTTGATCTTCTTAACCCAAGCATCTTCTCCATTGATATTAAAGACCATCATGTCTAAGTGTTGAGTGACTGAGACATGAAGTCTTTGGAAGTTGTTTCCAATTAACATATCGTGTGAAGGTTGAGTAGTATCCCATAGTGTAGGGATTACACACGAGACTCCACCTATCATGATTGGCACATCAGAAGCTAATTCTGAATGAACCATGATACTATCGTCAGCTATCCTGAATTGGATTGGTTTACGAGATTTCTGCCATATGAACTCAGGAAATAATGCCTTCTTACCAAAGCATACCGAACAACCGCTATCCACAAAGGCACATAATTCATACTTGTTAAACCCTTCTAAACAAATACTTATGGGGATATAAATGCTATTGGGATTTGTGATTCTATAATTTTTTTCAAAGGATCCTCCACTGACATGCTCAAGGCTTTCTTCTATCCTCACATTCTCTTCGTAGAGATACCTAAGATCCATCACTTCCATTCTCATTCCCATTTCTTCTTCACAAAATGGTTCCTTATGAGGTTCCACAAAATTCTTTGCTCTTACATCATTTTCAAAGATAGGTTCACTAACGATTCTAGTTTGATATCCTACTATCTTTCATTTAGGCTCAGAACTGGATGATTCTCCCTGTCTTTCTTCAATATTTGCGAGTGTTGGAGGATGCAATGGAATTGTACCGGTCTCTCTAAAAGGACAGGAAGGATTTATACCACTTTCCCTAGAAGGACAGGAACCTAGATCAATACTATGTCTAGATGGTTCTCTTATAATTCTATTTTCTAACCTCTTGTTTAAGGCTGCTATCATGCTAGCTATATCCTCATCTACCACAAACGACTTGTCTTTCTTGCTTGTCGTAGCTCCTTGGTTTCTTGGGGTAATACTGAGATTAGGATTGAACCTAAAACTGGGATTTCTGGCTAAACTCGGACACCTAGATAGGTTTACTTGTGGTTTAGCATTCGTATGGATTCTACCTTCTTCATCTATAGTTAAAACTTTATCACTGCTAGTGGCTGCAGAATTTTCGAATGCATTTACCCAAATGGTCTTTAGTTTTATCTGGTCTGGTCTTAGCTTTACTGGCAGAACCTCTTTGCTAGGTCCTACTATCTCGTGTTTCTCAGCTTCTACTATGTGACACTTACGTGGAGGATTTGTCGTATTTTCCAGTTTGTAAACTACCTTCCACTTTAGCTGTAATGGACAAGTTCCCTTGTGCATACTGATACCTTCTATTAACAATTTTATAGCTAAGAATTTGGATGCATAATGATCTTCTAAACTAACATAATAGTTCGGCCTACAGATCCAAGAGACTGCTCCTTGAATCAGATTACAGACTATTCCACTGATGCATTGGTCACTAAACTTTTTATGCCTAATATCACAAACGAAATTAATGCATTGCACATCCTTACCATAGTCTTGTAATGGAGTTATAATAACTTGAATGCCACATATAAAGATATATTTAAATTTTTTTGTCTTTGTTATGTTTTTGAATATTTGCCCAATTTATTAAGTTCACTTCAGTTGCTTGATTTTCATTGTTTTTAACTGTTACATCTTCAGACATCTATTCACACACATATTTAGCATATTTTTAGAACAATGATTTTTTAACAAACTGTTCTTTGGCAACGATCGGGAAATCAACCCTTGATCTGGTCATTTTTTCTACTTGTTCTTCATCAATAGAAGTTTCAGCTTGCTGAAGTTGAGCTAAGGTGGTCATTTCATATTCATCAGAGAACTCACTAGGAGCTTCTCCTTCCATCATCTCATTAATTTCTTCACCTTCAATTGACTCATTTTCAGATTCTTCACGTTCATCGAATTTTTCTTCAATTATTTCCACTATTCCTTTGTTGTTCCTTAGAGCTAAATCTATTGCTTCATCTTCTGATAGTTCTATGTAATCCAAACTACCTAGGGCTTCTGCTAATCTATTGTTCTTCTTGTTTTTGCATTCATTAGTATAATGATCGGATTCACCGCATGCCCAACATTTGTAGTTTTTCTTTTTCTCAGGACAAAATGAGGCTTTTTGGAAAAATCTTCTATTTTTTGAGAAAGGTTTTTTATAATACTTTTTATAATATTTCTCACCTCTTTGTTTGTTGAAACTTTTTCTCTTATAATTCTTTCTTCCTTGATAATCTCTAGTGTTGCATCCCCATTCTGTTGGTGTCTCCCAACAAGTTAAGAATTGTTTCTTCATTCTTTGGGTGCTTCTGACATCTCGACATTTTTTCTCAACCCATTTCCTAACATAGGAAATTCTATTACCAAGAGAATCTTTGCTTCCATTTTTTTATTAGCTCTCGATATTCGTCACTTATTTGTTCATTAATTGGGGCAGGAAGTTTATCAAAGAACATTTGAAGATTAGTGCCGTTTTCTCCTATCTTATAGTAACATCTCTCGAATTCTGTTATATAGTTATCAACATATTTCATGTTACAGATTTCAAGATTGTTTAAAGTTCTTTTCCATTTTAAAGCTTCCTTATCTTCATCTTCCTTTTCTCCAGAATTCATCTTCAATTAACTCACATATTAATGTGAACATATTCACTAGACTTGCCAGATTCCTAAGTTCATGTTTAGCTTCTTCACCAATGGCTCCATACCAATCGACAATACAACCATAGAAACTGTGTTCTATATAATTAAGGAATTGAGAAGAATTCCATCCTGCATTCATGTTTAATACGCTCATCATGCTTTTCTTCCAGAATTCTATGATCTCACGCATGTTCCTTACACCATCCAGGTTTAATTTGTAACCTGTTTCACTTATGGGCTCTAGGTTAATTTCTCTTTGCCTATGGTTTGGCATAATACTTACTCCAAATCTTTCTTTCTTCTCTAGAAACTCCTTTGGCTTTAGCCTAGGTCTATAATTACTGGTTGAACCATGTTCATATCGCCTGTAGTTTCTTCTAGCTTCATTATGTTCTACTGGTTCATTTTCCCTCATCCTTCTTTGTCTTAGTATTTCATCTAGCTTCTGTTGAACTTTGGATATGGGAATGTTTTCCATGTCTTTCAGATTAATTAGTCCTATTTGCTGATATACTGCTTCTTCATCAGAATTTCTGTCAGACTCATCATCACTAATAACTTCTTGGTTTGTGAAGTTGAATTCAATGTTTTTGTGTTTCTGTAATTTCAACTTCCACTCTGGGTCGTCCAACTTAGTGCTCAATCTCCTTGTTTGTAGAACTGGATGTTGATTCATTTTTAAGGATTTGATTTTCGTCTTGATTTTCTCCTTCAATAATACCTTTTTTCTTTATATTATCTATCTTAGTAGAAAACTTCTTTTTGGATTTTTTAAATGGATAACTATATTAAAAGGATCTCCTTTCTTAATTTCACCACCAGATTTTAAGCTTATCTGATGACTAATTTCATTGATGGCTTTGAGATTGGTTGAGTGATGCACTTCACCTGTTTCTTTTACTATCTTAAAAATCTTACCGCTAATTTCTAGATATAACTGTTCTAATTTTTTTAACTTCAACTTTTAAATCTATAAGTTGGTCTGAAATAGCATTTAAAATTGCTCCAAAGTGCTTATCATTTGTATCTAAATGTAAATCATGAGGATAAGTCTTATGGGGACAATTAGTAGATACCTCCAGATTGGCTTATAGATAAATACAGATATTTTAATTAACTAGGCTCTGATACCAAATTTCAGGATCACTAACTAAAACAAGATAAATGCGGAATTATAAAGAAAATTGAAAATAACACACAAACTAAAGTTTATAAAATAGTGGCTATTCTAGGTAATTTTAAGTTTTTGTTTGGATTTTAGTTGGAAAGTGGAGGGGTCCACTTTTATAAAGTAGCCAATGAGAATGCTCCTTTCAGTTTTCACCGGAAGAAGTGGTCCTCACCCGAGTCAATCCCTATATATATATATATATTTATAATATTTTTTTATATAATTTTACAAATTTTTTTTATATATATTCACATTGAACATATTATAGATATAATTACACTTGATATATATAATAATTTCCCAATACATTCACTCTTTACAATGCATTCATGAGATCAATTTTGAACATGTAGGTGAAAACTCTCTCGTCTCTCTAGAATTCTAGAGAGAGGGGAGCCCAAATCTCGGCCTCGGCCGCCGCTAACTCGGCTTCGGCCGCCCTTAATCGATCGGTTCTTGTAACCCTCTATTCGTCGGGCTTCCCTCGTCTTTGGCAGGGTGTCCTCGGATATCCGACTTCGACCCCGTGTGCACCCGAGCTCTCTGCCGTGTGGGAGTCGCCTAGCCACTCCTCTCCGTGAAGCTTACCCGCCGATTCCGCCGCCGGTCTTGGTTACCCTCCGTCCGTTCTCACCGATCCCTCCTCCAGGGAGGTCTTGATTCTCTCGTGGGTGACCTTTGGGGGCTTGAGTGTGGTTTAATTGGGGCTCTTGTTTCCCTTTTCCTCCTCTTCCCTTCCTGTTGGTTTCTCTGCAATTTCAATCCTCATGTGGTTTCAATTGGCGGTTAGGTTGGGGCTCGCCTCGGTCGTCCTCCCCTGTTCCCCTCCGTTTCCGCCTCCCTTCCTCTTTTCTTCCAGCCCCCTCCTCTCCTGACTGCCGCCGATTTCTTCTCCGATTCCACTCCGGCTTGGGTGTCCGGCGAGATTGCCTCTTGCCCTGGGTCGGCCCCACAGTCGTCCCCAGGTCGGAATCTCTCTCTCCCGAATTCAGCGCCGTCCTTCTCCTCCCCTTGCTCTGATGCGCTTCCGCCGGTGCCCGGGCTGGGGCTGCCTGGTTGTGTGGCTCGCAAGGGTTCCCTGCCTTTGCCGCTGTCTCACTCGGTCCTTGGCATGCAAGGATATCTCTTCCCTCTGCACGCCAAGTCTTTTCACCTTTTAATTTATATATATATATATATATATATATATATATATATATATATATATATATATATATATATTTGTAGTTATATATTTTTATATGAAACCCGATTAAATCCAAGTTTTTATATAACTTATATGTTTGATCAAAATCCCGTAAGGGTGTGAGCAAATCCCGCAAGGGCTTGACTAAATTTTTGTAGGTGAAACCTTGTTGGCGTTTTGTTCGAGCAGCGTGCGACTCTGCTTCCGACGTTTCTAGGAGGTTTTCTGCTTGGTTGGGGGCGTGGAGTCTGGAGTCGGGACTGGCTGGGGTCGTGGTGGTGCGCTTAAGGCGACTTCGTATCCGGGATTGAGCTTCCTTGGAGTTCGTATGCACTACCCACAGGAGATAGAGTCCTGCTGTACCGCTGGCCCGCGGTGCCACTGTTCAGTGGTGCTTGGCTTCGTTCTTCGCCGGCGTCCTCAGCTTTCTTCGGAGTTGGTCTTCTTGGTTGTCTTGCTGTAGAGTTTATTTCTGCTTGTTTCATTTCGCTTGTTGTCTGTATTTCTGTTTTTAGGTTGTATGTTTGACGATTCGCTGTCTGCCGACTTTGTCGGCCTCTCGATGAGCCAGGCCTGTCTGACCTTCGAATTATTACCTTATAAAAAAAATAAGATCAATTTTGAACCATTGGATTGAATTTTTACTAAAAGACAAGATTGATGATTGATATTAATCTTTAAGGATATTTTTTTAAAAATTTTTTTAAAATTTTTTAAAAATATATTTACGAATAATTTAATTCCTTAAATAAAAAGATAAAAATATTTTTCTCTCTCCTCAAATCTTCCACGTTAAAATTATATGAATAATTTGATATATTCATATGAATACCCATATCCATATTCATTTTCATTTGAATATGAATATGAATATATATATATACATATATATATATAGGATTTCGTTCAAATGAAAATAGTTCTTAAAATGAAAATCCCTCTTAAAATGAAAATGGTATAATTTGCAGGTAAATGAGCATAATTTAAAGGTAAATGAGCCTAATTAAATGAGTAATAGATAAATGGGCCTAATTTATGTGTAAATGGGCCTAATTTTTGGGGTGAATGGGTAAATGATCCTAATTATGAGGTAAATGTCACCACCTCTCCCATACTTTCTATTTCTGCCAATATTGCCCTTATTTCAATTATAAAAATTACAGTTTTTAGCCCGTAATTTTTATTTGAAATAATATTATAAGGTGCAACTATAAGATTACAAAATGCAACAAAATATGTTACATCACATTTTTTGTCTTTATTTTAAAAAGTGAAAAATATGAGATTACAAAATATAAAGTGAACAAATAATACAATAAAGGTTATTATTAATAAATGTGCATTTTCATAATGTAAAGTAAGTTTCCTACCCAAATTTTTCTTTATGGGTTGCTATTTTTATGGCGGTTTCTCACTTTAATGCGACATGTGTTATTAAAAGCCTATTAGCTCAAAAATGGTATAACGATGTGCCCATGCATAAAGGTTCGAGTTCAAAATACCGCATAAGCTATTTATGGTTGTTTTATCTTTGTTCCCGTTCATGAATAAGATTATAAAGTGCAATAATAAAATGATAACGTGCATAAATAAGATGATAAAGTGCATATATAACATTATGATGTGCAAATATAACTTTAAATTGTGCAAATATAATATTATGTTGTGCATATCTAATAATATAATATTACGTTGTGCACATATAACATGATGTTGTGCAAATGTAACTTTAAGTTGTGAAAATAAAATAATAAAGTGTAAGAATAAAATGATGGTGTATGAATAATAATAATATGAAGTGCATGAATAAGATTGTGAAGTGGACAATTAAGATTATAAAGTGCATAAATAAAATGATGAAGTCTATCAATAATAATATGAAGTGAATGAATAAGATTATGGAGTGCACAATTAAGATTATAAAGTGCATAAATAAAATGATAAAGTACAAGAATAAAATGATGAAGTGCACAATTAAGAGTATACTGTGCACAATTAAAATTATAGATCCAGGTGGAATCGAACCACCAACCTCTTGAACAACAATTGTTCAGACGCTCTTCCCTAATTGAGCTTATGGATCTTAATGCAAGTAAAAAGCTAACCCAAACAAGGAACACATCTTTACAAGCAACTCAAAGCCTACATTTTTATTCACAGGGGAAATTAATCAAACACAATTCAAAACTGGATAAACTAGTCTAAAATAAGGCAGAGAAGAACTCAGAGAGAGTACAAGACAGAGAATAAAGGAGCGACCTAGATCCGAGTTTCCGGGGATATCATCATAAATCATAATCATAGTATATAGAACAAAATAAATCAATTAGTACGGATGAAGGGTAATCGGATCAAACCGAATCTTCTTCTAGAGCCGGCGATTGGCGTCCTCGAGCTTCCGATTAATACAGACTATTAATGCATACAATGAAGATAAAAAAAAATCCAACCTTTTTACAATTTTACCAGTTTGTTGATCTAGTGTTTTTTGATGAAAGTTGTACGAGTGAATCCAAACTCCCAATCAAGCTAATCCAGCTGCAAGTTAGCTACCAGTAGTTTCCTTTTTCTTATATGTATATATATATATATTTATATTAATTTCTCCTTCATGTACTTTGAATATGGAGAGATACTATAATTTGAAAGCTTAGAGGAGAAATAGGCAATGTGCAACTTCACTGCAGGGAGTGCACAGTGTACAATATTCCTCAAGGAGGAAGACCCCAATTGAAGAGAGAGATAGGGGTGTTATTCAAGCCGAACGAGCCGAGCTTGGCATGTTCAAGCTTGGCTCAAACGGGATACGAGCCGAGCCGAGCTCGAGCCTAAAATTTATACGAGCTTTTTTTTGTGATCAAGCTCATCTCGCGAGCCCAACATCAGATTCGAGCTCGGGCTTGATTAACCAGTCGAGCCGAGCGAACGAGCTTAAGCTCGTTCGAGCTCGTTACCCGAGCTCGTTTGTTTGGGCTCGATAACCTCGTTGCCTACAAATAGCAAAACCTGTACGAGTAAAAGCTACCAACACAAAGAATAAATTGCAAAATTACCATTCAATTACAATTGCAAAAAATTAACAATTAACATTCATCTGCAGTTGAAAAAAATTAACTAAGTTGCAATTGCAATTACAAAGTCGTGTAAAAGCCTAAATGCAATTACAGTAGCTGTAAAGACTGGAAATTTTAAAATATTATTTTATGAATATCGATTTGAATCTAATGAGGCGAGTATGACAATTCTTATGACATTCTAAATTAAACAGAATTTGTTGGGTTAAATCTTGTTATTTATTGTGATAGAATTTTGCAAAAACATAAATAGCAGGATGATTTTTGTAATTTTACCTAATATAAGGCTAACCCTAATGTCCCCATTTATAAACTCCTTACCGCCCCATCCCTCTTCATCAGCCGCCCCTATTCACTCTCTCCTCCCCGTTTCTCAGATTCAAACACTGCTCACCCGACCTCCAGCTTCGAGCACCTCCCATGGCGTTGCCTCCCTCTCTCTCTCTCTCTCCTGCCTCAGATCCAAAATCGTCCCACAAACCTCAAGCTTCAAGCCGCCATGGAAGGGCTGCAACCAAGCCTTCGAAGCTCTGCTCGTCTTCCTCCATCCTCTGCCCCAGCTCCCTCTCTTGTCGTCATTCCTTCTGTCGGAGCCAGAAACCACCAGAGCTGCGCCTGGAACCGAAGTCGACGTCGGCCTGGTGGTCACGAGTAGCTGCTGATGGCGAACATCACCCCTGTTCGCTCATCCTCTCGTCGGGTACGAGCTGATGCCGAACACCAACACCGATGTTGCCTTCCCCTCTCCTCCGATCCTCTCTCCCTCTCGCGACTTGCCGACCTCCATTGAGGGTCGAATCGGAGCTCCTCGTCGACGGCCGCAACAGAAGGGGAAGCAAGGGTTACCGCGTGACTCCTCCGCCTCCTCAAACGTCTCCCGAACCCCGAATCTGAACCTTGAGTAGCCTCGTCGGGATTGGGTATACCTCCTTCTTGCCTGATTATTTTCTAGAAACTAAGCCTAGTGGGTTGTTGAAACTACATATTGAAGATTTGATAGTTTTGGTTTTAGTTTTGATTTACTTCGTTGCTCGATTGTGGCACTGTTCGGCTCGATTACTTAAATGGATTTGACTTTTCTAATTTAAGTGAATCAAATTTGGTTTTGGTTGAGCTAATAAAAATGAGTTGGATTTGGTTGATCTTTGGGAATTGAAACTACTTTGAATTGACTTCACACTGAGTGTGACTAATTTAGAGGTGGTACTGTTGTTAAATTCTTTTGACCTGTTTATTTCAAAGGTGTCTTTAAAGTTATATTATGAGCCATAAAATCGGTTAATCTAGTCTTAACGTATAATTGTTGATTAATTGGGCTAGTTACACCTTTTAATAAGTAATGGTATTTGTTATGGGGCCTTATGAGTGGCTTCGTACAGTTTAGACCGATCAACTAAAAGATCAATGAATAGGATGAACAACTGCTTGGGGGGGGGGGGGCTTTACCTAAGTTATAAAGAGGAGATGAATTTCTTAAGGTTTTTGATTCAATTTGGCTATAACTTAAAATTGATTGATTATATTTCTTAGTGAAGTGACTCGACAAATAAGATCTCTATGTTAATTTTATATTTTTGAGAACCTGTGAGTTACTTGAGTAAATCATTTAAGTTAAGATCCTATGGATATAGTGTGCAAACTTATAAATTTGTTCTTTTCTTTGAGTTACGAATGTGGTTAGTAAGGCTATATAAAAGATGTTTTACAAATTTTTATACTCATGTGCTTTTAAACTTGATGGTAGTGCTTTGTTGTTGAGTAGTTCTTATAATTGAAATTAGAGATGATTTCGGGAAATATCAACTTACCCTAGGATGCTAGTGTACTTCATGAGCAAAATCTTATAAGAGTAGCTAAGATATGGTCAAGTGTATAAGGTTATATAAAAGGCATCTTGGGAACTTGTTATACTTGTAAGCTTGTTGTTATGCTTTTTAAGTTAAGAGATTGATTAATAATTTGAGTTAGCTATTAAACATGAGTATAGATGAGTTGTTGGTTGTTACTTGCTTATAGAATTACATTTATTGACTAAATCTTTTTGGCTAGGGGTAATGATCTTTTAAGTTATATCTATATTAATAAGATCTTATTGTGATAATGATAAATTCTTGCTAGGTTATGATCATGTGTTTAATAGCCAATACCTTGAGATATGATTTAATAACTTGACTTGATAAGCAAAGTTGAGATCTTAGATAAGGAGATACCTTGAGGACTTATTATGTTTTAATCTGGATTGTGTTGACTTCGAGCTTTCATTGATTGATTTAGTGATAATTGAAGTCATAAAGGATTTTAGAAATGTTGACTTATCGTGGCTTGGTCCTTAAATATGAATGAATATATGATACTTGAGAAATGATTTGATAGAAGAGATTCTTGTCAACTTACCTTGGTTACTCGTTGAGCATGATTTATTATGTGAGTTTTGATAAATAAGACTTGTTGATCCTTGGTGTTGAGAACTTATGATTTTGGTTAAGTATTTGAGGATTTGATAAATTATGAATTACTTGAGCAATTGTTAAGCAAAACCTGAGCTTGATCTGAAGTAAGATGTTTGAGTGAGGATCTTGGTAAAGACTTTGAACTAAGTTTCATACTTGATGTGAACAAGGTTAATTGAGAATGATAGTCATGTTGAGAATACGGGATTACTTGAATAAAATATGATTTAGTCATGTGATGACTTGAGGCCTGCTTGTGTGTTGATCAAACATGTGTTGATGAGCTATTTCCTTGCTTATTATTTGCTAGTGCGATTGGATGACTCTTTGAGTGGCTTAATTGCTGATGGATGACTCTCTGAGTGGCTTGTTGGCTGGCTAATTGGATGTGAAGACTCCAGGTAAGTTTCCTACGGGAGCTTACTCAGTAACCAGGACCTCATGTCTGATGTGTCATATAGTATGTAGGTGTTGCATATGCATTAAGCATGCCATGTAGTATCATGCTTAGGACTTGCACTTATGAATGAGCATCCCTATTCTTTATGCGTTTGAAAAGAGAACGACCGTTATCTGTGAGTCCTTAGAGTCGTTGTTAGGGTCATTGGGGCATTCGTGTTTCATATCGTTTTGGTCCCAGTCGAGTCTTATATTATGATATGGCTGCGGCGGTGACCGAGCGTCCTACCTTGGAGTTGGGTACGGACATATGATGGCTGCGGCACCGACCGGACGTCCTACCTCGGAGTTGGGTACGGACATGTATGACCCCGGAGTGGGCACATATTGGGAGATTGGGGATATGCCACTTGGCATTCTGTGTGGATCCATTTAATTATTTTCTGCATATATATAAACTGTCAGCATGCTTGTGTGATTTAAATTTCGTACTGCACTAGAACATCCTTTATTTTAGGTATAGACGTATTATATGTCCTCAGCGAGGTCTTTAGGGCCCGCATGCGTCTCTTGGCCTGACTTCGTGGATAGTTTCAGGTACACGCTCCCTTTTGCTTGCTGAGTGCTTCTATGACGGGGTTTTCCTCCCGGGACGAGAGTGTTAAGAAGATTTCGTACAACCTTGACTTTATCAATGTTTTGGTTTAGTTGGACAATTAGAAGCAATGTATATTTATATTGATTTAAACTCGTTTTTCCTCTTTTGAGCTTTAACCAATTGAATTAGAACAAGGTTATAACTTGAAGAGAACAAATAAACAACTCGTACTTGGATTGCTAAGATCTGACAGAGGGATATTTCTCTCCTCTAAACGTAACCCGGATTTCATAATCTGGGCCGTTACAGTAGCAACCCAAGCACAAGCCTGAATGCAATTTCAGTCACTAATTGCATGATTATCTCTTGAACTACAGTCAATAATAACAAAAAAAATCTACAATGCCTACAATCTGCAATACCCCAAATCAAAATTGGTAGACCTTGTTCTTCTACCTTACGAGAATCGCCTTTGGGAGAGGTTACTGAAGTCGCCGCCGCTCAAGTAGTGGAAGACAAACCTTGTCGGGGAGCAACACCGACACACCGTTTCAGAAACGACAAAGAGGAGGGAGCAGGAAGAAACACCGCTCGAACGTGAACCGGGACGAACAAGAAGGAAGAAGGAAGAGGAAGACGAACCTGGTCGGATTTAAGGAATCACTGGCGTCGGATTTAAGAAAGGAGGAGAGGCAGATTGTCGGGCTCCAGCGACGAGCTCGACGGGTCGAGCTGAGGGGCGTGCGAGAGAGAAGACCGAGAGAGAGGCGGCCATGGATCCAAGTTTCCGGATAGAAGGGACGTTGCTTCGGCTTGAGGACGACACCGCCAGAGCTGTCAGGCTAGAAGGGATGCTGCTTCGACCATGGATCCAAGTTCACGGCTAGAACTGTCGGCTGATTGGAAGGAGAGAGGGGAAGAGGGTTAGGGTGTTCAGTTGGGCCGGGCTCAAATTTTTTATTTTAAATCAGGCCCATTTTCACTTTAAGCCATTTTCATTTTATTGACCATTTTCATTTTAACCACACCCTAGGGTGTGGTTCAAGTGTACACACCCCTTAGGGTGTACCTTGTGCACAAATCTGAGCCGTTAATTCATGGAAGATGGAGGGTAGAGATTAAATGGATTTTTGTTTTATTTGTTAAATAAAAAAAGGGGGCCCACATAAAAAAAAACCAACCACTTTCTTAGTGCATGCGCGTGAATGTATCACTCCCATATTCAAATTGAGTTTTCAGATTTTGAATTTGTGGGACCCTCATATTATTCATTTTCCACTTTTTTAAATGTAGATAAATCAAATGTGGGTCCGATTTAATTTATTTTTCGAAAATAATTTTTACCTTAAATTTACTGGATTTTTTTCCTGCTTTTTTTAAATATATAAAATATTTGTGAAAAATAAATATTTTTAATTTTAGGTGATTTGTTGTTGGGGCCCACATGATAATGTTTCACATTCTACCGAATAATGTTATGTTATCTTTTTTCATCTAGTTCATATCTAAATAAACCAATTCCACTGAATAATTTGTCACATACTACCGAATAATATTTTTTCTGTTCATCAATTTCAGATAAAAGAAACCTCGAATCCTGATTATCCGAATAATGTGTCATATTTCAATGAATAATGTTTTACATTTCACCGAATAATGTTTAGTTTCGTATAAATAATATTTGAAATTGTGTAGAGAACATTATTTGCTAATAATCACTATAGAATCACCGAATAATGCTTGTATTCAACCGAATAATGTTTCATGTCTACACGAATAAAAGTAGCCATCTCATATTTCCCTACTCAATTTGCGATATTCTACTGAATAATAAACAGATTTAACAACTAATCCCTATCCAATTTGCGATATTTTACTGAATAATAAACAGATTTAACAACTAATCCCTACCCAATTTGCGATATTCTACTGAATAATAAATAGATTTAACATCACTATTTATGGAGACCCCAAAGCCATGCTCCCCAGCTATGCTAGCTATCATTCAAGTCCCTGAGGAGGTAACTTTGCAACTGAGAACTTAGTTGAATATTATTTTAGTGATGTTGGAACATCTTTTCTGATCATAATTGTTTTAATAGGAGGAAGTTCCTGAATTGTTGGATGATGACTTGAACGATGCAAATGGAAGCCATTCAGGACGCCAAACACCCATCTCTACTAATTCACTTGATATTGTTAATGTCACTCAGCTTCTAGAATCAGTGAGTTCAAAAATTTCGAATATTTTCTTGCTCAATTGGTGCCTTAGGCTCGTAGCACTACTGGTTCATCGTTAGGTATCTACATTAAGATAATAAGCTTTCATTAAATAGTATGGTTTACCAAATAACCGTTTCAAATAAAAAATGAACCAGATTTACCAAATAAAAAAATGGGTCCCACGTTTTAAAATAACCAAAACCAGATTTCATGCCCACCCCCCATGCGCCCACTTAAAAGAGAGTAACACCGGTTTTTTAATTTTCATGCGGGGCCCACTTATTTTTGATTAAAAAAAAAAGAAAAATCCCCATTTAATCTCACCCATCCATCAACATCCTATCAATGGCCACCAATTGTGCACAAAGTATACCCTAAGAGGTGTGCACAATTGATCCATTCTCTCTCTCTCTCTATATATATATATATATTCCTATATTCAAATAAATATTCATTTGAATAAGAGAAATGGAGTTCATCTCCCTTAGGCTAATATTGTCTCTCATCTTCATTCAAATATGAATATTCATTTGAATATCCCTATTCATTTGATTGAATACATGTATATTCATATATTCAAATGAATATGAATATTAGTTGTTTAATTTGAATATTCATTTGAATGTATCTATATTTAGATGAATATTGACTTATATTCAGATGAATATTCATTTTTTTAGTGTTTAAATTTTTAACCGTGTTTAACAAATGGGTGAGAGAGAATGAGAGATATGGAGAGAGAATCTAATTAATTTTTAAAAAATGATTTTTTTATATTTATTTTTAGTTTAAAATCTACCCATTTATTAAAACTCATCCAATGACTCACAAATGTTCACATGTGTGTATTGTAAGAAGTGAATGTATATGAAAGCTCCCCTATATATATGCAGACTGGGACGGGATTCACTATTTTTTTTTCAAATCCCACGGGATCGGGATGGGCCCAGAATTCGCGGGATTTGTGTCCACTCCTACAAATTTATTTCTCCATCCATTCCTTATCAATTGACTTTTTACTCATGTACGTTTTTTTAAGATGATAAAAATTATAAAATATTTTTTTTAAATAGTATTATACTTATTATTACTCCCTCTATTCGGTAAAACATGTCACTTTACTATTTATACACGCTTTTTTAGGGGATAAAAACTATATAAAATATCTATTTTTTAAATAATTTTTTAACAATTTCGTAGTTATTATTAATAAGTACAAACTTGTTAAAAAATTTATAAAAAATAAATATTTTATATAGTTTTTATCATTCTAAAAAAGCGTGTGTGAATAGTAAACGACATGTTTTGTCGAACGGCGGGAGTAATAAGTATAATATTATAAAAAAAGATTAAATAAAAAATGTACAGTAATATGTTTATCTTTTTGGCACGTATTTTAAAATTTTAAAGATTATATAAATTATTAATTTTTTAAACTTTTCATTTTGAAAAACATATCGTTTTACTAATTATGTACGTTTTTTAACAAGATAAAAAAGAATCATATATTTACTTTTTTATTAATTTTTTTTTTATGATTTCATACTTATCCCTCCTACTTATAAAATTATTTTTTTTTACAAGATAAAAATTTGGGTGGTGTCAGGCTCTGCTGGACCAGCACTCAAGGGCATCATTTCGGACGAGGACGTGAAAAGCCGAATCGGCGAGAAGGTATGTCAAAAAATAATATTTTTCTATGAAATAAAAATTAAAAATTATATAAAATATTATAATTTCTTAAAATACATGTTAAATGTATATATATCGATGTTAAAATGACATGGCCTCTGGTGTACCACGTAGTCACGTGGCCCTGAGATTTGGTAAACGTTAAATACTACAACTGTACTATAAATCCCACAAAATAATTAGGACAAATCCAAGTTCGGACCGGAACGGGGCCGGTTTCGATGGGAAACAGGCTGTTTATTCGGATTCAACACTTGTGATTGCTTTTGGTGTAATTACAGTATATGATGTATGCAGTTTAACTTTAATGTTCCTCCCAACCAAAAATATGAATTTGATTGGAGATGGACTTAAAAGTTAGGCACATGTATATTTGGTCATTAAATTATGTTTAACTAGTCTTAGTACCCGCCCGTTGTGCGATTTCTTAATAAATAAAATGATGTTTAATTTTTATATTCATTAACAGTATACTAAATTAGGAGGTCAAATCAATATACAATACATTATATTCAACAATCAATATATCAATATATATATATATAATAGATAAATAAATTATGTTTGATTGAAATTAATACAGTACTTCAAATTTTCTTAAATAAATAAATAAATCAAAATTACTTGAAATTTTTTTAGGATAAAAATAAAAAGTATACAAAATCATATAATAATGTCTGAAGAGTCTATAAGGCGATGAACAATACTCTAGAAGGGGGGATGAATAGAGTATGCAAGATTTTCGCAATTTAAAAATAACTTTAGGTAAAACGAAGTGCACGTTGTCAAGACCTTGATATGACAATCAACGTTTGGCAAGCTAAAGACAAGTAATGAATATAGCTACAAAATAAATAAATCAACACCCGAATTGTTAACGAGGTTCGGCACCAACTTGGCCTACGTCCCCGCCTAGGGTTAGCAACCCGTAGGATTCAACGCTTCTTATTTCACTTTCCTTGAGCCTAGAACCTCCTAGAAGAACGTCCCTTCTTCTATACAAAGCCTCACCACTTCTATTCTAGCACTCAACCTTAAAAGTGAAATGGAAGCCCTCACAACACACGTAAGTGTGTCTAGCTAGAGTGTAGCAACACCTTAGTGTAAAGCAAATGACTTGTACAATGATCTCTTGTGTCTCTCAAACTAATGTGTTTTTAGACTTCTAGAAACTGAGAGCAAAACGGATGCTTATTACAAACACTTGAGCGTAATGAAATGTAGCTTGCTTGATTGCCTTCTCCTTCACTTCCATCCATTATAAGTAGCTAGTCTTCAAACGTTTTGGAGGGAGAGCCGTTTGAAGTTTGACCAGAAATAAAATCTCAAGAAGGCTTTCAGTGATCAATTCTCGGGAGTTGATTCTTGGAAAAATGCAGCGAGCAAGTATGGCAAAGATCAATTTTGGCTGCAATTTGAGAATCGTGTGAGTGGGTTTGTGAGAGGAGGAGGAATCAGTGGGAGAGGGAAAGAAAAAATCTTCCCTTGCACGGTTAATACACTCAACACGGTCAGGAAATTCTTTTGTGGAGATCTCTCGAGGGAGATTGAGGATAAGAGCAAGGCTGTCAGCAGTGAGGCGAATTCGGGTATTTTTGACCTTAGAGACAAGGGTTAGGGTGCCCTTGACTCGATTTGCAGAGAGGTTAGCGTAGAAGAGGCGGGTAAGACGGGGGTAGGCAAAATTGCCGGGGTTGAGAATGGACCACAGACAGGTGGATTTGAGGAGGGATATGCAAACCAGGGGCATGGATTCGAGCAATTTGATGTCAACCGCATCACAGAAGCATAAACGGCGATGGCCAAAGCCCTGTTCCCAGGACTCGGCCACCTTGGATGAAGCAAACCACGAGTCAGGGATAAAAGGAGGTACCTGTTGAGCGCGCATGGGGGTTGATCGCGGCAGGGGAGTCTTCTTCTTCTGTTGAACCAGTGGAGTAGGAGAGGAGGAGCTTGAGTCGTCTGAACTGGTGTTGGAAGGAGGGCAAATGTTCTTCCCTTTGGTGGCAGACATTTTGAAGCGCTTGGAGGAAGGAGTAGCTTGGGAAGCGGAGGATCTCTTGAAAGCCATTGATACGGTTTTTTTTTAGAGAAAAGAGAAGGGGGTTTTGAAAACTGGTGAAGATCAGAGAAAGGAGTGGAGAGAGAGAGAGTGAGTGATGGGTGAAGTGATAGGTAGAAGAAGTGGGTTTTAAATAGCCGTACGGGGGAAAGTCCAAAGGTCACACTCTCCTTTTGAATTTTAAAAGGAAAACCTTTTTAAAACCAGCTGATTAATAAATGAAGTGGCAAAAATAGGAAATCAGAAGTAAGGGGAAGGTTTTAAGACATGATAACTTTAAAATGGGAAATAGGATAAAATATCTTAGGAAAGAAAAATAAGAAAATTTTGAAAATAAAAAGTAAAAAGGAAGGCAATCAGTGAAAAATAAAAATTCCGGCAATATCTAAAAAGATATTAACGGAGTTTTTGGTCTAAATATAATATACTTTGATTTTGATTTGCTCAAGATCATAGGGGTCAAGACCTTGAGATAATCAGACAAAGTTTTACATTTTGTAAGGGAGTGTTTGCTCCCCCTACGAAAATGCATCCCTGTTCAGCATACCAAGTTCCAATCTAATGAAGTTGAACCGTTCTTCAAACAAGGGTTTAGTGAAGATATCAGCTAATTGAAATTCAGTAGATATGAAAGAGATGGATACATCACCTTTTTCTACATGATCCTTGATGAAGTGGTGTCTCACGTCAATATGCTTGGTTCTAGAGTGCTGTACAGGATTCTTTGTAATAGAAATTGCACTTGTATTATCACATTTAATAGGGATACCTTTGAGATCGATGCCAAGGTCTCTTAGTTGTTGAGCTATCCACAGGATTTGTGAGCAGCAAGCTCCTGCAGCTATGTATTCAGCTTCTGCAGTTGATAAGGCTACAGAGTTTTGTTTTTTGGAGTGCCAGCTGATCAAGGATGATCCCAGAAGTTGGCAACACCCAGAGGTGTTTTTTCTATCCACCTTATACCCTGCAAAGTCTGCATCTGAAAAGCCAGTTAGGAGAAAATTGCTTTGCCTGGGATACCAGAGGCCAAGGTCTTGAGTTCCATTTAAGTATTTGAAGATCCTCTTCACAACAATAAGATGGGACTCTTTAGGATCTGCTTGGAAACGAGCACACATACATACACTGAACATAATGTCAGGCCTGCTAGCAGTAAGGTTTAGTAGTGAACCAATCATACCTTGATACTCCTTTTGGTTCACGTTCTTACCATTTTTGTCTTGATCAAGGGATAATGTAGAGCTCATAGGGGTTTTTGCTACCTTAGACTGATCCATCTTGTATTTTTTGAGCAAGTCTCTAGTATTCTTCCCTTGATTGAGAAAGATGCCTTTCTTTGTTTGAAGGACTTGTAGACCGAGGAAGAAATTCAACTCTCCCATTAAACTCATTTCAAATTCCCTGCACATGATATCCGAGAACTCCTTGCAAAGGGAGTTGTTAGTAGCACCAAATAGTATATCATCAACATAAATTTGAACTATCAAAAGGTCATTTCCACGGGTCTTGGTAAAAAGAATTTTGTCAATCAAACCTCTTTGAAAACCATTTTCAAGAAGATACTTGGACAATCTCTCATACCAAGCTCTAGGGGCTTGTTTGAGACCGTAAAGAGCTTTGTCCAGTTTGTAAACATGATTTGGAAACTCTTCACTTTCAAATCCAGGAGGTTGAGCAACATAAACTTCTTCTTCCATGAATCCGTTTAGAAATGCACATTTGACATCCATTTGAAATAATTTAATTCCCATATAAGATGCAAAGGCTAGTAATATGCGTATAGCTTCTAACCTTGCTACGGGAGCAAAAGTCTCCTCGTAGTCTATACCTTCTTCTTGGTTGTAGCCTTGATCCACTAGCCTTGCCTTGTTTCGAATGATTTTGCCTGCTTCATCTAGTTTGTTTCTGAAGACCCATCGAGTTCCGATGACAGATTGATGCTTTGGTTTGGGTTGAAGAGTCCAAACTTTGTTCCTCTCAAATTCATTTAACTCATTTTGCATTGCAGTAATCCAGTCTGGGTCCTTGAGTGCCTCAGCAGGTGTTTTTGGTTCTACAAGAGAGACAAAGGCATAGAAGGCACAAAGGTTTTTCAATTTAGAACTAGTCTGGATACCTGATAGTGGATCTGAGATGATATCCTGAGTTGAATGTGATGAGGCATGTTTGAACTTTCGTTGTTTTGGGTAGTAATCATCGATGGCAACATTTGGTCTCTCCTCAAGGTCTTGAGACACACCATTAGAGCTGGGTTCCTCACTGTTTGTATTCCCTTCATTTTGATTTTGTAGTTGCTCCTCAAGGTCTTAAGATAGCTCGTGTGTGTCAAGAATCTTCTCTTGCATGTTGAGTTCTTGATCCTTCTTGGTTCCAGTTCTATCTTCTTCTTCTCCATCCGAATCATGATGATTTAAATTAAGATATGCAAAACTTTCACTTAACACACCATTATTGCTTTCGTCGAATACCACATGGATACTCTCCTCAACAATTTTGGTGCGCTTGTTATAGATCCTATAAGCTTTGCTATTTGAAGAGTAACCAAGAAAAATACCTTCGTCACTACGAGCATCAAATTTCTCAAGATTATCTTTGCCATTGTTATGAACAAAGCAAGTATATCCAAAAGGTTTGAAATAAGAAATGTTTGGCTTTCTTCCTTTGAAAAGTTCATAAGGAGTTTTCTTTAAAATGGGACGAATCAAGCAACGATTTAGGATATAGTTGGCTGTATTAACAGCCTCTGCCCAATAAATCTTTGGCAAATCATTTTCTAAAAGCATTGTCCTAGACATGTCCTCTAGGGTGCGGTTCTTTCGTTCCACAACCCCATTTTGCTGAGGAGTTCTAGGAGCTGAGAAATTGTGTGAAATTCCATATTTTGCACAGAACAAATCAAAATTAAGTTGATCAAATTCTCTACCATGATCTCTCCTAATGGAAACGATTGGTATGTTTTTCAAGGTTTGTAACTCCTTACAAAGTTTTGAAAACTCGAACAAAGCCTCTGATTTTTCTCTAAGAAAGGAAATCCAAGTAAAACGAGAGAAGTCATCAATAATAACTAGAATGTACTGTTTACCCTTTGGAGATTTGATGCGCATAGGACCACATAAATCCATATGTAAAAGTTCAAGGGGTCGAGAGGAACTTACAACCTTCTTGGGTTTAAAGGACCCACGCGTTTGTTTACCTCTTGTACAGGCATTGCACAGTGCCTCACTTTTGTAGTTTAAGTCAGGCAATCCTCTTACAAGATCTCTAGACTTCAGTTTGTTGAGGGTGTGCATGCTTGCATGTCCTAGCCTTCTGTGCCAAAGACTTGGGTCGTCTGTCAAGGCCTTGAGACACTTGAGATGAGTTCCTGCAATTTGGTTAGCATTTATAGCATAGGTGTTATTGTGCCTGTGAGCGGTGAGGATAAGATCTCCTGTCTTTTCATTTCTGACTTCACACTTGTGCCTGTCAAACTCAACTATATTTCCCCTTTCACACAGCTGAGATACACTTAAAAGATTATATTTTAGTCCATCAACAAGATATATATCTTTAATGCAAGTAGAAGAATTGCTTCCAATATTACCAATACCAATAATATTGCACTTCCCTTTATCACCAAGTGTAATTGTCCCAGTGGTCTGTTCTTTTAGATTGTGAAACAAAGATTTCTTCCCACTCATGTGTCGAGAACATCCACTGTCCATAATCCATTTTGGCTCTTTGGTCTTGGTGATATCCTGCAAAACAAACATCAACCCTTCCGGCTAGACCAATATATAGATTTAGATTCATAATGGGGATAGACCATGTCTGGTAGTCTGGTCCCTTTAGGAACCCAAACTTGTCTTATTTGTTCGTTTAAGCGTACTGGAAATGTGTTTCTAATGATGTGAGGATCCCTTCGTCTATAGGGACAGGTTTCCTTCACATGCCCTTTCTTACAGCAGTAAAAATAAGTAGGTGAGCGCCAATTACCTTTAGCTTTAACAAAAGTGGTACTAGGTTTCTTTGGAAAATTTTTATTGTATCCAATGCCACTTCTATTTATAGATTGTTGCTGCTCACCTAACATCTTATCAAGATTGGTTTTAGATCTTGTGAATTGTATAAGTGATGTCTGCTGGTCTTTGCACTTTTCAGTCAGCTTAGCCTTCTCTTTCTCTAAGTCATCATTACAATGCTTTAGAGAGGAGAGGTTTTGCCTGAGATCAGAATTCTCTGAAGTCAAGGTCTTGACTTTAATGTCAAGAGCTGTCTGAGAAGCTTTAAGATTTATCATTTGCCCCTTCATGCTCGGCTGTTAGACACAGGTTTGCCTGATCTCCTTCTATGTCTGAGTCACTTGAAGAATCTGAGTCACTCCACGTGGCTAGCATGGCTTTCTTTCGTTGCTCATTCTTCTTGTATTTGTTCTTCTTTTTCAAAGGACATTCTTTCACAAGATGATCTGACTCACCATATTCATAGCATGTTAGTACTTTAGATTTTTTGGACAGGTTGGAGGACTTACCTTTGAATTTGGATGATCCAGTGTAGTCTTTATTGGAGAACTGTTTCTTCAATTTGAGAATCCGTGCAAGTCCTTTGGTGATGAGAGCAAAGGGGTCCTCTTCATCATCACTTTCATCATCATCGGTTTGTATATCTTCTTTCTTTGCCTTGAGTGCAAGATTCTTAGTAGTAGGAGGAACTTCTCCATCTTCTTCATTTAGAATCATCTCATGCGTAATGAGTTTTCCAAGTAGGTCATCCAATGGCAGTGTGGTAAGATCTTGAGCTTCCTCAATTGCAGTAACCTTATGACCCCACTTGTTTTTAGGAAGACTCCTAAGAACCTTCCTTACCTTCTCTGTGTTGGAGAAGGTCTTCCCAAGTGAGTCGAGGTTATTCACAATTTGAGTGAATCTCGTAAACATCTCCTTAACTGATTCATCAGGATTCATCTTGAAAAGCTCATACTGTCGAAGGAAAATGTTGATCTTGCTTTCTTTGACTTGACTGGTGCCTTCATATGTGACCACCAGCTTGTCCCAGATTTCTTTGGCACTCTTGCAAGAAGAAACACGATTAAATTCATTAGCATCAAGTCCACAGTATAGCAAATTCATAGCTTTATAATTTTTTGCAATATTCTCCAGATCTGTTTGAGTGTATTCGTCTTCAGCTTTGTTGACTTCTTTTCCAGTTTCATCTGTCTTTCTTGGAATGTGTGGACCCTTCTTCACCAGATCCCATAGTTCAAGATCTTGATCAATGATGAACATCTGCATCAAAGATCTCCAATGAACAAAGTTGTTTCCGCGGAACAGGGGAGGTCTGTTGGTAGATCTCCCTTGGGCAAAACCTCCATCACCTATGGCAGACATTATAGATACTCACAAGATTGTTAGATCAAATAGTGAGCCTAGCTCTGATACCAATTGAAGAGTCTATAAGGCGATGAACAATACTCTAGAAGGGGGGGGGGGGGTGAATAGAGTATGCAAGATTTTTGCAATTTAAAAATAACTTTAGGTAAAACGAAGTGCACGTTGTCAAGACCTTGATATGACAATCAACGTTTGGAAAGCTAAAGACAAGTAATGAATATAGCTACAAAATAAATAAATCAACACCCGAATTGTTAACGAGGTTCAGCACCAACTTGGCCTACGTCCCCGCCTAGGGTTAGCAACCCGTAGGATTCAACGCTTCTTATTTCACTTTCCTTGAGCCTAGAACCTCCTAGAAGAACGTCCCTTCTTCTATACAAAGTCTCACTGCTTCTATTCTAGCACTCAACCTTACAAGTGAAATGGAAGCCCTCACAACACACGTAAGTGTGTCTAGCTAGAGTGTAGCAACACCTTAGTGTAAAGCAAATGACTTGTACAATGATCTCTTGTGTCTCTCAAACTAATGTGTTTTTAGACTTCTAGAAACTGAGAGCAAAACGGATGCTTATTACAAACACTTGAGCGTATTGAAATGTAGCTTGCTTGATTGCCTTCTCCTTCACTTCCATCCATTATAAGTAGCTAGTCTTCAAACGTTTTGGAGGGAGAGCCGTTTGAAGTTTGAAATCTACTGAATCTTTTTTTTTGGCCCAATAGTGATATGAAGGATTTGGCAATCTGGATTTCCATCCTTGGACCAATTTCATGAGATCCTCTTTCCTGAAAAGGGGTTAGATAAAGAAGGCAATAATATATGTATATATGACAAGTGTATAAGACGGACCAGGCCCAAGAAGTAAGGCCCAAAAAGCCTTTTAAATTATGTGCCCTCAGCCTGCCAAGAGTCCAACATATTAGGGGTGGGCACAAATCCCGCAAATCCCGTCCCGTCCCGCATCCTGTCCCGATCCCGTCCCGATCCCGGTGGGATTTAGAAAAAAAATATTCAATCCCGTCCCGATCCCGTCCCGCAAAAAATACGCGGGACGGGACGCGGGACGAGGAGTTCTCATCCCGCAAATCCCGTCCCGTCCCGCATATATAATTAAAATTAAAATTAATAAATACATCTAAGAATATATTTATATTATATATTAACATTTATTTAAACAAAAAATTAAAACAAATAAAAAAGATTAAAAACATATAATAACATGTTAGTTTTTTTTTTACCGAAAAAACTGGATATTTTTTACTGAAAAAACTGGATATTTTTTTAAGTAATCACATGTAATACAAATATACAATACCTTATCAAATATACAAATATACAAAAGCTAGAGTATTACAGTGTTTGCTTTTAACCAAAAAAAATTACAGTGTTTACTAAAAAAAATCTAGTATTACAGTGAGTAATCGGTTCTGTTTTTTTAAAGCAATTATTGTATATAGTATTACGAGGGACAAGTCCCGTCCCGTCCCGATCCTGTCCCGTCCCGTGAGGGATAAGACCCGGTGGGATTTGGAAAAAAAATATTCAATCCCGTCCCGATCACGTCCCGCAAAAAATATGCGGGACGGGACGCGGGATTACCCCAATCCCGTCCCGTCCCGTCCCATGCCCACCCCTACAACATATAAAAGATATGTTTAGGCAGAAGAAGTATATAAACGAATCTTTAACGGGAAAGTTTTTGGCCTTGGTTTCAAGGTCTTGAAACCAAGCATTTGTTTTGTCTTTCATCATCATCGAAAAGACATGCATGTGTCTTGTATATTAGTACCTCAAGGTCTTACAATCAAGGTGGAGTCTTCAATGTCCACATATCTTTCAGATTATTAACTTTTATTAATAATATTTAGGCGACATATATGCGAATCGCAACAGAAGCCGTTTTAATCCTTGTTTACATCTTTCGATAAGTTTTAAATTAATTCCAGTTTTTTTATGCAAATTAATTCAATTCTATGATATCCTCTCAATCTCCCGTGTATGTTTTCTATCTTATATTCATGTTTATCTCTCTCTTGTATGTTTACTTCAAAATAAACAAATGTGAGGTGATGATTAACAAAATCTTTATAGTTTCTCTTTCAAAAGAGAAGATAATTCGGTTAATTATATTGACTTATTAATTGGTCTGGATTAAAAGATAATACCAATTTAGTTCAGAAAATGATACGTAAGCAAAAATAATCTCGTTTTAATCCAGAAAATTTCATAGACGCGAAATCGCACCATAGCCCTAAAAAGGTCTCTGCTTTAGTATTTTATATAGACGTTTAAATATATTTGTGCAGTAACATAAAGTAACCCATTCCTTCAACACCGATACATTGTTTTCAACATCGCTAAGGAAGGCTACCTCGTGACCAAGACTCGAATTATACCCCACCACCAAATCTAATCCCCTCGGTGTCTACTCCATCTAAAAGGCAATACGACTTTTAGCCTGCATAGGCTTTTTAGGGAAGCAACCATTCATCTTCGACATTCAAATAAAACGATATACTTATTGACATTTCAAAACACATATAGACGATACTTATTGACATTTCAAAACACATATAGGCTTTTTAGGGGATGGGGGCAATATCCCAATCGAGATGAGGACTATTATCTACATTCTCATCCCCGTCTCCACAATGGGAATTGAAAAATAATTTTGACCCCTATTTCTATTCCTATCTTCATTTAATTTTTTCATCTTCGATCCTTTGATGAGAGTCTTTCACGAAGATTAGATAGTTCAAGTTTTCACGAACAATGTCTATCCACTATGAGAGTTTATTCAATTTAAAAAAAAACAGAAAATGTCAGGAAGGGAGTTTCTTATAGACAAAAAAAATTTCTAAAAGAAGAAATTTATCTCACATGGAAGACACTTTCTTCTACAATTCACTGACATGTAACTAAAATATTTTCTTTTTCTTTTTTCTTTTTTAAAGTTAAGAAACTCTAGTGGGGATGTGCATTGTAGATATGCTCTTAGAGATGATCATAAGGATGAGTCGTATCTTGTTTGGGTCGGGTCAGGATGGATAGGGTAGAGGCCGAGTCGAGTTTGTTTATATTTGTATCATTCGGCTATCAGGATAAAGTGGGTCGGGCTCGGGTTCAGGTTCAGGTTGTGTATGACACTAGATTTTCGGGTTATGGTCGAGTCTGGATTTGGGTGGGTCGGATCGAGTTAGATTTTGTCAGTTCTAGTGGTGGGGAAAATACGGTAGAGGTTGTTTGGTGGATTTCATTACTAAAAAACCTTAAAAAACATACATTCAATTTTTTTATTCAGTCTGAGTTTATTCTGTAAATATTTTTTTTAAATGTAAAAGGACTTAGATACAACTTAATTATATTTATCTTATTAATAGACGTTTTATCAAATCAATAGATTTTATGTTAGGTACAATAGCTATTAAATTTAGTTTATTAATTTATGCCAATCAAACAAAGTAATTAGAAACACGTCATGCATGTGGAGAGCCTCACAGAGAAGAACACCAACAAAAGGTAAACTAGAAGAACGTCGAATTGCAGTCCTCACGCAATGTGAGTATGCAACCACTATAGAGAAGATTTCTTTCATCTATTTATGGAGTGTAATATCACTAAAAATATCATCCAAAGAATAGATGATAAAATCTTTCAAATCATAGACAAATGGGATACAAATGTAAGAGATGAACAATCTATTATAAAAACACTCAAACAATCAATCAGCATTAACGAAACAAGTACGTACAGTGGCAACCATTTGGTGGAGTATCTAGTACTTTAGGAATCAAATGATTTTAAAAAATTGAAACGTGCTCAATCAATAATGTTATAAAATTTATCAAACAACATATTCGTAATCGGAACATGGCTAAGAATGAGAGGAAGAAACAAACATAATATCAATACGAAACCATTCTAACAACTCACATGCCAGTGAAAACAGATAGAAAAATGGGATCAAATGAGAAAAATAAAAAAGCTCAAGATTCAAACTTAACTTTGATAGTTCCTTATGAGACAATGGAAATTCTGCAATTGGTTTTATTATTCGTGATCATAAAGCAAATTGGGTCTTTATGAAAGGAGCTAGTATCCCGCCATGCTCGGTTATTAGAGCCGAGGCTACATCACTTAGAGACGGAATTCGCAAAGTTTTAGAATTTAATATCCAAAACATTGAAATAGAAGGTGACAACATATGCATTGTTAATACACTTAAAACCATTTGGAAATGCCCTTGGGAAATCGAAATGATCATTTCTAATTCCCTAATGGACCTTTGTCGATTTCAAAACAGTCTAAATTTGTCACGTGTTTAGGGAAATTAATATATAGTGTAGCAGATAGATTGGTCTTTCTGGGTCACACAACCACTACCAATCTACCATCAACCCTACCACATATTAGAACTTCATGTTCTCATCCGAAATGATGCTCTAGGTTGGACTATCGATCGTACTTAGTCTGCCCTAATCGCTTTCCGTTTTAAAAAAAAAAGATAAGGGTTGATAAAAATTCCTTCTTGACATTTCTTTAAGTTATATACACATTTTAACATCTAAAGATTAAAACTAAGCAAAAAAAATTTTCAAAGCCGATCAACTAGCTAATACTCCATACGGTAATTTTTAGAAAGTCAAAATTCAACTTCAACTTCAAGTTCAAATTCATGTATTAACTCAAATCTATCATCTAAACCATTATATGTCATGCAAAGCTTAATACTACCCACGTCTATACATATATAAGGAATTAGACCAAATAAATAGAACTATATTCTGGAACAAGGACCTTTAATACAGACCGCTGATAAGCTGAGACAGAATTTGCAACCAAAAAACAAAGGAGGGTTGAGAATTAGAAAATCCCAACACATGAACGAGTCACTTCAAATGAAACTCTTATGGAAAACTCCAACATAACCAGATAATATATGGATCAAAATAGTGAGACAAATACTTGAAGGAAAATGACATTCTCTAAACTATAAAAGAGTCAAGAATGCATCTTGGCAATGGAGAAACGCAACTTCACTTATAGAAAAGTTCAAAGAAGGATTCATATAGTCAATAGGCAATGGCGAGACAGTCAAATTTTAGATTGACAATTGGGTATTCAGTACACCATTATCCCATAAGCTTAATGTGAATCATCAAATATATATATATATATATATATATATATATATATATATATATATATATACACACACACAAAAGTAAGTGAGTAAATTATAGGTGGTAGATGATGGAAAGAGAAGACAAGCGATCCCACTTCTAATTAATTCAACACCTGATAGATTATACTGGTGGCCAGATAAAGAATGTTGGTTCATAACATCAAGGGCAATGAAACTGATAAGAAACCCAGATTACTTCTCAGATGATCCTAATTGTTGGACCTGAAAGGTGGACACTACTCCAAAGATAAAAAAAATTTCTTGTGGAAAATTTTCTAGAACGGACTACCCATGAAGGAGAGACTGGCGAATAGAGGCACTCTTATCCCGAATTACTGTACATTTTGTGAAGATCATTATGAGGATGAATCTCACCTTTTTGTGGAATGTACCTTCACACAAAACTCCTGCCTAGCAATACAGAAAGTACGCGAAATTGTGGATCTTATTTTGACATAAACTAGGAATATCAAAATTATTATGAAAAAATTAGGAAAATCACTTAATAGAGAAGAAAAAAAAGGAATGACACTTAAATGATTGACAATATGGTTTTATAGAAATCAAATTAATTTCATTTAGAGATCAGAGAAAACCAACGACTTCGAAGCTCCAAAATTTTTATCCCCTCAAATAAAGAAAATTGGTGAAAGACTTCCAAAGGATATGACATGGACAACGAGGATAGTAGAGTAAGAAAAGACCAATGTAAGAAACTGAGCAGGAAAAACATCAAATGGAGAAAACCATAACGTGGATTCTTGAAAATTAACTTTGATGGATCATTACCACTGGATGGAAATACTAACGCTGGACACAATCTGAGGGAATGGGAAGAAAACCCGATTAACATTGGTTGCAAACATATGGGGAGCCATTCCCCATTAATGGCAGAAACCATAGCCCTTCGTGATGGACTTGTATATGCAAGTAATATTGAATTTTTTTTCAAAATATTCATAAATAATTAAATAATTACGAAAATATTCAAGCTTTCAAAATAATTACAGAAATATTCATTTTTTGCAGGTGGAACAGAAAAACGCGGTCTGGGACCGCGTTTTATTCATAGAGCAGGAGAGAGAATTGGCGCCTGGGTGGGGGTTTGAAAACTACGAAAGAAACGCGGTCTGGGACCGTGTTTCTACTGTAAAATAAAATAAAAAATGGAGAATAAAAGCAGCTGCCTACCTGGCACTAGAAACGCGGTCTGAGACCGCGTTTCTACTGTTGACTGGGGGCCCACTCTTCAGCAGTTGCTGAGTCGGATTTGGCACATAGAGAAACGCGGTTTGGGACCGCGTTTCTCTGTTGGGTTTCAGAAAAAAAAATGGTCAATGGTTCTTTTAGGGCTATTACAAATAAAACGCAGGGCTAGACTGCGTTTTTGTTGTCCATAGCCCTTTGCAACGATTCCCCCTACTAGGCTAGGGGAATCTGGCATAAAAACGCAAACTAAGTCCGCGTTTTTAGGTGTATACAATCCTGAACTTCATCCCTTCCTCCCTTCCTATTCAGTATCCCTTTGCTCTTGCTTCTCTCGCATGAAGCTCTCAAAATAGTTCCGGTTGAAACTATCAAATATTCAATCTATATACTCTCACATTGTTGCCTGAAGATTTAGTTAAGGTTAGTTTCACTCTCTTATTAGACTTTTTTCGCTCTTATTTGAATGATTAAGATGTTTGAAATCTTTAATATTCATTCTCTCGTACTTGTGCTTAAGATCGATTATGTGTTTTGAATCCTTAATTAAAAATCGCAGGATTAAGTAGTTATTATTGTGAGTAAGATGTAAGATTATGTGTTTTTAATCTTTATCGTGAGTAAGATGTAAGATTATATGCTAAATAATATAATGGTTTTATTGTTGTTGGAGTTATATTGATTTATATGAACTTGTCTTTGTTATCATGAAGAACTTGTTGAACTTGTAGGATTTTTTAGTTAATATTTGTTGATGAACTAACTTAATGTTAATGAAAATATAGGATGAATGAGCATAACAACATACCTCAGCAAAGGTTTGAACAACTGAGTGAGATTTATGTTGACGCTCTTGGTGTTGATCACGAAGACGACTTGGATAATTCTGAAGAGGACGATGATGCTACTAGGGAGGCGACGATTAGGGGCGAGGCCTCTAATCCCAACTGGAATATAGTTGAAGCTGATCCAATGATAATAACTTCATGGCCAGGGTTAAATTCATACGTCCCATTAGATGATGGAAGACGGTTTTTTCGCGGACAAATGTTCAACTCGCTGGAGGAGCTGAAATGTGATTTGACCGAGTATTCTGTGCTTATGAGTAAGCCCTACAGGATAAAGAAGGCGAGTCCAGAATGGTACATGGTTGTTTATGATAGGAAGGACAGTTGTGGATGCACATGGAGACTATCTGCTCGTCGTGTTGGTCGAACTGTTGATATGTGGATGGTCGTCAATTACAATGGGCATCATGCAACCAATTGCGTTGGAGAGGTTTTGCAGTTGGATAATCGTAACGTCACCTCAAGTTTCATTAGAGGTGAGATTCTTGGGTTTCTTCGCAAGGATCAAGACACGAAGCCAAGTTTCATACAAGAGCATCTAACTAAAAGGTATGGGATTTGTGTGTCATACATGAAAGCCTGGAGGGCAAAGTAGAAAGCTATTGCAGAGATCTATGGTGATTGGGAGGAGTCGTACACGGAGTTGCCAAGGTTCATGGCTGCACTACAAGCTACTAATCCGGGAACAGTGGTTGAATGGTGCAATCTGGATTCCCCAAATCTGCAGGAGAAGACATTCGGTCGTGTTTTCTGGGCTTTCAGACCATCCATTGCTGGGTTTGCACACTGTCGACCTTTGATATCGATCGATGGCACCCATTTGTATGGAAAGTACAAGCATGTTGTGTTAATGGCAATAGGTATGGATGCAAATGATAAGCTTTTCCCTCTAGCATTTGCAATTATGGAGAGTGAAAATGGAGATAGTTGGGCTTGGTTCATGGACTGTATAGGGAGACACGTCACTCAGAGACTCGGATTATGTGTTATTTCAGACAGACATCCGGGCATCCTGAAGACCATGGAGGAGCTGCCTAGATGGAGGGCTCCGAGTTCACATCATAGGATATGCATTCGACACTTGAAGTCTAATGTGAACTCCGTGTTCCAAGATCATAAGGTGAAAGACATGGTAGGCTGGACTGCTTATTAGCTTACCACAAAGGGTTTCGAGAAGGGGTGTCGCGCCCTCCAGGAGATGAACCCCGAGGCCTGGGAGTACTTAGCTGCGATTGATCCTGAGAAGTGGGCCATATCGAAGGATGGGGGGCGAGGTATGGTGTGATGACAACAAACTTATCAGAGGTTTTTAATGCTGTGCTGAAGGGTGCGAGGAATATTCCAATCACAGCTCTTGTTCGACAAACCTTTTATAAGGTGAACAGTTACTTCATGCGGAGGAGAGGGGACGCAGGCACTCGCATCTCGCAAGGTTTCCCCCTGACAGAAGCGACCGATGGGAAGATTGGAGTAGGTATTGAAGCTGGAAGAAATGCACATGTCATATCATTTGATTTACAGAATGGAATATTTGAGGTGATTTTGAACCCCCGGGGGACACAGGGTAGGCGAAGTGGGCGGTCGTACACAGTGAACTTACGTCGTAGGACGTGTACATGTGCTAGCTGGAAGTTGCTGCGGGTACCTTGCGCACATGTCTTGGCGGTTTGCAGATCTTAGAGCATTTCCTTCGTACCTTTAGTGGACAGGTACTTAACGACGGAGTTATACTGGTTGACATACCAAGCAACATTTATGCCAGTAGGTGAACCATTCAACTGGCCAGAAGTGGAAGGTCCCAGGTTAGTCGCTGATCAATCACGTCTGCGAGATGTTGGTCGAACCCCATCAAGAAGGATTAGGAATGAGATGGATTTTGGAGTCCCAGGTCAAGTGCGTTGTGGCAACTGTCGAGGTTATGGGCACAACAGAAGAAGTTGCTCGAGTCGTGCGGGCCCATCTGGCTCGTGAGCTTTATGCTCCTTCTACATCTCCTATGTGTTGTTGGTATGTGTTGTTTGTCCGTTTGTTGGGTTTGTCTTCCTTTTAAGAACTCATTAACTGCTTTTTTATCCATTTGTATGATGGTGGTATGTTTTATGTATGTTTTCAGAATTATTAAGTGGAGCTGAACTATGTTTTATGTATGGTGGGTTGATGACTAAACTATGTTTGTATGTTTTATGTATGGTGGGTGACGGTTTTTTTGTATGTTTTATGTATGTTCTACATGGTGTTTGAAAGGTATCAACCTTGCTCATATTCATATAGAAACTAAAACATATGAAACTAAAACAGAGTCAAGCACACATGTTATGGAAACTAAAACAGCTGAAACTACACAAGCGTCTATAGCAACATCCCAAAATAAAAAACAAACACAAGCTACTGCGCAACCTAGTCATCTTCCTCAACCTCGGGTTGGGAGAACAAGTTCGGGTCTGGACCAGGCCGAGCGGGACGTGTGGACCCATAAAGGTTGCTGGGGTCGGCATACACAATCCGGCCCTGATGACATGGCGGGGTGGTCAAGAATGTAGGAGCATGACCGAACTGGGTCGAAGTGGGAGCAGGACCAAACTGGGTCGAAGTGGGAGTAGGACCAAACTGGGTCGAAGTGGGAGCAGGACCAAACTGGGTCGAAGCAGATCCGCCGCCCGCGACGAAGGTGGACTGGGGGAAGATAAATCGTGGCTGGTTGTATGGGTCCATCATGAAAGGGGGTTTGCCACCTGGAGTACCGTATGATGAATAGGAAGGAAAAAACATGGATGATGGTGTCTGCATCTCTGGCTGGGAGGACATTTCTGGTTAAGGTGGTCCAGTCGGAATTTGTGGTTGGGTGGGGTTATAGGACACTTGACTGAGAAGTTGTGAACCTTGCGCTGTCATGTAGTTGCAATATTCATCCACCTTTCCCATCATCGAGTTGTATTGATGTGCGGCGTAGAAATTATGCGACTCTTCTGCAGTTTGGGTAGCTCGAGCACTGACATCCATAACGAAGTTCCCCTGGACAACAAGTCGAATTAATTTACCAAGTCGAACATGTAAAGATATGTTCTCTAAATTAATTCAACAAGTCAAATATGTAAAGATATGTTGTCTAGCTCACCATCATGTGGTAGTCAGGAGCAACTGCTTGATAAACCCCCGCCGGCGCACTCACATGTGGGATAATGAGGCATCTGGTGATACGAGCGTACCAAGCCATATATTGTGCAATAGCCTCATCCTCATCGTCCACCTCAGCTACTGCCTGAACAGAGTTTTCCCGATCATTCCACAACTGGATCCACTTTGCATGAACCTGGGTCCAGTTGTGCTGAGGTTTTCCCCTTCGATCCATCTTGTGCAACGCCTCATCATATCCACATGCTAGGGGGGACCACCTGCACATCCCCAAACTGGCGGGAAACACGCTCTGGGTGGTGCTCCTCTACAGTCTCTAAGCATAGGAGAGGTGTGGTAGACCGCCAGATATTCTCACCTTCCTTACATATGGGTGCAAGGCGAGCTAGCACGTCGCTAGAGTAGGGTTCCCACACAAACTGGATTGGAAAGTAATGCAATTCACGTTCCTTAAGATTGTTGGTCATTCTAACATAAACGATGAAGGAAAGTAATGAAAAAACTGACTAACCTGATCAGAAGTTTGGCGATCGAATGCATCACGGTAGTACATCAACGTCTTCGTGGCAGTTCCGTAGGAGTATGAGCAATGAAGCCATCTCATAGCTAAAGAGTCATCCCCATCTACAAATCGGGAGCTAAATGGAGAAGGATCGGTAGCATAGCATGTCTTCTTCCTAGCTTCTCGCCTTCTCGCCCTTCGAACTGCATTTTGGTCGTCACCTTCACCGATTGGGATAATGCAGCGTGGTCGTCCAATGGGTATGCGCTCCCATGCCCACAACTGGTGTCATTGTGAAGGTAATAAGGTAACAAGTTATATAATTAGAAAAAACAGACAATGAAGCGGTTGTCATACCTGCAATAAGATGATGGGGCCTACGATCTCAACTTTCTCCCGTTCTGAAGCTCTACACAGCTGTCGATAGAGGAAGGCCAATGTTGCACTGCCCCAACTGTACTGGCTAGCAGCCTCCAAATCCGCTAGCAGTGGGAGGTATAATAATTGCACCTGACCGCCACTGTTATCAGCGAACAGGACACCTCCCAGTAGAAGTAGAATGTACGCCCTAGCCTGGCACTGCACTGCATGTTCCGCCGCATCTTCTGGTAGGGGCACTAATAGTAGTTGTCGAAGCCAAGCCACCTTCACAGACGAACCCCTAATCTGATTTGGAGGGGGTCTTTGCCCGAGCAATGTTTCAGCGACAGTTGGCCAATCGTAGCATGCTGTTCCAGTAACTGCCAGACCATCAACACGTAGCCCCAATATAACTGAAACATCTTGGAGCGTGATAGTGGCCTCCCCAACATTGAAGTGGAAGGTGTGGGTCTCAGATCTCCATCTTTCTATCAGCGTCGTTATTAGCTCGTTGTCTAGCTCAAATTGGGAACCAAGCTTGTATATGCATTCGAATCCTGCCGCCTTTATGTACTGCATGACTCTATGGTCTGGAGCTAGATCTCGCCAAAACTTATGCAAGTGCAGTCTATGTTGGATCACACCATTCGTCTACAAATAGAAAACTGACAAGCATAAGCATCTGATCTATTTGTAACATTTCATGTAATTGTATACGTCATGAAAACAATACTCACATATTCCTCCCGATTCCACACATGAGTTGACCTATGAAGATGCTGTATGTGGAGTACCTCATTCACCAGCGGCCCGGGATTCACTTGCATTGCCATGTTTGCCTCCCTAAGACAAAGAACTTAATTTGTTCAGAATCGCAAATAAATTACATACTACATCTATTTTTTTATCATGCATTTCAAAATTATTTAACTTACTATCGCTTAACAATCAAAATCTATTATTTGCATCATCTTCTCCTCTATATATTTTTAACGTAATTAAATTCTACTCTTTTATAATTTTTTTTCTTATATATAATCAGTTATTATCCTATTATTTTGAACTATAAAAATTTTGTTCTCAATCAAAGCTTCCTAATCTTTCCCATATTCATACAATCTAATTCTTTCATGCAACTTCAAATATACTCCCTTATTATTTCATGCCACTTAAAACAAAATTCTCCTCCCATATTCATACAATCTAATTGTTTCACCAAGCAATCATCCCACAATTTCGGATCTACAACTATCATAAGATTTCGGATCTATAATATTCACTGATTAATCAACATCCACAAACATTCAACTATCAAACCATTATTTACCCTATAACATCTCCTCTCCTAATCCATAATCTTTCAAACAAAAAAAAACAGAAAAACACAAAACCGGAAACATAATCGGTTGTCATACTACAACTATCACACCATTTAAACCAACCCATACCACATAATCGTTCAAAACAAAAACATAAAAAAAAACTAACCTCGAATCTGTGATACAAGGGCTACTCGATGGATACGGATAACCTTTGAAGATGGAGGGGGATTACACGAGCAGATGAGCGTTTGAGGTTGAGGGAGCAAATAAAAGCCCGGAGGTTTGAGGTTGAAGAACAAAGGTCGGACGAGACGGAGGAAGAAGATGAAGTGGAGAAAGAGGACGGTTTTGTTTAGGGTTAAATGAAAAACGCGGCTCTACTCCGCGTTTTATGGGTAAAGTTTCAACCGCCACATTCAATGCCCCTTTGACCATTTTTTTTTCTGAAACCCAACAGAGAAACGCGGTCCTAGACCGCGTTTCTCTATGTGCCAAATCCGACTCAGCAACTGCTGTAGAGTGGGCCCCCAGTCCACACTAGAAACACGGTCGCAGACCGCGTTTCTAGTGCCAGGTAGGCAGCTTCTTTTATTCTCCATTTTATATTTTATTTTAAAGTAGAAACGCGGTCCCAGACCGCGTTTCTTTCGTAATTTTCAAACCCCCACCCAGACGCCAATTCTCTCTCCTGCTCTATGAATAAAACGTGGTCCGGGTCCGCGTTTTTCTGCTCCCCCTGCAAAAAATGAATATTTCTGTAATTATTTTGAAAGCTTGAATATTTTCGTAATTATTTAATTATTTATGAATATTTTGAAAAAAAATTCAGTAATATTCGCACTAGTAATATAGTTATTGAGGACGATTCACAAATCATTATAAACCATTTAAAATCAAAAGGCTCATGTCCATGAGAAATCGAACTCATAATGGGGGTATCAAAGGATTCTCCAATCATTTCAGGAGGTAAAATTATTCCATGTGCCTCGTGAGGGTAACAAAGTAACTGATAAAGATGCACACCTTAGCCGATTTGTTAACGAAAATGCATTGACACTTGACATCTCATAAAGATCTTCTCGATCTTATATGCCTGAATGCTATCGGTTAGGATTTCCAACCGAATTATTATCTAATAAAAAATAAAAAATAAAAAAAATGAAGTATTAACAGCTGGAGTATACTCCATCTGTTCGGCAAAACATGTCACTTTACTATTTACGCACGCTTTTTAGGGGATAAAAACTATACTCCCTCCGTTTCTTTTTAATTGACTTTTTACTATTCATACACGTTTTTTAAATGTGAAAAACTATATAAAATAATAATTTTTTAAAATATTTTTTCGATAATCTCATACTTATTGGTGATAAGTATAATATGATTAAAAAAATATTATTAAAATATTAATATTTAATATAGTTTTTATCGTTCTAAAACTACGTGCATGACTTGAAAAAGTCACTTAAAAGGAAACAGAGGGAGTATAAAATATCTAATTTTTTAATAATTTTTTTAACAATTTCGTAGTTATTATTAATAACTACAAACTTGTTAAAAAATTTATAAAAAAATAAATATTTTATATAGTTTTTATCGTTTGAAAAAAGTGTGCGTAAATAGTAAACGATATGTTTTGAGGAACGAATGGAGTATTGTCTTACGGAGTAATTTGCTAGGCCCACTTTGGGATACTTGAGTGGCCTTATTGTTTCTTGGAGTGATCCACCAAAGAAACCAAAACTGAATTAATGAGGTTTGACGTTCTCCATAATATAATATATATTCATTACTTGAATGGACTACCAATTATATTTCAACCTTAATTAATGTATATAAAACATATAACTATTTGTCTTTATAAGTATATACAAATAATTTATGAAAGTTAAAATAGGTAAATGCATGGAACTTGACAAGGGAAATCCATCCACTCCTCATATGGCAGGTAAAAAACCAACCCCATCATGGAATTACTATAAGTAAATTTTGTGCGGTGAGCTTATCTATTATGAGCGCTTTAATATTACTCCGTATAAATAAATGAATGATTTGTTAATGTAAGAAAAAAAAGTTTGAAAAATGGTTAATATGTATAACAATTGGATGATAATTCGGAATCCGATTAGATTGGATTTACTACGTATTTTTATTTTTAACGCAAACGTAGGTTTAGTAGCCTTAAATTATGGGAGATAATATTTACACCCATAAATTTTACTATATGCACCACACCTACGCCTCTTGAATCACACCCCTGCTCCTCTTGAGTCACACACCTACCCCTCAAGAGGCGCAAGGTATTTTAATGTAAAATACCCTGCGCCTCTTGAGGGGCAGGTGTGTGACTCAAGAAGAGCAGGGTGTATTTTAAAAAAAATATAAAAAGTGAGATATGTGGTGTAAATAGTAAATTTTGTGGTGTAAATAACATTGACTTAAATTATTAATAGTATGTAGTAGAGTGCATGTTCATCTCCCTTACATGTATAGGGTACATCAGCAACAGTTGAATGAATAGAGCTAGTCAGCTAGATAAACTAAGAGACCAATTGGCGAATGAAGGGTCTTCCGATGTATTCCTATATACATCGCAAATTTATGTAAATAATTAACGTCGAAAAAGATGTTGTACAAAACGTTGGATTGGATATTGTTGAGTGGAGAAGTTGTCGACGTTGCTCGATGTGAAGTGAAGGATCAGGTCGGACCGAACCGGGTTAGCAACGTTGAATCGGACATTATTAGAGAAAATATTATAAAGACACAATCTCACACACACGCACAAAATAACAACGTCCTTTTGGACGTTGTGAATCCACTTCACACACAAAAAATAACAACGTTCAAAAGGACGTTGTGAATCCACTTTTTTTTTAAATATTTTATGTTAGGTCTAATCTGGTCCGTATTAGCAACGTTCAATTCGACGTATTCCCAGACCATCTCAATCTTTCACTCAATAATGTCCTATCTAATGTTGTTTAACGCCCAATAAAATTCAACGTTAAAACATTCAATTAAACGTTAATTTGCGGTGTACGACGAATAAATCAACAACTGCATCAGCATGACGACACACTTTGTTGATCTCCACTTTTCAACTAACATCATAAATAGCAAACGGTGACATCGGTTGATTAAATAATAATCGGCATGTGGGGCAATGGTTCTGGACATGAGCAAATTATAAACAACAACACAGCATCAAACTCAACAATAACACGATTCAAAAGTTATATTTAAGTTCCGATACCAGAGTATTTAAGCTAGACAAGGGGAAAAATCTTTAATTTTTTTTTTAAAGTCAACCATTGTAATGTTAATCAATATACCTAAAAGTTTGATTTTTTTTCCACACCGGCTTATTAACCGATGACTTTTGGTGGATATACTCACGTGGCTTAAAGACATAAATAAAATAAATGAAGGATTGGAGATGAAATATGTATGGTTTATAATCTAATTCAATTTGAAAAAGTGAATTATAATGGGTTTTAGCTTTAAACATTAAAAATAAATATGAATATTTTTTTATTGAAAATATAAATAAACTCTATAATAATTTGAGATTTAAATGTCTAATGGTGTTGTTAGAGACACCGCAAATCTTGATTAATCAAACGTATGTCCTTATATGACGTGGTGTCATGTCCAAATCAACGTGCAGATATAGACGAAAAATCGAAGGCAAATTAGGATTTAGAACACTCCAATCATATAGACATGCACCCCTAAACTCTGATTTACGGTATATTTAGTAGAGTGACGCAATAACTTACCCAATAAAATGTGAGTGAACAGTAAACTTTGATGGGTAAACAGCAGCTAGCTAGCGGGCTTTGACTTACCTCCTGGGTCCTAGCCCTCCGGCCATCTTGTTCTTTCTTTATGCGTCGAATAGCACTCATTCACATGGATCCGTTTTACACATTATAAGTAAACCTGTCAAAACGTAATTCGATTCGAATGCGTGGAATTTTTCAGGTCAAGATTTAAAAATTTTGACACAGGAAATTTTTTGTATCTGAACCTAAAAAACTGATATTTTTCTGGGTCAAATGAGTTTCGACTCGGGGATCTGAATGACCTGCTCGATTTGTTAAAACAAAACTTTGACTAATTAATAAAAAACCAAGAAAATCTCAAAGTCATATTAGGGTAAATTTAGTAATTTTGAGTAATATATATATTATTAAAATTAATTAATTTGTAATTATATATTATTAAAATTAATTAATTTGTAATTATATATTATTAAAATTATTCATGGATATTTCAATTTATTACATTTTATAATTACAAATACTCGATCTTTCTTTTTCAAATTAACTTTTATATTTATTTGTATTGTATATTACTCTCTTTGATCGGTAATATTTCATTTTTTATTTTTCAAAATATTTTTAAAAGGCTAAAAGAACTCTATAAAATATTAAATTTTTATACTTATTAGTCATTACTAATCGGTATGGAATAATTTCAAAAAGTTATATAAAACTTTGATATTTTATAGAGTTTTAAATTTTAAAATGAGTAATAGTAAAAATCAAATATTTTAGATCGGAGGTAGTATATAATTACAAGCACTCGAGCTTAGATGACATCTTCTAATAAGTATAGAGCCCAAAAAGAACAACTTATCAATCACATCTTTAAATTTACATTTTGAAGTTATCATAAAGTCATCAAAATACGATTTTTTATTAAAAAAATGAAAAAAATGACCACCCGAAATTGATCCAATTTGACCCGAAATCGGGTTAAACTCGGGTTCGAGTTAACCCAGATTTACCCGAGACCCGTTTTACCCGAAATTCGAAATGACCCGAACCCACCCTGAATGATCCGATTGATAGGTCGATCTAGTGATACGTGTCCATAATTATTGTGCTTGGTGTGAAATATAATTTGAAAAAGAAAAAAATTATAACTTATCTTAGATTCGTTCGTTATATTAAAATTTATGGAGAAATAAAAAAAATCAATATATTAAGATATTTGGGAAAAAAAATTAGAACAAATCTTAGATCTGTTCCTTGTAAAAAAACCAAAATTGAAAAAAATAATAATAATTAAGGAATCGATTCGTTTCTTGTCAAAAAAAATTTTAGTTTCAAAAGTTGGTTTTTGTTAAAGTCGGCTGAATCCGATGGGGTCAAGACAAATTGGAGGGAAGTCATATACGGGCTCACGTACCGGAGACACCAACAACACACATAAACCCAACGGGGTCCCATCTCAAAACCAGTTAACAATGAGATGAGTAGCCCGCCAAATTTATATGTTGTTCAAGACATCTCAATATTTTCAATGTGAGACAACCCATATTCCAACAGTTTTAAAATTTTAACACAAACAGATCATGGATCTGTTTGGGTTATTTTTCAAAATTGAACGGATTTATGACATGTTTGTGTTATTTTTTAAAAGTTACGTACTAATTATTGAACACATGTTAAATTATGGGGCAAAAAAATCATAAATTTATTCCGTCTGAGTGCATACAAATCCGAGTGTTTGATTACTGCTAAGTGACTTTTACGAGGAGGTTGGTCAAACTCAAAGCCCAATAGCTATAACCTGTAGGTTGAAAAAACAAGCATACTCCAACTTCCCTACTATTACCCCCTCCTTTTTTTTAATGGGCATGTTATATGTACGACCAAATTCTCGCCAAACATACAACCAAGACAACAATAAGGAGAGTCAGAGATGACAAGGCCAATACTGACTCTAACAGCCGAAGTTGGCAACCACCTCCCACCTTCAGCAACCTCCAATTCCCCTCCAACATCTTTTCCATCTCCGACAGTCGATGTCAGCAACCCTCCTCCGTCTCAGACAAACGATGTTGGCAACACCTCCCACCTCCAACAGTCTCAAGCACCCCTCTTGTAACCTCCTTTGTCTCCGACAGCCGATGTCGGTAACCACCTGCTTCCCTCCCAAACTTCCTTGTGCCAGCCTCCACCTTTGACGGTCAATGTGGGCAATCTCTTGCCGTACATTTGGCGAAATCTCACCGTGTGTATAGCATACCCTTTTTAAAAAAAAACTAAGATATACTATTTTAATATTTTATATTCATTTATATCTAGGATTACAGTTTATGTAGGATATGTGCTACCATCGTCCCCTGATGTCTTGCCTTTGGGTCACTAGGAAACACCCTCTCGACCTAGTCGGGGAAAGGGTGCGTACAATTCGACCCCCCAAACCCTGCTCTTTGAGCGGGATATACTGGGCTTGTTGTTGTTGTATATTCATTTATATCTAAAAAAGAGAATAAGATATTAAATCTATTTATTCAAATATCAACTAGATAACTCTAGTTGCATTTATGGAGAGATGTTGACAGTGGCGAAGTCATAGGGGAGCATGTCGCCTCCTCCTCATCTAACTAATTACTTAGAGTATCTCCAACAGATGCTTCATGCATGTTGGAGAATTTTACAAAATTTGGAGAATGTTGGACTTATTTTTGGTCCAACAAGTTCTCTAACTTATTCTCAAAACAGAGATAGGGTGTGATCGAGACCCAATTTCTTACTTCATCGACATGTACAACGGCAAGGCCCAAGCCCGTTCTCCAGCTCTTGAGTTCAAAATTTTGAAACATCCCAATCGGTGTCATCATTCAGTGAAAATGGATGGCATCCCTTCTTCTTCGTTTCGTGAAGGTATGTCAACTCCAACTCGTATAAGGAGGAGTCTACCCTCAACTTCTCCATGATTCTTCTCCTCAATGCCCCAAACTGTAGGGTCTCCTCTATCACCAATGCTCTATGCGAATTTCACCATTTGAACACCCAACCACCTCGTCCACGTTCACAACGACCAGCAGACACGAGAGTGATAAAGAACATCCCTTTTTCCCCTGCAAAAGTAAGAGAAGAAGATGGTCTTATCTCTATTGGTTCGGGATAAGAAGACGATAGGGGGTTCTCAGGGCTGTAAAATGAATACCACAAGCATATTTACCCATGTTTGTTATTATACACTGTCTAAAATTGGCACGTATTTCCCTTCGTCTGGCACAAAATATTCAGTTGTTGTCTCACATTCCTTTTTTACTGGCATGTGACTGAGGTATTGGGTCTCAATCAACCTTCAATGGTGGTCCTCCAATTCATCTATCTCCCTTTTTTTACGCGGGAACCTGAGCATTAATGTCTCTCCGCCTTGCATTTAATGCAAGTCAGCTCACCCCCATCTCTCACTTGATTTTCTTTCATTTTTTTGGCTCACCACACATAACCCATAATTTTTCCCTCTCTCCTCACACACTCTCTTTCTTTCTTTTTTAAATTTGTTGCTAACCTTCTACCGGTTGATATGGTTAAATTTTTTTTCCAAAAGTGACATCCCCCCCCCCCCCCCACATTGCAATTTATCCTATGACACTGCCATTTTTGCAAACCCCCTATATTTTTGGTATATCCATGCAAAATTTCCTATATATATATATATATTTATACGCCTAAATTCGATATCTGAATAAAAATTTATGAATGTTTGAAAATTAAAGGTATTTAATCACCTTAATCTAATTTTAATAACCAAAAAAGCTTTTATATTTTATTTAGATTGACATTCACTTAATATAATTTATCTCAAGAGCTTTGAAATGAGAGGTTATTTACTCATTTTGACAATTAGGTAAGAAGTCTTTTTTGTAGTGACAATTAGGTAATAAGTTATGGAAGTTTAAATTTTTATATGTGATTATGCAATATTATATGTTAAAAATACAACAATTTCTCTACTGACTTAATATTTATTATATTATTTTTCTTATCCTTATTTTTTTCTTATGCTATTTTGTATATTTATTTATTTTTCTTATTTTTAAATGAGAAAAAATGTGATCGTTTTATCCTAAAACGATAATGTTTTATCCTAAAACGACATCATTTATTGTCGTATATATTATATAGAGTTTTACTATTAATTTAACCTAATAAAGCGATGTTTTATTCCAAAACGACATCACTCATATACAATTGTGTTTGTGCCCCTTTAAAAACTTTTTGGCTCTGCCACTATATTACTACTCCCTCCATTCGAAAATATAAATCCATTGACTTTTTGGCACGCTTTTTAAGAAGTTAAAAACTATATAAAATAATATTTTTTATTAATTTTTTACATAGTCTTATATATATTACTAATAAGTATATAGTTATGTAAAAAATTTAATAAAAACAATATTATTTTATATAGTTTTTAACTCATTTAAAAGCGTGTCAAAAAGTCAATGGACTTATATTTCCGAACAGAGGGAGTATTAAGAAGTACCTTTTTCAAGTTTTTTTTAGCACAACGTAGCTATTACTCTTTGTAGTATTGAACTCTTTTACCTTTTATTATTTTTTTAGTATTGAACACGTTTTATATTGTATGAGTTTTTATTATATATTGTTGTTCATCACTAGCGTGCCTATACCCTCAAAATATCTGATTCCGCCACTGCATGTGGATCCTATCATTCGTAGAATGGGATACATCTTATCTCTTAAATTAAAAAAATTATAAAAATATCAAGTTTTGATACTATTAAAGACCAAAGTTTATTAAATACGGAGTAATAAAGATAGAAATAAATGAAGGACCAACGTTTATTAAACACCAAATTTTCGAGGTTCTAAAAGAAAAACGATGGTTGAGTGTCAAATCATTGATTTTTTTACCAAATAAATGAAATGAAATAAATTAAATGATAGATTAAAATGTATGTAATGATTATCATCAATGGTCATTTATAAAACGGTGGCAATTTTGAAATTTATGTGAAGTTTAGGCCTTTTTTAAAAATCCTTAAAAAAAAACATATCAAACTCTCCTCTCCCAGATTCAGACCTAACCCGACCCCTCCCTTGTCTCAAACTCAGTTATCACGCCCGATTCTTCCCCTCCGATGGTACAATGGTACAGTGCGCCGGTGCCTCCGTGGTTTCTGTCATCGCCGCCGCCTCCGAATCTTCTCCTCCGATTTCCTGTTTGATTTCGCAATAGATCTGTCAAGGTATGGATTTTTACTCTGATTCGATTTCGATTTGTGGTGTGCTTGGTTTCACTGTTTTGGGTTGTTCAACGAGCGTCGGCGCAACCTCCTCTTCCTCTTCCGTTTCCTTCTATTTTATTATCATCAGATCATTTTTTGGGATGAAGACCTAATTCGATTTTGGGTCGCTTATATTTGATTTTGCCTCTATGACCTAGCCTCTGTATTGGATATATTGAACTTAAAATAAAACAAGTATCTGTGTGCATTTCGTGTGCTTAAGCTTGATAAGTTGGTATTATGTATATTGCAGTTTGAGTTGGAAACCTGAATACATGATGGCTGATTTTGAGACCAACCTTGATATTGATGAGAAGCCACATATTCTTCTAAGGGATGCTCTCGAGAAGATGAAACATTTCTTAATGGTTTATGAGGGAATTCAAAGTGAAGAAGAGTGGAAGGTTAGTATTTTGATCCTATGCTTGTTACTTTGTTTACTGTTACTTTGTTCACTTAGACTGCCAAATAGACTGACTGCTAAAAAATTTTGGCTCTATTTGAAGCTATTGAGAAGTTAAATGGAGTTGTGGGTAATTCACCATTGTTTTTTGTTATCTATTTGCTTTGCATTAAATAGACTGAGAAGTGAAATTGACTGAATACCAAATAGACTGATTGCTATTTTTTTTTGGCCCTGTTTGAAGCTATTGAGAATTTAAAAGGAGTTGTGGGTACTTAAACTGAGAATTGAAATCGAGAAGCGAAATTTGGTTGGTTTCGTTGAGAAGTGTAATTTTGAGATTCCCTACTTGTTCTGTTTCACTAAACTAGGCAAGAATTCTGACAACAAAGGGATCTAACAATTCTGACAGCAAAGGGATCTAACATGAATATCTTTTGAAGTCTATTAGCTCAATGGAAGAGCAATGTGTTATTATACACATGATGTGGGTTCGAATCCCATATAGACTTTCTCTAAATTGTGCTATATAGCTTCAAACATCTTACATGGACATTGACATTGTGCTATATAGCTTCCCTTTATTCACTTATATAGTGCTTATAACAATATGATCGCATCTCTTTGACTTGTATAACGTGAGGGGCATAAAATGTTTGATATTCACCTTGACATTGGGATTTAGAGAAAGTCTATATGGGATTTGAACTCATATCATGTGAATAATGACACATCGCTCTACCATTTGAGCTAATAGACTTAAAAAGATAGTCAAGACATATGTGATAAATTGCACAGAAAGAATTTGTAATATATACCTCTGTAAAGAAGATAATATATATCCTATATCAAGACGTTTGTCTACATTGCTCTAGTTCGATGATTAGAAACAAGTATGGTTGCAAATTTACAAAGATATCTTTAACAATACAATCAGAATCAGTTCATGAATGTGGCACACAAATATAAGATTTAAGCAACAACAAAGAATAGTGACATGTCATTAACTATAATGACAATATAGATCATATATATACGCTAAAAAAAATTAAACTAGCACTACAACTGTATATATTCCTACAACATGATAAACATGAATACTGCGTAATATACTTTGTAGGGCTTAACACCTTAAACATGATTACACTAGCCATATTAATTGCCAAGGATGTGAACATCACAAAGTTTATGGGAGACCGTAAGCACTCAAAAATGTCAAAGTGTGTAGCTTCTCTTTTAGAATAATATATGTAAGCACAACACTACAAGAAATGAGTCATGCCAAAAATGAAACTGATAACCATTGCTGGAATTAATGAAAAACTAAACTAAAACTGATCCCTCCTACACTTCTCAATCAGAATTCAGAAACTCCATTACACTTCTCCTCAAATCAGACCATTTTCACTTGTTTCCTAAGCACCCTCATAACCAAACCAATTCAAAATTTCCTAAACTCCATCAGAATCAGACCAATTCAACAATCAGGATCATATAAATCGAATCAGATCAATGCAAAAACAATTCAATGAAACTGAATATATTTCGAATCAAATAAATTGAACCACAACCCTAATTTAACGAAATTGGCATCGAGCCCTAATTTGATTTTTCATTTAGGGAATTTAACAAATTTAGGGGAATTCAACAAAATTTAACGAACCGAACAAGTAATCTCGGTTGCAAGCAGGTCTCTGTCCTCCATGCCTGCCCGATCAAAGGTCTTCATCCTTCATCCTCCACGCCTGGTCGCTAGCAGATCTTCTGGATTTGGCAGAAAGGAGGCGGTCTCCAGCAGGTCCTTCATCCTCCATATCGAGAAGGGAGAGAATCTCTTGTAGGCCTTTCATCCTTCATGCCTGGAAGGGAGGAAGTTAGGAAGGGATGAGGCAGTTCTAGATATTTGGGGAAACGATTGAGATTTTCAGGGAGAGGAAGAAGACGAGTAGATGACTGAATGGGTTGGGGGATTTGGAAAAGGGTTGAAATCTTTTTTGTTAAAAATATAGGCTTAAAGATGGCATAAATTTCAAAATTGCCACGTTCATTATTATCCATTGATGAAAATTGAATGGCCAAGATTAAAAGTTTCCATCATATAAGTGTTTCTATGGGATGAGGTGTTTCCGCTTGAACCTCCCCTATACGTATATATATTTTTTTATATTTTTTAATATATATGTGGGACAAAATGAGATTTGGAATTTTTGTAACTTTTGTAGAATGGAACCGAAAGAGAGTTCACCCTTTTCACCCTCAAATCTCCCTAAAATCAGGTCAACATCAAGATTGTACTGGACCAAGATCGGGATTTTTGATATTTGTGCTCAACCCTAATCAATGTCTAGATATATGTTTGGAAAAAGAATAAACCGTTTGAATTCGTGCCAGCGCACGAGAACAAGGGAAACGAAGATGGAAGGAAACAAAATATGATATTTCATTTCTTGAGGAAAAATTGAATTTTTTACTTTTTCCGTTCGGTATAATATATCGTTTACGTACTATACACATACGCTTTTTAAAGATGATAAAATATTATTTTTAACAATTTTGTAGTTAATATTAATTTTTTTTACAAAAAATAGATAATTTTTTTAATTAAAATAACATGCATAAATAATAAAATGACATATTTTTCCCGAATGAATGGAGTATACGAGATAAGACTTTTAAAGCATGTTTATTGGTGAGCCCAAGAGCTCACCAATAAACCACGTGTATAAAAAAAAAAGAAATCTGATATGGCCATGAGCCCGTCAAAATCAACCTTGCAGACGAGCCTGACTCATCATATGGGAAGGTGGATCATGTCCCACACTTTATTTAATTATTTTTTGGGCAAATTCTGGCATCAAAACGTTGCGTTTAAGGGATGAAGGGGCGGAAACCCTGCGTTTTGGCATGGGCAGCAGGTGATACAGCTACAGGCCGACAATGCCACGTGGTTGCGTTGAGTTTTTTTTTAAACCTCCTCCTTATTTCTGATATAAAAAAAAATTTGAATGTAATTTATTTTTATCTACTTATAGACACCCATTTTGCATATGTTTTTTTTCAAAAATACATTTAATATCCAATTTCACTTCTTAATCATTAAAAAATACATTTAATATCCATTTTTTCCCCTATAAATAACATCTCTCTCTCTTCATCACTCAAAACCAGTTTCTTTTAACGACAACAATATGGCTTTTGTAAATTTGAAGGAAAAAAAAAAGATTAAAAATGAAGTTAAGAGCTCCGGAGTAGACTCACTAAGAGCATTCCCAACAAATGCTCTATTTTAAAGAATTTACAATTTTGGAGATTATTGGGCTTATTTTTTGCCCAACAGTTTCCCTAACTCATTATGCAAAATAGGGATAGAGTGTGGAATCTTCCCGATTTGTGCAGCAATCACCATTTTTTTTTGTTCGTGAATATGCAATCCTCCTTCAACATCAGCGGCAGTGGGAGCCTGGTAGCCTAGGGTTCAAATTATTATTTGAATAGTAGTATTGTATATAAGTCGAATCAGACCTAACCTCTTATTCTCAAAATATTTGTTCCTTTCCTATCGAGATCGAAGGGAGGAAGAAGAACCTCGTCGCAGATTGGAAGCGGGGGTCGGAAGGGTGGGGATGGTGGAAGAATGGCGACGACGATCAAGAGGAGCAACTCATACGGATTGGGAGAAGCAGATCTACCCCCAAGTTGCCAACTATGACGACATCATCTTCTGCGTCCTCGCCGTTGTTTGGTCTTGCCTCATGGATACCCGCCCCCCTGTCGCCATCGCATCCCTCACTCTCCTCCGCGTGAGCGTCCCAACTTCCTTCATCTCTTGACTATGCAGATCGCTAATCTTCAGTCGTTTTGCTCCTTCGTCTGTTGCTTTTAGTTTTTTTCTTGTCAAATTGAAACATTCTATTGTAGGATGATTTGCATTTATTGCAATTGTTTCATATCATCATAGGTATGATTCGTTATTGCAGTTGTTTTATATCATCCAGAGTTTCTCCAAATCTAATAGCCGAGTAACATTCAATAGTTTCTGGTTGATTGATCAGTTTAAATCTTCAATCACATTTGGATTTGCGGTTGACCCCAAAGAATTTGAAGGAGTAGCCATGGACGATAAGGGCAAGTTTTGAAGTGCAGGATTTGCTACTGTTGTAGCAACTAAAAATAAATTAACAAAAAATGTCAATTTGAAAATACATCCTCAAATGTCCATAATTTCAATTAAAACTTATTTCACAATTCTTCAAAATGAAGAATCTGTTGGAATTGATACAAATATTTTTTGGAGAAAATTGATTTTCATTCCCTATTTTGAAGAAAATTTGAGGATTATGTTGGACATGCTCTAATAATTTACTGAAAAAATAAAAAAGCTGGGTTGGACTCTTAAGCTGACGAATGGACTCTTAAATTGACATGACAGTTGAAACGAAATAAGGGTCACTACAACTTTATCAAGTCCGAAGGCTATAATTATTGTACCCATTCATACAGTCATACTAGATTAGGGTTGTGCATAACCGGGTATCCAACACGACACGACACGGTATGTCGGATACACGAAATCGATAATCCTGAAAAAGCCGATCCGAACACAACACGATAAGTACTGACACGAAAACACGAAACGGTTTCTATCGGATACCCGTATAACACGACACAGACCATTTTTTTTAGGGTTCTCCTTCAAGAAACCACAAACTTACTACTTGAATCAAATGTACATACACACATCAAATACTTTTCCAATACAATTGCAAATGCAAAAGAATGGCAGTACACCAAGCAACAATTTATTCTTAACCCAAACTCATATCAATTTTGAATAAAAATTGCAAATTCAAAAGAAAACACGTATCCAATAAGGGGATATGCTCGAACCGTATCCGAACCGTTTAATGTCGTATTTTAGCTGTTCATGTCATTTTTGTATCGTGTCTTTTCGGTTTCGTATTTTTTGTGTCATATCATCGTATTTTTGTGTCATATCAGTCGTATTGGGTTTTTCTGCACATCCCTGTACCAGATGAGTAGTTGGATGATCATTAATACTAAACACCTACTTAGTTTCCAGTGGAGATCCCCTACAACCCTTCTATACTCCCCTCCCTACAACACAAAAATATTTTAACATTTATTTTATCTTAAAAAAATTATATTTATATTACTAACATCTAAATGTATATATTTATAAAATTTTGTTTTTAAAAATTATGTTTTAGAATTTTTAATAATTGTATTTTGTTAAATATTGCCTTTTTCATTTTTTAAAATTATAAAACATGATTTTTCAAAATAAAATTTTATAAATATATAAAAGTATATAGTAGTAATATAAATATAATTTTTATAATTTTTTTTAAGATAAAATAAATGTTAAAATATTTTTGTGTTGTAAGGAGGGAGGATAGGAGGGAGTAGAAGATCTGTACTGCTTAGTTTCCACCGGCGCCCACCAAAAAAAAAAAAAAGTTTCCACCGGCCACCATTTACACTGTGGTAGTCAAAATCCAGCAATGCTGAAACTTATAGATCCTTCTCGTTCTATTATGATCCGATCCTTTTCCTCCTCCGTCTCCATTGCCACCACCAAGCTCTTCCTCTCCTCCTCCGATTCTCTCCCCGCCGCCCGCCGCCTTCGCTTCTCTGCACCTTCTCCCTCTCGTCCTCGCACCTTCTCCGCCGCCATGTCCTCCGCCGCTGATGATTTCGTCAAGGGAAAGGTTCTTCCGAATGGCCTCGCCGTCATCACTCTCGATCGTCCCAAGGCTCTCAATGCTATGAATCTAGGTTTGATTGTTTTATTTATTTAATTTCTTTTTCCGGTTTCGTTCTCCGTATTCCGTTTCTTCTCTGTCTGCTGTTGCTGTGAATTGAATCAACAAGGACTTCGTTCAATTGAATTGTTTGAGTTCCGTGTTCACGTTATATCATGTCCAGTGAAGAACATTGCAGAATTCGTGATAGTAAAATTGAGAGGTTTCACTTTCACGCTTGTGTTAGGTGCCTTTCTGAACTATCCGGTTCTGTTTTGGGGAAAATATGCGTTTTGCTTGTAACGAGATGAACTTATTGTAGCTCATTCAGTAATTTGTTCAGCTAGTTGTTTGAATCACTCAGATTTTTATGTTCACGGTTCAGCTATATTGTAATCCTGGTTCATACATGGTGCTTGCGAGAATTATCACTGTGTTAAAGTGAGGTAACATACTTATGTTTCTATTTCTTCTCTGATGTGACTATATCTGAGTGTTTTGCAGACATGGACATTAAATACAAAAGCTTCCTTGATCAGTGGGAGGAGGATCCACATGTTAAGTGTGTTCTTGTCGAGGGCAGTTCACCTCGTGCTTTTTGTGCTGGTAATTTCAACGAAATGTTATTTTAATTTGATGAACTAGAGTTTCAGTTTGCTTTGTCTTGTGTTATTTTTTTTTCCAGCTGCTTTATTTGCTTGAGAGTAACTGGTAAGGTTTCAAAGGTAATACAATCTTGTAAATATTATACAGGAATGGACACTAAAGGGCATTCCTCTAGTTCAAGAGGTTGCTTTATTATTATTCATTCTCTAGGATATTGATTATTCTACTTTTTGCAGTGCTTATGATTTCTATCTACAACACTCTGTTGCAATTCATCACCAGTGAGTTTCATCCATAAACTAAAGCATTAGTTCATATGCAGGTGGTGATATCAAGCAGATCATGACCAAACACACATTGGCTGAAACGATTGAGGTCTTGGGTGATTTTCAGTCCATACCAACTTTTTAGAAACTCACATTTTAAAAATACAATTACTTGGACTAGCTCATCATGTGAAACATCTCTCTGTTCATACTTGAAAAGCAGTTTCATTTTGTTCTTGTGTTCCTGAACTTTGTATTTCTCTAGTCTTAACATGCAAGTTTGGAAGTATTGTATACATCAGCTATTCAACTTTGTATAAGAGAAGAAATAGTTTTGTTTACCAATTCCTTAGTCTGTGAAGTTATTGATAGGTGATAGGTGTGCAGCCAGGTAATATAATATTGAGTTTGATTACGAAATCACATTTGAAATAATTATCCTGATTTAGCTGATATTTGTTTGATACTGTGATTATCTTCTTCTTTTCTTGTTTCATGGAAAATATATGACATTTTTAGATGTAAAGTTGATTCAGCTTTATTTTTGGCAACCAGGATAATTGAATGAAGAATTCTTTGTTGGACAACCTCTTGAAATTGTACTTTCATATTTTGAGACTGAAACATTTGTTTGCTTACATCGTCTTTTGTTTTTTCATGTTCAATCTTTTAGGACATTTTTGTGCTGGGATACAAAATCCCCTTTTGGATATCATTTCTGCTACACATGATCAAATCTGATACTGAAAATCTTGCACCTTTTTGCAGATTTTCACTACAGAGTATACTCTCGTATGCAAGATATCTGAGTACAGAAAACCCTACATAAGTTTGATGGATGGAATTACCATGGGTTTTGGAATTGGTCTTTCAGGTCATGGCCGTTATCGAATTGTTACTGAGGTATTGCAAAATTTAGTTATTTGTACCACATGTTTGTTATTGCTCATAGCTGCAGTGTGCGGTATCTATAGATTTGACTCCTATATTCTCCCATAAATTTGCTTTTAGAGGACTGTCCTTGCAATGCCAGAAAATGCAATTGGTTTGTTTCCTGATGTTGGGTTTTCATATATAGCTGCACAAAGCCCTGGAGAAGGATCAGTAGGTGAACTTCTTTTCCACTTACATAATTGGAATACCAGACTGATCTTGATCATAATGTATTCTAATTGAACTTACGATCATCTGTCAAAGTATTAAACAGTCAATCTATGGAAAAATTACAAAAAGACTCTCTAGTAGCTCTGCTGCATGAATTGATCTCCTCACACAAGCTAGGTCTTTACATGCAGGTGCTTATCTTGGTATGACTGGAAAAAGAATTAGTACACCAGCAGATGCTCTTTATGTAGGTCTTGGGACACATTACGTGCCTTCAGTGAACCTGGGTTCTTTGAAGGATGCTCTTTTGACAGCTACATTGTATGCCCATTACCCACATAACTCATTTCCTGATATCCAGATTATTGAAAATTGTGTATTTTTCAAAGCATATATGTAAAATCTTTGTCATTACTTATGAACAGGTGATCTACAGAGGTGACCTTAGTTTCACTTGCTTCCTAGCAATCTAGTAGTGTACATGTTCTCACCATGCCCTATTATTTGCAACCCTTATTGTGTTTGACATATATCTTTCATCAGCAATGCACACGGTTCTTTCATTGTCATTCTCACTAAATCAAAAACTCATTTTATTTGTTTTTTTTTCATGTAATAAAGTAAGCATACGCTGGTGATTTTGTGCAGCTCTGCAGATGCTCACCAGGATGTTGCTACATTATTGTCAAAATACAATTGTGAGCCTGAATCTGAGGCGCAATTGATGGAACTTCTGACACATATTGCTTCAACCTTCCAAGCAAATAAACCAGTGACTGAGATAGTGGAAGATCTGAAAAAGCATCAGCACTCAGTTGATACCACAGGTAAGGTTTTTCTTTTCTGTGGCGGGCAAAGCCACTTAAGCTACTTTTGACAAATTTCTGCTTTTCTACTGAAGTCATTCTCTCAAATTCTCCATATCTGAACATAAGCTATGATGATGATGGACAGTGGCAGAATGGGCAAAGGAAGCCCTCGTTGCGCTTGAGAAGGATGCCCCGTTTTCTCAATGTCTTACTCAGAGGTATTTCTCTAAGGTTGCTTCTGCACAAGGAAAGCAGGACAGTGATCTATCTAAAGTGCGTACAAGAGTGTTTTGCTCGTTTTTTTCCCCACTTCTTGCCCAAGTTATTTTTTCTATAACACAGTGATAATTGTCTCTTAAATTTGTGGATTCAGCTAAATGGAGTTATGAAAACTGAATACAGAATTGCCATTAGATCCTCCCTAAGAGGTGATTTTGCTGAAGGTGTTCGAGCGCTACTGGTGGACAAAGATCAGGTGATTTTCTTCAACTCAATAACTACCCCATTCGGTTAGAGAGTATAGTTCTCAAGTTTATAATTCTAGATCTATTATTCTTTTCTCATAAATGCACCTGAGGGAAGCAACTGAGCATGTACATATTATCGATGTAGGATGTAGTTCATTTGATCCTTATAATAACTCTTTCCAAAATAGATTGTTCTGAACACCTAGATAGTAAGCCATTCAGTTAAACTAATACTGGTGATCCTGAAGTTACATAGGGCATTGGTTGTCTAAATTTAGACGGGAGATTTTAAACCTGCACTATCACCAGGTTTGAAATCACCTCTGGTCTTGTATGATCTCCATAACTTTCATAAATCTTGTATCTCAAGGCATTGCCATTTCCATATCATTAGACCATTTCATGCTTCTACAATCTTTCCTACAAATTAATGTAATTCGAGAGTTTTTTAAACGGTATAGCATGAGTTAAAATAGACGTGATTGCCTTTGCAGAACCCAAGATGGAATCCACGAAGCATTGATGACGTGAACACGGAAGAAGTTGATTCGCTATTCGATCCAATCCCTGGGGTTGCAGAGCTGCCTGTCTAACCCCGGCTACAGAACTGTAGTGACTTGCAATCCTCCAGAAAAAGGGGATATCATCCAAACTTGGCATGAAACAAAAAAAGCAGTTTGACTTGGTTTCCACTTGTGCTGCAGTGCTTTGCAACGTCAGTGCTACTGAATGTTTACTCAGTAAGTAGGATTACATCCCTCCGTCTTGCTTGGATTGATTTAATATCTCGGGTGTTTGTATGAATAAATAGACGAGGGCCAATAAGGGGCTGCAACTAGGGTGGTTGTGGCCGTAATTTACACAATCCGGTCCGACCCGGATGGACCGTAAACGGTCAACATTAGGACTCCGTCATGGCCGGCTTCGACCATGTCAGGAGGTCATCACTCATTGTTGAGATGAGTTGGATTTATGCAATTAACAGACGGTTAATTTTTCATTAACATGACACTTATTTAACATTATCATACAATTGGTGAATCCTTCAATCATGATCCATTGAAAACTCGTGGATTCCCTTTTTGAAGAAATTACCGAAAGCCTCCATTTTAGGCTTCGAAAGCGACACGCCAATCTCAATCCCTCCCTTGAAATCTCTACTCTCACAAAGCGACACACCCGATCTCAACCCATCGATCCCCACCTCCTCCACCTTCCTCGCCCGCCCCCACCCGAAATCCCGCCCGTAAAGATCCACCTTGGGCGACCCCACCACGCTCACATTCATTTCTGACGTCCCCACCACCTTCTCCCACTCTGCTATCCACCTCTCCGCTCCCCCCAACACATCCCTATCCAGCCTTTTTACCGCCTCCCCTATCGCTGCCGCTGCCGCCACTACCCCTCCCTCCCCCACCAGATCCTCTGCCGAACACACCGCTGCCTGCCCGAACGCCACGCAGTTCCCAAAGTAGTTCACCGGCACCCGGTAGCTCAACCGGGTCAGCCCGCCCGCTATGAACCCGAAGTATACGGGCCCTTTATGGGCTGGCCCGTTATGGGCTTTACCCATAGAGGACCAAAGAACCGCACAGGCCACCACGTAGGGTGATAGCAAAACCGGCCTCACCTTGTTCTTCTTGCAACATTGCGACTCGATCCATTTCCTCCCGTTCTCGATATCCAGCGGACTCATCACGAAACTCGCCCTCACCCGCCCACTGGATATCGAGAACTTGTGCTTTGGGGGTGTTGCAAACCCCCCGCGCTCCCACCATTGGGCCGCAAGTATGGGCTCAAGCCCATCACGGTCCATAATACACGATCGATCGTAATTGGGCATGGGCTCAAGCTCATTAGCAAGCCCAAACTTGCATACCGAGGCCCATGCTTTGAGGAAGTGGTTGAAAGTGCGTTGATCGCACACCACGTGAGGATAAGCCAGGCCGATGGAGAACCCGCGGGCCTGAGGGAAGCAAGTGATTTGCACGGCCAGTAAATCAGAGCGCACCTGAGAGCACGTGGGGACCAGTCGTCGGAGCACGTGAGCGTCCTTTAGGCCGGTGCTGTTGCTGCTGCAGAGGTGGTTGTAGTCCGCCTTGGTGAAGCTAGCCGCCTCGGCCACGGTGAGCCGTACGGAGTCGCCGTCGGAGTAGGCGAGGGTGGGGAGGGCGGGGTTGGAGTGGGAGGAGGCGGCGAGCTTGCCGGCGAAGGGGAAGAAGTGGAGGAGAGTGAGGGAGAGGGAGTGCTTGAGCTTGGGGAGGATGGTGGAGGTGAAGTGGTGGGAGGGGGAGGAGGAGGTGGTGGTGGTGAAGTGGTAGAAGAAGAGGGGTTGGCTTGGAGGGTGGAGAAGCCATGGGATGTCAAAGAAGGTGAGGTGGAGGGAGGAGGAGAAGGGTGGGGAGGAAGATGGAGGGCAAATATGGGATTCTTCAAGAGTGGTAATTGTGGGTGAGGCCTCCATTGGTAAGCATTGGTAGATATGTGGAAGCAATTGATGGAAAGGTTTTTAAATATATGGAGATTATGAGATGTGACTATGTGAGGCTTTTAGGGTATGCATTATTTGCATTATTGAAACGTCGGTCATTTTTTTTGGGTACCTAACTTGGCTAAAGTGATAACTTATAGACTACATGGATGATAACTTATATTATATGGTAGATGATTTAGTGATTTTTCAGGTAGTGCATTATAATAAAAAAAATGGTTAAAATGTACAGTGGGTATTAAAAAATATTAAAATTTATGCAAAAGTTAATAGAAAGATAATTATTTTTAGATAAATGAAATATTTTATTAAAATGTATCATTTTATAAATAATTAATTATTTCATATTAAAAGGGAGTGTATTGTTAATGGGGAAGTTTGTAAAATGTCCAAAAAACATTTCTTAATTAGTGAATTATCAACACCTTTGGACAAATTAGTGAATTGTCCATCCCCTTCCCAAAAGTCTATTTTTTTTCCATTTTGTCGTGCAGATATAAAAGTATGTTGTGCTTGTGCAAATATAACCGTATGTTGTGCAAATATAACCCAAGTCTAGTTTTTTTTTACATTTTTTCGTGCAAATATAACATTATGTTGTACTTGTGCAAATATTACTGCATGTTGTGCAAATATAACCCAAGTCTAGTTATTTTTTCGTGTCAATACATTTTGCCGTGCAAATATAAGAGTATGTTGTGCTTGTGCAAATATAACCGTATATTGTGCAAATATAACCCAAGTCTAGTTTTTTTTTGTTACATTTTGTCGTGCAAATATAACATTATGTTGTGATTGTGCAAATATAACCGTATGTTGTGCAAATATAACTTTATGTTGTGCAAATGTAGGAAGTTCTCCGTTGAGCGATAGAGGAGATGGAGGAAGATCCCCAATTAGGGAAGGAGGAGTTTGCAAAATGACGATCTGGTTGAATTAGGGAAGGAGGAGCCGGATTCGTGAAAGGACGATGGGAGGCAGCCGTGAAAGGACGATTGGAAGCGGCCGTGAAAGGAAGTGGAGAGATCTGATTGAATTAGGAAGAAAGATCTGATTGAATTAGGGAAGGAGGAAGAAAGATCTGATTTGAGGGGTGGACAATTTTACAATTTGTCCAAAACCTTAGACACTCCGCTAATTAGACCGAAAATAGTACCTATGGCACAAATTTTCTCTTGTTCAATCGATTTAAACTTATATAATTAGACAATATGTTGCTAGCAGAGTATAATAAAGCTGTTCCAATATATGGTCCTTCCTCTGGAAAATAGTGAAGGAAAGTTTGAGCAATGTCAATTCACGTGTCCTTTAAAATAGGAACAAACTTTAAATCATTGACAAGGTGACGCTTTGAGAACGTGTCATGTTTCATGTGACCAAGCTAATTATATATAGAGTCGATCGGACAATTATTTCTATAATAATGCAAAAAGTTCAGCCACTCCAATAAGTTGCACACCAAGATGAATATGGTTGGTTATGTGGACCAGAATAGATTCACATTTTCTAAAAATTGAACTATTTATGAATGTAAAATATGTGTTTTCTTTCAACGTGTAATGAGTAAAAATAATCACATTAATTAAGTATGAATACAGAACTAGATATGTCACCGATCGATGTAATGTTTTCGGTTATCCCCACCTAAAGCTCCTTAGACACCTCCAAAATCGGTCGATCTAAGGGTTCGTTTGGTTAAATGTAAGAATTCCAATTCCCGGGAACTTAATTCCTGAGAAATACAATTCCCATAAATTCTACTTCCCGGGAAGTATGAAAATGTGTTTGTTTGCAAATAAATTCTCAGGAACTCAATTGCTGCATTTTGTTTGGTTGAACACAGATATTTGATAGCAATTGGTTTTAAATTACCTTTATAACCTTTATATATAAATAAATTCATTTCATTATGTGATAAATTAGATATTTTCTTTATAAGAAATAAAAAATAATAAAAGATTGGGGGAAGTAGATCTTACCCACCCCCTCATGGTAAGTTGAATTCCCCCTTTTCATGTGAATTCTAATTCCTACGTTTTTTAGTTTTCAAAATTTATACCAAACACATATATTGTAAACTAATTCCTGGGAATTTATACTTCCCGGGAAGTTAAAGTGTAACCAAACGAAGTCTAAGTACTTATGTAGATCCCCAAAGTGAAGCTCATCTGACTTGGTCTTCGTCCAAGACGCACTTTGCCCTAATTTGACATCCGTCATTAGGGATAGCAGCGTCAACTTTATCATCTTCAAGAACAGTCTCCTCCAACTTTTGCTCCGTTATAAACGTATCATTAACTTGGCATTGATCGGTCTCCTAATTGTATGAGAGATCCAGAGGAGGAAGAGCGGAGAATATTTAGAAGTTGAGAAAAACGAGGTCGTTGTACAAGGAGAAGGTGTGGTCGTCTAAGCAGTTAAACAAACACCCCTTGTTGCTCTTCATTCACTGTTGGTCCATATCCTTTGAAATCCTATTACCTGAAGGCGATCTGGGTTTTCAGAGAGGTCATCGGATCAGAAATATAACTGGATTGGGATGGTTAACAATGAGATGGAGGGGAGACAAATTTGTTGTTTATATATTCACAAATTAAAATTAGGTGCAATCATGCATATGCATTTAATGCAGTAATCAAGTGTGTGCACACTTAAATATATGCATATACATAACTATCTATAAGTTCAAGATATTTGTTGCAATTTTGCCTACATCATAATATGGTTTATTTTTTAACCTATATATGCTATAAGGTCATTTAATAAAAAAAAACAAATTAAAAACTGTTTCCCTAAATATAAATAAATGACCCCTTCAGTTATTCTTAAAATGGTTAAATGGATAATGTAGGGTGATAATATTTACACCCATAAATTTTACTATATGCACCACACCTACGCCTCTTGAATCACATCTCTGCTCCTCTTGAGTCACACACCTGCCCCTTAAGAGGCGCAAGGTATTTTATATTAAAATACCTTGCGCCTCTTGAGGGGCAGGTGTGTGACTCAAGAGGAGCAGGGTGTATTTTAAAAAAAATATAAAAAGTGAGATATGTGGTGTAAATAGTAAATTTTGTGGTGTAAATAACATTGGCTATAATGTATTAGGGAGGTCTTAATTTGATAAATGAATATACTTAGCTTATCCTGTTAACTCATAGTCTAGAAACAAGGCAGTAGCACAATCAAATATCTCATAATGATCTCAAGGTGATCAAATGAAGATAAATTAATGCAAAGAAAATAGTCCATGCCATTAGAGTATATAAATTTAAATTAAAAGATGATCGGACAACGACTATTTTTCTTAGTTATTGTCCGGTCATCTTTTAATTTAAATTAAAAAGCAACCTTTTAGACCGAAAAACTAAAAATAAATTTAAGAGCAACCTCATCACAAGAACATTACATTTCAGGCTACATATGGATGCAAAAATCAAATGGTGATGGAGCTGCTAATAGAAGGAGGACCTTTCAGAGTTGCAATGGCTCTTTCTATTTTCATCTTCAATTTATCCTTCTCCTCTTCATCCACCTGTTTAATATAATAATAATAACAAGACTATTATTGTAGCATTATCAAATGGCTTAATCATTTTAATATCATCATGTTCTATATAGTTATACACTATACGTATTAATGATCATATATCAAATGAGGATGTCATGAGGATTCTTAAATTGACAACACTTATATATATACTATGTAATTTTGTCATGGTCATCTTCCGAAATTGGAGAATCAAATAGATTTTATTTTGTAAAAACTAAAGGCTCACACCCTATGTAGAACATATTTCCCAATTATTAATATTTTTCACTACAAAAACTAAAGACTTTCATAAATCAACCAGTTAAAGATCCAAAAAAAACTTTGTAGGGGAGCTTCTTTTTTTTTTGTATGCCAATATGAAAATAAAATTTTTGTTTAAATATATATTAAATTTGTAATTTAAATAGTCATTTTTAAAGAAAAAACTAAGAGAAAAAAATTTCAAAAGTAAAATTGAATTAGTAAAAATTAAATATTAAATCTTAATTCTCAAATTAGTCAAAATTAAAAAATAATCATATATAATTATTGTTTTGGGTTTTAAATCGTCGTCAGCCACCCTGAAAAGTTTGCAAATCAACTAAGGCCTTTTTTATCAAGTAAAAATTTAAGATCAAACAAGCTCTAATTTTTGAGAGGCCGACGAGTTAGCAAACGATAACCGTCTAAAACATACAGTGAAAACCACAAAAATGGCACACTGAAGAGAGGGAAGGGAAAAGATTTTGATTTTTTTTCCTTTTATTTTTTTCCAACTAGATCTTAATTTACTTTTATATTTAAGTTAGTAAATATTGTCCTTTAAACTTTAAAATAATACATAAACCAAGCGGTATAATTGTACTTTCTCAAATTTGATAAGACTTTTAATGAAATGGCCGGATGAGGATCGAGTGATGATTTGTTAACGAAGCATGTTGTATAATTTTTGTTTTAAGGGGTGGTTTTTGGTAAAGTAGTTCATTTAAGTGTTGTTTGTTTCCTACCATTTCGCCAATTTGGTAATGATATTAAGAATTCACTTTAATTACCCTGAATTGGGCCAACACAAACTCGGTCAGAGTGACTCGATAATAACTTCTCAAAAGGCACAAGCTTGAATATAGTTAGGAGATTAACCATATATTATCCGGACCGGCTCCCATCCAGTTTCAATTGAAACTGCATTGTGCATTTGGGGCAATTTCAACCATTGATATTAATGAATGGCTAGGATTAGTTTCTATTTTTTTAAAAAAAAAAACAAAGTCTACCTCCCCCATCAGTTTCAATTGAATCGGTTTGTAAAAAAGACTAAATCGCAGCACGCGTCTGACTCTCCATCATCTTCTCTCTCCCTCTGCACTCATAGCATCGGGCATGGAATCAGCCTCGTCGAAACAAGGCAGGAGGCGGTGGCTCGTCGCCGACAGAGGGAGAAGAAGGCAGACGTTGGTGGGAGGGCAAAGCTCCTCTGTCGCTCCGATCAATAAAAGAAGAGGAAGAGTGTTGTGATATATTGGGATATTTGTCCCACGTCGAAAAACACGAGAACACGAGCCTTGCATATAAGTCAGTGGGTTACTCCTCCTATTGCCAATTGGTTTTAGGATGGAACCCCGCTGGTATTATGTGCTCGGCTTGGGTGCGCATGATGCGCTCGGACGTGTGGACCCCCCACGTTATATGGCCCATCGGGATTTATCATGGTATCAGAGCGGTTCGGTTCGGGACCCTGGTCTATCTACTGGGCTAGCCGGCTTTTATCATGGTATCAGAGCGGTGCGGTTCGGAACCCTGGTCTAACTATGAAATCAGGCCTTGATTCCGACCGCGAATCCATTCGGATTCTCCTTGGTAGAGTTGCTAAGTCGATGGAGGTTCCTCAAGCCAGACATCACCGAATTCGGATCCGATTTTTATGCGATTGCGAGGCCTCTGGCGGAGAGGAGTCAACATTGTACTCCGTAAATTTGTTCTTTAAAAATATATAAAATTTAAACTAATCCTAGCCATTCATTAATTTCAATGGTTGAGATTAGCCCAAATTCACTGTACATTGAAACTGGATGGGAGCCGTACCCATACACTATCGATGGCCTCATAAACAAGGTTTACTTAAATTAATTTTGGCAGAATATTGGAGATTAACCATATACTCCCTCTGTTTCAAAATACGGTTTTTCTATCCTATGCCCTTAGGGCATAGGATAAAACCCTAAATTGGGAAAGATTCCCTACCAAAAAGGTAAGCGACTCTAGGAATCTAAATTAAAAGAAAATCTAAATTAATTAAAATTTAAAAAACATTTCCCAATTTAGGGTCTTATCCTATGCCCTTGGGACATAGGATAGAAAAATCGTTCAAAATAAATGTCACTTTACTATTCTGCACGTATTTTAATGAAGTAAAAACTCTATAAAATATTATTTTTTTAATCAATTTTTTTTCATAATTTCATACTTGTTACTAACAAGTATGAAATTATGGAAAAAATTTGATTAAAAAAATAATATTTTATAGAATTTTTACCTCCTTAAAAAACGTGTACTAAAGTCAAACGACTTTTATTTTGAAACGGAGGGAGTATTTATTATTAGGGTAGGTCCGTCCCATGCACGGAAAATATATTAATACAATATTATAAATAATCTAGATAGATTCTAATAAATAAATAAATAATAATCTAAATATAAATAATTTTTCTACCAAAAAATAATATAGATATAAATAAAATAACACTTGTCAAATACTACATATTTATCTATTACAGTAATATTTTTGGTAAGTATGACTATGAAATATTTTTTATTTATATTTTTGTCAATTAACTAAAATATATATATAGATAGATAGATTTTGACTTATATAACTTTTTATAAACTATGACAACATATTATTTTATTATTTTTTCTCTTGTGATCAACCACAACACGCCACAACGTCACGTATGATTTGAACTATAGAGATTAAGGGGAAAAAATGAGAAAAAAGAGAGAGAAGCTAACCTCAACCAAGACAGTTTTCAAGAGTTTGCCACCAAAGGAAATGATATTAGTTGAGATGGTTTTGAGGTCCAATTTTGCAAACACCTCACATAGCCTTACCATTGCTGCTTCTCCTTTCATGCATGATAGGCTCACCACCATTGTCCTTTCTCCCATGCTTGAAATTCTCAACTACACACCCAGCCAATACCATTTTTTGTTTTATTCTTTTTATATATATAATTAATTAATTAAATAAATAAATGCCTAAAAGATTAAGCAACAATATTAAATGATCAATAGAGATATACTACGTTTATTGTTTAATTAAAGATGATACCATTAATATCTTGCTATATTTAATGGCATCTAAATCTACTCTATCTATTATTAATATTATCCTGCAATTTAACAATTTAAATATTGGTCTTTGTACATTAGCTTATACTTCATATGCCAACCAAACATATCGTTTATTATTTACGTACATTTTCTTAAAAATGATAAAATTATATTAAATAACAATTTTTTAGAAATATTTTTTATATAATTTTATATTTTTTAGTATTATGTATAAAATTATAAAAATAAAATAAAAATAAAAATATATATTCTACATAGTTTTTAGCTCCTAAAAAACATACATCAATATTAAATGACATGTTTTGCACACAAAATTTAAAAAATATGTAACAATGTAATAGAAAAATTGCAAACACTAAGTATAAATATATGGAGTTGTCACCTCAATGTCCTGAACAGGGGAAGTTCTAAAGAGGCTGTCAAGCTGATCAAAAGAAGAACGAGCTCTCTTCTTCTTCTTCTTAGATATCAACAATGCATTCGACGACAACGAAAACGCCTTATTGTAGCGGAGCTGTTGGTTGAAGCTGCACGAAACCGAATCGCTATTCGCATTCGTCGTGCCTGCAGATTCAATCTCCGCAATCTCCAATTGAATCCTCCTCTCCTCCTCTTGTAACTCTCGAATGTAGTCAATGGCGTCCTTTATAATCGACGCCTTGTCCATCTAAATGAAAAATTCAGTTGCAACTTATTTATTCATAATATATAATTTAAAAAATAATACTCCGTAAGAATAAAGACGATGAATTAATGATTGACCTTGCTGATGGTAGGGACGACGGAACGGAGAGCGAAGAGCCGATCATTGAGCTTCTTGCGACGATTCCTTTCGGAGACGACGTTCTTAGACGACGCTCCTCCATCCGGGGAGCTCGAATCGTCGTATCCGGACAACGGCGCCTCCTCCAATCCCCACCTGTTAATTAACGCTCGATCTCCCCCAAATCAATCGCAGTTGCTAATCTTTCTTCAAATTAAACACAAACAAATTCACGAAACTGAAAAGCGGAAGTAAAGAAAATCGGAAATCGGAGAACCTGTCGAGCTCCTCATTGTGGAGAAACATGTTGGTCTCCCAGTAGAGCTTGTACTCGTCCACTATGTTATCCATGGAACCTCCTGTAGTGAAGATGCGTTGCTCACAATGAGTGCTGATTTCTTTTTTCTTTTTTCTCTTTCCCCCTTTAAGGTTTAAGCTGTTGCTTTATAAAATCCAACAATAAATAATGTTACCAAGGAATCTATTAGAGTCGATTGATTTACTAGGCATAGTAATTTAGACACCTGTACTCCGTCCGACCATAAATATATTATGTGTTTTGATTTTCTTCGTTAGAGTTTTGTCGTATGGAGTCCGCACTGATTGGGGTTTGAGGTGGTGTGTACGACGCGATTCCGTGTTCGGGAAAGAGCTTTCTTGGTGGTTTGTTTTTATTACCCACAGGGGATTCTTGATGTATCGTTGGTTAGTGTTGATACTACATGGTAGTGCTTAACTTCGTTCTTAGTCTACGTCCTCAACTGGCTAACTTTAGATATGCTTAGATTCGTCCTATTGTTGAGTGTATGTCGCCTGTTTTATTACGTCGTTTTCTTGTTTTCTGTTGTATGTTCGACAGTTTGCATCTGTCGACTATCGACCTATTGAGAATCAGACATGTCTGAACTTGAATTCTTAATTTATCAAAAAAAAATTATGTTTTACAAAAAATATTTTTATACGAAGTATTTTTATATTTTTTTTTATTTTTTAAACAATTTTGATTGGTGGTAAAGGTAGCGATAATTTAAAAAATAATAAAATTTATGGAAAATGATAATGTGTTTTATTAAAACATCTATCTATATCTATATCTATATACTACTTTGAATGAGAACAATTTTTGATGAGGGGTCATGACTACCTTATTAATGTAGAGTTTTCAACTAATCAAATTATAATAATGATTTTCTTTTAATTTTCTTAAAATATTATATACTCCATTTTCTAATCAATGGGTTTAATTCAAAATATTGAATTAATATTTATACACTCTTTTAAATGAGAACTATTTTCGCGAGGTGTCATCACTTTCTTAATTGTATGATTTTCAATGAATCAAATTATAATAATAATTGTTTAAATTTTCTTAAAATAATATATGCACTATTTTCTAATCAATGGTTTACTTCAAAACATTGAATTAATATTAATATTAAAATTTATATATAACTTAAATAAGAAGTAATATTGATGGGGAGATATGCATAATCATATTTTATATTTTTTTCTTAATATTTTCTAATCAATTGGTTCAATTCAAAACATTAATATATAATCTATATCTATATGTAAAACTTTAAACACTCTATTAAATTAAAATCATTTTGTTCACATGTTATATATTCTCTCCTTCATCTAATTTATTTTTATAAAATTATCTTTAGTTAAAAAATGTTAAAATGATAATTTTTTTCAATGAGATTATTTTAAATAACTATATCTATATTTATATTTATATACTTCTATAAATAAAAAATATTTGTTATGAGATATTATGATCATTGCATTAATTGTTGGTTTTTCAATTAATTAAATTATGCATTTCTAATCTTATACTAAAATCTATTAAAATTTCATTTCATTTTATAATATTATTTTACTCCGTATTATATTATTTATGATTTTATTTAAAAAACGCATCACGATGTGGGATTATACAAATACTAGTACTCCACTGCTCTGTAGTATTTATGATAGGATGGAGGAAATTACAAAAATCTATATAAAATACTAAAGCAGAGGCCTGAAACGGCCTTTGGTGCGATTTCGCATACGTGGAATTTTCTGGATTAAAACGAGATTATTTTTGCTTACGTGTCATATTCTGGATTAAAGTGGTATTATATTTTTGGGCACATCAATTATAAGCCAATATAGTTAGGTAAATAACTTATCTTTTAGATCAATAATCTATCCAATATAACCTTATATCTCAATTAGTTTTTTTTATAAATATTCAACCTTATATTTTAATTATGTAGAAAACTAATCATTTTAGATAAATCTATCTAATATTATTTATGCCGGAAAATATTTATTTAATTCAAACAATACATTATTATGCCAATTATGAAATCTACATTTATTATTTATAATATATTAGAATAACATAGCCAATATTTTTATTAAATCGTTTTTGATCAAATATTTATAAAAAGATAATGTATCAATATTTATAACAAAAAGAATTTCTAACAATTATGGAATCGTTTTTGATAACTTTTGAATAAATAATAAATTATAAAATAAATAGGGTATTAAAAGTTTTTGACATGTGTATGATGTATTTATAAAAATAGATTTTAACCATTTTTTAATAAGAGAAGAAATATGATTAATTTAGATTCAAACATGCTTACATTTTAAAAAACATAACACAATTGAAAACTGTATATTTAATTTAATGGAGTAGTAATTTATATTAGTTCAAAGATGTTTTATATAATAAAATTTATTAAAAAATCGCACAACGAGCGAGTAATAAATTGAAAATTATATATTTACTTTATATAGAGTAGTAAATTATATTAATTTAAAGATGGTTTATATAATAAAATTTATTAACAAATCGCGCAACGGACGAGTAATAAAACTAGTCATTAAATGTATTAGAGGAGATTTGTGGTGACACGTGGAGGATTCTAGAGCACGTGAGAAATTCACGATTTCAATTTTCAATCATTGCAACTTGCGATTGCATGCTATAGAAAAATCTTGCGCGTCCACACTCGACGGAAAAATCAGGACGGTGGAGAAAAATCGTGTTTTGTTTCATTAGGAACGGAACCAAAAAATAAAATTTTGGTAGATTAATGTATAGACTAAATTTGTTATGTATTATAATTTTTTTTATTATCAAAACTCTTATTATAATAAAAATCATAATTTTTTTTATTAACTCTGCCTTATTTTTTTAACTATTTTTTAAAAATATTTTTAAAAAATAGAGCGAATTGGAGCGAACCTCAGTCTACGTCAAATTACGTGTATAGTCTTAATCAACGAAATGGACCTCAACAAACTATGCAAGGTTTCACATGTAAATATTCTTCAAACCAAGTATAGGCATACGTATACTTACAAACATAATCTATCTACCATGTATTTATTTGTGGATTGTTCAATTAGAAATCAATGGACTATTTGTATCATCGAAATCAAGTTATTTTCATTTTACTGAATTTTTAACCTATTCCACAAGGGCATATACGGAGTATATGTTAATCCTATTGGTTTAAGGAAATCTATAGTTAACTATTATTAGAGAAACATTTTTGTTAAACCTATTGGTTTAAGGAAATCTATAGTTAACTATCATTAAAGAAACATTTTTTATGAGGTGTCACTTTCTTCTTTAAAAGTAAGTTATTCAATCAAATTTTTAAAAATTCAATTAATCCATTAGCTTAACCTAAATTATAATTTTAGTAATTTTTTTAAAAAAACAGTGGGATTAATTCAAAATATAAAATTAATAATAAGGAAACATAAAATTAATATCAGTAATCCATATCTATATATATTTGTATATACTCCTTTAATTGTTTTTTCAACTATTGTGTTTAATTCAAAATATTTAATTATTTGAACTTTTACTATTATTTTATAATATTAATTTAATATATTATTAAGATTTTATTTATAAAAAAACACGTACCATGACACGGGAATCATACTAGTTTTTACTCATTTAGATACTTTTTAAATATTCTCTAGGCAAACCGTTGAGTTTATAAGCCTATGACTATTTTACCACCCATATCTATTAAGCTATCTTTAATTTTACTTGTAAGACTATGAATACTACAGTATATCATCCATATGGACCATATCTAATAAGGTACTTTTATGGGGTTGCTAAGTTGGGATTTTCTACCCAAATCCAGGAATGTTAAACGGGCTTTGCAAATTGGGCCAAAAATAATCAATCACTTCGCTTTCTTAATTTGGACCTATTGTGGATTTGTGGGACCTAAATTATATAATGATAGTTGTATACTTGTATTCTTATAGGGTGTTTTGCTTATACAAGGGCTCGTTTGATATCGATATCTAAATATCAAGATATCGATATTAAGATATCGATATCGGTTGATATCTTGATATCAAGATATTTGTATCGGTATCAAGATATCGATATCGGGTGATATCTTCCAAAAAATCAGTATATCAAATAAGACTAAATTTGATATCTAGATATCACTTGATACCGATATCTGGCAATACCAAACACAGATATCAGATATCAAGTGATATTTGGGGATACCAAACACTAGATATCGATATCACTTTAAGTGATATCAATATCTAACTATACCAAACACAGATATCAGATATCGGGGGCTGATATCCGATATCCGATATCTAGATATCAATACCAAACGACCCCTAATTAATGAGTCATGTTGTACATGTAAAGAAAGGTCACTTCTATTTGGAACAGGTCAAAAATGTTTTTTTTTAAAAGCATAACATATTTACATTGTAATAATTTACAACCCATACTCTCAAAATTTTCCTCTAAACTCGCGATCTTTTCTCTCCCGGTTGCTCTATCCCTCTCAAGTCTCAAGAATCCAAAATACCTAATTTCACTAAAGACCAATTTTACATGAGATATATCGAAGATTAAATATATTTTTATTATTTTGTTTGTTACTAATTTCAGGTGCTTGAAACAATTTGGATAGTTATATATTAGATTTTCATAGATTGTAGTAATCAAAATTTGGATCGGACCGGAATTTATGATATTGGGTTGGAATAGAAATATAACGGTTTGGTCTATAAAATTTAAAAGTTCGACTTCCGATCTAAGATCAGGATCAGACCGGTTGAACCAAAATGTGTGTGTATATATATATGTGTGTGTGCGCGTGTATATATGTATTTTTTTAAAATAAAATTAAAGTGATCAAATGAAAAATTATTTTAAATTATTTTTTATTCATGTATTAATAAAAATAATTTAATTAAGTCTATTTTCACATTTAATAAATAACTTAAAATATATATTGCGAATTTTCGGTCCGTCAGTCTTGAACCGAACCGAAATTTTCGATCCAATCTGATCTGGTCCAGACCGGCCGGTTGCTCAACACTAGTTTAATCATTTGTATTTATGCTCATAGAACTATTTTATAAGTGTGTTTTAGAAATATGTGTTATAAAATGGTTTAAATTTTGCATTTTGGGCGATTTTAGATCTGGGTGTAAGAGGTTGGAGATTTACTGGACGCAGTGACCATACTTGGGATATAGTAACTGCAATCATGGCCATTAAGGCCGTGTTTTCTGGCAAAATTGAAGGGGTGGAAGTGGGTGGGGGTTAAGGGCACGTATGATTGCATACAAAAACAGTTAAAAATTAAGTAAGAATAGAGTTTTATTTTTTAAATAAGTAAAATGTGGGTATGGAAGCCTAAAAATAGGTAAAAATTGTTTTAAAAAAATGAATTATTATTTGGCGAAATTGGGTAGTTATACCCAATTCAAGTTTTTATTTAGTAAATATACCCTTGCAAATTTTGTTTTTATTATGACAGATTTGCCCTTGATTTGTTTGTAACTAATAAATATATTGACGCTCAATCGGTTTCCATCAACGCTCTTTTTTCCATTCCTTTCTTCCAATAAGCGACGCTCATCCCCCATTGCATCTTCCTTGAAGTACGGTGATTGCGAAGACATTGAATATTGGTAAATTTGATTTTTATGTTTATGTGATTGTTACTGTAACTTCCATGATTTGAGAACCCTAATTCAACCACGGAAGTTAGGCGTCCGACACAGACGCAAAAACTCGTCATCAACGTTTGTGATTTTCTAAAAAAACGACGATGCAGAGTAGATGAAAGAGCAAAGATGTAGGGTCGATGGAAGATTTAGGGAATAAATATTTTATCTACGGTTATTGTCTTCGCTTATTGTTAGTTAGGGATAATAATTTAGGTTACAATAATCGTTATCTATTTTTACAATAATTGTATGCTACTTATTTGATACCCGTGTTTACCAGGATTCGGTCATTACAGGAAATCATTCATTACAATAATTGTATGCTATTGTAGTTGGTTATAGTAATGGGTACAAGAATTCGTCCATTACAATAAATCATTCATAACAAGAATTGTATGCTACTTTAGTTGGTTAGAGTGATTTCTTGTAATACAACTCTACGAGACAACTGTGGGTATAGTAATGGTGAGAAGATTTAATTAATTACAGGAATTAGGTCATTACATGAAATCATTTATTACAATAATTGTATGCTATTGTAGTTGGTTATAGTAATGGGTACAAGAATTCGTTCATTATAGTAAATCAGTAATTACAGGAATTGTATGCTACTTTAGTGAGTTATAGTGATTTCTTGTGATACAACTCTACAAGATAAATGTGGGTATAGTAATGGGTAGAAGAGTTCATTCATTACAGGAATTGATGCAAACCGGAAAAAGAAACAAAAATTGTTACAATAAAATTATTCGCACACAATAATTTAGGTTAGAATGGATCGATAAACGATTGTAATCAAATAATTTGAAGAGTAACTTATGTTACATGTAACCTAGAAATTTGTTGAAGTTGTACCCTAGAAAATTCTTCTTTGATAATCCGTCTACAGTAATCTAACTGATTAGTTTTAAAAAGGATAAAACTTGTTAAAATATCTCCATCCACCAATCTTTTTAAAAAAGGATAAAAAAAAGGATAAAATCTGATTTGTTAACAATATCTTTCTCATCAATATTTTAAAAAAGGATAAAAATTGAAAAAGGTAAAAATTAATTGTAAGGGTAAATATGTAATATCCACCTAAAAAAAAGTACAATTATCAAAAACAAAATTGAGGGGTATAATTAGTTTAAAAAAACTTGAAAAGAGTACACTGCACCCAACTTCCTCTTATTATTATATGATATACAAAATATACACTTTACAGAGTTTTGTCTATGGATAGATTTACTATTCTCTGGAAAATAACCTTAATTTCTCCTCCATTGACCTGTGACTCTTTCTATCCCCGACTCGTTCTATCCGATCTTGTTTTTAGCCCTTCAATTTCCGTCTCCGGCGAGCCAGCACGATCGATTGATTCATGAATTCCATGGCTAAGAAAGCAGTGCTGATCGGGTACAGCTACCCAGGCACCAAGCCGAGCTTTTTGTCGGCGGAATTTCACGGCTCACCATCAAATCTGTTCCCAGGGACTGCTTTAGTTGGCCGACCCCGAGCACCATCGAATCCGTTCTCAGGGAGTGCAAGAGACGGTTCAAGGTGGTGCTCCAAGCGAACGTAATCGTCGCTGAGTCAGCTGTGAATCTCGGCGACCCGAAGTTCGGCGAGGGCGCGATGCTCGATTCCGCCGTCGAGGCCAACGCCTACGAGCGCACGGTTAATGGCACCGCAGACGACGAAGTAGAAGCAGCCGGAGGCACGACGGCGTACAAACCGGCGATGATTTAGCGCACGAGGTTCCTCCGAGGCCCCTCGAATGTCGCCGCTTCTATGATCAGGACCCTTGAGAAGTGTGTCTGGTAAGTAGAGTCGATCTCTGGAGAAGGCGCGGCCTCCACCGGCCCATAGATGGTCAACCGCCGACCTCTACGGAAGCCCCGACCAGCGTCTGCGAATCCAAAACGGAGAAGACGAACTATTTTGGTGTAGTTTTTGTATTAATTACAAAATCAGCCCTGAAATTATCAGCATTGCGGATTGGCATGTAATTTTCTGATAAATAACAGAAAAGATCCAAACTTCTAGGGTTACAAGTTTTGTCCCTAGTGAAGGATCCGATGAGTGGAAAATCTCTTCCTAGAAGCGATGAGATTTAACGAGTAATACATAAATTATATCAGTCCCCGAAGTGGTGCGCCTATTCAATTAGGCTAGAATTACAAACTAATTTATTAGCCCTAGAGTTCTGCGCCGTCGTGGAGGAGGTAAGTGAAGGTAAGTGCAATTTTTTTTCCTAATTTATTATTTTGTTTATAAATAATTTAATTGGTCTCCCGAAGTAGAAAATATTAAATCCCTAGAAGTGGATGAAAGTAAAGAAATTGATATTATAAATCAATTGATGTGATCGATAAAATTCATCCCCGTAGTGATGAAACAACAAATACCATCCATGTAGCGATAAGCAAAGATTATTATTTTGTTTTGCTTTTAGTATATTTTTATTATTCATCTCTCGAAGTAGATGAAAACACATATCTCCTGAAGTAGATAAAAACACATTTTTTTTATGTTTTGCTTTGGATTTTGTCTATCTATCCTTATATTAACTCATACATATGATTGCTGCTTTATGTAATCGATTTGCCAACAAGTATATGATTTGGTGATGGGTGGTGGACTGGTGTCACACGAGTAATTTGTACACGAAGTCGTACCAGGATATCATAGTAAAAGGAGGTGAACCTTAGAAGATTAAAACTCTACTTGGTAGTGAGCCTATCTATGTTAGGATCGACTTTAAGGCTCGTGATGGAGTTGGACCGATTTCTTAATACTAGTATATGCGATCGAGCTTGCGGCCAGGTAAGCCTAAACATCATATATTCGAGTTATGATTTTTGTGCCTCTTGATCATAAGTGATTATATATGTGTGTTATGAATTCATCTCGTACATTAAATATGGATTACCATTTAGTTGCTAATTGCAATATGACGTTATTGATTGCACATATAGATTTTATATCATAAATCATGTCATAGTGCTAATATACTTTGATATATAAGAATTTAGAGCATTCATAAATCATGTACGATTGAGGGTTGATGATGCATATATATATATGGCTATTGGCTATTGGCTATTGGGTAAATTGACCATATGTTGAACGGATACATGATAAATGATATCCAAATGAATTGATACATTGATAAGTTGATAAATAAATAACGTCATCATGCATCGATTAAAATATTAGTCTCTTCTTTGTAGTGATGAGCTAAGATGATATTTTTGATTCCATCTTGTCCTTGTAACTTATTTCATATATGATTTGTTTCATAGAAGGTGAAATATAAACTCCTGAAGTGGTTAAACTTGTTTGATTCCTTGTCACCGGAATTTGACATTATTTATGTGTCATGAAGTCGATATCCATCTGAAGTGGCCAAATAAATTTTATTTATGTTTAATGTATTTTTTTTAGATTACTTTTGTTATTCACTTGTGAGGTGTATATATCTCATTTTATTTTTTGTTATTCAAAACTCAAACTGTTTCCAGAAGAAGCAACTTGTTAAGAGTTTTTATGCCATAAACATATGTGATTTTATATTGACAAGGATTATTTATGTCATTAGTGTTAATAAACGCTATCTATTAAATGAAGAGTCTAAATGATCCAACACCTTTGATTATGTAAACTCTTCCATTTTTGGTTTTTTATTAGTTCAACTTGGCTATTTTAAGGTACATGGAATCATTATTTATCTATTTAATTTGATTTGCATTTTATGTATATGAATATGCATTGGAAATGTTTCTTGAAGAAACAATTATGGGTAGATAATGTCAATTTTATTCAACAAATGATGATTTGGGAGAAGAGTTTGAAGCACATCCTCGTTAAATTGTGTGAAATTGATAAAATAGTTCACGAGAGCCCGAAGACTCTTTATTTTAGGATCTTATTCTTAATCTACTTGGGTATGGTAGAACTCAAATAAATAGCTAGCTAAATGACATATGGTTCATAACAACCTCTTTTATTGCTAGATGCGCATATTGTTACCTCTAGCAGAGGACATAAAGAGGATACGGTGTGTGCGACCGTTGTTAGAACACTGGTCATAATTTTGAAAATGATTATAGATAATCATGTATGAGTTGACTCCCACATCAAGGAGAATGTGGAAGAACAAGTCAAAGTTGATGGTTTGCCTAATTTGGATTTGTAATCTCCCAAACTGTGAATGAATCATCTTATGAAAATGTTAGAATGACTTAGAGTTTGGTATCTGATGATATGGAAAACCTGAAGTTTTCGAGATGAAATAACTAATGAGTATTTGTATAAAGTCTATATTTGGCATAATTAAACCTTATACATAGCTCTAGAAGAGCATCAAAACTAGTCCTCGAAGGCCTATTAATATAATCAAGCAGTAAACTTATATGAGAAGATGGCTCTAGAAGAACGTCAAAACACTCTAAACGGAAGGAGTGATGACAGATAAGTTGGGATCGTGCAAGTCGATAATTGCCAAAAGTAGTGGTTTTCCTCTAATCGAGGATGTCAAAAGAAGATCCGACATATAATAAATAGATTACCCATGTTGGCAATATGGATGTAATATAGAAATGCATCAATGAAATTGATATGTTGGATAAATGAGCATTGAGAAGTTGACGATTAAATCGACCAAGTGAAGTCGTTACTTATGAGATTATCATTTAGGATAATGCTAACGCATGGAATGACCAAGTAGAGTCGTCAATAATAGCTAACAAGCAGGCATGAATATCAAGAGATTGATTCGATTTCGGTCAACAATAGAATAAATTCTCCTTTGTAATTTATCTCCAGGAGAGAGCTTTATATTTACAAGTTTTTAAATGTTCGATTTAGGTACCGAAATCTCCCAAGATTACACAAAGTTGTTGTAAATCAAGAAAGTTGATGTATATGGAGGATTGAGTCCCCATAGATGATCAAATACCTAGAGTTTATCACGGATGATAAAATACTCGGTATTTAGGGGGAGAGGAAAAAGAGATCAATAAGTAATATGTTGCTTGGACTAGAAGTGAATCGAAAGTTCAATGAACTATATAGCTAACAGGCTAGTAAAGGCATTAGTAAATGCAAAAGATAGTGACAAAAGTCACATTTATAACAAATAATGCACTAGCATAATTTAGATCGAGGTTCTAGTAGTAACTTCAAACAATGATGATATGTCCGCTAGTATAAAACTCCTGAAGAGATTTCATGAATGTTGACAGTGTTAGAATTGATTACGAGTTGTCTTGAAATGTCAGATCATTGATTATCGTTGATGACACATATCTAAGTTTGCACTTGAAGTGCTTGATAAGAATAATTAGAGCTTCTAAACAGAAGTATATCTACATTAAAATGATTATTTTAATAAGTTAAACATTAATATTTTGGACCCGTGCTCCAATATTAAAGATGTGAAATCTTTTGATTAGGAATGAATGTTCTTACAAAACGCTAAGAGCGTAATGCGATTGGTTTATTCAACAATTCATAAGATATCCAATATGCGGAGGATTAGTTGGAAATTAGTTGAAAACTCTAAAAATATCTCGACCTGTAGTTCGAGTGTACAAAGAGAGATATATTACAATGTGAAGACAAATGACCTTTTCATCTTTGATTAGATTGTAAAAGGATATTAAGTCCAGAAGTACCATATCTTTATAAAATTGGTGATTTATATGAGGGGGAGAAAAGTTGTACTCTTTTCCTTAACTTTGGTTTTTGTACCATTTGGGTTTTTCCAAAGCAAGATTTTTTAACGAGGCAAATCCCCTCATAAGGATACATGGTATATCCCAAATTCTAGAAAGAAATATTTCATGCAAAGATGAATTATTTAAGCATGAATTTTTTGGACCTGTAGCTCCAACATTGGAAAGTGTAGTATCAATTGGTTTTAAGTGAGTGTTCATACAAAGGAAAATATAAAGTCAAATTGATTGCACAAAAGCCTATTAAAGGTTACATGAGAATGTATTCACTAGGAGTGAATATAATTTTGGCTCCAAATATAAATGACAGACGTTGTAGGTGCATACCCATATAAATGGAAAGAATCGATTGAAAATGCCCGAAGCATTATTATCAAAGTCTTGTCACATGCAGTTGGTTAAAGATCCTTATTAGAGTACTTGAATTACATATAATTGTTAAAGTGGTGACATTTTATTAGGCCTCGAAGTACCATACAAAGTTGTACTCTTTTCCTTAATCTTGGTTTTTATCCCACTGGGTTTTTCCAAGGTAAGGTTTTTAACGAGGCAACTTAATTAAGCACCATTTAATACATCAGATTCCTCAGATCAACAATGAAAAGCACACTAGGTCCTGAAGTACCTTATGTTTGTGCATCCAAAGCAGCTCAACACCAATACATGGAAGTCAAGCGCGTCAAAGTCAATCACGAAGACATTCCAGCTTATACACATCAAAGACAATGTTGAGATTCGACCATAAGCTCATGAAGACGACGACATTGAGAGGAATGAGAAGACTTCGAGGAGGATGTTGAATTCAGAGGGAGTATATACGCACTGCACTCTTTTTCCCTTCGATCAGGTTTTATCCCACTGGGTTTTCCTGACAAGGTTTTTAATGAGGCAGAACAACAAGAGCGTACATAGAAGGCTGCACTCTTTTTCCCTAAGCTTTGGTTTTGTCCCATTGGGTTTTCCTAGCTAGGTTTTTAACGAGGCAGTCAGCGGAATAAAGATTGTACATCCATGGGGGAGTGTTATAATATTATTATTATTATGTGGATGTACAAAATATACACTTTACTTAGATAGAGTTTTGTCTATAGATAGATTTACTATTGCTTGGACCATAAGGAGTTTATCTCTATATATTGTACCGGTGGTAACACCAAGAGACAGTTCAGCTGAATTTCACAATAAGTTAAAAAATAAGCTAGAAAACGGAGGTTATTTTGGTGTTTATTTTGTAAAAGTATTGTTTTAGCCCTTCCCTTTTATCTTCTTTGGTTTGAAAGTACCACAATACCCCTACTAACAACCAAATAAACTCCACTTTTTATAAATAAATTGTTTTTGCCCCATACGGAGATTATCTTGTTGTTTAAATTTTTAACCACTTTTACAAACAATTTATAAATTTTACCCTATTTATAATTTTAGTCAGTTTATTAACCCCGTCCCATACGAACCCTAATTCTAGGAGATGCGCCACACTGTTTGGCTGGATATAGGAGGGATTATTCATGGTAGGTGGAAAGGGTGGAAGGGGGTGAAGACATAGAAGAAATTTCCTACCTTCTTTTGGCTTGGTGAACAGGGTGGACAAGAATTTCATCCAATTTTGCCCATGGGATCCACTCGTCTTGGAGAAGCCACGAAGCCTGCAAAAAAGAAGTGTAGGCACGACGTTGAGCTCTCTAGAGGATGTCAAATTTCAAGAAATCCCGATCGGGACGTAAGAAAACGGGAGTCATGTCGGGTTTATTTTATTTTTGGTTATAAGGTCGGGATCCACCCTTCTAACACAAAAGCTTAAGTCATTGTGTATGGGCTTCTCCCTTCCTTATATTTTGTATTGTTATACCACCCACAATCATTGTGGGATGTCAATCTTTTCATCCCAACACGCCCCCTCAATTGCAACCCGCCTGGACCGGGTTGACACTTGAACAATTTCTTTTTTTCTTTTCTCGCGTCGAGACTCTCAATCTCTTTATAGCTCGCCTGGTTTTTTGTTTTTTCGACGGGGTTTAGCCTTGTCCAAAGCCAGGAAAACCAACCTGACTCGGACCTGCTCTGATACTATGTCAAATTTCAAGAAATCCCGGTCGGGTCGTTAGAAGAAAACGGGAGTCGTGTCGGGTTTATTTTATTTTTGGTTATAAGGTCGGGATCCACCCTTCTAACACAAAAGCTTAAGCCATTGTGTAGGGGTTTCTCCCTTCCTTATATTTTGTATTGTTATACCACCCACAATCAATGTGGGATGACAATCTTTTCATCCCAACAGAGGAGGCGACTATGAAGCACCACCGACCAATGTGAAGCACCGACCACCACAGCAACGTACACCACACTCCTTCTCCGGACGCTGAGCTCTCTGGACAACGATAGCAGTGTGCAGCAGCTCAGCAAGGGCTTGAACACGGTGGAGATACCTGATTGTGCTCTAGTGGCCAGCGTTTGGGGGATGTCACCGGCTGTAATGGTGCCAAACGGGCGCGGGCTCTGGCTGGCGACTTAATATCACTTGTCGGACTGCCTTGTTCAGCCTACTGTGTCGTGTTACAGCTGAGCACAAAGCAAAAAATGTGTGGGCATAAGGGGTATAAGGCGAGGGTATAATTGTCATTTTGCAATATAGCCTTACAAAATAATCTTCCATTACTCAAACACCTACGAGATTATTTACTGAAAATAATCCCATCCTCTCCACCTAAAATAATCATTTTAAATAATTTTCATCCCATCTACTCCAAAAATAATCTTCACCCCCTAAAAATCTAACTGGCGGAAAACACAACCTAATTGCGATTTACAATCAATAACACCTTTGGTTGTAACAAATTATGCACTAATAATACCAGTTATACCCTACACTAAACAAAATTTCGTCTTTTTTTTAGAACAATTAAAGAACCTTATGGACACCTTAGATCAAACAAAAAAAAGAGGAATGAAAGGCGTTGCGCAACTGTCCATTATGTGGTGGAGCATCGAGTATTTTAAAAGAAAAAGGCTATTCGAGAACATACCTATCAAGGAACGAGAAACATCATAACATAGTAATAAACATGATAAAGAGAAGAACATTGCATGGAAAAAATCATTGTCGGATTGACATAAGCTAAATTCGATGGTGCCCTATCCGTTGACAGAAAAGGCTCATTCGGATTTGTGATTAGGGACATGCATGTAAACCGCTCATAAACACGATTATCGGATCCGAAGGATATGCAATGTGGGAAGGAATCAAACAAGTACGACTCCTTAACATTTAGAAACTACATATCGAAGGCGATAACTTATGCGTTATTAACGCAATTCTATGCCGATGGACCGGTCCTTGGAAAACCGAGATGATTATATTCGATTCTTGTATGGTCCTTTATGGAATTCACTATGTTCAAGTTCGTCATATATACAAGAGACCAATAAGATAGCCGATCGACTGACCTGTTTGATACATTGCTTCTCTACTTCCACACTTCCCGATGATTTAGAACTTGCAAACTAGGGTACGGTTTCCCTTACCAGCCAATTTTTTTCTAGTTAAAAAAAAGGAGACAGATTTGATGATAATCTCTTTTGGGATAAGGTAAAATTTTGAAAGAAATATAAAAGATGGGCGGTTTTATGAAATTTCACATCAATAAATTCTGAAATTGCATTCAACATCCCTAATTTTAATCCCCAATCTCTCCCTCCCTCTCTCCAGTTAGGGCTTAATCGCACAAGCTTTGCACCGGAGACTCCGTGAAGTCCGAGTCGAGGATCTCCGTCTTTCTCCAGCCTCCATGGATTCGTTGCTAGCAAACTATGCTTCTTCCGACGACGACGACGACCAACACAACAATCAACCACCACCACAACACAGTAATCCCTCTGAATCGCTTCAACCCCAGAAACCCCCCTCTTCTTCCCTTTTCTCCTCTCTCCCGAAACCCCAATCCACCTCCTCCCTATTCTCTTCCCTCCCCCCTCCAAAACCCCAGCTTCCCAGCTCCCAATTTCCTCCCAAATCAATCTCATCATCCATCCCCACACCCCAAAACCACGGGCAAACAGGCGGGGAGCAAAAGGGTTTGCACAGAGATTCGAATTCGGGATCCAGTGTTTCTTCGGGGTTGTTCTCTTCTCTTCCTGCCCCGAAATCCCAGCCCGATTCGGGCCCAATCTCGACTTCTTCTAGATCGAGCTCGGCGAGCCAGAAAAGGGTTGTTCAATTCCGGCCTCCGGTGATCCAGTCTTCTTTCAAATCGGACGACAAAGACGACGAGGACGATGACGACGACGATGAATACTTGGATAAGAAAAAGCCCCAGGTGATCAACTCTAATAGCTCTTTCAAGTCTTTCATTTCTAGCATGCCTGCGCCCATGAACTCGGCGACATTGGGTATGTCCGGGACTGGTGGTTCCGGTCGACGTGCAATTATCGAAACTTCTGTCTCCAGTTTAAAGGCGGATGTTTACAAGGTCGAAAAAGAAGTGGAAACTGGCTCTATTGCCAGCAGTGTTCAGGATATTTCAAATGATGGTTCAGTTTCAAGGTCTTTAGGTGCAGTGGAGGGTCAGTTAGGTGCAGGACCTGATCTCCCGAATTGGGAGCAACCCAGTGAGAGTTATGTAGGGTATGAGAGTTATGAAGGCTATGCAAATTATGAGGGGTATGCAAGTTATGGAAATGATGGGCATTATGATCAAAACAATTGGGCAAATGCACCATCTACATGGGTTGCTCCAGAGGCGTCTGTCCCAGGATTAGTTGAGAGTGTGGTAAGGGGGTCAGGGAAGAGGCGGAGGGATCAGATACCTACTGAGATAGTCGAGGTGAACCAAGACGAGTTGATGAAGAACCGGCCAAGGCAGGATAAATCCAAGCTGACCGGGATAGCTTTTGGGCCTGCATATCAGGTACATAGCTAGCTCAACCATCCTTTTCTCCCATTTGATTTAATAATGTCGATGTTTTTGTATGCTGTTCCTTTGTTATGCTTATCTGTGTGTTCTTGTATTGCAATGCTGTGTTTGTAGAAAGTCTGTGCATCAGTTATGTGAACCATTGAGCTGCTTGTGCTTTTTATTTTTTAAGTTGTATTGAATGAATTGTAGGTTCAGCTTTAGATGCTGCAACCTGATGTTTCCTTTATGATCGTTAAATAAAACTAAGTTCATGATTTGTGATCCTTTCGGGTAGATTGCTATTTGGAATTGCATAGTTCTATCTCTCCCCCACCTCTAGGTTTAATCATGTGTAGGGATTTTGCAATTGCAAAGTGATGGACTATAGAGGTTTTTTGAGCTGTAGGTCAGGGATTGGGATTCATGTTGTCTGTGCAGGGTTTTGAGTTGGTCATTCTGCTGAGGCATATTACTCATTACAATGGAGTGACTCTGCATTTTATTGAGTCAGTATAGATAATTTTTGTATATAGAGTGATTTCTGAGCACGGTTAAACCTTGGCAGTTATTTCTCTTCCACTGGAGTTATCTATATCGTTGGTGAATTTTTGGTGGAAAATTTGAAGCTAAATTGAATGTTCTTCAACTCAGCTAGGTTGTTTGGAGGTAGGGCTTTCAGAATTTGACGTAGGGCATGGGTTGAAATTGAATGTTCTTCAACTCAGCTAGGTTGTTTGGAGGTAGGGCTTTCAGAATTTGACGTAGGGCATGGGTTGTTTGCAATTTGGTTACTCTTACATCTTGTGCATAGCAGATGGGTTATTTATGGGCTTCAGATGGAGTAATGGGATATCAACTAGAGATCAAGTGTTTGGTTTACGAGTGCTTTTGGTCAGCTAGGTTGGCATAGATCTGAGGCTATATATATTTGGAGTTTGGACCAATGGATGATATCAGCATAGACCTATCATCCTATCCATGGAACTTCCCAGTTTGATATAGGATGGTGGGTACTGCTCTGTCACAAAATGGTCTTTTGTTGACATTTTTCCTGAGATGGGGAAAAGAGGGTGAATCAAATAGCATGACATTCCGCTTCAGCACTAGTATTGAGTGATTTGGTTAGTAAAATGGTTAAATGTTTCAGTTTGAAGTATATTTAATTGGGCTGCTTGCTGATGTAGTAAAATGAGTCAAACCTATCCATGGAATCGTAGAAAGCCATAGCTTTCAGGGTGAATTGAGAGAGAAGGGTTTGGGAAAATAGAGAGGATTGAGATGAGATCAGAAGAGGGAGTAAGGGGTAAAGTTTGATTATTTGATTGATGATTACTAATTGCCTATTATCTGAAACATGACAATGACCGAACCAATTTGGGATGGGATGGTGGGTGTTAACTTTTTGAAGGTGAGGGCTGTTATCTTTGATACTAAAGTATACGTAGTAGTTCCCTGGGCTATTCGTAGCAGATGGTATTGATACATCATTTTTTTTGGGCGCATGAACTGATACTGCCTTGTTTATTGCAAGTCTTTGATTTGAATTGGTGGTTTAGATGACTCACACACCCTGTTTGGTCTCGGCCTTTTTGCAGCCTGCACCATCTGGTGGCAGTGGGAAACCCACGAAGCTCCACAAAAGGAAGCACCAAATTGGTTCTCTATACTTCGACATGAAGCAGAAAGAGATGGAACTTTCAGAACGGAGAGCCAAGGGCATGCTCACCAAAGCCGAAACCCAAGCCAAATACGGATGGTGATTGTGTTTATACAGAGACCTCTTTGCTTCTTTCCTTAGTTGCCAACTATGGAGTACTTTATATTCAGAAGTTGAAAATATCTCAAACAAATAGTACGATCTTTGTGTATGTTCCCTTGTAACACATTACCAAAAGTTGCGAAGGTGTTTTTTTATGGTCAGTGGTGGAACTATTCTTTGCCTTCGTGCCTAGTCTTCTCCAATTCGACAATCTTGAAGCTCCTGCAGTTAATCTATTTCATTCTATTTATGCTTGATTTCTTCATTGCGTTGTTATGCCCTCTTGTGTCGGTTCTAAAAGTCACACATCCTTGCTTTTTTTTTTAATTCTTTCTCCTCCCTAATTCATTCGAGAAGATCTTCAACAGGTAATTTAAAGTAGGGTTGATATCTGTTTTTGATTCAGTTGACTGATCACTTATTGAGTTGCAGGGAATTTCCAACTGAAGTTGATTTCTAATTCATTCGGCCGTGTTTGACACTGACCCCACCGTTGTGAATTTCTTATTTCCATCCTTGCTGTATGCATTGTCAGGTTTAAGTTTTCATATCCCAGTTGTCAGTCAGAATGCAATGTTTTAATGAATGCAGAACAAGAATGCGATACATTCCGCTGAGGCTGCAAAAGAGCTCTTCTTTGGAAGGAAGATAGACTGGGATGCAGAAAGTGCGACGAGGAAGCCTGGCACAGACACATCCCAAGAACAGTCCATAGTTTTCCTAATAGCTGCTGCATACTCCTCTACCTCACTGCTTTCCATTTTGATGTATCAGACATTTGTAGCCATTATGAAAACAGCTAACAAAATCTGATACCCTCTTAATCTCTTATTCCGCATGATATACTGTGAATATCTTGATGGTTGGGTACTTGGATAAAAAAAAATTTATGTCAAAGATGAGCAATTTGTAATGTGGAGAAGACGAGAAGTGAAAAATGACCCAATTTGTTCAGCTTGAATTGCATTATGATGAAAGGCAATTTCTGATTGAGGTAGGTTTCTTGTAATGAGTGGTACGTCTGATGCCCTTCAAGGCTTGAACTATATTATGAACTTGTTTTAAGGTGTTTGATGATCAGAGCATCCATCCGACTGTTGAACTTGGCCAAGACTGCGAGAGTGGCCTTCGCATATTAAACTCTCATATGAATAGAAGATGGGGGATTTGTTATCCGAGACGACTTGATTGTCATACGAGTGTGTCAAACACTTAAAAGGCTCTGTTTGGCAAAATAAAAACCTATCAGCTAACTTATTGCACCTTTTGATTTTGATACTCCCTCTGTCTTAAAATTTAAGTCCTTTTAGAATTTTGTACAAGTTTTAATAAAACACTCACCCCTCAATCAACATCATCATTCCACTGATTTTTTCATAACTTTTATTGTTTTTTAATACCCACTATATTTTTTAACCAATCAAAATCTTTTAAAAAGTCAACAACACACAAATCGATACAAATCATTATTATCCCCTACCTAGAAAATCTAAAACGACCTAAATTTTGATACAAGAATTAAGGGTTAAAACGACCTAAATTTCAAGACGGAGGGAGTATTATATAATTGTAAATGAAATAAATATAAGATTTTAGTTTAATTAACTTTTAGAATGAGAGTATTTTAACAGCTACTCTCCGAAGCTTTTCGAAGCTTATGATTTTCTATTCATAAGTTTCCATCCGCTAGGTTTACCAAATATCACACTAGCTTATTAACATATATTTAACACGTAATCCATGAGCTCCAACTAACCCATCTGCAAGTATTTTGCCAAACGAAGCCTAGATTCTCTCCATCAATAATGGCCTGAAATAGGACAGCAATACGCACAAAAGGGGACTCGGAGAGATGAGATCTTCATAGCACAGATTGGATGAACGTCAACCTTTGAATGTCTTCCGGTTTGGCATTCAAAGACCAACTCGAGAATACCTGGAATATTTACATAGCTTCTGTACACTTTGTGATCTTTTACAAACTTCTCTTTGAGGCCAAGTACTTCTGATATGATTCACTTGAAACAATGAAGAACAAAACAGCTTAAAAGTAAGAAAAATGTAATTACTTGATTCCAAACAAGCTTTGTATCACAAAGGCTCTTCATACATTAGTATCGTTATAATTTATACAACTCAACCCAAAATCTTCAGAAATACCCCTCAAGCAAAACACTTCCTCCTGATACTGTCGTCGTAAAATTCTTCAGCTCTAGTCCTCGAGTTATACTCGTCAAGGGATAGGCAACACCTTCAGCCCAAATTGGCAACACTTCCACCACAATCTTTTGCAAAAGGTTTTTCTGAAGACCCTCTTTCAGGATCTCATCCAATCCATCAAGGTTCCCTCTAACATCCAGCAAAACACTGCATGACCCTTGTTTAGCACAGTGATCAAGAACTGCTTCCAAGCATATCTTATCCATTGTCACTTTCTCGATACCTGTCTCAGATGACTTTGGTTCTATAGATCCCTCCTCTTCTGTGAATATAATAGCATTTTGAAAAGATCCTGTTGATACATTTGGAGCTGAGATGGAAGAAGCAACACTGTTTGCTAAGATAATGTGTGAAGGTTGGGTTGCTTTAGGCTCCATCGATGCAGGAAACCCGAAATCTGCTAGTGCAGCAGAAGATTGTATGACTGCATCATATTCCTGTAGCATCTTGGAGTAGTAGCCTCCACACGCTGAGGCTCCTTCACCGAGCTGATTCAGAAACAAACCATTTGCGGAGATTGAGTATCTGCAAGCAAGATCAGTATTGTCACTATAAACAGTCCAAACTGCCAAGTTCAGAGTCTTCAGATCTAATCATATAAATGAATTCGATTGAATTTCGGCGATTAGGAATATTCATCATCAATCAAGATCACTTTGCCACTATTAGAATGAAGACTGACCTAAGTGTAACAAAGGGTTTTCCCGTAAGCATTTTGTGAACATAGCCTTCAATGAGCTGTTTGCACAAATCTTCCTCGACACCTACAACCACTTCAATACCTGCAGCTCTCAATCTCTCAACTCCCTTTGAAGCAACAATGGGGTTCGGATCCACCATGCCAACCACCACCTTGCGTACCTTTGCTTTAATCAGTGCCTCGGTGCAAGGTGGGGTTCTGCCATAATGGTTGCAAGGTTCTAAGCTCACATAAGCAGTGCTCCCCTCAGCCAACTCACCAGCATTCCTCAAGGCAAATACCTGCAAAAAGACCAAGATGGCATTTGCCTCCGACTTGGGTTCTTGTATAAAATTAGGAATCCAATTATGATAGGAATTTCATGGTCAACTTGTTTTTTCTTTGCATGGTTAGTTCAGGACTCAAATTATGTTCACAGATCTGATATGCAAACAAACATTGGATTACAAGTATCTCATTCCCTAAACACAACCAAATTCAGATTTACACAGCTATAGAGATGACCTCTGCATGGGGTTGGCCAGCTTTTGGATGAAATCCTTCACCAACGATCTCTCCATCTTTGACAATCACACAACCAACCATGGGATTAGGACTTGTACACCCAATCGCCTCCCTTGCACGGTCCACAGCTCTCCTCATGTAATACATATCATCTTCTCCTCCAGAGGTCCCACACCTTACCATCCCCAATCTCTCACGGTTTCTAATTTGAACACACCTCCAAGGTTCGAATTTTCCCCCATTGCAGAGTTCTGGAGAAAACCTTGATTTGGAATGGAGCCTTGTGCTAGGGTTAGAAGAATTCAAACAATTGCAGGCAATATCTTGAGAAAAGCATGGTTTGTGTTTTCTACCCAAATTTAGGGGAGCAGTAGATGCTCGCTTTAGTGTTGTGTTGCAAAGAGACTCAGAATTCAAAGCAGAGCAAGTTTGGGGTTTTGAGGAATTTTGAGAGGGAAAGAAAGAAGCTAGGAGGTGTTGGTTTGAGCACAAAGTTAGCATCTTGAATTATTTTTGATTACCAAGCGTCAAACTCAACCAAACAAAATAGTTTTGCTTCCTCACTCTCGCAATCCAACTCCTAAATGGGGAGGGCAGCTGCATTATATCTATAACCTGAAATTTAGGAACCAAAATTCACACTAGATTAAACAAACTTGAAGAAAAACACACCAAATAAAATTTGTAACACAATTATAGATAGTATAGAAGCACAATTACAACTAAAATTACAGCTGAATCCTAACTAAAACTGAATCCTAACTAATTTAGATAAATTTTTTAAAAGGAACAAATGAATCCTGACTAAAATTCACACCAGATTAGACAAACATGAAGAAACAACACACCAAATAAAATTAGTAACACAATTACAGCTGAAATAAACCAGTACAGAAGCACAATTACAACTAAAAATTACAGCTGCAAAATAACCTAATCAAGTTGTAGTTTCCTTTGTAGATTTCATATTGGTCATCAATATGCACGTTGTCATTGGTCTTCACATGCATTTCCATATGTTTCTATTTGATTCTGATTTTTTGAATATGAGAAACACCAATCAGTGCTAACCTTTTCTTTTCCCTTCATTTTATTAGATGATGGGTCTATGTACTTCCTATTCCTTGTGTCACGATTAAATAAAAAATAATTTCTGTATGAATTTGTCAAAAACAAAGAGAGGATTCTAAAATTTATTTCTTAATCCAAGCCTAACAAAACAAGGTCAACTATATGTGCTACACATTAAAAGAAATATGTGAAATAAAAACCACAAAAAACAGCAAATGAAATTAAAAGGGTCTTCTATAACTAAGTCATTTTCGAATATGGGTGGAAGGTCAACAACTAAAACTACAATTTCTCGGTTAATCTGAATACCAAAGCTTACCTTTTCAAGTGAGTTCTCATTGCTCAGTTGTTTCGTTCCAAATATACCTTCACAAGGACAACATCAATCTATCACGGCTGCAAAAAAAAAAGGAAAAAAAGCAGAAATGTGAACTAGAGCATGTACCAAGTGTAAGAAGAACAAAGACAAAGCAACATCCAAAGATTAATTGTAATCGAAGCCCCCAAATCAAAACCCTCACTTCCTGTAAACTAACCCTCAAATCAAAACCCTAAATCGATTGCCAAATCCAAAAATTACACAACATACATCTTTAATTCGAGGGTGTGCAACCCTTAATCGTCGATTTCAGGGAGGACAGAGATGAAAGAACAGAGATGAAGGAGGGGGTAAAGGAGGATGGAGATTTTAATGGTAGCCTGAGAAAATCGAGCCTGGATAGGCGAGGACGGAGAAGACGACAATTTATTTGAACAGTAGATCAAACTGACCAATGTTGCAACAACTCTCAAGAACTCTTTCATATGAGTAGTTCCCCACTGTCACAACTCGAACCATATCCAAATATAATATGCTACAGTAAAATGCAATAATGTCTTATAATTAGTGAATTAGAAAATTTAAGCTTTAACCAAAACATAATCATCAAAACTAGTATTTTTAACTTGCAATTGATGCTTTGTATGTCCCAAATTATTTTTCTCTTTAACCTTTTTGCACACCTATTAAGGAAATTAAGCTAGAAGGACTAAAGAAAATAAATTATACAATGGATAACAAATGATTTTATTGATAAAGGCCTGAACGAAAATTCCAACAGTCTACCAAATTGCTTTGTATGTCCCAAATTAAGGCCTGAACGAGAACAGCTTAAGATCTAGGAGCTCAAGATTTGGAAGGCCTGAACTGATCAATTATGAAGTGAATAACAATGATTTAACCACAATTCCAAATCACAAATTTATTTTTCAAAACCACAAATTCTAATCACAATTTCTCAGAATTTATTAGCAAAATCACAAACCCTAATCGAAATTTATCCCAAATTGATTCTCAAACCCACAAATTCTAATCTTTCTCATCTCAACGAATTGAACAAAACTAACCTTGATCTCGGGAGAGTTGGACAAGACTAGAAGAAGAACAACCGTTGAAGGCCTGTGGACGCGCTGCGGGGATTCGCCGAGGGGCTGGGGAGGTCAGAACGACCGAGCTGAAGGGCGGGTGCGGTGCGCCGGTGCCAGGGTGGGTGCAGGCTGTGCAGCGGCGGGTCGCTAGCTACCTCGCCGGGTGGGTCGGGGACTTGACTCGGGTAATGCTCTCTCTCACTGTCTGTGAGTCTGTCGACTTCAAACTCAAAGGAAGCGAAGCGGCTACTGTAAAACTGTAAAAGTACTTTGGGCTTTTCATATTGGACCTATAAAAAAAAATACAGATAGAAAAGGGGGTAAAAAAATGAAGGCCCTGAGAGAATCGAACCCGGGTTTGTTGAATCCTAAATTCTGCATTCCGTTCTCTACCGCTTGAAATCCCTTTACTAATTAATACTCCATTCGTCTCAAAATTTAAGTCGTTTTAGGATTTTTCACAAGGTTTAATAAAACACTTATTTATCAATCAATATTATCATTCCACTAACTTTTTCATAAATTTTATTATTTTCTAATACCTGCTATATTTTTTAACCAATCAGAATCTTTAAAAAAGTCAACAACACACAAATCGATACAAATCATTACTATCCCCTACCTAGAAAACCTAAAACGACATCTATTTTGATACTAGAATAAAGGCCTAAAACGACCTAAATTTCGAGACGGAGGGAGTACTGTATTCACAATATCTAATATATAAAAAAATTATATTCATTTTTTTTAGGATAGGGGCTTCAGCCATCCCGAGCCCCCGTAGATCCGTCACTGACAGAAGTTGAGAGCATCCGACACCATCATCTCAATTTCCCAAGGACACCGCTAGATTCCCTTCATGACGCTGATCAGCATAGCAGTCGCCCTCCACCTCAATCCGAAAGAAACCCTTCTTCGTAGTTTCTTGGAGTCCAAACAAAAGACCAAGACACTCTGCTTGCTCCGCAGACACCCTACTGTGTCCCAAGGCCCCACAAGAGAGAATTAGCTCTTGACTATCACAAATAACAAATCCAGAGGTATCAATGCCAAAACCAACCATAGCACCGTCAAAATTGAGTTTGACAAAGTCGTCGGCGAGTGTTTTCCATTTTACAATTTTCTGTTTTTTTGTTTTGTTTTTTGTGGGTATTTACTCTTGTAGTGGGGGTGCCATCTTCTTGTTCCCTCGATTGTGCTTTTCTCCAACTTATCCGGTATTGTTTTTATATTTTTTTATCCATTCTTACGGATTCCTAATGTCGTTGTTGTCGAATAGAATTATGTTTCTCATTGACCAAATACTCCAAAGGGAAAAGGCAAGGATCGATTTATGTTCTGCCGAGATATTTGCAAAAAAATGTCCGTAGTTATATTCTTGTAAGGGTTGTGTTCTTTGTCCGTGTTCCGAATTATTTTCTCGATTTGCCTATCCATTCTTCCAATAAAGGATAAAGAAGTTTGAAATTCGGTAAAGATGTGGGTAGCATCTTTTGCGCTAGGCAAGGTGTAATGCTATTCAGGCCATACGTCAACAAAACGCTCACCCGAGATGTCCAAATAGCCCCAAAATCACAGTAATGTGCCTTAAAACAGGAGTTATGGACACGGGCTCGATATTTTTCATAAAACTAGAGTTGTGTTGGTCCGAACAGGGAATTTGAGCACTCGTTAGAAAGATAACTTCAAGAGCTACGACTTTACTGAGGATGGTCCTAGAGAAATCCTCATCTAAAATGGCCAAAAACTCATTTCTGCAAGGTTTGAAATCAGAACAATTTTTATACTTTTCCCAAAGGGGTAGTGTACAAAATAATCTAAAATTTTCAAAAAAAAATAAAAAACTAAAATCCTTTGCACTATGGAAGGTGTGAGGTCATACGTCTACAAAACGCCCACCCGCGATGTCCAAATAGCCCCGAAATTACAGTAATGTGCTTTAAAACAGAAGTTACGAAAGGACGCGTGCTCGGTACTTTTCGCAAAATGAGATTTGCATTGGTCTGATTGGAGCATTTGAGCACTCATTGGAAAGCAAATTTCATGAACTACAACTTTACTTCAGATGTTTTGTTAGAAATCCTCTTCGAAAATATCCAAAAAAAATCTTTTTTCCTAGGTTTGAAATCTGGACAAATTTTACACTTTTTCCAAAGGGGTAGTGCACGAAAAAAATCTCAAATTGTCAAAAACTAAAAATAAAAAATCCTTTGCGTTAGGCAAGGTGTGATTCTATTCAGGCCATACATCCATAAAACACCCACCCAGAAGGTCCAAATACCCCCGAAATTACAATAATGTGTCTTACAATAGGAGTTACGGACATGTGCTCGGTATTTTCGGCAAAACGAGAGCTGCGTTGGTCCGATCGGGGCATTTTAGAACTCGTTATAAAGATAACTTCAAGAGCTATGACTTTACTAGGATGTTTCCCGAGAAATCTTCTTCTAAAATGGACAAAAAATCATTTTTCCTAGGTTTGAAATCTGGACAAATTTTATACTTTTTCCAAAGGGGTAGTCCACGAAAAAATCTCAAATTGTCAAAAAATAAAAATCCAAAATCTATTGCGCTAGGCAATGTGTGATGTTGTTCAGGCCATACTACCACAAAACACACACCCGAGATGTTGTTCAGGCCATACATTCTTGATATTTTTGGAAAAACGAGAGTTGCGTTGGCCCGAAATGCACCCGGTTGTGAGCGTTATTAAACACTTCCCGCATGCGATCTTGGGTGTGCGTCTTACTTACCGCCCTATGTTGCCCTTTTTAAAACTAGGCTACACTGTATAGCGATATCTTCCCGCATGCGATCCTGAGTATGATCCAGTGGCCTTGTCAACCTTGTGAGCTCTAATGTCGGTTAGATTGCTTGGAACCTCCTGGAATTCCACGTGGTTTTGTAACTTGATTGACATTAACTGGGATATATCATATATTCGAGCGAGTGATGGTGAATTGAGTTGTCCATGGGCACTATTAAATTAATTGAGGGGTTCATATATTGCTTATTGAATGAGAAAGATGAACGGCAAGTTTTTGTGGACAACAAACTGTTTTGGATAATGTGACTTGCCTTGCGTCGGAAATGAAATGACTGGACTTCGTCTAATTACCATACGGTGGATAGTCTCTGTGACGGGAAAGATGCTGGCCCCCCCCCCCACCTGATTGGCTTTGTGTCATTGTGTGGTTAAATCTTGGCTTGGATTTGGAGCCCTTTCCAATCCTGGCTGGCAATAATGTGCACTTTTGGTGGCCCATGGTAACCAGTTGTGCTTCGATTGCGACCATCTAGTTCGCAATCATGTTCATGGTATAGTTCGTATCGCTTTATTAGACATGTTGAATTATTTTATTATTTTTCTCAATAAATGAGATAGTTCGTAATTGTTTTAAATCAATAAGAGTAGACGAACCGTAAAAGGGACTATGATTGCGGCTTAGAAGGTCTTCACATTTCGTGTGCTTGTGCTTCCAAATACTCCACTACGTTTTATTATTGATGCACACTTAAAAAAGTGTTAAAAACTATATAAATATCAACTTTTAAAATTTTTTTTTTATAATTTCATACTTAAAAAATTATAAAAAATTGATATTTTATATATTTTTTTTTTATCATTTTAAAAAAGCATACATGAAAAATAATCGTTAACTACCCACCATCTTTTATAACCATCATAATATATTGAATAAAAAGTCAAATATACATAATTTAATTAAAATTCTTTTTGTAATCGTGTAGAAAATATAAGAGCTGGTTATAACTAATCTTTCTCTTTAGTAAAATAAGCTTTTTTGCCTTAAATGAGGTGGAATAAATGAGAAATATTAAAAAATTTAAAAAGAAAATAAATCATCTTAGTAAGAAATTAGAGAGATTAAAAAGAAAATAAATAATATTTATAACAAGTTAAAGAGACTAATTTTATTTTATCTAATCAATTAGTATTTCTATAACATTTGAAAAGTAGAGAGCCAAGTAATCATCAATTTCATTTTAATTACTTTAGTAAATTTAATTTTTATAAGTATTAATACACATTCAAAAGAAGATAAAATTCATAATTAATTTAAACAAAAATTTTTGTTACTATTTCTAAAAAATGTTTTTAGTATAATTATATATAAATTCATCATAAATTTAAATTTAAAATTTTATAAAATATTAGTAAGAAACATGGTAGTGAAGTAAAATTTTTAATCAATTATTTGTGTAATATTTTAAAATTAGAAAACCAATTATCGTTTTTAAATCAAGATGCACTTGAGTATTTGATTAAATAATCAACACTTGAGTAAACGCAATATACAATGAAAACAACAAATTAAATTATATTCATAAGCTTCGCCAAATATTTTTAAATTGTAAATTATCAAAAACAGATGCCATATATATAAAAATAATTTATTATATACAATAATATATTTTAAAACATCTAATGCTATAAAAATTTCATTTATGGATAAATAAGTACTCCGTATAATAGTAAGATGCATGCTCTACCATAATTTCAGTTTCCGACAAGAAAACAATAGTGTATAGAAAAATAAAACTAAAATAGTTTTAGTATAATCTAGATGGAAAATTAAAACCTTACCTACTTGATTTAAGGAATAACTAAAATATGAAATGAAAAGGTCTAAAAAAATCAAATAGTTAAGACCGAGTTTCTATTTAATTAATTTTTAATTTTGATTTATTTTTATTTGAATTAATATATGAATGTATATATTCATTGATGCAAAAATCGATAATCCCGTGCGTAACACGGGGTAGTCCACTAGTCTATACTATATATATAAAGTTGAGTTTTGCCCCATTAATTGCACCTATTAAATGATTAAAAAATAATCTAATATATTTTAAATATTAGCATAAAACATCAAAAGATTGTTGTTCTAGCCTAATGGTTAAGGAATAATTTATATGCATAATGTCAAAGGTTCAATTCTCCTTAACTACACTATTTTTGTATTTTTTTAATTATATCTATATTATATATATAAATTTGAGTGAAAGCCCATTAATTGCACCTATTAAATATTTACAAATAAATATAATATATATTTAATATTAGCTTACGAAAACAAAAAATTATTGTAGTTTATTGGTTTTAGGTATAGCTCCAATCCACCATGTCAATGGATCAAATCTCTATAATTACAACATTTTTCAAGTTTATAGCATATTGTTTTTTATTTGTTTTAAACCTAAACGCGAGCATTTCAAAAGCAATTATCATTTTTTTGCTGATATAGTTGAATTGCATGTAAAAATCTATACTATATATATAAATTTGAGTAAAAGCCCATTAATTGCACCTATTAAATATTTACAAATAAATATAATATATATTTAATATTAGCTTAAGAAAACAAAAAGTTATTGTAGTTTATTGGTTATAGGTATAGTTCCAATCCACCATGTCAATGGATCAAATCTCAATAATTACAACATTTTTCAAGTTTATAGCATATTGTTTTTTATTTGTTTTAAACCTAAAAGCGAGCATTTCAAAAGCAATTATCATTTTTTTTTGTTGATATAGTTGAATTGCATGTAAAAATAAGTAAGAAGATAAATATAGAGCCAAGTTAATATATTTATCGAATTTTAAAGATAAATAAAAATATTAAAACTTTTAGAGAAGAGATAAAAATTATTAGTAATAAAATTACAATGATAATATATCAATTAAAAATATATATTTAAAATAAGTCCTCTATAACCGCAATAATTTTCATGTTTATACTATATTTTTATTTGTTTCATACCTAAACACATTCCTTTTTCTAAAACAATTATCATTTTTTTTGCTTATATAGTTCAATTGCATGTAAAAGTGAGTAAGAAGATAAATAGTGTCAAGTTAATATATTTATCGAATTTCAAAGATAAATAAACATTTTAAAACTTTTAGAGATAAAAATTATTAGTAATAAAATTAAAATGATAATATATTAATTAAAAATATATATTTAAAACATGTCCTCTATAAGTATAACATTTTTCAAGTTTATACTATATTTTTTTTTATTTGTTTTAAACCTAAACACATTCATTTCTAAAACAATTATCATTTTTTTCCTTATATAGTTGAATTGCATTTAGAAGTGAGTAAGAAGAAAATAGAGTCAAGTTAATATATCTGTCGAATTTCAAAAATAAATAAATATATTAAAGCTTTTAGAGATAAAAATTATTAGTAATAAAATTACAATGATAATATATTAATTAAAAATATATATTTAAAATAAGTCCCGTGCGTAGCACTGGCATGCTCACTAGTTATAAACAAAATTTAAATGCGAAAATGACATTTAATATTAGTCTTAGACCTATAAAGCAAATATGACCCTTGGAATATGATTTATCTTATTGATAAGGACGAAGATAAAAACTCAAATTACAAGTAGTCTACTTTGTCCTGATCGATCCCGGAATGTTTATCTATTCTAAATTCTAATTATTGGAATAGGAGGTACGGAGTATAACATAAACTACGCACATCTTATATACAAATATAGAATGACCCCAACATTTTAATATTCTCACACATATTTTAAAGTGTTAAAAACTATATAAAATATTAAATTTTTTAATAAATTTTTTAAAAATAATTTCAAACTTATTATTGTTAAATATGAATTTATTAAAATAAATATAAAAAAATTAATATTTTATATAGTTTTATCATTATTAAAACGTGTATAAATAGTAAACGATATGTTTTAATTAACAGAGGGAATATGTATAGATCAAAGATTAACCGGAGGTTCAATTTAATTTTAATTTGTGGACACGAAATCGTGTCTATATATAATATTATTGTCGGGTGTGGTAGATGGATGGACTTGTTATCATGCACAAAATAAAACAACAAAATTTTTTTTTATCAGGTACGGAATAAAAAATAAAATTTAGGTAGATTAAATAGACAAAATTTTTCATATATTCATAATTTTTGGAGCACATCAGCCACTTAATGTCCGTGATGGATATAGACTTATAGTCTTGTGCGTCGGGGATCGATCAGACTGCCACATGATCGATTGAAGTGTGTGATTCAATCTTGGACTGGCCTTTCCTAGCCTGGCTGGCTTGGTGGCCCAGCCTAGTTGTGGTTGCGAGTTTGGCTCGTTTGAGACGAGGAAGCTTCCCGGGGACCAATTCCATAAATCGGCCCTCTAAACTCGTCCTTATGTTATGATTTTATGACCCACCAGTGGTCGAGTTCGATGCATTATATTCGGTGTGGGAACATAGCTGGTTATGCAATTTACCCCTAATAGTATATACTCAGTAGGTGATCGGTCGTCATGATACGTCGCGGAGATAAGTAAGGGATTTGGTGCAGATTAGAAGGGGTTAGAGGGTGTCTTATGTGTGGTTAGTTGGTGATGTGAAGTGGAAAATTGATTAGGACCAAACACTTGATAAAAAAAAAAACACCATTGTATTTTGTACCAAACACCTCCTCCAGCTACCAATCCCTCCTTTGTGTTGAATAATTACAAAAAGAGACAATGCATCAACTATTGAATCTCAATCATGAACTCCAACATGATCAAATTGGTGGACCCCTCTTTTGTTTCAATGCAATCTACAGTGGCATCTTTTGCAATTGTCATTATCCTATTACTGCTACCCTCCTACACTTTGATAGTGCAACATTATCAAAACTTTTTTTTTTTTTTAACGGTTAAAATCTCGCCATATACATAATATTAATCCCGGTTTGAAAAGTAATTAGAATTGTAGATGAGTTCAAACATAATCACGATTTCAAGGCATTGGGTGTGTAAGATGTCAAAATGATACATCTTACATTAACAATATAAAGAATTCAAACCTTACATATAAGTCCGTTATCTGCTTATCAAATAATCCTTTTTTCCTTAATATTAAAATGAAAATTACTTACCTAACGATACACAATTGACATATGCAAAATACTCTCTGTGGCTAAAAATAAATGTGCAGCTGTAGTACTTCCACCGTCCCGCCACTCCACCGCCAGCTAGTTATTATATTATGCGAGTGATGTTGGTGCATTTGGCGGTTTTATTTATATATTTTTAATTCTTTTTATTTGTGGAATTATATTGTTAAATTCTTCATTTAAGAACCACAAGTAAATAGACGCCTTCTAGAGAATATTGTTATTGAATTCTAGAAGTATTGACTTATTTTTCTTCTACTAACATCTACACTCGCTGATTTCAAAGGTTTATAATTATAAGTGGTCAAAAAAATAAAGAATTAATTGGTGATTCTAAAAATTTATGGGTAGTGCTAGAAAAACAACAATAGAGACATTTTATTTTGTTAAATTTGCGATAGGAATATTTATATTTAGTGGTACAATTTTTGTTTGAATGTAAAGGAATATTAACGTAGCAGCATAATTACAAACATAATAATCGAATTAGGAAGCACGAGATATCGTAAAGGGTTAGCATTCAACACAAAAATTCCTTTCAAAAAAGAAAAAAGGAAAAAGAAAAAACCTCAACACAGTACTTACCGTGCAATCTCCAAACTGGGAAATGGAGTCAAAGCAAATTCCATCTCCTCTTCCTTCATCCCCTCCCTGCAAATAAAATCCCAACCGGAGATATGGTTTCAGATCTCTCCCTCCCTGAATTCCGTCGTTCTTCCGTTTGCGGGGCCCTCTCCCTTCCCTCTCTCCTCCTCCTCCATTCCCCGTAACAATAATTGATTCCTCCCATCCATAATTATTCCGTTTTCGGTTGTGCGATTGTGATTCCTTTTTCTGCTCCGGTGTCGTTTGAGGTTTTTCTTTGGTGGCTGTTTTCGGCTGGTGATGTCGCCGGCCGCGCTTGATCTGCCTCGGCTGGAGCCGCCAGCGGTGGCGGCTACGAATTTGTCGCCGTCTGACTCCTTGGTGACTAGGCTTCCGCATCTCAGGAGCGTTAGGTGGCGTATCAATCTATGTAACTTCCGGTCTGCTTCGATTGATGACCTACGCCGTATCACGGCTGATTATCGCCGGAGGTAAAAATAATACCTTCTCCCTTTGTTAGTCGTAACCTGTTTTCATTGTGAATTATCGCTAATTCTTGTCTCCAGCTCAACATAGTTTGGCTTTCTCAAATCAATTATTTTCCTTGAACTGCTATGTTAATTTGCTGGCATCTCTGGTAATCTGTACAGAAGTTTTCCACTGCTGAATATTTCATGGATGTGGAATCTATGCTTAAGATTGCTCTTACATCATCGCTGTACTTGTTCTAACTCGCAAATGATTTTGGTTGATAGGTATGCTGTTTTGCGGAGGCGCCTTCTCATGGATTCGCATATTCCTAAAAATGGAAGTAATTCTGCAAATCTAATAATGGACAATCCACTCTCTGAAAATCCAGGTATGATTACTGATAATCCTGAATTGATTGACAAATGGAGGAGGATTTGACTAAAACTTTTGGGATCAGTATTTTTGTCAAATTTTTCATACATTTAATGCTGGTGGATCAATGTCTTGTTCTTTGTGCTTGTATCTCTAGCTGTATAATTCATTAGTGTGGAGGGTTTTGTTTAAGAATTTAATTAGTTTTCTTGTAATATCCTGGTTAGGCATTGGCTCACTTGCAGCTGGAAACATAAGCATATGCCTTTTCTTCTCTAGTTTTGCTTTAGAATTTAATCAGTTATCTTAACATCCATTGAAGTCTCTTTGTTCCCTATCCTTTCTCTAGTTTTGCATTTAGGCACCTCCATAAGCATGTGCCTTTTCTTCTCCCCTGGGGAAAATAGCAGTAGCAACTTGATTGGGGACCCTTGGTATATTGTTTTTGTATACATGGTGTGCAATGGTTTTATTTATTTATGGTGGTCGAGGATCTGATCTACCATTGCACACTAATACTCTACTTGAGAAATGTCAAAGAACACATGTAAGATAAGGAGCTTCATTGACAAGTTAAGGCTTAGTCAGGCGAGGAAAGAAAAGCACAATATGGTACTTTTGAAAAAGCCTCATTTGTATGTCAACTACGGCCCTAGATTTGGATGAATACATCTTGTTTTCTTTGAAGTATGCAGTGTGTAATAATAGTCACTGAATTGTGTGACTGTGAATTGATCTTTAGTCGACTTGTATGATATGTTTCTTATATCTTGTGAATCATTAATGCAGACAGCATGTGGGGTCGCTTTTTCCGGAATGCTGAACTGGAAAAAATGTTGGACCAAGACTTGTCACGTTTATATCCCGAACACGGTAGCTACTTCCAAACACCTGGATGCCAGAGCATGCTGAGACGAATTTTGTTATTATGGTGCCTCAGACATCCAGAATATGGTTATAGACAAGGTAAAATGCTTGTTTGATATAAATCCACCACCTCTGTGATAGATGATAATTTTTCAGCATGAAATTAGGGTGGTGATCTTCCTTGTTTGTTGTATGTTTATCATTTGTTCCGAATATCCTTTTAAGAAACTCATGTCAAATTTCCAGTCACAGAGTGATCTTATTTTTCTTGTCTTTGCGTTAACTTAAGTCAACATCTCTTTGTTAAAATTGTTGATTCATTCTATCTCCTTGGCATAAAGATGTAATAATTAAAAGGGGAATTTGTTCTCATTCTCCACCTTCTAGGTTGCAGTATAAAAGGAATTATGTTTTAGAAGTAGAATGAGGGTTTTTAATGCAGATGTGCTCACTCTTATCACATTAGATAACATGAATAAGTAGGGGAATAAATATAAACAGATACATTGATATACGTGGCAAGATAAATATGGTACGTTAACAACAAAAATATTTTGTTATGCATTTTGCATCCCTCTGTTTCCCCTCTTGATAAGTCCATATGGATTTTTCATGTATGCATGATCATTTGTCTACATTTTGTGTGAACTTTGTAACTTGCTATGTATTTACTCACAAATATGTTTGACGACAGTGTATCCTATTCTCATCCATTATAATTCAATACTTATTTGCAGGAATGCATGAACTTTTGGCTCCTCTATTATATGTAATTCATGCTGATTTACAGCACCTTTCAGAAACTCGTAAACTTTATGAAGACCACTTCACAGACAAGTTTGACGATGCGCTATTTCAGGACAATGACCTAGCCTATAATTTTGATCTCAAAAGAACCCCTGATTTTGTAGAAGTCGACACTGGCTTCCAGGAGAAGACCAAAAAGGCGGTCAGTCTTGATGAACTTAATCCAGAGATTCAAACCATTTTATTGTTGAGTGATGCTTATGGAGCTGAAGGCGAGCTAGGCGTTGTGTTATCTGAAAAGTTTATGGAACATGATGTGTACTGCATGTTTGATGCTTTGATGAGTGGAGTTGGTGGGGCAGTGGTAATGGCAGAGTTTTTCTCGCCCTCAACCGGGGATGGATCCCAACCTGGCAATGCTCCAGTAATCGAGGCTTCATCAACATTATACCACTTGCTTTCTGTTGTTGATTCCTCATTGTATAGTCACCTTGTTGAGTTGGGAGTGGAGCCTCAATACTTTGCCCTCCGTTGGTTAAGAGTTCTTTTTGGACGGGAATTTTCACTAGACAATCTCTTGATGATATGGGACGAGATATTTTCATTTGATAATTCCAAGTTAGGTACTGCTAACCAAGTTGATCCAGGGGCCCTGAATTCTCGAAGAGGAGCATTCATCTCGGCTATGGCTGTTTCCATGATCCTGAATCTGAGATCTTCCTTGCTTGCCACAGAAATCGCAACTATCTGTCTTCAGAGGCTGCTCAATTTCCCCGCAAGCATAGACTTGAACAAACTGATAACGAAGGCAAAATCTATTTTGGATCTTGCATTGGAAGCTAATGTGTCATCCTCTTGTGCAGTTGCTGGATCTTATGACCAGAAAAAGTCATCAGTTGTAAGAGGACATAGATTATCTTTTGATTCTGCATTGACTAAAACTCCTCTTGTTTCAATGCCTGAGAGTTACTGGGAGGAGAAGTGGAGAGATTTGCAAAAGGAAGAAGAAATTAAGACGGCGAAAAATGCAGTGAAACAAACTTCTACACTCAGAAGGGGCTGGACACAGAAAATAAAGTCGAGGTTATCCTGGCCAGAGTCTGAGCCTTCCTCTTCGCCCTCAAGGAGAGATGGCAGGAAGGAAAACAGATCAGTTAGAAGAAGCCTGCTTCAAGATTTATCAAGGCAACTAGGGGAAGAATTCGATGACATAGGAGATAATGATTCAGTTAATCAGAATGGTTCTTTTCATGATGGATCTATTGAAGATAGTGAGTCATTGGATCAGAATAGTCCTTTTCATGATGAATCTATTGTGAGAGTGTGCGATGTAAGTGAAAAGTCAACTGGCATTGCAAAGACATTCTCTGGGCAAAGCACTTCCAGTGAGGAGATCTCTACCATGTTTTCGGATCCTGGAAGTCCAGCAACGGGATCGAGTTCCCTTGAGAATGACTCAGAAAAAAGTAGTGTTGCTTCATCTGTATCTCATGACTTGAACGAAGAGTCTAATCACATTGATCAACCTAGCATTCCTGAAGATCAGTCTACGATTTCTGATCCATCAGATGCTAGCGTGCCTATTATGACTGATTCACCAGATTTATCAGCAACAGCTTCAAAGGAAAAAAAATCTCTTTCTGGTAAGTTTCAGTGGCTGTGGAAGCTTGGACGCCATGCATCTGGCGAGGGGCCTTCTGATAAAGGTAAGGCTCAAATTATAAGACCGACAAGTGAGGAAAGTCAAAGGAGCACTATGGTAGAACAACCTGAAGAACATAGCTGCAGCAGTGTCAGTGTAAAGGGTGATGTTACTGAGCAAAACCTCATGTGCACATTGAGAAACCTTGGACATTCCATGCTGGAAAACATTCAGGTACAATTTGATATTTCAGGAAGCAATAATTTGCTGGCCTATCTTATAATGCAATATGGTTCTTTCTTTCATGTTTTATCTTCTCTTTGTTAGTCTCTATATATTTATATGATCCTTAAATGTCACAAACATCCACCTTTTTTATTAAAATGATAAGACAACGATATATGTGAGGAAGATTAACAAGGATGTATTGATGCTTACAAATGGAAGGTTTGAACTTTGAGCATTGTAGATTTCATTGTTCTGCCACATTCATTTTGTTGATTTTAACCTTACAGTCTATTGATTTCCCTCAGTTTATTTTATTTTCTTTCGGTTATGTTTCCTTTGTATCTATCGGAAACACCATCTCGACATGTTAGGGGAATCCCGACCCTCTAGACCTGTTGTGAGTTCTAGCCGGTAGCCGGTGGTATGACTGTTGTCCTGAGCTAATCTCATCCTTATGTGGTGTGTTTGTTATACCTGTCATCTAATTTAATCATCTCTTACATATAAATGCAATCCCAAGAATTATGATATGGTTCTTAATTAGATACATCATCCGTATACACGGTCACAAAGGATCCTTCAGTGATTGATGGTAGCAATTTTCTTTTACAGATAGATGATTGATATTTGATACACAGAACTTACTAACCACTCTGAGAACATTGTATCAGGCAATTGAGTCGGTTTTCCAGCAAGATTTACGTCAAGCTGGCTCACTCGACAACTTGTCCAAGAACGTCCTTGTAGAGAAAGGACAAGTCAGGGCCATGTCTGCACTCACAGAGCTCAGGAAGATCAGCAACCTTCTATCTGAGATGTGAAGGTTATATCCATTCGTGTCTCCTGCCCCATATCAGTATGTATATAGTTTTTGCTTCTTGTAACTAAATTTAGCCTTCCATTCCCCACATAATAAAATCAATTTGCTTTTATTTTTAATCACATTTTTCCATTCTTATTATAATGAAAGAGGGATTTTGTTGTCTTAGTTCCTTATATGAGCTTTTCCATTTTAATAAGGATCATGAAAGGGAAATTGTGAAATGTGAACTTAGCAGTGGTGGTAATTACATCATCATATATTCATATGTATAATCCCTCATCGCACGTACATATATGTTTTTGAGCTGCAAAAAATGGCACTGAATTTTACCAATTCAAATGACAAGTTTCATTTGATCTGTTTAGACCTATTAGCGTTTTACTGAGATGGGATGGGAGGATGAAAGATTTTGCATTGTTTTAAGTACTATTGGAGGCAAATTAAGGCGTCAAGCTTAAGTCTCCAACCCATTTTCGTGTACCCTCGTTCTGACATATCAAATTAAGCTCAACCAACTCATCTTACAGTGGATTCAAATGACAAGATTCACTCTTCTGTCTTTCGTGTAACATAAGTAATTAAACGTATTTGTATGAAGAGCTATTATGTTTTTTTTAATATATAAAACATGAGTTACAGGAATCATTTATAAATCATTCAACCAAGTTGAACTTACAGGCACTAATTCATTTCATAAAAAACTTTTCAATTTGAAGTTAATTTTTTGTCTTTACTTGATTTAAATGGTAAATGTTAGATCACAAGATTGATCATAAAATCCTCCTTGAGGTTTCCATTCATTGATAATCATATATATAGGTTACAAAGGTATTGGGCTTTTGGGCCCACTATACAATATATGCCTATGTAATCTATCAAACCCCTGCAGTCGAAACTGGAAGGGTTTGTACAGTGAGACTGGAGCGAAAATCAATGAATAACTGTCTGGGTAAACCCTTGGTGAATATATCAGCGTACTGATAGGAGGACGGGACATGTAAAACACGGACATGTCCAATGGCAACCTTGTCCCTGACGAAGTGGAGATCAAGCTCAATCTGCTTCGTGCGTTGATGCTGGACTGGATTGCTAGCTAGATAGACGGCGGAGACGTTGTCAGTGTAGACCAGAGTGACCTTCTGAAGAGGGCAACGAAGCTCAAGCAGGAGATTGCGGAGCCAAGAGCACTCAGAGACAACGTTGGCAACACCTCTGTATTCTGCCTCAGCGCTGGAGCGAGACACGACAGACTGACGCTTTGCTGACCATGATATAAGTGTGTCGTTGAGGAAGACACAGTAACCAGACGTGGAGCGACGTGTGTCAGGACAACCACCCCAATCCGCATCAGTGTAAGCAACAAGGTCAAGCTTAGCGGAAGGAGTGATCGTGGTGCCTAGCTCGAGGGTGCCGCTGATGTACCGAATGATCCGCTTCAAGGCCTGAAGGTGTGGTTCCCTAGGTGCATGCATAAACAAACAGATCTGCTGAACGGCGTAACTGATATCAGGCCTGGTGAAGGTGAGATACTGAAGTGCACCAGCCAGACTCCTGTATAATGTCGGATCATCAACCAAAGGACCAGAATGAGCACTGAGCTTGGTGGATGTATCGACAGGGGTGGCTACAGGATTACAGTTAACCATCTTAGCCCGAGCGACAATCTCAGCAGCATACTTACTCTGCGAAAGAAACAGACCAGAGGCATGACGCTGAACAGCAACTCCCAAGAAGTAGGATAACTGACCCAGATCAGACATGGCGAATTCGGCACTCAACTGAGAAATAATCGACGTCCGAAGAGCATCAGAAGAGGCGGTGATAATGATGTCATCGACATAAAGTAAGAGAAAAGCCGTGTTTGAGCCTCTGCGATAAATGAACAGAGACGAATCTGAGCGGCTCCCAATGAAGCCTAGGCGTAGCAGATGAGAAGCAAAGCGCTGGAACCAAGCTCTCGGAGCCTGTTTCAGCCCATACAGAGATCGCTTCAGGAGACAGACGTGCTTGGGACGGTTAGTATCAGCAAACCCCGGTGGCTGAAACATGTAGACTGTCTCATTCAGATGACCATGAAGAAAGGCATTCTTGACATCCAGCTGATGAATGGCCCAGTTGCGTGACAAAGTTAAACTCAACACCACTCGGATAGTGGCAGGCTTGACGACGGGGCTGAATGTCTCATCACAGTCAATACCTACCTACTGAGAACGACCGTTGACCACAAGACGGGCTTTGTAGCGCTCCAATGTCCCGTCGGATCGGAACTTGTGACGGAAGAGCCACATACATCGGACGACATTCGCATCAGGGGGGCGAGGAATCAGAACCCAAGTACCATTCTTTGTAAGGGCCCTGTATTCGTCGAGCATAGCCGCCTGCCAATTCGGATCTAGGAGGGCTGTTTTGTGGGAGGTGGGGATAGGGGAGATGGAGGGAGGAGCGGCGGCGGGCGCAGCACTAGGCTGCGGCCGCGGCAAGGAGGCGGCGGCCGCGGCCGCGGCAGCGGGGTAAGCTGCGGGTGTGGGAGGGGGCATTGTTGCGGCCGCGGCATCTGGCGGTGGGGGGGGGGGGGCTGTGGGTATGGATGCGAGGCGGGGCTATATGTGGTGGTCATGGAGACGATCTGACGGGGTCGGAAGACACCGGAGACGCTGCGGGTGTGTGGTCTAGTGGTAGGGGGTGGTGGTGTGGGAGGAGGGGGAGAGACGGGAGCACCGGGAGAGCTCTGGGGAATAAGAAAATGTGGGAATGAGGACTCTGAATCAGAATGAGACACATGAGGGGTAGGAGAAGCAAAGGGGAAGCGAGACTCATCGAAGGTGACATGTCGAGACACAATGAGCTTATGGATCTTGATATCGAGGCAGAGGTAACCGCGATGATCAGACGGATAGCCAAGAAAGACACAAGGAGTGGAGCGCGGGTGAAGCTTGTGCGGGGCGGTGGATGACTGATTGGGGAAGCACAGGCAACCAAAGGTACGAAGGTGATCATACCTAGGCAATGTGCAATAGAGGGCCTGTCCTGGCGAGCGATGGTGGAGGGTGGTAGACGGGAGAATGTTTAGGAGGTAGCAAGTGGTGGCTAAGGCGTGAGGCCAATAGGGAAGGAGAATAGATGCGTGGAAGAGGAGAGAGCGCATCATGTTGGTGATGGTTCGGATGATTCGTTCGGCCTTGCCATTCTGCTGGGAGGTATAGGGGCAAGACAAGCGATAGGAGATCACATTTGTGGCAAAGAAAGAGTGAAAATCTTTGTTGTCAAATTCACGGCCATTGTCACATTGGAAACACTTGATGGATGTGTGGAACTGTGTTTTGATGTAGGCATGGAATCTGGCAAAGATGGGAAACACTTGGGACTTGAACTGCAGCGGGAAGACCCATAAGAAATGTGTGTAATCATCCAGAAACAAGAGGTAGTACTTGTGACCCTCATTGCTAGGCACAGGAGAGGTCCAAATATCACTATGAATGATATCAAAGGGAGCAAGGGTAGAGGTGAAAGACCGTTGGAACGACAGTCTGGCATGTTTGCCTAGTTGGCAGGAAGAGCATAGACCAGAGCGTAGGTCTTTAGTACAGGTGACAAGACTCTGAGAACGGAGGACATCTAGAACGGCAGGGCTGGGATGACCTAGGCGTGCATGCCAGAGGCTGGACGGCGATGCCGAGAGGGCGACCGGGCACGACTGACTGGACACAGGAGGTGGTGTGACAGGGTAGAGCTCTCCGGTGCTGTTACATCTCATGCGAGTAACCCCCGTAGTAAGATCGTTCACAGAGAAATCAAAGGGATCAAACGTAAGGGAAACGTTATTGTCAGTAGTGAACCGACAGACAGAGATAAGGTTTTTGACAATCTTTGGGGCAATGAGGACATTGTTAAGGTGTAGTGGGTGGGTTGGGGCCTGTATTTTGGCGTGGCCAATTCCTGAAGTAGCAAGACGACCACCATTGCCGACGATAATAGAGTGTCCAGGACCCTTAAAGGAAATAGATGAGAGGTGACCTGAGGAGTTCGTCATGTGGGAGGTGGCACCAGTGTCCATATACCAAGACGAGTCGGGAGATGTCGGCTGCATAGAGGAGAAGGCGTGATGCGTAGCAGGAGCAGGCGGCCGGGCCGCGGGGCGGCAAGAGCAGGCGACGGGGCGGCTGGGACGCGGGGCGGCAAGTGTAGGCGACGGGGCGGCCGGCGATTGCGAAGAGATTTCGCTCGCTGTCGACCGTGGGGGCGGCGTCGAACAGGGGCGGAGGCTGCGGAGATCGAGAGCAAGAGGGAGGCGGAAGGTGGGGAGGGGGGGCGCCGCTGGGGGGTGCGGTGGTGGGGAGGGGTGGTGACGCCGCAAAAGGGGGGGGGCGCCGAGAGGGAGGGGGTGGCTAGGGTTGCCGAAAGGGGAGGATGGGGGGCGCCGCTAGGAGGGGCGGCTAGGGTTTTTTTTTTTTTTTTTTTGGAAAAAGATTAGGGTTGAGGGATCTTAGGCTGTGATACCATGTTAGATCACGAGATTGATCATAAAATTCTCCTTTAAGGTTTCCATTCATTGATAATCATATATATAGATTACAAAGGTATTTGGCTTTTGGACCCACTATACAATATATGCCTATGTAATCTATCATCTTATAATATATAACATTTAATTGCTTATGAATTACCCCAAGTCGAGTGGTACATTACAGCTACCATTGATTTGGTGCACTTAATTTGACTTTTGGCAAGAATGATATTTTAAACATGAAATATAGTCCGGTATGTCCATTCAATAGGGTTCATTTGACGAGTCATCAATACATTGCACCAAACACGATGTTAAGGCACAAATGACCGTGATTTTGTTAAAATGACACCAATGTCCATTGTCCAATAGTTGAGAATATATATTAGATTATCTCAATGCAATATAAAAACACCAAATAATATAATAAAAAAACTAGTTTAGTACCCGCACGTTTGTGCGGATAGTTTTTTTATAAAATACTTTTATACATATGTAAAACCTTTATATAAGATAAAATAGAATTATCAAAGATTTTCATAATAACGTTCAAACCTATTTAACTTAGGATTTGATTCAAACTAATTAAAACTAAATATGATAATAAAAGGAGAATATATCATTTTATCCAAATATTTTTAAGAACATATTGTTGGTGAATACTTTAAATATGCAAGATCATTTGAGGCAGCAAAAGAATTATTGGGTAAGCTCAATCGTAGCCTTTCTACCAAACGTCCAAACAGTTCGGTCAACTCGACCAAGCCTTAAAAGGGATTCTTGAGGTGTTTTGTTGTTGTGGTAGTAACTCGTCCAAGTAATGAAATTGTCTATCGCCTGAAAAAATCAGTTTTATAATGAAGAATCATTGAAGTGAAGAAGATGATTGCAGTGTTAATAAATTAAATACTTGATGATAAGAGATTAGAGGGATATATATAACCAATTGACCCTATAAACTAAATATCTAACGTACCTCTCCTTTTCACATTACCGTTGTTCTCTATGGGCGTCTTGCCTTTATTTTTTGACATCGCGTTGAATGTGATCTAAACTTTGACACGGTAGCCACTAATTCTCTGCATATAGGCACAATTAGATCCGTATTTATCAACTTGTATATTTTGATTGCAGTATATATAAAAGCCTAAAACTCTAAGAAAAAACACACAAAAAAAGAGATACCACCAAATGAATGGATTTATCACCTTAGTCTTGTTCGGGAAGTACAACCGGCCACGTATCAAATCAATATAAATACCACGTTGCTTTTTCTAATACTCACTCCGTTCGGCAAAACATGTCATTTTAGCTTTTTTCACAAGTTTTAAGGCAATTAACAAATGTACTAATTTACCCTCAATTATTACCCTTCTTTTTTACTTTATCGAAAACTACAACTAACAAACCATCAATCATCTCAAGGGTATATTTGTAAAGTGAAGTGCAAAATACCTAAAATGACAAGTTTTTTTGAACAAAAATAACACCCTAAAATGACATGTTTTGTCGAACGGAGGGAGTATTTTTTTTCTTATTAAGTAGTTAGTTAAGATTTGGTTATATCCTCTAAATTAGATAAGGTAGAATCTAAATAAATCAATTAAAACAAATTTGGTCAAAATATTTTTAATTTGATAAGGTAGTTACTTAATAAGATTTTGTTATTAGTTAAGATTTGGTTTTATCCTATAACTTAGATAAGGTAGGATCTAAATAAAGGATAAAATCAAATCTAATTTATTATGCGAAAAAATAAAAAAAAATAAGTTTGTTAAGATTTGAACAATCAATTAACATAAATCAATTAATCTCATTAAAAAAAAGCTACATTAAAAGAGAAGCTGACACATGTCGTAGGCGACTTCTCCTTTAGTATTATAATATTGATGGGGAATATCTAAATATAACTCTCGATTTATTGGCCTATATCTAACTTTTAACACTAATATATATTCTAACTTGATGAATCACGTCATCTAGTGGCAAAGCTGGGAAATTTTTTTATTAGTATATATGATAATTTTTTTTGGATGAAAGTATATTAAAAAAATCTTAAATTTAAGATTTAAATAGTAAATTTTAGTTGAAAAAATTAAAGTCAAAAGGAATTTCAATTTATCGTCTCATAGAATTAATACTAGCCATTTACTAAATATTGTAAACAAACTTTATATACAACAAAATATTTTTTCTTTAACTCGAATGGAGGTTCAAACCCATCCTGTGACAAGGCTCCACCCCGGTGACGTCTCAATGTACTTATAATAGATTTGTTGAATGCACCTATAAAATTTACTATCTATACATCTTTAGATCGAGACGCATAGTTTTTTCCTTTAAAAAAAAATCATGCAATGTAGGGTTTTGTAGTGTAAATAGGTGGTATGCGTGACAACATGATTATGCATACCTTTGAAGACTTGAAGTAAATAACTAATATTATTATTAAATTAGCATATCAGATTGGGTGACCTTCCATCCTAGAAGTTAATCCAGATCGATCGATTCTCAATCTTTAGTCGGCAACGTACGTTATGTATTGACCATTAATGAAATATATATATGGTGTTAACTATAGTTATTAATTATGTTTTTATTTTTTTGTTAATTAAAATAAATAAATAAATTACTGGCAATATGGGTTGTAGTACTAAACAGAGTTATGGGTAGGGGGAGGTGGTGGACTGGATTCAGTTGAAGTGTTCGTAAAGGCGACGGCGACCATATCTCCCTCCCTCTTTCTGTAATTTAATTTTAGTTTTTCATACGTAGTATTAATTTATTTGCATGTGCTGCACTGTCATTATCATCTCCTTCAGGGCTATTTCTGTCATTCTACACTTTGGGGTTTGACCATCAATTTGGAGGCTATATATATGGTCAACTTTGACATATAGTAGTAAAAAAATAAAATAATATATAGGGAGGGTAAAGTGTGTGAAATTGATGGGGGCCAATCCCAATATTAATATACGACGCATTGCATTGCATTCATCACAGCATAGAATAGAATCTTCTGTGCTCTTCGATTTCTCCTCCCACGCAATTATTTATTACTCCATAATCTACATTATACATTAATCTCTCTCTTTTTTTTCTCCAATTAAAAATATTTTTCTTAGAAGACCTAAATTAAAAGGCGCATTGATCGAAAACATAACTCATTTGTCAAACTTTGGAATCAAAAATTATAACTTGCCAAACTGTTACTATTCCAATTTCCGTTGATAGTAATCCAATGTGTAATGTATACATCATGCATGCGTGCACTTATATATATCTACTTGGAGATTTTGACACAATATATTTGTTTATAATTAAAGAATTTATCGGGGTTGATTGACAAGAGATTCGACGTCCAATGTGGATTGATATTGAGTACATTCGATAGATTTCAAATTAAATAAATAAATAATAATAATTTTATTGATAAAGAAAATAATATACAATCTCATCAAAACAATGATACATAGAGTGTGTAACCAGTGACGGAGTCAGGGTACTTGGCGGGTCACATGATTCTCCTCTCATTTGACAAATTACATATATTAATTCTTCTTATCAATAGCTTCATTTTGATATATAATACGCCTTAATCCGGCATCCGAGTAAAAAGTTGTAACTGTTTTAAAACTGAAAGTATATTAATCATTTTAACATATTATTTCAATATATACTTCACTTAGATTGACATTTACCTATATACTACTCCTTCCGTCCCACAATAGATGTCTTTTACTATTCATGCACGTTTTCTTAAGAAGTTAAAAACTATATAAAATATCAACATTTTATTAAATATTTTTAAATAATATCATACATATTACTAATAAGTATAGAATTATTTTAAAAAATTAATTAAAAAGTGGATATTTTATATAGTTTTTAGCTCATTAAAAAGCGTGCATGAATAGTCCAAAGACATCTATTTTGGGACGGAGGGAGTATCATTCATCTAGAGAGTTTCAAAATAAGATCGAGGTCATATTACTTATTTTAACAATTAGATAAGAAGTTACATAAATTTAAATTTTAAATTTGGTTACATATTATTACATGTTCAAAATACAACAAATTGCATATTGGCTCAATGTCTGTTACGGAGTATATTGTTTTCCACAACCTTATTTTGTTAAGTCTTTTTTTCTTTGGCTCTTTCATTTTGTTTTTTAACAAGAAAAAAATGACGATATTTTATCTTAAACCAACATCATTTGTTATATTATATAGATTTTTACTATTAAATTAAATTAGACTAACAAAGCAATGTTCCTTTAAGTCCTAAACAACACCACAAACATATATAATCGTGCCCCCTCCGAAAACTTTCTGGCTCTGCCACTAAGTCTAACAATTGTATTATAATCGTTTCGCGCCGAAAAAGATTGGATGAAGTTGGTGATCAATCGGATAGATCGAGAAATTTTAAATGAATGTGTAAACAACAAATAAAGAGAGGAAAATCAGGAATTCGGATTCGAAGTCAACAGACACATCCTCAACAAAAGTCCTGTTTTCATCCTGAAAATTAGAGATGGATCGGATGGGATCACCATTTTTAGTTTTTACAACAAACCTTCCCCGCGTGAATTCCTCATTCTCTCATTCACATTATATATACAACTCCCATTTGCATTGCTTTCTCCTTTTAATTTTGTTAATTTGTTCAACTTTATATATATATATATACTTTCCAAAAACATGTATCAACATAAATATGTTAATCACTAGTTAGTAATAAACACGTTAGTAATCTAAAACGACAATTTTTATTTTCTTGCCTAACTCTCTAAAATGCTGAACTATATATTATGATACGGAGGGAGTATTAGTTATTGGTTTAATTCTAACCTTTCATAAAAACAATTAGTTTAAATATAACTTCTGGTATCGACCTATATATATGCATGATGCATCGTTAATGTAATCCATAAGTTGCTAATTGTCAAACAAAACAGTTTTAACTATAAATTATTACCAATATACGGAGTATATATATATATTGAGTGATCGATGATCACGTTAATTATTATTATTAAATTAATATTCCTATATTTCTGTTCCCCACCTCGGCCTCAACGTTCCTCTCTCTCTCTCCCTGCTTGGATTTCTCAAACCTTCAAATTCACTTCTCGTCTCCTCTCTCTCTCATTTGTGTCCTTTAGGGCTTATCTTCTTCTCCGAGTTTGCCTGCCTTCACCGTCACGGATCGATAACTCCTCTCCTGTCTAGCTTCCCACCATCGTCAATCATCTTTATCTTCTTCTTCTTTCTCCATAGCTACCTTCACTTCAAGGTATATAAATGCCCTTTGCTTTCACTCTAAATATATATGCATATATTTGATCCCAAAAAAAAAAAAGAGTTTCAAACTTCTGTCTTCTTTCTTTCGTTCTTACATATACCAACGATATGGATGTGGTATTTTATGTACTTAATTATACCTCAAATTGTTCTTTAGTTATTGTAATTAACTAACATCATTCATATATATGTATATGTATTTGATGTTGTTGTGGTATATATGTTGATTTCAGGTTGTAGATTGGGATCAGTTAACTGCGAGGAGATCGAAGAAAGGAGATGATGCAGGAGGAGGAAGGTGCAGCTGGAAATGGACAGGTGACAGTGCCACCAGGATTCAGGTTTCATCCCACAGATGAGGAGCTTCTCTACTACTACCTCAAGAAGAAGGTCTCCTATGAGCCTATCGATCTCGATGTCATCCGTGAAGTCGATCTCAATAAACTCGAGCCTTGGGATCTTCGAGGTAAAATTCCTCATATATATGATTCATTTATGTGTAAATTTGATCTATTGTCTATATATATATATAATTTTTGTGTAACGTATGGATTGATTTCGTACCCGAATCCGCAGAGAAATGCAGGATAGGGAGTGGTCCTCAGAGTGAATGGTACTTCTTCAGCCACAAGGACAAGAAGTATCCAACCGGAACCCGAACGAATCGAGCCACTGCAGCCGGGTTCTGGAAGGCCACTGGGAGGGACAAGCCCATCTTCCTCGTCAATGGCAAGCGGATCGGGATGAGGAAGACCCTCGTCTTCTACATTGGCCGCGCTCCTCATGGCCAGAAGACCGATTGGATCATGCATGAGTACCGCCTTGACGACGATTGTCCAGACATCCAGGTACTTCAAATGCCAATATTCATTTTTTAGTGTTTATATTCGATGTGGAATGAGAGTGTTTGACGTCGCACTTGTTGCAGCAAGAAGACGGATGGGTCATCTGCAGAGTGTTCAAGAAGAAGAATCACACTACAGGCTTTCGGGGGGCAGTAGACGTCGAAGAAGAAGCCGGCCAACAACACTTCTTCAGCCATACAAGGTCATCAGTAGGGAGCAGCTCTAACAGTAACAATCCTGTCATGGCCAAGCAAAGCTTTCAGGAACACTCCATGATCTATGGTGGCTATCCCTACGATGGCTCAATGAATCTGCCGCATCTTTCGAGCCCTGACTCGGCCATGCCACCACCGGTCTCCACGTTCCTTTCTCCGATGTCAATGAACACGGTTGATCTTGAATGCTCCCAGAACCTGCTGAGGCTCACCTCTCCTGGAGCTACGTTGGCTCAACCGGCTTCCGAGCACCACAAGTTCAGTGGTGACTGGTTTTTCTTGGACAAGCTCTTGACGATGCCACCACAGACTGTTGCTGAGATGGATTCGTCGGGCCCCCACCACCACCCGAAGTTTCCATTCCAATACCTTGGCTGTGAACCAGACTTGCTTAAATACTCAAAGTAGCCAAGCTAAACAGTTTACTTGTGTTATTACAAGGCCTAGCCTTTACCTGTTCTGTCTTGATTAAGAAATGACTTAATGCCTGTTATACATAGTTTGAATTCGAATTCTCCGAAACAATTACTTGTACTGCAGTGGAAGAAGTGCATTCATTTAGGTGTGATTGATTTTACAACATTCTCAATTTACATTAAAGATGTTTGGTCACGATTCAATGTAGACTGGGTCGTTGTTGCTGTTGGTATACCAAGGTTTGCACGTTGTGGCGTCATATTGGATGGATCTGTAAATGGATTTGATGGATTCATTCTAAGCATTTGCTGTTGAGGATACTGGGAAGGGCTTTGATAATACATCATATTCGTGTTTTGAGGCAGCTGCTGGAACGGGTACTGTTGAAACGGCTGTCGAAACATCTGTTGTTGTTGGAATATTTGTGGTTGCAGTGAAAGCGTAGCCATCTGCACATTGGTAGGAGGTGCAATGCCGTAGGACAACGCTAAAGGACCTTGTGGCAGCCCAAATGAATTTTGCAATGTCATTCCATATCCATATCCTGCATTTTGCATTTGCATTTGCATTTGCATTTGTGTTTGTTGTTGTTGTTGTATTTGCGTTTGTGTTTGTCTCCTTGCAGCATCTTCCTGGTACAAGCTGTCGAGCAATGGCTTGTTAAAATTAAACCCACCACCCTGAGAAGATCAAAGGAGATGCAAGTCATAAATAACAAGTTATGTAGAAACTCCCTGGTATTTATAATTAAATACCAAGAGCTTGAAATACAATTTTCCAAAACTGTATACCTAATGCAAGTGAATAGATCAGAAATTGAATTTGATGGGGGATGAAACCATAAAAAAGGGGTCAAAATTTTGCTATGTCATGAATGAACTTATGCACCTTACTAGTACAGATTCATGGTAATTCTAGTTTCTGAGAAACCTGCAGAAAATTATATCATACAGTAGTTTTTTATGGATGATGAACTTATGGCATTCTTGGTTCGACTGAAGTTGGGATCCCAAATAGCGAAGAAACATACTACGTTGGTTTTTGTGGCAGGGCCAGGGTTGTCTCCTGGTGCTGTAACAAGGGCCACCTCCCATCCTGTCCCGCCAACATCATGAAATCCAGTATTTGAAATTTGTGGATCATTTCCTGTATGATTCTCCAAAATATGAGATCATGCAATCTCGTAAGAAAAATAATAAATATTCAGTTAAAAATGCATGAACTTGTGCATTTTGTATCTTTCTATACTCTTTAACTATAATATGGATCACATTTACATTATTTATACAATCTTCAAGGGTTAGAAATAAATCTCTGCAGCTTAAATATCCTTCATTTTCTAAATTGAGAGGAGTTCCAATGGAAGTTGGCGGATACCTTTTGAAGCGATAGCTACAGTTGGCGCATTGCTTTCTTCTATCTCTGCAGCTTTCAGATCAAAATCATTTAATCCCTGTATGAAAATAATCAAAGATTACTCATCAAAATGAGACCAATATCGGTATGACTGTGAACTTCAGATAGGAAAATCATACAAGAAGATCATCTGCTGATATAAGCGGAGGATGTTCACACTCTATCAATGACGCTGGCTCCTTTTGCTCATTTTTAGCTTCTTCCTCTTCCTCAAGATCAAGTTGGTCTTTCCCCTCTTGAGCAGTTTCTTCTTTATCATCCCTCTCTGGATAATCCTGCACTTAACATAAACAATGCTAGACCCATTGCTCTGAAAAATCCGGTGTTTAACATAGACAATGGTCATTAAATCGGACACCTCACCAGTTGTTTCTTCTCTGATCCTGTCTGCGGTGCTTCTTTTACATACTCTTCCATGGTAGCAAGAAAGGAAGGAGGCGGCTGTCTCAATGCTGGAAACTGGAAATTTCTTGCAAGTGCCAAATGCTTGCAGAAATCATAAAAGTCCGCAAGGGATTCTGCCTGCAGATAACAAAAAAAGGCGATAAAACTTGTATGCATATGTCTGCAAAATGGGATTCTGCCTGCAAATAACAAATAGCCAATCATACCTGTAAGCCAGCTCTTTTATAAATGCCAAGTGCTTTAATCGCATCGTGTCTAACCATCCCAAAATACTTTGAAAGCATGCAATCGTAAAAGAAATAATTAGCTTAATATGGTTTATTAAAAAGATCTAAGGTAGTTCTTCAGAATGCTAAGCTAAGATATGATCTACAGCACAAAGACGTCTTACCACATCAACAAGATTGATTATCCCATCATTGATGGCACAATATACCTTAAAGCTCTCTTTCAGAACCTACATGAACAATGTGTATATTAAATTTAGTCCAGGAAAATTACTTATGAGTAGCATTAGAAAAACTGTTGCAGAATGAGAGGATCGTTTCCATACCAAAGTTAACGAATATTGTACGAGATAATTGGTGCAAGCTAGTCCTCTTGGCTGCAATTCATCAACATCTCAGAGGCCACAAAAAAAACACACAAAATCAGTAAACAATGTATGTCCATCAGTCTTTACCTCACAACCAATAAGGCGGAAAAGAAGCTGTTGTAGTGCAGGCAATTGTTCCAACAATTCCTTGGCGCTCAATAAACGAGTCTTACTATGTACCTTTCACAGCAACCAGCTATTTGGGATCAACATTATCATAATAATTCAAATTCATGAGTAAAAAGTAGCCGAGTAGAAGGGCATGTCCTGGCCAGACCTTGTATGCGTCAGAGGAGGATTTAGTCAAGCACTCAGACTCAATGTCGGATTTCAAGACCCTAAAACACGCGATTCTTTCTTCAAGGTACAATGCATACTCACAGACCCACGCCGAACAATCCCAAGCTACATAAAGCTAAACTCTTCAAGATACTGGCTAAGTTTGAGGATTTTGCAAATGGCAATGATAAGCCTATCGGCGCATAAAGCAAGAATTACCATGACGGCCAGAGTCATCCTTAAAGCTGGCAAGATGAAGAATGTGTCCCTTGCACGAGTAGTGCATAAGCAGCTCTCTGAAGGTAGGGTCGCCCTCTCTTAGCGTCCTATGAAAAATTATCAATACCTTTATGGCCACCTGTAGTAATATAGAAGCCAAGAGAGGATACCATTAAGTACTAGTTGGAGATCAAGTGTGCATTTTAATCCTGCATATAAGCATACGTCGGAAGCCTGATACTATATGGCCGGACCTAGCTGAGTGTACTGAAGCTCAGTGGAAAAAATGCATCCATTTTAGTAGTTAAACAAGCATGAAAAATCATTGAAAATCTTAAGCCTGACAGTTCATCTCTTTCCATGGATGATGATGTAAATGAAACTTGAAAGTCAGGAGAGAGGATATTTACAATCCAATTGTTTGTCTTGGCCAATCTCTTTGCGAGAGCATGAATGCAGTAAGCCACATCCGCACGGGGCCGAACCACCGATGTTGCCGCAAATATTTCTGACAAAAATTAAAACCTAAACTTCAATTTCCGATCAAAATCAATTTCGCATAAAGGGATTCAACAAGATCGAAGTGATTTTGGCAACAAAAGAGAAATTCCAATTCGCATTAGCACAAAACCTAAAATGCCGATGAAAGCATAAAGAAATTGAAAGATTTCTTACTTCGGACATGGTGTTCCTTGGGAGGAGCTTCTATGTGATTGGTGGCCTTAACAATGGCGATATCCAAATCCTACAAATAACAGATGTTTCAGATATCGATCGATCAATTGACAGAGAGAGATATAGAAAGAGGAAGAAACCTTAAAGTCGCTGTTAACTTTGGCGATTTTGACGGCGGTAGAGTCCTTGAGAGCGCCAACGGCCTCTCGCAATCCCATTCAAATCAGATCTGATGATCGCAAAGGAAGAGAAGAGAGGGAGGGGGGAAGTAACGGCGATGGGGATTCAGAGGTGGATGGATTTAGAAAATGAAACAACTTTTGTGTGTCGACGCTTCGACGGTGTCGCTGCAAGTCGCACCGCCATTGAAATTTGATGTGGCGGTTTGTGCACCCGCCGTTCCCCTCAAAAAGCGCGCCAACAAAAGGCGCCCTTCTTCCTCACCTTCACGAGCTCAACGGTGTGTTTGATTTCAACAATTACACTAGAATTGTTTGATTAACACAATTTACATTTACATTATGACTAAAAAATAACATGAATTTAAAATAAAAAAATTTATTTATAATAGTGGGTGTTAGATTTACAATTTACAATAAATTTATATTGAACTCAAATTAATTTAAACATAATATAAAAATTATCTTAATTAAACAGTTTTTGCTTTCAAGTTAATAATTATTCCTCGTTGTTTTTGTTTATAATGGGGTCAGATTTACTAAACTCTTGGTGATTTCCCCATTTTTTAGTCAATAATTACGTTAAGATTGACAATTTTTTTAAAAAAAAATGAATAAAAATAGGGTGTTGATATATACACCGCAAATCCGGATTAAGGACGTGCAAACCTTGTGACTAATTAACATTTAAAAAAATTTAATTAACTCCTTTTAACCATGCCCCGACGTGCATGATTTGGGGTGTATATAGCCACTTCGTAAAAATATAATGTCTTTTAAGGGTAATAATTAAAATAACTCAAATCTGAAAATTGGAAATCCAAGTCAATACAACAACAATGTAAAACAGTTGTAGAGAGCAGAGCATAAAAAAATCCGTTATCTTAACTAGGATGGTACAAGCACAGCATTCAACTGTTTTGGGTCATACAGGTAAATGGCAACTGCCTAGGCTCTTAACGTGTACCTTAGCAAGAGCGTTCGACGAATACCGATATTTAAAGCCTATAACTAGTGTACCCGCCAGCGCCAGACGAACCATAGGCACCACCACCGTAAGGCTGTGAGGGCAGAGACGATGATGCATAATTGGTGGTGCCACTCAACTGACCATATGGCTGTCTGTAACCAGTGTCGATTTTGTCATAGCTGCTGCTAAACGGTTCTTTATGATTGTTGATGAAGTCCTGTAAACAAGCAGAACTGTCATTAGATGCTAAACACATACCCCAGTTTCATGACAAAAATCAAGACCCAACGCTTGCTAGACTGCACCATCTGTGTTCTTTCGCATCACTAAACTTCCCATACTACTATTGATTATCGATACCCATTAAACTTCAATATAGGATTTCTAACACACAATATAGGATTTCTAAAGACGTCTCCGTTCCATTGTTTCCCACTTCTCTAAGGCGATTGTTTAATGATAGCAGATCCATGGTGGAATATTTTCCCCTCAGCTCTGAATCTATGTTCCATACTTCCATGGGCAGAAGAGAGCTTAACCCTAGTTTGTTTTTAGGTAAGGAATGGTAATGGTTAACATTCATAATCTAGTCCATTTTTAAGTTAAGATTCATTTTTCGATATTCTAACCATTACTTTTCTTTCCTCATTTTCCATACAAAATTTATTTCCTTTTCCCTATTAGATTGCCTAATTTGAGGCAACCATATCTCTTAGGAATTAGGATTCTCTAACCATTTATCTCTCCCATTCTCTAGACTCGCAAAAAAAAAAGTGATGATCATACAAATTTTACACACACAATTTGATTCCTTTCTCTTCTATTCCATACTCTACTCAAACAAACAAGGCCTAAATTGACAAAAACAAATCTACACTGTGCAATCAAATAGGTGGCTTTAACTACTCAAAGTAGAAGGGGCATAATAACAGGATAATACCCAGAAACAACCATAAATATAGAAAATCTTGCACACCTGAATCAGTTGTTGAGCAGCTTGCACTTGTTGAGACGTGCCTTTAATTTCCACAGTAATTTCATCTGGTAGTCCCCTACTCTCCTGAACAGTGATTGTTGCCCCACTACTCTGACGAATATAGGCAATATTTGACCCAGCAGTCCCAATTATGTCCTCAGCATATGCCAAAGGTATCTGCATTGTCTGCGCAACCTGTACAAAAATGCAAAAAACACAACAATGAGACAAGCAAAACACATCGTTGACAACCAATCTCACTACATTTTGAAGAAAGACCATAAGAGCCACAATAAGCAGGAGAAACAAGAAAGTAGTGGCCATATGAATCAAAAGTGGAAGAAAATAAACTGCATAGTAGTATGGAAATGGCCTTGACTGTGGAACTACTCCCTAAAGAAATGCACATATGTAACTGTGAAGGCTCTGCTCATGCTTGTGTAACCTTCCTAGGATTTATAAATGCTTTCCCTTCATGATGCATGTATCTGATTGTAGGAAATTTGAAATTTTGTCTGTGCTTTGTCTGGGGTTTCTTGAGGGATTGCCTCCTTACTGATAAAGGTTCTTGCTTTTAGGTTACTTTGGTCTTAGTGAGGGATAGACCTACTCTACAGAAGGGGAAGGAGGGGGAATATTCAGAAAACAAGAGCTGTCAACCCACTCTAAGTTCAAACTCACCAAGGTGCAACCATCGAAACCTTTGCATGAAACTCAGGCTACAGAATATATCCCCATCCAAACCTTTCCCAAATGATTTTGGGAATAAAAACAATTTATGGGCGGCTGTTTGAAAAGGGCAAGAGTATTCTTCTGATGCCCTATGAGAATCGGTCCTGGACTAGGATAAGCAACTAAAGCATTCATCTTCACTCATTGGTTCTCTCTTTGAATTTCAGAGGCTGATCACAGCTCATAGCCACAGCAACATATATTGAATAAAAACATACATACCAGACAGAAGTCTGAAGTGTAAATGAGCAACCTAAAATCAATCAAACAATCAAATTATACTTTTTCTTAACAAACCTGTGTAACAATTGGTCCCCCCGGACGACCAACCCCAAAAGAACGCAAAGATGATAACCCTGGCTCCTGACCATATGCCGAAAGTCCTGGTGGAGCAGCAAATCGGGATTCTAGCTGACTCTCACGATCTAGATATAAAGTCTCCCTTTTTAATGACAGTGGGAAATCAGCGCCAATTCCAGTTTGGGAAGACATAAGGGAAGATTCAATTTGGCGATCTTGTGATACTGTTGAGTTATTCTGAGAAAGGACGTAGGTGTGCCCTGTGAGCAATATATATAACAGAATGGAGCTACTAAAGAGCAAATGTACTGACCATAACTGAACTTACAGTCTTCTCAAACAAGGGAAGAACAGAAGGATCCACCAAAAACTTCCTTAGGTGTCCAATTACTGCTTCCAATGCTTTTATAACCTTCAATACCTCTCCATGTATCTCAACAATCTTCTCATCGGATGCAGCATAAGATGGTGTCTCATCTGGCAAGGACATGAATAAAACAATTATACCTTCAAATTCTAAAAAATCCCTAGAAGGTGGAAAGTAAACAAGAAACTCATCAAGTAATAGTAAAGCCAAATAGACAGTCATAAACTGGAAATGGTCTCCTCCAGGTGCTCTAAACCAACAGAAACAATACCATGCAAACAGATGGAAGAAACCAATTTACAAGCAAGCATTTATATTGAGTACTAATAATTTGCTAAAAGCACCTAATGGTAGAAATCTAATAAAACTTGAGATCAAATCCCCCATATAAAAAAACTAACCTGTGAACTCTCACCGGCTACTTATTCCACTATTAATTCAACAGTCTTGTCCCCCACACCATTGAGAAACATTATTCAGTCGGGGTAAATTAGGATGGAAAAGTGCTCTGTTAGATAATATACAAAATCTGTTTAAAAGGGAGTTTTGGGCAACTTCACGTCTCCACACACTTACAGGAGTGGTTTTTGATATTTTATCCTATAGATCGAATAAATAGGGCTATACAATTGCAATGATTTTTTTTTCCAACAGGCATAAGAAACATAGACCCACATCTGCCAAAACTCAAAAAGTAAATAAAGAAAAGAAAGAAAGAAAAATTTTGCCGAATTGGTCTTCCATCAATTTCTCATTAACATACTCTTAAACGCCTTAGAACAAAAAAAGGTTAGGACCATCATAATACACCCAATAAAGGTTCATCCAAAATAAATATAATGGTATACTAACGGAAAATGGACCAAAGGACCAACTTTACAACACTTTCCGTAAGTTCAAGACTTATTGGTACAAATTAGGAGTTACATGTATTTTAAAAAAAAATTATAGATAAAGGACCATCATGACACAGCCAATAAAGGTTCACACAAAACATTAAACGATGCATTACCGAGAAGTCGATGGAAGGATTGACTTTGCAACACATTACATCAGTTCAAGACTTACTAGTATAAATCACAGGTTAAGGATTAAGGATCTTCACGGAGCTTGATCAGGATAAATTAAAGGCCAAGGAGTAAGGATCGTTATGAGATAACTCATGGCTCCTAAGGATTAAGGACCAATCAACAAGGCAATATAATCTTAAAACTCTAAGAATTGTCAATATGCGTATATATTATTGATATTTTGCAAAACGAGTAGATGAACAAGTTAATTACCTGCAGACAGAACTCTCACAGATGCACCACTGCTCTCCTGTATCGATTTGATCACGGATCCCTGTTTTCCTATCAAGTTAACAGCCTGTGATGATGCAACTAATAATTTAGTTGAGCAAGGTGCAGCTCCTGCAGGTCCAGACAAACCCCCTTCACCATCAGTCTCAGGTAATCCATTAACACGTTTAAAAACCCTTATCACAGCAACCATTGCAGGAGATAATGGTGCCTCTGGCTCTTCCTTGCCAGATATTAGTACCTGGGTAATCAAAAACAGATGACCAGCAGAAAGAAAGAAAAGATTAAGACTGGAAGCCAACAGTCAGACTACAAAAGGGATACAGGAAAGAACTACAACTATAAAGTTTTGAGAACTGACAGCAACAAGTCCATATCGAATTTCTTGTGAATCTCACAGTTAAACCTCAAGTTGATTACAGTAAGACTCAATCTAATGATTAAAGGCCCAGAAGAAACATGCTCAGTGTAAGAAGTTCAACTTAGAACAATGGTAGCAGCGATGAACTTGATCAAATAGATAGCACGTTGTGGATCAAGGATGCTAGAATCAAAATTAAACTTATGAACAATTTCAAAAGCTCATCTTTTTAAATAGCATAGGTGGAAATTCAAGAAACATATCCTGAAACAACCTAATCAGGGTCATCCGAAGGAGCTAGTTTGAATTGAGAAACTGAAACATCTCAGATGCTTTATTATGCATGAAACAGAGAAAGATAAACATAAGAAACATAATATCGATCACGGAGAGAAACTAACAATACGATCAGAGGTGCCGACGGCGCCATCGAGGACGCGGACTCGAGCGCGGGTCTCTTCGCACAACTTCTTAATCAGATCACCCTTGCGTCCGATAATGCTCCCGACTTTTGCAACAGGGACAATCGGCCTGAAAACGCAATGTCCGGGCCAGCCTGGCCACTTTTCCACCTCCGGTGCAGGATTAGGGTTTGCAATTGAATGCTGCTCTGCCTCTCCTGTACCGCCTGTATCTGCCGTAAGAGCGTCGGTGGTCGAATGCGGTGCTTTGTTGGTGCCGTTCTCCGGTGGTTCAGCGGTGGCCGCCATGGATGAAGTGAGAGAAGGTAGCAGTTTTGGGGGCCGATATGTGTCCAAAACCCCTAGAAGACCTCCTCTTCCTTTCCTTTGTGTTCTCTGCTTTATCCTTTGGGTCTTGATTGCTAATATCTATATCAGCGGTCCTCAATTGCAATTTCTAAAATCTTCTTCCTCCCTATTGTTTATTTTTTTTTAAATCATTTTTTTATAAAATAAAAATTCAAAATCAGACAGACTTGAATCTTGATAGACCAACAGTCGACAGACGAAATACAGAGAACGGTGCAATTCAACAAGCAGCACGCACCCAATAAAAAGACAAATCTAAGCAAACCTAAATCTAGCAAGTTGAGGACTTAGACTAAGGATAAAATCAAGCATCATCGAGAAATAGCATCATTGGCCAACAATACATCAAAAATCCCAGTGGGTAGTGAAGACGAACCTTCACGGAATCTCCCTCCCGAATACGGAGTTGTCCCGTACACACATCACGATCTTAGCCAGTCCCGATTCCGAACGCTAGAACCCCAACGAAAAAGAAGATCGCTTAGACACTCCAGTGCAAAGACGCACACCACCCAAGAAAAATGCACCAAAAAGAATCGATCGAAGCATCATTCAAACTCTTTCGAGTGGAATTTCAAGCCCTTACGGGATTTGTGGAACTATATATATATATATAAACACTGGGATTTGTGGGACGAGTTTTTTTATTAAGTAAGAATTCGAGATCAAATATATTTGAATCTCAATAGGTCGATAAGTCAGCAAATGAAAGACCGTCGAGACATACAACATAATATAGGAAAAGGTGCAGTAAAACAGGCAGAAGCGCACCTTACAAACGACGAGCCTAAGCAACCTAATACTAGCAAGTTGGGGGCATAAACGAAGAGCGAAGCCAAGCATCACCATGAAGTAGCACCGCTGCTAGCGATACACCAGGAATCACTTGTGGGCAGTGAAGATGAATTACCTCCAATGAAGCTCTTTCCCAAAAAAGGAGTCGCCCTGTATACACCACCTCAACCCCAACTAGTCCCGATTCCGAATGCCAGAACCCCAACAAAGCAGAAGATCACGTAGCTACATCGAACGCAGAGCCGAACACCACCTGAGCAAGCCGCACCACGAAAAATCGGCCGACACGGACACGAATTTGGTCAAACCCTTTCGGGATTTAATTCGGGCCCCTTCGAGTGGAATTTTCAGCTCTTTCAAGATTTGAGGTGCTTTTACATAATTACATATATAAAATCAGAATATATATATATATATAAACCAATTTTTTTTAATTGTTAATGATATGATTAAACATAAGTTATTTGTTGGACAAGGCCGGTTATTTATACTATCAAAATTATTAGTAGTGTTTACATATTAATATTAATTTTATTTTTAACATTTTTAACACACTTGGGCCGAAGGACCAAACAACTTGAGCCCAAAGGACAAGTGAGGTACAAGAGTAGAGCATTGCAACGAACGAAAGTCCATGCGGTGGACATGCCGAGAAGGCGGCAGCGGATACACAATCACGTAGCTTGTCGTGGACAATAGAGGGAGGCGGTAAAGAAATGAGGTGAGTGATTGTGCCGACAGACCAACAAAGGTCACAGACGGTGGTGGTGTTGGCGGCACAACCAAGTTTGAATCATTTTTTTTGGTAAATAAAGACTTGAAGTTCCTAACTGAATAAAACAAAATGGGCTACACAACAATGGGGCAGGGGTAACCCTCCCCTAAAGTTGTCTTCAATAAATGAAAGAGAAACCTAAGGCGACTCCTTTAAGGACATGAAAACCAATTGGGAAGGAAAGGGCAAACGAGATGAGAAAGTCGGTGATGTAATTCACATCCCTAAAGATACGTTGAACATGAAACTCTCAGTCTAAGCCGATAAAGTTTTAGCACTTATGTACCAAGCTAGAAAGAGGGCGTTTTAGAACGATGGAACCTTTAACAAGACTCACCCAATCATTTCTTCTTTAATTGATTACATCATCAACTTTGATGGGAAAAATATATATAGCTCTTGGTTTTGAGGTTGGTGGATACTTTTGAGTTGGGATTGTTGAGTATTGAATCAAATGTAACAAGATTGTCAAGTCAGTCGGAGAAAGTTAAAAGGGTTATTAAGAGATTGGATTGATAATTGTTGATGCTTTTTCTAATAACACTATTGGATGATTAATCAATAAGCTCAAATCATTGTCTTGTTAAAAAAATATAAAATCGAGATGTGGTTAGAGGGCGCTTAACATGTAACTCTTTAACCTCCTCGGGCATTGGGTAATTCATTTCACGTGACTAAAATTCATTGTCAATAGTAGTGAAAATACTAAGTGAGATTTTTTTCTAAAGATTCATACTGAAAAACGCTTTGGGTTCGCTTCTCTATGGTACACCGTTGGCGGCGGACATGGCTACCACTTCTCCGGTCACGCCTAGTGGCCCTACTGGGGATCCCCCGGACAGAAAGAAAATGTAGAAAGAGATGGTAGTTGGCGAGACCGGGGTGGGTAGACCTGTGCTTGAGCCGGAGTTCCTCAACGGAAAAATTGTTATCTCCTTCTCTAATGGTGGAGAAGGGGATCCGATTGTATCCATCAACGAAGAGGTCATTCATGCTCTCTCCACGGTCTGGAGGCCATCTCTAATTATGAAGACGCTGGGTGGATATGTCCCATACCACATTATGGAAAAGAAAATTCGGGAGCTATGGAAACCAACGGGGAAGATTCTCCTTGCGGATCTCCCAAATGGATATTATGTGGTTCGGTTTCAGATGGATCGCGACTACATGTGTGCTCTCAAAGGTGGTCCTTGGACTATCTTCGGACACTACCTTATCATCAAAGCCTGGTCGCCATCTTTCAACCCCGAAACGGATGTAATTACTACAACTCGAGCCTGGGTCAGAATCACCAATCTGTCGATAGTGTTCTATGAGGAAAACGTCCTTATGAAGATCGCAGAGGGGCTTGGGAGACCGACTAAAGTAGATACCAAAACCTTGTTATCCAATAGATGTAGATTTGCCAGAGTCTGTGTGGAGTTGGACCTGACGAAGGCTTTGAAGGGCACAATTAGGATCAATGACCAAAGGTTGTTCATGGAATATGAGGGTCTCCACCTGATTTGCTTCAAATGTGGTCGTTATGGCCACATCGCTTTGAAGTAGGGGTGGGCACCAATCCCGCAAATCCCGGTCCCGGTCTCGGTGGGATTTAAGGAAAAAAAAGTGAATCCCGTCCCGGTCCCGTCCTGCAAAAATTATGCGAGACGGGATGCGGGACAAGACTATGGGATCCCGCAAATCCCGGTCCCGTCCCGCATATATATATATATATTATATAATTTATATATATATATATATACAAATTTATATTTATATTTATATTTATACGGGACAAGAGTTATTTTAAACACAAGTTACAATAATACTGTAAGGCTTGTAAGCAATTTGAAAATAAAAAATTACTATGGGCTTAGGGGGGTTAGGGATTTGGGCTCTAGAAGGCAAACAAAACAATTTATTCTCCATTTTGAAATAGTGAAATCTCTATTCAGTTCTAATCGGTTAGGGTTACAGGAGGCTCGTATTGCTGGCAATGTTTTTTTGTATGAAATTGTGTTGTTGGGAGTGTTAACATTATGGTGATATCATTCTATGAAGCATGAACTATGAAAATATTTTTTTATTTTTCAAGGTTTATAATATTTTATTATTTTTATTTGAGGGCCAAGTCTCGTCCCGTCCCGTGTGGGATTAAAAAAAAAGGTGAATCCCGTCCCGGAAGAATTAAAGCGGGACGGGCCTCATCCCGGTCCTGTCCAATTTCATCCCGTCCCACGCCCACCCCTACTTTGAAGTGTCCCTCAGGAGCACAACACGGCATTCCGAAGGCGCAGAGGGAGGTGTCTAGGGAGAGTACACAGAAGGAGAACATTGATATGGAGATGGCCGAAGGTGTGGGAGAGGAACTTGTCGGGGGAACGTATGGACCCTGGATGGAAGTGTCGCGACGAAGGTCATCCCAAAGAACAAGGATGTCAGGATTGCTCTGGGAGCGGCAATGTCGTGGATAAGCCAGTCAATAATAAAGGAAAGGGCGACGCGGCTCAGTCTGCGGGCGCCGACAATAGTGGGATCCAGTCTGGCGAGGAAGTGTTAAACCGTTGCAGTAATGGTAAAAAACCTAGGGTTGGAGATGCAATTATGAGGGAGGCCTCAAAGAAAGGATCGACGGTTATTGCGAAAAAACTCGAGAGAGGGAAGGATTTGAGTGCAATGGCGGCACACCTATCAATACTCAAGATAAGATCCCGAACGAGGCAGAATTCAATGCAAGGACTATGAAAAGTGGGAAAAAGAATATGGCAAGAGGTCAGAGATACAAGATAAAAAAGAAGAATGACAAGAAGGGGGTTGGGTTGGATCATGAGTCTAAGAGTGGGCCCAAGAAAAGGGCCAAAAAAGAAGACATCGTCCTTTCTTTCCAGCCAAAATTACATAATTCTTTTAGCTTATTATGTGGGTCACTGGACCAAAGTTCTGGGCCAAGTAACTCTAATGGGCCCAATCACATGGTTAACAAAGAGACTAACCTAATCCCTAATTCTATTTCCCTGCAGGATCCGAAGAAACGAACGAGAAGTCGAATATGGTGGAGGGGGTTTTTAGTCCTGGTTTGGGCCTTGATCCCCCTAGCCAAGCTAGTGATGAAGCCAAAGCTATAACACCGAACAACGATGTTGTCATGGAAACGGTTGAAGGAGGAGCTCGTGGGTCTTGCCTAGAGCAGAGCATGGCCGCCCTTAAGGGGAGTACTGAGCTAGTGGGCTTGAAGATCAATTAGGGTTCTCTTGTTCGCCCCCCATCGGTTAGCCATGAATTGTTTAATTTGGAACTGCTGTGGTGCTGGTTGGGCCGGTTTCCGCAGATCAATCTGCTACATGGTTAAGCACAATAAGGTTGACATTCTCGCTATTCTCGAGCCTAATATAACAATCATGATTATGAGGCGCATTACGGATAACATTATCGGCCCTCTCGTTATTGACTCTTCACGGTTGGGAGAGGGATGGTGATTCGGGTCTGCTCTCCTCAAACAATGACAACTTTCAGGACTGGGTTCATAGGGCGAAATTAATCGATATCGGCTTCTCTAGCCCCACATTTACGTGGTCGAGGGGCAAGACGCCTGAGACGCATGTTGCTAAGAGACTCGACAGGGTCCTTCTGAATGGTGACGCCCGGATCGACTGGCCAGAGGCCTCTGTTCATCACCTTCAGAAGTTCGGTTCTGACCATATGCCTCTTCTGCTCTCCTTCGACCCCAAGATTCAACTGAATAAGAGACGTTGCCCCTTCTGGTTCCAGGCGGCTTGGATGACTCATCCGGACTTCCCTGGACTGATCAGCGAATCGTGGGACAAGGGTTGTGCCACTCCTATCGCGCTCAACCATCTCCGGGGCTGCTTGCTCAAGTGAAATAAGAAAGTCTTCGGGAACATTTTTTAGCGCAAGGACCGTCTGACTGCTGAGCTTGGGGCTATCTAGATTGCCTTAGAGAGAGGGGTGACTGCTGAACTGATAAAGAAGGAGGAGGAGGTTCAGAACCAGCTCAATGGGGCGCTCAAATAGGAAGAAATTATTTGGTTTCAAAAATCCAGGGAGTAGTGGCTCAAGGCTGGAGATCGCAATACACCCTTCTTCCACTCGTCAATTGTCATACGTAGAAAGCGAAACAGGATTGAGTGCCTCAAAGGGGCTGATGGTTCATATGTGGTCAATGGAAAGGAGATTGAGAAACTGGTGACGAGGTTCTTTCGAGATCTCTACTCTATTCCCCCCGAGGAGGACTCACATAACCTGCTGGAGGGTGGTGTTTTCCCTATTCTTCCTTCTACGGACTGTGATGCTATATCTGGGCCTATTTCCGACGCAGAGATCCACTCGGGTATCAAGGATATGGCGGCTTATAAGGCTCCAGGTATTGATGGCTACCAACTTGTGTTCTTTCAGAAATGCTGGTCCAAAGTGGGAGAGTCGATGAAGGCTTTTGTTCGGAGTTTTTCTCGTCGGTGTCACTTGGTTTGGGCATAAACGACACGCTCATAGTTTTACTTGCTAAAGTGGCTAAGCAGGAGACTATCTCTCAATACCGTCATATCAGCCCGTGCAAGAATTAGTCCACTCTATGAGAAAGAAGATGGGCAAGAAAGGGTGGATGGTGCTGAAGATCGATCTTGAGAAGGCTTACGATAGGCTTAGGTGGGATTTCATGACGGAGATACTCATGGATGCTGGATTCCCGGGCTGTTGGATTAGGTGGATAACGAAATGTGTTAGTACGGTTCGGACGAGGGTGCTTGTCAATGGCGAGCTTACGGAAGCTTTCGAGCCTAGTAGGGGCATCCGACAAGGCGATCCCATATCACCCTACTTATTTATCATGTGCATTGAGAGGCTCAGTTACCTGATTCAGGGTGCGGTGGAGTGTGGGGATTGGAAAGGCTTCAAATTCACTGGAGATGGGCCTGTCATTTCGCACATCATGTTTGTGGATGATTTGGTCTTGGTGGCGGAAGCATCTGTGGAACAAATCAGAGTTATAAAGGGGATTCTTGAGAAATTATGTCAAGCGTCTAGACAAAGGGTCTGTGTGAGCAAAATGAAGCTGTATGGGTCCCCTAATATGGACAGCAGTACCAAGAAGGACTTGCGCAGAGAAAGTGGCTTCAAGGTTACGACTAACGTTGGAAGCTATCTCGGTATGCTGGTTCTGCATAGCAAGATTAAAGGGGAAACCTTCTCCCATGTGATTGACAAAGTTAAAAGCAAGTTGGCAGGGTGGAAAGGGAAGAGGTTGAGTTTTGCGGGGAGGGTAATCTGTTTTGTGTTCCATCCCAATTTATTCCATGGCAACAGTGTCCCTTCCGAAAGCTATTTGCGAGAAGATCGATGGGATTTGCAAGAGCTTTGTTTGGGGTGACACAAAGGACCACAGGAGGATTCACCTTGTCGCTTGGGATGAGATCTGCAAGCCCAAGGGAGTCGGTGATCTCGGTCTGCGATCGATAAGCAACCTCAATCTTGCTGCCTCAAGTAAGTTGGCATGGCGCTTTCTGTCTAGCAAGGCTACTGACATGTGGAGTATTATCTTGCACGCGAAGTATACAAGGAATCCGAATGCTACTGTATCGACCCCTTCTGCTGTCTAGTTTAGCCTTATGACGGGGCTCAATGCGGTGGTGCTTTCCGGGTCGCGATGGACGCTGGGCGACGGAGACTCTATCAGGTTCTGGGTCAACGATTGGGTTGGATATGAAAGGCTTTTGAACCTGCTGCAAGGAGAGTTGAATGAAGGGATGGATAGGTGCAGTGTGAGAAGCTACTGGGTCGATAAGGAAGGGATGGAACTGGAGCATCTTTTCGCCTTTGCTGCCAACGAGAACCTTGTTAAAATTAGCGGTTGTTGCGGTAGTGGAAGATGGCTCTATCCAGGGCACCCTTTTTTAGAAGGGGACACCTGATGGGCAATATTCCATGAGCAACGCCTACGAGAATATTATTGGTTCTACTGAAATCTGTGATATTGATTCGCAAGTTTACAATAAAATTTGGAGCTAAGAGTCCCCGAGAGATTTCGATGCTTCGTGTGGTTGTTGATCAAAGGGGTTATCCTCACTAATGTTGAAAGGAAAAGGAGGCACATGGCGGCTAATGAGGAGTGCAGTGCGTGCCAAGACCAACTGGAGATGCTTTTACATCTATTCCGCGACTGCAAATGTATCCAAGGTATGTAGATTGGTGTATAGGGATTCTGCTGACTTCTTTTGTACGCAGTTTGCAGATTGGATAAGGAGTAACCTGATGAGCTGCGCTTGCAAGGAGGGTGGGATGGATTGGGCGAGCCGGTTTGCAGTGGCCCTTTGGTGGACGTGGCGATGGAGAAACGATAGAGTCTTCAATGGCAAAGAAGCAATGCTCAACAAGGGCGGCTTCATCGACGGAAGGACCAAGGAATACCTCAAAGCTTGGTACGAGCCGATGCAAAGGGAGGTCTCGCCCAATAGAGATGCAGTGATGGTGAGATGGGAGAAGCCGATGTGCGGCTGGATAAAAGTGAATACGGATGGGGCGGTGAACAGCGAGGGCCTGGCTACGGCAGGTGGGGTGCTTCGCGACGAGGCCGGTCAGTGGATCGAAGGATTTTGCCATAACATTGGCTTGTGCACAATGCCGATGGCTGAACTCTTGGGGATCATCGGAGGGCTCCGGCTTGCTTAGGATAAAGGCTTCCGCAAAGTGATGTTGGAGACGGACACGTTGCTGGCTGTGACTCTGGTTAGAGGGAATATTTCATCAGGGCACCCGTTATTTAGTCTGGTTCGTCAGTGTCAATGCTTTCTCACCCGGGATTGGGACATCTAATCCCACCATGTCTTCAGGGAAGCGAACTCGGTCGCGGACTCCCTTGCTGCTTTTGCTTACTCATTCCCTTTTGGTTTTCATGTTCTTGCTAGCTCGTCTGAAGGTATTTCTTTTAGTATTGAGGAAGACGTTAGGGGAAGGGTTACTCCTCACCTCGCTCGTTTGTAACCCGCTTTTGGTCCTTTTTTGTTTGAAAGCTTGCTCTCGTTTTCCCACCAAAAAAATAATAATATTTAGTTTACTTATTTTAAAAATCAAAATAAACAAATAAGTGAACACTAAGACCTAATGGATTAATTAACTCTACTTAAGACAAATGCAAATTTACCCTATATACAATAAGAACATCAATCCAAAATATGCCCACAACCTAAAACAACAACAAACCAGTATGCCTCATCAAAATGAAGAAGGGAGATCGAGAAGTATACATCCATTTAACCGGAACATTAAAAACATCTCAAACTAACACACCCTTGGGATATTCCATGTCAATAGAACAACAAATAAAAAAAAAATTAAATAAACGTATGTAAAAGGATAACAACATGCACTAAACCAAATTAAAATCATAGAACATACCAGACACATTAGACCTTAATTTGGATAATCATGAATTTGAAAAATAATCAAAGAAATAAAGTATTGGTTGAACCAAAATAGGTGTACGTTGGGTATCCTCCTACCACCCAAAATGGAAAAGCAACCAAAAAACAAACAGATTTCAAAATCATTGAAATGAGTTCCAACTCCAAAACACGACGTTAAAGAGCAGCTACCAACGGGAAAGTGTCCACCTCACCCCTAAAGAATCCAACCAATCCAATTGTGACTTGACATATCACCGTAGTACAATATCTTTTGTCCAATCCTTCCTACGATGTTACCTCAAATCTCACTTAAAGTTTGAAAATATATAAATTTCCTACTGTATTTTGTATCGAATGATCGGTAATAAAGTTTACGGCATAAGGGGAGGGAGTTCGTGTGTGCGGGTCCACATACGGGAGACTCGAACAACACACAAACTCAACGGGATACTATCTCAAAACCAATTGGCAATGAGAGGAGTATCCCTTCAAAGCATTCTCTATATTACCGATGTGGGACAACCACATTCCAACAAATATATATTATACGTAGCAAGTCATAATGATTGGTCATCCAAATGCCTTGATTTAAATGTTAACAAAAAAAAAGTGATATACAAATTCTATTTACGATAAAGTTGAACATCTTCTCATTAAATATGTCATTTTAGGGTGTTAATTTTGTTAAAAAATGTCATTATAGACATTATTTTATAAATATGCCGTTTTAATTATTAGATAATTGTTAGTTGTAGTTTTCAATAAAGTAAAAAAAAAATAGTGTACTCCGTAATAAATACGGGTAAATTAATATATTTGTTAATTTTCTTAAAAATTGTGCATAATGGTAGAGTAACATGTTTTGACGAACGAATTAAGTAATACATTTATAAATATAAGTAGTTAAATAATATTTTATTAATACATTTTTAAAAAAAGTTTTAAAAATAACAGTAATTTCTGTAGACAATATACTATAAATTGTGTCACACAAAAATACTGAATTAATTTCTGTAGACAATATACTGTAATTTCTGTAGAGTATTATGTAATTATGAATTTAATACGTATATGTTTACATATTGAATTATTAGTTGGTTGTGTTTTTGTAGTCAAGTCTCTTGAAAATACTCTCTTGACTAATTTAAGGTAAAGGTGCTTACATCATGATCATTTAGACCCTGCTTCATTATATGATTCATTGGATTGTTATTGTTACAATGGTGCGTATTTGATACTTTGCTCGACACAAGTTACAGGGAATTGTATTTAAATTTTACATTATTGTTAACACCCAAAAAATTGTCAAATACTCCATACACTTTATAACAAAATATTATTAAAATATTTATATTTATAAGTATATTATAATTATAATGCATTAAAAGCGTAAAGATTCCAGTTTCACAAGTAATAAAGAATTAAAGATAAATTTTTTAGGAATTTGCTCAAACTCAAACTCATTACCTAAAGGAAAATTTCTATACAAGTAATAATTTTAAGGACAAATTTTAGGAAGAGGACTGCATTTTTTTATGTAATATTTAGTTTTTTTAGTGCAATTTTTATATTTATTTTTTAATATTTATTTTTAGTGCTATTTTTTTTATATTTATTTTACACTGCAGTGGCAGGTGTTAGGAGTTAAGAGGTTATGTTAGGAGTTAAGACGTTAGGTCATTGGATTTAGGTGGGTGGAGACTGGAGACTTGTGTACATGAATGAATGATTGAATGGTTATAATTCAATTTTAGTAGCTATTGACTACGAGTAAGAGAGCTCGTTCACAACTACTTACAAAATAAAAACAAAAATTGACAAAATTTTCAATTAAGCTAGTGAGGATGTGAGATATGCACCCGATTTGAACATATTATAAGCTTATTATCAATACTTTGTCAATGGAAATAAGTCAAGTTGGATGATTTTTGTATAACTCTCATTAATATCAATAGTTTTTTTTTTTTTATAAATACTCACCTAATTGAAGGTTGATTTTATGTAATTTATCCCATGAATATGAATTGCTTTTGTAAATACTCACCTAATTTGATGGTTGATTTTATGTAATTTATCCAATTACAGAGGGTATGATGGTAAAACGACATGAGAAATAATTGGTTGTCGTCAATGGTGACGGAGGAAGATTGCGGAATATACAGTGGACTCAGACTCAGAGATAGAAAAGTGGTCCAATCATCCCCAAATTGGGTGATGAATCCAAACACTTATTTACAGTCACAGTTCTTCTCCCTTGCTCTGTTTCTCTCGTTCTCATCACTATCAGTATTCATCACCCAACAGAGGCCAACACGTACCTCTTTCCTCTTTCTCAATCCGCCTCAGGTTCAGCTCGTGTGTGTGACCTACTGTAACTCAATTCACGCTTCACACACCGTAAAGGGTATTTGATTTATTTCACTTTCTGCGTTTTCTTGTCAACTGTTTCCATCCCCCAAATCCCAATTGCCAATTTCAGCTGTTTTTTTGGTTTTCACCTTTATTTTGCTGTCCACCGGTTGAGTCTGTGTGTTTCTGTGGTGTGTGTTGTGTGGTGCCTCTCTCTGTGTGTTTGTCAGGACTTGGGAGGTTTAAGCTTTTCAAGTTTCAAGGGTTTAAGACCACCTAAAGATTCCATCTTTAGTTAGATTTAAGGCTTAAACCCCCTTCAATTTCTCAACTATAAATTCCCAATTTCTACAATGATTTTTGTAATTTCTGAACCGAAAATGAGTTCTTACCTAGTGGGAACCGGGCGAAACACAGCCGCCGCCGCTGCTGCCGCCGCCACTTATGGCTTCGACCTTGAGATTGAGCATCTCAAATCGGCATCTGCTTCAATCAGAGCGTCTCCATATTCTTCATCTTCGTCTTCATCTTCCCCTAATTCCACCGTATCTGAATCAAGCAACTATCTTTCCCCGCCACTCTCCATCTGCACGAGAAAACCACGGACACCCCGCAAACGCCCCAACCAGACATACAACGAGGCGGCGGCGTTGCTCTCCACTGCATACCCTAACCTCTTCTCCTCAAAAGACCTTGCCAAGCCCCCATCGTTCAAGTTCGCAAAGCCGATTGATGCGAATGGCTGGTTGAATTCCGCCATTGAAGAGGAGCTTCTCCTCCCCTTGTCTCTCCCCGAGAAGCCTCTGGAGCGCAGATTGGGATTGATTAGTGGTAGCAGTTGTAGCAATTACAGCGATTCCTCAAGCGACAAGCCATGTCGGAGCCCGATGGAGGAGAACGCGTTTCGAGAAGATGACGATTTCGAGACGGAATCGATTCTCGACGAGGAATTGGGAGGAATGGACGGTATAATGGGGAATCTGACGGTCGGAGGCGACAATCGCGATGACAATCAACACCAGCAGGCACGCAATTTGTGCTACGGGCTACCGATGGGGTTAGGGTTACAGGGCGGAAGATTCGATTTTGGGTTCGGCATGCCCAGGGAGGTGAGGGCGTTGCGAAATCCACCAAACAGAGAGTGGTGCAGGTATCCGGCGATGATGACGGTTGACGTCGAGGCGATCTCGCCGAGGCAGCCCGCCGTCGAGAAGAAGAAGACTAGTTGCAAGAAGAAGAAAAAGGTGCCGGAGGCGAATGCGCCAAGCATTTCCGATTGCCGGATTCAGCTGAAGCTAAATTTCGACGAGGTGTTGAGTGCTTGGTCGGACCGTGGTTCGCCGTTCTCCGACGATTCTCCGGCTTCGGAGCTGAGTGGGAGCGACGTCCGGGTAAGTAGCTGCTGTCTCAGACTGTACTGTTTACAAGTGCCTAATCAAATTATTACTCCCGGGTTTGACATGTTTTTCAACGAGTTAAAAACTCCATGAAATATTAATTTTTTATTAAATTTTTTTACATAGTATTATACATATTGTTTATTTCATGAAGTTTTTAGCTCGTTGAAAAACGTGCCAAATAGTAAATGCCCTTATATTTTGCAACGGAGAGAGTATATGAGAATTATACCTATATTATATAGGTAAGCATAAATTAAAAAGGTAAAGAGAATTTATAAATATTATACTAACTTGACTTCTGCACGCTTTTAAATAAGGTAAAAATTCTACTCCGTATAAAATATTATTTTTTTAATGAATTTATTAAAAAAATTATTTTACAGTATAAAGTTTTTACCATCTTAACACAAGTATAAAGAGCAAAATCCATTTTGTGATTACTTAGTCGTGGAATAGTGGAAATGAAAATAGAGAATGCAAATATGTCTTTGAAATTTGTTTATGACAATTGAAGCTCCTGAATTTTGAGAAAGTTACATAGGAGCCCAATATTCGGCGTCGATGACTTTTTCTAAAGTTTAGGGACCAATCGACGAATTGTACCAAAATTATAATAGTACATTTTTCGGGTTGCATTAGTTGTGCAAGTGGTACTCATTTTGGCCTAAGGAAGAAAACTGGTATTAATGTCATTTTCCCAAATGGTTGGACCATGAAGAGTATTTGTGGATAATCTGCTTGCTGACACTGTTTGTGTTATGGATTGGGGAATGCACAGGCAAGGTTGGCGAAGATCGATCTTTTTGGGGAGAACGACGGGGCGAGGAAAGCCAGCGTTCAGCGGTACAAGGATAAGCGAAGAACCCGCCTCAACTCCAACAAGACAGCTGCCAAGTAAGGATGGTTGATTCTGATCAACGCCTCCGGATGAAGGTAGTAACCTCTAATGATCAGCCTACATTCATTGTTCATACACTCGGATTTTGATTTTCTCTAGCTTGCTGTTTCCTGCATATATTATTTGCTTGCGCGAATGATATATGCAGGAGAATGATAGCGATACATCATAGTCGTTTAGGAACATTTTATACTGTCATGAACATTACTCATTATATTTGTCAGCACATGAAATGGTCTTATCTGTTGTGGTCTCTAATGCTTGTTAGAGTAGAACAGTTTCAGGTGTCGTCGTATTGGCTTCAGAGGCAATTGAATCAAGTGATGTGTAATTTGCTTTCTTTTGCTCTTTCATCTGCAAGCTACTTCAATCAGTTTTGTTTACGGTCACTTTGTAGGGCGATTTGTTGCAAGTGCGGATTCAAGTGATGGTCTTCAAACATAGAAAGAGGATGAGTTCGCGAGCTTCAACCATTGAAGGCCCTCTTTTTGTGCATCTCTCCATCTTGCTTCCTGGTTTAAAATTTTCCTTCCATACCTTATATTTTGGGGGGTAAGATACAGATGTTTCTCCTAAGCTTAAAGCTTCCCGACGAGTTAGGGCTTAGATCTTTTTTCGTCTTTCATGATACTTCTTTTGCTGTAGAAATGATAAAGTTGATTACATTTCTTAGTCATAATCGCAATTCGCAACCCAAACCAAACCAAGCGAGCTTTGTATCGAATTAATTTTTGATCGGATCAAGACAACACACGCTGAACTGCAGACTGTAGTTTAAAAAGGCTCATCATCAATGCCTCATTCGACAACACCGGACATCAAACAATGCAGCGAACTAACGAAGGCGAGGGAGTCAACAAGAGGTCCATAACTCAGCCCTCTTCACCTTTGAGATGCTCTCCAAGACACCATTAGGGGTAATGTGACCCATTACAGTGACCCTCTTTGTTTCCAGGTCTATGCTGAAAGATGTCACACCTGGTTTGTGATTAAAACCACCATCAATCAATAGTTTTGTTACACTAAGCTAATCACACAAGCAATTGTTAGCGTATTGAATAACATTACAATTATCATTAATACAGGACCCACTAAGTTATACTATAAACATGATTGCATTGATTCATATGTGCAAAACTATAGGTTAGCTTGTAGTAGATGTATGTATAGTTACTTCCAACAGCCCCATAAACCCAATTAATGTCATTTTGGCCATTTCTCGTTGCACATACATGCTTGACATATGTGCAACTCCTGGCCTTCAAAGTTGAGAGTGATTGCCATTTATCGTAGTCAACATATGCAAACTTGCAACTTTTGGTGCCTAATGTGAAATATCTTACTACCGTTAACGTGGGTAAATACATTTTGGGTTACATTGATTTTTTTTTAAATTATGATAAGGTCAGGATCCACTATCTTAACACAAAGCTTAAACTATTATATACAGTATATAGTTTCAACCTTTCTTATAACCCCATCATTTTTAGTATTTTATAATTGATATAGAATGGACATTCTCGTATCAAACATCGCACCAATAAAGGACTTAAAAGCAACACACTTGGCCATAACATGGGTATAGACCCTACTGCTGTCAAAGATATAACAACAAGCCCATTATACGCTCTCTTTCCCCCCGACTAGGTTGAGAGAGTTTTTGTATGACTCTTATCTGTCTAAACGAAACAATTTTTCTAATATATACTTTTAAAGAGACCAGATTTTAAAGGGTTTTCAAATTTTAATCTTTTCAACCACTTTTAAAAATGGTTTTCATAAGATCTATGCATTTAAAATCTTTTTAAATTTGATTTCTTAATCTATGCCTGGTTAAAAAGATAGATGAAAAAAGTTGCAACAAATAAGAACATGTAGAAAGAGACAATGGTACCTTCCATTTTGGACAAGTGCTTCTTCAGCTTACCAGCACACCCTTGACAATGTAGAGAAACTCTCAACACAACCACCTACACAAACACAAACTTGTCAACAAATTGTACATGTACATTTACAATACAAATACATCAATAAATTGTTCCTAACTAATAAGCACAACATACTTGAAAGACAGTGGAAGGGGTCAAGGGCACAAGCTGCAGCTGGTGCGGCTGAATCCCGGGCGGTTTAGGCAAGGTGGGTGGCTGCGGAGGGAGCGGCGGCCGGGTTCTAGCGATGGTAGACGACAGCAAAACCGAGCGGGGAGGGCGGTTCGAGGAGGGCTCGACGAGGCGTGAGTACTTATTGGCATTGGCGGGGCCTGGTCTAGGGACGATCACGGAGCGAACTCCGTTGGAGGAGCAGACGGCGGTGGCGCTGGGGGAGTGGCACATCCCCCTCATCATCACCGCCTTCTTGTAGCCATTGTTGTGCTTGCCCATCTGTGATTTGTAGGCAAACCCACCAAAGGGAGGGAGGGAGGGGAGATATGGCAAAGTTAACAAACAAAGCTTAGATAGGAGATGGTTTGGGAGTGTGAAAGAGGAGAGGAAATGAGGAAGTGGGAACAATGTACTATTTATGACGTAGCTAACTGGTGGTGCTTGTGGGCCCCTGGAGAATTTGGATTTGTGTGTGTCCGTACAAATTTAGGGGATCAAATGTGCCACCTTGTGTAATCAACACTCTTGTTGAGTTTTGATTCATTGAATAGGTTGGTGTGTTATCGATCGAAACTATAATTGCTCTGATACCATATTAAAGTCATACATGAACACCTGCCGACCTGCCGTAGAATCCTAACACATTAATACGCTGAACTCCATTTGAAATTTTCGATCATTATTTTGATCATGGTGATAAGCTTGTATTGTTCAAACTTTTGATTCGGACACTTTTTATCTCGGTCCATCTCAACAATAATAAGATGAACAGTAAAATTATCTATCAACTGAGAATCTTTTATTGTTATTGCGTGCTGGTTTTAACAAGTACTGTTGACCTTAATGCACCCTCATGGTTTGGGGGGACACAAAACCTCTCCCAGGTCTTTGTCAACAACTTGAATCTTTGTTTTTTTTCAAAAAATAAAAAATAAAAATAAATTCCTGTAAGGTTTGATTGATATTGATGCAATGGCAAACTGGAAATCTAAAGCTCTGCAAGAGCTACATATGGCACTATTATTGATTTATTGGGGTTGGGAGTGCAGGAGAGTAAGTACAAAGAGGGGGGGAATCTGTTTCCGGAGCCGTGAAAGAGGGGTTTTAAAATTTGCATAATTCCGTTTGTGAAGGGTATCAAATGAATGAATGGCATCTCTCCATATATGAGTGGCTCCAGCTTCATTAATGGCGAATTCCAGCACACACACTGGCGTTTCCTCCTCCCCAAAAAGCGTCCCCCACATCAAATAAGTGCTCCTCGTTCATAGTTAATAGGGCATGTCCTTTATTACATGTTCTGCTTGCTCTCTCTCTCTCTGTGTACGATGCCGAAATTGTTGGTATTGTGCTTTATGATGAGATATTCATATGGGCCTCTCCGGCACTAGATGAAATCCGATCCAACCTTATACGTTAGGAATTGTTTCCTATATATGTATTTAAATGTTTAGGTTCCAATATCTTTCAGTTCGTACGAGGGCTCTCGCTTCGATTGAATAACTCAAAACAAATTCAAATCTTAGAACAAGATGTACCCAAGAGTTAAAGTAGCAAACTAGTAGAACCGTAGAGGAATGGGAGTGGAAGCCGAAGGTCTCAGGGGTCAAGTCTCAAATGTGAGAAAAATCCACTAACTATTCTCCATTACACGTGTCCATCTCAAGTAAGCCCGATCACTCGAAGTCGATGGTGTTTTGGTGTGATCGAGGAGGGAAATTTATGTAGGGGAAGAAGGTCATGTCAAGGTTTGATGAAAGGCAAACTTGGTAAGCAATGGAGAAAGCAGAAGAAGGGTAAAAGTTTACAGTTAAAGAGGCAGTGCAATAAATGGGTTTCCAATAGCCCAAGATTCTGTCTCTTTCTTATGTTATGGTCTTGACTTGTCACCGATCTCTGTATTTACCTAGTTTGTTTGTTTGTTTGTTTTTTTTTTCATCCTGTTGGAAATCTTAGTAGTTTGCTCGAATGAAAGGGTTCGCCTAACTTCATACATTACGGGCTATATAAGTCCGATGTTAGCAGCAATCAACACATTACACCAGACCGCGAGAGCTATTAGAAAATGGGGACGGACACATGTTTCGGTGACCGAAATTTTGCACAAGGACCACATGGAGATGAAGCAACCAACACTGTAGTCTCTCCTAGTTGTATATTGATGTTTCAATGAGTAATAACTAGGTAGGTTTACAGACCTTTCTTACTTGCAGACTTTTGGCTTTTGAGCCCATTTTCCTATCAAAAAACTAAGTACTGGGGGTCCCTGTGGTTGTACTGGTATGTGTAAAGCTTCTTCCATGACAGCAATGTTTCATGGCATCACACATGAATCATGAATGGTCTTTAATCAAGCAAATGGTGCTTAGCTTGGTCTGTCTCTACATGCTCATTCCATTTGCCCAATGCCTATACATGATTGCAGGCACTATTTTAGCCTCATTTACCTAACTTGAATATGGGTTTGGTTTGGGCCTTCATATTCAAAATTCTTAAAATTCTGAATTTTAGAAAAAATCTTCAGTTACTTCAATTGATTTGCTAAAATTTTCTTTAAAACGGAGAAGCTGATGAAAGAAATTATGGAGAAACTGCTGAAGATGATCTAACAAAGAACATCATACTTGAGAGAGTTTTCAAGTTCAAATCATGAGAATGAATCTATGAAAGAGCATTTGATCTTGTCAAATGAGACGAAATTCATAGAGAAATTGCACCCAAGAAACTGACTCAATTGTACTTGCCAAAAAGCAATTTTCTTGGTTCAAGTAAGAAACAATCCATTAGTTCATATAAAAGATAAAAGATTACTGAAAGAAGTGTAAGATTAATTCCAAGTTTTTTTTTTTTTAAAAAGGCACTGCCTAATTGGTACATACAATGATACAAATACAAACAACAATATTTGTGGTGCTAATTACTTCCAATGTTTCTCCCCTGCAATCAGCACCATGAATTACAAGATGGAAAATTGCAGCCTTTACCAGCATTACAAACCACACTAAAAGATCAACCACTCCCAGATCAAATTGAACAAAAAAAAAGAAAAGAAAATTTCCTATGCACAAATTTGGACAAAGCCCACTTTTGTTCTAGAAAGGAGGAAAAGAGGGTATGTCTTGGTTTATACAGCCTACCAAGATCTGAGCCATAAACATGTTATCTCGGACCTGACAATTCATCAGGTCGGAGGTTCGAAGTGGAGTCGAGGATCCAATCAGCATTAGAGTGGTTGGTATGGTTGAAATCTTGGCGGAACATCTCATCTTTTTGCCATTCTTCCCATCTCTCAGCCAGACCATCGCCCTCAAGCATCCTCACCACCTCAGACATCTTTGGCCGTTCCATCGCAGAGCTCTGAGTGCAGAGTAGAGCAACCTGGATGAGCTGTTCCACCTCTTCCTGGATATAGTTCCCCTGTAAATCCGCGTCTACCAACATTTCCAGTTTCCTGTCCTTGAGAAGTCCCTTAACCTGCAGTTTTGAAGAGAATTCCACCATGATAAATAATGAATTAGTAAGACATATATCCAGTTCATTCAGAGTATGTCAGTCTTTGTGAATTCGCACACTGAAAAAAATAAAATAGTTCAAAAATATTTAACTAATTTCAGTATGAATCAATTTGCGATTACTGGCACATCGGATGCAGTTGGTATGTGGAAAATTCAGGAGCACAACCAGTGGCACGAATTTTAAAAGGGAAAGGACCCAGCATATGATCAAGCAATATAAACTGAAAAAAGTCTGAAAGTTATGAGCATACCCAATCAAGCAGCATGACATCATCATCATTGGCAAGCCGAGCAAGGTCAAATGCTCGTTGACCAGTTATCAATTCCAGAAGCATGACACCATAGCCAAAAACATCAGTTTTTTCAGAAGATTTTCCTGTTGAAAGGTACTCTGGTGCAATATGACCGATTGTACCACGAACTGCTGTAGTAACATGAGTATCTTTGTAGTCCATCAGTTTGGCCAAGCCAAAATCTCCGACAACTGCTTCAAACTCCTCATCCAACAAGATGTTTGCTGCTTTTACATCACGGTGAATAATCTTGGGGTCACAGTGATCATGCAAATAAGCTAGTCCCCTAGCAGAACCCAGTGCAATACGCTTCCGTTTTGGCCAGTCTAGAGGAGGTTGTGATTCTTGGCGTTCTGCAATAAAAGAAATAAGAATATAATATTTTAAGCCTAAAAACAGTGCCCAGGGTTCAAACATAGACTGCTAAAATATTCAAAGGGAAAAAAGAGCAACATAAGCTTTTTCTTTCCCTCACCACAGCTACCTTAGAGAAAATACACTGTTCCAAATTGTGGCCAAATGTATTGTTGGAAAAGGAAAAAATTGGGAAAGAAATGAGAAATCAACAGAGAGAAGCAGCAGTACCTCTCAAACATGAAGCAACACTCCCGTTAGCCATGTATGGGTATACAAGTAACCTCTCAGTGGGGGTCATGCAAAACCCTCGCAGACGAAGTAAATTGCGATGAACAGCCATACTAATCATTTCTACTTCAGTCTGAAATTGGAGCTCTCCACCTTGAGTACGCTCCTCTTTGAGTCTCTTGACTGCCACTAGAGTACCATCAGCCAAACGTCCTTTGTAAACTTTACCAAACCCACCTCTACCCAAGATATTTTTGTGGCTGAAGTTGTCTGATGCAACTTGCAGTTCTCTGAGGGAAAACCTTTTAAGCTGTCCCAAGTGAACTTCAGGATCTTCCTCAGCTGGCACACAAACCGTTTAAAACACAATCATATGTCTACTCTAAGAAATGCGAAATTTGAAGCCAATGGCCAACCGGTGGTTCTTTTGTATCTAGAATCTACTAACCTGGTACATCAAAGAAATGATCTTGAGGTTTCTTTTTTCGCCACAAAGCAAGAGCTATTGCAGGTATTGCAAACAACAAAGCAGCACCGGCAGCAACACCTCCAGCAATGGCTCCAGTAGCACCGTTTCCCACTACAACAATTAAAGATATACAAGAAACTAAGATATGGCAAGGAATTCAAGGACCAGAAGCATAAATAACATGATGCTTATATTACCAGTTCACCACCAATCCAAAAGAAATCAACAAAAGTAATAATAATTTTGCAAAGAAATTCAAGTATGAAATAAAGACATGTCCACTTTGAGCATTTGATGCACTGAAAGTTATCTACTGTTAAGGCAATAAATCAAACAGGGGACGCGTTGGGAAAGAATGCCGTGAGGGCAAAAGCAATGTTTGTTTGGAAGGAAAAAAAAACAGATTTTTTTAGAGTAGAACACTTCACCCTCAATCACATCAAAATTACAGAGATTTCAAACCTTGAGACGAAGATGTTGCTGCTGGAGAAAGTGGAGCTGATGGAGCTGATGGGGGCATTTTCAATTTGGAGTTACCGGCAAAACTGTAAGAGAAAACAGATTGAAAATTGCTCCAAGTATGAAAATTACTGTGAGAACTGAAAGCATAGAGCACAGCAATGACCTGATGGGGGTAAAAAGTGAAAAGGAGCCATTGACAGGAACAGTTCCTGATAGTTGGTTGTTTGACAGATCCCTGCACTCATAACATCAAAAGAAATTACATACTTTGGAAAGGATTACTCAGGAAACTAGCAAGTGAAAGAGAGGAATGAGGCAAGGTCCAGTACTCACAGAACTTGCAGAGCACTAATAGTTGTTAGAGACATGGGTATTGTCCCTGACAAAGAATTGTTGTTGAGACGCCTACCCTCGTAGAAATGCCACAGAAATAGGAGTGTTAGACTTCACGTAATTACAGTCATATTATATCAAAATTCAAAAGTGTAAAACCCCATCCATCAATTACAGAAAATTCGTTATGGTTGAAACCAAATTCCACAAGAGAGATTTATGAGCTTGCAGTACTTTACTACTGCAGAGACAGCACAATCAATCATTTAGCCTTATCTGCTTTAAAGTTTAAACTATAGAGAAAGCCTATAAGTGAAAACTCATTTCTGTATACAGTTTCTGGTCTGATTATTGAGGTGCTCACTTGGATTTACAAGGCGATTATGCCAGCAGTTTACATGAGAGAGAACTTCAATAGACAATTCTTATATGATATTGGACGAGGGAATCACTTATGGTTTCCAAACAGGTTCTCTTGAAAAAATAGTAGCTCTTATATATAATTCGTCAACTCGAGAGCATTAATCACAAATCCATGATATACCCAACTTCACAAATCAACGGTGTGAAATCAGAAAAGAGACGTCCACCTATAATATGCAAGTCCAGCCCAATCACGTAACAACCAACTGGAAGTCTATATTGACAGACTAAGCACAGACCAAAATAAGATATTTAATCAAGCAAAGCCTTACAACAAGGGAAAACCTATGCGTCTTAAGATAAACAAGTTTTCATGATAAAAAGAACAAATAACATGAACAGTTGAATTTAAGAACTCTCTGCGTACTATGACGCATATTTTAATTTATTTACCTAAATCACCAACTTATATATGTCATCTAGAAATGTATAAGCTTAAAACACATAAACACTATATGATGCATAAAAAAATGTCACATATGTGGGTGTGTAACAAAACATTGATCACAATATGATGGAGAAATAGTTAGATAAAGAATGAGTAAGTAAAGCATCATAGGTAGGGACCTAAAAACAGATGCATCAAATTAGACCAAAAGGAGAAGAGAGGGTTTTCGTACAAGAAGCGGAGTTTTGAAAGCTTGCCCAATGTATCTGGAATAGGACCATCTAGGTTGTTCAGGTAGAGATCCAAGCTCACCAAGTTTGTCAAATTCCCTAGCTCAGGTGGTACTTTCCCACTTATGTTATTGCTATATAGTTCCCTGCAAAATAAATATAAGATAAGATGAACTTCACTAAACTGACTGCCAAAAACATCATACAGAAAATAACTAAAAAAAATGACAGCTGAAATAAAAACACAATAACCAAGTGATAAGCAATATTCCACAGTGAAAGATAAGAGTGGAAGGCTAGCAGTTCCATGTGATCAACAGCCCCCAGAAAGCTAGGGGGATTTAAGGAAATGGTGAGATATCAAACTCTCTGTGAACGAAAATCCACAGCCATAGTCATCTTCTCTTTATTCCAAAATGTAAAAAGCATCTTCTAACCCTATGGAGAAAAGAAAGAACCAGATAGAAAAAGTTATATTAAAAAAAAAAGTCCAACTTACAGGTACTGCAAGTTCGGAAGCTGACCAAGTTGAGAAACAAGCTGACCAGAAAGATTTGCATTGCCAAGATCACTGATCATACACATGTGTGTTCAAGTTATAATCACAAACAAGATAAGCTGGGAGTATCAGAATTGTACTCGGAGTAATTAACTTACACTCGTGTAACACTATTATCATTGTTGCAAGTAACATGGAACCATGTGCAGGGGTTGACAAGGGTAGGATCCCAACTTGTCAAAACATTATTAGGATCAGATAAACTGGTCTTTAAAGCTGCCAAAGCATCACCTGTCTCACAAGCAAGAAGCAGCCATAAGGACTTGTAGCAGGAACGCACCCATCAGTAACTTAAAAGAAGAGATGAAAATTTTCCAAGTTTTAAGCCAATAAGGGCTTCATTCTAATTTCTGTCAATTATAGTGTCTAACTAACTACAAAGACATGCTACCTTGTGAATGGTTTATAAGATAGTCCTTAACAGAATAACTACATAGAAAAAGCCTTCTTCAGTAATGCCGTTAATTACAACGAGAACCTACAAGAACAAGCTTGCTGGTAAGCAGTGCACAGGATTCCTTTAACAGAGACAAAAGAGTTACCTAGCAGCAGCCGCCATTAAGGGAATTGCAATGAATTTCAATACCAACAACAATATTACCAAAAAGATCCCCACATTGATGATATTAACAAAAAGAGGGAGATTTAGACGTCATTTGCAATTGACAAGTGGTCCTATCATGGATGGTATCATGTCAACTTCAAGCTATAACAATCTTGTCAGCAAATAACTTAACATCTCATTTAAGAAAAAGAAGGGTGGGAGGTGATTGGGCAAGTGCAAAGCTATATCTCAAAAACAAGCTCAGCAATTTTATTATTTGATTCAACCCTAAATTGAGCCATCTAATTTCCTATACATCAGGCAAGCTTGCCAGCAAGATAGGAAGCCCTAAAAACGCTCCAAGTAAACCAATCAACATCCAATTCATCAAATTTACACCTCATCCATGAAACATCAAAGGATCAAATCAAATCAACTTTACTTTTGAAAAAATCAATAATCAGCTGCAATTGATGGGAAATCAGTACATAGATTTGACAATGAAAGAGCTACACACCTTCGCCATTGCCGCACACGGTCAAGAAGTAATTAAACACGCCTATAACAATCAGGAGAAACCCTCGCCCCATAGTGAACTCTCCCAACCACGCCGAGCAGGAACCAGCTAATACGAATTCAGATCCTCCATGGTTCGCCGAATTGATGGAATCAAATTGGTGAAGACCAACTCAGATCACCGAATCTACCTTCTTCGACCCCCAAATTTTTGTTGAATTGGGGAGATGGCGTTTAGGTTTTGATCCACGTTCAACACCCCTTTGCGGCAGCTCGTTGTTTGGCGTAAGAGGATTTCTGGTCAAACCCCCCACCCCCAACTCTCGAATTTCAGTAAAATTTGCCCCTTTTCCTCGATTATTAAATATTAATTTATTGTATTTTACACGAAGAGCCACCAAATATATTTCCCTTTCTTTTTTCCCCAACTGGGTTTTTGTGTTTTGGATCAAAGTGAGGTTGATGAGTAGCAAAGGAGGGAACTTGGAGCGTGGGGAGGTGCTGGCCAAGAGTGTTTAATGGTGACGTCAAGGAACTTTGCCGTTTACCTCCGGATTTCGCTCTCCGATATGCCTCACCGCACCCAATCGCAGGAAAAAAGTTTTTTTTGTTTTTTTTTTCCCCTCTTTTCAGAAAGCAAAAAAAAATGAAAAGTAGTAGTCACCTTCGTCTTCCTAGTTCTTACATGTCTCTGATTTTCTTCTGAAATTTCGGAATTTTTTTTTCTGTCTTATTTCAATTTCAATAATATTTTCGTGAAAATAATAGGAAAACTGAAACTTTATAGGTAAAGTATCACTTGAATGTCATGATGAAATCTTATATATTTGCCCCAAAAGTTATTAGTGAATTATTAATTGTATTTTTTCATTAAAGTTATAAAATAAAAGTTAATGGGGAATGAGAATATAAATTACATAGTGTATTTTATTAAACAAAACATTATCTTTTAGACCTTTTATATGATATGATCATAAATTTTTTATATGATTAAGGGGTTTTCGTTTCTCGTCTATTCTTCTTAATTTTTTTTCCATACTCTTATCATATTTTAATGTTTTTGCATATGTTTTTATTTGATTTTATAAATCTACTAGGTCAATCGAATATATCTCTTCGAGCATAATCTAGAAAATGGTCATGCATGTATTCCATTCTTTTTTTGTTATTTATCTTTGAAAGTGTCAAAATTTGTAAAATGACACTTTTTATTAACAAATGTAGTTAATACTCAATGAAGTATTAAATTAATTTAATAAATAATTTTCAAGTGTTATAATATATTTTGTATAGTTTTATAGTTTCATCCATTTACAATTCCTTCATAGTTGTTATTTGGACAAATGAGTTAATTTTAAGAAAAAAACAACTTTTGTAAGGGGACACACTTTTGACAATTTTTCCTTTGTTTTAGATCATAAGATTTCATTGCAAACAAAAATTTGCTTTACTCCTATAGTCCTCTTTAAGCAATAAATATATTCCTCTCTCTATCAATAATTACCTGAATCAAGGGAAAAAGGAGTGTCCTTTTATATATCCCACTTTCATCCTACAAACAATGACATGAAAAGGTGTGGTTCAATCAATCGTTATGTTTTAAAATGCTTGAGGATCAATTTTTATAATTAACTATATATAGCAAACATAATAATATAAAATTGGTTGGATTTTGTCCCATTAACATTTGAGATAAATCTTAGGGCTAATCTTGCACCTCCCTAGCTCTAATGATTTGGGAGAAATTTCTTAGTTTCTGATCTTAATATCCTAACAAGTTAGGATTAAAACCCCAATTAACCAATTTGATCATAATTATGGATAAATTAGATCATATCCTAACATGAAATGTGTGCTTCAAATTCCCAATTTGTAGCTCATGGAGTCCCAATGCAATCTTTCTATTCCCAACCTCATCAACCAAACTTAAATCCCTACACCCATCCACTTGAAACTTCACTAGGGCCTCTTCCTTTGCACCCAAGTTCACTTTCTCAAACCCTACCAAGTGCTTCATAGGTGCATTGTGCACCCTAGGTGGCTTGTAGTAGAGGAAGATAGTGTGCCTTCCTTGCACAACTCCGTCGTTCCTTACCTTCATATGTATGTCAAACGCGTAACTCTGACACAAGCCCTCTTCCAAGATGTCGAGAGACTCACACTTGTGGGATCGACAAGGGTGATCTTTGGCTAAGGGGATCAACAACTTGTGTGGCGCTTGCACTAGATGGTGGTTGAACTCAGAGTAGCTTAGGCCATCTCCAAAGCTATAGACGGTTTCCCCTTTGTAAAACCTATAGGTTCTTCCTGGATAGCCGGTTTTTGGGTTCGGTCTCATGTTCATGTTTGTCATTGGAATCTTGTCTACATAGGATTGAGGGTACCATGTCATGGGAAGCCTTCCACCTACAAACAAAGAGCCAAATCCTCTTATAGCATCAAAAAAATATATACACTTGTGAGTTGTGACGCATTTTGTATTGGGTAGACCTAATAAGGGGACAGATATTGTAATATTTGTGCACATATGATACATATAAACTTACATGGATTGTAAGCACCAAAGATGATATCAGCTAGGGCAGCTCCACCAGCCTGACCAGGATACCCAACCCAAAGAATGGACTTAATCTTATCACTATTCTTAGCAAATGTTATGTCAAACCCACCACCGGACATGATCACGAGCACCACCGGCCCTTTGGAAGCGTTGGCAACTGCATTGATAAGAAGTTGTTGTTGGCCAGGAAGCAAGAGATCATCCCTATCCCGACCCTCTGCCTCAATCGATTGATCGATCCCCATAATGAGAATGGTTGCATCCGAAGTAGATGCCAACGTGGCGGCATTGCTTACTTGGGCAGCCACACACGCCACATTCGCACAACCGGGAAAGTAGGTGGTTGATGTGTAGGTTGATAGGCCTTGCAAGGGCGTTGTGTACTTGCAAGGTGTGCCTATCCAAGAAACATGTTGCTTTAATTTCTTATAGTTTTAATAACTTAACATTGACCTTATAAGCATATAAGTATATAACCCTATCTATATTACCTTCATAGTTACCAATCATGGTCTTTGTGACATTGGCATTGGGCCCAATGACCGCGAGCGACTTGATGGTGGTTGCCGAGAATGGAAGGGTGGCGCCGACGTTCTTGAGGAGGACGATGCCCTGCCGGGCAGCTTCCAAGGCAAGCTCCTGGTGGGCCGGCGTACACACATCTTTTGGGCCCAAGTTGCCATACATCCTCTTCTTTGGATTGCCATCGAAGAAGCCTAACCTCATCAACGTGGCGAAGTTGTTGGATATGGCCTTGTTCACTGCGGACTCTTGCAATAGCCCCATTTTCACGGCACCCTCGGTGTGTTGGGCTAAGAAGGATCCACAATTTAGGTCCACACCTATATCAAAACCTCCAAAATATTAAAATCAAATCCCGATCTTATAATATAAAAATATACGATGTCTTGCGACACACCTGCTAATATGGCCTCGGCAGCTGCCTCTTCCGGTGTCTTGGTATAGTGTTGCGAATTGAAGAGCACATCGACGGAATCACAATCCGTCACTATATACCTGCATTCCATCATCAAATTGATACTATAAGGTTTAGTATAAGAATGTATGTATGTATATATATACGTGTGTAATACAATAGACAATAGTACCCGTTGAGCTTCCATTTTCTCCTAACGATGCCGGAGAGTAGGTTAGGGTCGGCGCAGGTGGGCTTGCCGTTAACTTGGTTGTAAGAGCACATCACGCTCGCTACTTTCCCGTCCACCACACAACTTTTGAACGGTGGCTGGAACGTGTCGTCTAGGTCTTGTTGCGACACCTACATACATACGTACATACATACACATCGTTCAGATACTATAACATTGGGCTGAAAAGAAATTAAAAATAAACCGAAGGGATTACTTACGAGAGCGTTGAAGTGGAAGCGATCGACGCCCTTCCAGTTGTCCAAGTCATAGGCGGTGTAGTGCTTGCAGCAAGAGGCGACCTTAAGCTTGCTAGTGTCCCCGTCATCGCTCCGTTGGAGTCCCCTTACGTAGGAGGCGGCGTACTTGCCGGAGAGGAAGGGGTCCTCCCCCGGTGTCTCCTGCCCCCGGCCCCACCTCGGGTCCCGGAAGATGTTCACGTTTGGTGACCAAAAGGTTAGCCCTGCCAAGCCCACATTGTACATCGCTCTCGCTTCCGTCGAAACCACCTATTTTATTTTATTTTATATTATTCGTATCCACATAACATATGTAACATATAAAAAAAAACGTTACATAATTACTAGGATAATTTGAGTGCACCTTTCCAATGGCTTCAAAGAGGGAGGAGTTGAAAGAGGCAGCCGTGGTGATGACCTGCGGGAAGCTGGTGGCACCGGGGACGAGGCTCGAGAACCGGGTACCGGGCCCCACGTAGGAAACCCCGTGCAAGGCCTCGGACCACCACTCGTACTTGGGTATTCCGAGCCTAGGCACGGGAGCCGCCCCGCTCACTAGGAACTTGACTTTCTCCTCCAATGTGAGCCTCTTAACTAAGTCAGCAACCCTGACATTGATCCGCAACGACGCTTGGCAGAAGCCGAGCGATGCGAAGGAGGCATTGGCGGCGACGTCGCAGGCGTAGGCAGGGGTTTGGGCCCTGCATATAGATGGAAGTGAATTCGAGACGAGCACGAGGAGGACGAATGCGAGTGGCATCATTGGAGAATGAATAATGTGCAATTGCAGGTGTGTTGGTGTGTGATATAACTTAGATTTTATATAGATAACACTAGCTTGTTAGAGTAAGGTAGAAGATTTTTCAATTTAAATGTTAAAGACTTAGGTGAGTTGTGGAATTAATGATGAAAACATGTGGGGGGTGTTGTCAGGGAGTGGTCCGTGATGGAGTAAAAGACACAACATAGCGAGAGAGAGAGAGATATAGATCGAGAGGTGTGCGATTCGGATCGTGTCCCTTTTGCTATTTGTCCAAGGAAAGAGTGTCTCGATAACGTCAATATTGAGTTGGGTCATTATGATTATAAAAATTGCGCATACACGGTAGGACGCGTACTTTTACGTTTATTTACCTTAATGTTAATTAAGCATCACAAATTTAAATTTATGAGTGATATTATAGATAATTAGATTATATATGAATTATTGACATGTTCTATTCGTTAAAATATAAGGAAATAATCAAGTTTGATTTGTTCTAAGTGCCTAGATGCCGCCTAGACGCTAGGCAGCCATCCAGCGGCAGAGCCAAGGGGTGCTTGAGCACCCCTGACCAGAAAAAAATACACAAAAAGAAATAATTTTTTTTGCATATATTTAGTATTTTTAAGGTAATATAACATCTTTAAATAAATTTTTAAACAAGAGTGTTATTTAGTCCAAGTGGTAAAGGAATGAAGGAAGAGAGAAAGGAGAATGAAAAGGTCTTGAGTTCAAATCTCACCTCCTTTATTTTTAATTTATTTCCCTATATCATTTATTTTTCTTTATTTCCCTCTATATTTTTTTGTTTCTATTAATTGTTTCATTAAAAAAATGTCATATTTATGTTTAAATTATACATTTAACCTTTTTTCTTTCAATATTATTTTAAAAATAATTATTTGTGATTTTTTTCTATATTTTTTGTTTCTCTTCTATTTTTTGGGTTACTCTCAACTATTTAAATACAAAAATCACAATTTTAGTGTTTTATCAATATATTTTTTTAAAAAAATCTTCTTAATAAGTATACACAAAAAAAAAATTCACGAAATTTTTTTAGGACTCCATCACATAAATCCCAGCTCCGCCATTGGAGTCATCCATCGCCTAACGAACACGTAACACCTGTTAGAACATTGATCGAATTGTGTTATTTTGAGTTGGTTGATAGGTTTTAATGAGCTATTATTATAGTCTAAAATAGTCGATTCATATTAGTTTAGGTATCGGGTAAGCTCGAATCGTATCGGTATTTAGAGTTAAAATTTTCAATAAAGAGATTTGAATTGGCCGGATGTATAATCTAGATAGGATATATATGCATTTTTAACTTAGACTAGAACAAAAATGGTACGAGTTTAACATAAATGTATGAATGTATGTATATTCAAGTTGAAGCCCGTGAAATAAGATTTGCGGGGAGGCTCGTGAAGAAAGAGATGGGAAGTGGTCAACACCCCCAGAGACTGTATTTCGGCTGTGTTTTCTTCCTCACCCACCCCACCTTCATTTAAGGGGTGGAAGGGGTGGAAACACCCTCCACCTCCCCACCTTCCCCTCCCAAGGTGGGAAATTTCCCCCACCTCCACCCCCTCCCACCCCACTCCACCCCTTTCCACCCCTTAAAAAAGTGTGGAAGAAAATGCACCCTTCGTCTGCCGTTTTCAGATTCTTCAATCCCACCAATCCAAATTTAAGCTATCCTTCTTCTGATTGATAAAATAAAACGTTTAAAGTAAGATGTTTTTAAATAAAAATTATATAAAATTTTAAAATTTTAATTAATTTATAAAAAGTAATTTCATAAAAAAAATATAAAATTATTTTTTTAAATTAATTAAAAAATAATGAGTAAATAATAAATGACATATTTTGTAGTTATGGATTATGTACTCCGTATATAGCAACCCTCCCCCACGGGGGGAACTCCATTTCTTCAATCTCGTGACTACTTCTGTTTTCACCTTTTGTGGGTTTTCAATAAACGAGGTTCTATATTTACGTCTATTGGCATTTTGGTGATAATACTATTAGAGTTACTTATCATTTCGCCTTTAAATAAATTGCGAGATATGCCACAACTCAGTCAAGATCTCCTACAACACTAACCCTACTCCACTCCCTACGTCATAAAAATATTTAACATTTATTTAATCTTAAAAAAAATTAAAAAAAATTATATTTAGATTCCTAATATCTATTTTTATATGTTTATAAAATTTTATTTTGAAAAATCACGTTTTACAATTTTTGAAAATTAAAAAGGCAATATTTTACAAAATACAATTATTAAAAATTTTAAAACATGATTTTTCAAAATAAATTTTTATAAATATATAAAAATAGATGTTAGAAATATAAATATAATTTTTTTCAAGATTAAATAAATGTTAAAAAAATTTAATGGAGTAGGGAGGGGTGTAGGGAGTGTTGTAGAAGATCCCAATTGGCCACAACTAATCAAGGTTAAGATAGACTCTTCACTATTGTTCGACGAGAATTGAACACACATTGCTTACCTCCAACATGATCTCCCAATCCTTGTTCTGTTTTGTTGATTTGGACATGCACATGCCTTTTTATGAGGTCTAATTTTAAAACTCTCAATGTTCATATTATCATAAAGTTTGTACTAAAAATTGATAGTATAAGGCTTTGATAGTATATTAGATTAGGTTATGGAGTTTTTTTAAAAAAAAAACTCTGAAGCTCCATGTTTGGAAACAGTTTTGGTTTGAGGTTATGTAGTTGGAGGAGGAGCTTATGTTTTCTGATTTCGGAAACTGGGAGGGGTAGCTTTGGGAGGTTATTTAATCAGGTTATGGAAATTTGTACACTTTTGCCCCTACTCATTTTCCCCCCTTTTCGTATCTGAAGGGTATTTTTGACATTTCATCCACAATACCCACTTACAAACCTTATACCTACCAAACATCAATCATCTTTTTTATAAGGTTATTTTTAAAAAAAAATCTCCACCTCCCACACCTCCATAATATACGAAATAAACTCCACCTCCTGAAAAATATTCAACCTGTAAAAAATCCCCCAATTGCCAAATACGTGCTAAGTAGTTGAGATCAATCATATAAGAGCGAGATCGACTCTTCTCTTTTAGTTGTCTCTAAACTATTGATTCTCTCGTCTAAAATGATATAGTACGATAAATTTTATTTTAATGGTCAATTTAAAAAGGGGGAAAATAGTATATGAAGTATGTAGTATCAAAGTCCGACTCGGACCGATGACTGGGGGTCGTGTGCACGGGCGCACATGCGCTAGTATCCTAGCACACAGGCCGAGTGAGGTTCAATTCTAAAACTAATTGGTGATAGAAAGAGTAGCCCACCGACTCATATACTAGGGCTTGTTATGTCCAACTTTCGATGTGGGACACTTTTTAGTCTCATTCACATCTCTCAACACGCCCCCGCAAGTGCAACTAGGAATGATCATCTAGTTGACACTTGGACAACTGGTAACCCAGACCAGGATCGAAAGACGAGCCGTTAGGCTAACCGCTCTTATACCATATCAAAGTTCGACTCGGACCGACGACTGGGGGTCGTGTGCACGGGTGCACATGCGCTAGTAGTCTAGCACACAAGCCGAGTGAGGTTCAATTCTAAAACCAATTGGCGATAGAAGGAGTAGCCCACCGACTCATATACTAGGGATTGTTATGTTCAACTTTCGACGTGAGACACTTTTTGGTCATATTCACATCTCTCAACATGTAGAAGCAAATAGTTATGTGGCTTTTACATGCATGTGAGTGAGTGAATGTATATTGATCTCAGTAGATTCATCATCTGATCATGACATGCATTCAAAACTTTTATGTGGTCACTTTCCACAATCAACAGTTTGCATGCTTTATGCTTTAGGTCGTGGTTGGCACAAGCTTACTGAAATTTTTTAGAGAGGTATGTCAAAAGCTTTTTGCGGTTTTCAAAAAAATAGTTTTACAAAATTTTATATAATTTGTCATGTTAAACAAGAATTTACCCTTTTAATCTATTCATACAAATGCTAAAATTTCATCAAAAATTTTATCTACATTTTAATCTTAAATTAGATTAATATCTGACACATCAAAACAACCCTTAATCTTGACATTTCATGATTGTAAACATATGATAGTTGATAGTAGTTATTTGGTACATGAAATAATCTCAATTAGGCCAAATTGGTTGTAATTTGTAAACCATCTTATGTACAATCATTGTTTGTTCAGAGAAATTGGGCCTTGTTCTCGGTAACATGTACTTTTGGGCTTCAGCCCATGGGTCATAAGGCACCCTTTATAAATCTCAACTATGTAAAAGAAAATTAAAGGAAAAACTAATATAAATAACTCAAGTTTTAATGAGGTGAGAAGAGAGTAAGACGAACTTTGTAAATCGGAGAAAATAACTTAAAACTCTCACTTTTATATACTCACACCACCATTAATGTATTTTTAAAAAGAACACACGAACAACATCCAAAACAATATTAAACTAGTTTTGTTTTTATAATCAAATTACTTAAAGGGTAAATTCAAAAAATGAAAACTAAATTATTCTGCTTGAGAAAATTACATAAAAATATCTACTACGTATAATTTATGAAATATGTTTCAAAAAAACTTAATTTTATTTGAAAAAATGACATCCATTAGAGATATTTTTGAGAATTTTTTAAATAAAATGGCAAATTGCAAAAAATAACACGAACTTTAGAGGTGGTTGCGTTCGGTGGCACCGACTTTCAAAAATTTTATAATAATCACCAACTTTGAAGGATGTTTGCATTAGATAGCACAATCATTTTTATTTTAAAAGTGCACCCCTTATTAACATTTTATTTACAAAAAAATCATATTTTTCCATTGTTTTTTTAAATCCGCTCACAATTTTCTTCTTTAAAAACAATTTCCATGTTTATAAACTCAATTTCAATTTTTCAAAAAAAATCATTTTTTAAAAAACATAATTGTGATATTAATTGGTATTGTATCTTTTTAAGACACTCATTTTTCATTTGAAAGACATTGGCTATTATTTAATTTTTGAAAAAAACTGAGTTTATGGAGAAAATAAAATTAGTTCTTTTTTAACGGGTGTAAATAATGAGTGTATTATTTTAAGAAAAAAGGGAAAAGTAGTGTTTTATAAAATAAATTATATTTTTTAAAATTAAAATTAAAAATGGATTATTTTTAAAAGTGAAACATGGGCATCTTTTTTTTTTTAAATTGAAAATTGGATGATTTTTTTTCCTACAAAGAATGTTAATAAGAGGCGATATTTCAAAAAACACAATAGATGTGCCACTTATTGCAACCCGAACCAAAGTTGGTGATTATTTTTAAAATTTTGAAAGTTCATGCCATTAAATGCAACTACCCCTAAAGTTCATGCTATTTTTCACAATTTGCCCTAAATAAAATAATGTTTAATATTTTTTTCAAAATTTTTAATTAATTAAAAAAATTTAATTACAAAACTAGTTTTCCAAAAAAAATTATATAAAGGGTAAATTTAAAAATAAAAAATAAATTATTCAGCTTAAAAAAATTGCACAAAAATACTTTTCATTTTTCAAAAAAAAAACCTCACAATTTTATATGAACAAATGAAAAAACTTTTAAGTGATTTTTTTTGTATTTCTTTTTAATTTATCATTCAAGTAGAAAGTTTGATTAAAAACTAGTTTAATGTTGTTTGGTTGAACAAAATCAACAAATATAAAAGTTAGGTGTTCTTTTTTTTAAAAAAAAAAAGGTTGGAGTGAGCACATAAAAATGAAAGTTTTGGATTTTTTTTTTTCATTTTATAAATTTGTAAGGTGATCCTTGTTCACCCTAGCAAAGTCGGGTTATTTGAATTAATTTTACCAAAATTAAATCAAATTCATAATACTATTATCCCATCTAGATCAAAATTTAAGCCGATTAACTTTTGACATGTTTTTCAAAAAATCTAAAGTATCAATTTTTTTCATTAATTTTATATTTATTACTAATTAGAATTAAATGATATATATCTTATAATTTTTATTATTCTTACACATTACATATTACTGAGTATTGTTTTTTTTTTCACGTATAAACTTCTGTTTATATATACCAGCTGCTATTTGTACTTCTTTTACTTTTCTTTCTTCAAATTATCAAACTCGACGTGTATTGTCATCCATTTATTATTATTAATAATAATAAGGTTTTTTTTCTCTCTCGAACAAACAATTTTTTTTTTTAAAAAAAGTGTCTCAATGCCTTAGCTAAGTGGTATTTTTGTTTCATTTTCTCACGTAATTGACTAAATATGTAATTTTTAATGCAGGTTATATATTTTATTTTCCTGGGGAGCCATGTAGGGTATATGTTTTTTTATTCAGCTCACATTATTAATTGTCTTATGATAATTCCCTGCGCTGTCATTCTCTTTTAAAATTTTGTCCCATGATATTTGCTGTTTCAATATGGTCCGTATGTATCATGTATATATATGTGTGGATGGGAAGAACCAGTTTGCAACTTTTTCAATAAAATTTAAGATTTATTAATTAGGACAAAACAAATTAAATCTTATGAACCATCATATATTTAATACTACCCAATATTACCCTAATTAAATTTATTTTCCTAACGTAGAACTAGAGAATCAACTTTAAGCACTTGATGACATCTATCTTAGTGGTTGACTATGTGATAACTTCATAAGGTGGCCTCTTTTATAGATGAAACGAGTATATATATAATTCGATTTTTTTTAAAAGTTCAATCGAAAAGAATTATCAATTTGTTTAAAAAAGATTAATTTCTTAAAATTTCTTCTTTGTTTAATTAGTTGTTTTGATTGGGTTTCTTAATTTATGGTCTAAATAGAATTTATAAAGACTGTCTACAATTTCATCAGCTTGAAATTTAGTCACAATTACAAAGTTGGAGACGGATCTCTTGGATCTATTAGTTGTTAAGGGGGTTGTTCAAAAATGATATTTGGTAACTCACCACGATTTTTCTATTTTATACCTTTGGGATATAGGAAAATCTATTTTATACTTTGGGATATAGGAAACTGGAAAATGTTTATCCTAAATATCCTCAGTTTAGCTATTGTTAAATTAGATTATATGAGTTTTATCCATTTTTTCTTAAATTTTTTTCTTAATAAAGTATCTTTATAGACACACAATAGACAAACGGAACTTGGTAAACATAGGGTTGCGCGCTGTCTTGCTGACTTGCTGCGTGTTTCCACCGTATATGTTGCTAAAATTCTTATTGGAATTTTTGGACATATTGTATATTTGACATTTACTACATATTCAAATAGTTTAACTATCAATGTGTTACTCCCTTATAATATATTTTTTTTCTACAACGATTACAACTAATATTTGATATTATTTAAAATTACTACCTATATCAATACATACTTTCTCCATTTGGTAAAAATGTTATTTAATATGTATACACATATTTTTAGAATGAGAAATATCATATAAAATATTAATGTTTTTTATAAAAACAAACAATTTTATACTTATTATTGATAAATATTAATTATTAAAAATATATATATATATATATATTATATAAATTTTTATTTTATTAAAAAAGCTATATTTTATCGAATCAGTAAATTATATGATATCGCCATATAAAGAATATATAGCATTATGTCCTTGTAAATGTATCTTATTTACAATGAATATTCTCATCTTGATCCATGACTGAATCATAAATAATACTATCTGGCCACCAATTATTTATAATGCCAAACCATGCATATTCCAGGAGTCTAACAATTATTTGAAAATTATTAGCGATTTATAAAACTTATATACTCCGTATGTATACAAAATAAAGAAGATTAGTATATTATAGTATATTCCTAGTGTAATAAATATAACGAGTATAATAATATATTAATAATGCATCACCTCTTAAATGCTCTAAATGGGCAAACATAGCTAAACAGTGTTGGGTAGTTGGGTGATTAGGTCTCCCATTATTCTTAACAATTTTGATTAATTATACTCTATCTCAAAATTGAAGTGATTTTGCTTATCTCTTAAGAGGTGTTTTTAAAAATTATAAATTTAATAAAAATATAAAAATTTTAATTAATTTTTAAAAATATTTTCATACTTAATATATAAAAAAGAATTATAATTTTCTAATGTTATTAATTTCTTTAAAAAAATATACCAAAAAAATAAAACAACATTCAATTATGAGATGGATGATAATTATTTAAAATAGTATAAATAAAAGGTCAAAAATAGGGAGTTAACTCCGTAAAAAAAAAATACTACAGTACTGTACTGTAGTAATGAAAGGGTGGGAGGGAGGCGTGACGTAAGCAGTAAGCAGAGTGTGTTGTGTTGGCACAAACGGGATCGAAACGCGGCAGGAAACGCTTACCGCATCTGTAGGCAGTTTAAAGTTTAATTCCGGTGTATGATTCCGGAATCTCACCGCTCCGTCCCCTCCCTCCCTCCACCCATTTCACTACACGTGTCAATACTGCAGATATTCCGTCAGCAACATGTACGCTGCCTCCATCAGCTGGCTCCCCCCCCCCCCCATCAGCTCCAGCCGAGCCGTTCGCCTTCCCAATAATAAATGAGCAACCAAGATTTCGCCACTGCACCCATATTTTAGAGTTTTTTTTGTATAATTAATAAGATAAATTAATAAAATTTAAAACTTTTATATTTAATTATGTTCTTACATGGGATGAAAAAGTGTTCAAAAAATAAATTATTTTAATATAGAAAGAGTATATTTTTAACTTATTTATATAAATAAAAACAATTTATGTATAAAACAAATTTTTTCTAACCTACTAGTAGACATCTCCCTAGTTTGCTGACTTTGCTCCATCCATGGACAAATCTAGGAGCAAATCCAACAGCTCCTCTAAAAATTCTCTAAAATAGAGGAAAAAATATGAAAATTTCTAAAAAATTTACGCTTCAACTCCAACAGCTTCTCTATTTTACAAATTTCTGCATTTATTACATATTACATATACTCTTTATTTCAAACAATTTCAATTTTAGCTATTCTTAAACTTTATGCAAATTGTTAAATAATTTCATACAACTAGATGAACATGAATTTTAAGTTAAAATTTTCAAAAACGTAAATAAGTTTAATTGAAATATGAGCTTTAACGTACATTTAAGCTCAACATAACTTCAAATATAAACTAGTATAAGTTTGACATTTACGTATAACATGAGTTTTAATATAACTTAAAACTAACATGTTTAAATTAAATATCGAGTTAATTCTGGCAAAACATTCAATTTAATTTAATTATAACAAATACCTCCCAACTTAATTTTTGTATAAATATAACAAACTTGTCCAATTGTTGATGAATTACAATAAATTTGCATTGGTATTGAGGAAAATTAAATTTTAGAGTTTTTCCATCTTTCTCTAAATTTAGAGAAATTTTTTCTCTCTCCTAAGGTTTCTCTATTTTAGAGATGAATATAGAGGAGCTGTTGGACCTAAAAAAAACTCATATTTCCTCTAAAAATTTTAACTTTCTCTATTTTACAAGAGCTGTTGAGGTTGCTCTAACCTACTAGTAGACCTCTCCCGTAGTTTGCTGACTTTGCTCCATCCATGGACAAATCTAGGAGGACTCGGGGTGATTAGAGACTCTAACCTGAAAGGAAAAATTAGATAGAAAAAAAGTGTTTTATTTTATAATTTTTACTTTCAACAGTTAAAGTAAATAAATAATAAATTATATGCTCAATATATAGATTTCACTTTTTTTTTTGACATTGAACACCCAAGTGCCAAACTTTTATTCCGTAACTAACCGCTAGTATTCTAACAAAAACACACACATATATATATTGATTGCATTATAATTAATATATACGGAGTATAACATTATAAATTATAAAAAGTCATATAAATCATTAGACCTCAACATATTTACAGTAACCACTAGCAGTAAATGTAATTTGATGGAGTCGATGACCTTTCACACGCGCCAAAGGATTTAACGTAGTGAGAGGCAACAAATTGGTGTCATCTTCGTGGGTACTAAATTATTGTCTTCTGCTGACATCACGAATCTTTATAATTATTGGTTCGATAGTTGACATTTGCTGTCCCTCTACAGTGAACCAATTAAATTGTATTTTGTTCAATTTTTTTTTTAATGCCATTTGTCATAAATCAGTTTTTTTTTAAAATATATAGATATAAACCACAAATAATATCAACGATTTTGTTGATTAGGTCTGTCCTTGCGTGGATACGAGTGTTTTTTTTTTCTCTAGTAGTTAAGACAATTTTGTTATGTCACAAAGTTGTTCTTCGCTAACCATTATCAACGATTTGAAGCCATTATATGTATAATAAGGGAGATTTGATGATACGGTGCACGAAGAATTAATCAAGACCAAAATTAAATTATAGAATTGTGAAAGCAAATTTTCTTCTATTGATCTAAATTGATTGTAAACTGAGTATTGATTATGAGTTTTAAGTAGGCAAAACATCCTAAAGAAAAAGAGGCAAGACCATAAACGACGGAATCTCTAGCGATTTCGTGAACAAGCAAGTTAGGTGACATTGTGACAATACTGACTTTGTATGTTCTTTTGTGTGTTCACGAAGGATCAGCCATTATCGACAAGCAATTCCAAAGGGTGTGAACTAAGAAATCAATGCTTCACAAAACGTTTGGGTACGGTTCTTCTTCATAGTTAAACCTTCTGCACATTATCATGTTAACTTTTGTTTTCGATTTCTGAATTTTCCAAACTTGTTCAAAAATCGACTAATTAACTATAAAATGAAAATTTGTGCAAGTAATAGCATGCATATATAGATGTGAAGAAACCCAAAAAGATCGACAATCTGAGCACAATAGCTCAAATACAGTGAATACAACCTTGTTTCATTGAAGCAACATTGAGAGCTAGCTTAACCAGAGGAAGAAAGCGGCAGACATTTCATTCATTTATTAGCATCAATTCCAAAAACCCTACAAATATGGTGGTATGCGCACAACTTAAATAGCAGAAGTTTCTTTCATGTGATTGGTGCATCATAAAGACACAAAAGAAGCTAAATGACTTATTATAAGCATAACCGAAATTTAAGTGAAATGTTAAATATATGCACATACATAATCTTCATGCGATGAAGCTAGGTAGACCTGGGCAAATGCGAGTAGACCCGCTCGGCCCGTCCGCATTAGCGGGCGGGTTTGGACACGGGGAAAAGCCCACGCGGGTTGCTAGGCCTAGCCCGTGCCCACGGCGGGTACGAGATTGGACAGATCAATCAACCCGTTATGAGCCTAGCGGCCCGTAACGGGTACCCGCCTTTTTTTAATTAAAATTAATATATATATGTGTGTGTGATAAATAATATTAATTATTCATTTTTAAAATAAAATAAAAACATGTAATATATATACATCTTACAGTAAGTTATATATATATATACATCTTATAGTTACTGTTTTTTATATATATATATATGTAAGTTGTGTGTGTATATATAAACCTAATAAGTATAACTTTAATAAGAAAAATTGATTAGGTTTGCAGGTACTCGCGGACTACTCGCACCCACATTTGCGGACGGGTTTGGACATGACTTCCAACCCTTAAGCGGGCTTAGCCCAATCCGCGCACGTAACAACGGGACAAAATCTCGGGCAAAACCTGACCCAAGCCCGACCCAAGCCCGCGTTTGCCCGGGTCTCAAGCCAGGGAGTAGGGCATATCTTCGATCATCGATATTCAAACTCTTTTTTGCCCCCTAATTATCAGAATCGATATTCAATCTCTACATATATAATTAGCTTATATAGCATAATTAATAATTAATGTTAGGTCAGGTGTGGACAAAACCTCATAAGCCTTAGAAAAATGGCAAACAAAACCTAGCTAGATACTCGATCTCTATTCAACTCAACAACATATATTGTATTTTCGGATCATCAAGTACGGAGTATATGCAAGTTACCGCAATTCAATCAAGTAACTAGACCTAGTGGGATACAAATTAACATTTTTTTAATTGAATATACAGTATCAACAATACATCCATTCTAGAATGAAAACTAATTTTACAATTAATTAAGCACTTGGCTTCTCCTTTTTTTGTTTGCCATTTTTCTAATGTAAAATTTATAAACGGTTAATAAACTGACTAAAATTATAAATAGAAATTATAAATAGGGTAAAATTTATAAATTGTTGGTAAAAGTAGTTAAAAATTTAAACAAAAAGATAATCTCCGTATAGGGAGAAAAACAGTTTATTTGTAAAACGTGGAATTTATTTGGTTGTTATTAGGGGTATTGTGATACTTTCAAACCAAATAAGATAAAAGAGAGAATAAACACCCAAATAACCTCCATTTTGTAGCTTATTTTTTAACACAATTTTTTAACACGTTTTTGTTTATTTTGGTCATCCAAACAACCAAAAAAACTATTTAAAAAAATAAACATCCGCAAATGATTAATTTTTAACAGTTTTTTTGTTGTCATACACACCCTATATATTGTAAAATGGCCTAGTACCTGTACCGTACCTTCTATAGATTAAAAAAAGGGGGTTTACATGTTAAAATTGGTGAGGGTCCTTTGTTAAAGTCGGCTGGGCTCGGTGGGGCTAAGACGAGCTGGAGGGAGGTCGTGTGTGCGGGCCCACATACGGGAGACTCGAACAACACATAAACCCAACGGGCTCAAGTGCAACGGCTTTAGCCAACAAAGTTGCACTTGCCACGCGACATGTCAACAAGGCCAGCAACCCCACTAATCCGAAACCCAGACCGCAACTAGCCGAACCCGGCTCTGATACCATGTTAAACTCGAACAACACATAAACCCAACGGAGTTCCATCTCAAAACCAATTGGTAATGAGAGGAGTAGCCCTTCAACCTTATATGTTGTTCAAGCATTCTCTATATTACCGATGTGGGACAAGCACAAATTCCAACAAATTTATAATTATGATTTTTTTATAGTTTTTTTAATTTATTAAAAATAATTATAAAACTAACCCATTTATTACGAGAAATAATAAAATAATTCATCACATCTAATAAAGCGATAAAAGAATATATATATAACAAACCATAATTACGGATTAAAAGATCTCAACTATGGTAAAATATAGACTATTCTTATATCTCTTTTTGTTCCCCACCTTTACATGTTTTTCAACACGTACACGTACACATCAACTTTATTTTATGTAGTTCCTTCATTAGCCGTTGCATCTAATAATGGAGCGCTACTAGTCATTAAAAACGCCACTTAATTAACCTAACCCATCCTTGATTGAAAGAGAGAGGGAGTTTTTATCAAGTAAAAAAAAGTACACACATCTATCTTATTGAATCTATCTAATGAAATGCAAGGAAAGTGAAATATGATCAATAGATCAACGGTTCGAATCCCTTTTTCTACTTTAATGGACATAAATATATACCTATAAATAAAAAAAAATCTACACATTCATTTTATTGAGTCTATGTATATCCAGTGTAAATTAACTACATACATTGAAATACATCAAATTGAGTTTGAGTTAGAGTTAGGACATGTGAAGGGATTATATGTGAGCTAGAGAGAGCATTTTATACCCTCTTGTTTTTTTTTTTTTTTTTTTGATTAGGAAAGAATTCGGGCGAGCGAGCTCTACCCGATGGCATCCTTACGGATGAGGTCAAGAAGACCAGAATCGTTGTTTATATCGACACCCCAGGCAGAGTGGCAAAGGTGTGCAACCTTATCAGCCACTCTATTGCCTAATCGGGGAACATGAAAGAAGGAAACTTCTTTCAAAGTCGATAGTAGAAATTTAACATCTGATAAAATCAGTTCGATTTCCCAAGGACACGTAGATGTTTTATTTAGGTGGTTTATGATTATCATGGAGTCACCTTCAATGTGGAGTTTATTGATACGGAGTTGTAGAGCCTTTTGAATTCCCAATTTAAGAGCAAGCGCTTCCGCTTTCAAAGGACTTTGTTTGCCAAGTTTTTTATAACAGATGTGTATCGGATGTCCTTCCCAGTCTCGGATTATGGCTCCAGCCGAGCTATCATTGTTTGAGATTGTGGATCCATCAAAATTTAACTTGAAAGTACCCCTAGGGGGTTTTCGCCAAGTAATGTTCCCAGGCTTTCTTTTCGTCCTTGGATGCTTGGAGATTCGTGTGCGTAAGGGGAATTCCTCATCCAAGTTATACTCAAAGGGAGCTGTTTTACTCCAATTTTCCTTATGGGTTTTAATGACACGTAATGAACTTTCTCTATGAGGTATGGGGACCTATCTAAAAACAAATTGGTTTCGAATGTACCAAGCCGTCCACCAAGAAAAGGCAAGCTCCGCCTTGGCAACAGATGAAAGTTTGTTTCCGATGAATGAAAAGATAGGTTTTATCTCCCGTGAATGATTTATCATACTGGATATAGTTGAGTTTACGTGTGTAGGTAAGCGAAAGAGAGGGCGCACATATGGGCATTCAAGTAAGAAGTGAACGTCATCTTCAAGTGCACAGTTGACATATGGAAGGTACAGAAGTCCCACGTTGAGCCAGCCTAGATGCAGTAGGGAGGCCATTCTGACAAACTTTCCATAGAAAATTTTTGATCTTAGGCGGAATATCCAAATTCCATATCCAGGCGTTATTGTCTATGCTCAGTGAGGATTGAGATGTGATTAGCTTATATGCACTTGACGTGGTGAACCAACCAGCCCTATCAGGCCACCAGTATAAGCGATCCTCAAAGGAGGAAATGGGAAGTGGAATGTCCAGGATTTCTTTGACTACGTCATTTGGTAATGTATTGCTAAGTTTTTCCGTCCACCATCTACCGCCTAAAATATAGTCACTGACAGTTTCTTCTATGTTGTTAATTTGGGGGCAATCATCCCTAGATAGTAGAGAGCTTGTTGTAATCCAATTATCTGTCCAAAATTTGATAGATGAACCATTTCCTACCGACCAAATAAGACCAGTCTTAAATTTATCTATAAGAGTTGTCAGTTTGGCCCATTGCCAAGAAGAATCTCCACTCTTTACGTATTCAAGGATGTTAGCTGAACGAAGATACTTGTGTTTAATGAGAGACACCCATACATTATCTGGTTCAGCCAATATTTTCCAAAGTAGTTTCATTTGAAGAGCTTCATTCATTTCTTTCGATTTCCTAAGCCCAATTCCCCCATATTTTCTCGGTCTGCAAATCTTATCCCAACTAATAAGCGGGCGGTGTTGTAGATCTTTATTCCAAAAGAACATTCTATTAATCTGGTCAAGCTCTTTATGTATTGATGAGGGTAACAAAAAATTCGTCATTGTATACAACGGTTTGGCCGATAAGTTTTTATACCCTCTTGTTGAGTTAATATAGGGCAAATGAACTACCCCCTCTAGTTTTGAAAAACAAACATAAAAATGAGGGGTCCATATATATAATGGAATGCATTGGGTGGGATCTAGAATAGAAAGAATAAATAAATATTGAAGAATATATCCATCCTCTCAATTAAAATACTTCGTACTGTGGAGAGATGATGTCACCTTATATCAACCCCACCCTCTATAACTATAGCATGTGAACTGTAAATAGAAAGAAAGAGACATGTAACTCTCTAATTAGCTACAACAAATCAATTTAAGTAATTAATGTCTCATTGGACAATATATCCAGAATTCCAAACTAACATCTTCTAGCTACTCTCTCAAATCCATAATTTATATTTAATTTTGTGTACAAGTACCATCAATTTTTTATTTTTCAAGTTTGAAGAGATTTTACCTCAAAATATCAATTGATAATATAAATAATATAATTTTGAATGGAGATAAAATCTATACATTAATTCAGCATATACATGTATATTAAAATAATTATCCCCATGTTTTAGATAATAGTTCCAAATTGAACTTGTTTGAGAAAACCCCAAAATTGTGAGCAAAAAATAGTTATTGCTTGTAACATTTTATCACTATCAAATCAAGCCAAGTCAAGCCGAGCCGAGAATACAGGCGGCTCGGCTCTGTTCTTTAAAACTTCCGTATTTAGTTTTTAATATTTAAATTTAATTAGGTAGGGGCACATCACGACAAATAGGTATCATTCACTGATTCCTTTCCTCGTCGTCTCTCTTTACATCCCTCTCTCATCGCACCGGAGAGCGACCACCTTCTCATTACGGAGTATTTTTAATCAAACCCAGTGAATTGACCATTCTACCCCCGACTAACCCTAAAGACAAACACAGATACGGTTTACTCAGCGAGGGGCAAAACGGGGAATAAACAACAGCACGCAAACGTCCCCGTCGATCAAAAAGTATGCGCTGCCCAGATCAACGAATCACAGTCCCCTGTTGCAACGGGGGGTATATTTGGTATTTAACCTCATTTTTATATTTCTTGCGTCATCACACAAATAATAATAAATTAATAAAGTGCCGTCCTGGAATCTGTTTATGAGAAATTCCAACCCCCCTCTCTCTCTCTGTGTGAATCTCTTTATCTCTCCCTTTCCATCCGCCACGCCCACTCTCTCTCTCTCTCTCTGGTGAAAGTTTGGGAGATTCAATTCATTCATGGCAGGTGTCTGGAGACGAGGAGTCTCGGATTCCATTACTCTCCCACTCTCAGATCTGTCTTCCTTTTAGGTATTTATTCTCTCTGTTTTTTTTACCCCGAATCTCTGGTTGCTTTGATTTTACACGGTTATAGTCACTCATCACTTCAATCAATTCGTCATCTTCAGTTGCTTCTTGTTATTTTTCCTTCAATCTTTACTGCAGATTTCGTCTTCTTAATTAATCTCGCTCTGCAACTTGAAGATGTGTCCTTTTTTCCTTTTTTCTTTGGGATTTAGTTTCAATTCAACAAATTAAATTTAATTTGTCAGTTTAGATCTGTTCCATATATCTTAAGAGGGGAGGTGAAAATCATGAATCCGCCATGTTTTTTGGTACAAAAAACATGAATCTCTGCTAGTTAAGGGCAAATCTCTAGTACAAGTGAATAGATAATAATTATCAAGTGTTCCCTTAAAAGAAACTAAATTGTGAGTTGCCATGGAACTATAAAAACATGTACTTTTTAACTTTGTTTTGGCTTTTAGTTTTTTCTTGCATATCATTTGTATCTATATCCTTTACACTAGTCATCACATGCCCAATTTTTTTTTTTTAGGGATTTGATATGTTGTAATTTCACTAATAGAAATTCATCAGGTTGAATTGATTCGACGTATATACATATCGAAGCATGGATAGATCAGACACATCAGGTTTTGTTAGCGGAGGGAGTATCTTATCGATCTTCATTCCCCTTGCTCCTCTTGTTTATCGATGCTGATCGATCGTTGAACTGCTCATCACCTATATATCTTTTTTCTACTAGTTAGTTTGGTCTTCTTCGATTTCTGGATGCTATGGATCTGAATCACAATGCATCATACTTCCCCTGTGTCCTCCAACACACGGAAAATTTCGATAGTTTTGGCGACACTACGTTGCGTTTGGACTGCTTTGGAAACAAGACAAGCATTAGCGACAATTGCAAACTGATCGGTAATGCGCAAACAGGCTTTGGCAGCCTGTTTGCGCCTCCTCTTTCTACGGATGATGGTTGCGGTTTGGTGCTCGGACTAGGCCCAGGTCCGAGCACATTGACGTCGAAGCCTAGCCGGAGCCTTGGAGATTCGATCCTCCAACTCGGCATCTGTGGGCCTACTGCCTCGTTCTTTGCACCGATGACTGAGTTGTCGGATTCGACGACTCAAAATATGGGGGATGAAGAAGGCTCCACTTGTGCCAAGAATTTAGGAGGCTACATTCCATCCCTTATTCTGGCGCCACAAATAGACAAGAACCGATCGTTGATTCCGGCCAACGTCGACGCATCCGATCACTCTCAATTGAGCTTCGAAGCCTCCGCGGAGGTAACAATATCCAATCGAGCAAGGCCTCAAGCGACGACAAAGAGGTGCAGATTCGCGGGCTGCACGAAGGGCGCGCGGGGCGCGACGGGGCTTTGTATTGGCCACGGCGGTGGGCAGCGCTGCCAGAAGCATGGTTGCAACAAGGGCGCCGAGAGCCGAACCGCGTTCTGCAAGGCGCACGGCGGCGGATCCCGCTGCGAGCACCTCGGATGCACGAAGAGCGCGGAGGGCAAAACGGACTTCTGCATTGCCCACGGCGGGGGCAGGCGGTGCGGCTACCCGGGCGGATGCGACAAGGCGGCCCGGGGGAGGTCAGGGCTCTGCATCAAGCACGGAGGGGGGAAGCGGTGTAGCGTCGAGGGGTGCGTGCGGAGTGCGGAGGGGAAGGCGGGGCTGTGCATTTCACACGGCGGGGGGCGGCGGTGTCAGGCGGAGGGGTGTTCTAAGGGAGCGCAGGGGAGCACGAGGTATTGCAAGGCGCACGGCGGAGGGAAGCGGTGCGTGTTCGTCGGGTGCACGAAGGGGGCGGAGGGGAGCACGCCGCTGTGCAAGGGGCACGGCGGAGGGAAGAGATGTATGTACGACGGAGGCGGGATATGCCCGAAGAGCGTGCACGGCGGGACCAGCTTCTGCGTGGCGCACGGAGGGGGAAAGAGGTGCGCCGTCGAGGGCTGCACGAAGAGCGCGCGGGGGAGGACGGATTGCTGCGTGAGGCACGGCGGGGGGAAGAGGTGCGCGGTGGAGGGTTGTGAGAAGAGCGCGCAGGGGAGCACCGACTTCTGCAAGGCGCACGGCGGAGGCAAGAGGTGCAACTGGGGCGGCGAGGGCAAGTGCGAGAAGTTCGCGAGGGGGAGGAGTGGCCTCTGCGCCGCGCACACCAGCTTGATGAACGGGAGGCAGGGGAGGAAGGGCGGCAAAGGGAAAGGCCTGATCGGGCCGGGCCTGTTTCACGGGCTCGCGTCAGACCCTTCAAGTACAACCACCAGCGTCGTTACCTCCGACATGACGGGTGTGGAGGAGAGGCCGGCAAAAAGACAGCAGTTGATACCGCCACAGGTGTTGGTGCCTCTTTCGATGAAGTCAGCCTCGTCGATGTACTCTGGGGTGACGGGTGTTGGGAGCGGTGGCGGTGGGGATGGCGGGTTCGAGGAGTATGGGGTGCCGGAAGGGAGGGTGCACGGTGGAGGGCTGATGTCATTGCTTGGTGGCAACCTCAATAATGTTATGTGAAACTAAGATGTACATTTGTAACGTGCAATTGGTGTATGTGTTTTGTTCATTGCAAGTTGTAATTGTGTACAAAAAGGACTTAATTTTGAGATATTGTAAGATTGTGAATTACATGTTGAAATTTGTATAGGGAAGGTGCATTACTTGTCTATGGTTTTTATCAAATAATGTGATATAAATCGATTTTGGTAACACGTTACTGGCTGAAGCTGGCTAAAATATTAGCGGAAATGGATGAATTATGTTATGTGTGTTCGATATATAAGTTAAATTCAATTGTTTATAAGTTAATAAGGTGTTTGGTAACCTTAGTTGATATGGTAGTTAATACAAATTAACTGATGAAAAATAAGAAACGAATAGTTTTTTGAATATTTTTTCAAAAAATCCTTATAAGCCGTCAATAAGTGAATGAGTCGAGAGAGATTCAAAATGAGACACGAATGTCGAGAATACGGGAGAGTACGACGACTCACACGTCGTCTCGACGCCGAGAAGACGGAGAACAGTAATCCACTATCGAAAAAGACGAAGCTTGGAGAAGGATCACTTATTGGTATTTGGGTTTGAATTGCATTCACCAGATATCAATATTTATTTATCAATTCCAATGGATTTTGTTTTTGGGCCAAAAAGTAAATTTTAGTGGAACGTTGCTACATGAGCAACGTGGATGCAGAACATATATATAGATCTTTTAATCCTTCATCTTTCCCTGGAAATTTAATTAGGGTGCAGTCTGACGCAATTGTTTGTGGATATGATAAATATATATATATAGTTGGATAATCCACACCTTAAATCCATCAAAGTCATTAACTTAAATTACATAATCATGATGATAACTATGTCATCAATTCCCTGTTCCTTTGTCCTTTCCTCTAGTTTGTAGTGAATATCTTGGATACTGCTTGTATGATGTGTTGGAATCCCATGGGATTAATAACATTAATCGCAATTTGAGTTGATCAACTTAGTTTTATTTCTTTGTTTTTGTTTGTTTTATTACCTTTCTATATCTCTATTATTGCCTGCCGTATGACTATATTTGGGGAGTTTTTCTTTAGAGCAACTCCAACAAGCTCTCTATAATGGATTTTTGGAGAATATCAAGGTTGATTTTAATCCAACAGCTTTCCCATTACATTCTCCAAAATAGAGAATGAGGAGGAAAAATGGAGATATTTCCCTAAATTTGGAGAAAACTTTATATATTTTGGGGTAAACTCCAAAATGGAGAATCTGTTGGATATTCATAATTCTCCATTTTGGAGAATTGTTTAGAGAAGCTGTTGGGTATGCTCTAACACTGTAACAAAAATAACTCCATCTCAGTTCCAAATATAAAAATAAACAAGAATCTTAAAATTTTCTTTTGTTGTAGAAAGTGTTGGATCTTTTCTGAGATGTATTAGGGATGCGTACTAAGTAGACCTGGGCAAACGCGGGCGCGGGCCGGGCTTGGGACGGGCTTTACCCGAAATTTTGTCCCGTTGTTGCGGGCGCGGGCCGGGCTAAGCCCGCTTAACGGGTTGGAAGTCGTGTCCAAGCCCGTCCGCGAATGCGGGTGCGGGTAGCCCGCGGGTACCCGCAAACCTAATCAATTTTTTCTTATTAAAGCTACAATAAGCCTATTGTAAATTTGTAATCAATTTTAATATATACATACATATATATATAGCTACTGTTTTTATTTTTTTAAATGAAATTAATGAATGTTAATATTTATAACATATATGTAGCTACTGTTTTTATATATATCTGTGTATATATAAAGCTACTGTTTTTTATTGTAAATTTGTAATCAATTTCAAATGAATGTTAATATGGATGAATGTTACTATGAATACATACGTAGCTATATTTATTACATATATATCTACTATTTTTATTTTTTAAATGAATGTTAATATTGTTTATTACACATATATATACACACATATATTAATTGTAATAAAAAGGCGGGTACCCGTTACGGGCCTAGCGGCCCGTAACGGGTTGATTGATATGTCCAATCCCGCACCCACTGCTGGCGCGGGCCGGGCCTAGCAGCCCGCGTGGGCTTTTCCTCATGTCCAAGCCCGTCCGCTAATGCGGGCGGGCGGGGCGGGCCGAACGGGCCGACCCGCGTTTGCCCAGGTCTAGTACTAAGGAATTATGTGTAGAACAATTATTAAAAAAATGAGTATTTATATAGGTGAAAATCTTCTAACTAAAAACACATTTTTGTGAGGTGAAAACTACAATCTTCAGTTAATTTAAAAGGATTTTCGTATAAGTCAACTTTTTATTATTAAAGTATAAAAGTAACCAAGTCGCAATTAGTATAATCAGTTACTCACATCAACATTACCAACTAAAATTCAGACACAAACCACGAGCACAAGAACACAACTTCAATCGCGACACCTAGGAGTTCTCTCGATGTCTTAGCAAACAATTCCACCCGTTAATTAAATAGATAATTATATAATCCCAATACAACATTTTCTGAAAAACCTATTGATTTTATTGTAATTTGTTGAGTGTCATGTCATTTTTCCTTGTTTATTTGCGCTATTTCTAAATTTTAATATTATTTTATGATAATTAGTCCGTCTACCGATACATCGACTTCTTAAATTTTCAGATAATGTATTGCCTAGTATTTTGAATATTTTCCTTTCCTTTATTAAAAAAAAAACCAATAATCACTTTTCCTGATATAGTATAATGACAAAACTTTCCTTCACCACAAATAGCTTTGATTTTCAAAAGATATGCTTTCCATTCTTGCTCAGCTCTAAGCATCTCCAACAATTTCCCCATTTTGAGATTTTGGAGTTTTTTTTAGAATTTTAAGGTATTTTTTGGTCCAACAAATTCTCCATCACATTCTCCAAAATGGAGAAGCAGCAAAAAAAATAGAGTGGATTCCCTAAATCTCCAGCATTCTTTAAACTAAATGATTCTCCAAATCTTCGAGATGGGGAAGCTGTTGGAGTTAAAGCAAAAATAATTTGAAGAATATGTATTTTGTTTCCCTATTTTGAGAAAATTTTAGGGAATCTGTTGGAGATGGTCTAAGAACATGTGGACAATTTCGCGAGACGAGTAGAGATCCTCTACAACACAAGGTGTGACCTTGTGTGTGACACTTTATTATTTATGCTATAAAATTATATTTAAAAAAATTTCAAAAATTATATTTATCTTTTAAACAACTATAAATATATATTTATAAAAAAAAATTGATGAAAAATCATGACTTAAAATTTTAATAAATTCATATTGCAAAATAATCGATCTTTCATTTATATAAAATTTTAAACATGATTTTTCATCAATTTTTTTATAAATATATACTTATAGTTATTTAAAAGATAAATATAATTTTTAAATTTTTTTTAAATATAACTTTATATTATAAATAATAAAGTGTCACAGACATGGTCTCACATTGTGTTGTAGAGGATATATACTCTCGGGAGACATGCTCTAAACTTACCTTTTCTTTACTCCTTTATACTTGAAATTTTAACTTTGTATAAGGAGTCATGTCGATCGATCTCCTTGTTTTTTATTGTTGCTGTTTGCATAAGATATGTACTTGATACATATCTTATGCAAACAGCAACAACAAAAATCAAGGAGATCGATCGGCATGACTCCATCCTCCAACACAAATTAAAGTGAATTTCATTCGCAAATCAATATTCACCAAAACATAATTTGGGGAGAGCTTTAATAACAGTACGTACAATATGTGAAATTAATTAAGTTACACTAATGAGAGGTGGCCGATTTTGGCTTGTTAACCAATTAAATTACAGTAAGCCCACATTGTGTAGCTAGATTTGTTGAAAAAGTAATCAGGTGAAACGGATAAAATCAAGCAGACAACATATATATGGTCATAAAATCATAATAACAGGTAGGTTAATCATCATCGATCAGTGAAAGGAGATAAACAAATGGATATCGTGGTAAATAATTTGATGTACATGATGGAAATAGTACAGTAGTAATTAAACGACAAATTGTCAAATCATTTGAGTAAAACATGATTGTGAAATCATTTTTGTATCAACATTCGATCAACAGTAAAAACTAGCCTTTTGATTATTACAGTAGTAGAAGAGAGATACAATATATATATATATATATATATATATATATATATATATATATATATATATATATATATATATATTTCCCTAGCTCCTTTAATTTAACTTATGAGATGGACTACATTAATCAATTAATTTCCACTCAAATGAGAGTTGAATCTCGTAAGTACGTTTTAATTAAGAATTATGAAGCTATTTACAACCACAGCCACTTGTGCTTCCCACTTGTGAATTTTACTAACCAGTTATATAATTTAATTCCAATTATTTCCCAGGTCATTGTATGGATATCGATCCATTGTTTGGGAGAATCAAAATCTATCCATTATTAATTAGTACATTAATTTTCAAGTGGCTCAGTGCTTTCTTGTCAAAGATGTTCTTACTGTTATATAGCAGTACTCACAAATTCCTAGCTATTGTTATTAGCTGGTCTTCGTTTCACAGATTTAAGTATTTAACCATATGAATCATATATATATATATACTCTATTTTTGTTTAACAAAAGGAGAGTGATTCGATCAAGAGAGATTGAAAATTGACTAACTGATGAACTAACCATCGTGCAAAAAGAAACATCCGATAAATTGAAATAACTGAACATCAAATTCGAGCATTGTACATATATATATGATGGAGCAATTTTAAATTGTGCAATTCATGATTCATAGGGGTATAAGGATTAATACATAAGCAACTGATGAATTACTTTTAGTGAGGAACCAGATGTGCAAGATGTTTTTATATATTATGAATAATCAATGAATATATTGGGAGTAAAACCATGTGAAGTTTGTATTATTGGTAGCTAAGGATCCATCCATCCATCCATCGGTTGCACCAACTTGGTTGATATTTATCCGTTTCTTAGATTGCAAACCTCTCCTTTTAAATTCAATGCTTAAGGTTGATTTCTTCAATGATTGATTGATCCTTGTTCATCCCCTTGTACAACTCCTATATATGTACATTGTGCATCTTTGTATAGATATAGAAAAAACCACACTCAGCCCCTACTGCCTGTTGGGGTGGCCCAATTGTGTGAAGTAAGGAGGGGGGAGGGAGGTTTCGGGTTCGATCCCTATCTCCGCCTTTTCCTTTGGTGAAAATCCAAAGTTCATCTTGCTTCTTACGAATGGGTTGAACCAATCGACGCAAGCCGACCGTTTACCTGGTACGTGACTCTTATCGGCTGAGTCATGTGTCCGGAATTTGTCACCACCTTTGGGTTTTCTCGTCATAAAAAAAATACCACACAAATGAAAATGCATATGGATTAATAAATTATGAATGATAATTACAAAATGACAAATGGGGAAGTTGAAAAATTGGCATTGGCAACAATCTAAAAAAAGGTATTGTCTAGCTTCCTCTACATATATTTGCCCATCTTTAGAGATGATAGCAATTAAAGTGGCAAGCATAATTAAGAGAAAAAAGGTATAGAATACAAATTAATTACAAGTACAAATGCTATTGATAAATAGAAGTTGGATCTCAATGGTCAATCATTGGAAACATTTGTTGGTGAGTTGCACACCCACAAGAACTATGATACTTGGAATAAATTCATAATATATTCCCCTAAAAAATGTATAAATTAATTAAAAAAAGCTAGAGCTAGAACAAGTGAACTATGACAATTATTATGGCAGCATTAAGGAGGGGTGGGGCCCTAATTTCACATTTTGTTGCTTCAGTACATGATATATATGGTCCATGACCAAATTCCCCATATACATGTTGGCTGCCTGGATGACAATTTGGAATTTACCTCCCTTGATGAAATTTGATGATGACCCTTCCATCTACAAATTAAGTAGCTAGGTTTTCTAACTTTCTATGAGCAAAAATGTGTTTTTTTTAAGAAAAAAATTATTTATTTTGGTTAATTGGCAAAATGTTTGATGCATGTATGATCACATACAAGAGATTAATTAATACTAAAAATATTGGGTGTATATATAATTAATATTAGTCCTTAACTCAAGTGAACTATGGGGATTGGATCAGAACATGAGTAATGAGTTGTGGTTTGATGATTGGGCTCTCTTACTTGGCAGTTTGGAAATCTTCTACTTCAAGGATTTGGCCTTCACTAAATATATATAATAGTTGTAAAATTTTATATTAGTTTCACATTAGAAGATGATGAAAGGTGACCTCACATTATAAGGTGAGAACTCTTGTCTTTGGATTCCAATTTGAATAGACATAATGACATATATATACTCTTTGCTTCATTAATTCTCAATTAATCTGTCATCTCTCAGAATTAAAACCATATATAGACTTCGCTTCGCTTCAGAAACCTACTATACCATCTCACTAAATCAACTCGATCCTATTCATAGGTTGGTAGACTATTACATGTGAACCTATATATTCTCTCGTAGAAACTCAAATTCAACCAAAACTTCGATTACACATTACTAAATGATTATTAGTAAAATTTTACTTTCTCAAAAACCATCTCACAATTTACCACCTCAATACAATTTATACAATAAATTTTAATCCAAAAGATGGAATATAAATATAAATATAAATATAAATATAAATATAAATATAAATATAGTAATACATATTGATAGAGTGATTTTGGTCCTAATTGGGTGTGATTAATTACTAGTATTAAGATAAGGCGGCAACTGGCTCCCCAACCCCCAACGGATCCCGTTATTTGAAAAAGCCAATAAGAGCCCCGTTATCCGTTCCGCCGCTGGGTGACTAAAATCAGAAGCTTCCCCTGTTTCAGATCGATCCTCGTCAGCCCCCAAAACTGAAAACCTAACCCTTGTTTTTCACGTCAATCCTCCCACGCTCTCTCTCTCTCTCTCTCCACCATCCGATCCGATCGATCCACACTTTAATTTCTCCATCAATCCAATCTCTCAGCCCTATAAATATCATCTCCCTCCCACTATCTCCCTCCCACCCACACCAATTCAATTTCACCACTTGGTAATCCATCGATCGAATCCATGGGAGACGACATCAGCAGCGCCACCGCCAACCTCCCGCCGGGGTTCCGTTTCTACCCCACCGACGAGGAGCTGGTGGTGCACTTCCTCAACCGCCGCGCCGCCCTCCTTCCCTGCCACCCTGACATCATCCCCGATCTCGACCTCGTCCCTTACGACCCTTGGCACCTCCACGGTACTATCTATAAAACTAAAAACTTGTGTCAATTGATCGAAAATCGATCTGAAGTTGTGATTTTTGGTGGCAGGGAAAGCGCTGTCGGAGGGCCGGAAATGGTACTACTACAGCCGGAGGACTCAATCCCGTGTGACCGACAGCGGTTACTGGAAGGCGATGGGTGTTGACGAGCCCATATTCTCTAGCTCGTCGGGAAGGAAAATCGGCATGAAGAAGTACTTCATGTTCTATCTCTCCGAAGGCGACACTTGGACCAATTGGATCATGCACGAGTATCGATTCTCCGACTCTTCCTCAACCTCTTCCAAGAAGTCGCGGTCTAGATCATCAATTGTACGTATTCGTTGATCAATGTGATCAAACATTTTGATTTGTTCATGTCATCTCAACTCTATTGTTTTTTTTTTGGTAGGATCGGAGTAGATGGGTTATATGCAAAGTATACGAGCAGACAGAAGACGAGGATGAGGATGACGACAATGATGGAACCGAGCTATCTTGCCTCGACGAGGTCTTCCTATCGATGGATGATTACGACGAAATAAGCTTTCCGAGTTAATGTACGCTTTTGTATTGATCCAGCTAGAAGATGCTATAGCTAGCTAGCTTTATTGTGATCAACAAACCACAATGTATAATTCAAATATAATGTATAATGATATTTTTTGTTGCATGCAAGATGTGAAATATTTCAGGGATATATTCTTAGTTAATTATATACTAATTAAGTGATTAAAGTGTGATAATGATGTACCGTATTTATATGATATGATATATGATACTCCCTATGTTCGGCAAAACATGTCGTTTTAGGGTGTGAAATTTGTTCAAAAAAACATGTCATTGTAGATAATTTGACTCTTACTTTACAAAAATGCCCTTGTAATGATTAATAGGTTGTGAGTTACGGTTTTCAATAAAGTGAAAAAATAGTCTAATAAATGATGGTAAATTAGTATATTTGTTGATTGTATTAAAGATTGTGCAAGAAACTAAAACGACATGTTTTGCCGAATGAAGGGAGTACAACTTTTGTTCCCCAGGCGTTACCTTACACTGCAAATTAACCTGAACAACAAAGTTGCTATATGTTGAAGAATTAATTAACTGTAGAGAATATTTAATTTATCGGTTTTTCTATACTATATTCTCGATCGGAACTCCCATTTAACAGGGTTGGAGCGAGAAACGTACAGTGGCGTACAAAATACCCACAAATAACACAAAAGGAAGGAAGGAAGCAAAGGAGGCCTGCCGCCACATCATCAAGATTCCAATTTCCAAACTCTGTTGGATGATTGGGTTAAGCCAACTAATTAGTATGATGGGGTGGGGGTGGGACCCTGTCCCTTTTCTGACACGTCAGCGTTGATGGAGGCTGACCCCTGTGCACCACGCACGGACCGTACTCTACCTCCCCTTGTCATGTACTGCGTATATATATGGTATCTAGATACGTACTTGAAATGACAAATAAAATTGGACGGAATCTTTATTAACACGAGCACAATCAAAACAGAGAAGCCGATGATACATCTAATCTTTAAATGTTCATAACTTTTAGTTTGAGATCGGATTGAGACATATAACAAGTTGAACTGAATCTATTTACTAAAAAATTCATTCTTGTGGGAGAATAAAATCTAAAAGATAAACTGAATTCCGACCTTATAATATAAAAATAAAATATAAGGCTTGATCGGGATTTCTCGAGATTTAACATAGTGAGACTATGTGGTGCAGTGTTGAGGGTGCGCCTTTGTATATATAGTAAAACACATGACATAAATGAGGTAATTAAACTTGTTGTATCACAGAAATGACTTATGTGTGGGTATCTTACAAAGTGGGTTAGAATGAATAGACGTCATTGTAGACTTGTAGTTGATAATTATCACCGAATTAATTAATTTAACCCTAAACAATTATGATCGATTTCGAATTCACACGATTTTTTAACAATTAAGCAAGAAAGCGCGCACTTAATTATAATTGTACTATACAATATTAATAATAATCTATTAATTAATAATATAGAAAGCGTGAAATGGAGGAGTGCAACGCAGTCGTTTTACGATGGATCGATGTTCACGTGACCATAATACTCAAAAGGATAGAGATGAGAGTATGATCGATATATGTATATCATATATTGAGAGGGAAATGGTAGAGTGCGGTGGAGCCCCAGGCAATTTATATGCTCCTCTTGGAGCCTGAATTAGCCATTGCTATTTTATAAATAAATAAAAGTATATATTTATTGATTTATAAATATAAATATAAAAATAGAGATCCACTTTAGAAATTGGATGGGTACTCACTCTGGATGGATCACTCATATCGCTAGGTAGTTGTGTTTGTGCTTCTTTATGGTGCCCATTATACAGGGTTTAAATTTGCCTTTGGTGCCTCATCACGCAGGCCTGACGTCCTTTATCACATCATCAACATTTAATTTTATCTTTGTTATTTCCTGCTAAAATGCATTTAATTTCTTTTTTTTTTGGTGATAAATGTATTTAATTTCTATTTTTCATTTCCTACAACTTAATTCAAAGAAGATTTATTTGTGAAATTCCAATATAATTGGAGTGAAAAAAATTGAAATATGTCGAGTGATACATATACAAAAATAAGATCTTACCCAAATAAAGTTTTTATTAACAACCTTAGCCCATGGCCATTACTCATTAGGGTAAACAAATATATTTTGTCAATAAGAGCATCTTCAACTTGACAAGAAAAAATCTCCATCATTATAAATAAATATCAAAATTGATCTCTAAAGTTATTAAACTCAAACCGTCATTCTATTTTACAAATAAACCTTTCTATTTTATATTCTAAGTGCATAGGATGAAATCGTAAGTTAGAAAATATTTTTAATTAAAAAATAATTTACCATGGAAAGCTAATTAAAAAAACTAAAATAATTAAAATTTAAAAAATATTTTCAAACTGTTTTTCCAATTTAATTAGAAGATTTCATCTTCTCAGCCTATTTCTCTATTTTTCTTATTGATATGCAAAATCTATTAGAGTGGGGAAAAACCGCCTTTTATTGAAAAAGAACTCTTCTATTTTCTCCAAAATACATATACTACGTATAATTTGTTAGAGATGCTCTGAGATTTTTAATTTTTTTTATGATACAAGGCAAAATTTTGGGAGGTGTCAAACCTACTAGTCCTTCTCCCAATGATGTCGTCTCGAACAAGGGACAGAAACTCCAGGGGGGAAATGAGAGCCCATGGTCCATGAAGTGTCTGAGTTGAGTCACCTTATTTGCAACCCGATTAATATCTCAGAAGACATGAAAGCAGGTTGCCCACTCAAACTGATGGAGGAGATATTGGATGTTTGTAATAATCATCTCGATCTCCTAAGAACAGTGTAAGACTCCGTAGATTGAGTTGATGCAAGTGAGATTGTCACCTTCAACCTCAATATGTTGTAAACCTAATTCTCTTGCTGTCAAAAGGTCTGAATGGAGAACCAAGGCTTCATCCATATAAGCGGGGATGTAGAGCCACACTGTGAGGAGTTAGAAGACACAACAAAACCGGTATGGTCACGAATAACAAAACCGGTTGAAGCCAGACCTGAAGAGAGTTTAGATCCATCAAAATTGATTTTGAAGTGGGTTTCTATCGGTTTCGTCCATCTAATATTTTTCCTACGTCTGAGGCTAGTCGTTATCTAGTTATTCCGGTTGATTTATAAGCATGCTTGTAAATTGTAATAATGAAAACTAACGTACACTAGCTAGTTAGAAAAAGTGTTGTCGATGGTGGTTTCGTACATATATACCATAGGTGATAAAAATCATATATGGATCCAAACAAATTTGTCGATCTCCTTTCTTGGTACGTAGCTAATTGTATTGGTTGACGGACAAAACTTTGGGGGCCCGGCCCCCCTTACACAAAGCTAATTAAGGTATAAATAATATCCAACAAATAAAAAAGGGGTTTAGGAATATATACATATATATATATATATATAGTTGGCTTGAAAAGGGAGTTAACATTAAATTGAAAATGGAGGGCATGATAAGAACAAGTGGTTGATCTCCCCGCATGTCCCAAAGTCATGTCAAACCATAGCTATCTCCTTTTTTTTTTTTAATAAATCCATGAATGTTTTTCCAAGTCTCCTAGCTAGCTAGCTTGAGTAAGACATCCAAAAGCATTTTTTCAATTCCAATGAATCAAATAAAGAAAGCAAGAAGCTGATTGAAACCCACATCCCCCCACCTCTTCCTCTTTTTACCTAAACTTATACTTATTGTACTTGAACCTATAGAAAAACTTGATTACTTCATTTCTACCTTACAATATTGGAGGTTTATACAGAGACAATAGATGGTATATATACAACTCTTATAGTGTATCATGTTAACAAATCTGAACCATTGAGCTAAGAAGATTCATATTGATGAGATTAAAAATAACTTTTGATTATTTGGTGGTATTGGGAGATTATTCATTGGAATGAAATTATTCGATGGTATTGGACGATTGTTCATCGGAATAAATTTTACAATTTTTTACCCTCTTTATACAAACAAATAATTATAGAAGAATGCTCTTGTGAAAATATACAAATAATCATGAACAAATATGTACGTATCAAGTTGTTTTTTTTTTAGTAGGAATGGGCGTATTGAAGAGAGATCGAGTTAGAAAATAAATGTCAACAATCTAAATCCTAAATTGGACAATATATCATGATTTCTTTTTTGTCACAACCATAAGATAATGTATCTTACAAAAACATACAAGATATATTAGTTTGAGACTTTATAATTTCCTCACTTCCTATGAGACCTAGCTATCAATGTGAAGTAGATTGTACAATTAGTTCAAAGTTCAAACACAGAAAATAAATTAAAAGGAATATTATTGTCCCTATAACTTAATTGGGTCCTATGAATAGGAACTAAAATGTATAGGAGACATTAATTAAGGGGGGATACACACAAGAAAAAGATGAATAATGATTGATGGCATAGAGATGGCTTTGGGGTGAAGCAAATGACTTGGGAGTTAGGAGCCACTAGCTAGGTATATAGATAGATAATAAAGGTAATTTCATATATCTACAAGTACTCAAATCCATCCAGTCAACATAAGCACAAAGGAGAGAGCAACTTAACATATAGAAATTAAAAAGTGGTGGAGATTGAATTGGTCAAGTTAATTAGGCATATGTAAAGTTTTGGAGTAGTGATCGAACTAACTATCAACTCTATCTTTGAAATGAGTAGTGGAGATGCCACTTTTGGGTAATGTGTATCAATATCAGGAGTTTGTATTTTTCTTTCATATATATATAATATATATGTTGATGGTGATTGGCTCCAAAAGGAGGAGATAGATCCAACCACTAGCTTAGCTTAGCTTAGCTTGTATTTAATTACCTTCACATTTTCATTTATTTATATGTTCTCTGTCGTATTCACACCTTACTTAGGCTTTTGGTTGGATACATTTTTAATTGTTACCACATTAATATGTAGTCACGTGTTTACCATTTGCTTATTCTCTCTTTTTTTTAAAGTTTTTTTTAGGGTAAATAGCACTTGGTCTAAAACAATTAATTAAAAGTTAAACAAACATAAATATTGGTAATTAGGGTCAGTATTTCACATCTAGCCGATCTCAAGGAACACGTTTAATTAATTAAGTTATACAAACATATAAATATTGGTAATTAGGGTCAGCATTTCACATTCGCTATATTATTATTTAGTTGTTGATGTTTTAATTTGTAGTCAATATGAATAGGAACATATCATGTTATAAAGTCTGATAAGTTGATAAATGAGAGTTGTGTTGAATCATTGTTTTTTTGACTTATATCTATACTAAAAAAATCGAGGTTATTTGTATGGTTAAAGTCGGAAACCTATAGCTAGTTTTGAGTCGAATCGAATCTCTTTTTAAATAATAAGATCTTTTTTCTTATGATAGCATGCTCCAATTCTCTTGTGAAACCAACTTGGCCAATCGAGGTTATTTGTGTGGATAAAGATGCTTGGTGGACCCATACTGTCCCGAATTTGACCTTGACGGGAATAGAACAACACCTTGGAGGCTTTGGCAGGTGTAAGACAGCGACTTGGCGGGTGCAGATCATGCTTGGTGGGAAAGAATTTTAGAAGACGTTGGGCGGAGGCTTAATGATCTTGGCGGCTTTAAATTGACATTATTTAGTTTTTATGGTTTTAGATTTCTTTATGCGATTTTATGTTTGATTTGGACAAATTTAAAATGACCATGATGATTTTTTATTTGATATGTTATAGATTTGAAATTAATGCATAGTTTATTACATCATATGTGTTCTAAACATAGTTCATGGGATAAATATATGAAAATAATCAAAAAATTGTTTTCTCTATCAAGAATCCACTAATAATGTCATCAAATCGTCTTAAGACGTAACAATACCCTGCCTCCAAGCGTCCACCAAACATTCTTTAAAACATTGAATGCGTGTACTCATCAATCATACTATATATATACAAATAAAAAGTTATATATATTTTTTTATGAAGCGGGAGTTTCGAGGTTATCGACTAGTTATCTATCCACTTAAACACTAGTCCACAAAACCTTTAGGACATTGAGTACCTACCCCTTATCAAGACAAGAAGTTACATTTGAAAATCATGGTTAATTGACCATTGCGTAATTTTGCAAGTTGAATATATTGTGAGCATATATATAATACATGGAGCTAGCTAGATTTAAACTTGAAGTAAAGAATATGGCATGTTTGCCATCAAGTGGGCAATTGGGAAAAAAAATGAGAATAGAGAGGACACAAATGTTAATAATTGACGGACAAGTAGCTAGTTGAATGAAAGTAAGATATAGTTGGAGGCCGGCAGATGAACGTACGTTTTAATTAATTCATAAGAAAATCATGATGTGAGAGTTTTTGAGACACTATTATTTGGTGATAGCCATTTTTTCCTAATTCGTACTGTGATTGAACATGGATTGGTCAGACTAGCTTGTCGATCCATCTTATATATTGTGTATAACAACTTTCACATGGAAACCATATGATATATGTCGGGTTCAACAATATATTCAACTCACTCATTTTACTAGTAAATGTTTTGATCATGACAAAGCTAGCTAATTAGTTACTATTCAAATGTACATAATGTAGTAGTTTTCGTAAAGGTGAGAATTTAGGTAGTGTCAATTTGTCAGATTTTATTAGATCGTCAGAGTATTCTTGAAAATGAGAATATTAAGCTTTATATACGAAACTAACACAGTTAAGTCTGAATCTAGTCAAAGGAAGTCCTCAAAACTCATGGAGCAAAAGACCTCAAAACTCATGGAGCAAAAGAAGGGAGTCCAACATCAGCATCTCGACATCATATCCCAATTCAAGGACATCTTCAAACGCCCTTAATTAATCACGTATCGCGTTGATAGTCCCCTTCAACTTCAATTCTTCTTAAGCTTTTAGCATCTAGTAGACCAATTTTAAGCACTTGGACTTTCGCCCAAAGTGTCGTCATACACAACCTCACATCTACAAGCACCCCAACCAATGACCTTATTTGGAGAATAAAACTTGTAGCTACAAGACTAGACAAAAGTTTTGTTCTACCAAAGTTTAAACTTGACAAAGCCCTTGTTTGTTTTCTTCATTAAAAATGGATTCATCAGTAGCCAAATCTTGTATTACAAGACTGCTCGGTTTTTTCATAATGTATACATGGATCAAAAGGAGTAGAAAGAAACTAAATACTCCGTAATATTTAGAGGTATACTATGTGGTATTCCACTCAATAAGATAAAATGGATTGATGCACAATATTTGATCTTTGTATTGTTCCAACTTCTGAATGCTAACTTTTGAGGAGAGCTCTAAAAAAAATTGTTCCTTACTAAAAGGATACAATCATTTTATTTGTTGATTTCAAGCTCGATCATTTGCATCCTCCTCAAGAATCCTATTGATATTGATAGGGTTCATCTCAGACTGGTTTGATCATTAAATAGTTTGGATTGAGTTATCTAATTTAGTCATTTATTATTGTAAAGTTATCTACTTTAGTAATTTATTATTGCAAAGCTAATAGAGTCGTAGATACACTTTCAATTCTTTGCTTGTATTTTCACTTACTTTAGGCTTGCTTTTATTAGAGGAACTTTGGTTGATTTTTGCCCTTTTTGTTAGACGATGTCAGAGGTGTAACTATGCCCTCTAACATTATAGAGAGGTGCGTCTACACTTAAAATAAAATATAGAATAAATTACATTGAGCATATTATTTGTAAAGTTTTACTATGTATTTTTTTTTCTAAATAGGGTGATCTAATCTTTTGTTGAGATATTAAAGTCAATAAACGATCAATTTAAAAAAAAATGATGCAATATCAAATAATTTAACAAAGGACCATATAAACCATTTCCTTTCATTAGAGACTTTAATATACTTTTTGGTGGTATTTGGTTTTGCTCTTAGTCTACGTCCCCAACTTACTAGCATTAGGTTTGCTTATGATTGTCGTTTGTAGGGCGCGCTTTATGTCTGTTTTACTGCACCCTTTCCTGTATTTTGTTGTTTGTCTCGACGGCGTTACGTGTCTGCCGACTTGTCAACTTATCGAGATTCAGATATATCTAATCTCGAATTCTTACTTAATAAAAAAAATAGAGACTTTAATAGATCGGGAATAAATGGTGAGGACATTAATAGCTCAATTGAAAGGTTATGGATCTATTTAGAACAAAGGCAAAATGTTAGGGACCATACATGTAATTTACACAAAAGGATTTTAGCGGTTTGTAAAAAAAGAAAAAAGAAAAAACATGCACCGAAAAGAGGGAAAACTGAGAGTTCTTATTTTCTTCATCAGAAACAACCCTTCGTTTACAATTTTCCGTCTTGTCTTTGAGCAATCGCCATCGTTACAGCTTGGTTCTTCTTGTTCGGGCTCCTCAGGTACCGTCTTTCTGTTTTTTACCTTCGATACGATGTCCATTTCTTAATCAGATGAGCTGCTTTTGTTTTAGATTTCGTGCTCAAATTTTCAATCCCTAAATCTCTTAAGCTCGATAAATCCTTTAGCTGGCGAAGCTCATCTGCCAGGAATTCGATCTATTAGGTTTCCTTTTGGGGCCTGACACTGGAATTATAAATCTGTATCAGCGTATGTTTGCACACACCATTTATTGATAAAATAATTGATAGATTAGAGATTTGTGTTAATGGAAGATTCACTAGTTAATTTTGACAACTGGCTTACCTAAAATTGGGATGCCGTTGCCAATGTTACTTATTTAATATACTCACCGTGGATTGATCTGATTGGAAATTCGAAAAACTGAGATTGTAATTTGGCCATTTATATTAGTGGAAGATCCTTCTTCTGTTAAAACTCCTTCCTCAAAAGTTGTGAACCCGCTGCTCTAACGATTGTAAGCTCTGTGTGCTATATATTGTATTGTATTCAGCTTAATTGCATACTGATTTTTATCCAGAAACTGCTATCTGTGTTGATTGAAGGAAAAGGACTGCTGGGAAGCATCCATTTTGTGCCTTCGTCTCTCTTTTGAGATGAAGGGTCAGGGAGGTTATGTGCCACCTGCCTATGTTCCAATAGGCCAGTCTGATGCGGAGCCACAAGATGTGATGGTTAGTGGTACTCAAGTTTCTGGAGAGAACAATGAACAAGAACAATGGTCGTCTGGCATTTGTGCTTGCTGTGATGATATGCAGAACTGTATGCTACTTCCTGCTTTGTTACACTTGATCTTATAACGAGGAGTATTTAGGAAAAGGCTCAATTTGATTTTTTTTTGAGTTTTGGACTAACTGAGTTTTTCCGGAGTTTGTATAATGCCTTTGCATGTATGTGGTTTTTGGTAGCTGCTCTAACCTCTAGGAAATGCTGCTTGATATCATGCCTTTGCATGTATGTGGATCGGGGATTGGGGTGTGGGTGACGGGGCATAGCACTAATGCAGCCGAGCTTAACAAAGTAGAGGCTGTTAATGATGAAACCAAGTAACAAATTGCGTGTTCTATGTGAACAGATTTGAGTTTCATTATTGTGTGCTGGAAAGCGCTAAAAAAATTGAACAGCCTTTTACTTTCATCCAAGGATTGATAGATTTCAATCCTATTTCACTTTGATTCAGGAATACATGTGGGATAATAATAAAATGAGAATTTTGATTTAGAGTAGTAGCCCTAAGTAAGTTCCTCATTCTGAATATTTTTTCAGATTTTGGTTCTTAACTAAATAAGCTTCTAGAATGGTGTCTCTATTTTTGTGAAATATCTACATGGTGTTCTTGACTTGTTTATCTTTGTTGTCCATTATTATGAACACTTAGATATGTTAGATGTTTAACCTATTGATGCTTTTTTTTCACCTATAGGAAACAATTCTTTTTACATGAACCATCTGCATGACATTGAAGCTAGGCATTGCTTACCTGATCCTCTTACATGGGTTTTCTGCACGTTTGCAGGCTGTGTTGGTCTGTTCTGTCCATGCTACCTTTTTGCCAAAAATGCGGAGTTTCTGGGCTCAGGAACTTTTGCGGGATCTTGCTTGACTCATTTTACACTCTGGGGTCTTGTAAACACTGTTTGTTGTTTGATGACAGATGGATTACTTCTAGGTCTACCTGGCTGCTTTATCGCATGTTATGCTTGTAACTACCGCAGGGCTTTGCGGTTGAAGTATAACCTTCCTGTATGTCCTTCAGTCGCTTTGATTCTTGGGATGACCTTGAGTTATCTGCTTATCCCTTCTATTGCCTTTTAGTAAAAGGCCTGCTTTATATTCCATGGGTATTGCAATGATTTGCCAAGTTACGAACTGCTCTGGTGTTTGTCTCAGAAACACCTTTTTTTTTTTAATCTGATGTACTCTTCACCCAAGTTATTACTTGGTTGCTTCATTTGTTGTCTGTCATAGATCCAGGTGTAAAAATTTATTTTGCATTTTGCTTTGCAACTAAGGATCTTCTTTGTGAATGATAAGTTGCTTGGGATAACCTTTAATCTTTGTCTTATGTAAAACTGTATCATTAGCAGATTCTAGTTTAGAGGCAAAGCTGTAATTTTTGCTGTTTTGTATTGCTTGAATGTTGCTAATTTACTTTTGGTTCTGCTTCAGGAAGCACCGTGTGGAGATTTCACCACTCATTTCTTTTGCCACTTGTGTGCGGTTTGTCAAGAATACAGGGAGATATGTGAGCGAACTGGTTCAAACCCCAACCTGTCTGTTGTCACAGCCCCACCAATGCAGAAAATGGAACCAGCTTATGGAGAGTAATCTACCTGTCTGTTGTCACAGCCCCACCAATGCAGAAAATGGAACCGGCTTCTGGAGAGTAATCTGCGTTTTAGGTACCTTTCAATTATCAACCCTTGTTATTCAGTGCTATGGTGTCAAGCTGGTGCTGTGGTGTGTATCTTCAGTTGTAGATTCGTGTGCGATCCTTTGGTTTCCCATGGGCATTGATATGAACCGATAACCTAATCCATGTATACGGAAGTGATGCAGTACAAGAATAGTCATTGATTTAGCTCGTGCGCGATTAACTGACATAGGATATTGACATCGTTTGTAAGATTTACACAATCAAGATTAATATGACATTCAAGTTCATGTGTAACTTCTCTAAAATTCCACAGAGTGATTGATTTTTCTTTATCTAGCCTTCGAAATCATGGATTCCATTGCATAGATTTTTCATATTTTCCCTTGCCTTGAATGAAGTTGGATAAATCTGATTTCATGGTGAAAAAAGTGAAAACTGTTAACCTAGAGTTCTTAATATGTATCTTCAACATTGGCTTAGGGCCAAATCAACAAATGCAGGCTTAAATTAAGGCTAAATTTCCAATTTTACCCATATGCTAAATAGATACTCATCTCTTTAACCCATACCAATCCAAATCAGTTCTCCCATGCCCATCTTGTTTGAATGTCCCTAGTGTCATTTTGCGGTTATAGGGACAGTAATTGGGACAGAGCGTGGAACAGACGACTTGGACCGCTAATATACCAATAAATTATCCCATTGACTTAATTAGTACAGGTTTATATTGCAAGTTTGAAATGAATGGGTAGTTCAGACTATGTTGAGGAGGCCTGAAAAGAGATGTGAGGTATCCTGAGACATCATATAGATTGAGAGCATTTAATAAGGGGGTCTTTGATGAAGGGAACAGAGAGAGGAGATGTTGATGTTTCTCTCCTTACTCCTTACTATTTATTTCAAGGATCAATGCATACAGTTTCCTCCCCAAATTAACCCTTTTTCTCCTCTGCAGTTGCTGGTTGGTACCCAGAAATTCCTCTTGTCCTTCTCTCTTTGCCTCTCTCTCTCTTTCTCTCTTGTCAACTTCCAGAGAGTCCATTATATCTTACATTGTCATTCTCTTTCAATCTATCCAACATTGTTTTTTTCGGGTTCTTTTCGTTCTTTCTCCACCCAGAGCAACCTAAGAAGAAGCAGCAGCAGATGATGATGATGATGATGAAGACGAAAGCTTTATTTTTCGTCTTTGTGGTTTTGGTTGCTAGAGACACTTCCCTTGCAAGAAATCTCTTTGTGCCCCATTCTCAACCTTCTGTAAACACCTTCCAAGAGAGTCGTGTGGCCGGAGATGAGTTTCGTGTCTGGAATTTTTATGCTTTCAAGTGCAGGAGCAGGAAACACGAGACGGTTTCTGATTATAAGAGAGTTGTTCCTAACGGTCCGAATCCTCTGCACAACAAGTAGCGATCAAGGTAGAAGCTAGAAAGCACAGCACACCCTCATGTTCTTAACCCATGTTCTTATTGCATGCCATTTTTGTAGTGTTTTCCTCTTTCTCCTCTGTGTTTTGCACTTGTATCATATAACTGTATTAATATATCATTTGATTTCCCGAAATCTTTTCTTTTGGTTCTTGATATGCCTTAGCAGTTAGCATTCATGTTACAGTTTCGTTCTCGGTGAATTGATCATTGCCCATGCTTGGAAAAGAGATGTTTGTTTATGCAAGTAGTACTAGTTAGTGCAGAAAAGAGCTAAAAACCTATCATTAGAAAAGAGATGTTTATGCCTTCAAGCAACTGATATTGCTTACCGTTTGCTCACTACTATGTTATGTTGGGACTATGTTTTTCGCAACCTCGAAACCGAGTACTTCTAGCTACCATTATCTCCACTTTTGTGGCTATTTCTTGTACGTAAACTGGTTTACATTTCGGGCATTAGGATTTAAGAAATGTTGATTATCGGAACCTAAATCAAACGGAGGTGAGAAAGATTACTCATTTACTCCCTAGTCGATTTTTTGCACACTCGTTGTCGAGGACAATGTACAAGAAATGGCTTGAAGTGAACCCAACAAACAAGGTCTATACTGCAAAAAACAAACTAGACCTTTTCCCAGTTCATGTGTTTGTAACAAACACTAGAGATTCCCTAAACTGTATGTGTCTTCCATATCTCCCAAATTATAGCATATCATCTATTTAATTAAAATTTAGTGTTTAAATGGATTTTGTATAAACCTTTGAGATATGCAGTGCACTGGAAACAATACGGATAGAAAAAAAATTTGAGACATGCATGAGTAGGACCCAGAAAGATAGCATGAAAATGGCATCCATGAAATTAAATTCTCTGTATAAAAAATTGAAAAATTTACATCATCTTTTCCAGAGGTTGCACTAATGCATATCTGTAGGCTTTTTTTCACAGTTACATAGCTGAATTTGCAGTCAGATGAGCTTGTGGTGAAGAAAACTGAATTTAATATGCAGTCAGAATTTGTAAGGCATAGAAACAGCACATTTCATCACTTAAAATTAACAATACCATTCCATACCACTGTAATTTTTATGTATCTACAGAGAATTCAATGCTCCTAACATATGCCCATTTACTGGCTTCTTGTGTTGTCTGTGATTCACTTTTTTTCTTTCTCTTGCTTTTTCACATACCCAAACAGTTGTTCATCCCTTAGCATAGAAAGATTCTATTTTTTTTTTATCTGAATGTGTATTGAATGTTTAATCACAGTAAATTCATATGAACTGGGTACATCTATAGGGAGATGGGGATGATGCATTGATGCAGCCTTTGTGCATTTTGCTCTAGACCTAAACCATAATGTAGGACCTCATTAGGTATAGCGCGAGGAGCTTCGCACTTGATTAGTTCCGCTTACCCGAATGAGGCAATTGCACATTGTACTAGGGGCTTCCAATGGTTCCATTGTAGGTGCTTACATTTTGAGGCAAAACAAGGACAGACAAAAGGGTATGTGGTGCACTGTAGCAATTGACAATCTACCATAGCATTCAATGAAAGCAAAACTGAAAAACTATGGGGCTGGTGTTTTGAAAGGGACAGGGGAATGAGAAGTCACAGAGGGAGTTTTTACTTTTTTGGGGATGATGGGGCAACCAATTTGAATTGAATGATTTCACTATGATTACTAAAGTGTCTATAGCTGTGCCTCTCAATTCCATAGCTTCAACCAGTTTTGAGTTGAATGGTCCCAACATAACTGTACAAATTACATTTTTAAACTCACATATATGTCATATTTTGTACAATATAGTTCAGTAGAACTGTTCAAGCCTAGAACACTTGAAAGTTGAAACCTTTCCGAACCTGTTGTTCACATCGCGACGAGTGAAGAATGGTAAAACCGTAAAAACGAACCAAGTAGAAATTATACACCCGAGAGTAGTAGAGTACCGATCCACAGGAGGCGAGGTGAGTTAGAGATTCATATAGCCATTTATTCAAATTGTTGGCCAAATGGCACAATTGTAAACAAATGAGGCAAAAATAGGTGAAGAAGTTCTATCATTCCATAAAGGCCTGGAGACAGAGGCTGTTCCACTCCATGTGATACTGGAAAACACCAAATGGAGTATTCAGCAATGGTGGCCCAGTTGCCTTTGCTCCTCTCTCTGTCAAACCCACAAGCTGGCAAAGATCATGAGGCATGGGGTTCCGACGGTGGAAGACCATCACCGCTATTTATACGAGCGTTCTTCATCCACCTCTCTCACCATCCAAAGCGGATCCGAAAGCTATGAAGCATCATGGCATCTCCTTCTACTGCACTCTCCTCTTCTTTGCCCTTTCAATTGCCCTCTTGCATTGGATTTGCTGTCCTCACTCGTCGTCTCTAGCTTCCGTGACCTTGCAGGGGAGAATGCCAAGGAGGTTGTTGCGCACATTTCAAACCATCCGGGATCAGAAATCTCATGTAAGTCCACACCTCACTACCTCAGATCCTTGGCTTAGTAACCCATCAACTTATATGCTAGCTAACCTGTCCGTTAATCTCTCGAATTGCAGGTTGTGGAAGACGAGAATCGGCGTTTGATGCACCAAGGAGTAGAATTACCGAGTAGTAGTGACATCGATGACATGGATGGATCAGTGTACCACCTTGACTATCATGGAGTGAAAACTCACCCTTCTCCGACCCCAAAAATTCCAATGCCGTAGTACTGTAATGCTTCCTGAATACTGTTGCATTGCCGTCTTCCATAGCTACTTCCGCTGATTACTCCATAGAGCATGATATTGGATGGCCGATTACCTTTGTATAGACTGCCTTTACGTTTTGCCTAATATCAAGAAACTCAATTCACATTTAGCAACAGTTGTTCAAAAGGAACACATGAATCATTTTACTTTACAATCTCCAAATATATCTGGCTAGTGTTGATCAAAGACTGTAAAAGCCAAAAAACATCATAAATTTTCGGGTTCAGCTGATCTGAGAGGGGCTTTTAGTACAGTCAAGCCAGCTCCCCCGAGCAGGTTTTGCGAAACACGGATTCAGCATTGCTCATAAGTCATAACCCTAATTGCAATCTGCAGAAGGTTCATGGAGAAAGATTCGAAATCTCAAGATTTGTATGCAACTATGGCATGATGAGTCCCACACATCCGCACATGGTTTATTAAATATACACTTGATGACAAAGGTGCCAATCTCATTCAAATTTATGGGATGTCTCATTATTGAAAGAGTGAGTAGCTCCTGAGAAATTCCAGAGTCAGTCATACAGCGACATTCAGTCCAAGACCACGTGGACGTGTCGCGCAGAACACCTCACAATGCAATGCTACAAAGAGATACAGCTCCTTAATAAAGAGAGATGTATCATTCAATCAGTTAGTTATATGGAGTTTGAGTTCGCAAACAGGATCAAACTTCAGCCAACTTCCCACTTTGCTATGATTCAACAGTATCAAGAAACATAAGAAATAACATGCTCTTATTAGCTAGCTCATTTTTATAGATTCATTTGAGGTTCTTCGATTCTCAAGTACCACTTTACCAAAATGTTAACAAGCACCCAATATCGGAATTCCATACTGATATCAATAGCTACGCAATTCACAGAACTTGGTTAAAACCGATGATCCTGGGTAACCTAAAATCAGAGACTCGGAACTGGATACCCCATAAATTGAATAAATTTGCCACAGAACTCACAAATCATATGTGCTGCTGCTTCATAAAACAAGCATATTGAAGAGAGATTAATGGGCAATGGTCTTGATGATTTCAGTCAACGGTCATACATTTGAGTGAAGTTAGGATTCACTTGAACAGTGTAGCAAACAGGCTTGTGTAAAGGCTTTTGATTCACAATTCAGTGTGGTGGAAGTTCACAGCTTTTGATTTCAATGTAGCCGAAATCCTTAGTAATGCAAGTACACAAAAAAGGCACAAAAACATATTTGTTGAGTTATAGCAGCAGTTAATTTCATCTTCTTCCCAAATTTTGATAACTGGTTTTGACACAAAATATCAACAGATCAATAGAGCTCTGGCACATATGAAAACCTGTTACTAACACGTGTACTCATTAGCAACAAGAATTTTACATTCAACTCTGTTAACACCAATGATATTACTCCCCTGGTTCGTTTGTATATCATATCTACACGAAAGGGAAAGATAGGACGACTTATTTGCAAGTTCTAACACAACTATGGTTCCGAATCAAAAGGGCAAGCTCACAGGGAACAGTGTAGTAAACGTACTGCCAGAAGCTCTTGTAACATTGCATGGATCTTCAAATTAACACCACTGTCAGCGGTCTTCTTTCCAGTATTCGCATCATCATATGGACCACAGTGAAGAAGACCCTGCAACCATATATTTAGAGCACAGCTAATAAGCTCCAATTTGTACTTGTTGATTGACATATATGATATGGTTGTCAGAGTAAGGACAGAAGCCAAAGTTCTGCACCTTCAAAATTCAAACTCAGACATGGGACACGAGTACAAGACACGCGATCAATACATACATAAATGGACAGTGTTAAGGCATTTTGTCACAGCAGATCACTAGTGGCTGTAGTAGCTTAAAAGTGATGGCTTGTAAGAATCATATGTGAATCAAGTGCCAACATACATCATACAATGAATCTTTTCTATATATGTGATATCTAATATATCTTGAAATAGCATTAAAGACCCTTTTTTCTCCTAGTGCTCTGCTCCTTTAGACAGCAGGAACATTTTTGCTTTCCTTGTTCGGTAAAAAAGGACAGTAGAAGAACTCATCAAGAAACAAGGAGATTGATTAAATCTTAAACATATGTCTTAGATGATGGCAGAAATCCACAGGACAAGAAATTGCACAAGAAAAATATCATAGAAACTAACCAAAGTTAAATCAGCTTAGACAAAGGGAAAAAGCAGTAGGTATGACCAGCCTTGGGAAGAGGGCGATAAGAATAGATGAATTTGGAGAGGGAAAAAAAGGTAAAATCATGCATGTTAAGTTGATCATCCAAATCATAGACTTGATGAGCCTACATACCAAATCTATGAATATGATTTTAAAAAAAAATTAACCAAACTTTGGTATCCTGTCACAATGCATTCAGATGTAGATTCAAATCCGGTTAGGTTCCAGTGTGCAAATTGTTACATGGAACCTAAGTCATTCTAAATCCTTTTTACTACATTTATAAATATTTAAGATTTAAGAATATAGAATATAGGAAGGGTTTATATAGTATAAGGAAAAGTGGTTTATCACCCATTGGCTCATTGAGAGGTCTGAGCTTAACCTTGAAAAGTTGCATCACATGGAAACAAGGCTGGTTTAATCTACATCTCATTATGGAAGCTTTTTTTTAAAAAAAATTATTGGACTTGCAAAATCCAGCCATATACACAAAAGCTACATCATCAAACAGTAAAGTAACAGGATATTTACCTGAGAGAGAAGCATTTAAAGGGGCAAAGAACAAATCTAGTTTTCAACTCAAAATCCTTGTAAAGATTAACTACATTTAATGGGAACACATAAGCTGTGGATGATAAATTCCTGGACCTCCTCTCCAAATCGGCAAAATCTAACTCATAAATCAAAATAGTGAATCACTGGATAAACAGTAAAAATCCAATCTCAAAATATCACGAAATAACAGAAAGAGAACACAAGGATATATCATTATTATTATTAGACATCTGCATAGTGCACACATGGGTAGTAAACATGCACACATGGCCCGGCATAGGAGGCCACTATAGGAAGATACTATGAATTCCCAATGTAACAAGCAGATGCTTCCCACAATCCAAACAGCATAAGAGATAATTTTTCTACTACAGAAACACATAAACCATCCATATAGGCTGACAGCTGTGTAGTTGTTCATTACTCAGCTACACTTAGAAAGATGAATAACTAAACCTCATATCTCCAGGCTCATCATAAACTAGAAGCACTAAATAAGAAAGTAATATGGGAAAAAACAAACCCTATCCTTTTAAACAGTAAATCAAATTGCAATATGCTCACTGACTACTAAGATTGCAAGGCAAAGGTGAAGCCAAGTAGTAGTTATCAACCAAAGATCACAGATATAGATCACACAGAGAATAGCACTTCCCCTTCTTAAAAAAATCTTTTTCTTTTACATTATGAAATGAAGCAGAAAAGATGGACAAGATGCTGCAGATATCCGATTATCGCTAATACAACCTTAGGCGCTTAGCACTAAGATGAACTCCATTCAACAAAATAATTTATAACATGCATACCCAATTCTGAATTGTCAAAATAAACTGTGAATTGGTTATGCAAATAAGATATGTGAGCTATTAAAGCTGCATATCCACTGTCACAATTGAATCATAAAGTTAGACACCCCAAGCTAAATGAACAGCAATTGCACAAATTCAAGCTTAAAATAGGTTAAATAGGAAACTTTTTCTCACCTCCAATTATGACAATAAAATCCGATGCCTATTAACAAGTAGCACCACGACAAACAGTAACAATCAGGAAAATTTCCAATCCTTTGACTGCTGAAAACAGATAGCGAGTTGAAATGCACAAGGAAAAAGGCAAAAATAGGGGAAGGTTGAAGGGGCATCTGCAACTTACCATCTAAACAGGAGGAATGTTGGAAAAGGAAAAACCCTTGTATCCCTTCCAAGCATAGTAAGCTATCCTTGTATAGTAAAATCCAGGTATGAACAAAACGGCTCCCAGAATCGCAAAGAACATCCCTAAATTAGAAATCAAAGCGAGGAATAACAGAGCGAAATCAAACTTCACAATTTTGAAGAAAAAGTAACAAAATCCCTAGAAATTGCAAGAAGGGGGTACCATGAGCAGTGTCGCCGCCGACGTGATTGGCGGCCATGAAAATGCCGAGAATGAAACCGACGACGCCGAAGACGAGGAGGGAGACGGCGAGGGCGATCTCCTTGATGGGAGGGCGGTTGTTGACGGCGTAGGGGGAGTCCATCATTAGGTCTTCGTCCGTGATAGAGAAGGCGTGGTCGACGTACGCCATTGTTGAGACCTTCCAATTCCAAGGGTTTCCCCAAACAAAGCTTCAAAGCCGATCTCCGAGATCTATCTCTCTCTCTCTCTCTGTATAGCGGTTGCTTGCAATCTGTGCAGCTTCTCTCACCTTCTTGAAATTGTTGGGGGAGTAATTTGGATCTCAAGAGTTTTGAGGGATGGTTTTATTTGACGAAGTACAAACGGATGGGTATAGTAAAGTCTATTTACACTATCGTCAACCCAGCCCACCAACTTCCTTTTATTTTTATTTTTTTGGTTTTTTTTTATAAGTTTTATAATTAGATTTATCAAATTTAATATTATGATATATTGTATATAGGATAGATTTTTTCGGTTCTTCCTAATTATTTATTTAAACTTAGGATCTGATATTATTTGAATAAAAAAGACTTGAATATTATTATATTTCAATATTATTGGGTCCTAATGACAGAATTGAATGATGTTTGTTTATTCATCAACCCAAATGCATCTTTGTGGATGGGATAAGAACTTGGAATTTTTATTGTCATATTTAAAATTTTCACAATTAGAAATTTAGAACGATTGTAGTAATTAATTTCTTCCCCTCATTTTTGACTTAATTATCCAATATTAAACCCATATATCATCTAATTTAGATTGCATTAGATCAACTAGTGTTTGGTGTTTATTTCTATGGGCGAGTAGCATTTTTTTTGGATACCCGTTTATTTGAAGAGATAACCTAGGAATTGTGTTCACGAGTTGTAGGATTTGTTTGGATAGTCGTTTATTTATTTTATTTTTTTATTAAGTAAGAATTCGAAATTATATATATCTGAATTTTGATGGCGACAAGTCAGTAGACGGACGGACGACCGTCAAAACATACAATCGAAAACCGAAAAGGTGGAATACAACAAACGTAAGCGCATCCTACAAAGACACATCTAGGCAAAACTAAATCTAGCTAGTTGGGGACGTATACTACGGACGAAGTCAAGCAACGTCATGAAACAGCACCGCTAGCCAGGGATACATCAAGAAGTCCTATGGGCAGTGAAAATGAACCTCCAGGAAGCTCCTTCCTAATCACGGAGTCTCCCCGTACACACCACCTCGATCTCAACCAGTCACAACTCTGACTACCAGAACCCCAACGAAGAAGAAGAAGAACACTTAGACGCACCAAAGCAAAGCCACACTCCACACGAACAGACCGCACCACGAAGAACAATCGAAACAGACCGGTCGAGCCCTATCAGGATTTAATTCAAGCTCTTTCGAGCAAGATTTCAAATCCTTATGAAATTAGTGGAGCTCTTAATTCAAGCCCTTTCGAGATTTATTTTAAGCCATTTCGATCCGGATTTCAAACCCTTTCAAAATTTGGGGAATTTTTACATAGGTATAATAAGAATTATACATACTTGGATAGTAGTTTATTATCTCTTATATTATGTATGAAATTATTTTTAAAAATTAATTAAAATTTTGATATTTTATAGAGTATTATATTATAGTTTATGCATTATAAGTAACAATATATATGGTTAATTGGGCTGGGTTTGAACCTCACAAATAAATAGCCCAAAATGATACGCAAGTGTTTTTTAATAACTTTCAAATTGTATTTAGACCAAAAATAACACACATTCAGATACAGTACTAGTAGTATCAACTATCAAGTGATTTTATATTTCTTATTTTTATTTTTTTTTATCTGAGAGTGATTACCCAGGCCAAGGATACAAGAGATTCAAGTATACAAGTAGCAGCTATTCAGTTAATAATTATTTTTCATTTTTCACATTTCATTCAACCTTGCATGAAACAAAGGCAATCCACAAAGCTCCTAAATACTTTGCTTTATATGATACAAACACAACCAATTCAATTTTGCAGACACAACAACAAACTCACATTCATTTTCCATCTAATTGCTAGTATTGTTTATACTTTTATAGGTCATATAACACTGCACTACTGATCATTTAACTGATCTCTTAAACCCGGACAAGAGCTTCAATGCATCCTCCATTGATGGCCTGTCAAGAGGCCTGCTACGGGTGCATAGCAAGGCGGCTTCCAGCACGAGTTTCATCTCCTCTTGATCTGCCATTTTCTCGTCGGTTCCACCTCCTCCTGCCCCCTGATTTTCCCTCAGAACTTCTTCGACGAGTACCTCCCATGGCTCATTCACAATGCTCTTGCCTGCTTTCGCCGTTCTTCCATTCATCAGGATCTCTATAACACATTCTCCGAAGGTGTACACATCAGCACAGATCGCTTCCTTTATGACGCTGGTTACTTCATCTGTCACATAGAATTCATGTCAATTTATGTATAGACAGTTTATTATATCTTATGCAGGAAAATGACATTGACTATAGTCATACCCTTTTGGCCTCTATTAAGCTGTAGGAGAAACTTGAAACCGAATTCGGACAACTGAGGCTCCATGTTTTCATCAAAAACAATGTTACTAGTCCTGATATCGCCATGTGGGATCGGAGGGTAACACTCGTGGTGAAGGAAGGAGAGTCCCTTGGCAACGCCGATCACAATCTTGTACTTGGATGGCCAATCTCTCTTAGCTGAGATCTTCTCAGCTAAGCTCCCATTCGGAGAGTAGTCATAGAGAAGGTAAGCCTGATGCTTGTTGTAACAGCATCCAAGTAATCTTGCTAGATTCTTGTGCCTTGCATTGCCCATTTGGGATATGAATCCGAGCATGTCCTTAGTACTCCCCTGCACGCTCCACTCGATCTTCTTCACCAAGACCGTTATCCCTGTGGGAAGAACAGCTTTGGAGACTGGACCGCATTCTGTGGAGTCGAAGCTCTTCAATACGTCGTTGGGTGTGAAGAGTGGGAGACCGGAGAACGACACCATTTTCCACTGACCATTTTTCCTGCCTCTCTGGAAATAGAACAGCCCGGAAACAGCAACAGCTATGAAGAAAACCACCAAGGCACACAATATCAGAATCCATGTGAATTCGGTTTGAATTTCCTTAGAATTGGAACATGGCTGCAATGGCTCCCCACATAGTTTGGGGTTCCCTACAAAAGCGCTCATTGGCATTGAGCTAAAGATCTTGTCTTGAGGAATCGAACCAGAGATATCATTAAACGAAACGTTTAGGATCATCAACCTCAAGGAATGGCTCAGACTTTCCGGAATCACACCATTCAGATTATTATGTGAAAGGTCTATCATTCCAACAGAAGGCAACCGAGATAGCCCCTCCGGTATATGACCAGTTAAGAGATTGCTCGACAAATCGATTCTCTCCATAGCTTGGCAATCCGAGACACTGTCCGCAATGGCGCCAGTTAACCTGTTTGAATTCAGCTCAATAACAGCAACTGATTTGCAGGGTGCGAAAGGGGGAAGATCACCAGCAATGTTACAAGATGAAGCTGAGAAATTACGAAGATTCGGCAATGACCATGTTTCAAGTGGCACAAAGCCTCCAAGATTCGGATTATTAGAGACATTAAAGTACTCTAGCTTAGAAGCATTGGCAATGTCTGCAGGAATACCACCTGTTAAGTTGTTCATAGACAGGTCTACATATGAGATGCCAGGGAGACTAGCAAACCTAAGTGGGACTGGCCCTGATAGCAAATTATCTTCGAAGCGAAGGCGAACAAGAGAAGGGCATTCGGAGAGCGAAGGAGGGATCTCACCAGAGAAATTGTTGGAGAAGATGATGATCTTTGAGATTCTCTGACCGGCACAGATATCAGGAGGGATGGAGCCATTGAAGTAGTTGCTAGAAACATCCACCAGCTCAAGGTTTGAGCTCCTTCCCAGGCTCAGTGGCAGAGGCCCACTGAAGGCATTGTTCCAAAGAAGTAAGCTATTCAACAATGGTAGCTCAGCAATGCCTTGTGGAACAATTCCCTCCATGTCATTGTAGAAAAGGCTCAGCAAGCTGAGGTTTTTCAGCTCCGAAAACCCTTCCGGAATCGACCCAGAAATCCGATTGTCTGAAAGATCCAAGCTTTCAAGAGAAATCAGGTTCCTGAATTCATCTGGGATGGGCCCATGAAGCTGGTTTCTGAAGAGGAAAAGGGAGTGTAGCTTGGTGAGGTTCCCTAGCTGTGGGGGGATTGAACCAGAGAGATCAGCACCGGCAATGTCAAGGTACTCAATCGCACTCATGTTGCCCAATTCCCCGGGGATACCTCCTTTGTAAGAGTTGTAACCAATCTCCATGTGGGTCATAGTTTGGAGCCTTCCAAGCTCAGGTGGGATGCTACCACTAAGGAAATTGCCAGCCAAATGGATGAACTCTAAGCTCTTGAAGAAGCCATACTCAGGTGGGATTGGGCCAGTGAAGTAACTTCCAGCTAAATTCAGGACCTTTAGGGTTTCAATCTGGGAGAGGTCAGAGGGGAGAGGGCCAGAAAAGCTGTTGCTAAAGGCATCAAGAACAGCAAGGGTTTTAGACCCAGAAGGAGACCCACTTGGGAAATGACCAGAAAAGTTGTTCCTGCTTATGTCTAAGCTTGTTAGCCTTGTGAGGTTGAAGATTTCAGCAGGGAGGGAGCCAGAGAAGGAGTTGTAGCTGAGATTGAGGGTAACGAGGTCCACAAGGAGATGAATTTGTTGGCCTGAAATTGGACCTGAAAGCCCTTTTCTTGAGAGGTCTAAGGCTATTACCATGGTGGAATTGGAGTTGCAGGTCACCCCTGACCATGAACAAGCTTGAACCTTTGCAGCTGAAGAGGAAGGCTCTAAAGACCATGTCTTTAAGCTATTGGTGGTGTCAACAAGCTCAGACTTTAAGCCTAAGAGTGCCTCTGAAAACACATCTGCACCATGGACAAGTGTGGTGGAGAGGAGGAGAAGCAGCTTCAACCATACCCCCCATGGATTCACCATTTCTCTGTCTAGGAGAATGAAAAGGGGAAGAGGGAACCACAGTAGACTCTGGCAGTGTTGGGGTGGGAGAAATGAAGAAAGAAAGCAGCAATTTTGAGGAAAGTTTTGTAGTAGTAGCAAAAAAAAAATTCTTTTTCTTTTGTTTTTTACTCCAACCAGTGGTAGTACAACAAGTAGCTAGCTAGTAACAAATTTGATCAAACAAAAAGTAGCTGGGTAAGAAAACTGGGTAATTAAATCATGGTCAATTATCATGATTGGCTAAACAGGCAAAAGAAAAACTCTTTAACGGGCAAAAAACTCATGCTAAAGCAAATCATGGTATAGCTTCAACTGTTGCTATTTGCTAAAACTAACAACCAGTAGTGGGCTGGCTCAAAATCGAGTCATATGGAGGAGAGTTAATAATCGACTCAGATTGCCTCATATGGCAACTGGCTAAAGATTAGTGCTTTTAATATAGGATTTGTAGGCTTTAAATCAAACTGTTGCGATACATGCAGATTGTTGATGAAGAATCAAAGTGCTTTTGGGGAGCAGGAGGGGGACCACTCTCCAATTCATAGCACTGAATAGTTGATTTAGGGATTATCGATGAAGGAGCTGTGGAGGGGCCAAGAAGGTGTAAAGCAAATTTAATGGGGTGGGACTGTAAAACCCTCTTTTTTCACTCTTCTATTCTCTTGCACCACCTTAGAATCCAATCATGGTTTCGATGCTGATGTTGTTTGCTCATTAAACCGTGCACTGTGTTTGCTCATAAGGGTTTGAGTTTAACTTGTTCATAGTTAAAAATCCTTTATTTTTTGGTTTAGTCTACCTTCAAATCCTTCATTTCTTTTGAGCTCCTAAAAATCCTTCATTAATTCCATCTTTATGTACCATTTTATATCAAAACTTTTTAGTTTATGACCCATTATAAATCTAAAGAAAAGGACGTTTGATTATAAAAAAAAAAAAAGATGTGGTAATTATGTTTATGACGCATTAATTATAAAATCTAAAGAACAAATAGGTCATTGTTTAGATAGAAATATAATTAAGTTGTTGTTTAATAATGAAATAAGTTATGTGATCAAAATCTCATCTAGATTATCTATTTTATCTCTAATAACTTTTTCAAAATTTCTCTAACATATAAAAATAAAAATTATAGATTTTTTTAAAATATTCAATGAAAAATAAATATTTAACATTATATTCACATTTATAAACTATTTACAAAAATATTTATTTTTTTCAGAGACATGCAGGTGAGCCACCTCGCATGCGTTTTCGACTGTCTTCACAAGAGCGAATAAATCAATAATAAAATTAATACCTAAGTTAATAAATAGATACATAAATAAATAATCACATAAAAACATAAATAAATAAATTAAATAGATAAATTAATAAATAATATAATTTGTATTAATATAAATATTCATTAATATTTATTTTATTTGAAATAAAATTCAATTAAATGCAATAAAATAAATAAATTATTTCATATTTATATAATAATTGATTTATTTTTTTATATTATTTATTTAACTTTATTTAGGATTTATTTATTTCTTTACTTATATTTATTTATTTTTATTTATAATTAATTAATTAATTAATTTTTATATTTATGTATTTATTTGGTTATTTATTTATTTCTCTATTTATTTTATGTATTATTTATTTATATATTATTAATTTTTTCATTGATATTTTATTTATTCATATATTATTTTATTTATTTGTTTGTTTTATTATTACTTTTATTTTTTATATTTTTTTTTATCAATTTTATGTATTTATTTATGTATTACTAAAATGAATACTTAAATAAATAATCAAATAGAAACATATATAAATAAAGTAAATTGATAAATTGCTAATTTCAATAAATAATATAACTTATTATTTATTTAAAATAAATAATATAAAATGAGCAATCAATAAATAAATAATAAATTTAAATAAAATGCATAATAATAAATAAAGAATAATTTCTCTATTTTATGTCGTTTAATTGAATTTTATTTTAATTAATTTATTTATTTAGTTAATGTAATTTTAATTAACTGAATAAATAATTCATAATAAAATAAATAGTAAATAAATAAATAATAAAATACTAAAACAAGCAATAAAATAAATAAATTCTCAATACTAAAACTAGTACCAGATCGTATATGATCTATGAATGAATTTCCGATATTAGGTAGATGGTGCAATGTGAAGATCTTCAATTATAAAGACATGATATCTGCTATAGACTCATCCAAAAAGGCTTTCTAAGCTTGAAGGAAGAGACCTATAGTCTTATTTGCACGATGGACATAGACAAGGGAGCTCGTAGGGTTTGATTGTTGCATTGAAGCATATCAACCCCGCACAGAAATGCATAAGCCAACAAAGTATCACTAAGGAACACTGGGGAATACGCCAACACCAAGAAACCACAAGCTCCACCTCTTTCTTCCTGAAATGACAGTTGAGAGGGGTCATGATTAATTTTGTAGCAGCCGTAATTTCTAGGGTTTCTCGGTAACATACCATTTTCCCTTTATTTATTAATTAACTTTAATATCATATCTACTAATCTAGTACAACTTAGGGAGATTCGTGGCGGATGTGATGGCTGAGACCATCAAGTGTGTGTTTTATATTCGCCACCCAGGGTGCGCCCAAACCCTAAAGCACAGAAATTGGGACAATAAAGGGAGGCTGCGGAGGACGTCGCATACGACGGGGAGGAGAAAGCGCTCTCCTGCATCGGAAGGCTAAGACTAGGCCTAGGGCTAACACTCTTCGCCAAGTGTATCACGAAGCCATCAAACGACTTGATGATCTTCGAGCGGTTAATAGTGTCGAGCAATCGTAGATCCTCCTCTTCTCCTAGACTCTCAAGCTTTCTCTTCGTGCTCATCCCAAGTGGAGACTGCGATTGATCTCTTCACATACTGCCAATAAGCCCCTCCACCGACTCCGGAAGTACAACCTCTGTCGACCGCAACGGGAAAACGAAAATTTCAGGAGAGCCAGGGGAGCGATACTGTCCGGCCAAGAACAAGATGAATCTGTGGATCTCTAATTTGACAATATTCGAACGTGAAGAACATGTGATTTCTATTATTGAAATTCTTTTTTTTTGTTGCACACTCGTGTGAAAACCCCCTTTCACGCACACGAGTGTGTGACTCACGTGCGCATCCAGGAAGCACACCACTTCGCGTGCGTTTACAGAATTACAGGTGTCCCTCGACTTTTTTTTTTTTAAGTAGCCAGAAAATTGGTTTAATTATTCAGCACTGATCATCGAAGCCAATGGTTAATTAGTTAGAGTAAATTAATTAGGGTAGTGAATTAAAAATAAAGAAAGGAAGGGGTCGGGTGTTAGTGGTTTGGGTTCGGTGATTGGCAATCAAATCAGTCAAAAGGGGGCGTCTTGGGAAAGTTGCATTTCCTGATTTCTTCCCTTTTCTTTTATAATTTGTCCTTTTCCTTTGCATGGGAATTTGCATTTTTTTTTATAATTTGTACGTATGTAAATTTGAAAAGAATCATGATTTTAAATAAGTTACTCCGGAGTAGTTTTTAGCCAATGTTATTTACACCACAAAATTTACTATTTACACCACATATCTCACTTTTTATATTTTTTTTAAAATACACCCTGCTCTTCTTGAGTCACACACCTGCCCCTCAAGAGGGGCAGGGTATTTTACATTAAAATACCTTGCGCCTCTTGAGGGGCAGGTGTGTGACTCAAGAGGAGCAGGGGTGTGATTCAAGAGGCATAGGTGTGGTGCATATAGTAAAATTTATGGGTGTAAATATTATCACTCTAGTTTTTTTATAATTTGTACGTTTGACAATACACTTAGCTTTTCGAAGATTTTAATTTTAATATTCTATGATTTTAAATAAGTTAAATACGGAGTATAAAATTTTAGTTTAGTTAGTTTTAAAATTAGATTTTCAACAGTTCACCCTAAGTTTTTAGAACTCTATTCACTTTTTTCTATCTCATCAGCTAGTTTGTATCAGCTACTCTATCAGATAGGTTTATCAAACACCTTACTAACTTATAAACACTCTAATTTGACATATATTTAACATATTTAATTAATCAACTTTAGCTACCCTATCAACTTCAGCTATCCCATCAACTATGTGTTACCAAAAATACCCTGACTCTTCCCGTCTTCCATATATACATTATTCTACCAGGAAAACAAATTTAACCGCATTTTGGTACAAAAATATTTAAATTTTAATTGAAATGAATCCTTTTTTTATTGTTAGACATAGGATAAAAAAAAAACTAAAACGATAAAGAGTATCTACTAAAAAAAATAGTGAATCCTATAAATTTAATTGAAAAAATGCTAAACTAATTTTTTCTTTAAATTAGAAAATATTTTTCAATTAAGACCTCTTATTTTATAGAGTACCATTTTTCGATCTCTATATGTAACAAAATCAAAACATTATACTCCTTGCTCTCCTTGCTTATTGTAAAAAAAATAAATTATTATACTCCTTAATATATATTGGCGTTGTGCAAAACAACTTCCCTTAATGCACTAAATATAAAAGGTACTCAGGGGCGGAGCTGAAGGGGGGCCTAGGGGGCACGTGCCCCCTCTCTCATTTGACGAACTATTTATGTGTATTCTCCTCGTCGATAGCTTCGTTCTGATATATAATACGTCTTAATCTGACATCTGAGTAAAAAGTTATGACTGTTTTAAAATTAAAAGTATATTAATCACTTTAATTTTGTTTCAATAGACTATAATGCTTTTATATTTTACTTAAATTAAAATTCACATACTATAATTCATCTCGAGGGCTTCGAATTGAGAGGTTATACTAATCATTTCGACAATTAGATAAGAAGTTATACAAGTTGCATTAATCATTTCGAGCCAAACAAGTCTAGTATTGTTTGATTATATTTAACTCATTTAGAAATAAGTCAAGCTCGAGTCGAACCTATATTTGAACTTGAGCTCATACTCGCCTTGTTTAGTAAGTGAACGAGCTTGAACTAATTTTTTTTTCCCAAGTATTATGCAACTTTACTTGCTCATGACATAGTAAGTTAAAAGAAAATTTGTAAATTACACAAAATTCGTGCTATTTGAGTTTCAGTGAATCCGATTTGAATCATGAATTGAGCATAAAAATGTGCTCGTAATCAACTCATTTTGTAAATGATGCTCAAGCCGAGCTTTTATTGAGCTAAACTCGAGCCAAGCTTTAGCTCATATAACAACTATAACCTTAACTTATTTTTTATTAAATTGTGTTTTCTATACTTATTTAGTTAATTTGTTTCAGATATTTCATTTATATATTTATATTTCTTTTTTTTAGGTGTGAAAAAATGATAGTGTTTTATCATAAACCGATAACATTTTATCTTAAAATAACATAATTTATTATCGTTTTACATATAATTTTTTATGTCAATTTAATCTACAACTATATCGTACATGTATAATTGTGCCCCCTTCGAAATTTTTCTGGCTCCGCCACTGAAGGTACTGTAGTAACTAAGTATTCCATGACAATCCATTTTAAATACCTCCAGTAGTCCAGTCCAGACTTTGTTCTAGCTTGTTGTTTTATGCCCTCGTGGAATTGTGGCTTTTTGTACGGTTGATTTGAAAATGAAAGAATTAATTCTTTCACGGTTTGTATAAGAAAGCAATAAAAGCTCCTTCTAGCTCCATTTCCTCTAAACATAAAAAAAGGCAAAGAAAATAACAATTACTCCCTCCAATGATGATTTTTTTATCAAATGGAATGAATTTTAGAAAACAAAATTAATTTAATAAAAATATCATCATTTCACTAAATTCTCAAATTTATTTTAATTATTTTTAATAAAAATATCATCATTTCACTAAATTCTCAAATTAATAATTTTTTAGGATTTTGCTATATACATCCGAAATAGGTGCTATATGCACTTTTTAGGGCAGATCATAGATCCGTCCGTTGTAAGCTTTAAAAAAACTAAACGGACGAATCCTAGATCCGACCGTTATAAAAAAAATCATGTAGGACGGATCCTTGATTCATCCTAATAAATTAAAAAGAAAAAAAAGAATTCCGCCCTTTGTAGTTTTTGTAAAAAAAATCTATTGTGTAGCTTTTCTGTCTCTCTTTTTTGTTTTGCTTTTTAATTTAAATTGAACAGATCATGTATTTTTTTATAACGGAAGAATTCTAGATCTATCCGTATATTTTTTTAAACTTACAACGGACGAATCTATAATCTATCCTTAAAAGAGTGCATATATCACCTGTAATAGGTATATATAGGCACCTTTTTTTTAAAAAGACAATAATCATTGCACATTGTTTAAAATTGATTATCCAAAGAATCATTTACTTTAGGAAGGGTTGGGCCGTTGGCATCATTGGCAGGCGCGGATCAGGCTTTGGCAAGTGCGTAACAACACCTTGCCACCTTGGTGGCCTTGAAGATTTGTGAAATGTGCATTTAGGTTATTTAGTTTTTAGAGTTTTATTTTTTTCTATTTTGAAGATGTGATTAGGTATTTATTGAAGTTTTGCATTCGTTTTGGTTTAAGTAATTTATAAATTTATAAATTGTGGTGTTTATTTAAACCTATTGTATTTATTTGATTTATGTTTGATTCAAACAATGTTAAAAAGGACCATAAAGATTTTTTAATTTCCTTATTAGATATTATTAGACATTAGGGATTTAGGATATTTATACCCCTTAATTATTGTAATTGGAGATTATCCAATGAATAATCCAATTACTTACCCTTACCTCGATTTCTCGTATTCTCTCTTTCTCTCTCCTTTGTATTTCCTCCCCTTCCGTCCACACTCTTTACTATCCCTCCCCCTCCTCTTTCTTTCACAAATCTAACCTTATATCAACTTGAATTGTCTCGGGACATAACAATTTTAATTTTTTTAATATGTTAAGATTGAAAATGAATAGTTTAATACATCATATGTATGTTTTCTAAACATAACTCATGGGGTAAATATAAGAAGATAATCAAAAATCATTTTATGTACCAAAAGTCCGTTAAACCATCTTGATACTTAAATATACCCTGTTACCAAATATTTTTTAGAGCACTTTTGAACAGCATGTTAAATCATTTCTTATAACAATTAAACCTCTCTTAAATCTCACCTTGTTTGTTTCTTTAAATAGTATGAGTATAAAATAATTTTTTTTTAAAATATAATTTATAATTCATATATTACTAATAATATAAAATTATAAAAAATAAAATAAAATTTTATATAGTTTTTAAATCTATAAAAAAAATGTGGCAAAAGGTAGAAAAGATTTATATTTTTAAATGACTTTGGCATTTAATAGGAATCATTTTGTTGTCCATGTGAACACGAGATGCATGTTGATGACAAATGTTCTGATCCTAATTCGGAGTTTCACTGAAGTCTTCTTCAACCTATCTTTAAAAAGTTAATCAGATGACGGACAAAATTGCGTATCTTCGGTTCTTGATCAATGGATGATACCTTTATCATCGCTTATCTAGCTAAATTACTTTACTTCTATCCGTCAAGACGATACCAATAAAAACCCTTCCTTACAACAAAAAAAAAAAAGAAAAAAAAAGTGAATTGAAGGGAAAAAAAATCAATGTAAAAAAAACCAGATTGGGTCGTCCTGCGTCACAAAATTAAAGTAGCAACCACTCCCACTCGTGGAAGCAGGCTTCAACCACTCCCCCAACAACCTCTGATATTGCATTGACGACTACCTTACCTTGTCTCTCTGCCTTCATATTTGCTTAATTAACCCAACTATTTTCATATCTATTTTTAGACTATTTGCTCATCAAGTCAATATATATATATTCGAATTTTGTAACTTAAACTTTACACTTTACAGTACGTATAATATATATTGAGGTTGAAGATTTGTGAATTGTCAATGTCTGTTCAATCGAATAATATCCGTAATGTGTAATGTGTAATGTGTAATGTGTGGGAGTGCAGAGGGTATGATGCTGAAGTGATCGATATTGGTGTCTTTTCCAAAGGCTATTTTATTTTATTTATAAAGGCGAGGGCGAGGCGACAACGATAAGATAGAAAACACTCACACCGAAATTCCATTCCCACTATCCTCATTCTATCAAACTGTATATCAACATATAAACACCACAAAGTTAGTAATTCACTTCACGCTTTACTTTACCTACCGAATCATCAATCATGGCTGCGAGTTCTTGTCACTCAAAACACATGTACCTCAACAATCATCTCCTACTTCACACCCTATAACTCTTCTTAAATCATTAAATTATTTTTATTTAAATTATATCTTTAAAAAAATAAAAAAAATTATATTTACATTTTAAACAACTATATTTATATATTTATAAAGTTTTATTTTGAAAAATTATGTTTTACAGTTTTTAAAAAATTAAAAAGATAACTTTTTTTTTCAAATTATAACATAATTTTTCAAAATAAAAGTTTATAAACATATAAATATAGTTCTTTAAAATGTGAATATAAGTTTTATATTTTTTTAGTTCCACCCGACCTATTGCCATTAGGGATGGACAACAAAATTTGAAATTGTTTAATTATTTTAAAAAATAAAAAAAATTGTATAATTTTACATGTAATTGTTTTGGATTAGTGGTATGTTTTAAAATAGTTAACTGATTTATTTTTATTTTTCAATCCAAAACAATCTCAATTAATTGCTCATTTGATAAATAGATATCTATTCGACCCTAAACAAGTACTCCGTCCGTTTCAAATTAAATTTGGAGCGTTGAAGCTTCCTTCTTCGGAAGAGTTTTCTTGTTCATCAATACGACTTGTCTTTAATAGAATCGATCTAATTCTCTGAACAATCAGAATTTCTTGTCATTTTGTACATATATTTTAAGGAGGTAAATTTTTTATAAAATATTAATTTTTTTAATAATTTCATACTTGTTAGTCCTGAAATTATTTAATTTTTTTTTATAAAAAATAATTAACAAAGGGAGTGATTAACAATTTTTTTTCTATAAATTTCATAATTGTTAGTACTGAATTTTTTTTATATAAAAAATACTTTCATAGTACTTTGTATTTTATAGAGTTTTTACCTGTTTAAGGTACGTATCGAAAAATTAGATGATTAACCGAGGGAGTGAACACTCTCTGCCCTCTCTCCATATACCTTTCTAGAGAGGGAATGAGAAACCCCCGGGCAGGGATGATCTCTACCCCTAGACCACCACCACCACTATAACCACCACCAATACACACAAGTCACCATTGCACCACCTTAGTGACTCTATCGGCAATCAAAACAACAAGGGTTATTTGGAACCACAACCATTACATACAAGTCACCAGTACCCTCCACCGTCGATCTCTCGCGGGCTGCTGAACCACCCCCTTCTAGCCCGGAACACCTCACCAAACATTGCACTACACACACCCTTCACTATCTCTTTGACGTTTCCGGCTTCAAGGTCCGGAACTTCCAAATCCATGGCTAAACCCTCCTCTACATCTACATCCTCTTTTCCTCTTTGTGTGAGTCTGTTGGCCTCTCTCTTGGTTGTTGGCTTGGTCTGCACCACCTCCCCACCCTTCTCTGTCTACAACAAAACCATCACCAACTTTAAATACTAGAAAATGCCCAAATTAAACTCCGACGATTGAAATTACTCAAAAATCGAACTTGGAATAGGTTACCCTAAGGCAATTGATGATCCAATCACAAAACACATCACAAGCAAAACCCAAATCGGTGTGTGTTTTGCCCCAAATCAACCGCTGATAACTTTACTGACATAGAAGAGTTGTGAAATCGGACCTGTTCTGTCTCCGGCTTGATGTCCGTCGACTCCGATTCGATTTCGACCTCGAAGCCTTCTCAACCTCGGCCCCTGAGATCCTCCGACCACCCCAAACCTTTTCCACCACCAATTTCTGGTTCGAATTTCACCTATTCTTCGCCTCCTACCCTGGATCTGTAGAACTCCTAGTCTTCGCCTCTGATCTCGATTCCCGGTGTTTATCCCTTGGGAATGTGGGTTGCGTAGGCGATCGCCTGTGGCGGTGCTTTCGTCGCCCCTCCACTTGCCTCGTGCGTGAACCTGATCCTTTGATACCATACTCTTCCTTGGCGTGCAAGGGTTTTTCTTATCCATGCACGCAAACACGTATAAAAAAAATAAACTAAACTAAATAAAATGCATTTAATATCTATCCTAAATAATTAATTAAATAATTAATAACCTACTTTATATCTATATCGAATTATTAGATTTTTAGCTTCTTTTACGCTCATTTTCTATCACAAAGATTTTGCATCAACTTGTTCTAGAGTGTATGTTTGCTTGATTCTAGTAGTGATATTTCATTGAGCTTTGTGGTCTTTCTTCTACCGCCGCGCGAGAGGTCGTGGACGTGATCGAGATCTGACGGCTCGTTGTTGACTGAGTCCATATCTGAAGTCTCCACTTTTGTTCCTCAGGGATTCCCTGCGTTGCCTCTTCCATCTGTCAGGAATAGTGGCTCACATTGTCCCGGTTCCAACTTCGTTCGCCTTCGATAGTTTCGACCTACTTTCTCTAATTTGTTCGTGGTATTTAGGTCTTTGTTGATTGGTCATGTAATTTTCGGTTCTTTTCATAATAGTTTGTCCGTTATCGATTTTCGGCCTCTCGTCTCAACGGGTCGAATTCTTTCCTGTTCAAAAAAAAAAAAACAACAACGAGGGAGTGAACCCCATTCCCCCATCCTCATTAGCCTGCCTAACCAGTCCGGATCCTCTACAACTTTCCCCGCACCACTCGGTGCATCACTTAATTATTTCGACTATATATTTACATAGAAAAAAATTTCAAAAAATATTTTTATGTTCTATACCATTATATTGATATGTTTATATATTTGTATCTTAAAAAATCACATTTTAGAAAAATAAAAAACAAATTTTGTAGAATAATCGATATTTTATTTATCTAAATTTTAAAAATGTAATTTTTTAAGATATAAAGTTATAAACATATCAATATATATGTATAGAACCTAAAAATATTTTGTAATTTTTTTTCAATGTAAATATATAGTCGAAATAATTAAATGATGCACCGAGGGTGCGGGGAAAGTTGTAGAGGATCCGGACTGCTACCTAACCTCAACATCAGATTCAGCGTCGATCTCGAAGCTCGCCAACTCCCTGCATCTTCTTCTTCATTTCCCTCGATCTTGAAGCTCCTCCATCGCCGATTCGCCGTCGATCTCGAAGCTCCTCCATCGCCGTTCGCAAGTAAGCTCGATTTCTCCCTTTTTTTGTACTGTAAATCTCGAAGCTACTCTCTCTGTTATCTCTCTGCTTGCTGGATTTCCGCCCTTCGGGTTCGCGCCTCTCTCTGGTGCTAATACGCAACTGTGAAATCAATTTAGGTTAAATGTATTCATGGTTCATCTTTTCTTTGCCATGACTCTTGTTTTCTCTTTGTTGCTGCTTTTGTATAATGTTGTTCATCAATCTGTGATAGCAGTTACCTTGATATTGAATATTCAATTGTTTAATGGTTCCTGCAAATTTTGTTTTAAAAAAATGTTTGTTTGTGCAGATGAGTATGAGTTCAGTTGATGCTTTCTATCTACTAATCCTCTTCTTTTTCTGGTGTTGGTAGGCTACCGGGGCTTTGTGTGGCAATTGCTGTTGGTATGTTCTTTGATGCAATTATCATTCATTAATTTATTATATGTTTATTTCGATTCAAAAAAAAAAAATTGAATTTTAGTAATTGAATTTGCCCACCCCCAATTGCATCCCCAGTCCAATACCCAACTCGAACTCCAGTCCAAACATGGCCGCTTACTCCACTTCTTCATCGTCTCTCGCTCTCCTCCCTCGTGAGATTCGATCCCCATTTCCCCGATTCCTCCCCCAATCCCTCCGCATAACCCCTCCGATCTCCGCTTGCAATCACTCCATTTCGATTTCACCTCTCAGATTCACCGCCAGATCCCAAATTCGGCAGAGCTACACTTTTGAGGCAAGGTCTTCAATGGCGGACAACCAGTACAAGGGCAACGGGAAGTCGATCACCAACGTCTTTCCATCAGAGGAAGAGCTGGCCGTTTCTCTCGCCAAGTACGTCGCTGATTTGTCTCAGAAGTTTACCACGGAAAGGGGCGCCTTTACCGTCGTCGTCTCTGGCGGATCCTTGATCAAATCTCTCAGGTGCAGAATATTGCTCTTTTCCCACCCGATTTCACAGTTTTGAAGCTGAAATTTTCGCTAATTTTTGTTATTTGATTCTTATTTCTCAGGAAATTGACGGAGGCGCCATATGCGAGCTCAGTGGACTGGTCGAGATGGCATGTGTTTTGGGTGGACGAGAGAGTTGTTCCGAAAGATCATGCCGATAGCAATTACAAGCTTGCTTATGATGGCTTCCTTTCTAAGGTAAAATTTCATTTGCAACTTTCAGTTCTAACCTGCTGATTATCTCTGGATGGACGATTTTAACAGAATTTAGCTGAAATGTGTTTTCACTTTTCACATGGTGGTAATTGACTAGTTGCTGTAAGCTTGAAAGTAGATTTAGTTTAGCTAGCTTGGTAAACGTTTTTAAGCAAGGATAAATGTTGATGTAGGGTTCCATTTGTTGTATGTTGGAATATCATATTCTTGAAAGCACACAAATTCAATCAAGTGTGTTGCTAAGATATTTGAAGGATAGTTTGTTATAGACTTATAGTTGCTGAAGATATGTGAGGTCATTGTTAGTGATGAAGCTCAGATAATAAGATCATATAGGAGTTGATTGCTGAGCAATTAGATTTGTGTCTGAATATAGACTAACTTGATGATGAGATGGATTGTATGTTATCGTTCAACTGGTTGATTCTCTAGCCAGAAAGAGGTGTAGAAAGCTCAGATAATAAAATCTCCGCACCCTTCCCCGCCCTAGGCCCCATTGGATTTGATACTTTTTTTAACTAGTTTGGTTCTAGATGATTTCATAATATTTGATTAATTGTGTCAATTTGTTTTTGGATAAGTTGTAATGTGAACATGAAAAAAATAAGTAAATAGAATAACAAACGGGGATAGGGGCGATTTATAGTCCCCAAGCGGGGACGGGGGCAGGGATTGTGTTAATAAAAGGGCGGGTTTAGCGCTTCCCTACTTGTGGGCTGAGCTTGGTTAGCGCATGACACACTCGAACGTGTGATTCCCTACGTCATAGGGCCCACCGGGAATTTCACATGAGCTAGAGCCCAAAAACACTAAACATAGCAGTATAGCACTTGAAAAGAGAAGTAAGCAAGGATGGGTTAATCCTCTTTTTCTTGATTTCCTTTTTGCTTTGGATCATTGAAACTATCCAACGTATCCACTTCAAGCATTTCATTTTCCAACTGTCCAAGAATAGATGCAGTGCAGTTTCTGTTCCTACCGATGATTTTTAGACGATCTTCCCTGTCCGCAAGTTGACAAAACAAGTCTATCTTGGTTTTTGTTACTTGTAAGTCTGCAATTTATCACAATGATTACTAGCAAAACATATAGATGATAATGTTGCATCACAAATCGTAATAGTAATGACAGGTTTTTTGAACGAGTTCGTCATTTATGACTTCGTTGCGAGGTGTGCCTTGGGGGTTAATCTACTTGTAGTTATCAAAGGAAGATTAAGCTAAGTATCTGAATTTTAAACTTTAGTGACACTTTGGAATATGTTCTAAATGGTGAAAGCGTATAGGCTTAGCTCTTAGCTATCTAGGGTTCGTTCTTCTTTGAAACAATGGGCAAGATAGATCATCATGCAGTTGCTAACAAGCCGCAACAAAAACCTGAAGGACATGAGCCACCTCCAAACAGAGTAGATTCTCATGCTACTTCATCAGAACTAGGTGGTAGATACCCTCAACCATCTAAGGCCCATGAGACGAGGCTCAATACTATCTATGAACCAAAAAAGATGCCATCTGATTCTTTGAGGCTTGATCGAGGGGATGATACTTCTTCAACTCTACCTGCTGCAGGCACAGAGCCTGAGCAGCCAAAGGTCCAAGTTACTGTCACTATAGTTTTTCCTCCACGAAGCAACTCTGGTCGTAAACAAGCTACAACACATGCTCAAGCACCTGCTCCTGCCCAGGCCTCAGTTTGTGCCCAAGACCCCTCCTCTTGCCCAGGCCCCGACTCGTGATCAAGACTCTCCTGCCAAAACCCCAGCTCCTTTCCAGGCCTTGGGTAGTGCCCAGGCCCCGGCTTGTCCCCAAGACCCTCTTCCTGCCCAGGCCCTGGTTTGTGGCCAAGACCCTCCTTCTGCCCAACCTTCAGCTCCTTCCCAGGCTCCTCCTCCTGCCCAGGCCCCGGATCATGTGGACCCTCCTCCTGTCGAGGCCCCAGCTCGTGCCCAAGTCCCTGCTCCTCCTCAGGCCCCAGCTCGTGCCCAAGACCCTCCTCCTGCCCAAGGCCCAGGTCCAGAGGAGGTCATGACTTGTAAATGTTGCTGTTGTAAATGTTGCTGTTGCATAATGTAGGCGTTGAGAGGGCTTTGATTATCCATTGATGTTTAAGGAACTTTAAGCAGAAGACCAATTTTCAAGGCACATGAAAACTGTAATTTCGAGTGCTGTTTAGAGTGCATTTTGTTCTGTTTGTTTCTAATATACACTCTCCATTAGCTCTGAATTTTACGTTTTTTTTTTAAATGTGAGTTGAGATCTTTGAGGCTTGTGCAAATGCATAATCATTTACTCCATTTATGGATAGTTTATTCTTATTTATTTCGTGCATTGGCTAACTTTCATCTATCCGTACTCTGTGCTGGCCATCTTCCATATTATCTCGTTGCTGCATTTTTTCTTATGTATTTTTTAGCATCAAAAGAATATAAACTCATGCTCAAGGTTACATGTTTGTCAGCTTAGTGTTGTGTAATACGTTGAGCTTTAATTTGCACAAATAGGATCTATATTTCTGCTAGTATACATAAAGACGGATAATTCAAATATATAGCTTAATCTCGATTTCAATGCTGTTTGCTTGTATTCATGTCTGACAGGTTCCTATCCCACCAGGCAATGTGTATGCCATCAATGATGCCCTCTCAGCTGAGGGAGCAGCTGAAGACTATGAAACATGCCTGAAGCATCTCGTGAAAACCGGGGTGATAGCCACATCAGAAGCTAGCGGTTTCCCGAAATTTGATCTCCAACTTCTTGGCATGGGGCCTGATGGGCATGTGGCTTCTATGTTCCCTGGACACCCACTCCTCCAAGAGAACAAGAAGTGGGTCACATTCATAAAGGACTCCCCAAAGCCACCTCCGGAGAGGATCACCTTCACCTTCCCTGTCATCAACTCCGGCGCATACATCGCAATGGTCATCTTTGGGGCCGGTAAATCAGGACCCGTTGCAGCTGCCATTGGTGATAAACAAGCTAATGTCTCATTCCCAGTTCAGATGGTCTCACCTGAAGGAGAATTGGCATGGTTCCTTGACCAGGGAGCCGCGTCGAAGATCTAAGCCCACTGAGGGAGGTCAGGCTGGTCTGGCCCGGTTTTTCGGGCAACAAATGTAAGATTGAACAGTTGTGGATTTGCAGGATTACTTGCAAAATATCAATAAAGTTGACGCGGTGCTATGGCTAGAGAATAGAGACCATGTTTGCCTGGTTCCATGGATTGCAGTGTGGTGAGTTAAGGCCTCCCTGGAATCCATTTTTAGCATAGATGATGGTTTTGCTCCATTTCCATGGTTTGCAAGTAGGTGTTGATAGAGGCGTGCTTTAAATGTTGGCTTGGAGAATGATTCACTTTCATTGACAACCATGCTAAAGCTGCATCTGTTTCATTTACCAGAGCTAATCTTGTTTGTGATGCTGTTAGTCCTTTGGTAGTTCTGTAGATTTTTGTTAGAGTAATCGGCCTTAGCTACATGATTACAGTCAAATTCAAGGCTCAACTCTAGCAACTAAATGGGCAATATTTCTTCCCCTATTTTTGGTTTCTAGAGTTGGCCTCAATTTAAAGATGAGCGCTCTGAACGGGGACTTTTCCTCGTGGAGCTTGGCCATATTAAGCCTAAATATGAAAAAAAAACGTTAAGTGACATGTCAAAGTAGAGCCCTCTTTGCACGTTTATACCGAACTCTAACTGTTCGGTATAAACGGTTAGTTCTGTAAGTACTTTGTCGAAACTCGGTAAATCCTTTGTTGAAATAAGAGACGTGTTAGTTGGTTTTGTAAGTCCTTTGTTGAAACTTGGTAAATCCTTTGTCGAAATAAGAGATGCGTTGGTCAGATCAGGAAATTTGAGCACTTGTTGGAAAGCTAATTTCAAGAGCTACGAACATACTAGGAATGACTTCTAAGAAATTGTCCTCGACGATGCCCGAAAAAATAAATTTTTCATTAGTTTGTAATATGTACAAATTAGAGACTTTTTTCCAAAGGGGTCTTCCGGGTAAAATCTTAAAGTCTTAAAAAAATTAAAATCCAAAATTCTTTCCTCTAGGACATGTGTGATACTATTAAGGCTAGATGTTCAAAAACACCCACCAGGGATGTCAAAAAAGCCCAAAAGAAGGTTATATTCCTTACAATAGGACTTACAGACACATCCTAGGTATTTTTGTCGAAACAAGAGATGCGTTGGTCCGATCGGAGAGTTCGAGCACTTGTTGGAAAGCTAACTTCAAGAAATACGACTTTAATGAGAATGAATTTTGCGAAATCGTCCTCGAAGATCCCAAAAAATCATTTTTTCAAAGGGGTAGTCCATGAAAAATCTCAAAATCTTAAAAAAAAATGAAAATCCAAAATCCTTTTCTCTAGGCAATGTGTGATGCTATTAAGGCTAGACGTCCAAAAAAACATCCTCTCGAGATGCCAAACAAACCCTGAAAAGAAGGTTATATTCCTTACAATAGGACTTAAAGACATATGCTCGGTATTTTTGTCGAAATAAGAGATGCGTTGGTCCGATCGGGGAGTTTGAGCACTTGTTGGAAAGCTAACTTCAAGAGCTACGAATTTAATGAGGATGAATTTTGCAAAATCGTCTTTGACGATGCCCCAAAAAATAATTTTTCCATCAGTTTGTAATATGGACAAATTAGAGATTTTTCCAAAAGAGGTAGTCCACGAAAAATCTCAAAATCTAGAAAAATGAAAATCCAAAATTCTTTGATCTATTCAATGTGTGATGCTATTAAGCCTAGACGTCTAAAAAACACCCACCCGTGATGTAAAAAAACCCCGAAAAGCAGTTTAAAAAAAGAATGTCGAAGATTTTGATGCACTATTTTCAGACCTGGTTGAGCCGAGAGTTCAAAATTCAAACAGCTATAACGAAGGAAGATTGAAGCATATAAATAGAGAAGAATGCAGGAGAGAACAACACACAACACTCAAGCGAAAATCTGAGCACTTGAGTCTTCTACTGCATTCAATCATTCATACTTTCTCTTACGTTTTCTCCTTGTTATTCTAGAGTTTATCTTTTGAGAGAAACACAAGAGCGTTATAGTACAAGTCATTAGTTTTATACTAAGAGTATCCTTATACTCAAACGTATACACACATTGGTGTGGTTAGGACTTTTATTTCACTGTAAATTGGGTTGACTAGATAGTAGCGGGTTTGGCTACAAAATGACAGAAGAAGGGAAGCAATTCTAGGTTGTATCTATGACTCATAAGAAAAGGTGAAATAAGAGTTTTTTGAATCCTACGGGTTGGATAACCTCAGACAGAGACGTAGGTTGGTTTAGAGCCAAACTTTGTTAGCATATCGCTTGTCCAATATATTTTATTTCCGCATTACCAATTTAAATTTTCGTACAGCTCTACAGGTTTTTGAGATTGTTCCAAACCTTAACATATGGACCAAGACCTTGAGATACATTTCAAGGCCTTGACTTTGCTTTGCGAAAATTGCGCATACTCTATTCATCCCTTCTCCTCTCTGGAGTATTTCCTGTTCTACTTATATCTCATACTGCGTTCTTCAAGGTAGACTATGAAGGTGGGGCTATGATAAGGAGCGTTTCAACCAATGCCTTGAGGTGGCTGCAACACTATGCGGCGTCATAGTAGGGCAGGGGCCAGGGAGCATGCCGACAAGCCGGTGTCGTGCATTGCCTGCGTGCACTTGGTCGTGTCTACGGGAGGTGGGGGAGGCAGGGAGGGAGGAGCGACGCCGGATGGAGGGGAGATGCATGGCACCGGTGGCGGGTAGAAGACCGTTGGGGGTGGAGGGGGTGGGGTAAGGGGATGGTGGGGTGGAGGGGGTGGGAGGAAGCCGGGATGGTAGGTGGCTCCTGTCGACCGCCCACGGGGTGGCGGACACCGCCAGAAGGATGGCGCAAACGGCGGCAAAGAGATTAGAGGGCTTCATTTTTCCTTGGAGTTAATAATTGATGTGAGAGGGATGGGCTTGAGTAAGTTGGTAAGTGTTTCAATATTATTTATAGAGACTAAGGGCGTTTTTTCTCGCGGAGGGTTTTTTAAGGGGTGGAGATTAATTTTAAGGGGTGAAGAAGATGGAGATATATTTTACGGGGTGGAAAGGACGAAGATTAATTTTAAAAAGTATCTCGTATGGTGTTTGGTTAATCGGGGATTATTTATTGATGTTATGTGGTGAAATACCAAATTTACCCTTATTTTTTTAATTGAACACGGAACATCTGCTAGCCCCCAATTCACAAACCCTCACCTTCAACCCCTTCCAATTTGGTGTTCAGGCCGGCTACGCCTACTTCGATTGCATTCTCCCTCACCGGATCTCTAGAAGTCGCGCATGTATTCGTCGGGCGGCCCCGCACCTCTGACGGTAGGAGGGGCAGGAGGAGTGAAATCCGACCCAGGTGTTGACGCAGACGACGTGGAAGTCGTGGCCGCACTGAGGGAGGAAGGGGGATTCGTCTCCCGCGACGAATTCGGAGAGGCGGATGGGGTAACCGGCGAGCTTGATTGCGAGGTCGTCAGGGAAGGTGAGCCTTGGGAGCGAAGAGCTCGGTTTCTGGTTGCTTGGCCATGGAGGTATTTTGGTTGATGGCGAGGTCGTCGGGGAAGGTGAGCCTTGGGGGTAATTTGGGATACAAGGGGTGGAGAAATCCCTTCCACCCCCTCCACCTTGCCCCCCCCCAAGGTGGGAAAATCCGCCACCTCCACCCCCTTCCACCCCCCAATCGGCCGCTACCCCCATCCCCTCCACCTTGTGCCAAACGGCTGTTACCTCTTCCACCTCCATCCCATGCACCCCCTCCACCCCTTAAAAAAGCGCAAGAAAACATGCCCTAAACTGATAATGGCACTCATTCAAGTGATTGTCGTGAATTAGAATCACCTATTATATTTCGTGCTACACTCATATTGCATAAAATTATTTATCAACAATTTGACTTAATTGGTGATCTTCATTGGATTGTCTCATATATTATGGGATTGGTTTTCATGTAGTACTTCATCCTTAAGTTAATTCTCCTCTCACAATTTTTAATTTTAGGAAAAAAAAAATCAATTAGATTGACGTGGGCCCTACAGAAGGGGGCAATCTTTACCCTCAAATTAATGGAAAAAAAAACCCTTCTTGGGCAAATTAACGCGCTGTGTCCCCGGCTCACGCGCCCCCAACCTAAACCCCAAATCCCTAAATCGTTTGCGGAATCCGGCGAGGCATTCTCCGTGTCTTGCCTCCTAACCCACCTCGATGGCGATTCAAGGCTCAGCCCTGCAGTCCTCTCTCCTCCGAACCCATACGCATCTGCGCTCTCTCATGTCTACTGGGAGATTTCCTTGGTTTGTGAGATCGGTGGTCGTAGATCTGTATCTCTTGAAATCAGTCACCGAAGAGGAGACAAGGTGGGGAAAAACTTTAGGAAAAGGAAAAAGGCGACTCGCGGGAAGGGGGGGTTGTGCTGCGCTGGTCGGCCGGGTGTTCTGGGGTTGTCTGTCGTAGACGGCGCCGCGTGCTGCCTTGGAAAGTTTGTGTCCTCGGGGTTGCGTTGTCTGGCTTGCCAAGGGCCTTCTGAGGGGGAGTTTAGGAGGTTCTCTCCTGGACTTAAGTGCTCGGGTGGGCGAAAGGTGATAGTGTCGAAGTCAATTTGGTGGCGCCGACTTGGTTGGTTGGTTGGGGGTCGGCCTCTTTCCGGTCCTTGCGGTTGGGGTTTGCCTTTGATGCTCTTCAAGGCCAGGTATCTTGTATATCTTCTCTCTGTTGCGCTCTTCATCCAAATGAAAGGTGCTTTCTTCTGGATGAAGGTTGGGTTCAGTGAGTTAATATACTACCTTACAACTTTCATGAATTCCACTAATCTGATGCTTGGTGTGGCATACTTGTTGTTTGTTACCCATCTTTTCACCATCTACTGGTGCCTAAAAAACCAGGTGACAGAGGTCTCCTCTTCACCACGTACCCCCCGATTTTCGGGCCCTAAACAAACTGTGGATATTGGGGATTTCATCCTCTCTTTTCCCAGTTTTGATGAAATAATGTTTTTTCTAAATCCTGATATTGGAAGAATATGTCTTGCTTTGACTATATTATTGATTTGCTGTAACTGCTGTTGTCTCTCTCTTGTGGTTTTAGAGCTGCCTAATGTTACTGGTGTGGCTTCTTGGCGGTTCTACTGCCCCCTCTTGAGTATGCCTTCGAAGGTCTTCAATATACACTGTTATAATTGTCTTACCCTTGCCGTTGGGTTGATCCCCCACCTTGCCTTGAATTATTATTCAGGTTTAATATGGATTTTTAAACTAGTGCGCAAAAGTTCCTACATACATGACAGGTCCTTCTCTGCGCGGTTCCGGTTTGGAAATCATTTTGTCCCTGATCTCTGGTTGAGCTGGTTTTGGTCCGTGAGGCTTGGCGCTTTGGGTGCTATTCTTGCTCTGGAATCTCAACTCTCTGCACTTAGATGTGTCACCTCCCCAGTCATGGTTTACTTTGTTCTGTTTCTATGGTGGATGTTTCTCGCTTCTGATGCCTATGTATCTCTTGTGGCTTCAGGGTGCTTTGTGCCATTGCATTATTATAAAATCCATCGTGATGCAAATATGGGTCTACATGTCTCGGTTTTGCCTACTAACTCCTTGTACACAGCGACTGATGATGCTTGTTTCGGTGTCGAACCTGTGCCCATGGTAACTCTGATTTTGTTATGTGGTCATGTTAAGCTTGTTGTTCAGGTGGTGGTGCTGTCTTCTGACCCCTTTCTATTACCTGCTACGCTGTTGCCCAGCCGTGGCTTCATTGTTGTCCTCACTATCCTGTCTCTCTTTTCCTTTGTTGCTCCTGGTACTTCACTATCGGGTGTTTGCCAGTTTGAGCAGCAGGTGGTTGGGAGGTCACCGAAACCTGAAGCAAGTGCGTGCACAAGGAAATTAGGTAGAACCGTCTTGACATCGCCCATGCTGAATGGATCGGAAACCAACCTTCTGTGGATAAGTTTTCTCGTGGCTTATTATAAATCCTTTTGTACATCTTATATTATTAGTAGATGGACAGTGGACAATTTAATCTTATATTGCTCTCTTGTAATATGTTATGATAGTCATTATAGCCATATTATCCCGTTTCCCCTTTGCCTCGCTCCCTTTAACATCGGTAACACAATCTATCGTATAATGAAAGGGTGCAATTGTTTGGATTGCATTTCTGTCTTGGCTTGTGGGTTAATCCATGAATTACTAAACCACTGCTGGTGGATGCAGTCACTTCTGTTCAGCAGGAAAAAAGGGGTACACAAAAGTGGTAATATAAGATGTATTGAAAACGAATTCGGTGTTTGTGTTACCCATTGGTTTCTGTTGCACCTAATTGCTCCTAATTCCATCTCCTTGTGGATGCTTGGAAGAGACGGATTGGTTATTTGGGGTGTCTTTGTGGATACTAGGATTAACTTGTATTCTGAGAACTATCTTAATGGGCAAAGTCTTCCTGGATATCTCCTAATACATACCTACTGTCATACTAATAAATTCCCACTTGATGGAACAATTGGCAAAGTAAATAAAAACTATAAATTCTCACTTGATGAAATAATTGGCAAAGTAAATAAAAGCTATCAAGTAATGTATTGGAAAAAAACTTTATTCTATAACAAACCTCAAATAGAATACAAAATAAAACTTAAGTTTAAGACTAATAAAGTAACGTATTGGAAAAATAGGTGTAATATCAGTATAAAAATAGGAGCTATACCATTTTCACGTGTGCTCCCTGGTAAAACTTATTTCCAACCCAGTTTATTGTTACACTTTCTTCTTGGTGTGAGGCCCCTTAAATCTGGGCCTCACACCACTAACGGTTATATATGAAGATCACATACTGGAATTGCAGAGGCATTGGAAAAAAAACATTTTGGACGGAAATCGATAGTAAGTGCAAAAACGAACATATTCAAATTATGGCCATAGTGGAAACTAAATCAGAATCCGTTCCTGAAGACAAAATTTGGAAAACGGCTGGCTTTGACGAGGCTATCTGGTCACCTGCTTCCGGGCGATCGGGTGGTCTCGGTATCCTTTGGAAGTCCTACCAACTAACAAACGAAATCATCACGATAGAAATTCACTTACCCCGAATCATAGGACTTCGATACGAAAATATTAACGATACATTTATGATTCTACTGCTGTTTGTATACGCACCTCCGGGCCCCCAAGAGAAAGACTCGTTTTGGGAAACGTTAACATCCATTGTGCGTAATTCGACCATTCCTTGTATTGTGTTAGGTGACTTGAACGAAATTCGTTGCAGTGAAGACAAGCTGGGTGGTGCTAACCTTCGTTCCGCTCGATTCACTAGACTGCTACAATTTAAAAACGACTGCGCTCTGCTGGATCTACCTACTTTCGGAAACCCATTCACTTGGAGAAAGAACTCAGATAACGACAATACCATTCGTGAAAAACTTGACCGGGTGCTCGTTCATCACCAGATCATTCAGAAATTCCCTAACCTAATCACTTACAACGGGGCCTTCTCATCATCTGACCACTGCCCCATATCAATAACTCTTGAGAGTGGATCGATCTTCAAAGCTCCTCCGTTCAAGTTTGAGAATACTTGGCTTCAACGGAAGGATTTCCGAAACATAGTTAAACAATCTTGGCGAGCAAATTGCCTGGGCTCGACTATGTATCAACTGATGTTCAAACATAAAATCCTGAAGAAAAAAGCTAAGGAATGGAATAAGTGAACCTTCGGAAATATTTTTCGGCAATTAAATGAGGTGGAAACCGAACTTCTCAATATTCAATCTTCCGTATTAGGAGATAACAACAGGTCACCCAACAATAGAGAAAAGCGCCTCATTACAAAAAAGGAAAAACTTCTTCTTTTCCAAAAAACTTTCTGGAATCAAAGAGCCAAGACGAAGCATCTTAAACTTTCTGACTCGAACACAACATATTTTCACCGGGTTGCTTCTGGACGAAGACATAGGAAACAAATTCGCAATATAACTTCTGCTGAAGGCACTCTAATAATAGGAGAGGAAAACATTAGAAATGAAATTAAGAGCGATTTTGAAAAAAGATTCAAAAAGGAACCGATTAATGATAGACTCCTACAAGAAATGTTAAATCTAATCCATCCTTCAATTACCCCTGACGAAAATAATTACCTTATTCGACACCCATCTAATAATGAAATTAAGGCTGCTGTTTTCAGCCTTGGCAACAACAAATCGCCAGGCCCAGATGGTTTTACAGCCGAATTTTATAAGAAATACTGGGACATTGTTGGCTTATCTATCATTAGAGCTGTAAAAAGTTTTTCCAGTCTGGGAAAATTCTCAAACAAATAAACCATACATTCATATCACTACTGCCAAAGCGGGATAACCCTACCAATACCAGTCACTACCGCCCAATCAGTTTATGTTCTATTTTATACAAAATCATTTCAAAAATATTGACAGAAAGAATCAAAACAATTATCGGTAAACTAATTCACCCACTACAAGGTGCCTTTGTGTCGGACAGGGCCATCCAAGACAATGTTCTAATAGCGCACGAAATCTTCCACTCCTTCAGATCGCGCAAGGGTCGGGAGGGATGGTTGGCAATAAAACTTGACATGGAGAAAGCGTACGATAGAGTTGATTGGAACTTCATAAGAAAGGTTTTAGAAAAATTTGGATTCCACCCCACTTTCATTACATGGATTATGGAATGCGTAACGACTGTGTCCTTCTCTGTACTAGTCAACAATGGTCCTACTGATATGTTCTTCCCCTCTCGTGGCCTGCGTCAAGGGGATCCGCTATCTCCTTTCTTGTTTATCTTAGGGGCAGAAATTTTAGCTCGAAAACTATCAGCAGAAACAAATGTGGAAAACAGTCCAATTGGATTTTCCTTCGGTAGGAGTGGACCTAGGTTCCCCTTCTTATCTTTTGCCGACGACATCATTATTTTTACAAGAGGCAGTGCTGCCGCGGGACAGAAAGTTAGGGATATAATTGATTCATACTGTAAAGTTTCTGGACAAAAAGTCAATTATCATAAATCTAGCTTCCAAGCCACAAAAGGCATTTCTAACTCTAGGATCTCAGAACTTAGCAGTTGCTTAAGTATTACACATGAAAACTCATTAGAAAGATACCTTGGATGTCCGATTATTAATGGTAGAGTAAACAAACACACCTTGAAGACATCATATGTAAATCTAAAGAGCAACTAAGTAAATGGCGAGCTAATGCTCTATCACAACAGGGACGTGCAATCCTCATTAATACAAACTTATCGGCCAAACCGTTGTATACAATGCAGAACTTTTTGTTACCCTCGTCAATACATAAAGAGCTTGACCATATTAACAGAATGTTCTTCTGGAATAAAGATCTACAACACCGCCCACTTATTAGCTGGGATAGGATTTGCAGACCGAAAAAATTTGGAGGACTTGGGCTTAGGAAATCTAAAGAGATGAATGAAGCCCTTCAAATGAAACTTCTTTGGAAAATATTGGCTGAACCAGAAAATGTCTGGGTGTCTCTCATTAAACACAAGTATCTTCGTTCAGCTAACATCCTTGAATATGTGAAAAGTGGAGATTCTTCATGGCAATGGGCCAAACTGAAAACTCTTATAGATAAATTTAAGACTGGCCTTATTTGGTCAGTAGGAAATGGTTCATCTATCAAATTTTGGATGGATAATTGGATTACGACAAGCTCTCTGCTATCTAGGGATGATTGCCCCCAAATTACCAACATAGAAGAAACTGTCAGTGACTATATTTTAGGTGGTAGATGGTGGACGGAAAAACTTAGCAATACATTACCAAATGACGTAGTCAAAGAAATCTTGGACATTCCACTTCCCGTTTCCCCCTTTGAGGACCGCTTATACTGGTGGCCTGATAGGGCTGGTTGGTTCACCACGTCAAGTGCATATAAGCTAATCACAGCTCAATCCTCATTGAGCATAGACAATAACGCCTGGATATGGAATTTGGATATTCCGCCTAAGATCAAAAATTTTCTATGGAAAGTTTGTCAGAACGGCCTCCCTACTGCCTCTAGGCTGGCTCAACGTGGGACTTCTATACCTTCCACCTGTCAACTGTGCAACTGCGCAGTTGAAGATGACGTTCACTTCTTACTAGAATGTCAATATGTGCGCCCTCTCTTTCGCTTACCTACACACGTAAACTCAACTATATCCAGTATGATAAATCATTCCCGGGAAATAAAACCTATCCTTTCATTCATCGGAAACAAGCTTACATCCATTGCCAAGGTGGAGCTTGCCTTTTGTTGGTGGACGGCTTGGTACATTCGAAACCAATTTGTTTTTAGACAGGTCCCCATACCTCATAGAGAAAGTTCAGTACGTATCATTAAAACCCATAAAGAAAATTGGAGTAAAACAGCTCACTTTGAGTACAGCTTGGATGAGGACTTCCCCTTACGCACACGAATCTCCACGCATCCAAGGACGAAAACAAAGCATGGTAACATTACTTGGCGAAAACCCCCTAGGGGTACTTTCAAGTTAAATTTTGATGGATCCACAATTTCAAACAATGATAGCTCGGCTGGAGCTGTAATCCGGGACTGGAAAGGACATCTGATACACATCTGTTATAAAAAACTTGGCAAACAAAGTCCGTTGAAAGCGGAAGCGCTTGCTCTTAAACTGGGAATCCAAAAGGCTCTACAACTCCGTATCAATAAACTACACATTGAAGGTGACTCCATGATAATCATAAACCACCTAAATAAAACATCTACCTGTCCTTGGGAAATCGAATTGATTTTATCCGATGTTAAATTTATACTATCGACTTTGAAAGAAGTTTCCTTCTTTCATGTTCCCCGATTAGGCAATAGAGTGGCTGATAAGGTTGCACACCTTTGCCACTCTGCCTGGGGTGTCGATATTAACAGCGATTCTGGTCTTCTAGACCTCATCCGTAAGGATGCCATCGGGTAGAGCTCGCTCACCCGAATTTTTTCCTAATAAAAAAAAAAAAAAATCTTTACCCTCAAATTATCTTTTAATGGTTAATATTTCTTCAACTTTACCCTAAAGTACTTGAGGGGAGGCCATCTTACTATATTTCTATAACACTAGTGTTGTATTTTCTATCTGCATTTTAATAATAATAAAAATTATATAAAGTCAGCTATTTTATTAATTTTATATTTATTATTAATATGTAGAATTTTCAGTTTCTAAAAAAAAAAGTATCAAAACAGCACAATATGTAGAATCTTCCTTCAATGGTTCTAACCCGAACGGGAATGAAATGAGTAGTACTGTTGTTTTTCGAGCACTAGTATACAAAACACTCAAACTGAGAAAGTCAATCGATAAGTTGGCAGACAGATTGAATCCATACCAAGATACGAATACCCACCTTATCACAAATACACAACCTTTTACCTTATAGTAGAGCATAAGGAAAACACCTGGCCACTAGAGAAAGAGTGTAATGGTTCATTTCATTATAGATATACAACCCAACAACTTTTGCAGTGAAGGTTTATATATCGATCCCCAGTTAAGTTCCAAATTGAAATTTGCATCATATGCTCGTACATATACGTGCAAGTGGAATTAATATATGATCTATTGCTTTGAGGAGGACTTTCGATCTTATCCTAATTTGTCAACTGTATTATATTATGGCCTCTACTTTAAATAGATCTCAACAACTTGATCATCTATCCAGATAATTAGACATATATCTAGAGCATATGTTTGGGTAATATAGAAATACTCTAGAAGGGGGGGGGGGGGTTGAATAGAGTATGCCGGTTTTTCGCAGATTATCAAGACTTTTTGATGCTCGTGCAAAATCCTTTGAGATTAGACTTAGTCTTTTCTCTGAAAATCTGAATCACAAAGTTAAACAGTAGAACCAAGTGCGGAAATAAGGTAAAGCAATAAGTAAAGGACTCGATGAGTTGTTTACGAGGTTCGGCACGAACTTGGCCTACGTCCCCGCCTAGGGTTCTTCCACAACCCTAGGATTCAACCGGCTTTTATTGATTCACAAGACTTAGGATCCTAGTAGCTCCCCGAGAAGCCTCTCTCCTATACAATTGCAATCTAGTTAACTCACGTTCCCTTGGAGTCCTAGACCAATCTAGAAGAGCCCCACCTCTCTATGCTATCTAGTACAATCCTCTTACACTTAGTGAATCAATCGCCTAGTGTCTACTTCCTGAGTTACAAACTCTTGAGTATAACACTCTCTCAAAATATATCCTATAAGCTCACAGTGTAACTCTTAAATGCTTTGAAATGAAATAACAGACTCTTAAGGACAAGCAGAGAGCACACGAAGAAGACAGAGTTCGCTTGAAGGCTTGAGTGTATGAAAGCTTGTGTTCAACAGGTGTCTGCTGTCTTCTTCTTCCTTTCCTTTATATAGAATCAACATGGCGCCTAAGGATCTTCAACCACGGCTAGTTCGGATCATGGCGCGCCCAAGGATCTTCTATTTTTGGACACTTTGAAGACATGATCTCTCCAATTTGGATCTCCTCAATATGCACCATAAGGAAAGAAGTAATTCGAATAATACTTCCTGAAAGGTTAGTTAGGCATATAATATAATGGAAGTATATAATATTAAATAATATTCGGACATAATAATATATAGAACATGTTTTGTATTTCATCAATACTGTTAAAGCTCCAAGACCTTTGACACAGACAAACTGTCAAGGCATTTGAAACTTTATTCCGATTTTCATCAAGGGAGGGAGTTATCAATCTCCCCCTTGATGAAAGACAAAACCTGTGCATCCCTGCAACTTAGTCAAGCATATATAATATAAGTAAAATCGGACTAAGTACCTGCATGGGTTAGACAAATGTTGGATCAAAAATTTAAAGTAATAAGACCATCCAACTGAAAATAAAACCAAGGTCTTCCAAGACCTTTAAATCGCAACAGTTTTAAAAAGTCTAACACCACCACAAATCATCTCCCCCTTTCTGTCTTTCAACAAAGGGAGGAGGTAAAACAGTCACCAAAAGTTTTGAAAAAGTTTCCAAAAACCAGCAATGTATCAGATGTCAGGGATGGGATAGGGTAGGGTAGGGTTTAAGCTTCGTCGTCCGGAGCATCATCAGTGAGCCTCGTCCACAGACCTTGCAGCATCTTGGTTATCCCGCTCATCTCCATCATAACCTCCTTGTGCAGCTCCTTGATATCCAGGCGAACTTCCTCCAAGCCCAACTCCAGGTTGTCCATGCGTTCATCAACGGCTGAAGCAGTGGGAAGAGCTTTGGAAGGAGTGGCAAGACTCAAGGTCCCTTGGGGAGACCGAGTGATGTCAATCTTTTCAAAGCTCTTGGAGTCGAACTTACCCATATGACACTGCTGTTCTTCATTTTTGAGATCAATTCCAGAAGCTTTGAAGAGTGGGGTCAAAAGGGTAGCAAAGGGGAGGGGGGTTCCTTTCCTGACTTTTCTTGTGTGAGCCATGGATCCTAAAATAGTGTTGGCCAGATCAAGATCAAGGCCATTACGGATACGGTAAAGGAGGACCATGGCATTGTCAGTAAGGAGCGAGCCAGAGTTAAGACGGGGTAAGAGGCATCGAACAATGATGTTAAATATGATTTTTGCCTCTAGGGTAAGGGATGAGTGGGTGAGTTGCTTTGAGGTGCTGTTAGATGCTTCGGGTAGGAGGTACTTGGCTCGGGCAAGAATGATGCAGTTTTCTTTTGAGGGGTGTATTTCAGAGGGTGGACATGGGCTAGGTAGGCCAAGGAAATCTGCAAAGTCATTGGAGTTGAAAGAGATTCTAACCCCTTTGACAACAGAATCCAAAGACCAACCATTGGCGTCGTGTTTGGCTTTTAGGTTTATGTAGAACAGGCGGGTAAGCTGGGGATAGTAAACGGTTTCAAGATTGAGAAGGGTCCAGGCTGGGGATTTTTTGAGAAGATCAATGCAGGGTAGTTTCAAAGCTTCGAAGAACTCAATATCCAAAAAATCAGAACAGCAAATCCTACGAGTTCGAAACTCATCTACCCACTTACCAGCAGTCTCAGCATTTTCAAACCAAGAGGAGGGCAAGGATTGGTTTACCTGGATGTAGGCAGGTGGATCGGCATTCTTCCTGCGAGCAATCGTTGGAGCGGCTTTCTTGGCAGGCGCCTCAAGGCTCTTGAGGGTGCCCTTCCTGGTGCGCTTGGGAGAAGGAGGCTTGGCTGTAGAGGCTTTCCGCTTCTTTGGAGACGGGGGAGGAGGAGGAGGAGAAGGAGAGGGAGCATGCTCGGGCTCCTCTTCCTCTTCTTCCTCTGACCCCGAGTCCTCAGCGTTGTCTCCATCGGTATCCTCCTCGTCCTCTCCGGATTCGTCTTGCTCCTTGTCCTCTTCCTCAGGCTCCTCTTCAGAAGGAACCTCCTTGAGAGTCTTCGCCTCGGCTTCCTTCCGGATTCTCTCAGCTTCCTCCTCGATCAACTTCTTTGAAAGCTCGGCCTCCTCCTCGGCCTTTTTCTTCCTTAAAGCTTCTTCTTCGGCATCCTTGGCTGCATCCTTTTCCAGAATAGCATCAAGATCCTCCTCTTCTTCTTCCTCATCCACCTCCTCAGCGATGACCTTCTTTTTCCCTTTCTGCTTCGCGCTGAGAGGCTTCTTAGCAGAGCGTTTTTGAGAGCCCTTGGTTACTGTAGTCGTGCTCTCAGTGATGGTGCTCTGGACAACAGCAGGGACGATGGCTTGAGGAGTGGGTTCAGGTGTAGGAGAAGTAGTAGTGTCCTGGCGTCCCTTGGGGGTGGCGCCAAGTCTTTTGGGTGTGGAAGCTTTCTTTGATTTGGGAGCCATGGAGGAAATCGGTTAGGGTTTTCTTAGAGCAGGTTGAGAGGTTGAAGAAGAAGAAGGTGAAAGGGTTTGGAGAGGTTCAGAGTTGTGAGGGAATCGGGTACAGAATTGGGTTTAAGTAGAGAGAGAAGATGATGGAGTGATGGGACGGGTTTAGAGTTCCAAGGGAGGGTAATGATATCATTGCCAAATTTGAAAAATTTCCAATTCAAAATTCAAACTATTCCATTAAAATAGGACTGAATAACCGAAATATTTAGTTCCAAAATTAAGATATCTCAACGGAAAGAAAATATAACATAAATAGGCAATTTTGAAATCCGATAAGAATATAATTGATTAAATATCTAGAAAGATATTAACCAAAAATATGTGATCCGATGTATGTAATCTACCATTTAGTTCACAAACCTTGACATAATTCTCAAAGGTCTTGACACTAAGTAGATATTATCTTTCGTAAAGGGAAAGCTTCTCCTACGAAAGTGCATCCTTGTTAAGCATCCCAATCTCTCGTCTTATGAAGGTGAACCTGTCCTTTGCCAAAGGCTTAGTAAAAATGTCAGCCCATTGATAATCAGTTGAAATAAACGAAATGGACACATCACCTTTTTCAACATGGTCTCTAATGAAATGATGCCTTGCATCAATATGTTTGGTCCTTGTATGCTGAACAGGATTCTTAGTGATGGAGATGGCACTTGGTATTGTCACATTTAATAGGAATGCCTTTGAGATTGATGCCAAGATCTCGCATTTGTTGAGCTATCCAAAGGATTTGGGAGCAACAGGCTCCAGCTGCAATGTATTCGGCTTCTGTAGTGGATAGAGCGACTGAGTTTTGTTTCTTTGAGTGCCAACTGATCAAGGATGCTCCTAAGAATTGGCAACATCCTGATGTGCTCTTCCTATCCACCTTATACCTTGCAAAATCTGCATCAGAATATCCAATTAATGTGAAATTCTTTTGCTTTGGGCACCATAGTCCAAGCTCTTTAGTGCCATTGAGATATCGAAAGATCCTCTTTACAGCCACGAGGTGAGATTCTTTAGGATCAGCTTGAAACCTAGCACACATGCAAACACTAAACATGATGTCAGGTCTACTAGCCGTGAGATATAATAAAGATCCAATCATTCCTCTATACTCCTTTTGATTGACACTTTTCCCAGTCTTGTCTTGATCTAGAGATAATGTTGAGCTCATGGGAGTCTTGGCTGCTTTGGATTGATCCATCTTGAAATTCTTCAAGAGATCCTTAGTGTACTTGCTTTGGTTGAAAAAGATCCCTTTCTTGGATTGGTGAACTTGTAATCCCAAAAAGAAGTTGAGTTCACCCATCAAGCTCATTTCGAATTCACTGCACATGATGTCAGAAAATTCCTTGCACAAAGATGTGTTAGTAGCACCAAATAATATATCATCAACATAAATTTGAATGACCAAAATGTCCTTTCCTTTGGTCTTGATAAAAAGAGTCTTGTCGATCAACCCCCTTTTAAAATCATTTTCTAAAAGATATTTTGACAAGCGCTCATACCAAGCTCTTGGGGCTTGTTTCAAACCATAAAGTGCTTTGTCAAGTTTATAAACATGATTGGGAAATTCCAAACTTTCAAATCCTGGGGGTTGAGCCACATATACTTCTTCCTCTAAGAAACCATTAAGAAAAGCACACTTGACATCCATTTGATATAACTTTATGCTCATAAAAGATGCAAATGCTAATAAAATGCGAATGGCTTCAAGCCTGGCTACGGGAGAAAAGGTCTCCTCGTAGTCAATACCTTCCTCTTGATTGTAGCCTTGAGCAACAAGCCTTGCCTTGTTCCTCACGATCTTACCATTCTCATCTAGCTTGTTTCGAAATACCCATCGTGTGCCAATGACTGATTGATGCTTTGGCCTTGGCTTCAAGGTCCAGACTTTGTTTCTTTCAAATTCGTTAAGCTCGCTTTGCATAGCAATGATCCAGTCTGGCTCTTGAAGTGCCTCATCTACCTTCTTTGGTTCAAGAAGAGAAACAAACGCGTGAAAAACACAAAGATCTTTAAGTTTAGAACGAGTTTGAACACTAGAAGTAGGGTCAGAAATGATATCCTTTAATAAGTGTGATGAGGAATATTTGAATTTCCTTTTGCTAGTCTCAGCTCCTTGATTCGTCACACCAGTAGGATTGACTTGTGGTACATCTGACTCCGTGGTCTTGTTAGGTTCAGTTACAACAGTTTCTGACGTCTCAACACTGTTGGATTGGACACTAAGGGCTTTGGACGAATCTTCAACACCTTGGGCCAATTCTTCAGTGTTAAGAATCTGTTCCTGCATGTTCCTCTTCTCTGTGTTCTTGGTAGCAACATCATCACCTTCCTCGTTCTCTGCATGGATGTTAAGATCTATATCTGCAACACTTTCACTCAAAGAACCGTCATTGCATTCATCAAATATAACATGTATACTTTCTTCAACTAACTGGGTCCTTTTATTGAAGATTCTATAAGCTTTGCTACTTGTGGAGTAGCCAAGAAATATACCTTCATCACTACGCGCATCAAATTTCCCAAGGTTATCTTTTCCATTGTTATGAACAAAACAAGTACAGCCAAAGGGTTTAAAATAAGATATAAGTGGTTTGCGGCCTTTGAAAAGTTCATAAGGAGTTTTCTTTAAGATGGAACAAATAAGACAACGATTCAAAATGTAGTTAGCTGTGTTAACAGCTTCAGCCCAATAGGTTTTAGGTAATGCATTTTCTAAAAGCATAGTCCTGGCCATATCCTCTGAGGTGCGGTTCTTGCGTTCCACAACCCCGTTTTGTTGAGGTGTCCTAGGAGCAGAAAAGCTATGGGAGATGCCATATTTAGCACAAAACAAATCAAACTGAAGTTGATCAAACTCCCTACCATGATCACTCCGAATTGACACTATAGGCTCGTTTCTTAAAGTTTGCAACTCCTTACAAAGTTTTGAAAACTCAAATAAGGCCTCTGATTTTTCTTTTAAAAATGCAACCCAAGTATATCTAGAGAAATCATCAACAACAACTAGCATGTACTTTTTACCATTGGGAGATTTGACTCGCATAGGACCACATAAATCCATATGTAAAAGTTCAAGGGGTCTAGAAGAACTTACAACCTTTTTGGGTTTGAAAGAGCTACGTGTTTGTTTACCTCGTGTGCATGCATTGCACATATCAATACCTTTGAAGTCCATCTCAGGTAGCCCTCTTACAAGCCCTTTGGACACAAGCTTCTGTAGTGTATGTGGACTCACATGACCGAGTCTTCTGTGCCAGAGCTTTGGATCGTCCGTCAAAGCCTTTAGACAGGTTAAGCTTCCTTGTGCCACTTGATCAGCATTTACAGCGTATATATTGTTGTAACGATATGCAGTCAATATAACTTCACCTGTATCTTCTCTGCACACTAGACATCTTTTCTTGTTAAATCTGACATAGTTGCCACTATCACATAGTTGAGAGACACTAAGCAAATTATACTTTAAACCATTAACAAGATAGACATTTTTAATACTATGGATGGAATCACTTCCAACACTACCAATACCGACGATGTCACATTTTCCTTTGTCACCAAGAGTGATTGTTCCCGTGGATTGCTCTTTTAGATCATGAAAGAGAGAACTCTTTCCACTCATATGCCTCGAGCACCCACTATCAATGATCCATTTATGTTCCTTCACCTTGGTGTTCTCCTGCAAGACAAACATCAACCTTTGTGGCTAGACCAATAAGCAAATTTGGATCCATTGTTGGGGTAAACCATGTTTGGTAAAATAGTGCCTTTTGGAACCCAAACTTTTGTTATCCGTTCTTTTCTCAAATGAATAGGGAATGTATTGCGAACGATATATGGATCCTTTCTTCTATAGGGGCAGGTCTCTTTTACATGTCCCTTTCGAGCACAATGGTGACATATAGGAGAGGTTCTGCTTCCTCTATAGCTGTTACTTTTGGACCCCATTTTTCTTTTGGGAGGCACCTCAGTATCTTCCTCACTTTCTCAACGTTGGTAAAGCTCTTGCCGAGAGAGTCAAGGTTGTTGGTGATTTCTGTGAATCGTGTGAACATGGCCTTGATTGACTCATCAGACTTCATTTTGAAGAGCTCATATTTTCGAAGGAAGATGCTGATCTTGGTGTCTTTCACTTGGCTCGTTCCTTCATAGGTGACGACCAGTTTGTCCCAAATCTCTTTAGCTGACCTACAAGATGAAATACGGTTAAACTCATCAGTGCTAAGACCATAATAAAGTAAGTTAATAGCCCTGTAGTTTTTGGAGACGAGTTCAAGATCCGCTTGGATGTATTCAGACTCCTTCTTTGCGACTTTGGTTCCATTTGGTTCGTCTTTCTCTGGAATCTTCGGACCATTCTCTATAATGTTCCAAAGTTCCAGATCTTGATCTATAATGAACATTTTCATCAAGGATCTCCAGTGGACAAAGTTGTTTCCTACAAAGAGTGGTGGTCTGCTCGTGGACCTTCCCTGTGCAAATCCTCCGCTTGCTTCACCGGACATGATCGAAAACTCACAAGATTGTTAGATCAAAAACAGTGAGTAAAGCTCTGATACCAATTGAAGGTTCGATAATGTAAAACAAAGTCATATAGAAATACTCTAGAAGGGGGGGGTTGAATAGAGTGCCGTTTTTTCGCAGATTATCAAGACTTTTTGATGCTCGTGCAAAATCCTTTGAGATTAGACTTAGTCTTTACTCTGAAAATCTGAATCACAAAGTTAAACAGTAGAACCAAGTGCGGAAATAAGGTAAATCAATAAGTAAAGGACTCGATGAGTTGTTTACGAGGTTCGGCACGAACTTGGCCTACGTCCCCGCCTAGGGTTCTTCCACAACCCTAGGATTCAACCGACTTTTATTGATTCACAAGACTTAGGATCCTAGTAGCTCCCCGAGAAGCCTCTCTCCTATACAATTGCAATCTAGTCAACTCACGTTCCCTTGGAGTCCTAGACCAATCTAGAAGAGCCCCACCTCTCTATGCTATCTAGTACAATCCTCTTACACTTAGTGAATCAATCGCCTAGTGTCTACTTCCTGAGTTACAAACTCTTGAGTATAACACTCTCTCAAAATATATCCTATAAGCTCACAGTGTAACTCTCAAATGCTTTGAAATGAAATAACAGACTCTTAAGGACAAGCAGAGAGCACACGAAGAAGACAGAGTTCGCTTGAAGGCTTGAGTGTATGAAAGCTTGTGTTCAACAGGTGTCTGCTGTCTTCTTCTTCCTTTCCTTTATATAGAATCAACATGGCGCCTAAGGATCTTCAACCACGGCTAGTTCGGATCATGGCGCGCCCAAGGATCTTCTATTTTTGGACACTTTGAAGACATGATCTCTCCAATTTGGATCTCCTCAATATGCACCATAAGGAAAGAAGTAATTCGAATAATACTTCCTGAAAGGTTAGTTAGGCATATAATATAATGGAAGTATATAATATTAAATAATATTCGGACATAATAATATATAGAACATGTTTTATATTTCATCAATACTGTTAAAGCTCCAAGACCTTTGACACAGACAAACTGTCAAGGCCTTTGAAACTTTATTCCGATTTTCATCAAGGGAGGGAGTTATCAAGATTTATTTCATATATCTAACACTCCCCTTCAAGCTTAGAGTTATTTGAATTGATTGATAACTCCAAGCTTCACAGTTAGCTTTGACATCTGCTCTTGACTCACCACTTTGGTGAAAATATCTGCTGGCTGCTCCATAGTATATATGTATTTTGCTTCAATTTCTTTGTTCAGAATCTTGTCTCTAACCAAATGACAGTCAGCCTCTATATGCTTAGTTCTCTCGTGAAATACTGGGTTCTTAGCTATGTGTAATGCAGCTTGATTATCACAATATAACTCAACTGACCCATGATTCCTTATACTCAGATCCTTTAGCACTCGAACTAACCAAGTTATCTCACAACAAGTAGCTGCCATGGCTCTATATTCTGCTTCTACTGTGGACATGGCAACAAATGACTGTTTCTTAGTTCTCCAGGAGATAAGAGAGTCTCCCAACATAATGCAGAACCCAGTTAGAGATCTTCTACTCATAGGACAAGCTTGCCAATCTGCATCATAATATGCTTTTAGCCTGATCTCAGATTTGCTTGACATCAACAACCCTTGTCCTGGAGCTTGTTTCAAGTATCTTAGCAAGTGTTTTGCAGCTTTCCAATGATCCTCGGTTGGACTTTGCATGAATTGACTCAACACCTGAACAGAATAGGTGATATCTGGCCTAGTAACAGTGAGATATATCAATTTCCCCACCAACTGTCTGTACTTCTGAGGTGACTTCATGCACTCCCCTTCACTGGAGAGCTTCATGTGTGAGTCTAATGGTGTAGCTAATGGCTTAGAGTCAGCCATTCCCATTTCCTCCAGGAGCTCCATTGTATACTTCCTTTGATTCAAGTAGATCCCAGTCTGGTCTCTATCTACTTCTATCCCAAGGAAGTACCTTAACTCCCCTAGATCTTTGATCTGAAAGTTCTTATGCAGATGTAGCTTCAGCTTGTCAATCTCTGCCTGATCATTTCCAGTTATGATCATGTCATCTACATACACTAGTAATGCAGTACATGACTCTCCTTTCTGCTTGGTAAACAAGGAATAATCTGCCTTTGATTGCATATATCCTCCTGCTTTAACCACTTGAGAGAACTTAGCAAACCATTGCCTTGGTGCTTGCTTAAGCCCATATAGAGACTTTGTCAACTTGCAAACCATAAACTCATTGTCTTCACTTATGCACTCCCCTTGAAGACAAGGAGACTTCTGAGATTGAAGCTTTTTCAGAGTATTATAGGCAGGAGGAAGAGACATATAGACATCCTCTTCTAGATCACCATGCAAGAAGGCATTGGTGACATCCATCTGAGAGATATGCCACTGCTTAGCAGCTACAATGGCAAGCAAAGTTCTGACAGTAATCATCCTGGCAACTGGTGCAAAAGTCTCAGAGTAATCTACTCCATGAAGTTGAGTGAATCCTCGAGCAACTAGCCTTGCTTTATGCCTCTCAAGAGTACCATCTGACTTGAACTTCAGTTTAAAGAGCCATTTGCAGGTCACAATAGATTTCCCAGGGGGAATAGATACAATCTCCCAAGTGTGATTCCTTTCTAAGACATCTAGCTCAACTATCATTGCATCACACCAAGCAGGATCTTTGATAGCTTCAGTCACATTTTTAGGAATAGAAAATGATGCTACATTGTTCACAAAAGTTTGGTAGGTAGGTGTACAAGCAGCATAGGTACAAGAGTTAGCAAGAGGATACAAGGAGTGTACCTTGGATGAAGCAACTGCAGGTGTGGTAAGCTCCTTTGAAGTGTGACAGACATATTCCTTCAGCCAACTGGGGGGGCTGTGATTACGAGCAGATTGTCTAAGGACAGTGACATCATGCTCAGAAGGGACAACAGGCTCAGAAGGGACAAGGGGCTCAAAAGGAATAACAGGTTCTGGCATTTCATCAAAGGATGCAGAGATAGGTGATGGAGAGTAATCATCAAGGGAGGGTGCAAGGGTGCTGTCATTCATAGAAGAATGATCAACACAGTTTGTGTAGTCAAAAGGAAAATTTTGATCAACAAAGTCTGACAGAGACAAGGTTGGAGAGTTTTGTTTTTCTTGAGCAAATAGAGAGTATGGAAATATGTGTTCATGGAAAACAACATTTCTGCTGATCATACATTTTTGATTTCTGAGATTTAGCAATTTGAATCCCTTCTTAGCATAGGGAAAACCCAGAAAAATGCAAGGATCAGATCTAGGATGAAACTTTCTAACCTCGTTTTCAGTAGATGTGGACACAAAGCATAAACTGCCAAAGACTTTGATGTTAGAATAATCTGGTTTCTCATGAAAAATGACTTCATGAGGAGACTTGTGTTTGAGGATGGGGTTTGGTAGTTTGTTTATGATATATGTGGCAGTAAGAATGGCATCACCCCAGTAATATTGAGGGATATTAGATTGAAACATGAGAGACCTAGCAATCTCCAATATGTATCTATGGCGCCTTTCTACCCTCCCATTTTGCTGAGGTGTAGCTTTGCAAGAACTTTGATGCAGTATCCCTTGGGATATAAGAAATTCAGAAACTTGGGAGTTAAAAAACTCTGTGCCCAAGTCACTCCTTAGGATCTTAACCCTAGTTTGAAACTGGTTTTGAACAAGAAGAATGAATGATTTCAAGTAATTTCCCACTTCACTTTTGTGTTTCAACAGAAAGGCCCACACTCCCCTGCTTTTGTCATCTACTATGGTTAGGAAAAACCTCTGACCCTCAGCTGTAGGTGTGTCATATGGTCCCCATACATCACAGTGAATCAGTTCAAATATATGATCAGCAGAAGATAGACTTACAGAATAGCTATTCTGTGTTTGTTTTGCAAGAGGACAAACAGTGCACAGATGCTCATTCTCAGAAATGTCACTTTCAATACAAGAAATGTGTTTGAGTTTTGCAATAGGGGCATGGCCCAATCTCAGATGCCAAAGGGCACTTTTATTTGGAATTATAGAATTGATTCTTGGCAGAAACAAAGGTAATGCTATAGAATTTGCTGAAAGAGAAGTGTGTTTGTAGTTGGGTAGTTGATCACAGATGAAAGCCTCCCCAGAGTCATGTGGATCCATGTAGTAGAGATCCCTTAGAAGCTTACCAACCGAAATTGTCTTCATCCTTATGGGGTCCTGGACAAAACAATGATTTGCAATAAGGTAAGCATGAAACTGATGGTCTTTAACAAGCTTGGTGAGTGACAGGAGGTTGTATTTGAAGCTTGGGACACAAAGTACATTTGTTAGGGTAATATTGGGCAGTTCTACATTTCCAAAATGAGTAATATCTTTAGTGCTGCCATTAGGGAGGTGAATGGCATTGATATTAGGTATTGGTATAGGGTTGGTCAGAAAAGAAATGTCACACACCATGTGATCTGTAGCACCACTGTCCATTATCCATAAATGTGATTTAATAGAAGCATTAGAACAAAGTATACCTGCCAGATGTGACTCATGAATAGAAGGAGAAGACTTAGCCAGAAAAGAAATGAAGCTTGATACAATCTGTTGCTGATCAGATGTCAATTGAGGTCCCCTAGAGCTTGATCCAAACAAGAAGCTTTGAGAGTCTTGAGCATTGTTGTGGGATCCTTCAGCAGCATTAGCCTTGGAGTGAGTCTTTGACTCAGCTTTCCTACTGTCACCACCCTTTGCATTCTGCTGTGGTTTATCCTTGCTCTTGTAGTGCCAACTGGGATATCCAATCAGTTCCCAGCACTTCTCAACCTTGTGATTTCCATTGCAGTGTGAGCACTTCATCTTCATAGGTTGACCCTGATCATTTCCTCGTGCATTAGCATTTGCTGCCAGAGGTGTACCAGACACCTCTTTCTTGAAGTTCTTGTGCTCAGTGGAGATCTTAGAGCTAACTTCATCCTGCAAGAGCATAGCATGAGCCACACTAGGTGATGGAAGAGGAGAGGTCATGAGGATCTGTCGACGAGCACTGTCATACTTGTCATCCAAACCTAGCAGGAACTTCATCAGTTTGTTTTCAAGATCTGCTTCCTCAGTTTTCTTTTGCAGATTACATTCACACCTTCCACAGGTGCATTTGATTGGATTTGAAATCACAGACAATCTTTGCCATAAGCCTTTCAGCTTGGTAAAGTAATCAGTTAGAGACATAGAGTTCTGATGACAATCTTGAATCTGTCTCTTCACCTGAAAAATGAGTGGTCCATTTTTCTGTCCATAGCTCTCTTCAAGATCAAGCCACATTTCTAGAGCTGTGTTGTACTCATCAATGGTGCTGTAAATTTCTTTAGAGACAGAGTTCAAGATCCAGGAACATACCATGTCATTACATCTGTCCCATTGTGCAACATTCTCAGGAGTTCTTGTGATTGATCCATCGATTGTCCAGAGCTTGTTCTTCACAGACAAGGCCTTCATAAGAGACTTCTTCCAGCGCCGATAGTTCTCTCCAATCAGCTGAATTGTTGACGGAATCATCCCAGAGTTGTCTGAGGGATGGATGAACAGAGGATTCATCAAATCGGCATTGGTGATCAGATCTCGACGACGCTCAGCAAAGCCGCTTCCATTTGCAGTGCTTGATGACGCCATTGATGAATTCCGATGAAGAACGAAGATTGAAACCCTCAATCAAGATGCGAAAACCTTCAGAATCGAAGTTTCTGCTCTGATACCATGTTGCAGATACAGACTCTGTTCATTATCAAAGAACAGAGAGATGCGGAAAGACAGAAAGATGAAGATGAAGATAAAGAAGAAGATGAAGATGAAGATGAAGATGGAGATCTGAGAAACAGAGAGAGAGATGTGAAATTGTATATCTGTATATTGAGATGATTGTTACATTGTATTACAGATGATCGAGCTAGAGCATGTATATATAGCTCAGCTGATGTAATTGAGATATGATCAGGACCACACATCTGTAACTTCTATTCTTGATTCATAACAGAATGTATAACAGATTTATTTCATATATCTAACATTACTCATAATGGTTTTCACTGGTTTGCACTTTTCACTTGCTTATTCTTTTTGGTTCATAATTAGTAGATCTGAATTTGGTATTCAACATACAGTGCTTATATTTTCCTTGTAAATTTTATGTGTGTCATTTTATACAGTACTAAATGACTAACACTAGAAAATCTAGATGTTCTGTCTTTTCCCCCCTTTGGCTTCCTATAAGATTATAATTATACATAGTCAAAGCAATATAGGTAAATGATAAACAATGATTAACAAGTGGAATGGGAATAAAATAATCCTTCTTGTTCCTTTTAACTTATCTCTTGGTGTTCAGAGGTATATACAACTCTTTTTTTATTAACATATGTCCTTACTAAAGTGTTGAAATATATCCCATAAACCAAGAATAACTGAGTAATACATTCGTTGGTGTCCAGATCACATATGCATATTTCATTGATATAAACATTTATAACTAAATAGTCAAAAGTTGTATATGAGTCGAGGTCAAAGTTCTTTTTGATCTACTGATCAAATTTTGAATGTGAAGGAAATATTTTTTTGTTCAGGAAAGGATCATCATTCTCAATTCTAACTTCCAACAATGTGTCCGTGTTATAATGTTTCTCAAATCAAAGCCGTCTTGTGAATTTTAACGTTCCAACAATGAATAAGTAAGTCTACTTATATGCCAATGCAGACAAGGTAAGCTCAACTAAATTTTTATTCATATATATATCATATCATTCTTTAACTTGGTTTTGCTGATCAAAATATATGTGATATGTGCATAAACTTGCTAAATACCTTTTTAATCTGTTATTGAGAGGACCACTAGATTGCTTGAGTTAACAAAGATTGATCTTTCTTTTTTAGAAACTCTAAAGGCAAACGTGGTAAAGGTGTTATATCACATTAGATGATCTTTAGATATACCAAGTTACATGCATTGACTAAGATAAAAAATGTAGTAGGAAGAATTGTTCTTGATATATACATATGAGATACAAAACCAACTTGCATAAAACCAAAAATGATTTAGATCTGATAGAGGTAGGAAGTAAGATGCCACAAGAGAAGTTAGTCAAAACCCCATATAAGATGTGGAAATGACTTAGAGTCTATCTAGTGCATATGAGAAATGTGGGGGGTTTTTGACTAAAGTGGTTGTACTTTCCTTTAAGTGAGATGATGTTGGATCTAATATGGTTGATTGTATATATACTTGTTGGTTATGATGAGAACAATTTCGTTGCTTATGTGCTTAGATGATATAAATACGTGTGGATATCATGATGCTGAGTTTTGTAGCAATGTTTACTTTAAAGTAAAATCATAATAGTATTCATGCCTATGTTCTCATGTCTGCATCTTTATCTTTACTTGATTCAAATGTCGAGCTTGAATCTAGTGAATCTAGAAGGAGTAAATGAGATATAAGGGAAACTAGATGTGAGTTTAAGTTTGAGACAACTTTGTTGGATGAACTCATTGATGTGACTGAAAGTGATTTACCTCTTATTTATGTTCTTAAGTTATATTAGAGAAATTTAGAACACTTAAAGAGGTTATGAGTTCAACCCATACTAGTTTCTTTCAAAAGATGCTATAGACAGTAAAGTGGAATCTATTATGTGTATCCCTTCTTGGGAACTAGTTGACTTGCCTATAGGTATCAAAACCATTAAGTGTAAATGGATCTCTAAAAGGAATTTTAGAACCGATGGTTCTATTATAAGGTTTAAGGCAAGACTAGTGGTTAAAAGATTCATACAAATATGAAATTGATTTCGTTAATGCATATTCTCTAATGATTAAGATTGTCATTTACATTTATTATTTGCTTTAGCATCTAATTAAATTGACAGTACATCAATGGATGTTAAACTGTGTTTTAAATGACGATCTAGAGAAAGAGATATGTGGAACAACCTACGGGCATGTGGTTCCTAGAAAAGAGAATTTTGTGTTCATTTAAGAAATCAATATATGGCTTTAACCAAGCATATTAGAAATGTTATGAGGATTTTACAAAACTGCATGTGTTGAAGTTGTGGTTTTGTGTTTATAATGCATGTTTTTATACCAAGATGTATTACACTGGTTACTTGCCTTTATATATATGAGATGTTGATATTTGGCACTAACATGCATATGATAAATAAAACTAAAAAGTTTATTTCCTCTCGCTTTGAGATGAAAGATATGGGTGAAGTTGATGTGTTCCTAAGTGTTAAAGAAACTAGGAAAAAAAAAGGAAATTGCTTCATTCCATTATGTAGAGAAATGTTGAGAAGGTTTGATAATTTTATTGTTGTGCCAGCATGATCGAACATTCTAATTATGATGATGTTATAGCTCCACTAGTGGTCTTGTTTTGACATTATATGGTGGTGCTACATCGTGAAAATCATCAAAATTGTCATGTTTTGCTAGATCGACTATGAAATGTGATGTCATAGCTCTAGATTTAGCTAGACAAGATATTGAGTGGTTGAGAATGTTTCTGGCTTACTTACCTTTGTGGGGGCATGAAGCTCTATCTAATTCTCTACATTGTGACTCGCATTTGCTTTTTGTGTAGCTAGTAGCAATACATAAACCGACAAGAAGAGACACACGCAGATTTGATATGAAGCTATGAGATAGCTAATTGCGAATGGTGTCATCTAATTGGAGAATGTGAGGTCCGAGAGGAACTTGATGGTCTATTGACAAAAGGGCTTAATGAGAGACTAGCCCTTGAGTTGTCTAAGGGAATGAGATTTAAACCCATATGAGGAGGGATACACCACTTCTCATTCCCATGACAGGTGTATTAAGAAAGGTTGAGTTATGTACTCTTAATGAGTCCATAGCCCAGAGTTGGGTGGTCCTATTGAGAAGGACTTGATGGATTCACCGAATATAGAAGAGGATGAGCGTAAAGCTCTTAATGGTTCTATAGCCCTAATAAGGGTGGTCTATGTGAGATATACTTGATGGAGCTACCTACGAGAGTGTGAAGGAGTTGATCACCTTCTATGGAAGACTAGGGTGGTCTTCCTAGAGCACTCTTCAGAACCCAAGGTATGAGCTGACCACATACATAATTGAGGATCTTATCGCGGAATCACCAGGATCATGGTTGAGGTATGTGCTGTTGAGATCACCTCTCGAGTCTAGTAGTTCAAGACTTGTTTCACTTCTATGACGAGGGAGACACTCAACTTCACTATGTGTTGGTTCAAGACTCGTTCACCAACATTTAAGTATCTCCTCCATAAAACCAGCTCAGAATGTCATTTTTGAAGTTGCTTTTAAAAACCCATTTTTCTCGCATTTGTGGGGGATTGTTGGAATAATGCTTAAATAAAGGTTTTATAAAGAGTTTTAATTTTCACAATCTTATCCATATTAAAAATAAAAGGGAAAAATGTTTTTAACTGTTTTTGAGGGTTTCTCTCAATTAAGAAGGTGGGTGGGAGAGTGGAAGGAAAACACACGTTGTCTCATCTTAGAACAAACCTTTTAGGGTTTTAAGAGTGTGCGTGCGTTTCCCATCGTCATTATTTTCTTTGAGAAACGTTCTGAGTTCCTGGAAAGATTCCAAACCTTCTTTGGTGAGTGCACGCGATCGGAGGTGCTGTATAACCTTGGGGGGCGATGCCATGGTTCGGATATATACCACGCCACAACAATTCGTGTTTTCAATTCGTGTTTTCAGATGAGTTTTTGGCTCTGATTTGATGTGTTTTAATCAAATTGAATATTGTTAAAGGTTTTACTAACACGAAGCATTAGAAATCTCACTAGCAACTATAAAAACTAAAGATGACATGTCCCAATATTTACTTTTTACGTGATCTGCCGTCATAATACTTTCTTTTATTTGTTTTTAGATATAGCAAATTACATATTGTAATTTTTAACAGAATTCAAATGTGTGTGTATATATATATATAAATTATTTGTGTTTAAAATGCATAAAATAAAAATTTATCCATCAAAAGGCCCCAATTCCAGATCAAAGGGAGGTTTCACCAATGAAGGCAAATTTTCAGTTTGGAAACCTTATGTTTTAGTTTTTTTCCCCACCTGCAACTCACATAAAACTCCCTGTAAAACCTAAGTTTCGAGAACTAAAAATCGGTTTAAGCGGAAGCGAAGGCGATCGTAAACGATAAACGCAAGATCGAAATAGAAATCACAAGCAAGATCACGAATACAACGATTTTACGTGGTTCGGCATAAATGCCTACATCCACGGGGCCTCAAGAGTTGGCCGAATCCACTATAGAGAGTTCGTACAAGGGATGATCAAACAATGAAAGTAAACAACCCTAGATCTAACATGCATGTGAATCAGAAGTAAAAAAAGGAGAAGAGAAATCCCCCTGTATGGGATAACCGAAGATCGAAGAAGGCTTCGATCTTCAAACCCTAGATCTCAGAAGGCACAGGAGAGCGGCCACCCAGAAGGACGCCGGAGCTCTAACCACCTTCCCAGAGATACCAACAACAACCTTCTTCTCCGAGCGCTCTCAAGCCGACGGCAAGAGCTGAGAAACCTCAAACCCTAGAAACCCTAGCAGAGCGTTTGTGAGGAGAGAGAGAGAGAGAGTGTAACCTGAATGGTCGCTCGATCAGTACGAAGGAAAGGAGCTTATATAGCTAGGTTAAGCCCGAGCCTCCAAAACGCAGCACTTCACACAAGGTAAGGCAAGTGGCGAGATCCGGAAGTCCATGGGCTACCAAGCTCAAATCCAGGCCGAGATGTTGGGCCAGACATTGGGCTTAAAGCCCAAATCTGGTATCTCCCCTTTATCATACTCTATACATATACTATATATTATATGTTATATAATATGTGTTAACCCCACTATTACTTATTTAATCTCGTTAGAGGATCAAGCCTAAATGGCTCAATTCTACTCAGTCGAGACCAACTCTAATAGTGCATCACATATATATAACATACACTATATAATACCTGTATAGTCATCATACATACATACATGTCCATACACATATAAAACAATATTACATGCCAAAGTAAAAGACTAGGAAAAGTAACACATAACATACACCCCCACCGGCAGTAACTATCCCAATTCAATCCATGTGAAAGCGAACTCTCATACAGTATTAATTATATACTGCAATTTGGCTTCCTTAATGTTTCCTTAATGTTTGTCTTGGAAATCCAGACAATGGAGTTGAGCATACGCTTTGCGTCCAGTTTTATTATAAAGAAAAAGATTCAAACGTCATGGTGCTGAATAAATGGCTTCACTTTGATATACATGGGGTGCTCTTCAAGTGCTCTATAATATTAATATACCCTTGCAAGTTGCTATCTATCATTTTTTTTTAAATCACCAAGCAACAAATCCTAACTAAGAAGGGATTTTGCATCAAAATTTAATTGGGTGAAACTCTCATTTTTTATGCCCAAATTTTTATATAATATCAAATTCGTAATTCATACCGCTTAGTTCTTATGGATTGATCTCAATTTATAAAGTCGTTAAAATATCAAAATTTGATCCATAAGAACTAAACGGCAAGGAGCTAAAAAAACTTTGGGTCAAATTTGTTCCATATTGTAGAGAGATGTAATTGATGTAAAGTCCTCCTTAAGGGTTTCATTCATTAGACAATGATATATATATATGTTACAAAGGTATTGGGCCTTTGGACCCACTAAACAATATAAGAAAGTGGAGGGTCCCGTACTGTGAGACTGGACCGAAAATCAAGGAACAACTGGCGAGGTAAACCCTTGGTGAATATATCAGCGTACTGATAGGAGGACGGGACATGTAGAATGCGGACATGTCCAATGGCAACCTTGTCCCGGACGAAGTGGAGATCGAGCTCAATGTGCTTCGTGTGCTGATGCTGGACTGGGTTGCTAGCCAGATAGACGGCGGAGATGTTGTCAGTGTAGACCAGGGTGGCCTTCTGAAGAGGGCAACGGAGCTCAAGAAGGAGATTGTGGAGCCAAGAGCACTCGGAGACAACGTTGACAACACCTCTGTACTCTGCCTCGGCGCTGGAGCGAGACACGACAGACTGGCGCTTCGCTGACCACGACACTAGGGTGTCGTTGAGGAAAACACAGTATCCAAACGTAGAGCGACGTGTGTCAGGACAACCACCCCAATCCGCATCAGTGTAAGCGACGAGGTCAAGCTTAGAGGAAGGAGTGATTGTGGTGCCTAGCTCGAGGGTGCCGCTGATGTACCGAATGATCCGCTTCAAGGCCTGAAAGTGGGGTTCCTTGGGCGCATGCATGAACAAGCAGATCTGCTGAACGACGTAACTGATATCAGGCCTGGTGAAGGTAAGATACTGCAGTGCACCAGCGAGGCTCCTGTACAACGTCGGATCATCAAACAACGGACCAGAATGAGCACTGAGCTTGTTGGATGTATCGACAGGGGTGGCGACCGACTTATAGTTGCTCATCTTGGCCCGAGCAACAATTTCGGCAGCATACTTACTTTGAGAGAGAAACAACCCAGACGCATGACGCTGCACGGAGACTCCCAAGAAATAAGTCAACGGCCCAAGATCCGACATGGCTAACTCAGCACTCAACTGGGAAATAATAGACGTCCGAAGAGCATCAGAAGAGGCAGTGAGGATGATGTCGTCGACATATAGTAGCAAAAAGGCCATGTCTGTGCCTCTGCGATAGATAAACAGAGACGAATCTGAGCGGCTGCCAACGAAGCCCAATCGTAGCAGATGAGTTGCAAAGCGCTAGGACCAGGCACGCGGAGCCTGTTTCAAACCATATAGAGAGCGCTTCAGGAGACAAACGTGCTTGAGATGATCAGGATCAACGAACCCCGTCGGCTGAAACATGTAAACTGTCTCATTCAGATGGCCATGCAGAAAGGCGTTCTTGACATCGAGCTGATGAATAGCCCAATGTCGTGATAACGCTAAGCTTAGCACCACTCGGATAGTGGCAGGCTTGACCACGGGGCTGAATGTCTCATCACAATCAATACCTGCCTGCTGAGATCGACCATTAACCACAAGACGAGCTTTGTAGCATTCCAATGACCCATTAGAGCGGAACTTGTGGCGGAAGAGCCACATGCAGCGAATGACGTTCGCCTCAGGAGGGTGAGGAACTAGAACCCAGGTACCATTCCTTGTAAGGGCCCTGTATTCATCGAGCATAGCCGCCTGCCACTTCGGGTCGAGGAGGGCTGTTTTGTGGGAGGTGGGGATGGGGGAGAGCGAGGCCGGGTTGAAGGCTGGAGGGAATTGGGAGACGGTGGGGGCGGGGTTATGATGTGCGACGGGCGCGGCCGCGGCCGTGGCAGGGGGGTATGCCGCGGCGGGGTGGTATGCCGCGGGCGCAGCATGATGCTGCGGCCGCGGCAATTGGTGTGACGGGAGGTGTGTTCGGGAGGGCTCAGGGGAGGTGATGGCGGGGTGATCGGAGGCGTGCATAGATACGATCTGACGAGGTCTGAATACACCAGAGACACTGCGGGTGTGTGGTCTGGTGGTAGGAGGAGGAGATGGCGGTGGGGGCGGTGTAAGGGGAGAGGGAGAGGAGGAGAAGAGAAGGGAAAGCGAGACTCATCAAAAGTGACATGACGTGACACAATAAGCCTATGGCTCTGAACATCGAGGCAAAGGTAACCGCGATGATCTGACGGATAGCTAAGGAAGACACATGGAGTAGAGCGCGGGTGGAGTTTGTGTGGGGCGGTGGAGGACATGTTTGGAAAATACAGGCACCCGAAGGTACGAAGGTAATCATATCTAGGCATGGTGCAATATAATGCCTGAGTGGGTGAGCGATGCTGGAGGGTAGTAGAAGGGAGGATGTTGAGGAGATAACATGTCGTTGATAAGGCGTGAGGCCAATAGGCAAGGGGAATGGATGCGTGAAAAAGGAGAGAACACATCATGTTGGTTATCGTTCGAATAATTCTCTCGGCCTTGCCGTTTTGCTGAGATGTATAGGGGCATGACAACCGATATGATATGCCATTTGTGGTGAAGAAAGAGTGAAAGTCCTTGTTATCAAATTCACGGCCATTGTCACATTGGAAACATTTGATTGAGGTGTGAAACTGTGTTTTGATGTAGGCATGGAACTCGACAAACATAGGAAACACTTATGACTTAAATTGTAATAGATAAACTCGCAAAAAATGAGTGTAGTCATCAATAAATAAAAGGTAGTACTTGTGACCATCCTTGCTAGGTACAGGAGAGGTCCAAATGTCACTATGAATGATGTCAAAAGGTACAAAGGTGGAGTTCAAGGACCGTTGGAACGGCAGTCTTGCATGTTTGCCTAAGTGACAGGAAGAGCATAAACTAGAGCGTAGCTCTTTGTTACAGTGGACAAGACTCTGAGAACGGAGGACATCTAGAATGGCAGCACTGAGATTACCCAGGGGTGCATGCCACAGGCTGGACAACGATGCCGAGAGGGCGACCGGGCACGACTGACTGGATGTAGAAGGTGGTGTGACAGGGTAGAGCTCCCCGGTGCTGTTACATCTCAAGCGAGTAACCCCTGTAGTAAGATCGTTCACAGAGAAGCCAAAGTGATCAAACGCAAGAGAAACGTTATTGTCAGTAGTGAACCGACGGACATAGATAAGGTTTTTGACAATCTTTGGGGCAATGAGGACATTGTTAAGGTGTAGTGGGTGGGTTGGGGTCTGTAATTTGGCTTGGCCAATCCCTGAAGTAGCAAGGCGACCACCATTGCCGACGATAATAGAGTGTGCAGGACCTTTAAAGGAAATAGAAGAGAGGTTACCTGAGGAGTTCGTCATGTGGGAAGTGGCACCAATGTCCATGTACCAAGAGGAGTCGGGAGATGTCGGCTGCATAGAGGAGAAGGTGTGATGCCCATCAGACGGAACATAACCTTGATCAGACGATGTCAGGTAGGCCTGAGGACCGGCATGTCGAGGGGCAGGAAAGCCGGATTGCATCCAAAGAGGGTTGAAGCCAGGTACCGGGGACCATCGAAGGCCACCAGTCAACGTATGTTGCGGCCGCTGCGGAGTGCTGCGGCCGCTGCCGCTGCATCTGTCGCGGCCACCGCTTGTGACGCGCACGGATCCTTGCGTCGAAGCGAACTTGTGAAAGCGACCAAAGGCAGGGGGCGAGTAGGCGGTGGTAGGGCTTCTGACGTGGCAGGAGACGGGTCGGGGGATGCAATTATTGATGTCGGAGATAGTGAGGGAGGAGGGGATTGTATGCTTGTCGGCCATGGTGCCGAGAGAGACGGGAGCGGCGGAAGTAGGGTAGGGTGGTGACGGAAAAGAGGGAGGGCAGCGGCGACGGTACGAGGCCGTCGGCGGTAAGTGGAGAGGTGAGGCGGGAGGATCAAATTAGGGTTCCGTGAGGAAGAAAAAGGCTGTGATACCATGTAGAGAGATGTAATTGATGTAAAGTCCTCTTTGAGGGTTTCATTCATTAGACAATGATATATATAGGTTACAAAGGTATTGGGGCTTTGGGCCCACTATACAATATAAGACCTATGTAATCTATCACATATGAAATTTTATACCACGTATCACGTATAATTCTCATATTTTGAGAAAATTTTGTTGCGACCTTGTAAAATCACACCAAGACCATCTCTAACAATTTCTATAAAAAAGAATTCAAAATAGAGAAACAAAGACATATATTTAAATTATTTTTGTTATAAGTCCAACCATTTTCTCATGTTAAAGATTTGACAAAGTATTTAGTTTTTCTAAAAATGCTACTGATTTGCGGAAGACTTTTCTTTTCTTGTTATTTTATCCAATGAGATAAAAAAAATCTATTAAATGAAAAAAATGACCTAAAGTTATCCAAAAATCTCAAAAACCATAAAAATGAAAAAGTTACACTCTAAGAGCATCCCCAACAGCTTCCCTACAAACTTATCTAAAATAGAGAATTATAAATCACATATTCTGAACATTTTAGGGCTAAATTCCAACAACTTCTCCATTATAGATTTTACCCCATAATATATAGAGTTTTCTCCAAATTTAGGGAATGATCTTCATTTTTTTCCTCATTCTCTATTTTGGAGAATGTAATAGGAAAGCTGTTGGACCAACATCAATCTTCGTATTCTCCAAAAACTCAATATGGAGAATCCGTTGGAGTTGCTCTAACACAACATTTCACCCTTGATTTTACATTTGAAATATGGGGAAGGTGAAGCTACATCATTAAGGGATATGAGATGAGGCCCAGCTTTAAACCCACTTTTAGCCATGGATTGGGCCCGATTAATTTGTACATTTAGCACTAATCCAGCCCATGAAAATTAAGCCTCCTTTTTTTTTTCTGCCCAACGGAATCGTAGAGTCAAATCTTTTGTGTTTTTTTTGGTAACACGTAGAGTCAAATCTTTACCACTTCACATCTTTCATGCATGGAGGTGAATTGCTTATTTCACAATTTATACATCAGTTAGGCCACATAAACTCAAGATACCTTTAGATTTTTTTTTTTAAAAAAATTTACTCAAGATATCACTACAAAATAAATTTTTTTTTTTTTTGACGCAAGATAAGAATTAAGTCGGATCGGGCGCAGCCGAAAACCTCCCTAGAGCATCCTTTCGGATGAGAACAAGCAGTTCCGGGTTATCCTGGAAGCTGTCGTCGGCAGGGGATGCATGGGCACTACGAGCAATGAAGTCTGCCACAGCATTCGATTCCCTGAAAACATGACGAATAGCAACATAAGAGAAGGACGAAAATTCAAGCCGAATATCCGATTGTAGTAGCTCTATATTCCAGGGACATTTCCAATCCCCCAGCAGAGCTTTGATCACCGTTAGGTTGTCTCCCTCGATCAGAAGGTGCGAAATCTGTAAATCTTTTGCTGTAGAGATACCCCTCTTTAAACCGAGATTCTCGGCAAAAACAACAGAGTTATCAGAGCAGGGTCCACAACCTAACTTAACAACTGCTCCCCCAGAATCACGAATAATAAAACCATACGAAGCGGACCCATCTTGCGCAACAGAGCCATCAAAATTTAGTTTATGCCAACCTACCGGAGGTTTGTCCCAAAGGCCAGTTCGCAAATTTCGGTTAGTTTTAGTGCTTGTCGTAGCCGTCAAACCCTGATTGGATGAATTTTGTGAACTTTGATGCCTTATCGCTGTATCGTGACTTGGATCAGCCTCTAAGATCTTTGTCTGGCTCCAACAGTGTCTTAGTGAGGTATAGAAAAGGATCATTTCATTGTTATTAACAGAGAGTGATGGGTTAAAAACCATTTGGTTTCTGAAGAACCAAATCGACCACCAAGCACAAGCTAGCGCGGCCATATTTTTGTTACCCAGGCTCATTTTAATGGTATTAAGCGGCAGCAGCCCATTTCGAACAGTGTCAATCCTTGGCAAAGGTAAATTTAAAGATTGCAAAAACAAGGATGTTGTTGTACACTTGGTGAAAAGGTGGACAGCAGTTTCATTTGTATTAGAACAAAAAATACAACCCGAAGGAACCGCAGCGTGAGATTTTTGTAATCTGTCTGTGGTAGGTAAACCATCACGAGATATTTTCCAGAGAAAATGGCGAACCTTTGGTGGGACATCGAGTTTCCAAATCCATTGGCAGTCATAGTTTGATAAACCTCGTTTCTGTGACAGTAGTGAATTTGCTGAATTGGTTGAGAACCATCCATTCTTGCTAGGTCCCCAATAAAGACGATCAGATAAAACATTATTTGGCAGAGGAATACCCATAATTAGATCTAAATCATTTGTTGATAGTGTATTGCAAAGGGCAGACTGTAGTAGTACTTTGTTCCATTGACGGTTATTGTTAATGAAAAAAGCAACCTTAATACCGTGCAGATTTTCTGGGATGGAGCGCAGTATCTTGGACGACAGTGGGGACTCGGTTGCCCAGTTGTGGTTCCAGAAATCAATCGATTGACCATCACCGACTCTCCAATGGAGAGCTGTTTGGAACAGAGTCCGGATAGACATGAGTCGGTTCCATTGCCAAGATGTGTTTGGTTTTTTCTGATAGGCTAGCAGATGTTGGCTTTTTAAGTATTTTTGGGAAACCACACGAACCCAAATATTGTCCGGCTCGGAAATAATCTTCCATAATAGCTTCATCTGTAACGCAGTATTCATGGTTTCAGCTTTGTGAATGCCCAGGCCCCCGTTGATAGTGTCGGAACAGATTTTATCCCAGCTAATTAAAGGTGATGATCCGTTATTCTTGTTCCAAAAGAATTGTCTGTAAATTTTATCCAATTCATGGAGGATATGTGATGGTAACAAAAAAGCCTGCATGAGAAAGATAGGCTTTGCAGAAAGATTGGCCTTAATCAGAACCTTTCGGCCCTCAGCAGATAAATTTGTAGCTTTCCACTTTGAAAGTTGTTTCCTTGTATTCAGCACTATATCTACAAAGGTATCCTTATTTGTTTTCCCATTTACAACTGGGCAGCCCAAGTATTTATCAAAATTGTTCGCTCGTGGGATACCAAGAACAGATATAGTAGCTGTAATTGCGGATGCAGTTGTATTAGCTGAAGGTTGGAAGCTCGATTTGCGGAGATTTACTTGTTGTCCCGAAATCAGACAATAGCGGTCTAGAACAGATAGGACAGAAGAGCATGCCGACTGGGATGCTTTACAGAAAATAAGAATGTCATCCGCAAAAGCTAAAAAAGGAATCTTGATTCCTGGTCTGCCAAAGGTTATACCAATATCTTTGTTTATGCTACTTTGGTGAACCATATTTCTGGCTAAGACCTCAGCAGCTAAGATGAAAAGAAATGGAGATAGCGGATCTCCTTGTCGAAGACCTCGTGAAGGCTGAAACACTGTGGTGGGTTCGTCGTTAACAAGCACCGAATAGGAAACTGTTGATACGCATTCCTCGATCCAACTGATGAACAAATCGTTGAAACCGAATTTAGTCATTACTTGGAAAAGGAAGGGCCACTCAATACGGTCATAAGCCTTTTCCATATCGAGCTTCAAAGCAACCATACCAGATTTCCCTTTTTTCATTCTGAAAGAATGAAAAGCTTCGTGAGCAATGAGAATGTTATCCTGAATAGATCTGCCCTTTGTGAAAGCTCCTTGCAGCGGGTGAATTAATTTATCGAATATTTTTGTCAGTCTTGTCGAAATGACTTTGGCTATAATCTTATAAATTGTAGAACATAAGCTGATAGGTCTATAATGATTAACCATTGTGGGGTTATCACATTTTGGAAGCAATGTGATGAACGTGTGGTTAATCTGACGCAGCAGTTTTCCGCTAAGGAAAAAAGCCTTGACAGCTTTAGTGACAGACGGACCTACTATAGGCCAAAACTTCTGATAGAAACCTGCTGGGAAACCGTCAGGTCCAGGTGCCTTAGCTGGGCTCATTGAGAAAACTGCTGATTTGATTTCTGCATTAGTAACTGGTGCTGTAAGCATATAGTTGTCGGTAGGAGATACGAGAGAGGGAATCGAGGATAGATCTGCGGACAGGTCCAAGTTGTGGTTTGCCGACGTACGGAAACGAGCTTTGAATTCTTTTTCAAACTCTTGTTGTATAATATTAAAATCGGCTATATGCTCGCCGTTTTGTAAAACGAGGGACTTAATCAATTTCTTCCCCCGTTTTGCAGTCGCTATTTTATGGAAGTAGCTCGAGTTTGAGTCATTCAGTTTTGCGTGTTTGACTTTGGCTCGTTGACTCCAATAACGTCGGTGGAAATCCAACATTCTTTCTCTCTTGTTGAGAAGTTGTTTAAGAATCTGAATATCTTTTTGATTATAGTTTGTGACAAGCGAGGCTTGTAATTGAAGCAGTTTTTGGTCCGTTAACAGAACCTGATTGTTGATGTTTCTAAAAGTTTTCTTATGCCAGGTCTTGGATAATGTTTTGAGTAATTTTGTTTTTCGAACAAGTTTAAACATATGTGAGCCAGAAGAATCCAAGCGCCAAGCCTGCTGAATTAGGTTTTTGTAATCAGCTCGGGTAGCCCATGCTTGTTCGTACTTAAAAGGTCTATTCTTAGGCGGAATGTTGTGTCGAAAATCTGTTGATATAGGAGCATGATCAGACCTAGTAAACGGATGTATCTGAGTTTGGAGAGAATAAAAAATGGACGGAATGTCCGAATGGATCAATAAACGGTCGAGCTTCTCTAGGCAGACAATAGAGTCGTTATGTTTACGTTGCCAAGTGAATTGTCCCCCAAATGTAGGTACTTCTAATAATGTTAGATTGTTTTTTAACTCATTTAAACGGTTGAACCTAGTGGCAGGAGGGAATGTACCTCCCAACTTGTCTGTGGGAGAACTGATTTCGTTCAGATCTCCCATAATGCAGAATGGGAGCAACAGTTGTTGGATGTAGAGGGAGATATCATCCCAAAAGGGTGATTTACGTGCTTCATCTGGAGGAGCGTAGACAACTAGGAAAGCAATCGATCTGTGGTAGACATGATCAGAATAGTTGAAATGAATAAAACGATGGTGGACCGAGATGAGTTCTATGGAACCTTGTGAAGAAGGGATATCCTTCCAGAGTAAGCAAACACCACCCGAAAACCCTATAGCAGAATCAAAGGCGATATTTGAGAACCCACATTTTCTCCAAATTTTGTCATCTGGAATCTTGTTTGATTTTGTTTCAAGAAGAGCTAAAACATTTATATTATTGTTTATGCAGAAGATGTCGACGTTTGTCCAGAAGTTTCGGCTCCGGATACCCCGGGAATTCCAAGTGCATATATTCATGAAAACCTATTGAATCGATCTGTTTGTACAAAATTTGATTTTTTGTAAGTACAAGGGGGTATACCATTGAAAAGTACAGTTAGCCGGTGAATATGGTAGTGTCCGATATTGTAGTTGTGTATAAAACTTGTAGAGCTGATTAACCCGATTGTTCTGCTAATCGGTACGCGATATCTACTATATTTGAAATAGTTGGTCAAGAACCAATTTTTTGTAGCTAAACTCTTTGCGGAGTTGTGTTCGTAACAGAAAATTATTTTCCTTGTCGGGGAACCAACGAAGCAATGTATTGAGTTCATATGAGCAATAATAAATATGTAGGTAGCTCACTACAAAATAAATTGGATATAAGTAATTACAACTTTAAAAAGCAATTTAAACTTTAAAGGAAAACTAATATTAACTTGCCTAGGAACCTGCCCCATTATAGGGCAGAAGAGTCTAAAATAATTAAGTGGAATCAGAAGGAATTTAGATACTCCCTCCGTCCCACAATAATTGTCTTTAACTATTCATGCACGTTTTCTTAAGAAGCTAAGAACTATATAAAATATCAATATTTTATTAAATATTTTTAAATAATATCATACATATTACTAATAAGTATAGAATTATTTTAAAAAATTAATTAAAAAATGAATATTTTATATAGTTTTTAGCTCCTTAAAAAGCGTGCATAAATAGTCTAAAGACAATTATTGTGGGACGGAGGGAGTATCATATTATTATTGTTGATCTAACGAATTGAGATACAGAGTAGTGCCCTTTATTCTTGTGGCATTTACCATACTTCTGGCCAGCTTATCATATTCATCGTGGATACGGGTCAAGGGCAAACAATTGATTGATCCAACTAGAGGTGGGAAAACCCCGAATCATACATAAGGTAATTGATATGATAACTGGTGTCGTGATCCATGGTTAGTTTGTTGAAACTGTTCTGATTTTTCCCATTGTTAACAGGGAGGAGGTTGGTGTGATACAATAAGGAACTGTGTTTATAGGAAGAACACCCACCATGGTTCCTCTATGGAAAAGAAGATTCCATTTACCGGGACATTGAGCCCATCCTTGTTCCCACTTATATGATTTTGATCATCAAAATTTAATTCATGTGTTGTCATACCTTCTCAGACTTTTACAACTAGAATCGAGTTAAGATTCACTATTGTGACGGTGCTTCATTTACCGGAGATAGTGAAAACAAGGTCAGTCAAATGTCACTATATATGCGTATTGATTAAACATTCGACTACTGCATTCAAAGCTCCTTTCTATCATCAAATGTGACCAATGGCCGGAAATTGTGTTTCCATTTACGAT